>JANBXA010000372.1:2736250-5445000 GCA_030556225.1 Cricetiscus sungorus
TCAGTTTCTATAAGTGCTTGTCTTAGTTAGGGTTCCTATTGCTGTGAAGGGACACCATGTACAAGGCAGCTCTTATGAGGAAACCATTTAATTGAGGTGGTGGTTTGCAGTCTCAGATGTTTAGTCCATTGCATCATGGTGGGAACATGGTGGCTGGGAGTATGGTGGCATGCTGGAGAATTCTACATCTCCATCCAAAGGCAACAGGAAGTGAACTGAGTCACTGGGAGTGGCTTGAACACACATGAGATATCAAAACCCAGCCCCACAGTGATACATTTCCTCCAACAAGGACATATTTACTCCAACAAAGCCACACCTCCTAATAGTGCTAACTTCTTTTGGGGCCATTTTCTTTCAAACCACCACAATGATTAATTGAATAAATGGTACACCCGGGGAAAGATGAGTGGTTGTAGCTTCTGTTACCACAAAAACCAACTTGAACATGGAATCACTCTATTTCTGAAACTTCCATATGGAACTGGGATGAAGTTCATTGATACAGCCCCTACCCAGTGTGCCCCAGGCCCTCTCTTTAATCTCAAGCGCATCAAAAACAAAACCAAACAAATAAAACTTCAAAATTGCATAAGAATATACCATTATATACAAAATAAATTTAGTGCTAAAAGAAATTAATATTAAAAGGCGAGCAAGTCACAAAAGAAAATCTAAGAATTATTGAAAATCAGTTTCCTTAGACTTGGAGAACTGGATCTGCCTGTCTGCTTTCTTTCCCTCCCTCCCTCTCTCTTTCTCCCTCTCTCCTTCTTTTCTTCCTTCCTTTCTTCATTCTTTCCTCCTTCCTTCTCTCTTTCCTCATTTTCCTCATCTTTCTCCTCCTCCTCTCTCTATTCTGCATGTTTCAGTGAATCTAATGTTCCACTAGACCTGGACTGAATTGAGGTGTGCTAACACACCAGTACTTCATAGCCTTTTATCAGGCCACATGGATGATCTCGCTCACAGTTTCAAACAAGGTAGCTATGCAGACTACCGTGAAGGGGAGTTAGCATGAAAGGATTAGACTCCTTTAGGAAGGCTCCATTGGGGTGTCTGCTTAGATTGAAGACTCAATTAGGGTCTGAGTAGGACAAAGGAGGATGGGATAGAGAGGTAGGGCAAAGACAGGGAATGTAATGGATGGATGTGCTTGACAGTTAGGTGCCGAGTTTCCTATATATGAAGGAATACCTCACACGAATCAGTGGGCTTGAAGGTGTTTACAGGCTTTTGCTCTGTTTAAGAAGGTAAAGAGAATCCTAGCAGTAGATAAAAAAGCTTGGATAAAGAACTGAGAAGGAGAAACCATCAATAGACCTTCTCAGGGTGACCTTGGAGAATCATTTAGAGCCTTCTGAAGAATTTAGAAACTAGAGTATAAGGTCAGCATTAGGCAGAAATGTTGAGGAGGGGTGGTAAGCTAGCAGAGAATGTGCCAGAGGATCGGTTTGAAGTGTAAGAGGTCCCAGTGCCTTGTCAATCCTTCTTCCTTCTTCCAACAGAACCCGGAGTGCAATGGTTCTCAGACCTACCTGCACATGAGCACCACCCAGGAGCTGCAAAATGAATTGCTGCTCTGAAGCCACATCAGGGACTGGAATGCAATTGTTCCCACCCAGGACCCCCAGTTCCATTTAGGCCCTGTCTCTCACCACCTTGTGAGATAGACTGGCATACACAGCCTCTTGCCCAACAAGTCCACCTGCCATGATCTCCTGAAACCTTTTCCCTTTGCAAGGCTCCTCCATGGCAACGCCACTTAATCTATCCCATTCACATGCCTGATCCTAGGTGTCTTGTTTGGCATTTGTATTGTCTTCATTTCTGTTCACACCTCTCAATTTTACTTACTTCTGTCCACCATCAGAGCCCCCAGCCTGCCTAAGCAGCCCCAGCCACCTACTCTAATGGAGCAGCCTGCTAACCAGCGTTCCATATCTACAGCTTTGTCCTAGGTCCAGTCTTTGCCTTGCTCCCAGGAGGACCGGCTTTTGGAATGCAAACATGCTCTTATCACCTTCACCTCAGCACTAGTTCCAGCTGAAAATATTTGAATGGTTTTCTCACTGTGCTCATGATGGAGCGCTAAACAAACATACCATGCGGCCTCATCTGGCCAGGTCTTGAATTTCCACCAATTCACACACCGTTCTTCTCGAGCTGAGCTCCTTCTCAGCGCAAGGTCTTTGCATATCCTCCTGTTGGGTCTACCTCCTCTATCCCTTGACTTTGAAATCCCAAACCATTCCTTATTTCTTTCAGAAGGATTTCAGTAACATCCTCAATTAGGAGCAACCTACATATAGTCAAGGTTTTAAGTTGACCTTATTCTGGTGTGTGAAAGCCTATGATACCAAGGGCCAAACATTGCTATATTAATCCACTCTAGAGCTCAATAGTGGTAAGAATATTATCAGTTACATCCTATTGATGAATAAACTAAAGTATGTGGTAAAGTAACTTGTCTTTGGGCTCAGAATTAACTGACACATGACAGCAGGTGTGTCTGCAAACAGCCATTTTGTCACATAGTACTGCCTACAAAAGACACTGACAAAGAGACCTTCCCCTACCAGCATGCCAGTCACCCATCAAGGGTGGGTCTGAAGTGAAGGCATGCCTTCATATTCCCCATGTTCCCACACTTGTGGCTTCTCCATGCTGAGTGCTGACATGGGTCAGTATAGGCAGGCCAGCTGGAGAGATGACAATGTCAACTGGAAAGGGTGTGAGGAAAACAAGGTCACACGGTGGGAAGCTTGCAGGGCTCACTTTGCAGGGCTCAGAAAAGAGGGGCAGTAACACCAGGGCTCACCGGACTGAACAGGCTTTTCCATAAGGAGAAAGTCAACATTGATCAGGGCAAATCTTGTAAAATACCTACTGTTTACAAAGGTGGTAGCGGGAGAGGCCAGGAAAGAACAAATTTCCCAGGGGAGGAAATGCAGTGAGAACAAATAAGCTAGATGGAGCCGGGAGCTTGTTTGAACAAGGAGAGTACCCGAGGACAGAGGAAATGAACCAGTGGGGAAAAGACCGGCTAGGCCAGCAGGAACCGCTACCTACCCGGTTCATTTCAGACTCTTTCATGATGAATATAGTTAAATGCCAGGGCAAGAAGGCCAGAACCAAAGAATTTCCTGCAGGTTTTGGTGCTTGAAGGTTCTGCCCAGGTTCACAGTACACATTTTGAATCAAGAAGAACTTTAAGTGTTGCTAATAAAAGGCTAGTGAAGGAAATGACTGCACGCATGCGCCGTGAAACGGCCCGGTCAGTGCAGTACATCTTCTGGAGTATTTGCTTTTAAAATGTGATGCTGATGGAGAAAAACAGTGAATGAGGGTGTTAGTAACAAAGTGAAAAGAAGAAAGGGCAGAGTGTGTCATTTATAATGGTAACCCCAGCGATCATGAGGCAGAGGCAAGGAGCCAGAGTTGGAGGCTAGCCTGGGCTAGGTATGTAGTGATACCCTATCTCAAACAAACAAACAAACAAACAAACAAACAAAATGAAAACAAAATGCACAAAGACACACAAAATAAGACACCAAGTACCTGAGGTAGAAACTGTATTATCAATACATTTTTAAAAATGTTTTTTGGCTGTTCTCTGCAAACTTTCTTTAGTGAGTATAATTTATTGTAATAGTCCCAAATCCAAAGATAGGTACGATTTGTTTCAGCCCTCTTTCTTAGTAAACATTTTTAGCCTATAACGTCATTATAGCCTGTGACGTCTCTGTCACTGTGCCTTGCTCTCATTCGTCCCCTCCCTGTACTCAGCCATGCTCCTCTGTTGTCTTTTTTTTTTTTTTTTTTTTTTCTGGTTCCCAGTTGGTTCCCTTTAGCTTTCTTGTCCTGTGTGTGCGCGCGCGCATGAGCGCACGTGTGTGAATCGAGACTCTGCATATAAGATAAAGTATGCACTATCCCCCTTCCCCTTCCCCACCCCATGGGCACTCGAATCTGAACTCAGGTTGCCATGATTATGGAACAAATACTACTACCCATTGAGCTTACCTCCCTAGCCCCAAGTTTCGTCCTGTGAGTCTGGCTTCTTTTGAGGAACACAATGTGTCTCCACTTCCAGCCATTTTCCTGCAAATGACACTGTCCATCTTTCCTGTGGCCCCACTGAGTGCTCATAGAGTTTTCTCTCACCTTGTTCACAGGTGTTTCTCACACACCTGCACCAGGTTCCCAGACACTCAGTTGTCCCATGGGCTATGAACACCACAGTTCACTTCCAGTCTTCCCTTCCCTTGGGTTCATTTTTAGCAGAATTTTGATTTAGTTTCTCTGAATGGAGAGGCCTGTATCAATTTGAGGAATGTCTCCTCAGGTTCCCTGTCTCCTGGCTCCCCTCTAGTCACCCAGTTTCATCTTTTGGAACATTTGCCTGCATTTTCAACAATAAATAAGCTGTCACATAAATGAATAACCACAAACTTTGAATAGGTGGACCATAGTAGCTTAGAATGGCATTCATAATTTATCACCCAGTTTATCTGGGCAAGGGGTCTGGGTACAGTTTGACTGGGTCTCCAAGGTTAAAATCACCATGTTGATGGAGACTATGGTCTCATCTGAGGGCCACGGTTTACTTTTTATTTTTCCAGCTTCGCAGAAAGCCGTTTTATTTGGATCTCACACACACCAAAGCAGAGAGGAGGTGACTTGGGGCTGGCCCTGCTGGGATGAGTCTCTGCCTCGCCACCAGGAGGTTCCCAGGCTCCCAGGCTTGTCACCATCTGTGAGCTGAGTGGGGTGTCTGCCGGGTACCACAGGGTAAGGGGACCTAAGGGCCCCGGGACGGGAGCCCACATGGAACCTCAGTGAGGTAGTCTGTCGCCTGAGGCCCATATGGGTCCTGCTGAGATAAAATTTGTCAGTTTATTTCTTTATGAGTTTTCCCAGAATTCCGTCCTTTGAGACTGACCCTACTTTTTCTCTCTTTGATGGCTGGAGTTATTGGGTCCTTTTTGAAGCTGCCTCGGGTTCCAGTCACACAGCCCTTACATAACAGGGTAACTGGCTTCTTCAAGGCCAGTGGAGAGTACCCATAGATGCTTTGAGTCTTCTGGAGGCTTACCTGATAAGTCCAGGCCCATCACGGCAACCTCTTTTGTATGAACTCAAGATCAACCAACTCAAGAGGACCGTGGTCTACCTATGCAAAGTCTCTTCACCTTTGCAGCCCAGTTATGTGAGTGACTGGTCCTCATGGACATGGGTCCTGTCCACACTCCATGGGAGGAGGTTAGGGGTATGTACATGGAGAAATATCAGTCCTCAGTGGCACCTGGGGGATTTTCCTAACCTGAGGTTTTAGCAGGTAAATGATTGGGTTAGCATTTATTTAAAATACTTTCTAACCAGATTGGAATTCTCAAGTGTTTTTATAGCATAGCCTCAAGTATGTTTTGTAGTGGTTCTGTGCAGGATCCCACAACAAGTTTCTCTTGCCATCAACATTTACTTCGGGTTTCCTAAGAATACTAGGTAGGTGTGTTTTTAGAATTTATTTTAAATTATGCACGTGTATGTGGGTATATGTGAGTTTGTGCATGTGAGAACAGATGCCATAGAAATATTGGCTCCATTGGCGCTAGAGTCACAGGTGGTTACGAGTCTCCTGACATGGGTGCTGGACTGAGAAGTGTACTCTGGTCCTCTGAAAGAGCAGTGAGTGTGGTTAACTACTGAACTATCTAGCATCTTTCCAGTCTCTCTCTCTCTCTCTCTCTCTCTCTCTCTCTCTCTCTCTCTCTCTCTGTGTGTGTGTGTGTGTGTGTGTGTGTATGTGTGTGTGTGTGAGAGAGAGAGAGATTTTCTCTCTCTAAAAACAAGAAAAAGATCAAGAAGAAAAAAATGCTAAAACAAAAGAAAACTAAACAAGAAGCACACATACACATAAAAACACATGAACAAACAAAAACACACATACTTCGTTTTGTGTAGGTCAAGCACTCGGGGGTCTGCCTTAGAGTGTGTTTATTATAGCCAATGACACTCACTTAGAGAAAACTCATTTCCCCTTCACCATTGGGTATCAACGGCAGATGGTGTCTGGGTTACAGATGGAACCCAGTGTCCTTCTTAGTCCTGGGAACTTGTGCCAGGCTTGTATGTGCTGCTAGTCCCTGTGAGTTCTTATCTGCATCAGTCCCCTTGTGTCTGGGAGACAGTCTCCTTGGAATCTATTATATGGGGGCCAGTTTCATTCAAATCACCACAGAGTCATTCACCACATCTGGCTCTTACAAAGAGAGTAAGAACATAAAGTTGCATAGGTAGGAGGGAGGTGGGGAGCTTCTGGGAGGAGAAAGCATGATCAAATTTAATATATTAAAAAAGTTGAATAAAAAAGTTAAAAAATATCTGCTGTAGTAGTTTTCTCTGGGAACCTGGGTTTTCTAGTCATGTTTCTGTTCTTCCCTCCTTTCTTTCTTGCTCTTTCTTCTTTCTTTGTAGATTGAACCCAAGGCTTTGCACACACCAGGCTATAACCCAGTCACTCTTGACAATATAAAAACCAATGAAAAAATGAGCCAATCAATCAACAAAACCAACCAATCAGCCAAACCCAGCCTGTAAACAACACGGATCTGAAGAGTTTAAAAGAATCCTCTTTGCTTTTAGTTTGGAAGGAATTACATTTCAAATGGAACAAACATAAACAAAATCCACTGCCAAAAGCTCGATACAGCAGAAATAGCTGCTAAAGAGGAAGAGGTAGGGGAGGGTGGTGTGTACAGAGGCAGGAAGGGAGAAGCAATGAAAGATGGGCTTGGTATTTCCCGGCTTGGCTTTCATAGAATTCGCTGTATATAGCAGGTATTGCCTGGAGTTCTTCATATGTACTAACGCTGTACTTAAAGATGCTGTGTGTACCATTATTCTCCCCATTTTACAAGAGAGCTCCTAGGCACACAAGGGCTAAACAGCCTGCTCGGGACTGTGCCTCAAGAGGAACAGCCTGGCTTTGCCTTGCTTGTCCATTAGAGGACTTGGCTTCCCTTACTTAGCTATACTGTCTTGCTGCAATGCGTTTAAAACTCTTCTGAGGCTGAGGACTTGCTGCCAAAGGCTCACCATATCCTTTCCTTTTCAGCGAGTTTCTTATTGTTGGGGTTTGAATGAAGATTGTCCCTTATAGACTAACGTGTTATAATATTTGAAGACTGTCCCTTATAGACTAACGTGTTATATTTGAAGACTGTCCCTTATAGACTAACATGTTATACTATTTAGTTACAGGTAGTGCTGTTTGTCCAGGGCCTGAAGCCTTGCTGGAGATGGGCCTTGCTAGAGGTGTGCCCTGCTGGGGGTGGAGCCCTGCTGGGGGTGGAGCCCTGCTGGGGATGGAGCCCTGCTGGGGGTGGAGCCCTGCTGGGGGTGGAGCCCTGCTGGAGGTGGGTTTTGGGTTTTAGAAATTGTAGCCTCATCCCACTTCTAGTTTGCCCTCTGCCTTGTGTTTATGGTTAGATGTGTGATCTCTCTGCTTCCTGGTCAGGCTGTCTGCTCCCCTGCCTCCTGCAGCTATGGACTCTCCCTCTGAAACTGAAAACCCAAACAAACTCATTCTTTCTTAAATTGCTTTTGGTCATGGTGTTTTATCACAGCAACAGAAAGAAGTCCCTAACTGGCATTATACACAACTTAGAGATTAGGCTTCTTTAAAATGAGAGGACTGACATACTGGTCATAGAGCTGAGAACCTCAGACCTGTGAGGTATTTGCCCTTTACCACTGAGTAATACCTGCAGCTTGGATAAACTATATCTTGATTGTCTTTTAACTCACATATTTATTTTACTATACTACCACCATTTCTTGCAAACTAGACGCATGTCAACAACAAAATGGCCAGCACGAAGCTAAAGATTAGGGGCCACTAATGTCCCACTTGCTTATGGGAGTGGAGGGATGGAGGTAGAGAGAGGGGTAGCATTAGGTAGATATAATGGGGACCCTCTAATTCCTGGCGATGGCCCAGGCCATACCAGAGGTGTCATGTGTTTGGCCTGGCTTTGGGCTCTGGTTGTATTACTTTGAGATTGAAATAAGTCCCCATTCTCTTTGAAACTTACATTTCAAAGACAGAGCTTCCCTGTTAGTTAGAGCTATTCCCACTGAGGTGACATTTCTTCCTTTCTTCTGTGGTTAGATTTTATCCTCTGCTTGTCCTGTTGTTCCTTCAGACTCTGCTTTTAGTTCTGTGGCTCCTTACCTTCTCCTTTCCTTCACGTCAACTATTGTGTGTCTTTACTAATGTTATGGTTAGACACCTCACCTGGAAACTGTACAATACATTCTAATGTCTCCACAATGTCTGGGTCACACTCTTATTTCTTAGATTAGTATGTGGGCATCTTCCCACGTTGGTTGTTATTTTGTTGTAAATGATGCAACCCCCAGAACATGTCTGTCAATCATTCACAGGGAAGAGGCTCTAGTGAAAGCAGTTTGGGTCACAAGTAACAAAACCCCAAGACAGTGGTCTGAAGTAAAAGCTAAGGAATACATATTTATGGACTTTAAGATGCTGGAGGGTTTTTGAAAAGAGCTCGCTTAGGTGGCTTAAGGAAGACCTTTAGGTACCAGTGCCTCAGGATTGAGAGCAGTGAACTCTTCTCTTGCTTTTGTCACATGGGGCCTCACTGTGCTGCCTGACCTCTCATTATGGCAAGAAGAAAGCAAAGCTGTATCATCTCATCGTATTCATCCCCACCTCCAGAGGACTTCTGTCACCCAAGATTGAGGCATCCCTCTCAGGGAAAGGGTACTTTTTACGCTATGCAGTCATCTGCAAGAAGGACCTATAAAACTGGGTTTTGCTATGATTAGCAAGCAAGAGTTTGGAGGTAATTTAAGCAGGCAAGAGGGGTAAGGATGGGAGAATGGGGAGAAGGCATTTATAAACCACTCCACTAATCTGAATTCATACAAAGAATTCTGGGATTTTCTCATAGGACCATGCCTCAAAAGCTTCCATCTGGGTGAAATCAAAATGAAAGGTTTGCTGACTGCTTATATCCTAAGGGTGGGATGCTCCACAGAAGAGCTTCTAAAAGCTTTCTAAGCAAACCCCTGTCATAAGGAAGATAATAGGATGTTTACAGACCCCCCCTCCCTTTTTTTGCTTCTTTTGGCTGACAGCAATTCAGAGATATGCTTTACATTGTTTAGGGCCTTTTATGAAGACAGTTCCAATGGTTGGTCTCGTCATGAACTCACCAAAGAAACAATATATCTTCTTAAAAATTTTAGTAGCCCAAATTTGGGACCTAGAAAGAATAGGAACGTATGATGAATGCACACCTAAATCTTTAACATGGTTCCTGTGGGAAGAGGCAGGATGGGAGGGGGTGGAATTCAAATACCAGCCTGGAGGGATCATTTCGATTCCATGCAAGAAGTTATTGTAATGAGGTCAGCGCTGGTCCTTATGCTATTAGCCGACCAGAGAGGACACAGGGAAGGCGGAGAAGAAATTAATTAGTATTGTGGAGGCTTTACAATCTGAGGTATTCAGAAACTAAGAAAAACTAGGTCTGTGTTCTTAAAAAAAAAAAAAATGAAGCTAGAAGGGACCTTATTAAAGCACAGAAGGCATAGCTATTTAAGATGGTGACATACATAGAGGCAAGAATGTGCAGAGAGAAGCTGAAAGGCAGCCAGGCCCTGAAGGAATTTTAGTGGAATGTCTTCACCAAGAGGCGTGGTTAATAAATAGAGCGGATTTCTCAAGGCAGAAACTGGAGCAGCTATTACAAAGATGATCCCCCCCCCTCTAGCCCCTTTCCTCTGTAGAGAAGAGAGTTATAGGAAGTTGTGGAGGAAAATGTTAAAACAAAGGAAAA
This sequence comes from Cricetiscus sungorus, assembly GCA_030556225.1. Taxonomy (NCBI): domain Eukaryota; kingdom Metazoa; phylum Chordata; class Mammalia; order Rodentia; family Cricetidae; genus Cricetiscus; species Cricetiscus sungorus. The sequence goes on from JANBXA010000372.1 coordinate 2,746,123, forward strand.
CAAGCGTAGCTGCTCTCCCAGCCGCCTCTACTGCAAAGACGTCTCTTGCCAGACATTTGGGACGTTGTCTCATTTAGCAATCATAAACCCTCCTGTTGGCTGCTGATGTTAGTTTGAGATTAATACCAGCTATCATTAAGAGCTTCGTGTGATGTCTCCCTTTTCCAAATCTGAAATCCCACTTGTTTTGTCTTATTGCCAATGTTTCCACTATTTCCTGTTGCAGAGAAGGGCAGAGGGGAGGCTAGAAAATCCTTCTGTACCGTGCTGTCGTGTCCCTCCCTCCCCTTTTCCTGCCTTCTATGCTGGGCTCGCCCTTACAGGCACAAAGCTTTTGGGACAGGTTTTGTTGTTGCTTTTGGAGACAAGGCTGGCCTTGAGATTGCTATATAGCCTAGGCTGATGGATCCTAACTCAGATCAAAGACATGCACTATCAACATGGCTTTTGAATACAAATTTAATGTAATGAATGTCTGTCAATCCAGGCTTCTGGGCTGCTTCCCTCTTTCCTGATAGGGTTAGGATGGTTATTAGTGCATTATGTGTGCACGAGGCTCTGTCCTAATAAAAGGATCACCACGAAGGACTGAGAATTTCCATGTCTTTTGCTGAATATACATGCCTTTTTATCAATATGCAGACCCCTTCTCACTTTAGAATCACTCCCAAATGGACTGAACTTTGCACAAGTAGGCAACTTTAAATTTTGCCTACAGATTCATGGTATGGGGACTGTTATCTGTTGTTCCTGTCACCAGGAATCATGTCCCTCTGACTCGATTAAAAGTGAAAAGAGCATTTAGCCAAAGTCTTAATGTCTCAGGACAGACAGATGGATGTGGGCAGGGCAGCTGAGGGCATGCCTTTTGAAGGGCTGTGGTAATGGCAAGCAGAGTAACGACATTAGCATTTTCTGGTCCCCTGGTCTCATGGTCACGTGGGCAGTTTTTAGATGTGTAGTTTCTCAGACATGTAGCCTTGGGGTGGGTACTTTGAAGGGACAGACAGGGCAGGTGTGAAGAATATAGTACCATGGATTTTGTTTTCTTTTCAGCAGAAACTTCTCAAGGAAGAGTAATGGCAAAGGTCCTACTGAGTTCGAGGAATTTGGGACACTCAAGAATCTGTGCAGGAGTGAAGTGAGCTAAATGTAGCTCCCTGGCAGAACACTTGTCTAGTATGTATAAAACCTGAGTTTGGTCATCAACACACACACCAAAAGAAGCAAACAACTTCTAACATTCTAAGGTTTTCACTTTTTTTTTTTTGTTTGTTTGAAACAGGTCTCTTGTAGCTCAAACTAACATCATGCTCCTTGGGTATCTAAAACTGACCTTTAGTTCTTGATCTTTCTGCTTCCATCGCCCATGTACTGAAATTACAGCCATGTACCATCACATTGGGATGAGGTGATTCTGGGGGTTGAAGTCTGAGCTTTATACATGCTAACCAATAGGGAGGCACCTACAGATTTAAGGAAACACTGAAAAGTTAACCAGGAAATGGATGGCAGATTGATTTCTAGGCAAGGGGAACACATGGGTGAGAGATTCAGTGAAGGAGCTGACGATGATAAATGGGATGGATGTGGTGCAGCTAAAACAAATTACCCCTTCAGCCAAAATAGGAGCTAACCAATAGCAGAAGGTCAATTTCTCTATGTAAAAGTCAGTAACCTGCAGACATCTTAGCAGGATGCAGTGGTCCAAGATTCCGAGAATCTTCATGAGCTCTGTTAGAACCAGAGAAAGAGAGGAACAGAGTTATCAGGGGCTGGTACTGGGCAGTCAAGAGAAGCTTTGCAGCCATGCCAGTCTACATAGAAACAACCAGAAGGCTGGTCGCAGTCTCTGATCCCTGAATTCTTCTTAGTTTGCCGTGGCTCTGCCTTTGGGAGCCCTTTCTGGGAAGAGGTGCCCCTCAGCTGTGTGTGTCTTGAACTCCCTGCCCCCTTCACCTCTGCTTGGGTGACCTCAGTCTGAGATACTGATCAACCTCTTTCTGGCTTCCTGCACCACTGGAGTTTCTCCCGTCCATGTTTCCATGGGGACTGTTACATTTCGAGGGGCCCCCATTCTCTTTGGTCTGTGCCTTCGGGCCAACTTCATAGACTTGGGAAAGAAGATGGCTTAGGGCATCTGCCCAGCACCGTGGAGAGTTAAATGGGCCTTTGTGGAAGGGCCTGGGAATCATCACTATTTATAATGATAGTTTTCTATGGGAAATTCTTTGAGTTCCAAACACTCCATTGACTGCTGACCTTTCAGAATACAACTGTCCTATCTAGGCTCCGCAATGGGGTGAGATCACTAACAGTTGTCAGCGGCAGGATGGGAACAGCAGACCGAGGCCAGGACAGGCTGGGGTCAGAAGCCAGACACAGGGACGCAGTTCCTTCACAGCTGCATGATGGGGGCAAGAAAGGGTTAGAGAGTCCCAAATTTATTATTTCAAAATTGTATTCAAGTGGTGACAGTGAGACCAGGAGAGGACTTTGGTCCTCAGCAATCCCCATCAACTTCTTCAAAGCTATGTCAAAGAATAAAAACCAGAACAGCAAAATAAACACACTAGTAAAGTTTCATGTAGGAAGTGTGGCTAAGCATTGGTAAAGCATGCCACTTAAATGGATCACATATACTTTCTCCTTAAAACATTGGGGTTTATGCTCAAATATAACTTCTCCTAAAATCCTCTATCACTTTTTTGCCCCATTTTCATGAGAAAGCCAATCCCATGTTGAATATGTCATCTATGATATGTGCTATGGTTCTGCCCATGGATGTCTTTCTGTGTTTTCTGTGTATGATCTGGGGGTGTCATGTCTAAGAAACCTAAGAAACCTTTTAAGTGGTCTGTGAAATATACTTGTATTTCATGTCCTAGAGTTTGAAACGTTTTGTTTTGTTCTCTCTCTCTCTCTCTCTCTCTCTCTCTCTCTCTCTCTCTCTCTCTCTCTGTGTGTGTGTGTGTGTGTGTGTGTGTGTGTGTGAGAATGCATATGGTGGGGTATGGACATATATATGTAGGTATGCTCATGTGTGTGACTAAGCTCTCCCATTTGTGCAGATGTGGAGACCAAAAGTTGACAACAGGCATCTTTTCTATCATCCCTAACTTGTTTTGGGGACAGGGTCTCTCACTGAACCAGGGACTTGCTGGTTAGTAAGCTCTGGAGGTCTCCCTGACCCTGTCTCTGCAGCACTGGGATTACATATATATATATATATATATATATATATATATATATATATATATATCACTGTTCTGGACTTTTAAAAATATGGGTTCTAAAGCCAGGCAGTGATAGAGCATGCTTCTAATCCCAGCACTCAGCAAGCAGATACAGGCGGATCTCAAAAACCAAAATAAAGACAAAAGGGGTGCTAAGGCCATTGTGATAAGTGCCACCAATACAAAGAAACAAACACTCCCCAGAAGACAAAACAACCTACTCTTCCTATCTCTTTGCTAGCATCCCAAATATAAACAGAAACAGAACTTCTTAAAAAGTATTCACAATAGCCAAGATATTAAATAAACTTTGGTGTTCAGCTAATGAGATGAAAAAAGAAAATAAAGCCACCGGAGGTCAATATACAATGCTAGGCACAGCCATAGAGCCAGGCAGTGGTGATACACACCTGCAATCCCAGCAGCCATTCTAGCTAGTCTTAGAGGCCAGGCTGTGGTGGCACATACCTCTAACCCAGGACCCAGGAGATAGAGGCAGATGTATCTCTATTAGTTCAAGGCCACAGTGAGGTACATGAAATTGATCCAGTCTAAAAGAGAAACAGCTCTCACAAAGGAGATCTCAGCACTTTGGACCCCATGCCTTTAATTTGGACTCCATGCCCAGGATTTGAGAGGTATAAAAAGAAGAAGAAAAAGGTCTCCTGAGAAAACTAATTTCCAGCCACTTTGAGGAGAGCATAGGAGCCAAGGATTGCAGCCTAAGGGTTGTTGAGACAGGATTGCAGACTGGTTTTCAGTGGAGAGATTACATTCTAGGAATGGAGTCTGACACTTGGTGGAGAACAGTACAGTTTGGATTGCATTGAGGATTTGTGGAGATAGGATCAACATTTTGGTCTAAGGTAGCAGCAAGAGATACTGCTGGCTGCTTTACTTTTCCTGACCTTCAGCTTGAACCCCAATATCTGTCTCTGTATCTGTTATTATTTGTGTTGCACTTAGCCTCTTCTCTCTCCAACTTCTCCTCATTCTCTTCTTTCTTCTCCATAGTCACAGTAAAACCTTTTGCTTACTCTGTGCTAGCAGAGATTCTCATTACACTGAGCATCTTAGCTCTGACTCTACCAAATTCCTAAGGAGTGGTCCTGAGAGAACTGCTAAGATAGGATGCTTCCTGGTACATGTGTCAAATAAATACCTCTAGAGGTTCGGCTACTGTTAGCTGTAGCTCCCACAGGCCTCCCTTGGTGGTGGTTCTCCCACATCTTTGGTTCATCAATTCTAACATAGCCTTTTCCTTCTCCTTTCTCATTGTTATATGGTATATAACTATATATTGCTACATATATGGTAGCAATAGGACGAGTACTTGTGCATTTTTCCTTGAAATCAAGTCTTGCTTCTCTTCACAGGCAGGCCCCAAGCTTGTTGTGTGGTCACCTCACACAGTACATACATGTAGAAAGTCTGTATGCTTTCTAAAGTAGACAGTAAGGATGTGGCAATCTCATTTTGGTGAAAGTGTAGAACTATCTATGGTATGTTTTTCAAGCACAGATTCATAACAAGTGAGTAGTATTTTCTTCTCCTGAATAAAGACATTTTAAAGGTACCCAACAGTTACCTAGGACACATGGGTGTTCTAAAATTTGGCAAACACAGAGGCTTATAGCTCTCTATCACAGGGAACCAGACCCTGGCTGTGTCTGGTCTATTTTGCTTTAACTTCCATCTGCTCTTCTTTTCTTTTTTTCTGTGATAACTAATTCAATATAGGTTATGCAAAGACTTCAGTAGTATGAGTGAAGGGTCCCGGGGTCTGGTATTCCATTTAGTTTCAACCTCTTCTCTGAACAGTCTCTTGGATTTATTGCTCTAATACATGATTTCTCAACTAGGTCAGAACTGATTCTCCTTATGCATAAAGCATAGTTCTGTCCTATTAAATTTTCATGGGAACAATCAGACAAATGCCTCTAAGACTCTGTAGGGTGGCAGTAATGAAAAACAAGCTGTTAAACCCTCCTGTAACTGAAACCTAGCATTATCGTTCATGCTAGGCAAGACCTCCACCACTCTTTAAGGTTCTGGCAGTGGACACATTGTCCTCAAGCTAATCACTTACTTGAAACCTTTTCCTTTCTTTCTTTCTTTTATTTTTCTGAGATTCCTGAAATAATTCTTTCCAAAACTTTCTCTGCTTTAGAATGGCTTTAAACCAGGAGCCCCATGGCTGTGACAGCTACTGATGGCTACTATGACCAAAGCTGCTATAAACACAAAATGAATAAATTTTGTGCGGGAGTGCATTTTCATTTTCAAAAGGGTTATGTGACAAGCAGTTTGCTTATCTAGTGATAGATTTTCTGTCTATGTTTAACATTTGAGAACCTCTGACTGTTTTCCAAAGTCACTGTGTCATTCTACAGATTCTCAACAACAATATAGAAAGGTTTCATTTTTTTTCCTAACTTACTCAGTGTTGTTTTTGTCTTTTTATTACAGCCATCCCAGTGGGCAATAAATGATATCTCATTATGGTTGATTTGTATTTCCCTTATGGCTAATAACAGTGAATACTTTTCATATACTTACTCTATTAGAGAAATATCCCTGCATACCCTTTGCCCAGATTTTAATTGGGTTATTTGATCTTTTGTATCAAGTTGTAGGCATTGCTTACATATTGTAGATACAAGTCCCTTATTGGATTCACACATTGTAATTATTTGCTGGCATACCACGTGACACTTTTTTTTTTTTTTTAATAACAGTGCCGTTTGAAGCACAGTAGTTTTAATTTAATAAAATCTGATGTATCTCTCTTTTCCTTTGTTACTCATGCTTTTGGTATCAAAGCGAAGGCACCATTGTTTGACTCATGCTGCATACCCCTGTGCTGTCTTTTGGGAGTGGTATAGGTTTTGATCCACTTTGAGTTAATTCTTCCATGTGGAATGAGGTGAGGTTCCAACTCCATTCTCTTTCATGTAGATATCCAAATGTCCCAACATCATTTATTGAAAAGACTATAAAATGTCATCTATTGATGGTAGATGTATGTGCTATTTCTGGAGTCTGAATATTATACCATTAACTTATTTGTCTATTTTTATACAAGTAACAGTCTATTTTGTAAGTTTTAAGCTTGGGAAGCAAGATTTCTCCAACTATGTTTTTTGCTTCAAGATTATCCTGACTATACCTATGCTTTTTTGTTTGTTTGTTTTAAGATTATCTTGATTATTCTGTGTCTTTTACATTTTCATGTCTTTTATTATCAATTCATAAATATATGAAAAGAAACCAGCTGAGATTTGACTAGCGTTGCAGTCAATCTGTAGATCAGTTCAAGGATTTTCATATAGCAGCAACACCAAGTCCATGTATATAGAATATCTATCATTTATTAAAATTTTCCTTGCTATTAAAAATGTAGTTTTCAGAGTTTATGGTTTAAAATTCTTTTAGTGGACACATTCAATAATATTTTATTATTCTTAGTGGTTGTGGTGGATTGAAAGAAAATGCCTCCCAAAAGGAATAGCAATAATCGGAGGTGTGGCTTTTTGAAGTAGGTGTGGCCTTGTTGGAGGAAGTGTGTCACTGTGGGTGAAGCCTTTGAGGTCTATTTTGCTTTTCCTCCAGTGTAACACTCAGTTCACTTCCTGTTGTCTCGGTATCAAGATGTAGCCAGCACCATGTCTGCTTACATGCTGTCATGCTCCCTGCCATAATGGTGATGGACTGAACTGAAACTGTAAACCTCATTTAAATGTTTTTCCTTTTTAAGAGTTGCTGTGGTCATGGTATCCCTTCACAGCAATAGAAACCCCTAACTAAGACAGTACTACTTTGAAAGACAATGTTTTATGATTTTCATTTTCATTCCCATCACTACTTGTGTAGAGATGGTATTGGCCATTGCACATTGGGACTTGTTTATTAATTCTAATAGACTTTTTTTTGTGTGTGGATTCATGAGCTTTTTCTATATATATGCCCCCTTACGGTTTAGATACAGGATCATGTTACACTCAAATAAGAGATGACTTTACTTCTTTTTTCCCAGTCACAATACCTTCTACTTTTCTTGTTAATTGTTCTGGCTGTAGCATCTACTGTTATTGGCGGTGGTGAAGGAAAACATGTTTTTCTTGCTATTGCTCCTGGTTTTAGGGGGAAAGCTTGTAGTCTTTCATCATTAACTTAAAGTGTTACATTGCACCTCACCCCTATGTCTAATCAGTTTGAAGAAATTTTTATTTATTTCTAGTTTATAGAGTACTTTTTAAAATGAGGAAGTAGTGCTGAATTTTTGTCAAATGTCTTTTATTCATCTTTCAAAATGATTATGTGCACTTTTGCCTTTTGTTTCATTGTTATGCTGTGCTATATTAATTTTTCTGCAGTCTTGGGTTTTGAATTCAAGGTATTGTTCTAGATAATATTCTTTATACTGAACTCCATCTCAACCCCCGGAGTTTCAGGTGTTAAACCACACTCCTTGTCCTGTGAGAAATCACAGTTATGGTGTGTGATACTTCTTATGACTGACTGGTGATATGTTGTTGAGAACCTCATGTTTACGTTCCTGAGACACTGCTCTGTATTTTTCTTGTGATGACCTTGTCTGAATACAGAATCAGGGTAGCACAGACTCAATAAAGTGACACGGGTATTTCTTCTTCCATTTCCTGAAAGAGCTTGAGTGAATTCTTTAAGTGTCTGGTAAAGTTTACTATTGAAAACACCCCCACTTTCCTTTTTTCTTAACATTATTATGTTACTAAATCAACTTCTTGGTTTTTGTAACTCCGGTCAGAGTTTCTATTTCCTCTTGAATCTTTCTGTCTTTCTAGAAATTGTACATTCCCCCCCTAAATTACCTGTTTTGGTACAACTGTTTATTCTAATACCTATACATGTTTTTTATTTCTGTAAGACTTCATAGTAATAAAATAGCCATTCCCATTTTTCTCAAATTTGATAATTTACCTCTTCTCTTTCACTGCTCAGTCTAGATAAACATCTGTCAAAAATGTTGCTCTTTTCAAAGATGAACCTCAAGTTTTATTATTTCTGTTGTTTTCTTATTCTTTATTTCCTTGGTGTCTTCTCTAATTGATCTCCATTCCTCTCTCTCAATGTCCCACCCCCTTCTCTCTCTCCTCTTTCCCTTTTACTTTAAGTTATTTCTATCTCTATGGTGTTTTCAAGTATAAGTTTAAATTATTAGTTTGAAATCTACTTTCACAGGGTAATTTTTCCTCTGTGTATTGCTTAACTATGTCACAAACATTTTGGTGTGAGTCCCCTAGTTTTCGCTCATCTCAAAGTATTCCTATGTGATTTTCTATGAACTTTCCCATGTGGTTTCTTCTTGATCTATTTATTATGTAAGTGTGTCTTTAATTATTTTACACACATTGTGGATTTTCATGCTTCCCTGTTATTGACTTCTGATTTCACAATAAAATAGTTGGAGAGCATTTTTATGTGTTGTTGATCCTTATTTTAAGAATGTTGAGGCTTGCCCAATACCTTTGTGTGTACTCTATTCTAGAGTGGTGCCAACTCTAAAAATTACAGCCCAATGCCATACTTCCAAATGTTGGAACCCTCCCAAACACAAACACTTGAGATTCTAAAATCTCCAAAGTTAAAATACTCGAAAGGCTAAAATCATTATCCCAAAAACTTGAAGTTCTGAATGCTGAAATCCTGAGATGGCAGCTCCTGTTGTGAGAATGAAAAGTCATGTGAGAGTGACAGAAGGCCAAATCCTCAGAGGGGATTAAAGTGCTTCTGGCTGTGTGTCACATAGTTACATCGTATCAGGTGACCGAATACCTAGAAACTAGGTAAAGTAGTATTTGGGTGTGTCTTTGAGAGTGTTTCCAAAGGAGATTATGGTATGAGCCTGAATGGATGAGGTACACATGTACAAGATGTGAATGGAATATGAAGGAAAGGCTTGGCTGTTCAGCATGACCGGAAACTTGAAGTCATCCTTAATGACATTTAGCTAGCTCTCTGGACTCTTCTTATGCAGCTGCCCACCGTCTTCTGCAAAGTGCCCTTTCTGTGTTCATTTTTTCCCCTCACATTTTCTTTAGCTTTTCATCATTTAATTTGCTAACTTTACTACTGTACTTGTTTGTCTGTTTTGGTAGAATTGGAAATTGAACCCAGGGCCTCACACATGCTAGGCAGGTACTCCCTTAGCATTATTTTAAATCCTCAGTGTTATGCTTTGTAATTTCGTATACCACATATTTCATCTTTTTATTACTTTCAGTACTAAAGAGGGAACTTTTATATAGACTTTTAAAAACTTGTAATTCACTTCATGCATTATTTACAGGTTTGACCAGCAAAAGTATATTACCACAGTGTTAAACTTATGTATAAGCATTAGAATATATGTCATGTCATAGAAAGGCCCATAATAAATGACAAGATACCCTTTCTATATCTCCATACATAGAATATACACTTGGTCAAGATCCTGGTTCTTTGGGTGACTAGATAAGCAATAGTGACTTGTGATTTTCATTTACTTTTTAAAAATTGAAAATAAGTGGGCTGAAGAGATGGCTCAACCGTTAAAAGCTAGGCTCACAACTAAAAAAAAATTGAAAATAGTTTTTTCATATTGTAATTTTTTAATATTATATTATGAAAATAATTAGATTATGTAATTGAATTTTTATGATGGCAGTTATAATGACACATGCATTCAATTATCAACCACATGTATGTATATGTGTAAACACTTAGCTTTTTTATGGGATGTAATATAGCTTGTTCACAACTATTGTAGCTGTTATTGGTATAGCTGTTTATACTTGCAAAAAATGTTATTTCTGGTTTTATTATGCAAAGTAGTCTACAAAGACAAGCTTTTCAAATGTATCCTATCAAAACCAAAGTAGGAGTGCCTGTGTGTGTGTTGCTAGGGATCAAACCTAGTGCCTTGTATATACTAGACAAGCAAACATTTAACCACTAAGCTATATTTCTATCTCCAATAAGGTGTCTTTCAAAGAACTGCTTCGAGTTATTTTTCTACAATTTTGTTTTTCAGATTTTGACTGAATTTTAAAATTTAAGAATTTTGCTCAGTTTATATTTAAGTATTTGGAGTTGTGGTCTTCGATTGGTTTCTGTGCAGTCCTTGGGATTAAAGTCAGAGTCTTATATATGCTAGGCAGACACTCTATCTCTGAGTTACACCCTCAGTGAATTAAATTCTTTGGGATTGAGTCTTCCAGGATTGTGGCCCAAGCTCATCATGGAGAAAGTGCTGTGTGCATTTGTGAAGAACATATTGCAGCATGGGATAGTGCTGCTGCTGGGGGCCCTGTAGGATCCTACTAGGCAAAGTTTTCTTTTTTTAAGATTTTATATAATTTTTTAAAGTTTAAATTAGAAACAAGCTTGTTTTACATATCAATCCCAGTTCCTGTACCCTCCCACCCTCCCGTCCTCCCCTGTTCCACACACCAATTCCCATCCTATTTCTTTTCTGTTCCCCAGAGAAGGTGAGACCTTCCATGGGGAGTTTTCAAAGTCTGTCATATCATTTGGAGCAGGGCCCAGGCTCTCCCCCATGTGTCTAAGCTGAGGGAGTATCCCTCTATGTGGGATGAGCTCCCAAAGTCTATTTGTATACTAGGGATAAATAATGATCCTCTACCAGAGGCTCCATAGACTGGCCAGTCCTCTCAACTAACACCACATTCTGGGTCGGTCTTATTTATGCTGGTTTTGCAACTATCAGACTTCACAGTCCATGAGCTCCTCATTGTTCAGGTCAGCAATTTCTGTGGGTTTCTCCAGCCTGGTCTTGACCCCTTTGCTCACCACTCCTCCCTGTCTGCACCTGGATTCCAGAAGTTTGGCTCAGTGTTTAGCTGTGGGTGTCTGCTTCTGCTTCCATTAGCTACTAGATGAAGACTCTAGGGTGTCATATAAGGTAGTTATGAATTTCATTATAGGGGAAGGGCATTTAAGGTAGCCTCTCCACTATTGCTTAGATTGTTAGTTGGGGTCATCCTTGTAGTTCTCTGGACATTTTCCTACTGCCAGATTTCTCTTTAAACCTACAATGGCTCCATCTATTATGGTATCTCTTTTCTTGCTTTCCTCTATTTTTTCCCTGACTCAATCTTCCTGTTCCATCATGCCCTCCTCTCCCCTTCTCTTCTCCCTAAGCCCCCCCCCCCCATGCTCCCAATTTGCTTGGGAGATCTTGTCCCTTTCCTTTTCTCCAGGGGACCCTCTCTGAGGGTCCCCCTTGTTTCCTAGATTTTCTGGAAATTTTCTTGTAGTGTCTTTTAATCCACTACTGAAAGTAGAATATTTAAGTCTGTAGCTATTATTTCTCTGCTCAACTCCTGCCACATTTTGAGGGGAGAAAGTGGGCAGTTGTTGGCATATATTTATTTGTAGTTAGTTTTTTAATTATTTGAACCATTTTATGAAATAAATTTCTCCCCAATATCTGGAAACATATTTTGTGTTAGTTTCATGTGACATTAGTAAATCACTTCATATTTGTATTTATTTGCATATTTAAAAACATCTATATATTTACCCTTAGCACAGTAAATCTTTTATGTCTTTTAAGTTTGAAACTAATTTATATCCTGCAAATAATTAAACCTTTTTATAATCCAGATTGAAAGGCTTCTCGTTTGGTTGTTGATGCTATTCATATGTACTATGGCTTTTGGTATAGTTGGATATATTTTTGCATTGTTAGATTTCTGGGTTTTGTATGACTCATCTATTTGTTGTTCATCTATTCCTTCTTTACTAAGCTCTTTGTCATTAAGAGAATAGTTTCTATCTGGGCAGTGGTGGCGCATGCCTTTAATCCCAGTATTGGGAGGCAGAGGCAAGTGGACCTTTGTGAGTTTGTGGACCTAGGCTACAGAGCGAGTGCTAGGACAGGCTCCAAAGCTACACAGAGAAACCCTATTTCAAAAAAACAAAACAAAAAGAACAGTTTCAAGTGTAATGTTTTAACTACTTTAATAACTCTTCCAAAATGTATTTCGAGTTCTTCTCTTGGTGTTGCTCTGGAGGTTGTCATATGAAACTTCACCTCCCCATCCTTCCTAAACTGAGTTTCCATGTCTACCCTGCTACTGAAGTACCATCAAAAAACCAGATTTCCAGTTTTCATTTTATTCCACTAGTATTTGATCTTGTTAATTGCTCCATTTTGAATTTTGTTCAGGTTTCTAAGACAGTGTTCCCTCATGCTCTCCCCTTACACACCTTGTACTCTTGCTCCTGTCTTCCATCACAGTTCCTTCTCATTCTCCAGATAGCAGGATACAGGGAAGGCCCTGGCCTTGGCCTGCTTCTCTTGTCTTCTGTTATTACTCATCAGATATCCTAGTTCACAGGATGCTGTAATTCTTGCTCTCTCTGAACTTGAAACTCCATAGCAAGTCTGCCTTCTTAGCATCCCCACTTTTGATACTTAGTAGACATTTCCATTTTGCCATGTTTAGAAATAAACTGCCATGCCTGCCATAGCCTCTTAATACAATAAATACTGGTCCATTTCTTCTGGATGTTCAGTCTAAAACACCTCAGAGGACTCTTGACTCAGTCCTTTCTCTCTCACCCTCCTTACCCAGTGTATTACAGGCCTTGTTCGCTGTCTACTTTCAGATTTATCTACAACTTAAGCGCTTTCTCAATTATCACCAATCTTTTAAAAGCCAGTGCACACCTCAGTCTGGACTCCTGCAATTACCACCACCGCTTGCTTCTGCTACAGTGTAATTTCAGAGCAGCCAGGAAGCTAGCTGCTTTTGAGAAAGTCAAGTAATTTAGCTCCTCATGAATGCCACCATTGCCCATCTAGAATAAAATTCTTTACCATCGATTACTTTATTCAGTATAATCTATAATATGGTTATCTGTTGAGGTATGGCAAATTATTCCAAAATGGTGGTTTCAGACAAGAAATAAAGACTCATTCTCTCTAGACTTTCTTTGAGTTAGGAAATTAAAAAAATCAACAACAACATAAAGATAGCTCTAGCTTGGGACTATAGACACAAGTGGATTTGGCCAAGGTTGGACTACTCACTTCTAAGGAGGTTGATGCTCATACTTGGTGTGAGAGTGCTGTTCTTCCATTTCTCTCTCTCTCTCTCTCTCTCTCTCTCTCTCTCTCTCTCTCTCTCTCTCTCTCTCCCTTTCTCTCTCTCTCTCTCCTTTTCTATCTCTCTCTCTCCCTTTCTCTCTCTCTCTCTCTCTCCTTTTCTCTCTCTCTCTCTCCCTTTCTCTCTCTCTCTCTCCTTTTCTCTCTCTCTCTCTCCCTTTCTCTCTCTCTCTCTCTCTCTCTCTCTCTCTCTCTCTCTCTCTCTCATGACTGTGTTTGTGTGTCTTCACAATGTAGTATCTGGATTTCTTCACAATATGAATGATACTTCAAGAGACTGAGAGGGTAGAGCTGTCTTTTTCAGTAATCTAATGTTGGAAGTTAAGTAGCAGCTCTTTGTCATGTTCCCAACTGAAGTTTTTCAATCTGACCACATTTTAGGGGAGGGGGATAGGCTTCTACCCTTAAAGGGAGGGTTGCTGTGAAACTTACAGATGTAAAACCACCATAGCATCTTTCTCAGGTCTCATTTTTGTTTTTGAATTTCCTCATTCTGTGCTTAACTAAACTACACTTTTACCTTTACTATTCCTAACACATGACAGGCATATCCGTACCCCAGGGCTCACTCTGCCTGGAAGGGCTTGCCTGCTGACAGTCACATAGCTCTGTCACCTCTCACATCCTTGCTTGAAGGTCACCTCATCTCAGAGAAATTCCTTGTGCACGTAGTTATGACAGCACATTCCCTTTCACCTCTCTACCTGCTTTCTGTACTGTCCTTTCTTCTTCATAGTTTGTATCACCATATGGCAAGTATGCATCTTTTATTGGATTATTACCTTCTTCCTTAAATTCTTCTCCTGAAAAGTACCCAAGAGCAAGAATTTGGTGTGCCTAGTTCACATGTGTAACCCCAGTCTTGAGTATCTCCCTTTTCATGCTATCAGTTCTTGGTACCATTTTGTTCATGAATGAAAACATTGACCCACTCTCTTCATAATTTCCTTCAGGGAGTGGATATCTACAAATACGTACACTGAACATATATGTAGAGGAATCAGGCCTTCGGGAAAGCAGTTGAGAAGTAGTGACCATGTAGATGAATTTGCTACCAACTTCTTTCTTGAATTTGGATGTTGTCTCTCTTCTCATTTTTGCTTCTGTAGCAGTTTACCCAGAATTATGGTTGCAGGCCTTTAAATAACTTCTCAAAATGTAATTTTGCTTCTTCATTCAATTTATTATTAGCAATTTATATATTCTCCCAAGGCTTTTGTGACTGATGTTAAATTGTAATATTAAAACAACTATAACAACAAGTCTATTAAGTATGCATAGAGCTTTTGTGCCTGCAAATTTCATCTTCCCACAGTCTTTCCTTGGTGAGTATGCTATGAACAATGCTTTGATACATAAGGTAAAGTTATTATCTCCCCCAAATTTAAAATCATTGTAGGTCTAGGTCCAATTAATAACACTGTGATCCAGTGAATCTCTATTACAACTTGCTTGATTTATTTTGCTTTTGCATCCCTATTACATGGTTGTTTATGAATTTGGTATTAGTTTCTAAGTTTATTTTTATTCCATGTGCAATGATGTCTTGTCTGCATATATGTCTGAGGGTGTCAGATGTCCTGCAAATGGAGTCACAGACAGCCATGAGCTTCCATGTGGGTGCTGGGGATTGAATATGGGTCCTCTGGAAGAGCAGCCAGTGCTCCTAACCGCTGAACCATTTCTCCAGACCCCTGAATTTGATGTTCTTAATATGTGCCTTCTGTAAAGTATTATCATTCTACTTCTTTTGAGAAACTTTAAAGCCTTGTGCTTAGCCTCAATGACAACTCATGAGACATGACTATCCTTTGTCCGTCTTTCTGAATAGGCTTGTCAAGAGGCATCATCTTACTATATGAAACACTGGGAGCTTTGTTTCTGAATTCTTCATTGATATTATAATCTTAGAGCATCTTTCAATACTCTGGCTCTTGTTCTGTGCTATACAAAATTAACTTTTTTGACAAAAATTGTGTATCAACTTAAATGCTTTTGAGATGAACATATTGGCTTATATCACTTTTTGTTATCTGACTCTCCTAGTTAGGCTGAAAATGTGATGATACTATTAAAGGATTGTAAAGGACACTGCAGTGTTAACCATGTGTTATCAAGTTACAGACTGAGACGTGTGTGTGTGCATTTGTATTTCCAATAGTCTTAAAGACTTTTACTGCTCTATTTAATTTAAAACATCAGAAACATAAAATAAAATGGTGCATTATTATAAGTATTTAGGGACCTAACACACACATGGGTAGGAAGAGACTAGAAACAAAACATGGAGATACATCAAAAGTTAGAAACCTCCATTTCTGATCTTTGTTTTCCACAAGATTTGGCTTCCCTTCTTATTCTGCATAATTGTCATAGATGCTGCTCCGTGTGGCAGAACCCAGGCATAGTGGTGCACACTTTTAATGCCAGAAATTTTGAGGCAGAGGCAGGTGGATTGCTGTGATTTGAGGCCAGCCTGGTCTATGTAGTAAGCTCCAGTACATCACTGAGATATAGAGAGATCCTGTCTCAAAAAACAAAAAAAACAAACAAAAAAAAAAAACAAGTAAGCAAAGTGACAGAAGGTCACTATCTCAGACTTCCTGAGGGATAGTAGGTCCTCTGTCTGTCTAACCAACCAGCTGTGTGCTTGGGTCATATTAACATATGCTCTATCTTACAACATCACAAATCCTATTCCTCTGACTCTTGAGCTAAGAGCCATTTGTTATGTCTAAGAAGGGAAATACATTAAGGCTGATCTGGCTCCTAATTACCAATGGGATTCAAACATAGACCAAAGCATGCAAGCATCTGATGAACTTAGTCAAATAATTAAAATATTTCAGTTTCACAGAAGAAACATAAACAAGGGCACCATTGTTTATTACTTACATGGTTGAGCTACATCATCTAGCTTAAAAAACAAATTTTGAAAACTGTTTTTTATGCTCTGTTACACAATTATATTGTATTTGGACCCCATGCTGAAATCCTTTGTAAAGCCTATTGGGTTGAGGGGGAAAAAAAAATCAAACATGTTGATGACCAAGAAAAAAAAAAGCCAACATTCTACTTTATGACACTTGAATCAATGGTTCTAGGTGCACACCAGATGAAGGTCTGTTACTGTCATGTTGGCATTCAGAAATGGTTAGTATCCCATATTACATTGGGGCAGGTAATCTTACTATCTATGTGACAGTAAAGGCCCCCAAACTTGAAACAAGTTCAGAAAAATTATTGACTTTACCATCTCCCCTTTGGTTTTGGTTTTGTTTGGAGATAGGATCTCACTCTTTAGCCCAGGTTAGTCTTGAACTTACAGCAATCCTTCTACCTCAGCCTTTAGTGTATTGGGATTATAAGCATATATCACCAAGCCAATCTTCAAAGCCTCCCTTTACAACATTGTAGGAAACATCAGCATAACGAGAATGTATAGAAAAAATATAAAGAACACTCCATGACATTTAAAAGGTTGAGAAATCCTGTCAATCATTCAATATTGATAACAGAGAAAACAAAAAATCTAGAAGAAATTGAATTCTTGAATCCAATAGATGTGTCTTTAAAGTTCACTTTCTTTTTCGAGTTAACCAGCTACTCTCTCAGATAAACTAAAAAATTCCAGGAGTTTAATAAAATAAAAATTTCCTTCTCACTTCTGGCAAAGCCCAGCAAGACTTCCTAAGCAGTGCCTTTTATGGATATGTCTGTAGGCTTTCAGTTCTGTATCAGAACTATCACCATCAGCTACTAAACAGAAAGGGTTTATTTGGGTTTACTGTTTCAGAGTCTTTGTCCATCATTAGTTGGCCTTGTTGCCTTGGGTCTATGGTGAGGAAGTAGTCACATAACTAGGGACCAAAAGAGAGGAATGGGAAGAGACTGGGCTGCCACAAGCTCCTTAGGGGCACAATGGCATTAACTTCCTAAAGACTCCACTACCTCTAGAGACCTTTGGGGAACCAATTTTCTTATGGACTTTTGGAGAACATTTGAGATACAAACTATATCATCAGGCTATAGTTCGTAAGTATTTATTGAAAACTTTTGTGTTGAAGAGGCTTACAGATTTTGACTGCAGTTCATGGGGAAGAAGTATCTATGAACCATAGCTAAATGTAAAGGGTCTGGTTTTTGTGGACGAAATATGACAGCTCTACTGCAGAAAGGGTACACAGTGTGGAGTGACTGGCTAGACAACACTACTTTTTCTGCAACCTTTAAGATCAGACACAGATGACAGTGAAAACAAAGGTATCTGAGTGAGGGGGACAACTTTTACTTATTTTTTAAAAAGAGATACTGGTTAAAGAATGAGGTTAAGGAGTAAACACATGTTCGATTTAGGTAGAGCATTGACAAAGGAAAGAAAAGAGGAATGTCCAAGTTACAAGCAGAGTGATTGGACAGAGTGACTATGGTGACAGATTTATGGAGCTGGCAGAATCTACAGTAGAGAATAAACTTATGAGGCCAGAGGAAGAGTGTTGAGAGATTATTGATAAGGGATGACATTGAAGATGCCTGCCCCCCCCCATCCAAAGTCACAATGCTCATATAGTAGATGGTGTAGCTGTTTAGGATGGTCATTTTGTGAATAAGAGCTTTCCACTCCACATCTTAGAGTCCACAAAATCCCTTTGCTAAGGAACTGCCTATTCCAATGGGGGAGAATACTGTATGTATTGTGGAGGAAAGTATTTAATGCTTTGGAATCGTGTTCAAATCTGTGTTCAAATCCCAACTCTTGCATTCTTAGCTGAAGATCTCTAAACCTAGTTTCTCACATAGAAAATGTGGTTTGTATTCATCCAATTTTACAGTGGTATGTTTCAAGGCCTGGAGGGGTTAGAGATAGCTTCAGTATCCATTGAGTTAATTAGTCACTGCCAGTATTGTAATTACTGGAAAGTATCTTGAATGTCAATTGCCTTTTCATAAGTTTGTAGTAAGCATTAAATAGCAAAATGTTTAGGAAGTGCTTAGCAAAGTACTTGGCATGTGGTACATTGTAATTACACCTCCCCCCCCCTTCATTCACTGTAATAAAACTCTGAGCAAAAGCACAAAAGCAGCTTAGGAAGAAAAGGACTTATTCATCCTTACATGTCCAGGTAACAGTTCATCACTGAGGAAAGTTGGGTCAGGAACCTGGAGACAAGAACTGATGTAGGGGCCATGGAGGAGTGCTGCTTAGGGGCTTGCTACCACCCATGGCTTGCTCAACTTGTTTTCTTACTCAACCCAGGGCTGCCTGCTCAGTGAGGGCCACATCACAGTGGGCTGGACCCTCTCACATCAATCACCTCCCAGATACAGGCCAGTATGATGGAGGGACTCCCTCCACTGTTCTTTCCTCTTCCCAGTTGTGTTGTGACTAGTTTGTGTTGACAAAAAACAGAAACAAAACAAAAACAAAACAAACAAACAAACAAACAAAAACTAACCAACACATGTACCTAATGGAAAAAGACTTCTAGATCTCAGAGGGATTACTTTATCTGGGTGATCCCTTAGTGTTTGGTTGATGGAGGACAGGATTATGGATAGATTTTAGTCATGTTCATGTTCCCACCATTATGATAATCAGTTGCATAAATGTGATAAAAAACACCCAGTGTTATTTTCAAAAATGCTTTAATAGACACCATTATACTAGTCAAGAAAGAAAATTGAATCTGAGATGGGCCCAGACTTTGAATGAAGTAGGAAACTGATGCTCACGCCACTACCCAATTTTATGAATTAAAAGAACCTGTCACTTAAGATTGTCAAAAGTAAACATAATTTTCAGAATATTAAAAAAATCATTTTCTGAGTCAATGTTATTATTCCTTCAACCAAATTGGGAGTGAGAAATAACTCACAGTGAACTCCTCTCCTGAAGATGTTGTTATAGAGGGGGCTGTTCAAGTACCACTTGGAAAGTAGCATGGCATCCTTCCCCTCTCAACACAAAGGTGCTTATACTGGCTTCTGTTATAACTTAAAGCAGATAATATTTCTCTGGTGCAGAGAATCCAGACTACAAAGCAATATCTGATAAGAACATGATAAAATGTTGACTAGGCTCTGCTTCTCGTGTGTGTGTGTGTGTGTGTGTGTGTGTGTGTGTGTGTGTGTGTGTGTGTAAAAACCACTACTTGCCAATCCCTGAACCACTCTTGGAGTGGAGAGGACTAGGATGAGAGAATGGACTTTACCATGACTACTGTGCAGTCCTGGGGGCTCCGAGAAGGACTCAGCTCCTTCCCTTTCCCTTTTTGCTTCATTCCTTTGTTTTATGACTCACTTTCAGTAAGAAAGCCTCTTAGGCTCCTTACACATGGCTTTGAACTCTCAGATTAACAACTCAGATTAGCAACTCTCAGATTAACAACTCTCAGATTAACAAACAAACAAACAAAAAGACTTGCAGCATAACTTTGTTAGTCTTAAGAACTGACTAGAAGGTCCCAGTACATATAAGGCAATGTCAGCTGAGGGCCATGCAAAGCCCTAGAAAGGATCCAAAATGACCAGACTGTAACTTTATCTAGAAATTGATTCTGGAATCACTGTTTTTCTTCCTTCTTTCCTTCCCCCTCCTCCTTTCTTCATCTTCCTGCTTCCCTTTCATCCTGTTTCCCTCCTTCATTTCTAGGTTATTGTTTATAAATATGTAGAGTAAATGAATGGAGTTGTGTCTACTGTTGCTTGGTCATTCTCAGTAGGTCCTCTATCTTCATGTATTTTCAGGTTGAGGAAGCATTCAGAGGTTGTAGATTTTGCTTCCTCACTTGTTGCTAGGAATCAAAACAAGCAAACAAACATGCATCAACCTCTAAAGAGTGATAACTTCAAATCAAAGGAGCAACCTCAAAAATCTCTCTGTCTTAATCCTTCCTCTCTTGAAGTACAGTAAAGGACTTCCTCTAGAGTCTAGATCATTCTAGGAGGAATGTAACTGTTGGGAAGTTTCAGGATCCAGGAAATATTATTTGTGAGAGAAGATTGGGAAAAATAACTCCACACCCACACACCTCTACTACCCTGGGAAGACTTCTAATCTATTCTGGGGCAGGGCCAGAGAGAGCTTGAGAGACTTCATCTGCAGTCAGAAGACAACCTGGTTTTGTGTACTTAACCTCCCCCTCCCCCAGCTTATCTGCAGCACCTCTCAGCACACCTCAAGAACCCCCCTATACAGGCCTCTCTCTATCTTTGTAAAGCTGGGGAAACTATTTAAGCCTTAATCTTCTGGTCCATCCCACTTTCATGTTAGTGTATATAGTAGTTTGAAGCCCCATAAGCTCATAGGGAGTGGCACTATTTGTAGATGTGGCTTTGTTGGAGTAGGTATGGCCTTGTTGGAGGAAGCTCAAGCTATGTGTCCAGTGTCTCAGACCACTTCCTGTTGTCTGTAGGATGAAGATGTGTTCCTTCTCCATTCTTAACTCTTTCTCCATCACCATGTCTGTCTGCATGCCACCATGCCCATCATGAAGATAATGGTCTAAATTTCGCAAATGTGAGACAGTTCAATTAAAATTAAATGTTTTTCCATTATAAGAGTCATCACAGCAATAGAAACCCTAAGACAGTATATGACTAGTATATTAAGAGGCTCAAAGGCCACCATTTCTTATTTCTAACCTTTACCTCAGTGTTGGGAGGAATGTACTCAAATGCTCATGGAGCATAACCACACAGAAATTGACTTCAAAGTTCTTGCTCTTGAGTTGTCCCAGTTTCTACTCAATCAATATCTTAAGATCTATGCCCACTATGGCTCTCTTCAGCTTTACTTCTAGGAAAGAATTATTTTTAGTCATCATTATTTAAGAAAGTTAGAATCTTTTTGTGCAGTCTGTTGCTGGAAGCCTGTTTGAAAACTCAAAGAATGTTGCCACATGTCTTGAACCTTGGTCCCCACAGATCCAAGATCATGTTGTCTCAGCTCTCACTGAAATGTCAGTGTTATCCTGTGTGTTAAAACTGATGAAACATTGTCATTGGTTGATTGTATAAAATCCCACATTAAGTCAAAACTTACAAACATATGAAAGCGATGGGAAGCCAGCATGAGGAATTCCAGGCATTCAACATGATTTGTTATTCATAAAAGATCCCTTGTTTAATGTCTCAACAGTTCTTCTGGAAAAGAATCATTGTTCTTTTTTTTTTCTAGTTATAATACATCAAGAACTATTTGTGTGGAGACAGAAGTTTTAGCTCTTGAAAAAAATGTTGATTTTATAGCATGATAAAGGAAAGCACATACCTGAATTAGTTATTAATATTAATATATTGGCTTTTATGAAAAAGTAAGCACAAAGTCTTGATGTTTGGTTGAATATTGATTGTTGCATAATTTTCTGGTAGAAGGATTTGTTGATCATACTCTTATATTTTGAAATGAGTAGTGTGTCAAATTTTGTGGTCCTGCTCCACTGCCACTGCCAATCATTTTCTGTAGCACATGGGTTATAAACACATAGTATTCAATAAAGGTGGTGTTCTTGTGTTAGCATACACTCGAGTGGTTACTGTAGAATTCCTAGGGAGATTTCAGTGGTTATTTTGGTGGCTGGGAAGGATAGCTCTGCCTTTTTAGTTTGTTTTGTTATTTGAGACAGGGTGTCTCTTATAGCCCTCGTGCCCTGGAACCTGCTGTGTAGACCAGACTGGCCTTGAACTCACAGACATACATGTGCCTCTGCCTCCTGAGAGCTGGGAGTAAAAGTGTGTGCCACCATGCCCAGCCAGCATTGGCTCGTGGAAAGTACAGAATGATGGCCAACAATAATATCAAAGGGCAGGAGCATTAGTTTAGAAATGAACTTGGATTAATTAAGGAAATTTCTTTATAGGGCCTTGTGTAAGGCCCCAAAAGAGCTTGCTAAGACTTAACACTACCTTGATGTGGGTGGTTTGGTGTTAGAACTAATTTAATTTAAAATTCAGAAAATCAACTGAGCTTGGTGGCTCAGACTCATAATTCTAGCATTGAAGGTTGAAGCAGGAGGATTTCTGTCCTTGGGTCACCCAGGCCTGTATAAAAAATAAATAAATAATATAAAAACAATTGGAATACTGCATAGTTCAGTGCATTATTGAGCCAATCTATGTTTTCCATATAAGGGAAACTTCCTTCTTTAGAGAAGTTACAGGATCTAGATGCTGTGTCACTGGGATTTTCATCCTTTTCATGGTGTTGAGGAGTTAGTTTTTTTTTTTTTTAGAAAGATTCATTTTCTCATTGTCTGTTTTTAATTCATAAGCACACTTCCATTAATTCTTATTGTAAATTCCCAAATTTCTTAGCTCTCTCTTTATGAGTCTTCTAAAGCTGGCCTTCACCACCCAAATTTTTGTGTTGTTCTTTGTCTATTGTTCAGCAACTGGGGTCATTAATTCACTAATAGCATTGGAGAGGTGCTAAAGTTTTTCAGAACTGCAGATTGACCTAATTAATGTCTTTTCTGAATTGTGCTAATTCTCCCATTAACCACTCTGGGGCCTCTTAAAGCTCCCCAGTCCCTGCTGACATCTTTCCGGAAGTGCTGTGTACTCAGAAGAGTTCGTGATTGCTTTGGTCATGCAGAAAGTGGCTGTGTTTTAAAAATGTTTGCCAAAGTGTTTTCCTTCTAGTCATGTACTGTTTGGATTAATCATTGATAAACAACTCTTGCTTGTTATTGTGCCAGTTGCTGCTTGTGCTCTGTCTGACTTTCCGGGGCTCACCCAGGTCCACACTACCACCACCCAACAGCTACGGTTTGTTAGTGGAAGAGACTGATCACACATCCAGATTGGAAATGTTCCCTTTACCATTCGGTGAACACAGTGTTTGACTGTCAGGAAAAGTTGGTCTTGCCCAGAACCATCCTATACACTTAGTTGTTCATTCCTTAGCACCATGTACAGAAGACTATGCAGTGATATACCGTACTGTTTCCACAGTGTATACCTCCACAGTCAGTTACACGTGGGTCCTGCCAGGGACAAGCTGCCCTCATCATGAGATTATTAAGCACATAGTCTATAGGAGTCCGGCAAGCAGTTGTTCTGGCCGGAATGATGACTTAAAGCCTCTTTCTGACTGAGCGACTTCCATGCTATACAAGTTCAGTGGTAGCCCTTCCCTGCGGAGGCAATGATGCACGAATTTGTTCATAGAAACAGCATCAAAACTTATACTTTTATGTTGTTTTGTTTTATGTATATGAGTGCTTTGCCTGTTTGTAAGTCTGCACACCATGTGCATGCCTGGTGCTTGCGGAGGCCAAAAGAAGGTGTCTGATACCCTGGGACTGGAGTGAGAGACAGTGATGAGAAGCCACGTGGGTGCTGGAATTGAACCCCAGAACCTCTAGAAGAGTAGCCAGTGCTCTTAACTGCTGAACCATTTCTCCAGCCCCCTAATTTACACTTTTAAAAACTATATACACACCTATGAGTCTTTAATAGGGAAGTCTGCATGGTAAAAGACTAATAATGACTAATAATAAAGTAGACCAATCACAATAATACCATCAGAAAGATTATATGAATGTAGTCTCATTTTATCTCTCAAAATATAATACTTATACATCCGCATTGTTGTGGTGATATGAGTGATCCCCCACACACATGACAAGATAAAGTGAGTGAGGCTGTAGGAAGGTGATGTAGCATCAGGGTTATCTGAACTTAGACTTTGCGATGTCTCAAGGTCGACATAGTTTTGGTGGCTACTGAATGACTGACTAATGGGTGTGGTCATACATCACATGGATACACTGGACAAAAGGGTGATTTATAACTGGGTGGAATGAAGTGAGGTCACATGAGATTTCCTCACACAAATGAAAACTGTGGGATAAAAACCCTTGTAAGTATTTTTTTTTTGAGGAAATTTTTATTTACTATTTTCAGATCATGCTTCACCATGGGTAACAGAAACTGCAAAAAGTGAAAAGTGTGAATCCGGGTGACTAACAGGTACAAATAAACATCATATTTATTTAATGGTGTAGCATCGGGCTTAGTCACAAAAGGTAATTTTGTTTTAATCTGTAGTATGTTTATTCCTGCATGGCAGAGTCGATTTTGCATTGAGCTCTAAGGACTAAAATTTGAAAAGAAAAAAAAAATACCTAGCTTAGGAAGATTTCAGATGTCTGTCTGGTGCTTTACTTGATAAATATTCTAGCTTTAGTGATGGTCGATAGCTCCTATTTCTTTATCCTCCTCTCTGTGCTTTCAGAGCACTGTCTGAACCACATATCTCTGATGCTTTGTCGTCTGGGACCTTACAGAAACACAAACACTGGCCCTTCTGGGGCCTTTTGAAATCCACAGAAAAGGACCCCCACAGTTACATTCTGTGTATCTGGGTCTTTTGCCTGACAAAATGTTTGTGATATTACCAGTTTCATTGTAAGTGAGTGTAGTTTATTATAAAATTTTTCCTTATGTGAATATATTTCAATATGTTTATCCATTTTATTTTTAAACGATTAAAGAATATCTCATTTATGTGAATGTGCACTTGTATGTGTATGCCATATGCATGTAGGTTCTTGAGGAAGCCAGAATAGAACACCAGATCCCTGAGAACTGGATTTATAAGTGGTTCGGACCACCTAAAATGGGTGTTGGGAACAAAACTTGGGTCTTCAGCAAGAACAGCATGTAAGTTCTTTCAGACTGGAACTAGTAGGATTAGTGCCACTATAAAATTTTTTTATGTACAACTTGTGAATAATTTTGGTACATATATACCAAATGATGAAACTGCTGTGTCCAAAGGTGTACTCAACTTTGGTTCCCATGAACAGAGCATGAAGTCCTGGTCACTTCACATTTCTTCTATGATTTATGCTTCCGCTTTTCTATTTTATGATTTCTAATGGGTAATGGTATTACATGGAGGTGAGTTTGCATTTTCTTGGTAGTTTGTGAGTGTGGGTACTTCTTGTTTTTAATTGGCCATTGCATAGCCTCTTTCTTGAAGTATGTCAAGTCTCTTCTTGGTTTTATCACTGCATAGGCTTTCTATAAAATCTGGGTGGATTTTGCAGTTCACAGCATATCTATTTATTGCAAGATGGTGACTGTGTCACTTGGCTGGTGATGTCAATGCTGGGATTAATTTCAGTGCCCCAATGCCAAGCAGGCGAAAGGTGATTCAACACTAAGGCTTCTTTTGCAAAGTTTTACTAGACATAGATTTATTCCCTTGAGGTTTATTGCTTCTTGTGGGGGAGGGGTCAAGGTCCTCACATGTGGACTTTGAAGAGATGGAAAAGTACTCCTGTGGATTCACATCTTAGTAAAAAGAGTGACCTCGGAATAGAACATCCTTAGAGATACTCGTTCTATGCCACCATCAACTTTGTATTCTCATTGTACCTCCAGTCTTTGGGTCAGGAATTGGCATGAAGGTTTTAGATATATTACCCAATAATTTTAAAAATTAAAAGAGAAGTCTCTTTGCATATTGAAAAATGTTTTGTTTTCATGTTTCAAAACAGTGGTAGAAAGAACTCTTCTACAAACTTGTAGCTGTTATTTCCTGGTGACATCAACACTGGACTCTTGCTTAGACTGAGGCACACTCTATGAGGATAGAATACTCCACAACATACTTCTGACTACAACATGCAGTGACTATGTGACATCATTGCCTACTGATAAGGCTCCATAGGCCTTTCCATAGACATAATTTGTCTGCGTGTATATTCTTTGACATTGTAGCTTACTTACACAGATGTGTCTTGTTTTAGGGCACTACAGATTGGTACTTGATATAGCAGAATCTGTGTTTCTTAGAGCAGACTTTCTTCCTGACCATGCCCTGTAGAGGCAGTTGTATGAAGAAAGGAGTAGGCAGCCATCTTACCCTGTCAAGAACAGACCTGGGAACGCAGCACAGTCTAATGTCTATAATCATTACCTCCATGTAGAAGGTAGTCAAGAAGCCAAAACTACGGCCAGTTTGAAAACTTGAGTGATCTTCAGGGTTCTACCTGTCTAATTATTTTTTTAAAAAATTATTTATTTATTTATTTATTGTTTGTTTGTTTGTTTGTTTGGTTGGTTTTTCAAGACAGGGTTTCTCTGTATTGCTTTGGAGTCTGTCCTGGAACTATCTCTAGACCAGGCTGGCCTTCAACTCACAGAGATCTGCCTGCCTCTGCCTTCAGAGTGCTGGGACTAAAGGCATATGCCACCAACACCCTGCTAAAATTATTATTTCTTTGTTGATTGGTTTGGCAGGAGTGGGAGGAGGCATGTGTGTATAACTGTGTGTGGAAGTCAGAGGCCACCGTTTAGTGATTTCTTCTCTCCTGCCACATGCGGTTCCCAAAGGTGGAGCTTGGGTCTTCATGCTTGGTGGCGTGTGCCTTAACCCACTGATCCATTTTTCCCACACTTGTAATTCTTGAGGCTTCTTCTACTGATTTATTTTGTATTATGATATCCAATGTTCTATTTGTGTATGTACAGGTATATTCTGGAGACAGGGGAGGATCCATGGTTTTCATAAGATCTCACAGTGGGATGGGGTCTGTAGATTACTATCATTCCATTCCCTTTGCTGGAATCTTTACCTAGGCAGATGAAGAAACTGAGTTAAGTTCTACACTAATGACTGGTAGAACCACAACCAGCACTTCTGATTTTGACTCTCTGACAAGCATTTCAGACAGAATTAGAAATTACAGAGTTAAGGCTGGAAATTGGATAGGGAGCTACCCACCTGACTGTATCTGATAATGGAATTAGACTTTTTTTCCTATCAAAACTCTCTTTCAGTTACACTAAGAGAAATCCAGGAATACATGATTCAAATGCAAAACATTGCTTTATTGCCACAGCATCCATTTTTTCTGTAACTTGAAGGAAGTCTATCATTAGAGTTCTGATTAATAAATTTGATCTGCTTTCTTACTGAGATAGGAGTCCTTCTGAGTTCTAGGATGTGTTTCATTAGCAAGGAAGGGCTGTGACAGCTCACCTCTTGTCACTTGAATCAGTTGCCTGCTGGCCTGGTACTCAGTTTTGTGTGGCAGAACCTTCCTGTGTCTGCATGATAATGGACCCTTTAAGTCCCAAACAATAAACATTCATTGTACCACTCCACCCAGCACAGAAATGCTCTCTAACCTCAAATCAGCCACAAATAAGACCTGGAAATCAATTCACTGTGCACAGGCTTCCTGCCTGGTTTGTGTTTTACAGAAAATAATTTTAGCAAAATATTTGCCAAGCATGTGTGTTTTAAATAGGCATAAAGTTAAGATATTGTATTAGAATATGGTCTTCAACCTTTTGGTAAGATTTCTGGCTTTACCCATAGGTTATATTTTATTGAGCAAATCTTTCTTTTTTTCATTGCTAACTAGAACTAAAAGACTGTAAGACTGTATGAATGAGCTTCAGGACAGAGAGAGGAGAGAGAGAGAGAGAACACATACATTGTGCTAGCTAGTTTTATGTCAACTTAACACAAGCTAGAGTCATCTGAGAATTGGAAAGTCTTCCACCAGATGGACTAGTGCACAAACCTGTGGTGCACTTTTTTGATTGATGTGGAAAAACAGTACCATCCTTAGGCTGGTGGTCCTGGATGCTCTAAGAATGTAGGCAGAGCAAGCCTTAAGGAGCAAACCAGTATATGTTGTTCCTCCATGGCCTCTGTTTCAGTTTCTGCCTCTGGGTCCAACTTTGACTACCTGCCCTGACTTTCCTCAGTGATGGAGTGTGACCTGAGACTGCAAGATGAAATAAACCCTTTCCTTCCTATGTTGCTTTTGGTCAAGGCATTTTATCATAGCAGTAGAAATCCTAAGACACACATCTATGGTGATTTTCCCCAAAGTTAGGGGGGAAACTTTCAGCGTAATATGCATCTGGTTGCTTTAAAAATTGTTTTACAGGGAACAAATTTATTATTTGTGCTTGTCAGAGTCTTTGGAATATTCTAGTGCATGAAGTATCAGTTGGTATAGCAAATACAGTCTGGTATATTTGGTCCTAATGAGGAGTATCTTGTCAGGTTGAGACAGAAGATCAAATGGATATATTTCAAATTTTCTTCTGCTAATTTTGAAGTTGGAGCCAGACTTCTTTATACCTCCTGGGTCAGAGCTTCATTTTTTTTTTTTCTTCTCTGCATTCTGGTGCTCGCAGGGAGCTTTCAATTTCTTAAAATTCATGAGAACTTGAGGCTAGTCTCAACTGTTTTTGGTTACAAAACCACTAAGAGGCAAAGAGCACATTTTCAACTATTTCTGTTGGAGTCCCCATCCCTGCACCCCCGACCCCCTGCCGCCGCCACCTACCACCCCCAAAATACTGTAATTAGTGGCCAACTGATGCTGCTTTGGGGAATTTCAAGGAGCTGATGTGTGTTTTTCATTAGCATAAGAAAATTAGTAACTTATGCCAAAATCTAAAGCACCAGCTCTGAAAATATAAGAGGAGCCATAATGTGCAGGAGAGCAACCCAAGACAACACAGGGGTCTTCTTGAACCATCCTAAGACAAATGTTTCCAAGTAAGGATGCATGGGGCAGCCATGATGGATCGGCTAACTCTCTAATGATAGTCACCCATTCTCTCCTTCTCTTTAACTCTTCTCTTTAACTTTCCACACACATTTGCTTTGAGGCCAGCCTTTTCTCCTGTTTTAATCATACACTCTAATTCCAAATGGGGAATCTCTCTAAGCTTACTGTACGTCTTTTGTATTTCAAGTGCTCATCTCAAAACAAAGTTTAGAGAAAGCATGTTCCAAGGCTATTATTGTAAGGCATGAATTCCATTTGAAAATCACTACAGTGTGTTGGAGGTAGAGGCATGATACAATGGGCTCCCTTATTGCCGTTATGATTAAACATAATGAGGAGGATCAGACTACAAGCTTATCACTATTCTATGTTGTAAAATTGCCCAAGAGTAAAATGCAAATACAAATAAGGAGTTTTAATGAGTCGATGTAATAAAATACCAGGGCAACAGGAAGCTGGTAGCTATATGCTCTGGCTCCTTCCCAATGGGTGGCTTGACTTGGACTCCTTTAGAGAGCAATGCTTAATCTCCAAATATGAAATTTAAAATATTAAAGGCTAGTTCTAAAACTAGCATTTTTTGAGAAAGAGATTTATATTGTTTTCATTCACATGAAAGCTAACACTGAATTGACTTTAAGGCACAAAGAGCAAAGATAATGTCCTTACAATGCTTTTTTCTTTGTGGGCTTGTATAAATATTTTGACCATTTTAACTGAGTATAACTGATAATGTGGAGTTGTTGCCTTTTATTTTTAAGAGGCTTTTGGGGGCTATTAGCACTAGAAGTCTGTCTTCTACCAACCTTACAATTATGCTCCAGTTGAGGTTTCTACTGTCATCCCAAGCTGAAGTTTAAGTTGTAACTGTAAATATTATTCTAGATAGGAATCTACTTCAGTCTTCCCTTTGTGGTACAGCAAAATTCTTTTCAGTCTGCTTATAAGCACATATATTTCTGCTTACATAGAAACTGTCTTGGCATGGTGGTGCATGCCTTTACGCCCAGCACTAGGGAGGCAGAAGCAGGCAGATTGCTGTAAATTCAAGGCCAACCTGGTCAACAACAGGTGTTCCAGGCCAGCCAGGGTACATGGTGAGGAGACTGCCTCAAATATCAAATAAAAAGATAAATAGTAAGTACAAGTGGATCCCCAAATATAAAAGTTCTAGGCGAGGTGAACATGTGATGAATTGCCCTTTGATTTTTGGAGAGTTAGTGTCCAGTCTAGCAGACTTATGCATCCATGCTTGAAATGGGGAGTGGGGGTTGAAGAAAGAAATAGATAAGAAACAGAAGGCAGAGTAGGAAGGGCATCCAGTGAATACTGTGGTAAGCCCCAAGTTAATTGCTCCAAGTTCTTATATACCCCAATCAAAAGTGGAGGGGGGCAAAAAAACTTCCTTACCATGATACAAGGTAATTACCTCCTTAATACCCAAGACATCAAGTAACCACACACTAAACCAAACATCCTGTTGTCTAACCTTGAATGAGCAATAATAGCTTTGAACTCTCTGACCTTAAGTCATGATGGAACAGAGCCACTCCCATAGGCCTCCACAAATGAGTTGTAATTTTAGACCTTAGCAGAATGGAGAGTAGAGGTGAGTGAGGCTGCTTCATTTGGATCTCACTTGTAAGGTGCCCCGCTGCTGAGAAGGATTCTGCAATAGATGCCCTCTCATTGTCAAGAACATCCCGTGTGTCCCGGGGCACTCTGGCTATTACCTGTTCTGAGATTTTGAATGCGGCCTTCAACATACTCCATAGTGGGATGCTCTTCTAGGACCTTTTCTGAGGGATTTCAAAGTGTGCCGCCACCTTAGGTACTGATGTTCCACTAAAGAGGGGCGGGGGTAGGGAAACCAGCATCTAAACTGTCCTGCTTATGAGGCAGTTCAGCTTTTGAAAGAGAACAGTTGTTTTCTA
Organism: Cricetiscus sungorus; assembly: GCA_030556225.1. Taxonomy (NCBI): domain Eukaryota; kingdom Metazoa; phylum Chordata; class Mammalia; order Rodentia; family Cricetidae; genus Cricetiscus; species Cricetiscus sungorus. The sequence continues at coordinate 2,777,000 of JANBXA010000372.1, forward strand.
GAATTGTACTTAACTCACTGGGTACCTGTCCTGTCCTGAAGCTTTGAGTTCTTACTCTATTACTGTCCCTTCAGCTTTCCAGAGACAGAGACAATGGATTTGATGAAAACTCACTAACCCTCATGTTTACAGAATCTCCATTTCTTCCCCAAATAGCTCCCAAAGCATGAGGACTGTAAGTAGTGGTGAATCTTGGGACATACAGCTCGTGTGTCTGCCACATCTAGGTAATATGTGACTAAGGAGGATTTCACCTCTTATATCAAAACCAAATGTATTGTTACAATTTGGTAATTTAAGAGTGGCAGTCCCTTAATGGAGTCTAGTAAACACTAAGTTGCTTTGAAGGGTATGGACACTGTGTCACTTGCAATTTCGGAGAAGGTCACAGACCATTGTTAAAATCAGAGCACATCTGAGCTCCCTGCAACAATTTGATAACATTTGTTGTGTCCATGGAGGTGCCAGAATTTGAGATTTTTTTCTGGAATTCCTAATCCCTGGAGACACTGTGCTGCAGATCTGTTGTAAATTTGGGGCATTTGAATGAGTTGATGAGAGGCTTTTGTTTAGAGAGATACCCTTTAAATCTCGGGAGGTCTCAAACCAACTGGCTTTCAGTATGAGCTGATCTGACCTCACTGCTCAAACAATTGTGATGAGAATCTAATTCTCCATTCATTAAAAAAAAATTCCTTTTGTGCTGTGTCCTTTCAGCCTTATGAATATGATGGGAACGTCAAAAATGTTAAAGGAATGGTTTACCTGCTCAAAATGGAATGTTAGGGAACTTCTAGTACAAATGAAAGGAACAAACCCGCAAATTTTTGTAGTTCTGAAACAAACAAGTACCTGCAAAGGAAACCCCACCCAGATTATGCAGGGATATTTTGGGGTGGTTTAGGTACTGGCACAAAGTTTGCCGTCAGAGAAAATTGGCCACACCTGTGGGAGCACAGTTGTTACCTTGTGGCTTCCTTCACCTCCTCTTTTGTGTCAGGTTACCCTGATGACCCTCGGGTTTCCAAGAGGCTCTCACGATGCACTCCTGAAAGTTTTAAGGTTCACACACACACAGCGTAGGTGAAGAACTACACATATCCTAAAATGCTAACAGGTGTCCATGGTCCTCATCTTTGGAGACGGCTTCCTACTGGAGCTAAAGTACAATATTGAGATTGATAAAGATTGAAAGATTTGGGAGAAAGAGACTGAGCCAGTTCATGGAACAGCTGCAACCATTCCCAAATGTTTTTCTGCATAATCATGCAAGAAATTCATCATGCATTTCCTATTAAATATTCATGCAACTTACTCCATAGGAGGGCTGTGGTATTTATTAATTCCCTGGTGTCAGTAGGTTTTGGTACATCTACTGCCAGCAATAAATGTGTCATGCCTAGCAAATTCAATTCTTGGCAGACAATATTCGAATATAATACTTGCTTACAGGATATTGCGATCTTTAATTATGCCTAAATGATTTTCAAGACTGTCTTAAAATAAGCAACTGATTCCCTTTGCTTTGGGATGAAAGGAAAGGTCAGAGGGGTGGGAGCTGATGGGTAAAGAAGTATTTCATGAGGTTGCTCCATCTTTATGAGGGCTGAGCCATGTCTGCTGCATGCTAATAACTACTATACAAAGATGTTAGCTTTCAAAGGAGGACCATTGCTCTTCCAGGCAATGGAAAGTTCCTTACCCCAACACTCATGAATGTAAAGGATAGAGGAGGAAAGCAATTACTAAAAATCATCCCCCGCATGAGTATATTATAATTATGTTCCTAAGCTGTCAAAATGAATCTTGGTTTAGTCCACCTGGGCTGCTATAATAAAACATTACAACCCAGAGAACTTCTAAACAAGGGATTTCTCAAAGCTCTGAAAGATACTTTCTGGTTCATAGATGAAGCATTTTCATATTGTCCTATGTGATAGGTCTCATGTATGACTTTCATAAGGGCACATACCCTAATCATGAATATCCTGTTCTCATGATCCAAGCATCTCCCAAAGACCCTACTCCATAATAGTACCACCATAGGGCATAGAGTCTCTATTTATAAAATTTTGGGTGAGTGTATGCATATAGACAGGAGCAAGGCTGATAACCCCCGCCCCGTTCTGATGCTTTAACATGGGTGGATGTAGGATAAAGTGACATGTTTTCAAGGTGTACTTTTTTTTTCTAGCCATACTTTTATACAAATATTTCTTTATTACTTCCACAAAACATGGGACTGAGGAAATAAAGTGAAATTAAAATGTACCACCCATAAAAATTCCAAAATTTAGACAGGTGATGGATGGTGGCACACACCTTTAATCCCAGTACTCGGGAGGCAGATGCAGGCAGATCTCTGTGAACTGGAGGCCAGCCTGATCTACAGAATAAGTTCCAGGACAGCCAGGGCTGTTACAGAGAGAAACCCTGTCTCGAAAAACAAAAACAAAAAAACAAACAAACAAAAATTCCAAAAGTGGAGAAAGACCCATTTACTGAACCATCAGAGAAACAAACACAAACCAGATAACGTAGAACTGTTTATATTCATACTGTGAATCATACTCACCTTTGTAAAACACCTGAATGTTTTGTTTCTCATTATATCTCTGTCAAATAAGAGAAGATAATGTTCACTTTTTTTTTTTAATGTGGGGAACATTGGATGGTGCTTTGTCCTTCATAGCATGCTAATGAACAGCTTGGTTATATCTAGATGCTCTGATTCTTGGCTAACTGAGGCACAAAATAACTCAAAGGCATCCATACCAGAGGATGCATCGTCCATAGCATGGGTCCCCCAACACATTTTAAGAAACAATATGGATTTTCACTTCTTGTTCTGTTGCAATAGTTTACAGCAGATCATTTTATAAGCCCGAGACAGAAAAGCTAGGTAAACCAAGCCAAGCCAAACAGTGGAAGACATGGGAGAGGTGCAAAAACACAAGGACTGAGAAGGAGAAGACTATGTGGGGCAGCAGCAGGAGTCAAAAATGGAGATTTCAACTGATAGTGTTTGTTTTGCTTTGCCTCCCTCCCCCTCTTGGGGCATTGTTAATTCTGGGCATGAGAAATGAGGCAAGGAATCTGGAATTTGGCTCCTGAGGGGAGAGCTGCTGCTAGGAGACAGAAAATCCAGGCAAAGAGCTTTGTAGTAGGAGGGGAGATGGTAGGGTTGCTAGGTAAAGGTAGGCAAAAAAGTGGAAGTGATATACAGCCAAACACACCTGCAAATCTAAAACTAGGCAGAAAGTCTACAGTATCCAGAGAGGATGCTGAGTGTTCATTATGCTGAAACGTTGCCACTAACCTTGAGTCACTTCAACCTGATTCAATTAGGTAGATCAGTTACCCCTGTCTCTGTCTTGGGCATATGTGTGGGGTGCACTCTTTGTGGATGGAATTAGTACAATGTGAAGGTTCTCTAGTATGTGAGCATGCACACGCAAATTTACATAGATATCTGTACATAATCTAGTGTTCTGTTACACAACTACTGGCTATGCTGAAATCTAGGATAATATCATCAAAATTAAGAGGAAAAATAGGTGAAATGCATTTCCAGATGACACAGATACTGATCTTAGCATCCAAGGATCTTTAGCAGGGACCCTTAGTCCCATCTATTTGGAAAGCTGATGTAGGAGGGTTATTCTGAGCCCAGGAGTTCCAGACTAGCTTGGGTGATAAAAGGAGAACTTGTCTCAAAAAAGCAAAAGGGGAAAAGACAAGGCAAGTTGAAAGATTTTACCCAAGATTTTGAATTCATTAATAGAAGAATTAGATGAAGAATTGGGACTGAAAACCAATTAAGAATTCAACATATTGGTTTAATAGAAAAATAGGTTATACGACAGAAAGGGAATAAAGTACTGAAAATGTAAGCGATCCGTGGAAAACAGCCAAAAGGCAATTTAATTCAATAAAGAATAAGGGAAGAGTGTAAGCAATGAATGAAGATGTACTGCATTAGTAAGATGTCCTCTAAGCTGAGAAGCCTACAGATTTAAGTTACATCTCAAACCCAAACAGATAAACAAACAAACAAACAAACGGACATGTGTGTTAGTCGGCTTTCTGTCGCTGTTATGAATTTCCTGAGGATTAAGGAGGAGGAAGGGTTATTTAGCTCACAGCTTCAGGTTTTCAGTATGTGGTCAGTTGTGCCTATTGCTTCTGGGCCTGTGAGGAGAAATATCTCAGCAAGGAGTGCTGCTTACCTTGTAGAACCAGGGAGAAGAGACAGAATTTGAGCAAGTGGACAGGACCACAGGGGACCTTGTAAGGGCATCCCTCTACTGGCCTATGTCCTTCAATTAAGCTCCAAAGCTTCCATCACTTCCCAATAGTCCATTAAATTGTGAACCCATCAATAATTCTATCACTTCCCAAAGCCCTACTTCTGAACATTGCTGCTTAGGGCACTACATCTTTACTATGTGAGACTTTGGGGGGCATTCTATATCTAAACCACGACACCTTCATATATTAAAAACTGTTGCAGCCAAGTGTGATGTCCCATGATTGTAATTGTAGTACCTGGTAAGCTGAGACAGGAGGTTTGCAAGTTTATGTTCATCCAGGGCTAATTTGATGAGTTCAGTACCCACCTGAGCTATATAGAGAAGCCCTTGAAAAACAGTCAACCAAATAAACAACAATAACCAAAGAAAAGTTTTTGAAAAGCAAAGAAAATGAGTCAAAACTCTAAAGTAGACCAAATGGGTTCATTTTCTTGAAAGAAACTGCAAGGTAAATTATGGTTGACTTATTGCAGAGCTAGAAGCTAGGAACTAACAGAATGACCTCTTTAAAGGGATAGAGAAAACAAAATACAAGCTAACCTAGAACTGTACGCTTAGCAAAATAAGTCTCTAAGAATAATGTGAAACTGAGGCTGGAGAGATAGCTTAGCAGTTGCTTTCCCAAAGCACCAGGGTTTGAATTCTAGCACTCACATGACAGCTCACTACATCTGTAACTCCAGTTTCAGGAAATGTGATGTCCTGTTCTGGCCTCAATGGGCGTTACACGCATGTGGTACCCAGATATACATGAAGGTAAAATACTCACAGAGACAAAATAAAAATAAATCTTAAAAATAAAAAGAATTGTCTACAATATATAAGTGTATATATAATATATATGTCTGTGCATATATATATATATGTATATATATATATATATTTCAAGAACAAACAGAAATTTTGGTAGTGTACTTTCACTAAACAAACAAGCCAAAAGAAGAGCAAACAAAAATACTAAATATAGTACTCACTTAGAAGAAAAATTAATCCAGATAGACAGCCAGAAACACATGAACAAATGCACAATATCAGAAGAGGCAAGTATGTGGATACAGATATACCAAATCTTGTTTGTAAAACCCTTCAACATTGCTATCTATTAGGTGTACAGTAACACAGAAATTAAATACATAATTACTGTAGTACAAAAAGGAAGCAAGGGCTGTGTGGACATGAAGTTTCCTAAAGTCCCCTGCAGTTAGGAAACTCACAAAGAAATTGTCAAAGTGCAAGCTGGAATCTCTGGGACAACACTGGGCTTCAGGTGAACAGAGAAAACTAAGTAAGAAGAGGGGAATTTGACTAGTTGAAAACAAGACAAGAATGGAGAAAAGGCATAAAATAGGGTGAAATAAGAAATAAACAAAGTGGAAATGATAAGGGTCAATTAAAAACAATGACGTTAAAACTGGAAAGCAGGGGTGGGGTGGGGGTGGAACACCATTAATCCCAGTTTTGGGGAGGCAGACACAGGCAGATCTTTGTGAGGTTCAAGGTTAGCCTGGTCTACAGAGCCAGTTCCAGGCAAAAAACCAAACCAAACCAAACATAAAACCAACCCGTTCCCCCCTCCTCCCCACCCCCCGCCAAACTTGCAATGAAAATCATGCATATTAACATTCAAATTGAGAAGTTCAGACTACATTAGAAATAAAACTATAATGAAGAAGTTGGCCTGAAATTAAGGATTCAGAGAGATCAAACTGAAAGGATGGGAAAGATAATGTGAACACTTATCAAAAGAAAGGTATGTCTCAAATAAATGACACTTGAAGAACTGTTCAGATGCACTGAGAGATACTTCAGAAGGGTAAGTGCTCTGGGAAGATACCATAATTTTAGGTTTACAGCCACCCAGTAATATAGTTTCAAAATGGATAAGGCATAAAGCACTGGAAATAAAAGAACAGAAAAATCCATAATCGTAGGAGGGCACTTCAACTCATCATTAGCAGGTGGTAGAGAGAACACAATGATCAGTATGGCTATACAAGTTCTGAATGACAGAATTGCCCAACATGAGCTGATTTATATTTATGGTACAATGCTTCATAATATCAAAATTCTAAGTTTTTTCAAGTATAAAGGGAACATTTGCTGAGACTGTCCAAATGCTGGGTCATAAAGCAAGCTTTACCCAATTTTAAAGATATAGCGATTCAGAATCTGTTCTTTGAATATGTGATGGAGCTGAGTTTTTAATATTAAAGTTCCTGACTTTTACAATTAATGTACTTCTAAGGAAGTCACGCACAGAAGTTAGGAAATATGTACAGAATGATGAGGAGAGTACAACTGGCTAAAACTATGCTATACAGCTACAACATTTAAAGACATGCACACAGTAGGGAGTATTATGTAAAAGAAACCATCTTGACTTTCATTTCAAGAAACCAGGAATAGAACAGCAATCAGGAAGGAGAAAGGAACTATGAAGACAGCATAAGTGATGAAAACAAACTTAAAAGTAAACAGAAGCAACAAAGTTAAATGTTGTTCTTGGGAAGGTTAATACAATAAAGAAACCTCTAGCAGGGCTATTTAGGAAAAAGAGAATGTGTGTGTGTGTGTGTGTGTGTGTGTGTGTGTGTGTGTGTGTACACATATATATGTGTATATACATATATATACATATATACACACACACACACACACATATATATATATAGTACTTGAGAAGCAGATACTACTGTAGACCATGTTTGTATTTCAGATGCAAATCCAGGATATTATAGACCACTTATCCAATGAATTTGACAATTTAGAAGAAACATTGTGCTGGTTTGCTTTTTGTTTATTTTATGTATTTATTTCCGATTTGACACAAGCTGGAGTCATCTGAGAAAAAGTAACCTCAATTTAGGAAATGCCCCATAAGATTAGTCTGTAAAAAAACTTGTGGAGCATTTTATTAATTAATAATTGATATGGAAGAGTCTGACTTGGGTGGCAAAAACCTTTACTCCCAGCACTAGGGAGGCAGAGCAGGTGGATCTCTGTGAGTTTGAGGACAGCCTGGTCTACAGAGCCAGTGCCAGGACAGGCTCCAAAGCTACACAGACAAACCTTGACTCAGAAAAACAAAACAAAACAAAACAAAAACCCCTCCTGGGTTCATAATGCTGAGTTCTATATGAAAGCAGGTTGAGCAAGCTATAGAGGAGCAAGGCAGTAAATAGCATTCCTCCATGAACCCTCTACTTCAAATTTTGCCTTCAGGTTCTGGCCTTGAGTGCCTGCCCTGAATTCGCTGCAAGACAGGCTATAAACTATACAATAAAATAAACCTTTTCTTCCTAGGTCGATTTTTGGTCATTGTGTTAGCCACTGTTCTAGTGCTGTGAAGAGACACCATGACCAAAGCTATGCTTACGAAAGAAAGCATCTAATTAGGAGCTTACTTCCAATTTCCCAGGCTTAGTTCATTATCATCATGGGGTGGGGCAGTACACTAGAGCATTAGTTGAGAGCTACACCCTGGTTCACAGACAGAGAAAGAGGGGGAGGGAGTGGGAGAAAGAAGAGAGAGAGAGAGAGAGAGAGAGAGAGAGAGAGAGAGAGAGAGAGAGAGAGAGAGACTGGGTCTCGCTGGCTTGTGCTTTTGAAACCTCAAAACCCACCCCCAGTGACCCACTTCCTCCAACAAGGTCACACCTAATCTTTCCAATCCTTTTAAACAGGTGACTAGGCATTCAAGTATATGAACCTACAGAGGACATTCTTACTAAAACCACCACAATCACAGTGTTTTAGCACAACTAAGAAACCCAACTAAGACCCATTATTTCTGGAATGGAAGGGACCAAGTTAACAATTAATTTTGTTGGTAAGAACCCTTTTATTTAATAAAAAAAATGAGTTTGCTGTTTAAAACCTTTACATATAGACAGCTTCAAGGCTCCATTGTTAATTCAGAAGTTTGAGAAAAACATAATACCAACACACTATATAAACTTTTCTAGCATAGGAAGGAGGGGTACAACTTGGTGGTCTGTTGAATTGAGCCTGTACAATCCTGCCATTAAAACCTTCAAGAGAGCTATAGAAACAAAAAATTAAGGCTAATACCCTTTATAAATTTAGAAGTAACCCCCTCAATCCAACAAGAAATCACATTGAGTAACACACACATAGAATAGTTCACTATTCTATGTGGAGTTTCTTGCAATAATACAGATTTTAAAAAATTATATAAGAAGCCTTATATAGATATCTTTATGGAGGCATTTCATGAAGGGAGGTATCTAACTGCCTGCAAATCTCTTGGAAGATCTTCAATTTCATCAAACAATAGGGGATGGCGATTAAAACTACAATGATAGCTATTATGTACCCAGATGAGACTGGAAAAACTGGGTATGAGAGTGAAAGTGGGTTATAACTTTCTTCAAGGACCATTTAGAAGTTTCTTTGAAGGCTAATTTGGAAATCCCACTTCTGGATTTGTATGTAACAGAAGTCCATATAAACATATAAATGTCACACACACGATTGTGCTTCATAGCACACAATTCATGATGGCACCAAACTAGAAAGAAACTAAATGTCCTTCAAAAGTATGCTGGGTAAATAATATCTGCCCTGTTTTAAAATGGCACAACATATGGCAATAGAAATGAACATGAATGAATCTCAGAGGCATAGTGTTTAACTAGAGCTTTCAACAGGAAGAGTACACAGTACACAGATTCAGTCATGTAAATTTCAAACAAGCAGAACCTCTTAAGTGTCACAAGGGTTAATGAAAGTGATGTTCCTTCAGTTAGTGACTAGGTTGACCAGGCTGTGGTCAGCTTCTGCTTTTTAGTCTGGTGTTGAGTGTGCTGGTGTCTGGTGTGTTCACTCTGCACACATCTGGTGTTGAGTGTGCTGGTGTGTTCACTCTGCACACATCTGGTGTTGAGTGTGCTGGTGTGTTCACTCTGCACACATCTGGTGTTGAGTGTGCTGGTGTGTTCACTCTGCACACATCTGGTGTTGAGTGTGCTGGTGTGTTCACTCTGCACACATCTGGTGTTGAGTGTGCTGGTGTGTTCACTCTGCACACATCTGGTGTTGAGTGTGCTGGTGTGTTCACTCTGCACATGAGATTGTGTAGCTCTCTTCATCTCTACTATACTCTGACATAGGTTTGCTTTAAAGGACTATGGGAGGAGCTGGGAAGATGACTCCATCCACTGGTAAAGTGTTTGCATAACAAAGTTGGAGACTTGAGTTTGATCCCCAGGACTCCTGTAAAAGCTGGATTTGGTGATGGGCATGTGTAACTGTGTTGGGGACAAGAGAAGAGATGGAAGGATCCCTGGAAGCTCACTTGTCAATCAGCCTAGTTGATCAGTCAGATAAGATCTACATTCAATGAGATACCATATCTCAGGAATAAGGTAGAGAGCAGTGGTTGAAAATACCAAATATTGATCTCTGGCCTCCACTCTTACACGAGTGCATGCACACACGCGCGCGCACACACACACACACACACACACACACACACACACACCATGCACATGGCTATAAGGAACCTGCTTGCTAACTTGCTGTATAAGAGAATTTGTCAATTATAATGGGAAGTGGAAGACAAAGTTCTTTCCATACTAAGACATCCCCTACAAAGACAAATCAAAGGGTGAGGACCTGAGAAGCAGAAGGAGGTGGGTCCGGATAATTGCTGTGATTTAGAAGGCATGGCTTGACTAAGTTTTTCTGGGTAAAGTTAAGAGCTCTACCAGCAGCTGTAGTAAGCAATGTGTCCAATGCACAGTTATTTTGTGGGACCATTATTACTGGTCCAGGTCCAGTTACTGGTCCAGGTCCAGTTACTACTGGTTGACCATCACAGAGATGTTTGTAGGGATGGAGAATGGAGCCACTTCTTCAACACAGCCTGTGGGAGTTAAACCCACTAAGCACACAGTAGGTAGGAGAGAGGCAGATAACTAATTTGGATTTTGACATTAATTAATTGTTCATCTCCATCCACCTTACACCAGACAGACTGTGTTTTCCCAAGGAGATGTTGAACCAATTTGCTTGCTCTGTTAGTTTGGCTTTCCAAGTTTATTTTGTTTGTTTTTGTTTTGTTCTAATCTGTAAGCAGGAAATGCTTAAAAAAATAAGACTCCAAAGCAAAATCCAAATTCTACTGAAAAATAAAATTTCATAACATTTAAAAATCTGATGCATTAACATCTATTGTCTTAATTAAAGTTCCAGTTATCTTTTGGGTATACGCGATGTAGGGAAGTGTGCATAAATGTGTGTTCATATGTACTCTGCCAACAAGGTATTTCCTCTTTGTTCCTTCCTTTTGATCAGAGTTCTCAGTGTATCTGAGGTAAAAATTGGAGCTTGCTTGATTCCTTGATCCATTTGAATCTTGCTTCTACTTAAATATCTTGAAAGTCATTAATAACTTCCTTTGCAAACAAAGAATGATGTGCATAAAGTTCTTTGTTCATAGCACATAAATCTAAGCTCATCTAAGTCCAGTATTGATGGTTATGTGTTGTTAATATATACTATGTGACCCAAGTGCTACATTAGAAGAATCAATTTAGAAATATAACCATCAATCAAAGGCAATTCCACTCAAGACAGTTTACAGTTTTAGCTCTCTGACAGTCGTATATGCCCAGTTACATTAATGTTCTCAAAAATCTCTTCCATTATATTGGCAAAGAAAACAGTGCAGCTTAGTAACATATAGACCAACTTACCTCACAGAGATCTTGTACAGGCAAGTCAATATGTGGTAGCTCAAAGTACAGAATCTAAAAGTTTTCTAGGATGACTGTCTGTGAGAATGGAATAGCATTTCCGGAGCAGTAAGCTCTGCATGGGTGCCTGGTTAAGCATTCCGTAGTCTTTGCAAGGAAACATCTCCATTTGCACTCTGTGCTGAGACAGTGAGCAGGAGGGTGGACCTAGGCCTCTGCACCCCTCGTGTCGGACCCTGAGTGATGCATGGTGAAGGAAGCCTGGAGGCACCATTTCAGCCATTGCTCTCAGTGGCATCTATATTAATGCACCCTCTCCTGGGGTGCTTGGGTATGTTTGTGGACAGTTTGATTTGTTCCAGAAGCTCCAAATGTGGGACTCTGCATTGTTTGCTTCTCACCATGTTTCTATCAGTAACCTCTCAGAAGCCCGAGGTTTGTTTCCTCAGAGGCCATGTAGTCAATCCCATCTTCAGATGAGGAAGATGAAGCTCAGAGAAGAAATAATGTTTGGAGTGTCACCCAGCTACTGAATACCACTGAGTGACTCAGACCCAAATCTTGTTTCTTCCAGGGCAATCTCATTTCCAACCCACTTGTTGCTTCTGAATGAGCTTGTTTTTGTTCAGTGAGTATACTCAACCAAGAAGCCATGCCATAAACTAAGGCCTGTGGTTTCAGATACCCATGAATTTCCTGGAACTCATATTTTAACTGCAATAATATATTAAGAGGGGAAGTCCAACGAAGACAGAAGAAGTCAAACAAGTTCTTTTTGCTCTTCATGAAGTAGTAAGGCTAAAATGACTCAGAAGTGCCCTCCTGGGAATTTCTCCAAGGGGACTCCACACCCCACCACAAGGATACTTACTCATTAATGTTCATGGCCCGCTATCCACAATAGCAATGAAGTGCAACCAGCTTACATGTCAATCAGTAGAGGAAGAGATTATTAAAATGTGGCATGTCCATATAATGGAATTTCATTTTGCTCAAGAGAATTTAAATATTTAGAAATAAACCTGGAAATTATTACATTAAGCAAGATAGCCCTGACTCAGAAAGACAATTCAGAGTGTTCTCTCACGTGTTTGGACCCTAGCTTGTGTTTTGTTGCATGCATATGTATGTGGTATGCATGCATGCGTGTATTTGTTCACATGTGCTCCTATGCATTCAGAAGCTAGAGATTTATGTCAGGTGTCTTTCTCAATTGCTCCTTTTTTGTGGGATATTTGTACACTGTGTAAATGTATATTGCTGTGATTGGTGTAATACAAAGCTGAATGGCCAATAGCTTGGCATGAGGTGATAGGCAGGACTCCCAGGCAGAGATAGAAAAACTGGGAGCAGGAATCTAGGTTCAGAATTTCGCCTGCAGATTCAGAGTAAGATGTGCCATAATAAGAAGAAGTAACTGAGCCTCGTGGCAGACCATAGATTAAAAAATATGGGTTAATTAAGTTATAAGAGCTTGTTGGGGAAAAGCCTAAACTAAGGCCCCACATTCTTAATTAATAATGAGTTTCCACCTCATTATTTGTGGGTTGGCGGTCCAAGATAGTATGACAAGAAAGATTGCTATAGCTCCTTATCTTATATTTTGAGGCAGAGTCTCTCACTTTAATATGGAACTGGACAATTAGGCTAGTCTCGCTAGCCAGCTTGCTTCAGAGATCTTGTTCAAACATTCTGGGAATACATATGGGCCACCATGCCTGAACAACATTTAGACTGATAATAGGGGATATGAACCTCAGTCTTTATACTTACATGGAGGTGCTTTACTCAACTGAGTCATCTCTGTATTCTAGCTCTCTCTCTCTCTCTCTCTCTCTCTCTCTCTCTCTCTCTCTCTCTCTCTCTCTCTCTCTCTCTCTCTCTGTGTGTGTGTGTGTGTGTGTGTGTGATGCAACTAGGAAGGGGGCCAAAGAGAGAAGTAAAAGGTGTTGAGGAAGGATAGGGAAAGCAACAGAACCTATGTGACCTGAAGGAAGGTGGGCAGGGCAATGAGGAAGAAGGGTGAGGAGAAAGAGCAATATAAGCAAGTCATATTTGATAATATTATTATGAAGCCTAACACCTAAAGTTCATTCTATGAACTTTGAAGCCTATGAAGCCTAAAGTTCATTCTAACTTTACTAATAATACCGAGAAAGGAAAGTAGTAAGGCTGGGAAACCAAGAAATTATCCTTTTTTAATCCTTTCACCACACTTAGAAGTGTGGTTGAGATGCAAATATTTTCTACCACCAAAAAGAGATAAAAAGCGGTTTATGGGCCCACAGCCCAGTAACCAGTGTTGTGTATAAGCCAATAGTTCTATCCTAGCCTTCTGCTGCAGGTTTCTTTCTGTTAATGTGATGAAACACTCTGAGCAAAGGCACCTCACTGGAGGAAAGGGTGCATTTGGCTCACACCTCCAGGTCACAATTCAACATTGTGAGGAATTGGGACAGGAACTTCAAGCAGTAGCCATGTAAGGACGCTGCTTGCTTGCTTTCTCTGCGACTTTCTCACTCACAGACTCATGCTTAGCTAGCCTTTCTTATACAGCCCAGGGCCACCTGCCTAAGCAAGAGCAGCCCACAGTGGGTTGGGCCCCATTGCATCAATTAACAATCAAGACTCCCACTCACAGGCCAATTTGACTCAGCCAATTGGCTCTTCTCTCAGGTAGCTGTAGATTGTGTCAAGTCGATAACTAAAACCAACCAGGACACCTTTCTTTATAACATTTTGTATTTTGTATATGCACACAGTGAACTACATTTTTTTTTTAATCTAAAGTGTAGAGAGCTGTGAAGTGCCACACCTTAAAGATGGCGCTGGCTTCCGCCTTCCACCTCCCCAAGGGTGAGCGTTCTCTGGTGTAAACAAGCCTTTATTTGGTTAAGTCTGTTCAGCCTGTCTACTTCTGCGTTAGAGTAGCCTATCTGCAGGGTCCATGTAACTCACTGGGGTTGTTTAGCACAAGGCATTTCCCCGGGGTCCCTCGGGTCAGAAGAAACATGTTCAAGGATCCTGATTAAAACTGCATGAAGAAGATCTTCCTTGCTGGCGAGGTTAGGCACAGCACATAAAGCCCATCAGTTAAGAGTTTAAATGTTTAGGTAATTAAAATAACGGTCGGCCTCCTTAAATTCAAGAGCCACCCATTGACCAGAGACACCATTTGACCAGGTAAGCAGTGGAGGGTTGGCATAGTAGATGCTGCATAGAAGTCCAAGACCACCAGGAAGTATACAGTCTATAGTTTTATTCTTCTAACTGTGTTTCCATCCAAGTCAATGTGTGGAAACAGGGCCATCTAACAAGGGCAAACTATCAAGTTTCTTTGCATTTGAAAATCTCCTTCATAGAAGCACTAATGGCAATAATATAAACTCTACTCTTGTTGAGTGCATGTGGATTGAATAATATGCAGAGACAAATATCCCTCAGTCCGTCATAGCTCCTTGTGTCCTGCCTCCTCCCCTAGTTTCTTGTACCTGGTCATTCCTCCTCTCTGTGTTATGAGGGAATGTCAGCGCAGGTCCAATCTTCTGAGGGTCTCCTAAGCTCTTCTGATTTCAACACAGCAACTGTCATGACCAGAGGATAGCATTCTGTAACAGATGCTTAACCATCCCTGTTTCCTAACTCGCACTCAGGCTTAGCATAGACTGCATCCAGTTGTCAGTGCTCTGAACTTCCACACTCTAGCCAGGGTTTATACTTGGGGGTACTGTCTGTAACCTAGGACTATGTTCCTCAGATTTTAAACTGTGGTCAGGAATTCTCTGAAAGAGTTTCAGGAGGGGGTTGTTAAAATGCAGTGAGTCTGAAGTACAGCCTTAGTGATAAAGTAGCCAAGGATGAACTTGAATTTTCCAGCCTCCTCCTGCTATCTGCAGGGATGTGGTCCACCATATCCAGTTTATGAAGTACTGGGAATAAAACCCAGAGCTTTGTAGAGCTTTGTATATGCTAGGCAAGCACCCTACCATCTGAGCTATATTCCCAGCCCCAGGATTCTGCTGTTCTCACAAGCTATCAGGCAGTGTGGAGTCTTTTGGAGCCAACAAGCCCCTTGAGTCTTTCAGCAAAGCCCATCTTTCCCTCCCAACTTCCTCCCTGCCCTATTTTCTCTTCTTCTGGTTTTGCTTGCTTTCTGTTACTGTAATAATAAAAAACCTTAGGAATCGGTGATTTTTCCCAGGTAGGAAATTTGCATTTTAACTATGGTCTCCTCTCGCACGCACTAAGTTCATTTCTCTGTTGCTTCTATAGCAGCTGTAGGAAGGGCAATATCCATGAAAAAGGAAGAATAACTAGCAAAGTTGGGATGGGCAGAAAGCTTTTAGGTACTGAAAAGTCACATCTTTCAGTGACCATTTATGCCAGTGCTTCTCAACTTATGGGTCCTGACCCCCTACAAGGTTCCCTTTATCACATATCTTGCATATCAGATATTTACATTAGGATTCATATAGTAGCAAAATTATAGTTATGAAGTAGCAATGAAATAATTTTATGGTTGGAAGTCACTACAGCATAAGAAACTACATTAAATGGCTGCGACATTAAGAAGGTTGAGAACCACAGATCTATTTGGTAAAGGTCTATGTATTGAGCACATATAACCATTTACCATGACTTCAAATTCCTAAAACTGGCTAATGGATTATTTTCTTTTATGAGCCTGTCTTTTATTCTAAAAGTAGGTTTGAATGCCAGCACAGTGTTTCCCATAGAAAATGTTGATTAACTTTGTGTATAATTGAGCTGTTAATAAGCAGTCCTGTAGCTTTGGGAAATAAAACAAATATTGACAAAGCCTGGTGAAATGGCCTGATGATTATCATACCCTTTCTCCCACAGACGAACTGGGACCCTCCCATAGCAACCCTCAGACACTTTGCCCTTGGGGAGAGATCCAGTAATCAGAATAATCAGCTCTTGCTTTCCAAGTTTAAAAAAGTTCTCAGGAAAAAAAAAACCATTTTGTTAATCAAAAGTATAAATAGCCTTCCCCTTAATATTACTCCTGCACTACAATGTTTTTGGATATGTTGAGTCGTAAGGTTTAAGTACATGGGTGACATCCCAAATACTTGTTGTCTAAGGGAGAAAGTGTCAATCTTGCAGAATTTCCCATTTATATTAATCATCACTTAGAAGAATATTTTTGCAGCTGTCTATTATGCACCAGCTACCATCAGACCATCTATCTCCCTGTAAGGTGGGTGTGCTCCTTGGATTTATGACCTATGTGGGCCAATGTAGCAGTGCATGGTGGGAAATAGTGTTGTGTGTTAGTGTAAATGAGCTCATTATTAAACGTTGGGCTTCAGAAGAGGTGACATTAGAGCTGCTGGATATGGCAGCAACAATGATGCTATCAAATTACACTCTGCAGCTGCTTCTGCAAACTTTCATAAACAAGTGCAGAGGCCAAGGAAGCAGAAACTCAAGCAGACACCACAGAAGAATGCTGTTGACCAGCTCATGGTCAGCTTGTTTTCTTATACAGCCCATTCCCACCTGCCTAAGGATGGTGCCACCCATGGTGGACCCTCTTCCCTCAATGATGTTTTGTGACCTAGAAGTGTCAAACAAATATGTCCTCTCTTTTTCGGGTTTGTTTTGGTCATAGCATTTATAACAGCAACAGAAATGAAGCTAGAACAGCCCTCAGCAGCATGCTGGAGTTTGGGCTGCAGGTGGGCCTGCCCGTGCTCTCCAGATGGTCTCCTTTGTCTTAGTTCCCATTACTTGCCTTTTTTTTATCCTGAAGTCCAGTGTGATCTAGGTCTCAAGAAGACAGTCTTGGAAATGGTGGCTGGACTTCCCTGTCACAAAAGCTATGCCTTTGCACTCTTCTTAGGTTTTGGGAGCATAGCTGTGGTCAGCTGCACTCAGAAGCAGGCTCCAGCTACTGGAAGCCATAGGAATTTGTTCTGCCAGTGCTCGCCAGGCCAACTGACCCTGCTTCCATCCTCTGCCAAATTCCTGGTGTCATTTGTAACAAAATCTCAGGTTTGGAGCCAATGGTGGTTTTCAGAGCTTTTAGTTTTATGGATAGACAGATGTTTGAGGAAGTTTGAATATGGCCTATAAATTATAATCTCTTCAGTCATATGAAGGGAATAGAATTTAAAAGCAGACTATTAACAGAGAGAGTTGTTTATGTCTTTGAAAATTAAACTATATATTAAGGTCTTTCCTTCATAAGGTAAACTGTTTCTCTATTAGATGCATTAACTGAAATTGAGTCCAGACCCCCAGACTGGAGTATGATGGGAGGGAATGTGTGTGTGTGTGTGTGTGTGTGTGTGTGTGTGTGTGTGTGTGTGTATGAATAAAATGTTAACTATGAAGTGATACAATACTGTTCTGTTTTTGGCAACTTACAAGACTCACTTGTAAAACCAAATTAAAATGTACTTTTATCTGTCTTGCTTTCTCTTGATTAACCTCCGAAGTTGCTTTTAAAAAATAAATTATGGAGTCTGGAGAGATGGCACAGCTGTTATGAGCACTTTCTGCTCTTCCACAGAACCTGGGTTTGATTTCCAGCACCCTGTGGTGGCTCACAGCCATCTGTAACTCCAATGTTACCTTCTGGTCCTCATGGGCACTAGGCACACACATGATACACAGACATATGTGCAGACAAAATACCCATAGACATAAAATTAAACTTAAAACAAATAACATTTAAAAGATCAATACTCATCACTGAGACAACTTTTGACTTTTTGCAGTCACTTATTGAAGGGCTTTTTAACTGGCCCAAGCATTGCAAGCATGGTGCTCACAGGTCTCCCCCATCCTCCTTCCCAATCTCTTGCTCAACTGCTAGATTGCATTCCTAAAGCTAGCTCCCAAGGCTTATTTTCTTATTTGGCCTCTTCCTTATGCTTGACTAAAACACCAAGGTCCAGCAATCAGAATTCATGTTTTGGCTATACTGGTTAACAGGTCCAATCAGGACTTACCAACTCATCTTAACATAGACTCCCTCTTCCCCCCCCCCCTTAAAAATCTTACTCCTTTGTGCTGAGATTTTGTTGTCTGGGTGTGTTCTGTGCTAACTCTGAGATCTTCTTACACATATCATTGCAGTTCTGTGTAAGAGTATGACAGTCACCATTTGTAAAAATAATAATAATAATAGTAAAATAGCAGAATGCTGTGGAATTAGAAAATCCTTAAGATTTTTAACCCTAAAGCCATATTAGTTCCAGACTTTAAATGCTGAGATGGAAAAAAGAATGGCTGCCCCCTTTGGCTTTCTTCCTCTTCATCATCCTGCTTTTCACAGTGTGTTTTTATGTATTTGTGAAATTTATAAGCAAAATACATTTCATTTCCAACTGTATAACAACAAATACATATAGATGTAAATGAATAAATAATGTATTTGCCATGGAAAAATCATGCTTAGTAACTAGACATTAAATTTAGAAAGTGTAAGATCTAAGTCCTCAAGCATAAGGCAGTGTCCTGTGTGACAGAAGCCACAAAGACCGCCATCCATAGTGGCTCTGGCTCCTTGGGTTTGTGTTTATACGTCTAAAGACTGAGAGTTCAGAAAGACTCTA
The DNA here is from genome assembly GCA_030556225.1 of Cricetiscus sungorus. Classification (NCBI taxonomy): domain Eukaryota; kingdom Metazoa; phylum Chordata; class Mammalia; order Rodentia; family Cricetidae; genus Cricetiscus; species Cricetiscus sungorus. The sequence continues at coordinate 2,795,621 of JANBXA010000372.1, forward strand.
AGATTGTGAAATCCAGACGACAGCCAGGCAGATCAAGACATCCCGTGATTTAGTCAATCCAAGTGTATATTCCTCTATCTGCCACTTGTCGTTCCATAAGTCATTGCTACCTTTGTGTGAATTTCTTATTGTTTGTCTATGCTAGTACTTGAAATATAAAAATTTACATGAAGGGTGTTTCTCAGAAGGACAGCATGTTCAAAGCTGTGCTTTCAGAAGACTAAAACACTCAGCTGATTGGAAGGAAGTGGAGGTGTCTAACTGGAGAAACTGGCTAGAAAGCTATTGCATTTATTTAGGTAAACATGGAGGTTTGGGTAGTGTGAATTACAGCTGTGACCTGGATAATCGAGAAGAAACAGGTGCTTAGCATTAAACCTTATGTATCTTAAATATATCTGAAATTCCTCCTATATCACCTGAATTTGATCTAGCCCAGCCCTGATTGAATGTGTAGGGCCATTTCCAGCCATAAACTGGAAATACTCACCCATGTACACGTGATCTGGTAGAAACATCTCAGTTCCCATGCTGACAGTGCAGTGTTCAGGATCATCTTGAAACTCTTTGGACAGCTCATACTCACACATAGAACTTTTGCCACACTTGGGAAATGCCTCTTCCACATTGCTGGGCTGACTCACACTTCTAGAACATGGTTGTGCAGTATTCTCCTCAGTGTAGCCTCGTGTCACATGCTCATGCCCTCTCCTCTAGGCACTTCTGAATCTCATCTAAACTTGATTTAGCACTTACAGAGAACCACACTTACATCTAAATTCTTTCCCAAGCCCCACTGTGATGACTCATTATGTATGTAGCTGGCAAATATGCATTGAGTAGTAAAATTCTCAGAATCAAAGCTTTAGCTTTAGTCTTAGGTCCTCTTTTTCCAGATGCATACTTCAGTTCACACAACTATCCTATTTTCATTCCTGGCCCCTAGTTTTTCTTGTGTTAACTGCTCAGTGTGGCGCGCCAAGCCCGACCCGCAGGAAAGACGGCAACCACACGAGGATTCTTCTCAGATCACACTTTATTGGAGCCTCTTCATTGAAGGGAGAGCTGAAGGTGAGGGGCCCCGAGCAGGAAGGGACAGCTGCTTATATATCCTACTAGGCCATGGGTCACGGTCTCATAGGCTCAAAAGACTTCGCCTCAGTGTTGGAGCCACGGAATTGGCTAGGGAACAAGCAGGTGCTCTGGAGTGCAGCCGCCAAGCTGGCGTATGCCCGAATAAGGTAAATAAGAAAGAGGAAGTTCGCCATCTTGTAATGGCGTCCTGCAGGCGGCCGCCTACATTTCCCCCTTTTTATTATAATATGACCAGAGCAATATTGGTGGTCTTACTCCCATTCAGGCCCCCACCTCATGATGTGTGGACCAATCGAAGGATGCCTGCTATTGATAACACACCTTCTCCCGTGCAATGGAACCTTTATTTTGTTCCTGGGAGGTGCAAAGGCTGTGCTATCGAGATCTCTCACATGCCTTCCCTAGTGCAATGGGGCAACGTAATTTCCCCAGGGGGTGCATAGGCCATGTGGAGGGGTCCTAATTGCTCTTAGAGACTGACAATCTCTGTCCACACCATCCCTGGTGCAATGAGCCTTATTAAGGCTCTAGGGGTGTAATGGCTGTGGACTAGAGGATCTATTCTTTAAGGGCAGTGAGCCAAGCCTGTGGAGACATTCCAGCATCCATGGCCATAAGGGCCTGCGCAACTAATTTTCGATCCCTGGTATGCTGGGCTTTGAGTCTACAAATGAGCCAGAGACAAAAACAACACCTGGCCAGGCAAAAAATGCCAAACATTCCTATTCCCACCCATTCCTTGAAGTAGGAGAGGGCCGAGGAAAGCCAGGACGCAAGACAGGTCCACATGGGTGGCGTTGATCATCACGATTTCCCGTCTTAGTTGTTGGACCAATGTGTCAAATTCTTCTGACCAGGTTCCTGCTAAATACTGGGATAAATCTCGAGATAATTCAGCAGCACGGGAAGCATTATGAAAGGGCACACTAGTAATACATAACACGGGGTATTTCCATTCACAACCTAATTGAGCTAACTGCCAAAGGGTGTTGCCGTTTGAACAGATTGGGCCATGGCAATGCCAGCAGAAGGGCATTAGCTAATATCTCCCAACAGCTGTTGAAAATCATTGAGAGTTCTCAAAACAAAAACCAGGGAATGCGGAGGCCAGGTGCCTCCTTGTATCCCTTTTTATAAAATGGCAGCTTCCTCCCATTTGAGCATAGGAAGGAGGTGCAGAGGGAGGCCAAGATTCCCGGGGTGCAATGGGGACATCGGCTTTTCCCATGGAAACATTATAGGCAGGAGGCCGTCGCCATCCGTACCTTTCTCCTTGATATTCAGCTGCAGCTTGTTCTAATTAACTTAGTTCTGATAGCTTCTCACCTGAGGATCCATCATTCAAGGATTCTTTACCTGATAATCATAATCTAAAAATTCCTCGAGGGCCGGATAAAGGGAGTCCCCTTTATCTTCTTTATCCTTTTTTTTTTTTTCCTTTTTTTATAATTCCTTTCTATGTATTTCCTTAACTGTGTGAGTCCCCCTCTTTTGGGTATAGCACCTCCCGTCTTTTGAGGCTTTCTATTCCTCAAAGGCACCAATCTTTTAGTAGACGACTCGTTAGAGTCCCTGGGTTTTTCTTTTGGCTAAGTTACAGATGTAGTTTTATCAGACGTCTTTTCCTTTTCCTTTTCTATATTTCGTTCCCTCTCTTCCTCCTCATAAGTGTCGGCCTCCGACACACTATCTTGATGCTCATATACTAATTCAGTAGCACGGGGGCAGGGACCCAGAGCGGCTCCTCCCTTTTCGGTACCGCCGCATTCTTCTGACAAAATAAAGGTTCCTTTGCACGGGAGAAGGTGTGTTATCAATAGCAGGCATCCTTCGATCGGTCCACACATCATGAGGTGGGGGCCTGAACGGGACTAAGACCACCAATATTGCTCTGGTCATATTATAATAAAAAGGGGGAAATGTAGGCGGCCGCCTGCAGGACGCCATTACAAGATGGCGAACTTCCTCTTTCTTGTATACCTTATTCAGGCATACGCCAGCTTGGCGGCTGCACTCCAGAGCGCCTACTCGTTCCCTAGCCAATCCCATGGCTTCAACACTGAGGCAAGGTCTTTTGAGCCAATGAGACCGTGACCCGTTGCCTAGTAGGATATATAAGCAGCTGTCCCTTCCTGCCCGGGGCCCCTCACCTTCAGCTCTCCCTTCAACCAAGAGGCTCCAATAAAGTGTGATCTGAGAAGAATCCTCGTGTGGTTGCCGTCTTTCCTGCGGGTCGGGATTGGCGCGCCACAGCTCAGTAACACAATCTTTTGAGACCCCTATTGTTTTATAGCTCCTCTCCGCAACAATTGATGGAGCATTTGCTGATCTTTATGTCAATGTCAACCTTGCCACTAGTCAGTAAATCAATCATGAACCATGTGATCAGCCATGTGACTGGTTCCAAGTTTTACTTGCTTTGAAAAGAAGAGACACCTAATTCATCAGACACCTGAAGACTCAACACTTATAGATTGCTGGATAGCTCTGTGATTCTGACCTCGTACTTGTCACCAGGCCAAAATTCACTCACCAGCAACTAACTGTTCTTCCATTAGATATAACTTCTCTCTCTAACCATCTACTAGCCAAGGTGAGTGATGCTGTCTCTGATCACCTGCCTGTCTAGTGTAGGATTAGTGGTGTCTTACAGAATTTCAATACACACCAAATTGTACTGATTTGGGAGCTATTTAAAAATGGGGGAAAGACAGACAAATATGAGGCAGCAGGATTTGAATCCTAAAGAACTAAGTGGAAGATTTGGAACACAGAGGAGTCATGGAAGAATGAAAGTACAGAAAAAGGAATGTCTTTAGGAAGAAGAATGAGTTCAACTATTAAGAATTATAGCAAGAGAACAAAGATATGAGTTAATGGTTAAGAGCACTGGCTGAGCTTCCAGAGAATCCAGTTTGATTCACAGCAGCTGATAACTCCAGTTTCAGTGGAATTGATGGCCTTTTCTGGCCTCTAAGTGCACCAGGGCACAATGGGCATAGCCATAAGTGCTTATACTCATACACATATTACAAAATAAAAATTAGAAAAGAATTGTTAATGAGTATAGTTTTAGATGTAGCCATGGATGGTATTAAAATATTGAGTATGGAATGGCATGACATCAATCAAGGAACAAAGAGAACAGCTGTTGGCTGTGCGGGCACTTGCCTATCAGCTCAGGATTTATCATGTGGAGTCCAGGAAGCTTCTCAAAAAGTTAATAGAAGTTCAAAGGGGTCTGTGGCTTGAGCTAGAATCAATAAACTATCATAAACCCCTGTCGTGTGTATGTGTGTGTGGGGGGGGGTATTTGTACACTGTGTGAAGGTTCATTGCTCTGACTGGTGTAATAAAAAGCTGAATGGCCAATAACTAGGCAAGAGGTATAGGTGGGATTTCAAGGGAGAGAAGGATGTGGAGGAAAAATCTAGGAGCACAATACACAATAGAAGACACGCAGAAGAAACAGGAGGTTCAAGATGGAGAGAGGTGATGCCATGTGATAAAAAAAGTAGATTAATACAAATGGGTTAATTTAAGTTATAAGAGCTAGTTAAAAACAAGCCTAAGCTATAGGCTAAGCTTTCTTTATTAATAATAAATCTCTGTCATTATTTGGAAGCTGACTTGTAGGACAGAGAAAGACTTGTTACAAACTCCAATAGGCTATTATCTGAATTTTAGCTTTCTTTCTCCTTGCTCCCTCCTTAAAATTTAGAAGCACCCATTGTAAGGGAAGGCATTCCCCCTCTGAGTCAGTTCAGGACACACCTAGATACCAAATTCTCAGCATTAAGGAGATTTATTGCCCAAGAGGGGCAAACAGAGGTTGCACAGGTAGAACTCAAGCAACAAGAGCAGCAGCCAGCAAGCATGCAGGTATTTTTGTTGGGTTTTTAGGGAGAGAAACATGGAGTCTGTGCTAGGGTTAGTTGGTAAATGCTGATTGGACATGTTAGCCAAATAGTGAATATTGATTGTTGGATCTTGGTGTTTTGTCTCAGGAATGAGTCAGTGGCCAAATAAGGGAATAGGCTTTGGAGGCTAGCGGGAGGAATGTAATCTAATGGATTTTAGCAAGGGAGAGAAAAGGGGTACAAGGGCAAAACCTGTAGGTGCCATGTTTGCCACACTCAGGCCTGCTAGAGCCCTTTATTTATATGCAATGGATAGCTTAACCTTCTCTCACTTCCTATAAGCCCTTAGTTTGTTTTACAGTTTCTTCTAGACCCTAGTTAAATCATTCCATTTCCCCCATTGTTGTACCATTTCTCATCTCTTTGTAAGAGCAAGACCAGCTCTCACTCCTTCAGCATGGAAAAACTTCCCCCCACCCCAGACCTCTTTATCCTTACAAATAAGAGAGGACTGACTGCTATGGATTTATGCAAATTCAGTTTTTAACCTGCCAGACAAAGAATAGGGCATAGAGATTAATTCTTAAGATGTTTTTAAGCTTTTGAATTTTGAGTTCCAGGGAGAATTTTTTTTTTTTTTTTTTTTTTTGCAGATTTAATATAGACATAAAAATGGAAAATTAATTATTAGCCTTGGGCATTGAGGGGAGGTGAGGGGTTTTACTCACCATGGTTAGAAATGACAAACTTATTGCCTAAGGATTTAACTCTATATTAGGAATTTCAAATTCAAATTGAAAACACAACAAATGTCAAGTAACCAAAATCGTTGCACTGTGGGGACAGGAGGGGGTCACTCATTGGACGGGAGGACTATTAGCATAGCTGATGAAAAAAATATCTAGCAGGGGAGACAGGAATGCTAGATTCTAGCATCACTTGTGCAAATATCATGCTGGGGACTCAGAATAGGAGACTTTGATTTTCCTAGACTACTTCATTTCTAGCTTTGATCAAGGAGAAATGCAGATTAGCTTCGCCTTGTATCTGACAGGTGTGTAAGAGGTTTGCTGGGTTAGGCTTGGGCATCTAGCCACATTTCAGGCTGATCAGGGCTAATGTCCTTTTGTTACATCTGGCTTAATGGGAGAAAAGAGGCATTAATAGCAGGACTCTTTATCATTCAAGGCAGTCCCTTCGCCTGCTCAGGGAAGACAGACTGCCACCTCAGAATCACAGGGTCTTGACTCTGTCTGAGGTTTGCCAACTGATGACAGGACACCCCTTCAAATGTCTGGGAAATGTTCGGCTCTTCATTCCTGTTGATTTCTCTCCACTCCAGCTCCTGGCACTGACCTTGCTCCAATCCTAGGAGGAAGTCTTGTGTGACTTGAACCCATTCTGGCAGAACCAGCCACTCATTCTGTGTGTTCTACACACTGTGTTGACTACAATCTCTCTCTTAGGTGAGGGGAAAGGAGGAGGGGACTCATCAGTTCTTAGTGATCCTCTTAAGAATGAAGAAGGCATCTTATCTGGCTGCAAGCTGGACAAAAAGAAGGAGCAGTATCTGGTTAACTAGTTTATTTACAGAGATAGGGATAATAGATTTCTCAGTGTTTTGATGCATACTCTTTGCAGTTAAGGTTAAGGTCATGAAAACATCTGTTTCTTCTCTGCCTTTAACTATGTCTATTTTTTTTTCTCTACTTAGGAATATAATATTAGCTTCAATCCATCATCTTCTCAAGCTGTGGCATCAATATAGAGACCCTTTCCTGACAAAATTCCCTATCAGGTAAAACACTCTGGAATGAATTTCTCTGTGCTTTTCTACCAGCCCCATGTCAGTTTCTCAGTCATTAGCCCATTACTTCTAGGGCCTCTAATACTGTTGAGTATCCTTTTTCCTTAGCGAAAGGTTCTGTGTACATAGCACAGAATTCTCCTTAACTCCTCAGCACTCTATCCTTTGATGATTCCCCTTTCATTATTAACCCATGGCTTTCTTTTGGGCCCCATACCCATTCATTCTCCAATTAATGCTTGAATTATAATTGTGGTGATTCTATATGACTGTTTCAACTCACATGTATTAGTCAGGGGTTAAATAAAGGAATAAAACTCAAAGTGTATCTATGTCTATATATATATGATATGATGTCACCATGGCACACAGTATAAAGGGACCACCCTGTCACCGTAGTGCACATTGCACTATTTTGCCTTCTTTTTGGTTTCATATGTGGTAATTCAACAAGTTGTTTCCATTCCTCTTTATTTCTAACTATGTTTCATTTCTATTATCATTGAATAAATGCCTGAACATTTTGAGAGCTACGATGTTAGAGCCTCCTTGCTGGTGAGGCTCAGGGAACATCAAGGAAAAGGGGGAGAAAAAATTGGAAGAGCCAGTGGTCCAGGGTGGGATGTCTGCTTTGAGATAATATCTTTTGTTTATGACAGGGGTGCTGCACCCTGGGAACCTCAGCAATAGCCCTGGATATTGTTGATTAAGCTCATTCTCCATTCAGAAACTGTTCCTCCTATCAATGAATCAGGCTTTAATTCTGCAACTTGATCCAAGATTCTGTTATTTGTTCCCGTCTTGCTGATCCACCCCTATTCATTGTATGAACTTCAGTCTGGTAAGCCAATCATTGTCCCTGAAAATGTAAGTTCATTTCTGGTACAAAAGAGTACCATTTAGATGTTACTCCCGTCTTGGGAAAGGAGGAGTGGTGGTGACAGTGCCATGGCCTCACGTATGACCCATCCTTGATAGATCTAGCAAACAGATCATACATTGATTGAATCTGAAAGAAAAGAATTCCTTTGAAGGTCTTTGATCTTCTTAAGCAATGTTCTAGAAGATACAAAGTCAGTAAAAAGCTGACCTATGGGGGATGTAGCTCTGTGGTAGGATGCTTGACCAACATGTACAAACTCCTAGGTAATGCCACCCATCCACAAAGCATGAGAAGTAGAAAAGCCCAGGTCATATTATCAGCTCATTAGACATGCTAAGGTGGTGGACTTGCTGAGAAAGATATTGTTTAGCTGGTGGATGAAGCATCTGCAGTGTGACAGACATGACACAGTAAGTTACGATGTAGTAATGCTGTTTGTCTCTTTTCTTCTGCTTGCTGTCCATTCCTTTCTGAATCAAGACAGAGATTTGTACAGCACACTGTGCCCTGTGCCCTCTTTGGAAAGAGGCAAAGGTTCCAGGTTGTATCTGCTTCAGACGGTATCTTTTTTATATGATGGGTAGGCTGCACCTGGGAAGCCTCCATAATGGCAACACCAGCCAACAGGCTAACATGGATGGGGACAATCTCTCAAGGCTTCATCCCTCCAAGAAGATCTGCAGACAATTAATAGTTTCTGTGAGGAGGAGAATCATTCTTCTTCAGGGATGAGCTGCTGGTAGCCCAGCTAGTTCCAATAGGTCAGCCCTAAACACATATGAACAACACTGAATTATCTTAGCAGTTTGTGTTTATAAACTTATTTGTATATGTACATAAATGGATATTTATATGACAATTATAATTAAAGGTCATGAATTTGAGAAAGAATAAGAAGGTCATTGGAGGAATTGAAGTAAGAGAAGAGTTGGGGAAATTGCATAAATACATATAATGAAATTCTCAAACAATAAAAAAATATATATCCTGTTTTTGAGTAAATGCCTGGAGTTTATATTATTACATTCATATCAACACTTATCACCATTTATAATGTGATGTGTTAGAATCACAACTCCTTTGTTGCACAACTTAGTTTAGTAGCTAATAACTGTCTCATTTTAAAAAATATTGGTGTTTCAGCTTTTAATTGAACAAACTACAGAATGTTTCTCAGCATGGATGCACACATTAAATAAAGTCCTGCTGCTGACCACACCTCCATTCCCAGAAGCTCTCTTGGCCCGTGTTCTTATCTTGCCATCTGGGCAGGCAGCTGAGTTTCCTGAGCAGTTATCTTCATGGGAAATCCTTTTTCTTTCCCTTAAGTTGGGTCCCGTGTTTTCCTCTTTCTTGATTTACTCATTTATTTTTGTTTCTTGTTATTTGGAGGACATCCTTTGCTGGCTTCCTGGGAAGGGGCTCATGAGAATACACTTTTGAGACATCTTTTTTTAGCTCCAAACTCCAGTGGAATCTTGGCTGGCTATAGAGCTCTATTTTAGAATGATTGTTCATCAATAGTTTGAAATCCTTGTTTCCGTATCTTCTGACACAAGTCAGTTCTGTCACCAGTTGTTGACGTCACTCTGCTGCTGTTTCACGTTTTGTCTTTCCTCTGACTTTGTCCCTAACATCTAAGACGTTTGAAACATTTAACTTTTATTTTAGGGATGGTGGGAGATAATTGTATGAATTTAAACCTTCCAGTTTAACTTAGGAGACTCCAATGTCAGATTATTTCTAAAATACTGCAATTCATCATTGTGGAGAATGCGGGTTTGCATAAATCACAGTGAAGCATTCCAGGGTCACCAGCGACTAACCTCACATACTTTGTCCTTTCAGGGAACCCCGCTTCTTTTTCTCAGAACATTCAGCACAGAGTAAGCACACCTTTTAAAAATTTTTAAATATTTTATTTCACAATTCTGACAATGTGCCTATCTCTACTAATTTTTTTTTTTTTTAGCATCTGGGATAGAATTTATCTGTTTAACTACCCAATTCAATATTTAAAATACTCATCTCAGTTTACAATCACCATCACACTCTATTTTGTCATCTCCAAATAAAGCCACGCTGTTAGTAGAAATTTGCTATTTTTCTTTGCCCCCGTCCTGTGCATCAAATTGTCTCCTTTCTAGTATTGCCTCTAATTTGCCTCTCAGGGCATTTCATGTGCCTGGAATTATACAGTATGCAGTCTCATATTAATCATTTCTTTCACTTTGCCTGCTTTCAGGGTCCATCCATGCTGTAGTTATCTATACTTAATTCCTTTTTCTTAGCAAATCATGCTAATTTCAAGTGCTCTAAATATAGGTTTCTGTTTTTATTTATGTGTGTCCAACATCTAGAATACTACCTAGTATATCTGATAGTATATTACAAATTTGTTTATTAAATAGATGGTCAATTCTAAGTTAATTTTTAAAAATCTACCCTCAGAATCTTAGCATTTTTATTTATTATCATTGTATGTAATGTGTATATGTGTCTGTGTGCATGGAGGTCAAGAACAACTTAATGGAACCAGTTCTGTTCTCCCACCTTTAATGGATACTCTGGGTATTGAACTCAGGTCATCCAACTGGTATTGCAATTGCTTTTACCCACTGAGCCATCTTTCGAGCCCCCATAATATTACTTCTAAAACTTTTATCTGGTCATGGCTAGAATTCTTGTTTTAGAAAAGTGTGATGATGGTTTGAACAAAATTAAAATATTCTGAGTCTAGATTGTTCTTATTCCTCCTCACAGCAGGGATAATACACTATGTGCAACCACCTTCTTTCTAACTTAGATCTTCATTAGAGTTTTATGGTCTGGGACTCAGGTACTATATCAAGTTCATGGGTACTGCTAAGATTGAGATTGGACCAAAGAAGTATTTTCAGCTTGGTTCTGAAGACTCTGTGATGACCATAGTGAGAAACACTAATGCAATATCATTTTCTGTGAGAAGCTCTAACTTTGCAGAAAATCTTCTCTTCCCCCTTGAGATCACCAAGTATTTCCCCTTTCAACCCTTCCCAAGTTTTTAAACCAAATGGAATTAGGCCAAGATTGAGCCATTGGTATTTCTTCCAGTGTTAATTAGAAGGTCATATGGTTGTGCATTCCTTTGATTTCGGCTCCTTGCCTAGTCAACATATGGGAGACAGGGAATTATGCTAAGATACCCAAACTTTACTTTCTGAGACAACCCCAAACTTTACACACTCAAAGGAAACTCATGAATAGTGGCCTAGGAAACCTTCCGATGATGTTGTAAGAATTGAAACAAACAAAAAGGCCTACTTTTAAAAGTAGCTTAATAACTTTGAATTATCTTTCAACAGCTGGAGACCTATAGGAACATCAGAGATAAGGGATTCCTTGAAGGGAAGTGGTCATGGCTCTATATGCTTCAGACTGATGTGAGCTCTCTCTCTCACAAAATGAATCTCTTTTTATGAATTCAGTATCTATGAAAAAGCTTTAAATGGCCTCTGTTGGGGAATTCAAACCCAACAATGCAAACTTCTGACTTCATCTTTATGCTTTTTCTCAAAAAGATGAAAAAGACAGAGGGAAATGTTTGCCTATTTTTAGCCATGAAACAAGGTCACTAAATATATTATGTCAGTTAATCCTAGCCCCATTTAAAAAATGGTTCTATATAATACATAAAGTCTTCCTTTTGCTACAATTCAAGAGTGATGTGGGCTCTGTAGCTATTATTTCCTTGGTTATGAGTGTCTGAGTTTTTGGTTGACATTTCTGAAATAAATATAGCTACAGGAGCACTGGTGTTCTCATTTAGAAATCTGACTACATTAGAAGAAAATTAACCTTTTCAAAAAGCCACTGTTCTAAGGAATGATTTTAATCAAATGAGTTTTAAATGTTGTACCTGCATATAGAATTTCTGGAGAGATTGCAACCCCCTAGTGATCTGCATTCTGAAAGAAGAAAATAACATCAAATAAATCATGTGTGAAGTAACTTTTCCAAGTTGTAAAAAGGAAGAGAAACAGCTATTTCTTCACATAGCATCAGGTTCAGAAATCAAATCAACCATTTTTATAAGTATTTTGGAATTATGCAAAGAAAAGTATTGTAGGAACAGATCAGGGGCTTTGTGTTGTTTAGACTGATGTGAATATACACATGCGAGCTTGCACACACACACACACACACACACACACACACACACACACAAAGTATCTTTTAAAATAAATCTCTTCTGTGAACTCAAGATCTATTTAAAGCTTCCAGTAAGTTATATGCTTGCTATTGAAATCCTCCGTGATACTCTTATTTATTCATTTATTTTCAGTTTGGCAGCTGCTTCTACTGTGCTAACACACCCACAGAACGAGGCCAGGGAGCTGTGCAGATTCGTGCTAGACTATTATCCACTGCAGACTTCAAATGCTGAGCACCCTGCATACATATTAAACATACTCCCGGTGTTCAGACTGCCAACTCAAGTGTGCTCTTCACTGTTTAGTTAGCTTAAGGACATTCCAGTCCCAATCTTAGTAGTTTGCAGGAAAAGTTCATCTCAGAAATTCTTGAGGCTCCTTGTTACCGCAGAATTAGGCCAAGATGTTGAGCCTATTATGGATTGGATTATTGGCCCTTAAAAGATGTGTTGGGATCCTCACATGCAGTTGTACTAAATATAAACTTACTTAGAAATGGCTCATTGAATATACACTTGGTTAAGGTGAAGTTATAGAGGAAGAGCCTGGGGTCCTAATTCTCTGTGACTATTGTCCTTATTTAGAGGCAGGACACAGAGAAGCATAGTCATATGAGGATGGGGGCATCAAGTGATGTGTGTGCAGATTGAGGACCATCAAAGTCTGCTAGTGTTACCTGAAGATGAAAATAGCGAGGAAGGCTCCAATGGAGCCTGATCTTAGCCTTTCAGACTCCAAAGCTGAAGACAGGAAGAACCCGCTGTTCTGGGCAGTTCTTTACAGCATCGGCCTCCTGGAACTAATTCAGGGCCTTAAGTTACACCAGAGATTGAGGTGGGGTGACAGGCATCTGTTTTCTGTATTTCTGGTCACAAAGTTAATGGTGAGCAGGTCACTGTCTTGTTCATAGTCCCTCTTTGGTCTGGCAGTTCCTGTTGTTTAATATTGTTCTTGGGACTTAGGTACACTTTTGGAGCAGAACCTTAGTGCACATCTGAACTCAGCATGTAATCACCTGTAAGGCTCTGTCACTCATGAGTTCTGCATAAGAAGCCAATGCCTTATTTCTTTTTCTACTCCAGGAAGTATTTTTACTAGGGTAATCTTTTTCTTCTGACTCATTTTCCAGAGTGTTCTTTTTCTTCTGACTCATTTTCCAGAGTGTTGTCTCTTCTGTCAACCTTAATATCCCCTCTTACCTTCTAAGGAAGCAGGCTAGAAAATAGCGAGAAAGACAGTTTTCTGTTTTCCACAGCTGAATCAATAACAAATCATAGAGGAAGACTTGAACACCTGAATTGAGGAAGGGGGTAGAAAATACAACTGAAAAAGCCTATGAAGTAATTGATGAAACTATTAGCCTGACACAAGATGATTAACAGGGTTGCATTAAATTTTCCAATGCATTTTTACATAATTTATTCACTCTCCTTATGTCCTGGGAATAAACTGAGCAGATTGAGACTGAAGAGAGAGAGTGGAGAAGGGCATATTTAATGCAGCATTTCAGTGATAGGCAGCCATTAATGGGTGGCTCCAAGATTCTATTTTGGGAGTTTTTTGCATAAATAGTTGACATATATAAATTACACACACAAACACACACACACACACACCACCACCACCACCACCAGATGATGAATATATTGATTTGATTTTTAAAACAGGCAAAGCAACCTGACACAACAAATGAAAAGTGAATTCCAACAATGTCAAACATAGATGGGGGAAATCACACTGGGCCCTACCCCTAGATGAAGAGCGATAAGCAATTAATAAATGCCGAGAGAGGGACAATTTGTCCTTCCCAATACTAAGTTGTTAGAATATATGCAACATTGATCTGACTCAGCAGATTATGTTTATATATATTTTTCATTTCCATGTATGAAATGCATATGTAGTTATAGTGGTTAAAGAACAGAAACCACATGAATTTGGGAGGGAGTGTGAGGACTGCTTATGGTAAGGACAAGAGAGGAAATGATGTAATTATATTTTAATTGAAATTTAAAAAACCAATTATCTTGGCTTTGGTGATTCCAAAGACAACTTTAAACAAAAAAATACATGCACTCAGACAGATGTCCAGATGTATGCTTGGATATTGCCATTTGGAGCAAGACTAGGTGATTTTTTTTTTTTTTTGTACCAGGTATGGTGGCTTCTACATATACTCTAAGCACGTTGGGAGAGGAGAGGAGTCCAGGGTCATCATCAGCTATGTACTGAGTTTGAGGCCAGCTTGGGCTACATGAGACTACCTCCTCATAGCTCCTCACCCCAAACAGAGTTCCCAGGTGATGTTGGTAGTTAAAGAATTACTAACCTAAAAGATGAAATTAACCTGGACAATGATTATTAATATATTTAGTGCAATTAAACATAGACACTCAGCATCTTTTGTCATTCAGATAATCTCTGCCTTAGTAGAATTAGTTCAGAATTGTCAACATTTTATTTTTAAACCCACAAATGGAATCTAAAAATGCACTTGTGAATGTCTTGGATATAAATCCTTATTCCTGTCCCATTAGTTTGGCAGGGATTATTTTTGCCATTTGGTAAAAGAAGAAACTGAGCCTGCTTGTAAGTAGCAAAAAATTAATTACCAGGACAAGCCTAAATATTGTGTGTGTGTGTGTGTTTGTGTGTGTGTGTGTACTTGCATACACGCATGCATACACACACACACACACACACACACACACACATACTGTCACAAAAGGAGGCTAGAATAAGGTGTTGGATCTTCTGGAGCTGAAGTTATAGGTGCTTGTAAGTAGGTGCTGAGAACAGAGAGCAGCAAATATTCTAAAGGGTGGATCTCTCTCTCCAGTCCCCTAATCATAATTTTAGTTGAATAAGTTTAGATACACCCTTCATATCACTCCAGGTTTTTGAGTGACACTATCTGTTTCTCTTAATTTGATATAATTAGCATTTCTGAAACTAATAATTTAGTGTGCCATTGACAAATGAATAGGGCTCATTTTCAATGAAGAACTGCTTAAAAATACCCATCCCTATTGCAACAACCCCATCTACTTCAGCAAGTATCACAGACAGACACATGAATGGGCATGTGAGGGAATTATACTCACAATCCTGCCTCTTCCTGTTCTTGGCTGAGATGGCAGGACCATCAGGCACAGTGATGTACCAAATACCAGGACAAAACTGGGGTGAGAACCTCATAATTGCTTGTGCCTTTTAACATTGAAACAGTTGGTCCAGGAGATCTAGGAAGACAAGGGAAAATCTCCCAGGTTGAAATCTGTGGATAGTTGTGTTTAGATAGCAATAGAAATACTGGGAAGAGCCTGTCAATTTTACAGCAGCTGTGGACTGGACACGATTCAGAGCACAAGCCAGGAAGCCCAAGTGCTGGCGGATGGATGTCAAGAAGAGAAAGAAAGGAATGACAAACAAGCTAACCAAACTGAAGCTTATCTCTTGCCCAGAAGTTGTGGCATTAGTAGTGTTTGTATAAGAAGTAATAAGTAATAAAACTTGGAAGGCTGATGCTTGCCTAGCTGCCAACATATGCTGTTCTTGCTCTTTGTGGGCTGGCTCTGTGTGTTTCTCCATGTGGAGGTCAGAGTAGCTCAATAGCCCTCCTGCCAGCCGGAAGGACAGCATCAGAGTAGCAGAAAACAAAGGCAAAACAAAGTTTGAAAAGACTACCAGCTTTGACCTCAATGCCACCATATTTTGTTAGTCCCTGACCTGCTGTGGTTAATTTTTCTAGGGGATGCATTTGCTGATGGTAAGACATCTCCGGAGGGCTTTAAGCTGTTCTGTCTTCTTATATGGCTTTTTTTCCCCCAGTAGGTTCTCTGGCGAAATAGGCTTCTGCTTTGATATGCTCTCCAATCTTGACCTAAATCTGGGTTCATTGGTCTTCAGTGATTCTCAGACACATACACAGCCCAGGACTCTGATATAATTGAGGTGAAATAGACAAGGGCCTCTCTAGCAACATGTCTCCAGGAAGAGCCTCTGAGAAGGTCACCTAAGACAGGTTGCTCCCATCCCATTGTCCTCCCTCTTCAGGGCAGATTAGAGTCTAACTTTGTGTCGGCTTTATTTATTCATTTGTTTTTAATTTAATTGTATCTTTGTCCATTTATGTTGCGTGCACATGTGTGGGGATGAGCTCATGCCACAAAGTGCAAGTGGGCTTTGTGGATGACTTGCCAGAGTTGGTTCTGTCATGTAGGTCCTGGGGATCGATCCCATTTTCAGCCTTGGCAGCAGGCATCTTTGCCCAGTGAGCCATCTCAGCAGCCCTGGTTTGATTTTTTTTTTTTTTTGTTCAGCATGCAGGGCAACAGATGCCCTTATGGCACTTTTATACTTACGTACTTTTAGGTGGTTCTCTTCCAGTGGGTTCCTCTCCCCCATTTCTCTGCCTTCCATTCCCACTTGTGCCCTTCCCCGGCAGTATTTTTCCTTCCCCTTTTCACGTACTTGCATTCTATTTTCATCCCCATGCCTCTCCCTTAAAGCCTCCTTTCCCCTCTTCATGTGACCCTTTCTAGTTTTCAAGCCTCTGTAGACATTCACTCCCATTCAAAGATTAGAAGACAGGATCCTCATATGAGAGAACACATGTGGTGTTTGCTTTTTAGAGCTGGAGTTAATTCAATAGAACATTATCCATTTTCCTGAAAATTCCATAATTTCAATTTTCTTTACAGTTGTATACAATTCCATTTATGTTGCTAGTTTGAATAGAATAACTATTCAAACAATAAATGTGCATGTGCAAGTATCTGTATAAAAAGATATGGAGTTTTGAGTATACACCCAGTAGTGGTGTAGGTGGCTCAAATAGTGGTTCTATTTTTAGTTTTTCTGTATATCTTTCACATTGATTTCCCAAGTGGTTTCACCAGTGTATAGTCCTTACCTACTAACAGAGAATAGAAGCTGTCCTACCCCCACGTCTTAGCCAGCATTCATTGCCACCTGTTTTCATATATTTTTGCGTGCACGTGCATGCGCACACGTGTGTGTGTGTGTGTGTGTGTGTGTGTGTGTGTGTGTGTGTGTGTGTGTGTTTCTAGTGGTGCAATGAAACACCATGACCGTAAAGCAAGTTGGGGAGGAAAGGATTTACTCAGCTTATACTTCCACATTGCTGTCCATCATTGAAGGGAGTCAGGACAGGAGCTCAAGCAGAGCAAGGACCTGAAGGTAGGAGCTGATGATGAAGCCATGGATGAGTGCTGCTTACTGGCTTGTTTTTTTGTTTGTTTTTTTGTTTGTTTTTTTTGTCCGGGGGGGGTGTTATTGACTTTTATTTGTTTTCTTTTGATTTTCTTTCTTTGAGACAGGGTTTCTTTGTGTAGCCCTGGCTATCCTGGAACTAATACTGTAGATCAGGCTGGCTTCAAACACTCAGAGATCTCCCTGCCTCTGCCTCCCAAGTGCTGGTATTAAAGGTATGCACCATGATCTCTTGGCTCAGCCTGCTTTCTTATAACACCTAGGACCTCCAGCCCAGGGATGGCACCACCCATAATGAGCTGGGCCCTCCCCGCTGATCACTAATTTTAAAAATTCCTTATAATTGGATCTTGTAGAGGCATTTTCTCAGTTGAGGGTACTTCATCTCTGATGATTCTGGCTTGTGTCAAGTTGACATAAAACCAGTCAAATACAGTGTGTGTGTGTGTGTGTGTGTGTGTGTGTGTGTGTGTGTGTGTGTACAATATGTCAAGAGAACGATATTAAGTTGATAAAAATTGAAAAGGGAGGAGTTAATTATCATTATTTACAGATGGATAATTCTATAGTTAAAAGATCCCACAGAGTCAGTTGACAGGAAAATTATCACCCATAAACCTTTGCTGTAAAGTTGCAAGGTACAAGGTCAGCATCCAATAATCATTAGTTATTGAGAAAAAGATTGGGGGGGAAATAGCCCATTCATGATAGTCTTAAAAAATTGAAATATCCAGGAATAAACATAACCAATAACCTGAAAGATTTCTATAAGGAAAATTTTAAGATATTGAAAACAGAAATTGAAGAAGACACCAGATAATAGAACACTTTTATGCTCCTAGATTGGCTGAGTTAATGCTATAACAATAGCTATAATACCCAAAGCAATCAGCAGATGCAATGTAATTCCCATAAAAATTCCAGTGACATCATTTTCAGAACTAGAAAAAATCCTAAAATTCATATAAAAACACAAAATACCTCAGATCATCTTTTAGAATTATCTTCTGATTTCCTGTTTCCTCTGGAAGATGGCAATCAACCCTGTTAGGTTACTCCCCACCAGTCCCACCCATGTTACTGACAGAATTGTAACAGGGTCAACCCTGGTGAAAAGTCACTGTTTATGTTGCTGACAAGGAGGTCTCTGGCCACAGTGAGTCAGACAGTGCATCCGATATTTTCTTCCCTGTTTAACATCTTGTTACTCTTGCTAATAATGGCCTGGTTTTTGTTGACTCAGTTATCTGATACGTATCGATGATTCAGCACCAGAGCTCTGTGAAAAGTAGGGATTTCTTGCTCAGCCTGCATGTCCTGAAGATACTCAGGGCCTGCTACATAGTTCAGGTTGGAAAGCATATCTTCCTTTCTTCCTCAACATTTTGAATGGCCTCATTGTTTCCTAGCTTCTAGTTTTGGTACCTGGTGAAGTGGTGGCAGGCTGATTTGTGATCCTTTTCTATCTGGTCTTTTTTGTTTTTTGGACCAGTGGACTTCTTCCTGTCTCTCTAGTTTTGTTCTTAGTGTGAATTTCTATTAGCTATTGCTTCTTTGCTTTCTGGCTTCCTTGTCAGATTCTCTTTAAACACTGGT
The DNA here is from genome assembly GCA_030556225.1 of Cricetiscus sungorus. Lineage (NCBI taxonomy): Eukaryota > Metazoa > Chordata > Mammalia > Rodentia > Cricetidae > Cricetiscus > Cricetiscus sungorus. The sequence continues at coordinate 2,814,290 of JANBXA010000372.1, forward strand.
AATCTCAGAGTTTCCACGCACATTTAGACAAGACCTGGGAACAGTGGACATGATAGACTTTATTTAAGAGAAGAAACTGATGACCCAGAGCCCAGGGGCTACCTCTGTTTGGAATATGTCTTGGGGATAAGTTTTTTTCCTTTGTTTTTAAATTATAAAACTGTTGGCAGTTACTAGTGTTTCTTATTGGCTAGCTCTGTCTAAATTATTAATCCACAACTACTAATATATGTATTTCTACACAGTCTTATCTTACCTTACACCTGAAGAGGAACAAAAGGGATGTTACCTTTTTGAAGCATCTCTACTTACAGCGTTATGACTTAATTGCACTCTTTAATTTTTCATTATTGTCACAGCCCGCGCAGTCATCTCACCAGCAAGAACGCACACGGACAACTGGATCCTTCTGCAGCAAGCTTTATTGCATCCAAGCGATGAAAGGAGGAACACCCCAAGCCCCAGAGTGATGCTGTATTTATAAGCCCTAGCCACACTAGGATGGTACGAGGTGGTGTATCGCCCTCTGGTTGGCTACTCACTCATCACCCCATGTGGCCCCCCGGGCTGGGCAGTGACTTGGCACGCTTTCGCAACTGGCACATGTGCTCTGGAACCTGTTTACTGACCGTGGGGCCTGATGTCAGTGCCATCTTGTAATGGCAACTGCAATATCTCAGCTCACCATATCTCCCCCTTTATTGTTTAATTAATGGCACGGTCTCAAACTAACATAGTCATGTACCAAATATCAGAAGGGTGGCGCCAACATCTGAGCCTGGTAGAAGGCAATGCTCGACCCTTACTGGTCATTGGTTCAACCTCCTCTGGGCGAGGTTGTCCTGTCTTAGGTAGGGAGAGACTTATTTGCAATCTTCCATCATTGACTTACCAGAGTGGCTTGTTCAAAACCAAGACAACTTTGACCTACATCCATCCCGTGCAATGGGAAAATTCCCAGGGAGTGCAAGGGCTATAGATCTTGTCGCAAAACATTGTGACTAGTTAGTGGTTCCTCAGCATTGAGAGCCAGACCATGGGAGATGATCCTTGTTCCAGAGCAACTAGTGCTTGTGCAATCACTACCTTGTCTCGTTTTTGTTGGGTTTTGAGTTTGCAAAACAACCAGAGTAACAACAGTAGGCTACAGCATAGGGCTGCACCAAACAATCCTATCCCCACGCATTCCTTAAAATAGGAAAAAATCGAAGAGATCCAAGTGGAGAATCCCTCAGTCAGCGATAGGTCCATTCGCGTTGAATTGACTTGAAGAATGGCAAATCTCAGCTCTTGAAGCATCTTTTCAAATTCAGCAGTCCAGTTTAGGAACCCAGAGTGGCAGGATCCTAGTCATCATCAGGAGCATCCGCAGGCATGTCCTTTGGGGAGTCATCTTTAGGCGCTAGAAGTTTGGGAGTCATACGTTCTGGTAGCCAAAAGGGATTGTCTTCGTCCTGTGGAAAAACACAAACAGCTCCCCTGGATCTTATTAAAATAGGATCCGGGCCTTTCCATTGACCTGTCAACATGTCCTTCCATTTGACCATTTCCTTGGGCCTATCCAGCTCCAGGCAATGGCGATCAGCCGCCGAATGTCCCTGGTTGTCCAGGTTCAAAAAATTGAGAGTGAAAATAGCCAAGGAAACAGTCACACGTGGTACAGGGGGAAAAGCCTCTTCAACTCCCCCTTTTTGTTTAATTAAGTAGGTTTTTAGAGTACGGTGAGCACATTCAATGATACCTTGTCCTTGAGGGTTATATGGGAGGCCCGTTAAATGGGTCACTCCCATTTGATGACAGAATTGTCCAAATTTTTGAGAAGTGTATGCTGGCCCATTGTCAATTTTTAGGATTTTGGGTTTTCCCCAGGCACTCCATGCTTCCAAGCAATGTTGAATAGCATGGGCTGCTTTTGCCCCAGTCAAGGGAGAAGCATACATCATTGGAGTCATAGCTGTAGAACCTAGCCTTTCAAGTTGCATGATAGTAAAATTAGCATCTACCCCATATTTATTAACTGATTCTGCCAATTCTTTGACTAAGGGATAATCTATAGGGACATGGACATGGCCTCCTTCTACATCCTCAAATACCGGAAAAGTTTGAAAAATTTTGTGCCTGTCCTTCGTTGAAAAGAAAGAATCAGGAAAGCTTTTCTGGTTGTAGGGCGGAGGGGCACTAGGAAGGACAGGAGCGGTTGGTGGAGGTAACGTAGGCCTCCAGTTTCCCCAAAAAGGATTGCAATGGCCATTCATCCGGGAGATAATGCTCCTCCTCATAACGAGTGGCCTCCTTCTCTAGGTCAGATTCCTCAGAGGGGCTCAATTCCTCTGACTCAGAATCATCGATCCCCAAAGCCTCCAATTCCCTTTTTGGGTAAAGAGGTCTTTTATTTCTGTTCAAGTTTCCTTTTCCGTCTTTCTCTCCCAGGGCGTTCTTTCCCTTATCTATTCTATCTAAGGACTTGCTACTTGTTCTTTTCCTTGTCTTTAAGAGCTCTTATTCTTTTATCTCGTTCTGTTTCTGACAACCTGTCTTGAAGTTCCTCTAACACCCCTTGGCCAGCTGGTACTGAAGAGCAGCATTTCTCACCTTCCAAACATGATTTTAAACAAAACGAAACCAAAAGGAAGATCGCCAATGCCGTCAAAACAATTGCAAAAGCCAAAAGGGGAATGGAAATCTGATCAAGAACAAACATACCTCTCAGAACTTACCTGAGTGCTGCAGTTCTGAATTCTTCCCGCGAACGGGGGTCTCCTCGGTACCAACGATGACAGGTTCCCTGCGTCCTGGGTTTCAGCACCAGATGTCGCACCCGCGCAGTCGTCTCACCACAAGAACGCACATGGACAACAGGATCCTTCTGCAGCAAGCTTTATTGCATCCAAGCGATGAAAGGAGGAACACCCCAAGCCCCAGAGTGGTGCTGTATTTATAAGCCCTAGCAGTGCCAGGATGGTACGAGGTGGCATATCGCCCTCTGGTTGGCTACTCACTCATCACCCCATGTGACGCCCGGGTTGGGCAGTGACTTGGCGCGATTTCGCAACTGGCACATGCGCTTTGGAACCTGTTTACTGACCGTGGGGCCTGATGTCAGTGCCATCTTGTAATGGCGACTGCAATATCTCAGCTCTCCACACATTATCTCTACTTATTATTATCAGCCCATTTCAGAAAGAAATGTTTCATTGTTTGATTGATTTGTGTTGCCAGGGACCAAATTCAGGGTCTCATACATACTAGGTCAGTACTCTACAACTGAGCTAAAACCCAAGCCAAAAAGTAAGGTCTTTGAAACTTCAAACTATAATTACATTGGTTTTATATTTCTAAAGATTTATCTTGTTTAAATGCTATATAAACAAGATCTAAAATGACATCTTATTTGAAGCTATGACTTTCATCTTTTGACTTGTGACCTTTTTCATCATATCTTCTCTTTGTCCTGTGTTCTCTCTTGAGACAATTTTCATTTATTTTTTTATATAGTGTATGTTGTTCCCTTTCTCATCTTCCCATTAGTTCCCCATGTCCCCTAGACAATTTCACTTCCAATTCATGTTGTATATCCAGGTATGCCTGTATGTACCTCTCTAAAATCTTAGAACCACAAATCAGAGCATGTGAGATTGGCTTAATTCCCTTAATAAGATTATCTTCAGTTGCATTGTTTTCCTGCGAATGGTATAACTTCATTCTTCTTTATAGATGAAAAAAATCCATTGTGTAAATGCCATATTTTCTTTTCCTGTTAATCCTATCAGATCTCTTGTGTGAGTGGGTTCATAATTTAGCTATTGTGAATTTAGCTAGTGTTGTTATTAATGCACAAGTACTTCTGTGATATGCTGTCTTGGAGTCTTCAGGGCAAATACCCTGGAGTGGTGTCACTGGCCTTATAGAAGATGCATTTTTTAGTTTCTTGAGAAACCTCCATGCTGATTTCAATTGTGGCAGGAATAGTTTACATTTCCCACCAGCTGAGTATCAGAGTTCCCCTTGTCTACATCCTTTTGAGTATTTGTTGTTATTTGTTTTCTTAATGGCTCACATTCTAGCTGGGTAAAATGGAATTTCATTGTAGTACATGCATTTCTCTGATAGTGATGCTAAATATTTTTTCCATATATTTATTGGAAGTTTGTATTCTGTCTTTTGAGAACTATCAACTCACATTCCTTTGCTATTTACTTTTTTTTATGATTATGTAGTGTTATTTTGTCCTGTTTTGCTCTTAACTTGTCTTGTTTCCTTTCTAGTTTCTGTGAAAAAATTTCTTGACTGTTTTTGACTGTTGGAGCCCACAATATTGACTTCATTTCCATCTTGACTTAAGGTCAGAGAGTTTAAGCTTATTCTTGTTTCTCAAGACCAAATAACAGGACATGTGGCCAAAGGCATGGCTACTTAATGTTTTGCTCTTCAAGACAAGATAACAGGATGTTTGACAGCAGTCGTGATTACTAGATGTGTTGAGAATTAAGGATGTAATTGTGCTTGTTTGTTCCTTGTATCTTGGTAAGGAAGTATTTTTCCCTTTTTCTTGACTATCAGTGATAAACTTGGGGCATTTGCAATATTCACTGAGAGCCCTCCCGACTCTGTCTTCTGTCTTTTGTCTCTTTTCTTTCTTAATCCTCACTCCTCTTTTCAGGTCAGGTGGTCCTGACACTTGACAAAAGCAATTTAGAGGAGAAAGGGTTTGTTGTGGCCCATGTATCAAGGTTCCAGTGTTGGACAGAGCTTAAGGGAGCTGGTCACCTCCCATCCATAATCAGAAACTGAGAGCAAAGAATGAATGTGTGCTGTATTTGGGTTGTTCTTGCCTTTTACTTCAGATCAGAGCCTACACCATTACATCTTGCCACCTATATCCAGTGTGGGTCTTCCTACATTAATTATCCCAATTAAGATAATCCCCCACAGATATTCAAATAAACCAGCCGGATCTAAACAATACATCATGAAGATTCTTTTTCTGGATGATTATAGATTATGCCAAGTTGACAATTGAAACTAGCCATCACATAGTTCTTTAAAAACCTCCATTATTTAAAGAATGTGTTTTATAAATTGTTATGGTTTGAATGCAAAATGCTCTGTCTCCAAATGTGTTAGACCACTTGGCCCTGAAATGCTGGCCTGACTAGACAAGTGTTGGAACTGTTGGGAGGCAGGACCCAGCTGACAGAATTGGGTCACCAGGGGCAGGCCTTGAAGGCTATTCCTGCTTCTGGTTCCAGTTGGAGCTCTGCTTTCTGTCTGTCGCTGTGATATAGGAACTCTGGTTTCACATTCCTGCTGCTGTCAACTCCACCACGCCTGCCTGAAAATAGTGGACTGTATCCACTGAAGCTGAGCCCAGATAAACCCTCCTACCCTTAAGGTCATTCTGACAGTGATGAAAAGGGTATCTGATGCAAACATAGAGTGAAGACTTTTTTTAAAATACCAATATAAGAATACACATTTTAAGAAGGAAAACCTGGCCATACTCTGCAAAATAATTGAAATGTTTGGTTTTATACTATCCACTTAAATTAAAATTTACAATTAAGTGTATTGTGTTCATTTCTTCTTTTTAAAACAATACACAATTTTTTTTGAGATATCATTTTGCTATGTTATCTAGGCTGGTCTTGAAATCCTGAACTCAATCTTCCTGCCTTAGAATCCCAAAGGCTGAAGCCATGGGCATGAAACACCATGTTTAGATTGCCTTTCTTCTTAATTTTGTTAAGTTTGATGGGATTTCTCTCCACTCATTAATTATTCTTGACAACTTATATGTTCTGAATATTTCTAATCTACCATTGACTTTTTATTTCTTAATCTTTTGACTAATGGCATATGTATCTACTTGACTAGTCCCTGTTTGAACTACTCAAAACCTGAGGGCTTCTATTCAGTTCACAGGTGAGTGATGATCTACTAACAGGAGAAAGTAGGTGGCCTACTAGTAAGAGTTTCAGTAGAGTTAAGACCTGGAAAACACAAGTGAGACAGAATATTGTCACTTGGTACCAATTTAGGACTCACAAGGTGAGCCACAGTGGTCAGAAAATGTCATCAGGAGATTTCTGCTATCTGCTGGAACTGCAGGGAAGGGTCATCAAGTGATTTTATATGACCACACACTCCAGGTCTTCCAGGATCTGCTCAGGAGAGGGCATCAGCTTCACTGTGGCCAGACAGTTAGAGAAAGTGGAGGCTAGTTAAGCTCTTGGTGGGTGGGAACCAGAGCAGGCTTTAGCTAGGAAAAGGATTTTACACAAATGTTAACTAACAGTTAAACCTGTTAATGAATCCTCATGCCCTTTCAGTTAAACCCTCAATTGGGCTCCCCTCAATTAAACATGACAGCAATGAGCTTAAGACCACAATAGTATCCATGGAAATATTAATAAATATTTAAATTAGGGAATCTAATCCTTGCCTAATCATAAGGCAGCAACATGTTTGCTTCAGGTCTCTGCGACCAGCTCCCCTAGGCTTCTGTGAGCTTGGACTGCATTTCTCAGGACCCTCCCTTTTTTCTAATGGACAGGATGTCGGTGGGACTTGTCTGGAAGTGGGACCACAGTGTCAGCTCTGTGGCTAATTTCTTCCCCATTCCACTTTTTTTCTCAACTGATTTGAACATTTTACCTTGCTTGCTTTTTTCCAACATGTTTAGATTTTACTCAGTTTTGCTGAGATTTTTTATTTTCTGGGAAGAATTTCAGGAATAATTCATGTCATGATTTTTGTTTGGTCCCTCACTCACACTCTTCCCACCGTATTATTTCTATAAGCTCACATATATGAGTAGTTTTGTATACCTACATACATATTATATAAGAAGGATTTTAAGAACAAACAAAAAGTATACTCTGCTTGGTTTGCTCATTTTTCACTGTAGAGTCCCTGTATGTGGGGTTTAGGTATTTAAAAAACATGTTTATTTAATACTTGTGTAGGAAGTAGAGAAACACACAAATATAAAAACAGGACAAAGAATCTTTAAGACATCAGAAGAGCAACTGTAGAGATGGCTCAGTGGTTAAGAGCACTGGCTGCTCATTCAGAAGACCCAGGTTCAGTTAATTCCCAGCACCCATGTGCAGCTCACAACTGACACCCTCATGCCAATGCACATAAAATAAAGTTAAATAAATTATTAAAATTTTTTTAAAAGACATCAGAAGAATAATTATTTGAGAAAGAGCTGTTGAAATATCAATGAATAATAAAAACTAGTTTTTGAACTATAAAGTACCAATGGAGCAGAACTCTAGAATTAAATCATCTTATTGATAATGAGGAATGAAGCAACAACAATAATAAATGTGTGGAGGACACACATTGAGGGGCAGCAACACACAAGTCTCCCTTACCGGTGAAGAGAAGCATTCAGTCTTGTTTCTAGATAGAGAAAGTGTATCAGCGCTGATAGACACTCCAGACAGAGTGAGGGGGACCACATTCACCCTTCTGTTAAAAGAACTGAAAAACTAGATAAAATATATGAGATAATATAAAAGTTTACAGTAATTGGACAATAAGCAATCTGGGTATACCTGAAATAAAAACATAGTAGAAAACAGTAAAGGGGTGGGGGTGGGGTTGAATGAATGGAGAGAGGGAGGGAGTGAGGGAATGAAAACACCAAGCTTCGAATACACCAATACACTCATATGGTGGGCCTGGAGACAGTTTCCAGGCTTCCTGTGTGCAAGGGAGAGCCAGGAAGACAGGCTGTCCTATAGAGAGGAGGGTTTTGATACTGGCATACAGGGCTGGGATTTGTGAGGCCAGGCCTGAGAGAAAAGAGTGGCTCTACTGGATGCTGTGAGGATCTGTAGGGAGCGCTGAGTCTTTCACAGGTTATGAGTCTACACAGATACCAGAGGATGCTACCTGAGACTGGGTTCAGAGACCATTGGAAATCAGTAAGCAGACAAATTCCTGGATTTCACACATGACTGGAAATGACTGTGTTCATACCAGCCTGAGTAGACTTGAATAGAATCCCAAGAAGTAGGGCAAAGTTGGTCCTGAAGATTGACTGGACTTAGCATAACAAAGTTTAAAAGCAAGGCTTGGAGTGGTTCAGATGGCTTCAAATTTCTCAGTTGTACCTAACAATACAATCAACTTATTCAGAGGAATAAAAGAAAGTCAGCAAACAAATGTAAAACCATAATATGCTCCTAAAATGTAAAAAACTTAATAAATGCAAACAGAAATGATGGTACTAGAATAGTAAAATGCTAACCTAACTGTGATAAATATACTGTGTATGTTTGAGAAAACTTTGAAACTCAGACACTGTCCCAAGAGAAATGAAAGCCATAAAAATTAATACATAAATAAGTAAATGCTACCTGTGATGGCTAATTTTTGCCTACCCGACTGATTTAGATCTATCTAGAAAACAGATTTGTTGGCATGTCTATGAAGGAATTTCCAGAAAGTGTTAATGAAGAGGGACCACCCACCCTGAATGGGTAAGTACCACCCTATGGGCTGGAGTGCTGGACTGAATAATTGGGGGAAGCAACCTGAATGCTAGTGTTTCATCTGTGCTCTCTGGCTGGGAATACAGTGTGACTGGCTGCCAAGGGGTGCTACCATGACTTGGTACCCTGCCACGATGAAATCTGTTCTTTCTTAAATCATGAACCCAAAGCAACCATTCCCTCCTGTAGTTGCATTTGTCAAGGATTTTGTCACAGCAAATCGAAGATTAACTACTATAGTTCTCAGATAAATAGAAACTCAGTGGCTGAAATGCACTAGGCAGGTGTGATAGTTCATTTTGATTGTCAACTTGACTAGTAGGCTGGTGTGATAGTTCATTTTGATTGTCAACTTGATTAGATGGGAACTAAGCAGGGGACATGCCTCTGCATGTGAAGGCATTTCCAGGAGAGACTAAGTGAGGTGAGGGAAGACCCTTACACAGAATAGGGAAACTTTCTGGTAGCAGCCCAAATATAAAGAGGTCCAAGAGGAAAGCATTACTTACTTGCAAGCATGACTTCTTCTTGATGAATGGGGCTATCCAATTTTGTTGCTGCTTCCACTGTTTTTCCTACCAGTAGAACCCAGCTTTTTCTGTCTACAAAGAAGACTGAAGACCAGTGGATCTCCAGGAGTTCTTTGAGCCTTCTGCACCAGCATTGTGGGCTGATCAGCGACTGGGATCTCAAACTCTCTATTATGTAATAGCCATCATTGGACTACCACATGGGTATTGTATAAGCCAATCTAATAAAAGCCCATTAGTAATAAGTATATTATTTATTATCAGCTCTGTTTCTCCAGAGAACCCCAACTAATACAGTAAGTCTACCAGTAAATTGGCTATTAAAGACTGTGATCAGTAAATTTAAAGACAGCAATAGGAAATACCTAAAGTGAAATACACTGAAGGAAATAATTTCAGCAAAATATATTGAAGGAAATAACTTATCACTAGTGATTTATTATCTGCTATTAAATTGTCTAATATATATTTAATTGACAGAAAGGGGAACAAGGACAGAAATACTCAGAGAAATACAGATCACAAAATTCTAAATTAGGTGAAAATCAGAAATCTGTAATTTCAAGAAATTCAAATAATATAGGAGGAAAAATGTGAAGAAATTAGGATGGAACAGATTATTGAAAACCACAAATAAAACCTTAAAAACAGAAAGATACTATTCACATATGCACAGAGGGAAAACTTAAGAATGACACAAGAGTTATTACCAGATACTAGGCAAGTCAGACAGCAATGGAGAGACACCTTTAATGTACATAAAGAAACCTTTCACCTAGAATGTTTTTAACAAGTCAAAATGAACTATGGAAAAAAGAGACAGAGATACTGGCTTTTGTTGTTGTTGTTTGTTTGTTTGAATATGGAATGTCCCAGATAAATTAATGCATTTGATCATGTGGTCTTTGGCTGATAGTTCTGTTTGGAAAGACTGTAGAACCTTCAAGAGGTAGATCTTTGCTGGAGGAAGTGAGGCCCTGGGGATAGGCTTGGGGCTTTTTAGCCCAGCCCCACTTCCTGTTCACTCTTTGCTTCCTTAGTGCCACCTTCCTGAGCCTTCCACCATGCCTTCCCTGCCTGTTGCTTGTCCTCCCCACCAAGGGGTCTTCGCCCCTCTGGAGCTGTTAAGTATAAACAACCTCTTTCTTACGTTGTTTTTAATCTAGTTCCTTTATCACATGATAAGAAATCAACTCAGGGATTGGTACTGAGAAGAGCCACCATTGCAGTGGTCAACCTGACTGTGCGGCTCTTAGGCCTCTGTTTTGTAGAAGAACCAAGGACGATTTTGGAACTTTGGGCTAGAAAAGCCATTGGATGCTGTAAGCAGAGATTAATGGGCCATCCTATTGTGAACTTGGAAGAAAGCAATGGTGAGAGAAATGTGAACAGTGCAGGTCTGGTACCGGAGGTTTCAAAGGGAAACAAGGGTCTTATAGGGAACTGGACTAGGGGCCACTGGCAAAGAACCCAGCTGCATTCCATCAGTGTTCTGAGAATTTGAGTCAAGATTAAAAAGCAGTTGACTAATATCTCTGGTGGGGGAAATTTCAATAGTGTAACATCAAGTCAGTGGAATCATTATTACCAATTACCACATAGTATACTTACATGATCAACAACAAAAAGAACAATAGGGGAGGGTAGAAAGAAATTGTTAAATGTACAATTTAGAGAGGAAATGGGCATTAAAGTTATAGCATGTGTTGAAAAAGAGGCTATAATCACTAATAAGATTAATGCTACTAAAGAGAAGCTCCCAGTCTGCAATGGGACAATAAAAAAAGGGTTTTGAGGGTGAGATTTCACCCACCAAAGTCTCCACTGTGAACAGTGAAAGGAAAGAGCCTAACAGGGATCCCTGCTCTTGGAAAGTTTCCAATTTAAAGAGGATGCTGCAACTGTGCTCTGTGGAAGCCAGGTTTCATCCTGAGCTAGCAACAAAACTTGGTAGAGTCATCTACTTCCTACAGGTTTGGAGACATGAAAGATGCAAGACTGAAGAGATTGGTGGGTTCTTCTGTGGTTTGGGAGAGCTGTGAGACAAGGCAACAAGGGGCAGGGTTGGAATGCTGTGAGAAGATCCTGACAGACCCTTTCATGAAGTTGCAAAGACACAGTGATTTAAGATGTAAGGTTTGGGGGATGTTGCTTGTTTTGTGTTTAGAGGGATATTTTCTCTTTATCATATTGAAGAAGTTTGTTGTAAGTTTTTTCGTCAGGCATAATGCATGCCTATTTTCTTACACTCCCATATCTTGGTCCATGGAAAGATGTCAGGGCAGGAACTGAAGCAGGACAGAAACCTGGAGGCAGGAGCCGATGCAGAGACTATGAGGAATGCTGCTTAGTAGCTTTCTTCTCATGGCTTGCTCAGCCTGCTTTCTTATAGAAACCAGGACCACCAACCCAGGGTGACACTGCCCCAAGCAATGTGGGCTTTCTACATCAATCACGAATTAAGGAAATGCTCTACAGGCTTGCCCATAGCTACATATTGAGGAGGTATTTTCTTAGTTGCTGTTTTGTCCTCTCAGCTTCTGTAGAGTTGACATAAAGACTATTAGGTTTTTGTTTTTTGTTGTTGTTGTTGTTATAAAATCTACCTTATCTGCAATCTAGTCTAGATGCTATTTTTATTTTGCTTTTGCTTTTCTGATGCAGGATCTGGCTTTGTTGCCCAGGCTAGCCTCAAAATTACAGTCTTCTAGTGTCAGTCTCTGGGAGTGTTGGGTTACAGGCAGGGGCTGCCATGTGCCCTGGTAACTTTTTTATTTAGTGAGTGTTTACCTGTTGTCATGTGAATTTTTCCTGGGAATATGCAAACAAACATTCATATATCCCCGAGAGAGTGTCCATGACAGAACAGAGTAACCATCCCACCCAGGTCTAGCTTGTTGAACCAAGGAATATTTGGGGTTTAATTTTATGAGGATGGATGAGGGGTTAGTTACAGGAACATGAATGACTGGAAATAACCACATCATACATACACATAATTTCACCACAGCATGGATAACAACCTTACTATAGCTGAATGGATAGATCCCCCTTTCCATACCAAATACTCTAGTGCTGCCTGAGACCATGGGTGACTGACACATTATATTATATGCAGTTGGCAAAGAAGCCTAAGAGGAGAGGTTGAAACCTCAGGTGAGGCCATACTCTGAGGGAGAATCAACAGGCTTGATTTGATGGTCTCCCTCTTCAAATCAAGAACAAGGTATTGGGCTGGAGAGATGGCTCATCAATTAAGAGCATTTGCTGTTCTTCAAAAAGGACTGAGGTTCTGCCTCTGAGGGCACCAGCACTCCCGTATACATACCCACAAGTATGGACTCACATACTTATACATTATTAAAGGCCATGTATTTGGCTTGGAAGAGTTAGTATTGTGATGTCAACTTTTAAATGACATCAGTTAAACTTTCAATACATTTGTAAAATTGACAAGTTAATTCTAAAATATCTATGGAAATAAGATTCTAGAATAACTGCTGGGCATGCCTTTAATTCAAACACTTGGGATCAGGACAGCCTGGTCTGCAGAGTGAGTTCTAGGGCAGCCAAGATTGTTACACAGAGAAACCCTGTCTTGAAAAACAAAACAAAAACAGATTCTAAACTAACCAACATGGGTTTGAACAATAAAATGGTAGGACTCACACATTCTGATTTAATACTTATTATAACACTATAGTCATTAGGTAGTACAATATTTGTTCATAGGGAGGCATGCAGGCCAATGAAGAGGATAGAAAATTCAGAACCAGATGGACACATGATAGTGAGATGTTTGGCAATGGTGTTAGGATGGCCTTTTCAATGAGTGAATAAAAACATGAAGGAGAAGTTCAGCCCTTGCCTTAAACTATACATGAAAATTAAACTAGATTATAGATAGAAATATAAAAGTGAAACAAAGAAAGTTTTGTTTCTTTGTTACACAAGAAACCCAAAGCACAAGCTATAAGCTCATAAATTGTTAAGTTGAATTGTATTATAATTAAAAAGAAAATCTGAAGCTCAATCATGTTAGCACACACATGGAATCTCAATATTGAGGAGGCTGAGGCCAGAGGACTAGGGGTTTGAGGCCAGCCTGGGCTGAATAGTAAGACTCTTGCATCAAAACACAGACCTAACTGCCAGTGTCCTGGTGATCACAGGAGAAAGCATTGATGCAGGCTCATAGCACTGTAGTCTGCTGTAACATGTGGACTGGAGTCAAAGTTGAACTCTCTTTGTAAAATGATGTCATCTGAGAACTAGAGGGAGATAGTTGTGAAGCTCACGACAGTTGCAGCAACTGCTAGAAATAGCTGGAGGAAATCTTTCTTGTCTTTTGAGGGTGTCATTTTTAACCTAAGTAGGTTATTGAATGAATAAAAAAAAATAACAAAATACTTGAATAATTTGCTCATCAAAAGACTGTTAAGAAAATGAAAAGAAAGCCATGAAATGGAAAGAAATATGTGTAAAATCTCTCTGTCTCTGTCTCTGTCTCTCTCCTTCCTTCCTTTCCCCCTCTCTCTGTGTACATGTGAGTATGTATGTCCTCTTCCTCTCTCCCTCCATCCCTCCCTCCCTCTGTCGTCTTTCTTTGTGAGTGTGTGATTCTGGAGAATGTATTCAAGCCTACTATTATGTATGTGTGTCTGTTCTACCCCTGAACTTCTTTTAGTACTGACACTGCACTTTAACTGCAATATATAAGTATATTTAAACTCCGTAACAACAAATATACAAACATAAGCTGAGCATCCCTAATAGAACGCCTGAAATCTGAGATGCTCTGAAATTTGAAACGTTTGAGCAACAAGATGATGCCATAAATGGAAAATTCTTCACATGATCTAATGTAACAGGTGACAATCAAAACATAGATAGGTACTTTAAAAAAATATTGTATAAAATAGTTCTTTGGCTATGTGCGTAAGATGTTTGTGAAGCACGAATGTATTCCATGGGTCACATCCACAAAATATCTCATTATGAATAAACAAATATTCCAAAGTCTGAAACACTGCTTGTCCCAGGAATTTCAGGTAACACCTACCTAACCTATAAGAATGTGAAAAGACACTCTGTCAAAGAAGATGTATGTATAAGTGGTACAGGCAGTGATACTCAACATTGATGTGACAAGGGGAGAAAAAAAAAAGTAAAACTTCAGTTAGCAGCATGTAACCTCTAAAGTGACTGTGGTTAAAATCCGATGATATTCTGTACTGGTGATGATGTGGTGTGAATGAGGCTGTGTGAGGCATGCTCACATGCTGTTAGGGGGGGTTAAGAAATGGCACAGTCACTTTGAAGAATAAAGACAGCTTCTTATAGTGCTAAAAATAGACATCATGCCACTCGCCAATCTTACTTGTAGTTCTTTTATATGTTTATACAAGAGAATGAAAATGTATCTTTATACAGACATTTACATTTAATCATTTGTAGTAGTTTCATTCATAATAGCCCTAAACAAGACATGGTCATATATGCACATCAACTGGTTAGTGGGTAAAAGAGAAGTCCGGCTTATCCTAATGTGTTAGTCAGATTCTGTAGAATTGAACAGATGGAATGAATGTATGTATATTAAAAGGGGCCTTAGTAGAGTGGCTTACCAGTTGTGGTTTGGCTAGTCTAACAATGGCTGTATCTCCACACCATCATACCTAGCAATAGATTATTTCTCTCTAAGTAAAAAGGATTAAATATCGGCACACACACAGGCATGGGAGATGCTCACAAGCTTTCTCTAAGGAAGAAGCCACTCAGGAGAGGGTATACTGTTCTTTATACAGAACTTTAAAGCAAGTTCTGTAAGTAGGAGAACTACAGTGACTGAACATCAATGGGTGGTTGGTTTTCAGGGTCTGAAGATGGAAACAGGGAATAAATTGTATTAGTAAAACCTTGAAGAAACAGGTGCTCATGGATTCTGTGGGTATAAGATAGATTATATTCATACAGATGGCTATTTGCTTTGATCAGTCAAAGTTGCAAATGTGTATAGTCAGTCTCAGCTATTTTATTTCCTGTAAATTACTCTATTCAAAAGAAAAGATGGAAGATTTTGTTTATACTTTATACTTTTCTAGTACAAAGTACAGAAACTAAGGGGTGACTTAAAAATAAATAGAATGAAGAATTAATGAAGTCTCCATAATAAAAGCACAGATGTTGCAGGAAAAAAATGTCTAGAGAAGCAATGTTTCTAAGGGGAAAAGAAAGACCATGGTGCTAAATAGGGATTCAGAGGGAGCTAATTTTGATGCAAATTGATTAGACATTTAATTAATGTTCTTAAATCTTTCAGACATGCATGAAAGATGAACAAATGATGTCTATAAAGGAAGTTATGAACATCTTGAAAACATATTCATTAAAATGTATTAAAAACATTCAACTTAGGCTCACTAGCTACAGATGACATTATTAAGCTAATTACCATCTTTGTTCAAGAAACACTCATTGTAGCTACATCACTGAGACTATAGAATCTACCAGCAAGACCTTTCTTCAGAAAGTTAAGAATTCTTTATTCATTTAATTTACTTTTGAGATGGGGGTCTCTAGAGGCTGTTCAAGCATGTCAGGCACTCCTAATTCAAGCAATCCTCCTGCCTCAGCCTTTTGAGTAAACTAGGACTACAGGTGCACTCCAGTGTATCTGCAAGAAAGGTAAGATTTTTTTGAACACAAAATCAAGACTCATTAAAATTTATTTTTTTAAATAAATGTAAGCTGTATTATGGCACAAAATGCAGGCGTAGGCTTTGTGGAGGGAGGTGGTTAGTGAGAGGAGGTAGTATAGGAATGAACTGGGGAGGTGGTATTTCCCAGGAGGAAGAACATCTTTGAGTGGTAGGAGGAGTGAAGAGAGGGGGTGAGATGCACAGAGAAAGGGACTCCAGATGAATAACAGGGAAGATAAAACTGGGTGAAAGAGGAGGCATGATTATGGAGGTCTGGAACACTAGCTTGCATACCTAAACTTATAAGGCTCAGAATTTCACGGGGAGCTTTGAGCAGGGCGGAGTCCAGCTCAGTGGAATTTCAAAACAACCCATCTGCTGAAACCAGTAGGGTGGGTTGCAGGAGTGAGTGATTACAGGCAGAGACCAATTAGGAAATGGTTGCAATAAATTAGCTGTGAAGTGATAGCCAGGGTTCTGGACAAGGGAGTGGCTATGAAATAAAAAAAGAAGGCATGACTACAAAATAGAATACTACACAGAAAACATACACTTGGTGACTGATCACATGTGAGGGAGGGAGGAAGGGAGGGAGAATAGAGGAAGGGAGAGAGGCAGAGAGATAAGGAAGGAAGGAGGGAAGGGAAAAGGGAAAACGAAGAGTCAGAGGTGGCCCTGGGGTCTGAGATCGTCATACAGACAGAATGATAGCAACCCTGGCAGAAATGATGAAGCCAAGAAAACAAATGGTTTAGAGGAGGGGGATTTTCTATGAATCTTAAATACTGTGTTGTAACAGAGCATTGAGTATCAAGTACAAATGTTGAGAATGTTGCATGATGGCTACTTACTTAGAAGAATAAAGTCTCCTCTTCCTCCTCTACTATTCTTCCCTTTCATGCATAGTCCTCTTGTGTAATTATGACTGGGTTTGGTTGCCTGCTTTTCATAACACTTAATCAGGATGATACTGCCTGCTTTGGGGGTAGGCATTCCTCCTGCAGAGCCAGAAGCCAACCCTCCACTCTGTGCCTTATGGGAACAGTTGACTTCCTAAGCATCACATCTATGTCCATTTTTTTTCTCAGTCCTCTCTGCCTTGGCTTTCCTGCTGTTACCCATCACCAAGGCCATCCACCAGCATTGCTTCAGTCAAACATTTATTTCCCTCCTTACCCTTCCAGTCTCTGATGACTTCTTTAAATTATCCAAGTCTGGTCTCTCTATTACTCTGATGCTCTGTGTGTAGCTGTTTCATTCTTATAGTAAATTGGAGGGAAGGTTGACATGATCTTTTAATCAATTGACATATTTAGAAGAATGCCAGCCTTTGTATAAAAACATGAGAAATAATGTGCTGGAATTCCAGGGGGGAAAATCACTATCTCAAAACCCCACAGGATAAACCCAACTGCCAGATATGTGCCATTTCTACCTAACACAGGACTTTTCTACTGAATGCTGTGGTCCTCTTTGCGACCGGATGCCCCATAGATGATTGCTTCCCTCTTCCTTGGATGTGTTCCAGCCTGTGTCTCATGGCCCTTGCAGCTCCTGTGCTTTCTAGCATAGACTATCTGAAAGGAGAAAAGCATTGTGGTACCCAGTGACCCCAGATGAGGAATATGCTGACTTTGAGTGCGCTGTGTCACTTCAGTGAGGGGGCTCAGTGGATGTTTTTTTTTTCGGAGTTGATATCTTCTGAGGTATCTCCTGGTGCAGACTCCCCTCCAGTCCCCTCTGGATAACTGATTGTGCCTTGAGTGCTCTTGCTTCTGCATTCCCTGTGTGCTTCCCACTTGCTAGAGTGTTCCTTTTATCCCCTTCTGTTTAATTGCCATGCAAAACACTCTGTTGAGTTTTTAATTAGCGAGTTATCCCTGTCTGAAGACTGGAAACCCCAGGCTCTTTCAGCATATATTAGACAAGCTGAAATATGAAATTAAAGAAAACAGAGTTTTAGCCAACAGAAACAAGTGACTCATTTCCTTGTGAAAACACACTAGTTTTATGTTACTCTGGCAACGATACTCCAGAATAGCGTCCCTCCTCTCCCTGTTTGGAGCCTTTATGTGTTTCTGTTACAGTCTGTGTTCCATGGTGACCTAACGTTGAACCAAGTCTCTTAGTGATTCATGAGGCACAAGAGTACTGGGCTTTCTTTGAGATAACTCATCCCCTGTCTCTTTGACCAAAGGAAGGAAAGCTTACTTTGTACAGGGGAGGAATTGTAATGGGATACAATGAACTCTTGGCCAGGGCTGCTTTGGGATAGCAGTGTGGTCCTGCTGTTACTCTAAAATACCATCAGTTGAAATGTGTTTGAATTCCAAGTGCCTGTTTTTCTAAAGGCAGCTGATTACATCACAATGAGAAACCTGTTTGGGTACCGCATGGGGAAATGAGAATTTAGAGATTCACTGCACAAAACTCCAGATGTTTCTTGAGACTTGAATCATGGGCGGGAATTTCATGGTGCTTGGGGTCAAATTTTCGACCTAAACCACTACAAATGTCTATAGCAAAAATGTGCTGTGCAAAAGTCATTGTACTAGCTCTCCTCTGCAAGGGTTTCAATGCTAGGAGGCTCTTGAGAGGACATGAAGAGCATCTTCAATTTATCAAGCACTTGCTGTGGGATTTTAAGTTTCCAGATGTTGTGTGAACAGCTTTAGGCTTTGGCTGGATGCTCAGAAAAGTGTGTAACCACTAGGATGAACTGGCTAAAAGTGACTAGCACATGAAGATTTTTAGTTTCTTCTCAATTGCTATTAACTGTCTGCAAAAGAGAATTCAGCTTTGCTCAATTATGCCCTCACCCACCCAAACTGTCTTTCCAGTTCTCCCAGATCTGTAGAGAAAGAACATAGTAAACAACCTAAGGGTAGCCTAGACTGTGGGAGCATAAGAGGAGACGATTTGGTGACAATGTATACTGAAAATCTTATTCCTATATAATGTCAATTTATGTAGGAAAAAGCTAGGGAAGTTAAAAACAATAAAGGATGTAAACTGAGGTAGAGGTAGATTTTTTGTTGTTGTTGTTGTTGTTGCTTTGTTTTGTTTTCTCTTGGAAACCTGAGGAAACATCCAATGGTATTTATTATATATGATCAAAACAGATGGAAGGGAGACAAAGAAGATTTTTTTTTTCTGAGACATAGTTTCTCTGCATGTCCCTGGCTGTCCTGGAACTTGTTCCATAGTCCAGGATAGCCTTGAAATCAAGAGATTCGCCTGCCTCTGCCTCCCAAGTGCTGGAATTAAAGGTGTGCACCATCGCTGCCTGGTGTCAAAGAGGATTTTAAAGATAATACCCAGACTCAGAACAGAAACATAAGCAAAAAACTTCACTTCTGAGACTAAACCTGTCTGCAAGGATTGTATACTCTTAACCATGATGCTATTCTAACAATGAACTGATGAGGTCATGACATTGTAAAACAACCCCAAGTATTGTTATTAAAAATAACACTGGCCTGTAGTCTCAGAGGCAAAAGGCTCAGGAGCTCAAGGTGATTTATAGATACCAAGAGTTCAAGGCCCCCCTGGGCTACGTGAGAACATGTCTAAATCGACAAACAAAGATGACATGACACCCAGTCTCCATTGATCAACCAATCAATCAAAACAAAAATAGTGTGACAGACTATGAAGTTATTCCTGTTGAACTAGTAGTCTCAACTTTGGGGCATGTTCAGCAGAAATTCTTTTCTCTCTTTTTTGCATTTTCTTATGTGGCCATATACTAAAATGGAAAGCAAAAGACAATTTAGGTCAGCACTGTGACATGCAACAGCTCTGATGTGCAGGAGCTTTCTCTCCAGTGCAAACAAATGAAAAGCATCGGGGAAAACATTCAGCTCTAACCATTCCATTCTGACTTTTCACGTTTTGGTTCTTTTTAAATAAATAAATGTATTTGCATTTTTAAACTGCAAGTTATGATTTTTCCTCAAATATCAACTCTGTGGGGGTATTTTAAAAAGCCGTTCATCTGTTATGCATTGGACCTGTGAGACTTAAATTATAAACCCCTGTAGGAATACTAATACAGATTTCTTGTTTGAAGTGAACAGTAACCTGAAGCAATTGCAAACGGTTTCCATTTATTTGACGAGACTGAGAAAGTTCAACTCTGCACAGATGATGAAGTAGCTCTCATGTGTTTGTGGACTGTCATTCTTTAATCAATAATGGCTTATATCTAGGAACAGCTGTGTCAAGAGTCAGTTTGCATATCTATCAAACTTGATAGATAAAATATTATTGAATATAATGGCTATAAGAAACAGACTTGGATAGACATTGGCTGGGGCTTTTAAGTAGGCATTGCCTACCTAGAAGTATCAGTGATGGAATGTAGTTATTATTATCAGAAACGAAGGAACAAAAACTGTTAGATTCCCCGTTTTTTTTCTGTATAAATATTGTTTCATTAGATATTGTGCCTACATAAATTTAGAAGAAAATTCTTACAACTTTCTTCTATAAAAATTGAAATTA
The DNA here is from genome assembly GCA_030556225.1 of Cricetiscus sungorus. NCBI lineage: Eukaryota > Metazoa > Chordata > Mammalia > Rodentia > Cricetidae > Cricetiscus > Cricetiscus sungorus. Next base: position 2,834,534 of record JANBXA010000372.1, read on the forward strand.
AGAGAATAAGTTCTGGAACAAAATCCAGAATAATAGAGATCAAAAACTAGTTGATAAAAAATACTCTATTTAGAAGAAAATTCTTACAATTTTATTCTATAAAAATTAAAAGGAGAATAAGTTCTGGGGCAAAATCCAGAATCATAGAGATCAAAAAGTAATTGATCAAAAATATTCTAATTGTAGATAAATACTTACAAGATTTATTTAGTCATAGTAAGCAAATACTCCAGTGCTGTTAGATGTGCCCATACTATTGTGGTGCTAGTTTCCAGAAGTCATTTCATTTTGTAAAATTGAAATTTCATATTCATTAATCATCAACACACCCCATCCCTCCCCCAGGTCTACCTCTGGGTAAGAACTGCTCAACCATCTGTCACAATAAATTGACTGTTCTAGATACTCGATATGTGTGGAATTGTGTGGAGTTTGTCTTTTTGTGACTTTCTTTCTTCACTTAGCATAACATCCTGAGAGTTCACCTAAGTTCAGTGTGTGCCAAAATTTATTCCTTGTACTGAATTGTATTCTGTTGCTTTTATATGTCACATCTTGCTTCATCCATCTATGCATGCCTAAGTGGCTTCCATCTTTTGGCTGCATAAGTAATGCTACTATAAGGTTACACATATTTGTTCAAAACTACTTTCAAATCTTTTGCAAGTACACCCACAAGTGGGTCTACTAGATCATAACATAATCCTATTCTTGAAGTTTTGAGGGTGTACCATATTATTTTCCATATTGGCTGTGGAAAAATTTGCCATCTCCATAGCTAGCTGTAAAAGGTCCAATTTTTCTAAATACTTTTTAACCTTTTTTACTTTTTGTTTCTTTGATACTAGCCACCCTAATTGTTGTAAGGGGTCCTTGGTTAATTTCAACTAAGTACAAACACTGAAATTTTTAGTAAGAACAAAGATACAGATGTATAAAATTGCTATAATGAAGTCCTTTCTATGCTAACTTAAAAAAATAAATTTAAAATATTAGAAAGTTAGAGTTGTGGCTGTTGCACATGTAGAAAAACTAGTAATTTGCATTTTTTTCTGTTTTGCATCTTTGTTCAGGTTATCTATTCTTTTTTAAATTATTATTATTTTTAAGATTTCACAGGTGCAGCTGCCGTGTCACTTACAGAAGGTCATAACCTAGCAACCGATGTTTTGGTCTCAGGCTCTTACCGTTTCTCTACTGTTTCTTCAGTGATTTTCCCTGAGCTTTGGGTATAAGGGTTGGCCATGGACAACTCATAGTCAGTTTTCTCTTCATTTTAGCCTGTTGTCAATTCCTGTGGTGGTCAAACTGCTCTGATGAAGGGTGAGAGATATATTTTAATCTTGTGGATACAAGGATAAGTATTTCGAATGCAGTTAGAGATTATGTCGGTTTAGGAAAATGACAATAGCTATTCTCTAGGGTCTATGAGCTCTCCAGTCATGGGTGGTTAGCTATGTTTATAGTACCAGGTATGGTGATATATTATTTATGGTTTATTAAAGCTTGTCCGAGGATTCAGAAAGCAAAGTTAGCCACAAGCCACAGAAGCTAGGCACAAACTTTTAATCTCAGCAGCCAGAAACTAGAAGGTGGTAGTACACACCTTTATTCCTAGAACTCAGGACTAAGAGGTAGATGAATATCTCTGAATTCAAGGGCATCCAGTGATACATGAGATTGAATCAAACTAAAAGAGTAACAGTTCACAAGCCTTTAATCCCTACACTAGAGGGATATAAAAGATAGGAGCAGGGTCTTCAGTAGTCAGTATCAGACATTCATTCTCCAGCCACACTGAGGATAGGAAGACATTTAGTCTCAGGATTCTCCAGCCATGCTGAGAAGAGGCAGCAGGATCAACCCATTCAGCCTGAGGTAGTGGTAAGAGCTAATGGCCTACTGCTTTGCTTTTCTGTTTTTTAACTTGAAGTTTGAACCGCAATTTCTGTGTCTGGGCCTTTTAATTTTTTGCATGTTACAATCAGGCATGAATTCTGCTTTCAGAATGAGCCTTAAGTACAATTGAGCAGCTGTTGGATGCCCTCAAGATAAGAATGCCACTATTACACCATTGGAGATGCCTTGTGGACTGGTCATCGTTACAGTTCACAGGCTTTACAGCTGGGTAGGACTAGTGAGTTCTTTTCTTACTTGGCAGCTTGCACAGTTACCCCCAGATGCCATGAGAGCTAGTCCTCAGAGAGGAGGTTTCTAGCTAAGTTCCAGCTAGGTTCTTCCAAATCCTGTGTCTGAAGTGTGCAGAGTCTTCATCAATAGGGTCTTACTTTCGAGTTCTGGGAGGCAATCAAAGGTAGTGGCAATAGTTACATTGACTTAAAAAAAAAAAAAAGACCTTCATCATTAAAAGAAGAACAGTTGATATGTCAACGTGAACTACACTCTCTAAAGGGGTCACCACGTCCCAAGACAGCACCACCAGCTAGAGAACTTGGGCTCAAACTCATGAGCCTCTGGGGGACATTGTCCATTTAAAACAAAATACTTGTCTTTACCACATTCCAGTTATAGCCCTCACACTAAATATGACTGTTCCTTGATTACTCCTTGGGCCCAGGAGTGCAAACATCAAGGACGTAAATTACCTTCTAAAGGTGACTTGGGAAGAAGCCTGTGTATCTCTGAGGCCTGCATGGTGTTTGGGACAGCATTATGCAGGGAAATGCACAGAAGGAGATCTGAAAGAAGAGATGTGGGTTGTGAGAAGACACAACTACTTGACCTTGTTTCCTTTGCTCCTGGAGATGGAACACACCTGGATAACTCAGAAACCAGAGCAGGAGCCCTGAGCAGAGCTGCTGTCTACCTGTGACCCCTCTTCAGACACTGTTTAAGTCAAGAGCATCTTGCTTCTTCCTATTGTATTTTTTTAAACTGTCCTGTTCCTTCCTTCTTTTTCTCATCCTTCTTATCTTTCCATTTTTTTCCTTTCACTTCTTTTTAATTTTTGAATAATTTTCCTAAGCCTCTCAGCTCTTATTTTATGTATGTATAGTCTATCCCTCTCTAACCATAGCTAATGGTGCTGAGACTGTTAAATGGCATTCTTTATCACAGCTGCATCTGCAAGGATGACTGGCATGGTTTGGCTAGAGCGACGATATTGCCTTTCATTATCTGCATTCCTATGTCACTTTCTTGTGGATCAGAGCTGGAGTCTGAGCCCGTGTGCTTTGCTTCTCATTTGTAAACTTATAATTCCCCGACTTTACACTATGAACCACACTTTATGACAGTTATTTTATTTCAAGGCAACAAAAGATGGCCTGCCCCGTTGACCAACTGTACAGGAACACATTTATTAGAACTGTTATTACCTGGAATGGGTTTGTGGAAAGATTGCATCAAATGGCTGTATCTTGTGAAGGACCTTTCCCCATTTGGGTTTTGTTTCATTTTTATTCAAGGACCTTGTCCTAATTTAGCTTCTCTGTTACTGTGATGAAACCTTGACTGAAAGCAACTTGGGGGAAGGGGGAAGGATTTATTTCGTCTTTCAGGATACAGTACATCAAGGAAGGAAGACAAGGCAGGAACTAAAGGAGGGAACTTGAAGCAGAAACTGGAGGAGCACGGCTCACTGGCTTGCTGTCACACTCGTGGTCAGCTTTCCTATGTCACCCAGGCCCACCTGCCTAGGCCTGGGCCCTCATTTATCAGCTAGTAGTCAGGAAAATGCCCCATGGATACACCCACGGGTTTCTCCAGTAAGTTGATAACTGAGATTAGCTGCCACAAAAAGCAAGGTGATGATGATATTAATTAACTCCCCCACGAAGCCTTTTCCCATTCTGATTCACTGTTTTCCTTCCAAGTTTTCTTTTTGGCTTAAGATGATTCTGTGTTCTATCAAGCAGTGTATTTCCTGCTCCTCAATTAAAAGTTACTTTAGTTTCTACAGAATAAATACTCTTTGTCCAGATGCCATACTGAGAGGTAACTATGTGCCAATCAACTGGCTTTTCTGTCATAGCCCTGCTCTGTCTCTCATCTCTAGTAAAGATCTAAGCTCTAAATACTACTTGTTCTTTACAAAAATGAACAACTGAGATGCAAGGAAGTCATATCATGATAAAAACTCCTGAATATTAATTGCACAGAGAACAAAAGGTATCTTAACTTTAACTCTTCTGCACTTAAGCAAAGTTGAAGCCTCCATTCTCTTTATATGCATATGTCAAGATGTTCCCACTATACCATAAATGTACAAGATTAATGATGCTACAAAGTAAAACTAAATGGATTTAAAAATAGATCTTTCAACTCCTAATCCCCAAAGGCATAATTTGAGCTTTAAGAAGTGAAGCACAGAATGTATGGACCATTACAAAATGTTTCAATTTTTTTTGACATGATCTAGCTAATGAGTTCTTACATTATTAGAAGTTTTGAAAGATATATATATATATATATGTATATATATATATATATATATATATATATATATATATATATATATATATAGTTGCCTTCAGTTCCCAGAACATATAATTTGAATGTCCACAAAGAAAAATATCAATAATTTCTTTATCTAAATATCTCACTAATTGTTGTGCACATAAATTAAGTAGAAGATGATTTCTTTTCCGTAAAAAATTATTCTAAGCAGTATTTTCAACATTTCTAGCACTATATACATATATGTGTTATATAAGGGACATATGCATTTGGCATAAAATTGGAAACTCTAAATGAAAGTTCAAAGTAAAAAATATTTTGATTTTCTTAAAAAGATTATATATATATAACCATATATCTCTTGCACAAAATTTGCCTTCCCTGTCAAGATATTCTTGTTGGGAACTGATTCCAATGTTATGTTTTAATTATTATTTTATGGTTGCAGATTGTTGTCAAACTGAATTTCTTTTTATTGCATTTTGAGTCAGCCTTACTATTCCTTGGGTTTCAAAAATTTCCTCATCACTTCCATGTCTAAAATTTGATATGCTTTGCACTCATATGTGGTTGGTGTTTTAGGAAGACATAATTATGAATTCCAATTTTTTAATAGACACCATTTTTATTCATATTCTTTCATATATAGCTGTCCTTTCTGGAACTTTGCAGGCGCTTACCCTTATCTCTGTGTTATGAATAGTGTTTGGGTCATTTCCATAGTGGACTAGATCTTTTGCTTGGTGAGACAGTACATCCTAGTGGCAGTACATGACTAGCTAAACCACTTACCTCATGATTATGGAGGGAACCAAAGACTACAATCCCAGGATTCCATTTAAAGCATGCCTCCAGTGACCTAAAGTCCTTTCCCTATGTTTCACTTCTCAGAAGTTTCCATCATTTCCAACAAGTGCCAAGTTGGGGACCAAGCCTTCAATGCGTGGGCCTTTGGGGGACATGGAAGATCTAAACAATAGCTTTGGGAAGTTATTTCACCATGAAGCAGCTGAGTGGGCCATTCAATGGGTTGTGTTTAGTTGACAGCAGTGATGGGCTGGAAGAACCATGATGGTTCCAACATATTCTTCTACACACTGGTCTGCATTTAATTGAGTTCTCTTGCAGGCTGGCAGCTAGCATTTCCAAGGAAGGGGAGACAGAGGTATACAGCAGCATCAGGCCTCTCAGAGGCTATGTTCTGTTAATCAAGGAAAGTTCTGAGATTCTGCTTGTTTTTGTTGTTTTATGTCTTCAGCATATAATGAATAGTGGACACAAATCAAACACATTTAGCACAGGTAGCTGAATTGAATTTCCTCTACAGCTCCCTAGGCTTGTTGAACCAGTGAGCTTCTCTCCATCATGGAGGTCCTGAGTGTGAATATGATCCCTGAGATGCTCCCTTGTAGAACTAAGATCACAGAGCAAGCAGACAAGCTAACCAGCTGATCCTGGTTCATGCTAATGATACAGGTTAGCATATACAACACACACACACACACACACAGAGAGAGAGAGAGAGAGAGAGAGAGAGAGAGAGAGACTGATGCCCACAAAAAAATGAACATACACACAGAGAATTCTTTTCTACACTAACCACATACTTTACACTTTTAACTCCACTCTCCACCCTTTGTGTATGTATCAGGGTTAGAAGCTGTCTCAGATGCTACCAGAACAAACCCATGCTCTTCCTACATCTACTCTATGCATTTTCAGTATCTAGGAGAAAGTATAAGAATTTCAATGCTGTTAGGTATTTCAATAGCTTAAAAAAAAAAAACCAAACCATTTTATGCTGCCACAAAAAAAGAAGGACGTGTAATTTCTCTGTCACATCTTTTCTATACAGTATACTAGCAAACTTTCTTATCATTATACATTTGGTAAATCAAAAAAAAATAGAACTGTTAATCTATTTTCTTGAGCAAATAGTGTGTCTTTAAGTAAATTTTTGATGAAGAAACACCCTCTGATGTGTTTTCTGAGCCCTAGTGTATCTAGGGTTCTCTACATTGCATGAACACATGTATGGCAAACTTGAGAGTTCTAGTTGACTCTACCATTGCATGTTTATTATAGAAAAGAACTCATGAGAATAGTCTTGATTTTCAGTTTTACACATAGACTAATAGGGTTTTGCACTCTGGAAACTCGGAGTTTTGTTGTTTGTTTGCAATTTAGACATAATATTGTTTGTGTGTGTACATCATGTTGTGTGTCTCTGTGTGTGTATGTACATACTGATGTGTATGTGTGTGTGTGCACGTGTGCGTGCGTGCATGTGTGTGTGTGTGTGTGTGTGCACCTAAATTGCTTTGAGAACCTTCCCCTACAGCTTTATGTATTACTGCTCTGGTTTCTTCCTCAGGCGTATAGTCATGAAACTGTTTATTGGCCTCTTATTTTCTGTATATATCATTTTATATCTTCTCTAATACTTCTTCATTAATACTTGGAAAAACATATTATCTTTCCTATGCAGTTTAAAACTTAATAAATTGCTAGAATATTTTTGTTATTTTTAAATGTATTTTATTACTAGGACATTTGAACTTTCTCCCCTCTGAGTACACATTTAGTATACGTACAAAGAGTTTTCATTGTGTGTAGCTCAGTTCCATTTTGGATCAAATAGTCAGACTTCACTAAATCCTTTGTCTGTGAATGTCTCAGCACACTGCTTATATAAACATATCTATGCTAGGAATTAAAAGCGGTGTGGGTGACATGTGTTTAACATTACACATTGCCTCAATTATGAGCTTACTTTCAGAAAGATTGAATAATTAAACATTAGATAGCCACAGAACTCTTGCAAACAATCATTCTCCACTTCTAACTGCCAGTATCAACATTTATAAATAAATGGGTTACATGAAGAATCACTTGTCTAGGTAATTGTGGGTGAATTAGCTGGAGCAATTGTGTGGAAACCACACTGAGTTGAACCTTTTTGTATTGTTAGTAAGACCAGCATAGAAAGAGGTTTGAAAGGTCTTGGTTGCTCATCAGAAGCATCAGGAGATGCACAGATGGACCCACACATCCTAAGTGTTCCAGGTGCCCAGCCCATTTAACACAGGGTGGCCACTGAAATGCTTCAGCTCTGTGGACATTGGATCATCCTACTAACCACCAAAATGTGCAATGCTCATTGCATTTGATGCTGCAGCTGTATCCCTAGCAGTTCTTTTATTAGAGTTGTTTGCATATTATGCACAAAGTTTCAGTTTCAAGGCGTTGTTGTTTATTCATTCAACAAATATTCATGAGGTCCAAATTAAAATTCAGTATTTTTTTTGTTTTTTGTTTTTTGTTTTTTGAGACAGGGTTTCTCTGTATTGCTTTGGTGTCTGTCTGTTCTGGAAGCTGGCCTCGTACTCACACAGTCACACAGATCCACCTACCTCCCCAGTGCTAGGATTAAAAGCATGTCCCACCAACGCCCAGCCCAATATTCTCCTAAATCCAGTCAGTCAGTGAACAACCTGAGGCCCAAGGGAAGGTTATGATCGCTAGATGTTAGGATTTCTGTTGCTGTGACAAAATAGCTGCCGTAAACAATCTAAGGGAAGAAAGATGTATTTTAGCTCCTGGTTTCAATGGCACAGATGTCCTGGTGAGGAAGCCCACATCATGGTGAACAGGAAGCAGAGAGAGGGGGAGGAGAGAGAAAGAGGGGGGGAGGGGGAGAGGGAGGGAGGGTGGGAGGGAGGGAGAGGAGAGGAGAGAAGAAAAGAAGAAAGAGAGTAAAGTAAGTAGGTGTCAGTTAAATCTTCAGTGACTTCCTCCTGTGTGGCCTAACCCTCCTCAGTGTCCACCACATCCCCCAACAGTTCTGTAAGTTCAAAAGACCAAACATTCAACACATAATGCCTGGGAATTAAGATTCACTGGACTCAGTATAGGTTAAGTGAGGTTTATTCAGGGAGAATTCACTTACACATGAAACAGATGACCACCATGGGTTCCCGCTCAGGGCAGATGCTCTCTGGAACCCAACCAGGAAGCAAGAGAGTGAGCTGTGTCCCGGACCCCAGACCTAGCCTTGCCCAGTCACATTGACACCCGTGACCACAATGGGCGTGGTCGGTACAACAGGTGCTGTCTGGGTGAATATCTCACTGCAAACACACATCAACGTCTAAGACATATTTCCAATATTAACCATAGCAGTTGACAAAGAGGGAGCTAATAAGCTTAGGAACAGGGAAACTAGAAAAGAAGCAGGCAGTTAGAAATACTATATAGGAAGGGCGGGTACACTGAAGCTCCTTGGAACTTCTTTTTCTCACTCAGTACTGGAGGAGACACGATTTTTTTTTTTTTTTTTTACTTCTTTCTGCCTTAATTTTTCCATTTCTGTTCTACTGTGGAAATCCGTGCCAAAAGGAGAGTCGATAACAGTGCTTATCTTAGCCTAGAATTCCAGGAGCAAGACCTGGCTGGATCTTTTCCTAGAGCCTCCCAATTTTACCTAGGTTCCCCCCTCCCCCTTCCTCCCTCCCCCCTCCTTTTCCCTCTCCTTATAAAACATACATAACCATTTTAAGCGTTTAAGGTGAAATTTGATAGTGTTCACTTGATTGCGCAATCAGCTCCGTCATCCACCCAAATATTCTCATCTTGCATAAAACTGTCCCTACTAAACAGCAGCCAGTGTTTCTCCTCCCTGGGAAGTAGTAAGATTGACTTTCTATGCTCTTGAGTATTCTAGTTCCTTACAGACAGGGAGTTACATAATGTTTGGTCCCTTACGGTTGACGGCTTTCACTCGGCACGATGCACTTACGAGGCAGCACGATTGTAGAACTGTCGGGATTCTCCTCCTTCTCAGGGCGGAGGAATCTAATGTATATTACCCACGGTATGCGTTGCTCTGTTGGCTGTGGCTCTGCTTCAGCTCCTTTTATATCCTGGCTGCTCTGAACGACTTGGTTGAGTACCTGGCCCCTGATCCCAGCACTGTCTGCAACTCCTTTGAGTATACACCCAGAGTAAATTTGCTAGGTCACATGGTAATTTTATTTTTGACTGTTTGTTTTTAAGAAGCTGCCATGTCCCCCCCCCCATCCCCAACAGTGACTGCTTCATTTACATTTCTAGTGGCAGCACACAAGGATTTTAACTTTGTAAATCACCAATACTTATTTTCTGTATTTGATGTTTTTTTGTTTATTGTTTTTTTTGGACAGAGCTATTTCAGGCTGCCCTTAACCTTTCCATCCTCCTGCCTGAGCATCCAGAGAGCTGAGGTTACTGGCACATGCTACCTGGCTCCATAAGTTCTTAATTAATTTATTTTATTTTCATGGGTATGTTTGTATGTGTGAGTGTATGTATGTGCACTATAGGCATGTAGGAGCCTGTAGAGGTTAGAAGAAAGCATCAGATCTCTTGAAACTAGAGTTATAGGCAATTGCTAGTTACTCTGTGGGTATTGAACTTGAACTCTGGTCTTCTGAAACAATACTAAGTGCTCTTAAGTGCTGAACCATCTCTCTAGCCTGGCCTTCAGTTTACTTTTCTCAGTACTTAGATAAGCCTGTTTGCCATTTTCTTGCAATTTGTATGTCCTGCCAGTATCATATTTATATGTATTTATTTTTCTTTCTAAAAACAAGATTTTCTTTTTAGCTTTGTGATTTCATGATGCTGTTTTGTGCTGGTGGTTTTTTTGTTTTTGTTTTTTTAAGATTTATTTATTTCGTTCCATATGTATGAATTTTGTTTTGTTTTTTGGGGATTTGTTTATTTGCTTTTGCTTGTATGTATGTGTACATGTGTTGCCTGAACAGAGCGGAAGCAGTGATCAGAGGGCAGAAGAGGGTTTCAGAGCCCTTGGAACTGGAATTACAGATGTTTTTGAGCCAACGTGTGGGTACTTGGAATTGAACTCAGGTCCTCAGCAAGAGCAATGAGTATTCTAAAACACAGCGCCATCTTTCCAGGTCCTGCCAGTGTTTCTACAGTCCTTCTGCTTGTCTTTTAAACATAAGAAATCAAAATTCCACTTCACTTAAATTTTATTTGATTATTTTATTTGTTGCTTCGCTCTCCATTCTTTCTACTTTTCCTGGATTTTTGTCTGGTAGATTGAGGGCTTCAGACTCTATTATTTACATCTCTCCGACAATGCTCTTACTTTCTCAGCATTGTCCATATAAGATGACCTGTGAGCCATTCTTAATGACCCAGCTCAGTAAGTAATTCTTTGGCTGTGAATATCATCTTATCCAAGTGTTATCTTTAACATTCTCTTATTAAAATTATGTTAACGTTATTGATGACACATCAGGTTTATAGGAATTTCCAGATTTTTTTTTTCTTTTTTAAAATCTGGTGTACATTAATTTTACTTTCTTAAAGCCTGCTTCTTAACCAAGGATTATCCCTCCAAGTGAAAGGATTCTCAGGCCTAATATGGTTTTTTTATAGATTTTCCTCAAATATTTAGGTAACTCTGGGCTGTTTGTTTATCTTTTGATTTGAAAATGCCTTTTTTACTTATCTGTGAATATTAGTTTTGCTTATTTTTACAAAACCACTGATGACTGTAAACAAGAGTCAGGACAAGGGACACAAAAGCAAAGCAGGTGTTATCTCTCTATCCAGCAGTTTTGTGTTTTCTCTTCGGGATGGATGATCTTGGGTAGACAATGTGCTGTGCTGTGGCAACCTTGGTTTTGGCCTGGATAGTAGTTGCTTTTCTCATTGCTGTGGTAAAAAAAAAAAAAAAAAAAAAAAAAACATCCAATAACAACAACTATTTAAATGAACTTCAGGGAGAAAAGGTTTGCTTTGACTCAGAGTTCAAGGCAACGGTCCAGTCAGGAGGGGGATTTTTCCAGCAGCAGAAGCTTGAAGCAGCCGGTTGGTCACATTGTACCAGCATCAGGTTGGTCTGGGATAACTCACCAAGCTTCCTCCTTCTTCTGCAAGCAGGGCCTAAGCCCATCTTAATCAAGCCAATCCCTCACAGGCGTGACAGTAAAGGAAACCAATCAAGATAGCTCCCTACAAGTGTATCCAGACGCATGTCTCTAGGTGATTCGAGACCTGTCAAGCCGAAAACCAATGTGAACCTGTAACCATCCATTGTGGTTTCCAGATTCAGCACATGCAGGAGGCAAAATAGAGAGTGATGGTGCAACTGTTTCCAGTGCCTTTCTCCGGTCATCTTCCGAAGTGTCTTGTGTGTTTCCCCCTCCTTCCCAGCAGTTCTAGGTTGTGATAACACCCACAGTGGGCCATTGTTACCCTCACAGTATTCGTCCAAGGCATGTTTTTCAGATGGTGCCGTCCTTCACTTTCATTTTTAATGAAAGACCCGATTCCATCTGCTTGGTATGTGTTCAATCATAGCTCAAAATTTCTAACCAATAAATACCACATTGTATTATTAATACTCCTTTAAAACATTTTGTTATTCCAAGGAATTTGGAGGCAGTGGATCAGTCAGTGTTGGGTCTCCAAAATAGAAGTTTCAAGAGAGAAAACAGGAAACCGGGTACTCAGAGAGCCATCTGGGAGGCCCACTACCTAGTTGGCTTTTACTGATAACTATGATTAAGTGGCCGAAGTGGAAATGGACAAAGTGAAAGGAAACGGGTTTCTAATGCTGAAGCAATAAACATATAAAGATTCCAAATGAAGGAGTAACTTAAGATAAAAGATACCAGGAATATATACCGGACTTTAAAAAGAAAAGCAGAGAGGAAAACAGTTAAGGACTAGTGTTTCTGCAACCGATAGAAACAGAAGAGGAGAATATGCACAAACATTGTGGCTCATCCGCTTAATAGTTCATTTTATGCTTCATTTAGGATATCAGAATGGACAATAAAAATAGTGGATCAGGGGACTGAGCAGGAACAAGGACTTAACTTGATGATGAATTAAAAGATAAATTGTATGTGACAAATATTTGAAAAAAATGTATCGAGGGCAATATATATGAACTTGTTATTACTCTAGAATTTGAGAGTTGTGGTAGGGTTATGAAGGTACCATTACTTTATTTTAGAAAATAACCCTAAAAACATAAAGACTATATTATTCAATTTCGAAAAGCTATTGAGAAGTAGGATAAAATTTTTCATTTTTAAATCCACAGACAAGATATTGATTAATCACCATCAACACTTTGACAAGAAAAACTTCAGGGTGGATTCACCTGGCAGACTTCTTTTGACAGACACTGTGCCTTGAATACGTGAAAGAATTATTATTAATAGCTCATTGTCCACATGAAGTGCCATAAAAAGGATTTATGGTCTGGCAACCTGCCCTCTCCAGATGCTCTAGGTGAAAAGATGTGGGAACAGTTGATGGCTTTAAGGATCTGTAATGACACGGGACAGATATTCTGGAGAAATTTGTCTGTACTGGATGACCCACTAAAGAAGAAAGCTTCACCTGGGTAGGAGAAACTAGCACTAACTTCTCTCCCTAGGATCTTAGAGGTGTGAAACATGGGCAACGTGTCACCCTCAGAGGACTCAGATGCTCACCCTCTGGAGCACAGAGTATGGAGGACACATACTCTTGACTAACTTAAATGCAAAGGAAAGGATGAAGACAGTGCTACTGAGGGTTGGGTCCTAGGGTTACACTTCTATTAATAGTGTAGGTGACAGACTAGATGGGAAAGCAGTACTTGTACTTTTAGATCTCTATAATAGAGACTTCAAGAGGCAAATGGCCCAGCAAGCCGGACTTTGGGCTAACTCAGTATTGTATTTGGTGGAGTGAATAAGAATGCTACTACAGGACATACAGAAATGACTCAGTGGTCAGGAGCACTGGTAGCTTCTCCCGAGAACTGGGGTTCAATTCCTTGTATCCACATGGCAGTTCTCAACCATCTGTAACTCCAGCCCCAAGGGATCCACTGCCCTTTGCTGGACTCTATGGGTACTACAGACATATGATGCACAGATTTACACGAAAGTAAAACACCAACAGGCATAAAATACACAGTTTTTAAAAGTTTAAATGAATGCCAGAACATAATTTGATGGAGTAAGGTCAACTATAGCACATTTAGCTTCAAAATTAATAAGGTTGAATACTATTCAGAAACTACCAATTAATAATAATAATAATAATAATAATAATAATAATAATAATAATATGCAGCAACTAATGTCATCTATAACATTACCCAGTGCCAGTCAGCTTCTAAACCATTTTCTATGTTAACTCTGGGTTGTAAAAAAAAAAAAGTATGCACATAAAATAATAACATCTCAGCTCAAATGGGAGAAAGGCCCAAGATACCATTTAGAGACACATTACGTTTTTATTTTCATGCCATTCAGCTGACTGACTACGAGTTGGCAACATGTCTTTGTATTTCGGTAGAAGGAGCCAATAGAGTAATAGCTATGAAGACCGTAGGGGAAAGAGCAACTGTTTCCTGAAGCCTGCAGCATCAGCATCATGTCAGACATTGTTGTGGGATCTATTTTAATCTTATGGTAAGTGTTGATATCACTCATGGTAGATGAAGAAACTGGCTTAGAGCAAGCAAGTTACTTGCTTGAGCTATTCAGAAAGCCAGGGCTTCTGAGTAAAGTAAAGTCTCTTTTCCTAGTTCTTTAATGACCCTTCATATGGCAACAAGCATGATGGTAACCAACAAAAGCCAACTGGAAAAAAAGAGGTTAGAAAACTGTGTGATGCCCTCACAGGCTTTTTGTTCTAGGTATCTCTTGCTAATCTAGCAAATAGTTTAGGAGTATAAAATGTAATCATTTTAATCTGCCCACAGATTAGATCAGGCATACACAGTAGGCATTGCTTGTCTTTGACACAACACCTGGAATTTCAGCCTGGAAAACTCGAATGGACACAGATGACTATCAGCTGGGTCCGAGATTAGCTGACGTCTTCTTTCTGGCTCTTGGCACCTGGGCTGGGAGAAAAAATAGGGTCAACTCACCTGAGTCTATTGTCCAAAAGCTTTCAGAATGACCTCACTGTGGGGCTTGGATCTTTCCAAATCAGGGCTGGGTTCTAATCAGGAACTGAGAAGGGCTCATCTAAAAGACACCTGTTCCAAGAAAGCCAAATGTGTACCTTTTCCAATTCACTCATGGAAGTCAGGTGACGTCACTTTAGTTTTCTTTTATGGACTACCAGCACGTCTTCAAGGTGGCACCAGATTCAAAAGAAGGCAATGAGATTTTTTTTTTTTTTTTTTCTGGATGGAGGATGTCCAGGGCACATTCAGAGAGCAGATGGAATGGGAAAAATTCCTCAGTCAGGTTCCTTCTGGCTCCTTAATGAGCATTGCAAAGGTAAGCCTGCTCATTTCTGAGGACAGTGGAAGGTTGGTGATCTGAATGCAGACAATAGCCTATGCCTGGGTGTTGAGTCCCAGATTGTCCTCAGTCTTTTGATAATAATGATTAGGTTTGGTGACATCAGCAGTAGAATTCTTTCTGTCTGTGTCTGGAACAGCAATGTTTAGATATCCCTTAAATATTGGTTTACACACTGAAGACTTGTTTTTCTGAATTAATTGATAAGTTTTGTATAGAGTTTTTGTGCCAATTTATGGCAATGCAGTGAAAATATGAAATTGAATACATGGCATGAAATGTGCATGATGAATAAAATTTCGGTGTGTGTTGAGTAGCTCACTTAGGGCATTACTGAGCCCGAAGGAACAGGGAACAGCTGTCAATGAAAACTCTATGCTCTGCAAAAATCAGCCCGCATAAATATTTTATTTAGCTGAGATAGTAACAGATTCACAGAATAACATTTTTAACTGTTTCACTCAAATATGATCTGTAAACTCTCAGCTGCCAATTTATATCTAGTGAAGTGCAGTTATTTAGAGAAAGTGAAAAATTACCAGGACCTTTCTATTAGAACAGCATGTGTCATCTAGTAAATGGGTTTCTACTTTATTAAAAGTGACCATTTTCTCAGTTAAGATAAATACAAAAAAAATAAAGAATATAAATATAATTTTATCTCAGTTAAGATAAAAAAATTTACAGGAATATTTCATTTTTATTGACTTTAAAACATAATTCTTAAGAAACCAAATTAATGAGTGTAGCAAGATAGTCACCTTGTCTGCACCTGTGGCTTAGGCCACGCCCATTGGGGCAGAAACAGGGCTGGACATGAGCTGGGGAAAAAGGCTGGGAAAGGATCAGGCCACTCTCTTTGGTGGTGGATGCTGGAAGGCTTAGGATCTGGTGGAACCCGCCACGTTCATCTGCCTATGTTGTGAGTTATTTCTCCCTTAAAAAAACATCTATTCAACCTAATTATTTATCCTGATCCTTATTAAATCGCAATAAGTGATGAGACATAATTTTGAAATTTCTAGGAACTTGAAACACACAGGATAAACTGCCATTATGATATATGTCTCCCACACACTCGTGGACAATCACCCATGTTTCTATTGTTCATCTCTACCTGAGGAAGCAGTTTAGTTCTTAAGAAGAGATGAATTGTGGGGCAGAAGAACATGTCTGAGAGCTGTTAATCAACAACTGTGGCTACTTTGAAATAATCTTCTCATATTTTCAAGCTGGGTCAGTTCCAGGTCCATACTGGCAAAATGACTTTCACCCTGCTTCAGACAGAATGAGTAGAGAGGTCGGTCAGTGAGGCTGTCTCCAGTCCTGGTCCACAGACACCAGGAGTCTCAGGGGAACTGAAGTGGGAGTAAGAAGGTTTTATTCCCAGGCACAGAGGCAGGTTTAGCATATTCTGCATCCCAATCCTACTCTGGATACAGTACCTTCTTCCTAAAGATGGTGGTATAGTCATGGTAGACATCACAGCGGCTACCAGAACCTGCTTACAGAAACTTGATCCGTGAAATGTCATATACTGTGACATTTTCCCATATCATTCATACACTGTTTTAAAAATAAATGCTCTATTTTGATGATTTACACATGTATATTTGACGTGACTCAAGTCATTTGGAACTACTAAAAGTTGGCCCTCAGGGCTTGGGCTGCTGGGAAGACATTCACAGCCTACGTGATCTCACCTAGGGCCATACTGGTATCTGAGAGCCATGTGGCTGCTGAGGTCATGCTGAGCCATGGTGTTGTCCAGGCCGTAGCTACTGCCAAGGGCCATAACTGGGTCTGTGACCCTACAGCGACCAGGATCTGTGTTGATGTCCATGGGTCATGTTGCCACCAAAATCTGTTAAGATTCTTCTTCCTCGGTTGAAGCTACCAAGTAGGGCCATGTTCATATCTGAGGGCCAAGCTGTTGCTGGGGTCATGCTGATCTGAGTGGCCTGTGACACCCAGACCTGGCTGCTGCCTAGGACGGTATCTGTGGTCCTACTACAGCCAGGGTTTATATTGAAGTCTGAGGCCTGTATTGCCACCAAAGGTTACATGGTATCATGGGGTCTGGCCCAAAATCTGTGGCCTTATTGATGTCTGAGGGCTTTGCTACTGCCATGATAATCTGAGTGGCCTTTGCTGCCATTTGGAGCCATGATGTCATCCTGGCTGAGATGCTGAGGGCCACGTCTGGGTCCATGGTCCTGCTGCAGCTGGGGTCTGTGGTAATGTCTGTGGCTCCTGTTACCACATGGGGCCATAGGAACCATGTGTTATAAAATCAAAGGGCTACAATGACCCCCCCACCCTTCACTGCCCTTGACCCTCACTGAACACTGCAGTAAGAGAGCTGAACCCTACCCTCACGGGAGAGCTAGCATCCTCTCACTCACTCAAACCTGGGGGATAGATGGCCCCACCCCTCACCAGAGATGTTGAAGAACTGGCCCTGATGGCACGGACTTAAGAGAGCTGACTCTACCTCTCACCTGAGGGATGCAGCCCCAGTGGCCTGAACGGACCATCTCAGCCACCACCGCACCGCGGTCCACATCAGTGCCTTGGGTCGGCACACCCTAACATATCATAAATAAGAATCTGGGAAAAATCACTTACAGCAGAAACATGACCACCAGCATCCCAAAGATGCCTCCAGATGATCTCTGTCTCCAACCAGGAAGCAAGAGAGAGTGCTGGGGTCCAAGACCCCAGAACTAGTTGCCACCAGGTCACACCCACACCTGTCTCCACCCCCAATGGGCAAGATCAGTGCAACAGGTGCAGGTGGATATAGCTAGGTTCCTGAGTATTACAGATTATCTTCACCCATGTTTCAGACATAGATGTTTGATCTTCAAACATTTTATAGACTTGCAGAACATGGCATTTAGATGTTATAGTATTAGTACTTCGTTGACATGAGATACTATTGCTCCTGACAACATGAAGCATTTCCCAAGAATATGTTGGGCATTGATGTCATTCCTTCTGGAGTCCATCCTCTCCTCAGCCCATGGCCTCTTGGGCAAAAAACTGCCCCCACCTCTACCACTGACCTTGTACATGCTGTCCTACTGTGCTTGCCAAGTCAGGGTAAGACAGCCTTTCTACCTCCCTGCTTCTGTAGTGGTCTGTGAGACACTCTAAGCCTTAGCCAAAACTGGTTGTACCAACGTTGCTGTGAGACTTTAGGTGACTGTCCAGGTAGCCTGCTGGTTTGTCTTTGTTGCCCAGTTTGGAAGCTGCCCACTTGCATTTCTTGACTACTCTAGTATTGTTATCTTCCCTCTCGGGTCTTTGATGAGGTTGAAGATTAGACTGTCACAATTACTGTTCTCCCTTCCTAGATAGAAATTAGGTACTAGACTTAAGCTTTCCAGCTTAGGACAGCTCTATAGTAATCTCTGTTATGGTTTCACCCTAGGATTGGATATGTAGGTCTTAAGTTTGTATGTTCTTAATTTTCCTTTTCTTGGAGCATACTTGCTATTCACTGGTTTTGTATATAGTTTTGTATCAAGCCAAAATCTTGTCTTTAGACTAAAAGCAGAATTGTAGTGAGATATCCACCTTGCCCACACCTGTTGCACTGACCATGCCCATTGGGGATGAGGACAGGTGTGGGCGTGACCTAGGGGAACTAGGTCTGAGGTCCCAGACCTCAGAATTCTCTCTTGCTTCCTGGTCAGAGACAGAGAACATCTGGAGGCATCCTTGGGACAGGAACCTGCTGGCAGTCATCTGTTTCTGCTGTAAGTGATTTTTTCCCCAAATAAACATCCATCAGCCTATTTGTTTTCCCAGATTCTTACTTATCCACAATATCCTGGCTGGGTGGATATCTCACTACACTAACATCTACCCCAACAAGGACCTGCTGGAGCTTGTGAAGTGACTGGTCCTGTGGGAAGATACCTACATGATCTCCATAACTCAGGATCTCCATGACTCAGGACTGCTGCCAGATATCCCAGAGGAGTTTTCACTGATGATAGTACCAGAAATCAGAGGCCTTGAAGCAGACCAATGACTCATTACAATGAATGTTTGCAAGAAAAGTTGATCAGACAAAATGATAAACTGCGAGACTCCAGTGACACTAGGATGAATAAAGAGGTGTTAGAAAGGCAGGAAAGTTGGAGTTTAGAGGGTTGCTTTTGCTAAGACAGACATTTCCTTTTTATCTTTCTTCCTTTTCTTTTTCATAAGAAGACTAATCGAATAACTCACCTAGCATTTTCTTCAAATGCTCTTTGAATGACAGATGAAAAATGTTAAGCATTAATAATTAGCTAATATTTTAAGAGTTCTGGTTATGTACTAGGGCTGCATATACATGTCTCCCTTGTATTTAACACAAATCCCTAGACAACCTCATTTTCATCCCATTTTTCAGGTAAGTACCCAAGGCTTATGAAGATTAAGTAAATTTATTTAAATCATAAGCTAATTAATAAGTGGTACAACCAGACATGACACTGGTTGAATGTGCCTCCCAAGCCCAGCTTGGTAACTTCCTTCTGGTTTATGAAGCATGATATAACTGAATTTGGTGTCATGCTGATGCAGCAAAATCAGAAATTACTTGGTTCCAGTGATTGACAAGCACAGTTAGCTCAAGAAAATTCATAACCAGCCAAAATTCCAACTCAAGGCACACTGAGTTGATGTTGGGGGACTGATGACATTATTTTGACAAATGAGGAATGCACATTGTCACCCTTGGGCAAGGAGGTATGCTTTCTGAACAAAGTGGTCCAGTTTGCCAGTTTTTTTGTAAATCTCAAACTTTTGTATCCCAAAATTGAGCTAAAATACCAACAGGGCATTAAGGACTCAGATGGGGACAGGGACAACAAATCACAACCAATTCAAGTATTCTGCTAACCCAGCAACAGGCCATATGCCCAGTGTGGAAAATCCCCTGTAGACACTACGATTTGTAATAAAAATGTTGTCTGAAATGTTTCCTAATCAGAAGGTAATTCTTGCCAAATACTAATTTTTTCGGATGTTAGTGTTAATGACTGCTATTTGCTGAACACTGGGTGCCTTGTTAAGCTTCATGTGAACATCAAGCCTATGAGTAGAGGACTGTTATTACGATCTTAGGGAGGTTAAAAGTTTCCCCAAAGTGGTAGGTAGGACAGCCAGACTTGTGGGACTTTAAAGCTGAGGACACTGGTGTAATGGTTCCCATGACTGACAGGAAAAGAGGATGAGAAGAAAAGCAAAGCAAGCCAGTGCCAGAGAGGAGGAGGGATGGCTGTTGCCTCTTATCTGTTCTCATGGAGAAAGAAAGTGTTTGTTCTTTCCAGCTGCTCTTTTGTTGCTAGGAATTCAGCCATCTTTTATTTCTCCTGGAGATGCCTTCCTAGTTACTCTTTCTCTCCCTGAAGTTTAGCTCTACATTCTATGTCCTCTCCCACACCTTCTCACCAGCCCCGTTGTATACATTCCCCCTTGTTTTCTCATGTAACCTGCCATCTAAATCTCCATTCCTGGGTGGTTCCAGGCATGACTGTTCTCCAAACTAATCAGAACTGGCTCTTAAAACCGCTAGGATCCGCTGAGCCCAGTGGTGTTCCCTGTACCATAGTGCTAGAGAGTTCTCAGACAGTCTGCCTCCCAGCTACAGCCAAGTGCACTTTGCTGTCCCTACCCCAGTCTCTAATCCATGTCTCCATTGCTTTCCTTGCCTCTCTCAGTTGCCACTCTGTCCAAGGAGAAGGCCTCCCACTATCTATCAACTACATCTGAGCTGACCCCCCCCCCATCTTGTCCCCCACGCTACTTGAGTCTGAACTCAGTTTTCACAGGAAGACGTAGATCTTCCTTTGGAAAAATCTTATGGAAGTCCTTCAATCTTGGCTTGGTTTTGAGGGTAATCACAGCTAAGCTTATTGATAAGCCAGGGGATTCAGGGCAGAACTTGTCTTAGATCCTAAGGAACAAAGATACTGAAGGGATAGAGAAGAGATAAACATAGAAGGAGGCATCTAAGAAAATGTGGGGTTTGACAAATGGAAAGAGCTTATTCAAAGGACAAAAGGCCACAGTGTTAAGTGCTGCCAAGATGTCAACATAATAATCAAAGCCCAGCTATAGGATTTTACATTTGCTTCCATGGGTATGTTTACTCAAGCAGATGAAGTAGAAGTTCTGTCTCATGAAGGAAGACTGCCATTGCCATGTGTTAAAGCAAAAGTGCCAGAAGACACCATGGAAACTAGATGTATACAGCACTGTGATCAGCAGAATTTGCTTGCCTTATATGGGCTTACAGTCTTGGCTTTGCTCCCAAAGTGTGTAGTTTACCAAAGTCCACAGGTAGAACTGCAGTGCCTTTCAAAATCCTTGATGGAGTAGACAGTAGAGAAATTACAGAGGCTAAAGATGACTGTAGGGCTGGGAAGAAATATATTTCCTTTTTTTAAGGTGGGAAGATTTGCATATTGATTAGTACTATAGCAAACCTGAAGGCAGAGTATGTGCACCATATGAGAACAGGAATCACAGAGGTGCATCAGATCCCATGGAATGGAGTTCTTAGAAGGCTGTGAACCACCATGTGGATGCTGGGAACAGAATCCAGGTCCTGTGCAAGAGCAGCAAGTGCTCACCACTGCTGAGCCATCTCTCCAGTCCCCAGAGCTCTTATGAAGCAAAAGCCCAGCATAAACAATAGACACTAAGTAATAATTACATAGACTATATATTATTGAGAATTTTAATAAGACACAATGCCACAAAGTCCTGTGCATTCTGGGAATACAAAACAGGAGTTGTTCATGGGTTTGAGGAGAGATGAAAGGAGTTAGTTGGGTTAAAAGAATGATGTGAAAAAAGCACTCAGGCAGAGTAGAAGACCTACACAAAGGCTCCAAGGGGTCAGGTGCGAGCATAGTATCCCAGTGCAAGCAAGGAAGTGTTGCCTGGCTTAAACCAAGAAACAGGTGTGGGCAGTGGTTGAGGTAAGCTGGAATGGCTACAGACAAGTGGTCACAGAGAAGATTATGTTAGAAATAAGAAAGAAAGGGCTAATTGCCACCAGAGCTTCCTGGAGAAGTCAGAAGGAAATGGGACCCTTTAGGCAGCTTCACAGGGGTGCCCCAGAGCTGCTGTCCCCATGTCCTAACTGGAAACAGTCTCTCTGGTTTACACTCATTGGTTTAGGCTCCAGCCTTCCTGATTCTTCCTCCCCTGACCTCCACCTTCAACTCTTCACTTAGAGCTCTCTTTCCTGGTCAGTGGCTTAACCTCTGCTTGAGATGTCTGCTTCAGAAAGTGATAGCCCCAGGGGAGAGGACACCTTAGGCTCCTAGCAGTGGTTACCTGCTCCGTGACATTGTCACCCAGTCCTCCCAAGTGCTGTCTTAACATCTTTCAAATCTCTTTCCTCCCTCTGACCCAGAGAAGCTGCCCTACTTCAGTCATTTCTTCCTTGTTTGGGCCATTGCTTCAGCTTCCCAACCCACTTCCTGCCTCCCACCCATAGAGGACACATTTAATAAGTATGTTTAATATCCAGGCATACAGGTATGATTCTTCTCCACAAGCCAAAAAAGAAACCCTTGACACATCCCCCACTTTCTGGAGAGTAGAATCCAGATTCCTCTGCTTAGCCTCCCCTTGGCATCTGAAACCTTTTAATATTATCTATCGCGTTTTTGTATCAGACATATTTCTGGGCTGTTTGCAATCCCTTTACTCATGTACAGTCAGGCTGTAAATCCCATTTTCACTGTCTCCAGGAAGTCATTTCAACTTATTCCTGTAACAGGCCCCCAGACCTTAACATAACTGATTCCATGATGGAAGTGCCACTCGGCAGCACAACCTCCTGAAACAAAAACAAAGACCTAATCCATCAAAGTCCGTGGTCCTGGGAAAGTCCCTAAAGGTAGTAACCTTGCTTTGGAGGTTCTGTAATCCCACTACTGGCTAATTGTTCTTGATAACTGAAGTATGCCAACCCGGGATGTGGGTTTTGTGCTTAAAAGCCCACCCTGCGAAAGGCTTGGGACCAACACCCAGTGGAGTTTCCGTCTGTGTAATGAAGACTTTCTCTTGGCTTAAGTCCATGTCTGAGTGATCTTCTCTGGTGGATACCGCACATTCCCCGCACTTTTAGAGTCTCAGACCTTCCCTCCTCAGGTGAGTTATCTCCCTTCTCCATGTTGCATGCTGCTGTCTGTAAGTACGACACACAGCACCTAACAACACCGTGACACCTGTGGATCTGTTCATCGTTACCATTTAATCATGTTTAATGACTGAAGGTTATTAATTTTGAGGGTTCCTAAATCCAGCGTGGTGTCTGGCATTAAGCAGATAGTCATTGGGAAGGGAGAATGGAGTCGTTTTCTCTGGCAGTCAACTAAGAGTAGAGTTTTGGATCAGAAGGCAGACCATTCATGGGTCAAACGTCATACCCGGATTGTAATCAGATCACAACGTAAAACATCAGACTCCTTTTCAGTCGCCTATTACAATTTGATTCATTTAATTTTTTTTTTACTATAATCGCTTCATGTTCTCTAAAACAGACATGAAATAGCTTGTAAAGATAACGCAAAGTTTCAGGGATAATTGTGATGGTGACTGAAAGTTGCAATTACTCTCTTTTTATCAACTGGCATCTGAATTTCTTCCAGACAGGCAGAGGCCAAGCAAATAATCAACATATTGCATTTCCCATTGTCCTACCCAGTCATGGTTGGTCATATGATAGAGCTCCTCATAAGATAAGAAGAAGTGACAGGAGATTAATGACATTTGTGTGCCTTCTTTCTGTTCAGTTATGGGAGTTGAACAGCCAAGCTGGGAGCAGGAGAAGGGGTGGGAAGTACTCTCCTTCTCTCCCAACATGTGAGCAACACAAGACTACTTGCTTAAGCACTTGTGTGGGGAGTAACCCTTGCTTAAGCCAAATTCAACCCCTACCTGACAAATACAGAATACAAATAACAAATATAGAAGCTGTTGAAAAACAAGAAACGAAAGGAAAAAAAACATAAAGCTGGGTGAAGAATGTGTCAATAAGAATGTGCACGTTCTCTCTCTCTCTCTCTCTCTCTCTCTCTCTCTCTCTCTCTCTCTCACACACACACACACACACACACACACACACACACACACACACACACACACATGCACATTCACCATGAAGTGAAGTACATACAGACAGGTCAGGTAATCATCCCTAAGATATCTATAAGACAGTAAAGGGAAAAAGAGGTGGGTTGCTTGTCTCTAAGCAAGCATCAAACTTTGAAAAGAAAATTATTTTTTTAACCAAGACAAGACAGAGATTTCTTTCTGAGACGACTTATAAAAGAGAGACAGCAGGTCAGAATGAATAATGTCTTTATGTGGATAAGCATTTATGTTGTTTCTGGTAACTAATGGTCTCATCCAAAGTACAAGGAGGAAAAGTTTATTAGAATATTTAGGCCAATGAATGGCCACTCATCTTTCAGATAGACTTCCTGTACTACTCTTAGGTAAACCACATTTAAATATCTGATGAGAACAACAAGCTTTCTAGGACAATTGCATGTATCCCACCCCTGACACACGCACATACACACACACACATACCCCAAATTGTACCTGCCATTTCAAGTGTGACAGACCTTTAAGGGCTGAACACTCCAACTTAAGAGTGAAGAATCTATACAAGCTCTTGACGCTTAGCAGCAGTGAGGACTTCTGCTATAACATGCCTATGTTACCATAAAGTAGGTAAACAACTATCCTGGGCTCTCTAGGACTGAAAGATTTCCTGGTGTTCAGAATTTCAGTGTTATAATTGGGACAACTCTAGGTAAACTGGGGTAGCTATGTATGTATGGAGTCATGTGACTTAATAGTGTGCTGGCGGTGTGTGTGTGTGTGTGTGTGTGTGTGTGTGTGTGTGTGTGTGCATGTGTGTATGTTTGAGTGAGCATACCTCTGTCTATGAAGCTTGAGGGGTATACAAGGATACATGCTTGAATCACTGACTCAACTGAGAACTTTTCTCATTAACTAAATTTTAAAAGGCTACCAAGAAATCAGTATGTTCTTCAAAAGGTTAGTTCCTTTTCTTGTTTCTATGACCAATAAGCCATGTGGAAGAAAGGTGGAGTTATTTAGGCTATTGCATTGAGAGGATATATTTCACCATCGTGGAGAAGGCATGGCAATAGGAAGTGACTGGTTGCATTGTACCCAGTCACTTCTTCTTTTTCCTACTTTGTTTCTTTCAGTACAGGCCTTTACCTCACACTTAGAATGGGTCTTCATTCTTGAGTTAAATGTCTCTGCAAACTGTAAGTGTTATAGCTCTGAGGGGAAAGGCTTCCCCACTTGAAGTGTTATAACTCTGAGAAGAAAGGCTTCCCCAAATCAAGCTCTGAAGGGAAAGGAATCCTGGCAGTCTAGAGTCAAGGAATACCACAAAGTCACACCACACAACAAACCTCACACAAGAGATTTATTGGGTGATGTTATGGAATATTTGCTTACACTGTGTAAAATGCATCATGGTGATTGGTTTAATAAAGAACTGAATGGCCAATAGCTAGGCAAGATTTCTAGGGAGAGAGAGGAAGAGAAGGAGGAATCTAGGTGAGTGGATTATGCTGTGAGACTCTGAAGAAGTCAGACCTATTTACAGAGCAGAGGTAACCAAACCACGTGACAGAATGTAGGTTAGTAGAAACAGGTTAATTTGATTTATAAGAGCTAGTCGGGGACAAGCCTCAGCTAAAAGCCAAACTTTCACAATTAATAATACCTCTCCATGTTGTTAGTTGGGGGCTGGTGATCCAAAGATAGTCCAACAAGAACGCTAGCTTCAGGGAGAGATACAGAAGGGTGGCTTCCTTTGGAGAGAAACAGCAGAGAAGATTAGGAGACAGGTTAATATAGGGTTTCTTGGGAGCAGAGTTTTTCAGGGTGGAAATTTTCAAGGTACCGATTGGTAGGATTTCAAGACAAGCCCAGGGATTGATGAGACTTCAGACTCAGGGATTGGTGGGTTTTAGTAGATTTTCAAATCCTAGAGTGTTTGGACATTTTACTGTGCACAAACACCCTAAGAGGCATTACTCAGAGTGTCTGCTAGGTGATTCTAAATTCAGCCGAGGGTTGGTAAGATGACTCATTAAGTAACAGCACTTGTTGCTAAGTCTGATGATCTGGGTTTGATCCTCAGTTTTCACATGGTGGAAGGAGAGAACCAAAACCAGCAAATTGTCTTCTGTCTTCCATATGCTATACACACATGTGTGCATGCACACACGCAAAAATAAAATGGGAAAAAATGTTTTTAAAATTCAGCCAAGTTTATAATGAATTTTAACCATCACAATAATCCACAGTGGTTGATATTATTCCCATGATGTTTCTTTCCTTTTCTCTGCTTTTTCCTTTCCTTTCCTTTCCTTTCCTTTCCTTTCCTTTCCTTTCCTTTCCTTTCCTTTCCTTTCCTTTCCTTTCCTTCTCTCCTTTTCTTTTCGAGACAGGGTTTCTTGGCTGCTCTGTAGACCAGGCTGACCTCTAACTCATAGAGATTCGCCTGTCTCAGCCTCTGTATCCAGAGTACTGTGATCAAAGGTGTACAGCACTACCTGCCCAGAGTGACGATGTCTTATATTCCAAGAAATACTGATATCCCTGCTTCTTAGTGTAACTTCTGAAATAATCTTTTGTAAGACATATTCTAAAGTAGCTAAATGGAGACTTGCTATATTTGTAGATCAGATATACATGGAGGAAACTTTTAAAAATTACAATTTTGCCTAAAGAATGAGAGAGTTTAGATTTTAGAATCAAAAGAAAAGTTCCTTATTCATGATAATATTTACACATTTTCCAGTTTTAATTAAACTCCATACCATGTTCCACTTTCATGCCACGTTCCTAGACATAAAGAAACTGTCCATTTACTAACCTCTTACAGGAAGACTGGCCCTCAGTAGCTGATTAAACAACAAAAGGACTTAAGAGATTAGTCCAGTGGCATTTACTTACCTCCTTCTGCAATCATCAACTGCCCCACCAGAGGACTTCCCCCTCCATTCTTTTCTCTCATTGGAATAAAGATGGGAAGTAGTATCAGCACCATTCTTCTAAATTCAAGTATCTTGGCCAGTGTCCGAGCTAAAAGATGTGCAAACATCAGTAAAAACTGAAAATCTCATTTGCTACGATTTGGTTTTTGAGTGCTCTACATGTTAAGGACTTGATGTTGCTGGAGGAGGAAGTGGAAACTCTAAGGGGTGGGTCTTAGTGGGAGATTTTAGGATATTGGAGCATTGTCCTTAAAGAATGGGTCTTGGCTCTTGGTCTTCTTCAGTTTCCGTCATGAAGAAAAAAGATTTTGTCCCGCCACACATGTATGCTGTGCAATTGCTGCCTTGCTGTGGGCCAAAGGTAACATTGCTATGATGTCCAAGACTGTAAGCCAAAGCAATATGTTTCCTCAGCAAGCTGATCATCTCATCATTTGGTCCAGCGCTGGAGAGCTTGCTATGCCTGCAGACTTCCTTCTAAGACAATTCATTTGCTTCTGGGGACCTTGGTGATGAGGAGCCACTTGTGTTGATCCTGGTTTCACAGGACATGGGGGCACCAGGTGCAAAGCTTCCACATAACATCTCTGGGCAGAGCAGAGCTTTCCCAAGAACGCTCCAAGACTCCAGAAATTTCCTTGACTCCCTTTCTTAGTTTAATATGTTTACTTTGTGCCCTTTTATATTTGTGGTAAGTTTATGCTTTTCATTTACTTATTTATTTGTAAAAAGGCTCTCCAAATTGCATAAGCTTCTGGTGGTTTCACGAAGCAGGAAATCGTCCTTGTCTGGGGTCTACTAATTCCCTGAGAAGTTGAATTTACAGCCTGCTAACAAAAGGCTGGTCTGAGATTTGTATGGAATAGTCAACAAACTGACTAGAATCATAGGCCCCTGTTTCTTTGTCTCTGGGTTGAGGCTTATCAGTTCCCCAGGCACATTATCAACAGGCATGCTGAAATTCTTTGTTGTTCCAGGCTTATCTCCCACCTCTCTTTGCATGCTTCCAGACTGAGATGCTTTCCTCTAAAGGAATAAACCCCTGGATAAGAAAAATAAGGACGAACCACTTAGAGGGCACGGGGTATGGATTGCAGGGTCAATGCATTTTGACATTTTAGTTATCCAAGAAGAGAAAGAAAAAATAAGAACAAGCACAGATTAAGTAGGAAAAGCCCTGTACGTTGACTATAAAGAGCTTGATGTTTTGGGAACAATTTGTCAGTTCTTTCTCCTGGAAATAGTGTTATTTCTCCTAATTTCTACTCTATGCTTTCTCTAATTGTGCATTTGTAAGTAACTTTCTTTTTTGTTGTTGATGCGGCTTTTTGGTATTTGTAAACATTTCCACATTTCCATTTTTTTTTTTTTTTTTTTTTTTTGTTAAAGACTCAGTGGTTGCAGTAATACTATAACTGGTCTTGATCCAAATTTGAGCCAACCTTTTTAACACACACCCAGTCTTTTCTACGTGTCCCCATTTTACAAGAGCATGTTCTGGAATATGATAAGAAAAGCCATGTTGGAAGTATTTCTGGACAAATTAAAAACAGGAAATACCAGAGGTTTCATGTTCTGAACTCTCATGAGATTTAGTGCCCAATTCAGCAGTCTCAGCATGAGCCTAGGATAGGCCTCTGATCATTTTGGTGTGAACTCCAAGTAGACTAACTTGGAGGGCTTAGGGGCCTCATCCATCACTTAGCATTTCTCTGATTTGGGGTTGTATGTCACCATTTATCACAAAGACACAAAGAAGTTGTATGTTGAACTGAAGTTGGCTCCTTGGGCTTCTCCTTGGAACTAACAGTGTAAAATGAACAAACTGATAAACAAATCAAATTGTTCTAAGTCTACAGTGATCTAGATTTGTCTCAAAATTGAATTTTATCTTTTCAGATGTCTTTAGAATGGCTTATATGTAGCACTCTTAATCTGATGTGACATTCTGGATTGCCTTGCTTGTGTCAATGACAGATTTTGGTGCATGTAAAACCTGAAGCCATTTCTGGTCCCTAGAGTTTGTTGATCCCAAAACAACTGCCACCAATCCTGATATTGTTAAGAAAATGAAGTGAACAATTATATCAATAGGAACACATGGCTAATGGTCTGAATACAATTCATTTTGTCTCTTGATATTTTGATTTAGGACAAAATGCTTTTTCTAATTCTTTTATTCAAAATACTCCCTCATAGTTATGCCAGAAGACTTCTGGAATATACATCAATCTGTGATAAATATTTTTAATCTCCCAGGATTATGTCTCTACTATTTTTTGATATTAAAAGAATCTTTATGAAATGTTAATATTTGTAAATACAGATTTAGAAAACTGATTTAATTTGGCAAAATAAAAACTTTCCCATCTTAAAATGTCTGTGAAATTCACTCATCTAGGAATGTTTGCCCTACACATCCCCATCTACTACAGCAATTCGTGCTGTTCCTAGACCCTTCCACATCTATGTACATCACTGGTTATGTGATATTTTAAAGCCTTATTTGCCTGACAGTCTAGCACAAAGGGGGATTCTCAGAAGAGAAACTGTTCTTTCTACTAAGTTTCTTTGTCTCCTTTCTCTAAATCGGTAGTTGTTTATCATAAGTACACGATAGACATGACTGGTCAATGATTACATGATGTCAATCAATAGCCTTGCTTTCATCCATTTCTTTGGTGATTTATGCAGGCATCCTTAAGGGCCTATTATGAAACAGCTTCGTTAGGCACCCTCATTGCTATACAATGGTTGCATGTAATACAACTGGGGAGATTGTATTACACACACACACAAACCCACATAGGAAATGTTTTATGATCAATACTCAAATTGATCAAAGATCTAGGCAATATGAAATGTGCAAATCAATACATAATAAAGCTATCAATACAACGGAGGTGATAAAGTAACCATTTTTACAGAGAGACTGTTCAAGTATGCATTGGCTACTGGTTTTAACAAGGGTGTGGGACTAAATAAGGATCTGAGGAATTCCCTCTGCTACACAGCCAGGGGCACACAAAGTCAAGATTCCTGCTCTCTCCCGAAGCCATTTCCTTCATCCATTTCTCAACTTCTTGACTCACTGTCTGCTTATCGCCTGCTCCATCCTTCATACGTGACACTCACAATGGCTTTCCTGCCTCTGATCTTTCAGGTTTTCTTCCCCAAGTGTAATTGATACTTGCTGGTTGATTTTATAGCCTTCATAAAGGCCAGGAGTAAATAAGCAACTTGGCCTTCTCTAGTCCCATCCTTTCATTTTATTGACAAGAAATCTGAGACCAGAGGGTAGATCTTGGAGTTTTCCAGCTCTCCTACTCTGTGCGCATGTTCGAAGTCAAGTGTAACACGCAGCCACCTGAACTAAGATTTGTGACCTTGGAAACGTGGTCAGCACTGTGCTTGCCTCAGTGTCGATGACGTACCACGGAAGTGCAGTGAGTGTGTAGTGCTGGCTTCCTTACATACCGATTCTTCCAGGTTTTATAGTCACAACTCTCTTTTTACTTAAAATGTGGAAATGAGAAAACTGCACCACAAGCACTAACTGAAGCCGGATTCCCACATTTATGCTTTTGGGAACCACTGACTTTCCCTGGGTCTCGGTTGGCTCTGGTGGATTTCAGAAAAAGAGAGTCACAAAAGTTTCTTCTAACTTCTGGATTCTAGAATTATACTAACATTTTTTAGTTTACCCAGAACTATTTATTTACTTCACGAAAGTTCAGACTGCACACAAGTCAGTAAAATAAAAATGCCAAGCAAACTCTTATTTATATATACTTGTATTCACATAAATACATATACTTACAGACTGGCCCATACAACCACAGAAATGACAGACATTGTTTCTCCTCGCTGTGAGTTCCATCCTGGTAATCATTCATGTTGGCTTCCACAAGTTCTTGGATTGGGAATGGGGTTGGGGGTGGTTGGAGGGAATACACAAAGATATCTTTCAATTTTACCAATCTAAGATATGAAAAGTGACATATAAAAATTGCTTGTGTAATTATTTGCAAGTAAATAATTAGCTTCATTCTTATTTGCAGTACAGTGAGGAGAGCCACAAGTCATTTTCATTTTTATAGAAGTCTTTAGAATTACTTTCTTTTAAAACCTACTTTCAAGCAGCATTTAAATATGATTTTTGTTTAATTTAAGCCAATTTGTACTCTGAGCATATTTACTGAGATGGGACAGAAATCCCAGCCTTCCATTGTTTTGCTTTTGGTTTTGGATGGAATCTTAGCAGTTTAATGAACTTCAATATTTATATTTAGCTAAAGCTTTGCTATCATTTCTAACCAGATGAGACAGCCATGGGAAGATGAATTGATAATTTATTCCTCTTGCACTGGGGGAAGCAGTTCTTGTATTTACCGTATGCTGAGCATAGCATTTCCCTGCCCAGCTTCCTAGTATTTGTGTACATTTTTATGGTGGAGTGTGACTTTCAAATTAAAAATGATTTGTTGCATGAATATTGACTAGGAAATATATCTTGAGAGACAACAGCAGAGAAGAAGTAATGAGATTTTTCACTCCCCTTAGCCCTGGGCTATTCAATAATGTTTCTTCTTTAAAGCTAAGAGGAAGAAAGGGATTCTCAAACTGAATGGCAGATGTTAAGTCAGGAAATGGGAAACCCCGCCTTTCCCTGAGCTTCAAGACATCTCTCTGACCTCTGTGGCCTTGTTGAAAGGCTTTCTCTGAATTGAATGACAACACGGAGGTTGTGGGTGAGATTGCAAATCGGAGAATGTGGTATGAATGGGAAGCCATGACCCTTGCCCTGGGTGGTAGTTCAGACCTGGGTTAGGGTGAGGTGTGGGATTGCACTTCCAGATTGCTGCCCTGGGGGCTGGGGGTGGGGTTCAGTACTGGGTGGTCTCGAAGGGTCTGAGTTCCTCCAACATGTGAACAGCTAAGAAATCTAGCATCTACTTACCCTCGTTCCTGCTCTGCCACGGTGATTCAGATTGGCATCCAAGAGTTGGGTATCATTTAAACCAGATGTGTCTTAGAGTTAGTGTGGCCATACAGGCACAGATAACCACAGAACACACCAAGAAACCTCCCTGCCTCACATCTCAGGGAACTAACACGATGGCATGACTCGGGACACAGAGTCCTGGTAGAAAGCAGACTATGGACACAAGTGACAGGAAGCACTATACTGAGAAGTCATTTAAAATAAGGATGTTTAATCTTGGTTTTTAAGAGTTGTGCAGCTCAATAAAGTGCCTAATCTTCTAGTACGAAGTTTAACAAATTGTGTGTGTGCATGCCAGTGTGTATGTGTGTGTTAAAAGATGCCAATTAACAAGTTTAATCAGTTCTTCTCATTTTGAGTCTCTCCCATCTCCCACCTCCCTCTCTTCCTCTCTCCATTTTCTACTTCAAACTGTCTTCCCATATCATTGGTTTTCCATCCCATCACCCATTTGCTATCTGTTCTTCCTCAACTTTCTCTGAGCTTCCTTGTGTGTAAACCACAGCCAAAGAGTTGAAAATGATATTTATCACACCAGGGCAGGTTTTCATTGCTGATAATTATTAGCTTTCTAACAACCAGACACAAGGAAGCTACACAAGCAGTTCTACAAGAACAAGAAAACATAGGAACTGCTAAAGGGACATGGTATTCTCAGGGCCAGCATGATTCTCAGGCAGGAAGAAGACACAGATGCTCCAAGGAAATCTGAAGAATCAGAGAAAATGAGACAGATGTAATAGCCAGAATAGGACTGAGTACTTTATTGGAAGTGACTGTCTAGAACTAGAACATTCACACTAGAAGGCTTTCAGCTATGGGGCTGGGGTGTCTTAAGATGTAGACACACATTTTGCTTTGATTATGGTATGTTCCTTTCAGAGAATAGATGCTTTCTCACCCCACCCCAAAGACAGAGGGTGTACTACAGAAAGCCATCCTTGACTACTTACTAAAATGCCTTTATTGCCATAGTTGTCTCATGAATTTCCTTCTAGGGCAATAACTACTATCCTAACCCCATTATTGATGGACTGGGAGAGGGGTTTGGAGTTCAGGAAACTAAAGCAGTGATGTAGTAGCCAAGGACATGGAAGATAATACAGTAAAGGCTCTTCAGAGTTCATGGCACAATTCAGTCTTGGGGTGAAGGACAGGTAAAAAGAAATCAGTAAGCTTCAGCAGTTAAAGAAGCTTTGAGCTAAAGTGTTGAAGTTTGTGCCAATAGCTACACAAAAGCAAAATAAATAAATAAAAAAAATCCATGCAGTGTAGGAAGTTGTAAAATTAAAACTAAGAATTTCCCAATCCAACTTCTGGTCACACACAATGGTAGCATTCATAATCTTTTTTTTTTTTTTTCTCTTTTGTAGGTTGGAAGTCAATTCAGTATAGAACCTTTGTGAGGAGCTAGTATGCTGAGGTAGTGTGAGGTCTCCTGCTGTAGATGGTGGTTATGATCCTGTACTGAGTTTTTGAAAATCCATCAGACTTCACACATCAGCAACTTATGGTCTACCTAAATAATAATAATAATAATAATAATAATAATAATAATAATAATAACAATAATAATAAAGCTTACTTACTAAGTTATGCTTATTTTTCAATATTCCTGACTTGGAATAAGATCAGAAGAATGGAGTGAGTCCAGCACCCTGATTCTAGATAAATACTGCAAGGTCTATGTGCCTCACCACCGGAGCATGGTTTGTTGCACATGAGTATCAAGGTAGATATTCTGATATGGACCGCGTTCACTTTATTAATTCTCTTAGAGTGGTTTTCCCTCTCAACTATGCCTTCTGATTCATGAATGTGGACTGTCTTTTCATTTATTTTTTATCTCCACTGGTGCTTTATGTTCTTTTGTTAAATTTATTCCTGAATGTTGTACTATTCTAGGTAACCTTATAAATGAAATTGTTTCCTTTGTAAACATTATCTATCTATCTATCATCTATTTATTTATGTATGTGTGGTCGTGTATGTGCTTCATATCATGTGTGAAGGTCAAAGGAGAACTTGTTGGGTTGCTTTCCTTTGCCGTTTGAGTCCGGGGATTGAACTGAGGTCATCAGACTTGGCACTAAGTCCCTTTTTCTGCTGAGCTAGCTCACTTGCCCTGCTGCTGTTTTCTTAATTTTGCTTTTGCAGATTTCATTGCTAGTGCACAGGTTTACAGCTGGATTTTGTCCACTGATCTTACATCCTGCAGCTTTGGTGAATGTGTTCATTATTTCAAGTAGTCAGGATTGTCTTTGTAAAAGAGCATACAATCTGCAAATAGAAATTATTTTTATTTCTCCTTTTCAAACCTAGATGGCTGTAGATCATTTCCTTCTCTAACTATCATGGCTTTACATCTGGAATGAAGTTTAATGGGAGATGCAAGAATGGATGTGTTTGACTTGTACCTGATCTTAGGGAAATGTTGGTTGATTTCTGCTCTAATATTGATTTTTTTTCCTTCCTTATTTTCACCTTAGATTTATTTTTCTTTGTTTTAGTTTCTTCCATTGGAGGCATAAGCTAGTCACATACATATTTTTGTTCTCTAACACGGGCATTTCATGCTACAAATTTCCCTCTAACCATTTCTTTGTTGCATTTTATAAATGCCAATATTTATATTGTTATTTACTTCAAAATATTTTAAAATTTATCAGATTTCTCCATA
The DNA here is from genome assembly GCA_030556225.1 of Cricetiscus sungorus. Classification (NCBI taxonomy): domain Eukaryota; kingdom Metazoa; phylum Chordata; class Mammalia; order Rodentia; family Cricetidae; genus Cricetiscus; species Cricetiscus sungorus. Next base: position 2,869,046 of record JANBXA010000372.1, read on the forward strand.
GGTCAGCTATTACTGATAATTTGATGCAAATGTGTTACAGTTTTCTCAAGTTTTCTGTGGTCAGAGAATATGCTTACTATTGTTTCTATTGTCATGAATATTAAGTTTTTATAGTGTTTTGTATAGTGTTTTTTAGTGAATATTAAGTATGTATTCAAGATGAACCTGTACTCATCTGTCATTGGATGGGATGTACTGTCAACATCAATTACAAGCTAATTTTTGGCACTGCTGGCTTCTTACTGGTGTTCTGCCTCTTGGTCTATGGCTTCCCAAAAGAGGAAAGTTGAAGAATCCAACCATAGCTTTGAACCTGTCCATTTCTCACATGTTGCTTAGTTATGCATTATGAGGATCTGTTGTTAGGAAGATCGATATCTCTTCTGGGAGAATCATTTGCTTCGCCATTGTGTTGTGCCCGTAGGTACCCTTGAAAAACAGCTTTCCTCTGAAATTTATTATGAATGAAAATGGTACAGTTATTCCAGTTTTCTCTGCTTAGTATTGTGGTATACTGTCTCTATTTTTAGTTTCAGCCTAAGGCTATGTTTTTAAAATGAGTTTATAGATATAAAATGTAATCTATGTTTCTTAATGTTTCTACCTGGCTAACTTGCCTGTATCTATGTATCTACCTTTCAATTTAAATAAGTGAATACAACTGGCTTATTTTCTCAATATTTTGTGATGCAATCCAAGTCCTTTCCTCCCTTTCATACATGTCTTACGTCAGGAACACTTAAATGTTAGGTAGGCATCATAGGGGACTGTTGCTTACGAGGGCAAGTGGTCAAAAGAGTTCACAAGGTTTCTTTCATTGTCTGTTATGAATATGTGTCCCACAACAATGATCTGAACTGAGTGCAAGCATACAGTTTTTGAGGCTGAGTTCAACCTACTCAATGCATAGTAAAAGAAACCGAGGCTCAGACTCATCTGGCGAAGTCTCCACATATCAAATCCTGTTTTGCTTGTGCTCTGGAGAGAGTGGTATACATCAGGTTATGGCAGTGTTGGTGTGACTATTTTACTAGTGAAATCCATCACAGCTGCTGCTCAATGGACACTAAGTGATCATGGATAGGTCTCGCTGTCAGGGTGTGCTCAATCCATGTCATTTCTTATTGAGGCATTTATTAATATTCTTACATGACCTTTCACACATTTACTTTATAATCTTGTATTAAAATTCCCACAGCTTTTATCTGGTTGCTTTAAAATATAAATGAAGCTGAGATTCTCTTTGTCCCTGAGTATTTTGTCTGCAAGTAAGGGAATTTACTAATATAACAAATTATAATTTGTTATATTTGTTGTGTTTAGCAACACAAAAATCAATGTTCCATATTTGCATTTTCTAAACACAAATTATTAACACAGATCTAGGATCTAGGAACATTATGGTCAGTACCATGTAGATAAATAAAAACCAAAACTTGAAGAAGAAGAAAAAAAAATAAAGATTGTAATTGTAGAAGCTTAAAGATTTTTCTAAAACATATTTTAAGATCCCAAACAAGAATTATTTCTTGGATATTTTAGATGCTTTTATGTTAATCATCCATGATTTCCAACATATGTAAAAGGTTTTTAGTTTATAAGAAAAATAGTCACCGAAATCTTTGCAGCATTTTTGTTGTTGTTCTTTTCAATGTTTGAACTACTGTTTTTATTTCAGAGTGCTTCTTAATTCACACACAAGCCCTGCCTGCCTGAGCTCTTTCGGAGGCTCTTTGCAATGTACATATAATGACAGTGTTAGCATGTCTTTCCATTATTGCACAAACTCTATTTTTTAAAGTGCCGTTAGTGGGATTCTGGGAATTCACAGTAGGTTAACACTGGTGCTCTCTCCATTTAGAATTCCTTTCTCTTAATGAAAGGAATCTGAACCCTTGAACTCTGTCAGGGACTTAGGCATGTTCCCTGGGCCTGATTTTCATCCTCAGAAAATAGAGGTCAGATACATGTCAAGAATAAAAGGGGGGTCATATTAGAGCAGTTAAAGGCTTTGCACGTAACGAGAGATGACATTAATGTGTTGACCAAAGTGTCTGGGACCTGCTAAAGCATTTGGTGAGTGAGCCAATGAGCAAATGAATGAATGAATATATCATGAATAAAAAATAGCAGCAAATAGTCAGAGAAGCAATTAATTATATGCGTGATAAAACATCTCACTGTCAACACATTCACCTGGAGTAAATGGAGATGTCATAAAGGGGATGTGGTACTTTCCAACCTGGTCCCTTTCCTTGTTAGGGCAATACAATCTGGTGATGCAATATTTGCAGGGAAGTGACATTTAGAACTAATTTAGTGTTCTCATGATCCCATGTTTTCTTATGGAATGATACTTTGATGATTACCACTGTAACTGAGGATCATGCCTCTGCACCTCATGACAACTTTGTGCCCTCACATATTTTGAAAAACATGTAAAACAGCATTAACGAGGACCTCAAGTTTCTGTTGGTCTGTAAGTATGACCATAGTGGTTCAAAAGCTTGAGTATGCACAATGTAAAATGATCTTTATCTGACTGGACTTGGCTCCTGGGTGTAAGCACTGACTCTATTACATGGGTAGAAGGGGAGAAAACCCCAGGCCTTTGTGGGGAATTCCCCTTCCAAGGGATTTCCTAAGATTTCCAGGAGCTTGGTGGTGCCCAGCTTTGGAGGGAGGGATGCTGCTTATCTTGTCCAGCCATTAGTACCACAGGGTGCCATGGAGATGTTGCTCATTCCTGCCTCCAGGGCTTTATCCGGCCAGGTGTACCTCCATGGCAGCGGCAGGAGGCTTTTTGGTGAGGTTGCCTGAATTCTCATTTTCCGGGCATGAGCTCTGCTTCCTCTCATATCTGGTGTCCTTGTTTGGATGTATCTCCTCAGACTGACCCTTCTTCCAGCCATTTTCTCACCCCCAAGTTTCTCATGAGGAAAGCCCCACTCTATATTTTTTTCTAAGGCTTCAAGCAGAAGGTTTTTTAAGAACTGGATGTGGGGCCAGCCCTTTCATGGTCGGTCATAGCACCACTGTTCTTTCAGGCTGGCTCCCAGCTTAAAACACAGGAGGAAAAAGGAGTCAAAGAAGGTGAAACAAAACAAACAGACAAACAGAACCCCCAGCAAGCACTTCTACTTTTTGATGTCTCTAAGTACTATGTGAGATAGTTCACACGGTGAGGCTAAGGGCACGGTGTGAGTAGAGCTGAGCTACTGCGTGAGCGGATGTATTCCTTGTGTGACCTGAGGTACTGCATATGCTGAGTTGTTAGAGCTGAGGAACAGCATGTGCTGGGGTACACTTTGTGCTTTCTGTGCTCATATACTTGCTTTGTCCTTCATATATTCTAACTTCACTTCAGCATCATAAGACTGTGAGTGAATATGCTTATTCTTGTTTCATAACTGGAAACTGACAGGAAGATAATAACTGTTCAATATTAAATCCGGTCAGGCCCTTTAATGAAAAATTTCATACTTTCCTGTGTTTACTTTTTTCAATCTCACAACCCCATAAAAACTAATAGCCAGTAAAATCTAAATAGACAATGAGATTTGGAAAGATAACCACTTAAATTTGGATTATGGTAGTAAACATCTACATAGGCACATTTCAGCCATGAACCAGGGACCTAAAGTTACGACCTGCCTAAAAGGCAGGGAACTGACTCATTGCAGAACACACAAATGTCATTGCTAAAATCCACATACTTTAAACAGAGAATGAAGTAGACTGTGATAAGTGCTGTTTAGTATTAGAATTATAGTGGAATACTATTTGGCAATAAAAAGAAGTGAGCATCTTTGCAATGTGGATGGATCTCAGATATGCCCAGATAAGTGAAGAATTTAAAAGGCAGCATAGTATGTGATTCTATTTGTGTGAGTCTTGCAAAAGCATAGACAGGGGCTGTTTTACATTTTGGTTGGAGTAGTGTTAATGTGACCATGTATTTGACCAAGTTATAGCACTTGCCTGGCATCACAATGCTCACCTGTAATAGCATCACTTGGGAGGTTGAGGCAGGAGGATTGTGAGTCTAAGTTGAGCCTGGGCTACACAGCAAGACCCTGACTCAAAAACAATTATTTAAAAATCCAGTTATTTATACCAGCTAGATGAGTAATATTATTTGAGATTGTAAGATAGTGTTTAAATGAACAAAGAAAACGAGGCTGAGTAGCACTGGGTGCTTCGTTATCTTCGCTGGGAATATCCTCCCTGAAAATTTTGAGGTTTAATTTATAAAACAGTATAAACTTAGCTTTTCAAAACCCAAATTTCTCTTAATTTTGTATGTATATATGTACAATATATGAAAACATCTAATATATAACATGTAGATTGCACAGTATAGTAATATAGAGAGATGGGCATACATGTTACATGTGTATATATATATATTTATGTTTATATATTTTATGTATATAATCCACAAAAGATTCAGGAGTACTCCAAATACCGTATTTCCTCCACTAGATAATTTAACTATCTTGGAATTAAGGTACTTCTTGAAATCAACAAGGTAAAATTGGCAGTTCTACGTAGATCAATACATTTTGATGTAGTTGTAATTACCTACAAAAGCACAAAACACACAAGATCAGCTTTTGGGCAATTAATATTGACCTTTACTTGGACTTCAGTGTTGTTTAAAATGCTCTCAAAATGTTTATACTTGGCTGCATGTTATTAAGATTGACTGACACCTGCCAGGCAATTCAGTTAAGGAAGTAGATATGGCTAAAGCAAACCTTTCAAAGGGACAAGAATTTAGGGACTTAAACAATTATTACTCAAACTCTGGCCATTTATGTTTGCCAAGACTACATTAGATGATTGGTGAGGGGATGAGGGGACCAGAGCCATCTTCCAAGATTTTTACTAGGGAGGACAAAGGACTTCCTGTGAAAAGGAGAAAGATCCAGAGGGGAAGGAAGTGACAAGCGGCCATTTAGAAAGAAGTGGCATTTAGACAGATTTGGGAAGCTGTTTTATTTGGTTTGGTTTGGTGAGCATCTGGATGTAGAAGGAGAAAGAGAAGGAACATTTAAATAGATTTTCCTATGGAATAAAGCAAAATTCTCTTCACATTAAAAATAAAAAAAACATTGCACATAGGATTAGAATTGCTTTTTTATTATTTCTAGACTAAGATTGCTTTTTTTTTTTTTCTATGCAAAGAGACACCTTGCCAAGATAGAGCAGAAAGCGGCTCAACTTTTGTGAGTGGCATATCTGTCAAAAGCTTTGGGTTGACTTTTAAGAAAAGCTGTTTAACTTCCAGAATGTGTAATTTAATAAAGGAAAAAATATGAAACTATTAGCTTAACAAAATAGAAAATGCAAAACCTCCTCTCTGATATTTTTCAATATAGCTCGGAATCATACTTCAATCATCAAGGGCTACAGAAACCAAGATGATGGACACTGGTTATGGAAAACAGCCTGTCACCATGATGCCAGACAGACCTGTCAAGGCTGAAAGTGATTCTAGACAATACACTAAGCAAACCTCCAGCTCAAACTCTGCTCAGGACACTGAAGGAAGTTTGTCCACAATGATACAGACCCATGAGTATTTTCTTCAGTTTTAAAAGTATGTGTTCATGTGATTAATTTATTAACATTTTCCTTATGAAAAGCTTGTATTAAAGTTGATGCAGTTTATAGTTTATTTTGTCTTAGAATTGAGTTCTAGATGTAGAAAATGATTCTCTACTTATCATATTCTTCATTCAAGAGACTCTTAGAGTCCCGGTTAAGTACTATTTGGATCACGTCCCTATTTTCTGACTGGTTTCATAACCGTCAAACACCCTGAACTCCTTGGATTTTGTTTCTTAAGCTATTTTATATTAGATACTAATATAAAATATTTTATACTAATATAAATTATGTTTTATCTCAAATAAAAGTTATTTGAGAAATAACTATTCTCAAAACTTTGACTCAAATCTGAATGAACAATCATATCATTTATTGTAATGCTCAGAACACACATACTTAATTTTCAATCTTTTGCCCTGGTTCTATGAACTTTACTGGGTGCATGTGTATGTGGGTGGTGTGCAAACAGGTAAGTAGTAAGGAAAAGAGACAATTAAAAAAAAAGGTAACAACAAAACTTGCTGGCAAGTATGGCCTGCTTTGCCAGAGGATAGATTTGGGCACCTGTCTTCAAATGTAATATCTGCATGAGACTGGAGATGGGAAAATGAGATAATGATCCTGGCTCTTAGAGTGTCTTTCCTTTGCATCTGGACCACAGAGGTTGGCAGGCCTTACTGCTCACAGTTTTGGGTCCTGCTTTCTTTTCTGACACCATGGTTGGTGAAGAATCTACAAGTCATACTTTGGGGAATTCAGGGCTATCTGTCCTCTGGACCCAGTGTTTGTAGACACTGCAAGTGTTAAACTGGGGATGTGCAAAGGCTTGAACTTACTGAGTGATACCTTGGGAAATGCTCTTTGATATGAAGAGTGTCCCTGGATGCTTAACTGTAGGTCTCTTTGATTTGCACCAACGGTCTCTATCTTATCAGTGCCATTTATATTTGAAGGAAGTAATAAAGATGGAATTAGCTCTATAATTTAAACAATTTATTGGTGTTTCTGAACATTAAATCGTGTGAATCAGTCTGTTTCCTTGAATATTAATAGGTCAGTAGTATTTAATTACTTGCTGAGTATGCTTCTTCTGTTAGGGAAATCAAGACGAAAAAAAGAACTCAGAAAAGAAAATCTGACAAATGTTCCCTGTGTTGGATTTGACATCAGCACTGCATAAACTGAAGAGACCAGAGATGCACTGTGGTGTTGAATGGGGATATTCTATCATTTATATAGAATTTGTTTAGCAAATGGCTCTGCCAGGGTTAATTCAGGCAACAATAGTGTGGGGAAGGTGCATGGCCACAGTCAAAGCGCTTTTCACACAGACACAAACCATGCTTCATCATGGACTTCTTGAGTTCATTTCTTGAGAAATTTCATCCATTACCTATTGCCAGTTGTGCATTATTCTCCTTTGTAAATGAAGTGGCTAAATGACACATGCATCACAGGATCCATCATATTTCTAAACCACATGAACCTTAGGTCTGATAAACATAAGCGTTCATGTTGAGCAGGGGGAATTGTAACAGCAAGCTGAAGTTGTTATAGCAACAAGAACACTTCAATATTTCAGCACCATCATTTTTTCAAGAGTAAATGATACAATTAATGCTCGATACTGTATTGTTTACAGACTTCATTGTGACTCATAGCTTCTCATGTCAGTACTAAATGGATGGAAAGGTAATTCTATGGGATTGAAACATGGCTCTACTTTAAAAATAATCCTGACAGGCTTTTACATCTGATAGATTTACACCTCTGTTATTGCAGAAAATTTTAACATTTGCATCTAAAAAAAAAGTGACTTTAAAAAATTTATTCAGCCGAGAGTCAGGGCATACTATTCTCAGACAAAGATATTTTGTACGGGCCTAAAGAAAATAGCAAAACAATGAAGGAATATAGTTCACACTGGATTGGGAGCCATCTAGCCTGTACTTGATTTCGGGCTCCTTAGCTGTTAGCTAGCTGACCTCGACAGGTAACTTTCCTTTTTTCTGCCTCAGTTTTGGTATTTAAAATGGAGATGGCCAAGTACCTGTGTCACGGGACTGCTGTAAGGGCCAATGGGTCTAATCTACACTGAACAAGGGGGGGTTGCTCAACCACGTTTGCTCTTCTAGCATCTCTGAGACTGTCCTGTTGCATGTCTTCATTTGAACAGGATTTGGTGTCAGCAACCTAAGGCTGTTTGGGTACCATTTTCTTTAAGCCTCCAATAAAACAAAGAAAGTAAATATACATTTGAATAACTATTTTTATTTAGATATTTTTCTACAGTGCCTAATTTAAAAAATGTTTTAATTTTTCAATATCACCTCAAGGTCTTTCTCAGAGAACACTAGGCGTGCTACAACAGGAAGCAGCACAGACCATGGGGACCTTGGACTGACATAGATGTGTTCATTCATATTGAAACCCTACTTTTATTTCATGAAAGCAGAAGCTGTGGGATTACATACTGTCTGTGTTATTTTCTCACTGCTGTGATAGAATTCCTGACATAAGAAACTTAAGGGTGGAAGGATTTGTTACCACATGGTTGCTTGACCCCATGCACTCGGGCATGACATTATGACATGTGGAGAATGTGGTGGTTGGTGAGCTTCACTTTGTGACAGACAGGAAGTAGACAAAAGGGAGAGATATAGAAAGGTGCCTGTGTAGAATATAGCTCCAAGGACATGCCCCTAGTCACCTATGTCTTTCAAAGGCTGTACCTACCACTTTTTACCATCTCCCAATGATGTCATTGTATTATAAATGCATAAAGAAATAAAAAAAAGATGATGTAACAGGCCTACTAGAATCTGCTTCACAAAAGAATTAAAGTATCAGAAGGAATAAACAAAAGCTAAGGCTGAAAGTCTTAGGTGGTCAGATTCACCAATATATTGAAAAGAAACAAAGCAGAATCTCTGTGCTAGAGCAATCTGACACAGTGAAGTGAACTATTTGTTTGCGTTCATCCCAAATTCATATGCTGAAATCTAATCCCCAGGATGATGGTGTGGAGATATGGGGCCTTTCAATGGTCAAAATGCTTTAGGAATAAAACTCTGATGATATGATTAATACCCCATATTGTTTTATTTCCAGTTGTTGTATCAGAATACCCTGACCAAAACAACTCAAGGGAAAAATAGATTATTCTGGCTTCCAATTACAGCCCATCAGTGTAGGAAAGTCAAGCAACAGGAGTTTGAAGTAGCTGGTTACATTATATTTGCAGTAAGGAGAAGACAACAATGAATATGCATGCTAGTGTGCTGGTAGCTTCCTCTAATGCTATATAGTTCAAGACCCTTGGCCTAGGGAGCATGGTGAGCAGATCTTTCCACCTCAATTAACATAATCAAAATAATCCCTTACAGGCATACTCAGAGGCCCATCTTCTATATGATTGTAGATTTCATCAAGTTGACAGTTAATACTACTAGGATAACCTCATGATGAAGGAACAAAGAATGATCTTTTCTCCTTTCAATAGGAGAAATAAAGTCAGTAGCCTACAACCTTAATGGGGAGATCTTCAACAGAACTGACCGTGTTCTCACTGTGGTCTCAGAATTACAGATACATTTCTATAGTTTTTGAGATAGCCAATATGTTATTCTTCCTTAAAACAGCCTGAACAAAAACAGATGGCATTAAGGAAAATGATAATATTCTGGTTGCTTCGAAGCTCTAGAATCAGGAAAAGCACATCAAAAGCCAAGCCACCTTGTTGGCAGAAGCTCAGTTACCACCTGCCAAGGGATTTCTAGAGCCTCCTTGACATAAAATCCTGACCTCTTAACTTTGCAAAGGCTAGCCCTTAACAGTAATGTTCTTCCCATGAACTTTAAGAAATTCTGGGTTTTAGTGGTGGCAGTAGCGCACACCCTTGATCCCAGCTCCCAGTAGGCAGAGACAGGTGGGTCTTCATAAGTTTGAGGCAGCCTGGTCTACAGAGCTAATTCCAGGGCAGTCATGGTGGTTACACAGAAAGTCCCTGTTTCTAGACACTAGACAGAGACAGATAGCTGGGGAACAATCGAATCTTTCTAAAGTTTCTAGGAGGGACAGGCCTAGTTGGGGAGGTTCTTGCTTCACCCATTTTTTTATTTCTATTCTTGAGCTAAAATCCTAATTTACTCAGAGATCATGTGAGTAATTCTTATTACATCTCCTCCAAAATTGATGCTGCACCAAGGAAATGAATGTATATTATTAATGGAATTGGCCTCTGATTGTGGAGTCCTTGCTGGCTATGGAAACAGACCACTTAATACAAGGGACTAGTTGGCCCAGACTTTTTTGAATAGGGGCCAGTAGAACCCAGCATTATAATCTTGAGAATTGCATGTCAGATAATTGTATGCACTAACCCACTCTCCAACCTCTTACTGGCTTGCCCTCACACGTGGAGTACAGGCATACAGTACAGAGAGGTTAGGCTATGGCTCTGGAGTCAAATTACTTGCATTCACCAGTTTGCCCCTACCACTTACCTATTTGAGCAATACTCTCAGTTTCTCTGTCACAATTTCTTCATTAGTAATATTGCTTATACTTCAGATTTACTACAGTCTTGCATCACTTTTCTATCAACATGTTTATTTGTTGTAGTTCATATGTATGTATGTATGTGTATTTAGAGTATATGGACATGCATGTGTGTGTGTGCCTGTGTATGTGTGTGTGTGTGTGTGTGTGTGTGTGTGTGCAGGCGTGAGCACACACATGTGTGCATGTTAATGCTAGAGGACAATTTCAAGTATCATTCTTCAAGTGCTGTTGTTCCTCCCCCTTTATTTTTGAGGTTCCCTTAGTAGACCTGAACTCGGTAAACTGATAAGGCTGGCTATCCAAGAAGTCTTGGAGAGCTACCTGTCTCTTCTTTTGCTTGCTGAGACCATAAGCCCACATTATCATGCCTGAATATTTTTTTTAACAACTTTAAAATTTATTATTATACTGTGTTTGTGACAGCATGTTGTGTAGAGGGCATGCATCCTATAACACACACGTGGAGATCACAGGACAACACAGTGGAATTGGTTCTCTCCTTTGACCTTTACGTGGGTTCTAGAAATTAAACTCATGGCACCAGGCAAGTTCCTACTGAGCCATCCTGCCAGCCCAACTTAGCTTAAAAAAAATCAATTGTAAATCAAAGTCAGATCTTGACGTTTGCAAGGCAAACACTCTAGCAACTGAACTATCTTCCCAGCCCCATCTAGTTCTTTTGTTAGACACTTTGTGGAACAGTAAACTAGAGTACAGCTTTGTCTCTCTCATGCTACTTAACATGTAGTATGCATAAAGAAATTGATGGTCCCTTTTCTAAAATAATCTTCCAAATTTTTCACTCTAAACTTAGACATTTTAATCTCTTTCCCCTTTTCTACACATGGCCATAAATCTATAGTGAAGATTATGCTTCTTTAAATTATTCATTTACTCAATTAATTGTTCTGTGCTATTTAATTAATGTAGGCTCCACAAATCTCAGGCCTTTTAGAACTGTCTTTTCTTAGGTTGCCACTCTGTATTGCCTCTTTATTTTTCTGTTTGTCCTGTAACTATTGTGGTTACCATTCTTAACTATCTTTCTGCTCCTGTCTATCCACTTAGCAAGGTCATTTTGAATTCCCTTCCCATCTGCTAAGGAGTTCACTTCTCTCTAGGTGACTACCTCCATTGAATTAATGAGCTTTTTACTTCTCTAGCCAGGTCACTGACAGGAGGGAAAACACGACTTTTGCCTCTTTCAAAAAACAAGTTATTACTCTCCACATCCTTAAGACCAAGAGTAGGTATGTGGGAAACCATGTGCAAGGAGAGTAAGGACTGTGATAAAGACATACTTCTGTAAGAAATACTTCAGATTGTTAGAATAAGTGATTTATTGGCTCAATAATTTTTTGCTTAATTGCTCAGTGACCTGTAATATTATAGTTCAGATAATTAGCTCCAAATTCACTCTCATGTTATTTTTGCTGTTTTTTTAAAAAGTCTGCTTACATCTGTCTCATGTCTGGAGTTACCTGGTAGATGGGGTGGATTTCCTCTATGTCTAAACCAAATTCAGCAAACCAGAAATTAAGAAGATGGTCCAGCATTTAGTATAATATAATTGAGAAGCTCCTAGATGCTGGGTGAGAGCAATGTATATAACTCTTTAGTTACTAACTGGTAGTCTTGACTTTAACTGAGTAGAATATGAACAGGTTCTTATGAACAAAAAGGTAAACTACCAAATCAATCTACCACTGATTCATTGGATGAAAGGAAAAATGTTTGCATTTTTTCTTCCTCTCCACAAGAAGTCATTGTAGGTACAAACACACACACACACACACACACACACACACACACGAATAAAACACATCCTTATTAGAAGTCATTACATCCTTAGCTTAAGTCAAGTTGTGTTCTAAATAATTTTATCATGATGGAAGTTGTGTTCAGCTTTCCTGGATGGCTCACATTACTTCATAGGTTATGGAAGGTGACACAGCCTATACTATTCACCATTAATCTTGGAAGGTTCCCATCTAGCTCAGAAGAAGGCTGCTTTATACCTTGTCTGGCCAATCAGCCCCACAGTGGTGTGTTCATGATTGCCTCCTCTAACACTAGAAAGACCCATGGCAAAAGGCAAAGACTCAGCCACAGCTAAAATTTAAGGTGAGATTTAGTCAATTAATTTGCTTCATTTTTCATTCAAAAACAAATTGATTGGCCTTTCCCCACACACGAGGAGACTTTTATAAAGACAGACTGAGAAGGTCCCAGGAGGCCTTCAGCCTAGTGTTTTGCTTTGCCCTGCTGGGGCTCCCCTGTTATAAATTCAAGCTTCTAATGTCAGCTCCATCCTTTGTTGAGCTTTAAGGCATTTCTGGAATTACTCAGTAAAGAGACTTTGACAATCCCCTGCCCTGTTCTTAGGTCATAGAGCTGATTTATGGCTGAAGGACAGTCTCTAAACAGAAGATGAAATTGGAGAAATGTTAGCCATTATTAAAGTGGGCTCAGGGGTTTCTCCTGCTGATTAGTGCAGGTCATAGGAATAATCAGCTTGAAAGCACCCACTTACTGCTATTTTGTGAGTTTTACTGAAGGAAAATGAAAGTTGTCCTTAAAGAGTGTTTAAGGCTGGAATCTGGAGACATGCCTGTGGTGCTGTGGCAGACTCTGTTGTCTGTGGGACAGCTTGACAGCCTGAGACCAGCTTTAGAAATGGCTTTCCACACTAAAGTCAATTGTTAAATCCAAGATGTTTTCAACCAACATTTGTCAACCTCTGTTCTTTCTACTCAGGTACCATGGTACTAGGTATGTTGGATTCAGGAGAGAACGAGCAAAATTTAAAAACCATTAACAAAGACCCTTAGCAATTTATAACTTACTGGGGACAGACCTCAAGTAATAAGAAATAAATCATCAAATGATACTGAATGGTTCAGGTTCAGAAGAAAAGCAGAGATGAGAGGATGCCCGAAGAGCTGTGGTTACGTGTCATGCTAGTATGTGTGCTGGTTTTCTATTGCTACACTCTTAAGTTTTTAAAATTACTGCAGACAAATGCTTAAAGTAACTTGAATTTGTTGTCTTCTAGCTTTGTAGGCTAGTCCTACACCAGCCTTTCTGGGCTAAAATCAAAGCATCAACAGACGCTGAAGAGAAAATACTTGGTCTTCTTCTATGCTCCCATATCTTGTTGCCCACCTCATCTGTCAAAGCATTTTCATCCTTCATTCATTCTTCCCACTGCATCCAGCACAGACTCTGTTTCAGAAGTTCCTTTGCTTGGATGGAGTCCAGGCAGACTCCAGAAGAAACTTATGGTATGGTCACTGCAGTGGTTTTAATGAAAATGGCACCCACAGGCTCATATATATGAGTACTTGGTCCCCAGTTATTAGTGGGACTATCTGGGAAGGCTTGGGAGGTGTGACCTTGTTGTAGAAGGTGTGTCCCTACAGGTGGGCTTTAAAGTTTCAAAAGACTCCTGTGATGCTCACTTCCTTCTCTCTGTCTCATGATGTAGATCAAGATGTAAGCTCTCAGCTGTTTTTCTGCTCTGCCATCATAGACTCTAACCCTCTGAATACATAAGGCGAAGTAAACACTTTCTTTTATATCTTGGTGTTTTGCCATAGCAATAGAAAAGACAATCAGTTAACTAGCAGTCTTAATTCCATTTGCTACAAGACAAATTCTAGTGCACAAGCCTTCATAAACTTTTCTACTTGCCATGAATACTTTGTTGCTGGAAAAAATGTTTTTAAATTTAATTTTACATACCAACCACAGTTTTTCCTCCCTCCTCTCCTGCTTCTTCCTCCGATCTCCCCCTCCCACCTCCCCCCATCCACTCATCCTCCATTTCCATTTAGATGTGGTAAGGACTACCATGGGAATCAACAAAGCATGGCACATCAAGATGAGTCAGAACCAAGCTCCCCCCACCCCTGCATCAAGGCTGAACAAGACATCCCACCATAGGAAATGGGCTCCAAAGTGCCAGCTCATGCATCAGGAACAGGAATAGGTCCTGGTCCCACTGCTATGGGACCCACAAAAGACCAAGCTACACAATTCTCAACCAAATACAGAGGGACTAGGTTGGTCCCATGCCAACTCCTGATCTATCTGCTCAGGATCCATGAGCTCCTACAAGCTCAGGTCAGCTGTCTCTGCAGGTTTTCCCACCTATGATCTTGATTCTCCCTTGCTCATTCAATCCCTCAACCCTCTCTTCAACTGGACTTCTAGAACTTGGCCCAGTGTTTGTTTGACTGTGGATCTCTGCATCTGCTTCTATCAGGTACTGGGTGAAGAGTCTATGATGACAACTAGGGCAGTCACCAATCTGATTATAGGGGAAGCCCAGTTCAGGGAGCCTCTCCACTATAGTGAGGAGTCTTATCTGGAGTCATCCTTGTGAATTCCCAGGAGTCTCCCTGGCCCCAGGTTTCTCTCTAACCCCACAGTGGTCCCCTCTCCCAAGAAATCTCCACCATCATTCTGCTCCATCCCACCCACCATCTGATCTCTCAGGTTCCCATCCTCTCATCCCCTCCCCTTTACTCCTTCCCACGCCCAGTTTATCCAGGTATCCCATCTACTTCTTCTTCCCAGGAAGTACCATGTGCCTTCTTAGGGTCCTTCTTGTTACCTAGTTTCTTTGGGGCTGGGGATTGTAGCCTAATTATCCTTTGCTTTACATCTAATATCTACTTATGAGTAAGTATGTACTGTGTTTGTCTTTCTTGGTCTGAGTTACCTCACTCAGCATAATTTTTTATAGTTCCATCCATTTGCATGCAAATTTCATGACATCATTAATTTTTTTTTTACAGCTGAGTAATACTTCATTGTGTAAATGTACCACATTTTCTTAATCTATTCTTCAGTTCTGCCTATTATAAATAAAGCTGCTATGAACATAGTTGAGCAAGAGTCCTTTTGGTGTAATTGAGCATTCTCTGGGTATCTGCCCAAGAGAGGTATCACTGGGTCTTGAGGTAGGTTAATTACCAATTTTCTGAAAAACTGCCATACTGATTTCCAAAGTGACTGTACAAGTTTGCACTCCCACTAGCATTGCAGGAGTGTTCCCCTTATTCCACATCCTCTCCAACATAGGCTGTCTTTAGAGTTTTTGATTTTGGCCATTCTCACAGGGGTAAGATGGTATCTCATAGTGATTTTGAGTTACATTTTCCTGATAGTGAAGGATGCTGAACACTTCTTTATGTGTATCACAGCTATTCAGATTCTTCTGGTGAGAATTCTCCGTTTAAATCTGTACCCCATTTTTAAAATGGGATTATTTGGTATTTTGATGCTGTAGAAATTTTATGTGACTCTGAAATATAAATTAATATAATGTAAATCATATTATATAAATATGTAATATAAATATAAAATATGTACACAATAAAATATTTACTGATAATCAAGGTTAAAAACCTTCTTTGTGTGCATACAGTTTTAATATTTATTAAAGATGAGAGCAAATTTAATGTGGTATGTTTGTCTATTTGGGGAATAAAGATCCTAAATATGAGAGAATACCAGTGCAGATGGACAGGAGAGAGTTGATGGCATAGAGAACATTAGTAGGAGGATCAAGTGATGAGGGATGGAGAGGAGGGCTTGTGACACTCGGTATCAGGGCTATGTGAAAAGAGGCTATGCAGAGTCCCATGTTTCTATGGTCCCATCTGTGTTCTGACAGGATTTCTGGCTTGTATGTTGAGACTAGGAAGCAGAGAGTGCAGAACCCGTAGACCTGTGAGGAGGTAATTGCACTAATCAGATGAGAAATTCTAATGGCTGGGATAAAGATGGCAGTAATGAGTGATCAGAAGAATCAAGATTTGCATATAATGTTTATAAATATTTGAAAATATGTTTTGGTATAATTTTAGTCTTATGGAAAGTTTAAAAAATGAACACAATGAGACATAAATTCTAGAGAGTTACCAAAATTAGGTAACTAGAACAGATACTGGAATGTCATCTGGCCTTGGGACCTTGTTCAGATGTCACTATTTCCCCCAAGTATACAGACAAAAAAAGCAAAATAACACTATGGACCACATATCATACAGTGTGACCTGTCTTCAGCTACCTATGCCTTTAATAATACTGATAATTTAAAGAATGCAAGTCAATGTTTCATTTATTTCTCCTGTAGATGACCCTCAATTTGAGTGTCTTGTGATTTTTTTCTCATAATAGGCTTTGCATTTGGGGGAAAAAACCTCACTGAATTAATGCTGTGCCCTTCACAGTACATTATCTATCAGGATAGGCAGGGGTTCATTTGTCTGTTTTTTAAGGAGCTACCTGTTATCTCTACAATAGTCTCTGTTTTCCTTTGGTAACTAATAATGATTGGAGGGGAGATTCTTTGAGATGCTGTTAGTTGCTACTCATCTCACTTGCTCTTGCTGCTTTTGTTTTGCATGAATGAATCTTGTCTACATAGGTAATTATTACAATGCAAAATGATGCCTTTTCTGATTCACTTTGTCTAAATTTACTGATTGGCTGTAAATGAAATAAGGCATTTTCCTTCTACTCTATTACTTGATCAAAATTAATTGATTTATAATTTATCAGTAAATTACAACTCATTAAGTCATTATTTGTTTATATATTAAGATTTTGGCTTCTGTGTCTTCCTGATGTATCTTCAATCTATTTGAGCACTTTCTTAATCATGATGCAATAAGATGACCTGACTCATTTTGTACTTACACAGGCTGTACTCCAGAAATCACCCATCTCTTCTTTCCAAATTGATATATTGTTGCTAAGTAGTCTACTGTTTTTTAAGACTTAGTTTGTTTTGAAAGCATAACAAAGACAGATGGTAGTAACAAACATCTTTAATCTCAGCACTCAGAAGGTAAAGACAATCAGATCTCTGTGAGTTCCAGGCCAGCCTGGTCTACAGCATGAGTTTCAGGACAGCCAGAGATACACAGAGAAACTCTGTCTCAAAAAAACAAAAAAAAAATTGAGGAAAAAGAAGCATCAAGGATGGTTCCCAGGTTTCTGGCTTGAATTAATGAAAGCATGGAGGGATCATGAACCAATATGGAGAAAATTAATGGCTTGGAGGAAGGAACCAGAGGACAGCTTTCTTTACTAGGCTGAGATGCCTAGTAAAGGCACCTTCAACAGGGTGTGTAAGTAGTTGGATAGATGAGTATGTGGTTACACACAGAATCCTGGACTAGATATAAAATATGCCAGCCATCAACATATGAAAGATATTAAAATCCAGAAGGGTTTAAGCCATCAATAGAATGAAGGTATGTGTCTTAGTTTGGATTTTTATTGCTATGAAAAGACACCATGACCACAACCACTCTTATAAAGGAAAACATTTAATCGGGTGGTTCACTTACAGTTCAGAGGTTCAGTCCATTGTCATCATGGTGGAGAGCATAGCAGCGTGCAGGCAGCCATAGTGCTGGAGCTTAGAGTGCTAAATCTTTCAGGGAACAGGAAGTCAACTGACTGTCACACTGAAGGAAGCTTGAGCAAAAAAGACCTCAAAGCCCACCCCTACAGTAACAGCTCACAACTCCTAATAGTAACATTCTCTTTGGAGGCCTTTTCTTTCTTCTTCTTCTTCTTCTTCTTCTTCTTCTTCTTCTTCTTCTTCTTCTTCTTCTTCTTCTTCTTCCTTCTTCCTTCTTCTTCTTCTTCTTCTTCTTCTTCTTCTTCTTCTTCTTCTTCTTTCTTCTTCTGTTTCTTCTTCTTTCTTCTTCTGCTTCAAACCAACTCAGTAGATAATGGAAAATAAAATAGCAATGCTCCAACTTTCAGGGAATGCCAGTATAAAAGGAGTGAAAGAAGAGGAATCAACAAAGGAGACTGGAAAGACATGACCATCAGGGGAATGGAGAACAGAGTACTCAGGGTTCCAGAAGGCAGTCAGGGGAAGGAGCCAGTCAAGGAGAGAGTGATTATATCAAATGTTTCTGCTAAGTCAAGTTAGACAAAGACTGAAAATTGATTATTCAACTAGGTGGTCATTCTGCTTGGAGGTGGAGGGCACTTCAGAGAAAATAAGACATGAGGAATTAAACAGAACATGCCTAGATTAAAAAAAAAAAAGTAAAGGGATTGCTGTAAGAAGGAACAAAGGGAGAGAATACTTACCTACCACCAGAGAATTATGGCCATAAGAAAGGTCCTGTGCTTATTTTATAAGATGAAGAAAAAGCAGCATGCTTGTGTATAGATAAAAGAGTCCGGCTAGAGAGGGAAAACTATGAAGCCCAGTAGATGGGGTGCTAGAATAGGTTCCATGCCGTCTTCTCACTTCTAGACACTGCCCATGTTTGTTGGCTATCAGTTCCTGTCCACAGTTTTTATAAGCAGCCCTGATACTACCTGACATCACCTTGCTTGTCAATGCACCCAGCAAAGGCTCTCTGATGTTTAAGGACTCCTACAATTTATCAGATGATGAAGATAATCTGTTCTCAAGGCCTTAAATTACTGGAGCAAACTGGTGATCACAGCTGGCTGTGTTCTGTAAAGGAGCATGTGGGAATACAGCTGTGCCTTTTGGAGGGCTGTTTTTCCTGCATCCCTGAATGAAGTACTACTGTACTTGGTACCATTGGTTTCTTGGGTGGTTTCGGTCAATTGTAGGTAAAGAAGGCTAAATTCATGTGCCATGCAAATCTGTCATTTGATGCTAATTAAACTGCTCTTACTTAACTATCACTACAAAAGCAGATAGATACATTTCTGGATCATCTTGAATTCTACAAAATAACTGTATCCCGTGTCCCTTATACATAGCTTCTAGATAATTCCACTGGTGGAGCTCTGGTGAGAGATTCAGCAGAAGGAAGAAACCAGGGTATTTTTTTTTCCTTTTATTTCTGCCTTGCGGCATGGTTTTCTGTCCCAATTGCATTTCTGCATGGCCCCAGCTCCCTAGGTGGCCAACTCCTTGAGACTAGCTTCAGCTAGAAGTGTCAGCTTTTGAGTTTTAGTGTTATTCCCAGAGTCATTATGTCTTCCTGCCATCAGTGAACTCTTGGCTGCCTTCATTCCCTAAGTGGCTTCTCATTCTTCCATCTGCATGGGACAATTCCCTGGATTCCTTTTCCCTCTTTGAAATAGCTAGTTTCTGCCTTCTCACTGATCTTCCACTGATGGAGTAGGAAATAACGCTATGCTAATTTCAGTGCTGCAGTCACTAAAATATTCTTACCTGTCAATCTGTAAAGGATTCTTACACTCTAAAAAAAAAAATAAATAAAAATAAAAACTTTGACAGAAAATCCATTCAGTTTAAGATACATATAAAAGAAAATTGTACTCTTACAGCATTTCTGACATGAGATATGTGGTTTGTTGTTTACTTACTGAGTCCTTGATGTCACAGGGCGAGCTCCATGCTACATGAGAAAGGAATTTTGGGACATCACTCTGTGAGCTGCTGGAGATTAGATTTCTGAATGTTGGTATAGCAGACGACAGGACCGTATCCCACTGACAGTGTCAATCAAAGACACTCTATCATGGCTTTGGGGCACAAAGGGCAGGATAAAGAGAATTCTGCTTGTCTAAGAAGTGATTTCCTCTGTTTCAAGGAGAGGAAAAACTGGGACAGGATGCAATCTGGGGTGTCAGATGGCTAGTTGCCACTTATTTCTTCTTCAACACACACAGTAGCAAAGAGATGAAGGATGCTGCCTCTCTTATGAATAGCAAGGCTATTATCTAGGAGGAGAAGATTAAAAAATAATTTGCATACGTGATTATTAGGACGGAAAAGGATGACTCTAACACTGCAGCTCTTGATACAACTTTGTGGCTTTCTGTGGCTGAGATAATGTACATAAAGCAGAGACCCCGCCATCTGACTAATTAACTCGGCAGCAGGGAGGGAATGGATGAAAGGATAATTAATAGGTCAAAGACCCAATGCTGTGTTATGATTATTTGAATAATATTATGATAATTTGAATAACGTACAAGAGTTTGTGAAAATTGGTTGCTGGCTAGGACTCCAGCTGACAAAACATTTGAATCATGCTCATTTTATACCTCCTGGGTAGTCTTCCTTCCTTCCTGAAAGTGCTGAGCATATGTTTGAATATTGGGGGTGGGGTGAGGGAGAAGGGTAGGAAATGATTGTGAAAGAAATACTACTTTAAATATCCACAGCGGGATTATGCTGTCGTCCATGGCCACAGCATAGCTCTTCCCCTTGCTTGCCTCATTGACGTGACCTTGATGGGCAGTACACAGGCTGTCCAGTCTGCAGACTGCTGGTGACACGAAGAACTTAGTGCTCACCTAGCTTTAAAAAAGATCAAATTCCTTTTCTTTTATTATTTTTAATTATGTGGATACCTGTGCAAACCACTACAGGTACCCTCAGAAGTCAGAGGCATCAGCTCTCATGGAGCTGGGCTATGGGTATTTGTGAGGTGCGCTACAAGAGCAGCGTGCTATCTTAAGTACTGAACCATCCGCCCAGACCTTACAGGTAGTTTTCTCTAATTTGATTAAGTCTGAAATTGATAGATTTTCATGTTTATTCTGGAAGACAAAACCAGAGAACGGCTCTCATCTTCAACAAACAGCAGCTTGAAGTTCAGACTATAGAGTCAGAAAACTTCAAAAACACCGAGTGTGCACTACACAGAAATTGTTTTTGAAACATATTTTGATTTCCCAGGCAACGTGTTTGTAACATGTCACACTGGCAATTGTGTGTGATGACCGCACAAGACGTCTCAGTGGCTATTTCCCCCTTGTGTTTCTTTTCACATTGCCTGAGGCTATCTGGCACAGGTAGGAAGGGCTGTATCTCCTGAGCTGTACCCATGTACTTCCAACAAGAGTTCTTCTGTGAAAAATGTGGCTGCTGACTGTCTTCATATTGGAGATGTTCTAGGAGACACTCTTGGAGAACCTACTGGAATCCAGAGGTAGAGGGCAGGACACTGATGCACCACCTGTAGTGCACAGGATGGGTTATCTGACTCACAGCATACTGAGAAACCTCTGGTGGATGGAAGAATGGCAATAAAACTGCCTTGTGTAAGAACGTCTTGAAATGTTCATCGCCTAGAAGACTTACTTAGCTATTAAAATGAACGGAATCCCATTGCATGTGATTAAGTGACTAACCTGTGCTGGGCCTTATGTACACCTGCTATATGGCTAAAATTTGATCACTAAGGATCAACAGTAATTAATGAAGAGGGCAAGACATTCTTAGTCTCAAGAAGGCAACCATCAAAGACAATGGCAATAGGAAGAGAATATATTTCTAAAAGACGACTACCTAGGCAAGCAATGGCCCCAAGAAGAGCCCCACAACTGTTGCTGACTTCTGTCACCTGTTACAATGGAACTGTGACCATTACAGTGACTGACCATGACTTTAGAATGCCAGGCTCTGAATCTCCTAAAATTATGATCTGGCTGCCCACCTGCACAGAGCTTGTAACACACAGTGAACTCTCTCTAGCTATTTTAAAGAGTTTTTCTCCCACCCATCAATTAAGCTGGGAATGCATAGCATGTTATTTACTGACTGGTAGGTGAATTAAGTGGATAGAGTTATTTCTGAAGCAGAAACAAAGCAAGCACAATATATTTTCAGGGGACAGTGTTGACGGCCAGGAATGTGCCACGTGGCATTTAAAAATAGTTACAAAATTTTAGGAACTCAACGTGTACTTTGATAGCGGCGATTGGGCTTTAACTAGGTTGGAATCATAGTTTTTCCAGCTTGTGTATTTTCTCCTTTATTCCATTTTCCAAAGCAAAATTCACATTTAAACTGCCAAGCAGCTTGAAAAAAAAAAACCCAACCCATTCCCCACTACTCAGTTTCTGTAAATAAATAGTAAGTATGAAAATAGAAAATACATATTGTTTACAAATTGTTTCATGTAGAAATTACAAATACCCCAGAAATCAGAATGTATTCTTGAACTACAAGCATGTGGGGGTTTGTGTGGCTTTCTCTTATTTGAAATGTGAATGTATGCTACTATGTAGCTGTCACTTCAAGAAATAATAGCGTCCCTTACATATTAAAACTTCTATTAGCTGCATATGATTAAAAACCAGATTCAGACAATTTCTGCTAGTTTCTAAATATATTAATCTTTGCATAATAAATGTGCATTTATGGCATTGATGGAAGCAAAGTGTAGATATTTTGTGAGATATTTTCTGTGCTCATTTCCTACATTTATTTCCTAGGGAGTCCTGGTTCTTGGACTCTGCTTTCCTCTGGTAGTGGCTCATGTAAAACTCTAAACTAGAATTGCCTTGGAGATGGGCTTTCAGGTATGCCTGTGGAGGACTCTCTTGATGGCATTACTTGATAGGGAAAAATTCATCTTAATTGTGCATGGGACAGTTCTCTGGGCAGGGAACCTGAGCTGTATAGAGACAGCAAGCTGAGAGCTTGCTTGGCTTCCTTGCATTCACTTCTGAGTACAAATATAATATGATGCTTCTTCAAGCTCCTGCTGCCTCGATTTCCCTACCATGTAAACTGTACCCCTCAACTACCAGCAGCAATAAATCCTTTCTCCCTTAAGATGCTTGTCAGTCAGTCATGGTATTACATCAAAGCTGAAAGAAAGGTAACTAAGACATCCCTTCCTTGAAGCCATCTTTCTAGTGGTACCTTCCCTGGCACTCGTGGAAGAGTTAATTGTGTCTGTGTGGTTTCCCTATTGTTTTATATGTAACTATTAGAACACTTGGCACATAGAATTGTAATTACTTATATGCATGCCTTCTCAACCAGAATATGAGCTTGAAGATTACAATAGCCATCAATCATCAGTGCCCTGAATTCCTCAGGCTAGGATGGCTAAAAGGCAGCAAGTAGTGATTTAATGTGTGATGAATGAGTAAAAGTTATCCATTAACATTCTGGCCCTTTCCCTCAGCCTTTTCCATCTAATTTTCACAGGAAACAGATTTGCTACCTGTTATTTCTATAGGACCGAGTTGTTGTCAAGCCCTTTATAATAGCTTATCTTAACAGGTTGGTATGTGTTATCCCCAGCTCTGACATGATCTGCCTGCTGGTTGCTTCTGCCTTCACTTCAGCTAGGTGTTTTCAATTACTAACTCAGCCCAGACTGACAGAAATCAGATTGCTTTCTGCCACCACCAAAGCCATAAAACAGCTATGGGTCTAATTTGATCTGCTGTCTCCCAGACACAGCTCTGACTCCAGACGTCTGTTTATGTAAACAATTGGTATCCTGATGGTCTAAGCTACTGTTAGTGTAGATTTTAATTAATTGTAGTGGGGAGTAACCAAGCTGAAGAATGCATACAACAGTGATTTAAAGCCATGTAAAGGGAAGGGTATATTATTTAAAGAGATGGAATGAAGAGTAGAAGAAACAACAGACAAGGAAGAATTAACCTGCAGAAGCTGTGCTGTTGACGAATCTAAAGAGTGTTAAACACAACAGAAGCAAGGGCTGATAGAAGGAAGACAAGTACAATCTGGAATGGACACATTTAACGAATTTGAGGTAGGAGGGCATAAAGGATTGAGCTTCCCCACAGAAAACAACAAGTTATTTGTGAATCACTACTGCACAATTGTAAATGAGATAACAGAGTCCCTTATTTCTGAACAAGGGTTGTTATTGATGCAAATAGCAAAGCATTGTTTCTTAGTCATAGAGGGGCAATTGTTCTGGACTTTATGATAGTGGCACTTGGGGAAGAGAGTTCAACGAGGATACCGGTAGTTAACATCCCAGCATCACCAAGATCATGCATACACTTGGAGAGTTTATTGTCCTCATTGCAATATTGAATGACATCATGGTTAGCATCTAGGTACTTCTACAACTCAATACTTTATTTTCAGAAGAAGGAAAGTAAACCTTAAAACTCAGGGTCTTTTCCACGCTACATCTCTGGTTCTATGGTACCAGAGTAAAAAGCCTTTCTTCCTGAAAGTTTTGGTCTATCATTGTCAGAAATATGGTCTCACTGTGTAGCTCAGGTTGGCCTCTCATAGACTTGCTTCAGCCTCCCAAGTGTTGGGATTATACAGTATGATAGGTATCGTAGTTAGGGTTTCTATTGCTGTGATGAAACACCGGGACCAAAGAGCAAGTTGGAGAGGAAAGGGCTTATTTGACTTACACTTCAGCATTGCTGTTCATCACTGAAGGAAATCAGGACAGGAACTCAAACAAGGCTGGATCCTGGAGGCAGGAACTGATGCAGAGGCCATGGAGGATGCTGCTTACTGGCTTGCTTTCCCTGACTTGCTCAGCCCAACTTCTTATAGAACCCAGGACCAGCAGCCCAGGGGTGGCACAACCCACCATGGGCTGGGCTTTACCCCATTGATTACTAATTGATAACATGTCTAACAGCTGGATTTCATCTAGGCATTTCCTTAACTGAGGCTTCTTCCTCTGATGAGTCTAGCTTGTGTGAAGTTGTTGCAAAAACCCCTGCCAATACAATAGGTGAGAACCATCAAGCCTGGCTTCCAGTTCTTTCATCATGTTCTGGTATTTTCTGAACCATGTTTCTTTTCTTTTTTCTTTTTTCCTTCCTTCCTTCCTTCCTTCCTTCCTTCCTTCCTTCCTTCCTTCCTTCCTTCCTTCCTTTCTTCCTCTCTCTCTCTCTCTCTCTCTCTCTCTCTCTCTCTCTCTCTCTCTCTCTCTCTCTCTCTCTCTCTCTCTCTTTCTTTCCTGAGATAGTGTTGTTTCTCTGTGTAGTTTTGGAGCCTGTCCTGGCACTTGCTCTGTAGACCAGGTTGGCCTTGAACTCACAGAGATCTGCCTGCCTCTGCCTCCTGAGTGCTGGAATTAAAGGCGTGCACCACCAGTACCTGGCTTGTGAATCATTTTTCAACATGCTGATCTCTAAATATTACAAGATAGAAGAAGGGGAACAATAGAGGTGAGCATTGAGGAAAATCCCTATTCAATAGCGTTTCTGAAACAGTTGCTTCTGACACAGGTTTACCTCTGTCATTGCTTATGCCTTTTGCCCTGTTGTAAGATGTTAACAACCTAAGTTGTATTCAAAGCATTAAGTTTCATCAACACTAAATAAATAGAGACAGCTGCTTTCTGAATCTGGGCTTATGTATTATAATCATCATAGTTTTTAATTTTCAGGGGAATGAAAACATTTTTCTCTTTCGAAAAGTAAACAACTTTAAGAATAACATTTGTAGAGTTAAGTATATCTCTTTTTAAAAATAGCTTTTTTTTTTTTTTTTTTTTTTGTAACTTATACAAATGGTGGCCAGTGGTACTGGACAAGGCTCTGGTTCCCGTGGAAACCAGCATTCACAGAATCCAACAGCCCATGGCGACTTGATGATTCTGGAGAAAACAACTGCACACAGCATCTCAGTTTACATAGTAAGATAGAAAATAATCAAAGCTCACACCTCAAGATTCATGAGCCAACTTTGCAAACATCAACAATGGCCTGTTACACACCAATGTAGACGTCACTTAGAGCTACTTTTAAGCAATAGACCATCTTGTCATGTTAAATATGTCAGATTCATTTTTTTATAAAAGTACATACATTTTCTATTTTCCTTAAAAAAAATTTTTTTGTGTGTGTTAAAATTTGCTTGGCTTGTTGTTCCTATATATTGTGTCCTTATAAGAGTAATGTATATCATTTCTCTTATATTTTTGGTTATGTGCCTAGCCTTTAATGGCTGAGCCATCTCTCCAGCCCCATATATCATTTCTATAAATGACATATTCCTTCCTAAAGACTATGCCCTTTGGTAGCATTTAACTATAAAATGTTTATGAATAACAAATACATTTCAGTAACACAATAAGATGAATTAGGATAGTTACAGTAGGGGTTAAAGCTTTCGATTTTAATCTGGGAACACACATGTGCTGAGTATTACTTGGCTATTATTGGATTTTGGCTTTTGGTTTTGTTCTTGATATGAATTTCATCTCTCTTTTTTTTTCTTCATTTCCCCCACTTTTGACCATGTTGTGAAAGATAATTAAATTGGTATTGAGTTTTGTGAACCCTGTGGAGAAAAGATTTATATCCACGTAGGAAATCTTGGGAGCATGAAGTTTTTACACAAATTCTGGGGTTTCTGTTGCTAGCTTGTTAGTAAAGTTGAGAGTTAGCCAAGAAGCATAAATGTAGAAGGTACTAGAGAAGGGGGGGTGGGTGGGGCAGCACTTTATGAAGGCCGAAGAATTGGAATTGTGTAGTCTTTTTCAGAATTTAAGCTAAAATATTTTAAATAAATAAGTTTATGTAGGTAAAATTGGGTCTAACAACTAATTTTTATTTTAAAGTCACTGATAAAAAAATCAAATCTAATGATATCCAATCATAATTGTTTGAAATATCAGATCATAAACAGCAATTCTATCAGTATTGATGATGAACTTTGACGTAGCTATACAGTCATATTAAATAAGAAAAAGAATCTAAATCAAAATTGCAGTAAATGTCTTACTGGTGTGTGTGTGTGTGTGTGTGTGTGTGTGTGTGTGTGTGTGTGTGTATGTGTGTGCGTGTATCCATGCGTGTGCATATATGAAAATAAAAATTATTAAAAATAACAGAATCTTAAAATAGGCGCGCTAAGCTGGAAACATTCTGCTCTCAGACAGCAAGACATAGTGTAAAGTGACCCCTAAGACAGTATGACATTGAAACAGGGACAAACATTATGTGGAACAGAATGAAACATCTTGATAAAAATCTGTGCATCTGATCACCTCGTCTGTGACAAAGATTATGTGGTGGAGCAGGAATCGATTGCCTTTTCAGTGATGCCAGGTCAATCACTTTCCATAGAGGAAAGGCATCTCCATCGACGCTGGAGAACTCTTCACCTCTCTTTTATAATCCCATCCCAATGTTCTTCAAGTTTCTCCTGAGCTTGGAGGGACTCACTGTTTCTCAGGTTTGACTGAAAGATGCATCCTCCCTGCATAGTTTGATCCTGGAGACCTGACTGAAATGATTTAGGATGAAGAAATGACAGACATCTAGAAACTGACAGACAGACCTACAGAAAATCTGGGATCACATGGGCTGTGCTTGCTCTGATTGGAGGCACCTGATGAGTCACATGCAGGAAACTCAGCTGGTTTACTGTATATTGCATAGCCAGGAGGAGTTAGCCAGTCTTGGTGGGAGGTCTCCAAAGCAGAGGAAGGGCATTCTCAGGTTGTTGTTAACCAGAAGGAAGCTGCTATTACTAGTTTTTATACACACTGGTCAACTGTTCCTAAACACTCCTACCTGGACAGGAGTAAGGCTTTGCCATGATTCCAAGCCTCACTCCAGAAGGCGTTATCATTTCCATGGGTCTGAGGTATTAGGATCCTTGATGTAGTTGTGCATATGTCAACGACACATATTCACTCCAGACTTCATTCAGTCCCCACAAGGGAAGACATCACTTTGAGTAAAAATGTTATCCTTTTTCTTTTAGTAGACTCAACTGAGAAAAAATCAGACAGATGCCAGGGAGTAGCCAGTCACTAAATGAGAAAAAGGCTGGTATAAGATATTTGGAAGGAAAACCAAAACTGCATTTTCCCAAATCAGTTGTGGCTCTTGAGTTGAGAAAAGTCGCAGAAAGACTCCTGTAGTACATGGGTGACATCTCCTTTTTCATCTCAAGCATGGCCAAGATGAGGAGAGGCTATGACGCTCTCAGGCAACACTGTGATGGGGGCTCTAGTCCCATTCTTTGCCCCTTAGTGAGAAAAGAAGTGGGAGGGAGTTACTAGAACTTGTTAACAAATAGACAGAGGGAAGAACTATCCTTGTTTAACCTCAATTCCCACAAAACAGTCATTTAGGATGTGATTTTTCCCTTCTAAAGTGGTAAGTAAACATTAGACATGGTTCTACAGGATGAGGTGTCTCAGGACTGAAAATCTCTTAGAGATACCGTCAAGATTCCAATCTTTCTCTGAAGGTTCAGGAGGCATACACCATGTCTTCTCACATCCTTCGAGCATGTCCTATTCCAATTATCTTAAAGTAGTGTTGGTAAATGTAGGGGACTTAAACTGAATGAGTAGTCTACCCAGCAGGGAATGGGTGAGTGCAGGCTCTGGCGCAAGGTTCCTTCTGTTCAAATATTAGCTTTAACAGTCAGATGTGTGACATATTAAACAAGTTACTGTTTTAGCCCCTTCTTTTCAATATAGAGCCAATGATAATATATAACTATCTGGGTTTAGAGATGATGAAATGAGTGACTGTATGGAAAGTTCCCTGCATGCTATCATCTCACACATACTAAATGACCGATACATGTTATATGCTCCTTTTTATCACCATGATAGTTTGGATATGGTCTGTCCCCCAAAGGTCCATGTGCTGGAGATGTAAGCTTCAGTGTGGAAGTTTATAATTGGGGCTCAATGGAAAGTTAGTAAGTTATCAAGTCATGGAGACACCATTCATAGGAGGGAATAAGGGAGGCCTTGTGGAACTGGATTAGTTTCTGCAAAAGCAGAGAGCATGGCACCTTCTGTTACTGAGTCTCTTTTCTGCCTGTACCACTCACCTCCTTTCCCTGTTCACTCCTTCCTTGTGCAACACCTGCCAGGGAGCTTTCCCCAGAACGAAGTGGAATTTGATAGTGTGCTCTCAAATCTCTAGCCAAGAAAACCTTTTTACTTTAGGAAGCACCCAATCTAAGACATTCTGTTAAACAGCACAGAATCAACTAATATAATCACTATTGACTAATATGATGAGAATAAGGCATTTGGTCTACATTGGCAAATCAAGGATGGGAAGATGCTTAATTTCCCCATCTTCCAAGAGGACTCTTGTGACAATGACTATAAGAAGCATTCCTTCATCTTATACATTTGAAATGATCCCACTGTGGAGCAGACTCAGATTATACCCATCTCTGCTATGTTGGACAGTTCTTTATTCTGCCAAGGAACATTTGCTCTCTGGAGACTGGGAGTTCTTGCAGGCCATCAGCCTGGTATAGGCTTACTTTCTCTTCCTTCTTCAAATCTACTAAGAATATGTTCCAATATATCTTCTTTTTAGAGTGATACTCAAAGCTGTCCTGCTCCCTCACTTTCATGCCCATTAGAGGACCCGTTGGCCCTCACCAACATACTACTCAACTCTTCCTTACTCACCTGGCTCCTTAAAGGAAGATACTTTCATCCCCAATGCCTCTTCCATTTTCTCAGGCAGTTACTCCTAAAGAGTTGCTGATGGAGTGAGTGAAGCCATATACCATATTCCTGGAGACATAGCCTCAGATAATATATCATAGTCATTTGAACTTTTCACTGGGGTATCTCATTCCTTTAACTAGAATGGAGTTCTTGAGAGAAGGAGAACATGTTGATGCATGTTTGTCAATGGATACCACATGTTTGCGCACACTGGTACTCTATTCCTCCATCCTTGGCATTTACCATTCCATGTGCAGGAGCATCTAAATCCCAACATCTCATCTCTGTGCCTTATAGTTTCCTTTGCAACCAGTATGTGCTCTTACTGTGTCTGTGCTTATGGGAAGTTAGAAATGTTGCAAGATTAACCCCACCACCCTAAGGCCACTCTCAGCCACTAAGTGCTGGGAATTGGTTAATAAACACTGCAGCCTTTGGTGAGGTGGATCTGAGGTAGATGTGCTACACCACCCCTAAAATTTTCAGAAAGAATAACCTCCAGTTACCCAAAGAGTACTTTGATATTGTAGTATTGTATACTTCATTTGTTGCCTATCTTTCCTACCAGTACTTTTTGGTTTACCTTCTTAACAACCTACCAGCATTGGATTACTGAAAGTCAGTATAAGAGTTTTTCTTATACTGAAGAGTTATAGGGTAGTAGGTTGACCACACCAAGGACAAAGATGAACAGAAGGAGCGGAGTTTCAATGAGACCAAGAGTGGGCAGGTGTTCTCTGCAGAAGTTATGGGGAAGAAGATGGATATCACAAATATGGATCCTAAAACTTTTGAGAGAAGAGCCCAAAGCAGCTAGAAGGACCAGGAGAATGCACTGTTAAATGGAATATATGTGGGGAGGGCAGCTGTGTGAAGGAGCAAGTCAAACTCTCTGAGTCTTTCCTAATCCACCTATGATGACATTTTGAGTAAATGACATTACTCAATAAAGACATCATTGGGCATGGACTGCAATTACAGATGGTCAGAGGCACTGAATCCTACCTACCTAATGGTAGGGCAACTATGCTGCATCCTCAGAATTCATCTAAGACCCTCTGGCATGGGATATCTGTAATCCAGCCATGAGGGAGGCAGTGACGTGTAGATCCCTGGAGCTCCTTGACCAGCCCACCTGGCATAGTTGATGAGATCTAGGTTCACTGAAGGCCCTACCAAAAACTGAAGAGTAATAGAGGAACACACCAATGATTGACTCCTGGCAGCCATCACCACCACACTACCACCACACACACACACACACACACACACACACACGTACACACATGTTGTTGCAGAGTTCTAAAATAGACAACCAAAGAGTAACCAAAATCAGTACTAGTATATCTCGGGAAAGCCCAGAAGAATAAAAACTGATTGACTTTATTCAACAAATATTTACATAACAAATGTCTGTAAGTTATTAAAGACTCAAAGATGAGAGGGTAGGATTTTTGTCTTAAAGGGTGAGAATGAATTATGGTCATTATTCTGTCTTCAATACTTTCCCCTTAATATGAACCATGGGTGAATCATCCCACAGGAAACACTCCTGTCTCATCCAGTTCCACTGCGTGGGGACAGACTTGCTGTGTTGTTAGTGCATCATTAATCTTCCTTCATCACAGAATACTTGAAAATGCTTCTCTTTGTCCTAGGGTTATAGGAGGACTACTAGCTCACAGACATTTATTATTATCTCTCTCATCATAAGACTGCCTTCCAACCACCCACCTCCCCTGACAGCTTGTCCAAAAGGCAAAATACACTTGCTGGACTTTTCACTAGAAGAGTTGGAAAGCATACAAGTCTATTTTATTTGGACAGCACAAGCAATGTGTGGTGAAGGCAACTACAATGTAAGACAGTCACAGGTCAAAACTGAGCTAAGTATCTCCCCAACTCTAGAGAGAGAAGAATTCAGCCTGGGGTAGGTTGGGGGCTCAGAAGTAATCTGGAAGTACCCTGTGGGGGTGTTGAGAATCTGTAAGCTTTCTGTAAGGAAAGATAGTTTTACAAAATAATTTATTATGGGATTTGGGAGCTGTTTGTTGCTCTTTGGAAATTACCCATTTTAGCATCTTGGAAAATCTGACATAAAATGAAGAGTAGAGGAAGAAAACTAAAACCCCAATTCTTTGCCACATTGTCAGGGTCTGTTTATTTGTCTGTCTCTCACTCTTTGACCTTGAAGGAGATTACTGAAAAGATAACGTTTTATTTGCACATAAAAAGTACACACAAACCAGTACTCATTATTTTTTACTAATACTACAGTAATTCAGAAAAGAGAGAGCTCATTATAGGTTTTAGGGATTCGCCAATGATTAGCTAATTAACAAAAAGACTAATTCAATGTTTATTTGTGAACTGACTATTGGGGGTTTGCGAAAGGAGCCCAGCCTCAGGAGAAGTGTTGAAAGGGCATTGACCACATGCAAACTGTAGGGGTGTGTGGAAGCTGTGTGAGGGTAGGGGGAGGCAGGACCAGAGAACAAGCTGAGCAGAAGGGGAGAGCAGAGTCTGAGAGGAATGAACATGGAGTGTAGGGGCAGTAATTTTCCTTGTTGTGTTTGCAGCAAGTCATAATACATCTTCAAAGAGGGCTGTTATTATAATTGCTATTGACTTAAGTGATTAAATCAGGAACATATCTAGTCTTAATGAAGAGAACTTGGTTTTCCCCCAGTTGCAAGAAACAAGAAAAAGGCCTTCCTGCACTTCAAACAAGCACAGAGATTCTGGAGTCCCTTTCTACCCATGGCCAATGAAAGAGTTATTTGTTGAGCATAATGTACAGTTATTAGCACAATAATGTAAGCATTTAAATATCTGGAAAGAGCCAGTATTTCTATTTCTTCCATATGAAACTGACATATATGGAAGGAGAATTAAAAACAACAACAGAGCCCACACCCAGATAATACTTTAGTTCTCTATATTGTAATCTAATTAAACTAATGTAAGATAACCTTGGCCTTGGCTGGGCCTGGGCAGCATAGGTGAGCACTGTGTATCTGAGAGTACTTGGTCCTGTTGCAAAGTTAGAATGACCAATTGGGCCTTCTTGTTATCCTCTAACCCAGTCTTGCTTAAGTATTGAGATTCTTGAAGGTGGAAAACGCAACCAGGCAAATACTCGAAGACATTTTTTAGCAGTCCCCTGTGTTTACTTTCACATCATGTTTGCTCTGTAACAAATCTATAACCATTAAATTGAGTTAGTTGTTATTCTTAAATCTGCGAAAGGTTTGTGACTTCACTGTAAAAAATAAACTGCTAACTGTCGAAGGGAAATAAAAAGAACCATCATTAAGGCAGGGGTTGGGGAATCTTTACTTAAAGGAGTAAACATTTTAAGCTTCCGTTCCAATACTATCTTACTTACCAAAGCAGATGGCAGTCTGAGGGCTGTGTTTTGACAACCCCTCGAATAAATGACATTTCCACTATTAAATCAATTGTTACATCTCATCCGAATGAATACAAGTAAAGGTCCTCTTAATTGTGTTTGATACCCACTACTCAGGTTGGAACTTGGTATATTGAAATGAGGCAACAAAAGTTATTGTAATAAGCAATTAAAACTTTATTTACAAATGATAAATATGCCTTTTTACCTTTTCATGTAGATATTTTTAGACAGGGTTGCATACAGCCTAGGCTGTTTTCTAAAGATCTTTGTAGCTATGGATGCCTTTGAACTTCTGACACCACCCTCCTGCCTCCAGCTCCCAAGTGGTGGAATTATCATCACGACTGACCCCCACCCCAGTCTTTACGCTGTGCTGGTCTGAAGCCTCACATTCCAGCCTCATATTTTAATTTCTAAGTCTGGAATATGTCCAGTAAATAAGGAGAAAGCAATATAGCACATAGTATATCTTTTGCAAAAATTTCACAGTAATATTTTCACATTTGCTCTGCATTATTTTTTTTAAAAGAAGAAAATATTACAGTTACATACAAATTTACCTCATTCTTCTTTTTTCAATGCAAAGATGTTGACTCATCATTTGTGGGAAGTCTGTCCTCCCCTGCGATTTTCTTTAGAATTTTCTTTTCTTTGCAATTCTGTTATTTGAGGATTCATGGCTTTCAGCAAACAGCCTTTCAGATAGGATATTTTCTACATTCTATTTTCTCTTCTGCTATTGTTTCTACTCCAGCATAGCTGGACCTTCAGCCCTCCATATTTTACCTAGTTTTTCTGTTTGTTTTTGTTTTGCCTTTTGGGGGGGGTTGGTTTTTTTGTTTTTGCGTGTTTTGTTTTGTTTTGTTTTTTATCCTTTGGATCCTCCTGGCAAATAGTTTTGAAGAAATACAAGTATAGAAAGGTCAAGGATAGCCCCAACCCCTGGAACATTGCAAGTTTCAGGCCTAGGATACATCAGCATCAAGTTCATGTTCCAGGCCTAGGATAGATATATCAGGTCCAAGTACGGGCCTAGGATAAATCAGACTCCATTCTGTAGGCTAGAAGCCAGTGATCAGGTCACTGTCATTTTCTCCATACTTGACAAAGTGGGAAGCAAAGTCCCCACCCTTACATCAACATGCAGCAGTTAAACTGCAACATGAACTTGGGAGATCAGAGATATCCAAATGTAGCTCAGGTTGCCTCAGCTGTGCTTCAGTGTGTGTACGTGGACATTTAATCACAACAGGGACATCTAGAAACCTAAACCTCAGGCAATTTCCTTGGTTGCTGTTCTGATTTACTAGGTCCCAAATTTGCTGCTCTGATTTGAAGTCATCTTATTGCTTTTGAACTCTGGTATACATTTTAAAAATTGTCCATTGTGTATACCTAGAAATTCTTTTCTTTGTGAGGGAACAACAAAATTCTGAGTTATGTTTGACACACTATTGGAAAACTTTGGGGGGACACATAGTAATATACTAGGGATTGAACCCAGGGCCTTGTGGATGCAGGGCAAACATGTTAACCCTGAGGTATATCCCAGGCTCCCTTGGGATCTCCATTGTAACCTAGGCTATACTTTCAAAGTTTCATGTAATATGTTCTGAGGGCCTCCTTCTGGAAAACATGATGCCACCGCACATTATGTGGCCCTTGAATTTTCTGAAACTTGGTGCAGGACTCCATCTCTCTGTATCTCCTGCACTTTGGATGCCTGTAAAAAGAACGCCATGTGGATGCTGCTGCCAAGTTCTGCGCCAGCTTGAGGTGGAGTCAAGCAAGCACAGGGAGAATTTAGCAGCCTAGGATTCCACTTAGATTGGGTTATTCACACCTTTCTTTTAACGATGAACTCCACAGTCTAGCCCTTTTACTCATGCAAACTGTGGGCATCTACCCCGAATGTACTTAGCAACATTGAACTACTCCCAGGATGTCTACAGGTACACCCCTGGGCAATGAAATAAGCTTATTTGCCCCCATGATGGAATTGAATAGGAATGACCCCCTACACTCATGTGTTTGGATGCTTGACCATAGGGGGTTTCATTATTAGGAGGTGTGGCTTTTTTGGAAGAAGTGTGTCACTGGGAGTGGGCTTTGAGTTCTCAGTTTCTCAAGCCACACTCAGTGTGTCATTCTCATCCTGCTGCTTCCCAATCCAGAGGTAGAACACTCAACTACCTCTCCAGGATCATGTCTGCCTGTGTGCCTCATGCCTCCCTCTGTGCTGACAATGTACTAAACCTCTGAACTGTAAGCCAGATCCAATTAAATGTTTTCCTTTCTAACAGCTGCTGTGGCGTGTCTTCACAGCAATAGAAACTCTAAGACATCCCCCAACAACATTCAGATCATTTTATTCAAATATATCCCCAGTGTATCCAGATTCAAAGGGCAATCTGGAAAGAACTGGTTTGAAATACATGTGTAAAAAAGGCAAAATTGTGTCCTCAAAATAAACTTTGGAAAGAGCCTATGTTTCATCTTATGCATACACATAACTTAGGCATGCGTATGATTGAGCCCTCACTCTGTGGCTTGCTGTCAGTCTCAACAGTGTATTCCACCCTCCACCCTCTCTAATTTGTTCTGTCTCTTTGCTTTGAATAAAGTTACTGCACTCCTTTTGCAAATCTGTGTGAGGTCTTATTTCTAGCCTTTGAACAAGAGGCCAAGAACCTGGAAGCACCTGGTCTAGACACTTATCACTTCTAACAGTTCAACCTCTATGCCTTGGAGACTGATCCTGGGAATGCACTTCCCTAAGTGGTTGTTGGGGGCAGGAAAACTTTGGGGTGGCATTCTTAGTTCAAGCTCTCCCTTTTCAAATGAATTTACATTTTCATAATTGGAGGCTTTTACGGGTGTGGCCTTGCCCTCAGGGTGCAGTCTCTTATTGTCTTGTGGAACCCTAACAATCATGTCTGCTTTCTCCACATTCACCCTAACATGATCATATTCCCCCACCCACCTTCTTTTTCTGGAAGACTTCACATTTTTCATACCATGCTGCTCTTTCATTGCAGACCTAATTGCAGCAATCACTAACTGGACCACAGCCTGTATGCTGTGGTGTCCTGACACTTTCTCTGTCAAACAACTTAATTCATTTCTTTTTAATTCAGCCTCACTCAAATTTCCAGGGCATGAGCACAACAAAGTCAGATTTGCTGTTAGAATACACCCAGGGACCTTCGCTCAATTCCGAATGGAATCCTAGTCCCTTCTGAAGCCACACAAGCCTTACTGTCTGCTCTTCTGTTGATCTATTAGCAAATGAATTTGATTTGGCCTGTTATTTTTAAATTTCCAGTTTTAAAAATTCTGACTCTTGTGATATTTATTAGATTTGTTTAACTCTTGGCCAGGGATGGGAAGACACGGCTGGATTCTGCTTTCTCTGATACACCCATCAGTAATGTACTGGTCACCATATTCATTGAGGCTTAGCATTTCAGTGCATGGTGACTCACTAGGAACAGTCCTGATGATGTGAGGACAACTGAATTCATGCCCTAAAACTAGTTTTTGTAGGATGGTGTTTAGGGGAGCATGGTAGTTAATACTCAGTGTCAGCAAAGCTGAATTTAGACCCACTTATGAGACATTCATTCCTTTGGAGTACCTATGACAAACTCTGCATATAATTCTAGGCTTCTTTTAGCCTGTAGCTCCAAACTTCACGTTATTCTGGAAAGCCAAACTTTTCCAAGCCATACTGTCAGATTTTTCACGACGATGGCTTACTTCTCCATAGCAGTTTTCAATGTTAACTACTTCTTTCACTGTTGTGACCAAACACCTGACAAGAAACAACTAAAGAGAAGGGGTGACTTGTTTTGGTTCACTGTTCAAGGGTTCAAAGTCATCATGTGGGTGAGGACATGGCAACAGGAGTGGCTCACAGCCAGGGGGGTAGGAACATACTCACTTCTGGGTTGATCAGAGAGCAGTGAGAAGTGTGTGCTGGCATTCAGCAGGCTTTCTTTTCTTCTGTGTTTTCCTGGGTTTGCCTTCCATGGCTACATACTCCCTGAAATACCCTCACAGATATCCAGAGGAATGTCTTCTAAGGGGCTGGAAATCCAGCCATGCTGCCATTGATTATTAACCACCACACTCCCCTTCACATCATGCTACAAAAATTAGTTTCGTGATGTGAATTCAGTTATCTCCAAATCATCAGGCTGTTTCTAGCGAGCTGCCATGCCCTGAAACGCTAAGCCTCAGTGAATATGTTGACCAGTAGATGTATCAGAGAAAGCATGAGTCCAGCTTTTTCTGCCCATCCTTTGCCAAGAATTGGCAGTATTAAGAAATATCCTGGGTCAAAAAAATTTAAAGCTGGAAACTTGAACCTCACACACCAGTTCATATCCATTTGCTGGTAGATGTCCATGCATCTGTTTGTGTGTTTCTGGTGTGATGTTGCTTAATATCAGCATGGGAACCTCAGGTCAACACCTTTCTGGAAAACAGACTGATCAGTCCTCACTTGTGAAAACTCTGTCTCCATCCTTAGGACATGCACTTCTCCCTTTCTCTTGACCTCATTCTTTTGAATGTTATCGATCTTTGAAGTCTGGATTTTAGTCTGTCATAGAGAAATGCAGAAGATGGTAGCTCTTTCAACGCTCTTTCAGTGAATGAACTTATTCTAACTAGGATAGAGTTGATGGGTGAATAGCAGACCACTTTGATCTGGCACAGGTGAGAAAGCTTCCTATTTTTTCTTCTGTAGTCTTTCAACTCGGCAACATCAGGAGATTCCAGAGGTGAGGGGTTTATCAGCTCAGATGCATTCATTTGCTTTCTAGCTGTTTTCCTCGAGTGCTTACTGATCCATTTCCCACAAGCAACTTCACCATTTCTCTTGATACCCCAAAACAAATTCTAACTGCATAAAATGTCACTGGCATACTTCCCTTTAAGCATACAGAGAGATTTGGGCTTGGTCTTAGCATCTGAAAGATGCTATGGAATGTGTAAATCATCAGATAGGGACAGATCTTAGAAAACTTAGAAAACTATGAGCACCTATGTTTAGATATTGTTGCCTTGGTTCATTCCTGAACCCTGAGAATTGTACAGTTAAAAAAAAAAAAAGTGCTGTTAAGAATGTGTCCAGTCAATAATGTCACACTGAACATTCCCTCCAAGTCAGTTTCCCTTCAGAACAAAGGCCACTCTCCATTAGTTCCAGGTGTCTCCCAGCAATCTCCCTTCTGAAAAAGGCATCAGCATTGGTCATTATACTTTCTCAAATGTTGATTTATAGTAAAAGAAACTAATGTAGACCACAAATATATACCTAAAGCAGTTACAAAGTGAGAAAATTCAGTTGGTGTGTATATACTCTGGCCATCTGGGTTTATGAACTTCAAGCACCAGCCGAGAATATATCACATTTAGCATTCAGCCGGAAGAGAACTGGCATCAAGGGAATGACAATGGTTTCCCTGCCACCTGCAATTCTGTGCAAGGGTTAGGATTAGAACTGTCCTCAAACAGATGGGCTGTTAATCAATGTCATCAGCAGTGTGGTGTCTGAGTAGTAGGGCAGTGTGCTCCACTAAGCAGGGAACCCTAAACTCACAAAACTGTCACTTATGACTTTTTGGAAAAAAAATTAATCTCATACTTAACTATTCCCTTGTGTTAGAGGTGTGATATTTATTTTCTTACTATGGTCCATGCCATAGAAATTAAAAAGAATCTTGTGTCAGAAAGACAGTGCAGCATTTTAAAAATATATTTCAAATAAAATTAGACATAATGACTATATTTGCTGATCCTAGAAGACATGACTAATATTTTTGCAGTCTTTCACTGCTAGCCAGAAACATACACAATAGATGTTGGGTAACTCTGGGATAAGTTTATGTTTTAGCATTCATTGTCAGAGAAATCAATGTAAGAACTAGGAATTTTCTGTTCCAGCTCAGTTTTTCTTTAGGACTGTGGTATCACTAATAAAAATATTTGGTCATGAATACAGCAATTCTATTACCCTAAATTTTTATATGAGAATTTTATGCATTAACATTTTGTAGCTTCCTCACTAGAGTACATTATTTATACAAAATAATGCATTTCATAATTTCGTACCTGCACGGAATGCACTTAGGTCATATGTTATGGCAGGTTGTTCCCGCCGGCTGCAGCAGGTCCTGCCGCCATGGTCCCGCAGCCACGTGTGCCCCAAATAACACTCAGAGACTCTGTATTTGATACAATCCTGTTGGCCAGTTACCATTATTGTTAATGGGCTAGCTCTGCCTTAATTATTAACCCATTTCTACTTATCTAAGTATTTCCACGTGGTCGTCTTATGGGGAGCCGCGGTGGGCGTCTTCCTTCCTCCCTGGGCTACATCTCGACTCCTCCCTACTACTTCCTCTTTCCTCCTCCTGGTCTCCTAGCCCTGCCTATCTTGTTTCCTATTGGCCACAGGGCTTTATTAACCAGTATGAGAAACATATATACAGAATAACATCTCCCATCAGTCATACTTAGCTAACTTTCCCCATCTAACCTCTTCCTGATGCCTTTCTCATCCCCACAGTCCCCTTCTACTGATTTGTACTGTGGCATATAAGAGCAAGCAAGGGATATTAATGGCTCGATTTCACTTTTCTTCATGACTAAATAATACAACACTGAATTATACACTACATGTTTTTTATGTGTTTCCTGGCAATGGTTCCACTTCTTGGCTATAGGCAATCTCGTCAGAGTAGACATGGGTGTGCAGGGTGCTGACTTAGGTTCCTGTAGGTGTGCACACAGAACAGTAGAGCTGCATGTGTAGTTCTGCTTTTAGGTCTGGAGGGAACCTTTGTTTGATTCGTATGTGGCTACACAAAACTCTGCAAGAATTCCCATTTCTGTTCATTTCTGTTATAACTTTGCCAGCGCTTGCTGTTTTAGTGTGTGTGGAGGGGGTGGGGGGCATGTGTTTATGAAAGATATTCTGATTGGTGTGAGATGGCATATCAGTATAGCTTGATTTGTCTTTTCCTGATGACAAAGAATATTGAGTATTTTTGCCAAGTATTATTGGGACATTTTTATTTCTTCTTCTGAAAGTGTCTACTCAGTTCATTTGCCCATTATTGAATTATTGATTGTTTGTTTGGGGCATTTAATTTTATTAATATGTCCTCAGTATTAGTTCTTGGTATTTTTTTACTTCTTATTAATTTTATATTTAAAAAATTTCTGATGAGTATTACTTGAACTTTTTATAGAAATTATGTAGGTCACTTTTGGTTATGTGTCAATCTAAAATTATGAATTCTGCGGCTCCATAAACATAGGAAGTCTTTCTATCTTCTGGTG
Source organism: Cricetiscus sungorus (assembly GCA_030556225.1). NCBI lineage: Eukaryota > Metazoa > Chordata > Mammalia > Rodentia > Cricetidae > Cricetiscus > Cricetiscus sungorus. The sequence goes on from JANBXA010000372.1 coordinate 2,909,180, forward strand.
TCTTTCATGTCTTTCTTCAGCATTTTGTAGTTTCTATGGAAGAAGCATTTAATTTCTTTGGCTGATTTTGGTTATTGTTAATGGGGTTTCTTAGCATGTTCACTATTGGTAACAGATATACTACTTGTGTTCAGTTTGTTGCCTTTCTAACTTACTACATTGCTGAATGTTTTTTTACCAGATCTTAAGAGTCTTTTAGTAAAATCTCTACAGAGTGTCTAGTGAGACTATGAGTATAGCTTTTACATTACCAGAAGACAAGATTTCCCAACAAACTTACAACCTGATTCTCTGGCTCTTACCATTTTCCCCCCTCTTCTGCAGTGTTCCCTGAATCTTAGGTACAGCAGTGTTTTCTAGATGTATCCATTGAGATGGGACTCACAACTCTTCATTTTGATTGGTATGATTTTCTATAGTGGTCTCCATAATATTGCAAAAAGAAGCACAGAAGACATACATACAAGTAACATTATATGAACTTAACAGGCTATTTTTAGGAATATATATATATATATATTTATACATACATATATGCTTTTAGTAACAATTAGTGAAAAGAGAGGTCATGAATTTGAAGGAGATCAGGGAGGGGTGTATATGAGAGTTTGGAGGGAGGAAAGGGAAGGGAGAAATTTTATATACTATAATCTCAAAAAATTGTTTAAGAATAAAGACTGTCAAGTATAATATTATATCACTGCAAATGGGGTAAGTGAACTTCTTACTTTCCTATTTGAATCTTTTAATTTCTCTAATTTGTTTTATTGCTCTGGCTAATATTTCATGTCTTATATTGAACAGAGGGATGAGAGTGGATATGTATCTTTCATTCATGATTTTATAGGCAATGTTCTCAGTTTTTCCCCATTCAGCAGAAAGTCACCTGTTAGGTTGTAACCTAGTCAGGGTCCTCTAGAGGAACAGAGCCAATAGAATAAGTATATAATGTGAAAGTGATTGATCATACTGGCTTACATGGTAAAAACTAGATTGCTTAACAATAGGCATCTGGGTACTGGAGAGACTGAGCACCCCAGAGTCACTCAGTCTGTGAAACTGGATGTCTCAGAAGTCCCATTGTGGTACTGAGGCATGAAGGACTGCTGAAGACACATTGGAAGACTGGAGAACCTTGCTTGCAGTGTCAGCAAAAGATATAATAGCAGCAACAGCAACAGCAAGATATAGTATCCATCCAGCAAAAGTAAAAAAAAAAAGACATGAAAAGCAACAGTACTTTCCTTCCTTGAACCTCTTGATGTCCGCCACCAAAGAGTGTCTTATATTATTCAGGATGGGTCTTCTCGCTTTAATTAATCACCCCTTAAAAATGCTCTGAGACATCTATCCAAAGGCAATGTTCCATGATAATCATGATTAACCACCACGAACTGCCATATAGTCCTTACTAAAATGTGAGGTGTTCCTTATTGTCTTTCTCTCCTTGGAACTTTTATCATGAAAGGTTATTGAATTTTTTTCAAAGGCTTTTTTTCAAAGGCATTTTCTTGATTTATTGAGATAATCATATGTTTTTGTTTATGATCTACTTATGTATGATATCACATTTATTCACTTGTGTATATTGGACCATCCTTGTGTAAATAAAGCCAACTTGACCATGGTAAATAATCTTTTTAAATATGCTCATGAATCCAGTTTCCAAGTATTTTATTAACAACATTCATGTCTGTTGTGGGATATTTTGACCTCACTCTATCACTTCTGCGTCTGACAATAAAGTTTACTTTGAATCAGAGGGCAGAGCTAGCTACTAGCTGACTAAAATTAGCCATAGAAGTTTTGGAGGACCAAGGACATATAGAGAGACATGGGACAGAGTAGGGAGGGGTTTAGAAAGATTCTTGGTCTTTTGGTTTAAGGAAGAAGAGAGAGAGGGCCGCTGGTTGCTTCTCCATCCCTTCTCTAGCCAATCAGGTTCTTACCCCAATATCTGACTCCTAAGTTTTTATTGATAAAGAATAATTAGATAAATACTGCATCTGGCATCCAACATTGGGCAATCTTGAAGCAGTCACTCCTCACCACCAGCTTCATTGCCAGTCACCATCGCTGCTTGCTTTCCCTCTCTCCCCATATGAATCTTGGGTTTCCTGTTGTAGCCTCTCTACAGTAGCCTCCAGGTACCACCTGTCCTTGGCCCCAAACAACTCAGGTGACTGGACCACAAATGATGTCACAGCCACCACCACAGGCCCGCTCTGTCATTCAGGTGGCCCTGTGCCTCACTTTCCACCATATGGGCTTCTTCCATACGACCCCCTATGTTCTCTTCTCAGTCCGCTCGCTCCCTCTCCACATGAGTTGCGGACTTCCCCTGGACCCGCTCCTGGGGTCAGTCATACCAGATAGCTATCTCCACACCACTAAGGCTTTTAACTGCTGCTACCAAACCACACACTCTCAGCCCCCTGCTACCCTCAGTCAGGCCATGCACTGCTTGTGTTCTCTGCCCAACCGTGTGATGGAGCAACAGACAACCTCACATTTGCTGTTATAGTCAGCAGATCTGGCAAGATCCCTTGGGAATTCTTAGAGGAGGAATTAGTTTCTAACAAAACCAAGAGTTTTTAACTCACATTAAGAATAGTGAACTACATTATTATTCAGGGAGTTAGGTCTCTGGATGGTTTAAAAATGGAAAAATTAAATGAAGGTTTAATCAACTTAACTGGGATTGATATAATGTTGATTATAATCATTATTAGTTAGGCAATTCATGTTTTATCCTTAAAAAATGGTTTGATGTTTATACCAAATATGAAAAACTGACTGATAGGATGTTTACAAAGACCTACTAATGAAACTAAGAAAAATATTCACATAGATAGGAGTTTAGAGCAGAACCTACGTGGCTATTTCATTATGAAACTGAAGAGGAGTGGCCCAAGGTTATAAGAAAACCAACCATAATTTTCCCAGTTATTATTCAAGCATGACCATCAATCTATACCCCCAAGGATATGCAAAAATGAACTGGGATCCCATAGAAATGTTAAATTTGAAGAGATTTAAAGAATCGGTAGTTTCATATGATAAGCATTTACATTTTGTGAAGTAGATGTTAAATTCATGGGTGATGGGAGATGTTATTATGTAAATATGTTTCTCATATTGGTTAATTAATAAAGCACTGTTGGGCCAATAGAAAGCAAGATAGGCGGGGCTAGGAGACAAGAGAAAGTAGTAGGGAGGAGTCAGCATGGAGAGGGGGGCGGAGGAAGAGGGCGGCCGAGGCTCCCCGATATGATGACCAGGTGGAAATACTTAGCTAAATAGAAATGGGTTAATAATTAAGACAGAGCTAGCCCATTAACAATGATAGTCATTGGCCAACAGGATTGTATCAAATACAGAGTCTCTGAGTATTATTTGGGCTCACGTGTCGGCGGGACCATGGCAGCAGGACTGGGAGGCCGGCGGGGAGGAACAAAGAGTAACACCTGCCCGTAACACATCGGCAGTATGGACAGAATTATTCCAAGAGACTGGAAAGACTTAACTTTAGCAATATTGGAAACTGGTCCTCAGTTATAATGGAAAACATGGTGGAGAGGGGAAGCGAGGGCCATAGAACAACGAGGTTGGGCTAGAGGTGTAGAAGTTTCCCATGACCAGCTTCTCAGCAAAGGTCAGTATGCTAATTTGCAAAGATAATTTAGATTTGATGATCTCACCTTGGCCCTATACTATGTAGCAACTTTGAATGCTTGGGACAAAGTTGAAGAATCAAGAAAGAGGACTGGGTCATTTGCTAAAATTATATAAGGCCCAAAAGAAGCTTTCACTGATATTTTTATGAAGATTGATTCTAGCTGTGAGTAGATTAATATCAGAACAAGAAGTTAAACAAATACTAATTATTTAATTAATTAATTGAATCTTTGGCACTCAGAATGCAAAAGGGTAATTAGGCCTTTAAAGGCAAGATTAGGATCAATATACGAATGCATTAGAAATACAGTGGATATTGGATCTCACAATTACGATACTTGGATATGAGACGTGATTTCTCAAAATTTTAAGAAAAATCAAAAGGCTACATGTTTTAATTGTAAACCAGATCATCTGAAATTGTAGGTGAAGTGTTCTTAGAAACAATGTTTTTCTAGAGATAATCCAAACAGATGGCCCCAGGTTTCTGGAATATTCAGAAGGTGTGGCAAAGGCCAGCATTAGACTAATGAATGCAAATTAACAGGGGAGAGGCAAGGTAACCCTTTGCCACCAAGAAATGCATTTGGGCCCCCATGTCAAATCTGGTTCAATCATTCCCTGTCAGCATTGGGGAAACCCCTCCATAACTAATTGGTTAGTTTTTGTTTGTTTAAACCTTGATATGTATTCATCATTCTTTTTTTTTTTTTTTAGATCACTCTTTTTAATGTAGGCACTCATACATAAACTTGTCTCTTACCTTAATTTTTCTTGATATGGCACAATTTTAGTAAGCTGTATTTCTTGTTAGAAACCTGCAGTCTCACCCTGTTGGGCCATGCCCAACCCCCACCTTTTTCATAGCAACTAGAGGTGGGAATGTTGTGATACGGCAGTCTGTGGACCCCACCTCTGATGGGCGGGATGACTATCACTACATCAGGCCTTACTTAGCTTTTACCTGGCTGGGCGGAGACCAGGTTACGCATGCGCAAGCTCCCCTTTTAAAGCAAGCGTGCCAAGCGCACCTCTCTCTCTTGCCTCTCTCTCTTGCTTCTCTCTCTCTCTCCCTGCTTTCGGTTGGCCACCAGCTACCACCCTCTTTTATCTCCCCCCCTCTCAATAAACTCTGTGTGGGCACTGAATCTTGTGTTTGTGTTTCTTAGGCCATAGAAGCTGCATCACAGCAGCTGTATCAAAAGAACAACATTTTTACTTTTATTTTATTCTAGGAATTTAAAAAAAACTTCTCTGTGATTCTTCAGTAACCTGCTGTTTACTCAGAAGTGCATTGCTGGGGTTGGAGAGATGGCTCAGTAGTTCAGAGGTTACAGCGCTTGCTGGTCTTTCCTAGGACCCAAGTTTGATTGCTAGCACTCATGGCAGTTATTCACACGTGTCTTAGTCAGGGTTTCTGTTGTTGTGAAGAGACAGCAACACCACAACAATTCTTATAAAGGAAAACATTTAATTGTGGTGGCTCACTTACAGTTCAGAGGTTCAGTCCATTATCTGCCTGGGGGAATATAGTGGCATGGAGGCAGACAGGGTGCTAGAGAAGTAGTTAAGTGTCTGACATCTTGACTTGTAGGCAAAGGAAGTGGACGTCTCTCTGGGCATGACTTGAGCATATATGAGATCTCAAAGCCCACCTCCACAGTGACACACTTCCTCCAACAGGACCACACCTACTCCAACAAGGCTACACCTCCTAATAGTGCCACTCCCTTTGAGGCAATTTTCTTTCAAACTACCACAACAAAGGCCTGTAACTCCAACTCTAGGGGAATCAACTCCCTCTTTGGGTCTCCATAGGTATCTGCACATAAGTGGCATTTACTCACATAGATATACACATACATAAAAAGTAAAAATAACTGTGCATTGGCACTCTGTGCTTGTGATATTCTTGTATTTTCTCTTTATTTTTATTTCTAGCTGCATTCTATTATCATCTGTCAAGAAAGAAAAGAAATTATTTCTCCTTCTGTTTTTCATTTGTCAAGGTTTACTTTGTAGCATGAATTGTAGCCTATTTTGGACCATTATATAGGGGGCTGAGAAGAATGGGAGTTATTCTCCATCTGTAATATTCTGTAGAAATCCATTATCAGCTTTATTTATGGCCCAGTTTAACAACAAAGTCTTACTGATATTTTCGGGGGCGGGGGGGTGGGAGATGAAGACAATCTGGTTTATTTATTGCTGATAGGAGAGTGTCAAATTTACTATTATTGTCTCTGGACCCAGCCCTTTAACTTTGGCAGTGTTTGTTTTGAAATTAGATACAACAACATTCAATGACTATATATTTATAATTCTTATAACTTCTTGATGGATTGTTCCCTTTAGTAGAAACAAATGACCATGTTTCTCTCTGATGACTAATTGTTCTTGAAAGCTTCTTTGCCATATTTAATATGATACCTATAGTGTGTCTGTTTTCCGCCAGCCATTATGTTATGAGCATGTTTTCTTTGCCAGCCTGGTCCAGCTGCCCCGCTTCCATGCCAGCCCTGAATAACACTCAGAGACTCTGTGTTTGATACAATCCTGTTGGCCAGTACTATTATTGTTTATGTGCTAGCTCTGTCTTAATAATTAACCCATTTTTACTTATCTAAGTATTTCCACGTGGCTCATCTTAAAGGAGAGTGGCAGCCCACATCTGGTCTCTCCAGGCTCTACATGCTGACTCCTCCTAACTACTTCCTCTTTCCTCCTCCTAGTTTCCTAGCCCTGCCTATCTTGCTTTCCTATTGGCCACAGTGCTTTATTAATTAACCAGTATGAGAAACATATTTACAGAATAACATCTCCCATAAGATACCCCTGCTTTATTTTGGATGCCATATAGTTGGAGTTCCATTTTGCATTCATTCATTTTCAGTCTGAATGAGTTGTTTTTAAGGAGGGAAGTTTTTCTTAAGACAGTTATCATATTTTAATCCAATTTGTTCATCTGTGCCTCCTAACTGGAGATTTATGTTTTGGGTTGTTATTAAATGGTATACACAAATTACTGGGCTTTGTTTTACTCTCTCTCTCTCTCTCTCTCTCTCTCTCTCTCTCTCTTCTTCTCTCTCTCTCTCTCTCTCTCTCTCTCTCTCTCTCTCTCTCTGTGTGTGTGTGTGTGTATGTGTGTGTGTGTGTGTGATCAAATACTCTGTATTCTTCTCCTTCATTCATCTTGCAAATGTGCAAGCTTACTGAGTAGATAGTGTTGCATTCTTTCTCAGCTCTTATTGTGTACCTGCTCTTCTAATGTAATTTACTCTTCTCCATACTCTCATGATTATGCACCTCTCTCTCTCTCTCCCTTCCTCTGATGCCATACTTTGAATATTTCTGCCTTAATGATGAGGAATTGTTTTAGTTTGTACTTATCAAAGAAGGCCTTTATTTCTCCTTGGATTGTAAAGGAGAACTTTGGTGCATACAGTAATTTTATTTGGCTGGCGTTTTCTTCTAGGGCTTTAAATTAATCATTTCTTCTGTCCTTGCCTGTGGTGTTTCTGTTTGGAAGTCTTCTGTTGTTCTCCTGGGTTTGCTTTTGTAAGGGACTTGGCACTTATCTCTTGAAGCTTTTGAGATGCATTGTTGTTCACTTTGTGTTTAACATATGGCATAGAGACATTTTTGGTCAGTTCTACCTAGTTGTAGTTTTAAATGCTTCTTGAAAGTAAATATCTGTGTGTTTCTAGAGTTGGGTTTTTCTTCTATTCTTTGACTGGATGAATTTCACATGCTGCTAGCATTTGTCTTAGCTCTTTTTCCTATGCCAATGACTTACAACTTTGATTTTTTTGTGGTTGTTTGAATAGGAATTCCCCCCATTGGTTCATATATTTGAATGCTTGCTCACTAGGGAGTGGCACTAGTTGACAGGGATTAGGGAAGTGTGGCCTTGTTGGAGTAGCTGTGGCTTTGTTGGAGGAAGTATGTCACTGGAGGTGGGTTTTGGAGTTTCAAATACTCAAGCCAGGCCTGGGGTCTCTTTCTCCCTGGTGCCTGTCTTTCTACAATTAGAAACTCTCTATTACCTTTCTAGAATCATGTCTACCTATATGCAGCCATGCTTCTTGCCATTATGATAATGAAGTAAACCTCTAAAACTGTAAGCCAGCCCAAATCAAACGTTTTTTCCTTATAAGAGTTCCCTTGGTCATGGTGTCTCTTCATAGAAATAGAATACTGACTAAGACAACCCCTTAATTGTTTCCTAGATGTCTTGAAGCTGTGACCATAATTTCTTTGGTGGTGTTGTTGTTGTTAATATATGAATGTAATAATCTATCAACCTCATCTTTCAGTCATACTCTAGTACTCTATTATATATCTGATACTATCCATTGGTGATGCTTTGCTCTGAGTTTAATTTTGATATATAATGGTTTTCATTTCTAAAATTTCTATGTGTTTTGGTGCTAGTGTTTTTCTTTTGTTTAAAATTTGTATTTCACATTCAATTTCTCTTTCATATCTGTATTATTTTCCTTACCTCATCCACCAAGTTGTTTGTACCCTGTTTAAAATTATCATTTTGAATTATTTGTCTAGAATTTCACCCTATTTGATATCTTGGACTTCACTACTAAAGAGTTATGAATCTTTGGAGGTGTACTGTTGATTTTTAAAAATATCTTTTGTATTGATTATTGTGAGCAGGAAGATAGACACACATAGTTAGTACAACAAAAGTTCTATTTTATTATGCTGTCATCAAATGAGACTCACATTACTGTCCTAAGCCTATCTCCCCAAAGCTGCTCACCTGTATGATGTATCTTAGCTGAAGGTCAGATCTAGTCTCTAACAAAGTCTCTGGTTCAAGGGTCAGGATCCTGCGTGAGACTTTCCAGCCACAGGTCTGATCAAGGTGGTGTCATTCCAAATGTACAGAATATAGCATTGCTCTCTCTCTCTGCTTAGATACTGTTCAGTAGGCAGCAAGGGGTTCTAGAGTTGTGTCTGGTTATATTGAGTGAATGATGTCACTAAGTTCTGGTTGTCAGATGTAACCATGAGTATAGTGCAGATCCTGATTAAGCTATTTTTACATGTTTAAAAGGCATTTTTTTTAAAACTGTGCTCATACATTGGTATATTGACATGTTCACATCCTTTGGGGGTGAATCTCTCTTCCACTTTTATGTGAGGTTCTCAATCTTAGTCACTGTTCTAGTGCTGTAAAGAGATGCAATAGCCAAGGTAATTCTTATAAAAGAAAGCATATAATTGGGGGCTTACTTACTGTTTCAGAGGATTAGTCCATCATTATCATCATAGAGGGGGCATGGCAGGAGCATAGTGGGACTCACGGAGCAGTAGCTGAGAGATACATCTTGTTGTTCAGGCAGAGACAGGGAGAGGGCCTGGCATGGGCTTTTGAAACTTCAAAGCCCACCCCCCAATGACACACTTCCTCCAAGGCCACTGCTACTGCAACAGCCCTTACTTTCTAATCCTTCTAATCTTTTTCAAATAGTGCCTCTTCCTATTGACTAAGCATTCAAATATTGTGCCCATAGGTGTCATTCATATTGAAACTGTCACAGCCTCCTACTAATCCCTTCTTTTGAAAGTCAGTGCTCAGGACCACTGAGATAGGTGAAAACAAACTGCCATAGCAGCAACAATGCCAAAATAAACTAGATGTGTAAATATATTACAAATCAATTAAAGACAATCATTACACCACCATAAGCACAGGAAAGAAGGGTGTACACCCAGGAGTGCTGCAGCCAGGCTATATGATACATCCAGTTTCAGCTTTTTGAGATGCTCCACATTGCTTTCCATAGTAGGTGCATGGGTTTTCACTCCCACCAAGACTGCATAAGTGCTGCCTGTATCCCACATCCTCACCTGCACTGATTAGGGTAAGATGAACTATCAAAGTGTTTTTGCGTTCCTTCATAGCTAAGGACGGGAAATGTTTAAAAACAAGGTTTCTTAGCCGTATTTCATTTCTTCTTTTAAGAACTCTCTGCTGTTTTCCATAGCCCATTTTTGAATTGTGTTGTTTGTACCCTTGATATTAGTGATGTTCTCAACTTTCATTAGAGAAGCTTGCTGGCACATAGATCATAATGAACACACTCACAACTGGTCAACATGCAGAGGCTAACAGCCTAAAGAGTGCTCAGCACTAGTGTGTATCACACATACACACACACACACACACACACACACACACACACACACACACACGTGGATGGAGGAACCTTGGAGAGTCTCACCGAAGACACAGTGGAAGGTCAGCCCCACTGGAGGACAGCTGTGAAAGAGCATTTTCTGGCTGTGACAGACTTTGACCACATAAACTCTAAGTGGCTGTGAATGTATGCACAGGATTTGCAGGAGGTTAAACCAATCCAAATTCCAACCAGTGTTGGAGAACAGAACACAAGAGTCCTGCCCTTAGCTGAGCAGCTGCTGGCAATTGATGACTGTTTGTCATAAAAAAAAAAAATAGAGATTCCCCTCTCAAGGATGTACCTATCTGCAGTATTCTCATATTTGGGAGGTGGGACGAGTGAAATTGTTCTGCAATTCTTAGCTCCCATGCTGGAAACATTATCATGAATCCAAAAGTTCTTTCAGGATTTAAGACCTTGGAGATCTGTGGATCTTACCTGCAGACAGTCTGTTGTCACCAGAGCAGCATCTCTCTCCCAGGTTTATCTGTGGAGGTGACAACACTGTCAGAATCATCAAGTCTGCTATTTCTCTGTCTACCTGCCTGCCATTTGTTTCTCTGTATTGTTTTTAGCTGTCCTGTCACCCTTTCTTAACTTCTATGACTTCTTTCCTCTCCTTGAAATAGTTTATCACCTATTGCTCTGACTTTTATTTCAGAGTTATGTAGCTAAACGCTCTTATCTGCCACCCTATCCCAGAAAGGAAAGGTCTAGTGTGGGATTTGTAAGAAACCCCTGAGTCATTGTTCTGTGAGAAATGAATGCAGCCCTAAATAATCATGGGACAATTCCATGCTAATAGTGGATACTGAATTTTTAATGCCCCACATTAATGGTCAAGTCTTCTTGGCTGGGAATGGTGAGCCCATTCCAATAATTTCTACTGCTGCTTTTTCACTGAAAATGGGCATACTAAAATATAAATACTGAATTTCATGATAATGAAATACAAAATACAGGAATTTTAGTCAAAGACAGTAATTCATGTCTACTTGGAAAAAGGAAACAAGGAACATTTTTTTAGTGTTAGCTACTGTTATGGCATTTAAAGTCTTGAAGAATATTATATATGAATCAAAGTCTTTTGGGGCGAATCATGATTTTCAACAAATAATGTCCTATTATGCCCATGGGCACAAACTTCTTTGAAATCGCAGTGTGTGTGTGTGTGTGTGTGTGTGTGTGTGTGTGTGTGTGTGTGTGCGCGCGCTGGAGATCAGAGAACAACTTGCAGGAGTTGGTTTTCTCTTACTCCTATGTGGGTCCCCAGGATAGAACTCAGGTCGTTAGACTTGGCAACATATGCCATGTTCTTAGGAGATTACTTTCAAAATAAAGCCTGTAGCTACCACAGACAGCCTTCATGGCAGATGCTTCTCCTTTCCTATACTGTTCATCCTCTACCAACCTATGTCCTGAGAACAAGTCCATGTCTGCTGTCTGTAATCTGGTCTGTTGTGAGCACATTCCTGCCAGCCTAATCCTAGAACCTTGTCAGCCCCAAAATAACACATAGAGACTCTATTAGTTATAAATCTGTTGGCCAATGGCTGGCTCTGTCTTAAATATTAACTCATTTCTATCCATCTAAGTGTTTCCATGTGGTCTTACCAGAGAGAGAGTCCGGACCTCTTATTCCTCTCATGGCCTACATCTTGACTCCTCTCTACTACATCTCCCAGAATCCTCCTTGTCTCCTAGTCCCACCTATCTTGCCTTCCTATTTGACAACAGTGCTTTATTCATTAACTAATAAAAGAAACATATTTACAGAATGACATCTTCCATTACTGGTCCTTAAGACCTAGCTTTGTGATCTGCTTTTTAGGAGACTTTCATTAAGACCTTTCTCTTTCAAATAGACACAAGAAGCTTCAGAATCAGACATACTCCATTACGAATTTATAATCTTATAAGAGGAGTCAAGTGTTATTTTTATAATTTTAAAGGTTTAAGTCTGTTAAATTTTACTTTATTGGAACTTAAAACCTTATTCGTATTATAAAAGGATAGAGATTAAACCCCCAGATGTAAATTGCTAACTTCTATTTTTTTTTTTTTTTAAACATGAAGGCAGGAATTTCTGCTTATGGCCCTACTGACCTAGCCCAGTCATAAGCAACAAGACATGATAGATAAAGCAAATGTTCTCAGTATTGGACATAGAAACCACAGGATTATGAACTTTAAGAGAAGGAAAACACATAAATTGAGCTCCATATTTGCCCTGGCTTTCTGCCCAGAGACACTTAACAATTGGCATAGGCTCCTGGAGACAAATAGGGAAAGTAATTTTGCTGAATGGATGAGACTGAGGTCATAGCTATGGGATGCTGAAGTGACTAGGAGTAGCGGTGAAAGCTGCAAACAACAAGCTATGTGGGGAAGGAGATTAGCTGGAGAACTTCCTGTGTGGCTGACAGCTGAAAGGACACAGTAGAAGACATGTGGTTCTGGATGATATTGGAATTCTTGCCTAGTTCCAATACTGACTAACCAGTATACACAGACCTGGGGGGGGGGAATCATCATTGTTAGAATAAGAGTCATGCCCTAAGACTAATAAAAAACAAACAAACAAACAAAAACCAGACCCCAAATAACAAAGTATAACTTCAAAATTGACAAGATTACAGGGTTTCACAATAATTAGCTGCTGGAAGAAAACTGAACCCTCTTTGAAGAAGTACATTGTAGTCAGGACTCCACACAAGGCACCATCATAATAGTCAACATCCAATAAAAATATACCATAAAAGTGAAAATGTAGAAAAATATGATGTGTTGTAGAGAAAAGGGAAAAGTGAGTTTTCAAAAATGAATACAGTGAAAAGATTAGTCAAAGACCTTAAAAAGACAAATTTGAGAATTGAAAAAAAAAATAAAATAAAGTAGAATGGGCATCCAAAAAAAAAAAAAAAAAAAAAAAAACACGAGCAAGAAATTATCAGATTAGATTTTTTTAAAAATCCAATACTTTATTCTATTTATAAGAAAGACAATTTAAGTAAGCAGATAAATTGAAAATAACAGTGTTAAACTGTGTGCCACACTAACATAAGAAAGTCATAAATCTTAAGAAAGGCAGTGAGACTGTATTGCTAACAAACCAAACCTCAAGGTGATGAATGGCATCAGAGAGGCAGGAAAGTTCTAGTTTATCAAGCACATGGAACAATTCTAAATATGAATGCATCTACACGTACAACTTGAACATGTTATAGAACCAGAGCTGACAGGAATGTGAAATAACTCAACCCACAACCCACAGCATTTTTTGTGATACTACTACAAAATCCCTGAAATCAGGTAGCTTATAAAGAATGAAAATTATTTCCTAGGTTCAAGAGGTTGGGAAGACCAAGCTCCAGGCACCGCTGGCTCCATTTGGGGTTAGGCACCAGTATTTGTTTCCAAGATGATGTCTCAAATGCTGTTACCACTTGGCAGAATTACAAAAACCTCCTCCTGAGGAAAGCTCTTGAGGGAGGGCTCTGGTCTCATGACTTAATCATCTCCCAAAGTTGCCCCCTCCTGAAACTATCACATTGATAATTGCCTCAACAGGTGCGTTTTACCCAGACCATAGTACCTGCTAAATATTTTAACACTCTTCTCTTGATAACTATTAGGAATGGACCAAAAATCAATACAACACTACAAATTGACCTGTCTGTGTTGAAATTTATAGATGAATAAATAAGGAAATATATTTCCATGTCAAGAATGCATTGAACATTCACTGAGGTTCACCATATGTGGGCTCTTGAATAGCCTCAAGATTTCCTATTAATCTGTCTTTTATAACCTCAGAAGATTGAAATTGTGTAGTATTTATTATCTAAATATGATGGAATTAGTGAAAGAAATTAATAAAGGTAGTTATAGCTCCAAATAATGAATACATCAGTTAAATGAACAAGTTTTGAAATAATAATATCAAAAGAAATTTTCAAATTAATTGTCTTAATGTGCCATATTTTATATCAAAGAAGATAAAAATTTAGATTAAGCATCAAAGGAAATTTTAATTTTGAAGGCAGTGATGTTTAATTTTGATGAACAACTTGATTGCATTAAGAGGTAGCACAACTTGTGTGTGTCTATTAGGGCATTCTGAGAAAGGGAAAGACCTGCTCTGAATGTGGACTGAGCCCATGGGCTGGGGTCTTGAGGTGAACAGAAGAGAGAAAAGAGAAAGTGACATGAACACCATCAATTATATCTCTCTGATTCCTTGTCCTGACTAGTTTTCTGTCAACTTGACAGATGCTACAGTCATCTGAGAAGAGGGGACCTCAATGGAGATAAAGTCTCCATAATATCAGGCTCCAGGCAAGCCTGGAGGGCATTTTCTTAGTAAGTGATTGATGGGAGAGAGTCTAGCCCACTGTGGGTGAGGCCTGGTTTCTATGAGAAAGCAGGCTGAGCAAGCCATGATGAACAAGCCAATAAGCAGCATCTTTCCATGGCATCTGTGTCAGTTCCTGCATTCAGGTTCCTGGCTTGAGTTCCTGCTCTGATATATAATCAAAATAAACATTTTTCCTCCCTAAGTTGGTGATGGTACTTCTATGTTAGGCATAGAAACCCTAACACATTCTTGATCTGTCAACATGGGAAGATATCATAAAAGGTTCATTAATCAGCGTTATTCTCAACAATAAACTATTATACACTTTTTCCTTAATAATGGGAACTAACCAGTCTCATCATTTTTATTTAGCATGTCCAATAGATTCAAACAAATAGCAAGAGGAAAAAAAGTATTTAATTATATAGGAACAAAATTGTTTTAACCATACAATATGATTTTTATGATAAATCTTCAAAATATTACCAAAGAGTAAAAAATCTAAAAAAAGTAATAAATGAACTTGCCAAAGTTACAAATTAAAATTTAAAAATAAAAAATTAATAGTATTTCTATGTATTAGCAGCTGAATCTTAGAATTAAAAATGACAGTTATAGTAAGGTTATGATACCCTTCAATCTATTGTATGCCAAGAATAAGACATCTATATTAAAAGCAAGAAAATACCTTAGAAATTATAAGATTTATTGAATGGGAAATGTTAAGCTCACAAATCAAAAGAGCCAATCTTGTTAATATGTCAGCTTCCCAGGTATGAACTACAACTTCCATGCAAATACAATGAAAATTTCAAAGGCTTTATTTCTCCCTGAGGAAACAATAGCTACCTAGGAAGAAACACAGGTATTGTGGGCATTTGCTCATTCTTTGCTTCCTGGCCACCAGAAGATGAGCTGCTGTACTCCACCACACTGGTCCCTGCATGACAGACCAACACTTCTGTGGCCTGGCATCAAAAGGAATCCACTGCCCCTATAGTTGTGTTGTTAGACATTTCCTCACAGTGATGAAAAGGTTTGAATTTTATGGGCACACTGCTGCTCCAGAGTTTGAGTATGACACTACTAACAAAAACAATATACATGTATGAGTATATATCACATATGTATGATATGTATCATAGATATCCATATATATGAATAGACAATGAATTTAAGTAGTGACACACTTCCTCCAGCAAGGCTGCACCTCCTAAAGGTTCTGCAACATTCTAAAACACTGTTATCAGACAGTGAACAGGTGTTCAAACTTGTGAGCCACATCTAAACCAAAATAAGCACTTCACAGTTGTAAATAATATGAGTTGTTTGGCATGAAAGTCAGTTACAAGGAAAATTTTATTATGGAAATAAGTCCATAACTGTCCTTATCAAAGCAAAATCATCTTTAAAATAGTTTTAATGCTTGTCAAAAGCTAATTGGCTCACATACAATTTTAAGGATCCACTCACCAATTCTCTTTGATATATTCTTACCCCAAACTGGTTTAGTATGTAATGAAATTGCCAATTGCCAATTACTCTTCATAAATTATAACTTGTGAGTCATCAGAAATATCTTTACAAAAGAAACAAATGCTTATTGGCATTCGGTGGGAGAAGGACCTCTCACATACTGCTGACAATAATAAAAAAAAATTGTGTAGTTGATACTGAAATCAGTACAGAGGCTCTCCACAAAACTAAAAATCAGAATCCCAGATGATAGCGGTTACCATTCCTCGGTGTATAGAAGGAATCTAAGTCAGCACACAGAGAAATGCCTGAACACCCAATGTTTACTGAGGCAGTCATTCACAACAGTAAATGAAATTAGCAAAGATGCTCATCAACTGAGGCATGAGTTGAGAAAATGTGATATATATATATATATATATATATATATATATATATATATATATGCAGTGAAGTTTTATTTAGCCTCAAACAGAAATGTAGTCTTAGTTATTTGCAGGGAAATAGGTGGGATTACCTATAATGAGGAGCAAAGTAAGGCATATTCAGAAAGACAAATAGGCTATGTTTTCTCTTATTTGCAGAATCTAGATTTGTAGACATATGTATATATATATATATGTATGTATGTATATGTATATATATATATATATATATTTCCTCCCACCCCCCCCCAGAGGAGCAAAGGGACCAAAGGGAGAACAATAGGAACAAGAGAATGCAAACAAGGGGTTAACATGAATGAGCAAAGTATAAGGATATGTAGGTATTGAATATTATAATGAAACTCATCATTTTGTATGATACGAGAACAATCATCATCATCATCAACAATAATAACAAAAAAAAGTCCCTAAGTTCTCCCAGCATATCATTGCTGTGCTATACAGGAACTCTCAATTATCTTGATAAACATGTGATTAAGTGATTTAAGTGATTAAAAACTAATCAAACACAGGTTCCTCTTTCAGGAACTAAAGAACAGATACTTCCCCCCAAATGTTATATTTTAAAAAGTATTATTCAAGATATCAAGTTCATTCACACATCTTGAATCAGAGACAAAAAGGGGTGACCAAAATTGCCTAGAAAAATGTCATTCCAGGTTTGAGAAGGAAAATGCTAAGGTGATTACAGTTGGATGGCACTGGATATCAGTCTGGTAAATGAAAAGCAAATGTTCTCTCTGCTCTCATGCCACATCAAGGCAGAAACACCCCCTTGCTTAAAAGTTTCTATAACTCATTATGAAACAGTTGGTTAATGTTATTGGTTAAATTCCATGGTTTGAATCAGTACTCTTACATTTAGAAACAGCAGAAAGGTTATACTAAAATGTGAATGTCACACCTTACAGCAATGCAATTTATACCAAGGCAGAGCATTGCATTTCAGGATGAAGAGAAATACAGAAAAGGTCAAATGGCAGAAGTCTTCATAATTGGAGATATTTTGCTGTAAAATGAATAAGAATTCAATAGTACATATAGATTTTTAAAAGAAATATTTCTCTTCAACTACAAGCAGATTAAAGTCAAGATTGGTGAGGAAATATACATCTTTCTACTTTCTGTTACATTCATAGATGAGTTAAAGAAATGTAAAGAGTTATAAGAGGGGTCATCTAATTATGATCACTATAAGAAATGATATTAGGTGATTTCCTTAAGTAGAATGAACTCTAAAAAACACAAAATGCAATTTACAATGTAAAATCATTTCATTCCCCAAGTAGCGTTGTAGAAAAGTTGTGGTGGTTGACTTTTATGTTCAAGTTGATTGAATTGAGAGGTACCCAAGAGATGAATAAAGCAGACCTCAGATGCGACTGTCTGGGAGGGCACCAGATAGGATTTGACTATAGGATTAAATAGGATTAAAAAAACTCCTGGTAGATTCATCATATGACAACATTATTGGGAAGGGGTGAAAATAAGCCCAATGAGAGCAGCTGGGTCACTGGAAGCGTGTATTTGAGTGCTACACCTTGTCCTGGCTCCTTCCCATAGTCCTTTTCTCTGGTACATGTCTACTGTGAGATGAACATCCCATGCTCTCCTGTCTCCCTGATGCCCCGCCTCCCCTCAAGCTCAAAGACAAAGTCCTAAGGAACCATGGACATAACTTCTGAAGCTGTGAGCCAAAGTAAGCCTTTCCTTCACCCAGGCTATTCCTGTCAAGTGTCTCTAAGACACAACTAATATATCAGTGTTTTAGAAGACTAGCATCATATTAGATTACAGTAATTTTCATTATGTGAGCAAAAATAATATGACCCAATATACTTCAGAGGGGGCATGGTGATATTTTTTCTAAGTTGAACTTGGGTGGAAATAACACTGTAAAAGTAGCAAGGAGAAAATTCTAACTTGGTCACATGAGAAGCTCAGGGGGGTCTGCTGCGCAGAAAGGCTGATCCCTTATGTTCCCATTCCCAACCTGCCCAAAGTCCACCCCTGAGATCTCTTAATAGTTCACTTTCCCAGGGAGACATAATCATCCCCTCTTGAGCTCCCCTTGTTACTTAGCCTCTCTGGGTCTGTGGATTATAGCATGGTTATCTTTTACTTTACAGTTAATGTCCACTTGTAAGTGTGTACATACCATGTTTCTCTTTCTGGATCTAGGTTATCTCGCTCAGGATGATATTTTTCTAGTTGATGTTATTGTTTTTTTAACAGCTGAATAACACTCCATTGTGTAAATATACAACATTTTCTTTATACATTCTTCAGTTACAGTACATTTAGATTATTTCCAGGTTCTGGTTATTACAAATAATGCCTCTATGAACATAGTTGAAAAAATGTCCTTGTGATATGATTGAGCATCCTTTGGGTATATGCCCAAGAGTGGTATAGCTGGGGTCTTGAAGTAGACTAATTTCCAATTTCCCGAGGAACCGCCATACTGATTTCCAAAGTAGTTATGCAAGTTTGCTCTCCCACCAGCAATGGAGGAGTGTTTCCCTTATTCCACATCCTCTCCAGCATAAGCTGTCATTGGTGTTTTCGATCTTAGCCATCTGACAGGAGTAAGACAGAATCTCAGAGTTCTTTCGATTTGCAATTCCCTGATGGTTAAAGATGCTGAGCATTTCTTTAAGCATTTCTCTGCTATTTGAGATGCCTCTGTTGGGAATTCTGTTTTGATCTGTACCCCATTTTCTAATTGGATTATTTAGTTGATTTATTTCTAGTTTCTTGAGTTCTTTGTATATTTTGGAACTCAGCCCTCTGTCAGATACAGAATTGGTAAAAATGTTTTCCTATTCTATAGGCTGCCCTTTTGTCCTATTGACAGTGTCCTTTGTCTTACAGAAACTTTTCAGTTTTATGAGTTCTCATTATTGATTGTTGTGTTTAATGCCTGTGCTATCAGTGTTCAGTTCAGGAATTTGTCTTCTGTTCCAAAGAGTTCAAGGCTATTCCCCACTTTCTCTTCTATCAGATTAAGTATATCTGGTTTTATTTTGAGGTCTTTGATCCACTTGGACTTGGGTTTTTTGCAGGGTGATAGATATGGATCTATTTGCATTCTTGTACATGCCAACATCCAGTTAGCCCACCACCATTTGATGAAGATGCTTTCTTTATTCCATTGTATAACTTTGGCTTCTTTGTCTTTCCTCAAGGGTCCATAAGTGTGTGGATTTATTTCTGGGTCTTTGATTCTATTCCATTGATGCCCCTGCCTGTTTTCATGCTGATACCATGCAGTTTTTATTACTGTATCTCTATAGGAGAGCTTGAAATCAGGGATGATGTTACCTCCAGAAGTTTCTTTATTGAACAGGATTTTGCTATCCTGGGTTTTTTGTTTTTCCATATAAAGGTGAGTATTATTCTTTCAAGGTCTGTAAAGAATTGGGTTGGGATTTTAACAGGGATTGTGTTAAGTTACCTTACAGATTTTCAGATTTTGTTATTATGGGTTTTCTTCCTGTGGGAATGCATGTGCCTCAGTTTCTTTTAATATTTATTCATTTATCTTTCACTCTTATGTATATATGCTTATGTATATATGTGTGATTAAGCTTATGTACCCCACATGCATGTAGGACCCTATGAAGCAGAAGATAGTATCAGATCCCCTGGAACTGGAGTCACAAATAGTCTGATCCACCATCTGGGTTGTGAGGATTGAACCAGGGTCCTTTAGAAGGGCAGTTTGAACTCTTAAGCCCTTAGCTATCTCTCCACGCACCTATGTTTGTGTCTTGTGTTTTTATTTGGCAATTTTTTTCTGTTTGTTTGTTTTGATCTATTTTGCTTGATCTATTTTGTTTGGTTTGTTTTTATTTTATCTTCTTTTTTTTCTCTTAGGTCCCCATTTGTTTTCTAATGAAACAGAGAAAGAAAGGGTGTGGATTTGGGTGAATGGGCAAGTGGTGAGGAGTTGGGAGAAAGGAAACCACAATCAGAATATACTTTATGAAAGAAATTCTATCTTCAATAATAAATAAAATTTTTTGAAAAGAAAGCAACGAGGACCTCTTTGTTCCAGCCAGTATCACTCATAGAGGGGCTGGTGTTACTGCAAATGTTAGAGCCCCATAGGCCTTCGTCATAGATAGTATGAGGAAACCTGAAAGGACTTGAAGCTGCTATAGCCCCTACAGCTCTTAGCAACTAAGGGAGCAGTGTTACTCAGATGAAAATGTACCGTTCTCCCCATCCCAGTGTTGCAGCTGAAATTCTGAAGTTGTTTCCATGGGCAAAGAATCCCATGAAAGAGTTAACTTCTTTCTTCAGAGGGAACTTACTTCATTTGCAACAGAGTGTGAAGTTTACTTCCAGTGGCACTGTAAAAAGTAATGGAGATTGGCTAATTTATTAGATAGATGTAGATTACATTATAGTCTACCTACTTTGATGTAAGGAACTGTGGAAAAAATAAACAGTTAAAAAAAAGGAAACCTCCATGAGTCAAGACAAAAGTGTCAAATACCAAAAAAAAAAAAAAAAAAAAAACCCTTCCAAGGACCCCAGATTGGATGGACTTATACTAGAGAATAAATTGTTACTAAGGGTCCCTTTGCTCATATGAGAAAGCAATGAGTGCAAATTTAAAAATCTAATTTTATCAGGAAACTAGAAAAAGTGATACAGGAATCACTATCACCCAGAGCAACTCAATGTGCAGCTAATGCTGTGGCCATGGAGAAGCAACCAATTGCAGAGGCTTAACCTGATGAAAGACAAACTTTAGTAAATAGCCAAGTCACCTATCAACAGATCAGTGAAGAAAAGCCTGGAAGAGGAGAGGAGTCCCCAGGTTTACACACTGGATCACTGGAAAGGTCTAGATTCCAGTAATAAACTAGGAGAAATCTGAAAAACAGCCAAGTATGATCCGTACATGGAGACAAAACAAAACAAAGGAACAAATAAAGGTGACAGAAACTGCTTCCAAGGTTGACTAGATGTCCAATGTTACAACCATGATAGTCATTGCAAGTGCACTCAGAGAGCTGAACAAAGGAAGCCATGACTAAGGAAATAAAGGAGCAGTCAACACACTGGGGGAAATATTTGCAAATCATCCATCTGACAAGGAGCTAGTATCCAAAATACATAAGGAAGTCGGCTTAATAGCAAGAAAACTCAGTCAATGAAAAGTTGAGCAAAGAGCTTCAGTAGATATTTCTTAATAGAAGTTGTAAAGATGACAGAGTAAATGAGTAAATGCCCTATACTGCCAAGTGCCAGAGGAATAAACCACAATGAGCTGTCACCTCATGCCTACTAGAAATATCTAAAACCAAGAGGACAAAAGTTAGCCAGTGTGGCCAAGAATGTAGAGGATAGGAACTTCTTGTAATGGTTAATAGAATTATGGACTAGTGTCATGTATGAAGATGAATACTGTAATCCCAGCTCTTGGAAGGCTAAGGAGAGACATTCTCTGGTTAGAAGATAGCTTGTACCACACACTGCTCAGGTCTGCCCCTATCTTGAAAAATCAAATAACACAAAGAAGAGACAGTGAGAGTGAGAAATAAAAATTAACATTTTGAAAAAGCAGTCCAGAATTTTCTAAAAAATAAAATTAGGGATAAATTTACAATAGATCCTAGCAATTTCACTTCTGGTGTATATTCAAAGGAGCTGGAGTCAATGAGCCCAAGGGACAGCTACATGCTCATGTTCTTTGTACAACAGTAACCACAGTTCAGCTTCTTGCATCAGTGAAAAAATGAGTCTGAGATCTATCATGCAGGGTTGTAATTGACAATAATGTATTGTGTATTTAAAATTTTCTAGCAGAATAAAAATGTAAAGTTCTTATCACAAAATAAGCCAGGTGTGATGCTATTAATGTATTAGTTGGATTAACTTAATTATTCCATATATTTCTTAAAATATCATCTTGTCTTGAAGATGGCAGCTTGGTGATGGATCACTTGCCTAACTTTCCCAAAAGCCCTAGAATCAATTCTCAACATTGAAAAAGAGACATTTTGTTATATATCTTTAATATATTATACAATTACCATTTGTTAAGTAAAAAATCTTTAAAATGAAGTAAAGTAAAAATCTTTATGGAAATAATATATCAAATAGATCATATTTATGAAAATAAATAAATTGCAAGGGGGCAAAAGGTAGAAAAATCTGTATTTTAATTTGAGTGAAAAATTCACTAGAGGAGCACAACAGCAGTTTGAATTGGCAGAAGAGATACTTAATGAAATTGAAAATGCATTGATAGCATTAATAGAAAAGCCAGGCATGGCACACACACCCACAATCTTTTGGGAATTGGAGTCAGCATAATTAAGAACTTAAGACAATCCTTAGTAACAAAGTCTGAGGCTATATGAAACTGTGTTTCATCAAAACAAAGTCCAAATAATAACAACAAAGAGAACATTAAATAAATATATTGACAGGGAATATGTTACTTAAAGAACAAGGAGGAAAAATTTAAAAATGGAGGAAAATGAACAGATTCTTGAAAGGAAGTAGTCTGCTACTGAGCACACAAACACGTGTGTGTTGTGACCATGAGAAAGAAAAGAAACAAAGGAGCAGAAAAGCACTCAAAAAAGTAATAGCTGAAACCTGGAAAATTAACCTACCCACCTAGGAGGCTCAACAAACACCAAGTAGGGTAAGCACAAAGATATGAACAGTAGACAACACTGCAGAAATTCTAAAAGCCAAAGACAAGGTTGAAATCGTTGAAGGACAAAGATAAAATGAGAAAATCAGGAGACCCTCCAAAATCTTAACAAACATTCAGGAGGTTCTCAAAGGAAGTACTGTCAATCACTCTATGCCCAGTAGTCTTCCAAATTAAAGCTCAGTTAAGGACATTACTAGATCAATGCAAACTGGAGTAACTTGTTGATAGCTATCTGCATTAGTTCCCTTTTGTGATAAGCCCCATGACTAAGGCAAGGAAGAGTTTATTTGATTTATGGTTTCAGAGGGAGAGTCCATGGCGGCAGAGAATGTGTGGCAGCAGGGAGCCACAGCAGGAACCTGAGCAATCATCTTCAGCTGCAGACAGGAGACAGAGAGGGGACAGGAAGGGGAAGCAAGATTAAAACTTCCTCAAGTTTACCTCCCCCCCACCCCCCCACCCACCCCCGGGAGCATGCTTCCTTCAGCTAGGCTGTGCTCCTGAAGGCTTGGTAATATCTCTCAAACAGCACTATCAGCTGGGAACCAAGTATTCAAATACCTGTACATATGGAAGATATTTCACACTCCATCACCACGCTTTCTATAAGAAATATTAAAGGAAATACTGAGAATCAAAGCAACTGGTACACATGGGAGTTGGTATCACACTAACTGATAAAGAACACTGGGAAAGATAATTGTGTTACTTAAAAGATAGTATAAATATTTCTCTTTTCTCATTTAATATAAATTACATGAGGGAATGGGAACTGAGAATATGGCTGAGGCGTTAAAGAATACTGGTTGCTCTTTGAGAAGACTTAGGTTTGATTCCCAGCACCCACATGAAGGATCACAGCTGTCTGTAACCTCTAGCCTAAGGGATCCATCACTTTCTTCTGGCCTGTTTGGGCACTAAGCATGAACATGATACACAGATACACATGTAGAAAAAGAACACCTATACACACTAAATAAATGCATCTTTTAAAAATTAAAAAATATTAATGCCTGCATTAATAGGTCAGTAATGGTTACTATATTGTCCAATAAAACACAGAGGACAAGGTGAGAGCATAGTTTTGCTTGGCTACAGAAATAACCCTAGTCACGTGGTGGTGGCACATGCCTTTAATCCCAGCACTCCGGAGGCAGAGACATTGGATCTCCATGATTTTTGAAGCCAGCCTGCTCTACAGAGTGAGTTCCAGGAGAGTCAGGGCTACACAAAGAAACCCTGTCTTGAAAAACAAAATAAATAAATAAGTAAAATCCTTAGTATATGGTTTTTCTCTCACATTTTTCAAAAGACATAAAATATTTTAAGGTAATAATTGCACAAATGATGAATTGCATGGTTTGTGATGCTTAGAGATACAATAAATTTATATCAATAGTGTCACAAGAGGAAGGAAAGGAAATAGAGCTATATGAAAGTATATATGTATTTATATGTGTGTGCGTGTATCACAATGCAATTTTTAGTGTACATTTGAAGCTAATTTGAATAAGTTAAGACTGATGGTAAGCCCTAAGCAGCCACTAAGGAAGTAATAAAACAATTAAGAGAAACATTATTACATAATAAAAATAGTATTATTAAAATTTATTCACTTAAAAGCTGGGCTACAGATAATTGATATTAGCACTTGCCTAGCATATGTAAGATCCTGAGTTTAAGCCCCAGTAATGTGCACACATGTACATATATGTGCATGTCCATGTGTATGCATATGTGCATGTCTATGTTTTTGTGTGTATATAAATTGAGACTAGAAAGTCAATCAAAAATTGTTGAGGGTAAAAGCTGGTTTTTAAAAGGTCAACAAAATTATCAAACTTAGCTGGACTGACAAAGAAAGAGAAAAAAAAAGACAAAATATCAAAAGAATCTAAAGAACTAGATAAACTCTTGTAGTCACAGATTGGAAAACAAAGGATAGTTAAGATGGCATTTCTCCCCAAACTGATCTTCAGATTCAGCTGGGTCTCTATCAGAATAATAGGCAATTGAGGACACTGACAAGCTGCTTGTGACATTCATATGAAATTTCCAGGATCCCAGAAGAACCAAAACAATCTTGTAAGATATAAACAACTTGGTAGGATTCAGACTTCCCAGTTTTGCAAAGGATAATAAGGGAAAGGTAATCAACTGTGGTACTGGTCAAAGAGTAGATGCATACATAGATGATGGAACAGGATTGAAGGACCATAAATAAAATTGTCTAATAAACGATGCTGAGTAGAGATGGGGTAAGTCATTAGGTTGAACTTCTTCCTCATACCACATAAGAAATAACGAAGTTGATTGAATACTGAAATGTAAGTACTAATACCAAAATCCTGCTGAGGGAGAGAAGGGAAGGGAAGGACAAGAGAGAGGGAGGGAGGGAGGGAGGGAGGGAGGGAGGGAGGGAGGGAGGGAGGGAGGGAGAAGGAAAGCAGGAAGAGAGTCAGGAAGGAAAGAGGGAGGAAGAGAGTTGAAGCAATCAACATGAAAACCAATATTGAGAAGATTTTCTTCCACGTGTTCAAAAATGGTGTTTCATAATTTCAGATCTTGCATCTAAATCTTGAATCAGTTTTTAGTTTATTTTATATTTGATGTAAACAGGTATCCAAATTCATTCTTTTATATGTGGTTATGCAGTTTTCCCAGGAACATCTGTTGAAGAAACTAGCCTTTCTTCATTGTGCATTCTCAGTCCTTTCCTGAAGATAAGTTAACTGTACATGCTTTTTTCTTCCTGGGCACTCTGTTTCATTTCACTGGCTTATGTGTTTTCTATGAGATGCTTTTTTTTTATTATTAATATTGTTTGTATAATAGTAGATTTTAACTAGGTATTGTGATGCCTCCAGTTCTGTTATTTTTAAGATCGTATTTTCCACTCAATGATCATTTGTAGTTCTGTATAGACTATAGAATTGTCTTTTTCTACGTCTGTAAAAAATGCCTCAAGATGTGAGAGACATTACACTAACTCTATAGATTATTTTGGACAATGTGTACATTTTTATAATATTAAATGTTTTAATACATTATATTGTTAATAACTTCTTTAGTTTCTTTAATAAATGTTTTAAAGTTTCTGCATATAATCATTTGCCTCCTTAGTTGTTTATTCATCAACAGTAATAAAGAAATACAAGTCAAAATCACAATGAGATGTTACCACACATGTCAAGATAGCGAGAGTTAAAACAAAGAAGCTATTAAAGAGGATGTGGAGAAACTAGAGCCCTAGCACACAGTCAGTGAAAATAAAAAATAGTGCTGCCATAGAAAACAAGATGATGGCTCCCTAAGAAATTAAAAACAGAGCTACCCACAATTGATTAATACTGGATATGCATCTTAAATTATTGAAGATCTTGAGTTAATTACTAGCACACCCATATGCATTGCAAGTGTTCCTAATAGCCATGACAGCAATAACCTAATTGTCCAACAAAAGATTAATGAGTATATTAATGACTTTTCTCACAGCTGTAAAAAGTTCCTGACAAGAAGCAATGAATCTGGAGGCAGAAGAGGTTGTTTCAGCTCACAATCTAAAGGATGGCAGTACACCATGGCACGGAGCTTGTGACACACACATTTTCAAGAAAGGAAACTCTTTGAGATGCAACAACATGAATGGGAATACAAGATACTATAATAAGCAAAAGTAGTCAGTCAGAGAAAAATATTGCATGTTGTATAAGGTATTATAAAGTCATCCATAAATTCAATTAATAAATTAGTGGCTAATGGTTGAGGGAAAGTGAATGAGGATTATTTATCAATGAAGACACACAGTGTCATTTCAACAAGAGTAAACTCTAGAGATCTGTTTTGTAACACTGGACCTACAATTTCTTGTTGTATATTTAAAATAAAAAAAAAAAGGTGGAGATGGTATATTTCAGGTAAGGCATCTAAAACTCTCTGAAACGTATATTTTAAATATGAGTTTATATTATGTGAAATCGTTCTCAAAACACTTTTCTGAAGTGATAGATATTAATGTACAAGCTAAAAATGTCCACTTGTTTGAAATTATCAACTTGTCAAGATTAGTGATTATCTCTAGATCAAAAATACTAATGCAAGACAGGAAAATTTAGGAAAAAGAAACTCATCAAACAGACAATTTCTAAGAAAGCAGAATTGTAAAACATATGGACTAAAAAAATGTGCCCACTTGATTTCTTTTCATGAAACCAGAATAACCCTTGTCTGAGAGAACACAGCAGAGGCAGTTGGTCACAGATTCATGGCACATTAGAAGAAAAAGGAAACTTGAGACTTTCCAATACCAAGAGCATTTCACAGGAGGAGTCTTAGATACACATAACAAAGCAGCTGCCCAAGAATTAAGTACAGAGCACAGTGGACTTAGACCATGTATTTCTGATCCTCTGTCCCTGCCGATGACTTGTGAGATCAAGAAGAAAATGCCAGGGAAGCAGAGGCAGGAATAACTGAATTATCACACATTCTCCAAATGCTGACGAGATGACATGCTCCATCTGATGAACTCCAACTAGCATAATACGTCGTTTATCATTGCCTCATCACCTTCAGAACTGCCAAGGGAAACTGGAAAACCAGATTTTCATATACTATCTTCTGAGTTTTTAATTTAAGAAAATCCAAAGGCATGTGTATATGTTGGTTTTTGGTGGAAAAACAACAGTTTTTGACCTTAAAAAGTTTATTTCCCTTTAGACTTCAACTGGGATATTTCCTAAGCTATGAGTGATCCCAATAAGCCAAAGTTTGATTTGACTCCTGGAGTTGTCACGGAAGGATTAAGAAACATACAGGATATTTTCTTGTACAATATGCCTGAAAGTATTATAATGATCCCTTGTTCTTAGAATAATAGGCTTCTGTTATATAGCTATCTGTTAGGATCCTGTGAAAGATTTTTTTTTCCATTTTCCTTCCAAGTGGTCCATTATCTGAAGTTAATATGTTGACTTAAATCTAGAAAAGAGTGCTTTTTGACATGAAAACTTGAAAGCATTAAATACAAATAGATAAAAATGGAGGAGGAATCATTCAGTCCATTCTATATAGGAAGTGGATCATGGCAACTATACAAGCTGGTTCAACTTTTCCTGCTACCAAGTGATTAGAATATGATGAAAACAAACAAACAAACAAACAAAACCTTCAGAACCTAAAACTCTGAAGAGAAGATAAGAGTAGGGAAAAGCAAATTTTGATGCCTCCATATTATACTGCACAGTCCTTTCAAGACTCGGTATGTGGAACTCTGCAATTACTTGAATGCCAGTATCTGTGTGGCAGGCAGATGGTGAGTTAAGGTGTGTTAAATACCAAAGAGAAAACAAATGAAGCTGCTGGAGATCTTCCATGTCCTGAGTCCCACAATCAGTCTCAGAGCCTATCTGTGACGGAAGGTTAATGTTAGAGACTTCTTCTTCCTTTGACTCACACCCTTCTCCAATATTCCTTGGTTCTGTCTGTTTCAGCCAATGAACTGCTTCTCCATCATGAAAATTCCGTACTGTGCAGTGCTTTAAAGCTTAGACAATTTCTGACCCCCACCCCAACACACTCGCCGAAGCTTTCCCCATCTTCCCACGTCCATCCCTTCAATATGCAAATTTGCCTGACTCAATCCAAACTGTCATCAGTCAGGAGTTTGCACTAAATAATACCCTGGAAATTGTTCCCTGAGCAGCAATGAGTGATTATTTCAATACCAGGCACTCAGCCTTATTAGCTGTGAAGTAAAGAATTCCAGCAGTATTAATTTTGCCTACATTTTCAGTGAGTTGGCCCCTGCTCACTAGTGGCAGAAAGAATCTTGTAAGGAAATGGCTAAAATCACATGAAAGTGAAGTTCGTATTGATTTTTATTCAGTATTGATAAATATGAAAATGACCAAAACATGCTTTTTGTTTGTTTAAAAGGCTGATATCTTACATATCAAATGTAAAAAAAGATAGTGAAATAACACCTTTAAACCTTTTTCAGCTTTGAAGTTTATTGGAAAAATTTTCCCATCCTTTATAAAAAATCTTATCAATTTGAATAAATTAGGTCTCTAAATTGTGGTTCTGGCTTTACAGGTATTTCCCATTATTAATTAATGTCTTATCTACTTGCAAAACACCTAATTGTCATGGAAGAGTATATATAACTGTTACATTGCTAGCTTTGTGTTTCCTTTTCCTTACCCAGATGAATTTGCTGTTCTAGCACCATACCTGTCTTAATAGGACTGGGACAGTATCACACCAATCTTTTCTGTGTGTTGAGATCATGAAACTATTTAATTGTTGCAAACCTGTGCAGTGGACACTACTAGGGAGACTGTAAGTCAAAAAGGATTGTATTTGTTGCTTGGGATCACATAGCAAATGGCTGTGTGGCCTTTTCCACCCAGGGACTTTCAGCCACTGTGTAGCCCCTGCTTGTAAGCAGTTCTGTATGCCCACTGTTCTACATTAACTTGCTGTGTAAATGTCTATATTCACTCCGGCCTGTGTTTTCTCTGAGTAATGCTGTATCTCTTTGGCATTTGCGTGAATGTGGCTTAACAAAGCCATAGAAAAATATATGATCCAGCCAAAGTGCAGAGTTTTCATTCGCCATCCTGGGCCATGTTTTAGCATCTGCATCCTTTTCAAAGTGGTACTTCATTACAAAGTGCACTTGTGCCTTTTGTTGTTGTTGTTTGTTGGTTGGTTGGTTGGTTTTCAATCAGCAGTCAAATTAATCTTGAACTAAACAGTGTCTCCCTGACAATTCATTACCATAATTCTAACAGTCCAGTTTTAGACAAAAGACCACACAGATTGTTCCCTCCCTCACCATCCAGAATGCCAGTGGCACTAACTGAGTTGCTGGATATGCCATGCGCTTGTTTCCTAGGCTACAATCCTATCTGAGCCCAGTTCCTAGGCCTCTACTATGATAGCAGACAAATGCATAAGGGATTGTTGGAAATTTCACAGCATCTCATCCACCAGTTGAACACCACACCACCACATGTTCTTGTTCATTGGTCTTCAGTGGATGGTCTGACTGACTGTCTTTACTTTTTGTAAGGGGGCTCCCCATTTTTATTTTTGTACTGGGCCCTACTAATTATTTACTTGGTCCTCAATATGTGATTGTATTCTTCTTAATTGTATATTCTTTGAAATGATTGCCACTATCTCTTGCTTAGCTCTCTTCTCTCCTCACTTTTATTGTTTCTGGAAGTTAGAACAAGTGTCTACCTTAATTCTTCCATAATTCTTCCCATAATTCTTCCATTACCCATGCTATAGGTATCAATGTGTTTTGAAAGAAAAGAAAATGATAGTGAAGGATCCTAGGAGAAGTCAGTATGTTTCTGTGGTCTTCTTCATGGTATGCTTCCTATTGGTGTCTCAGTGGGACAGATGCTGCGGAGAGTACTTACAGGCCAAACCCATGTATTAAATCTTAGCACACAAAAAAAGGGTGTTATGAATACGCCTATATGAATGCGATTTATAGTTGTCTGAGGTTTAGCTCAAACAAACCAACTTAGCTCTCCAAAAAGGCATGCTAAGAGACTGGGTATGGTAAATTTACTTTAGCTTAGTCTGGCTTCAGACACAATCTTCCAGCATCAAACTTCTGAGGATGGGGACTTTAAGTGTGTGTCACAACACCGAGCTTGTAAATTAATTAACAACAAATCTCAGCCCAAAGGACACCAAGGGAATTCTGATACATTAATTATCTTACCAGAAACCAGCAAACTGTTTCAAGATATTTCTTATTAAAAAAAATGACCAAGTATGGGAAAAGAACTATTGTCAGAAAAATAAGTTGAATTCATAGAATTAAAGGAAGAACAGAGGAGCAAAAAGGAAAGATATAATCTTATTTAAATGGAAAAGTAGCCAATGCTTCAATATCCTTTTGAACTAAGCTGATTTAATGATTGTTATAAAAGGTATTCATCTCATTAGATTACCCAAATACAATACTAATATAAATGGACAACACCAGGATGTGGGAAGAAGTCTTGACGTATTGTATAATAACTTTGTGGTGAGTGAGGCTGTAAGAGTGTCAGAGTTTGCAGGATTGTATTTGCTGGTATACAACAGACATCTGTGAATAAATCAAGACTGTGCATAGCATTCAGAAAGCTAAGACATGCCATTAATCCTGTCTAAGAGCTCTAGTGACAGCAGACGAGAATTCATTCCATTTATTCCATTCCTATTTCTTACTTCACTTCACACTAAAGAGCCCACTGTGTGACTGGGATACCCTCAGCATACAGGGAAACACCAAAACACGTCCTTTAGAGGATGAGCATAATTTCCCCTCGGATTTCACATTCACAGACTCTGTGTAAAGGACGGTGAGAACACAGCCACAGTGAAAACCGAGTAACAGCTGTTGTTTGAGGTCTGAGGTTTTCCTCTTATTCACAGGTTACTGTTTACCAAGTTTATTCAACAATTGCCTCATCAGACAAAGTACCCTTTGTCCTGGTTAACACACCCATCCACTTTGGTGTTTCTGAAACAATGTGCCATTTCACCCGAGACAGATTACAGGGTTAGTTTTAACGACAAAGGAAGCGTTTTATGCCACTATTTGAACAGTACCACCTGTGGGAACTTGCTCCAGATTCTTCCCAGTTCAGGATTTCAACTTTGACCTAGTCATAGAAGGGCTGATGTGAGCATTGCCAAGAGAGCAAGGACAAGATGCACTGGCCCGAAACCCAGCCGGTTTCTAAGCTAAGTGTCTGGAGAGAAGCAGCTTGCTTCACCGGCAGCTGAGAGTCATCATCACAACAAGGCGGAACAGCCCTGATTTCATTTCGCAGTGCACACTGGGACCCTGGCCGCAGTGGGACAGCTGCTGGGTGCACACAGTCACAGAGAGGAAAGGCAAAGCTATTGCAGTTTGCCTGGACAGGACACAGCTGGTGGAGGAAGCCATTCTAGGTGTGCTCAGGGGCCGTTTTTGTTCATTTCTTGGCTAACTGGAGTGAAGGTGGAAGTCCTTTATCTTTTTTTTTATTTGTTTTTTCCTCCCCGCCAAAATGTTATATAAAAGGAGTCTTTTTGGAGGTGGGACAAGTTCAAGGAAAGAAAGCATCAATTGTTATTCAGAAAGATGAAAAAATAATACAGTTTGGCCCTAGAAAAGTGGTATTCACCATAAATCTACAGTCATCATTGTCTTGGAATTTTGACTATGCTGGCATTAGGCAGGCCACTGACTGTGGCTTGTCCCTTTTTTTCCCTCTGTCTAGCCTGCTCCCACTAGCTGTTAACAGAAAACAAATGTCACTAATTTTAAGGGAAATGCCTATGTTGCAATTCTTTAGTTCACAACTGACAATTTCTTGGAAAATAGGAAAGAGATAAGGGAAAATGATAGACCCAATCACAATGATAAAAATAGGAAGATAAAATGATCCTTATTTTATCTTAAATAAATGGTCAATAAACACAAAAACAGATGTCACTACCTCTTCTTTTAAAAGACCTGCATGATACCAGAAATGATAGAGGGATAAAACCAAAAGTTCTATCTATTCATCATCTATCTATCCATCATCTATCATCTATCTATTCATCTATCATCTATTGTGAACCTGTTTCATTATTGTCTTGTCAGATCTCAATGACCCTGATGCCTTTGAGTTTAGACAAGAACAAATTTTCATCCATTTTACCACATTTTTTTGAGCATTTTTAAATGCTAGCTGAGTTATGAGTCACTGCCAAGCTTTGCAGCATCATTGTACCAAGAGCACATAACATGTTGTCTACCTGTCGATGTAAATTATTGCCTGCATGCAGAACTCCAGGAATGATTTGGCTTCCTGCCCACACAAATGACTTCTCATCCTTCAGGTTTCAATTTAATGCCAGTGTGTACTATAAGATGTATGTTCAATCCTACAAATGAGTTGCATGTGAATTCCAATTTCAGAAAACCTGGACTGAATTTTAAAAGAAAACATTTGGGATCTTTTGCAGGAGTGGTGGTTGTGTGCTGGGTGCATTCTAAATATGCTGCAGAATAAAAAAAAAAACTGATAGAATTTAGGGACTACATTGAACTACGAAGGGAGGGAGGAGGGATGGGGAGAGAGGGAGGCTGCATTTTCATTTTTCAACTTACATTTTAAAGATGTAAGCGATACATTGTTTTCCTTTTTCCCCTCAGTTTGTTAACTCTTATCTTCTGACCTCTGGCTTAATGACTTAAGTCAAATGAAAAGGGTGTAATGTCTTGAATAGGAAGGTAAGAATTCAGAAAGTATTTGTTATGTAGGTAGAATCTTGGCTTAGTGAGGGTTTTAATGCTATGATAAAACACTATGACCAAAAGGAATATAAGCAGAAAAAGGTGTATTTCAGCTTACAGTTCCATATCATAATTCATTACTGGAGGCAGAAGCTGTTGCAAAGGCCATGGAGAGGAGTGGCTAACTGACTTGCTCCCCATGGCTTGCTCAGTCTGATTTATAGAACCCCTCAGGGATGACACCACCCACAGCAAGCTGGACCCTCCCAAATCAATCATCAATCAAGAAAATGCACCATAAGCTTGCCAACCAGCTAATCTGGTGGGAGCATTTTCTCAATTGAGGTTCCCTTTTCCAAAATGACACTAGCTTGTGTCACAAATCTACTCCAAGCACAAACCAGGAAGGTACTTAAAAATTTCCTTTTTTTCTGTTACTAGTTGAAGATCTATGAGAAATACATTATTACTAATGTGTTCCAAGTTTATCCAACTAACATGCCACCAAATAAACATTTTTGCATATGAAAACATTTATTTCTGAAGGTTCATTTAAACAAAAGGGGTTAAAGAATATAAAAAATGAAACAACAAAAACAAAAAAACAAAAACCTTCAAAATGCATGAATATCCATGAAGAGAGGATCAAGATAGAGGCCATTTTGGGAGAAAGAAATGCTGTGAAATGACGGAGAAGAGAATGTGTCCCCTGTTTCACAGCAGCAAAGCTATCATGCTCCTGCTGCCCAGAAGCCCAGCAAGGACAACACCATAGGCATTCTCCTCTACTAGAAGCATTGTAAAACCACCAGCTACTTCTTCTGTGTAACCACACAGCTAGTAAGTAACTCATTCTGTGCCAACATAGGTCAATTTGATTTTTAGAGACTTCTCACTCAACTGTAGAACAGAACCAACAATGTGAGGTAGTGTTTAAAGGATTGTTTTTTCTTAACCTTGAGGAAACAAAAACTACTAATATTATATAACCAATTCTTCCTAATTTTACATTGGTTTTCCTTCTAGTAGAGTGTTCATTTGAAGCTTGGTCAGTGTTATAGAACTCTAAATTACCAGTGAATCCTGGACTGTTGTTTTGTCCACTGACTGATTCTATTTGGTTGCTGAGGATATGGGACAAAATCAGTTGACCCATATCATAATAAAATCTTATGGGCCAAGAAAGAGACACTAGGAATAAGATGTCTTTTACAACTGTAACTGGTAGTTGTCACTTAGAAGCTGAAGTCACATCTCTAATCTTTAGCACTTAGGTAAGGTTTTCTACTTTGTTATATATTGCCACAAGCCTTTATTATTTATGTTAGTCTCTGGCCCAAGCTAAAATAAGCTTTCATAATGATAAAGGCCATATCTGTCCCTGCCTTTGTAACATACTAGACTCTGATACATGGCCAAGGCATCTTTTTGGTTTTAACATCTTCATACAAAGGATTTAAGTCAAGTCCTGCTATGGTATCAGTAATCTCCTTGGCTATCAATCAATGTCCACAGAACTAAAAGTTACATCCCTTATAATCAGCTTTATTCCTTCCTTCCCAGACAAGAAAACCAAGACTCAGAGGCATTAGATATTTGGCCCAAAGTCAGATCGAGGATTCATAGCTTTTGAACATCAGGAAAGGGTTCATCTTATATTTGAGTCAACTCTGATCCAGACACCTGGTATCTCTTGGCACAATGCCTTAAAAAGGATCGTAACCAATGAATGGACATTTATGGTTTATTCAAATTAAGATAAATCTCACTCATCAGTTGACATAAGGTAAATTAATTTTTAAGTATAATTTTTAGACACCAAACACTTGGGTGGAAATAGAGAAGCAAGATCAGTAGCAGAGGAGGAGATGCCAAGTTTTCTAACAAAGTCTCTCTGTAAGGATTTAGCCAATGACTGAAGGATCATTTAATTACTTTATTCACCCATGCGTGCACATATGTGAACACAGCAATACATCTGGCAGCCTCCTTCTAAAGAGTTGAAAACAAGTCATCAAATTCTCTAAAACATGGCTGCCAGGATTTTTCAAGTTAAAGGAATTTGACCAAAATGGCCTTGACTTTGTTGCAGAAATAATTACCTTTGCATTTGGCAAAAATGTTTGTTTGGTTTATTGATGTATAAATAAGTAAAATATACTTTGGGATAAGGTCCTTTAAGCTAACAAAAGGACTGAATTATTTTATGGCAGGAGAGGGGATTTGTAATAGATACTAGCAGCATTGTTTTCCTTTTCAAGACCATGAAGGTTCTGCAATTTCTTGGCATCCTGTTTAGTAAGAGTAAAAACAGAGAATTAAAGCTTGGAATTCCTTTATTACAGAGTCCCCCAAAGAAGGTAAGAGGGTAAGAAAGCAGTAATAGAAAGAAAAGTAAAGTAAATAACACTTTCATGCAGCAATGCTAGTCATTTTTATTTCTGCTATATGCACAAAGATATCTATTCCTCAATAGTGTCTGAAAATTCAAAGTTGCATCTTGATAACACTAATCACTAATATAAAATTGTTCATTCACTTTTTTCTGGACTTTCTCCCTTCAAAGCCATAGCTTGCTATCAATTCTGTTAGTATTTAGCACATTAGATGATTCTTTTATTTCTGAAAAAAAAGGAGAAATAGATGTTTTGTTCAAATTATGAGGATAAATGAGGGTAGAATTATTTTAATTCTAATAAGAAAAGTAAGAATATCTTGTCTTTCTACTGCAATTTTTTTAATGAGCTATAATTTACATGTGATAGAAATCATAGCTTTCAGGCAGTGGTAGCACACACCTTTAATCCCAGCACTTGGGAGGCAGATCAGGTGGATCTCTGTGAGTTCAAGGCCAGCCTGTTCTACAGAGTGAGTTCCAGGACAGCCCCGACTATTACATAGAGCAACCCTGCCTCAAAAAACAAGACAAAACAAAACAAAATAAAAACAAACAAAGAAAGAAATCATAGCCTTTAAGAAAATGTTTGAAATCATTATATACATGTACTCTCCTACTCAAAATTCATTACATAGATGTAATCTCCAACCCCCAAAAGTTCTGGTTCAGAGAGCTTTTTGTTTCTTTTCTAAGAAACAACCAGTGTTTTGGCAACAAATTTGTGTGTTTACAAAATTATATAAATAGAAAGGGCCATGTGGTGTATATTCTTTTCAAAGTTTTTGGGATTGTATATCCTGTGTGTATGAGTATTTGTACGTATGTCCACCACATACATGCCTGTTGCTGGTGGAGGTCAGAAGAGGGGGTTTCTTAGTCTGGAATTATAGATGGCTGTAAGCCATTGAGTGTGTACTGAGAACTGAACTGGAGTCCACTACAAGGGCAGGAAGCACTATTAACAGTTGAGCCATCTCTCACCCCTAGTAGATACTGTTGATCTTGCTTGATGCAGTATTTTTGAAACCCACCAATGCTTTACTGGTATAAGAAATTTGTTCTTTTTGTGTTACTAAATTAAATTCCACTGAATGGGCATACTACACTTCCGTTGTTCATTCTCATTTTGATGGCCATTTGAGTTGATTTCAGTTTGAGACAATCATTCAAAAAATATATACTGTAGATATCTTCGAAAGATTTTTGGCAGCATGTTTTTCATCTCTTGTGGGTATATCTTCAATAAACTGCCAAGTCATTATTAGCCACTGTTATGTGGTTCCTGTGGTTTTTATTTGTTTACCAAAATCCATTACTATCATGTCTTGCTAATTTTTGCCATTCTTTTGCCTGTGTTCCTTTTGCCTGTGCACCATTTCATAGGCACATTGATTATTTATGTTTGCTGCCTTATGACCTTATGACCTAGTGTGTGGTCTATTTTGGAGCTAATTCTATATTGCCCCCCCCCCATTATTGCATACTCTGCAGTAATTTGGTATAGCATTTTATAAATATCTACATGCAACAAAAACTTAATCTATACAGAATTTCACAAACTAGCCATGGGGGCTGTGGTAGGTGCATTGGTCCACTGATGGGCGTACAATCAATGGGCATTTTTGGGAGGTGGTGGGGACTTTGGACAGCAGGGCTTGGTGAGAGGAACCAGGCCACTGCAAATGTCCACTCAGCTGATGCATCTTCTCTTGGTCCAGTTTCTCACCTTCCTGGCTGCCAAGAGGTAAGCATCTCTGCTACCCCACACCCTTCTTCCATAATGCTCTGCCTCAAAACAGGCCAAGAACATTGAAACCAGGTGATTGTAGCTTGTAATCACTAAAATGCTACCCAAAGTAAAATGAGTCTTATCTTCTTTGAGTTTTGTTTTTCAGATTTTTCCTCAAAGCAATTAAAAGCACAGTACTGAAGGGCATCAAGAGTGTCTCTTTTGTGATTTCTGGGGAATTAATCATTTTTTATATTTGTTTATAAATAATTCCTTTGGTTTTTATGAGAGCTGAAATGTCTGCATATAGATTTTTTTGGCATGTATATGTCCTTTGTTACTTTGTCAAATATCAGCTGTCTGTGTGGTTCTGTTTTAAATGCTTCATCCCACTAATCAATCTTTCTCTTCTTTCTCCTGCATTTTTACAGCTTTGTAGCATTCTCAGATCAAAGAGTGTAAATCATCCATCTTTTCTCTTCAACATTGTTTTCGCTATTTTGAATATTACATTTTATAAAAACTTCAGAGTCATTGAGTCAGTGTGTTGCTATCCACAAAATAACTTAAGGGATTTAGATCTAGCTGCATCAAGTCTGTAGGTAAAGATGGGGGGAAAATGACATCTTAATAATATCAAGCCTTCCTATCCTCAGTACGAACTATCAGTCCATTTCCTTAGTTCTTTGGAGGTGGATTTTATTTTAATTTTCCTCACATAGCACTTAAGAATGTTTTGCTAGATTTGCACCTATGTATTCTACTTTTGGATATGCTGATATAGATATTTTGGGTTTTCTTATTATTTTCCTTTTGTCTTGTTTTTTTTTTTATAGGAAGGTAATAGAATTTTGTTTATTACCTTTGTGTCTTACAACTTGGCAAAACTGCTTAGTAGTTCCAAAATGTTTTTTGTCAGTTCTTTCAGGTTTCTTACGTATATACTATTATATAATCTGAGAACAAAGGCAGTTTATTTACCCCTCCTTAATTATATACCTCTTATTTCCTGGTTCTTACTGAATTTTCTGGGACTTCTAATAACACATCCAAAAGAAGAGCTTAAGGAATTGTTCTTATATAACTTCTTATCTTCATGAGAAATCTATCATGAAGTATACATTTGGTGTGACTTTATATGAGCTTTCTTTACTTGCTATGTTCTCTCTATTCCTGCTGTACAAGTGTTTTTGATAAATAGGACTGGTGTTTTTGCATTGATATTAATGGATAAGTCTTATTTTTTTAGCCTGATAATGTTATGGATTAAATTAATGATTTCAAATGCTGAACTAGCCATGCATGCCTAAAATTAAATAATTCATCATGCCTAGTTCCTACCGTTGAATAAAATTTGCCAACTTCTTGTTGAGAAATTTTGCGTGTATTTTTATGAGATTGTCTCTGTGTCTTCCTTTTTCAAACTATGACTTTATAATTTTGGCAACTGTATAATGCTGGATTCACATAATCAATTCAAA
The DNA here is from genome assembly GCA_030556225.1 of Cricetiscus sungorus. Taxonomy (NCBI): domain Eukaryota; kingdom Metazoa; phylum Chordata; class Mammalia; order Rodentia; family Cricetidae; genus Cricetiscus; species Cricetiscus sungorus. Next base: position 2,947,918 of record JANBXA010000372.1, read on the forward strand.
AGGGTTTCAATTCCACTTTCTGGAATGATTATAGGAAGTGATGTAACTTCTTCATAAATAGTTCACAGAATTCATCAGTAAACTTGTCTGGTCTTAGAACTTTAGAGTACAGACTTATTGAACAACCTAGTTTTCCTAGTTTGTTTGACTTTTTGTTGACCATATCTTTCAAGGAATTGATCTATTTCATTTAGGTTGTCAAATTGGTAGACAAAGAGTTATTCAAAATTCTCATTCTAAAGGATTTGTAATAAACTCAATTGACCATTTATGTTATTAATAATACTTTATTTTCTCTCTTTTTTTCAGGTAAGTTTATAAAGGATCTATCAATTTTGTTGATTTTTTCAAGTAGGAGCTTTTGGTTTCTTTGATTTTTCTCAATTGACTTGCAATTTTTCAACTTCATGGATTTAAATTTTCTTTACTATACTTACTTTTGATTTAATTTGGTCTTCCTTCTAGTTTCCTAGAAAGTAAGATGCTAAGATTATTGATTTAAATTTTCCTTCTTTTCTAATGGGCATTGTTGTCATCAATTTCTTCCTAAGTATCACTTGAACTACAGCCTACAATCTCTGTTCTTTTACTTTGTTTCATTTAGTTCAAAGAAGTTAACTGTTTCTACTGTTTTCTCTTGTTTTTCATGTGTTTTCTGAAATATGTTGCCTAATCTTCAAAAATTTAATTTTACTTTTTATTTTAAAAATTTATTTTTCATTTTACATACCACCCTAGTTCTCCTCTCTCCGCTTTTCCTGCCACCCACTTCCCCACTTCCCACCATTTCCTCCTCAGAGTGGGTAAGGCCTCCTTGGGGAGTCAACAAAGTCTGGCATACCTAGTTGAGGCAGGACCAAGCCCCAGTATCAAGGCTGAGGAAGCTATCCCACCATAGGGAATGGGTTCCAAAAAGCCACTCATGTTCTTGAGATAGGTCCTAGTGCCATGGCCAGGGAACCCCTACCCACCCCCCCCCCACACACACATAACAGATCAAGTCACATAACTGTCACCCATATTCAGAGGGTCTAGCAGGTTCCCAGCTGTCAGTCTGTAGTCCCATAGTCTGTGAACTCCCACTAGCTCAGGTCAGCTGTCTCTGTGGTTTTCCCCATCATGCCCTTGATCAACCCCCATCCCACCCCCACCCACCTCTGCTTCATATGATCCCTCTTCTCCCTCACCAACTGAACTCCAGGAGCTCAATCAAGTCCTTAGCTAAGGGTCACTGCATCTGATTCTATCAGTTATTGGATGTAAGTTCTACGATGACAGTTAGGACTAATCTGATTAAAGGGGAAGGCCTGTTTAGTCACCATCTCCATGATTGCTAGGACCCTTAGCTGGGGCATCCTTGTGGACTCCTGAGAATTTCCCTAGCACTGGGTTTCTTGATAACTCCATAATGGCTCCCTCTATCAAGATATCTCTTTCATTGCTCACCCCCTATCCTCCTCAAACTTGGTCTTCTTGATCCCCCATGTTTCCATCCCGCATCCCCTCCCTTCTATCCACCTCTAGGTTTACTCAGGAGATTTTAACTATTTTCCCTTCCTGGGGCTCTCCAGGGTTCCAGGGTCCTCCTTTTTAACCTACCTTTAACCTACCTTTGCTTGGATAAATGGAATAGAATTGAAGACCCTGATACTAATTCACTCACCTATGAACATCTGATTTTTGAGCAAAAAGCCAAAGTTTTGCAATGGAAAAAGAAAAGCATCTTCTGGTGTGCTGGCATAACTGGATGTCAACATGTGGAAGACTGCAGATAGATCCATATCTCAAGTCCAAGAGGATCAAAAACATCAACACAAATCCAGTACATGGAACCTGATAGAAAAGAAAGTGGGAAGTAGCCTTGACTGCATTGGCACAGGAGACCACTTCATAAATAGAACACCAGTAGCACAGACGCTGAGAACAACAATCAATAAATGGGACCTCCTGAAACTGAGAGGTTTCTGTAAAGCAAAGGATATGGTCAATAAGACAAAATGGCAGCCTACAGAATGGAAAAAGATCTTCACCAACCCCATATCTGACAGAGGGCTGATCTCCAAGATAACTTACAGAGAACTACCTGCCTCTGCTTCCCAAGTGCTGGGATTAGGGTCATTCTTTACTCTAAACCTATATCTATCTTTACATTTAAGATAGTTTTATTATAGATTATGAGTAGTTAAATTTGGGGTTTTGATCCACCCTGATAATGTCTTAAAGTAAGAATATTTATATATTTATAAATATTAAAACACTACCAAATATATAATATTTAAACATAACTTTAATTGAATAGTAGCATGTTTAGATTAATATCTACCATGCTTATTATTGTTTTTCTTTTTTGCTTATTTTTGTTCCTATTTTGATTTATATTCTTTTTCTTCCTTTTGTGATTTTTATTGAGCATTTTATGACTCTGTTGTCTCTCCTTCATCAGAAAATTAATTTTAGTTTTCAAAACTGCTTTTATTATTTGGCCTAGAGTTCCCAATGTACATTTTCAGTCAGTAAAATTCCAATTCAATTATTAGGAGGGTCCTAACTTCTCCCTCCTGTCCCTCATATGACCATTATTATGAGCGTCACTTACACATATGTCCTAATCATGCATGTGTTGCTGCCATTGCTTTGAAATTCTTGTTTTCTTAAACCAAATGAGAATAATTAGCAGTTAAGAATGATTTCTGCTCTTCCAGGGGAGTTAGGCTTGATTTCCAACACCAACATCATTTATTTCATGTGTTAACTCCAGCTCCAGGGGATCTGATGCCCTCTTCTGGCCTTCCTAGATACCCTCACAACTGTGACAGACACTCAAATGTACCTAACATTTAAAAAAAAAAAAAAATCTTAAAATAAGAAGAATAAAAATTTATATTTTACTTGCATTTTTATTTTTCAGACAGTATTTATTCCTGCAGTATTGAGCTCCTGACCTACATTATTGTTTTTCTCTCAGAGAAACTTCTTTTAAGGCAGGCCTACTTGAAACACATTTCCAGGTTTGTTTTTTTCTGAACAAGTAATTCCTTCCTCATTTTTCCTTTTCTATTTAATGGTGGTCATGGAGATAGGTAGGTGGGTGGATGGATGGCTGGGTGGGTGTGTGTTTGAAGGTAATTCTGTGTATGTAGCTCAGACTAATTTCATTCTCGCTGTGGAGCTCAGGCTCACTTCAAACTAGAGATCCTTCTGCCTCAGTCTCCCCAATGCTGAGATTGCGTTTGTGTGCTACCTATCTGGTTCTTCTTCACTTTTAATAATCAGTTTCTATAAATATTGAATTGTAAGTTGGTGACCTTCCTTCTGAACAGTTTGGCTATTTCACTGAACCTTTGTCTTATTTCATACTGTTTCTTACATTTATTCTTCTATGGACAACAAGCTTTCCCACCTGGCTTCTTCCTGAATTTTTTCTGTCATTGATATTCTTTGATTGGGACATCATAGTCCTAAATATAGTGTTTGGTTTGGTTTTGCCATTCTGACATGAGTTCTGCTTTGTGTGTGTGTGTGTGTGTGTGTGTGTGTGTGTGTGTGTGTGTGTGTGTGTGCGCGTGTGTGTGTGTGTGCATTCTGTGGTTTTACATCTGATGTTAATTTGGGGGAAATTTTAATCATCATTGCTTCTGTTCCCTCTTTTCCTCTTCCTCTTCTCCTGGAATACCATGATATATGAACTATATGTTTTGTTAAATTATTCTCAAATAGCCTATTCTATGTTTTTTCTACTTTTCCCCCCTATATTTTGTAAGTGCCTGTTGTCATATTCTTAATACCACAGATGCTTTCTTCAGTCGCATTTAATCTACTGGTAAGATCATTAAAGCCATTCTTCATTTCTCATGTGTTTATTGAAAAACCTCTAACATTTTTCTTTTCTTTTCTTTCTTTCTTTCTTTCTTTTTTTTTTTTTTTAGAATTTCCACCTTTTCTTGCCTTGTCCATCTGTTCTTACATGTTGTCTTGCTCCATTATCACCCTTGGAATATTAATCGCAGTTATTTGAAATTTGAACTCTGATAATTCCATATGTGGATCTAGTTCTAATGTATTTTCAAGTCTCTGGACTGGTTTTGCCCTTCAGTGTGTCTTATGACATTTGTTAAGAGGTAGACCTGATGTAGTGGATAAAAGCAGCTGTGGTAAGTGGTTTTTAGTAAGGTTGGGGGTGGAATTTTTTCTGTGCCCTATGATGGGAATTTTTAGTGAGGCTGTACCTCCATGGTGTTAAATCTACAGGCACATCTGTTTTATCTTTTAGTCATCTCCACCAGTGATTCAGGATGACTCATAGAGGGTAGACTTTATTATTCCCTGCTTCTGCTTGTAAGTCTGGAGAGGACTGCAGTTGGGTATATCCATATCCTTCTACTCTCATGTCAGACTCTAATAAACCCAGCAGGCTGGGCATATGAAGGTAGGGGAGGATACCTTAGCATTTCTAAATGAGTTCTCTGTACCCAGAATATTGTACAGATTGTTCCCCAACCTCCATTGTGAGAACCCCATGGAGCCTCCAGAGATAACACAAGTGTGAGGTTCTCTCTATTGTAGAATTCACCAGTTTCTATTTTTCAAATTCATCTGCCCTGAAACCCCCAAATCTGTTAACTGCAATACATATTTCTCATAGAACTTTCAGCTCTAGTAAATTATAATTTTCTGTATGCTCCCATCTGTTTCTCCACTTGGTATGTGGGAACAATAAGGGTGAGGGCGGATCTCTCTTTTGATGAGCCTGAAATGTGTTACCTTTTCAGTTTGTACAGCTTCTTATTTTGTTAGAATGGAGTAACAACTTTGAAGCATCTCATGTGTCAGACTGTAGGCTAGAACCACTCTTTTATTTTTGATCCATCTGGGTCTTCATCCTTAAAGTATATTTCTTGTAACTAGAATATGCTGGGTTTTGCTTTTTTTATCAAGTCTGTAATCACTGCCTTTTAATTGGAGGGTACAGGCCATGAACATTTAATGTAATTATTGATATGGTTAACTTTAACTAGTATCTTGCTACTTTTTTTCTATTTGGCCTCTCTGTTCTTTTGTCTTCCATCCTTTCATCCTGCTTTTATGTTACTTAATTCCATAGCCTCCATTGGCTTTTGACTTTCATTTCCTCATGTTCTGTTTTCAATGGGCTCCTGCAGGGATTAAAGGATACATCCTTAAATTATCCCAGCCTGTAATGAATTAGTATCACATCATCTCACATATCATAATTTTTCTGTTTAACTCTATTGTTCTTTGTGCTGCTGTTGTACATTTTGGTTTTTGTATCGTTTAAATTCTGCAATCCATTGCTTCTGTTGTTGTTTTAAACATCTGCTAGCTTGTTCCCAAACTTAAAAATGGGGTGGGGGAATTTGAGTATTTATACATTTATTATTTTCAGCATCTTCTAGTTCTTTTTTATCACAATTATATGGCAATATCTCCCTATATCTAAGAAACTTAACCTAAAACTTTCTGAAGTATGGATTTGTTGACTGTGAATTTCCTCAATTTTCTTTTTTTTTTTTTTTGTGAAAATACCTTAATTTCATCCCATATGCCAAAGGATACAGAGTTCTAAATTGACAGTTATTTGTTCTGTCATCAAATAACAGAGGTTATTCCATTGTTTTCTTGCTTCAGATTTTGAAATTAGTTGCCATTCTTTTTAAGAGTTTTGATCTGTGACATTCTTTCCTTTGATGGCTAGAAGAACTTTCTACTTAGGCTTTGTCGTCTTTGGTGCTTTGATTGTGACAAGTCTAGACACTGTTTTCTTTGAATCTTCAAATTTGTTAAGCTTCTTGGATGTCGAGTTGATGTTTCAATCAAATTAAAAATAACTCCTTGCCATGGTTTACTGGTATTTTAAAATATCTTCCCTCTTTGACACCCAATTATATATATCATATCACCTGATACTATCCTAAGGCCATTGAAATACTTTCTTTTCATAATCTTTCTTCTCTCAGCAAATCAGTTCAAATCACTTCCCTTGACATATATTCAAGCTTATTAATTATCCCTTTCATAGTGCTTAAATTCATTCAGCCATTGTCTAAAACTCAAATAATGTATCTTTCCATTCTTTAGACTCACTATTTCTCCCCAAAATCCCATTGCTCCATCTCTATCTTCTCATGATTTATTGGGATACCATTAGCTATTAAAATCCATTAACTCCAACAATGAGATATTTGTGGATCCGCTTCTATTAACCTTTTCTGCTCTATGTTACTTATATTTTCCCTCTTTAATGCCAGGTGATTACATCTTGAATAGTGGAAATTATGAATTAGAAGTTTTAGGTACTCTGGATTCATGACATTTCTCTTAACTATGTAAAGTTTAGCTCCACCAGGCAACTAAATTACTAGAAAGTACCTTTATTTCTAAAGAATCTTGGTTTGCTGTCTCTCTTAGAGCAGCTATATTTCAGTTTTGTTTTTCATTCAAGAGCATAGTCACTAGTCTGATTTTTTTTCATAAACCATAGCCATTCCCAGAAGCTCTGGCTTTATATGTCACTCTAATTTGGAATTTAATTGTTGTCTCATAGGAAATAGGCTGTTTCTGAATTTTCCTCTGTGCTTTCAGTCTTCCAGCTATTTCTTTTTATTGGGATCTGCAGTCTTCCTTCACACAGGTAAAGTCCAGAATTCAGCTACGAATGGACAAATATAGCCTAGCCACGTTGATGTATTATATTATCTATCAATCATAACTATTTTGATTAGTAGTCAAAATTTAATTTAAACTTCTTAACTACTTGTAAAAATATTTTTAACCTTAATGTGGTGATTTAAATGAAAATTATCTTCATGGGCTCATAGGAAGTGGCATTATTGGAAGTATGGTCTTGTTTGGAGTAGGTGTGGCCTTGTGGGAGGAAGTATGTCACTGGATATGGGCTTTGAGGTTTCAGAATCTCAAGCCAGGTCCAGTATTACTCTCTCTTCCTGCTGCCTGAGGATCTAGATGTAGAACTCTGAGCTACCCCTCCAGTGCCTTGTCTGCCTGCATGCCATCATGCCGTCTGACATGATGATAATGAACTAAATCTCTGAACTGTAAGCCAGCCCCAATTAAATGCTTTCCTATATAATAGTTTTCATGGTCATGGTGTCTCTTCAAAGTAATAAAATCACTAAGATATTTAATAATCATTTTAGTAATTTTCCCCTGATCTACAGCAATGATTGCTTTGTTATACACATATTCGTTTCATTGATTTGTCTTATTACCTCAACTTGGCTGGATGCTTTTTGAGATTATAAACATGTTGTTATAATATAGTACATGGTACATTGTAGTAGGTCATAGGTAGTAAATAAACATTGTTTGAGAAAATGGTAACTGTTGGATTCTCTTCCTATGATATTACATGGCTAACTCTAATAATGTTGGAAAGTGATAGGTAGGCTGCTAGGGGGAAAATGCATAAGCAATTCTTATCCAACTGTGAAACAAACTACAATGACAATGCTCTAGGCAAGATGTTCCTACTGTTGCAATAGTATCATGACTTGTATGGTGTCAACTAATCATAATCTCTGATAGAATCCAAGGTCCACTTCACAGGAGGGATTTCAAGTCTAATACAGTAAGCCCAGTCAAAAAACAACAGCTGAGGAGGTCTTAGACCCTCAAAAGGAATGAATTATTGTTACTTGTCTAAATTAACATGATGTCAAACTGCCTTCTAAACATCTAGGTTTATACTCAAAGACAAATGCTACCCTCAGCCTTAATCACAGAAGCTTTCTTTAAAATCGACGGCAATCAGTGCAGAAACTCTTGGATGATCAAGGTGCCAAGAAAGGGGGAAAGCTAAGTCATAAGTGGAACATTTATGCCATTTCCTTTAAGGCTCTGGAAATATTGCAGAAGAAGGGATGGAAAGAACATAAGAGATAAGGTCAAGGGCAGTGGAATGCTATCTTCTGCACAACAGACACAGCAACCATGAACCCACAGACACTGCATTTGCTTGTAACTGAGCCTGCACAAACCTGGGCCTGCTAACAGCCAATCATAAAAAGGGAAGAAGATCGTGAAGGCCTAACCTTTCTTGTTGAATTATTGACTAGTTTTGAATTCTAAGGGAAGGAGTCATTGTCTTGAGGTGTATACCCTCTTCTGAGACCACCCTGATTCATTGGATAATTTTATACTCATCTTAGCCACTGCTCTATTGCTGTGAAGAGACACTTTGTCCAAGGCAATTCTTATAAAAGACATTGAATTGGGGCTTGTCCATACTTTTAGAGAAAAGTCCATGATCATCATGGCAGAAAGTGGGGTTGCAAGCAAGTAATCAGATGCTGGAGAAATAGATGAAGACTTTACATCCTGATCTTCAGATTGGAGAGAGAAGAGAGAGAGAGAGAGAGAGAGAGAGAGAGAGAGAGAGAGAGAGAGAGAGAGAAAGAGAGAGAGAGAGATCTGACTTGGTCCTTTGAAACTCACTCCCAGTGACACATCTCTTGCAACAATAAGGTTACACATCCTCCAACAAGGCCATACTTACTAATCCTGCCCAAACAGTTCCACTACTTGGGGACCAAGCATTCAATTCAAATATATGAAACTTTGGGAGCCATTCTCATTCAAATCACCACAATACACGCAGTTATAAAAATGGCCCTGATCATACTCAGTGAGTAACAAAACAAAATGAAGGGTCTTGAATATGGGAAAGGGACTTATAGGATAGGGTAGGAGTGTTAACAGTGATAGGGGTCAGGCAGGTAAGAGTGAGAGTAATCCAAATGCATTGCATAAATGTATGAAATTTTCAAAAAATAAATTAATATACATTTGCTTTCAGATATAGTTTCATGGAAGAATTTCTGACATATTTTTGAAGACATATTTTGAAGAAATTTTAAAAATTTTTAAAGGGGGGGGGGTGCTGTGAAAACTGCCAATATTTGAAAGCAGTTGCTGCTCTTGCAGAGGACCTGGGTATGGTTTCCAGAACCAATGGGGTGGCTCACAACAGGCTGTAACTTCAGTTCTAGAGGCACCAGTGTTCTCTTCTGACTGCTGCAGGCACTTCATGTACCAGATGCATAAAAATACATGCAGCCAACACATTTAGACAATAAAAAAATATTCTTAAAATGAAAACAAGTAACAATGTTCACTACTTTCGCTTCTATTTTGTGTTCAGAAATGAACTATAAACCGATGGCTTGAAAGTACTTTAACATCTTAATTGTAATCTGCAAGTCATTTTAGTTGTAAAACTATGCAGGCACTGTTGTACATATTCTGCTCCCCACAAGAAGGTTCCCAGTAAAATGTTCCTCTTCTTGTGAAAACCCATTGCTTCCTAGGGACCTAAACAAAGTCATTTTGTTTCCTTTGTTCTTTTCAAAACTATTGTCATATTGCGGTTCAATAAGGGTCAGGATAAACAAATAGGTCGAATAGATGTTTATTAAGGGAGAGACAACTCACAACACAGACAGATGAACACAGCAGTTAAAACTGGATGCTCCTCTCTCCGTGTCCCGCCAGAAAGGCTTTTCTCCGCCTCCTCCCGAGACTAAGCTCCACAGGTCACTTCCACCCCTGGCTCCACCCCTCAATGGGTGTGGTCAGTGCCACAGAAGCAGACATAGTGAATATCCCACTACAATTCCCCTTTTAGTCTAAAGAAAAGATTTAAGCTTGATACAAAACTATATACAAAACAGTGAATAACAAGTGTGCTCTAAGAAAAGGAAAATCGAGATCAAAACCACAAACATACCTAGTCCTAGGGTGAAGGCATAAGGGAGTTTACAATAGAGTTGTCCTAAGCTGAAAAGCTTAAGTCTAGTACTTAATATCTAACTAGGAAGAGAGAATAATACTAAGATAGTTTAATCTACAACCTCACCAAGACCTGAGAAGGAAAATTACGATACTAGAGTAGACGGGAAGTGCAGATGGGCAACTTCCAAAAGGTGCAGTGAGGACAGAAACAGCAAACTACCTGGACAGTCACCCAAGGTCTCACAGCAATGTTGGTACAGCCAGATATGACTAAGGCCAGGAGTATTTGACAGACCACAACAAAAGCAGGGAGGTAGAAAGGCTGTCTTACCCTGACTTGGCAAGGTTCAGCAGTCTTCTAAGTTTGTCTCCTGCAAGCATATAGGACCGCATGTCCAAATCAGTGGTCAAGGCTGAGACAGTTCCTTGCCCAAGAGGCCATTAGCCGAAGTGAGGATGAACTCCAGAAGGAGCAACAACAGTGTCCAACATACTTTCGGGAAAGTGCATGGTGCTGTCAGGAGCAACAGTGTCTCATGTCAACAGAGTACTAATATATAAAACCTTTAAATGCCATGTTCTGCAGGTCTATGAAGTGATTGAAGATTAAGCATCTATGTCTGACTAATCTCATAGGCAAAGGAAACATGGGTGAGGATAATCTGTAATACTCAGGAACTTGGCTAACAAACCTGAATAAAACTTCCTTGAGTAAAGCAAGGATAAATACCTAAACAATATAACTATGTACACACACACACACACACACACACACACAAACACACACACACACACACACACACACACACATATATATATATATATATATATATATATATATATATATATATCACATGTAAATTCCTAAAGTAGAGGTCACTTTTGTCTTTTAATATTTTTGACAAATAATTTTTAAACTTTGAGACAACAGAGGATATTAAACACTGGGGAGCACAGGAGGAAGTGTGTTAAGAGTAGGTTTTCCCACCATCCTGGTTGCAGTGCCATGCCAGCCCCAAATAATACACAGAGACACTGTATTAGATATAAAGCTATTAGCCTGTTACTAGCATTTCTTATTGGCTAGTTCTGTCTTAAATATTAGCCCATTTCTATCAATCTAAATATTTCCACCTGATCTTATGTTACTGGAGAGAGGGCCCAGCATTCTTCTCTCTAGGTCCTACATCTTGAATCTCCTACTTTTTCCTGAAACCTCCTTGACTCCTAGTCCCAGCTATCTTGCTTTTCTATTGGCTTTAGTCATTAATCAATATGAGAAACATATTTACAGAATGACATCTTGCATCAGAAGTGTCTGTCATATGTAGAGATCGTGGGGGGAATGTTTTGCCACTGGTTCCTTGCAGACAGAAGGAGGGCATGTCTTTGTCCACTTTAGACTACTCTGAAACAGTGCTTCTACTCCAGAATTGCCACAAGCCAACAATGCATCTTTCATAGAACAAAGTTTTCCCTTTATTGTTCCTGCTTCGGTTAATCAGATCTAGCGTTTTACAGGGAGCCACCTGAGGGCTGTCCTCCACATTTTAAGGATTGCTTGCCTTATATCATTTATCTGTAATTAAATATACTCTATGTAACTAAAGAACAGACTCTGACAGAGATTATGGCTTTGGTATGAAAGACAGAGAACTATTTCCAGTGACAGATGTTTCAGAGCTCTGTACATTCTTACTCTCATTTTTGCTTAGGTTTTCCAACCAAATTTGGAACCCTGCTTTATTTGTTTCTTGATATTTAGTCCCCCCCAAAAGGAGAATACAATTTCAAAAGTCTTTGAAAAAAGGATATGCATATATTTTAAGAAATATATCTTTTAATAGAGAATTTTAAATTGACTGGATGTAATGAAATGGACTGGTTTAATGTCTACCATAAAATTCAGTTAACCTCAAAGTCACTAAATCCGATGTCTAAGAAGAGTTAGCATAATCCTACGTAAAAATTGTGTTTTACACCTCATTAGATTTCATTGATCTCAATCATGGCTATATATATGCTACAGATTAGCTCAAGCAGGATTTAGAATTTGAGGTGGTTCCAGCTTTATATTCTGTAGACTCTAGAATGTCTTTATAATTACTTGCCTCCTGATAGATTAAGAGTCATTGTTCGTTGAAGAGATTAAACATTACTTGTGAGGAGATTAGATTCTCTCAAAGAGTGAGAAACTGGAGTGATTAAAAAACGAAAGCGTATACCCTGCCTGAAATGTAACCCTGCCTGCAGAGGAGCCGAGCGCTGAGAGCGGAAGTTAATGAATATGCCCCCAAATGGCATTTTCGTGTATTCTATCATGTTGGGAAATAGAAATTACATTTATTTTCACATCCATATCAAATTTAGTGAGTTTGGGACTAATTTAGGAGGAATCTTGGTTGATTTCCACACCAGGTTTTGCTCATTCACAACCCTTAGACCTAAGAAAGACCCAGCTTCCCCAGAATGTACCAGAACCTTGAGGCAGCCACAGATGTCTGTTTCCCCAACTGCAGACTACTGCGTACCTTTGGCGTCTTCACAGACTTAAACTTAGCAAGCAAACCCTCTATATTTATTCATTTATTATATTTCTTTATATATTCTATGACATTTAGAGATTACCGTCTTGTCCTTAAATGCGATTTTCTTCACCAAAATGCAGTCTGAAGACTACAGGTTAGTTTGTCTCTATCTTAAACTCATATCTGTCCGTGGTACTTAAAAAAAAAAAAAAAAAAAAAAAAAAAACTAATGAAACGGAATTCTTGGGTTCAGATTTGTAAGAGGAAGATGAACCTGATTATCATACCATTTTTTCCCCACTCCCACTTTGGGGACTATTCTTTCCATTCTTACCCACCCTCACTCAGCTCCACAAAAGAGAGTTTGAACCCTGGAGATGTCTATCAAAAAGACAGCCTGGGATCTATCAATACAAGATTTTTCTTTCTTTTTTCCATAACAACAGAATTCATGATTTGTGTCTGAGAACATGGATTCAGAACAAAAACTTCACTCCCCAGCCTCATTTGCACCTAAATGTAAGAGCATTTGCAACCTTCCTTCAAAAAACTCTGGAGGTGGTATTGGAGATGAAAATACACTTGATGGTAGAATGGCTCAAACACATAGTCGTGGGTTCAATTCCCAGCACTGCCAAAAAAAGGAAGGGTATGTGTCAGTATGGATCTCTTTCTTTACTATGCCCGTCTTTTTAAAAATATATTTATTTTGAAAATTGTATAAATATACACAGTGAAATGATGATCTTATACATTCCTCATTTCTCCTACTCCAACTTTCCCTGGATCTGCATCGTGTCCCCTCCCAACTCCATGCCCTCTTGTTTTGTTTTATAACCCATTGAGCCCCATCACTGTTGCCCATGTGTTCATGGGTGTGGGGCCATCCACTGGGAGCATGGGAAACCTACCAGGCCACACCCCCAAAGAAGAGCAATTTTCAGTTTCTCAGCAACTATCAACTGCTGACAGTTTCTCAGTTAGGAGCAACCTTCAGCCTTTCTCCCCTTCCTCCATTTATGCCAGAACTTTGTTTGGTTTGATTGTGTATGGATTTTGTGTAGGTAACCATGGATGCTGTTAGTAGTGCTTAAGTGTGATAACCATGTCGTATCCAGAAACAGCAATTCATAGCACTCTACCGTCCTCCGCTCTCACATTCTTTCTGTATCCTCTTCCATGATATTCCTGGCACCCTGTAGGAGGCAGGAGACTGACAAAGATGTCCCATTTAGAGCTGAGCATACATAGTCACTTATCTTGAGAGCTGAGTCTTTGTGTTGACTTCTGCTCACTTCAGGTTGAGGGCATCACTAATACATACACATAAATGTGGAGAAGGATAATTTAGCAAGTGATCATTTAGTGGGTTCTACCTGTAGGGCCTATGAACTCCCTAGCCATGGGCTTTTAACCATGTTTGCATTACTAGGCTGCAATTCCTTACTGAGGAGTAGACCTCAAATCTAATCAGAAAGCAGTTGGTTATCTCAGAAGAGTCACACCACTGTTTTACCAGTTATGCATGCAGGGTCTAAAGACCATTAATATCTGTTCTCCCCTAGAGGCTTACATAGTATCTTCTGGCACTAAGAAAGCTAGCCAGGACGGAGAAAATTACTGGTTTGCTTCAAATGATTTCTCTATACCCTGAACCCAACGTGAACAGTGTCTTCAGCAGTAATGTCTTACCTTGGGGCTATGGTGGCTGGTGAGGAGTAATGGCAGTAGCACCTGTTGTTCTGGGGACTTTTAGGGCCTCCCTGACCAATGATTCATAGCAAGATATCTCATTTATGGCACTGTGGTTTTTATTTAATAACCAATGTCATCAGAGAACACCACTATCCACCCATGCAAGATGAACCAACATTCAAACTTTTATAAAACTTATATTTTGAAATTAGCTTACCAATTAGTGGGTTTCCTAAAGCTTTTTAAATATAGCCTTAGCTTAGGTTAACCCACCCCATCTCCTGATCTCTCCCATTCCCTTGGTGTGTGTGTGTGTGTGTGTGTGTGTGTGTGTGTGTGTGTGTGTATTGGATTTTTAAATTTATATATACTGTGTATAGATATGTATGCACATGTGTGTAGAGACAATGTTAAGGATGCAGGGTCACTGAGCTCAGAGCATAACAAAAAGATAGACTGGTATAGCAAGTGCCAGGCGTCTGCCTGTTCAGCCACTAGGATTATAGACCAAGTGCCTCTATGCACAGCTTTTACATGGGTGCTGAGATCCAAACTTAAGTCCTGATGCTTGAACAGCAGACTCTTTACTGGCTGACTCATTTCTCTATCCCCTATACTTTATTATCTTGTAGCTCAGAAGCAGATATGCTAAAGCTGATACAGAAAACAAAACAAAACAAAACAAAAAAACAAACAAACAAAAACCAACCTCGGCAGGTATTCCTACTTCTCAAGTGACCTTGTCTTTGAGTAACCTATACCTACTTTTAGAATTCTATGTAAAGTAAAATAAACTTGCATTTTGTTTCAACCACTGTTTTGTGGATGTCTCTTATGTGTAATCAAACCTGACCCAAACAGGTAGATTTGGTGTTTGTCAACCATAGTATTTTAATTCCAAATTATCACTCACAGTCCACATGCTAAAGGTATGGTTGCCATCTGATAATCCTTTAAGAAGGTAATGAATCTTGAGGGCTCTGGCCCAATCGGTGGGTTAATTGATGGGTTTATAATTTTGTTCATCTTGGCCATTAAGATTTGTGGCATACCTGAATAAGGTGTAATCATAGTGCTGTAATCATAGTGCATAGTTTACTCCATTTTCTCTCTTTATGTTCCCCCTCTTTTTCCTGGTCATCATGATTCACAAGGTAGACAGTGTGCTTCCATTACCCTCTCTCCATCACGAAGTTCAGCCTTGCCTAGGGTCCACAGTAATGCAGCCATGCAGCTTATGGAAGAAAATCTCTGAAACACGAACCAAACCAAGTCGTTGCTGCCTTGATTTTATAGGCATTCTGAGGACTGATTTTCAAAGCATTTTGTCATAGCAACAGAATGCAGACTAACATGCCATGCCTTTTGGAAGCATTTCTCCAAAGGTATTAATTGCAGCAACTATATTCAATAGGTACAACATGTGACTGGAAAGCAAAGAAATATTTAAAACACTGATTTTTTCAGTTGTTATGCTTCAAAAAAAATAATTTTACATCATGTAGACCAAATGATTTTATAGGAGAATTTTCATCTTTAAAATCACTCTGACAAATGATCAATTCTGTGTTTTCAGACATCCCAGTTAAGGGTGACAACACTGGTAGAAATAGCCATTATGCACTAAGAATACCCCCACACAGCTTTGTAGTCCAACATTACTGTCTGTAAGACTATGTTTTTAACATAAGATTATGACGGTGACAGGAAGATAAGGTGAAGTAAACAGAAGATTCTGGAACAAATCATGCCTTTGGAGGTGTTTCTGCCTGCAGTAACATTTTTATTTGAATTATATCTGACTGAAATATATGAATTAAAATGATAAACTAGGGCCTTGAGTATCAATTAGCATACATTTTTTTTACAGGAACAGTTGTCACAAAGGGCTTAAGACTATAAGGAGAGACTGTCAAGAGACATTGAGAGCTGGGCAGAGGATACAGGGCTTCTGGAACATCTTTAACCAGTTTTCCACTCACTGAACATGGGACCTCTTTCCTTTCTTCCTTTATATTTTTTTACACTTTTTAATTGTTAGCAGCTTTATAAATGGATATAATGAATTTTATTTATTTTTGCCTCCATCATCTTCTCTTAGCTTCCTCCTTTTCTCTCTAAACCCGGTCTTCCCAAAACTTCTCCCTAATATTCTTGTCTTTGTTTTGTTTGTGATATCCTGAATTTAATTAGAATAACTTGTGAGAGCATGGATAAGAGATATTTTGTTTGTTTGCTTTGTTTTGTTTTTCTGGATCATGGTTAACTGAAGAAAATGACACCCTTTCTGCCAGCAACCGTTAACTGCCAATAGTTCCTCAAAGAAGGCTTCTCTCCCAGTCATGATAAAATGCTAATGGGTCCAATCTTATAAAGATCTTATGCAAATAACCACAACTGCAGTGAGTTCATGAGTTTCATGACTCTGTCTCATCCAGAACAGCTCTTTAGGCTTGCCTTGACACACAGCACATCCAACTTTAGAAGATGCCTTCTTGTTGCAGACCTTCCCATCCTCTGGATATCACATTCTTCTTATCCCCATCTTCTAAGACATTCCCTGACTCTTAGATGTCCTCCTCTCTTGCAAAGCAAAAACCCAATTGATGAATCTATGTGAGTGGCATGGGATCTCTGGCTTCCTGTAACTCAAAATTCTTAATGCTGCATACCTAGTCCTTTGGCATTTTGGTTACTATTTCTCTTCCATTTTCCCTCTAAAAACCATCCAAAACAGGGCCACATTGTCCTCTGAACTCTGCTTCTCATGATTGTGGGCTTTTGTATATATTGTTCCATCATTTTGGGATGCTCTACTTTCTGTTTCTCTCTAGACAAATGTCTAAAAGGCACAGCTCAAAAAGTATCTTGTCAACAAATGCTTCTTTCTTGTCCTTGCTTGCTTCTTTCCCAGGCAAAAGTAGAACCTTTCCATCTCTGAACATCCACAACTCCTGTCTGTATGTACAGTATAGTACTTATCACATCTTTCTGTGATCGTATGTGTGCCTCTTTCCCAGGTAGCAGAACTGTCCCTTCTCTGAGTGCCCACAGCTTGTGGTCTGTGTCTACATCTTTTTGTGATAGTGTCTGTGCCTTTACTTTATCTCCCATTCACTGTGCTGTAAATATCTTAAAGGTAGAAACAGTTTCACTCAAGTGGCAACAATGTTTCCTGGGTTTAGTTTTGTGGGCTCTACGAACACAGAACATGATACAGAACCTACTAAGAGAAACATAACACAGCAGTCATGTCATTGCCTATCACATTCCATAAATGATTGGATTCTGGGCAGAAAATATTTGAAGAATGCACCAGAGGATCTGGAAATATTCTCTGAGAAGTAAGGGCTTTTTTTAAGGGTAAAACATCACATGCCTTTAGGATTGGATACACGCTAGCTCCCTATCCTAAATATGTGACTTCCAATGCAAAAACATATAGGAGGAAATAGTGCTGATTTGTATTTTATGCATTTATACTATTTATACTATCTTCCAAGTATAAATTATTCATGTATCCCAGTTTCTTAAACTTAAGCATGTGGGATCTGAGTTTGTTTTCTACTGCTGTGATAAAACACCATGATCAACAATAGTATAAAGAGGAAAGGGTTTATCTGCTCACACATCCCAAACACAGTCTCCCACTGAGGGAAGTCAGAATAGAAACTCAAAATAGAAACCTGAGAGCAGGGACTAAAGCAGGGACCACAGAGGAACACTGCCTACTGGCTTGCACATCCTGGCTTGCTCAATTTGCTTTATTTTACACACTAGGGTCACCTGCCCAGAGTTGGCTCCACCCAGAGAGGCCTGGGCCCTTCCACATTAATCACCAATTAAGAATGCCCCACAGGCTCATCTACTGGTTAATCTGATGGAGGCATTTTCTCAAATGAGTTTCCCTCTTCCCAGATGACTCTAGCTTGTGTCAAGTTGACAAAAAACTAACCATCACAGCAGGAATTTTTTGTTTTGTTTTGTTTTTCAGGTTCAAATTAACAAGCTTATATTTCTCTCTCCCCTATTTCTCAAATAATTCTGAGTGCCTGTCATTTCCTGCATATCAAGCTCCAGTCCCTAGTATCATAATTTAATGTATAACCTGAAGCTCACACATTCTTTACCCCTTTATCTATCCCCACCAACCCCCTTCTTGATAAGACATAAACTTCCATTCTCCTAGTGAAGCATATTTATTTGCAAAATGGGTTTTACTGAAGGTTGGGGTTCATAGCACAGAGTATACCAGCAAGTGA
Organism: Cricetiscus sungorus; assembly: GCA_030556225.1. Lineage (NCBI taxonomy): Eukaryota > Metazoa > Chordata > Mammalia > Rodentia > Cricetidae > Cricetiscus > Cricetiscus sungorus. The sequence continues at coordinate 2,966,171 of JANBXA010000372.1, forward strand.
ATTTAATTAGTAGTAGACATCACTTCTAATTAGTGCTGGACCTTATTGATTTAAAACCCCTAGCTAAGGACCTTCTTCTCTAGAATCCACCTCTCCCTTTGAGATGGTTTAATGTTGTTTCTCTAGCCAGCATCTCAGCTTTCTAACAAGTTCATTATACATTGTACAGAGATTCTTCAATTCCTTACACTTGCACCATCTCCAAAATGTTTCTGATTGTTGTTTGTGTCTCCCAAAACTACTAATAAATTCTAAAAAGTAAAAGTTGATCATCTTTAGTCTTTGTTAGCAGAAAAAACCCAAAAGTATTAAAATTCGAATTTAATTAAAAACTATATGTAAATAACTAAATTCCTCATCAGAAATTCTCTACCAGCATGTAGAAGAAAAACAGACTTATATGAATATACAAATTAAGCTCCCAGAGGTCATGAATCCCACGCAACACACACACACACACACACACACACACACGTTGTAGTCACTTAAATATTTGGTCAGGTTCTTGAATTTGTGGTTTCTGGACCTATGATGAAATGATTCATGATGTACATTTTATTCATATTTAACAGAGTCTCATGTGAGAGGGAACATTTCCTCAGTCAAGAATCTGGGATTGAAATTTCCCTTTGGCTTTTCAGGAAAGGTGTGCATAGTGAACCATTTGTGAGGGAATACAAGATACATCTCTTTGTGTGGGCTGGCTTTTCAGCAGCCTTGAGAATACTTTGAACGTTCCCCAAGGCTTAGACCCAGAGCAGGCTATAATATAGCACAAAGGCAACATTGTGCCTTGTTATTTTGTGTGAAAATAGACCTGTCTGAGCACCAAGGTACTACATGAGAAACCGCCCACATTTGGCTGCTCTCCTTGGAGAGACAGCAGAGCATTATCTGACAGGTGTCACCATTGTCAATGCTTGTACAGTGAGATGCAGGTGTGATCAAAGAGAAAAACAATGTTCTGTGAGCCTCTGCATCTTAGCAACACAGCTTATTCATCTGGGTTTACTCTCAGCGAAATAGCCAGGCTGACAAAGAGGCAGTGAGGATGAGTCTGAAACTTCCTTACAACGAGGCCTGCATCCATCACAAAACATCAGCTATGGATTTGACACATGCAAGCCTGCATTTACAAAGAGGACCGAGTAGACATATCTGTGTATACAGACAAGTCTCATCTTTGCTGAATAGAAAACCAAGTCAGTGAGGCAGGAAGTTGGGATAGGGAAAAGCATGTGCTTATGGGCATGATGTATACATCAGACATGGGCTACCATCCTAAAATTAAGGTATAGAAAAACAGAAAGTAAAGAGAAAGTGGGCAGAGTGGCCAGATATTAATGGTTTCACATTTATACAGCACTGTAGAACTTAAAGCTTGATCACCATAAAAGGAATCCTTCATTTAGTCCGTTCTCTCTCCACGTCACAGTTCACCAATGCCTTTTTGTTTTAGACAGCTTCTAATACTGTTTAAAAGTGCCTGAAATAAGCTTAAGGAAGACAGTGCTACTTTGGCCATGTTTTCTGAGGCTTCTCTGGGCTTGTTGGGTGGGTCTCTTTCAGGTTGGTGCCAAAGGCTTCCAGAATGAGCTGCTTGGCTGGTCACTATGGTGAGCAAAGAGAGGAAGGGCAAAGAGTCTGGCAAACATCTGCTTCAGGGACATGAAAAGAGTACCTGCCTTTCAAAAGCGATGTTACCACCTAAAGGTCCATTCACTTCTCAGTTGTGATTTGAGCTAGGGCCATGCCTTGAGCTATGGACCATGTCATGAGCTAAGGAACATGCTATGAGCCAAAGACTGTACCTTGATCTATGGACCATGTCTTGAGCTAGGTATTGTTCCTTGAGCTAAGGGCCATGCTATGAGCTAGGGCATACCTTTATTGAATGAGTCTTTTCAGAAATGAATCTGATCATATTAGATCTATATCATATCAGATTTCAAGAAGTAGGTTAACATGACTAAACTACACCACTAAGGGATAGAATATAGGAACAGATTCCGTTGTTTTGACCCCTGTCTGCAATTTCTTTCATGTGTCTTTGCTCCTTCTGGGGCCAGGCTTGCCCTACATATGGCTCAGAAGAGTTTGTGTTGTCATCTTCTTCATAACAGACTCTGCTAAAACTCCAACTCTGAACTCAGCTCCAGGATGAACTTCTTCCTCACCCTTTTCTTCCTTTGCAGAGTTTGAAAATCACCACAGGTGCTGGATGATCTTGAACAGATGAAGAGCATTCTGGTTTTAAAGCAGGTTAAGTATTGTTGATCCCCAGCTGAGTCAGAATCCCTCTAAGAGAAGACCTACTTTAAATGTTAGGTCCCTGTCAGAAAACAATTGTTCTGATGTCTCCTTCTGTATCTTCCAGAGGAAGTGGGAACATGCACTGGGGGGCAAGAAACACAGCTCTTATCCTTATCAAGCCCAAGCTCTCTGCTGTGTGAATAAGCCAGAAAGAAATTCTCCCCCTTTGCACTTGAATGTGGAACACTTGATCTTCTATATGTGGATGGAGTGGGAGGGAAAACGGGAATCGGCTGTCTCCCTAAATCTCATCTTTGAAAATGAAATTGTTGCTAGAGCAGTCATTTCACAGATAACATTCTCTGAACTTTGCATATTCTCAGGGTGGGAAGTACCTTTTGTCTACTGCATAATTCCAGTTATTTCTTAAATGTAGTTCTGAGGTAGGAAGGGAAGACCAGTTGTCAGAAACACAAATGCAATGTGGCAAGAAATTTGTCTATATTTTCCCCTTCTGAGAATATTTATTTTAAGATCAGTTAAATGTGGCGTATTGGGACTTCCCATTTATTCTCCTTGGCTTTGAGAATAATATCCTGATAGCAGGGCAGAACTAGGTGTGTGTGTGTTGGGAGGGAGAGCATCCGGAGAGGCAGAAACAGAGAAGGTGAGTAAGGCTCCACTCCTGCAGAATGATAAAGAGAGGGACTGGTACAAAGAGAAGGTGCTGCTTTGACCACTCATCATGAGAACAGATGAAAGCACCATCTCTTGCCTCCTCCAACTGGCACTAAGATCAGAGACGAATGGAACAGAAAACAGAGGTGTTCTTCTGGCTATGTGTTATGGGCTGAGTGATTACTTGAGTAGTGATAAAGAATTGCCCTTAAGCCATCCTCTGGGCTTTGAGTGTACTCAAGATCAACATCTGCATTTCCCCAGTTTTTGTTTCCCCAATGGGATTACAAAAAACATGAGGTTTTTATTCTTTTACATTTACTAAACATTCATCTCCAAGGAGATATTTGGACCTAGTATGCTTGCCATCTAGTAAAATGTTGTCTGGATTGAGAAGGTAAAATTCCCTCTACATGATAATGTTTCAGCTTCCCCCCACTAGTAAAAGAAGTGCTAGGTGACCCCAATGGACCATGAGCACATGCATCAGGCATTGAAAAGCTGTTAGAATTCTGACAAGACTTGGGTAAAATTTTATATTGAGTTTTAAAGATTAAAGGCCAATAAAAAATGTTTAAATTACAGACTGAAGAGATAGCTGTGCAAGAATGAGGATCTGAGTTTGAATCCCCAATGCACATGTAACAATCAGGAAAAGCATGGTTGTGTGAGCTTGTAACCTAGCACTGGCAGATAAGAGTCAGGCATATCCTGAGAGTTCAATGACCAGTTAGCCTTGCTGACATAGCAAGCTTTAGATTTAGTGAAAGACCCTGTCTCAAGATGATAAGGCCAAAAGCTGTTAGAGAAAGATATACAATGTCCTGCTCTAACCTCTTTGCTGGCATAGACAAGCTTGTTACATGTGGGCGCATGTACATACCCATTCATGTGCATGTACCACATGTAACATACTACACACACACACATACACACACACTAAAACCATAGTAGCCATCAATACTACAGACATTAAAAGAATAGTGGAGAAAAACTGAACAACTCCAGCCCACAAGTTGATAACTAACATAATATGGTTCAATTCCTTGAAGAATATAATGCGCCAAAAACTCATACAAGAAGAAATGAACAATGTAAGTAACTGTATAAATAGTGACAAATGATCAATAACTCTTCATATCTTTGAGTAACAATATTCTTTCATCAAAGGCTCAAAGAACTTGCTAATAAGGGGAAGAAAGATGGGGAGAAGAGTTATGTAATACTGGCTTCTAGAAATGATGTGGTTATTGTAAATATTATCCCATAGCATCTGTGGTTACCTGAACAAGATCTGCACAAGATCATTCTAGTTGAAATTCAACCATGGCTGAGAGAGGAGCCCTGAGGTTCCATCCTTGGTGGAAGAATTATTGGCAGTTGATGGCTGCTAAGAGAAGCAACAACCACTCTCCTTTGAGTATGTGGTCATTCATAGATTGCCCATGTTCCGGTGGATGGCCACACATCCATGAGCAAATAAACAGTACTGATTGGATTCAGAAGGTTATTATTTTTTTTTATTATTTTTTACATATCGATCCCAGCTCCCTCTCTGTCCCTCCCTCTGTCCCTCCCTCCCCCTTTTTCTCCCTTCCCCCCTCACATGTATCACGACCATCCTCCCTTCCCATCCCTCCCCACTCTACATGTAGGGTGATGCCATCCAGGAGGGGTCATCTAAATCTGTCAAGTCATTAGAAGTAGGGACTAGGACTTCTCTCCTATCACTAGGTTAAGGGAGTATCTCTCCATGGGGGATGTGCCCACAAGGTCCTTTTGTGCACCAGGAATACATCCTGGTTCCACTGTCTAAGGTCCCTTAGACTGCTCGGGCTTTCTAGCTGAGACCCATGTTCAGGGGGTCTGAGTCAGTCCCATGCTGGATTCCCAGCTATCAGTCTGGGGGCCCATTAGCTCCTCCTTGTTTAGGTCCGCTGTCTCTATGTGTTTCTGCAGCATGGTCGGCTCTGGAAGCAACCTAGATGCCCCTCAACTGAAGAATGGATAAAGAAAATGTGGCACATTTACACAATGGAATACTACTTTGCAGAGAAAAACAATGGAATCTTGAAATTCGCAGGCAAGTGGATGGAACTTGAAGAAACCATCCTGAATGAGGTAACTCAGTCACAAAAAGAGGAACATGGTATGTACTCGCTCATATATGGATTTTACCTAGAGCAAAGGATCACCAGCCTGTAATTCATACCGCCAGAAGAACTAGGATACAAGGTGGATTCTAGGAGCTTCATGTATGGTCCCACACAGAAAGGGGAAGGGACAAGTTCTCCAGAGCACATGGGAGTGAGGGGGGCCGCAGTGAGTGGAGAGGGAACTAGGAGAAAGAGAAGGGGAGGAGAGGAAAGCACGTGGGACTAAGAAGATTGAGTCAGGGGAGGAATTGAAGACAGAAAAGAGAGAGGAGGGAAAAGAGAGAGAGAGAGAGAGAGAGAGAGAGAGAGAGAGAGAGAGAGAGAGAGAGAGAGAGAGAGAGAACATAAAAGAGGGAGCCATTATAGGATTGAAGAGAAAGCTAAAGAAATGTCCAGATACCTACAAGACTGACTCCAACTAACAATTTGAGCAACAGTGGAAAGGCTACCAGAAATGCCCTTCCCTGATAATGAGATCAATGACTAACTTATCCACCATCATGGAGCCCTCATCTAGTACCTGTTGGAAACAGAAGCAGACACCCACAACTAAACAATGAGCTGAACTAGAATTCAGAAGGTTATTGATAGCAACTTTTTAAAAGAACATGAAATTAGGAAGAGAATGTAGGGAGGGGCACTAAGGGTAGTTAGAGGGAAGTGATAATAGATGGGGATGATCACAGCACATTGTATAGATGTGTGAAATGTACAAAGAATAAATAACACATTAGTTAAGATAAAATAAATACTAAAAGAGGAAAGTGTTCATATGGTTTTCATGGATAAGAAAGAACAACAAATGTGTCAGATTTTCTTACCTACTTAAGAATGGGATGTTGTCATTATTTTTTAATTTAAGAATGAGTAGGTAATCTTTGCTGGGCTTAGGAAACCACAATTTAATTTTGACATGAGTATATTGATGTTTCTTAGCTGTGCACAAGGAAAGTAATAAACTGTCCAGAATCACCAGCCTGTGTTGAAGAGCATGTTCTTTTGCTTGAAGGCTTGCTGTTGGTAAGGACAGTGATGATTTCCCAAGATTCAGTAGTTTGAGAAGTGTCAGATGGTATCAGGATGCTTCCTGGCCTGTTTCCTTAGTATATCAAGAAATTGTGTTAGAATGTATAGTAAACAAATTTGAAAGGAAAATCTACAAAGCAAACAAAATAACCCCACAAGCTGTACCTATAACTGAAAGAATTTCACATGAGAAGGGGCAAATAGTCTTTACTTACATTCTTTACATTCTTCATACTTTACATTCTTCTCTCTAACCAAGAATGAAACGATGAAGAAGACATTGTCCCACTTCTCAATAAGTAAGAGAGAGGAACATCATTTGGGATATATCTGTATCTTCTCATAAAAGCCAGGCTGTCCTCTTACCATTCTAAACTGCTGGTTAGGGGATTCTGGTCTTCCTCTCAATCCATGTATACCTTTATCCATTTATATTTTCAACAATAATTGATTTTTAAACAGCACAAGCATGAACTTCAAAGGTTCACTTATGCTAAGTTTTTTTTTTCTTGAGAGATGAGATAATTGAGAATCATTGAAAATGCAATTCATAGCCTAAAATATTGGGAAAAAATAATGTTACTTATGCCAAGGATGCTGAAAATATATCTGGATAGCAGTCACTTTCCACCATTTCCTACCTTCAAATATATACAATTCTATTTTTTAAAGTTAAACTTCTCAGAACTTACCCACATAGACACAAATTATACATGGTGCCATTTACAATAAAGAGAAATATAAACAACCATAAAGATGCGATATCAAATCCGAACTGAAAAGTTAGCTGTGGTTAATACTCCTGTACTATAATCACTTCTGAGCTACTTTCTCCCCACTGCTGTAACTGCTGTAACCCTGACTTTCTCATGTAACACAACTTTTCTGTCCAGTAAATTGCACATGACTGTCAAAAGTAGAGTTCCCATTTTGTATTTTCACTATGCATAGCCATGAATAATATATTAAATATGCACAACTAAGTGTTTGTGTTCTGGGTACGACTTCAGGCCAAAACCAAGCTATTAATAGTTAAGTTTCTGAGAAACCAAAACTAACTTTCTGACCTTACATCTATCATGTTGTTCAAAGGGCAGTCTCAAGTTCACCTGGGAAAACAGGAGTGTTCTCCATGTCTATCCTATTTACCAGGAAGGGAGCCTCAAATGTTCTGCCGATGCACAGAAGCTCAGATTGGGCCTCTAGCTTCTTCAGTCACACCTACAATACACAAAGAAGAAAACTTCCGCCCTTCCTCCTCATGCACTCCACTGGCCCAGACCTGCCCGTGTCTCAGGTTAACCTCCACTCCAGGAGAAGCCTCCTGATACAGCATCTCACAAGTCATTATGTGCGTAAACCATGCCATTCACTTAACATGCTCATTGAACTGGCTCCCAGGAGCTGCTCTAGACATTCAGCAGCAAGATGTCTAAGAGAACTGAGATTTACATCCTGTGGTGGTGACAGCCATTACAGTTTCAAAAATCTACACTGAGAGGGTCAGTACAGAAGAAACCGTTTCTCTGCAAGGCAAATTAGAAGAGGAGATAAGTTACAGGCTGGCTGCTTATCAAAATTAGTCATTTCTTCTATGGAGTCTTCTAAGCTAGATGCATCCCCATGGTCTTTGCTAAGTGTCTTCTCAACAAGGAGTCTATTATTGCAGTTTCTATATTAAAATAATTAATAATTTCTTTTTCAATCTGTCACCTGTTCTTTCTAGATGCTAGGCTACCAAATCATAAAATGGCTATGGAAAAAAATCACTTCACATAAATGTTGGGGAGATGATGAAACAGTGAGTGATAAACAGTGCTCGTGTGACCGCATCTTTGCTTTTGGGGCCAGTACGCTTTGTCTTCACAGATCTAGATAGTGCTGACTCCCCAGATGTAAGCATCTCCTCCCCTGCTTCAGTGGCACAATTGTCCCTCACCCTCACTTCTGTCATATTTATAAGGAAGGTGAAGAGCCATGACTGTAGAAATTAATGGCAAGAGCCACTCGCTTAAGGAGGGGGCAGCTGGGTAAGGAGATACAACATAGCTCAGAAATAACCTAAACTCATGTCATACTCACTTCCCATCAGGGCTTACCCATCTGTCATGACACACTGGGGGGAGCAGCTCACTCCACCAGTCAAAGTAAAGAACTGTACACAGCAAAGGTGGTTAAACAACTAGTCTAAGCATAGCAATGACTTACAAAATTCACTAAAGCCTAAGAGACTAATACTCAGACTTAGAGAATGTACAACTAGAATCTGCCCATGCTATGCTGAAGAATTGCTCTAGCAAATAGCTAGTGGGAGATCACACTGTTTATACTATGGATTGTAGAATCCCTTCTCCAAGGTCCCCACAACCAAAGATCTTTATGATAACCGTAGACAGAAAAATTTGTATAGTACCCCCATATTCATACCATTCTTTAAATTGAAGTATTAGTGCACTCAAATACTTGGCCATGCCAGCACCTACCTGTAACTTGAACTTTCTGGTCCCTCTGGTTCTACCTACCGCCCTTGTCTGCCCCAAAGAAACACACAGATGCTATATTAGTAACAAGGCTGTTGGCCAGTGGCTTGTGTTTCTTATGGGCTAGTTCTGTCTTAAATATTAACTCATCTCAATCAATCTAAGTATGTCCATGTGGTCTTGGCTTACTGAGAATGCCAGACCTGAAACTCCTTTGCCTGCTACATCTTGGCAGAGAAGAGAGAGATTTCCTGTTTGTCCCTGCTTATATTCTGATTCTGCCCAGCTATGTCACTTCTTGCCTGTCTGTACAGACCTCCAGACCTCTATGGTTAGCTTGTGGTAGTTTCTGCCCAGCTATGTCATTTCCTGGGATCACATGATGACTCTTCTCTGCCTATACTTCCCAGAATCCTCCTGGTCTCCTAGTCCTACCTAGCCTCCTGCCTGGCCAATCAGTGTTTTATTCATCAACCAATAAGACAAACATATACACAGAAAAACATTCCCCATCACCTACCTGTGGTATGTGGTATTAAACCAACAAGTTCTGGTTTCTAACTAGAAGAATCAAGAATCACCATTATGAAAAATTTGCAAACATACAAAGGTACTTGCTGAACATAAGCACGGCAAAAATTTCTCCTATAAATAGCTTAGTTGAAGACTTGGGAGCTACAGACCTGTTTCAAGACCCAGCTTTGCTACAATGAGCTAAGACAAGTTATCTTCCCTGAGCCTTATTTTTCACACTGTCAGTGATAATGGTGTCTTCTATTGTCATTGTCTGTTGTGCTCTGAACCTCCTCAGGGATTGGGTGCTTTATAAAAGGTATTCCTTACTTCTTCACTGACAATATCTCAGAAGCATTGAGTACCATCCAAGGTACAGACATTAGTTTGTAAATGAAAATAAGCAGCCAGAGGTGGGGCTGCTGCTGCTGCTGGGAAATCCCATTGAGAAACAAGGTGTCTATAATGTGTGTATATAACATGGGTACTTGGACGTTCCACTGGCTGAGTTTGGCTTGACTGTCAGAGAAAATTATGTGTGCAAATAATAATCCATGGCTCCCTGTGAAAAAAGAAAGAGGAAGAAAGAGAGAAGAACAAGGTGGAAGGGATAAGAAACAGACATAAAATTCAGTTTGCCACTTTGAGACAGATTATTACTTCATTTCATGATGTCTGATGTTAATACTGAAGAATTTAGTATTCACTAAGATATTTTTTGGGGGAATAAGAGTCGTTCATCTTCAATCGATGAGGGAAAATCCCCCTTAGAGAAGTTTATAAAAAGTATACACAGAAGGAATGGGAAACTAGAAAAAGGTGGGTATTTTTCAAGGGGCAGTGAGGTAGCAGACTCAGACAAGGAATGTCAATGGATGTCAGAGCCATTGGGCGTAGCCAAAGGGAATGTTCCCATTAGTGAAGCAGTACCCCACAGTATTACTTGATAATAACAAGGAAAGCATTCTCTCTACACTAGAGAGAGGTGGCAGTTGCCACCTTAGTCCTGTCATCAAACCTTGCACCATGCTAGTCACTATTGTAGGGAGGCAACACGAAACTGGAGCTCTTGAGATGGCACAATGACAAAGTCATCCATGATGTACTTAAAAAAAAATTACTTGAATCTTTTCGAGATTCTCTCTGTCTCTCTCTCTTTCTCCGACTCTCTCTCTCTCCAAAAAATATACTAGAGAAACACTGACCTTTCCAAATGACTCTGTGGCTTTTGCCAGGGGGCCTCCTTCTCTGAGGAGCCTAAGAAAAGTCCTCGGCTTCCAGTCAGCCAGGCCTTCTCTTTTGGAAGGCAGGAAATGATGCCTTCTGAGTTCTTTACACATTGAAGATGAAAAATTCACCGACTTGCTGCAAGGTTACTCAGCTTTGCTATAAATGAAATAAAATCAGTGGTCTAGAAACCTTGCTTTAATAGGCAGGTGCTCTCCGAATTGAGTTATCTACTGAATTGGTTTTGTGGTATGAAATTCAGAGTGCCTTAGAAGCCAACTTTCAGTGAAAACAGGTTTCCATTTTGGCTAATTTGACCTATTTGGTTTAGAGGTAGCCTAGTGAAAAGATAGATTTTATTGCCCCCCCAAAGATAAAGATTTGTGGAATCTATGGCAAAAGCTAACAGACCATCTCGAATGTTCTGCTCAGTTTCTTCAATTTTTAAATTCATTGGTTACAGGAATGCTATTCATGTTTTCACTCAAGTACTTGTATAAAACCTGGTATGGAGTGGGCTTTGTAGGTTGTTGAGTGGAAATGCTTCTTAGTCATTGTCAGAGTGTAGTAAGAATTAAGTGAAACTGTACATAAAAATGCTGCAAATTTGCAAGGTCCTTTTAAATTCTGCCCCTTGATTTATTTGTCGGTTATCAATCTTGAATGCATGGGAGCATTTCTGTAGAGGTTTTGGTATGCTCTCTCTTTCTCTTTCTCTCTGCCTCTGTCTCTCTGTGTGTGTGTATGTGTGTGTGTATGAGAGAGAGAGAGAGAGAGAGAGAGAGAGAGAGAGAGAGAGAGAGAGAGAGAGAGAGAGAGTGGCACTTCATAGATAAAAAGAAAAGCAGTATTAAAGAGTTAACTTTTACTCGAATTGTAGATTGATCTCAGTTACAGCAACAACACTATACATTCCTCAACTTGTCCAATTAAAGAACCTGGCAAATGTTTTGATATCTGACAGCTCTGCTGTCAAGCAATTCTGTTCTACAATTAATCAAGCTGTAGCCATTTCCCCAACCACTGCCATAATATAATGGCATCATTGTATGTGCATGCACAATACACTTGTATACTGTTTAAAAGGCAGCAAAGCAAATTAACACTACAAATTCACTACCCTGCAAATGCAGTTATATGACCAAGATTTGCTACTAAATCTGTGCTATTTTAATGCTGTTACTGTGTCTATCTGAGTTCAGATATTGCTGTTTAGATGCTGTTTTCTAATGTCTGGTTTCAGAAATTGAGATTCTGCCTTCTTTGGGATGTCTTCAGCTTTGACTAGATAATAGTGTACCAACGGCTGGGATCCTTTAATGACTGAATGTCAGCTCCTGGATTTTGATGGCTGTTTTGTCTGGATCGGTGTTAGACACAACTGCAGATTCTATTCCTCTCCCTCCCCCTCCCAGTGACTTCCTGCGGCAAATGAGTTTGCCACAAATCACGATGCCTGTAACAAGCATCTCAGTGAACCTGTTCCATCTCTCCTTGGCAACTTGCCACTTTGCCTTCCTGAGTTTACCAAATGGCTTGGCTTCTCTGTGGAATTAACTATTTCATGGGAGTCTCTCTCTTCTACCAGAATCACGTGTGTCTCATAGACATTTACTGCTTACACATGTTGGTCAGCTTTGACCAAATAAACAAGCACTGTTTTCACTGCTATCATTTCCTGTTTACATGTATAATTTGCTAAGCAATCAAATGACAATAAAGGTCAAGAAGAAACTGCAAATGTATTGGTTAAAAAAATTTTTATGTGAAAAGTAGATCTAATCTCCTGCTTCAGGAAGCAATTACAACTCCTTACACTGATGACATTTGGTGATGTTTGGATTCTCATCTTTATGGCCATCCTTGTTTAACTGGCATTGTTGATACCGTCTGCAGCAGCATAATCAACCCTGATACAAGAATGCTGTGAGTCACTGCTAAATTGCTCAAGGAGAATATGATACAGACTACCCCATCTTTATGGTTATGAAAGATCATTGGTGAAAAAGTGTACTTTATATACATGCTGACAAATACCACAGTGAGGATCTCTTGTCATTTAGGGAAACAAGTGAATAAATATAACCAGACTGCTCTGAGTGTGTGCATAAGGGAGGGGTGGCCAAGCCCAAGAAGAGCTATGAAGCAAATCAGGATTTGCAAGTCCCTCATTTGTTTCCCCATTGACTCATGATCTGATCTCAATTCTGTCCTGAGGTTTTGGTTTACAATAAAAGTGATTACATTATTTTTTTTAAAGTTTTAATGAGCATACAAAGTGCCACCATGGCATTTTCAAACAACATTCGCTTTTGTTGATTCTGCTTCATGCTTTTCTTTCCATCTTACTGCTCCCACACACATACACACACACATACCTGTACTCCTCCAGTCCCAGTAGCCTCCTGCTCACATACCATATGTATCCTTGTCCCCACCCCTTTTGTCAACACCTCTTTCCTGGTTTCTTGGCCTATACACATTAATTCATACGTACATACATACATACATACATACATACATACACACACAAACATGTGATCCACACACGATAGAAAACAAATGTTTTGTTAGGGTTACTTCCCTTAATACAATACTTAATACCGAGTCCGGATCACTTCCCTTAGTACAATTCTTTCCAGCTTCACCCACTTACCTGCAAATTTAATTTTCTTTTACAGCCAAATAAAATTCCATTGTGTGTATATACCACATTTTCATCCCCCACTCTTCTGTTGAATGGTCGTCCATGCTTGTTCCATTTCTTTGTTACTGTGAGCAATGCAGCCATAAACATGGATGTCTGGGTATCTCTGTGGCAGGAGATAGAGTTCTTTGGGTACATACCCAGGAATGGCATAGCTGGGTCATATACTAATTCTACATTTAATGTTTTTATTTTTTAAATTACTCATAGATGTGTGTACACGTGTGCATGTCAGTGCAGGTATCTGAGGAGACCAGAAGAAAGTGTCAGATTTCCTGCAATCTGCCTCATGTGGGTGCTGGGAATCAAACCTGGGTCCTCTGAAGGAACAGCAAGTGCTCTGAGCCATATCTCTGGCTCCATCTGTGTTTAACTTTTTGAGAAATCTCCACAATGATTTGCATAATAGCTATTCTAGTATTGTACACTCGCCCCAGCAGTAAATAAGGGGTCCTCTTTCCCTACATCTGACTGGCATTTATTATTATCTCTCTTCTTGATTCTCGATGGTGTTGTGTTTGCCACAGTCTGATTTCTTCATATGTTGTGTGCAGAACTGCTTCATGTGTTGTGTGTTCAACTGCTTTATAGGTTGCTTTAAGTGCTCCAAAAACTCATGCTTCTTTAGACTCATTATTGAAGGGTTAAAAAATGGAATTTTCCCACTTTCTGTTTTATTTTCTAGTAATAAAGATTTACTTTTATCTTTTCATCCTCCCATTGGATCTTTCTTATCACCTACAAATTTAGTTTCATGACAACGATACTCTTGTCATGGAACAGGACATCAGAAAGTTTGTGTTGAGAAACAAGTTTACACACAACATCCTCTGAAGTCCATCTAACTAACATAACTAATCGCTTATAATGGAATCAAAGCCTTGGTGCTTTGTAATTATTCAATCATAAGAGGTAGTAAAATTGGGCTTTTGACATTCAAATCAATGCTCAAGAAATGACTTCACCCAAAAACTTAACTTAATGTTAGTCACACATCTTCTCCGAGTCTACATTTCTCACCTGTGAAATAAGAAGTCTAGTACCTACCTTCTCTAATCTATCACTTTTGGAAACTTTCCTCTGTGCTGGTCACCTTGCAGCAGATTACATAAGTCACTGTGTCAACCACTCCATCCTGAAAGCTAATGTTGTCCCCATTTTACAGATAAAAACAACTCAGGTAGAACGTAAACAAACAAAGCTAGAAAATGGAAAGACAGACCAGAACCTGGGTCTTTCTGATGTCAAATCCTCATGTTATGCTGTGAGGTTATTAAATCTGGAAGCATATTGAAGGAAAATTAATGCACCATATTGAGAGTGTTCTGGAACATTCTATAGGGTAGTATTTGTGATGTTTTAATAATTTTCCATCCTTCTTCATGGCCCTAGCTACATTCACTTACTAGCAATGTGATATATTTAGTAGTTTCTGCAAGTTGACTCTCGTGTTTACTTAAATTTTGTTTTATTTTGAAAGGAAACTTCAATGAGTTGGAGAGCCAAAATTAATATCAACCATATAAAGTATATGCAATAAGACCAAACCAGCAGAATGGAACTTTAAGATTGGTTGCTTATTCACCGAAGGTTCTGAGCTTTCACAGAAAGTGTCCTCTAAAAAAAGAATAGAGTAGAAAATTGTCTTTAAAATGCAATCATGAGTTTGGGAGATGGTTTTGTGGACAAAGTTCTTGCTATGCAAACACGAGGAATACAGTTTGGACTACCAATGCTGGCTGGTTGTGGTGAGCTGTCTGTAATCCCAGCTCATGGGAGGTGGAGACAGGATCCCTAGCTGAAGTGATGACTTTTTGGTTCAAGTGAAGACCCCATTTTAATATACAAGATAAAGAGTGGTTAAAGGTGCCCATTGTCTATCTTGGGCCTCCATTTACATGCTCATATTATGTACACACACATACACATACACACACACCACATCCATCTGCCCACACATATATGGATATATATGCACAACACATTCCATACACACAAAAGGAGGAGTCATCTAACTCCTTTACATAGGGAAGGTTTTTAATTTTAATATTTAATCATTTAAACAAAAAAAAAACTCTACTCCATTAACATTCATATGTCTTTCTAAATTATTCTTTAAGCAAATACTTTGCAAAGTGTGATTGCTCTGACTGAGAAATCATCAAACTGCATTCTTCAAGCTTATAGACCAACTTCTGCCATCTAGATCATCAACAGTCAGAGAGGATTGAAACCAACACCTCCTCAGGCTCTCTGCCTAAAGTTCAGTGAGTCACTCTACTACCAGCTTCTGGCTCTGCTATGTCTGTTTGATGACCAGGTATTCTGAAGTGTTCATCTTGTGCCCTGTCACTATCTATGGACCCGGAGATACCTTGTTCCAGTAGCCCTTCCTTACTAGGCTACTGCTGCTTTTCTGTGAGTAAACATCTGAAAATGTCTAGCAGATTCACTCTGCAGAGGATTTTTACACTCACAGGCTTGCTTGATTCTCACCCTCATCTTAGCTAGGGGGTGGGGGAGCTTAAGTACATCTTTGTCTTCATTTACAGATGGGTGAGTCACAGAAGCCTGCTCCTGTTCACAGAGCAAAGGTGGCTGGCCAAATCAAAATCCAGGTCATTCCAGGTCTGTTCTCTTTCTACATATTTGATGTAGAAATCCAAAGAAAAATATATTTTTTCTGTAACTTACGTTTGTTTTCCCCAAAGTATTTTTTTTATTAGACTGTTTTTCTATAAAACTAAAGGAGAAACATGGTGTTGAAGACACTACAAGCACTGGATATGTCTTCTTAATAGGTCTGGTTTTAGGGACAAAACTGTGATCTAACTAGGAAGTTGACTTTCTATGAATTTAAATAGCTAAAGATTCTTAGCACACTAAGGGGGGTTAATAATATTTCAAATGCCCATTCCTTTCCAGATAATCCAGTTCTTAGCACTGGAGTAGGCAGGGTACCTGAAGGAGTTAATATTGCTTCCAAAAGAGAATTTATGACTTAGAAGTAATTTAGGCAGCGAGAGAAAATGTCTCACTTCAAAGATAGGAATGCTGAACCATGCATACAAATGTGACTATTTAACCGTGTGTGACTCAAAATCAGCAACCATGGATTCTGAGGGCTTAAAAGAACCACAAAGAGCATCTGGTCTATCCTTGCCTTCACATACATGAAGTCTTCATATCAAACTATGGAGCCACAGAAACTAAGTGTACAGGTAGAAAAACTTCATAAAAGATACATGAAAGATGCCTTGATTCTAGATGTTTGATGTGTGTGTGTGTGTGTGTGGTTTTGTGTGTGTGTGTGTGTGTGTGTGTGTGTGTGTGTGTGTGTGTGTGTATACACTATGGCACACACATATAGGTGAGAGGATAACTTGGGAGAATAATTATCTCCTTCTATCATGTGGATTTTGGGGACCAAACAATCTGTCATTCCCTAGTTCCCTGGTTTTAATGAGTTATTATACATTCTGTCTCTTGAGCAACCTAATTTGTTTCATGAATGGGAGAGTACACAACATATATCAAATATATATAGTTAAGTAAGATTAAGAACTTGGATTACAGAGTTTAGCCTTGTCCAATGCCTTAGTGACTTTAGTGAACACAGTTTCAGCAGTATAGCAGGACGAAGATGCCAGAGTAGATGATCACAGACATCAGCTCCAAAGACAGAGGATGAGAGAAGGCTACAAGTAAAGGGTCCAAGGAAGTTTCTGGAAGTAGCTTGGTTGTGTGTATACAATTTTTAATGGGTGAAAAGGGAATGCTTCCTTAATGTGGAAGTGACTGTCATATTTTTAAAAGCCTCTTGGAAAAATTGGGTAAAAAGAAACTTTAGAGATCAAAGATGGATGTGAGAGACAGAATAAATTAAGAGTTCCTAAGGGGACACAAGGAGCTACAGAGGGACAAGTGTCCTTTGCATTGTAACTGGGTGGCAGGTGTGGGGAGGAAAATACAAACCCCTTGTGGGTAGAACTGTAGATAGAGTCAGTAGTCAATTAAGGAACTCTGTGTCTAATGGGACAGAGAAAGGCACTGAGAAAGGAGGTACCGACTGCTCAGGAATGAGGTGAGGTGAGAAGAAAAGTTTGAAGATGGCTTTAATGGTAGACAATGTCACCAGGAGATTAAGGGCTAAGTATATGCTAGAGACCATGAACATATAAAACTTGTACCCCTTCTTGCCTGAGCCTAGACAGGATGAGGATGTGTGGTTGGAGGAAGTGTACGGTATATTAAATTACAGTACATTAACAAAAGTGCTTGAGATAGTACTGCAAGGAACTTGCGCTGGGTGGTGAGGGTGTGAAAACAGGAGGTAGCTGATAGATAAGCAAGTACCTACTTAGCAATGTTTGGGAGGTCCTGAGGAGATGAGAGAAAGCTTGAACAAAAAGGTACTTTACCAAGCAAGCTGGGAGGTTGGGAACTTGTCAGCAAGAGGTGTGTTCAAAAAAGTAATTTCAGAGGTAGCATCATAGTGATGACACCTGACAGAGTGTGGCTTTGGGAGAAATGACTGGAGTGGCGTGGAGAAGACACGCATTGGAGAGATGGAAGGAATCAGAAGCAAAGAAGTTGGGTGAGGTGGATATTCAGTAAGTATAGAGGTCAAAGGTTGCTACAGCACAGAGTGGGAGACTGAGAGGTCAACTAATCTAAATCTCATTTGCTTGTTTGTTTGTTATCAAAGGAGTAACAGAAGCTTAGGGGAAGCACCTCCTAACCCTGATGGACCCACAAGGTGTGTGTGTGCACACGTGTGTTGATCTAGAAGGGCTGTGGAATAAGGTGTCTCCTATGGACAGAGTCAAGTCTTAATGAAGGCAGAAGGTAAGACAGAGTCAGTGGGGATGTGGGAAATCTTATTGATCATGAATGACAACTCCAAAGAGCACGACAAAGAGTTCAGGTGGAGGTTGGGATAGGGTTGGAACAGAGCTGGATCCAGTGCAGAGCCATAGACCCTGTGTAGACAAATCTGCAGGAACAGGAAGCAAATGTGTGTGTGTGCCTGGGGCAGAGATGAGGGTGGGGACTGACTATGAATGTGTGAGAGAGAACATTTTGACCTGCTAGAAGCTCTGCTAAGGTGGTGCTATACCAACAATGTGAGTATGTTACAACAGTGATTTGTAGATATACGATGAGGGAATTTATGGTAGGGAAGCTATACTTAACAAAAACTATTTTAAATTCTTAGAGAACCATTTAGCTTGAAGTTTTAAACAGACAAATCACTGAAGAAGGTGTCACAATGGCAGGGAAGCACATGGAAATGGTCAAGGCCATTAGTACTAAAGTGCAAATTAGAGACATACATGTCATCCTAGAGGCTGAACTGAAAAGTGAACAATACTCAATGCTGATGAGAAGGGGACTTCAGTAACCCGATAGTGAGAAAAGATGCTGTAATTAACATAGCAAATCAGTTCACTAAAAATAAATAAATAAATAAATAAATAAATAAATAAATAAATAAATAAAAAGACCTCCAGACCTAATCTTTACTTGTCTCCATGGCTTCAAATGTCCTCGGGAGAAACAAGCACAACTCACAGCATGCAGAATATCACCCCAACTTTTTGTTTAAATCCTCATCATTGGAAATAATCTGAATGTTCTTAAACAGTAAATGGATAAGCAAACCATATTTATGTGAAGGCAGTTCATTGTCTGGATGGAAACCGGGGAGGGCCAAGAGGCGAAGGGAGAAATGACCAAAGCTTACAAGGAGACTTTTTGTTTTGTTTTGTTTTTTTGAGACAGGATTTCTCTGTCTTGCTTTGAAGACTGTCCTGAAACTAGCTCTGTGGACCAGGCTGGCCTCGAACTCACAGAGATCTGCCTGCTTCTGCTTTCCCAGTACTGGGATTAAAGGCATGGGCCACCAAGGCCCAGCTACAAGGAGACTTTTAAGAATGGTAGATGCTCATTATTTTTATTTTGGTGAGAGTTCATAGGCCCATTGATATTTACAAACTCATTGAATTGTACATTTTAATATATCATTTTTTTTTGTATCGGTTATCTTAGGTAGATCTATTTCTTTTTATGTCTTCCGGAGTAGCCATTCTCTTCCGCAGCCGGCAGCATGCCACAGAGAAAGCAGAAAAGGTCATTTGACCAAGTGTCTTAAAAGCCACCACTGAGCCCTTCGCTCTCTTTGAGACTACTACCCTCTCTTAAGGGAGACTGTTCGCATCCTAATCTGAGACCTAAATGAAACCATTAGACGGGGTGGGGTGATGGTGCAAACAAAGATAAAACTGGCTACCCGGTGGCGTCAAGAGGACGGTCACCGTGGCATTCCCCTTCAGCTTGGCAGGGTTTTCTCAGCCATCACCTCCCTCACGTAACTTCCTCTCTGAATTTTCTCAGGGTTCTTGTTCAGTTTTGTGGTCTCAAATCAGCTGTCTTCCACGGGCCAGAACAATGGCCTCAGTTCAGCTCGAACTCTGGGTCTTAGAGCCTCGCAGCCAAAGGGAACTCATTTTCCAGGAAACTGCAGTTCCGGGTTGGGGTGGGGGAGGGGCACCTCACATCCAGGGCTTGCACTCTGAAGGTAGAGTCCGCAAGGATTCTGGAGTATGAACAGGAGGAAGTGGTTGAGAAGAACTGAGTGAAAACGAAGAGCTCTTTGCCACAGAGTGTCTATCACACCCAGGCTCCTAAGCTCTGGCAAGATGCAAAGGCTGTGTTTGTTTGTTTCATTTCATTCTGTTTTTACTGGCTGTGACACCAGACATGCATTCCTTTCCCAGAACTGCCTTATCCAGCAGATAACTGGTAATAGTCCCCACGAGACCACCACTCTGCCTATCTCCAAGGCATTTCCTATTTTGCTCTCTCTCAACCATAAAACAGAAAAGCAAGGTAATGTTCGTTTTCCACCACTCACTAAAATAGCAGTTGTAATTTTTCTTTATCTTCTTGTCCCATTTATCTTCCAAATACCTTTCTCGTACCCTCTCTAGCTGTAGCCAAGGATGTTTGTATCTAAAATGACTCAGGAAGGAAGTGAGGTTTGGCAGATGCTTGCCTGCTTTTATAAGCCTTGGGAACAGGCTCCTCGCCCACAGAGAATAAGGTCAGCTCCATCCACTCCTGTGGGTGAAGTTAGTCAACAGGACTTGTTGAATCACCCTGCCCGAGTTGCCCAATGACAGTGAAAATGAAGCAAGCTAGTATTGTATTAAGGACAACAGTTGAGTTAGGAATGGGGAACCATTTAGGATTACATCAAATAACAAAAGATGTTTCATTTTACAGATGTCAAAATGTTTACATTTCAAGTGTCTCTTGGGCTCTGTGGAAAGTGAAGTTGAAACTCGTTGTTTATTAGTACTTTTTATTGTATTCCCAGTTGCCATCAGAAGCACAAAAACTAAACTATCATCTTCTCGTATTTTATTTTTAAAATTGTTTATTTGCTTTCAGAAACCATTATGAAAATAAAAGTTGTTTCTACCCTTGTCTAAACCACCACTTTCAAAGGGTCATTCTTTGTTAGTTATTTTTCAATATTTCCAAATTCACTTCAAAGAGTCTGGTTAATATTTAAAAGACTTTTCCCAAAGTCATCTACATTACCACATGCATAATTTCCATCTTCCCATGAGTATCATTGCTGTGGGACAATTGGGAATTCTATTAGAAGAATTTAAGTTTCTTGTGGTTCAAATCTACCAATAACTCCAGACACACATCTCTCTCTGTCTCTCACCCCATCTCCAGCATAGCTATACAATTTCTAAGCCATTACTGACAAATGCATTGTACAATTTGGCTTTTAAATCTTTAATGTTTATCGGAAACAGCGTGTCCCCAATGGAGTGAATGTGTGTCAGCCTCAAATCTGAGAGAAAGAGCCCCAAGAAAGCAATGCAGCTTTCCTGCTTTAATGGAGAATATGAACTGTGACAGTGTAGGTTGTGCATTCATTTTTGGCCTTGTGGTTATGCATGTTACCAGAAGAAATCATGGTTTATAGTTTTGACAATGGCCTTTCGCCAGCCATATGGCCGGATGACACCGAGAGTCTCAGAAGAAAGCCAGCCAACTGCTCTGTTCCATCAACCCACCAGAGCTGACTATTCAAAATGGCAGTTACTGGTGCTGACCTTCCTATTTTCAAATAATGTACCTAAACTGTTGGTCCCTGATTGCTGATTTTAGACATTAGCCTCTTATTTTAACCAGGGCTTTGACTCTGTTAACCCATTTTCTCAATAGTATTATATTGCTATTTTCAATTACACTTTGTGATCCTGAAAATATCACTTCTAAATATTCTCCCAAAGCACCATTATACCGTCCTCCCGTTTATCTTGTTTTTGTTTTGTTTCCTTTTGTTTTCAAGTGACCCATCTTATCAGATGCCCCTTTTCCTGGCCACCTCCCCCTGGCATCCCCTGATCTCTGGCTGAGCTGTCTCCTTCCTGCACCCCAGTGTTTGATGTCATGCTTGCTGGATCCCAGCATCTCCCTCTTGCGTGTTTTAGCTCTTCTTTTAAGTGGAAGCTTCTCAAGACAGAGATAAGGGAAACACAGGTTTTGGTTCCAGCATGTCAGGAAATGTCCTTTCCTGTTCTCACATTTGATTAATCTCTGGGCTGAATGTTCCATTCCAAGGTTAAGATCACAATCTCCCAGAAGTTTTTTTAAGCCCTTGCTCCATTACTGGCTCCCAGCCAGTGGTGGCGAAAAGCCTCATTTGAATTTGTCCCACAAATGTGTATTGATCGCCTACAAAGGACCAGGCTCTGCTCAAAATACAAGAACAAATAAAGAAACAGAAGCCACACCTACAGAGAGCTTTCCTCCCAGTGCTGAAATTGAAGTAGGAAACTAATGAGAAAACTACAAAATGCAAAGGTCTATGTGGTGGTCTTTAACACTAGTGCTCAGGAAACAGAGGCCAGTGTAGCTCTGTGGGTTTGAGGCTACCCTAGTCTACACATGGAGCTTCATGGCCAGCCAGGGGTACATACTGAGACCTTGCCAAATGAAAAAATAATTGATATATAAAAGACCACTAAGAAATGCAACTGCCTAAAGGAGAGTAGAGATGTTTCTTTCTGACAGTGGCCAGGGGAGGTTGTACTATAGTGGTACCACTGAGTTGAAACCTAAACAATACCAGAGAGGTCTAGGAGATCATTGAGAGCATATTATGAGGGTCGGAAGCAGAACCAGGTCAGGTATTTCGAGTGGAGGTGCCTCAGGAACACAAGAGCCTGTGACATATAGTGTATGCGCCTACCCTGACCAGCAAAGAAGACGTGACTCCGGGAAGATCTTCTTCATGCAGTTTTAATCAGGATCCTTGAAACATGTTCTTCTGACCCACGGGAGCCCGGGGAACCCTGCACAGGCTTAAATACCCTTGTGCTAACCAACCCCAGTGAGCTACGTGGACCCTGCAGATAGGCTACTCTAAAGCGGAAGCAGCTGAACAGACTTAACCAAATAAGGGATTGTTTACACCAGAGAGCGTTCACCCTCAGGGAGGTGGAAGGCAGAAGCCAGCGCCATCTTTAAGGTGCAGCACTTCACAGCTCTCTACAATATAGTTCACAGAGGAGGTTCAGTCCTGCTCAGTTTGTGATGACTCTTGATAGAATATGAACCTTACTTTTCTCTCCCCCTCCATTTCTTCCAATGCTCTCTGCAACCCAAGAGAGCATGCACCAGCCCCTCCTCTACCTTATAATGGGTCACTGCACCTGAAACCACACCCAAAGGGCATGGCCCCCACCACAAGTTCACTGGCAAGGCAAAATGCCTTCCTTTCTCTATCCCCGCCCCCCTTTTGGCGGTGGTGTTGTGTGTGTGCACATATGTGTATCACTTCCTGCATCACTCTCCATTTCCCCAGACACACTCTCTCAGTGACCTGGAATTCAGGTTCAGCTAGACTAGCTAGCAAGCAAGCTCTAGGGATCCTCCTGTCCCACCCACCTCCCCAGCTCTGGGATTACAGACATTCACCACACTTGACTTTAGGATGTTGAGGATTTGAACTCTGGTATGTGCTTGTGTGAGAAGCACTTCACTAACTGAGCCATAAGAAATAGAGTCTTCAACTATATTTTATTTTAAGGTCAGTCTGAAGAGAATAGAGAATAATATTAATATTTAATAATTTTATAAGTCTGTTCACATGTATTTACAATATTTTCTGCCACTTTCTGTCAATTTTTTACTTAAAAGAATGTGTCTGCAGAAACTGCTGATGTGAACAAGGAGAAGTTCATAGACTCCAGTCTGATAGCTGGGAAACCAGCATTGGACCAACCCAGACTCCTTGAATGTGGGTGTTAGTTAGGAGGACTGGACAGTCTATGGGACCTCTGGCAGTGGATCAATATTTATTCCTAATATACAAATGGACTTTGGGAGCCCATTCCACATAGAGGGATACTCTCTCAAACTAGACACATGGGGGAGGGCCTAGGCCCTGCTCCAAATGATGTGACAGACTTTGAAAACTCCCTATGGAAGGCCTCACCCTCCCTGAGGAGCAGAAAGAGGATGGGATGGAGGTTGGTGAGGGGGACAGGAGAGGATGAGAGGGTGTGGGAACCGGGATTGACAAGTAAAACAAGCTTATTTCAAATTTAAATTAAAAAATTATCAAAAAAAAAAAGAATGTGTGTCTGTTTCTTCTACCTTGATTAACTGTTTTTTTAATATCAGTAACATAGAGATTTCTTTTTGCTGCACACCACAATGGTACTATAATATAAATTAAGACTTTTGCCAAATTTAAAAATCCTTCTATTACATTTCTTTCATTGCAAACCCAAAAATTTCAAGACATTTCAAGGTGTCTTGGATAATTGCTAGCCTTACAGAATTTTTAAATTGATGGCATTCATTAACTAGCTTGTCATAAGTGTCTTCATTATGGTAGCTCATGATGAGTTTTTACGTTATCTCTACAATGCCAATATTTCACATAAAACAGCTTGAAATTAAATTTTCCTTTGTGTCTATTTCTTCATTAATTGGATTATCAAATTATCCAAAGGCACATTAATTATTTCTTTAACAAATTTTTATTTTCATTGCATTTGCTTGAAGATATGTGTGTCTGGCCTGCATAGAGGTCAAAGGATGACTCAGTTCTCTCCTCCTACCACATAGGCGCTGGAGATCTAATGCAGATACATTGGGTGTCTCATGGACCCAATCCCATTATTTTAGTTTAAAATGTTCTCTTTCTCTTAATAAATTATCATTCTAGGAAAACCTAAAAATCAGTTCATGTTGCTTTTTAATCTCGGAACATTGTCATTGTTACCACTTGTGTTTCATATTCTTTTAAATTTTTATAGAAATTTTCTTTGTCTCTAAAGAAATTCTCTACACACACACACACACACACACACACACACACACAGGGATCCATTTGGATAAATAAATCATGTGACTTCACACACATGAACTCCCTGTATCTACTAGTATTCCCCACAGACAGGAATTCCTATGTATTCTATTTTGTACAGTTATCATGGGAATGTATGTTATATTATCAACTGTATATACTTCATTAACAAGTAATGTTTCTGTTAGGTGAGAATTCTCTTTTGATCAGACATGATGAAAAACAAATTCTGTGCTTACTACTTGTAAATTTGATGACTAGAAGTGTTTTCCATGGACTAGCTTATTCATCCACCATGATCCACATAGTCTCATGGTAGGCACTGTAGAGTACTTTCATACTGTTGTATAACTTTTGTCTCTGTACCTTTGGGTCACAATGACACTTAGAATGATGGGTAGTCCTACCTGGAACTATCCAGCAACATCATAACTATATATAGTTATGTGTTGTGCGTTATATAATTTAAATACATTTTCAATGTAATTTTACCCTAAGCACATCCCACAATACTCATTACCACTAAAGAGCTGTGAAGAATGGGGGTGAAATAGGGGAATCTGAGCTGGAAGGGACAGTTTCCACTGTGATTACAATACTTTTATTTCACAAAATTTACTAGAGTCCATGCCCATGTAAACACACTGTGAGTTCCTTCCCCAGGCCTTCCATCTTACAAGGGGCCTGTGCAGAGGAGAACTTTTATACTTAAACTTAATAGCAGCATTGTGTTCTGTGAGAAATAAACATGATAAATTAGAATTGAGTTCCAGAGACTCCTGACTTAGAGAAAGAAGGTGAGAGTGTGTGGAAGATGAGCAAAGAGGAGTTGGTGATGGGCAAATAAATGGTGTCCAAATAGTCTTTCACTTAGCTCCCATCCCCAATCTGCTTCCTCACCTCCTCTTATAAGTCCTTCACGTTCTGTGCTTCCCACCAGGACTGCTATGCCAACCATTCTCTTCTTCCAGACTTCCTATCTGTGAGCCTCAAGTTATGGCTTCCCGCTCCTGTTCAGTCACTGATGGCTCCCTGACTACATCTCACAAGCACTCTGATGGCCTTAGCAAAGATGTGCTGCTCTAGTGGGATCCACAATCCTAAGCTCATCAAGTGGACTTGTTTATAACCAACTCCTTGGAGTCCACACTTCTGCTCTATTATGAATAAATATAATTGATTAGCTTAGTGTGTAACCTAGAGGGAAAGACAGGGATGTGCATGTAGTCTCCCAAATGTTAAAGCCGTTCAAATTGTAGAATACACTAACAAAGGCTTACAGCTGCTAAAGGCATTTATTCATTTCTTCTTGCTCTTATGAGCTCATGCTTTACTTGATCCTTCTTTTCATTTATGAGAGATGCTAGAAGGGAAAGAAAGGGTCTTTATTAGAGCCGCCTGCCTCTCCTGTGAGTGCAAACACTGTCTTTACACTTCCAATACCACAGTTTCTTCTCTCCTCTGACCACAAAAGAAATCATGCTGAGTGCTGGTATTATCCAGGCTTGGCCAATGAAAGCTTCTGCTTGAAATCTAAGAAGTCTTGGGACATGTGCTGTTTTAAAGTTTTGAGGAGCTTTCCCTTGGTAAATAGATGTGTTCTCCTACCGCAGGTTGATATCAACCCACTTTCACTTTCCAAGAAACATATGCCTCCAACTGCATCTACTTTTCTACCAATTGCCTATTGGCTGGTCTTGACCTTAACCTAGAAAGAGAGTTCATTGGTTTTCAGAACTGGGCTAGTGAACATTGTGGGATGTCAGAGGTTAAACATTTGTTGAGCAATTAGTTATAACTTATGCAATTCAATTTTGGTAGGTTCAACACTGGGAAAGGTAGGTCATTTAGAAGTTCAGAGCCTATCCTGAGTTGCCCCTCAAAGGTTCTTAAGTTTAACAATGGTTTGCTGTACACCATCATTACATTGATTATTTATTAGCTATATATCAACCTCAAAACATGCTCCTAAAATTCTAAGGATTTGTCCCCCCACTATTTCCCTGTTTGGACTTGTTTTTTACACCATAGCCTCCAGAGTAAACCAAATAGTGTGGTTTCCGCTCATGTGTCCAAGTGTCATTAATTAATATCAACTGCTCACATATAATGTACAGAGTGTACTTTTGGTTTTCCAAGAACTAGATACATAATGAGAATTCCTGCTTTCCATGGCTCCCTCCATGCTCAGGAAAAGTGATCTAAAAGTTACTGTGGTATCAAGTTTCGTCATGGTCTTACTTCCCTGGTGTGCTACAGCCCCACATTTTCCTATAGAATTGCTACTTGAATACAATTACCTGCGTCACCATTTTGAATTACAACAGACAGAACACAGAGTCTCACAGAGCTCTACCATCAAGCTACACCCCTAGCCCACTCGTGTCTCTTTTACTTGCATCCATCCTTATGAAGCTGCCATGATCAATTTATTCAAGAGATATTTCTAAAAATTTTTCTCCTCTGTAATGTTGGAGATATGACCCAGGGCCTGACACATGCTAGGCAAGCACCCTCTGTCACTGAACTATATCAGTGGTGTTCAACACATGTCTTTTTAAATACTGGTTATGTGTTGGAAATGGGATTATAATATTTTATTATATTTGTAATAGTATGAACAATAACAAGCCCAAGGAAGGGCTTTATTACACCATGGTTATTGTTAAATAGGGACTTGAGAGTAGCAATAACGACTTGGAGAGCATAAATAAATATTTTAACATAGAAGAGAAGCTGTACAGGTATATTGTTAGGATATTGTTTCTTTTGCTGTAGCAGGCAACTATAAATTGGATGGCTTAAAAACAACACAATTTGTTATTTTATAATTCTGAGGTTAGAAGTCCCTAAAACATGAACTTTCTGGATATTCTAGGAGATAGTTTGTTACTGTGACTTTAAAGCTTCTGGAGACCACCTGTATTACTTGCTTGTAGCCACTTCCACCATCTTTAAAGCATAGCATTCATGCCCACCTCTGCTGATCACACTGTTGATCTACTCTCTAACCCTAACACTTTAGCCTTCTCTGTTCTAAAGAGCCCCATGTCTACATTGGGTCTATTACATACTTCGGATACAATCTTCTTGCCTCAGGCTCTTTGACTTAATCACTCTACAAAACCTTTTCAGCATCTGTATAACATACACAAATTCAAGGAGTTAGGCATGAATCACTTTAGGGGTCCCCATTCTGCTAACACACCTAGTATGTAATGAGCCACAAACTAGAAAGGCAGGAAAGGTTTATAGATAAAGAAGATTGTTGCTGATGCAGTCTGGAAACACATGTAGATAAAAAAAAAAAACAAAACAGGGTTATAGGAACAAGTCTGAGAATAAATGAGAAAATAGTGATTGGCAGACCTTGTGACATTGGGAGAAAAGATGCTGAGCAACACTAACAAAACTGGGAAGTGTAGTGGGATATTCACTGTGTCTGCTTCTGTGGCACTGACCACACCCATTGAGGGGTGGAGCCAGGGGCGGAAGTGACCTGTGGGACTTGGTCTCGGAAGGAGGCAGAGAACGTTCTTTCTGGTGGACACGGAGAGAGGAGCATCCAGTTCTAACTGCTGTGTTCATCTGTGTTGTGAGTTGTTTCTCCCTTAATAAACATCTATTTGGCCTATTTGTTTATCCTGACCCTTATTAAACCACAATAGGGAACATCCACAGTGACCATTTCATGGAAAATCTTGAAGGACCTGCCAAGGGGTATGAACTTTGTAAAAAACAAAAGCCAAACCAAGGAGGATTTAGTGTGGCTTAAACACTTCAGTAACCCCTTGTCATTGGAATAAACTTTTCTTTGACTGATAGGATGCTGACTGCCTTTGGAAATTGCTAGGAAGGTTTGTGAGCTCTCTCAAAATAATAGATTTTTAATATAAAATGAACTTTATAAGTTACAGGAAAGCCAATTTTATGGAAAGCAATCATTTTATCAGTCAGCCCATGATATATCTGTGAATCCAAGTTGGGAACCAGTCAAGATTGAGGCCTCTGTTATCTCTTCCTTCTCCTGTTTTGAGTTCAGAGTTTCAAGAACAATGACTATGTGCTTCACCAAACCTCGAATATCCTCTTGCCTTGGGTCTTTTACACATACTATTCTTTAGTTTTTAGTACTTTTATCCCCCCGCTTCACAACTATCTATATCTATTAGCTATCCACCCACCCATCTATCTGTCTAGCTATATATACATAAATCTGTATCTATGACAACAACAATAAAACCCACAAATAAAAAAGAAAATGGAAACATAATGGTTTATAAGGTGATATTCTGGACAGGTTTCTCAAACCAAAAAAAGTATTATAAGGAAATATAAATGGGTATGGGATTTAGTTATTTACAACAAATCATTTATTATTATTTATATTATATATATTTGCTATATGATGAAGCATATTAATATATAATGATAACAATGAATTAAAGTATTGCTTTGTCATGTCATATTTATAATTTTTCTGAAATTGTGAAACATTTAAAATTGAACATTTATTTTAAAATGTGTTGTGAAGGTCTGGAGAGATGATTTGGAGGTTAAGATCACTTACTGCTCTTTCAGAGGTCCCGAGTTCAGTTCCTACCACCCATGTCAGGAAGCTTACAACTATCTATAACTCTGGCTCCAGGGGATTTAAAGCCACTGGCTTCCACAGTCCTCTGCACTCATGTGCACCTAACTACATGAACACGTACACATCTACATATAGTACTAAAAATAAAAATAAACCTTTAAAATATAGTGTGTGTCTACTGTGTGCCAGCCAATATGAATAGTCCATGTTTTGTGAAAATTATTGTCTGTCAGTGAGACAATAATTAATAAATAATATATATAGATGATACTGATGTATCTGTCTATGTATCTATGTATCTACTCATCTATCCATCCATCCATCCATCCATCCATCCATCCATCCATATATCTATCTATCTATCTATCTATTTATCTATCATCTATCTATCTGTCATCCATCCATCCCTGTGTTGGCTCAGGTTTTCAGTTCCATTCTACATGCACTGTTAACTCACAGGCTCTTAGGGAGCTTCATGAACTAGATGACAGTATTTTTTTTACAGTTCCCTTTTCCTTTAGTTTTACATAATTCAATAACTTCCAAAATTGCCTGGTTCAGGATCCTTTTTCTTTTCCCCCTCAGTGAGGTTGTTTCACATGTTCATAAAATATCACATTCCATTCTGAAACCTCATGCCTTAAATGAGTTATAAATTTCCACACCCTACTACTCACTCACTCATTACAAAGCCCTGTGGGTCTTGACGGCTGCAGTAGTATTATGTGTCCACTGTTCACTAAAGCAAAGAAAACTTTCACCATTTTCTAGTGCATTCCGTGCTTCAACCACATTGCCCTTTTCTCATACCTCAGATCCCCAATAAACAAACACCATCGTTTGCCATGCCCATGATTTTGCCATTTCCTAAAATGTTATAGGAATGACATGATAACAATACGAAAGCATTTCATTGGAGATTTATCTACATGTTTGCATGGTGCAAGAGCATATTCTTTTGTATTGCTGAATACAGAGGCAGATTCTGTTGTATGAATATAATATACCAGCTCATATATCTGGTCAACTATTGAGAGATACCTTGATTGCTTTCATGTGTAGTAATTATTAATTATTAATAAAGTTGTTAAAACATCTCTGCTCAGATTTTTTTGTAGACATGCTTTCTTAACAACTGTATAAGTATTGCGAGCTGGATTGTTGGATCATTTGTATGCTAGACTATTTTATTTTGTTAAAAAAATTCAAAGTGACTATGTCAATGCGTTTTCAAATGAATTATTACCAGCTCATTCCAGTGGGCTTGCAGGCTATTCTGAAGGCTCTTGGGTGGCTTTTTAAAAGCTGGAGGTCGACTTCAGTGAAGATCCTGAGTCAATGGTTCTAGAAAGAGGTGATGGATTTTTGTAGTAAGGGGTAGCTGGAGAGATAAAGAATCATCTGGCATTCCATTATTTGAAGTGTTAAAAGTATAGTATCCAGGGGATCTGACATGTTGTCAGATTTTGATGCTGGCTATAGCTCTCAGGCATTGACTCAGGTAACTTAGCAAATGAGAGTATAGAAGAAGGGAATTTGGCGGGGGAGGGGGGTGCAGGGTGGGGGGCTGGGGGTGGGGGGGTGGAGGGTGGAGACTTGGAATGTTCACATGAATCTGAAGTGCCTTATCTGGTTTTTCCAAGTGTGGAATTTGCTTGGGAAATACCATTGGGCAGTTGTATGTGTGAGTCTGAGCTCAGAAATCAACCCTGTTTATCAGGTTAGAGTGACATAAAATTATTCACAGTTGTGAAAGAGCCAATAGTAAATTTTAACTTAGCAAACTGTCAATTTTGGTTTAAAAACTGCAATTCCATTCAATTTCAATCTTTGCCCTGTGATATATTTGTCTGTTGATTGACAGTGGCTTCACAATGAAGATAGATATCTGTTATTCTTTTGTGTCTGTTGGTTAAATTATTCTGTCTACAAGCCTGTATAATTCAACCTCCTTCACAAGCTACATCAAGGTGAGTCCTTTGGGTTACACTATTGTTACCTTTTAGGACCAAGAAAGAACTAAAACACCACCTAGCTTGGCCATGCAGTCTTAAGAATGAATTTAATTGAATGTGTGACAATTAGATTTTTATATGACCATTAAATTAAGTAATGGCCTTCTCTTAAAGCAAAAGTGACATCTATATTGTGACCCCAGGAAAAACCTCTTCCAAAGCCTAAGGTGAAAACAATGCCATAATTTTTTACTCTTCTAAATCTAATCAAATATAGCTTCTGCTTCTCTGCCCACCACAATTAGGAGAAATCTAGTTCCACACGTCGTCTTTTTTATGTATTTTATTTTTATGATTAATATAATTATATCATTTCCCCCTTCTGCTTTCTTTTTTAAATTCTACTGTATATCTACCCCTCATTGTTCTTTTTCAAATTCATGGCCTCTTTTTTCATTACTGGTCTTTGATTTGTTTTGTTTTGTTGTTTTAGTTTTATGGTTTTTCAAAACAGAGTTTTTCTGTGTATCCCTGGCTATCCTGAAACTTGCTCTGTAGACCATGCTGGCGTCTAACTCACAGAGAACCAACTGCTTCTGCCTTCTGAGCACTGGGATTAAGACTATGTCACCACCACCACAGGGTCATGACTGGTCTTTGAGACACTTTCTCCCTCTCTCTCGGCATGTGAGGTCCTAGATAATGGGAAAGGCATGGGTTTTACACGTTTGAGGTGGTAGTCTCCATGTGCTTGGCAGAGGCCACCAAGGGCTAGGAGAAGTTGACAAGCCTGTGGTGCTAGTGCCTTGTGACCTGCTCAGTCACTTGAGACTCTCACAAAAGCAACTTGTTATCAGGGTCCTATTCCCACCATATCTTCCTACCTTAGACAACTGCCTTCCAGAAATTTATTTACCATGTTTCTCTTGTTGGTTGACCTGTGTCTGCAAGGCAGAGTTTGGGATTAAATCATTCTTTGGTTAACTTTCGTGGCAAAAAAACTCCATTCCATCTACTCTTTCACACAATCTACCTTAAATGTATCTGGATCAGAATTGTGAATTTCACAGATAGGAAAATAAATGATTTAAGCTAGAATGACAAGTTAGAGGCTACATTCTCTGAGTTTAAAAAGCAGTACTAGTCAACAGTAGCCAATCTTTTGATTCAATGAGAAGTGAAGAGTATATACATCCTTTCACAAGAATTCTTTCAAATATAAATGTTGATAAATATTTCAAACTGCTGACCAGCTTGAGTAAATATAGTCATAATAAGTGGACTACCATTTTAAACTGCTTGTATACTTCTACTAAATGTACATATGCAAGGAAAAATAAGCAGTTATACTTGGAATGGTATCACACACCTACAAGCTCAACACTTGGGAGTCTGAGTAAGGAAAATCATTATGTTCAAATCCAACCAGGACCACACAGAGACACTGTGTTAAAAACAACAAACAAAACAAAAACAACAATAAATTTGTGTTAAACTAATTTCCTCTTTCTTATCCTCCTCTTTTGTTTTTTTGTTTGTTTGTTTGTTTGCTTGCTTGCTTGTTTGATTATTGGACAGAGTTCCTCTATGTAACAGTCCTGGCTGTCCTGGAACTCACTTTATAGACAAGGCTGGCCTTGAACACACAGAGATCTGCCAGCCTCTGGTCTCCAAGTGCTGAAATTCAAGCTGTGTACCACAACCTCTCAGCTCATAAAACTGATTTGTAATTTTACCATTTAAAAGATAATGGTAATACCTCCCAACTGTCAGTAAGGGAAATCCACCATACTTCATAAGCAGATTGAGTAGTAGAAGATGGGATGTACAGAAAGACTGGCCTTTTTGTAGACTCTCATGAGTCTACAATGGGAGAGTTCACTAGAAAGTTAATCTTCCAGCCTTGTTATGTATTGTCTTATAGCACTTGACATAAGCAGATGGTTTAGAATGATAAATGTGTATGTTCAAACATGAGGCCTTTGGGTAAGGGTTGCTTCATTGCTTTCTTTTCTATTGACTTTCCCCAGTGTTCTGTGCACTGAGTGTTCAATAACTACCTCAATTAGTGATGGATTAGAAAGAAAGCAGCTGAAGGTCTAGTTATTATTTTCGGTTAACATACAAAGATAAGTTAGCAATGCACTTCTGAAATCTAACTTTTTGATGGTGGGGTGTGTGTGTGTGTGTGTGTGTGTGTGTGTGTGTGTGTGAAAATTTGGCCATTAGTATTGCAACATCTTTAAAAAAAAACAAAACATTATTTCGAGACATAAGCATAAACCTAGTTAATAGAGTCATATAAATAAAAACAACGAGGTCCATGCAGAATAAAGATGTTCTCTCACAGAAACAAGTCATGACTAGGGCCCTCCTTCCAAGCTAGGTTTGGGAGAGCTGGGATTTTAATTGGCCATAATGAATTAGAACCCTTGTGCTTAAAGTTTCACATATCTCTTTTAAGTTTTCACATATCATAAAGATCACCATGCACCTTTGACTCCCTGCATGGTGTTAGGTATAACAATTCAGGGCAATACCGGGCCATAGAAAGACGTGCACACTGAGTCTACTTCACTCAACACACTGTGCATTTGCATCCTCATCACCCAATCAACTCTGGCCCAGCCATGCCCTGCTCACCTCTGCAGTATTCTTCCAAACTCGATGTTCTCACTCTAAACATGACAAAAACAGCAGACTCAAATTAAATGGCATCCTCCAAAATGCTACCACAGCCAGTACTTGCAAACTTGAAAAACAGGGGAGTGGAGAAACTGGCACAGGCCAGAGGCAGGTAAGGAGCCATGACAACTGAATGCAACACGGGGGTCCTGGGACAGAGAAGGGACCTTGATGGAAAGGGGATGTGGAATTCAAGTAAGAGCTGTAGTCTTGTAAGTCTCCAAGCACCAGTCTCCTGACAAATGTGTCACAATCGCCTGAGAAGCTAACAGTAGGGGAAATTGGCAAAGGATACATTAGGAACCCCCCATCCCGTCGCTGCAATATATTTCATAAATATGTAATTATTCCCAAATAAACTTTATTTAAAGCAAATATAGATATATTGAATCACCCTAGAGTTAGTTTCCAGGACACCCTAATTTAACTTCTTCAACCAAACAACTTAGTGACATTAGAAGAAATAGCTGATGAACACCTATCTTTTATTACTCTGTGGCTCTAGAAGGTTCATTGTGAATAAATATATCAGTCAAGATGGAATATCTTGGTTGAAAGTGACAGAAATTTCAAATGAAAACTCAATGTTGCTGGTAAGATGACATAGTAGGTAAAGGTGCTTGCCACCAAGCCTGGTCATCCTGAGTTTGATCCCCTAGGACCCACATGGAAGAAGAGAACCAACTTCACAAGTCATCCTCAGATCTATACATGTATGTGTAGCATGTACTCATCTATGTGTGTGCACACACAACAGTAATGTAATTTTTAAAAATACAAACAAAAATCAGTGTTTCCTGGCTTGGGAACTGAAATTCTGGTGGGTGCAATCCTGGCTCCAGAAAAAAAGGGGAATGACATCATCACTTCTCCCTGATCTGTGGGCCCCATTTTGCGTGCTTTGATCGTGACCCTGTGCACTTCTGACTCACATCCTCGGAGGGCAGCTTCATCAGAAGAGAGAACATGCTTCTCTTTCAACAGAGCTTCTCCGCGGTTCTTACTGACCAAACACAAACCACTGTGACTCAGGATTGCAACACCTCGATCCTGAGGTGCGAGCTAAGGGTGGAGGGGACTCCTGCACCTGCACACTGACTAGCAGTCAAGGTGAAGCCCTCCTCTTGATAAGGGACTGAATGAGTGCATGTAGAATAACAAGCGTCTTCTCTGGGCTTCCATCCTGGTTTACAGCCAACACTTCTCTAGAGTATCTCCAGAGTATCCTCCCACAACTGACGCATCATACTGCCAGCAGCCCAGGATGGAGCTCAAGTGCATTGACCTGCCCTAGAAGGATCAATGCCAGTGTAGACGAGTTAAACTCTTTCATTTATGTCCACTACATTTTCTTCTCTCCTCTCACTGTTTACTCATTATAGTTTCTGAAGCTGGTGCTGTATGCAACAATAGCCATTTTTATATAGATGCGGCTTCACAACCTTTCTATCACCCAGCAATACCTTCCCTACAAGAGCAATTTTGTCATCAGTGACTCCAGCCCCTCTCTAGAAAAATGTAAGGCATTTCCTAATCTCGTTTTATACCTTAGCTTTGGTTACAGAGAAAAGATCTCAGCTCCCCAGTGCTATGTGTCAGGGTGTCACTGGGGTTTGATGTTTCATCTTTAAGCACGTCTTTTGCCTGGATTTTTTTAACTTTACCTCACTTTGGGTTACTTGGGCCATTTGAGCAAAGCATAATTATATGTTATTAACGTACTCAGAGTGGGGGTGTGGAGAAACAAGCATAGTGTGCCACCTGGGAGATCTCATAGAGCAGTCGATGTCTATGCTTTAACCTCTTTTTGTTGCTGTCTACGTTGATAGCTCTAACTGAAAGAATCTGAAATTGTCTTCCAGAAACTATTCTCCAGCTGTAACAAAGATGCTTGGTCCACATTTACAGCAGGCCAGGAAGTTAACACTCTCAGGAATAGGCCTGAACAAGTAACCTGACTTGGTGACTAAATATCCCTTTCTTTGCTCCTTGGGATCCTTCTATCCTATGAAGAAAATGCCTTAAAGCCGTCTGGGAAAATAGCAAAACCCCTCATTCTCAGGCCTTCAGGCAAAATGCCATTGTTTCCATGGAAGAAGAAACCAATCCTATTTCCCTCTGGAGAGGGTAGAAGACTGGCACAGTTCCAGAGCTGTGAAGGGGATGTAGAAACAACACCCCCTGCTCCTAGGGGAGGGACAGAGGACCACCATCAGTGTGCGATCCTGTACTAGCAAGCAGAAGCCTGCTCCTACCACAGAGGAGTCAATGCTATACTATCCTAGGCAGATCATAATCCGCAGCAGTTTGTGGCAACAATGGGACATGGGGCTGAACGATGAAAAAGTATCTCACGAACAAAGTGAAAAAGGTAAGCTTGAAAATCAGAGGAGGGAAAGGAGCCCCTCCATTTCCAGTGTGACGCTAGCCGGAGCAGCAAGTGACAGCAGTCCACTGCGTGGGAGGAGCACTGAGAGCAGCTGTTGTCTTTGGCATGGGCACGCAGGAAACCAGAACAGCTTCAAGCTGAAGACAAAAAGGAGCCCAGAGGAAAGCCTTCAGGGCACTGGGTTCCACTCTTAGGCCAAGGCAAAAGCAAACCGGAAGCCCGTGAAGCCTGTGGATAATCAAGAGTAACAATAACAACAAAATCCAAACCCAACTCAGCTCCTGACTAAGGGCTTGCAGAAAAGGCCTAGTCTACAAATTATGGATACAAACCATTTTAAATAATTCTCTCCCATTACACACAGTGTCTGGCACCTAAATTTTAAAATCAATATGTATAAACAATTTTAAAAGTAAGAGAAAAAACACTCAATACAGCTAGACTCAGAGGTGGTCCAAATGTTGACACTGAACTTTATGCCCAATTGTAACTAACACTATGTAGAAGGATCAGAAGATAGAACAAAGAAAGAAATCTGTGAACTTCTGGAAACAATGATACAACTTATCAAAAGGGAAAGAACAAAGAAGGAAAGAGAGAAAATGAATGATTAAAGAAAAACAGCATCCAAATGCTTTAGAACCTGAATGAGATTCTAATGCATATTAAACTAGAGTTGTGAAAATGGAGAAATAAAATTGAGCAGAAGAAATACTTGGAGAGCTAATGTCGGCAAATTTCACACAATCAGTAAAGCAGAAACTCACAGATCGAAGAGTCCCAAAGAATCTGAAATAAGACAAACAAGAGGAAATATATATACACACCAACAGTGTACCACAAACTAAAGACGAAGAAAACATCTCAGGCAACAAAATGAGATGAGGAATTGCAGGAACAATGTATTATAGAAAACTGTTCATTAGAAATCTTGCAAATTAGGAAAGAACAAACCAACATCTTCAAGTACTGATCAAAACAAACAAACAAAAAAAAAAAAACAAAACAAAAAACCCTTCTCATCTGTGCATGCTATACCAACTGCAAACAGCTTTCAACAATAAATGTGAGCTACAGCGTATTTTCAGATGAACAAGGCTAAGAGAATACCCTACTGCATAGATAAAAGGTGTCTGGCATGAGGTATAAAAGGTGTTACAAGCAGGAAGGTGTGGTAAATATATACTTATGACAAAGTATCTTTTGTTTGTTTGTTTAGTTTGGTTTTTCAAGACAGAGTTTCTCTGTATGACATTGGAGCTTGTCCTGGTACTCACTCTATAGACCAGGCTGGTCTGGAACTCTCAAAGGCCCACCTGCTTCTGCCTCCCAAGTGCTGGGAATAAGGCTTGGGCCACCACCACCAGGTGGTGTACAATATTGTATACAGTGGAATTAAACAAAAGAAACAGAGAAAAGCCAGAATGGCTTCTTTTATGTCAAAAGGGAAATGGTTACAGGAACTTTATCACAAAAATTTTATATTTAAAAATGAAGAGTGCCATAAATGGCAATAATAAAAGTATATGTGATATAGCTTTGTTTTAAATGATCGTCAAGAATTTAGATGAAGGTTGGAAAATGTTTCATGTAAGTGGTCAGAATATATTTTAGGTTCTGTGGTGTTCATTGTTCCTTCCTGACATTGCTGTTACTATTTATACAGCTCTTTATGAACATTAAAAAATAAAAATGAAGAATACATAAAGACAGAGGCCACAGCAATAATTTTGCCTTCCTCATATGTAAAAATAGTAACTATGTATAATGGTGTTGTATTGGAGTAGAACGCATGGAGAATGGTGTTGTATTGGAGTAGAATGCATGGTAAAAATGACAGCGGAGGAGGAGAAAATGGGTGAGAGTCAGCAGAAAATATACAAAGTTTCAGGGCTCTTCCATTATAGACCTCATATAATGATGTCATCAAGTAACACTGGATAAGTTAAAGCTGAATATGACCAACCCTACAGCTATTGGTAGGAAAACAAGGGAGAAAATGGTATTTCGAAAGATATTTAAGAATTAGAAACAAGAGAGAAAAGAAACAAAAACTAATGGAAAATGACTATAAAGATGATAGATTTAAATCCAAAATACCCATAATTATAGTAAATATAATAGTTTAAATGTATCTGTTAATGGCAGTAATTGTTGGATTGAGTAAAAATTAATATTCACTGTATGCTATCTATAAGAAATTCATTTTACATATAAAGACATAGATGTGTTTTAAAATATATGTGAATAAAATAAGTCTAACAAGCATTTCAAGAGAGCATGGACCATTCACCGAGATAAACCATGATATAGGATGCAAAACAAGTCTCAAAGAAATGAAAGGAATTAAAGTTCACACAAAGCATGTTTTCTGACTTTAGCAGAATTTAAACAGAAATCAGTATGGAAAATCCCAAATAGTTGAAAATTAAGAAACGTGCTTCTAATTACTCACAGAGCAAAGAAGAAAAAGAAAGCAAATCAGAAAATATTTTAGCTGAAACTAAAACCTCCCAAAACTTGTGCGGGGCTCATTTAACAACCTTTTGAATTCTCAGGTTAAACCAAGCCCTGTTCTATATACTGATGATACATTAATTTTAAAAGGCAAAGGTTCTTGAGAAGTTTATGTCTCTGTTGATGGTGAGATCACAAGCAATAAGCACATTAAGTAAATGATTACAAATTCTACATATTACACATGCTCTGAACAAGGAGAGGTAGGGCAGAGTGGAGAAGGGGGAAGAGAGTGAGCAAGGATGCTCACTGATGCCCAGCCTATTGTGGGCGGGGCCACCCATGGTTGGTCATCCTGGGTTCTATAAGAAAGCTGGCTGAGCAAGCCATGAGGAGCAGGTCAGTAAGCAGCACTCCTCCATGGTCCCTGTATCATCTGCTCCTGCCTCCAGGTTCCTGCCCTGACTTCTCTCAGTGATTACCTTAGGACTGTCACCTGGAAGGATGAGCTGAAACAAACCCCTTCCCTTCCCAAGTTGCTTTTAATCGTGGTGTTTATCACAGCAACAGTAACCCTAACTAAGACAGCATGCCATCTATTGTACTGCAGGTACTACACGAACTTCACCTTTTACTCTAAGTGATGTGTGACATGACTCACTGAAGGGCTTTGTGCAGGACACGTTCTGTCCTGGCATACAATATAATTATACTGAAGGGAAGAAGTCCAAAAATAATGGAAATCACAGTAATTTCCATTTACTGTGGAAAATGGTGGTGGTTTGGGCCTGTAGGAATGAAAATGGTTAGAATTTGTTAGACTCTAGATACATATTTTTCTTTTTTTGAAAAGAAAAAAAGACTCTAGGTGACTTTCTCTGGAAAAGCTTGTACTTTCCCTTGAGTGTATGTTACTGTCCCTTTCCTAAAGCTAGTAGACCCCCCAACCTGGCCCTTAACTCTAAGCACATATTTTCATCTTAATAAACCACTTACTTTTCTTTATGTAAAAACCCCTTCTTTACTAAGGAGGAGTCAAAATGTAGGACCAAGAGAGCAGAATTCCGGGCCCTCTCTCCGGTGAAATAAGACCACATGGAAATACTTAGATTAATAGAAATGGGTTAATATTTAAGACAGAGCTAGCCAATAAGAAATGCTAGTAACAGGCCAACAGCATTATAGATAGATGATAGATAGATAGATAGATTGATAGATAGATAGATAGATAGAAGATAGATAAAAAGATAAATAAATAAATAAAAACCCCTTCTTTACAAACCATCATGACTTAAGCAGAAGACACAGGCCTGAATGTTTTCTGCTGCATTCGAAGAGAAGTAGAGAGAAAAGGGGATGGAGGATGGCTCTGGGTAATTAATTCATCTGATCACTTAGAAGAACAGAACTGCTGTCGCTAACTGATGAAGACACAGTTGGAACAGGTAAAACAGAAGGTCGATTGAAACAGATATCTGTTGGGAGCAGGAATATGAAATACAGAAAAGTGAGAACTGGACTGAAGATATTCACTTGGACACGTAGATCATTGCTGTGGACCGATTTCCCCCAAATTGAAACATTCTCTCTTTGGGTGAGAAGGGGAAATTACAAGTTTTAGGAAGGTAATGATACCAGGCTCAGAAAGTTCTACAAGTTATGTAAGACTCACAACTCCTTGCTGTTAACAGTGAGCAATTGCTGAGCAGGGCAGGGGGACTCTTTGGTGGAGCTGCCTACAAATTTCACAAGGAGCTGTAGTGATGCAGTTTTTGTGGATCGTTGTAGGAGTGACCCCAGCTGTCACTCAGGTAGTAGCTGGGAGCAGAACACCAAACCCAACTGTCAATAGTGAGCTTCAGTTGTCAACATGATACACTTGGGAAGAGCAAGCATCAGTTAAGGGACTGTTTCCTAGGGGGCAAGATAAGCACGTGAGACGATATCAAATGTCTCACTGTCACCTATAGTTTTACTTTACTTACTGAAGTGATAAGATGTTCTGAAAATTGCAACTTAAAGGTCCAGGGTACAAGTCCATCATGGCTGAGAAGTCCTGATGGCAGGAGTCTCAGACATGTGGTCACAGTGCCATGACAGAAACAGGAAGAGAGAGACAGGTAAAAACTTGTGCTCAGCTACCTTCCTCTTTATGCAGTCTGGTACCCAAGCCCAGGGAATGATGTTGCCCTCCTTTCAGGCGAGCCTTCCCACATCAACCATCTTCTACATTATCTCTTTTGGGTGGGCCTAGGGACTTGTCTCCTAGGAGGCTCCAAATCCTATTTAATTGACAATCAGCACCAATCATATCATTCATACTGGGTTGGATTTTTTGTAATGGAGTTGCCTTTGAGTCACCTATACTCTGATAAGCAATCCATCACCCATGCTTCTATAAGTTACCACAATGAACTCATTGATGGTTGAGCCAGACTTCAGTGACCTTGTTTCT
The DNA here is from genome assembly GCA_030556225.1 of Cricetiscus sungorus. NCBI lineage: Eukaryota > Metazoa > Chordata > Mammalia > Rodentia > Cricetidae > Cricetiscus > Cricetiscus sungorus. The sequence continues at coordinate 3,007,153 of JANBXA010000372.1, forward strand.
TTGGTGGGTCATGGTGCTCTAGTTCACATTTCCCTAGGAAAAGTCATAAATGAACCATACATCAATCAAGGGGCTGCAGAAAACAGTTCTTTCACAGTGCGTTATTGAGAAGAGAAATACAAAGAGGAGGGGAGAAATGAATAGGGAAAGCAACACAAGATGGTAGATGATTTCCTGGAGCTAGCCTAGCTAGTATGAAATGGTAAGGAGGAGGGGATTAAGACCTGAAGGTGATGATTCTGGGGAGGGTATACCTGAAAAGGCCCAGGGATGTGTGTCACTATGCACTCTGAGAGCAGAACAGGGGCAGATGAAGAATAACTGTAAAGGGGCTGGGGGAAAAATGAAGACCAAGAGATATCCAAAGCCCTGAGATGAAAGAAAATCAACAGGCTATGTGGCTAGAAAACCTGGAAGACTCTGGACTGAAGGACCATAACTGAGGCATTTCAACTTGAAGAGTGGCTGAGGCACAGGTGTGACCAGGGAACTGGGAATCCAGGAGTGGTTCTGAGGGAACAGCAACGCTTGGAGGAGGAAGCGATTCTGTCAGGAACTATTGGTAAAGGAGGTAAATTAACACAAAGCCCGTGAGTTTAGTTGAGTACATGGAGGTTCCTAGGCCCAAAAGGAATGGTCTGGGCAGAGAAAAGGATCAAATGCCCAGCAAGAGGCAAACTAAGAAAAATAAATTAAGAACTGACTGAAGTAAGTGCTATTTCACAGTGGCTTTCCTACAAGGGGTGGTAATTCTTTGGGAAGAGTTTGGGAGAAGGCTTTGCTCTTGGGGTTAGGCTTGTCTTGTAAAAGGTGACTAGTTATAGCATGCCTCTCTGAAGGCAAATCTGTGCTACTGGATAACTAAACGATTGCTGAAGGGAAGGGATGCTAGAGCAGGGTCCTCTGGAAAGGGGGAGGGATGTAGCAGGAAATCACACATTGGTACACAAGCGTTAGTACACAACTCATGGGCCTGCTGCTGGGAGGTGCGGGCACAGTGCATGCTGGGAGGTGTGGGCACAGTGCATGAACACAAGTGTTTGCATCTGTAGAAAAGTGCGAAGCAAATGTCTGCCATTGCTTGTGTTCACTGTCCACTGCACTGGGCCTTGTCTTTCTCAACTCTGAAAGAAGCTGCCATACATCCCTAAATGCTTTCCAGATTTAACAAGCTGTTAGATGAGGTAACTCAAGAAACCACACATGATCTCTGAGTCAGACCCTAATCTGCAAGGCTAGCCCAGGTAAGGTCTCTTGTGATGGTTATTATGAAGTCGATGCCCAACTGAAATCCACACACCCGTCAGTGAGAATTGAATGGTGTGTCCCAAGAGGAATTACAGTGTCACTGGCTGTTGCTGCCCTCAGCAAAAAAAAGAGTTCAGAAGGAGAATTCTCACAACACCCGAATCTCTAAGACTCTCTGGAAGCAATTGAGTCTGTACACTTCAACTGCAGGCTCCATTGCTATGTAAACTGTGCTTCATAAGGCATTTAAAGACTTAACGAAAGTGGCTGGAGGTTTAATCTTTTAATTCCTTTGCTCCATAAGTTCCTTGTAGGTTCAGTGAACAAGGAATTCAGACATAATATTAGAAACCCATTTCAGGAAAGGGCTTAGGGCATGGGGAAAATGAGCTGCGTTTTAGTGCATAAAAAGAATCCAGACTAAGCTCTAGATTTACTTAGTCTAAGGGAAACTCTTGTGCCCATCCTGTGAAAAGACACAGGCTTACACAGTAAATTGTCAATAGCACACTTCACACCAACAGTCCCCTTCATTATGGAGCTTGTATAGATAGAGCATGTTCATGCGTGTGCACATGCACACACACACACACACACACACACACACCAATTTGGATGATGACCCCATGTCCCCCACAAAGGTCACAATTCACTGTGAAACAGTGTGTGCCACTTATATTCTTAGAGACATTTGCACTTTGAAGCAACAGAAATAGAAATCTGACCACATTATCAAACACAGCATGCATATTCAAGCCATTTGTCACCTGGTCAAGCAGAGTGAAGGCCACCTGCTCTCCCAACCCAGACAAACACAAAGAGCCTGGTTGTCCCTGAGCTTGTGTCTGGAGAAGGCTGCACCCACTGAGTGCAAGCAATTCTATGATGACCTCAGAGATGGAGACTGATTTAACTGGTATAACCCACGAGGGCAGATGGGCCTGTGTGGATGGCATTTAGGAACTGGCTCACAAATTAAATATATGGACATTAGCTGCACCATATTAGATGGAGAAATACAATATTGGGGGGGAAACAAATCACAATTTATCTAGCCTGAATAACCAGAGCTCGTTTACATACATCAGGCTTAATTTTATTTTTTATGAGTCACTTGAGGGCAAGGCACATTTGCTACTGGAAGCTTGAAGGAATGCTGAACAAACATGCTCTTCACTTCTTCCCAACCCAGAAACGTGACAAGTGACTACACAGGCGTGACACTCCTTGACACTTTTCTAAAATAACCTACTAGAATTCTCTTCGGTTTTTAATTTTCAATTTCTTTAACTGTTTAGTAACCCATAGGCCAGGATTTTAGAGAATGAAGCACTTTCATTTGTGTGTCTGCAACAGGAAGGCAGTGATGAACTTGAGACTAACAGTACCCTAAATTTCTCCTTTTGACAAAAGAGATAATTAGCTATCCGCACCTACTCTTTTTGCCTACAGAATTGAAGACAATGCCAAACTCTTTAATGGAGGGTTGCAGGAATTAGTGCAATATTTGAAACTCTCTTGGCACATTAGACAGCAAATTCTGCTATTGTTTAAAAATACCATAAATATTGTATTTTGTTTGGATGGTGGCATTGCCAATGGCTTTTCTTCTTTATATTATAGTTCTGAGTATAATAGGGTTGTTTTATTTTTGTTTTTGTTTTTTTGAAATGAGGAACACTTCAGAAGAAATAGACGAGAAATAAGCATAGAAAAAGATGTTACTGTTGGAGTCACCAAAGTGTGGAGAGAGAAAAATTGTAATATGCTTTATCAAGTCAAGATAAGTCACACTCTCTTACACACAGTTACATGTACACACACTTACACACACACACACACACACATACTGACACACTCTCTTCAATACTCACATGCTCACACACTCATACATATACACATATTCTCTCACACACACTTGCAATGAGAATCTAGTAAGATAATGATGGGAATGTGTCAGAACTATTACACTGTATTCTACAGTGAAATATGGTCATATGGTCATTTAATTAGAGGGGTTTTAGAGGTTATTTTTTCCAAATAGTTATATTGTTGAGATACTGAGACCCCTCAAGAATAAGTATTAAGATTGGGCTGTAGCTCGGTGGTGGAAGTCTCATACACATGAGTGCACAGAGACCAGAGAAGGATTCTGGGTGGGTATTCTGTCATTAAGCTCCCTAGGTCCACCTTCCCTCCCAAGCTGGTTTTTGTTTGTTTGTTTGTTTGCTTGCTTGCTTTTTAATCATGAGTGTTGGGAATCCAAATTTAGGACCTCATGTCATGGCAAGTGTTCTTACCCACTAAGCCACCTCCCCAGCCTCCTGAATTGGTTCACTGTCCCCTTTCCTTGTCACCACTGCAGACAAATCTCAAGTGCTCTTCCACACAGGGACTATAGCACTGAGCTGTTAAATGTCTCTTCCGGGATGATTCCCACCCCTCTCCCCGACTCCGGTCTCTCCACAACTGTCAGAGTCTTTTAAAAACAAAACAAACCATGTGATACTCTGGACACTTCCGTGTCACGATTTCCATGTTCAGCCACATATGTGATGTTCCACTCTTGGACAGACCCCAGGATACAATATATACTGGGAAAATCTTAAAAGAATCTAAGTCCTGAAAACAATAAAACATTGTCTAAAGGGCCTTGATTCCAGTAGAATTGGGAGCTCAGAAAGCCAACAGAGGGTGGCCTCACCAAGCTTGCCAATGCCTCTTATCCTGTGGAGAAGACTTCAAATGGCATCTGCAGATCAAGCCCTGTCCACATCTGGCTCGAAGACAGACCATAGACGCTGGGGTTGGGGAGGGGGTCGGTGGTTAGCATTTCTGCCCGCCAGAGTTTATGCTGATAGTCACTGCGCCCTCCTCATATGGATTCTTGGAGACCTCCTCAAGGCTTATGTCTAGCCCACACCTGAGGGGGTTTCTGTTGAACAGGTGAAAGGACCGCATGAGCCAGGCTCACAGAAGTGTCTGCCTGGTAAATGGTTTTTAAATCTCAGGCTTACTTTCCCCTTCCACGGCTTCTGAGTCTTTTCTCTGTTTTTAGGCAGGGTGCCCACACCTAATGGCTCCTAATTCCTTTTCCTTTACAGAAAGTGCACGTTTTGTCTGTAGAGTACATCCTTCAAATCACCGAGCGTTTTCCATGGGAGCAGGTTTGGGAGCTGGACAGATCGGGTACAGAGCCTCCACATGTGAAACCCCAGGTTTCAGAATGGGCGTGCAGACGGCTGCAGCTTAGTTGGTAGTGTGTTTCCTTAGCATGAACGAAGCCCGTGTTTTGATCCCTAGCTCCGTAAAAACCAGGTCTGGTGGCACACACCTCCTAATCCCCGCACAGGAGGTGCGGACAGGAAGGAGAGAACTTTAAGATTATGGCCCAGCATGACAACCTGACAAACCTGAGTTTTGTTAGAGCACTTTCCCACCAGCCTGGTCTCAGAGCCGTGTCAATACCAAAATAACACACAGAGACTCTTCTAGTTATAAAGCTATTGGCCAATTACTAGCGTTTCTTATTGGCTAGCTCTGTGCTAAATATTCACTCATAATCACTAACATATGTATTTCTCCATGATCTCATCTTACCGAGAACACCAGACTCAAGTCCTCCTCTCATCCAGAGATCACATTGTCTACTACATTTCCCATAATCCTCCACCTCTCCTAGTCCCACCTATCTTGCTTTCTTATAAGCCAACAGTGTTTATTCATTAAGGAATAAGAGAAACATATTACAGAATGACATCTCTCATCAGAGTTTGATCTCAGCCCCCATGTGGTGGCAAGAGAATCCACTCCCTCAAATTGTCCTCAGTGGAGATTCTCACCTTTAACCCCAGCACTCAGGCAGCTGGATCTGTGAGTTCAAGGCCAGCCCTGGTTTATAGAGTGAGTTTCAGGGCAGCCAGAGCTACACAGAGAAACCCTATCTTGAAGAAAAAAACAAACAACAAAAAAAAGTTTTTTTTTTAAAAAAAAAAAAATTGTCTTCACTATGCCCTATAGCTGCTTCTAAGAGTCACTGCCTGGGAGGGCACTCAGGAAAAGTAGAGCCAGGACCTGAAATTGTCTCCTGCTTGAGAAGAGAGGCCAATAATATCTGGAGTCTAATAATTAGGTAAATAATGGCGGGCTTTCCTTTAGTTGCAGCCAGGCATGGTGGTGCTGACCTATAATCCCAACACTTGGAAGGTGGAGGCAAAAGGATGAGGTGAATGAAGCCCTATCTCATAGTGAATTCATACCACAGTGAGTTCAAGGCCACCCACTTTATATAAGACCTTGTATCAAAAACCAAAACAGCAACAAAAGACAACTAAACCAAATTTTTACATGTTATTTAATTGCAAGATGATGATGACAATGCTGATGATGACAATGATGATGATGATGACAATGATGATGATAGTGATGATGATAGTTTTTAACAGATATATGTAAAGGTTTGATACCCAAACAAGAAAACTTCAAATTTTTGCATTAGAACCTTTTTATATGTTCTATTATGACAATAATTTAGAATTTTTCAGCTCCTTTCCCCCACATTAGTGTTGATTTGCACAATCTTGGTTACTGAGGATTCATCATAAAGAATACAGGACACACAGTGAAAATTAAACAAAAATAAACAAATTTTAGTCTCAAAATATCCAATGAAAACTAGGAACATACTTATACTACTAATAATAATTCTTATATGTATGAGACTCAAATTTAACTGAACATCTTTTATTTTATATCATGATGAAATTTGTATAAATCTATGGAAGACACCAGTTAGCTAAATTTATCATAGGTAAGAAGGACTAAAACTGGATAGTGTCAGAGAAACACAAATCCCAACAGGTAGAGCTATAGTTAGCTCTAGCTCTGGGAAGATCTGCCTTAGTACCTGTCGTGATTTGAATGATAATGGTCCCCAGGGCTCATTTCAGTCCTTGGTCTCCAGGTGGTAGAACTGTTTGAGGATTAGGAGGCATGGCCATGTGGGAGGAAGCTTCAAAACTCACTCCATTCCCTGTTAGCACACACACTCTCTGTCTCCCTGATTAGTTCCTGAGTAAGTTCTCAACTACGCCCCCCCAACCCCCCACCCCCGCCTGCATGCCTGTCATCATGCTCCCTACCATGACAGCAGTGGACTCTAGTCCCCTGGAACTATGAACCCAAAATTAAATGAGTTTTTAAAGTAAGAAGTCTTGGTCATGGTGTTTTACAGCAATAGAAAAGTAACCAAGACAGTATCAGAACAAATGATACCTGGTTGGTAGGGACAGGGCCAAGGTGGCAGGGAGAAGAGCTAGAATGCGGTTGATCAAGGAGTGTTCCAGGGCTGGGGGGGGGGGGGGGGTTAACTGCTGGAGTAGAGGTCAAAGGAGACTGTTAGAACGGAAAAATTTAGCCTAACTCTCCACTGACCCCAGGAAGCTGGGAGTCTTAAATCCCAGGCTGAAGGTCACCTTCTTGAATGTTTTCAATAGCACCTGTGAGTGAGTGAACACAGGAAATGAGCCTTGTCACCCCACCCAGAAGCCTGTGCAAAAGCAGACTTCCTGGGCTAACCATGGGCTTGGATAGTTTAAATTAATTGGTCCGCACTGGATGCTACGAGGTGATTGGTTCACGATGCATGGGCTTTGTTGTAACCCTATAAAAGCTGTCTCAAGCCTGTATCCAAGGTCCTCAGCCCTCTATCCCTGTGTGGGTATGGCTGTTGACCCCAGTGCACTTGGAATATAAAAAACCTCATGCTTTTGCATCAAGACTGCTTCTCTTGAGTGATTTGTTGGGGGGAGAGGGGGCGCCTTTCTTGAGTTGGAGCGTGAGGATCCACACTCACGGGTCTTACAGAGACCAGCCCCAAGTTTTACTTGCTAGGGCTGATTCCAAGAATGGTAGTAAGTTTTGTGTGGAGGTGGATGGACCCAAGGTGAAGCCAGGAGATTGTGGTCAGATGTTCTCACAGTTAAGCTTCAGTGAGGAAGGAGTATTTTCATATGATGTTTGATATATTCCCGGTATAAAATCAGCATTAAGAGCACTAGCCTTCAAATCATAGAGTTCTGGGTTTGAGCCTTCTCCCTCGCAGTGTGGCTGTGAGCTTGAGCAAACTGTATGAGCCCTGGGACTGAGTTCTCTTTCTGTAAACAAACAGGATGCTGCTTAACAAGGGTGCTTAATTTTTAGAAAAGGAATTTCTGAAAATCTTAAGGCCAATCTGTCCAAGAGTAAGGTCTCAAAAAGTAGTTCCTCTGCTGGGATCTCAGCTTTCACTTTCTTGGTGTGAACTGAGCATTACACAAGAAACCTTGTTCTGGTTTGGATTTAATGGTATCCATCGACATTTTTTGGTGAAACTCTATAGCAAGTGGTAGGCTGGCACCATCATTATCATCCTATTAGGCCATAGAATTCTTAGTATACTGTGCTGGCTGGTTTTATGTCAACTTGACACAAACTACAATCATTTGCAAAGAAGAAACCTAATTGAGAAAATGTTCCCACTAGATTGGCTTTGTGGGCAAGCCTGTGCTTCATTTCCTTGATTGATGATTGATGTGGGAGGGTCCAGCTCACTCTGGCAATGCCTCCCGTGGGCTGGTGGTCCTGAGTTCTATAAGAAAATAGGCTGAGAAAGTCATGGGGAGCCAGCCAGTGAAAAGAATTTCTCCTGCCTCCAGGTTCCTTCCCTGTTTAATTTCCTGGCCTGACTTTGCTCAGCAATGAAGTGTGACCTGAGAGCTAAAAGCTGAACTGAACCCTTTCTCCTCGAGTTGCTCATAGTCCTGGTGTTTTCATCACAGCATTGGGACTCCCACTAAGATAAACCTAATGACTGAAGTGTCTTTGTACAGGCTATCATTACTGGCAGGTAAAAGCTTCTCTGATTAACTGAATCTATAAGCTCCAAATGAAGAAAATGCAACTCGAATGAGCATTTTTGCAGATTCTTCACATTTACATTTCCAAAGATGACTGGCATTGTGTGTGTGTGTGTGTGTGTGTGTGTGTGTGTGTGTGTGTGTGTGTGTGTGTGTATAGGGGGGTGAGGTGGGGGAGGAGACAGGGAAGTTGAAAACTATGCAGAAAAGGACTCCACCGCCAACCAAGGGCATTACCATTTTAAGGTAATGGATGAACACTAGCATACTTTAAAAGCTTCCTTACTTTGCAATGAGAAACCATTTTTAAAATATTGGACAGAGGGGCTGGAGCAATGGCTTGGCAGTTAGGAACAATTGTTGCTCTTGCAGAGAGCCGGAGTAACCTGAGTTTGGCTCCCAGCACCCACATGGTGGCTCACAAGCATCCATGACGTCAGTTCTAGGGGTCCACTGCCCTCTCTGACCTCCATGAGTATGAGTACCAGGAACAAGTGTGATGCATAGACTTACAGGAAGGCAAATACTCATACACATAAAAATAAAACGAACAAATCTAACTAAAATAAAATAAAACAATATGGTGGATAGAGAAGAGTATGGAGCTTTCCTTCACCCCGAGTTGAGGTCCAACCCACTTTTTCATTACCTCAGCTCTGTTAGAAAAATGGAAACTCTTAATCTGTGCAGCCGTGGAGTAAATAGTCAGTGATATATGACTGTGACCATCCAGGGCCTTTCTTTCCTTTCATGCAAAGAAACCAGAATCATAGCATGATTGGCTTTTAAACTGTTTTCAGTATTTGTCTTTCTTGATTGTTTTTTCACTGTAAGTGCTTGAGCCTGCTGTTGTCTGTGAAGAGGAGACTGAATTGTGGCATGGCTCTGTCTTATTATCTTGGCATTTCACAGAGCCTGGACCCAAAGGGATGGAGACTTTTAGTACCAAGATGTTGTGAAGAGAGACTTCAATTGGTTTATCCCTCTCATTACAGAAAATGTTCATAGATAATTTACCTGTTTTCCCTTAATATTAAAATGCTACCTTGGTTCATTTGTCAAAAACTTAACATAATATTGTTTGTTGAACCTTAGACTTTGCATTTGACCAGTAAAATCTCCCTACCCATCCCCAGCTCCATACCCATCCATAATGATAACTACTATTATTTCTAAAACATGTTCTTTGTATTGTTAAGAAATATATACTAAACAAACTTATGGAAACAAATGTTTTGTGGATGTATGGTTGTATTTTTCCCCACAGAAATATTACAATACAAATTTAGTTTCAGATTATATAATTTGATCTGTCATTCCACTTTTTAGTCTGTACATTTATATTTGTAGTAGAATTATGTTTTGTTTGTTTGTTTGTTTGTTTGTTTTGTCTTCCAAAGAGCAGGGTATTAGATCTTACTTAGCTATCTGTTCTGACAGTCTCTGTCATTTGTTTAGTAATGCCATTGGTGACATGGTTGCGTTTAAACCTCTGAACTTGGATTATAGATACAGCTCAGTGGCAGAGGGCTTGTCTAGCATTTTACTTGCTTTCCTTGTCATTGTAACAAAACGCATGACAGAAAGGACTTAGAGGAAGTAAAGTTGATTTGGGCTCATGGCTTTAGGTCTTTTAGTCCACTGTGGCGGGGAAGGCGTGATGATGGGAATATTCAGTGCACGTCCAAGAGGAGGTGGCTGGTCACATTGCAGTGGCAAGCAAGAAACAAAGACTAGAACATAATATTTAAAGAAACTCTCCCTCGTGTTTGCTTATGACAGCCCTTCTAAAGGGTCCAGAATCTCCCCCATACAATACCCTCAACCAAATTTTCAAACACATAAGCTATTAGGGACGTTTTACATTTCAACCTAACATGTCCATAGCCCTGGATTCTATGTTCAACAGCACAAAAGAAAATAATAATAATAATAATAATAATAATAATAATAATAATAATAAAAGAAAGGCAGAAAAGAGAAAAGAAAAAGGATACTTCCTAGATTTACAAAAATTGACAATTATCTGCCCCTTCTGCCTTGTGTTCTCACTTCTTTCCCCCTATTTATAAACAAACAACCAACAACAACAAAGGAAAAGGAAAAGCACTGCAGTATCATTTCTGTTCTCATTTACACCAGTGAGCCTGTGTGCCAGTGTGCTTCTTTGTTGTGATAAAACATGGACCAAAAGCAAAGGAAGCCAGGGCAGGAACTCAAGAACAGAGGCAAGAACCATAGGGTAATACTGCGGACTGGTGGGCCTCCCTGGGCGTGTTAAGCTAGCTTCCTTATGCAGCCCAGGCCCACCTGCCCAGGGGTAATAGTGGGCTGAGCCCTCCCACATCAAGCAGCCGTGGAGCAAGTAAATGCCCCACAGACCTGCCCACAGGCCAGTCTGACAGAGGCATGTCCTCAGTCGAGGTACCCTGTTCCCAGGTAGCTCTAGTTTGAATCAAGTTGATGAAAACTAACCAGCCCAGCTTGTGATGTTACTTTTTACTATATTTGTCAAATTCTCCATTATTATATCTCAAAAGAGGTTTCTTTTGAATACTTTTGCATTTATTTAGTGTTTGTATATGTGTGAATGTTGAGAGGGGCACACCTCTGGAGGACAGAGAACAACTTGTGAGAATGACGGGTTCTTTCCTTTCACTATGAGGACCAAACCCAAGTCATCAGTTTTGGGGGCAAGCACCCTTGCTCACAGGGCCATCTCGCCAGCCCTTATTGTCTTTTGAAATGGTTTTGTTTCTAGTTCTCTTTTCCTCCATCTGGAACTCACATTACAGGCTCATTGAATTATTTGATTGTCTTTGAGCTTGTAAGCCTTCTCCTTTGTTCTTTCTACTCTTATCAATTTGTACTTAGTTTAGGAGACCTTCTAGGGACTTATCTTCAGTTCTGTGATATCTTCCTCAGTTGTGCTCTATCTTCCGGTCAGTCCATTGAATAATTCCTTATTCTGTTGTGTTTTAATTTAAACATTTCCATTTACTGAAATTTAAAGTTAGTCTCATCACTGAAATTTTCCATCTTTATGTACATTGTCTATATTTTCCTATAGACCTTTTAATACTAATTGTATTCTTCTAAATACCTTGCTAATAAATAGTTCTAGTATGTAGACTTTGATTTCTTGTTAATAGTTGTTATTATTATTTATTATTATTAGTAGCTTTAGGAGTAGTGCTGGTTTCATAATTGCTAGAAATTGTACTGATGGGCAACAGAGACTGTCTTAAAGACTCCATATATCTGAAAGTGCCAGCTTCCATCCTCTGACAGACATTCATGTGAGGACTAAGTCAATCAAGTTAACAGCTGAGCTAATTTGGGTGGTACTGGGACCAGTTACTCTTAGTTCTCCACTATCTCAAATACCTCCTGGTATTTGCCTGTGGTCCTTAATCTTTTTTTCCAACAGTTTCTTACGTACATGCAATATACTGTGACCACAGTCAACCCCCATCACCCTCTCTTATCACCCTCCACCCGATGACCCCCTTTCTCTCCCTAACTAGTCCACACCCAACTCCTACTTTCATGTCTTTATGTAAGTGTGTGTGTGATGGGGAAGCTCAGTAGATTTAGCAGGGTTGCATGTATGAGCACAGGTAAGGGCTATTTACTAAATCTATGAACAACTCAGCAGTGTCTACAATTCTGAACACAATGATTTTCCCCCTTCCCCTCTAACCATCAGCTGTCAATGGCTACTCAGGGATGGTAGTGGGATGATATTCCTTCCCCATCCATGACATAAAGTTGAAGGCGCCAGTCATGTGCAGGGGACCACAGTTGTTGTATGTTCATGACTGCCTTGGCTACATCATAGCCAGCAGGCAGCAAGTCATAGCAATTCTTCCACCCCAGGCTCTTCCTCGGAGCCCATTAGGCCGTGAGAAGGGTGTTGTGGATGCCTGGCTTAGAGCTTGAGGTGCAGCACTTTGACCAGTCTCTGCATTTAGTGATACCTACTACAAAGGATGCTTCTCTGGTCAAGGCCAAGCTCAGCACCAGTCTTTGGGTAGAAATATAATACTCAGAAGGCAACTGGACCATATTTCTAGTTAATAAAACATCAGCAGTTATTTCCCCCCACCAAGACCTTAATCTTTAAACATGTAACAAAACATGGAGATCAACTATATAACACAGAAAACCTGTCCTTGAGTCTATTTGTTTTAATTCAAAGCAAATGTGCTGTCAGGGTTGTCCAGAAAACAGAACTGAGGGTGTGTGTCTATGGGTGACTTACAATAAAACTGTGTACACTGAAGGGAAGAGGCTTTCCCTGTTTAACTATGGGAGCCAATAAATCCACAGATTACAGGGAGTTCCATCAAGCTAAAAACACAAGACAGCTGATGTTTGAGTTTGAAGGCGAGAAACAGTCCATATCCCAGTCTGAAAGCCTCAAAGAATTCCATCCTACTTAAGGGAGTTCCCAATCCCATCTTTTTCATTCTGTTCAGGGATCTGAGTGTTTGGGTGAGACCACCCACATTAGGAAGGAACATCCTGCTTCACTCAGTCTCTGAATACCATCACAGCCATGTGTAAAATAATATTTAACCAAATATCTGGTTAGCCATGGTGTGGTCAAGTTCACACATAAAAGTCACTGTCATGGTGGATGATGAGTCATCTGTGTATTTCAACTGCTTGGGGCATTTTGTCTCTGAGAACTGTAATATTGTCTCATCTAAGAGCTAATGGGATGTGCTTGTTGGGCAGTGGGGGGTAAAAAAGAGAGATCGAGGGAAACAGATACACATACATGCTTTTGACTAGGAACTCAAGCATCATGTCTGAATCAGAGATGCTGCTATGCTTTCAGTATCCCAGTCCTGAACCTTTCCCTAATGTCACCCTGCATATGCACTCTGGGCCCCATGGGAAAGGGGATCTTAAATCATGAAGTCAGAGGTTTTAGGTGCTGTTGACACTTATGTTCATCCTTGCCCCACAGAGGAAGAGAACTTCACTTTGCAGTGTAAATAATCTTTCTCTGAAGAAGAGGGAGGAATGTGTCTATCTTTCCTGTATCACCTTGGTACTAGAAAAGGTCAATCTGTGAATGTCACTGGAGCAATACACAGCCTTTATTTCAGGTCCATTGCCTTTTGAATGGATAAAATGGTCTTTTACATTATCTCTTCAGAGTCATTTTTATTGGACCAAGATAATCATATATAAAGTGCCAAAAGATCTTTATAAGAATAAGTGAAGATTACCTGAATCAGTTCTAACTCCATTACCTCTGACAAACAATGAACATAGGTGTCCTTATAGTTTTGTCCATTCTTCTTTTTAACAATCTTGCAGGGAGCTGGTTGGTAAGACCTAACCATCTGTGGGAAGATGGCAAAGTCTTTGGTTGACTTCAACATTGCTTTGCAAAGTTATTTGCAAGGTCCACTATGCATGCTGCCTACCTAGGTACACTCTGATGTCCAAAGAGCCTTGGCACACTTCCAAAGCTAATATCAAAATAGATACCATGGCATGAATGATGTGCATCTGCCTCACCACTGACCAATAAAAAGGCTCCTTTCTGCTTGGACTTTCTGTGATGGATGAGAGATATTTATGTCAAGAATGTGCTGTGGAATAATAGAGGCATGGATGGATTGCCCAACTCTACTGATTCTCCATTTTCAAGTGTTTCTCCCCAGTCTACACAATTTAGTACTGACCCTTGGTAGTATATAACCATGACCACTCTATGTGACAATAAAGAGTGCAGATTTGTGTCTTTCTAAAGTCAAGGCTAAGTCCATTTAAAAATTGTGTTTCCTGATTCATTTTCCCAGAGGTAGGCAGCTTTCCTGCAATCAGACAGCCCATGTTCACTCTTGGCAAGTTAAACCTGCCTCATTCCACTTATCCTAAATGGATGTAATGAAATTACTCTTCTCCCTGATATTCTTATTGAAATACTTCGTCATTTAGCTTTCATCAGTTTCTAGAAGGCTCTGTGAGTGAGATTTTTGTCTTTTTGATTGTCTAATTTTATGGAATATGATTTCTTAAGTATAAATTTTCTCTCCTTCATGATTAGAATTATTGGCCATGTAAGAGGCCATAGATAACTGAAACACAAATCCTTGCCTCATACATCAGCCTTAATATTCTTCTGCAACAGAAAATATACTTAAAATGCTAATGTGCTCATGGAGCAGGTGGCGTTTGATGGCATCACAAGAAACTTCATGATAATCCTGTCTACCCAATAGAAATGAGAAAGCTCTATTTTTCATCTGAGATCCCAAACTTTAACTACCTTTTATTTGCAGCAAGAAGAGAGTTTTTTTTAGATTTTCTTTCCTTTTCATGTCAGCAGCCCAATGAAAGGGACTGAATGTAGAGTACAAAGGAAGCTTCCCAGGGAATAGAATACTGAGAAGAAAAACAGATGTCACTGAAACACAGTCTCTCAGAGGAGAAGCTTCAGGTATGGGCAAAGCAGATAGGAAGATGTTCCTGCTGGATGCCAGAACATAGTAGAGTGGTTTTCACATGAAGGGGCTTGATAGCACCAATTGAATAAATGGATTCATGGGGGACTGAACCTCGCTGTATGGCTCAATATTAGCCAGTTCTGCTAGCATTGACCCCTTAATAAAGATTATATTGGATTCCTTGCCTCTCTTCAACTGTATGCCTTGTAGCACACATACATAGATATAGTAAACATGTTATTCACTGGTCCTCTAGGGAAAGCTAAGCGATTCTAGTGAGTGTACAAGCATCCTTCATTAATGCATTTTATGAAGGAATCACAGTATTCTGGGGAAACAAATTGTTAGAATATGTTCAAAATCACATGGAACCCTGAGGGAACACTGTGGGCCCTAGATGAGCCAGGACAGATAGCACAGAAGAGATAACTCTAGCTACTGGGTGAAAGAATAGGCCATTAAGTACTTAGTATTACCTAAAAACATCATCAAAACCACTGTAGGGAGATAGTTCTGTCCTCTGTCACCAATATCCAGAAGGATGCTCTGTCTTTGGTTCAAGCCCTGTCTCCTAGATTCCAATTCATCCTTATGTATTCTCAGTGCTGGCACTGAGATTCTGACGCTACTTAACTCCAGTTAGCTTTACTGCCATGTTCTATCAACTGACTTCATTAAACATTGTAGTACAACTTTCAGTCTTTTACAGAAAACTGCTGTCCATATGCAAATGACTAGGTTTGGTTTTAAGTGGGTTTTGTTGTTTGAGACAAGATTTTTGTAGGCAGAGTTTCTTTGTGTCCCAGCAGCCACTCCCAAATAACCAAACTCATATTTACTATTAATTGTAAATGCTTGGTCAACAGCTTGGGCTGATTACTAATGAACTCTTACAACTTAAATTAACACATGTCTTTTAATCTACATTCTACCATGTGGCTTTTACCTCTATTCCAGTTTGTGTGTTTGACTCATTCTTAGTCTGGCAGGTGACTCCTGAGACTTCACCCTTCTCCAGCATTCTTTCTGCCCTGAAAATCCTACCTAGCTATGGGCCAGTCAGCTTTTTATTAACAATGAGAGCACATCTTCACAGTGTACAAAAGGATTATTCCACAGCAAGATTTCTCTACATATCCCTGGTTGTCCTAGAACTCGCTCTTTGTAAACCAGGCTGGCCTGGAACCCAGAGATCTACCTTCTTCTGCCTTCCCCATGCTGAGACTAAAGGTGTGAGCCACCACTGTCTGGCTTAAGGAGTCTTAAGGAAACTAATTATTAGCATGTAACATCTCCTAAAGTAATCCCAACATAACACCCTGTCTCAGTATAAAAACACATTGAACAAGAGAAAGATGCCATATGATAGAGTTTAAGTGGAGGAGTTTTTAATTGGGAAAAAGTGACTGGGAAAAGGTGAGGAAGGAAGAGGTGAGACTGGCCTCTGGGTATAGGAGCAGCAGAAAAAGATAGAGAGTGGGGAAACAGACAGGCAAAGAAGAAGAGCAAGAGAGAGAAAGGGATGGGGGGGATCAGGCTCTTTTAAAGGGGGAACATAGTGAATGTGCACATATGGTGCTCTTAGTGTCTGCAGCTGAGGACGTATCCTGTCAGAACCCAAGGTCAGGCCAATACAGATGCCTAAATACTAACACTCAGAGCCATTGTCCTGACAGAAATTGGCAAGGAGGAAGGAATTGATTCTGTTTCCTCTTTGCTTGATATTCTTCACAACACGGTCACAGAAGTAACACTGGGACCAATGGTCTCAGTCATTTCCATTTCCATGTGAAGTATCCACACATTAGAGAAAGATACCTTCTACCCAAAGGCAGCTCCAGCCTGGGCATCACATTTTTCCTGGACTTTGATGGTTCCTTACTAGAAATTTGTATGTTATTTCTTCTCCCTGTAACTCCTAACAGATCATCTCCTCATTCAATCCTCCTCATAATTGTGAGCCAACCATTTTGTCTGGGTGGATAATATGGTAGGAAAGTTAAGAGTGTGCAGATAAAAAATGGATCCACATTTCAAGTAGAAAGATACTGGGTTTTTTTTTTTTCTGTGCTAGAAGATGACATTGTCAAGTGAATTTGACAAGTAAATCAAACCCTCCCCCCCCCACCAAAAAATGGCTAGATGTGTTCAATGGCAAGGGAAGAGTGCAAACATCTAATCATATTCTTGAAGACCTTACATGATCTGATCCCACCTCCTCTAGGAGGACTAACAGCTGGATCATCTTCCCCAGTGTCTCAGCAGCCAGAAGAACAAGTCTTTATCTCTGAAGGGACATCTGGATGGAGTGTCTCACCAGATTGGGTACCATGGTGCCTATCTTCAGGATAATGTAACTTAGACTTTGAGGAAAAGAATGAGAATTGGTTCTTTTTCTCTCTCTCTTTCCTCCCCTCCCTTCTTTTTCTTCCCCTACCCTTTCATAAAGACAATAAACTTATTGACCAAAAGAGACTCCTCTGTAGTCAAATGCATTTTGACCATATTTCTAAGTACAAACTCATCCTACTATAAGCAAAATTAACTACTGCTCATAACTAGTATCACAACTACTTTAAAAAATATTCTTTCCAGTTTTAGCCTTGGTTTTTTGTTTGTTTGGTCAGTTTGCTTGCTTTGTTTCTGTTGTTGTTTGCTTGTTTTTAACAATCAGGTACATCAGGAAATCTGAAGAGTTGTTCCCAACTCAAATTCCTCTCTATTGGCATCTATGTCCCCGCAGATGCCTGACACTTCCCTGAGCAGACACTGCACTGAGCCAGGGAAGACCACGATTTATTGGAAGAGAATGCTGTGTCCTCTCCTTCACACACACACTATGGCTTCTGTTCTTGGCTATTAAACCTTCCTGTCCCTCCTACTCTACCTGCTTGCTCTCTTCTCATTTTGTTATTCCTCTCTCCTTCCCAGCATCCCTTCCTTTTTTCTTGGCCATTACTGCAGTGCTTGCTGTAAGGAGGTCTGTTTACTATAGGAAGATGGGAGATATTTTCATATTTATTTTTCACAACTCCATGTATTACCCAAACATTGACTTTTAGTGTGTGTGTGTGTGTGTGTGTGTGTGTGTGTGTGTGTGTGTGTGTGTTTAGCTCACTATAATAGAAATCCAATTTTATATGTCATCTTTTTTGCCAGATTATAAATTACACAGGAAGTACAATGCATATGGGTAAAAATGTGTCATGCCTTTTCTTACCTCATGAGGATCCCACCTGCCACTCCCATAACAAAATCAGCCAACAGAAGAATAACAATCACTTTTATCTGATCAAAGTGGTCTGTGGCCTTTAGAATGAAAATCCAAACATAGAGAAAAAACTGTCCATCTTAGTCTTAGATTAGATCAAGCTTGCCCAACTAGGTGAGATTCATTAAACCAAAAGTAATAGATGGAGGGGGGGCAGAGAGGGAGCAGGCATCACAGTGGATCTCAATCTCATTGTCTCTGGCATTTCTATGGTATAAGGCAGTGTCAGTTCTAGAATAAGGCTATATGCTCTCTTATCAGACAAGCATATCAGAGAATCCCTTCCTCGCAGGTTCATACCCAGAAAGGCAGAGGAAAAGGAGCAGTAGTATTTCCAGTTTTGATAGCTGATTTTTTAGGACAAGATTTTAATTTCTGTGACCTACCTTGAATAAGAAAGAGTTTTACTTGCTTTCTGGGAAAGGAGCTGCATAGAAAAAAGCGGGGCAGAAGTAGATTAGAAGAATTCTTTGCTGTAAAGGCCTTCAAATATCCTTCAATTTAAAATACTCAGAGCCAACATGCCATACTTCAGGGTTCACAACACTTGGACTGTATAATGTTAGGCCTTCCCTAAGTGTTTTTGGTTACTATAGAATTGCCTTCACCTCTTAAAATGGGCTGTAGAAATCTAGTACCAAAGTCATTCTGCGAACTAAGTTAAGGTTTCACTGTCATCAAAGAGTGTTTGATGCTTCAAGATGCCTCTAAGTACCTCATGGGCTCACCCTCATTCATCTTTGTCAGCTTTTTATTGACTAGCAAGAGTTCATAAAAGTGTACAAAAGAGGCAACCATGGGTCTTGAGCAAAGGTTACCCTTTATCCTGTTAAATTAAAAGAGTAACTCACAAATGGCCATCTATTAGGAAAAGGCAGAAAACTAAGATTTTTTTTCTCCAAATTAGTCCACAGCAAATGTCCCAGGTATTATCATAATTATATCAGTAATTTGTGCCCTCATGAATTCCACCTCAATCATAGGTTAGTGTATATTTTGATAGGTTGGAAGGGTTATAGGAGACAAAAGCATGGAAAACTCAGCAGAAGAAAAATGTCAATCAACCCGGGGGAGAAAGGATCCAGGCCCACCATTTTTCTTTTTTTAAAGGTCATTAAAGCATCATTTGAGACATGGAAATTACTTAATTCTTCTAGCAGTTAAAGATTTAAAGCTCTAAAGCTATTTTATTTAACACATTTATTCAAAATAGGGATGGAAACAAAGCCCAAAGTTTAAAAACCTCCCAGATAGTCAGGTTCTGTGGGTTCAATGGGAAAGTTAGGGGATATTTGTTTCATTAACAAGGCTATTCGTTGAATCACTAATTGGGAGGTCCCGGCATTGAAATGTTGGTCTTTATAAGATAGGGCTTTAGGGGACATGGAATAAAGTTTATTAATGGAGCAGCAATCAAGATGCTGACGTCCTTGGGACAGATTGCAAAGTCACTACATAAAAAGTACTGGGTGTCTCAAAACCCTCTGTGATCATTAGATCCTATGATTCTGTGTTTTTTAAATCAGTACTGATTCCCATGTCAGTATTCTTTGTAATCCACAAATAAGCACAAGAGAAAAAGCAACGGTCAATTTTACATTTCTGGGACTCCCTTGGGTACCTGGTTAGAGCTTCATTGCCTCTCACACCTACTTCCTTTCTCACCTGTAACATTTATTTATATACCTACAAGATAATACCTAAAACAAGACAAAAAAATTAAAAATCAGAATGTCTTCTTTAAATCTAACTGTAGGTATCTATGGGGTAGACTTGAAATGCTGTTATAAGTTATAACATATGCTCACAATGTATCTGAAAGTGATTATAATAGCATAATATTCTGGTATGAAAAGATAATCTTAATTCACTGTAAAACATCTGTCTGTGTGTGGTACATTGTCTGGTGCTCTAGAGTATAAATATTGCTTCTCTAGGTAGAATTCTCAGCATCTCAATTTTCTGTCTGGCTTTTAAATTGTGCCTAATTAAAGGATTTCACATTCCTTCATAATATTGCCTTCTCAAGCAGAAATAAAATGACGACACCACATTTTGTGTTTTTCTATGAAAGACATTGTGTTCCTATTTGGGTGGGTTATTTTGCTTGAAATGTGTTAATTACATTAATTAACTAGAGCTGGCAGAATGAGTCCCAGCTAGATCCCTGACATTCCAAAACCTCCCTTCCCCTCAACTTCCTGGTGCCTCCCTGGCCTTCAGGGCTACAGAGAGACACTGAGGTTTGAAAACCCCCACTCTTTCTGCCATCACTAATATTGCATAATTTAAAAAATATATAAGGAAAGTTACAAAAACAATATTCAATAATTGTATTGATATCATAAAAAATAATGAAGCTCAGTGAATACCTCTGAGTCTAATCTTTCTTTTTATTATATCTTTTTGTATTTCTTTTATTTATTATATGTGTATAAATGGTTTGCCTGCATGTTTGTTTGTATACCCTGTGAGTGTCCAGTTCTCAAGTAGGTTGGAAGAGGATGTCAGGTTCCCTGGAACCACAGGTACAGGCAGCTGTGAACAACCTGATGTGAGTGCGGGGAACCGAACTCAGGTCCTCTGCAAAAGAAACAACTGTTCTTAACTGCTAATCAGTCTCTCTGGCCCCTGATTCTAATATTAATGAGACTGGCCAAGTTTCTTCCTATTTTCCTCCACATATGTATTCTTTCAACAGTTTACTCAGAAAAGAAAAATAGAGATAACATTATACTTCTGTGGTACGTGGGGGGGGGGTAGGGGGATAGTGCAGAGCACAGTGAACTTTCAACCATTTTTGTTGATAATGGGCTGAAACCCCTGCTGAGACATCAACAACATTTTATAGAAACCCAAAAGGACCACTGATTGCTTTTTTTTTTTTTCATTATGACTGTCTATGGAAACCATTTACCAAATCCTGAAAGATTAAAGAGCTTGCTCATACAAAAATTATCATCATTTTTGTGGCAGCCTGCATGACAGATCATCTCTAGCCCTACCTCCTGTTGAAACAGGCAAGAAAAATGTCAATGATGGCAGAAGCTTACTTAAACTGCCCAAGATGGTAGCCCAACTCTCCAAGACATGCAAAGATGACATTTTCCCTGGTAAGATTCAGTGGATCTGCCCACTTTTTCTCAGTCCATACTGTATGGGGAAAAAAAAAATCACCTTGGGATCTGTTTTGGATTCCAGTGGGCTTGAAGTTTCCTCATTGATAGGAAGTTCCCTTTGTAATGAATGCTGCTGGTTGGTAGGTAGAGCCCATTTTAAGTAGAAAAGGACTAAGACAGTGGCTTTCAAATATGTGTATCATGACCTATAACAAGAAATGAATTTTATGTTACAGTATATGTCACATGTGCAAAGATGGATGTAATGTGAAAAATCCATGTGTAGGCATATTTGTGTGAATATGGATAGAATTTTACAAAACAATCCTTATTTTTCTGCATGTGATAATGTCTAGACTGTTCATACTTCAGCTGTTACCTTGATTGTGCAGATAGTCGCATGAATCTACATTTGAGATAAAACTGCATAGGATTTTCCAATGAAGAATTCCTGGCTTTAATATTCATTGTAGCAGCTATGCAAATGTCAGTACAGAGGAAGGTAGGCTATAGGGTGTGTATAGTTCCCTAGTCTGCTTATCTGAAAATTACCTTGTGACCCTGTAATAATTACAAAGGAAATGAAAAATAAATAAATAGATTGGACTTGTGAAACTGGTTTCAAGACCATAAAGGCATGGGACCTAGGAATGTGGACAACATTCCTCTCAGGATGGTCTCAGATCAGATTCTAGAACTGGGTGTGGCTGAGGGTGTCCTCATCTGAAATACCAAAGGGGTATTGGTAAGAGTGGAATGTGGAGAGAGGGAGGAGACGTTCTGAAGGGTTCTGAGCAAAAGATGATTACAGCGTAAACTATGCATCTCCTAGCATTAGCATGCATCCCACCTGCAGCAGGAAAAGGGAAAACATGCAAGTACCCACACCATCAAATGTTGTTAAATAATAAGTTTGAAGTGCTGAATAACTCAAGTACCTTTATCTGATTGTTACATATGGTATACGTGTATGCAAGGACCACACTGTGGATATGTATGTATGTGTGTGTGTGTGTGTTTGTGTGTGTGTGTATACATATATAATTAGTATATGAAACTTGGAAAGAATGTTTTTGAAAATATGCTGTCTAATACTTCCAGCTTTTCAGACAGAGTACTCTATCCAGAGTTTTGCTTTTGCTTTATGTATTTTTAGAATTTGAGGAAATGAGTCTAAGCATGATGAACATGACTTGAATGGGGGTTCCAGGAACTTAAGGGCACAAGGAAAACATTTGTATAGCTGTGACCCTGGGAAGACCTGGAGGCTTGGAAATGGCCTCAAGTTTTAGCCCTTCTTTTAGACTAAGAAATCCAGAATACAAGCATACACATTTGATTTGTGAGGCATTATGACACAGCAACAGCTCTGTGTAAACCACACTGTTTCCTCAGCTGTAAAAATCACAGGAATCTAGAACAATGAGTTTGTTCTTTAGCTAGAGGTTCATGATGCAAAATGGGGGAGGGATGATATCCCAATCGATGTCACAATCTGCTAAAATTATGGACCACAGCACACTTATTTTAAATTAACACCTGGTCGATTTGCTTAAATATATGAATAATTTTACACTGTTTTTCTTAAAGTTCCCTTTTGTCATTCCCTTCACTTTTGTTAAGATGTATTTTCCTTTCTAACTAGGTAATTGGGGAGCATTGTTTTCCCCTTGTAATCCAATAGCAGGTAAATCTGAGATATCTGCAGAGCTAATTTAGAATGGAATAAGGCTTTTTCTGCATGGTGTAATAATTCATTTCAATTAGCACAAAGAAACAAACTGCAGAGCCATTTTTCACTGGAAATGTTGCAGTAGATTTCGGGGAAATATTAAAAAGCATTTCTAGAAGCACAAACAAGCTTATACATGTGTTTAGTTGCCCTAAGGAGAAAAAGAAGATTGCAAATTATTCTATCACACAGATAAGAATGCTCCACCCTCTTCAGCACTAGAGGTGAAACAGAATCACATTGAGCATGTTTATTGTCGTCACTCAAATACAATCCCAGGGTATGTCTCATTTAAAAAGTGATTTTGTTTGCACGATTCTTCATCTAAGGAAAAGATACGATTGACTCTCTTGGATTCTAATAAAAATGACAGAAAATATCCATAGGAATAAATATTGTTTCCAAGTAATGGATTATAGTGAATAAAACTGATAAAATTAAAGGTTACTATTATATTTCTCACATAGGCTTAAGGGAATTTCAGACTTTGTGCCTAAGACTTGCAGGAAAGTGCCTCCATGAATAGGGTTTGTCCCGTGTGTGAGTGTTCATGGAGGTGGTATATAGATGGCCAGCTGCCTTGCAGCAAGTTAATCAAGAGGGACATAAGTGGAGTTACAGAAAACTAATTGGGGTTCAGCATATTTTGGGCTTCTTGTAGTTTTCTTTGGAGGGAGCAGAGATCAGAAATGGAGTGAGATCAGTGGAAACTGCAAAGAAAATTCCTGGGGAAAGGAGAAAAGCAAAGTGGCTAACACAGGTCAGGGAGTATCCTAAAGATAGCTAAGAGCTCCAGCAAAGCAGAAGCAGGTCTAGCTGTGAGAAGGTCAGCATTGCTTTTCAAAGGGGAAGCTTTAAATCAGCTGCTGCCTGCACAGTGTGGGCACATGCCATATGCAGTTTATGAAAAACATTGTGATAAAATATTTGTTTATAACAAAATTAATATTTACCAAGACTTACTTCCCATTTATTAAAAATTATATAATTC
This sequence comes from Cricetiscus sungorus, assembly GCA_030556225.1. Classification (NCBI taxonomy): domain Eukaryota; kingdom Metazoa; phylum Chordata; class Mammalia; order Rodentia; family Cricetidae; genus Cricetiscus; species Cricetiscus sungorus. The sequence goes on from JANBXA010000372.1 coordinate 3,030,880, forward strand.
TTGAAAGAGGGGCATTCTCTTTTTCTTCCTGTTGCTGTGATAATACACAACACAGAGGAGTTAAGAATTTATTTAGACTACAATTCTGGGTTATATAGTCCATTGTTATGGGAAGTCAAGGCAGACACTTACTGTCCCATATCTGTAGGCAAGAGCAGAGAGAGAACAAATCATGAATCCTTGCTTGCTGGTGCTTAGCTCATCTCCATTCTAACACAGTTCAAGGCCGGGCCCATGAAATGGAGCTACCTATATTCAGGATGGGTCTTCCCCACCAATAAGGACAATCCCTTACAGACAAGAGCATAGGTCGATCTGATGTAGATAACCACTCCTTGAAGCTCTCTTCCCATTTGATTGGGAGTTACGTCAAGTTGACACAAACTAACCATTACAGGGAGAAGATCACATTTTCTTTTCAAGAAGGCTTTATTATAGCTAATAGGCATAAAGAAAAAAAACTAGACCCATAACCATAAAGTAAAATAAGGTAAGTTACGACTATTAAATTTCCTTTTGTCTGCTGCCAGTCAAAGGCATTTAGGATTGACACTTCACTTGAGGCGTACAGGGACAACTTTAATGCAAGGTTGGTTGATATCTTACATACCCAATGACTTAAGCTCAATGTTAATTGATAGATCACCTTCCCAGTACCCTAAGCAATATCCCTAATGAAAAGGTATATTCAGAACTAGCCTCCAAATGCTTCTAAGAACAGAGCTAAAGCAAGCTCTTCTATTTGGAACTGCCAGACATTGGTTTCTAGAAACAAATACGGTAAATTTGTTGACCATTAATATTCATTTCTGGAAGAGGCCTCCATAACTGCAATGACTCTTTACCCTTGGCTCCTGCCTTCCTGCTTGATGCTGGAGATTGAGATTTTCCATATGGGGCAGCAGGATGATACTGGGGTAGCAGACAGAGGAAACAGGCTTGTAAAACTCAGACAGGTCTCCAACAAACCCGGTGTTGTGCCTAGAGCTTCCAGTAACATTTGCATTCTCTCTCTCTCCCCCCAAGCATTCTGTTAAGTTTTTCCTCATATATTGCTGTTGCATGTAAATGTTTAGACCGGCCTTTCCTGGCACTGTGCACCTATGTTATGCTTCTGAAACTGTGACTCGTCCTCCCACCCACTTGCAGGAAAACACTGTTTTGCGACATTTTTTCCAAGTTACATGTATTCTGCATTTTTTTGGCATTGCCTCTTGGCTCTGCCAGGAGTGTTAGTTACCAGGCCCTTCTTCCCCATCCTGTAAAGTAAAGGAATGAGTTGGAAGGTGTGTTACTCTGCTGTCTTCGCTAAGGTGTGTTACTCTGCTGTCTTTTGCTTGTACCTGTAATGCTCCTGGCCTCACTTCCAGGGGTGGAACAGGAAGTGGGGATGAGTTACAGCTTCCTGACCTCTAGCCCTGGACCTCTAGCCCTGGTGCTGCTCATTGTAAGGATAGATAACACATAATTCATCAGCGCTTAGGTGGAGCAATCTGATTTTCAAGAGTACTACGGGGCTCATTTGTTCCACAAATGTGCATTTTCAGTTTGTTTATTTGGAACGAATGATGGGATTTCAAGCCCACAGATTGACCAGCCTTGTCTACGTGGCCACTGCAACATCACCTTTCCCTTACCACAGATCTGGCCATTCCTAAAACAGACTGGCAGGTATTTCTTTATATAACACACATACACACATACATACATACATACATACATACATACATACATACATACATACATACATACATTTCCTTTTCTGCCCTTTGTTAAGCACGTGCATGGCATACAGACATATCTTAAAATCAGCAGGGTAGTGCTAACTGGAATGTAATTTTACAGAGCCTGGCCATCTTTCAACAAGAGTGGGTGGATTTTAACACTACAACTGTTTGTGTATTATAAAGTATTTGCCATGGTGACAAAGCTGAGAGAAACATCCCATTAGCCACAGACAGCCACAGACTGTTCTGATTATCCATGTCCACAATGGAGTGTGAATACAGCTTTGTGGGTTGGCTTTTTTTTTTTTTTCAGTTCCTACAACTAGTTCATTTTTTAAATATACTCACCTACTACTTAGAAAATTTAGCTATCACTCAATTTAAAGTTACCATTAAGTGTGACCTGAGAGCTTGTTTGTAGCATCTCTGCAGATCCTGTGTGGAATAACATTACTTTTAAAGTGGATGTGTTTATAGTGTTAAAATAATAAGCTTTGAAAACAAGAAAGATTTATAAAAAGTAGCATGGAGCAGTGATAAAAGTAAGAATGGCTCTGTAGAGAAAATGCAAAAAGGAGCGATGAACGTCTGTCTCCATTTATTTGCAGGGATTTCTGACTATTGATTTCAGTTTTAAGAGTTATAGTCTCTGCTTCTAAAGGTGACTTTTACCTCATGTGCAAGGGGAGAAAAGTGAATTATATATATCTGACAGAAACCACACCACTGCATGCAAAGAAGCCTCGTTTCTTCTCTTCCCAATATTTTCCTATTAAAGAAAACATGGGACCGTTTTAATGACCCCTTTCACCCCAATTTTTTGGAGGAGTGATGTTCATAAACAACAACAACAAAAAAGTGCTTTATGAGGTGGAATGAGAGTCTCACAAGGAAATCTGGCATCGTGCAGTAGGTTGTTTTGAAGTTACCTGTGGCTGGGCAAGATAAAAGTCAGAAAGAATAGAGGGGGAAGTTACACTAAAAAGTAAAGAGAGAGGAGACACTCCAAGGTCATTGGAAGGTGAAAGAAAATAGGTCATTGGAAATTGATCCTTATTATCTGTAAAGCTTGCTGGTACACTGAAGCATCATGGGAGCTGGGACAGGCTGGGATGCTAGTGATGGTCATGATCAATTCCCAACCTCAGCACCCCAAACATCCCCTTACCTTTCTGGGTGACTTTTAGTAGAGGTGGCACAGGTGTTTCTTTCTCACATAAACAATGGAGTAATTCTAATTTTCCTGTTTATAGTTTGGTTGTTTAGGGGAGGTAGTCTCGAAGTTATGTCTCCAAAGAGGACAAGAGTATGAAATATTCTACTGAAGAAGTAAAGCACCCACTCCAGGAATTCTGAGCAAATGCTTTCTCAGTTCACTTGAGAAGTTGCTGATTTGCGTGCTTGAAGAAAGAAAAATTAAAAAATAAAAAACAAAAAAAAAACTGTTCTTTCAATACACATAATGAGGCTTTCATATGCCTTAAATATGCCAGTATTAAGACAGACTCTACCAACATACTCCACAATTTCGTAAGAGGTGACTTTAAAAACAGTTATAAAGACACAGTACTTGACTCTTATTCTAGGATTTTGATTTTGAACTGGTTTGTATTGATCATCTCTAACAACCCCAAGTCTAAAGCTAGTCTGTTTTGAAAACTGATTCTAATATGATTTTTGTTGTTGCCAATCAGCTAGTTAGCTAACTCTGTGAATTCATGCTGATGACGTCAGCTCTTAATAAAGTTCAGATCTGTAGTGCAGTTAAGCAATGTCAACTACCAATGAGCAGAGTGAGTGGGGTGCCGCATCTGGGGAAGTACTTTGTTCACTATTCCAGATCATTATTCATCCCTAGCCTGCACTGCTTCATTTGCATTTGCACTGTTTGCATTTGGCATTTTCCAGAAGAGTCTGGACCTCTGCCTTCCTATCTTGAGCTGGGATGTTGGTGAGGGCTTTATTACATTCTGCACAAGACTAAAGATAAAACTAGACAGACACAAAGGACTGTATTCCTAATGTATCTCTCCAAAATAGAAAATGTTCATATGTGAAGAATGTCCCTTCCATATTTGTGTTTCAATGGACTAACACATCTGTTACTTGTTCTGCAACAGCAGTTATCACATATGCAAAAAATATTTCGCAGATAAATTACTGCATTTCAATCTGAAACCACATCCCTAGGATTCCATTTTTTTCTGTTTGTTTTTTGTTTTTTATTTTGTTTTCAAGACAGGGTTTCCTTGTGTAGCCCTAGCTATCCTGGAACTCACTGTATCGACCAGGCTGACCTGGAACTCACAGAGATCCACCTGCCTCTGCCTCCTGAGTGCTGGGGTTAAAGTTATGTGCCACCACTGCCTGGTTAGGGACTCCATTCTTTAGAGGAAATATTTTACAAAGTTTTATATTCACCAGAGGATCATGGGAGTTCTCCCACAAAAATTCTAGCCACTACATTATGTACACATAGATGCATGATCAGTCAGCATTGTCACTGGTATGGTGCCTGTATGCCTATCTTCTTTATTGTAGGGGATTGACCCTGAACAAAACCCATTAAGAATACAGATGCCTGCTGTTGGCCAGATGACTGAGTTATAAGATTCACAGAGGTTCCAGTTTGGAGCCCAAGTTAAGTGCCTACTTCACCACCAACTTTGTTTCCAAGACTGTCTATTGGAAATCACTTGCAGGGACACCCCCACCACTCCATGCCCCCACCCCTATGTTGTGCTTACTGCTCCCTGGTTTATCCCTCCCTCCCCTTCAATAAGTAAAGCACTCTATCCATACCACTCAAAGGACACTTTTCAACCCAAATAAGAGTTTTAGACATTGCAGAGATGCTTACTAGAGCCCTGCTGCCACACTTTCTCATTGTTCCCATGGAAAGAAGGGTGTCATATTTCATTGATGTGTCAGGAGTTCAAGGCCATTTCTGTCTAGAAACTGTCCCCTCTAACTGTCAGCACCAAGTTACCCACAGATAATCCATAGTCTCCTCTTTCTATATTTTCTATGAACAAGCCAGAACCACTGCTTCCTTATTCTCACATAAGGTTAATTCCTACAATCAAAGCCTATTATCAGCTTTAAGTCCATGCTATATCCTCTAATCCATTACTGGCAAGAAAGCCTACTTTGGTTCCACTATACCTTTTTTATCTACTAACATAGTTCAGAATTTGGAGAGAATAGATAAAGTGATTTGGGACCTTGCAAACAATATTTTTTTCTTTTTAAATAAATTTTATTTAAATTAGGAACAATCTTATTGTACATATCAATCCTAGTTTCCTCTCCCACCCATCCTTCCATACTCCTCCACCGACCTCATAGACCTCAGTCTGACAGCTAGAGAACCAACATAGGACCAAATTAGACATGGGTTTCAGTTAGAAGGACTGAGCAGTGAAACCAGGATATATCCCTGGTGCAGGAATTAGGGAAGGGGGGTTGCGCCTTGGCCCCAGCCCAAATGACTTGACAGACTTTAATGATCTGTCATGGAAGGCCTCACCCTCCCTGGGGAGTGGATGGGGGATGGGATGGGGCAAACACTATTCTTTACAGCAATCATCTTGCTAGTATTCACTAGGCCACATCCTTTCTTATAGACTATAGTCAGCCTTAGCAAGCTCCACCTGCTGGATATTTAGAAGCCCCAAGTAATATGCAGTATAATACTAAATGCTGGCTGCTTTTATCATAAAATCATAGCACTGATACCTACTAAAATAAATGGCATGGTACAAGAACTTTACTCCAGAAATTACATGTGTCAGTAATAGCTATAAAATCATAATTGGGGAAGAAAGTTGTGTTGATTTCATATCCTGAATATTAGAATTACCGAAACATAAGAGTTTCAAACCCAGGACAAATGGCTGAGGTGCATATTTAACATATCAAAGTATGTTCTCCCACAATCCCTCAGCCCCTACCTGTTACAGAGTTTGGCTGGCATACTGGCCCCCTACCCAGAACTCTCCAACCCAAGGACTAGGCTGCTCTTCCCCCAGAGGCTCTTTCCCTTGTCTTCCAGACATTTTGGTTACTTCTTTTGGACCTTTGGTCTCCTGGCTGCTGAACCTGATTCTCCCCCCATCCTACCCCACCCCACCACCACATGGGCCAGCTCAGTCTGAGCCTTGTCTGCTCTGAACTCGCCCAGATGTTCCTGCCTCTGACCATGCTTTCCCACATATCTTTAATGAACATTCTCCCCCACCATACCTAGGAGCAGTCATGTCCTTTCCTTTCCTTCTTATCCCTGGGCTGGAGAATTCAAGGTAGGGGGCAGGGTATTCCAGCCATACTCTAACAGGTAGGGATTGGGGGATGCTGGGAGAACATGGTGGCCAGGCCCACTTTGATATGTTAAATAGGCATCTCAGCCTTGTCGCCCCAACTCCCCACCCATCCCCACCAGGTTTGAAATTTAACAGGAGTCCACCTCTGTGTTAGTCCATTGGATCTGCTTTAACAAAATAGTCTGGGAAATTTGTAAATAGCAGAAATTTATTTCTCAGGGGTCTGGGTATTGGGGGGTCTGAAGTCAGAGCTCTGGTGAAGGCTATCTTCAAGTTGCCCCTACATGATAAAAAGGAAACATTAGGAGGTCTATTCATAAGCCTCCACCCTCATGACCTCATTATCACCCATAGGTTCCACCTCCTAACATGACTAAATGGGGAGTAAGGGTTTCAGTACATGAATCCTGAAGGGGAAACAGACATTTGGTGCATAGAAAGCTCCACCCCGCCCCCTCCCAGCTACTCCCCCTACTTCCCACTTCCTTCTTCTCTCTCTCTCTCTCTCTCTCTCTCTCTCTCTCTCTCTCTCTCACACACACACACACACACACACACACACACACACACACACACACACACACAGCTATTAAGGACTACCTGTCTTCCAAATAGCCATGTTTAAGACTGACTATAGTATCAAGTTACAAACATTGTGTACCAGGAATACCCAGGTTCTTGTTTTGTTTTCTGAGAAATAAAAGTTTTGTTTCTCCATAAAGTGTTCCTGATTTTACAAGAGCTCAGCTCTGAGCCTGTCTCTGCTTCCTCACAAAAGCAAGACAGGGAAGCCTGAGAAGCAAGACAACACGGATGTCTGCAGGTCAGCACAACCCTGGTGCATTTTCCTGACGTTTTACACTTGAGCTGGAAAATCCTCTTGACACAAAATGTGAGTCATACTAAATAGAAGTCCCATAAGTATAGATGAGCCAGTTCAAGTAAATTGTTTTTAGTAATAAGCATTATGTCATCATAGCCTAACTAGAAAACTTAATTTTAGAGTCACTAAAAGGCCAATAAGACAGTGATCCGCATGAAGGTCACCAAACCAGCACAGACTATAAAATGCAGACATAACCTGGAGCAATTACAAACAACTTTGCCCTGTTTTTGTTTATCCTTGGGTGACTGTCAAATTCCATTTTGGTGTATGATTCTTGTTGCTTTTAGCTTGACATAATTTCTAGCAATGAGAACTATGGTCAAGAACCTTCGTCTTTATGCCTAACCATGACACTTACCTTCTTCAAGATAACTGTAGGAATCAGCAACTCACTTTTGCTTACCCCCCAAAATGTTAATGTACCCTTCACAACAACAGTATTTCTTTTTTTTGAATATGCATTCTGACCCATTAACTTGACTAAATCCAGTGAACTAATTCTCTAACCTATTAAACTAAATCACATTCTTTTTCAAATAACTTCCCTCTAGACCTCTTTCTGTAAGACCCTCAGAATGAGGAGTCTTCCCGTTTCGGTCAGTACCCCCAAGAACTCAATGACCAGTCCAACTGATGCAACACGCAAGAGGCTTTAATGAACAGGAAACATTTGAGCAAACGGGCTCCCTCAGCACACAGGCTAGAGAAGCAACATTTTTCTGAGCGTGGGTACTTTTAAAGGAAAAAAACACAAGCTTAGGGTAGGGCTGTGACCCCCTGTCCGTTCAGTAAGTGACCAGTCATGGGTTCTCCCCTTGAGACTGGATGGTCTCACTATTGTGGTCAGCAGACCTTAGGGCCTCAGGGTGTGCTAATTAATCTTGTCTGGGTAAACCGGAGTTGCAGCTATCTCTGTTTCTTAAGGACTCTATTTACTACCTGCTGACACACTGACAGGAGGGGCAGGGTGAATTCTTGGTATCTGGCTATCTTAGGGCCTTGTGAGGGAAAGTTGCCGGTGGTTAGCAAATTCCAGGGAACTGATAGTGGTCTGGTGGTCTGGGTTAGCTTTCCAGGTCAGACTGTACTTCATTTTAAGTGGGGGGGTTCCTTAACTTTACTTTTGGTCTTTCATTTCTAGAAGAAGCAAGGATAGATTTAGTCACAGGGCTTCTAAGTGTAGGAGAAGCTTCAAGAAGTAGAGTTGGTTATGGAAACAAAAGCAGGGCCAGAGAGGCTTAGAGGGTAGAGAGGAGCAGTTGAGAACTGAGATGGTACCAGTGTAAATGACTTTGAAGACAGTGAGGAGGGCAGATAAGTAAAGCAGAGAGTGACACAAAGGCTGGACTGGTGACAAGAGACAGAATTCTGGGAGTGTGACATCTGGTTTTTGGCAAAAGTGTTTGTTTGGTTCACTGACACTCATATTCCAAATGGAAGGAGCCCATAGGTGGCTTTGTAGCTACATCAGCAAATGTCTATCTTAGGACACCTCCACACTGATGCAAGAGAGAGCTCCAAACAGAGGAGAACGAATAGAACAACTTCTCTGATTTTTAAAACAAGAGATCATCTTGCTTCCTGATACTGAAAACACGTGCATCTTGGTTCACTGTAAAATGTATCTTCATCCTAGACACCTAACAGAAAATATAACCTCCCCATTGTGCATGATTTTATTGTATTTCTAGGTCAAGGTCTTTTGAGGAGTAATTAGGGTGTACATTACAGATAACACACAACAGGAGCCTTCCTCCTGCTCTAGGGTTGGCAACGTTTCTAGACATCTGTACTGCTTGTATTTGTTAACTTGACATAAACCTAGACATATCTGGGAAGAGAGAATCTTTACTAAGAAAATGCCTTCATAAGACTGACCTGAAGTCTATGGGATATTGTATTGACTGATGGTCAGTATGGGAGGGCCCAGCTAACTGTGGACAATGCAAATTCTGTGCAGCTGGTTCTGGGTTGTATAAGAAAGCAGACTGAACAAGCCATGGGGAGCATGTCTGTAAGCAGCAGCCCTCCATGGCCCCTGCATCAGCTCCTGCCTCCAATTTCCTCTCCTGTTTGAGTCTGTGCCCTGACTTCCTTCAGTGATGGACTGGTGTAGAACTTTAAGCTAAAATAAACCCTTTCCTCCCCAAGTTGCTTTTGGTATTTTATCACATCAATAGAAACCCTAAGACAGTATCCTTGTATCAAAGGGGAAACAAATGTACCTTGTACTTTCTCTGCTCTACTCAAGGAAACAAGAAATTGTTATACAGTTTGGAAAGATTTTTTTTATTGTTGCTCTTAAAATGTAAAAGGGCTGGCATGTGAAGGCCCCAGTTATCTGAAAAAAATGTGTTTCCATGTAGAAGACCCCATGCCCAAGCAATGGCAATGCTACACTGTATCAAAGAGAATTGGACCCTTCCCAGGGCACCACAATTTGCTGGTGTTCCAAAAAATTTCTTTTTTGGCATTCCTGTAAGAGTGCAATCAAATACCCAGAGCTTCCCCTGACAACTGAATTGATAACTAAATTTGATTTGTGAATTTCCCTTGGAAATAATGCTCAGCTGCGTGGTAAGGCAAAGGAAGCATGGATGTGAAAGGCCTGTGCACACCGTGAATTTGTCACTTTTTACAAGTGCAGTTAAATTTTAGCATAGAGAATAATGAATCATTAGAGGGAAGTTATTGTATCTTTGCATTACAGTGTTACTGAGCTTAATGTTCGCCGTCTCCTCATCAGCCACAGAAAGGAAAGAAGACAGGGCTCTTCCTTCTCTGCCTCCTCACCATTATCCTCGCCTATGGCCACATCATGTAAATATTCAATCAGTCCCTGAAAACTGTCAGCAAATGGAAGTTAGAGACAGTATTCTTCATTTGTTGCTGGCACTGCTGTAACAGCTCTCAAGAACGACACAGGGGCCTGCTCATCCTCTGTCCTTCAACCAGACAACGAAAATTCATATCCACCAGCACGTATCCACCAAAATCAAGATAGAAGGTCACCTCATTTGAGAGAGTGTGAAAAGAGGCTAAATCATGAGCACAAAATCTTGAAACAAAGGGCTCCTAGTTAGTATTCAAGGAGGGAAAAGAGATTGATCCAAAATGAGTTAATTTCCAGGGAAGACATTTTTTTAAGCCCATATCTTTTAAATCACAACTTTAAAGGGGAAAAATTAGCCTCACTCACAGCAAAAGTTACACTGGTAGAACACTGAATCTTTATGGAAATTAAACCCTTTTTAAAGATAATTCTCAAAATAAAACATTTTGTGAGGGAAATTTTGTCAGTAAGGGGGGAAGGGTCATGCTAACAAATACAATTAAATGAAGGATATGAACCAATTCAGGGGACATAATGTCACATCATCTGAGCCAGTTATTCAGGAAGATAGACAGTGTTCCCCAGAATGACTTTCTAAGAGTGGGCTATCAGAAATGAAGGGCCATCCATAACTAACTGGGAAGCCAACAACCTTGAATTTAGATATTGTGATATACTTATATATCAATATTCTTTCCTAAATGTCTATGATGTCTTAAAAAAAAAAACTATGGGAACTATGACAATATGCCAAACAAATACACAATACACAGGACTAGGTCCCAGCTTTTCCATATTTTAGCCATCATGCAAGCTTGAACATGAGCCCAAAAAACCCAAACAAATAAAGACTGGAGAGAAAGAGATTACATCACAAATACAGGATTTTGCAATGCAAAGAGCTCTGGCCACAATTCCATAAATTTAGGCAAGTCACATAAAAGTAAAACCAACACCTGGTTGTAGCTACTTTCGTAGAATATTTATAAATTTTAAGGCATGTTTGTGTGTAGAAACATAGCATAGGCAGCTAAAATAGATTGTCCTCAGTAAAGCATCAGCCCTGACAAATTTCCAATTAAAAAAAGAAAACAGGGGATTAGAGAATGGATGGCCCTTTAAAAAGTGGTTATGTTGATGTTTTCATTGTTGCTAGACAGTAATGCTAAAACAGGGGAAGTAGTGTATGTGTGCATGTGTATGTGTGGTCTTGTATGTGAGCACAGGTGAGTGTGTATATGTATATGCACATGTGTATAGTGTTGTATGTGTCTGCATGTGTGTGAGCTTGTACATGGGCATGCACACACACACACATGTATTTGATGTTACAAAAAACCTTTAAGGCCTCTCAACACAAATGCCCTACAAAGTAATAACCTTCCAAATTTTAATATTTAATCTAAGAAATATGAAAAGCAACAATTGCAAGACAAATTTAGAAAATATTAGCCAGGGATAATCATGGAAACAGGTGGAGGGGATGAACTTCTGCCTGGTTGTTAGACTGTGCCTTGGTCTCAGGGAGGCTAGTGTCTCTGCATGGAGCAGGACATGCACAACCCTCACCCAACAAGAAAATCTGGGCACCTTGAGAGTCTCAAAGTTTTGTTCTATGCTTTTGTTCCTTAACTAAGAGAGTGGCAACAGCTTTAGGGAAGCATTTTTACGTCGGGAATTTGCAGAAAGGGAGAGAAACCTGAACAGCTTTGAATCCTTCACAGAGAACAACATGCTGTGCCCTAGAGAACAACCTGATCAAAGCAGAATGGCCCAGAAACAAGTCCAGATGCTGCAGAGGTGGGATGAGCAGACATCGGCTCTTTCCAGGTCTTGATGGGACCTTTTCAACACCCACTGGTCAACCTGCAAGCTGCAACCATAGCAATGTATTTCCTTTTTTTTTTTTTTTTTGTCTTGGCTAGGGAAAAAAATGCATAAAAACCCTGTGAACTGTATAACGTAAGAGGACTTGAAATGCTAGTGATTTTATTCCTCTTCGTTCAAGGGGTAAGAACGAGCCAGAAAAGGGCAGGATGAGAGTGAACGCACAAGGGAAGGGCATTTATTTCCTTGTAATGGCTCCAGTCTAAGTTGCCTTTTATCCACTTAGGCCCACAGGACAAGTTCACCCTGGAAAGCTCTTCAGCGAGGCTCTGTGCAGATGTAATCTGACCTGCTCTGGGCAGTCCTAATTACAAACACATTTCTCCCCCTCTGCAGCCATTCCTAAGCAGGCCGTGGTCAGAGCCTCGCCAGCATTTTCTGGCATCTTTGTTCTGCTTTGTTTCCAAATCTGCCTTTTTCTGTGAGAAAAGATGTAAGTGAGATTGTAAACAGGATAATTATATGTCAATATGATTCCCAATGCTGCCTTCCCTGGTGGGTTACTTTGAATGTGTAGGGACTTGTTGTTGTGTGAGGTTTTTTTTTTTTTTTTTTTTTTTTCACTCCTCCAGTTGAGTCAGGCAGATAAAATGTCATTTTGAAAGCAGAAGCAAATGGGACCACTATAAACCTCCTATGATGTTGTTCAAGACATTTATGAAAGATTATTGGGGAGGGGGCTAACAAACAACTAAGAAAGGAGAAGGAAACAGTAGGTGTGCAGGTGTCTGGCATTAGGATCTCGTTCTGAGGACAGGCTATGCCCTGGCCATCTGTTTTAGAAGTGCAGAGAAGAAAGCAGAACTTCATAGACAGTCTCAAGTTCCGAATATTGCAAAATTCTCCTGTCTGAAATGGCGGTGTTCCATCTGGGGAGGGTTAAGCATTATTCGCTTTGAAACACACCCTCTTGCCCTTCCTCGGTGCTTCCTTCACTGAACTTTCCTCAGTGTCCTATGAAGTCATATGTCCTGAATTTAAGATGAGGTGTGGTAACACCAAACACGTGCTCACAACACAAGTTGTGGGCATGGACACCACACATTATTCTTGTTGTTTGAAATCAGAGGCATTTAGGGCCTACACTGATGGCCACATAGATTGCTTGACACAACTCACTTCTGCAGTGTGCATATGGATCATAGCCTTAGAGGATTAAACCAAGGGAGCCGAGGGAACACGCTATCTACTTGTCATGAACATTTTCTCTTAAGTGCCTAGAACACTGTTCAATAAATGTTGAAAAACTTGCCAATGTGCAATTCAAAATATCCAGCCTATTAATAATCAAAGTATTTCAGTTAAACTGTTGATTCATTTGGGTGTAGACAGCACCATCCTATTCCTAGGAAGCTACAGTTTGATGAGAAAAACACATTCACAGGAGCTTAGTGAACAGAGAATGTTAGGAGTACAGAAAGGAAATGAGAAATGCATTCTGCCATGCTGAATTACAGAAAGAAAGAAGGGCGGATGGAGGAATGGAGGGAAGGAGGGAAGGAGGGAGGAAGAGAAAGATTTGTAAATTTTGTGGAAAGAGGAAGATTATTGAGGTATAAGGATTACTCTAAATACATTAGATTCTATTCTAGTTTTGAAATCAGACTCTGTAATAATCCTCTTGTGTATGTCATTCAAATATAACAATTTTACAAGTTCCGTTTCTTAAGAATTGTTTCTTCAGATGCTGTAGAAGGACCTCAAGTAGAGTCAGGCCTCCTACAGTCATTGCCTTCACTCTAAAATGGGGTAATATGTGTCAGGTGACAACTCTAAGGGACCTTTTACTGGATAAATGTTATATGTTGAGCTTTTTGTAAGTAACCTGGTCAACTTGGCAAATGGTTGGTGACTATTACATATAAGCAGGCATGGAAAATTCTTAAGGGGCTAACAATTCGCCTCTTAACTATCTCAAGCCTAAACAGTGGTAATACTGCTTCTCTTCCATGATCTTCCTAAAGGAAAGGTATAGAAAGCATGAAGATGATTCAATTCAATACAGTATCAGTGGGACACTATTTGCTTTTTCAAATAGCTTCAATACTGTCAATCATCATGTCAATAAGTGTTAACAAAGTGTGATTCTTTCCATATTCCTAGCACTTGAGAGGGTGAGATAAAAGGATTGCCAGGAATTTGAGGCCAGCCTAGGCTAAAGAGTAAAATGCTCTCTCTCTCTCTCTCTCTCTCTCTCTCTCTCTCTCTCTCTCTCTCTCTCTCTCTCTCTCTCTCACACACACACACACACACACACATACACACACACTGAAACCAAAAACAGAACAAAAGTCAACTGGTAGTGAAAATTTTTGTCATTTCTGTTATTCTTTATGTTGTTGATTTATAATATTAACAAGGTAGAAGAAATCTTTCACAGATTATTGTTCAATTAAATATATTAAATAAGTTTGTTTCTCATGACTTCACATATTTCCTTGAAAACATTCTAAACGTTATGTCTCATTTCATCCTAGCGACAATTAAAGACTTACTTTTAAACAGTGTTTGGGCTAATGCATTCAAAGGCAACATGTGAAAGGTGTTCAGCAATCTTTCTGTAGAACACACACATAGAAACCAAAAAGAAAAATCAAATTAGTTGATTTCCAAGATTCATTTAGGAAATGAAATCAGAAGTTTACAGATTAACCCTAGCTTATATGGTGGCTTATAGCTCAGCTCTGGCTGAGTCTCAAGTTAAATCTAGATCATTCATCCATGATAATCACAGACCAGCTATTGTGTGGTATCTACTGTAGTTGGTGTTGAGAAATAATGGCAAATAGCATCCCCACCTCCCTGCAATAGTTTTTTCTATTAATGGATCCTCAGCACCTGGAATAACACCTATTTACAGTGTAGATTTTTAATGAGTTTTTATTGAGTGAATAAAAAAAAATGACCACATGAACCTTACTCTTCATAAAAGCACAGTACAAGTGGGAAAATGGATACATGTGCCATGAATTCAATATGGTACTTCCCATGGCAGCCTTCCTCTATACTCTCTTCACCTTCTCCATGCTTCCTTTCAACCATCTGACGAAGCTTTATTAAATGTAGTGGTTCTCAACCTGTGGGGCAGGACCCCTTTCACAGGGGTCACATATCAGATATCCTGTATATCAGATATTTGGATTATGGTTGATGACGGTAGCAAAAGTACAGTTATGAAGTAGCAATGAAATAAATTGGGAACTATATTAAAGGGTCACAGTATTAGGAAGGTTGAATTACTGAATTACAGAGTCAAGTGGAAAGTATTTAAAATAAATGAGATCTGCTTTTCGTTTTCTATTCCATTACTATTTGTGTGACTTTAAACAAATTATTGATTTTCCCTTCTTCAGTCTTTATCAAGTAGAGATAATCCTACTTGCTATTCAGGGAACCTTGGAAAATGAAATTGTAAGTGTGTAAAAACTCTGAGGCCAGGGTTTGCCTCATAGTACCTGTGAAGTTCCTGAGTTGGACCCTCGTCCTTCCCTGCTTTCCCTCATATTAGCCTGTCCCCTAGGTCACTCTCTTGCCAGCTAACTCCTATAGGACAGTGCTGCCCCCAATGCTGACTTCAGAATCGCTGTGCATATTAGGATGTACTAAAGGGACTGAAAACACAGAAGTCATTCCTTTTACCCCAGAGAATGCTGACTTTTAAATCACTTCAGAAGTGCTAGATGACTTCCAAAGTTATAAAGGGTGACATGGCTTCCATCTGTCTCTCTGGCTCCTGAAATTAGCCCTTTGCAACTGTGACCCTGTAAAATTGTGTCCAGTTGCCATCAAAACAATCACTGTCCTCCATCACTTGCACATTCTTCAAGTCAGTGGGTCTCATACATATCAAAAACAAAACAAAACAAAAAACAAAAACAAAAACAAAACCCCAAGAACAATAACAACAAAAAATGCATGGGAGTCATCCAGAAGGCTTGTTAAGACCAAGGTTAGTGGTCATGCTCCCCATCCCCAGGTTTCCACAGTCAGAGAATGTGAAGTGGGGCCCAAGAATTTGCATTTTAACAAGTTCCCAGGTAATAGACACTGCTAGTCCAGGGACCACAAAAAAAGACTCCAAAGAGACCCTCCTTCTCAAACCCAGGTCATCAGGAGAGAAAGGCCTGGCTACCGAGTCTGTTAACAGAAGAACCCTCAACACCACTGGGAGGACCTTAGTAATGAAGGACTTCACATCCCATTCTAGGTGCACAATAGCATGAGAAACAGAATAAGGGAGGAGGTCCACAAAGAGCTTTGGGATGTGAATCCTTCCCTTCTATGTGGATCCTTCCTTTTGATGCAGATCCTTTCCATGCAGATCCTGGCTACCTTGTGCCAGAGGTTCTACCCAAGAATGAGAATCTTAATAATAACCATCCAAACCCATGCTTTTGGAAAAACACTGCTCAACAGGCTCTGCACAAAAAATGTGTTGAGCACAGAATCAGCAATAGGGTTGCCCCTAGGCGTGCACCATTGGGTCTGGGTGATCTTACCACAGGTCTCCTTGGAGCAGGTGCCACCACACTACCCAGAGAGTTACTTGCATTGAATTTTCTAGGCACTAGTTAAGGGCTGTATGTGCTTTCTAATGACACCCATCTAATCATGACCCATTAGAATAAACCTGGGGTTGAAATAAACTCAATCTAACGACAGATGTCAAATATGGATTAAAGTGTCTGAAATCATTACTTAGATCCATCCATTAGTCAAGACTGTTTTATTTAAAGGTAACAGACATGAACACTCTGTAGTACATAAACACAATGGAAAGGTGAGTTTTGTGGGACAGTGTCAGGCATCTGAGAAAATTTCAGAGAACAGAGTGCAGAGCATCTCCAGGTGATCCAGAATATACATGCTTCTCTCTGACAGATTGTTTTCCTAATTGGCCATGTCAGTATATTCTGTCAGATGATATTCCTAAACCTTGTCACTTCATACCATGGTAGAATCTATGCAGCCTTCTCTTGAAATTGTGCCAACCTTTGTACCTGCCTCTACAAACAGGACCATGATGGGAAAAGTGCTAGGTGGCTTCCACAGACAGGTCACAAGTGGTGACACGGCTTATATTTGGCTCTGTGTCTTGGAAACTGCCCCTTTAGAACCTCTAGCCTTTGTGTAAGTCCTGCTATGGTGAAGGTTCCAGGATGGAGGGACCAAGTTGAAGACAGAGATAAGAAGAAGCCCAGCTATATTAACCCCTCATCTATTTTTCAGAATTTTCAGCCCATGAGCCAAGTATGTCAAGAAGCCATTGATGTCTCCATAGCTACTATTAAGTGATAGGCACAGGAGAGACTCACCTTTTCAAACTCCAGACCACCCAGAGATAATAGTAACAGATTGGTATGCTGCCTACGAGCATGAACAGTGTTGATCCAAAGTCCAGTTTCTTAAACTATGAGTCCTAAATTCCATATAGAGCTACAAAACTGAACATTAGAATTGAAAAGGGATGATGGCAATAGTGGAAGGTTTCTGAACAGGCAACAACTAAAGCTTAATCCAAACTCAAACATGTAGTGAATCTACGGCATTGCTAGAAGCACTCATCTGTGTTGCACTGTGTGACTTCACTGCACCCTTGAACTGAATACACAGCACGCACACTCTGTGCTGTGCTTGTTCTCAGTCCTCCCAACAACAAATACTGCTTGGATTTAAGATTCCTGGATGTTATTAATTGCAGTCTTTTTACTGTGATCCAAAGTTTTCTGTTCTTATAGAAACATAATGGTTTAATTATAAAGAACAATGTCTTGCTACTATCATTCCTCAGCATGTATCAAATTATTGTATGTTTGGATTATTTCACACATTGTTGCTTGCATTCCTGAACTGAATTTTATTTGAAGGCCACATTAAGGAGGTGGAGGTATGGCTTAGTGTTTAAGAACACTCCCTGCTTTTGCAGATGATCCAGGTTCAATTCAGCACTCACATGGCTGCTCACAAACATCCATAACTCCAGTTCCAGGGTGTCCCATGCTCTCTTCTGGCCTTCACAGGCACCAGGCACACACATGAGGAACAGATATACATACAGATAAAACACATACTATAAAATAATTTTTTTAAGAAAAATTATATTAGAATTCTCTAGAGCAGTGGTTTTCAACCTGTGGGTTAAACCCCCTTTGGGGGTTTAAATCAGATATATCTGGCACATCAGATATTTATATTATGATTCACAACAATTAACAAAAATTACAGTTATGAAGTAGCAGAAATAGTTTTATGATTGGGATCACCAACCACAACATGAAGAATTGTTAAGGGCCATGTGCAACATTAGGAAGGTTGAGAACCATTGCTCTAGAGGAACAGAACCGATAGAATGTGAACACATCATAAGACGAGATTTATCAGATACTACCAAATGGACTGTGTTACTCAGCAACAGCTCTCTGCACAGAGGAGAACCTGAGAACTGCAGAGCTATACCACTCTTGGGAGTATCCAGTGGCTTCAGTAGTTTGAGTAGCCCCAGTCTGACACTAAAGACCTGGAAGATTCCCAGTGAATTGCTGGCTTTTAGTCTATTTTAGAAGCCAAAAGAGCCTGAGGTTGATGCTGGCAGAGGATAGGTATACTCAACTACAAGAAGCAAAGTCAGGGAAGTAAGCAATGTTGCTTTCACTGCTTTCTATTCAAAACTCTGATGTGGGATGATGCTCTTGTTCATTGAAAAGATTTGTCACTTGTATTTGTTTAATAAAACACTGATTGGCCAGTAGCCAGGCAGGAAATATAGGTAGGGTTACCAGACCAGGAGAATGCTGGGAGATCAGAAAGAAGAAGGAGCAAGCCACAGTCACACTTTACCTCCTTAGCATCTCAGCAGACAAGAGAGTGAGTTTCTGTGTCTCTCTGCTTATATTTTGTTTCCACTCTGCCATCTCACTGTCTGTACAGACCTCCAGACCTCTATGGTTAGCTGCTGGGAAGCTCCATTCTCTGACCTCCAGACAGGTTTTATTTGCACAAGCAAGACATCACCACAGAATCCTTTATATCTAGGTCACCTTTCAGAAGATAAATCTGGCTCTGGGGAAGAATCTCTGTTATTCCTTCCTAGAGATGCCCTCGTAGACCCACAAGAGGTGTTAATTCTTAGCAGTGTCCAGCTCATTAAGTTGACAATCAAGATTAACCTTCACAAGTCCACTCTTTGTCAACTTGACACCCAACTATATCTTATATCATGCTGCATTTCCCAAAGATGACAATAGGAAAGTTACAATTCCACCCACCACATCCTACATACAATTGAAAACACATATATTTGGGCAATTTCTTCATGTAACTTAGCTGAACCTTCAAAATCTTCTCAGACATGATCATGTATACACTACTTCCATTTGATGGTGGGTTTCTGCTCTGCTATGTCATCCAACTTCATGGTCTGGTGGGTCAAACAGTGTTCTGCTCATGATGGGCTCAGTTGGTAATTTGCTGGCTGGTTGTCAAGAGTTCACTTCACATGGAGGCCCAAAGCTGACCAAGAGCTATCTCTCAAGAGGAAAATAGTTATCTAAAGATAATGGCAGAGCCTTGGTCCCAACTCCCAAGGGCACCCAACATGATTTGCCTATGAGGGCCTGCCAAGGACTCCAGACAGTATCTTTATGTACCACTGAGACCTCAAGCATCATTTGATCTGGGGGATCACATAGATCAAGTGAAACAGCAACCTTCACAGCAACTTGAACCTGTTAAAGAGCCTCATCCTATTCTAGGCCACACTCAATCCTAGCTGCTTTTTAAGTCAGTTGGTACAAAGGCCAGAAAAATATACTCCAGTGAACAAAATGTGCTCCCTCAAAAATCCAAATAAGCCCCATTATGTAACTTTTCCTGGAAAGAAGTGAACAAACAGCTACTCACCTCAGAGCGGGAACGAATGATGGATTAAAGTAATAATGCCACAAGAGTCCAACTTGGCAAACCAATACATTTATTGGAATGACTTAAAAGCATGGGTGAACTCAAGAACAGTTACATCACTGCAAAACCCTCTCCATCCCAGGTAATCACCAGGGAAAGCTGCAACCCTGGAGCTCCTTGCACAACTTGCAGGCAGCTCAGCAGGTCAGAGCCTCTGCTTTCTGCAACAACTAACACTGTTGATATAATCTTGGGAAGAAGCCTATTGATAATCATCTGTCATTCTTCACCACCCATCCAGTTTCTGTAGAGACCAAATAGAAGAGTTAAAGGGGGTGAAGTGGGAGCCAACACCTCTATGTCTCTCAAGCTCTTGGTAGTAAAATTAATCATCCCAGGGATGTACTATTAGTTTCATTTCACTATTTTCCCAGCTAGCAGAAGCTCCGATGTCCTCCATTTGACCTTTCTAGTCATAGTATCCATACATCACAGGAATCGGTGTGGAAATTCCAGCATCACTTAACGGTATCTATCCCAAATATGTATTCTAAGACTGGAGGAAGTAACCACAGGGTATGTTTTGAGAGACCCTATATCTGTTATTAGTCAGACTTCGGGTAAAACCTCATTAATTACCTGACCCACCTAACGTGTACTTTAGGTGGAGGGATACGGTGCTGTTTACCATTTCCCAGAATCAACATCAATTCTAAGACAGTGCCTCCTAGGTGCCAAAGGGTCTGATTATTTGCTTTCTTTATATTACTAATGTATAGCTTTTCTGGTCCATTTGAGAAAAAAAATGACAGATTAATAATAACTTTCTTTTCTTTTTTAATACATATATTTAACATTATTTAATACATATTGTAGCAAGGTCTTTGCTCGAGGGACTTGACCTACCCTTCATTTGAGGTGTTCTGAGTTTGAAACTGGCTCAAACAGAACATTTGTTAACAGACAGTGATTTTGCTATGACTCAAACTAACTTTTGGTTCATTGGCTTTGGAACATTTTTGCTTATAGAATTGAAGAAAAAAGTAGCAGGCTTCCTATGTATTTCACTTCTGGGAACACCATGATTAATTAGCCAGTGCCAAAGGTCTATACAAAGGTGTATATATTATGAACATTGTCCTGCCTATGGTGTTCATTATGGTAAGTGCATTCACCTTGCCTTTGGCAATTCAATGCTGCCACTTGGCCCCTGCCACTTCCAGATCTAATTAGACCCATTGCACTTAAGTTTTCTAATTGAGCAGCCACTGTAGCTCTCACTGCAAGGTCTGGCATGAAAAGAAGAATGACAACAGAGTGATGGTGTTCCTTTCACAAATCTGTTTCTTGCAGTATTAGTGAAGGGCATATCTTCTGATCCCACCCCCACTGTGAAAGAGGAAACCCAGTAAATCTACTCCTGCATTCCAAGTTTTCTGTGCCTTTGAATGCCTTCATCAATACATGAAGCCAAAGAATGTCAGGCATCTCCAACTCATTCACAGGAAGCCATATTTTGGCCCATATTTCATCCAACCAGTAAATACATTGCTGGCACCTCTTTTTAGCTGTGAAAATGTGGAGCCTCTGCTTAGTAGACTCATATGAATAGATTCAGACTGGTCTAGTGTTAGTCTTTTCACCATCATCCCATATCCTTGAAATCCATTTACTCTTCCCAAGACATTTATGAACTAGAAGACTCAAGAACTTTTTAGCTAAGAGCCTATATGTTGAGGCAACAACTATGAAGCAGAGAGGGTGATGACTGGAAAGGCATGGGCTTTTGAAACTTGAAAGCCTACCCATAGCGACACATATCCAACAAGGTCATACCTCCTAGTCCTTTCCCAATCAGTTCCACTGACTGGGGACCACGTACTCAAGTATCTGGGCCTATGGGGCCACTCTCATTCAAACTACTACACTCTGCCTACCTGTAATCATTTAAAAATATTAACAAATCCCAGGATTCATCAGCATAGTTCCTTCAGCATAACTCTCTCAAGAGAAAGATCTCATATAACCAAGATACTGATAGGTGTGGCAGAAACTTAACATATTGCAAAGCATCATCAAGTTTCCTACTTTGCCTCAAAAATATTTTACAGAGCAGCCTCACACCTCACAACCCCAAATTGGCTCAAGCATCATCTCAAGCAACTCTGATAGCCCACAATATGAATTATTGTTCTAACTTTGGTTGACATGTCTTTTGTAAGAATGATATTCTGGAATAATCCACAATACCATGCAGTTTCCTACAGATGAGGCATGATTGGTCTCTTAAGAACAGATGTAAGTTTTACCTTTTTGTTAAGAACATTTTTATAGTTACCAACCACATGCTTCATATAATGTCACATCAGTAGTTTCAGGCTGCTGCTTGGACACACCCACACACACCATGAATCCCTTGGTTGTCTCTTGAATTCTTCTTTAAAATACAAAGCAATTTTTCCTCCAAGAGAACTGTCCCAATGACTTCTGCTCTCATCTCAGAACACACAATATAGTCACACCTAGCCCATTTACTGAGGAAGAGAATGGGTACGCTGTGACTAGCTTGCACTATGATTTAATCCCTGGAGGTCTGGAGAGCCTTGCTCCTTTGAAATGAAGTTTGTCAACCTGTGAGAGAGTTGATTCATAAGAGGAACTATTAGCCTGGAAGAACGGCTTTTGTATAGACAACCAAGTATGTTTGCCACACTTACTCACTATTGCAGAGCTATTGAGAGAGAAAAAAAACTGCTCCTTGATTCCTATTACAACATAGCATGCTGCCTTCTGAAGAGATTAAGAATTTATTGCTTATAAAATACTTTACAGGCCTCCTGTGAGAAATCCAATATTTATTTGCCCTGGAAGATAAAAACAGAAATTTATTTTTCTTATTTTCTTTTTAGCTTTTTCTTAATCCGTGGTTCTTCACAGTGTGATAATAATATAGCCACATGTATTCTCTGCCAATTTTTTTCCCTTACAAAATGAGCCAATAAGTTTTACAGAAAATAAGTTTCTGGTATGTAAACAGTATAATTTTAAAGCATTTTCCACTCTGTTATTTTTTTTTAAAAAGTCTAGAACTATTTAATCAAAAGAAGCTATCCCCTTACCAGGATAAGAAGCCAAACTTATTAATTTTTTTTTTTTTTAAGATGGCAATTGCTAATGGCTTTCTAGACTGCCCTGAGTCTTCAGACCTGGGCTGAGTGCTTGCAAAATGGGGTTTTCTTGTAGGAATTATGGCACCTTAGCACTGGGCGCTAGCTGAAACATTTAAAGAATGTCAGGTTGGTGTTGAATCTCTGAAAGGTGTTCTTTAAGTCTGCAAATCAGCATGCATGCAGAGGAGCAGCTAATTCTTCCTCTTCTGCAATAAGGCTTTAGGAAGACAGGCAAAGCAACCCCTGCATTCTGTGGCTTGATTCTTCAAACAGAACTCACTAAGCAGTTTGTCCAGCGTCAAACATTTCACTGTTTGAGTCATAAAGTCACCTCCCTCTGCATTTCCAGTCAAGCTCTCTGCACATACCCAACCTATTCCCTATTATATAAGGAGGCCCACAGCCACCTCTGCACAGCCCTTTGAGATAATTGCCCTATGCTCCTCTTTCATAGCAGCCAGTACATAGCTACGGCATTTCTGCTTCTGGTGAAATCTGAGGGCACAGAAGTCTAGAAAGGAAACAGGGAGATTGGACTTTGGTGGACACAAAAGTGTGGGGTGAGGGGTGGGAGGTGTTGGGGTGCAGATCACAGGCAACCTTCACCTGCTTCATAACTATGCCTCTCATTTTCAGAACTCGACATTCTTTCTAGTTCCTGTTGCTCTTTTGTTTCAATTGTAAGATAAAGCTGGAGGGGGGTCCCACATGGGAGACCACCACCGCAAGCGTGACCGCCAGGCTAGGGTAACCCAGGCAGAGGGACAAACATGCCAGGCAGACAGAGCTTGAGTGAGAAGTTTATTTACAAAGGGGAGTAAGGGGGAAGGGAAGAAAACAGAGACATAGAGATACCTGGAACAGAAGAGGAGAGAGAGAAAAGAGAGCAAAGAGAGCATGAGAGGGCGGGGTCTGTCTTTTGAGGGGGTCCTTTACATCTGCCTTCAGACTAGTACTCATGGAACCCTGGGCTGACCAGAGTACTGCCTGAGTGCATTCTGCCAGGTGACAGGGGCGGGCCAGTGTAATGCCTGAATCCTTACAGTTCCTACAACTGCTGGCCTTATCTCTCACCAACTTTTTGTCTTTGCTATAGCCTTGACTCCACTAGAATCCTGTCTGTGGTTTATATAACCATGTTTACCCTGAACAAAAGAATAAACAAAGAAATGGGACACCGCCAAGTACTACAGAAAGCCATGGGGTTATTTTTGTATGGGACCCAAAAGAAGATTGCTACATAGATTTGTCATCTTTTCCATACAATAAATGGGTATTCAAAACATGGAGAGATTGCTCAAAATTATTATCTTAGCTATTTTGTTCTTTGGCATTTACCCACATACCCCAAGAGAGGTAGATATGAAAAAACAATATTTGATCATGTATCTATAGTTACAGGCCACAGACAGCCAAGGGAGCAGAAATTTAAAGATGAATGTAATATGCAACTTTGCCCTGATTCTGTCTCCTTGGATAAACTCTGCTCACCACTTAAGTCTCAGTGTTCTCTAGTCCTAGATATAATTGACAGGCAGTGGGAGAAGGTAAAAATCAAGTAGAAATTGAACACTGAACAGAAAAACACCTCTGTTAGAAGAAAAATTCCATTTCATTGTGAGATGATAAAAAAATGCCCTGCCCCTTGGTTCCTTGGTTTAGATAAATTCCAAGCATGTTAGCATGTTTACACACACACACACACACACACACACACACACACACACACACAGAGAGAGAGAGAGAGAGAGAGAGAGAGAGAGAGAGAGAGAGAGAGAGAGAGCCTTTCTTTGAAAAGCCTTTGATACAAAAAGACTGAAGTTCAATTTTGTTTCATTTGACATTTTGAAGGAAAACAACACTTCATAAAGATTTATAAATAAGACATATATTAATTAAACTTTATAATATCACTTTGAAGTAAATACTATTGAAATCATTTAACTATTGATGAATTTCTGGCAGAGAAATTGAGCAATTAGACTTGTTCAGTAGAGCATTTAGAAATACTAGAGGAGAGGAGTTTCTAGGGCCTCATTCTCATCATTGGATTACTTGTAAGTTTAGAATTCCATGATCAATGTATAATGTCAGAGCAAGAGAGTTCTGCTGTCATCCAGATAGACTTCTAAGGATGACCTGGAGAAACTGCTTGAAGCATTAGAATTTCTATTTGAAATGATTGTCCAGTGCATACCACATCTGGAAGAAGGCCCTTCAAGCTGTCATCCTTTCTTGGAGCTGAAGATCTGTCTCTGAACCTCCATAAATCAGTCTTCTTCTGAATATTTGTATTCTTGCCTTGAAAGCATCTTGGTTTTCAAAGGCTTTCCTCTAGGTCATCCTAGATAACTTTGATGTAATTCTACCTGCCTTTGACTCCTCTTTCCAAGACAGTATCCACACACATCATTTCACTCTTGGTCCCTATGCCTAGCGATTTGCTTTGATGTAACATCATTGCTCTGCCTTATTCAGACCCTGGTTTTGTAGGCATTACCTTCAACACTGCTTTCCCTTCCAGTCTGCCCTGATCATTGCAGAAATTTCTATCATTTCATCATGAAGGATATAGTTGATACCTAGTCATCACTTTAGACTATGAAACTCTTACAGGGTGTTCCTCCAAGTTATTTAGCATCCCTTATTCTCATTTCTCACTCATCCAAAACAAGGTTTCTCTGGACATCTACTAACCTGTAGGCACTGTCTTTAGTCTGTGTCTTTGCTTCAGTGATGCAATACTCTGACTTTTTTTCATACTTTCAGTATAATCTCATTCACTAACCTTTCATTGGTTTTGAATGGTCCATTTCTTATATATGCTTTCCTCATGTAACTACACATATTACTTTTTTAAAAATTCTTGTAGATGTCTCCTAAGTACAAAATACTATGCAATGAGGAAGATATAAAAATGCTAATCAGGATACCATGCCTGTAATCTCAGAGACCTGAAGTTGGATGATCACAAGTCCAAGGCCAGCTTGGGAAACTTAGTGAGACTGTTTCAAAATACGTTCTTTTTTTGGTCTGAGGCTGGATGATGGCTCAGTCGGTGAATTGCTTGCTGTTTCCACATCAGGTCCCATGTAAAAACTAAGCATGATAGCATGTGCTTGCAATCTCAGAACTGGGAAGGTAGAGACAGCCAAATCCCTAGGACTCACAGCTGGCCAGCCTTGTACAATCAATGAGCTCCAGGACTCAGTGAATTTATCTTTAAAAAAATTACTGATGAGTGGCACCCAAGGTTGATTCCTGACCTTCATATGGGCACATACATGTACACACACACACATACACACATGCACATACACATACCCTACACACAAAGTTTGGGGAGGCTAGCAGTGATAAAGACTCAGTGATAGAGTGTGGGCAATACCCTGGATTCGCTCTGTAGGACCACAAAGGAAAACATATTGTCATCATGTAGAAGATTAAACTACAAAACAATAGCATTAAGCTAATTAAATAATGAATAGAAAGAATTCACAGTCTCTAAAATTACATACATAAGTAACAGAATCAGGAAATTTTTCTTCAAAAATATGAGTAAGAGCAATATCAGCAACTATTTGATGGAAAAAGTGGATTCTTAACATAACCTTATAGACAAATAGAGCAGACAATGGCAAGTATCTCAGTTACTAGGAAACTACTACAACCCTGAGGAAAATAGACTTAAGAGCCAGAGTAGCAAGAATGGAAATGCGAAGGAAGAACACCCAAGGGACTCCAACAGTACAACCAAATTGGCAACTGGCTGTCCTAGAAGACAGGAAGGGCTGGGAGCAAAAAGTGCCTTCACAGTGTTCACACCTGTGCTGGCATGTGGACTACACACAGACACTGAGACACCTCTTTGCTCACTCAGCAAACACTGACTGAGGGCCTACTGTGTGTCCAACCCAGTCGGGGAAGCAGAGATACAGTATCAAATGCAAGGCCAGACCCTGTGATCAGGAAGCTGCCTGCCTATCTGAATGGGGAGCAGTAGAGACTGCCCCAGAAGATAGAGGGAGCCCAAGGAATGAGTGTCCTCAGAATCCAGGTTACATAAAAGCGAGGCAATGCTCATGGGTACCAGTGTAGAGCTCGTTGCCTCTAAAATCATTCCTTTCCTGCTCCTTGGTGGCCTGGGTCTTAGCCTCAAGTTAAACAAGTATATGGATTATGTTGGTCCCTTTCACTCTTCATGGTTGGCTAACAAAAAATATTATTTCAGTTGCATTTATATAGGAAATAGCATCAGGTTATACAACATGTGGTAGGGAAAGAAAGTTAATAGACTGCTCAGGAGCAGAGCTGTAAATTTAGTCCTTAAGACTGACATTCTATCTGATTTTCTTTGTTCCATCCTGATTCCCCCCCCTTTTTTGGTTTTTGTAATTTTTTTTTTTTTTTTTTTTTTTTGGCGATACTGTTTCTCTGTGTGGCCCTGGCTGTCCTGG
Source organism: Cricetiscus sungorus (assembly GCA_030556225.1). Taxonomy (NCBI): domain Eukaryota; kingdom Metazoa; phylum Chordata; class Mammalia; order Rodentia; family Cricetidae; genus Cricetiscus; species Cricetiscus sungorus. The sequence continues at coordinate 3,058,061 of JANBXA010000372.1, forward strand.
AACTCACTCTGTAGACCAGGCTGGCCTTGAACTCAGAGATCCACCTACCTCTGCCTCCAGAGAGTGGGGATTAAAGGCATGGGCTGCCACAATGGGCTTGCCATCTGATTATCTATTAACCAGCTGAGGGAACTTTCCCAAGAGCTTCAGATCTCAGTTCCCTTATTCATATAAGATCATCTTTAAAAACTCCTTCAGTGGGGCCAGAAAGCTGTCTCAGCTAATAAAATGCTTCTATGTACAAAGTCAGAAGGATAGAATTACCTCACAAAGTTGATCTCTGACTTCCACGTGTACACCATTGTATGCCACCCATATGCAACACACACACACACACACACACACACACACACACAGAGTAATAGCAATAATAAATAAGACATTTACTACTAATTTATATCACACTCTGTGGTAGAAATTTTAAAATCAATTTGCAAGGCCTGAGATACAGCCATAAATATTACCAATCGCATCTGCTTCGGTTTCAGTCAGGTTTCTACAAAAAGCAAGTGACTATTTCCTTTAGCAAGAAGAGAATTCAATTATAGAGGGAATTTTTATAATTCAATAGGTTGAGTTCAACAGCAGGTTGGAGTAACGATGTGCAACTGCATGGCAAGTAACACGGGGAGCAGCTGCCACATAAAGATCCGAAGGGACAAGACGTGACGGTTCTAGGAATTACGACAGAACAGTTCTGTGTCTTCGAGCAGTGAAGCAAAAGGACACCTAGGAAATGAAATGAGTACCTCACTTACTTTCCTCTTTCATCCAGTCAACCACCCATTAGCCAAAAAGCACTGGGAGTCCAAAAGTGAGAGGCCCTGCCACAGCTGTCCATGTAGACCAGTCTTTTGGGTCAGTGGGGTGGCTGGCAAAGCTATCTAACCTAGGACCAGTGATGATCAATTTCAGTGACTACAGCACCTGGAAGAACTCATTAGAAACTTAAGTCCTGGGCCCCACTCGCTCAGTTCTGATTCTGGGACTTGGATAGACAGAAACCCGCAGCATTCTGTTTTGAGTGAGCATCCACAGGGTCCTGTACACATACATGGTCAGTACAACATGTTTAGAGAATACTGAAGTCAATATTAAATTTCCAGTTACTAAATTATCAAGGAATTTGATTTCATTGACACAACATATCTGAATTGTTTTTCCTTATGGGAGGAAGACCTCAAGAATAAGTTCAGACTAATGCATCAAGGGAAAAGATATCTGATTCTCTTCTCAAGCAACAATGTCCTGGAGGCTTGACATGAACTGGAAGAGTTTGCAGAAAAGCAGGCAGACATACGAGCCTTACTATAGCCCATTAGCTTCTTCACTAGGGGAAGGGGTTCTGGAAAGGAAAAAAACAGTATCTCATTAAAATAGCAAGTATTCTGCTATCTCTGCAGCATGGCTTAAGGTGGGTTCACCTTCCCAGGGGTAGTCCCTTAGCCAAAGTGATAGAACCAGCAGAAATGTTAGGTCTCCACCAAGTTCAGAAACTCTTTTCTCTTGACTGGAAGTTTCTTCTACTCTATTTCACTGAAATCACTTCCTTCTCTTTATCTTTGAGACCCTAGTACCAAGACTCTGAGTAAATGTTAAGTACGCAATGCCAACCTCATTCTATTACAACCTCATTCTATTACAGTTTATGTATTGTGAAAACTAGCATAAGCAACAAAACAAAGCAACAAGCAAACAAACAAACAAAAAACCTTCCTTAAAAAATAAACCAAACTCAGCAAAAAGTCCAGCCAAAGTTTTAAGATTGTATGTCTTTGTAGGGTCGAGCACACTGATTGGGTCCAGGCAAGGCATGCCTGCAAATTAGTCTGTCACTCCTCGCAGGTTACCACCTACAGTTTTGCAATCTGTGTAATTGTAATTCAAAGTAACTGAATTTTTTCAAAAAGGATTAGCTTGTGAAGATGATACAGCAGTGAAATTCAGGCTCCTCTGTGTGAGTGTCTCGGTGTGTCTGTCACTCACCTCTTTTCATAGATGTGTAACTCACAAAACCAAATCTTAGCAACCAGATTACACAGCTTCGTCCCGAGGGTGGTTTATTTCATTCCAGCACAGACTGCCCATGGAACACCTGTTTCCTGCCGAAGACATTAATCATTTTGCACACACCTACCCATATTGTTGGGACAGGAATGGCAGCTGTTTGTAATTTTACTGTAACTGTACTCCTAGTGTAGAGTAGAACTAGAAGAATTCTGACTGTTAACATTACAAAGAAACCAACAAAAACAATCCTCTATGGTAAGGCCAAAAAATACAAAATCAAGAATAGACCGACCATTGTGAAATTATCAAAAGCCAGAGCCGTAGTCTTACTTTATTTTCTTTTTTATTTTCAGTATGAACATTGTTCTTGAGATTCCTTTCCTGAGACTGAAACAACCTTTAGCCACATACATTTATTATATCTTTTTTCCTACTTATGAAAATTCATTTACATTCATTTTCTCCATGTGTGCGTGCGTGCGTGCGTGTGTATGTGTGTTCCTCAGCTATATATGGAGGTAATAGGACACTGTGGGAGTTGGTTCTCTCCTTTCACCTTGTGGATCCCAGAGGTGAGTCTAAGGTCATCAACCTTGATGACAATCATCTTTACCCACTGAGCCATCTTACTGGAGCTCTTTTCACAACTTTTATATCAGTCTTTATGAAGAGATATTATTCAGTTTCTGGACTTTCCAATGTATTCATTTACAATTACCTTCAAGCCAGGGGAAGTGCGTTGTTTGTTATCTGAGGGGGATGGTGACCCAAATACTAATAATACATCATTACCTTCAGCTCTTGGTGGTTGGCCCATTGTGATTTATGTGGTAGTAGGCATCTTCTTGGCGGCTCCTGTTAGCATGGTTGTTTCTAGCAATAAAAAATGGAAGACTCGGTTCGAAATGACTTAAGAGATGAAAAGGACTTGTTCTCTCATTGCAAGGAGTCCCAAATAAGCCAGGCTCCTGAGTTGATCAACTCAGATCAGATGTTTTCCACGCATCTGCTTCTCCATCTGAATTTCTAGAGACTAAAAAAAGGGCAGTTTGCCAATTAGGGTTCTCTGAGAAGCAGAACCAGAAGGAGACACATATAATTTCATGTAATTGGCCTATGTGTTACAAAAAATAGCAAGTCCAAGATCCATCCAATAAGCTGGCAGTCAAGGAACTCTGGATAGGTGCTACTTTTAAGACAGAATTTCTTCTTTCCCAAGGAAGTTTTTCTGTAAAGGACTTCTAAATTAATCAGATGGAGTCTACCTAGATCACCAGTGATGACCATCTTCAACTCAACTGGTTGCAGGCATCTCCTTAGGTATGAAATGCCTTCACGGCAACATCTATATTGGAAAACCCAGGTACAATAGACTAAGCAAGTTGGCCCCTAAAATTAGTTACCCCAAAGAGTTTTTCCCCATGTACAACTCCTTTTAAAAGTTAGGAAAATCATTATCAACATCCCCAACAGAGACACTTTCTCTGTTTTCACAAGCCAGTGCTGTGATTTCTGCCCCTTAAAGATCAATGCCTTAAAGAACAGTGAGATCAATCATGCTTGATTTAAACCAATTGGGCTGTTGTTGTGCCCAAGAAGAGTAAAGTTGTTGAGTAAGCAAAAGCAGTATCGAGTATGTAGTAAGAACTCAATAAATATTTCAGTGACTAAATAGATCGATAAATGAATGGTTCTGCATACTGCATATCATGAGTTCTGGTGATTTTGGCAAGTGTATACCCCTTTGAGCCAAGACTTCAGCAGACATGCTGTATGCATGAAGTACCCCTTTTGTTTGCTTAAAATCCTCTTCAAATCTTCGACACAGACTGTGAAGGCCAGTGACTCGGGAACACTAAGTCTATGTTCATGTGCTCTAGGGTCTGAACTCTAAGACAGAGGCATAGCTGATGTCATCATAAATGTATGAACTATTTATGTGAGTACATAAATGTGAGGTTTTCCTATGGATATTGTTTAATTCCTTATTCTAGAATACACTTTGAGACACTGTTGTTTTGATAAATAAGACTGCCGTGTAGATAAATGTCCCAAAAAGGCAGAGAGGCCTCACTTGGGGACTATGAATTGCTCCAAGGAATACCAAGATGTGCTCAGAAAAGAATTTTTTCCTTGTTGCACCTGCTAGAGTTCATTGTTCATAGTTAACATACTGTTGAGGCTTGTTTTGATCTGCATTCATACAAGTGGTACCGGAACAAAATGGAAAAGTGTTGAGAGTAAATGATGTAAAACAGATGTATCTTACATGGGTGTATACATCTACATATCTCCAGCTGTTACCACATGTAGCATTTTAAAACCACCATTTTTAAAACCACCTTTATAATCCAGAGTCATGTTATGTTCCTTTTACATTCAATTTTTAAGTAGGAAAAAAACTTTCACCTAGTCAGTAAGAGATGTGCTTATGTTCCTGCTATCTAGCTGCAATACAATTTTATGCATAAAGAATATTATGGGAAACCCATGAATAGTTTGGGTGGTTGAGGAAGTTCAAGACTAAGTCTTCATTCTTAAGCACCTTGGAAAACACATCCCTTCTGTGTGGCTGAACTGCTGTTGTTTGTTAGTTTTACTTGTGTAGTCCTTGACCGTTCCTTACACACAAGCAATTTATAGCCATTAAAAGCAAAAACAATTTTTTTCTCAAATGCTGTAGACTGATGTAGACATGCTTCCTGTGTCAGGCTTTTTTTTCCCCCCATGAGGATTTTATAACCTTAGAGGGACTTTTTCAGCTGGATGAAGTAGTGAAACACCCACACCACATTAATTAAGGTGATGACCCAAATATTTTTCAAGCATATACCCTTAGGGGCTGAAAAGATGGCCCAGAGATTGAAAGAACTTGCTGCTCTTCCAGAAGACACTGGTTCTGTTTCTTACATACATCGCACCTAACAGCCATCTGTAACTCTGGTACCAAAGAATTCAACACCCTCTTCTGATCTACATGAGCGTCAGGCATACATGTGGTACAAATACATGTATGCAGATAAAACACTCACACACATTAAACAAAAATAAGTAAATATTCTGTTGAAAGAATCTGCCTTTAGAAACCCATTGGTGACTGGTGCATGTGGCTTTTTCAAATATCTCTTGTGTGTTCTTCTACACTTGTATGGAGTAGAAAGCATTAGTGAAGGCTTTTGTTTGGAACTTTGATTTTAATAGCCATGTTTTACTTTAAGATGAGATTGGGAAGCCCGGATGGTGGTGCTCTACTAAAAGGACAGAAAGTATATTTTAATTTTTTAGATTGCAAGTGTACCTTGACATCGGTAAAGTCAGTCTGTGTTTTTCTACATCCCATAGTACTCTGTCTCTACCTTCAGATATTCATCTGTCATATGAAATTATCATAACCAAAGATACTGAGACAATTTACTCAAAGAAAACAACAGAAGTCTACTATGTCCTGGTAAGTACTTTGCAACGTTTTTCTGTTGGGAGAAAACACGGGAGCATGATTTCCAAACTGTGATGTTCTATTTCAGTATGTTTTGTTGTTGTTGCATGGTTGAGGTAACTTTCGTCATGAAAGAAGAATTGTGACCGAATCACAATTTGAGACTCTCGAGCTCAGTTCCAATGTAAGTTTAGAGTTTTATCAATTTGCCACATCATTGACTTTAACTATCTAAATACCATGATGTTCTCTTGTTCTCCTTCTCCAATGTGATATCAGAACAAAGATTAACATGGGTTTTATGTAAAAGTTGACATGGAGGTTAAATTTGGGGCTTGGGGACATTAATAGTAGGAGATATTCAAGGGTGTGCCTGTAACTCAAGGACATTCTGTGTCATTATCAACTGAGCGTAATTGGAAGACACTCAGATTAAATCCTGAGTAAGAATATAGAGCTGGAGAGTTCATGGTTTTTACCAGCAGCCCCTAGTTTACCTCTGCCTAAAATCCAAGGCATCTGATGCTGTCAGGCAGGTTAGCAGGCTCCACGCCTCCAGAGGTTCACGACATCCCTCATCACTTTAGATTCTTAAGAACTTACAAAATGGTGGTGTACCTCACTAAGATGAGCAAAACTGATGTGTTTTGAACGTTTACATATATGGAATCAATGGCCTCACTACATATGAATAGACACAATCATTTCACCATTACTCATGGACAGAACCAAAATTCTTAAGTTCTTCCTTCCTGCAAATAAAAAGCAAACAGCCCTCACAGCCTTCTCACAGCCCCTAAGCCCACTGGTCTGTCTGCTCAGTATTCCTAAAGAACTCAGTCACTGGGCCTCTGGGGCAACATTAGCAGTCACATTGTTGTCTGTTGTTTTCAAGGTGACAGTGTAAGTTGCCGGTTTTCTATAACTAGGAAAGCCCCATTGTCACCTAGCCCATTACTGCCTGCTGGATCTTTGTTCAAATTGGTTCTTTTGCTTTGAAAGCTCTTTTCACTTATCAAAACACCAGAGCAAACAAACTGATGCTAAAGAGGTAATCTGTAGAGCAATCTCTCAGACTAGAAAGGAAGCTGGTATTGCCTTTTCGTTCCAGCCGCACAGATAGCATTCAAACTCTTAATGGAATGAAGACACATTACTGTCTGAATGAAAGGTGGGGGCAGGGATAATGACAGAGAATCAGTTTCCCCTTCTGAAAATGTCCATGTTGGGAAGATAGTCTCTCACCCCTGGCTCCTGTTTGCATCATTACAACACACGAATATGCCTAAGGATTCTCTGACCTCACGAGGTTGCTCCCCAGCCCATGACTCACTCCACATGCCCTATACATCTTCTGCCTCACCATCAACTCAGAGCAATTGGAAGAGACTCAGAGATTCAATTCTGAAAAACAAACCTCATCATAATGGGAAATCCAATTAACTTTAGATCCAGTAGCTGCATTGGAGGAGAACCACATAATTCTGCCTTCTGTACAAAATGGTTTAGCTGTTCATTAGGTAGCACGTCAAAAATTAAACAATGCCAATTGTTTTTCTTCCCTGATATCTAGCATTATCTGGAGAATTATATTAGAAGACTGATTACTGCTCTTCATTATAACTAGAGGTAATTCCTGGAATCTTTGTTTTCCTTCCTGTTTCATCTTTTCTTGTATGTCTTGATGTGCTGGAAAGCAATTATCTCTGGGGAATCCAGACTGCACTCCTGTTCAGCAGTTTGGAGAGGGTAAAATGATGATGTGGATAATGTTGATATCATTTTTAGCTTTGCTAAGTGAAAAGTGATATTCAACAATGATATTATCATGCCTACTCTCTCATGCTTTGTGAGAGAAATCAGAACGTGATTGCTATCTCTGCTTACAGGAAGGGAAACTGAAGCCACAAGATATGCTTTAATTTCTCAAATGAGATTACTGGTAGAAGTGGAAGTTGAAACCCAGCTAAGTATTCAGCCTCCCAATGAGGACTTGTTATGTTGGCAACGTTGGCATTCCCTGAGTTTCTACTACACACCTTGGATTATTATTATTATTACTTTTTGAAGATTTGACTTAGTCACATTCAATAAAAATAACTGTTCTTTACCATAGCATTATGAAATATAGAATGATGACTGAGACATAATCTCTGCTCTCAAAAGGAATCAAAGAACATGATAAATATAAAATAGCAATGGTAACTAGCATCTTATACAGAGAAGAAAATTATGTTAAAGCCTTTAGCAAGCAAATAGAAAAAGTTGTGTTTGTGTGCACATACATACTCAGAAGTATGCTCGTGGCATGGACTTTAGAAGATTTTATGTGGTTGGGAGCAAAGAAAATTCAAGAAACACAAATGAAGGAGGAAGGAGAGAGCATCTATCCTGCAGTTTCTTTGATTTAGCATTTAGCTTTCATGTCTTACACCAGGGGAATACATATTCTCTTATCAACCCCCATGCAGCTGCTTATGGGTCTGCAGGAAGATCCCAAAATCTGCACTTTCTGCAAGCCTAGAACCAACCAAACTGCAGCCTAGAGCCACATAAAGAAACAATTTTGAGGAAGAGAAAGCTGACTTGGAAGGTATGGCCAGGGCAGAGGTCTATAGATCAGTGGTCATTGTCAGCTCTAGCATGGGATTGGAAGAGAAACAAGGAAAGGGAGCTTTAGGTAAAGAACTGACCCAACCTTCATACTGCCCAGGTGTGCTTAGACACAGGTCACCCGCGTGCCTCCAAGAACAAACCTGACTCCTGAGAGTGCTTCAACGCTCACAGTCTACCGCCTACATTTCCTCTAGCCCTCTTATTATGTGACATTTGGGGCACAGCTGCTTTCGTTTTGCATTTATGAATAATTTGAGACTATATTTAGGTATTTCCAGTCATTAGGTACCTACATTCCTGTATACAGCTTATAAGATTTTATCTTTTTTTTTTTTTTTTCAGAATTCAAGATAGTCATGACAAAGAAAGCTCTTAATACGAGGTCACTTAGTCAATTACCTCTTTCCCTGTGTGAAGCAAGGCTATTCCCCAAAGCCCTGTTTCTAGTGCTCTGTTGCCTATTTTTAAATGTACTAACTGATGGAGATTCGCCACTGTCCCCAGGAGGCCATTATTCTGGCTCACCATTCTCGGTGTCAAGGGGCTTTCCCTGGTAATTAGCTGCATCTTGCTATTTCTTCTCTTTCCCATTGTCCTTACTTGTCTAGTCCTTATAACGATATTATTTCTCTCACATTGGTTCCATACTTTTAGATGGTTTCCACAGTTCTGTAAGTCTCTCTTAAATGAGTTGAGATACTTAGAACCAACACACATCTTAATTTTTCACACTGCTACAGGATGAAGATGGAGTTAATGGAATCAGTCACTGGGATCTCTTATTTCTAGCAACATGCTGCATTAGCTTGTGCCCAGGCCTCTGCCTGCTGACATTGATTTTGATCAGTCCTAGGTCATCCCCCTCCACAAAGCAATGTCTACTTAAGCATAATATGTCTAGGTTACATGAAAGTGTACAAGAAATGGCCACTTGATTTTCTGAAAAATGAGAAGTGAGAATACCCACTTGATTAAAGTTCTAGGCATGGTAAATGACATCAGGCATGCAAATAACTTAGCTAATAGTCTAGTGTGCACCAATATAATAAAATCAGGGGCACAGCTGTCTACCATATGAAGGAAGACTTGAAATCCAAATCAACCCCTTGTGTTTGCAGCTTCAGCACGTGCTGTGTGCATGACCTTATCAATACTTTATTTATTATGTAATATCTCATGGTTCGCTTGACTGAAAATTCCCTGAGGGGAGATATTTGGTCATGTTCATCTCTATTCCTAATGCACCAGACATAAATATCTCGCTTTAAACTGCTTCACCTCCCCTAGCCTCAGAGTTGTCACCTACGAAAGGCGGGGAAACTGGGCTCTTCTGAGTCAGACACATTTTCTGCCCCAGCTCACATCTTACCCCATTTTGAGTTCTCCCAGTCCCTGCTCATACCAGATGTTTTCAGGGATAATCTGATGACATCTCACCTCCATTGTACCTTAAAGAATACTGCCATCTCCTAAGGGACATCTACAAGAGCCTGGTTTTTGGGAGAGCAGGCAAGCATCACCTAAGCAATAGCTCTCACAGGAAATATTTGCTTATCACAGCCGGCAGTGGCATCTAATAAGCAGAAGCCATCGTGAGATGTTTTTAACATCCTGTCTCACACACAATAGCTTCTCGAAATAAAAAATCTGTTGGTGGTCCCATATTAAGAACCTGACCTGGAGCCTGAAAATTCTCATTGGAAGAAAGTGTTTCACAAAGGGTTCTGACTAGGTCTTATGTCAAGTTGATAGAAGCTAGGGTCATCTGAAAGGAGGGAACCTCAATAGAGAAACCATCTCCATAAGATATGTCTGGAGGCAAGTCAGTAGGGCATTTTCTTCATTATTGGCTTGTGGGGGAGGGGGAGGCCTATTGTGGGTGGTGCCACCCCTGAGCTGGCAATCCTGGGCATTCTCTGAGAAAGGAGATTGAACAGCCCATGAGGAGCAAGCCAGTAAGCAGCACTCCTCCAGGCCTCTGCATCAGCTCCTGCCTCCAGGTTTTTTGCCTGAGTGCCTGTCCTGACTTCTTTCAACGATAAACAGTGACATGAAAGAGTAAATGAAATACACCCTTTCCTTCCTAACTTGCCTTTGCTTAAGGTGTTTCATTTACAGCAATAGAAGCCCTAACTAATACACCAAGACATATTCCTACCCCTCTGTTGTCATCCCAAGCTCCGTTTACTATCTCCAGACTCAACCCACTTGAAAGGCTATTTTCTTGATCTCTAGTGTGCATGCTATACAGCTACCAGAATAATCCACTGGTTTCCCTCTTTGTGAAATAAGAGTTACATTGAAAGGACTGTCTAGGTGATAACACCAGTTTCTACAATAAGAGCCATTATGTGCTTGTTCTAGACAATGGGCCATCTTGGAAGCAACAGTGCCTCGTTTCAGGAGGATTGTAGAAGTTGGATCCTTCATTAAAAACTGAGGGATGAAGGAATAACTCCCATTCAATTCACCTATTTGCCCCTTGAAAAAACTAGAAAGCTCTTGATGGTAGTACCAAAGTAAACAACTGACAACTTCGAATAGAACTGTTACCCCACATGTGCTGTGCTGGAATGGATTTGTTTCAGGACTTACTATGTAGCTTTTCTCAGTCTTTATAAATAATTAGAATCACTTTCTACCATGTAAGAGAGATAGTACTGTATATTTTACTATCTTCCCTAGGACTAGGTCAACATCTCTTTGTAGTATTTTAATACTGAGAAACCTCCATTTCCTTGTTTTCTACAGATCTGCCAATTGACACTAATGACGTCATGGTAATTGGACCTGGTGAGGAAAAGAGATGGTACTCAGGACAGTCTAGAGAGATAAATACATACCAAAAAGAATCTTCAACATTTCAAGGACTGATCAATGTAGATGTCTCCATATATCAGAAGAGCGGGATGCATGGGAAAGTCTATACTAACATGAGTGACAGGTTGTTACATCCATGCCTCCAACTACTAAGAAAGGGGCACTGTGTGCGCTTCATCAGCTTAGCTGGGTACAACTGTCAGCACATAGAGTAATGTGCTATGAGCTGTTCATTGACTAACTTGGAAGGTTGTACTTTTTGGATATATGTATTGTCCAGACAAGAAAGAATCCTATAACAGACCCAGACTACAGTACAGGTTGTAACAGGGCCCACAAGACCCAAAGACTAGACAGACTTTTGGTGACTTAAGATTCTATGTAGTGTAACTGGTAAATTCCGACATCAGAGTTGTAACACAGATGCCTGTATTCTGGAGCAAAGACAAACCTTCCAGGGGTGTCGTAAAAGTAGCTCCTGGCATTCCTTTTGCACATTCCTGTGTCCTAGTATAATCAAGGACACCAAGTGTGACTATGTTAAAGCTATCTGTGACACTGGGATTATGAGTTAAGAAAGACATGAGATCATTTGGTAATCCATGGTGTGATGCTACTACTGACTAAGTTTCTTTCTTCTCCCAATTTCATAATGACATTTTCTCCAGTGTAACAGTACTGGGAATCGGGACTTTTGACATGCGGCTTCCTCTTCACAAATGGGATGAGGTACCTAGTGGGATTGGAACTTGATGAGGAATTCTGGTCCTCCTGTCACCCTTCTGTCCCTGTCACTACATGGTAACACAGCTTCCCTTCCTTCTGGTGGATGGAGCAATAAGGTGCCGTCTTGGAAACAGAGACCAGCCCTTAAACCACAGCTGAGCATGCTAATGCCTTGCTTTTGGGATTCCTAGTTCCTGGAACTGGGAAAAATAAAGGTCTGTTTCATAAATTATCCCATAGTGGAAGTTTGCTATTCCAGCACAAAGAAATTAGGATAGATGTAAACCCTACATTTAGAACTGGGCTGAACAGGTCCAAGATGTACAATAATTGCATGAGCAGATGGCCTTGACTCTTGTGTGACCTGTAAAGATCTCTTTAGGCATATGTCCATGCTTCATTGAAGTTTCAACACAAGAAGCTCAAGTGAGGGAACTGCTTGAGCCAAGTTTTCAGATATATTAGCTCAACATTTATAATGACTGAAAAAAAAAAAAAAACTATCACTGAAATGCAGGCCTGCTCGAAAGTGGCTCCTAAAAGCAGTGGGAAAGGAAGAAAAAACTGAACAACACACTTGGCCATGCCCCAGAGAGGGATTGCATGAAACATAGCTGCACACTAACGTTGGAGCTGACAAGTAGCCTCTCGTTGGCCAGGATCTTGAGAGGAGTCTGAAGACGAGCTTGAGAAGTGAGTCTACGAATGAACCTTAGGGCAAAGTCCTAAAGCATGCATGAATATTTATGTCTTGTGTTAAGACCTGTAGCACGAATAATAAAAACCCACAGACAGATATTGGTGTTAAAGCTGAAGAACAGAGAACTAAACAGCCAGCCACTAAAGTTCTCACCTCTACCAATGCTCAGACCGAAGAAACGATCCACCAAACCCCAGACTGCATCTGTCCTCAGACTCCAATGAGTTCCTGTTGCCTCCTGCCTTATACTGCTTCTCTGCTCCCAGCCATATCAAACTGTCTCCATCTCCCTCGTGCTAGAATTAAAGGCTATCATCCCAAGTGCCCGGATCAAAGGTGTGAGCTCTGTTTCTCTTTTAGACTGGATCAATTTCGTGTAGCTCAGGGTGGCCTTGAAGTAACAGAGATCTGTCTGCTTCTGTCTCCCAAGTACTGGGATTAAAGGTGCATGCCATCACTGCCTGGCCTCTATGGCTAGCTAGTGTGTCTAGCTTTGCACTCTGATCTTCAGGCAAGCTTTATTTGTTAGATCATAAACAAAGCGTCACCACAAAGACCCACAGGAAAACATTCCAGAACATTCAGAAAGGCACTGAACAACAGGGTGTCCAGAGTGACTTGTCCAGTGGATGTCAGACTTTAATCTCAGCCACCCTAGTATTCATACAGAAGGCCAACAAATGACACTATAAGCACAATAAATAAAAGACCCAGACACTGATATTTGGATTCAAGCTTTAAGCTGAAGATCAGAAAAGCAAAGCAGTCGGCCACTAGTCCTTACCTCTACCTCAGCTCAGACCAATGCGGTGATCCTCAGACTGCTCCTGACTTGACTGCTCCTCAGATTCACTCAGACTGCTCTGCTCTCCTCAGTGTGGCTGGAGAATAATCCTAATACTGACTACTGAAGACCCTGCTCCTATCTTTTATACCTACGTAGTTCTGGGATTAAGGGTGTGAGCTCTGTTACTCTTTTAGAGAGATTTCAATCTCTTGTAGCCCTGGGTGGCCTTGAACTCAGAGAGATCCATCTGCCTTTGTCTTCTGAGTCCTGGGATTAAAGGTGTGCCTGGCTTCTATGGCTAATTAGTATAGGCCACTTAGCTATTTTGATCTGCAGTGTTTTTAATAAACCATAAACAATATATCACCACATGACACCGCCTGGGTAGCAGGTATAGAAGTTGGACATAGACCGAAAAGCAAGGGCTTTCTTCCACAGAAGCTCTTCTACCCCACGACTAAGTTGCTGAGCTGGCAGCAGAGGCCTATCTAGCAGTATCAATACAAAATCACTGGTTGACTACACTGGTTACTTCCTTTCCATGAAAGAGAACAATATATTCTCAACAAAAATCCACACAAACTGGCAATTTTGATTTCCAAAGCAGGGCATATCTGAATTACCAACCTGGAATCACAGTAAAATTTCCTGAAACATTTTATAGAGAAGACAGTGACACAGGAAATACAGCACTAGAGAATCCAAGCTTTTATCTTGGAACACATTATTCCGGAGAAGCCAAATAGCAATTTTGTCAGCCCAAAAGTCAGTGTGCATCCTTGCTTTACACAATTCTCCCTAGGGTATGATCAAGTAGATTTCTCAGACTTCTGTCCATTGGGGAAACTTCCTTTATTCTTCTGCCCTTTGGACAGCCTTTGAGTGGGGCTGTCTTGTGCCAAAGAATCAACTACTAAAGGCCTAGCTAAGGCACCAGCTTGATGACCATATTTAGCAATGTATATGTAGTCTTCCAGAGTCTTGCGCATGTGCTAAACCTGTAGCTAGCCTATGAAGAGATATAATGAAACTGCATGGGCAAGAAAACAATGGGGCGAGATTGGCCTTCTCATAATAGCTCCACCAAAGAACAAGAAAAGCAAGAATGCCACTTTTAGGGCTTCTCAAAATGATGGATGAAATGGGCTCTAATGATGCTGCCGTCAGTTAACACCTACAATGGGACAGAACCAATTATTTTTGCTTCCCCTTCCTATTACCTCTTATTGTTGTCAAGAAATGCATCATATATACAGAAGTTATGCATATTATATGGTGTAAAGATATAAATTAGAAACTAAATTGCCAAAAAAAAAAATCTAAGCATCCTCCACCTAATTTGAGACTCATGTGCCTACCTTTTAATGGTTAATTTTCATCCAGAAAAATCAGACATTTTAACAGGATAAAACCTAACTTCTCATCTTTTTATTTATTTTCTAAAGCAATTTGACAAGATAACAAATCACAGCCATCAGGATCTGTTATGTGGATGTGGCAACCCCAGGGACAAGATCTTCTTGGTCCGAAATTTCCTCTACTGTCAAACAGGATAAAAAAAAAAAAAAAAAAAAAGCCCTCATCTTCCCCGCAGGAACACGATGGTGACGGAACAGAAAGAGAATACACAGGAAAGATGTAAGCAGGCAGTATTATTACCATGATTTCACCTAAGTAGTCAAAAGAACACTATGCTGGCTAGTCAGCTTTCTTATACTGTGACGAAACACTCGACATAATAAACTTAAAATAAGGAAAGGTTTGTTTTGTATACAGGATTGGATTTCAATTTGTTCTCTTGCCCAGCACAGTGAGTAAGCGCGGTGAAGAAAACCACTCAGCACACCACGCCACTCATGGTGTCTCCTTTTGTATTTTTTAGGGATTTGTGTGTGTGTGTGCGTGTGTGTGTGTGTGTGTGTGTGTGTGTGTGTGTGTGTGTGTCTGCATTAGTCTGTGTTTCTCATACTTTTTTGTTGGCTGTTTCTTCTGTCTGTTTGTTTTGCCCTTTTCTGGTTTGTTTTTATTTTATTTATTATTTTTTAGATATCTCTATTCTAATGAGAGAGAGAAGAAAGGGTATGGATAAGGGCAGGTGAGAAGTGGGAAGGATCTAGGGGGAGTTTGGGGAGAAGAAACTATAACCATAATATATTGTATAAAATAATCTATTTTAACTAAATAAATATAAAAATCTATATAAAAACAAAAAGGAAGGGAAGCAGAGGAAGGGGAGAGATAAATGACCCAGTAACGGTCTCAAGGTGGTAACCTCACACAGTCAGATTTCCACCTAGGACCTATTAGAGCTCCCACTATGACCCAGTTAGACCTTGGGCAGAGGGTGAACCTCTAACACTGGGTTTAAGGTACATTTATCTGAGCCATGCCATGCACACAGGGGAAGCAGCTGGTACCTTGCTGATGCTAACTCACGGCTAATGCTATTAACTCTGCTGAAAAGCTCAGGCAGGCCTGGCCCTTCTATAAGTAAATTTTTATCAGTCTCTCTGTTCTGCCACATCCTATATCACTCTTTACACAATTAAAAACTATACACATTAATACACTTATTTGGCTCTTTCCTGCCTTCTTAAAAATCCACCCATGACTAAATCAGCAATGAGTTAGAAACATTGATTGAAGGAAGGACTAAAACATACCAATGTATCCCTTGCAAGAGCCTGGCAGTAAATTTTCAAAATAGCTTGGTGCAATGGACAAAATTAACTTTATTTGACTCTTCTGGCATCGCATCTCTGTAAAGTCTGGCAGAGACATTTATTTAGCAGAACAGAGAAAAACTGTATTGTCTCCTTGTGCTGGTCGAAGGCTGCCAGCGCCTTCCGGAATGTTCCCTAGGCACTCAAGTGGGCTCAGTGAGCTCGGGGAAGACGGACAATAGCTGCAGCCTGTCTGGATTTGCTGTGCTGCAACCTGGATTTGCACCAGCCCTGCTGGGAAGGAAGCCTGTCCACTTTATCAAGCCGACAGCAAGACAGAGACGAGGCAGCTGAGGCATCCTTTGCCAAGGACAAGTCTAATGCCGAGAAATACGCCACTGCTGCTGTTGAATGAATATATTCCTGGTTCAATTGTTGGATTGTGTCACCAGTCATCAAAAATAATGGACGGTGAAGAACGACCAAAGTTACATCCTCCAAATAAGGAAATGGGTTTATCTAAAGTGAGTTATTGAGTTAGAGTCAGACTTGCTGGCCTCATAGAGGGAATAAACACTTGTATCTTATGTCTACTCTGGAATCTGGGGAAGGCTTTGTCCTAAGAATCCCCACAGTACGATGGCCTCTTTCAGATCATGAGTCAAGCTTGTCTGGTTTCAGGGTAGAACGCTGTCTGTTTTGTACAATCCCAGCAATTACCAGTGTAAGGCCGCCACTGCTTAGCCAAATTCCGACTAAGCAAACGCTGCAGGGGATCACTGGAGACGTGGGCACCAGTTCTCCAAAGGGCAGATTACGTGAGTTTCCAAACAGAACAGGACACATTTGCACTGTTTCCAGAGCCTATTTCACCATCGTGACACCAAGACATTGTGCTTGGTAAATATTGACACTGAAATATTAAAGAGAGACATAACTTGTCACACTTCCCCCAAACTGTTTTCTTCCCTAATATCCAATACTTCTTACCACAGGGCTGTGCAGTCTTAAATGGACCCATGTGATTATTTGGTCAATGCTGTTTGGGCCACCAACACATAACCCCCACAAAGCCAAGTATCTCCTATGATCACAAAGCACCACCCTCTGTGCACAGAACATAACCAACATACACCATCCAACCTATTGTCAATAATTTTGTATTGGTGACCCATTTGTGCTGAGAGCTGAATAGTATAATAAAGAACAATGAGTTATGCATTCTCAGATTGTTCCAGGTAATGGGAAACTATTCAACAATTACCTTCTGCAATCTGTGCCCATCTCTTTTCCCTTGCTTGAATCACTTATGGCATATTAGAGAGTTTATATTAGTATTAGTATTAGCATTAGTACTAACATTAGTGTGTTAGTATCAATACTAATGTTTTAGAATTAGTGTTACTGTTGGCATTAGTATCAGTATTAAATATTATTTTTTCAGCCCTCACTGGGACATCAACTCCAGAGGGAAGGAGTTTTTCTTTCTTTTTGGACTTTTAAATTTAATTTTTGACAATTTCATACATGTATGTAATGTAGTATGAACATATTTATTCCATTATCCTCTGCCATTCCCCTCCCATCCTACAGGGCCCCCTCTTTCTATTATTTCCTCTCTTAATTTCATGTCCTTTATTATTATTATTATTATTCGGATTGTCATAGCTACTGTGTGTTCATGATCACAATGGCCATGTTTTATCCAAAAGATGAAATTCCATGGGACTCCTCCCTACCCTCCTGCTTTTGCAATCATTCCCCTCCCTTTCCTGCTATGTTCCCTGGCTCTGGGTAGAGGATGACATAGATGTCCTGTTTAAAGCTGAACACTTGTCATGTCTTCTCAGCATTTGTCCACTTATGAATCTCTGTATTTACAATCCCTTGCTACAGAAAGAAACTTCTCCGGCCAACATTAGTCTAATGTTCTAAATTTAAATATTAATTAATATATATTAATATACAGAAGGCAGTTTGGCTTCATAACCATCTTGCTTAATGTCAGCAGTAAGTTCATCCCTACAGCCTATAGCATGTCAATTTCAGGAGATGAGTGTTTCCTCTCTTTTGTCCATTGATGTCTCCACTCATAGTTGTACCAATTGCTCACATTTTGCTCTTTAACCACTTCTGTGTTTGGTAGTTCTATAGCCTTTTGTTTCTACCCTATCTCATGTTATAATATCCCCTTCTCCCTACATTCCAGCTGGCATTGTTTCTGGACATCAAAGGCAGCTGTGGCCTTAGGGCTTTCCTTATTGGTGGAAGTTATCCACAAATTACTTTCACATCTGACTCTCTCCTGTACTCCCAACCTGTGCTGAACAGCCACCCTACCATGATACCGTGATAGCACTATTCAAATTTGAACCCTGCCTCTTCCTGCACATGCATTGCATACTTTTCATACTCCTGGAGCTCATCACGCCTCCACCCTGCTATTTCTCTGTAACGCCACGTCAAATATGTACTGTTAGTCCAAGGTTGTTTGGGTTTCCCCCTCATTGCCCCATGAAATGCTAGAATTCTAAGCTGCCTGAAGGCAGTCATTATCCTCCTTTGTGCTCACTGACCTACCCCTAGTATCTAAAGACCTGAATTACACCTGGCACTCCATATGTGTTGAATAAGTGAATTGTCCTAAAAGCAATTTCTATACAGGGCATACCAGATTTTAGGCTGTTCCACTCAGCTCAAAAAGCATGCATGTCATTATAATAAGTTGTTTGAATTTCAAATAGGAAATCGAATTTGAAATAAAAAAAATATAATAAGAAGCAGGTGTCTGAGAAAGGTTAAGTAGTATAAGGCATACATCTCTGCTTTTTTGATGAGCAGGATGCTAGAATGTAGGTTCTTGATAAATTTCAGCTTGAAAATCTCTGAGAAATGTTTATTATCATATGCTGTTTGAAACTAAATGTGCATACACGTGTGTGTGCACACACACACGCACACACACACACACACACACACACACACACACACACACATCTACCTTCATGTATAAGATTGCCTCTGGTGCCCAGGGAAAATGAGAGGAAATGACTATTAAATAACTAAGGAAAATATTCATGATTTATCAGTCCAGTGAAACGGAAGACCAGGCGCCCATTTGACAGAGCAGGCAGAATCATCCTTAACCAGATTGAGTCCAGTGTGGCGGCTGTTCACTGACCAAATGTTTACAGGGACAGTTGTGTGTCTAAGCATGATCCTAAAAGCCAGAAACTTCAGAGGAATACGGCAGCCCCTTCTCCTCATCAGCTGAGAGACAGGAAATACTCAGGAAATAATTTTCTTCGTGTGAAAAACCAAAGTATACATTCTTCCTTCCACCCAGGGACTGAGGGTCTGGCCAGGAAATGTGGAAGTGGATGTCTGTACTCTTTGTGGTTAGCAGAGATTCACAGTACTTTAGAGCACAAAGAGACCTTCATAATCATGTCCTCTGATTGCAGCCCCATAGGAAAGAGAAAGTAGTACTAAGCTGAAAGAGTATCTTAGCTGCTTTAAAGGGATGGACTGAGCCAGCCCCAAGATTACTGAATCCCCTGATCACAATCTTGCCCCCACACTGGTGTCATTACTGGGGTCCTAGTTAGATCTAGAGAGTCAATATCATAAACTTTACTGTTTAATTCAAAGAAGGAAAAAAATGTAAAAATCCCATGTTCTCACAGTCCCCAAAACTCATTTTGATATTTAAATCCTTACATTTTAATCCTCAATTTTATCTCTTCTAAATTAATAATAGAAATATAAACATAATTTCTCAACCAGTTATTGTGTGCAAGCCCTGTTCAAGATGAATTATTTATTCAAATTTTACCCAATAACATAGGTAGGGTTAGAACTACTTTACAAAGGAAGAAAAGAACATTCCAGAAGTTTGGACAGAAACTAACTTACCCAAAGCTAAGTAGTAGCCCAGCATAGCCAGTTCAGTCTTTATGCCCAGACTAGTCAGTCTCCAAGGCCAGAGCTATTTGCCTTGTCCCATGCTGTATCCTTATCCTCTGTCTCAGAAATAAAATTTGTCCCTTTCCTCATCATAGATTCATACTTCAACCCTTAAATCATGAGGAGTAATAATTTGCCAGTTTTAGTTGCTAGGTTTTGATGGAGGTGAAGTAACACTGTTAGTATTTGAATAACAGACATGCCTGACACCCTGTGATTGTATTTTTCAACAAGGGGTTTGATGAAAAAGGCCTGTCAAGAGCTATGCTTCTCTCCGGCCATTTGGAGGACCTAGGCTGTGTAGAGTAGTCCCACACTGGTTTTTATTGGCCTTTCCTTCCTAGAATAACATTTCCAAAGCAGACCAGATCTGTAGATTGCAGGTGTATTCGTTACTTGTTTATTGCTGTGATAAAGTACCGTGGCTAAAGGCAACTTAAGGAAGAGTTTTGGCTTAGGGTTCCAGGGCTAAATGTCCAGGGAAGGCATGGCAGCAGGAACAGGAAGCTTAGAGACCAGACTTCAACTATGCATAGGAAAGGGAGAGTGGATTTGGAGATGGAACAAGGTTATCAGTTTGCAAATCCCATCTCAGTGATGTGCTTCCTCTAGCAAGGCTGCACCTTTGAAGGTCCCTTAACCTTCCTAAACAGCACCCCTGACAGGGGACCAGTGGGATAGGAGACATGTCTCAAACCACCGCTTAGGGTAAGGTACAACACAGTTCTACCTTTAAGAATGAACAGGTATGTCTGTGAGGAGACTGTGAAGGCAGCCTTGGTCCATGATGGAGGCCAGGACAGCAAAAGTGGTGTCTCTCAGGAAGGGGAGTGGGCAAGCAGATGCATTCATGCTCTCAGACAGTTCATCTTTGGCATCCATTTCTACCCCAAGTCAAGATGCAATTTCTTATCAGGATCTTTGCCAGTGAAATAATTTGGCTTAGGAAGAGCTTTGCTGGTCCTGGCAGTTTCTGGATAACTTCCAGAAATACAGCCATTGGGGCTGTCCAGCATCTTCCTGGGATTCAGCTCTGAGAGCTGGGATGTGGCTTGCAAGGACTGCATCTCCTAGCTCTGTTTCACATCTGCACTCTTCCCTCTGGGGAAACTTGAAGGTGAAAGACCATAAAGGAAGAGAATCTTGGTTCTGTTCTTTATCCACTGTCCCATCATCTACTGCCAGTCTATATTTCTATAGACACTAAACATGTAAACAGCATTATTGTGTGGGCTCCCTCCCCCCACCCAGAAGATAACACTCCATTATGAAGAGGAAAAAAAGAGAACTTATTTTTTTGGTACTCCCAAAGGATTCCCTTTGTTTAGTTTCTGACTTCAAATGGAGACCTTGATGTGGGAAGGGTAAGGCTCTGTTTTTTAGCAGTCACTGTATTGACTTTCCTATTTCCCCACTGACAAGTCCAATTCCTGCCACCTTTTTGGCTAGCTAGCTGGCTCCTCTGAAAATGTGAATAGTGGCTTTGAAGGGGCTGCCCAATAGAGTATGGAAAGGATTTGCAGTGTTCACTAGGATGTTCCTGGTAGGATTTTCTTGTTATTTTCTACTGTCTTGTTCTCAAACGCTACAATCAATCAATTCAGTTGAGTGTATTGGTCCACACAGCAATCCCCATTCGTGGAGACTTCTGTTTTATCAGTCTTTACTTTGACCCATCATGTGTCTATCAGTTATACTCGAGTATACGTATATCTACAACCCGCTTTGATTTCCAGGGCCCAACAATTGCAGGGGTGACACCATCCTATTCGTTTATACACATATAAGCATGTGTAAGTGCACAGAGAGCAGTGGGGCTAGCACAGCCAATCGTCTGGGATCAGTGATGCTACATGCACAGTTGCTTTGAGGACTTCAGAATGATCTTTTTAGAATGTTTTCGTAAGTGGGAACACATCTTGGTGGGGAGAAAGATGGGGGTGCTAAGGGAGCTCACTGGGGCTCAGTGTTAGTGATGCTCTGCACCTGCACTCTGCATTTTCTCCGCAGCGAAATGCTTTGCTCAACGTGGTTTTGCTGATCAGCATCTTTCTCACTCATTCAGAACACGCAGGTCTGTGTTCCTGTTTCCTACTTACTGATTTCCACTGCAAGAATTGAAACACATTTAGAGGCCAACAGAAAAGTAAGATATCCGTGCCTAAGACATTGCCTTCCTAAAACTCTCCAAGAACGACTTTATCATCACGTAGAGTCTTATGACACGTCTTCACTGCAGAAAAACATGGGTCAGAGATCTCAGGAGGGTTCTGTTAGTTAGACAGCAGCCAAACTTGAAGTGCAGTGTGGAGCTTTCATTTGTTTCCCATACACACCACACACACACACACACACACACACACACACACACACACACACACACTTTATACACAAACTGCATGATCTTGAATAAAAAGTATAAACTCTCACCAAACAACCTTATAAATACAAAATTGTACATTTAACAGCCTGCTTAAATTTAGCACTGCGCTCAACAATGAGAAGAAATGACATGTTTCTCCATGTGCATATATCCACTTGGCTTTAAATATACATCTATTTTTTTTTTAATTCTTTAAACATTTCTGTCTTCTCTTGTGCATGTACAGCATGCGAGCAGAGGTCAGAGACCAACTTGTGGATGCTGACTCTCTCCTTTCATTATATAATTCCCTAGGGGTTGAACTTAGGTCAAGCTTGGTAGCAAGAGCCTTGACTTCCTGAGCCATCTTGCCGGACCTCATACTTTTTAAGAAACACATGGATCAAAATGTAACTTTCATCATAAAATATACAGCAGTCCCAAAGTATACAGTGTCCCTTCAGCTTATTGACACCATGAAATCTTGAGGAAATCGTATCTGTGACACCTGCATGCTATCCTTGAAGGGACCTTGGAGGCAGCACAGAACATACCCTGACATCAATTTCAAAGCACAAAGGGGATTTATTACCCTGGGGAGACAAGAAGAAGTAGGGTTGTGTGGGAGTGGGGTGGGGTGGCTGCCTTGGGATCAGACAAAGACAGCAAGTAGCAGGTGTTTCAGTGGGAGTGGGTTTCAAAGAGAAAAGGTGAAGTCTGTGCTAGGGTGAGTTGGTAAGTCCTCATTGGACAGGTTAGCCAGTGTAGCCAAATAATGAATTTTAATTGCTGGACCTTGGCTTTTTGATAGCTGGACCTTGATGTTTTAGTCAAGCATAAGAAAGTAGGCATATAAGGGAGTAGACTTGGTGACCAGCTTTCGGGATGTAATCTAATGGAGTGAGGAAGAAGGATGGAGAGAAGACAAGACCTGCTGGTGCCATGTTTGCAATGCTTGGGCCTGTTAGAGAGGCCCTCAATACTTAGCAGAATGGGACCACACTATATATTGCCAGGAAAGATATTTAAGGAAATGATCACTCACCAGCTTTCCCAAGCTCTGTCTGTTATTTACTTCTGATGAATCAGTAGGGTGGAGAGAATAAATAATATCAAAATTTCAGGGCCTGGGGGGATCACAGAATCTATGGGTTTGTAGACACCTTTCATTTTGTTTGGTCCCCCCACATTGAAATAACCTTCAAGCATCCTTGTAAAGCATATTGCAGTAAGAGAGTATCATAAACTCAGGCCCCATAACGACCCTCAAACAACCATGGGTAAACAATTTCATGTATTCAGAAGAGAATGCTTGAAATTTAAGGAAGGCATGCCTAAAAGGGATTCCTCCTTTTAGAAATCTGAATGGTGACAATCCCTAATAGGGCTTTCTACGAGTCCTGCAGTTCAGGGGCAAATGTAGCAGCTTTACTTTCCCACTTCTTTGCTCAATAATATCTTTTCCACGCATACCATATAATAATTAATCTGTCAGAGTCATGATTAAAACATATAGCCATTACAAAAATGATATCTAGTCCTATAAGAACCTCTATTTGATGTGTGTGTATGTGTGTGTGTGTGTGTGTGTGTGTGAGAGAGAGAGAGAGAGAGAGAGAGAGTTGATAGGGATTGTTTGTTTATTTGATTTCTGTGTTTTACAAGAGTAACCATAGACATATTTTTTTTCCACTTTTAAGTAGAGGAAAATGCTCCATAATAAGAAATACCAAAAGAGAATCTCACAGAAAGGAGGGTAGGAACCCTCAGTGTCTCACTACTTACTGTCACTAAACAGTCATGAAAATATGGCAAATATCAGAGCCTCTCATAGAGAACTGAGGATGGGACAAACCCAAAAAGCATGGAGGAAAGGATATACTAAAGATAATAGGAAATAATAAAATGAAATAGAAGTCCAAACTGAGATGTACAACAATCCCACCCATGTATCCACCCGCCTCTTGGAGACTCTCTCGCGAGCTGAACGGGAGATCAGGTCTGACCCTGTGTCTCACCTGCTATTTCTGCCACGCCCAGCACTGCTCAGTAAATGTACAGTAAGAGCCACGTATTCAGTTTAAATGTTGTGGTGGTCACACTGAAAGGAACGGAAAACTCGGAAACAATTAATAATGGTTTGTTAACCAATATGCTTAAAATCCAACCATTTGAACATGTAATCAACATTGGCATTCTTTTTCTATACTGGATCTTAAAATCGTCTTTAGATCTCTTACTTCGAGGATCTCTCAGTGAAAACTCACTTAGTTTCAGTTGTCTAGTAGCTACAAGCTGCCTGTCTACCAAATGGATAGAACAAACCTGTGCCCAGGCAGCGTGCTGTGCTATTTCAGAATTATTTAGCCTTTGCTGTGACTGGTTTATCATATTTGTTTCTTAACTTGTCTTTTGGGGAAAGATAAAGCCTCACATACCTATAACTGTTTCATCTGCAGTCAGTGTGCTACAAATTGGGAGCAAGTCTTCCATGAGTGACTTCGTCACTGGCTTCTGAGTCTTCCCCAGCCAGATGTCCTGCCATCAGTCAAGCATTGGGGTTTTTAATAGCCACATACTTGATACATCTCAAAATGTTGCCAAATTACTTTGCATATTGGTGTTTGTTTACACAACAGATATTCTCTACAGGCATTTCCATTGGCCTAGAATTTCACGTTGATACAGCAAAATGGACTAGATGCACCTGAAGATAAATTTCTTTAATTATGAAACAGACCATGATACTCGTTTCAAATATCAGAACACTGTAATGTATAACACCCACAGAGGTTTCACTGTCAAGTTTTTCCTGGCCCTCCCACAGAGCCCACCATCAATACAACAATCAATACACTTCTTCAACAGAAGAAAGTTCATCTCAGTCATTGTAGGAGGAGACTATTACTCCCCAAAGTTGCAACACTTGCTATTTGATATTTTAGTCAATTGTCAGTGTTGTTAATACTGATGGGAATCTTCACAGGGTGATTATGCTTTTTACTTCTTAGAAATTACTTAGTGAGACTCCACAGAGACTTGTTGACGCTCGTGTTTTGGCATGTGAAGTCACAGAAGAAAATGTACCAGTTTAAGACTGAACTTGTGGATCTATAGGCTTAGCTTCTGCTACCTGGGTCTGAGCTTTGGCTTTTCTTCTTAGAAGATATGCCTCTGCATCTCAGCTCCCCAGGCTTGAGGGGAAACTGGGAATGGTGATTAAAGCTGTAAAGATGATTTGACAATATAAGATATACGACCATACTTAAAATGCAGAATTATGTTAGGAACATTAAGAGTCACAGTAGGTCCTTAAAACTTATAAGCTTTGACATCCTGACCATGTGATAGCATTTCTAAAGCTCTAAGGTGATTCTTTCAAAAAAATCCCAGGTGAGCTGCTTCTCAATAAACTTCTATCAGCATGTTGACTGCTATCCACAACAGGCCAGGTTAAAGCTCTGTAAACACACAGATGTGGGGTGACCCAGTTTGGATTTAATCTCCTCACTTTCTGAATCTGGAGAGGGTATCAAAAGGCCAAGTTTCTCTCCCCTCAAGTTATAATCTTTTTACCATTTTTACTCAGCATGGGGGGAAGTGTCCTCTAAACTAGAAAATGGAATAGTAAGGTTTCTGGAGAGAAGATATTTCAAATGGGAGTGTCAGCCCAGGCATGGTCTCCTCTTCCCTGGGCTGTGGAGATGAATCTCACTTTTTGATCTTCAACAGAAAGATAAGCTACTCTCTCCTGTCTTGTCATTTAGATTTAAAGCTTCTTTCTTTGAAATTGTGTTTGTTAAAGCTATAAATATGTTGCTCACATTATCCATCTGCTGATATTATAGTGTTCTGGAGCCTGAACTGCACTTTTAGAGACTTGTCAATTAATTAAGAAAATAATATAAGACTGCCAGACTTATGATGTAAAGTTAAAATATTTCCTTTTGAAAATACTAATAATAAATAATATAGGAACCAGTATATGCCATGCATCTGTTCACACCAATAATGTTCCTTTCTTTTTTGGTTTCGTTGTTGTTTTATTTGTATTTTTGAGACAGGGTCTCTGATGGGAGGTGTTATTCTGCAAATATGTTTCTCATACTGGTTAATGAATAAAGCACTGTTGGGCCAATGGGAAAGCAAGATAGGTGGGGCTAGGAGACAAGGAGGAAAGAGGAAGTAGGAAGGAGGAGTCAACAGGTAGAGCCCGGAGAGAGAAGATGCTGGCCGCCATTCTCTGGTAAGATGAGCCACGTGGAAATACTTAAATAGTAGAAATGGGTTAATCATTAAGACAGAGCTAGCCGGTAAACAATAATAGTAACTGGCCAACAAGATTGTATCAAATGCAGAGTCACTTCATGTTATTGGGGGCTGGCGGGACCGGGCTTGGCGGCTGGTGGGAAGAACAAAGAATGGGACCAGGTGGCCTGAAGGAAAAACCTGCTCCTAATGGGTCTCTCTACACAGCCCTGGCTGACTTGGAACCCACTATACAGACCATGCTAACCTCGAACTCACAGAGATCTGCCTGCCTCTGCCTCCCAAATGCTAAGATTAAAGGTGTGTGCCACCACAGTCAGCAACAGTAATGTTATTAATCCCACTTTATAAATGAGAGAAGTCAAGCACAAAGAGGTTAAGAGCTCACCTAAGGTCTCAGGGTTGCCTGTCTATGAAGTAAGTGTTTGAATGCATGGCATTCCAGATCTTGAGGCTTAAGGGTCTTTAGCCTCTCAAAAAAAAAAAAATATATATATATATATGTATATATATATGTATGTATGTATATGCACACACATACATATATTAGTAGCATATGTTAAACAACCTCATCTTAATTTATACATTTATACATTTATACATTTATACATTTATACATTTATACATTTATACATTTATACATTTATACATTTATATATATATATACTGCCTCAGGAAGTACAGGCCTTATAAACTACTAGGGGACACAGGCAAGAATATCATGAAAATCAACCATAATGCCAATGAGGCCTCTACTGCATTGCAATGTTTTATTGCTCTTACTTTTGAATTAGGGAATATTTTTTCTTTGTCTCCTCACATATGCTATCCAAATTATAGAAAGAGGGCACACCACACAGTTTATATATAAAATAGGCCTTTCTTTCTTTCTTTTTAATTACAACAGGAAATCGTTACCCAAGCCTAGCTTTCGAATATGTGCTATACACAAAACAATTTATCTACTAGAGTTCATGGGCAGCTGGACTGGGGAAAAAAAAAAACACATTAATTATCATTCAAGTGGAAATGCCCCCATAGACATACCATTTAATTAACAGAGAGGCTAGTATTGGAAATGAATGATTTGAGGCAAGACAGAGAAAGAGAAATGTGTGAGATAAACACTGGGGTGATTTAAAGATATTCTTGGTGGATAAACCTAAAAACATAGGAAATATCTCTTTATCTTATAAACTTGTAGAAATATAAAGGTTCCTCAGACGGGGAAAGCTCGGGTCTCTTCCTTGCCTCCATTTAAAGCATCTTCTGTGAGCTGAGTGGATGCGAACAACATGGTTCAGGAGCGTGCGAGGCTGGAAACTCCTACTCCCTTGAATTCAAACTCTGAGAAGATGAGAGCTAAAATCACCTCATGCCGCACGGTTCCTCCATCTTTGAAACCCCTTGAAATCTGTAGCTCTGCCAAGATTATAAATAGAAGTGGCGTGGCAGCCGAGAATTGATCACTCTGCTAAATGTGCTCACCGCATTCGGGATGGTTTTACGAAGCTCGGCAGCAGCTGGGGCAGCGGTGACTGACCCACCGCCATCACTGCTGTTGCTACAGCTGCAAAATACCTTTCTGTTTTGTCTTTATTTTCTCAGAAGACCCAGGGAGATCTTTCCCAAAGCATTATAAAAAAATAAATTAAATTATAGCTCAAAGGTCATTTTTTTTGAAGCAGTCTGGGAGACAGAATCTGAAATGAAATTGCACAACACCCCCATTGCATTCCTGAAAATAATCTAAAAGCCAGAATTCTGGGGCCCAGTTTGGCATTATAGGTGGGCTATAATAGATTTTTGGGACACTATCAAATTTTGTGTTACCAGTCTAGGAAACATCATCCTTAATAAAATAGGCCAAAGCCACATCCAGCTCTGGGGTGAGGTCATTGTTGAGTAGATGTGGGAAGAGGAAGAGGTGCTGTCAGTTATTATTGCTGGCCTTAGTGTCTCCTTGTCTTCTCTTTTGCATTCTCCTCCCCCTCCCCCACTTTCAGCATCTAAAGTTTGAAAGTAATAAGGTTCACAATTTAATTTAATTCAAGAAGAACTTCTATTTGGAATCAAGAAACCTAAAAGAAAGCTATGTATAGATAGAGGGAGATATACACATATGTACACAGCATCTTCATGACAAACTTTAGCATTAGAATAAGAAGCCAGGCTGCAGCACACAGACAAGGTCCTCCATGACCAAAAGTCAGTCCCCATTGTGGGGTGTCGGTGTACCTTCAGCTTGGAGGCCTGTCCCAGTGGTTTTCCTCCATCACAAAATGGTCATCCCTGGGAAAAGTGCTTTTCCGATTGCTTAGCTGAGACACCTTCAAATTTCAAAAACAATTAACATAGGGAAATAGCCACTGAAAATACAGAAGTCAAAACAGATCAGTTAGGAAAAGCAAAACTTCATTTCAAATAGAATCTTACACAAAGGGTTAGCAGAAAAGTTGTAAACCCTGTGACTACTCTACAAGTGTAGAGAAGGGAAACTCTACTTTCCTACTGAGCAGCCCACCAAGAAGACCCAGGGGCTCCTGAATAGAGCTGCGGTTGGAGCCCCCAGGGAATCACTACATATTCAGTAGAGAACACGCGATAGACACTGCCTTTTTGTTTTCTGGGGTTTTTGTTTGTTTTGTTTGTTTGTTGTTTGTTTTTAACACATTGCATATCTACAATTCTCAGTCTCTCTCAGGAGAAAAGTGCTAGGTATATCCCATCCTTTCCTTCAAAGTCATGGCTAGGACTATACTCTATTCCTCTCCCATGAAGCTTCAGGTCTGGTCCGATACCTGTATGCCGTCCCCTTGTGAGGATGCCACACTTAACATTTTTCAGCTGCATCTGGGTGTGACTTTGCCTCAAATACATAATGCTTGTCTTTGGTGCAATACCATCTTAAGAAATAAATTTGTTAGCATTTGAATAATAATGGAGTGCCAGAGAAAAAATTGTCTCCCACTAAATGAAGTGATTCTCATCCCCTCTAAGATGATGTTTTAGAGACCCCCCCAAATAAATAAATTAAATAAATAAATAAATAAATAAATAAAATGTTCACCTTATTGACTTGGAAGAAAAAATAAAACTTAGGGATATTAAAGAGGTTTCTGAACTGAAAATTAACCAATTGCTAAAATGTAAGTGCTGTGGATGATGCAAAAGGGTGGTGGGAAATATTGACTGGAATAATAAGTGACTATCTGGAAATACAATGTCAACATGGATTCTGAAGGAAAAAAAAAGAAAGAAAGAAATGAACATTCCCAGTAAGTATCTTGGGAAACTGTGGCATACTTGCCAGGAAGAAATTTTCATCCTGGGTGATAAATGCCCAGATTGATCTCATCTTTATTCAAAACAAACTTATAAGAAGAAATTTATGTGAACTTAGATCCTGGACAAAGGAGTCATTTCCCACTGAGAGGACTTCAGTGGAACTTCTCCAGTTATCTTCAGCAGCCTCCAATTAGAGCTGCATCTAACCCTGTACCACGTGATCTCTGCCCAAGGCATTTGGGGGAGAAGGATAAATATTGCCTTTCATCCTGTTGCAATAATAATTTTGAAATACTAACCAACATATTATCCTTGGACTTTTATCTTTCACCTTCCACCCCAGCTGCATTACACTTTTAGCCAGAGAGAGGGAAAGGGAATAAAAGTTAAGGGGAGGGACGGGGAGTGGATGGGGAGGAGAGGGAGTTGAGTAGGGGTAGGAGAGGACAGAAAAGGAGAGGAGAAGACTGGGAAGGGGAAGGGTGGGGGAAGAAGAGAGGAAAGGAGAAGACAAGGAAGGAGAGGAGGGGAGAAGAAGAGAAGATGGGGAGAGGAGAGTTAAGGGAGAGGAGGGAAGGGGAGGGGAGGGGAGGGGAGAGTTGGGGAGAGGGATAGGAGAGAGATTACTATTGTTGGCTTTGGTCTTTCAAAACTCTAAGTGAAAAGTTTGAAGGGGTCAGGGATGACTCGAGAAGTCGCCCTCATCTTTGAAGATTTTGCACTATTAAATAAAAATGCCTAAGGCCATGTTGTTCTGTCTGGAACCCCCTTCCTCCAAAACAACAGGTTTGTTCACTGAGGCCCTGGCTTCTTTCCAACTGTGCAGCACTTAGCAGAAGGAGATGCTGGAGCCTTGGCTGTTCCTTTCTTGGTATCATTAATGGGTACCAAACATGCTTCATTCCTGAGTGCTCCATAGTTTGTTATCCATCCATGATCCAAAATTCAGGGCGATGATTGCTTCAGCAGACCTCGAAGTTCAACGCTTAAAGCCCTAGAATTTTATTCATACATCTCATGACCTCAGTGACACTCCCTAAGATCCTTAGTTTCCTCTATGAAGACAAAAACCAGAAAAATGATTGTTGTGTTTGCCTCATACAGTGGTGATAAAGATTAAATTAGATGCTGCTAAGGCATTTGCCCGGGGGTGTTGACTCACAGGACATGAGCACTGCTGGTTTATATGTGACAGCAAGTCACATAAGATCCCGCAAATTGTGTTTCCAGTAAGTCCTTTCTGGCTAGTTGAATTGTAACCCTATTTTAAGAGTCCCCCGAAGTTAGGCATATGAATGCCTTTTCGATTTTCTCCCATGCCCACAGCTTACAGTGTCAGGGACAAGAGACCGCCTTTGGTGTGTACTGCCTGAGGCTTGCACACCTTTCCAACTGATTCTTCCAGACCCTGCTAATGAAATGTAAAGAATGTCAGACAACAGGCTTGGCGAGTTCAGGGAGGAAAGGAGACTGCCAGAGATGTGGTCCCAGTGAACTCTCAAAACCACCAGTACTCTTAGCTTCTACTTGTCTTGGGTAAAGCCTTTATTAGATTTTTTTTTTTTTTTAAAGCACGCAGGCTTGTGCAAACCAGCTTCTCAGTAAACTGTGTAGACACTTCCTGGTTACCCGAAATGTGGGAATAATCGTTCAACTGGTCCCATTTCTATCCCGACTGGAAACAGGAAACGCATGGGGTGCAGTTTTAAACAAAAACAAAGAGACCGAAAGATAAACCAGATTGTCCCAGGGTTCAGGAGAGGTTTGTGCTAGTGTTAGAAGGTTCAGATCTGGTGGATCCTCCCCCACTTTCTGCCATTCCAGAAATTCCTTTGGGCGGGGGGGGGGGGGACGGGGGTCGGGGACGGGGGACGAAGGGCGGCTCTGAACTGCACGGCACTGCCATCTTCAGGGTGAACAGGGAATACATTTTTCCGGGTCAGTCAGATAAATCATCTTCCTGAATGCTTCATTTAAACATAATCAGATGCTTAAAACTTTCAGCAGACAGTCTGAGACAAATTTTTTTTAGTGCTCTCCATGTTTGAAAAGTCAGAAGACACATGTGTGTGTGTGTGTGTGTGTGTGTGTGTGTGTGTGTGTGTGTGTGTGTGTGTGTGTAATATATGAACATTAAAATATATATAATATTTGCCGATTGGAAAGTCCTTAAACTGGAAAGCTTAAACAGCTTGCACTGCACCGCCAGGTGATGGAGCAGCACAGACGCAAGCACATTGTTCTGAAAAAGAATTTTTTTTCCTTAAAAAGAAAGGATGAAAAGGATGAATTTAATGGTTCCTTGGTGCTGTTGGAACAGATGGTGTGATTAACAACTAGTGTGTTAGCCATCTCAGGAGCTCGCTGAGAGTAAACAAATGCATCGGGGAAAATCACTTTCCTCCCCAAAGAGTTTTTAGTTCGTTTTATTACAAAAATTTGAAGGTCTGCATTTTGAAAGTTGGATCTCCTTAGGGGATAGTGGGAATAAGAAAGGAGGGGAGAGTTTTGGGAGGAAGACTTAAAAAGACTATTCTATTTCTGATGAAGAATGCGGATGCCCTCACAGAGCCAAAAAAACGAACTGGGGGAAATCCAGGCTGTCGCTGTCATCAAGATGCTGGAGGTGGGTGGTGCATGGTTCTGCACACATGCCATGAAGTAAAAAGGTCAGGTTCTCTTCCTGGCTCCACACCAGCTGTAAAGGCCCGCAGGCCATCCTTGCTCTCCCTGGACTGCCTTTTCTTTTGTTTGAAAAAAATCTGAGTGAAAACCAGATGAGTTGAACAGCTGTGCTTCAGAAACTTTAATGTGCACCTGGGGATCTCATTAAGATGCAGATTCTAACCTGGGGTAGGGTCCAGACTTTGAAATTCTTACAGGCTCCTAGGTAACGCTGAAGTTGCTGATCCATGGGCCCTGTGTTTACCACCAGGCCTCTAAGAGCCTTCCAGTGGTGATGCTTTTAAGCATCTCATAATAAGCTAGGTGATGCAGAGCTAGCTGAAAAGAGGCAGTATCTGCCTTCCCAGGGTCTGCAACTCAGAACTATGTGCAGATAAAAACACTTAATAATCATACCATACATTGTACTGATTTTTTAAAAAGATTTTTTTTTTATTTTCAAGTATGTTTCCCTGTGAGGGTATTACACATGAGTGCAATATGCAAGGAGGCCAGAAGAGGGTACCAGATCCCCTAGATGTAGGTAATATTGAGCCACCGGAGTGGTATAAACCAAATCCAGGTCTTCTGCAAGAGTGGTACACAACGCTGAACTGCTGAGCTGTCTTTCCACCCCTGTTGCATGGATTTTGAAAAGTACATCAAGGGGGTTTGTTTTGTTTTTTAATCTGCTAAAGGATTGGCCTGGAAGGGACCACAACCACGGTCCATACATTATCTATATTATATAATTAATAGTGAAAATGGCTTTGGCAAGCAAATGAGATGAAGAAGGAGTCTTCAAAGTTAGATGCAGAAGCTGAATATGTGAGCAAGAAGGTGAGTTTGAGTCACCAGTTAGATCAATCCCAAGACTGGAGGGGAGTTAGGAAAGGCATCGGCAACTGGATAGGAAATCTTGGGGAAAACATCTATGTCACATGCCTGGCTTGTATCCAGAACACATGAAGAGTTCTCAAACCCCAACAGTATAAAAAGCATCCTAGGCCAATGAGACAGCTCAGTGAGTAAAGGTACTCTCACCAAGCCTGACTGAAAGACAGCCAGAGTTCAAGCCTCAGGATGGGAAGTGAAATCTGACTCCTGCAAATTGTCCTCTTGTAAGACCTGCGACAACGTGGTCCCTCCCACTCCCACTCAGGAAAGGTGGTCCCCCCAAATCACTCACGAGAAGCGGTCTTGATGCAAACACATAAGGTTCTTTATGTTCCAGTATACTGGGGCCGTCAGCCACACACCATGCAGGGTAGAGGGCTCAGCAGCTCTAGCACAGAATTGAGACAGCTTTTATAGGGTTACAACCAAGCCCGCGCATTGTGAACCAATCACCTCAAAGCATCCAGTGCGGACCAATTACTTTAAAGTATCCAACCCTGCCCTTAGCCCAGGAAGTCTGCTTTTGCACAGGCTTCTGGGTGTTCATTCACTACTGTAAACATTAAAGTAGGTGACCGTCTGCTTGGGATTTAAGACTCCCAGCTTCCTGGGTTTTCTGGGGAATTAGGCTGAATTTTTCCATCCTAACACTCTGAGTGCCACATGCACTATGGCAAGTACCCCCCCCACACACACACACAGATAAACATATAATCAATTAATAAATGTAATTTTTTAAAAATAAAAATATTTTCATTTGAAAGTGGACAAAGATAGTGACTCAAATGGGAAATATAAATGGCAAAGGAATGAGAAATTCAGACTGAAACCAACATGAAGCACCTATCACAAGGACTGGAGAAATACTGACAATACCAAATGATGTTATGATTGAGAATAAATTAGATCACTTACAGGCACATCTCTCAACAAGACAACACAAAGGTGATAGAGGGTATATGTGGGGCAGCACATGGCAGTTTCAGGGCAAGAAATAGCTATGTAACGACTTCAGATCTGAATGTGTCACCCTGCAAATCTTACAGATGTGCTAAACACAGACTTAGATGCTTAAGACAATTTATGGACTGGCCATGGTGGCTCATGCCTTTAATCCCAGCACTCTGGAGGCAGAATCAGGTGTATTTCGGTGAGTTCGAGGCCAGCCTGGTCTACAGATCCAGTTCCAGGACAGCCTCCAAAGATACAGAGAAATCCTGTCTCAAAAAAAAAAAAAAAAAAAAAAAAAAAAGAAAAGATAAAGACAAGAAAAAAAGAGAAGCAATTTACTTCTCGTTAATTATTTCCAATAATCCTGTGTGTGTGTCATTCATCATTCTTGCATGCAGAGGCCATAGGAGGAAGTCCATCCAGTGTCCTGCTCTAGCACTTTATACCACATACCAGCAATGTTTTTAGCAAGACTGTGGTGCCAAGGATCTGTCTGTGCCTGTTCACTTCTGGGCTGGGGCTGGGGGTGGGGGCAGATGCCTGAAACATGCATGTGTGCTAGGGATCTGAACATAGGTCCTCATGTTTACACAGCACAAGACCTCTTCCCATCCCTTAAGAGTCTAAAATACTGAAAAGTTTACCATTTGAGTAGAACTACTTGAAACCATGATCAATAAAGTAAATATTTCCCAGACACCGCTCTAGTACTCTTCCAGCAAACGTTTAGCTTCAGCCACCCCTTTATATCTTTCTCACAACCCCGCACTCGGCTCCAGCAACTTATCATTTCAAGCCCATGGCACCGTTTCTCTTTCTAATTATCTGTAAATTCTCAAATGAGTCTTTCCCTACAATCTTTAACACACCCAGGGGTGAGTGCAGGGCCCCAGGTCATCACTGACAAGGCCTTGACCTCTGAGAAACTTAATATTCTTATAAAAATAAACCAAGTCAATTGATTCTCCCATGGCTCGCACTGCATAATACTCCTCCAGGAATTTAACAGAAAGACCACATACCAACCATTCCCTAAGGGAGAGGGGGAAGGGAAGAGAGAGAGAGAGAGAGAGAGAGAGAGAGAGGGAGGGAGCTGTAAGAAAATATTCAACCCCCTTAGTGTTAAAAACCCGCAGATTAAGATATGATACCATGTTCCAACATCTCATCTATGTAAACAATAAACAGAGTGATGATGTATGGTGGTGTCTAGGCTGTGGGATAAACAAATTTACTGTTCAAGAGGATAGATAGCTTGGCAGTGTTTAGAAAATGCCTTAAAATGTGCATCTTCTTTGGACTTGTAATTCAACTCCTAGAAATGTATTGCAAGAAGCAATCAAGTAGAGATGTTTGCCTTCCTGTTGTTTAAACAGGGAAACTCTGAGTGCTGGGGCTTTATTACTCCTTCCAGAGAGTGGATAAAAACACTACCCCTTCTCTGACATGACCCAGAAATGTGCATGGTCAAGAATGAATACCTCAAAAAGGAAATTGTCTTACTCAGTGTTTTTATTGCTATGAAGAGACACCATGGCCACAACAACTCTTATTAAAAAACAAAACAAACAAACAAAAAAAAAAAAACATTTAATTCAAGTGGCTTACTTACAGTTCAGAGATTCAGTCTATTATCATCACAGTGGGGAACACTGTGGCATAGCATACAGGCAGATGTGGTACTGGAGCTGAGAGTCCTACATCTTGCAGGCAACAGGAAGTTGACTGACAGTCACACTGTGGGAAGCTTGAGCAAAAGAGACCTAAAAGCCTGCCCTCTTCCTCCAACAAGGCCACATTCCTAATAGGGCCACTCCCTTGGGGGGAGGGCTACTTTCTTTCAAATGACCACATTCTACTTCCTGGCCCCCAAAATATATTTAGCCCAACTTCAAAAGTCCCCGTAGT
Source organism: Cricetiscus sungorus (assembly GCA_030556225.1). Taxonomy (NCBI): domain Eukaryota; kingdom Metazoa; phylum Chordata; class Mammalia; order Rodentia; family Cricetidae; genus Cricetiscus; species Cricetiscus sungorus. The sequence continues at coordinate 3,094,124 of JANBXA010000372.1, forward strand.
CTGCAACAGACTCAAACTAGTTTCAAAGTCCAAAGTCTCTTCTGAGAAGCATGGCAATCTCTTAACTGTAATACCTGTAAAACTCAAAACCAAAAGGCAGATCACATGTTTCCAAAACATAATGGCATAGGGCTGGGATTAAAGATGTGCTCCACCACACCCAACTCTAAGATTTTCTTTAATTCCTTTTTATAAATTGGAAACGTGTCTGGGTGGGGTCTTGCCCTAAGGTCACCACTTCCTTTTATTCATTTATCTCCCTGAACACAAAATTTAGTTCTATTCTGCTTCCCAGTGCTCTCTTTCTCCTCAGAAATTTTATTTTAAATTTATTCTGCTTAATGTGTTCCTTTTCATTATAATTCTTCATTAGAGTTACCAGTAATAACCACACAACAATATTAGGCTGGTTTGAAATTTCTTCTGCCAATAGAATTAATTCAAAACTTTTCACTTTAGCCTCAGGCAGACCAAAAAGGACAAAAGGGACAAGGGCAAAAGCAGCTACTTCCTCCACTAAAGTATCACAAGAATGATCTCTAGGCAATATACTAAAATTCTTCTCCTCTGAAACTTCTTGAATGAACCCCTTTTAATTCAATAACTCTTAGCACCACTGTCTTCCATGCTCCTACAAGTATGGCCCATTAAGCAGTGTTTAAAACATTCTATTGCTTTCCTAACCCAGAGTACCAAAGCCCAAATTCCTCCAAACTAAAGCATGATCAGGCCTATCCCAGCAATACTCCAGTCCCTGGCATCAACTTCTGTCTTACTTAGGGTGTTTATTGCTGTGAAGAGACACCATAACCTTGACAACTTTCATGAAGAAAATATTAAGCTAATTTAAATATTGCACTAACTTTAAAATATTAATAAATGGTTCATTTTAGTTGTGTGACATAACATAATTGGCATACTAAAAAGACAGAAAGGGAATTACATAAACTACAGGCAACACTGACAATAAAACAACAGAATATAGCTGTGTCTGTATCAGAAAGATTGTGGATCATTTTCAAATGAAAAATTCAGATTAGCAATTGATAATGTTTCTATTTTTTGTACAATCTTTTAAAGACAGAAAATTATGTGAAAAGAAATTTATGAAAACACAAGCAAACAAACTTCATGATGTTATGATGGTTATTTCTGAGTAACAGGTTAAAAAATGAAGGTTTTGTTTGTTTGTTTGTTTTGGGGTTTTTTGTTTTGTTTTGTTTTTTGTCTTCTTTATACCTTTCCTATGCTTCCTAGTGTTTTTCAATGAGGGTATACCCAACCAAACTGCTTCTAGAATCAACTAGTCGACCAGTCAGATGCACTTTCTTTATATTAGCATCACTACATTTCTGCCCCTATAAAATTAGCTCAACAGTTCTCAACCGGTGGGTCGAGACCCCTTTGCGGAGGTGTGTGTGTGTGTGTGTGTGTGTGTGTGTGTGTGTGTGTGTGTGTGTGTGTGTGTGTGTGTGTCCAAAGGACGCTTTCACAAGGGTCACATACCAGATATCCTGTATATAAGATATTTACATTATAATTCATAACAGTAGCAAAATTACAGTTTTGAAGTAACAATGAAAATAATTTTATGGTTGTTGGTCACCACAACATGAGGACCTGCATTAAAGGCTCACACCATTAGGAAGGCTGAGAACTGCTGTCTCCCATTTGCAATCCCACCTCCATCAAAGACTTACAGCTCACCAGATGCTTCTAACCACTACCCTAAAGCCTGAGCCACTAGCACGGAGGCCCAGTGTACAGGGAGTGCCTGCGAGTCCCGTCAATGCCCACACCTAAGTGAGCGGATATCAACCTTGTCAGTCCCCTCACAGTGCCCCGACTTTCCTTCATTACAACCTCTGCTGCCATGTTAACAGAAATGGGATTCAGCCTCGACATCTTCTGCCATAGAAAATTGTTATAAAACTTCTAAGTAGTTTTACTTAAAACTAGGTTTCGTTTAAAAAAAAAAAAAAAAAGTAAAACACAACAAAAAAAAACCATGGAGTACCTTTGTTTTTTCAAAGCATAAAATGTTCAGCAAACAAGGAGAATAATCAATCATTTCAGAATACACATATGCATATGCTATTTATACTGATATTCATGACTGGGTGGGATAAGGAAATGAATTCACTGATCTGATTGTTTCCTTTCAAGCCACACATAAAACTTTTCCTTAGGTTCACAGTTTGGTGATTGACATATTAAAAAATAAATCTCACTGCTAATTTCAGAAAATGTTGTGATATGCTGCCACTGAATCATCTATTTGCTCACTTAATAACTGTATCAATTTTTCATTGCGTCTGCCTTAGTGTCTCCCGTAACAGATCTGATTTTAACTTAAACTTATATTTAAAATCAATTGCAACCAAGTTTTCCTGATCAGTGCTTGGATTTTCACCTAAACTGGTGTTTTATCCCCGATAAAATGCTGTGCTCTGGTTGTTTCAAGATGGCCAGCAGCATGTGACTAAATCAGCTCTTGTTCCTGCAGCTGACAGGCTGTGCCATCTGCGGCTGCTCTACTGTTGCGGCTAGGCATTCTTCCCGTCTCGGAAGCCCATCTTACATCTTACCCTGAATTGGGAGCCTGACAGCTGACAGGTAGAGAGCTGAAGCTTTCATTCCATAGCTGACCTTGTTTTTCAGTGTCCCGGTTTTGTTGGGAACCAGATCATCAGTACTCTGGCTAGGCAGCTTTTTTCTATTATTTTTAATTTTGTTCATAATTATGGAGTTCTCTCTGACAGAGATTTCAAAGAAAACACTTGCTTAGGAAGATTTTTGATTAAAAGAAAGAAAGAAAAAAAGAAAAAGTTTTGATGTCATTTTCAATAGTATTTAAAACTTCATGAAGAATGATACAAGACCCTGAACTCTAGCCTAGATGGACTATTACCCATCTTTCTTCAATTATATCACAACCACTTATTTCACACTGTCCCCTCCCTTTCTTATCACCAAAGATCCCATTTCATTCAGTTAATGGTGTCTGCATTTTTATATTTTGACCTGACTTTCCCATTTCCCACAAATGCCAAATATCTCTCTACTGATAAATTGGACAACATTTTCCTGAAATAAATCATGGACTTTCCTCCAATGACTTGGCATCAAATCCACTTCAATGACTATAGCAACTTAGCATGTGCTCTTCTTAATATGGGGGTTACTCTGTGCCCTTGGAATTACTCTATAAATTAAAAAAAAATTAAATCAGCATCTAGTTGTCCTTACTCCTTATCTAGTCTCCATTGCTCCATAGCTAACAGCAACTATTTATCTACTATCATGTACCAGTCACTTTTGAGACATCACGGATTCTTAGTTCAGTGAGACAGGTAGAGAAACCAAGGTTGACTTGCTATTGGTATGAATGTAAACTAGTGCATCTCTAGAATGTATTCACTGGAAATCAGTGTGGAGAAGCCTCAAAAAGGTAAAATGAATCTACCATATAACCCAGCTATAACATTCCTCGTCATATGTCCAGATGATTCCAGAGATACCTGCTCAGCAATGTTCACTGCTGCTCTTTTCACCACAGCCAGGAAATGGAAAACCTAAATGGATGAATGGATAAGAAAAATGCGGTGTGTATAGACACACACACACACACTGGCATACTATTCAGCTGTAAAGAAAAATGAAATCATAAAATTTGCATGCAAATAAAGAGTTGTAGAAAAGTCTATATTGGGTAAGGTAACCCAGACCCAAAAAGTCGGAAGCCACGTGTTTCCTCTCGTCTATAGTTCTTGAGCTCCAAATCTTCAGATGCAAGTATACAACATAGAGTAATAACAGAAACCAGGAGCATATAAAGGGACCATGTTGGAGAGGGGGGAGTGCTTGAGAGGGAAACAGAAAGAAAGATACAAGTGATATGAAGGGAGAGATAGGAAAAATGGGGAGAGGACTGTAATTGAAGAGTAGAGAGGAAGTCAATACAGAAGGAGAAGAGAGGATGGACAAATAAGACTAAAGTTGTTTGATAAAGCCACAAGGAATCATATTGTTTAAATCAACTAAAATTACATTATATATGTGTATATATACATATATATATGTACACACACATGCATATATGTATCTTCAACAAAGTAGAGCCACTTGGACTCATAATGTCCCCCACAAGAGCCATAGACTATCTATCTAATGACATCCCCGGCACTAGACATGAGAAACCTTTCCAGTTGTTGGTGAGAGTAGTCCAGTGACTCCTAAAACGATACAGCCTAACGCTCTTGTCCTTGGCTGCATCGCTGAGGGTAAAGATAAGTCTGTATTGCCAAAGACACCACACACTTAAGACACAAGACTCAGATGATTCTAGCCAGATCTTATTTGAACACCCCTGTCTCAAAGTCTATCTTCCATAGTATCCAAGTTCTACCCAAGCAGGAGGAATAAATAACGGAGAAGCCCATGCAGCTGTGATGCCTATGAGCCAGCATGGCAAAATATTCCTAAAGGTGCAATAGTCACCTATATGTTAGCAGTGTCTAATTGGACCTAGAGCTCACTCCACAATAGGGAAATCATACCTGGTACTGGAAACCTAGACCACTCCTCAGATCTAGCAAAGCTAATGCATCCTGCCACTGCCAATTCACTAGGCCAGCATAATTCCTAACTGCATCCTAAAACTTGCCTTCATCTTAGGATTTCTTCTGCTGTAAAGAGACAACGTGACCACAGCAACTCTTATAAAGGAGAACATTAACTGATGCTGGCTCTCAGAGGTATAGTCCATTATTGTCATGGCAGGAAGCACGGCAGCATGCCCACACACATGGTACTGGAGAAGGAGCTGAGATTTTCACATCCAGATCAGCAGGCAGCAGGAAGTGAAACAGACATACTTCCTCCAGCAAAGCCAGAGCTACTACAACAAGGCCACACCTCCTAATAGTGTCACTCCCTAGGGTGGCATTTTTCTTCCAAACCACCACATCCTTATACCCACAGATAAGTGTAGTTTTCACCCCTCATGTAAGATTCCTCTCTTTGTAACAGGTGGAGAACCATCACAGAAAACCACTTCTAGACTCAAGGCAAAAATCAACCTAAGCCCCGGTGTATATGCTTACAGCACAGCTGCACTGAAGGCTCCGAGAACACCTCTGCAAAGGAGGGGAAAGATTTTAAGAGCCAGATGACCAGGAAGTCAGTTGTGACACTCTATCTCTTGGAAATGGCTGCCTGAACAAGTCCCAAACAATGACAGTGTCAGTGAACATGCTAATGTGTCTAGGGGAAAATCTCATGGGTTCCACTGGGCAAGAACTACAGACAACTTTCGAGTGTTCAGAGAAAGATGAGGCACCTAACCAGTTACCCAATACAAAGTGGTCAGCCCTGAAATCATATGTGCATAAACAATAAAAACAGACTCAGACTCACTCAGACTCAGCAGGTTGTAGTGTGTGTGTGTGTGTGTGTGTGTGTGTGTGTGTGTGTAATTAGCAAAAAAAAAAAAAAGAGGACATAAATTTAAGAGGGAGCAAGGGAGAAACATGGGAGGAGCTTGAGGAAGGGAATATGGAGGGGTATGAGAGAAGGGGAGAAAATTATTTCAATTTTAAAATGTATTTTTTATAAAGAAACAATTGTTCAGAAACTTTAAGGAACTACCCCAAAAACACAGGATGTGACAGAGCTGGGATTCAGAAGCCTGTCTCTCTGTCATGATGACTTCAATCTAAAATTCCTGCTCTGGTGTCTATGTCTGACTACCTCACCTGGTTTGTGGACTTCTTCTCTAGCATAGGCGTGGACTCTCAGCAGCTGCTTGTAATAACAATGATGCCAATGGGACTAAATATGTAAGCATCTCCCCACCCCCTATTTGGCCTTCTCTCTGAGTCCTTAAAGATACTTCCTTTCCTTTCTTCCTTTCTTTTTTCCTTCCTTCCTTCCTTTCTTTTTTAAGAGCTTAATTCTTTTAAGTCTTAGGAGGTTTCTGAAGCTGAGACGACTTTTTCCTGCTTTCTAAACAAAGCTAATTATTGATTTTCAGTGTGGCAGCAAATCAATACACCAGAAAGCAGTTTGTCAGATGATCCAAAGCATGCCGAGCAGTTGTGTTCTTAGAAAAAGGAGTGCCAGGGCTTCCTGTGATGCTTGAGGTGATCCCATCTTCCCAGACTCTCCTTTGTTCTGGGGAAGCAAAAGCTGCTCTGGTGACTACTCACAACACGTTTCCAGCTTTGCCATTCCCCTGAGAACTAACTTATTTTCTGCCATTTGAAAGATGACTTCCCCAGGGTGTAATTGCAATTAGAAGAGCAGATTGGAGAGAACATCAAATCGTGCCAAGAAAAAAAAAATGTGGAAGTGAACTAGGTACAGGCAGAAAACATTATTAATTTTCAAAATATACTTTACAGTAATACAAAGCCAACAGTGTATTCTTGATTTATTTCTATTTTTGTCATTTTTCTCTTGTCAACTAATTTTATTTATCACTTTCTAAATTAATTACCAAATCAAACTGCTGGTTGCATGCCCACTCTCTCTGCAAATCATCTCTGCAGACTTCAGCTGACAATTCTGACAAGTGTAGCTATCCCTTTCTCAACTCTTTAGAGGTCATGCCACCATGTCTACAGAACAAAGCACTGCTTCCTCAACCAAACAACCTTGCTGTTGGGGCCCATCAGCCTGTTGGGCTCCTTGCCCCCAAGGAATCAATTTTTAAGATGTCAGGATTCTTTTAAGGCATTTTTTTTTTTACAAAGATATTGCTGAATGGTGAGATGAAGAACTCTCTAATATAGCAAGATTGGGGTCAGACTCCTTAATCAAATATGTTAAAATGGATTCAACCACAGATGGAGTCTTTGCCTACTTTTTAGGTACTGCCAGATCTACCACTATATGCCAGGGTGCCATTCCTTAGTATGACATCACCTAATTTCCTGTGTGTCTTATATTTCTTTTCAGTTTTCATTCCATTTTTTTTTTTACATTGTGTTTGATACTAGCAAGTCATTTTAAGTTTGTTTTTGGAACACAAGAAGATACAAATAAATAAAATATCTAAAAGAGATCCTAGGTCAGTGTTTTAATTTAATTGTTTAAATAGGGGTTTTAATTGTGAATTGATTGTACTTGAAGTACCTAACAGACTGATAAAGCGCACCTTCAGATGTGTCTGTGGTATTTTCAGAGAGGGTCAACTGAAGAGGGAAGATTCATCATGCATGTGAACAGTAGCATCCATCAGCTTGTGGGAGAGATGGGGAGAGAAACAATGGTTCTCTGCAGGCATTCCCATGTCTCTGCTTTTTGGCCAACAGTGATGAGCACTGCCCTTGTATACCCACTTTTACCACTATGAGGGCAGATGCCTTTCTTCCTTAAAGATTTTTAATATCAGATATTTGGCCACAATATCATAAAAATCTGGTTAAGTGGGATCAATTGCTGTGACTAAAACTGACCGTATTGTTCTCAGATCTTTGGAACTAGTTTGGGGAAGAATGTCAAAGGCTTTGGAAATATGAGATAGACATGTTCTAAAAAATAACGGAAGGGCAGGATGTGTAACAAACAATGATGATGGTAGCTGGGAGACCAGCGTGCTAATAGAAAGGTAGTTGGTAAGATTGTGCTTAGGATGTTCCAGTGGGGTTGAGAATTGGACAAGATGCCATGTATGTTACATTCTTGCAAAGAACCTATTTACATTTCCTCCATTTCCTTAGTTTTTGAACGAGGCTAAACTGACAAGTAATTAATTTGATGGATAAATTACAAGACAGCTTGCCATCCAGGCTATGGCATAGTTATTGATGACTGTTCTAAGTCAGACTTACAATAAGAAATGGGAGCAAAAGGCAGAGCAGGAGGATATTTTTTAACTTTCTTTTTATTTATTCTTTGTGTTTTTCACATCATGCATCTCATTCCCGTTCATTTTCTGCCCTTCGTATCTGCTCTCTGCCCTTGCAACCACCACCCCCCCGGCAAAATATAATAAAACAAAATTTAAGAGAAAAAAAAAAGGCCAAAAAAAAAATCTCATCGTGGAAGCTATAGTGTAACACAGTGAGTCATGCAATAAACCCTTTTTTCCATATATCTTTACTTGCAAGTGTTCATGGCAAAGGGTTCGAGGAGTCTGGTTTCTGCTACTATGGATGCTGGGCCCTCCCTCACTGGGGCTCCTCCTGGTTAACCTACGGTTGCCCTGTGTCACGGAGATCCTTCAGCTGTGGATTGCAGGACCAGTCCCTTCATGTGCTCCAGCAGTTCATAGATGGAGTAGATGGTGGGGTTGGCCAAGACATAACCCTGGTTCTGAACCTGGGTAGTTGCAGGGTTGGTCAGCCTGCCAGTTGTCCCGTCTTCACCACCAGGGTGAGTTCTGCAGCTTTGCCCTTTCTTGTTCACCCGTTGTAGCTATGAGCAAGGCTTGAGGCCAATTCTCCTGCTTTCATGTCCTCGGGGCCGGATGAATCTCCCACACCTACACCTTCAGAGCCAACTCTACTGTGTTACCCAGAGGAGGGGTAGGGACCACTCTCCCAAGTGCTACAGCTGGTGAGGGGCAGGGACAGTTCTACCACTCTTATGACCTCAGGGTCAGCTCTCCCACCTGCCTCAGGCACTGAGGGGCGGGGAGAGGGCATCTCTCACCCACCTATGCTGCCATATGATAGATGAAGACCGGGGCCAGATCTCCCATGCTCACGATCTCGGGACCTGCTCACCTGTGCCCCCATCAACAGGATCATCTCTGCTGCGCTGCCCAGATGAGGTGCAGAGCCTGCTTTCCCTAGTGTTGGCGCTGATAAAGAGGGTCAGTTCCTTCACCAGCTAGAAGTGGTAGGGGCAAAGGGGAAGGGTATCTTTCCCTCACCCCCACCACCGCATCTCTGATGAAGGGGGCAGTACCAGCTGTGCCCCTTCATGCCCTCAGGACTGGCTCACTATGTCCCTGTCTAAGGGTCAAATCTACCGTGCTGCCCAGTGGTGCATCTAGGAATGGCTCAGGTCCCCCTCCTGCTGCAGTGTTGAGAGGTGAGGGAAGGAGGGCATCTCTCCCTCACCCACACCACTACAAGGCAGATGGGAGATGCATGATCTGCTCTCCCATTCTCACGTCTTCAGGGCCAGCTTGCCCACATCGCTGCAAACATGGTCAGCTCTACTGTACTACCCAGGTGAGGTATAGGATCCTCTCTCCTGAGTGCATTAGCCAGTAAGGGGCAGGACTAGTTCTCCCTAGTTGCAGCCAGTGAAGAGTGGAGCCAGCTCTGTACAGCCCTATCTTCTCGGCCTTTGCTGATATCAAGAATCTTGGACATCAACATAGTCCGAGGCTGCATCAGAGCCACAAACCCAGACACGGGCCCCAGCAGCAGCCCAAGCCCAGACATCACTGTGACCCTGGGTGGCAATCAAGCCACCCACCTCAGCTTTCTCAGTGCTATCACCTCCTCTGTCCTCATTTTCAGCAATTTAACTGGCTATTAGGCTAGAAGTAAACATCACCCATTGTACAAAGAAACTTACCTGAAGTTACCCAAGACTGATAGTGACAGCAACACGTGGAATAACACACATGTTTAAAAGTGTATTGGACAGGGAAGGAGGGAGGGAGGGAAAGAGGGAGGAAGGGAGGGGCAGAGGGGAAACTGGGATCAACATGTAAAATTTTTAAATTATATTATTAATTTAAAAAAAGGAAAAAAAGTGTATTCGACAAGCCCATCACATATATTTAACAAAACAATACTAGTAGCCTCCCTGCCACTTCTCCAGTTGCAGTTTTTGTGCTTGCTTACAATACTGCAGAGCAAGACTTAAACTTCTGATGAGAAGTTGTTTATTTCACCCACAATAGTTATGCCACTATTGCAACAGGGAACTCATCTTGCATACAAATAATGTAATGTGTAAAGTGCATAGCAGAGCAGGGCTATTCATGACAATTCTCAGTGAGCCGTCCAGCACTCCAAATGCCAGCTAATGGGGAGGAAATTTCCAGCTAAGTCCTAAACTGATTTATTTGTTCTTGCATCCAGAGAAGATGGTATCATCAGCAAAAGCAAGAGTGTTGTGGTACCCATCCAAGGACATCTCTTTCCTCTGTAGCAGACAGCTACAACAAGGATCACTTGAATTACCTTGTCAGTCAGCTCCTCAGTGAATTGGTGTTTAGGCTTTAATGTTTCATAGTCTCATAAGAATGGAATTAAGTTTTCTTGTCTTCCCCCCACTCCCCCCCCCTGAACTCTAGCTCAACAGGGTATAGACTATTATTTTAAGGTGTGTGACTTTTGTTTATGCTGCATTTGTTCAACTCAATGAAGCTGTGATTCTTTGCTTGTCTGAAACACCTGATGGTCTAATAAAGAGCTGAGTGGCCAATAATGAGGCAGGAGCAGGAATAGGTGAGGCTGACAGGCAGAGAGTGTAAATAGGAGAAACTAGGAATAGGAAAAGCAACAAGGGAACAAGGAGAGACGGATATCAGGGGTCAGCCACCAGCCACCCAGACAGCCACAGAGTAAAGAGAAGAGTAAGATATAACGAAGTAAGAAAGAAAAAAGCCCAGAGGGAAAAGGTAGATGGCTTAATTTAAGAAAAGCTAGAAACAAAGCAAGCCAAGGCCAGGCACTCATACCTAATGAGAGACTCCATGTGTGATTTATTTGGGAGCTGGTGGCAGACCCCTCAAAAAGGTCAGAGAGTAAACAGAGTGAAACATTGCACAACAACACAAATCTTCGTTTACGAGTTCCACGGACCAGCCTCTTTTCCTGTTTTCTCTTATTACTCCTTTTCCCGCAAGCCAGGGCCTCCATCTCATTCTCACTCTTATCTAATTTCCCTGCCCAATCAGAGCCTAATGTGAAGGATGTTTCTCCCATGCCCATTTCATAATGTAATTCCTTCCGTACATGGGTAAGTATCACTTTGGAACAAAGAAGCGTATGTACTGCTGCCATGGCAATGGGACAAGCTGCATGGAGAAAGGCCATCTCCCTGTGCAGATGATCCATCCATATACCTCAGATAGTCACATGTCTTCTCCCTCACAGCAGGGGCCAAACAATTGTTCTGCTCACGCTCATCTTGATTTCTGTATGTCCTCCATCAAGCATTAAATGTTCTGCTACTTAGGAGGCATATAGAAATGCCATTCACCTCAGATAGAGCTGGTATCAACAGATGATAAAAAGAACTCTGTCCGAATCTAGCTTGATGAACCAATGAGTTTACTGGAGTTATTTCCAGGAGCAAAGGTGACTTAAAGGTTCCACGGGGAAATCTCACCTTGACTCACAAAGAGCTGCACCCCTAAAGAGTCCCAAGATGGGGTCTACTGTCCATGTCCTATACTCTATCACTCCACAAGACCATGCATCTGGGCAGAATTAAATGCAGCTGGAACCTGAGAGTAGGATGTCAGGAACCCATGGCGTGTGATAAGTCTCATGGCCTGGCCTACAGTATTGTTTTACAGGTTATTATAGCAGCTATGCTTCACTACGGTGATATGATGTCTTGTCATGCCCAGAGCAGCTAACTAGTCCCCATATGTCACTTTAGGATAAGAAGGACTTTGAGCTGGAGGCAATTGAGACATGGCATATAAACTACACTCATTTTCTGCCTAAAGACATGATACAAATTTCCCTTTATGAGGGTAGCTTCTCTCTATACTGTAAGAGGAAATGACTCGTTGCTACAGATGGCATCTACTCATAGCTGCATAAACAAACATTATTGAAGTAACTCATGTCCCATTTGTTCCCTCCTCATATTTCCCTTGTCACTATTTCCTGGCTGCAGAGGTCCCAGCCAAACCTTTTGAAGTTGCCTCTTCAGCTGTCCACAAATCATTGCTCTTTGGTAACAATTGACTAGTTTCTCAGTCCTAATGGCTTCTTTGGGTTTCTAACTTCCTTTCTGTGTGACCACATAAGAAATAAAACATTAATACTAAATAAAGCCTGTATACCTTTTTCACCTGTTTATCTGTCTATAGCCAGTTCAGTTTCTGTTGCCCAGTGGCTAAATTTAAAATAATAGAGGAAGTAAAAGAAAATGCATCATTTATACCACCCACATGGTTTTTGATAATTTTTCTCCAGTGTAAATTTGATTTTGGGTCCTAGCTTCCTCTCTGGTTCTCGCTATGTGTCCAAATATATTTAGTTTATATGTTTACAAGGTTCAAAGTAAAAGTTTGGTTAATTTGGTCCTTTGAAAGTTCTCATAAGATCCGTTTTAACTCAACTTTTTTTTTTTTTTTTGGTCTTCCAATAAAGATAACTACACTTCTAGTCTTGGTCAGAGCTCTGCTCTAGTCCTTTGTGCCATGACATATTTTAAAGTTGCTTTAAAAATTGAGTATATTTCTACATTTCATTTTGTCTTGTTTCATCTGCTATTGTGAGTGTCTGGTTTTGTGTGTGTGTGTGTGTGTGTGTGTGTGTGTGTGTGTGTGTGTGTGTGTGTGTGTGTGTTTTGTTTTGTTTTAAGTGAATTAATACATAAGAAATCCTAAGGTAGGCTATTACGTTGTTGAACTTTTTATTTTGAAAAGATTAGTCCTTGCTTTACCAGTGGTCATACTGACACCCAGATCCCCAGGTAAGTCCCCACCTGTAGATGGCCAACACTTCTGCAGATCACCAATACTTCCTCAGAGCTTGCCCGGCCTTACCTCAATAGCATCCCCCTCTTCATCACCATATCCAGCCCACAGAGCTAGTGGAAACCCCTGCTCCACCTGAGCCCACACTGTTACCCAGGACCCAGGTAAGCCCCAGGCACAGACTGCCAACACTTTCTCAGTGCCTAGAGCCCACCAGAAGCACTGGGAAGCTGGTTGTCCCAGGACTGCCTCTAGTTCCTCAGTGCTTACCCAGCCCACCCCACCCAACCTTCCCATCCTCATCACCATATCCCTGTCCACAACTCCAGTGGAAGCACTCTGTTGGACCAGAGAACACTCAGGCTATCTGAACTGCAGAGAGCCTATCCACCCCACCACTGTCCCCACTCAGTGCCCACACAGCCTACCCCCAATCTCTCTAACCCCTTATCACCATATCCTGGCCTCCAACTCCCACAGAGGACCCCCAATCTGGAGCAGAGTCCACACAAGCTGCCAGAAATCCAACTTCTAATTCAAGTAGAGACCCTGCACTCAATCATGGGGCACTCCAGCCAGAAGAGCAGAGAGAAAACAGAAACCAAAAGCACCCATCCAAAAAGGACAAACTCAGAAATATGCACCTAGGTTGATAATTATCCCAAACCCAGATGCCTAGATGCCAGTATAGCAACAACCAGGGCAATATTTCACCACCAGAACCTAGCTATTCAACTACAGAAAGCTCCAACACAGCTGAAGCACAAGAAATGGGACCTAAAAACCAGCTTTATGAAGATGGTGGGGGTCTTTAAAAAGGAATGAATAAATCCCCTTTAAAAGTCAAGAAAAACAAACAGTCAAAGGAAATGAATAAAACTGTTTAAGACCTGAAAATGGAAAATCTAGGTATGCAAACAGGAACTACAGATACAAACATCACCCACCAACCAAATACCAGAGATGGAAGAGAGAATCTCAGGTACTGAAGATATGATAGAAGAAATAGACACATTGATTAAAGAAGATGTTAAATCTAAAAAATTCCTGACATGAAACATTCAGAAAATCTGGGACACCATGAAAAGACCAAACCTAAAAATAATAAGAATAGAAGAAGGAGAAGAATCCCAGCTCAAAGGCACAGAAAGCATTTTTAACAAAATCATGTATGGAAAATTTCCTAACCTAAAGAAGTAGAAGCCTATATAGGTATAAGAAGCTCACAGAGTGCCAAATAGATAGGACCAGAAAAAGACAGTCTCCTTTGCTTAATCAAAACACTAAACATACAGAACAAAGAAAGAATATTAAAAGCTACAAGAGGAAAAGGGTCAGGTATCATATAAAGGCAGATCTAGTAAAATTGCACCCAACTTCTCAACAGAGGCTCAAAGCCAGAAGGGCCTGGACTGATGTCTTGCAGACTCTAAGAGACCATAGGTACCAGCCCAGACTAATAAACCCAGCAAGATATTCCATGATAAAGTCAAATATAAATAATATCTACAAATCCAGCCCTACAGACATTACTGGAATGAAAATTCCAACCCAAGGAAGCTAACTACATCCACCCATTAATACACAGGAAACTGATGGGAGATGTCCTTCTGTATATGTTTTTCTTATTGGTTGATAAATAAAACACTGTTCAAACAATGAGGCAGGAAGATAGGTGGGACTAGGATATGAGGAGAATTCTGGGAAAGGTAGGCAGAAACAGATACCATGTGAGACCAGGAAGATAAAACGTGCTTGAGTTCTCTGGTAAGATAAGACCACATGGAAATACTTAGAATAATAGAAATTAATAGAAATTAGATTAATAATTAAGACAGAGCTAGCCAATAAGAAGCCCTAGTTATTGCCCACCAGTTTCATAATTAATAAAAAGTCTTTGTGTGTTTATTTGGGGCCAAATTGCTAAGGGAAACTCTGCAACATGAAATAAATAATCTCACACAGCAAAATGAAAAGAAGGAAGCACATGCATACACATACCACCACCACCACCAACAACAAAAACTAACAAAAATAATCATTGATGTCTTAGTATCAATTGACTCAATTCCTCAATAAAAAGACTCAGACTAAAAGAATGGATGTGAAAATGGGATCTATCCTTCTGCTGCGTACAAGAAGCATGCCTCAATAGCAAAGATAGAAATTATATCAGAGTAAAGGATTGAAAAAAATAGTTCAAGCAAAAGGACCTAAGAGGCAAGCTGGCATAGTCATTCTAATATCTAACAAAACAGACTTCAAATAAAAATTAACCAAAAGAGATGGGGAAGAACACTTCATATTTATCAAAGGAATGCTCTATCAAGATGATCTTTCAATTCTTAACATGTATACTACAAATGCAAAAGGCACTCATGTTTGTAAAGGAAACACTACTAAAGCCTAAATCATAAATTGATCCTTACCCTTTGATAGTGGAAAATTTCAGTACTACTACCCTCATCAATGGACAGGTCATCCAAACAAAATTAAACAAAGAAATGCAGGAGCTAGCTGACATTATAAACTAAATAGACCTAACAGATATCTGCAGACCATTTTACCCAAACACAAAAGAATACACCTATTCTCAGCACCTCACAGAACTTTCTTCAAAATTGATCACATAACTCAGTCACTAAACACGTCTAGACAGATAGAAGAAAATTGAAATAACTCTCTGCGCCCTATCAGACCAACATAGGTTAAAACTGGATTTTAACAATACAATAACATAAACAACAGAAAGCCTATAGATTCATGGAAAATGAACAACTCTACTTTATTTCTATAAGGCAGAAATAAAGAAATTAAAGACTTCCTAGAATTCAATGAAAACGACTGTACAACATATCCAAACATACAGTGCTAAGAGGAAAGTTTATAGCACCAAATACCTTTATAAAGAATTTGGAGAGATCTCATACTAGCATACCTGAGAGCTCTAGAACAAAAATAAGCAGACACACCTAAGAGGAATAGAAAACAGGAAATAATAAAACTCAGGGCTGAAATCAATCAAATAGAAACAAAGAGAACAATACAAAAAATAAACTAAACAAAGAATTGGTTCTTTGAAAAATCAACAATAGACAAACCCTTATCCAAAGTAACTAAAAAACGGAGAGAGAACATGCAAATTAATGAAAATCAGAAAAGAAAAAGGGGAATAACAAAGAGTCATTAGGTCATATTTTAAAAACTTGTACTCCACAAAATTGGAACATCTAAAAGAAACAGATGAGTTTCTCACAGATACCATTTACCAAAGTCAAATCAAGACCAGATAAGCAATTTAAACAGACCTGTAACCCCTGAGGAAATGGAAGCAGTCTTTAAAAGTCTCTCAAGCACGGAAAAACAAAACAAAACAAAACACAAAAACAAAACAAAAAAACAGAATCAGATGGTTCTGGTATAGAAGTCTACCAGACTTTGAAGGAAGAACTAATGTCAATCCTCCTCAAATTATTCCACAAAATAGAAACAAAAGGAACATTGCCAAATTCATTTTATAAGGCCACTGTCATCCTGATACTCAAACCACAGAAAATTTCAACAAAGAAAAAAGATTACAGAACAGTTTCCTTCATGAATATAAATGCAAGAATACTCAATAATATACTTGCAAACTAAATACAAGAGCACATCAAGAAAACCATCCACCATGATCATGTAGGCTTCATCCCAGAGATTACATTGACAAACTTAAAGAAAAAAACACAAGATCATCTCATTAGATGTGGGAAAAGCCTTTGACAAAATTCAACACTCCTTCATGATGAAAGTCTTGGAGTGATTAGGAGTACAAGGGACATACTAAAAATAAAGGCAATTTACAGAAAGTCAATAGCTAACATCAAATTAAATGGAGAGAAATTCAAAGCAATCCACTAAAATCAGGAACAAGACAAGGTTGTCCACTCTCTGCACATTTATTAAACTTAGTAATTGAAGTTCTTGCTGGAGCAATAAGAAACTGAAGGAGATCAAGAGGATAAAAATTGGAAAGGAAGAAACCAAAGTACTGTTATTTGCAGGTTATATAATAGTATTCATAAGTGACCCCAAAATTTCTACTAGGGAACTCCTACAGCTGATAAACACCATTAGTGAAGTGACTGGATACAAGATTAACTCAAACAATAGCCTCCTATATATAAACAACAAAGTGGTTGAGAAAGAAATCAGGGAAACAACACCCTTCACAATAAGCCATAAAAAAAAATGCCTTGGAGTAACTCTAACCAGGCAAAAAAAGACTTATATGACAAGAACTTTAAGTCTTTAAAGAAAGAAATTGAAGAAGATATCAGAAGATGGAAATATCTGCCATGCTTATGAATCAGTAGGATGAATGTAGTAAAAATTGCCATCATACAAAAGCAGTCTATAAATTCAACACAATCTCCATCAAAATTCCAACACAATTCTTTACAGACCTTCAAAGAACAATACTCAATTTCATATGGAAAAACATAAAACCCAGGATAGCTAAAACAATCCTGCATAATAAAAGAAATTCTGGAGATATCATCATCCCAGATTTCAAGCTGTACTACAGAGTTATGGTAATACAAAACACATGGTATTGACCTAAAGACAGACAAGCTGATCAATAGAATGGAATCAAAGACACAGACATAAAACCACACTCCTATGGACATCTGAGTTTTGATAAAGAACCAAGAAATATATAATGGAAAAAAGAAAGCATCTTCAACAAATAGTGCTAGTCTAACTGAATGCCTGCATATAGAATATTGCAAATAGACAGATATCTATAACCCTGTACAAAACTCAAGTCTAAGAGGTCAAAAACTTCAACATAAATATGTATATACTGAACCTGACAGAAAAGCAAGTGGGGAATAGCCTTGAATATATTGGAATAGGAGACAATTTCCTGAACAGAATGCCAATAACACAGGCACTAAGATCGACAATTAATAAATTGAGAAGCTTCTGTAAGGCAAAGGACACCATCAATAGGACAAAATGGCAGCCTACAGAATGGGAAAATATTTTTACCTACACCACAACCTACAGAGGGCTAATTTTCAAACTATATAATGAACTCAAGAAACTAGACATCAACAAACTAAATGATCAAATTTAGTACAGCTCTAAAGAGAGAATTCTCAACTGAGGACTGAAATGGCTAAGAAACACTTAAAGAAATGTTCAGCATCTTTAGACATCAGCAAAATGCAAATCAAAACTACTTTGAGATTCCATCTTACGCCTGTCAGAATGGCTAGGATCAAAAAAACAGCTCATAGTGGAGAAGATATGGAGCAAGGGGAACACTCCTCCATTTGTAGTGGGAATGCAAGTTTGTTCAGCCACTATGGAAATCAATATAGCAGTTCCTCAGAAAATTAGGAATCAATCTATTTCAAGACCCAGCTATGCTACTACTCTTGGGTATATACCTAAAGGGCACTCCATCCTACCACAAGGACACTTTCTCAGCTATGTTCATTTTAGCTTTATTCCAAACAGCCAGAAACTGTAAATGACCTAGATGTCCCTCAAAAAAAAAAAAAAAAAAAAAAAAAAGAAAAGAAAAGAAAAGAAAAGAAAAAGTGGTACATGTACATAATAGACTACTACTAAGCTGTTAAAAATAATAGTGTTATGAAATTTGCAGGCAAATGAATAGAACTAGAAAAACCCATCCCAAGTGAGGTAACCCAGACCCAGAAAGACAAACATAGTATGTAAGCACTTACAAGTGGACATTAGCTGTTAAGTAAAAGATAACCATGCTACAGTCCACAGACCCAGAGAGGCTAAGTAACAAGGAGGGCTGAAGAGGGGAGGGGTGGTTAGGGAAGACACATGCGTCTCACTGAAAAGGGGAAATAGAATACATTTTCTGGGTGGACTGTGGGCAGATGGATATGGGAACAGTTGGGGGTTGTGAGGCAATGAGACAGTACTTGGAGAGATGATTGGAACTGGGTGGGGGCATTTGGGGGGTAATGAAGAAATCTACTACAGTGAAACTCTCTGTAATCTATAGGAGTTACTCTAGCAAAGTCTCCTGGCTATGGGATGTATGAAGCCTAAAATAGTCATCTTCTATAATCAGCCAAGGCTCCTAGCAATGGGACTGAGATGACAAGCCAGCCACAAAACTTTTGACCTATAATTTGTTCTGCCTGCAAGATGCACTGGGGTAATGGTGGTATAGAACTTATGGGAATGACCAACTTGAGGCCTATGCCATGAAAGGAAACCCTCACCTGATACTGCCTAGATAGCTAGGACCTAGAGAGAGGCAGGGCAGTACAGAGATTCAGGATAGAATCAAACAGGACTGTCAAAAAAAAAGGTCAAGGAAATGATTCCAAATGATATTCTGCTAAACTTGTAGAACAGAGCCTAGCACAATCATCATCAGAGGGCCTTATCCAGAAACCAATGGGAACAGATGCAGAGACCCACAGCAAAACATTGTGTGGAGCCAGAGGAACCCCACAGAAGAGGTAAAGGAAGGATTGTAGGAGCTGGAGAGGTAGAGCACATCTTGAGAACTTGGCCCATAGTACCAATTAGGCAGTGCTCATGAGGATTCAGAGACTAAAGCAATAAACATGAACCCTGCACAGGTCTGACCTAGGTGCTCTGCACATGCCTTATGGTTGTGAAGATGGCGTTCTTGTGAGATGCCCAACAGTGGGGGTGGGGGCTGTCCCTGACTCTTTTACTTGCACTTGGGACCCTCTTCTGCCTCCTGGGTTGCCACATCTAGCCTTCATAAGAGGGTTTGCACATCGTCTCATTATAACTTGTCATGCTGTGTTTGTTGGATATCCATGGGAGACATGCTTTTTTTGAAAATGGAGGAAGAGTAAATCTGGTCAGTGGAAGGAGAGGAAACTGTGATCAAGAGTTGATGTATGAGAGAAGAATTTAAAAAATGGTTATAGATTCACAGTAAGTAACAAAAATAATACTAGGTGGTTCAATGTGCCCTGTGTTTTCACAAATACTTTTTATTATGAACAGAATTTTAGCCACTGATCTTCTAATATTTCTAACATACATCACACTATACAACTTTGTTCCTCAAACACATGAAATCAACTGTAGCATCATCACAAAATGTTACAGCACAAAATTCCACAAAAGCAACTAATAGTGGATAGTGGTTACAATTATACGACAATAATAGGTTAGTGGATTCAAACATAATGTGTACCTTAAAATAATTGTTTCAGAAAATTGTATAGTATATACTTCATGACAATAAAAAAATCAAGGATAAACAAAGGGGAAAGAGCAAATAATGAACTGGCAAAATATTGAAGAATTCTAGAACCTAGTTAAAAAACAAACAAGCAAAAGTACAACACCCAGGGCAGGCTCAATGATGCAAGAATCTGCCCCACTGTGGAAACACAGCCTTGGTTTAAATAGCTTATCTACTATACTTTATTCCTAAGACCATCAGTGGCTATGAAGGTAGCATGTGTTCCTGTATTCTAAAGAAGGTTGTTAGTGATAGTGGAGTAATGTGTATATCATTCTGGAAGGATCTTGCCTTTTTGACACCCCCCCCACATACACCCTTTGATTATTTGATGGAGGGATAAGGGGTTGCCTCTTTTGCTCAACTCATGGCATTCCCAAGGCTTGGTGGTCTTCCCGGGCAGCATTTGCCAAATACTATTTAAAGGCAAAGCAACAGCCACCAGAGCAAGAAGTCAAGATATGCAGTAGGCTGACTGAAAAGCCTGGGGTAGAAGTAGAGGTGCATTGGGAGAAAGCAATTTAACACAAAAATGGTCTTAAAACTCAGTCATACCCACCAAACTCTCAGCAGCCTTTTTTTGTAGGCATGGGAATCCAATGCAAAGATTCACATGTGTATTAGCATCTTGCTTTGCCAGTAAACTTGCGGTGATGGCCACATCCTAGAGGCACGGCTTCAGTCTGACTTGTCTCTAATGTATTAAAAATCTGTAATCTCTAAGCAACACTCAACAAACCCAAACTGAATGAATTTTTGTTAGAGAGAAAGGAAAGGAAGCAACCTGCACACTCAGTAGGAGCTGCAGGGCTAGCAGAACTGGGCGGCCAGTTGGAGCTCTGGTTAGTGGCAGATGGCACTGAGTTAACATGTATTCCTGCAACTCTCTCTTGCTTATACATCCAAAGAATTTGAAGCAGATGTTTAACCAAATTTATGTACCTAAATGTTCATAATAATACTACACATGATAGCCAAATGGAAGAAACAACCCAAGTGTCCACAAACTATTGAATAGACAAATGTGCTATATCCATACAATAAAATACTACTCAACCATGAATAGCAATAAAGCACTGATACACACTACAACAGATATATAAAGTCACATGTTGTGTTCCAGCTATCTGAAATATCTTGAAAGTCAGAAGATGGATTTGCAATTGCTAGCAGCTGAAGGGAGAGCAAGGTGTGACTGTTTTGTTTTCCTTTTGGGTGATGAAATATTTTGGAACTGGACTAAAGTGAAATTTGTATAACATTAAGAATATATGAAATTAGGGGCATAATTTTATACAAGATGTAAATTTTTATGGCATTTCATTTGATTATTAATGTTTTGGTTAACTTATAAAATAATGGGTTATTATGGCCTCTTTGAACATAAATTGTACTTTATACATGTCTACCTCCTCATTACTACCTTCCTGCTTACATGAGAGAAAGCATATTTGGCTTTCTTTTCCCCATTGCCCATCTCTCTGTGATGTGTAGGCTCAGATCCTTTGATGTCTATACCCAGGTCTAGTACAAGACCCTATGATAGACATTTTGGGTCTGTTTAAAAGGCACCATGCTGATTTCTAGCACTAGTTTACTTCCTAACACCAGTGTACAAAGTTTCCTGTTACACACAACCTCTACCAGTTATTTGTTTCATTGATGACAACTGCCTTACTGGACTGAGTTGGAATCCCAGTATAGCTTTAATATTCTTTTCCTTGACAGCTAAGGGTGTCAATCATTTCTTTCACGTCTTTATTGATTCATTCGTACTTCCTTTTAGAACTGTCAGTTCAATTCATTTGTTGTGTTGAGGTATTTCATTGTTTTAGTTTTTCTTTTTAATATTATATCTATTCATAGACCCTCTGTCTCTGTATGTCAAGTAGTGTTTGTCTTATGAAATTAAGTGTAACATTTGGTGCATATAATTGTTTTTATGGTCATTTAAAAAATGGTTTTAGTGATTCCTTGAGAATTTTATGCACTGTATTTTGATCATATCCACTCCTCCCCCAACTCCTCCAAGATTCACACCCACCTCCTTACCCATCCAAGCTTTTGTCCCTTTTTTTTTCTTTAAATTCCATCAAGTCCAATGTGTGCTGTTCAAATATTCTTAGGTGCACACCATCCCTTGCTACACGGTCAACCCACCAAGGGCCATACGTTGCTTGGTTGTTGTCTTTATTAAAATGTAGTGACTTCATTTCTTCTGACTGATTTTAGATTGGCATCAACTTTACTAGAAATAAGTATAGCTACTACATATGATATTTGGATTCCATTTATTTGATATATTAGCTTAAATCATTTCCCTCTTTATTAGATATATGTGATAAGTCACTGACAATGTTTATTGTGAGTCAGAGTTCTTGGGTTATGCAGTTCATGATGGCAGAGAAGCTATAGTGACAGAAATCTGGGGCTGCTGGTCGTGTTGTATCCAAAGTCAGGAGGCAGAGGAAGATGAATGCTCAGGTAGCCTTGTTCTTTCTATGCTATTGAGACCCATGCCTGGGGGAATGATGCCACCACCCTCATCAGGGGCTTCCCTATCTCATGAGACATGGCCAGAGTGTAGCCTATGCTAAATCTCAAAAATGTTCCTGGAAGTTTGTCTCCTGTATGATTACAAATCCTGTCAAGTTGATAATCAACACTAACAATTTCTTGTTAACAGAAAAATACCTGGATGAAGTGTTTTGTTTCTTTTTGTTTGTTTGTTGTTTTTGTTTTACCCAATAAGCTGGGTTGCTTCTTTCAATTGGAGAATTAAGACCATATGCATTTAGGATTCTTAATGAGAGGACTTTGCATATTCCTTTAATGTTGTTAGATCTTTTCTTAGTTAATTTGATTGTTTGTTTATGGGTTATGGTTTTTCTCCCTGACTCACACCAGGCTTTTATTGGATTACATACTTGAATATGATTGATTCTTTCCAAGTCCTCCTTGTTCATCTATTCTTCCTATGAAACATTCTTTGCTGGGCTCTCATGACTGAAATTGCTTTTCTATCTCTTCTGTGTGTAAGGTTCCTTTTAACACCCTCTGCAATACTTACTTTGTGGGCATGAGTTTAATCTATGCTTGTGTTAAAATGCCTGTGTTTCTTCATTGATATTAAAAGGAAAGATAATCTACTAGATGTAGTAATCTTGGTCAGCAATTATTCACTTGTAGAGCTTGAAACACAACATTTAGTGTTATCTTGGCTCTCAGGGTTGCTCATGAATGTTCTACCTTCCTTCTAACCTGTTTGTCTTGGTGACTTAATTGGTGTTTTCTCTTGAAACTTTTAATTTTAAGTAGTTGTTTTGTCTTTGAAGTTTGACTACAATGTATCATGGAGAGGTCATTCTCTGCTCATGTTTGTTTGAGGTTCTATATGTCAACATTTGAAATATCTGGTATAATAGATTTTTCTCTCCCTTTGGTTTTTCATTTCACCTTTTTCTTCTCTACTATAAATACTAAGTTTTGATATCTTCATTAGCATCAAACATGAAGATCAAGGGATAAAACAAAATGACCCTCTTTACTGCTGACTTCATGAAATCAGAAGAGTCATCTTACCAAAACTCCCAATCATTCTAGGTTTTTGAGCATTTCCTGCTGGTAAAACTGCCAGTCTCTTTCTACCAGGTTGTTCTACCTTTGGGGTGAGGCTTCTACTTTTTCCCCCTGTCATTGGGTGGCTACAACTCCATCTTTGTGCTGTTTGTCCTTTTCCTTGAGTTACCTTTCCACTTCTGCATATTTTCCAGCTATACTAACTCCCTGCTGTGATTGACAGTGCCCTTCCAATCTTTCTGTCATTGGAATAGAGTCTAGGCTTTGTTATCCTGCCTCTTTGCATTTACTACACCATAGAAGCAGACTCTAATTTATTCTATCACTCACCTCAATTGTATGAAAAACAAAACGAAATCATGGAGTCACTCTTTCTTATCTGTGAAGCCAAGTACAAACTCCATACTTACTCTGGTACTCACTGTGCCTTATTATCTGGCCCTGTCTCTTTCTGACCTCCTCTCCTTCTACATCCTAAACTCATCAGGGGTGCACTGATAATTGCTTTAGTCTTCTCTGTTCTCATTTACTCCCAGACCCTGTACATGAAAAGCCCTTCCCTTTTAATTTCCTCCTTCGCTAAGCTAATGACTACTTTTTCAAGATTCTACTAAAATTCTTCCTCCGTGGAAAGTATTTCCTAGTTCCCACCCCCAATTTTATACCCTGTTGTTACCTGGAATACAGACTTCTAATCATGAGGGTCCCATAACACACTGTGCAGAGCACATTTGTCACACTGTCTTCTAATTATCTCCCCTCCAGACTATGAGGTTCTGCAGGACAGAAACTGTGCATTTTGTCTCTATTAATAGCCTCTGGCAGTGGTCCTGGCAGACACCACAGGCTTATAAAGGCTTGAATTGTCAAACTGGAGCCTAACTTTCTCTAGCCTGATTTTTGCTTGTGTGCTTCCTTGTTCAAACATCAGCCTTCCTGGTTTTTTTTTTTATTTTGTTTTGTTTTGTTTTCCACTTCAGACCTTAATCTAACATCTTCAATCCCCTTAACAATCTGGGTCATTGGCTACCAGGGATCCCAAGGAGGTATATGATTGGATCCTGACCAACAAGTGCTATCTCTGTACAGTTTAGTATCTGTTCCTTTTCCTGTGGATCGGGAATATCATTCGTATTCAAGCATGTACAAAGGGAGAAAATAAGGATATGAATGAAAAGCGCCAAGTCCGGGTTCCCGTCACACCATTCATTGGTGCAATCTTATTCAAGCCACCTATGCACTGTGGAACATATTTTCCTCATCTATAAAATGGCAATTAAAAATAAATAACTGCCTTGTCTTTTAATGCAGCCACTTTGGGGTCAAAGCACCTAGATATTGTTGTGAATGTTTAAATGTTACAGGTCATAAATATTTTCAAATGTGGGCTCAGTAAGACTTAATTATCTTCCAAGTCATCACCGATCATTTTTCAGAGGGTAAATAAGGAAGTCAAAACCCTGATATGGTGAAGACACCAAATGGTGATGTGTATTCATCTCCTTAAGTAGCTCCTCTGAGACTTCCTCCTGCAGGAAGTCCCTACGCTCTGAAGGTCATACATCCTTCTCAAACGACACCATCAGCTGGAGACCAAGTGCCCAAATGTTAAATACTCAAGACTATGGGGGACATTTTTCTTTCAAATCACCGCAGCAACTATTATACTACTTGTAATGTCAGTAAAAATATCTGAGACACTATTAAAGAAAGCCAAAAGTTTTTTATTGCATAATATAAAAGAGGTACATAAATAGAAAGATCTTTTCTCCATTAAAGACAAATTTTAATATAGCAAATAGTACTTAGCCATCAAATTTATCTATATATTAAAAATAATTCCAGCCATATCCTTAAACTTTTTAATTTTATTTTTATTAATATTTTAGTCTTCTCTCACACCAAAAAAAATACCTAAAATAAAATAAAAATTTTTAAAAAGAAAGAACTAGTATTGTTCTGCAGGTGCCTGTCCCCTGTCTGTGACTGAGGCAGTTGCAACAAGGTGGATCATCTGGTTAATCCTGCTGTCCTGGTACCTGATCATTTTGGAGAGATGGTGTGCTAAGGGGGAGATATGCCAGTGCTCAGTGAAAGCCACATGAACTCCTCCCAAACAAGATGCTGGGTTTTGTTTTGTTTTGTTTGTAAGTCTTAAGTAGATATGCTTTAAGCTTGTAAGAAGTATCTAGATGAAGAAGTTATTTCCATTTACTATATTAGGAATATGTTACTTTATACTTTCCCAAAGAGTTGTATTTCTTTAAATTGTATCTTGCATTAAAATCCTTTATAATTTCCTCTTTTGAGGACTTAAGGGTCACTTTAATCTGTTTGATGATCATAAAGTATTAGACTTAACCAAAATATTAGACATGCCACCTTCCCTAGCTGTGGTCAATAATTTTTATTTTGCTGTGTTAATAACTAGCAGAATGGATTATTATTACAGAATGACAATAATTAAAAGGTTGATATAAATTTGTACTTGCTTGTTATAAAGTAAAAACTTAATCACATTTAAGTAAAGTGATTCTTATCATTATTTATCATGAGATGATCTCAAAAAATGAAAAAAACTAAAATAAAATCTAGGCTATGTTTATTAGGAGAGCTTGTAAACGGAGGGTTAATCCATTTCTGCCAAGTGGGGAAGCTACTACATAGTACTCTCCTGTGCCAAACAAACTGAAAGCTGATCTCCATTTTAGCAAAATTAAAGATTGCTTATGCAACTTCCTCCCTGCCTCTCTACTGTGGGAAGAGACAACTGGAAGCTTAACAAGTGAGAGTGAGGTGAAAAATGTCCATTCCCTGTTGACCCACAGCAGCTTCTGACCGGATGCTTGGTGAGAAGGCTTGAGTTCCTAGTTTCGTCTGAGTCTGCATAATAGTAAATTCATGACAGCAATAGCTTATGCCATGGAAATATGGTACCCTGAGATTAGACATATCTTTGTACCTTGAATGGTTACCTACTTTGCAAACTTAAGACTAAATTATTGTACACAGCTTTATATGATAGTACTGATGAAAAGAATGAACTAGAATTGTCCATGAAGACAGAAGATTGCTATTTCCTGAATGGATAGAGATTGACAGTTAATATCAAAATTCTATCATGAGCTGTGTTTAAATGCTGTGTTAAACTCCAAGGGGCTGGCATAATAGCTCGATTGGTAAGTTACTGACACAGGTGTCTAAGGACCTGAGTTCAATCCTCAGCATCCACATAAAAGCCAGGTGCAGTGACATGCTTCTGTAAGCCCAGTTCTGGGGAGAGAGAGACAGGCAGATCATTAGAGCTCATATACCAGCCAACCAAGCCTTATTGATAAGTTTCAAGTTCAATGAGAGACCCTGTCTCAAAACATTAGCTAGAAAGCAATACCCAGTGTCATTCTCTGGCCTTTACAGATACACACATGCACACAGTCACACCAGCATGTGCACATAAAACCTATACACATATTCTACACACACACACACACACACACACACACACACACACACACACACACAGTCACACTATCACATGTGCATAAAACCTATACGCACACTAAGGAAAATAAAAGAGAATGCCAAAATATACCAAATAAGGGAGTGATCCCAACTATTTGTGTCTGACTTCTTTCCTTGTGCCCCACCCTAATCAATCACAACTCTAAAATAATCCTTTATTTGGCCATGGCTTTAGTGCCCCCTATTCTTTCTCCATATCCTAGGTTACTTCCCATTTATCCTGTGAATCCTTTGATTCCCAAGATGTATCATTCTGTGGCATCCTGGGGTGTGAGTCACCTTTTCATTACAGCACTTACCATATTAAATTATGATTCTTTGGATTTCCCACCTGAATTCCCTCACCTTTTATGTCTGCATGTTCATTGTACCTTTAAAACCATCCAATATTGGGTAAAATTCCATAAACATTTGCTGATAAGATGAGTGAGTCTATCATTCCTCTTCTGGATATATATATATATATATATATATATATATATATATATATATATATATATATATTTCCATAAGAATCTCGAAATTCCATTGCTTATTTCCTATACAAAGTCCAAAAGACTGACTGCCACCCTCATTGAGAAAGTAGTGTAGGGACTAATAAGCAAACTTGGATGAAAGATTTTTTTTTAACAGCACCATGAACTGAGTAGGTAGAGAACATTCTAGATGTCTCCCAGAGGCCAAACTATATGAACTCAAAATCTTTATTACTAGTGAATTTACAACAAGGAAGACTAAACCATAGACAGGAGAGTGTGAAAATATAATCATACATGTCTTACTCTACTTGGTTGCACAAAAGAAATAAAGAGATTAATCACTACCCTGTATACTTTAATAGTCTTCAGCAGCAGTTTTAATAACGATGAATTATAAGGTCTATAGTGTAAGGAGAGAAAAATTAGACTTGTTACAAATTGCTTTTGAGAAAATAGCGTATGTACTCTTATGTTAACCAGGTGTTCATCATGGTAACAAATACTTGAGAAAACAATGTTGGAGAGGAAAGATATATTTTCAATGATGGTTCCAGAAGTTTCTATGCATTGCAGTACTAAGGGTATGGGCAGAGTTCAGTAGCTCACGTAGTAACAGAAAATAGCAAGAGAACTCCTACATTAGCAGATTTTTTTATGCTCCCAGTTTTTTTCTATCTGAGCCCCAAGCCTAGGAGATAGTGCCACCCACAAGGGCAGATCCTCCCCTTCTTAATTAATTACATAATTAATTAATTCTCTCTTACTGGTGGACACACCCAGGGCACACTTTACTAATCTCTTAGGTACTTCTCAATGCAATCCGATCAACAATTGACTTTAACTACCACAGCTACACTATCCAGTCCAGGTCCACAGTTTCTGAAGTACACTGCCTTGCTTAGTTTGTGCTTGCCACCAACATTTGTTTTTCTGCTCTATGCTTCCTCAAGGCTGACTCAAATGTACTGCAGCATCACCAGCTGCCTTTCCCCTGGCTTCCTGGTGGGCCAGAACAGTGAGGTGTTTGATTGGAGGACAAGAAAGGAGACTGGAATCTCTCTCCCCACACATGTTCCAGTGATGACTGAGTTCTACAGCAGTCCCTCTATTAGAGCTGCAGCTCT
This sequence comes from Cricetiscus sungorus, assembly GCA_030556225.1. Classification (NCBI taxonomy): domain Eukaryota; kingdom Metazoa; phylum Chordata; class Mammalia; order Rodentia; family Cricetidae; genus Cricetiscus; species Cricetiscus sungorus. The sequence continues at coordinate 3,122,723 of JANBXA010000372.1, forward strand.
CTTTAGACTGAGATCCTGTTCCAGGATAAGTGTGTGTCCTATGGCATGGAAGGATATCCCCTGACACAGTAGTCATCTGCACACATCTGTGAAAAGTGTGGGAATAAAAGAACTGCTGACTGGGTGCTTCCACTTCCTCCTAGAATGCCTTGCCCTGAGCAGTCCCATTACCAGAACATAATATTTGCAGAACTCGTTGGGTTAAGGAGAGCAATCAATAGCTAAAAGTTTCTGTTGGAAGCCTATTGATTTTTTCCCCCCATTTTAGAAAGATCACAAGCTTGGTAGAACTATAGACAATTCCTTCTGGTGCTTGTTCTGAACACTGACTGCTACGCTTCCCCAAGGGCACCTGTGTGAAGTTCACCTCTCCTCACTCCTACTGCCAATGTTCTCCATAAAGAGCAAGGCAACTACAGCTCCTGTCGGTTCAGTTTAATAAGACATCTCCAATAGTTCATGTGAATGTCTAGGGAGATCAGCATGGCATGTGGGGCTATCCGTGTCAGATTTCATGTGTATTCTGCTTAAAAACACTGAGAATTCTTTTAAAATTACCATGATCCGGAACCATGTTTTCACAAAGACCCTTTCGTTCTCACCAGGAAAAACAATTCACTTGATCTCTGCTCATTTTTCTAAAGGGCTTGTGCTTTCTCCTTCCTGGTACCATACCACCTCTCCCCTTTTAGTTGCCTAATGCTCAGAACAGATTCACAGGCACAAGAAAAATGTCACCTGTCACCTTCAGAAATACAGTCATGTGGGACTTTTAGACAGTGAGTCACAGAGAATGATTTTCAGATGTTTGAGCTGTAATGAAACACAGGGTATATATTGCCAGGTAGTACCAATGCTCATTTTTAAGCTTTCCTTATGCTACCATTTATTTGCCCAAAACACTGCCTTATGTTACTCTGCCTTTCTGTTTGCCTACATTTCTGTAGAACATTCCTAAGACTCCAGACATTTTAAAGCCCATTTAAAAAATAGCCACTAACAAAAGAAAGATTTTTTTAAGCCCTCAGGCAACTGCATTCAGGTAGAAACAAAGAATTTAATTTGAGGCTCAGAGGTAATGAGACGTGTGGGGATTCCAAACCATTGTTCAGCACTACACGCTTGAAGATTTTTTTTCTTATCAGTGGTTGCCTTGGATTAAAATAACAGTTGGAAATATAGGTGATATCTTTAATATCAATTGTTTTTTAGAGTCATACCCCCTGGTATTACTCAGGCAAATGGCTGTTTTCAGTACTGAACCCCTAAAAACAAAACAAAAAACCTGGCTTTTCTAAAGACTGGTAGCTTTAAGACTCTCTGAATAGCTATAGCAACCTTAGAGACCACTGTCCCCCTGACTGCCTAAGAGGATCAGAGGACACTTTTTGGCTAGCCTCTGACTTACATGAAGTTCATTAGCAATATCATCAGGGCAACAAGAGTAGAAGGGAAACGCTTCCCTCCATCCTTGGAAATATTAGAGCTCATCAATGTTCTATGCAGCTATGGGTTATGTACAGAGAATATCCCCCAAATCACATGGAACTTCCAAGCAAGAATGCAGCCTAGCCAGGTTTGGCAGATGTCTGCACACACCTGTACCCTGAGGAGGCTGAGGTTCAGGATAGCCTGTGTTACACAGGGAGTCTAAAACCAGGCTTTGTTACATGGCAAGAACCTGTCTTTAAGAAATGAATGCAGCCTAAAGAAGCTAACTTCATCTTGCACTTTGAGGATCTAGGAGAACACCTCCCATAAAGAATGCCATCAAAATGAATCTAAGTTTACAAGGAAGTCTTTCTGTATTACTACAGTTAAGTTGATTTGTGATCACCAAGTCCACTGCTGCCTATATTCAGCCATTTTTATTGTAACTAAATAAAGTTATTGACTCTATAAAAATAATATCTGTTGACTCTAAGTCAGGAGTGGAGGTAAAGATTTAAGTAACCAAATATGGTTCGTGGTCTCAAGCTTGCCACCTGCCTAAGCAAAGAATTCCTAATCAAAGGATATGGGCTGGAGGAATAAATAAATACATTGCCCTAGTTCAAAACTGCATAGTTTGTGTTTGTGAGGAATGGAGGAATTCCTGAGTGAATTGTATTGTTGGTATGTGCACAGTCATGTCAAGGACCCCAATGCTTCAGATTCAAGGGTGACAAAGCCTTTCCCTGGTCCCATACAGGATGGAGGATGTCCTTCTGTATGCTGTGAATATACATTTCTCTTATTGGTTGATGAATAAATGCTTATTGGCCAGTAACCAGGCAGGAAGTATAGGAGGAGCCACTAGACTAGGAGAATTCTGGGGAAAGGAAGGCAGGGAAGTAGTCCCCAGAGGGAAACATCATGTAGCTACTGGAAAGATAGGATACTTGGATATTTTCTGGTAACCCAGGACTACATGAAGGTACTTAGATTAATAGAAATGGGTTAATAATTAAGAGAGCTAGCCAATAAGAAGCCTGAGCCATTGGTCAAACAGTTTATAATTAATATAAACTTCTGTGTGTTTATTTGGGACTAAAGAGCTTCGGGACTAGGCAGGACAGAAACTTTCATCCACAATTGACCAGTGCATGCTACAACTGTCAATCACAGCTTCCTCTGGGATGACTGGAGACTAGTTCCCTACAGAGATCTCCTTCTGAGATTAGCTAACCTTCCCCTTTATTCAGCTGCACACAATAAACCCACTTCCCCAGTTCAGGTATATAAAATAAAGATGCTGAATTTCCAGGTTGCTGCTGTAGCCACCAGTACATATCCATCCAAATACACATGACTCAATGGATTCCAGAATTTCTGTCATGTGTCTGTGTGTCTGTCCTTTCTTCATCCTCTCATGGCCCCAGGTAGGTCAATCCCTGAAGCAGTGCAGAATAAGGCACATATTGATTCCATGGGAGCTAAATAAGACAACCACATCAGCAACAGAGGCCAAAATGCACCTCTCCATGTACACAGTGCAGCTTGCATCTCTTGGGAAAAGCTTATCTGGTGAAGCCCCTCATACCAGGCCTGTCTAGCTCTCCTCGTCCTCATCCTCATGTTTTCAGGAATAGTCCGTTTAAATAAAAGCTATGCTAAGTCTCAAAATATTCTCTCTCTCTCTCTCTCTCTCTATATATATATATATATATATATATATATATATATATATATATATATTTTAAAACAAAGACAGAATCAATTAGTCATATTCTAAAATTCAGTTTTCTGCACTTCGTCACCTCCAAAAGCCTACTGTGATGGTTACTTTTGGGAGCTGACCTACCTTCAGAAATGCTGATGCAGTCCTTCAGGGTGTATTCTGTGAGGGTGTTTCCAGTGGAGGTTGATGAGGAAACCAAGGAACTGAAGATGAAAGACCACAGGCAGGTGCCAGCCAACCAGCTGGGTGCCCAGAGAGAACAGGAAAGGTTAGAAAAGGGTGATTTCCTCACTCACAGTTCCAGAAGTGGAGAACTACAATGTGGGACCTCCCGTGGTAGAAGGTGAGAGGGTGAGGGGAGGAGGGGGCAAGTGAGGGCTGGATCCCTTCCCTGACATCCCATACTCACAAAAACAGCATTAATTGTTATGAGGGCCAAGCCCTCATCACCGCATCATCTCTTAAAAGTCCCGTTACTCAACCTTGGTACACTGGAGACTCTGTCCAGCTTATGAACTTTGGGGAGGGGCCACAATGAAGTCATAGAGTAACTGGTGCTGTAGCCTGAGAACCTCGGTATTATGGGATGTCCCAGGATACTCATACTACAACAGTCTGAGAACCATAGGTCCTGTGTTCATTTCAGAAGCAGCCTTTTAACTCTTCTTGACACTCAAATCTGGGCTAAGGCATACAGCAGATGTTTTTATCACATCACTGGTGGGTTTATAGAAACCTCCAGTGGTCTTCATGACAAGCTAAAAGGCTGCAGATTGTGTGTGGAAAATGCTTCACAGGTATGTACTTTTTCTGAGGGTAAGAATCCAAAAGTATCATCAGGTTACCAGAGGCTCCAGAACACGGAAGTGGTGACCTGCTACCGGGGACTGATTGAGTGTAAACTCTAGGTGTCTCTGCAGAAATCAGGTTTTATTTTGGGGTCAGTACCTACATGGATACCAAGCAACAGAAGTAATAAAAAGAATTGGCACCACTGGCTGAGTGTCATTCCTTATAGCAGTCCTGGAGCCCTCTAGAATGGACAGTGTCTTAGTCAGGGTTTCTATCTATGAAGAGGCACCATGACCATGGCAGTTACAAAGAAAACATTTAATTCTGATGGCTCACTTATAGTTTCAGAGGTTCAGTCCATTATCATCATGGAGGGACATGGTGGTGTGCAGGCAGACATGGTGCTGGAAAGGCAGTTGCTAGATGTTGATATGTAGGAAACAGGAAGTAGACTGAGACTTAACACTGTGTGAAGCTTGAGCAAAAGAGATCTCAGAGCCTGGGACCTCACAGTGGCACACTTTCTCCAACAAGGCTACACCTTCTAATATGACTATTCCCTTTGGGGGCCTTTTTTTTTTTCAAACCTCTGCAGAAAGTGCCATTTCCGTTGAGAAGAATATCAGATGTAATAGGTATGGGCACGGAAGTGATTGTATATATTGTTCTATTATTGAATAAAACTTGGGAGTCAGATATTGGGGTAAAATCTCGATAGAGTCAAACAGCCATGAAGGAACAATCAGCTGACCCTGCCTCTCCACCCTCCAGAGTAAAAGGTTCTCAAATCTTTCTCAATCTCTCCCTATTCCTTCCTGTGTCTCTCTATCATAATCTGGGTGGGCCAAAATCTCAATGGTTAATTCTGGCAAGCTGAATGTTGACTTTACCCTCCCTCTGATTCAAGGTTTAACTTTATTGGCAATCTCAGGATTATCAGGGTTTGATCAAAATATCCCACAACAGGGCACGATTTGTCAGATAGCACTCACTGTAAGCACTTCACATTCATGCCCAGTAATTTTTTCAACAGGGCTAGAAGCAGATTCTATTACCCCCCTGTTACAAATGAAGAAACAGTCCATTTCTCTCATCTCTTGTCACAAGAAGTAACAATAGCCCTTCACAAGGCACTACTCCAATCATCTTTCTGTTGAGGAAGAGCCCAAAGCAGAGAAAAAAAAAAAAAAAGGTGAAATAACTTGTCCGAGGTCATTCTATTGACGAGTGGCAGAACTAGAATCCAGGAATATTCTCTACGCTCTCAAGTTCTGTCTTTGACCTTGCTGGATAAGCGTTCTTTTTCCTTTCCTTCTTCCAAGTCTGAGTTTCTGTGGATGCCATGTTTAATCTAGTAGCTTCCCTTCCTTTGTCACATTAAAGCTCCACACGCACACGCTAAGCAGATTCTGGGCATAGCTCCTAAATCTCTACACAGTTCCCCATTACCTGCTGCATGCAGGTCTCTGGTGGCAGTATGCCACACCACCCTTAGCTGGTTCCCAGACCACACAAGGTCACACCAGTCACTCAGGGATGCGGGAGCCCACAGCTGCCTTTTATGATCACAGACACAATGGGAGTGGGCAGCCCGGCTGCTCCCAAGGCTGCACAGTATCACATTACTAACATTGCCTCTGTGCAGTGTTCTGAGACCATTTGAGCCCGGTTATAAAAATAGTCCTGACTCTCATCAGGGCTGGGACTGTTGGTTTTGTTAGGTGAGATCACTTGAGGAATATAAAATGCATGAGAAAGAGTGGCAGGGAGGAAAAACAATCGACGGATGTATAGGGTCAAACAGAAGTCACCCAGCAGCAAAGAACTGTCTGGTCATTGCTTTCGGCTCAGCTTAAACCTGGGGTCTGAGGAATTAATCAGTTCCTCCTCCTTTTTAGTTCTTTCCCAATTACAAAGTGTTTAATTGCATCGTGGCCTTTAATTGTGTGCACGTGTGTAAAAAAGCTAACCCGCGGCTCTTTTTAATGCCCCTCTGGCCAGCATGCAGGTACACCCACACCATGTGGGTTTGTGCTCACAGCACACAGCATTTGTATGCCTCACCATTGATTTCTGCGGGGCTCTTAATATTATGCAAGACTTTTTCCTTCCTTTGCTCACCTCCTGTGACTGTGCTGAGTCGACATTTTATAGACGCATCAATTTTCCTTTAGAAGCTGTGCCGAGAATGTGCAAGTCCATGGGCCAGTTTCTTATTGAAATCAGATGATGCAGCATTAGCTCTGAGTTTAGTGATCGGCTGCCCCCTAGTGAAACTTTTCGGTTCCGCAGTCAAACTCCAAATTCCCCAAGGCAAGTTTCTTGACAAAGGGGAAATGTCCTTTAGAAAAGGATGGTGGAACCTCGTGTAATCCGATCTTTGGCCTGTTTTCTGTGCCTTTGGGGGCAGAAATTTCTCCTGGTAATTCGAGATTGCTCTGTCTTAAAAACATACCCACAAGGTGTGATCTTGCCTGTGCCAATAAAAATACCTCTGGGAGTGAAACCTGCTATGACCTGTGCTAGGGAGCCACATCTGTTTCCGTTTATTTCACCTGCCTACTGCATGATGGGTTTCCTCTCCAATGTATCTCCACAAAGCAGCATGCTAAGTGCTTGAGTGTCCTGCGCCTCTACTTTCTATAGAAGATGAATATTTGTCTTTACCAACAGCTAAAACTTGTAAGAGGTATTTTGGATGTTCCTTGCATGGTAAATCTTAAAATAAGTCATTTTTGCTATTAATATAAGAGTATTTGTCTTTAAAAGCCTGGCTGTGGTGGCACACACTTTTGATCTCAGCACTTGGGAGGCAAAGGCAGGTGAATCTCTGAGTTCAAGGCCATCCTGGTATACAAAGCAAGTTCCAGAACAGCCAAGACCACACAGAGAAACCCTGTCTTAAAAAACAAAACCAACCAAATTATTCCTTTTATATAAGACTTTAAAATGTTAAGCAAAATGTTGCTTACAGGTTGTGCCTGTATTGTTACAGGCAATAGATTGTCTATCATTAAATATTTGTTGTTACAAGTTAATATTTAGTAACTTCATAGCAGTACAGGTTATAGAATGTCACCTATAATAGTAAAAACTTATAGTTAATTAGGTTTTCTAGATATACAGATATATATTTAAAATGGATAGGCATTCTTAAAACCTTTCAAAGGCCTAAAGAATATGGCATTCAAAATGTTCCTGGCAACACCATCTTCATCAAAAAGGAAGATGGACATCAAAGAAATTCGTTATAGACTTTGCTTTCAATATGGCAAGACTAGCCATTTGAGCAAAAACCTGTTCTTGCCTGGACTGTTTGACTTTATGCTGTATAAACTGGACAGGCAGAACCCACAGAAAAGTGACTGCTGAAACAAGATGGACATTGCTATAGGGTTCCTGCTTCATGAAAGAGTCTGCCAGACATTCTGCAGGACTCAGACTGACAAACTGCCAACATAGGTGGGACAGTTTGAAATTTCCTGATTTGCTGAGGAGTCTGCCAGACATACTATGGCCTGTAGGCTGAAGTTGGAACATTATAGAAGAACTTTGGGTGATTAACCAGGCAATGGGTTGTCTCTATCATTTCTAGAGTTTATATACTAACCTTCTGTGGTCTTTGAAGAAGTTGAAGACAGATAGTTATGGTTATAGTTTTCCTTAGTTAGGATTAAAGATAAGTTACATATAAGACTTTAGACTCACAAAGATAGGATAGATGATAGAATACTTTCTTTAATTCTTGATAATGTTAATGAACTAAATATTGTTAACTATAGTTCTTATTTGATAACTGTTTTGTTATATATTTTACTATATTAAAGTTAAAACCCTTCTTTTTATTTAGACAGGAAAGAGGAGATGATGAGAGATGTCATTCTGTAAATATGTTTCTCGTATTGGTCAATGAATAAAGCCCTGTTGGCCAATGGGAAAGCAAGATAGGCAGGACTAGGAAACAAGGAAGATTCTGGGAGATGTAGTAGAAGATTCAAGATGTAGGGACTTGAGAAGAAGGTCCAGTAAGATAAAACCATGTGGAAATACTTAGATGAACAGATATGGGTTAATATTTAAAACAGAGCTAGCCAATAAATGCTAGTAACTTGCCAACAGCTTTATATCTAATACATCATCTCTGTGTGTTATTTGGGGCTGATGTGGCTCTGGAACCACGCTGGCAGGAAAACTACTCATATCTAACTCTTAGTTTCAACTACTTATGTTTATTATTATTAGGTACCATCCACTGAGAGATAGCTGGGGGCTTTTGTCATGAAACAACAGTTACTGTTAAACATTGGGACACGTATTTTAGAGATAGTGAGATTTGTCTCAGAGAACTTACATCACCACCCCTAGAACTCAGCTTCTTCATAACCATCAGGGAAGCCTTGGCCAGTTGAGACCAAGCCCTTAGCTCTCTATGTCTCCTCAGAGTTGTTCCATTTCTTGCCCTTACAATTCTTGAGCACATCGTGTTGTTCCCACTTTAAGAGAGAAGAGTACAAAAAAGGAAGAATAAAAATCTAGGAAGTACACATACAGAAAGGTCAGCACTCGGCCTCCGTTTGAGTCTTCTAAATAAGGGAAACTGCTTGCATTGATCTCTGGCAAGAACACATGAGGGCTGTCTCTAGGGAGGTGAAGACAGGCCAGGCCTCTCCCAAGAGTCTCCCCAAGGTTGTTCTTTCTTCCCAACCATGAATAAATTATGAAGGTGAAATTTCTCTACTTGCACAGAGATGGATAAGAAGAGGAGGGGACTTCAGAGAAGCACTGCTCAGAGCAGGTGGCCCTATTAGAAGCAACAAACCAGCAAGCCCTCCTCCCAGACATACACACACACACACACACACACACACACACACACACACACACACACACACACACCATACCCCAGCACTGGCTGTGCTGGGTAGCTTAGAAAAGCTACTCAATGAAAACATTCACAAACTGCCATTCACGGATGGGCTGGCAACTTCATGGCTGAGGAAACATTGGTGATATTTTTTTCATTCAGTCATTACACTGGGAAACTTCTTTTAAGTTAGATTTGATTTGGCTTGGGTTTTGGTCCACTGCCTACACAGGATGAGTTAGTACTAAGAATCCTTGCTTCCGGGAGTGTAAAGATCTCACTAGGATGTATAATATGCCTTCTGTTCTATAACTCATTGCAAGGTGATATTAATTCTTTTTTATTTTTAGAAAGCCTGGATTCACTCATAAGCAGCAGTAGTATGAGGAGAGTTAAATGATGGATTAGCAATACTGACTTGCTCTTTTGGCAGGAGTCACACCCTTCCCTGCCCTGTCATTGGGCTTGCCCTTATGCTTTGCTGGGACCAATGGGAGTACGTACTTGCCCATTCCTCACCTGGGCCTTAGGCGAAGACATTGTGTGTCTCTGATCACCTCTTGCCCTCCACTATCTTTGCCTCCAGGAACACAAGCTAGGGAGTCTTGTCTCCAATCCACAGTTGTGAATCACATTCAAATAAGCACACAGGGTACCAAAGCTGCAAGATAAACAAGGAGAAATAACACTTCCTGCTGCACATCATTTGGAAGATGTGTGTTATAGAACTATTGTGGCAGTAGTTCACTGTTACAGAACCTGGAGTCTTCATTTTATCAGAGTCTCCCAATTGTGTCATGAAAGCCACAAATACAGGGGAAGAAATAAAGTTGGTCTCTGAGGTGTTCCAGCCAGATATGGTAATGCTTAGCTCTAATTCCAGCACATAGGAGGCTGAGGCAAGGCGATCTACAATTGAGGCCAGCCTGGGCTCTGCAGGTAATTAAACACCTGACTGACTCAGATGTGTAATGAAACCTTGGAGGCTCAAAGAAGAGGAAGATAAATAAGAAAAAGGAGGGGGAAGAGGAAAGAAGGGAGCAAGGAAGGGCTAGTTAGTGATGAAAATGTTCCAGTCTGCCCAGCAATGTCTGCACTGTCAGAGAATGGACTCTTGCTTATTCTATTTACTAATATTCAAACAAGCTCTATCTAATGATGTGGCTATTTTATATTCAGCAGTGTGGGAAGCCACAGCCCCAAGATGGCGCCTGGTTGGATGCCAGGTAGTTCAAGCTTAGCTGTAAACAAGCCTTATTTGGAAGTGCTTGATGGATCTGGTGTGCTTCCTCCTGTGGCCTATCTGGGATTGCCAGGTGGCATGAGCTGATTGGGCTGTGAGAGCACATTTAAGGGCTGGGGCTGGGAGAGGTGGAAGCTGATGTACAAGGTTCCTGAATAAACTGCTTGAAGAAGAGTCATGGTCGTGTTTCCTTGCTGGCCGAGGTAGACGCGACACAGCAGGGACAGACAATAAGAAGGAAGCTTGCTGATAAAAAAAAAAAAAGATAACTCAATAACTGAATTAGTAAAGTAGAAATTGGGGAACCCCAAAATGGCAACACAAGTGTTGTAGTTTGAATGTAACTGATGTAACTGGCCCCCATAAGCTCACAGGGAATGGAACCATTAGGAAGAGTGGCCTTGTTAAAGTAGGTATGATCTAGTTTGAAGAAGTGTGTCATATGGGGGCAGGCTTTGAGGTCTCCTATGCTCAAGCTACACTTAGTTCAGTTCACTTCCTGCTTTCTATGGGATTAAGATGTAGCTCCTTCTTCAGTCTCAGCTCCTTCTCCAGCACCATGTCTGTCTGCATGCTGTTATGTCCCTCCATGATGACAATAGACTAGACCTCTGAAAATGAAAACCACACAACTCTATCCTTTATAAGAGCTACCATGATCATGGTGTTCCTTCACTGCAATAGAAACCCTATGACAAGAATTCAAAATCTGCCTCAGGAGATGGCTCAGCTGTTAAGAGCACTGGATGCTCTTCCAGAGGACTAGGGTTTGATCCCCAGCATAGGTTGGTAAGTCCAGTCCATATCTCCAGTGGGCCTATTATCTTTGTGTGGTACGCTGCCACATCTCCCAAAGTTGTCTTTATAAACTTGGTGTTCCTGAGTACTTGATAATTAGTTCATTTACTTAGGCTCTTATAGTCCCATCGTTCACATCACTATTTCATTGGATCTGTTTTCTCCTTTCTAGTGGTACTATCTAGTGGACTCCTGGCCCCCAACTTAGATTCACTCTGAAATACAAAGCATCTGGCTTCTTTTTGCTGATAAAGAGTACCAGTATATGAGTAGTTGTTAAAATTTTCAGCTCAGATCCCACAACATTTATTTTGACAACCCCTTATTGTCTTTTCCCAAAAGAAAAAAAGAAAGGAAGAAAGGAAGGAAGGAAGAAGGAATGAAAACCCCAAACTGATGGTTATAGATATCACAACAGTTCAGCCATTGCATTTACAACTGATAGACCCAAGCATCAAATTTACAGATTTTGAAGAACCAAGGTAAAAGTATAGCATTCTCCTTAATACGATCCACTGTGATAGTGTCATACCTACCAACAGTAACACTTGTCATTACCGCATTCTCAAAACACAGAGTTTAAAAGAAATGATGAGCAATTGTGACTGTCTCCACAAAGGGAAAGTAGTAACATTTGACATGTGTCTGCTATGAATCTGCATTAAATTCACTCCTTAAAACAATTATTTCATTAAGTCCCCAGCCTCTGAGGCACCTTAGGAGGAAAGAGTAACTATTCTCACTTTATAGATGGCAAGCTGAAGTGGAGGAAATGAAGTAATTTGGATAAAGGTGAATTTTGCAAAAACTTTAACCCAAGTTTGTCTTATTTTTGTTGTTGTTGTTTTGTGAATAGAGATGCCATAGGGGTTCGATAGCTTCCTTGGAAAAAGTAAAAAGAGAGTCTAAGTCACTCAGTCAGAAGGTGGTGGTACTTATATAAACAAATTTTAGGCCCAACATGGAGGCCACCTGGCCTATGGGTCAGGCTTCGCCGCAGGCGGGGCCTCCAGGCCTCCTCTGCACTCTGTGGCTCCTGAAAGTCGCCACGGGACACAGGGGTGCCACTGCCTCTGGCGCTTTCAGGAGCGAGGAGAAGCCCAAGTGTGAGGACCTCAGAGTGGGACAATATATTTGTAAGGAACCATTAATAAATGATGCCACTCAAGAACCAGTTAACTGTACAAACTACACAGCTCATGTTCAGTGTTTTCAAGCACCCAACAAAATTTGAAAGGATTACAGCTGCAATGAAACACATTTTACTGAAAATGAAGTTGGTTTTTACAAGCCCATATCTTGCTGAAATGTAAATGGCTATTCGTACAGAGTGGCTGTTGCATTATCTCTTTTTTTTGGGGGGGGGATGGCTGGGAGCAGATCGATTTTACATCGGATACCCTGCCTTAGGCTTGCTGAAGTTTTGCACAGTAGGATTTTGTGGAATTGGAAGCCTAATTGATTTTGTTCTTATTTCAATGCAGATTGTTGGACCTTCGGATGGAAGCAGTTATATCAGTGACTACTATGGAACCAGACTTACAAGACTCAGCATTACTAATGAAACATTTAGAAAAACACGGTTGTATCCATGAATGTTTAAAAAGAGGAACAGATTTGAGCCTCCTTGATTTCAATATAGAGCCTCATATATGGAATTCCAGATTTTCTTTTTCCTTAAGTACCACTTTATGGGTTCTGGATGATGTTTTGGTGTGTGCTCAGTTTTGATTTGTTGATTTAGTTAAAAGTATTATTTAATAGCCTTTCTTAAAAATTAGTATAATGATAGTATTTTGTAGGTTTCTATCTCTGTGAAATAGCTAGCCTATTACTGTTACTATTGTATTACTGTACTGTCCTTTACATGCCAATTGTCATTTTTATTTGTAAAAAATAAAAAACAAAACTTATTCACAAATTTTAAAAATATATTGTATAAAACGTATTAGAATTATCTTTTGTGAATCTAAAAGATGAATTTTGTGTTACAGTGTGACTGTGGCAGAGGTAGATAAGTTTGTTTTCAGCAAACTAGCAGGATACAAGATAAACTCAAAAAAAAAAAAAAAAGTAGCCCTACTTTATTCAGATGACAAAGAGGCTGAGAAAGAAATCAGAGAAAGATCACCCTTTACAATAGCCACAAACAACATAAAGTATCTTGGGGTAACACTTACCAAACATGTGAAAGACCTATACAATACGAACTTTGTGGCTTTAAAGAAAGAAATTAAAGAAGATACCAGAAAATGGAAAGATCTCTTATGCTTTTGGATATGAAGGATCAACAGAGTAAAAATGGCAATCTTGCAAAAAGCAATCTACAGACTCAATGCAATCCCCATTAAAATCCCAGCACAATTCTTCACTAACCTTGAAAGGATAATAATCAACTTTGTATGGAAAAACAAAAGACCCAAGATAGCTAAAACAACCCTGTACAATAAAAGAACTTCAGGAGGCATCACTATCCCTGACTTTAAGCTCTACTACAGAGCTATAGTTCTGAAAACAGCCTGGTATTGGCACAAAAATAGACATGTAGACCAGTAGACCAATGAAATCAAATCAAAAATCCCGATATTAACCCACACACCTATAAACACCCGATTTTCGACAAAACAGCTAAAGAATAGAATGGGGGAAGGAAAGAATCTTCAACAAATGGTGCTGGCAACTTGGATGATGGTGTGTAGAAGACTGCAGATAGACCCATGTCTATTGCCATGCACAAAACTCAAGTCCAAATGGATCAAAGACTTCAACATAAATCCAGCCACACTGAACCTCTTAGAAGAGAAAGTAGGAGGTACCCTTGAACAAATTGGTATAGGAGATCGCTTCCTGAACATAACTCCAGTAGCACAGACACTGAGATCAACAATTAATAAGTGGCACCTCATCAAACTTAAAAGCTTCTGTAAGGCAAAGGACACAGTAGACAAAACCAAACAGCAGCCCACAGACTGGGAAAAAGTTTTTACTAATCCTACATCTGACAGAGGGCTGATCTCCAAAATATACAAAGAACTCAAGAAACTAGTCAACAAAACACCAAATAACCCTATTAAAAAATGGGGTACAGAATTGAAGAAAGAATTCTCAATAGAGGAAATCAAAGAAGCTGAAAGACACTTAAGAAAATGTTCAACATCCTTAGCTATCAGGGAAATGCAAATCAAAACAACTTTGAGATACCATCTTACTCCTGCCAGAATGGCTAAAATTAGAAACACCAATGACAACTTATGCTGGAGAGGATGTGGAGAAAGGGGAACACTCCTCCACTGCTAGTGGGAGTTCAAACTTGTACAGCCATTTTGGAGATCAGTATGGCAGTTCCTCAGGAAAATGGGAATTAGTTTACCACAGGACCCAGCAATTCTGCTCATATATATATATATATATATATATATATATATATATATATATATATGCCCAAATTACCCACATCCATGCAACAAAAACATGTGCTCAACTATGTTCATAGCAGCATTATTTGTAATAGCAAGAACCTGGAAGCAATCTAGATGCCCCTCAACTGAAGAATGGATAAAGAAGATGTGGCACATCTACACAGTGGAATACTACTCTGCAGAAAAAAATAACGGAATCTTGAAAATCACAGGCAAATGGATGGAACTTGAAGAAACCATCCTGAATGAGGTAACCCAGCACAAAAAGAGAAACATGGTATGTACTTGTTCCTATATGGATTTTAGACCTAGAACAAAGGATCACCAGCCTATAATTCACACCCACCAGAGGAACTGGGATACAAGGTGTATTCTAAGAGATTCATATATGGTCCCTCACAAAAGGGGGAAGGGACAAGTCCCCCAGAGGACATGAAAATGGAGGGGGCAGTGAATGGAGAGCTAACTAGGAGAAAGAGAAGGGGAGGAGAGGAAAGCATGTGCGACTAGGAAGATTGAGTCAGGATAGGAATAGAAGACGAGAGAGAGAGAGAGAGAGAGAGAGAGAGAGAGAGAGAGAGAGAGAGAGAGAGAGAGAGAGAGAGAGAGAGAGAGAGAGAACATAAAAGAGGGAGCCATTATTGGTTTGAAGAGAAAATTAAACCTTAAGAAAGGACTAGAGACCTACAAGACTGACTCCAACTAACAATTCAAGCAACCGTGGAAAGGCTACCATAAATGCCCTTCCCTGACAGTGATATCATCAACTAAATTATCCACCGTCATGGAGCCCTCATTTTGTACCTGTTGGCAACAGAAGGAAACACCTATAACTAAATACTAAGTCAAACTAGAATCCAGATGCAGAGAGAGGGGACAATACCAGGTTGCAGAAACACACAAAGACAGCTGACCTGAACAAGGAGGAGCTAATGCCCCCCCCCAGACTGATAGCTGGGAATCCAGCATGGGACTGACTCAGACCCCCTGAATATGGGAATCAGCTAGAAGGCCTGAGCAGTCTAAGGGACCTCAGACAGTAGAACCAGGATGTATTCCTGATGCACAAAAGGACCTTGTGGACACATCCCCCATGTAGGGATACTCCCTTAATCTAGAGACAGGAGAGAAGTCCTAGTCCCTACTTCAAATGACTTGACAGATTTACATGACTCAACCTGGATACCATAGCCCTACAAGTGGAATGGGGGTGGGGAGATGGGAGGGGAGGGTGGCCAGGGTGCATGTCACAGGGGAAAGAGGGTAAGATGGAGGGAGGAAGGGAGGGAGGGTTGGAGGGAGGAAGTGAGAGGAAACTGGGATCAACATGTAAAATTTTAAAATTATATTATTAATAAAAAATAGAATGTTGATAAGTGATGGAAGTACCCCTGGGGGTATCATGTAATTGAGGAAAACTAGCCCTTCCATCTTCCTTGCTGCAAATCTGAGGGTTGAAATGACTTCCTTATAATCACTGCCTTCTCAACACCCCAAACACACCTCCCAACAAAGAGAAAGCAAAGATTACACTATGATGCTGGTCATGGAGGCCTAGAAGGAAGATTTGCAGAGTCCTGGTACCTGATCAAAGTATAAGAAACCAAGCCACACAGTAGTGCTACAACCTTTAATACCAACAGATCTCTGAGTTTGAGGTCAGCCTGGTCTACAGAGTGAGCTTCAGGTCAGCTATGACTGCATACAGAAACCCCATCTTGAAAATTAAAAAAAAAAAATATTATAAGTAATCAGCCAATGTTTATCCCAAGTTCCAAATGTTTGAACATAGCTAAAGGGGAACTGAAAAGCTTGTGGGACCCTCAAAGCTGGGTGGAAGAGAACCCTGTATTATCTAGAGAGCAATCATCAGTATGATTCCCAGGCCACCTGAGGAGAATCACCAAGAGCTTTGCAAATTACTTTTATAGCAATACTAAGATTTTATTTTTCATGCTGTTAATGATGTTTGTCCTGATAATTCCAAAGCTGGCACTCTAACACAAATGAAGGCTGGGGCACCAAAATGTGCAAGTTGCCACCATTGCATCTTCTAGTGCCTAAATACACACACACACACAAACACACACACACACATACACACACACACACACACAAACTGTTGCATTTGACATATTTGATGATACAGTTCAAATCAATAGTTGTATTAGTGCTAATCTTTTGGGTATACACATTTTTAGTATTTCATGAGATAATGTGGATGTTGTACACTTCTGCGGTATCTCCAAGTCCCAAAGTTATGTCAAGGAGAAGCAAGAACATAACTGAGCTGCAAACTACATTAGCTGCCTTTTTCTCAAGGCGCCATTTTTATTCCCATGGTGGTATGAAAGATAGATCATAATTATTCAGACTTGTACCTTAATGATATTTTCAACTACTTTTTCAGAACTGAAACAATTGAGCCTAGCATGTCAAATAACACAGTTGACAAAACTCTTACCTATGATTCAGTATGAGCTTTTCTGACACAAGTGGAATTTTTAGAAACCATGCATCAACCACTGTGAGCCCGGCAGCACCCCAGTATGTACAACTACATAATTCAGCAAACCAGTTTTCCAAATGACCAATGATTGAAATTGCTCATGAATAAATGATCCGGAAACTATTGAATAAGCAATCCAGCCAAAGTGCAGTACAAAATGATGCATTTTAGCATGGATGTGTATTAAAGCTTTTGCTTGATTTCTGATACCACTTTGCAACTGGCCTCTAAGAAACTAACACTTGTTGAATTTTGCTGAAATTTAGAAAAGAAAGGAATGGTTGTCTGAAATGGCTATTAAATGGTACTCTGATTTTTTTCTAACTGCTTGTCAGTGTGAGGCCAGATTGTTTTTGTATGCATCAATCAGAGCAGCATAGAGCAATAGATCAAATACCAAAACAGATGTGAAAATCCACTTTTCCTAAAACAGCTATTTAGACATTTACAGAATTCCTTTTTTAATGAAAGCTACTTTTACCATTAGATATTTTTTTTTACTTTCCAAAGTAATTATTTTCAAAAGCAACACATTACTAATACAAAATTTGACTGGTTTTGTATGAAGTAGTGTTTCAACATTCTCTTCTAACTCCCAACATAACTAATATTGATAGATACACACAAAGAAGGTGGGGGCCTGTTACAGCAGGTCTCCCCGCTGGCCTCCTGGTCCCACCGCCACGTGGCTTTTAATGTTTTAAAATATAAAAACCTTCTAAGATCAAAATTAAAAATTGAGACTTACCTGAGGTAAACTGATATTACATCAGGTAACAAGGTGAAGAGGGCTACGTCCTAGTGCCAGACAGGACCATGGATCACGGTGGGCACAAACAGTGCATTTCTGTAGGACCAAGTGTCTTCCCAATGCCTGAAAATATATGAGCATGCACAGTCATCAAGACTGCCACCAGAAAGATAGATTTCGATAAAAGGGATACATGCCTTTAACTCCAGCACTCCAGACTCAAAGGGTCTTTGAGCTAATTCTACCAGTGTTACATAGTGAAATCTTGTCTCCAAAAATCCAATCAATAAATCAATCAATCAAGCAAGCAATAAAAACAATGAAATTATTGGAACGCCTATCTAAACTTTACTTGATTTAATATTACTAGTATAATTATTATTATTACTATTATCATTATTATTTTCAGTTGACAGTGCAAATTTAAGAGAGACATTTCTATACATTATTTGGAGACTTTACTTTCTAGAAATCACCAGCAAACACTCAAGCAGCAGTGAATTAATAGCTGCATAGAGGTAAGATATGGCTTCCAACCCTGGGGCAGCTTAGGGCTCTAAGTAGAAGAAACCCTTTCCCAGGTCCTCGGGATTCTATGTGTTCTCAAAACCCATTTGAAGTAGGTGATACAGTATGACCACTCTTGGAGAGAGGCAGGAAGGAAAGAGAGGATAAGTGGGGCGCAGAAGGCAGAAGGGCAGCAGAGGTAACAGTTGTGGCAGAAGGTCCACCAAAGTCCCCACTAATTAAACAGGAAATGTGTGATCAGCTGGGGACTGCTGTCTGAAATAACTCCATTCCTCACACTTCAACCGAGCAAATGTTCGCCCCATGCCGATAAAGAACAGAGAGCAAATCACAATGATTCGTGGGGAGTCCCATCTCAGTCCAAAGAAGAGTCTGCTGCTAAAAGTAGAGTAAAGGGCTGGAGGAACGGCTCAGTGCTCAAGAATGTGTACCATTCTTGCAGAAGACCTGACCAAGTTCTGTTCCCAGTACCCACATCAGGCAGCACAAAGTTGCCTGTAACTCCCACATCAGGAGTTATGACACCCTCTTCTGGGCTCTTCGGGCACCCACATTCCCATATGCGTGTGCATGCATGCATGCACGCACGCATGCACGCGCGCGCACACACACACACACACACACACACACACACACACACGTTTTTAAATGTAAATCAATCTATCAATCTTTGGAGAGGAAGTGGAATCATTATTGTAGGAACTCAGGGTGAAGAATGCCTTCGAACTGTACTGGTTCCACTGAGGCGCTCTCCAATCCTGGCTTCCAGCCCTCAGTTCTGGGCCAAGTAGAAGCACAGGCTGGCAGCCCAACAACCATCTTCACAGGGGCTGGCTCGCAGTGGCTGGCCTCTCTGTTGATTATAAGCCTCACACCAATTTTAGCAGAATTAGCAGAACGCAGATTTTTCTACTCTGTGCCCTTGAGGGGCCCTCCACAGAACTGTATTGCTCCCCTTCATTCACAGCCCAAGAGGGCCTTGGATCCAGAGTAATTGATGCCAGCAGTTGTTATTTTTCTTTTTATTCTCACAAGAACAGGAGGGTGATGTATTTTGTACGAGGAAATAACTGTTAAACCAAACTGCTACAGCAGTGAGCTGGCTTTCTAGGACCTCAGGCTTTGTGACCTTGGCTGCATTCTTTACCTAGGTTCTCAAGTCCATCTCCCTGTACCTACCAGGGGTGACCAGCTTCTTTGTGTGCTGACAAAGTGGCTGCTTGTCCCACTGAAGGCTGCTACCCTGTTTACCCAAGTGTGATTAATATTAAAGCTACAGTGCTATAGATGATTGATGGCATAAGTTTTATGTTTGGGTCTTGGACACAGGACACAAATCACAAAGTTTCCTTTTGTTCACTAACGTATAATTAGTATTAGCAACTTTAGTCTCATATATACATATATATATATATATGTTATATTTAATACATTGACTTTATATAGCACATCCACAGCACTCCCAAAAAAGAGAGCATGTATTAGTAATATAGTGAATTAAAGTGTGTTGCTCATGGCAATTGACTACACAAGAAGCACCGGATAATCTGAAAAGATAAATAATAAATATCACATCTTTTAAGATTTGACTTAAAATTAATTCTTGATTTCTCAAAGGTATGAACTACGATTTAATAGAAAAAAAAACTTCTAAGAATGGTGCCTGTAGTGCTTTTTGTTGTTTTCTGTCAATTTGACACAAGCTAAGATCATATGGGAAGAGGAAACTTCAGCTGAGAAAATGCCTCCTTCTGACTAGACTGGGAACAACTCTGTGGGGCATTTTCTCCACGAGTGGTTAATGCAGGCAGGCCTTCATGTGGGTGGTTCCAATCCTGGGCAAGTGGTGATGTGTTTTGTAAGAAAGCTGATCAAGCTACCAAGAGCAAGTCGTTAGGCATCACTCCTTCATGGCCCCTGCTTCAGTTCCTGCCTCCAGGTTCCTGCCTCAACTCCCTTTGATGGTAGACTGTGATTGGAATACATAAGCTAAATAAAGACTTTCTTCCCCAAGTTGCTTTTGGTCATACTGTTTATCCCGCTAACGGAAAGTAACTGAGACAGAAATTGATGCCAGAATCACAGGGCAGTAACTCAAGGCAGGAACCTGGAGGTGGGAAACGAAGCAAGATCATGCAGGGATGCTGTTTATGGGATTACACTTTATGTCTTCCTCAGCCTACTTTCTTGTACCTCAAAGGACCACCTGTCCAAGAGCAGAAATACCCACAGTGGACCGGGCCCTACTACATTCCCGTAAGCTATAGATAAGAGCTCATAAATTCTTGTTTTACTTTTGTTTTTTAATAGCTGTCTGGGTGGATGTGAAGTAATACATCTCAGTGTTTTTCTTTCTCCTTGATAGCTAATAGGATTGAGAATTTTTCATCTGATGAAGAAAATCCAAATATTACATATGTATATATGCCTGGAGTAAACAAATACAGGATGGGCTTTTTCACTGAGGTTGAGAACAGTCTGACCGGTAGGTTTGAGATACAGGTTTGTGAATTATGTCCGTGGTGTGGATAATTGAAACTCAGGATGTGGATGGAGCCTCCTGGGAAAAGATGTGCAAATACTATCAGGGAAGGCCAAAGCTAAACCTTCAGAGAAGATATATACAATAGGAAAACAGAGGAGCATGGCCCTGGGACAGAGTACTAGAAAGATGACTGGAAGTGGGTGGGCTCACAGAAGACAGAAGAAGGCAGGGACCGGTGCTCAGCAGTGCAAATGCCAATGAGAGCCCAAGTCAGACAATAGACAAACTGTGCCCATGGACTTGTGACACGTGGGTACAGATAACCCACTCATTCCCAGCAGCAGCCAGATTAGAGCAGGTTGAGAAATGAGTGGAAAGTAAATCTCCGAGGACTGCAAGAATCAAAGCAGCATCTTACAGAACTCACCCATTCGGCTGGTCAAGGACTGTTCTGCTATTTCCTGCCAGTAACTCACTGTGGGTCCAGTCCAGTCCTAGCTGTCTGGAAGCTTGATAGATAATTCCACAACCAGATGCATCTGCTAAAATAGAATATTGTCTGCGTCCTATCCAGGGAAACCAGTAATTTTATTTTATCAGAATATGAAGTGAATACAGCCTATTATTTCATCTAAGTAAGAAGAGAATAAGAGTTACCTATGTAAATGTTTGGTTTGGGTTTTTTTTATTAACGCCTCTACCTTTTGCCTCAGAGCCTTTACCTTTCTCTATTCTGTATGTCTTTCTTTCCCTCTTACTCAGTTGCTGGCTGTGTGACTGTGTGGCTGGCCCCTGGTGTCCTCCCCTCCTTCTCCTTTTCTCAATCCTCCTCCTTTGCTTTATTTACTCTCTCCAGCTGGCAGCCCCACCTCTCTCTCCCTCTCTCCTGCCTTGCTATTGGCTGTTCTTCTCTTTATTAGACCAATCAGGTGTTTTAGATAGGCAAAGTAACACAGCTTCACAGAGTCAAACAAATGCAACATAAAAGAATACAACACATCTTTGCACCATTAAATAAATATTTCATAGCATAAAGGGATGTAAAATATCTTAAAATAATATTTTACAACATACCTAGACTGGAGAAAACTTTGGACAATTGTGACTCGCCTAAATTTACACAACAGAGCATTTACTGAACCGCAGAGAATTATCTCTTGAGAGGAAAGGATGCACATTTTAAAAGACCTTGGCCCTTCCCTTGAGCATTGAACACCCAGAGAGGAAGAAGGAGACAGAGACTGGTGGTCACAGTGAAGAATGTGAACCTCCCACAGCAAATACAGGCATTGGCTAACTAATTAGACTGGAGCCTTTTGGTGCCTCCTAGGAAGGTATACTTGGGTGCACTTTAAATAGTGAGTAGAATGGGTTAGGAGGACAGCGAAAGGGAGTAGGAAGCACACTAGAAAGTAGAATTGCTCTGGGCTCTTGGGCACAGGGCAGCATGGCACACTGGGGGATGTGACACAGTGTGTAGGAAGTATAAGGTGAGTCAAGAGAGACAAGCCCAGCCTAGCCTGAAAAATGTGGCATACCAGTGTACTAGGCACATTTTCCCCCTCGAGTCATTGAAAAATTATACAAGTGGCTTGTGTAACGAGTATGTTTTCCTAGACGCCGGTCCGGTCCCACCACAGCGCCAGTCCTAAATAACATGCTGAGACTCTGTATTTGATATACTGCTGTTGGCCAGGTACTAGTTTCTTACTGGCTAGCTCTGTCTTAATGATTAACCCATTTCTACTTATCTAAGTATTTCCATGTGGTCATCTTATCTGAGAGCGGGCCAGCATGCTGCTCTCCCCAGGCTCTCCATGTTGACTCCTCCTTACTCCTTCCTCTTTCCTCCTTGTCTCCTAGCCCCGCCTATCTTGCTTTCCTATTGGCCAACAGTGCTTTATTCATTAACCAGTATGAGAAACGTATTTACAGAATAACATCTCCCATCAGGCTTGTTTAACCTTGACCATGTAACTGTGTGCACCCAGGACAGCTCAGCTACACATGCATATGCTCCAGGTTACCAACCTGAGGATTCTTGACATGGAAGGCAGTGCTCCTTCACACATCCAATGTGTTATCTTCTAATTTGTTCAGTTTTGAATAAAAATGGGAACAACTAAAGTCATTGTCCACTACCAGAATAGCCCCTAATTTTCAGTTTAGGGCCCCATCCCACTCAGTGATGCTTTGAAATTTAGGAGAACCATTTACATGCAATGCTCTTAAATCTGTCCAACGCTTTTGACTGATAAAAGTACGGTTTTGGCTGGGCATGATGTACCGTGGTGGTAAAGCACATGTCTCTGAGTATGATCAGGAGCCCTACTGTGTACAATCCCTAGCAGGGGAACGGGACTACATGCATAAAATAATTGAATTCTCCCAGCTTCTATAAGAGCTAATTGTCCCCATTTTATTGGTAAAAAAATTAAAAGCTTAGAAGAAGAAAATTCTTACGAATGCTTACACACAGTGAGTAGCTCAGTGAAGGTGTCAAAGCCTACAAAACATATTTGATTTTGATTTAAAAAATGAATTTAGTATTTAGTGGTTTAACATAATCTTAAGTGATATTGTCGCGGGAGAGGAAAGAAGAAGTTCTTCCAGATTTCCAAGACACTGTCAAAAAAAAAAAAAAATATATATATATATATATATATATACACACACATACACACACACACATATATATACATATGTATATATATATGACATATATATATATATGGTCAGCATTATCCATTCGCTTCCCAGAATTTCTGCATTAACAGTGCTTTTCTACACATTCAATCTTCGGTTTTTCATACTGAAAACTTTTGAGATTTCAGTTAGAAGACATCCTTTAATTAAGAGCAACATGTCCTGACCACTGCCTAAATAGTTGACCTCCCTGGCCAGCAGGACTGTTTATCCCTCAATGGATACCCAAGAATGTTTAGATGGCGGGATGTTTGTGGAGGCTCTTAGAATTGCTGGCCCAGTTTATTGGAAAAATAAGGTAAGAGGTGATGTATGAAGCCTACTTTTGAGTAAGGGTTCTGAGCAAGGACTCTAGGGTCAGATTCCCAAATTTAAAGTCTCAGCCTTGGTTCTGGGCCTGAGTGATAGATGTGTTGGTCAGCCTGCCAGGTTTCCCTCGTTGTCACTATTCTGGCCAGCTCTCCAGCACTGCCTTGGCTAGCCCTCGCAATACACCTGCAAGCAAGGGCAAGGCCAGTTCTCCTGTTCTCAGGTCCCCAGATTCAGACCATTTATCTTCACACCACGGGGGCCAATTCTACAGTTTTCCCCAGGTAAGGTGCAGTCCCTCTCTCCTCTGCTGCGGGGAGTACATAGGGTGTGAGGGGGGCAACTCTCCTGTTCTCATACCCTCAGGACTGGCTCACCTATGCCCCCACACACAACAGGGTCAGCGCTAGTCTGCTGCCCAGATGGGATGCTGAGCTACTCTCCAGTGCTCAGCAACCAGTGAGGGGCATGGCTAGTTCCCCCACTTTCATGGCTCTCGGGACAGCTCTCTCCCATGTTGCATGCAGGTAGCAATGGGTGAGCAGGGGAGGACATCTTTCTCTCACCCATGCCACTACATGGAAGATGATGGAGACAGGATCAGCTCTCTCCTTTCATGCCATGGGGGTGGGGGTCACCTGCATCCTGGACAATAGGTTTAGCTCTAGTGTGCTGCCTTGGTGAGTTGTATTCAGGTAGTGAGGGGGTGGACAAGTTAGGGGGCTCTCCCCTGAGAGTGGGGGCCAGGTCTCCTGCCACATTATCCATCAAGGGGCAGGACCGTCTTTCCCAGGGCCAGTGCAATCCTTCAGATTTCCATATGATTCCTATGACTCCCTGTGATAACACTAGCCATGGACATCATCAGACACCCCATCATCATAGACTCAGACACTGCCCAA
Source organism: Cricetiscus sungorus (assembly GCA_030556225.1). Taxonomy (NCBI): domain Eukaryota; kingdom Metazoa; phylum Chordata; class Mammalia; order Rodentia; family Cricetidae; genus Cricetiscus; species Cricetiscus sungorus. The sequence continues at coordinate 3,147,189 of JANBXA010000372.1, forward strand.
GTGGGCCTAGATGTCACCATGGCTGTTGTGGCAGCAGAAGCCACCCAGATCAGTATGGACCTGGTGGCAGCATGACCCTCAGACACCATCATGGTCCCAGATGGCTGACCAGACTCCAAGTGTCCACAGAGCCCTCAGTGGTAACAGGAGCACATGTATAATTTTTAAAATTCCTTGATGGGCTTACAAAATGATTCTTCTCAAAAACTATTTTATAAGCTAGGTGTTGGAGGCATAAGCCTTTAATCCCAGCACTTGGGAGGCAGAGGCAAGCAGATCTTTGTGAGTTAAGGCCAGCCTGGTCTACAGAGCTGGTTCTAGGACAGACTCCAAAGTCTCAAAAAAAAACCCTGTCAAAAAAACAAAACAAAACAAAACAAAAACAAGACAAAACAAAACAAAAACCCATTATTTTATAATTATATAAATATATGTTCGTCCACATTAAAGACTGAGATATTTTTTAACTTCTGTATATTCTTAGCATTTAAATAAGAACTATTATAAGCCAACTAATCACTTAAGGGCATGTTTATATAGTTCAGTCACTTTCTTGGCTGTTATTAGCTTAATATCTATGCAAGTTGTATCTTGCAGATCTTGGCATCTGGCTGATCCAAGATATCAGCAGGGTTATCCACATGGGAAACTTTTCTGATGTCATTCAATCAACAGGAAAGGGGTCAGGTAAGGTTATATTATGTTCCTTCATTGTTCCTGCCTGAAACACTTTGTATTAACGCAGAGCATCATTAATAACACAGGTAGCAAACACTGCTACCTGTGTGGTATCTGGAAGAAGTTAAGGGGAAGAGATGGCTTGTCACCGGTGATTCTGTCCTAAGGTAGACAAAGCAATGACAGACACACACTATCTTATCTCATTTTGATATAACTGTTAATACAATTATGAGTTAAAAAAACAAATCTTAAACTGACCAGGATAGAGCAACTCCTGTTTCTTTCTTTCTTTCTTTCTTTCTTTCTTTCTTTCTTTCTTTCTTCTTTTCACATAAAGAAAGGAAGATTCTGTAGTGAGAACATGACAGAGACAGAATTAGAACCCAAATTTCCTGGTTCCAAAACCTGTGGAATTCCCTACAATCTTGAGACTCAAGAAAAAGACAGTTTTTCTGTCATTTCTTATGCCCTAAACACTCATACGGCTTCAGACCCTAGCCCTTCCTACTGGAAGCAAGGCAGTGAAGTCTGTATGTTGGGAATGAGGGTGTTCACACATTAACTCTGGTGAACTGTCCTAGTATCCTTTAGTGGTGACAGCCAGTGTGGTTGACATGCCGCCAGTCCCACTCTCCTAAGACAAGCTCTCAGCATAAGGATGCTAAGGAAGGCCGGGAAGAGAAAGGTGTCTTATAGTGATATCTGATCCAGGAGAAAGCCATAAGACTGAAAATTCCATCTAATATTGAGTTGAGTTGGCTGGCCAGCTTAGAATTCTCCACTGCAGAATGTCATTGGTTGACATCTAAGGACACGGTGCGGGACAAGCATGGCAGCAGCATGGAAACCCATGGGAGCACAGTGTTGTCAACAAACCAGGGAATCAAAGCATGGATGCCTAATCAGACTTTGAAATTAACACTTCGTGGGTGGAAGATGGATTCTTCTCTCTTCTGGACTCCTACCCTGGCAGCAAACTTCATCTTATAATTGCTTAGTAATAGTCCATATCATGTCCTTCCTAGGAGGCTCTGAAGTCTTCTCTAGACCTGACACGATCATGCTAATCTTACTTTTTCTGAGCTTTCTGGGCAAGGAAACCTTCCTCTGCGTTGTCTGGCTTTGTTTTTCATTGGTCCCAAAGGGTATTCTTTAGCCCAGTTAAGTATTTTAGTGGATTTGCCTCTTAATTTTCAGTTCTTCCTGAAAATTAAGGCTAAGAACTGGCTGTCATGAAGTGTTTTTGCTTTAAGGACAGAGTTTCAGTCCTCACGGCATCACTAAGCTACGTGTTAGAAGGGAGATGCCAGATGACCCAGAATGGCTGTCAACCTATGGCAATGAGGCTTTTTTTTTTTTTTTTGGTAAGAACGTATTTCCTGTCAGTTAAAGAGTCAAAGGAAGTTAGCTGAGCTTAGTTTGGTCTGGCTAACGCTTTTACTGCCACCCAAACACAATCCTTAGCATAACATAACCTGTACCCACAGCATCCCAGTCATTGGGGCTCCATCCTTAACTTCAGACTCATGAACATGGCTGTACTCATTGCTGCCACGTGAAGCCTGCTCAGCTGGTCTATCCATGGAAGATTTCTGTGAACTAGCATCGGAGCCTGGTCAGGCTCAGGGGAGAAGAGAAAGCAGACTCTTCCTGAACCCAGCAGCTAACATAAGAGAAATAGTTTTTTGAGACAGCAGACAGACGTTGTAGGACTTTCTAGATATGGGTGCGTATTGAATGATGTGGGAGCACCTCATCAGGGATGACCAACCTTCTGTATTTGCACCTTGGTTGCAGTATGATGGAGGCAAACAGTTGGCATGATTTGGAATCGAAAGGCCTTGTTGACCTTTAGCTCTGCTTTGCATTGTCTACAGTTTCTTCTAAGTCTCTCATGGTACAAGTAAGCTGAAGATCTAACCCCAAAACCTAAAGTGTCTCTAAGCTCAAGAATCATCTTTGCCAGGCATGGTGGCACACGCCTTTAATGTCAGCACGCTGGAGGCAGAGTCAGGAGGTTCTCTGAATTTGAAGCCAGGCTCTGAATTTGAGCAAGTTCCAGGACTGTCAGGATACACAAAAAAACCCTGTCTTGAAAAACCAAAACAAATGAACAGAACCATCTCAGCAGAACATTTTCCTTCAGCACATGGCCACAATCGCCTGTGCTGTTCTTTGTCGGAAGATATTGGCTGGATTCAGAACCAAGGTGTAAATGCTCAGGGCCCTCTATCTCCCTCTTACAAGACTGCAGGCAAATGAAGATTAACTTGTAGGCAAAAGGAAGTATATTAACCTGACCTCACTCCTTGTCATAAGTTTCCCCACTGATACCTTTAAGGACAGTGACAGTCCATGCTAAGGGCAAGACCATTTTACCAAGAACCACCTTACCGTGTCTTACAGAAGAACTTAAAGCATGACAAATTTGAAGTTACTAAGAAGTTACTGTAAATGAGCAGTCCTAATGGCTTGAGAGCAAAATACTGGTACACTGTTCCTTTGAATTTTGAAATTAAGGTTAATAGTATTTTGGGTGTAAGGAAAACTTCCTTGTAGAAGGAAGTTTTGTACATAGATGTTATTATATTATAAGCATGAAACTGTGAGAGACATTTTCTTGTTCCCATTTAACGAGTGAATAAAACAATTATGGGGCTATGGAGTGAACTTGGTAGGTCAAATGCTTGCTGTACTACCCAAGAGCTGAGTTCAGATCCCTCAGCAACCATGTAAGCATCAGGTGTGGTAGGTAACATGTCTGTAATTCCAGGACTGGGGCATGGAGACAGGAGGATGTTGGTGGTCTGCCTGACTAGCCAGCTTAGCAAAATTTGTGAGGCTCAAGTTCAATGAGAGATTGCAACTCAAAAAATAAGGTGGACAGTGATTGAAGATAACAGTCAATGTTCACTTTTGGCCTCTAAAGGGCAGGTGTATCCCAAATACACACACACACACACACACACACACACACACACACACACACACACACACGCACGCACGCACGCACGCCACACACGCCCTCCTCACCCTCCCACACATACACAAACACACACATGCTTGTCCCCCCCCATACATATATACCTCTCCCACACACACACACACACATACACTCCTCCCCCCACACTCATACACACACACACACATGGCATTCTCTAATTTGTACATTTTAAAAGAATCAAAATTCTAAAATATCAAACTAACAAAGTATTCTGCCCTTCTGAGGTAAGCTGCATCCTTAGACTCCGGACAACCACTGGTGATCAGTTTACCCTAGGGTCTGCTGAATGTGAGCTTTCCTTCTTAGTGTTCGTGTGCCTACTCTCCAAGAATGCAATTTTTTATTCAGTTAGGCATTCAACCACCAAATGAAAGCATTGTTCATCACTACAAAATGAAAGGCACAGAGGGGCAAAGCTCTGGGTCTTTTGCCCATTGTACATTTTCATTGTACATGACAAATTTTCAGGAAGTTGTTTTCATATGACTGTATATTGTACATTAAACATACTCTTCCCCATCCTCTCCTCCCTCTTCTTGCTTCCCCCACATTCTTCCTGTTGTTTCCCTAGACAGCTTCTATCTGTTTTTATGTCATATATAAATACATGATTTTATGTATCTATATAAAATCTAGGAATCTCGTATGGGAGAAGACACATGGAATTCATCTTCCTGAGAGGGCTTAATGGTATCTCTAGTTGCATCCATTTTCCTGCAAATGCAAGAACTTTATTGTTTTTAAGGCTGAAAAAAGATTCATACATACATAAATCTTTTCGTTATCCATATCTCTATTGTCGGGTATTTAGATCCCCATCACTGAAGTATTGTGGATAGTGCTGTAAGTACTTTTATCCTCTTTGTGTGTGTGTGTGTGTGTGTGTGTGTGTGTGTGTGTGTGTGTGTGTGTGTGTGTGTGCGTCTGTCTGTTTGTTCTGGAACTCCATCTGTAGATCTGCCTGCCTCTGCCTCCCAAGTGCTGGGGTTAAACACAGCAAGTGCTATGACCAGCTAATACTTTCTGCCTTGACTCCCTTTGGTGATAGACTGTGATGAAGAAGTGTATATAAAATAAACCCTTTCCTCCCCAAGTTGCTTTTGGTCATGGTGTTTCATCACAGCGATACTCACCCTGACTGAGACACCTCCATATCTGTGCAGTCCCATATTGCAGAAGCTTTCAACCCTACCCTGCCATAGTCTTTCCAAAGCCCACTGTTGTACTTGAAAGTTTTCTGTCAGTTCCCATAGCCTCTTATAAAATAACTCTCTGGGGGTTAGTATTAAATATAATTGTTTAGCTAACAGCACAAACGAATTTCTGGCTATTTGTCTCTTAAAAATTAACCCATTTCTGGTAAGTCACCAGGCTGTGGCTTACCAATAATGCTCCAGCATTTTACTCCTTTGACAGCTACATGGTGTCTCCTTGACTCCACCTTCCTTCTCTCTGCATCTTTGTTTGGATTTCCCCACCTAGCTGTATTTTGTCTGGCTTTTGGCCCAAACAGCCTTATTCACTAACAAATAAAAGCAACACATATTCACAGCATACAGAAGGACAGCCTATATCAAACTGTCTCCCCAAGCCACCCATTTTCTCCATGATCTCACTTGCAAGAAACATAATACCAGAAGATATCTGGTCTTTGGCAACACTGATCTCTTGGCATGGTAGCAAGTCTTAAATCCAGAAAGGGGAAGGGGCAATGCAAGTGCCAGGAAACGAAAGAGATCACCATATTCACACAGATCCCAGCACTCTGTCACGCTCTTCTGGTTCCATGGCTTCCTTCTTAGAATTTCTCCCTAATACCTTAAGGATATATTATAGATATAACACTGCAGAACATGTTAACCATCAGGACACTCACAAGGTAGATATGTCTTCCTTCTTATATACAGTGGACTGGATTTAGGGACTTCTTCAATATATATATATATATATATATATATATATATATATATATATAATGAAAAATGTTCTCGTATATACATACACACCACACACACACTTTTCAAGATGAAATGATTCGTATAGTTAGATTTGCTGCTTGCTTCTGTGATTCATTTCCCCCTTATCCATATGCTCTCTGCCTACATAAATACCTTTAGCCTGTTCATTAATTCCCTGGTAAATATATTCAACTTTTCCCTCTGTTCCTTTTTCCAACACTCCAGTTGCTTTTTAGAAGTTTTAGCTCTAACCTTATGCTCCCTGTCTCTCTAGGCCCGCAGTGATTGTCACTATCTTTCTGTGTTTCTCTTTCCCCAAAGTCTTGTAAAATATAACATACTGCAAAGCAGTGGTGTTCCTGAGATTTAGCATTTGGAATGGCAGATGGGGTGGTAACAAATCTGCTCATGGGGGCTGGGTACCTCCCCCAGCACTCCCAACCCATTGCATACATTTTAAATTAAAAATATTAAAGATAATGAAATTAAAAGCATATCATTTATTTGATCCACTTAAGAGCAGTTAGAAAAAACACAAACTCTATTAATGCTTAATCTAACACAACTAACAAAGCTGAACATAATCCACTTGTTCAATAAACAGCTTTAGCTTTTGTGGGCTCACTACAATTCAGTCATCAGAGCAGAAGGTACTGGCAAGAGGGTAGCTCCGATACATGAAGCTGAGGTTGGCTGCCAACCATGCTTCACTTAGACCCCTTTCTTGGGCTGCTTACCACTTACTCTTTTCACCCAAACTATTCACAGACAGTTTTGAAATAAGACAAGGACAACTATTGCTGAATATTGGTGTCATCACTATCTACTATTCATAACTCCCATCTACACTGTCCACTTTTTTGAGGATATGGACTATACTGTTGGATGCCAGAGCACATGGTAAGAAGGGAGCAACATATTAATGGAGTTCCTCCTACCTATGAGCAAAGCATATTGCTGGCATTTCATATACAAATTCTCACATGATCATCACAACAACCTTTGTCCGCAGATGTCAAAGAAGAAACTCCCAAAGTTGAATTACTTTTAGGGAGCTCACAAAGCTAGTAACACAACCAACATGCAACCATGGTCTTCTTGATTCTGAAGCTTGTGTTTGTACAACACTCCATGCTTCTTAACGTCAAGAGACTGCATGATGAACAAAGAATGACCAGTTAAACTTGAACCAAGGCCTGGAAAACAAACAATAGCCACTTAAAAGTGGTGGTGGGGAATCAGAATGTTCAGTAAAAAGAGCAACACTGAACTCAAAATTTAAATTTCCAACAATAAGATCTGTTTAAAAAGAAAGAAAGTCAATAGTGTCAACTCCTCATGAGACCAAAAGCCACATTTGATTAAACAGAGACAAGAGAGTCCCCAGGTCAACTTTAAACAGACTACTGCTGTCCATTTAGAATATGAATCAAGAGCCTTTGAAAACTGCATGTCTGGTCAACAGTCCAATTCTTTGCTCCAAGTACCCGTGGAAGCCAGAAGTAAACTTTATTGTTGATTAACCAATATCAAACACTTCTGAGGATAAACATGGCATGGGTGCTATTGGGTTTTCCAGAATGAAAATCAGATTCCAGCTCCGGCTTTCTTCATGATGCAATCTGAGTGAAGCTAGAGAATTACAGCAAGCACTGCAGATGGTACAGAGTATCCTAATTACAATTCCAAATTACTCTAGATGCTTTCCTAAATAGAAAAAAAAAAAACAAGTAAATTCATTTAAAAGGACATATAAAATTGCAGTCATGGGAAGATAAATCTTTCATTAGCAAATTATTCCATTTTGCCTGGCCACTTATACATAACTTTTAGATCACCAAGGACACACACACACACACACACACACACACACACACACACACACACAATTTCTATGGCTCATGTAACAAGGAAAAACATTTCCATTATAATCAGTTTCCTTTGAAGAATTCCCCAAGGAACCTCCCTAAAGTTGAGGCAAATCAGCAGACACAAAAACACCCATTTACAATCTCCTTGGAAACTAGAAACTGCTGGCAAATTCAGGCAGCAAGGAGCAAAATGTTTTCTCCAGGTTCACTTGAAAAGAGAAAAATATTGTGAAAAATTCAAAGGCAGGTATGTACTGAATGGTAGAGTCTGACATGCTATCCTCTAGGGGACTGAGTTTTCATGCATCAGAGAGGCTGCTGCTTTGCCAAGCATTCGTGCTGTGCCATCCATATTGAATAAGCCAATGAAAACTGATAATAAAAATGGCTGCCACTCAGAGCACTCTTGGCTAGGAAAGACATTACAATAAGTGCTTTATTTGTCTTGTCATGGGTTAATTCTCACAACCACTATATTGTTTTCAATGTACATTATTAAAAAAAAACATAAAAAGAACTGGAGGATCAGGGAAGACAGGGGTCTCTCCTAAGGTCACACAGCTGGTAAGTGTTGAGGCTTGGTGGAGTGGGATGGATGTGCTATGACACAATTCTACAGGTCCTACTGTGTGATCAACAAGCCCACCTTAGTGTTCCCTCTTCAGGTCGTGGTTACAGTAACTACCAAGTTTCAGAAAATGTTTGAAGAAACCCCAGTTCCAGCCACCTCAGAGAATCACTAAAACTCCCTACAATAGAGATGAAAGAACTGTCCCCATAGGTCACAAGGCCATCCCTATGCCCACTCTTTGTGAGCAGCTTCTGCACATAGCCACATCATGAGGGGGAAAAATCCTCAATGAAGAAAGTGAGTTATTTGTGCTCTACCACTAGACGGACAGAGAGATGAAGAGGCGTACTGACACACTCATGCACACACAAATGGAAAACACAGATTTGTTTTGACAACCTATTATACTACAAAAATATTTATGAATGTAGCTCCAGCAAAGTTGCAGCCATCTTCCAAAAGCATACACACACCCCGCCAAAGGCTGCTAGATTTGGGGCAGGTGAGAACACCCCCTCAAAATGAGTGGCCCTCAGGCTAAGCAGGAAGCCTAGGAGGGGATGTCTGGTTCGCTGTTATCAGGATGTTGCTGATGGTCTCCTCACAGAACACCCTGAGTTTTCACATCCACTGTTAAGTGACCACCATTTATTTTGCAATCAGAGCATGGAGCTGGCAGAACTGAAGCGTCTTGGCAGCTGCAGAGACAAAACTCAACTGAACAAACAGATTCCTAAGTGATACTTAGATGGAACAACTTGGACATGGTTCAGATTTTTTTAATTCATTCAAATGTGTGATTGAATCCTGCTCATTACCCTCTCAGTGGTATATTATATATTCAGCTCTTTATTGTGTAATAATATTGAGGGTGGAAAAATGAGAAAGGTACAATATTACCAGCTCTTCTTATTATAGGAAGGAGAGCAGCTTTGTTTAGTTATAAACAATAGTCAATAAACGCATATAACAAGTTAATTTTTCACAGCAATCTATAGCCAGAACTTGAAATATGCTATTTTGTTCTTTGGTCCAAATTTCTCAAGATAAATAATCCCCCTTCTGTACAGTAATCAGACTAGAGTGTTGCACAGTGTGAAAGAGCATGTGGGCTCTCGGGATGTGCTCAATGTGAGCTAATGACAGGACTGTGTCTGCATCTTCTTTGACCACATTTCCAAGCATTGCTTCTCTTTATTCACTGAGTTCCATTTTCTGTGACTATAACTAAATGCTACGAACTGTATGGTAATTTTTATAGAAGAGATTTGACTTACAATTGTAAAAGTCCAAAAACATTGATGGCATCTGTTGAGGGCCATCCTGCTGGGTCATGAGATGGTATAGGGAATCACTGATCCTGTGGACATGTTACCTTAGAAGTCAATAGATATTTTTCCCAATAGAAATACAGTTAGTGACTTTCAATGTTGGATATTAGGAGATTAGTTCTGATGATGTGGTTAGGACCAAGCCATCATGTGAGTTCTTAGATATGGAAGGAAAAGGCAGGATTATTAGAGTCATAGATCTAAATCAGAAGGCCTAGGAGCCATGAGAAATATCAGAAGAAATCAAACCATAATTGTGAGTTTTGAAGATGTAGGAGGATTATAATTCAAGAAGACGAGCCTCTAGATATGCAATGTTTCAGCAGTCAGCAAGAAAAAAGGGACAATAGCCTTTAAAATGCATGGGAGTCAGTTCTACCAAAAACATAAATGAGTCTGGAAGCTAGATCTCAACCAAACTCTGGCTCTACCAAAGGCAGAGAAACCTATTGAGTCTGCAGGACTTCTGACACAGAACCATAAGGCCATAAATTTGTGTTGTTTAGCCACAGCATTTGTAACTCATAATTTGTCTTGCCACCCAAAGAAAGCTATCCAATTCATGTGTCCAAACTATCCAACATGAATTCAGAAGCATGAGTCAAGGGTTCCAATCACCCAGTATTCTTGCAATCCATAAGCCTCCATTTTGTTATTAGCCCCACATTGTCTATCTGCTCAAGCTCTTGTTCCTGCTACACCAAGGCTGAGTCAAACCCAGCTCCCAACTCTTTCACCATTTAGCATTGCTCAAGAGGATATATCACTTGGGGACATCCAAACACCACCCTTCATTTAATTACATAGTGTTGTCAGGTGCCATTGTCATTTACTCTCATATCAAAACTTTAGGCTTTTCATGAACTGAAATCATGCCTCCTTTGTGTCTGTTAAAACATGGAACAATGGATACACTATAACTTTCCTAAGAATTTGCTCAGTTCACTCTAAAATGCCCAAATGTAGATTTGTATATGCAATTTCTAAATCTCTAAAAGGAGAGCATTTAAATTTGGTTTTGCAACATTGTTGATATCCACTTATATCATAGACTAAATGTATAGAACCTAACAGATGTGAACCAGTGGCAGAGAGTGCTTTGTTTTGTTTATATCTGTCAATTGTGTGGGGAACATCGAGAGTTCTTAACAAATGCCTGCACTTCACCTGTATTTGAACATGAGTAACAATCACATCACATGAGGACAGTGAATCACCTTAGTGTTAGGGCTGACTACAAAATGTTCCTCACAAGCTCATGGGTTAAACTGTTGGCTCTAGACTTGCAGTGCTATTTTTGGGTGCTAGTGGGAAACTCAGGAATATATAAATCATCACATGTTCCCACTGCCACAATATTCTGCCTCTTCGTGAACTTAGAATCAATGCCACCAACTGCTGTGGACTGAAACCTCTGAAAAAATGAACAAAATAAACTCTCCCTCCATTTCTTTACTGCTTTTCAGTATTTGGTCACAGTGAGATAAAGAAAATAACAACAACACCAACAACAAACCACATTATGCCAGAGAAGTGGGAATATTGCTGTGATTCACAATATGGTTCAGAAGTCTTTGTAGGAGAAATTTGAAAAGTTTGGAGATGTGGACTGGGGACGCCCTAGAATGATTTTAGCAGAGCTTCGTGGGTAGTTAGGGTGGAGAGTCAAGAGAACAAAATGAGTACAGGAATGTAGACAGTGAAGGCCAGGCTCATGAGGTTCCAAATGGGAGGGTGGAGCCTACTTCCAACTACACTAGATGCCAGGCATGTTACATTCTGGCAAAGGACTGTCTACATTTTGTTCCTGGCCTAGGAGTATGAGATTTAAAAGTAATGGCAGAGGATACTTCAAGACATTCCCAGCATTTAGGAGGTGGCATGGCTGTTTCTAGATCAGCCAAGTTAATAGAGGGAGTTGGGAACAAAAAGTACACTGGAAAGTCGTGAAATCTGAAGAATTTGGTTAGCAAAGCCTGTGTAAATTTGAGGCTAAGGAAAGCATGGTGTCCTTGATAGGGTTACTATAGATCTGATGAAACGCCATGACCAATAGCAAGTTTTATTTTTATTTTTGGAGGGGGTTTATTTGGCTTACATTTCCAAATTGCCATCCATTACTCAAGGAAGTCACCAGGAAATCAAACAAGGCTGGAACCTGGAGGCAGGAGTTGATACAGAGGCCACGGAGGGATGCTGCTTACTGGCTTGCTCCCCATGACATTTTTAGCCTTCTCTCTTTTTTCTTTTTATTTTAAACTTTCAAAATTTATCTTTTACTTATTTTTCTCTTTTAAAGAGGAATCATTCAACCAAAAAGAAAATGAAACTAAGGTACTTGCATAAAAACTACCTATTACAAGTCTATGTCTATAAAATTATACTCAAGGGAGACACAGGGGCATATGTAAATAGATAGATGGATAGACATACAGACAGACAGACAGACAGACAGACATATGGTAGCTATAATGAAAATATGCTGTATTTTAACATTGGTAATTGTAAAATTCTGTACCAAAAATGTCCTGGAAATTATTCAGTTCAAGAGACCAAATCTGACATGAATTATACCTCAGTAAGGATGTTAAAAAGTGAAAGAACAAACATAAGAAAAATTCTAGGAAATTCTTTGCCAGTAATTCTTCCTTGAAATAAATTTTGACAACATGTGCTTAGGCAGAAGAAAAATAATATAGACAAGAAATCTTATGCCACCTAAAGAAAATAAGATATATACGAACAGACAGATATGGATTAATTTTCACAATTTATGTAAAACATACTTGCATAAGGCAACAGCAATAACTGTGATGTCAGTCACCTATTAATACTTGAAATAAATGACAAAAGCATCCAATAGGATGAGAGCAATTAAAAATCTGTCTTCATAAAATTCCAGTATCAGACGGAGGACAGTGTCGATGGCGGATATAGAATTTCTGAAAATAGTTCACACAGATATCAAAGAAAACAATAGATGACTTTAAGGACTGAAGTAAAAATAACCAAAATAGATCGCAGGCAGGGAAGTCAGGTGATGGTGCATTTGCCTCGTCAGTGGATGTCTGTTTGCCTGTTTTTCCTTTCTTCTCTTTTAAATACAGAGCTTGAAATTTAGCCTCAAAAAAGAAAGAGCAAATAAAACAAACAAACAAAAACAAAACAAAACAAAAAAACTGCTTTTCTTTTTCACCTTTCTTTTTAAAAATGGATTTAGAGACCGTTCATCCCCATACCAGATTTCAAAGTCAAATTGTCAGGAGTTCCCACCCCCAACCAGTAGCCTAGAACACCTAGAACACATCTTCTAGCAACCTTGCAACTGTCTTTGGAAAAGCCAGGCACATCTTCCTGATGGCTGTGCAGATGCGGGGTGCTTTGGTCCAGGAGTGGTCCCAGCAGTAGTCCCAAAGGCCATTCCAGGAGACCTGGGCCAGCCCCAGCCCTGTCCTCACCATCCCCACAGCTGCCTCTGGGGGGCTGACACTTCCTCAGCAGGCCAGAGCCAATGCAGCAGAAGCTGACCAGGTGCCTTCCATCCCTGGCTTCTCTCCTAGGCTCAGGGCCCTTAGCACTCAACTGTAGAGGATTCGGACTATGCAAGCCTGTCTGTTGGGGTTTGGAATGTAGTGATCAGTTCTATTTTTTTTTTTTTTTCTTTACTCAGCAACTGAGAATATCTGTTTTGTTTTTGGTGGATGAATGGTTTTGCTAATGAATTTCCTTTGGAGTTACAATGTGTAGTGAAGAAGACAGTGTTTTGTTTTCCCCAGTTTTTTGTTTGTTTGTGTGTTTGTTTTGTTTTTTGGGGGGGTTGTTTTTTTTTATTTTTTATTTTTTTCCAAATGTGTAAGCCATACCTCAGAAGAACATGGAACATGGAAACTTTGAACCACATAGCCACAGTCAACTGGACAGCACTGTTTAAAGGGCCGTGTTTTCTTTTGTTTTTCTTGTTAGATTGATAGTATCATAGGGTAAAAAACAAAATTCCATGTGAATGTTCTCTGAGGTTCTTTTTTTTTTTTTTTTTTTTTTTTTGGTGTTTCTTTTTTCTTGTACTTCCTTTATCATGATACTCTAAGTTTTGTCCAGAGTTCCTTGAAGTCTTGAAATCCTTCTGCAGAATCACTGCTTCCACTACCAGCCTCAAAGATGTTCATCTTACTAGACTCCATAATTCTATTTGCTTCTGTTTCCTGACCTTTCTTGTTTTGTTACATAAGTGTGAAGTTGTCTTTGGATGGTTGAAATACAACTTTCAAGCTCCCTGGAGGTCCTCTGGAGCCTAAGGGCCCCACCACTGTTCCCTTAACCTTCCTTACCAGGGGCCTCCTGATCCTCTAGACTCTAGAGTCTAGAACTAAGGGAAGCCTGGAACAGCTGTCCACCAGGCCCTGGTGTCCTGCCTCAGCCTGCTTTCCTATAGAGACCAAGAATACCAGTCCAGCAGTGGTCTCACCACAATTATCTGGGCCCTCCCACATCAATCACTAATTAAGAAAATGCACTAAGGCTTGCCTTCAGCTGGATTTTATGGAGACATTTTCTCTGTTGAGGCTTCCTCCCTTCCAGTTGTTCTAGCTTATATCAAGTTAACTTAACACTACCCTGCACACAGGGTTTCTGAAGAGGTTAGCACAATTAAAATAAAGCTTTGTATGGACGAGAGAGATGGCTGATCTTCCAGAGGACTTGGGTTTAATTTCCAGTAACAACTTGACAATTCACAACCTGTAATTCCAGCTCTAGGTGATGCACTGCCCTCTTCTGGCCTCCACAGGAACTGAGCACACAGGTGCTATACTCACATACATGTACACAAAACACTCATAAACCCGAAATAAAAATCTAACAACAACAAAATGGAATAGAAAAATGCCTTGAAAATTGTTAAAGTCTCAAGGATATGAAAATGTCATTGGAAAGATCTCCCTTGAGAAAGATGGCATTGAAATGGAGTGTCTCCTGTGTGCCTTACACACAGAGAGATGCCCATGAACTTGCTTCCCTGGTGTTGATTACACCATGTTCAGCCACCCAAGCACTAAGAGATGCCATCAAAGCATCAATATGTGCCAAATAGGTAACCATTTGATCTGGCTGAAGATTTTGATGTCCATAATTTTGAAGACATGTGGAACTCAAGAGTCTGGAAAGAGTCATGGAAACTTCCTCCAGACTTCAATCAAAGGCCTGGGAGGCCAGGTAACTGTGGTAGGATCAGAATTCATGCTGAGAGACTCTGTAATAGCAATACATGAAGTTGTGGGAACAGAAACAAAGCTGCCACTGACACTCCAGGAATGTGGAAAGTCTACGGGGGAAATCCACAGTCAATGACTAGAATCAATGTTTATGTAACTAGGGTCCAGTTTGTTTCAATACCATTCTCTTCTCTGTCCCCTCTCCTCCTTTTGGTGTGAAAATGTTAACTTTGTGCCCTTGTATCTTAAAAGCACGTAAGCTTTTTCCAGTTTATATGGACTCATAGCTAAATGTTTATTTGAATCTCAGAAGAGACTTTGGATTTGGATCTTAAAACTGTTGGGACTGTTAAGACTATGGGAATCCTTGATGTTGGATTAAATGTATTTTATTTACATTATGAGAGGGCATGGGCCTTTGCTAGCAATGTGAAGAATGTTATGGTAATATGATGGTAGATGTTGAGGGAGATGTTCAGGAGAGCAGCAAATGCCTACTAGCAAACTCCCACTTTAGTTCATCTGTTCAGGTGAACCCGACTCTGTGCTCCTGGGCTGACCCTATTAGTCCCCAGCTAGTGATGCTATTTTGGGAATATTGGGAATTGTAGATGGTAGAGCCTAACTGGGGGAAGTAAATCACTGAGGGTATGCCTTTGAAGACTATGTTTGATTCCTTGATTCCTCTAGCTCTCTCTGTCTCTCTCTGTCTCTCTCTGCCTCTCTCTGTGTACATCTCTCTTTTCTCTCTTTTTCTTCTTCCTTTCCACTATGAAGGTACTAGTCTCTGCCACATGTGATGTTCTGAACCTGAATCAACACAGCCACAGACTAAGAATTTCAGACCTCAGAAACGATGAGCCAACATGTACCTATCTTCTTTTAAGTTGCTTCTCTTGGGCATTTCGTCATAATGATGAAACTACTGACTAGTGAACTGAATGGCAGCAATATTGTATCTCATTGCCTAGGCAATACCCTGGATAAACCAGACAGATAACAAGATACTAGCTCTCTTCTCAAAAATAAGCTCATACTCCAATTACACACACACACACACACACACACACACACACACACACACACACGGACAGAGAGTCAGAGACAGAGACAGAGACAGAGACGGAGAGAGCTTCAACTGACACTAATGAAGCTGTCATTAGTTAATTTAATATCAGAGGGTCTCTGAGAATTCTCACACATCTGTAGCCTGTGTCTCAGAGGCTTGCTATTCATCTTGTACACCACCATATTCTTGGACTATAAAGAATGCCATCATGTGTTACTTAATGGAATTGAAAGCATAGATGGTGCCCCACAGCATGTTTTGACTTAACAGGGTTGACTTGTAATGATTTGACTTAAAGTGGTTTGGTTGCATGCAATCGTGTGAAAGTGAGTCAGTCACAGCTAGTAGAAACTATACTGCTGGTTCTGAGCTTTGCTCTCTTCCCATGTCAGTGGTATGCAGAACAATGTTCTCTTGCAAAACTGGACGACAGCAGGGAGCTACCGTTCCCAGCCAGCCACATAATCACAAGGGTAAACCACCCATGACTCTACAGTGTACCACATGTGAGGGTTATTTGTTTTGGGGAACCATCAGATTTACAAAACACCTATTTTTATGTACATGAGCTAGTCAAGATATTGTTATAAAATAAGCTTGTGTGAGATTTCCCAATTGTAGGCTAATGAATGGGGGTGTTGTGAGAATGTTTGAAGTAAGTTGGGATGAGACTGAAGGCCTGATAGATTAGATGTATTAAATACATTTTCAACTCCAGTATTTAAACCTAAGTGAACGTATCAAGTCTGACTCCATTAAAGAACTTTAATCCCTTTATATTTGAATCAATACTTGTTAACAATTACCTATTAATAAATGTGTATAAAGTGCCTGCCTATCTAGAAACAAAGTCTCACCTTCCACAATAGAGATAACTTAAAGTTTACAGCTTGGGACTGAGATACTTGGATTAATTTTTTAAAATCAAAATGAATTATATTAAAACCTGACATAGCCCAGTGACATGATGCCCACCCCCAATGCCAGCAAACAGGAGCTGAGCCAGAAGAATGACTACTTTAAGGACAATTTTTGCTATATAATAAGATTTGTCCCCCCCCCTAAAAAAAGAAAGAAAAGAAATGAGAGCAACAACAGATGACATAAATTGGTGGTACATATTTAAAATTATAATACTGACCAAAAGGATTCTTTGCTTTGCTTTGCTTTGCTTTGGGCAACAAGAAAAACTGAACTCTGTTTTATAACTCAAAAATGAGACATGACAATGCTCAGTGTTTGCAATGCAAGTCAAGATATAATTGTGTTAAAGACCAATCCAAATTGAAAATCTCCAAGCATGCCTTTGGTAAAACAAAGGGGAAAATCTGTTCCAGAGCAAATTTATTTAAGATGAAAGATAGTAGTGCCTTGGACAAGAGAGCAGCCAGCTATTTGGGAGGTTTCTTGCTGAAGTTACTAGAGTTTTTAGACTTCACTCTTGCCTTTCTGGTAGCCAAATCCCCTGCTGTTTCCTTTCTTTTGGTGCCTGTGTCCACTGCTGGTCCTGTTCAGCTCAGAAAATGAAGTACCTTGAATCCAAATGAAAGAGTAATTTGACACAAATTCAACATTAAAGTCCTGTTTCCAAGAATGGTGATCATATGTCTGTGGGACTTAACTGCTTCTGGAGTTCCTTTATAGAGAAATAACTGTTTTCAATCCATCTCTTATGACAAGACTCAATGTTAGAAGTTTAACACCAAGATTTCAAGCAAGTCAAGCAGATTCTGAAGTTGCTTTAAATAAAGAGGTAAAACAAATTCTTGTGGAGAAACATATGGGACAGGGTCTCTGTGTGGTTCTCATGTGATGAATATGTTCTGTGGGGTCAACTGTCAAGTGTAGAATCACACAGAATAATCCGGTCTCCTTCAGGAATTCTCAGCCCTCTCCTGTTGTGTCTGTGCACAACAAGACTCTTGAATCTGCACTGAGGAACTGGAACGAAGCGGCTATGTGTATGTTTTGCATTTCATGACTGGTTCAGAAACGCATGGTATTATTACATGAGCTCACAGGTGAAGAGATCATCCATTTCTTCATTGGGTTCTTCTCGGGTAACATAAAAAGCAGAACATACTTTTTTTTCCCCTGATACAAACATCACATCTCTGCTCCAAGACCATCCAATGTGACACTAGCTTTATGAACATGTACATCAAAATACAGTGGTTCCATCTTCTGAAGAAACCGTTGCCAGGTCTGTTACAAGTTTGTGTGGCAGAAAAGAGAGCAGTTCCCTATAAGGTGAGCAAGTAAGAACTCCTTCTCCATTCATGCCTGTGAACTCTAGTGTTCAACTACAGACATGGGAAATGCCAGGATTTTGTCACAAACAGTTTCCACAGCTGCCAGGCAATCTCTGCCTTCCAAATTGGTCACTAAATTTCAACCCTATTCATTATTCCCTTTTGTTTACTTCAAAGAAATGTTATTGATGAGTTAAAACTGTAACTGTAATTGAAGTATCAACACACTCCTGTCAGTCCCAATGGCTAGATGAGGATATGGTGTAGGCTTCCGGCTTGTCACTTCCTGTTTCTTCTGAATTGGGAAACTATACTGGCTTAATATAGTAGGTTTCTGTTTTGTAGGTTACTTTTTAACTTTACATCCCCCATTGTTTCCTCAAATCTATCTCACTTTCTGATTTGCCTACAGGCTCACACCTGAGATCCCCTGTGACTGCCACAGTCTGTGGTGTGCCTTCTCCATCTTCTGAACTAGGAGTTTTCATAAGGAGGTGAGACCTGTTGGAGAAGGCCCCTTCAGTCAAGAACTACTCCATGGTTTCTT
This sequence comes from Cricetiscus sungorus, assembly GCA_030556225.1. Taxonomy (NCBI): domain Eukaryota; kingdom Metazoa; phylum Chordata; class Mammalia; order Rodentia; family Cricetidae; genus Cricetiscus; species Cricetiscus sungorus. The sequence continues at coordinate 3,165,683 of JANBXA010000372.1, forward strand.
GGCTCTCTGAGAGGCTCTGAACCTTATGGACCTTGAAAAGCAGCAATCTGAAAGACAAGTTGTGAAATATTCTTTATACTGTTTTTTCCTTAAACAAGTACCTCAAAATTATACTTATCTCATGCAAAATCAATAAAATATAAAAGAAAAATGTTAAAGGATATTCATAACATGATGCCTGCTCAGATCATGTAGGATAATTGCCTCTTCTGAAGATCCTAAAGCCAATCATATCTTTTGCCAGGTAAGAAGGGAGCCATAGGTCACTGGCCTAACTCACTCCATCTTGTGCCTCTCTGTGCTCACCTCTTTAACCTTTCCCCAACTCTTTCGGTCACCTTAGATTCCTGGAATCTGACTAATCTATAAAGATTAAGGGACTGAAACTCTCTCCACAGCATAGTGAACCTTGTAAAACAGACAACCCCTCAAATGAAGGTAATTATCTATGATGAGCAGGAGTAGCCATCATAGGGAAACCAAATTACTCCCTTCAAGCCATGAGAGCTGTGACAATGTCTCCAGACCATTTTGATGCACCAGAACTGAGCTAATGGCTAATTATCTTATATTTTGACAATTTGACTATACATACCTCTTGCCCTGTACCCATTTCTTCTTTTTTAATTTTTAGATCTATTTATATAGGAGTGTTTTATGTGTACCACATCCATGCCTGGTGCCCACAAAGGTCAGAAGAAGACACCAGATTACCTGGAACTGAAGTTACAAATGGTTGTGAGCTACGGTGTGTGTGTGTGTGTGTGTGTGTGTGTGTGTGTGTGTGTGTGTGTGTGTGTTCTGGGAACTAAACCCAGGTCTTCTGTGACAGCAACTACTGCTCTTAAGCATTCAGCCATCTCTCCAGCACCCTTGCTCCAGCTCTTTATTTAAATCAACAGCTTATAACAGTTTTCCCAAAATGAACTTTGGGGTCACTGAACCGCTTTATCTGTTACGTTTCGCTTCAGTTGGACTATCGGGATAGGTGGGAAAGCTGAGCCTGCTGAGGCTGCTTGAAGTGGATGCTTTCCCCCTAAAACTCCCGCTAAAGCTCTCAAGATGGAGGTGTTCATACGTTGCACTAGACAAAGAATGTATAACACTGGGGCTGCCTTAGACAGCAAATCTTGACCTAGAATCTGCCCATTACAAAAGAGTATGATGACGTAAACCTGCACTCATAAGGAACTACCATCTCACAGGAGGCACAGGCTCAGAGGTCAGCCCCAAGGTGGTCAGTCTCATAAGATCAGATAGGACTTTGTGGGTGTAGAAAGACAAGCGTTCCCAGATTAGGTCATCAGGAAAGGCTGTATGGAGAAGATGGCATTTGAACATGGCATTAAAAAGAAAGCATTCTTTTAATGGGAGGTGAAAAAGAAACATAAAAGGTGAAGAATATAGGAAGAGTAGAAGGTGTGTGTGTGTGTGTGTGACAGTTAAGAATATGGGTTAGGAAACCTCTCAGGGTATACGCAAGAGAACAATGAAACACAACAAGGAGAAAGAGAGTGTATGTGATTCTCCACTGTCTGGAGATACTAAGGACTTTATTAAACAGACTTGGGCTTGTCATTAAATATAACGTGGGTAAGGGAGGACAATGAGACATAACAAGACTCATGTGAGGAGATTTCTCTGATTAGAAGGCAAGGAGGACACTGCTCAAAGACTCCTGCAGCAATCTAGACAAGAACTAAAGGAGAGTCTTGCTTTAGGAGGCAACACGGGAAGGGAAAAGTGAAAACAAGTTTCAAAGGGGAAAGTCCAACAGGATACAATGACCATCTAAGTGTATGGAATGGAGATGTGGGAACATTGGGGATGAACGTGGTTAAAATGTGGTGATACATGTTGGTCTTTTGATACAACTTTTGCCTAAGATACACAAACACGAGACTCAGCACCCACGTGGAGTTTATTGAGAGAGGGGAGAGAAAGGGGGTAGCTGGTGGCCAACCGAAAGCAGGGGGAGGGAGGGATATATATATATATATATATGTATATGTATATGTATATGTATATATATATACATATATGAGAGAGAGTCAAAGAAAGAGAGAAGGGGTCCCAGAGAGAGGGGGGCTTACTTGGCATGCTTGCTTTAAAAGGGGGGCTTGCACATACATAACTGAGTCCCCTGCACAGACAGGTAAAACTTGAACAGCCAGGTAAAGCCTGATGTAGGGATGACATGGCCATGAGTATCCCACCCATTGTCAGGGGCAGGGTCAGCAGACTGCTGGTTCTCAACAATACAAACTGCAACAGCACTGGAATAATTTGCAAAGTCAGGACGCAGAAGTTTAACAGTGGGAAAAAAAAGATTAAATTAGTTTACCAGTGTTAGGTCTTAAGAACCAGCAGGACATAGAGATGCCAACAAAAAAAGGACATGATTGGAATATAAATGGAAGAACTATTCCCATGGAGAATTTAATTGGAGTCTCAAAGAGAGGGAGGGACTGTCCTAACACTTAGGAATAGCCACAATTAGTGAGTGGCAGGAGACAAAAGGTGGCCAAGACAATGAGGATGAAGAAACCATTTGATGGGACAAGTAATGCAAATATGAACAGAATTTAGCAGAGAAAAGAGAATTTCTAGAAGGTTCATAAAAGTCAAATAATTCACATTTCAAAATGTGTTATTGAGGCAGAGGCGTTACATACAAGTTTAGAGATACAGGGTAGTTGATAATACATGAGAACACGGGTGGCAGGTCAATGATTTATGAATTTTGAAAACATCAGAAACAAATATCGAAGGAAGAAGATGAGTCAAAAGAAAATTGGGACATTCGGTATTTGTTGTTGTTTTTAGAACAAATTGTTATTTTCCAATCAGCATTTACTAAGTGTCTGCACTGTTAGCTCATGAGACCCTGAGGTAACTGCAAGTCAGTTCTTACTCTCAAGCAATAAACAGTTTAGTGGAGAAAATGGTTGAGATGTTTGTCAACAGAGAGTGCTAAGTACTGGGAAGTGAACAGAGGGCAGTGAGCCTTGCCATCCTGGTCTGGGGCAGGGGTGGTGAGGCTGTGGAAGAACCCATTTGGTCTTGTTAACACCATCTTCGATGATCAGCTGAGCTAACTGGCCAGAAGAGGCCTTTGTTCTTAAAGGTGAATTCAAAGTTAGACTGCATGTTTAAATATGGAATTAGGGGAAAGGGCCACTGGGCTGTTTTGTTTTGTTTCATTTTGTTTTGTTTTAAGACAATCTTGGGCTAGGAAGGTGGCTCATAGCATAGACATGGGGACCTGAGTTCAGATCCCAGAACCCACATCCAGGACATAAGCCCTGTGAGCAGTAGAGGCAGGAGAAGCCCAAGAAGTTTAAGACCCAGCCTGGCATGCACAGATGCCAAAGAGACCCTGTCTTAAACAAGGTAGAAGTTGAGGACCAAAACCTGAGGTTGTCATCTGACCTCCACATGTATGCCTGCACTTGTACATGTGTACACACATGTGACTCATCACACAAAGTTTACTAAGGTAGAGCCTCACAGGAAGGAAGATGATGAGAAAAAGACTAAGCGATAGCGGCTTGCTTCTATACAACCAGTCTGGATGGTAAAGGAATTACCCTTCCATAGACAAGAGGAAAAGAGAAGGAAATCAGTGAAGAAGGAAGGAACTTGGGGAGCAGAGAAGATGGCAGAGCTCAGGTCTTCCTTCCTTTTGAGGAAATGGTAGGGAGCCTATTGACCAAGCAAAGTCAGGACTAGGAAGGACAGGGAAGCGATGCTACTAGATTAAGAAGCCTTCCTCCTTTCTGAGTGAAAATATTTCTCTAAACCAAAGGAAGCTCAGGGTTCCATCTCTTCCTCAAGGGATACAGGGTTTGAGCTCTGGAGACAGAATGCAGTGTCTCTCTGGCTGCCCCATGTGATATGATCTAGGTGCTTTGAACTAAAGATGTTTTCTGTACCCAAGTGACTCATCTGAATTCAAATAACATTTGTGTTAAAACCTTTAGACAAAGTAACTTGAGCAGAGTCTAGTCAAGCGAAAAATGGTTTGCCAGCCAGGCAGCTTTGGACCCAGAAGGGGTTGAAGACTCACAATCAGGACAGGAAGGTATAGGAGGAAGACCGGGATACCATTTGATTGGTCACCAGTCACCAAAGATTTCCTTTCTGCTGACCAGTGCAGAGGGTGCTGGCCACTACTGCTCTGAAGTCTTACAACTATAGCTACTACAATACAAATTTTACCCTTGACTTCCTTACATTTAAAATGTCTCATGTCACTCTACAGAATATAGAGTGAGTATATTATTGGTTAACAAAAGAAACACCAAACCAAACAGGTATGATTTCCACCAAAGGCTTTTGTTATTCTAAAGTACCTCAGAATAGGTTAAATGAACTAAGGATAACTTTGTAGCTCTTAGGACACAGATTCTTATTGCTGCTCCTGATGGTCAAAAACAGCGTGGAGAAAAGACATGCACATCACCCCTACACCTCTAGAGGGACCTCAGAATCCAGCTGGATATTTATTACCTAGACACAAGGCAAATGGCTGGCTTCCCCTAAGAAAACAATGCAGAGGCTTGGCCAGCTTTTGGCTGAAGAGGGTCAGTAGAGAGCCATTAAGAAGGACTGCTGGAGTTCTAAGTGAAGCCCAGAGCTGCTGCCAGATGAGTTCCTGAGCTCTGCTAAGATCTGATGACAACGCAGCAATTCACATCAGAGGCAACGGCATGAAATTTAGACAGCCCATGGTATTGAGAAAACACAATGGGAGACGGGAGAAAGGTTACCCATGAATAATACATTTCCTTTTGTGGAAACATGAGAAGAAACAAAAGCATCATAAATGGGCTTAATACAATCAGGGTGCAGGGTGGATGGGATGTCAATACCAGTTCCTTCCAGCAAGGCCTCTAGTGAAGAAAGCTGCTGTAAAGTGGAGGGGAGGGCGGAAGTGTATGGTAGTTAGTTCAAAGGCGCTGTCCATTCATTTCAGGATTTCCAAGACTCCTCTTGAATCCAGAATTGGTTGTACTATCCATCGGTTTCTAGGACAAAAGGACTTAATGGTGAAACATACTCCTGAGAACTTATGAAAAGGTATCACGATCAATGAAGAACTTAGTTAAGATGGTGGTAGGGAAAATAAAGGATAAAGGAACTCAAAAAGATGAAAGTAATTAAATAAAGAAAAACAGCATTCTTAGACATTGCCAAAAGATGTGTAAAAAAATTGTAAAGCCGTAGCTTACTTCACCCAATAAAACTCTCTGCAGTTAGGCATGGCAGTTTGAGGTTTTCACTATTTACGTTTGAAAATCACTGAGTGCTGTCACTCTACCAGAGAATTCCATGTATTTATCTTCCCATTTTCACACTGAACAGTGTATGTTTATAGCAAAAGAATCATTCGTGTGTGCCTTTTTTTAATCTTTTGTTGTTGTTTGAGTTCTTTTGTTTGTTTGGTTGGTTGGTTGGTTGATTGGTTTGGTTTTTCTAGACAGGTTTGGAACCTGTCCTGGAACTTTCTCTGGAGACCAGGCTGGCCTCGAACTCACGGAGATCTACCTACCTCTGCATCCTGAGTGCTGGGATTAGAGGTGTGCACCACCACCACCCAGCTCATTAGTGTATTTTAAGGGAACAAACTACTAGTTCTGTCTGAGGCAGACAGTGGAGATAGATAGACTAGTCCTGTCTGAGGTAGACAGTGGAGATAGACTAGTCCTGTCTGAGGTAGACAGTGGAGATAGACTAGTCCTGTCTGAAGTAGACAAGATAGACTAGTTCTGTCTGAGTAGGCAGTTACTTGGTGGAACTGAAGTATGGCACCAGTCAAACATCAAGAAAGTTGCATACAGAGTGGAACATAAGTTGTGCTGAAACTGGAAGCTAAGTAGGACATGGGTCACAATGGTCTGATGCCAGAGGATTCAGAGGCCAGAGATCATGCACTAACCACTGAACACAGGGGTAGCTCCAGGCAGACCCATTCCTGCTCCTACCCCAATTGCTACTAGAAGCTTGTGATATGCCTGTTCTCACTTTAGAGTGGCAATGCCCCTACAATAGGCCCCTCTTGGAACTCTCTAGCTCTCGGAAGAACTGCGGTCTTCTAGGTCCAGGTGTAAACCCTGTGAAGTTACAAAGTTATAGCCATACCCCAGGCTCTGATTCCACTCAGAAACTGCAAACTGCTAGCCTTACTGAAGCCTCCAAAGAAATTACACCTCATGGAAACAGATCGCTGTCTGCCCTAGAAAGTGTGTGAGTATTCATGTGCTCTCAGTCTGGCCTTTTCAAAAGCAGGCATCAGGTTAGAAATCCAATTAGAAAATGCTTGGTAGATGGACACACAACACACACACACACACACACACACACACACACACACTCGTAGCTTAGCAACATAAGGCAGTTAGCCGATCAAACATGGGAAATGTTTGAAGAAGGTGCAGGAGGCACAACCCTCTAACATATGAGGGGCCTCTCTCTCTAATCAGCCATCCTCATGTTTATGACTATGGAGCCCTAATACAGTATGTTCTGATTTTGGGATCTGGCCTGGAGTGACGAGCACAGGGCCAGTGGCATGGATCCGGGCTTGAGCCTTGAGGATGAAACCTAGTGTTCCCATAAAAGTTCCATTACAGAGAGCTCCAGTGCACGGCATGACTCCCTAAAAAGGTAGCTACATTGTCCAAGTCTGTATTGCATTTCTATCCAGAGCTTCGGTATTCTTCCTGAGCACGCTGGAGAATCACCACAAAATAAACAGACAGAAACATGAAGCCACCCGGCCCTGCTTCCACTCCCCAGCCTCCACACCTTACATGGAGCTTCTAGGCAATAATATTTACATCCTGTAACCATTCCGAGTGAGTTCCATGGAGGAGAGCGCATGCTTCTCCCCTTTCCCTGAAGTCCTTGTAGGAAATTCAGATAGCTTACCAGCCTCATCACCAGGTCCCAAGACTTCCTAAACCTGTGGAGTGCCAGGCTGGAGAGATGGCTCAGCTGTTAAGAGCACAGGCAGGCCTTCCAGACAGACCTGGGTTTGATTCCCAGCACCCATGTGGAGGCTTACAACTCTAACTTCAGTTCTAGGGAATCCAATGCCTGAGTCTGGCCTCTGTGGACACACGTCCGTTCTGGAGTTCATGATCCGACAGCCCACATTCCTATAAAACACAACCTGATGATACAGAAAGGTCGCAAACAAGACTTGTTTCCATGTCTAGGGGAGTGGCATAAAGGTCACTTGGAAAAGTCAGAGAAAGATAAGAAAAAAGAAGCATGGTCACCAGATGTCCTCTCCCCCTATCCGCAGCTCTCCTTAGTGCTTTGGCAGGTAAAGCTTAAATGACGCTAACAGGAAACACCTGTGGACCTCGGACCCTGCTGCCCTCCTGTGTCTCTGCCCGCCCCCTCCCAGGGTGGGGGTGGGGGGGCTTCATCCCAGAGGCACTGGCTCAACCTCTTTGCTAACAGAATAGCAACAAGGACAGATGTGGTCAGACAAGTTTAAAATAAAGCCTCTGGGCTATCCCAAGGATGTCTCTGCCATTCCAGCTTTCTGTACTTTAAGTTGTCAAAGCACTTCCAATGTTCATCTTTCTTCTTCCTTTGGTTTGCAGGCTGGACTAAATTGGTGGAAGGATAGGGGCGTCTCATAGCTTGTAGTTCAAAGATCCGGAGCCGGAAAGACAGCAGCTGCCTCCTACCTACTTTCCCCAGCAAAGAGTCCCTCCTCTCGCCTACCGTACCGGTGCACTGTGTTTTTCCCTGGGTCGTGTCCCTCACATGTTTGGCAGTATAATTCCCTAGGAATTGACCCCTTTAAATTAGTCATTTTAATAGCATATGAATAAACCAGTTATATATAATGGCTATAATCTCAGCACTGGGGAGTTTGAGGCAGGAGAATTTCAACCTCAAGAACAGACTGGTCTACATAGCAAGGCTCTGCCTCAAAAACATAATAATAAAATTTAAAAGCGTGTGTGTGGGGGTAGGAGGACGGCACATTTATTGAGCACTCGCTGTGACAAACCGTTGTTAAAATGTTTTCTCCACCTGTGGTTTTATAGCATTCACATGATAGGCAACTTGCTTCCTGAATATTACTCATATCTGTGCTGTGAGGTTTCAATACGGGGCTTGTAAGATGGATCCAGATCCGCAGGCAAAGGCACCGCCAAACTTGGTGACCCGAGTCTGATTCCCAGAATTCACAAGGTGGAGGAGAAAATCGATTAAAATCTGTTTTCTGACCTCCACAGGCATGCCGTGACTGTGTGTGTGTGCACACACAGAAGAAATAAATACATGTAGTTTGGGGGGAACAAAAGGACTCAAAATAACATAAATGATATTTTCTTTTGTCGATTCACCTGAAAAATGTCCAGCTTATGAGGGAAACGGGATAATACAGCCAGATTCCTGCCGGCATGATTTGTGTCTCTTAGCAAAGGCCTGCTCAAGCCTTTCTCTAATTTCTTAGTTTTGGTCTTTTGACTTGGAGGAGGTTTTTTTTTTTTTTTTATTTTCCCTTCATTCTGTGCTTGCCATTTTCTTCCTGAAAATCTGACATGGTGACTCACCGCCGCTGCGGTGAGGGTGTTCATCCGGTGCAGGCACCAGTGTTGTTGACAAATTGCCTCTTTCAGCATGAGACAGGGCAGCTGGACAAAGCAACCATGTCAAGCCTATTCACAAGAATAAGCTAAAACTCACTTTCAAAACAGAAAAACATGTTTCTTTCTGAGACTAAGTGAAAAGCTGGCTGTCCATTTTGAAGGCTAAAGAGAATGAACCCCAAAAACTTCATCACAGGAAATCACCCCAGTTAGTGTGGATTGTGGAGGCTTGAGGGAAGGGCAGGGCAAGAGAAGGAGTTACCGGTTTATTATCTCTGTTGAGTTATGGTATATCAACCCACTGACAGAATCCAAGGAGCCCTGATCTCAGAGATTAGACCCCAAATAGGACAGACAGCATTGCTGTCAGATGTGTTTTCTTGTTGCTTCCATTTTTTTCTCACTTTAAAAATTTAATAAGATTGTCTCTAATTGAGACAATTTTTATTTTATTTATTTTGAGACAGGGTCTAGTCTAGGCTGCTCTTGAAGCTACTACATAGCTGAAGATGACTTTGAAATCCTGATTCTTGCCTCTATCAAACTCTGGGAGGGCAGGCCTGTGACACCCCATGTAGCTCTCTTAAAGAACACAATTCTTCAGAAACACTTTCTGTTCTCATTTAGCAGCTGTGCTAAATGAGTTGTGATGTTTCTTTATGATTTGGAGATTGGAAAGGCCAGCCCCAGATTACCTTTGTCCTGTGTAGGTCGCCAGGTGATGTTACTCAATCTAGGGAGCAGCTTTGTCTGTACCAATGAAAGACAAGCATCTCTGCTGTCCAAGAGCTGCCCGATGTTGAGGTGAAGGTACCAACAGTTGTGCCACACACGGAGGCAAGGTGGTTTGTTTCTTGTCTAATGTTGGGATCTGTGCAAGACTGGCAGAGGAGCTCCTGCCGAGCCTGCGTGCCTTCTTCAGCAAGGGAGACAGGTTTCAAACAGGAATATGCTAATCAGCATGCAAATGAAGCTTCATTCTGATATTTTTCAAGCAGCATACGTTTCCAAACTTAGAAGGGATGCACCTCTAACCCTCCTCTTAGGCATTTTTGATGTTTTTGGTTTTCTCTGCAATCAGGCCAGCAAAAATGAGCTGAGGACTGCTGTGATTTCTCCTCATTTTGGCTAGCCTGTTCTCAAACCTAACAAAGGCGAGGTGCCAGACAGAAAATTGCTGGGTTTCTCTCCGAGGAAAACAATAGGCTGACACGCAATCATTGCCCTCTCCTTATACCTGTACCCTGTTCACTGCTGACCTAGGGGCACACCTCCAAAATGCAGGTTGCACTTTAGTCTGAAAACCAGTAGAACTCGTCGCATTTCCAGGAAACATGCCCCCTCTTGTGGTAGTTTCTCAGTACTGCAGGCCAGACAAGAATGGAAACCTTGCTTTCTTATTATTCTAAAACGTTCTGAACATACCAAATTAGTGTGTAAATAAACATGTTCAAGTCCTAAGTAACAAGGTACCTTGATAGTCTCTGAACAAACCTTCTAGGGATGACTGGTCAGAAGACAGCTACAAAGAATAGCCAGACAAAGCTACATTTCTTAGATCTGTCACCTACTTGCTAAGACATTTTAGGCAGTGAGATAGTAAAACTACCTCTGTTGTAGCACAAGCAGCTAAGTAAAACAAAATGAGATGCTTCAATTATTCTCATATATGTATATATATATTATTCTCATACATATATTATTCTCATATATATAATTACTTCTGTAGGTACTATTTAATTGCTCATAATATGAGATATTAAATCGTGTATAACTAATGTGATGGATTATATTAAGCATTTTTTTTCAGAAAAGTTAATTCAGCCTTCTAGCGGTATTAAAAATAAAATGTTAATGTTTACTGTCTATAATCATTGATGTCAAATGGGAAAAAACATCTGTACCTTCCTATTAGAGACTCAAAAAAACAAAAAAACAAACAAAACAAACAAAAAAAAGACTTCCTAAAAATAATCAAGGCACAGGGGCCAGCTCGGTAAATTAAACAATTTACCAGTTTAAAAAAGAAAAGAAAACTGGTTTAGGGCTGGCAAGATGGCTCAGTGCGTAAAGGTCTTTGCTGCAAAAGCCTGGCAACTGGAGTCCAGTTCCCAGAGCCTGTGTGGAGGTAAAGGAGCCTTTGACCTCTACGCTTTCATTGTGGCACATGTGTAATGTGACATACATATTACATACAATTATACATATTTTTAATTGGTCCTAAATTCATGAACAGAAGTTTTGTTTCACTCGAAATTAGATCTGTGAAAACTCAAGCTTATACCAGTAAATCATTTTCACCTTCTAGATGGAAGAAGAGTGCAACTTTCAAACTCACTCTTTGATGAGAAGAAGCACTTCCAGCGGGAACATACGGGGACACAGTTCCTAAACAGAGCACCGTGACAGAAGAGCCCGCCATCCCAAGTGCACTTCCCCTAGGCTCCCACAAATTTCCTGTCCTGGAACATACCCCCCTGTTAATAACACGCACATTACAACACAGAATTCAAACAACTTATCCAATTAATCCAATTAATAAGTCTAGCTCGACTAGTACGGTTGCATGATGGAATACTACCCAGGCATTAAGAATGAAACACACAGGAAGTTTCCTTCACCCCATGTATCATGTGAGCATCTGCAAGACAAGTTGTCTACGGGAAGAGAACAGACTACTGCATGTACAGTGCTGCTTTATAGATGCAGTAGGGGAAAGATGAGTGCATCTTCATGTGTGATTTAGAATCATAAAGAAACTCTAAAAAGGATGCCCAAAAGTGAATACATCCATGAGCGTAATGAACAGAATCAGGCAAAGCAAATATATTTTTAATTTATTTTTATTTTATGTGTTCTGATGTTTTGTATGATGTCTTCACACCACATGCGTGTCTGCTACTACAGGACATCAAAAGAGGACATCAGATCCCCTGGAAATGAAGTTACAGATCATTCTGAGCTGCCATTCGGGTGCTGGGAATTGAACCAAGACCTCTGGATGACCCTAACTCTTGACCAGTAAGCCATCTCTTCAGCTCCATAAAGTTTTTTTATTTTTTAATTTATGTACATCACAGGATTCTTAGTGCTTTAAGACCAGAAGAGCATCAGCTCCCTGGAACTGGAGTCAAAGACGATTGTATGCCATATGACTGCTAGGAACTGAACTGGGGCCCTCCACAACAGAAATGAGTGCCCCTGCCTGCTGTGCCATACCTCCAAGCCCTGGGAAAATATTCCATTGCATCATGTATAGAGCAATTGAGAGGCTAGGAGGAAGTTCAGTGACAAGTGCATGGCTCTGGGTTCTATTCCCCACCCCCCCCCACACACACACACACACACGCACGCATGCACGCACACACACACAGGACATTTCTGTTGGTCACCTTTCAAAATGTATGTTGGGTGTCTGACTTTTCTTCCAGACTCCGGGCCACTTTTAGCTTGAGAGGAGATGGCTGGCAGCTGACAAACAGTTCAGCATCTGTGTGGAAGTAGCTAATATAATAGTTAAACCATTTGAATCCTCTTCTTCCTGAGGCTGCCAATATTAACACATAAGTCCATAATTATGAGTGCTTAAGACATGCTAGGAGCTATTCCAAGAACATCTTCATGGACAGTTCGGGGTGAGGGGCATCTGAATGGACAGCTCAGGGTGAGGGACATCTGTGTGGACAGCTCAGGGTGAGGGACATCTGTGTGGACAGCTTGGGGTGGGGGGTCATCTGTCTGGTGAAGCAGCCTGAAGGACTGATTCAGGGACAGAATTCAATGCTAGCATGAGTTCAGTCCTTGTTGTTAATCTCCACATAGTTGTGATTTACTTGGAGCTAAGGATTTAATGCATGTATAAATAAGCTCACCTACAAAACCAGAGCAGGGAAGGAGGAATCAGGAGATTTGAGTTAGACCAGTGTTTCCCAGTCTCTTCCACACACAACTCCCACACCTCCACCTACCCCTCCCCCGCCAAGATACTTCTTTAGACTTTTTCTCTAACCATCCTCTAAAGCAAAATGAATTCCCCAATGACTTTCAAGTAGAAAACATATATGCATGCACACATATGCAGCATACCTATTTAGATACTGCACTGTGTGCTTGTGCAACAGAAACAAACAGAATGGTTTGGACCATAATCCATGTTGCCCCCAGTGAGAATGGATGGATTATATTCAGAGGAAGGATGCACAAGATTCCGCGTGGCTTTAGAATCAAAGGCATGGTGCACGTTACAGGACCTGTCACACTTATGTACTGAGTTACTTTGAGCTCAAACTCTTATCTACTCTTTGCTCATCATGAGGGTTTGAGCAAGCTAGGAAAGTACTCCGGTCCGAAACATCCTCATGCAGAAAACAAGTATGAGGAAACTTCCTGCCGAGTTCTCGTAAATGTCAACAGAGGTGAAGTGGGCAAAGCCCTTGGAATCAAACGTGGTGAGATGTGTGCAGAACATCAGCAAAGGGTTCCCTTTCTTTTGCTCAATTCAAAACAAACGTATGAGGCTACAGAGATGACTCACTTGATGCTTTGCAAGGACCTGAATTTGGTCCCAGAGCCCACACGGAAGCTCACAACCACCTGTAATTTCAGTTTCAGAAGATTGAACACCTTCTGCTCTTTTCCCCCCTCTTCTACCATCCTTTGTTTATGTTAGATTTTTTTTATAATTTCATATGTGAGAACTTGACTCCTGCCCTTTCTCTCCCCCCTCCAAACATTCTGTGCCTTTCCAAGTTCATGATCTCTAATTATTATTGTATGCATACATACATATAGAGTCTACAGAACATGTGCATATGAGCAAAGCTAAGTGGCCTCAAGAATCTATTCTTTTCAGACCAAAATTAAATGTTACATGTTTCTGAGAAACTGGGTTTGATTTCCTCAAATGTCATTTTCCCCATGATTTCAACTCCCACAGTGTGCTGTGTTTACAATGCCATAAAGGTATCAAAAATATCTATTCTGTGACGTACAAAACTTTTACATACTTTAGGGACAATCACACTAGGTTTTGTTTAGTTGGTTTTGTTGGCTTGGGTTTTTGAGACACTCATGTAACTTAGATTGACCTCAAAATTGCTATGTAGTTGAAGTTAGCCTTGAACTCCTGATCCTCCTGTCTCCACCACCTAAGTAGTGAGGTCATAGGCATATGCCACCCAGAAACTCTCTTTTATTCCTCTAGGTTAGTCCCTCCCTCTACTCTGACTCTCTGTGTAATAGATCTCAGTAAACATCTACAGATCAGTGAATTAATGTTGTGAAGTTAAATTACAAGGATCAAATATAGCATTAGCATGTAAAAGGAAAAGGCATGATGAATGACATAGACAGACTTGCATTATTTATTCTCCTCCCTTATCCTAAACATTAATCCCAAATCAAACCTATTTTATGCTGCAAAAATTGGAAACAAAGTCCTTCTGGTCATAATTAATTTATGAGGCATATGACTTTTTATAATGACACTATTCTGAGGAGGATTAGCCTGTCTCCTAATGCATATCTAGCTTGAATTGAATCAGAAATTCACAGTATCTACGTGATCTATCACTGGGCAGCTTTCTGGTTCTCCTGGATGGTTACTAATAATGATGGTAGATTTTTGTCATGCTCCTGCCTCAGCCGGGAAGTTCTCTAACAAAAGAAATACATATGTCAAATGTGATACCAGAAAACAAAGTGGATCCAGAGAAAGAATGAGTGTAAGCAGCATTTGTTTTTAGATCCTATGATGTTTTAACCATATACCTAATGCTTTTTACACATACTGAATAACCAGGCTAATTAAAAAGCCTGTACAGCGCTGGTTAAAATCTGTTCAGATTTTTTGGAGCACCTGTTACAACAGAATGCCCACAGACTTGATAGTTTAGAGCCAAGACACCTGCTACCTTATGTCTCACAGTATGTTCAGTTTTATACTGTTAGCAAAAAAAATAAATAAATAAAATAAACACTTTGACATTTAGCAATCTTACACAAGTGATAAGAACTTGCCAGAGAGGACTGATAGCTTAACCCTTCCTCTCCTGAGCTGGAAGCCACACCCTCTCCTCACCAGAAGAGGATGCATTTCTCATGTTATAATATGAAACTGTATGCAGTTTCTTTAATTGTCACTAACGATGTGAAGTTCCCTCTGTAGCCCAGGTTATCTTCTTGGAAGTCTGAGGCAGGAATGTTGCAGGTTAAAGACACATTTAAGCTTACTTGAACTTACTTAGGTATAATTGCTTATGTAATGGCCAATTTTCAAGTTAACTTTCCCTGGGCCTTTTCATAAAGCATCCCTGTTTTGACTCTGTTAACTGCTCAACTCCAACACAGGTTGCTGTGATGCCCGCAGATATTTTTTTTACCAGAACTTTAGTAAGAAATCTAATTTTGAAATGAAAATATTACACTTTATAGTTGTGGAATTTTCAGACTATGGGTAGACATATATGGAATACGTCTTCAGATTCTTTGAAGTCTGAAACCATGTCTTATTTAACTATATTAGCTACAGTTGGATAATTGAATGAAAAAATAAAAGCCTGAGTAAAAAAAGCAAACTTTAATGTTATATATTAATAGCATATAAAATTACATCATTACCCATGACAAAAATCAAAGCCTGTCCTTTGACAGGAGTAGCAGTCATGCTCCTAGAATAGGCAAAATTGCATCCATCTATGGAAAGATTTAAGCACAAAAAATACAATTTCCAGGATTGCCTCTATGTAAAAATGAAAAACTTGAAAGAAAGAACATAAATGTTCTTTGGTAATCAGATAAATCAAGATGCAACAATATGATAGAATATTAAGAAGTTGCTGTGTTAAATAGAATGGTAAAATGAAACAATCTCTAATATATGTCATCAAATGGAAGACACAACTTGTAAGAACAAATTACCACCCCTCATATGGAATAAAAATATTTGTAAACTCACAGCACTATAGGTTATCTTTAGAGGGGAAAGCACAACTAGTTGATAGCAATTATTATCTCTGAGGAGGGAATCTTGCTATTTGGAAACAGAAATAGGAAGAATATTCATATTTCAGTTAAAATGTTTCTGTAACTGAAGATATTCCTGCTACATGTATGTATTATGTATGTAAGTATGTATGTATGTATGTATGTATTACTTATTCAAAATTAAATGGTGTGTTACATTTGACAGGAAAAGGAGCATGTAATACATTATGTGGCATTGTAACACATGCTATCCTAAAGTAGTTCTGCATTTCCAGACTGTTACTGAGTTAGTTCAAAATCAGTATTTAACAATATAAATCACAATTTAATGTCTAATTATCATGATGCAAACAGCTTTTGCATGTTGAATGTGTATAGCTGTATTCAAATACAAGCTGTTTTGACTTTTAACCAACATACCAATGCTAGGAGTGATTTTATTGCATAATTAGAACAAACAACCTAGAATACATTTTTCTAGCATGTTTTTTTTTTAAAAAATAATGGGAAGCATTTCTAAATGTTTGAGAGAAGTGATGTTTTGATTCTTGTACATTGCCCAGAAGAGAAATTTTATTTATATAAGGACAGAGAGAAACTGTAACTCAGCATGTACTTTGTCATTTTGTGTTGGAAGCATTACAAGCTTAGCACTGCTGAGACATCATTCCTAAAACTGACGAGAATAGCTCAGGTGACCATTGAGGGTTTGCAATTATAGAACCATGCACAGTGCATAGTCCCACAGATCCTTATACTGCCAGTTAAAACCTACCCTTAGAAATGTAATAAAGCAGATGATTTACCCCAGACCTACTGTCTCCCCTTCATGTGAGGAAGATCTTGTGCCAGGCATCTTCAAAGTTAATGTTTGAAAACTGTGCAATCAAGTTACAAAAAGAAATTGTAATAAAGATACTTTTCAGTTCCTTAATGAAGTTTATGATCTTGCACTGGGTCATGTTCATAGCAGTCCTGGGCCACATGTGGACTACCACTTTAGTCTTTTCCATTCAAGAACTCTCATTGAGCCATTCCACCCAAACCTATCAGATGAACACACAAGAATTAGAGTATACTTGTTATTTACATACATTGTAAAAGATCACACAAAATGATGACTGTTAATGACATAAGGAGTAGTGTTTTTGTAGAACATATTGGGAAAGATTGAGATTAGAATAGAGACTAACCTGTCACACCAATTAACCCCAGCCTTCTTGGTCAATATTGGGTTGGCAGTAAGGACTCACCAGACTGGTTTACAGAAGTAGAAAGAGCTTGCCAGTCTTTGGAAATGTTCACCTGATGTTTCTAGTTCTCCCCTATATGGGCAGCAATGGTATCCTACTTGCTGGATCCATTGTGAACAAGGACGTTGTGACCATCTCAGTCAATGTGTGTGAGAAGAAGTAATAGATAACGCTTCTGACAACACAGTGCAAGTTCACAAAATAACACTGTCTCTGAACTTTATATTATTTGACTTGAAATGAGCTCAGGGAGTCTAAGTGAATAATTCATCCAAGTAAAAAAAAAAAGTTATAGAATCGAGGTTTGGACCCAAGCTTTCTGAGTGAGTCCATTATGTTCACCCACTGTCACACTCTGTTCCATGAAAATTGAAGAGAGGCCCAGAGCTATCTCAGTTTCTAGCCAGGAACCCTTCCTGGAAGATGCAGTGTCGGAATGCATGCTTCTCACTGTATAACCAGGTTCTGTTTTCCTTTTGGTCAATGAGCATCACATACTTTAGCCCAAGCTTTGTTTATTTAATGAGTGGGCAATGCACTGATGAGTAAAGATGTTACTTTTAGATACACATTGAGCTTTCATTTACACACACACACACACACACACACACACACACACACACACACACCTGTAATGTCTTTTTATTTTTACTGACTTTATGTTAGCGTGCAAAGTAATGGGTTTCATAACTCTGTCTTCATACATACATCACTGTACATTGACCGCATTAGTTCTTCCCCCCCCACTACCCCTCCCACACTGCAGCTGCACAAAAAAAAATTAGTCACAGTGGATCAAAGACCTGAATGTAAGACATGAAACACAGGGACCTGCTAGATGAAAACATAAGGAACATGATTGATGGTATAGGCATACCAAAGGACTTTCTGGAAGGGATTCAAATAGCACAGGATATGATCTTAACAAAGAGATGGAGGACTAAAATCTAGGATAAGTAATTCACTGCAAAACCAATCATTTATCAGTAGAGGGGATAATCAGATAAACAAAGAAGAAGTGATTTTTTGTGCAGGGTGATAAATACAGATCTAGTTTCATTCTTCTATATATGCAAACCTAGTTTTTCCAGGACCATGTGTTAAAAGGGCTGCCTTTTCTAATACACATTTTTTTTGAAACCTCTATCAAAAAATAGGTGGCTATTGCAGCTGAAGACATAGCTCCAATCTCAAGGACACTGACTCCTCTTCTAGAGGACCTGGATTCAATTCCCAGCACTCACATGGTGGCTAACAATCATCTGCAATACCAATTTTAGAGGATCCAACAGTGTCCTCTTTTGGCCTCTGTGGGCACTGCATACACATGGTACACAGACATACATACAGGCAAAACACCTGTACACACACACACACACACACACACACACACACACACACACTCAAATAAAAATAAATAAACCTTTTTAATGGGCGTCTGTGACTGTGTGGGTTTATTATGGATCTCCTATTCTAGTTCGGAGGCTTACATGTCTGTTGTGGGCTGACACTGTGCTGTTGTGTTACTCTGACTCTGTAATATGATTCGCAGTGTCTCCAGCATTGCCCTTTCTGGTGAGGACTCCTTAGAGATCTGGAGTATTTAGTGCTTCTGTGTCAATCTTAGGATTGTTTTCTACTAGTTCTGTGAAGAATTTTTGAGGAGGATTTTTGTTGAGATT
Source organism: Cricetiscus sungorus (assembly GCA_030556225.1). Lineage (NCBI taxonomy): Eukaryota > Metazoa > Chordata > Mammalia > Rodentia > Cricetidae > Cricetiscus > Cricetiscus sungorus. The sequence goes on from JANBXA010000372.1 coordinate 3,184,223, forward strand.
GCACTGGGGAATCTACAGATTACTTGATAATTATAACCAGTTTCATTTCACAGTATTTATTCTTCCAATCCATGAACAGGAGAAATCTTTGCATCCTCTAGAATCTCCTCCAATTTCTTGTTCCTGTATGTCTTTAAGTTTCCTTTCTCTAAGCCCTTCAGCTCTTCAGTTACGTTTATTCTTGGGTATTCTTTTTCCTTAAGGCTTTTGTGAATGTGTCCCCTTCCGCATCCCCACTCCAGATATTTTTCTTGGCATGTGAAAATGCTATGGAGTTTTGTGTGTTGATTTTTGTGTCTGGATACCTGACTGAAAGCTATTCAATCTAAGACTTTTCTTGTGGAGTCTTTGTGATGTTTTGAGTAAAGGGTCATTTAACCTACACATAGGAGTAATTTAACCTACACATATATGACTTCTTCCTTTCATATCTGTACCATTTGTTTATTTATTTAATCTTGCTTTATTGTTCTTGCTATGAAGCTGAGCACTAAATCAAATAAAAACAAATCAGAGTGGACACTGGCTACATTTCAGATTTTAGAGGCAATTATCTTAAAATTTCCCCATTTAGCATAATGTTGGGTATATGTTTGTCATATATAGCTTTTATTGTGTTGTGATATATTCCTTATATTCCTAATTTCTTCAGGACTTTTATCATAAAGAGATATTTAAGGTTATTATTAAAGGATTTTTCTACATCGAGACAAGTTTGAGATTAATGATCTGATTATGTGAGTTCTGTCCTGAAATCTACTTAAATGTTGTATTTTACTTATTGATTTACATATGCTGATCTAACCTTGCCTCAGAATGGAATCCACCCTGTTATGGTGTATGATCATTTCATCATGTTCTTGAATTCTATTTATAAACATTTTATTGAGAGTTTCCATAGTTATGTTCATTAAAAAAAACTATGACATAGCCTGGTGGTGGTGGTGCATGCCTTTAGTCCCAGCACTTGGGAGGCAGAGGCAGGCAGATCTCTGTGAATTAGAGACCAGCCTGGTCTACATGATCTAGTTTCCAGGACAGCCTCCAAAGCCTCAGAGAAACCCTGTCTCAAACAAACAAACAAAGAAAAGAAACAGTGGCATATAGGTTTTGTTTGTTTGTTTGTTGTGTCCTTATCTGGTTTTGGTATCTTGGTAATGATGGCTTTGTAAGATAAATCTGGTTGTGTTCCTTGTGTGTGTGTGTGTGTGTGTGTGTGTGTGTGTGTGTGTGTGTCTTTCACTGAACCCTTGTTATTTCAAGGGTTGAGTGGTCAGCAAGCTCCAAGGATCTACCTATACTACCACCACCATGGTTACAGGCATGCATGGCTGTGTCTGGCTTTTTATACGGATGCTGAGGATTTCAATTCTTGCTTTTGGTTTCACGAGCATTGGTACAGATTGTGGACCATTAGTATTTGGTAGAGTTTGGCAGTAAGTCAATCTGGCCCTGGGCTTTTCTTTGTTGAAAGATTTATTTTTATTACTGCTTTAGTATCATGAATTATTACAGATGTATTAAGGTTTTAAAGTACCTTTATGATCAATTTTGGTAGGTTGTATGTATCGAGGAATTTATACATTTCTTCTAGGCTTCATGGTTTCTTTGAAATTTGTTTTCAAAAGACTCCTCTATTGTTCTCTGTGCCCCATTGACATTTTTAGTAATGTCTCATTTTTCACTTCAAATCTCACTAATTTGGATTGCCTCCCTTTCTTTTGATTAAGAGGCTAAGAGTTTGCCAGTCTTACTTATTTTCTTAAAGAACCAACCCAGTTTGACTGATCTTTTGTATTGTTCTTACAGATGCTATTTCATTAATTCCTGCTCTGATCTTTATTACTTACCATCTATGACCTTTTCATATGGATTGTTTTTGTTTTTCTAGTTACTTGAGATGCATTATTTGTTATTTACTTGATAAATTTTTACATTTATGTCTTGGATTCACAATCCAGACCTTAACCTCAGGTGTATCTCAAGGTTTTAGGATCCAGAGCAGTAAATTAGCACCCAGATAGCCAGATCCAATGTTCAATTATTTTTAAAGTAGAAAGCAAGGTAAAATATATTCTATTTTTGCTTTCCAAAATACACTTTCATATTAATTTTAATATTGTTAAAGTGTGTGAAAAGTAATATGTGACAATTAAATGTCACTAAATGAAAATAAGTGAATACCATTATCATACATGTTTATACACAAGCCAGTAATGTTTGGATAAGAAAGAAAGCTATATAGTTTATAAACTATTACATGTTTGCTCTATAAAACTTGCTCTATTACTTCAATTTCAATATAACAACTAGTAATTATGTAACCAAGATTTTTATATTACTGTATTTCATTGACAAAAATGCCAAGTAGACAAAAATTGATTTATTGCTGTTTTTGAATGGGTTTTAATCTCAGTTTGAAGACTTTTTTTCTGCTGAGGTAAAAGAATATAATTTGTCAAATGACTAATGTCATAATCAGATTTAGAGATAAATAACATATACATTACATGTTCAAATACTACAGTGGTATGTAACACATTTCTACGGCTCATCAGATATAAGATATCGACATTGATACTTTACTTCATTTTATCATTTGAATCACAACTTCAATTATCTTTTAAAGCAATATGTAAGTCCGCTTAACCAGTCCACTTACTGATGGGTCTGAAGCTTAGATCTGCATTCATAGAGGCTGAGTATGCCTTGTCCAAAATGCTCAGGACTAGAAGAGGTTCAGATTCCTCTTTTCAGGGTTTGAAATATTCACATACTCATAATAAGATATTCTGGGCCTGAGACACAGGTCAAAACACAACATTCACTTACATGCGATGTTACATGTACATTTTATGCCCATGGCCTGAAAATAATTCCATATACTTTCAAATTAAATGAATGTGTTGATGTGTACTCGTGTCAGGTGCAGGTGTAGAGGTCAGAGGACAACCTGCTGGAGAGACTTCTTTTCTTCTTCCGTGTTGGCTGCAGGGGTTGGACTCAGGTCACCAGATTTGACAGCAAGCGTTTTTACCCACTGAGCCAACATAGCAGTCCATTATAATAGTTTTAGTGTGCCTGGAATTTTGTAAATGTGTCCTTCTCTCATACATTACATCCTGATCGTGGTTTCTCCTCCCTCCACTCCTTCCAGTACACACACACACACAGACACACACACACAGACACACACACACACAGACACACACACACACACAGACACACAGACACACACACACAGACACATAGACACACAGACACACACACACAGACACACAGACACATAGACACACAGACACATAGACACACAGACACACACACACACACACACACACACACACACACACAACCCTCTCCCCTTTTCCCAGATTCACTCCTCCTCTATTTCCCTTCAGAAAAGAGCAGGCCTCTCTCTTATGTCAATCCAACAGGACATAACAAGTTACACTAAGACTAGACACAGACCGTCATACCCAGATGTGTCTGCATTTTTACTATTACCTACATGTGAGTGAGACAATATGAGGGATTTCACAATTGTTGTGTCATGTCTGTGCTAAAATTTCAGATTTTTAATTTTGAAGTTTTATGTCCGGGGTGTTCAGCCTGCTCCAATTTGAGTAATATCAACTATTTAAAATCCAGAGCTGTGGGCTGGAGGGATAGTTCAGTTGTTAAAGACTAGGCTCACAACCATAAATAAAATCCAGAGCCACTACAACCCTATGCAACTATTTTAAACATTATACCGCTTTATGAGTATACCTCTGGAACCACGAATCAGAGCAAGAAGGGAAGAAAGAAAATGACAAATTAATCCATTTGTATTTTCATTCGTCAAGGTGTTTCCACTGTTTAAATTATCACCTGAATTCTGAGAAGTGTGTGTCATTAGTATCCAGAGAGACCCAGCCCATACACCTTTGTGCCATTTGAACACTTGACATGTTTTTCTCTCTTGGATTTTAATTACTTGTGGATTTTATTTTATATTATATTCTTTCGTGGTTTTGACTTGTTTTGAGGATACCAAGTGTTTTTGTTTTTGTTTTTTATTTTGTTTTGTTTTGAGAATGGGTTTCTGAAGCTGGATGACATTAATCAAGAAAATAAATATTTAAAGTTACTAAATGACAGAGACACTGGCATTCTCAAATTTGTTTTGTGTGCAATGTAAGAGGCCCTTTGCAGCACAGGTCCTGGGCAGGGGTCCCCCTTGTCTAGACTGAGCTGTGCCCACTGAAACAATGCTGAGATTATCTGCAAAGGGCTGCGTGTCTCACATGAATTCTGCAGGGCAGGTTTCCCAGGCTTTCCCCGCTGTATTAGCTCACCATCAATTGTTCATGACTGAACAAATATGAGATGGGGAGCACCAGAGATGCTCAGGGCTTAAGAGCACTTACTGCTTTTGCAGAGGATACCAGCTGGGTTTGCAGGACCCATATCTGGGAGTTGACAGCCATCTGCCTGCAACTCCAGTTCCAGGAGCCTCAATTCCTCCAGCATCCACAGACACCTGCAGTTGTGTGAACATAGCCACACACAGACAAAATACACATATTTTAAAATTAAACCCTTAAAAGAGAAATGTGAAAAAATAAGAGTTCTGTGCAATACAAATTATATTCTCAGGTGTTGATATAAGCATTTTATGTGTGTATGATATTTTATCCTAAAATAATGAACAAAGGCTGGCAGGATGACTCAGAGGGCAAGGGCTTTGCCACTAAGCCTGACAATGTGAGCTCAGCTCTCAGAACACACATAGTAGCAAGGGAGAACCGAATCCTACATGTGCACAATGGTACATAGGAGCCCACAAACACAGGCGCACACATGCATGCAGACACACACACACACACACACACACACACACACACACACGTTTCAAAATAATCAATCAATAACATTTCCATTTCTCGTTTCATAAGTGAAAAATTGGAACTGTACAAAAATAAGTGACTTGCTTCGGGTCACAAAACTAGGGCGTGGTGTTTGTAGTGGCCCAGTGACATCACATGAAGGGTAATTCAGTAATGCTCTTTTATTTCACAATTTCTTCCTTTGCCTCTTATTTGGGTTTGATTTTTAAATTTTTAATTTAAATAAAAAAAATTTACTTAAAATTTTAGTTAAAGGAAAACTTAAAAATTGTATGTTTAGTATGTTCCATGCACTAGAAAATATGATGTTCAGATTGGGGTAAATACTTATTTACTTTCTTTAAATACTTATTATTCCTTTGTGGCCAAATTATTAAAAAGCCTATTTTCTAGTTTTTTGGATTGTTTTTTTACCTACAATTTTCCTATGTTTACCCTACTTTGCAACAATATACCAGAATATTTTTCCTACCTTATAACCCAGTGGTTAACTTTTCCCCTTTCTTCCCTACTTCCTGTTGTCCCCGACTGCTGATGGCCATCATTCTATCCCAATTTCAATGAAATCAACTTCTTTTATACTTTATGTATGAGTAAGATAGCTTAAAGGTGTTTTGTAAAGGTGCTGTAGAACAATGTGTTTAAGCTTTAAGGAGTACTCCTTGGACTTTAGGAGACTGTTTAAATGGTGGAGAAAAAAGGAGAGGGCTGTTAAACTCAAAAGAAAACTGAAGAAGAGAAGTGTGAGTGAGTTTGGAGGAGCATGAGAAACTGAATTCCAATGAATTGAGGCATTAGGAAGTAACAAATGAGTTTGTGGGAAAAAGAATGCAGATAAATTTACATGTTTGCTAACAGAATTTTGGGAAATGTTGCTTCCTGGTAACCCTGCTTTTCCCTACTGACTAGGAAATGAAATCATTTGCCGGTCATTTGCAAGGGTGGGTGCCGTGAAGTCTGAATTTTGAAGATGAGAACAGAGGAAGTTTGAGGTACTCGCTGTATAGAGAGAGATGACAGAACAGCATTGAGGACCTCAGTAAGTGAGCTATGGTTCATACAGTCCATGTGATGTGGCTGTGTGGTTTCCTTCAGCAGCACTCAGAAATGCTGTGTGGGCAGGGAAGATGGACAACTGGGTGGGGCTTTGCAAGGCTGTTATATGTGCGAGGAAATAGAAGTTAGAAATATTAGTAAGACAGTGTGAAGTGATAACTTATAAGGTCTAGACTCTATTCGGAAAAAAGACAATAGGGAATTTCAAAGTGAGGAAGTGGAGAGTATCTGGGGATATGGGTTAAGATATGACGAGAATTGCACAGCACTGCAGAGCAGTTTAACTGTGATAGGAGATAATGAAACAGTACGGATTTGAATGTGACCTTCAGAAGGTAACAGTTAGACCAAGGATATGACAGCTTTAGGGTATCATGCTGGGGGGAAAGGGTTATCTTCAGAAATGAGAAAACAAATCGAAGAATCAGGCACATGGATGGTACCTTGGCAAGATGTCACATGGTAGCTAGTTTAAACAATAGAAACGTATACTCTCATCCACGTCAACAGGCTTGATTTGAGGCTAATGTCCTTGGCTATAGGTGATCATATTCTGTTGTGCCTTCTCAAGGTCTCGCCTCCATGAGTACCTGTGAAGCGGTCTATTGTTTCAATGGCTCTCTTGTCACATTCAATATTCAATTAATGTGACACCTCAATAACTACACTTAACTTTAATTAGCTTTAGGAGAGCCTACCTAAATAACTCCACTCTGAGTTGTTGGGACATATGCTCAACATAAGTTGGGACTTCAGCATATAGATTCAACCCATAGTTCATCCCATATGTTTAGCCTTGCACATAGGGCTAAGTGTCAGAATGCAGGGCAGAGGCAAACTTGCCTGAGGCCCCACATTCTTCCAAAACTAGAGTAATTAGCCAACTTCCTGGCAATTTGCCAAAGCTGTGTCTCCTTGCATTCCACTGAAGACCCCAAACCTTTTTCATCAGTCCATGTTTGGAGGGTTTTTGCTTGTTTGTTTGTTTGTTTGTTTGTTTTCTTCCTAGAGCCCAGTGCTTTGGGCAAAGTGTTAATTTTTGTTTTGTTTTTGTTTTCCAGCAGGCAAGGTTTTTGCTTTAACACACCCTGTCCCTTTGGGTGCGATTTCTCATTGACTGTGCAGCAGCTGGTGAGGTGAAGGGCTCCTGGCTATGCCCTGTGTCTCAGATTATCTATCCATTACACAATGGTGGGAGAAAGGAGAAACCACGCTCACCCAGCAGCTGGGTTCTCTGATAAACTGAACACAGAGAGTCTAAAACAATCTACAACACACACTGCTAGAACCTTCCTATATTCTGCTCTTCTTCATCATAATAAAAAACATACCAGTTATTAAATAAAACATTGAACCAGAAATTGTTCTTTACACCCTGCGTTTGTTGCCTTGTGTACTACTAGTAGCAACCCCGAAGAACAAAAAGATTGGATTATCTGCTCAGAGTGATCCAGTGCCAAAGTCAGTCTAACTCTAAATGACTGTCTTTAACCACAGTGTCCCACCCGTGGTCCCACCCGTGGTCCCACCCGTGGAGACAGAATCTCCCTAGACACAATTCTCTGTTGACAATCTCACTTCCTTCCAGAGTGTTAGTGAACTGATGGAGAAAGCAGGAGTGAAGGCGCGTGGTGTATCTCAGCAAACGCTCCTTGAGATCTTCTCTTCTCTGCAGTTACTATAAACCCAGCACCCATTTCATCATGCAATCGGCGGAGGAAGACAGGGTTTTCTGCCTTTCAGTTCTGAGAACAGCTGGCCCGTCCTACTTCAAGGGAACAGCGGTTAGTTGGGTTACAAGCCGTTTTACTCATTCGACATCTTTTGGCTATGGAAATGGGTAATTTCCCTCATAAAGTTTAGCATCAGATTATCTGTCAGGTTTTGCTTTTAATATATGGTAGTGTGAGGTTTGGGGTTTTGTTTTGTTTTCTGGCAGCGCTTTACAGAGGCTGTAGGGGGAGTTTGGAAGACACTAAAAGAGGGGATATTAATTCCTTACCACTAAATCATAGAATTTCCCTGCTTCTGTTTTGATACTGTACTGAGCCTGGCAAGACGGCTCCGCAGATAAAAGTACTTACTACACAAGCCTGATGACCTGAGTTCAGTGCTCCAGACAGTAGAAAGAGAGCCAACTCCCGAAAGATTTCCTGTGACCTAACACACATAGACAGAGAGAGAGAGACAGAGAGACAGAGAGACTGAGACACACAGAGAGAAATATATGAGATAAAATAAGTACCTTTTATCATAATCTCCACCATCACTGGTGCCTTTTACAATCTCACATTTGATTTGGCAGAGCTGATTCCAGGAGGGATATTAATGTTAAACTAATGAGGACCCACAACTCATTTACTAAGTAGGATTTTTCCTCTGTATAGACATTTTGGGCCTTGAAGCTTGGAAGTATTGGGGCAGAATGGAAAAGATAATTCTCTGCTATGGAAATTCGCCCATATTACACACACTCTGCTCAGCATGGGTTTAATAATCAAATTTGTGAAACCCCAAAACATGAAAAACTCCGAATTTACTTTCTTGCAATTTCTAAAAGTCATTCTTTCTTTGTAAAGGTAGAAAAATGACTCTGTAACCACCAATATTTCCATTTTACCTATTGTTCCTCCAAATAAACTTCCAGAAATGTAGTAACAGAGTAACATTGGAGGGACTCCTGCTGCCCAGGAAAACCTATCTCACAGATCAGCCACAGCATCAGTGTCTTCTTTTGAAGATGCTCACAAAGAAAGATGTCCAGGGTGTGGAGAGCTCCATCTCCCTGTGTACACACGCGTGTGGGTACATGCAACGTGCATTATTTACTCCCTAAAGCATATAGAGGCTTTCTTCTACATCTCCTACTCCCAACCATCTATGATGGCTATTTATCCTGAAAAAAATTAAAATTATGCATATATAAATTAATAAATATACGACCTAAAATAACAAAAAATGGGAAATTTTTATTTGCCTTTTAAATCCTTAGTATTTTGACACATTTCACTACTAAATAAAACTGTTTTTAATTTAAGCTAAGAAAACTAATTGGTATCTGATACTAAAAGTTCCTGTAAGTTGTTCCAAGTGTTAGTTCTGGGAATAGCGTTTTTATAGTTTTCATATTGATTTGCCTTTGAGACAAACTGCAACAAGAAAGCAGGTGATAAGCCTTTGTTAGTGCCTCTGGGAGAAAATTCTGCAGCTACAGACTACTGTTGATAAACAGATTTTGAATTAATTAGTTCTGCATAATTATGAGACACATCAACGCTCTAAAACCAAATGCAACTGGTCTGATATTGTTTAACATATAAAAAAAGAAGAGGAAAAGGGTGCCCAAAATTTGCCTATTTTTTTTTTAAAGAAAAAAATTAAAACCAGGATTTGATAGTTTAAAAGCAATGATTGGTAAATGGCATGTTTAAAATATTACATTATCTCTAGAATTATAAAGTGAGATACAAAGATTTACTTTGTATGACTTGTTATCATTAGTGACATAATTGGGTCTGGAGTTTGCTACTACCCCTGCCTCATACTCGCTGGGAGTTATATTTTGTTATGAAAAAATAGCCTGATACTAAAAAGGTACAGATTTCAGTATGATGCTTTTAAGAATTTTGAGCCAGACCAGGTGACACAGGTCTGTAATGCGAGTAGCTACTTGGGTGTCTGAGGCAGGAGGATCACAGGTTCAAGGCTACCCTGAACAGCATGGTCAGATCCTATTTCAAAATAAAAAGTAAAGTGAAAATAAGACTGAGGCTATAGCCTATAGCCCAGTAGTGGGATGCTTGCCTAGCATGTACAAGCCCTAGACATTTTTCTACATATTTAGGAAGAGATGGAGGAAATAATTTAAGAAACATTTCTTAAAATAAGTGAAAGGCAATTACAAATATTTCTCAAAGATATAGAAGGATGGAAAAATATGTGAAGAAACATAAAATATTCAATATGGTAAGATTTTCACTATTAAGACAATATATAGATAATATAACCTCATCAAAAAAGTAGATTTTGGGGGTTAGGAGTCCAATTTTTAAAGAAATTATCAAAGTAAATGAACATGAAGTTAAAAAATTACTTGTCTATATATACATACATTTATTATATATTTATGTTTTGTTGACTTTTAATTTGTTAATCGAGTGTGTACCCGTGTGTGTGCATGTGTCTCTGCCACGTGTATGCAGGTGCCCTCTGAGAATGCAGGAGGGTGTGGAATCCTCTGAAGCTGGAATTACAGGAGGTTATGAAGCCCCATGTGTGCTGTGAACCAAACACAGGTCCTCTAGAAGAGCAGTAAATTCTCCTAACTGCTGAGCCATCTCCCCAACACTTCAACAAAAACCTTAAGGAAATACATGAAAGTGTCGACACCATCTGTGTTTGATAGAGCTGTGTTACTTTTTTACTTTGTTTTTTATGCTGGTTTATACTTCCCAAATTTCAGTGATTTTTGCCACCTAAGAAACTTTATGGCTATGCAATCTGTTGATACTGAATTCAGCAACTTAAAATGCAAAGTCAGCCTTCTCCATTACCTCAAATTCCAGAAGGTCAAATATTGTGTCTTCCTTTGGACACTGCATAATTCACAGGTAACCCACCAGAAACATAAAAACAAGACAACAGCTAATGTAAGGCAATAATGATTTGCCCTTCCAGCTCCAGCTGCCATACAATTGCATTGAGTCTATGTTGCACGTAGCCTCTCAGTAGAGGCTGCTGTTCAGCACCAGGATGCTAATTATCCAAAGAAAGACAATTGATGGTACATATTTGTACCATTTCAAAGGCGTTTGTCTTTAAACTAACAGATAATTCCTAATTCAAATCTATCTAAGCAAAAAGGAATCTTATTTTCCCACACAAAAAGCCCGATAGTGGTGCTCGGGTGCCCTCCAGGCAATTCCATCAATGGGTTGGATGGCCATACATCTTCACTCAGGCTTTGTTAGCATCAGCTTAATTCCCAGGCTGGCTTTCTGGGAACAGGAAGGTTATGTAATTTCAACTATAGAAATATCAAAGAACACTGGGCGTTAATGGTGCACGCCTTTAATCCCAGCACTCGAGAAGCAAAGGCAAGCAGATCTCGGTGAGTTGAAGGCCAGCCTTGTCTACAGAGTTCCAGAGAAACCCTGTCTTGAAAACAATAAACAAACTAACTAACAAATAAATGAAAGTCAAAATACATAAAGCAGACTTTCTTAGTCTGTCTCCTTAGAAGGCAGGAGGCCTCTCACAGATGCCCTGTCAGTGTGCTCTGCCCTCTTTGTTCCTTCATCGTCTCACAGCCATTTTAAACCACAGCAAATGGAAGGAAATTGACATAATCGGAGATGGGTCAGGTGGGGCCGTTCCTCTGCAACACAGGGAGAGTAGATAACGAGCACACATTCTGGTTGTGCTGTGGGGGAAGTAAGCAATGGAGGCTGTGAAGTAGTGCATGTGGCGGACAGAACAGGAGGGCAGTGATGCCTGCTTCAGCCCTCCGCATTGTTGCTGATGTGAGAAGCACTCTTATGATGGTCAGAGGCTATAGTAGATGCTATGATAGGTACCGTTGATCAAGTGGAGGGTACTGATCCTTTCCCTTTCAGGATCTAAAGTTTCAAGAGGTAAAGTAAACGATTACTCAGGCAATTACAACACTGTTAAATGTATGGGGCTACCGACACTCTTTGGATGGGTGACTTAACCAGATTTTATTCCCAAAGGATGCCACATATCAGTTTGTCCAGAATGAGGATGCATCAGTCCTTGTGACAACTGAGAAGATAACATATCTGAAGCATCACTGAGCTTTGAACCTGGATGTAAAGTTGGGTAGAGATCCTACAAGGCCCTGAGGGCTTTGGTAAAGCACTTACATTTCATCCTGGAGTCACAGGGACTCCGGTGAAAAAGATACAAAGAAGTAAGAGAATCTGCTTTTCTTTTTGGGACATTCCCTCTATTTTCAGAGTGGAGAATAGAATACAGGGGTGAAGCCTTGGTGTAGAAAATGCATAGGTATTTTTACAATAATCCAGGCTGGATATTCACAGACTAGAAAACAACTAAAATGTGCATGTAATTTAAGCAACTAAATGTCCACTGGTTGCTTACATGGAGTCCATTGTGAAATATTGGAAATCTGAATTATGAGACATTTAAGTGAAAATACACAATAAGTAGAACTCCTTTAGTAGGTTCTTTACAAATAATAGTAACATTATTAAGTTGCTAGTAAATATTCTTGTGAAAACTTCAACAAATATTAGTGACTGTCAGATTAGCCAAGCTTTTTTTTTTTTTCCTTTCTTGCTCAGACACCAGCAGGGTGATATGGAAAAGGGGTCTAGCAAATGGTTTATGTGTACTGACACTAAACTAATGGCTTCAGATGTGGAACAAAAGGACTGTGGACTAAAGACGATGCTGACATTTCAAGGCTGTCTGTAACTTCAGCAATGTGCAGCCTTAGATGACAAGAACAGACATTTATAAATAATGCTTAGCATCTTGACATAATGTTTCCCCGATTTTGCCTTCTGTCTTAGGGTCAGGCAGGCTCGCCCTCATGTGTAGTTAAGACCTTTATTCTTGTCTGGATGAAGTGGTGTGCTCCTTTAACTCTAAGTCTTAGGAGACAGAGATAGACCAACCTGATGTACAGAGTGAGTTTCTAGGCCAGTCAGGGCCACACAGTGAGACCCTGTTGTAAACAAACAAATCAATCTTTACTCTTCTACTTTGCATTCCGGGATGTTCTTAGCAAGTCCATCTTTGTCTTCTTGCTCTAACTCCAACCGAAGAACAGAAAGATGAGCTCTTGGGTTAATTTGAGACGAAGATTCAAAGATTGTTGTCACTGAAGAATGTGGATATAAATCCTTTTGATTGTGTAGAAATGGTATACCAAGTTAATTGCCTGTCAGTGAATGCTTGGCTAATTCCCAATTTTTAAAAAGTTTATTTTATGTGTATGGGTATTTTGCCTTCATGAATGTCTGTATACCATAGGCATGCTTGGTGCCTGGGGGGCCAGAAGAGGCCATTATATCCTGTGCAACTGGAGTTATAGATAGCTGTGAACTGCCACACAGGTGTTAGGAATTGAACACAAGTCCTCTGGAAGAGCAGTCAGTGCTCTTAATCATGAGCCCCCCATCTCTTTGTAATATAAACAAATGCTCAGTTGAATAATCTTGAGCAAAATGTTTGTCAGCAACTTCTAACTTCCTCCAGAAAACTCCCCGAAATTAAATCACTGAGTCAATTAGCAAATGTTTTCTAGCTTTTCATGCACTGTTGTCACGTGTTTGTTTTCAGGAGTCTGTACTGATACACAGTCTCACCTTATGTGGTTTATAGCTATCTAAGAACGAATTGCTAAAGTTTTCCCTCTCATAAATACTCAATCTTTTAAAAAATATTTTCAGAGTTATCGATCAGCTTCTTTAAATCTGTGGTGCTGACCAGGAAGTTTCTAAAGCTATCCCAGGGGATCTGAAACATCCCCTGACATCTTCTCTTTCTTTTTCAGATTCTAGCCAAACCACTTAGCTTAGAACTCCTGAGAGAGCTGGAGCCATCGTTCCCTCGTGAGAAGCTAACTCTGCTAAGGTGGATGGACGAAACTGGAGATTTTTCTCAGTTCTTCTAGCTGCAGAGACCTAGGAGCATCTAGGAGATAGCAGCCATCAGGTTGGGATGAGGGAGAATTTATAGACCCTCTTATATCGTCATTCCCTCTCTCCCCCCATTCTTTGATATGGACCATTATCATTTTACATGTGTTGGTTCATATTACATATGGTGCTATTAAAACAGCTTCAAAGATTCCCTTAAGCACCCACTGAAATCTACACAGCCACCTACACTTTTCCTTTGGACAAACATAGGTGTCACAGTATAAGGAAGTTAGAGATGTTTTGTATAAAACAGCAACTCAAAATAGATAAGACATTTTGCTCAATGCAGTATGTTGCTTTCTATGATTTAAACCGAGATAAGTTAAAGGCTTTCATAACATAGAGAAGGAAGTGTGGCTGAAATCCACTTGAACTTGTCCATAGGTCATCATGAAAAAGAGGGCAAAATAGTAAATTTGGGCTATCATTAAATCCTCTTGCATATTGAAAGACCTCGTCCTATGAGACAATACCTAAGATATTACATGCTTGTGTGAGTTTGTGCTTCATATTCCCAGTAGGGGATAAGCCTCTCCCTCCATATCTCTCTCTCTCTCTCTCTCTCTCTCTCTCTCTCTCTCTCTCTCTCTCTCTCTCTCTCTCTCTCTCTCTGGATAAGATTTTATGTGAAACACAGGCAGCATTTGCCTCTCTCTCCTGAATGCTGAAATTGCAGGCATGCATCACCATGAGGACAGGCCTCCTGAAGGCCATGGTTATTAACTTCCTTTTGAGGATGCTAGCATTCAAGATGTAAAAAATACAGCTGTGATGGTTTGTAAATGAAGAGGAATAGAAATTAGAGACTGTCGGTAACTGGTCCCCTAGTTACCTGACTACCCCCACTGTGGTCAGATTTTACCCAATGTAAGCCTCAGGATTTGCTTGCATGGCAAGTATGTTGAAGAAAGAACTTTGAAAAGAACACCATGTTTTCTTTCCCATTAGGATTTTTCTCAAGAATAATTTATAAGTATTTTGAATGAATTCTGCCCAATTACCACCCCCAAATTCAAAGACAAAAAGAATGTTGGGTTTTCTTTGAGTAGAGAATGACTAAAGCTACGCCTACATATTTAGGAAATAGAGAAATGTTTGTCCTTCAGTCATGATAAACCTTTCAAATACAATGATTGTCAATCAAAATTTCCATGAACTATTGCAGATAGCAGACTCCAAAATGTGACCATATAAAACTACCCCTATTTTATGCTGAGTTTTAAGAAAATGGATAATAAAACGTGTTTTAGTTCTTCCTCTAGCTCTAACAATAGGAATTTTAACATTTCTAAATTTATTATTAAGAGAACAACTGTAGTTCTCTCAACCCAAGCCACCAAGCCCAGATTTGTAGTTCAAAATCTCCTTCCTCTCTCTCTCTCTCTTTCTCTCTCTCTGTCTGTCTGTCTCTGTCTCTCTGTCTCTCTCTGTCTGTCTCTGTCTCTCTGTCTCTCTCTGTCTGTCTCTGTCTCTCTGTCTCTCTCTCTCTCTGCTTGCAGGCTGGACTTCTCAGTTGGATCGTCTCCCTTCTTTTCTTAATTGTACACAGTGCCCATGCCCTGAATCATCTGAAGTGGTAAGACCACATTATTCCAGTTCTGACAATTTATCTGCTGCTCCTATGTGTTAAATCTCATCGTTGCTGAGACTGTCTGTGCTCCCATGATTATGACTCGATAAAATTACAGCTCAGTTCAGATCGCAACGTGGAGGGAGGTTTGCAGGGTTTGTTTACAATTAAGGATGCCATATGCTCCTCTAAGGAAAAGGATGCTAATTACCAAGGAAGAAATGAGACATGAAAATATGGAATTGCTGCAGACCTACTAAGCCAACAAGCAAGACACCTTCTGTCCAATGGGAGGAAATGCAACAAGTCTACCCCACTGTGTTTTACGTCCAGCTGAGTCTCCTCAGAAGAAGATGAAGATTAAGAGAATCCACTTTGTAGTATTTAAATCTTAAATGTGTAGTGTGACATAGTTCATATTTTAAGACCAACTGCTTCAAATGCTTGTTCACATGTAGAGTTATGCAACAAGATTGGACATTTTTAAAGCTATGTGCAATAACAGTCTAAATTGAGTATTTACTGCCGATCAAGTGAAAAATAGAAAGTTCAATCAGACATTTGTCTTCAAAAGAACTACTGGTGTTTGAATTCTCCGGGTTAGTTTCTTCTTCCTCCAATTGGCTTGTGATTATAGGTACATCTTTGCTTTCAAGAAAAGAACAATATAAGAGAAATCGTGCAGCTTTGTACTCAACAACACATTGGCAGGAAATGCTGGCACTGTAAGTCACACCATCAAGGACAGTGATAACAAGACACTTCCACTTTGGGTAATACTGCCCTCAGTCCTCTCTTCAAATATAGGTATCACATGGAATTTCCTCAATAAGAAAACTCTAGCAGTATGACTAATTGATCACCCATAATGGTATGCCAGCAGCATAGGGTCTCTACCAGCTGTCGGTGCAGGGGCTAATCCTCAATAGTGTTGTAGAGCAGGCAGTTAGACAAGTAGATTTCTCTACATTCCCAACAAAATTAAGATAATTAGCAAATGGCTCTTTAGTGATCAACACTTTCTGAAAGCAATCTCCTCCACTTCTGGTTCTTTTCAACTTAAGTTATCAGAGTCCCAATGGGACAGACACTCAGCATCAGCAATGGAGTTCCCTAGAAGACTCACACCCCTGCAATAGCCCCATACTCTATCCACTCAGAGTTGGGAGGTGGTGGAACTTTGGAACCACTTCCACACAGACTTGTGTCTAAGTCTTACAGTTGTGTAGCATAGGCAGGTGTCAGCTTTTACTTTTTATGCTTTAAAATGAAGGTTGCTTTGCAACAGCATTGTGATTATGTGGGATGTTTTCTTTCTGCTTGTTTCCTTGACCCAAAAGGAGATTGTACACCTTCCAAACTCTTGCCAACAGGATTGTCAAGGAACAGAACTAATGTAGCCCTAAGACTGACAAATTCAGTGTGAATACACAGGTCTCAGGTGCTGAAATTCTCAGTGAACCCAGGGACACAGCAGGAAACACCATAAGTAGTGTAACAGTGGCAGTGGGGGGGGGGCATAGAATAGAACCTTAAGGGCTGCCTAACGCTATTAGTGCCAAGACCATAGGCTCTTTTGACTTCTGAGGTCTTTGTTCATATTCTTAGGGCACAAAACTTCAGACACATGTCAGTTTTCTGGCTGGATTGTAAACAAAACAAAGTGACTTTAAGTAAGTTTGATTTATTATTACTGTTTTAAGTTTTAAATGACGTGTGTGTGTGATGGGAGATGTTATTCTGTAAATATGTTTCTCATATTGGTTAATGAATAAAGCACTTTGGCCAATGAAAAAGCAAGATAGGCGGGGCTAGGAGACTAGGAGGAAAGAGGAAGTAGTTAGGAGGAGTCAGCATGTAGAGCATAGAGAAAGCAAGATGCCGGCCCACCGCGCTTGGATAAGATGATCATGTGGAAATACTTAGATACGTAGAAATGGGTTAATCATTAAGACAGAGCTAGCCGATAAACAATAATAGTAACTGGCCAACAGCATTGTATCAAATACAGAGTCTCTGAGTATTATTTGGGGCTCATGTGGCAGTGGGACCAGGCGGCCTGCAGGAAGGAGCAAAGAGTGGGACCAGACCAGCGGCAGGGGTGGGGGGGTTGGGAGGGAGGAAACATGATTGTAACATGTGTATGCATGTGTGGGTACGTGTATGTGTGTGTACGTACATGCGTGCATGCATGTGTGTGTGTGTGTGTGTGTGGTGTGATATGTGTGTGTGTTCAAGAGTGTTGTTGTGGTTGATGGAATCAAATCTAGGCCCTTGTGCATACTAGGTCATTCTATGACTAAGCTAGAGCCCTAGCCCAAAATTCTTATGCTATCAGGCTACTAAGACTCTAAGGCTTGTGTAACCAAGCCATCACCAAGTCCACACAGTCTAGAGCTTATGCCTTAAGTGACATTTGAAGTACTTTCCACAGACTCTCAACTCAGCCAAGCTGCCCCTCCAGAACAAGTGCCTTGTTTGAGACAAATGCACCCCCAGACATTTAAAGATATGAACACATAGGTGCCTCAGATACCAGTCCCTGGTTGTGTGAGCCAATCCCTTGATAAGCAGTGGAAACTTCCTACTGATGAAGGCAACCACTTCCACCCATTCTTTCTCTGCTGCTTTGCCCATCTACCTTCACTTTGACCTCTTCTCCCCTTGGTCCCCAAGTCATTGATTACATAACTTCAACCTAAATCCAAACTAGCCCCCCCCCCGATTTGATAATTACCCCTGATATTTGCCCTGTCTGCCTTGGATTTGACTCATTCTGGGCATCATCTAAGCAAAGAGCCTTCCCTGGACTAATTCATCTAGGTCATGTGATGAACCACAGTACAACCTCCCTCACAATAGTGCTGGCTAATAAAGACCTCCATATGTGTGACCCCACACCATTATTGTTATATTATTAATGGTCACTGGTTAACTATCAATTTGAAGCTTCAGAGTGCTTTCCTAAATTAACTCAAATTAAGCCACATAGATACCCCAAGTATTCTTATCATTCCCCTTAGTAGGTGAGAAAGGCTGAAAAGTATGATTAGGTCACAGAATTGAGCAACATGTAAGGGGAAGACATATTAGCAAGACAATAAGCTTTATCTATCATATATGTAACTGCTCTTGAAGGCTGTATAACCATTTCACCGGTGTGAGGAATTATGACTTCAGTCTTCAGAAACCCATATAGTAGCTTGCAACTTGAAGTATCTCTAAGACTTCAAGACACATAAACAGTTACTCTCATCTGCTGTCATACCAGTTTCTTAGCTTATTTCCTCTGCTTTGGTTCCCTTTCTACATATCCTTCCAGAAAGTGTGTGGGGCAGGTATTTCCTTATTGGTTATAACCATTACTGTCCTGAAACAGAGCAGCTAAGGTCATTAGCATGAGACCTTCCAGCCTATTGACACTCACTCTGGAGGGAGCAGGGGAGTCTCATGCAACTACAAGCTTTCACTACATTCTTATAAGTGCCCTTCTCTCCTGGAGATTGTTTAATGGTTAAACAATTGATCAGTGGTGGGAGGAGGGACAGGGTAAGAGGACAGATGACTCTTCAGTGGTGTTGTTCCTATGAACTACACAGAGGATTTCCCAATAGTTTACACTGGAGCTGTCCATGCTCCTGTAAGTAATTTGAATAAATTCATTGGATCACCAAGCTGGACTTAGATCTTTTCTTATGTCCTTGTGCCCTCTCTACATTGAGTATGTAGACATCTTGTTTTGTCTCCCCAGGTAAGTCAGATAATAGCATGGCTGTAAGAAAGTGGTGGTAAATGCTGGCTAAGCCTCCCTATGTATGCATACTAGGCTTTTCCCTTCCTTACTTCTAGCCACCAGGGACCCTGAGCTATGTTTTTAAGGAGGTGGGTAATCACATGGGCAACAAGATAGGGCTGGTCAAGGTATTGGGTCACTACAAGAAGATCACCTCTGCTGAACAATTTGTGAGTCAGGTGCAGGCAACATTGAATGCAATAACAATGAAAAATATACATAAAACCATGAGGTCTCCCACTGCAGGGTATGGGCAGTGTTCCCTGAATGGTGACAGACTACACTAGCTGGCTCCCAAGTATTACTTAGTTGTCTCCCAAGATCAACTGTGCTATTCCTCATACAATTCCCACAAACCCAGTCTCCTCACCTTGGATTCTACCTCCTTAATTCAAACTCCTTTCCACACACTTTTCTCCTACTCCAGCAAGGTCAGGTGGCTCAGTTCCTCTGTTACATAGTTTTCTATCCACAAATCTATTCATCTATTTCCTATGGTTTTTTTTAAAGAACCCTTTGTATATTAAGAAAGTTCTTTGTCATATTTGTTAGAATCATTCTTTTCTAGCATTTGTCTTTTACCTTTTTAAACTTCTTTTCTATTGAAAGTTGTACATTCTTCTTACTCTAATATCTAAGTCATTTCCTTTATGGCTTTGAGACTGTGTCATTGAAAAGCCTCCCACATCCTAAGACTTTGCAATTTTTATTCATGGTTTTTGTCTGTGGCTTTTCTTATTTTTTTTCTGGAGCAATATTTGATTTGTCTGCAGTCTATTTTGGCTATGATGAAAGTTTATTACCTATCTTAGAAAAAGTTTATTATTGTAATATACAATTGGCTCTAATACTAATGATACTTACAGGTCAAGGGATATTACAACAGGAGACCCAGATGTTCAAATAGGAATGGAAAGAGTCACCATCATCCTGGGTGCCAGGAACAGCTACTTTGTGTCAGATTTCTAATTTCACCTGTGGACAGGGCCCCTTCCCTCTGCCTTCTCTTACTAACTTGGGGTTTCTTCTGGCCTCTTGGTTTCTGCTTGAACACCTTCTCTTCCTATTCATTTCCTTGGCTTGCTTCTGGTCTGCTTTTGTCACCTTCACAGCCTAACAGGATATCTGAGATCCCTTCTCCAGACCCAGATCCTAGCTTTGTATTTTTCAAATGCCTAGCCAGAGCCCTCATTGTCTGTGCTGAACAATAGCTATTTGCTCCTCCAACTTAAAATGTCAACGTGCAAAGCCCCTTGCATGCTTAGTTTATTTCTATGCTCTCTGTTTCACTGATCTGAAAAGTTTCAAAATGTTTGTTATGTAATTTTATAGTTTTATTTTTAATCTGGATGTTCTCCATTTGTGACCACCACTTTTTATTGCTCTTCTGTTTCACAATTGGCTTATATTGCATAATATTTTACCTCAGGCATTTAGCAACAAAGACATATGAAATGACGACCACTGACGAAGTGATCTTGACTGTTGATCTTTAACAATGGATTCTTTAATTTCTTCCAATTTATGGTTTCTGCTACACAAACAGTACAGCTGGAACTCAAAATTGAGCCTGTATGGTTATTTACTGGGCTATCCAGTCCATGATACATTTGCTACTCCAACTCCTAACAAATAATGAGATCGTGTTGAAATCAGCTCTTACCTTGACTTACATGCAGTAGGGGAATCCAAGTGTATTTCTCCTGGCCCAGTAAAGCTAGTAGTAGCTCACATGGACAGGAGCAGAAACAGGCACCCAGGGCATTTGCCACCCAAGAGGCATAAGATTAAGAAAAACTTCATTGCTATTTTTACCTCCCATGTAATAAACCTAGGTTGTTTTCTTGCTTCCAAAAGTATGGATCAACGCAGATAGTTGAAGAGTTTCCTATAGATTCAGAATAGTATAAAGTTAGTTGGAAGGAAAGATGTAGAGACTCTACCAAACACAACTATGATGCTCTAATGTATGGGACTCTCTATTAGGAAGTTCTCTCCCCTTAGCTAGCTTATGCAGCAATTAGGCTAACTTAGTTGTTTTACTAACCAGAATTTGTAATGTTATTTAAAGGAAAAAAAGTCATAAACATTTCTTTGTAAAGTGCGTTTAGAAAATCTCACTGTGAGACCCATATTGAAAGTCATTCTACAAATTACAATAAAAATAGCAAAAAATTCAGAGTAGGAACAAGTGGCACATCCATGTGATATTTGTAGTTAAGTCCATATGACAAGGCCAGTTGACACAGATTTCAGGAGTGAAACTGGAACCTTCAGGTACTCATGTTATTATAAGCTCCCAAGTAAGGCTTCCTCTCCATTCTCCATTTCCCTCAGATTTTCTCAGTACAGAGAAAGAGAAGGTATAGGTCAAACACCTCTGCTGTACCTTGATCCCTAAAGCCTGCAATACCAGTAGCATTCCAGTATCTAGAAGTTTCAGGCCTCTGCTGAAGACAGAGTGCTTGTTTTGCATCTCTAGTTCCCCTTCTGGCCTGGTACTCTTCTTTAAAGGAAAATATTTGCTGTAAAGCGGCAAGTAAGAAGTCACTTCACATGGGAAATATTTCTGTCCTCACCTGCACTGAGGCCAAAATTGAAAATGTGTAGGTGTCTTGTAGTACCTCTCTATTCTCTCCCAGAGTCATTGGAGAGAAAACAAGCATGATTTCTTGATAATGAACTTTTCATGACCTTTGTGCAAGCATTCCATAATCTCCTCCGTGTTGTTGGTTGTTGTTGTCCAAATACAGAAGGGAAATACACCCAAATGTCATAGTAACCATCTCTTACATTCGTGAGACTGGGGAAGACTTTTTCTTTATGCTTTCTGAGCTGCCTAAACTTTCTTCAATGACCGTTTCCTTCAAAGTAAGATAGTTTGAAACTTTAATAAATTAAAAGAAAAAAAAGACTAGATATGAATACTCTAAAACATTGCCAGCAGACATGTTTGGAAGATAAGAGCCCTTTGCCTTCTTTCATGGGTTTTCTGAATTTTAAAAATTTATTTGAAATTTTAGAAAGTAGTTCACCAAATGTCTTACTTCTTGCAGGGGCAGGTAGAAATATTGTTATGGACTATATTTGGGCTCCACACATGGTCACAATTACGGTGTACTTCTGTCAAAGCCCTCTGTTTCCTTTGTTTTAAAATAGAAAGTAAACCTGCTTTTGTATGATTCTCAGTAAGATGATGAGTGGCACAAAAATCTGCAGCCTGCCCCCCTAATGCAGACATTTTAAGGAAGTCATCTGTTCAATTATAGACTGGAAGTTCTACCCGTCTAGTAACTAGTTCTCATACAAGTCGTAATACTTTCCAGCTATTGAACAATTTCTCACTGTGGGTCATAGCTATCCCTTCTTCATTCAATCTCTTACTCATCTATCCCTTCTCTCATATTCACCCGGAGTCTATGTTGCATTCAAGTAGGGGTTAGCTCACTAAATCATCCACATTGGCCCAGAATGATGGAAGCTCAATGTGCCGCCTTGCTGTACACTTCACATTTCAATGACATTCTTAAAGACCCAAAGAAATTAATCCCAATTAGTGAAGACTAAAAGAGAGAAAAACTATCTACCATGAACAAAAAATTCTAAGACTCAGGCTGGCAAGATAGCTCAGCAGACAAAAGGGTTTACTGTACCTCTGGTGACCTGAATTTGACCCCTGGGGTTCGCAGGATGGAAGGAGAGAACCACTTCCCACAAGTTGTCCTCTGACTCCACATGTGCACTGTTGCACACATGTGTGCACACACACACACACTACATACACACACACACACACACACACACACACACACACACACACTCATACACACACCAAATAATGTTTAAAATTAAAAATAAGATTTTCAGTGACATAAAAATAGCTGTTCACTCCTTGGGATAACTACATTTAGAAGCACATGTGTAACAGGAAAAAGTAAAGCAAACAAAATATAGGTACCACATCTTGGAAACATAGCAAAATTGTAAAAATGCTTGTCTTCCCTTTCTCTTGCCCTTGTCTTTCTCTAGCCTTTGGAATGCCCAGTACCTAATCATCACCTTAAGTGGAAGCATCATGGTAAAGTGGGCACAGGAACACTTACCACACACTGGTATCTACAAACATTTTACATTTTCAAGGCCCAAGGACTCTACCTACCAGCTTTTACCATGATGTGTGGGAGGGGAAAGGGATGGAGGAGAGAGGATGACATAACGGAATTCAAGTCCACTTCACCTGTTATCTTAGGTAAGACTGCAGAATGTCTGTTTTCTTCCTAAGACACATCAAAGTCTTTATAGGGCCCATCTTTTTACTTTATGTTCAGCAATATTTTTTTGTCTCATTTAATTGTACTGGTAATACAGGGCTTTCAGGTTTCGCCATGTTCTAATTGTTTTATCATTTGCCCTGGCATGGTCCTTTGTTCCTCTAGCTTTCCCTTTTTTCTCCTCACTGAACACATCGATCCCTGGCAGCTGTTCTGTATCTCTTTGTGAAGCCTGAGACAAAGAGTTAGCTAGGTCTGGTATACCTGTCAGTCAAACTGCCCTGGGATTTTGCATTTATAGATACTTCACTTAATGGTTTTTTAAAAAGCTATTATTGCCCTACTTCATGTTTTCATTTTCCTAATCTACCCTTATTACTTATGAAACACAATAGACAAGCAACATGATTTACTTAATTAAGAAAATTAAGCCAGGCTTGATGGTATACACACACACACACACACACACACACACACACACACACACACACACACAAAATCCCAGCACCAAGCAGGCTAATGGGCAAATCCAAGCCCATTGTTCAATACAAAACAAAAACAAAGCAACAAAAGAAAGGAAGAAGAGGTGACACTTTTTTAAAACGTCCTTTAACTCTGGACTTTGTAAAGTAATTGAAAGATCAATGACTTTGCAAAAGTAGATTTTTATGGTTCTTACTCCTTATGATCTCCAGATTCCCAGGGTTTGCTCCAGAAACTATTTAATTAGAGCTTTTGTTGAAGTCTACATTTAGCTTATATTAACACAAGAGAGCACTGTTCATTTCTTAATGACTAGAAAAACCTTTCCTTCTTTAAAAAAAAAAAAAAAAAAAAGGTGGGGGGTGCCTTCCAGAAGAGCATCATCACACCCAGGCAGCAAAGAACTGTAACTCTTTGGTTTACTCGAGTCCTCTTCTGTCATCTGCCAGAGGAAGTCCCTGCAGGTTGCACTCTGAAAAGTGGCAGAGAACTAAAATGCAGGAGAAGGCTGTCTGTCATTAGGCTGTTTGTTCTATGACAGAAAGAAGGAGAATTCTTTGTTGTGGGTTCTGTAAGTTGGTTACCTGATTGTTAAGACCAAGAGGCATGCATGCATTTATTTATTTATTTATTTATTTATTTATTTATTTATTCTAAAAGAGCTCGGAAAAGTTGTGACTGCAGAACATGCAGAGAAATTTTAGTTGCTTCTGCCATATGGAAAGCAAACTAGGGAGGTCAAAGACATCTAAGGCCTGGAGAAATGTAGATGAGCTGACAGGATGGTTTGCTGCTCCTTTTCCCAAAGCTGTTGACTTTAACAACCAGCAACTTCAGGCTTTTCATCAAATGCCTTATTAATTATTATTTATGGCAGCATACAATGACAGAATATAACTGGGCAGAAGGGTTTTGAATGGCGAGTTGTGGGGGGGGATGTCAATCTTTAAAAATAAATCTAAACTAGAATAATAGTAAGTGAGTTATGACATCCAAAACCTAATTCCACATTATGGAAGCCTTGAAATTCACACTTGCCTCTGCATACAAAGCCTGCCCAGATCCACATGGCCCCAATACAATGGCATTAAGAACAGCCTATCGTTGTTTATTCTTTGTGATCAATTGTTTATCCAGTGTTAAACAAATATTGTGGGAAGAATGGATTGGAACAGGCTTCAGAACTATTCCTTGGATGTTCATCAACAGAAACACAGAGAGACAGCAGAGCTCAGCACTTGGATAGATGAAATCCAACAGGAAATCTAAAAGAAAACTGACTGGAATTTTAAATCTTCAACAATGAATAGAGTCATGGGATTACTGGTATAAATGCAAACCTGATGCTGCAGAAAATAACTCTGAATTTTTGTTTCCAAAAAATAAATATATCAACTTGTCTTTCCAAGGAGATCCTTAATGGTACATGTGCCAGGGTAATGTATGCATATATATATATAATGTGTGTATTTTATATATAGTCTTTTTTTGAAAAGCAGAAGGGGGAAAAAAAGCATGAAGAGCATATAACATATGGCATTCCCTGTCGCCTCAGCTGGTGTTTGCCATTTCCTGCTTGTAACTTTCTTAATTTTATATCTTCTCCTCAATTTCAATATACTAGACATTTAAGTCAAAATTTCAAGTTGGCCTTCCCTTTTTTTTTTTTCCATTTGCTGTTTCTGCTCCTATTATTTTTTTTTTCAGCTACATGGTAAGCTCTACCTAATTTAAGAAAGAGCCAGTAATTGCTGTGGGGGTATTGCCAGAAGGAATCACTACAGTGTTCCTTCTGAAGAGACTTCCTGCATAGGTGACGTCCAGGTGCAAGAAATAAAGTGAAACCTATTCTAATATCTTAATCAAATTTCTAGGACTGATAATAGACTGATGTTAGGGAGAGTGACAATCTCTAACTGGCACAGAACCAGTCTTGAAAGTAAAACCCCAAAGGCACTCTGATTCACTTACACATTGCCTCTCAAAGTGGTGCCTCCTTCCTAACTTCTACCTCCAGCCAAAGCCAGGCCAAATGTGGAAGATATTCTCTATAGAGAACTCAGGAAACAAGCGTCCTTAACCCTCAGAGAAACAGACTGAATTTCCTACTCAAAGGTCTTAGGATTCCAAAGCATTAAGAGCCTGTTGACGCCTTCCTCATCAATTCCAAAAGTCATAGGGAAGGAGAAGAGAACAAAAGTATACCACCTTACTCCCTCTACAGTGAAACTTAGGGGCTAGCCAGACGACTCAGAGTGTAAAGATGCTTGCTCCCAAACCTAAGTACCTGAGTTCGATCCCTGGACCCACATGACAGAAGAAGAGATGCAACTCCCAAACTTGTCCTCTCACCTCCACAAGAGTGCCTGGAACATGCATGTACACATACAAAATGAATGAATGAATGAATGAATGAATGAATGAATGAATGAATGAATGAATGAGCTATGATAAAATGTATCTTACTTGTTCTACACTAGAAATCGATTGCTGGGAAATATTAGCAGTCTATTGTTGTTTGCCATGTCTGTCAGAGTTCTAGGGACGTTGTAGCTCTAAAAGTTCTTCCCAGTTTGTTTCAGTAATTAACTCTTGTTCCCATAGCTACCCCCCAGGGTGTTCCTGTTAAAACAAAGAGTAAATCACCCCAAGCACACTCTTTCCTACTTAGGCAGTGATGCCTGAGTTTAGACAGTCTCAGCTAAGGGATAACTCAGCTAGGTAAAACTCCGTCAACATCTTAGCTGTCAAAGTGTGCCTAGCAGCTCTTAAGCTCAGTTCCTAAACACATACATATGTATGCAGGGATCCTAATACATTCCTCTTGCCTCACTAGTTAAAGTACTTTTTAGAGATCTTAACGTCTTAGTCATGTGATTGCAAGCTCACCCCAGCACCTTCTTTGTATGCTTCCTCAAAGTTGTCTGATAAAGCTATGCTTTTTCTCTTTCAGAAGCCCTTCTCCTATGAATGATGAGCAAGATTCAGTGAAAACACAACTAGGGTTATCTATATAATTTGAGAAAAGAGAGACATGAGAGGGACTGGAGCAGATGGTTCATAGGACAAGAACACAGGCTGCTCTTCCAGAGGACACGGATTCAATTCACAACGTCCATAAGGCAGCTCACAACTGTCTGTAACTCCAGTTCCAGAGGATCTGATACCCTCACATAGACATACAGGCAGGCAAAACACCAGTGCACACAAAATTAAATATATATAAAATATTGTTGTTGTTGTTTTTGGGGTGGTGGGTTTTGAGACAGGGTTTCTCTGTGTAGCTTTGGAGCCTGTCCTGGAACTACACTTGTTGACCAGGCTGGTCTTGAACTCACAGAGACACACCTGCCTCTGTCTCCCAAGTGCTGGGATTAAAGGCGTGTGCCACCACTGTCTGGCTAAATAAAATAATTTTTAAAGAGGAATAAAGGAGAGAAAGAGATAGGGCTGGAGAGATGCTTCAGTGGTTAAGAACTTGTACTGCTCTTGCAGTGGGCAGGAGTTTGGTTTTCAGTACTCTTGTGAGATGGCTGGCAATTACCTATCACTCCAGCTCCAGGGGACTCTGAAGCCTCTGATGTGTGAGTACTGGCACTCACATACACAGACACACACACATACTTAAAATTAAGAATATTAAAATCATTTTTAAAAAGATACAGATGTTCTAGGTTACCAGCCTGCCTGTGGTACTGAGAATAGTAAAGTCCTCCTTTTGCAGATGATGCTCTTGATATAACAGCTAAAGCACAAGCAAAGAACCAAGTCTTCAGTAAAAGAATATGGATCCAAGAGTCAGGTAAAACAGCCACAAAGGGAGTGGTGAGGAGGGCATGATCCAAAACAGAATTATACCCTAGTGCCTTCTTACCTGTGAGTTAATGATAAACAATGTGGAGTTATAGACATCGTCATCACACAACCATCAGAATGATCAATCCTTTAATATTTTTATGATCATAAATATCTAGTTTAGAATTTTTTTAATTTTATTCACAAAAAAAGAACAGTCATTACCTTATGCCAGCGTGGAATTTGCTCCTCTGCAAAAGAAAAGAAAATCAACAAATTCAAAATAAAATGTCTCATAATATCACTTGGATCTGGGTCCCAAAACTGATAGCCGAGGTTGAGAGTAGAGATGTCAGAATGAATTTTTAAGTCAAGAAAATCTTTGAATCTGTTCAGAAATCACATCTAAATATTGCTAAATATAAGAATTTCTGCAGCACCAAATGGAATGGGCAAAGGATAAAAATTACAAAATAAAGGAAAGCCAAAACTTAGTATTTTGTCACACAAAAGCTAACATTTTCATTTCTTGCCCTCACGCCTCACCCCAGATAGAGAATTAATAGGGAACTGAGGCTTAAGACAATTAGACCCTGACATCTATAAATTGCCATGAAAATGCACTATCAGAATGCACTATCAGAAGACTGACAGGAGGCAACTTTTATTATGAGAATTTACATAATTAAAAAAAAGTGATGCCAGATGTCAAAATATGTATTTAGTGACTCATAAAACTGCATTGCCCTAAAGTGAAAAAAAAAATAGGAGTACCACAGTTAAAAACTATTTTTAGCAGATGTCCCTAAAATACTTCTAACTTTAAAAGAATTCTTCCATCTTCTCCGTAGTCCCTCCTTCCTGAGTATCTCTCATTTCCTTGACATTTTCTTAGCACTCTTCTCCAGGATTAGGCACAGATCCAAAGATAGGAGGAAAGGGGATGGATGCTAAAGGAGTTCTTCTTGCTCATCCTCAACCTTCCCAGACACCAGACAGATGAGAACAGGGACAAAGAGAGAAGGAAACAGAGGTTTCAGTCATCCCCCTCCTCTTCATCTTTGTGAAAGGTGACGGACAGACAGGGTCCATAATAATGCAATGTTTTAAAATTGTTTCATAATAATTCAAAGTCAAATACCAATGGGTATTTCATCTGGAGATGCCGACGAAAAACAAGACTGAAACCCCTCACCTCTTTGTCTTTTACAAAAATTGACAACAAAGGCTAAATCTGCCTATGGATGGTTATTCATCAGTGATGGTTTCCGTTTGCTTGTCATTGGTTTTGTTTTTAGAACAGGGTGTTGATGGGAGATGTTATTCTGTATATATGTTTCTTATACTGGTTAATAAAGCACTGTGGCCAATGAGATAGCAAGATAGGTGGGGCTAGGAGACTAGAAGGAGGAAAGAGGAAATAGTAAAGTAGGAGTCGGGTGTCATTTGGCTCAGGCTGTTGTGGAGAGATGGATTTCCTACTCACTCTCAATCCTTTCCTACCTGCCAGTGCTGAGATTACAGCGCATACCCCTTTACCAAGCAACAGCTACACTTCTGATAAATGGAGTATCCTTCAAGAGATCTTCACCTTCCCGTTTGAAACAGTCCTTGCCACTGTCCACTAACCTTCACAGGTCACTTCCCACATTCTCCTTGTTTATTAGTCCCCTGTATGTACTTCAGATTTTGGATGTCAAAGTTAAAGTCGTCTTTATCCATTCACACAAACTCAGCACTGGCAGAGGCTTTCAAATCTATAAATTATAGAACAATCATCCATTAGATAATTAGATTTCCTGACAAATGTTTGGGGGGGGGGTTAGCTTTTTACAAATCAAAAACACCAAAAGGACTTTTAAAAAAATAGAAGCCTGTGTCCTATCTCTCTCTCTCTCTCTCTCTCTCTCTCTCTCTCTCTCTCTCTCTCTCACTGAATTAGAAAGGCCGAGAAATGGGGTTGAATGAGAGCCCCTCATCAGTTCAGGTAAAAATACCTGGTGAGCAGCCGGCATACTATTTCCTTATTATATCTAATAAGTTAAGAACTCACAGTTTACTTGGTTGATATATAAGTGTAAGAAAGTTCTTTCCCCAGGCAAATGTGTGTGTTCTTACTAGGAATAGGAAAGAGTTACCTGCCTCAGTCCTGGGGTATGTTACAGAGTCATCAAAACTCGGGAGGGGGGCAGTTATTATCCCAAGAAGGCGTAACTCCTCACTCTTCCTGCCACGTGTTTCATACCATGCTGGCTCAACGTGGAGAAATCTGTCCATCTCTATGTCCATATGAAATCTGAAGGTACCTATTTAGGTATTGCAGCTGTCATCAACAATATCCCAGTGATGGGATGAAATAGATTTTGCTTCCAAAACTGTGAGAAGGAAGCTGGTGTGCAGAAATGACACATTATGACAATGATGAACAACATCTGGCTCAAAATAAATCATACAGGTGCCACCAACAAGACAGACAGGAAACTTCATCATGAAATAGCAAAGTTAGCTTACAGGCTGTTTTGGACCTCATACAGGCCTACTAATCTTCAGTAGAAAAAATGTAATTAGAACGAATTTGGCCAGACGCTTGGCTGACCTAGTTGAAGTGATGATCGTTATAACATGGCAAAAATTCATCCACATACCTGACCACAGAAATTTAAAACCCACAGCTAATATGATATAATTAATATACCAAGTAGGCATCGTTGGGTACTTTATATCTTCCAGGGTTTTTACTCACAAATAACCTCTCTACAATGGTAAATATATCAGGTGTTATATGGTAACAAACCCAAATGACAAAGAAGCAGACTCCTGTCACATGATTTACTCATTTAGAATCAGCACCTACTCAGACGACCAAATCTCCTAATCTGATGCCTATACTCAAGACCTATGATTTTCAATTTTCTGGTTTACAGCATCTAAGAGAAAGCCGGAAAGAGGAAGAAAACTTACCCAACAAGAACCGAACTGTGATTGTAGGAAAAACATCCCCAGACAAGAAGAGAGGCAGGAGAGAAGAGAAACCTGAGAACTGAGTGTTAAGGTATGGCTGGGGCATAAGCATCTGCAAACAATCCCCAGGCCCATCAGGAACTGGCCGTTAAAGAAAGACACAGATGCAGGCAGCCAACAGGAAAATGAGGCCAGCTGAGCAGCCCTGGCACAGCTAGGAAAAAGAAAAGTGGTGCTGTTCCTTGCTAAACTGATCCTGACTGAGGAACCGAGCTCTGGAACATCTGGTGGAGGTAGCTATGAAGGGTTTCTGAACCTTGGCAACCAGAATGTTTCCTGGTGACCATTTGCCATCAGAGTGGGTCCGAAGCAGATACCTCATTTTAAAGAAATAACTTTGAAAAGACAGTGGAGAGTTAAAGTTGTTTTGGTCACATTTGGTTCAGCAGACGAAGTTAAATCAAATATAAAATGAGGGGAAACAGCCTCTTCTATGCCAAGATGTTAAAGCCTCCTTAAAAATCCTGGGATTATCAGTTTGAAACAACAAGACAATGAGCCAGGCCTGGTGGCACTCAGATTCAATCCCAGTGCTCAGGAGGCAGAAGCAGGTGGGTCTCAGTGAGTTCCAGACATGTCTGGTATGATAGGGAACCCCAGGCTAGCCAAAGCTACATAATGAGACCCTGTCAAAACAAACACCTTCTTTTTTTTTTTTTTACAATATTTTAAAATTTAACAATAAAAACAGCAGTACTGTTCCACTCAAGTGTATGGACATGAGATTAGCTATGGACTGATGCCCTCTTCACTCTAATTCCTCAATAGTTAGGACATGTTATTTGTCATAGAACTGTAAGAAGACTACAAATCTCTTTGAGGTTTGAGCCACATGATTTCATTTCTTTCCGCTTTTAAATTTTACTAGATTCCAGTGTTTAAGGATAGATGAACTTGGTCTAATTTTCATGTATCCCTATACTAATATTTCTTTTTAAGTTATATAGGCATATATGTGTATGTATACATGCACACATAGCCCTGCTTTAGGAAAACCAAATTTAAATATCAACTACATATTAAGGAAAAGCCAACATAATAAAAGTAAAAATATTAAAATCCATTTGAAGTGAATATTCACCCTTATTAAACAAATGTCTATCAAGCCTGTTTTATGTTATAAACTGTGTGAATTACAAAGATGCAAACTGGAGTACAGGTTCAGTAACCCATATCTGAAATGCTTGTGACCAGAAACTCTTCAGGTTTCAGAAGGGTTTTTGGAGTTTTTGAATATTTTTATAAGCTTTATTGATTAACCTTCATAAGACCATAGTAAAGAACACTTCTCTTAAGAAATTTACCATGGAAAAAGAAAGGATAAATGTTATGGTTATGGTTAAATATTTATGGTTAAAAAAATGAATAAATGAATGAAAAATATAATGGTATTCGGAGGAAAGTAAAGACACAAGACAGTTGTCAAGGTTCTGATGATAACTTTATGCACTGCACCAAGGAAAGTAGACTTTTTATTGTAGGCAAGAAGCATCAAGAAATTTTAACAGTAAATGATTCTTAAACCATATTTTAAAAATAATATTTCACTAAACAGATAACAGAATGGCTCAAAAGGATTATTACCAGACCACAAGGAGACCAAATACAAAATTTTTTGGTAGAGTTCACGTGATGGGGCTAGGTGCATATCTCTCTCTCTCTCTCTCTCTCTCTCTCTCTCTCTCTCTCTCTCTCTCTCTCTCTCTCTCTCTGTAACTAAAGCATCCTTTATTGGACTCGCATACTGCTTTGAGGGTATCTCCATAGATAGAGAATCTCAACCTAGGAAAACCCTTACTTTTAAAGTCAGTAAGTAGGAAGCTAATAGTTTAAAATATGTTGCTGTTTTTGCATGTTCTAGGATTTCTTCATGAAACTGAACTTCCAAAAGGCCAGTGGTAAAAGGATTTATTAAAAAAAACCACAGGACAGGGCAAATAAGGCTACAACTATAGAAATGTTCTGAGCCTACACAGGGAGACCTCCCACAGGTACGAGCAAATGTCATCAAAAGAAAAAAAGAACACGAGGCAAGGGATTTGTATAGATTCCCTGCAAAAGAGATACACAAATGGTCATTAAGAATCTAAAATGATGCTCAGTATCACAAGTCTTCAGTGAAATGTAACCAAAACCACAATGAGCTATTGCCTCGTCCATTGGAGCTATGGGGGAGGGAGGGGGTAGGATAATGTGCTGGTGGGAATGGGGAGAAATGAGACGCTTTTTGCACTCCGATGGGATGATGGGATTATAAAATGGTGCCACTTCCATAGCAGTTCCTTTAAAAATTAAAAATAGAACTACCATATGAACCAAGAATCCTCAGTTCTCAGTATGGATAGCTGGAAAAATTAAAAGTAATTTTAAGGGAAAATTTGTAGACTGTGTTCACAGTGGCATTCACGTAATTCAGGGGACGGAAGCAAACGTGTACCCATGGGCCAGGAAAAGAAATGGATAAATATATGTAGTATGCACACAATGGCATATCACTCAGTCTTAAAAAGGAAAAAATATGGATGGAACTTGAAAGTATCATGTCAAATGAAGCATGATTTCCCTTACATAAGATTTATAGATGCACAATCTTCTCAACAATTCACCTATGGAGCCCAGCACTGGGGAAGTTCTCTGTGAGTTCCAGGCCAGCCAGGGGTACAAAGCCTTAGAAAGAAAAGCAAAAATCACTTATAAAAAGCAATTCTGGCCTGAACTCTGTTCCCCACAGCCAACCTGTGACTGGAACATAGAAGATAGCTCATGGTGTCGGTTGTCCAGCTCTTTATCTGTTTGACACCATCAGAGGACTGCATAGGAAAGGTTGAGTAATTACTGAGGAGACTACTTTGGACCTGTTGACATAAAGGTGTATGCTATTGTCATAGCAAGTGCATTCTGCCCTCAGAAGGACATCTCCTGACTACCTGGGAATTAATTGTAAAAAAAAGAAAGTGAAACCGTGAATCTTGGTGTGTAAGTTTCTACCACCTGCTACATTTTCCATGTTCTGAGATGTAAAAGTCACTGAAAATTGCACAGATAAGGAAAGTCATGTTTTAAGTTTGAGTGCTAGCTGAGTTTAACCCAGTGCATGTCCATAACAACAAGGGAAGAAAACTGCTTGAAAGTAATGTGTGTGGAGATGATCAAAGTCATCTTGTGAATATCTTTCATTTTTCCTGGAGTTACAGTATATGCACATTGAGCCAGAAGCAACTCCATGACAGAGGGTTCTCTGGAGGAATGTGAGGCCCTCCCTTTTCCAACTGCATAGCTGTGTGAGGCTGGATTTTAAAAATACACACTTCAACCAAAACAACATTTCACAACAGATTGAATGCAGGAACAGACACAAGAATCCAGCTGTCTTCTAGTGAGCCAGACATTAAAGAACTTTGCAAAGATGTAAAACGATGCCACTCTCCATATTATTTTTTTGTTTTTAAAAATAAAATATATATATTGTTGCATACTATATAATTACATTACTGTCAACCTATCACGTTATTTTTCAATAAATTAATAAATATGCGTAAGTTTTTTGTAACTTCTACAATGTAAATATTAACACAAAACATAAATCACAGAATTGGAGGGCTCCTTCACAATTATCAAGAACATTAGGGTGCCAAGGTTGATGATACATGCCTATGATCCCAGCAACTTGAGAGACTGAGGCAGTTTAGTCAATCCTTACAGATTATGAGCTCAAGGCTAACCTGGGATACACAGCCAAGCAGTTTGTAAATTTAAAGAATGAAACAAAATTTAAAGGTGTCCTGAAATCAGAAAGTTTAAAAGCCACCTTCCCTAAAGATCTAATGTTGCTGTATGTAAAAGACACTGTTTACTTAGTAACACTGAGTATCCAACAGAGACTAAGGACACATAAATAGCACAGATACATTAATACTGCAGATTTAAGCTTTCTCTTCAGTATCACCTCTCAAAAATTTCTCCACTGGGAGGAGTTCCCACTAGCAGAAAATGACACAGACTTCAGGGAGAACACCAAAGGTTAACAGAATTTGACCACATATTTGTCTCTGATTGGATTTCACTACTGCATTTTGCCCAAGTTTGTTCTGATGACTAATTTAGCTTCTGATTTGACCAGCTTATCAAAAAGTTCCATAGCTAAATGTATACACACATATACACATGTGTGTGTGTGTGTACATGCAATATATATATATATATATATATATATATATATATATATATATATATATATGTACACACCCATACAAGGGAATGGGCTGGCTATGATGAGCATATTTTCATCAAAGGGGTCAACTAGAGGAAAACCTGTAAGTGCTATCACTAAAACAAAGGATTTTTATTAAGGCACTAACAAAGAACATACCACTGTACATTTCGCCAGCACATCCTTAGACAGAGGATCTGATCATTCCCCCACAAGGTTATGTTCAGCACTTTCTAGATCATTGTCATGATGTGAATGAAAATGCCCCCCAAAGGGAGTGACACTAACGAGCATGTGATCTTGTTGGAGGAAGTGTGTCACAGTAGAGGCAGGTTTGAGGTCTCCTATGCTCAAGATTCCATCCGATATCTCAGACCACTTCCTGTTGCCTGAGGACCAAATATGTAGAATTATCAGCTCCTCGCCAGTGCCATGTCTGTCTGCATGCTGCATGCTCCCTGCCATGATAATAATGGACGGAACCTCTGAAACTGTAAGCTACCATCTCAATTTAATGTTTTCCTTCATAAGAATTGCCATGATCACGGTGTCTCTTCCCAGCAATAGAAACCTTGACCAAGACAATCTAGATTCCCTGAGATCTCTGGTTTACAGCATAACCAGAGAGTTCCATAGCCACCGCATATGGAATACATTCCTTTCCCTCCCTGCCCTGGCTAATCTGCATTTGTTTCATTACTAAATTCCTTGCTGAGGTGTTTTTTGTCTGTAATGCACATATAATAATACCTATCTCAAATGTTCATCCTAAAAGAACGATGTAAAGAGAGATAAGGTTCGTGATGGAGAAGCCCTTTCTGTGAAAGTTGCCATTTAAAATTTTAAGTGCTCTTATTAGGGCTTTCTGCAGTGCAGCAGATGGGACCTGGAAGATGCTTAATGTTGTTGATATTTCCTTTGAATATTTTCTTCTTCCCTTCTCTCTCATTTATCATTTATTAAAAGTCTAGCTCTGATGTGCATAATAAGAAAAAACCAGGGGGTTTCTGTACTTGAGCTGAATTTGCCAAGATGGCCTTATCAAGACAGTATAAAGTGGGTGGCTTCTGTCATTTGGAAATGATCTGCGCAGTTGGATTGCTGTCCCACTAGGACTGGTTGCACATAAGTAGATGGATTGTCAGCTATTTTCTTTGTTTAAAAAACACTGCTCTTTATAGTTGACAGAGAATAGGAAGAGAAAGCAAAGACTTACACTCTGCTGGTGGGAAGGTAAATTAGTGCAGTCTTTACAGTGATGCCTCAAAATATTTAAAATAGGACTACCATGTGATCTAGAGTCCCACTGCTGGGTCTACTTTAAAGCAAATGCAGTCCATATACAGATGAGATGCCTGCACTCCCATGCTTGTTGCAACATGATTCACAATAGACAAGATAAAGAAATCAACTTCATTGTCTACTAAGGAAAGAATGAATAAAGAAAATAACATTTATTTGCCACACCCTTCAGCAACAATGAATGAAATCCTGCCATTTGTGATGAGTATACCTAGACAACATTAATGATGAGAAAATTAAGATAAACACATATAAACCAATATCCAGGGATCTCACTTATGAAATCTCAAAAAAAAAAAATTCAACAGAAATGAGAGTAGAATGATGGCTACAAGAGGCTGAAGTATTTGAAGGAAGGAAAGGAATTGATTGGAAGTTATACAAACAGAATTGGGAGGAAAATCACAAGTATGGTACTATAGTTGATGATTCTATGTTATTATATATTCTTAAAAATGCAAATATAAGGGGTGTTAAGTATTCTTATTGCAAAAATAACTGTATGAGGTGACACATTTGTTAATTACCTAGATTTAACTACTCCGTGTGCATGTACTCCAAGATATCATGTTACATATGAGAAACACAGTTTAAAACTATCAGTTTAAAAAACAGTGTTCTCTATTAGTACTTAATGTTTGTGACATGAAAATAGAGAAACACAGTATTAAAGTTTCACCTATGATTTATACGTTTTTCTGGGATGCTAAGTGGACACCATACATGAAGAAGTAGAGTACAATTATCAGTTAGGTACCAGCAATTCAAAACAGTGAAGAAGGAAGACCAGGAAGGCTCAGAGGCACTGACAAACCAACAAAAGACATTGGAGGGCTTAGAGCTGGGAGGTGGAAGTATTACAGCGGAGATATAAACGGCTCACGTCATGCCTCGCATCGTCCACTACCAGCTTGCTTTCTGGGTAGGGTACAGTCACCTCTGGTCAAAGCCATTTTACTGCAAGGGTGACTTATTCTCCCTTTTAATGTAGATTATTTCTGCGGCCAACTCACTGCTGTCATACAGCTCTGCACTGAAAAAAATGCACCTTAGATTTGACAGGGGGAAATGCCTGGGAAGGAACTCTCTAACTTGGCCAGTTTGGATTAACATAGTCACAGAGGGGAAGCTGCTGCTTCTAAAGCCATCCAATGAGTAGGCTGCTGCTGGGCAGAATACGAGAGGAAAAAGAACAGGTTGTGCCTGTTTATTGCTGCTTGGTGTTGTTCCCAAATAAATGGATGCTAATTGAGAGGGAGTGTGGCTTCATATTTCATGACACCCCGGGTACATGCTAGGAAGTCTCAGGAGAGGTGATTTAAATTAAAGCTAATGTTAAACTCCACTTAATTAGCATCACTGTAGACGATTTCGGTTTTTTCCCTGTTAAGGGAAGAATGTGCTAGGTTACTGTTTTCCTGTTGCAAACACTAAACTACACGATGGAGGTGAAGAAGTTATTTCAGAATTGAATGACTTGCTGGCAAAGGAGAACCAGACAGCATGGCATTTTACTAATTAAGATGAGTGATGTACTAGCCAGATGGAAGGAATACAGATTAGAACAATGGAAAGAAATCCTCAGAATGACACCATTATTTTGGAAACTATTGTAAATCAGCTTGGGGTAGAGACTACAAGCAACTTCCATTTAAAAAAAAAAAAAAAAAAAAAGTCAGTCACTCCTGGGGAGGCATATTAAGGAGAGTTCATACTAAAAGCTTTGAATTGAATATTCATCTCTACCTAATGGAAGCCTAAAACCCCAGCAGGAGAGTGAATAGTCCTTACTTTTGCCGAATACTGCCAGCCAGTATGCCAATTACTCTGACATTGGCCTCTCTTCATCTTAAGCTCTGCCACTTGCCTTTATTTTTCTCACATTTATGTGTGCACTGTGCAGACTTTATACTTTAGATCAAGTTTCTTCCTTAAGTGCCAAGGCAAGAGTTGTTATGTTGGCTACCAGTCACCCAATCTGTTGACAATGTCATCTACAATGAACTTAAGAGTGCGCGACTGGTTGGTTGTGATCTAGCCCACGAAACCCTAAATTCTGGCCATTGCATAAGGCACAAGCAGGCCAGAGGCAGTTTTACAGATTAATATAGCAATAAGTGGACCAGAGAAGAAATGCGAATGTGTGATGATCCTACAAATGGTTTGCTAAGTGGCCTGTCCTGCTCTAAGTCTCAGGAGAAAAATCCTGAAGTTGGCCAGTACTCAGCTGCCTGCCTCTGCCAAAGTGGACTACTGCCATCTCAGAACCAAGATGATTATTCAGCTCTCTCATGCAAGTCAAACCCACTCCCATCTCCTGCTCACAAGGCGCCAGCGTAAAATGGATACTGAGCTGGGAGAACAGGTGTGTTTGTGCTTGGAGAAAGCAGCCAGGGATATGAAAATGACTTAGCAGCTGGTGGAAAAGAAGATTGAAGTTGTGCCAGGCAAAAGGTGCTTTTCCTTTAATTATGCAAAAGCTTTTATTCCATTGATCATGTTGTCCTATTCTTTCTCCATCTAACTCATAGAAAATCTATATAACAACTCCTTGGGGAAGTTAAAAATCATTGCCAGGGTTGCTTATTAAGGGAGTGAGGGTCTGGGAAACACTCTTTGGTGAATAACCTTGCTATTTTATGAGGATTTGTGAACTGTGGTAAGATTAATTAGGAGGGAAAAGATGAATAAAATGAGATATAATCATTGGAGCTGAAAATATGTCAATAGAAAGAGTAACCTTTGAAAACAAGACCCAGGGAACCTGAAACACTCTTTAGTAGTCCCACTGTTATTAAACTGTTGGCATTCATTCATTCTTCTCATTTGATAAAAAGGTTATCAACACATATTTTGAGGGGTGCTGACCTACATAGGATGAAAAATACAGTTTTTGCTTCCTATACTGGCTCACAATCTAGGCATGAAGAAAATGTTCCACCCTAATTCATTTGAGACATGAATGGGACAGTAATTTGGATAGAATCTAACTCTAAGATCAGCCTGTCCTTTTATTTCAGGTGCAAATTTAATTTTTTTAAAAATTTGAATCTTAGGTGAAGTTGATGATTTGTAAACAAACAAACAAACCTTGGTAAAGGGTTTTAATGAAGGGCAAGAACCTTGCTAACCCATGAGTGACAGCCTAAGCACAAAGGTGTTTGGCTTCCCCTAGCATTGCTTTGTAACCTGCAAGTGTGCCCGCTTAAATAAGTTTCTAAGATACGTCTCGCTTTTCTAAAAAGCTTGAAAGCTGGGAAATTGTAAAATCAGACAGTACACACACACACACACACACACACACACACACACACACACACACACACACGTTCGCAGCGAAGAACAACTGCATGAAAATGTGTTGGTGACATTGTTGTTCTTAGCCTCATTGCGCTCCCATTTCAGAAAGCAACGTGTGCCAAGCCACCAAGTTAAGGCTACCTTCTGACTCCACAGCTTGTGGTTACGAACCAACATTACACATCCCTCCACACTGTCAAAAACTGTACCAGCAGTCCTCGGAGCTGGAAACAGCAGTCACAGAATGAGGTTCCATATCTCTCTGTTTGACTTATAAAATGTCAATCATTGTGTGGTCTCAGATACATTGACTTGCTCACTGTTTGGTAACATTGCGATGACAATGTGTTTTAAATATATGCTGGAAGGACAATTTAAACACTTGACAGCAGTGAGAGTCAAGACAGACCATATTTTCTTTTCTGAATCTAGTATGCAAGAGGATCTGCACATACTGCCAGTGTTTTATTGTCATTTACATAGTCTTGGAATGTGAAAGTGTCGGTTAAGCAAGCATTTGCTGGTTGATTTTACCTTGAGAGCCTGAGACAGGGAAGGGGACCGCTAGTGGGAAAAAAACAAAGAAGGCATAAGCACAAAGCCCATAGGAATCCTTTTGTTTTGCTTGCTCTCTGCAGGTACTTTATTTATTTATTTATTTATTTATTTTTTCTTCACTACTTCTTTCCTTAAACTCCATGTCAAGCTACTGCCCTGGAACATGTAACCTTAAAATGCTTTGTGCAGCACACTGAATGTGGGCACCTATTTTTATTCAGCAGAAAAGATTCAAGAGAATATAAAGAACAAGGTACAAAACCCAATGTGATCATATTCGTTGTTGAAATAATAAATTGTGCTTTGTTCTCAATTTTTTTTCTTTAGACTCTTTCCAGAATAAGAGGCATCTACAGCATGTTGGTGCACTCCTGTAATCCACTGGGGGTGGGGTGGGAAGATCAGAGGTTGAAGGTCATCCTTGGCTATTTAGAACATTCAAAACCAACCTCTGCTACATGAGACACTGCTTAAAATATTCAAATTAAATTACTTTGGACTCCTTTGCTTCAGAGTGTTTCCTTCCTGACGTTGTTTTCTAAAAATTATGAGCTCCTCAAAGATATTACTCTATGGTGATGATTAAAAAAGAAATAGGCCTAACCAAAGAAAAGATTCTCTCTAACCTGGAAACAAAAACAGGGTGCCTAAGACTTGTACCATCCTCCCTGGGTAGACCCTCTCCTGAGGTTCTCATGACCAAGATAATCACAGAAGCAGTTTGGCTGGCTACATCGAGGGGACTGCAGTGACTTAGACCCAAGACATGCCAGAAGTGAGCATAACAAGCCAAGCTGACTCTGTCTCCATTTCTTAGGTAATTTAGACCTCTGTAGAGAAATAAAAAGAAGGAATATGGACAATGATTTGAGTGCCTGCCAGCCCAGTATTGAACTGTGATATAACAATGCTTATTGACATGAGTTTATAATTCTAAACTCAATATAATTCTAAACTTGAAATATCAAGAAGGATTTATCATCTTTTTTTTAACAGTTATTCTACTCAAAAAAAAAAATACTAAAACAACAAAAAAAAGTTTCTCTTCCTATCCTAGGGAATATTTGGCTTCTCTAATTTCTTCCACATGCCATAATTTTGGAGTATGAAGACTTAGAATCCACAGGTTATTATTTGACCACACTTCATTTCCACAAATCTCAGTTGAACTCCACTTTTCAATCCAAATAACAGGCTCTAGTAGTTAGCCTACTACAAGTTCATGGATGTTGCTGATGGATGATGTCTTGGGTCAAAGAAACAACTTTTATAGCTGATAGCTAGGAAACTGCATGAGAAGCATGGTTTGTGTGGGTATGTTTGTTTGGTCAGCTCTTTCCGGCCCTTGAATTCTATATGTGGTTGCACATGGAGTAGGCTGCATTTCAAGAAAGCAATGCTGAACTTCAGGAGTTCTAATCTTTTCTATTATACAACAAGCATGCTTGGTTTAGGCTCTTGAGACTTTTAATTCTGCCTTCAAAGCCCATTTGCTGCACAAGCCATTTTGAGAAAGCTTCCAACAATACCAGACTTTACCTCCATTCCTAAGGCATGCAGAAATGTCAGAAGCCCACAGAAAATTGTCTCCCAGCACTACTAATCCTACTGTAACATTTACAAAGACTAAAAAAGGCTTGACCTCAGCCCTTCAAGGATTCCATAAAAGAGCTCAATTAGCTGTTGTGAGACTACAAGCAAAGAACTTCACTTTTCAGCATTCCTTTCTCTGTGATTATAAAACAGAAATGATATCTGCCCACTCACTGCTTATTTTGAGAAATAAAGGGAAAAGAACAGTTTGACAAATACTTTGGGTTTAATGATGGACACTCTCAAATAGA
Organism: Cricetiscus sungorus; assembly: GCA_030556225.1. Taxonomy (NCBI): domain Eukaryota; kingdom Metazoa; phylum Chordata; class Mammalia; order Rodentia; family Cricetidae; genus Cricetiscus; species Cricetiscus sungorus. The sequence goes on from JANBXA010000372.1 coordinate 3,226,006, forward strand.
AGAACAATATATACAAACATATGGAGCTCTAATTACACTTTTACTCTCGGGTGGGGAAAGTGTGATAAGTACACAGGTATTTTATTCTGATAAGGTAGAAAGCTGATTTTCTTTGAGGGGGGGATAATTGTTGAGCAGAAGTTTAAGCCTTTGGATTCATCAAACTATAATGTCAATCAGATATATATTGAGTACTCTGTTGTTATTGAAACCACCAAGTGGTCCCTGAGATCACATGACCCTCAAGATCTCCAAGTCCTCCCTACAGCTTCTTCCTTGTGCCTCTCATCATCATACACACGTGGAGGCAGGCCTCCTCGCCCTTCTGTCTACCAGCTTAGAACTAGATGCTATCTTCATTCTTTCTGTCTTAACATTCTCTCCACTGTCTGGTTAGTGTGGGAATAAAGCCAAACTAGACTTTAAACTTACAGTTACAAGAATCCTGGGATGATACCAGCTGCTTTTATATTTTTATCTGAATGCAGACCTCCAGCGTTATGTGGTTAACCCTGCTAACAGTTGAGAGAGCCTACATTTCCCTAGAAAGTGTTTACCCACATGAGTCTCAATTCCTCAATATGAGAATGCCTCTCCCATGCCCCAGATCAACCTGATTAGAATATCTGAAGATGGAGCCAAGAGATAAACAATGTAGGTGATTCTGAAAGTCTTGGGGTTTGAGCACTGCTCATTAAAATAGTAACTAATACAATTCCAATTATTATGTTAACCTTACAAATTTTAGAATATAGAATGCAAGCATAGGCTGATCATTAAAAGGAAAAATGAGACAGAAAGAAACTGCTTTTAATAAAATAAAAAAGGCCAAATATATCTTGATGATACACCTAGGTTATCTTTTTTAAAAGGACAATGGGCTAAAAATAATCCAACAGTTGGAAGGCTGTTAAAGTGTAGTGTGACTCAATGACTATTTTTCAGTTATTATAAATGATTATTATGGAAAATTAACAAAAAAGTAGAAAACAAAATAGCATGATACTAAATACTTCATTTATTTGGAAAACGCTGAAAGAGAAAAGGTCAGAATTGTAAGATTATCAGCTAATCCTCCTTCCTTATTTTTTTTTCAAAGAATATATCTGCAAGCCAGGTGGGGGTATTGACAATGTGCCTTTATTCCCAGAACTCTAGAGGTAGAGCCAGGCAGATCTGAGTTGGAGGCCAGACTGGTCTATAGAGCCAATTCCCAGACAGCCAGGGCTACACAGAGAAACCCTGTCTAGAAAACATTCTCTCTCTCTCTCTCTCTCTCTCTCTCTCTCTCTCTCTCTCTCTCTCTCTCTCTCTCTCTCTCTCTCTCTCTCTCTCACACACACACACACACACACAGGTATAATTTAAGCTGAAGAAAGAACGTGACTAAGTTCGGGAATTCTAACTGCAGGCTGGCCTGATAAGTGTTGGTACTATGAAGCAATGGATGATGGTGACTGGTTCTGTTCACATTGACTTCGGATTGAGCATATATTTTAAAATATGCACATGTCCCATTTTCTTCCCACTAATATCCTGCCACTTACTACCAAGACCTAAAGACGCTTGTAGGTCTAGGATATACATACTATCCTCTCTCTCTATTACTGGCCTCAAATGTTTGTACCTGCCAGTTATTCACGGTTGGTCAAGTGAACTCTCAATAATCCACTTTCCAGAAAGTACCTGTACTTTCTTTCTCTGAAAACCTACAGACCTTGTGGCCCAACCTTATAATTCACAGTAAAATTTGTCCTGCAATACAAAGGTCACTGACTGACCTATCAAAATTGGAGGTATATTTGGTTGTTGTTATTCTTTTTTAGAGTTTCTAGTTAGGAAAAGAAAATTTCTTCTCCCTCTTCTACTTATTAGCTGTGAACACACAAAACTGTGTTATACCATATATCAAGAATACCATAAAATGCTGCTCAAGATATATATAACACAAAAGTTGAGGCAAAGGTTGAGTGGCAGCTAGTAACCAGCCAGAATTGCGCTCACCAGATCTGTTCCTTTGTTGGTGTAACACCTGGAAGGGAGTACGCAATCCCTATATTGGAAGAAAAAAATATCTGCAATATGTCTGTCATGAAAGCTCCTTGATTGATTGTTTTCACCCTATCAAAAATGCCTGCCTGAGCATTCAATATGACCAGAGATCTTTGAATACAAAATTGTTCCCCTTTTTTTGGTGCTTTTTTTTTCCACATACTTACAAACAAACTAGCTCAGGCACTGCCAAGTCCACCCCTAGGACTTTATTTCTTCAGTGCACAGTCTGCTGAAGAGAGCGTGGCTTGTATTTCCCTGCTTACATCTAACTCTAGCATCTGCTGTGCACAACTACAGCTCCAGGGAAATTTAGTAATAATGATGTCAGTGTTTCTGGAAACAGCATAGTTTCTTTAGTATAAGGAGTAAAACATGAAAGTAGGTAGCATGTAGATACAATAGGTCCTGTTAATGTGCTTTGAGCCTGAGTTAATTTATACAAGTACCTAATGCAATATATAGAACACATATGTGTTTAATAAATCATGAACATTAGCACCATCATCTTTTCTCTCATATAAAGTCTAAAGAAAGAGGAAGTCAGTCAAGGATTAAGTTAGAAGAGGGAATACCCAAAGTAATTTGTGAGTTAATGACAATATTAATAACAAAGTTATATTTTCCATTTAGCTAGCTCTTACTGAAAATAATGACTGTACCCACCACGTTCAGTAATAAAAGCATGGCCTATGACTATCACACGCCCATTCAGCATTCTACACCAGTAAACATTGTCTTTGTCACTGTCCTGTCTTCAACTCATCAATCATTTAATGAGTGATATTTTATAAAATTTTTTGTTGTAGCACTTTTTGTAGTACAGACAAACCAAACCTACAGCTTTCATTTTAGAGATTGATATTCAAACATCCATTTTGTAGCATTTCTGCCAAATTTCCCTTTAATAGCTGTTTTAGGGCTGGAGAGATGGCTCAGCCATTAAAGGCTAGGCTCACAAAAATATAAGAGCTGCTTTTTTGATTCAATTAGTCTTAAGTGCATTATAGGGATAAGAATCCTCAGAATAAACACTTAGGAATGATCTGTTGTACTGGGTACCTAAGAAAATTCAGAAATACAGTCTCAGGAACCTACAGTGTTAACTCTGAGAGTTAAGTCTGAGCAAATCTGACTTAGACATGAGAGCTACAGAGATAGACTGATTATGCTTCCCATCCATCACAAGATTGTGGCCGACAGCTCTACAGCAGAAGGCAGATTAACAAGAAAAATTATGCAAATTCATTTAATAAGTTCTGTGTGACATGAGCTACAGAAAGGAAGAGCAGGCAAAAAACATTTCTTTTTTATGCAGTTGTGCAGAAATAAGATTAGAGGACAAAAGGTCTGGTGTAAAGGAAATAACCAGGTACAGAGAGCTCAGAAACACCTTTGTTCAGATTTTCCTTGGTCTCTCTCTCTCCAATGTTCTTTCCCTTTGTATAGAAAGCAGAATGCCTATACAGTAAGTGACTTATGACCCACCATCATGGAAGATGGAGTGGAGGATGCTTTTATGGGCAAATATCTGAGGAGAAAGGCAGAAGGCAGCTGTGAAGCTGAGTATTACTTGCTAATCTGGCAAAGTTGAAAGATAACTAGAAATTCATAAGGCAAGTTCTAGTTGTGTCTGTGAGCATGTTTCTAGAGATGATTGACAGGTAGGTCAGGGGACAAAGTGGAGAGTGTCTAAATGTGAGTAACACTCTTCATTAGGTTGGGGGTTCCAGAATGGAATAGAAATCAAGAGGTGAGAGGCTCCTACAAGACCATCTCTACTCAACTCTTACTAGATAGGCAAATTTTTTGGCTACTGCCTCCAGAGCCCACTTAACCATATTCTTCAGCCTCTGAAGGCTAATTTGCACCTACTAAAGTTGGACCCTAATTCCAGGGTCCTGATGGGTCAGTGGGAGAGCCCTGATACACAAACACCAAAACTAGGAGATGCAACAAGCAAGAGGTGTTTATTGAACAAGTGCATTCGGGTGACAGCAATCTCGGGGAAAGCTGCACAACCCCAAAGGGTTCAGGCTTTTTTTATAGAAACAAACCGCAAATCAGCGTACATGCACAGGGCACAAGGTGATTGATTACAAAGTATGATCACCCAGGTATGACCTGTTCTTACTCAAAGGATAAACCATAGAATGACTTGGAAAGTCCCCAGACTGTCTGTTGGCCAGGAGTGGCCCAAACAGTGATGTTCATCTGGGACCATTTGTTCCAGTGTTCCAGGAAATAGGGGACCTATTTCCTTGTTGTGGGCCAAGACCTGGGAGAGACTTTACTTCAGTTATTTCACAAAAGATTGATGATTCAGTTACTAGCCCTATTTAACAGAATCAGCCTAGCATAACCACTAGCCCCATCACTATAGTAATTTTCTTGTTCTCATATCTGTTCTTTCCTCCCATATCAATGCCCATTTTTTTTTATGATTTTCTATATTCCGCTTGCAAGAATTATTCTCCTGCCCCTTTCCCACATCCTTGCTCTGCAAACTAAAATCTTTCATTATGTGTCACTGCTTCTTTTCATTCTGACAATGCTAGTTCTAGGACTGAGGAGCTACTTGGTTCCTCTAGTTCTCAGGCCTACAGCCATTGTGGGACTGTTCAGCCTTTGTTCATTGTCTTAGTGACTTTTCTATAGTGATAAAAACACCATGACAAAAGCAACTTAACAAAAGAAAGCATTTGATTGGGCTTATAAAGTTTAAGGGTTAGAGTCCATACAGCAGAACAAAGGCATAGCTGAGCGCTCACATCTTGATCCACAACTGGGAGCAGAGAGAGCACTGGAAATTGTACACATCTTTTGAAATCTCAGAGCCTGCCCTCAGTGACAGACCTCCTCCAAGGCCACACATGAGAATCCTTCCCCAACAATTGCACCAACTGGAGCCAAGTCCAAACATCTGAGCCTATTCGGGCCATTCTCATCTAAACCATCACAGTCATGTAAACCAATCTAGTAAATTTCCTCTTTTAATTAAAAATGTGTTCTATTGATACTGCTTGTTGTTATGAGCAGGTTTTTTTTTTCTGCCAGTCTGGTCCCACCTCCACGCCAACCCCAATTATCACACAGAGACTCTGTATTTGATATTATGCTGTTGACTAGTTATTATCATTTATTATCAGCTATCTCTGTCTTAAATATTAACCCATTTCTATTAATCTAAGTATTTCCACGTGGTCTCATCTTACCAGAGAAAGGGGCTGGCATTCTACCTCTCCTTTCTCTCCATGCTCACTCCTCCTTACTACTTCCTCTTTCCTCCTAGTCTCCTAGTTCCTCCTATCTTGCTTTCCTATTGGCCAACAGTGTTTTATTCATTAACCAATACGAGAAACATATTCACAGAATGACATCTCCCATCAGCTTGTCTGGGGCAAAAAGCAAGCTGCCTACCTCTGCATTTTCCCATTTTCCCAGATGCCCTATTTTAGGTTTTGTTTTTGTTGTTGTTGTTTGTTTGTTTGTTTTCTTTTTTTTTCTAAGCCTCAACAGAACCTACAGTTTTCTTCCAGTCCTACATAACTGGATTTAAACGGGGTCAAACACAATAAATCTCACTGAGTTCTGTTGGCCATCTTCAGAATTAAGATAATCTGGCCCTCTGCCTAAACTTCTAAGACCACCAGGCCAGGAGTTGCAGCTAAAAGGCTTTTGGGTTACCTGGTAGCTGGGCCAGTTTTTGGCTTCTCAGCTACACAGGGAAAGAAGTAATGTATTTATTGCAAGATGTATATACCCAAGGAATACATAAGACAGAGGATAGTGAGAAATGAAGGGAAACAGGGAGCTTGGCCGGCTGCCATGATGTAAGATAAATATCTACCTAAAATGTGTTTCATATGTATTTTAATTGTTCATTTGTGGGGCTTTTGTTTTGGCTTGGATTTTGGTGTGTGTGTGTGTGTGTGTGTGTGTGTGAAAATATTTGTTTGTAGTTAGTTGGTAATGATGCACGCCTTTAATCCCAGCACCCAGAAGACAGAGGCAGGTAGATCTCTGTGAGTTCCAGACCAGCCTGGTCTACAAGAGCTAGTTCCAGGACAGCCGAGGCTACACAGAGAAACCTTGTCTCAAAAAACCAAAAACCAAAACAAACAAAGTAATACTCATTTTTCCATTCTTAAATAATTGTCATCCATCTTTTTGTGTAGAATGAATCTTTATGGATGGAAGCAAGGGTGCTAAAAGTCCCATCTGCTCTGAGAAACACAGCATGCATATGAAGACCACGGGTTCCCTGATGTGGTAATTAACTTTTGTTGTTGTTGTCAACTTGATTGGATCTGGGATCTACTGAGAGACAAGCCTCTGGGGCAGTCTGTAAAGGCATTTCCTGAGAGGCTTAACTGAAGAAGGTGGGCAGGAACTCTGCCCCAAGGCAAGCAGCACCTTCCTGTGGTCACCCAAATACAGAAAGGACTGAGTTTTTTTTTAGAAAAGAAGAGTTGTGTGGACTGAAAACCAGCAGCTTTCTAAGGGTCCTACACACCTTCAGACCTGGTGTTATGCAGCTGGTCATATCATGTAAGCCTGTCCAACAAGTCTCCATTGTAAAATAAATTTATTCTATCAGCTCTGCTCCCCTAAAGAGCCTCAACTAACACAACTGACATCTAATACAGCTGCTATTTACTGTTACCAGCTTACTTGTCTCTGGGTCTGCCTTGTCACCTGAAAAATATCAAATTTACAAAATAATTATAAAAGTAGCCCAGCCTGGAAGAGGTATACAATATAAGTCAGCTTCCTGCCCCTTTTTTTCATTGAAATTTGCAAACTAGGTGTTAAGGTAATAAAAAGAATCTCCACCGTTTCCAAGATTAGCCTTTTGTGGAGCTGTTCCATTTCAAGGCAATCTAATTAACACCCATCTTCACCCTCACCCACACAGCCATCAGCTCCAACAGCAGTTAATCACTAGTGGGAGGTCACAGGGCATATCCAGGCCTCCCGAGTCTTACTCCCAATTTATAGTACTGAGTGTGTTTGCTACCGGAAATTTAAATATGATGACAACACAATATTTTATTTGTAGTTCTAAAAATAGATAGGGAGATCGTTTGAATTTATGCTTCCCCTCATCCTAATTTCTAATATAAATAGAATATCTAGAAATACTCAAATATACGGAAAATATTTCTAATTAAATATTTGATATAATTTTCATGTTCATTTATGTAGCATTTATTTGTGCTACAGTAGAGCAGTTTTGTGGGCTATAAATACTTTTATGCTTCAAGCCTTTTCTTTTTTTAATTTTACTTATTGTATTGTGTGTATATGGGTACATACATGCATTCCAGAGAGGGCATGTACAGGTATGAAGGCAATCTTGTGGAACTGGTTCTGCCACTTTACCACATGGACTTTTAGGTCTTTTAAAGACATGAAATGTCACAGAATTTGCAATGCTGGCTGCATATAACAACGAACTGGGGTAGTATTTCCAGTGCTGATAGCTGGGACAGCACATCAGTCTGGATCATGTGGCAAAGCAAAACTGCCACCTCACATCCAGGAAGCAAGAAAGAGAGGAAAAGGCCAAGGTCTTCCAGTCTCCCACACTGACCCATTGGCCATACATCCCAAATCCCACCTACCTTTCTGTTTGTGCCAAGCTTGGAACTAAGCAGCTTCTTAATGTGTGGGTTTAGGCAGGATGGGGTGGGGTGAGGAGATGCAACACGCTTTATTCAAGACCCAAGCCACAGCACCAAGCGTGAAAATCAACCTGAACCATATCTTGTGAATGTTCTGTACAGTAGACAGCCAGATGTCCCAGGAGTCCAGACCCTTTCCTTTTACTACCTGAAGGTCCATATCCATATGTTCTGTTATATGCAAGTTATGGCAATCCTCTCTCCTGACAATTGAAGAAATGTCAAACTCTGAGCCAAAAAAAGAAAAAAGAAAAAAAAAAAAAAGGAAAAAGAGGCGCATATTTTTTCAGTTTTTCTGGAATGTGAACCTCACATCTCTATCACGTTGCCACAGACAGCTTTATACAGTGCGGGCTGCATATATGAGCAACTAATACAGTGTGAGTACCTAGAGAAGGAGCAAGGTCCTGAATCTGCTAGGACTTAATACTGCCATCTTTTAAGAATTAGTGTTGACCAGGATGGAGAGGGGGCCTCATTTTAAGACCACTTGCCGCTCTTCTGCAAGGCCAGAGTTTGCTTCCTAGCACCCACTCAGACCACATATAACTTCAACTACAAGGGATCCAAAGACACCCACACTCATGGGGCACATGCCTCCACAAACACAAATAAATAAATAAATATGAAATCTAAAGATAGAAGGAAATAGCTTGATAGAGGAAGCAAAACTGGAAACAAAAGACATGAAGTCTCTTAAATATAAAACCTCTACTTCTGGACTGTTTATAGGTAGGCAAGCTGTGAAGCAGAGGCAGAGTCCCTCCTGCTGAGTGCAGGCAGTGGGATCACACAGTTGAGTAAAGGCAAGGCTGTGGATAACAGAATTCAAGCAAGGGAGGAGCAGAAATCGGCCTCAGATTGTACGTTCAGGATTGAGAACATTCAGTGAATTCATGTGTAATGCAGAAATGGTTCAGGAACACAGGCGACGAAGGTGTGGTGACTGTGCCAAATCAGGAACACAATAGATCAGAATTGGGTCATTATTTAAAAATGAAGAACACAAAAGACAAGAAGGAAAAGAATGCTTTGCAAAACCCCTGTGTCAGACTTTCTCAGGAAAAAAACCCTCAATATATCTTTTATTAATTCCATGTCCACCTTAGCCTGCAAAAGCATCACCATTTATCTGCTCTATCTGTTTCCCAGCCTGTTGAAACCACTCTGAAAGAGTTACAAAAGCCTCAGAGCCTACACCTCAAACTGGTCCAACCACATGATCTGCAGAGTAATTCCTTAAGAAAACATGTCTATGCACCAAACTATCTTGTCCTATCGATCCACATAGCCAGATTCTGTACAGCAATACAAGCAGAATTTTTCTTACATTACAAAATAAGAGCTAACCTATCTCAAGCATCAGACCATGATGATTTGGGAAGCAACAGACTTTGTAGGACTATACCTGAAAAAAAAAAAAAAAAATATATATATATATATATATATATATATATATATAGTTAATGTTTGTTTTTCCAACTTCAACTAATATAGCTAATATACTTAAATAAGTGCTATTGTTAAATGCTGGCATAACGGGGTAGTAAAAACTAATCCTCCATCTATACAAAAGTGTGCCAGATAAATGTGTATTATCCTCTGTGGGGGTCTTCTTTCCCTCTTGGCCTGTTGACCATCAGTCCAAGAGGGGAAAGAGGCAGAAGCAGTGACAGAAAGCTTGGTATGTGGCCCATAAGCACCATCAGAGACAGCCCTCCGAGAGACAGACTTCCATAAATCAGCTCAACTTTATTCCAGAATATAAGGAATATAGGGTTAGGGAGCCTGGGGACACAGCAACGTTGGTACAGCCAGTTTTGGTTAAGGCCAAGAGTACTTGACAGACTACAACAAAAGCAGGGAGGTAGAAAAGCTGTCCTACCCTGACTTGGCAAGGTTTAGCAGTCTTCTATGTTTGTCTCCTGTAAGCACATAGGACCGCATGTCCAAATCAGTGGTCAAAGTTGGGGCAGTTCCTTACCCAAGAGGCCATTAGCCGAAGTGAGGATGACTCCAGAAGGAGCAACAACAGTGTCCAACATATTTTTGGGAAAGTGCACAGTGCTGTCAGGAGCAGCAGTGTCTCATGTCAACAGAGTACTAATATAAAAACATTTAAATGCCATGTTCTGCAGGTCTATGAAGTGATTGAAGATTAATCATTAAGATAAGTGATGAAGATTAATCTCATAGGCAAAGGAAACATGGGTGAGGATAATCTGTAATACTCAGGAACTTAGCTAAAAACCTGATTAAAACTTTCTTGAGTAAAGCAAGGATAAATACCTAAACAATATAACTATGTACACATATGTATACACATGTAAATTCCTAAAGTAGAGGTAGAGTAGAAATGTCTAAACAAGAGGTAGAACTCTAAAGGGCAGCAACACACATATCCCAAATTGTATCAATATACTAAATGTCTTGAACACAAGCAAAAGTATACATACATAGAATATGGCAAGAATAATGTGCATAAAACATCATAAATGGAAAGATTTCATACATTATGACAAAATATAATACACAATTTTTTCCGGGAAGGGAATAAACTTAATTTTACATAGGTTACCACAAATAAGAATATATAACAATGTAAGATATAATACTAATATCTCACTCTTACTAAAAAATTCACAAGAAGATAGGCTAATCTACCTATATCCATTCTGAACCATACTTTTCCCATACCCTATTCCTGTCTAAAAGAGATAACTGAGACGCCCAAATTCCCAAATGTTGTTTATAAATGTTTGTTTTCATTTAAGTGGGCTTGGTTATAAATGGTTAATGACCACAACCAATCTTTTGAAAGGTTAAAAAAAATATGGTATAGATATAAATGTTTTGTTTTGAAATGGATTTTCATTTATTGATACAATTTAAGGTCAATTTTGTGATATGTATATTTCTCCTCTTGTTTAGGTATTGTGTTTATATAGTTCATTTAAAATGTAATGTATAATTTAGTACAGATTATAGAGTTACCTATGATAGTCAAAACTTGGAGTTAAGTTAGTTAGGATTTCTAGATATACAAAGATGTATTTAAAATAAATAGGCATTCTTCAAACCTTTCAAAGACCTACAAAATATGGCATTTAAAATGATTTAGGGATTTTCTTGACAGTGAGACATAACTGCTCCTGGAAACACCACCTTCATCAAAAAAAAGATAAACATTAATAAAACTCATTACAAAGTTTGCTTTCAATATGGCAAGACTAGCCATTTTAACAAGGTACTGCTCTTGTCTAGACTGTTTAACTTTATGCTGTATAAACTGAACATACAGGACCCACAAAAAAGTAACTGCTAAAACAAGATGGATAGTGCCACAGGGTTCCTGCTTCATAAAAGAGTCTGCCAGACACACTATGGCCTATGGGCTAAAGATAAAACATTACAAAAAAACTTTGGGTATCTGACTAGACAATGACTTGTCTATGTCATTCTAGAGTTTATGTATTATCTTTCTGTAGTCTTTGATGGAGTTAAAAACAGATAGTTATAGTTATAGTTTTCCTTAGGATTAAAGATAAGTTACATATAAGACTTTGGACTCATAAAAATAAAATAAATGATAAAATATTTTCTTTAAGTCTTGCTAAATGTTAATGGATTAATATTGTTAACTGTGATTCTTATTTGATAACTGTTGTGTGATATATTCGCTATGTTAAGGTTAAAACCCTTTTTTTATTTTAAACAACAAAAAAAGAAGATGATGGGAGATGTTATTATGTAAATATGTTTCTCATACTGGTTAATGAATAAAGCCCTGTTGGCCAATAAGAAAGCAAGATAGGCGGGGCTAGGAGACTAGGAGGAGAGAGGAAGGAGTAAGGAGGAGTCAACATGGAGAGCCCGGAGAGGTAGCATGCCAGCCACTCTGGCAGGTAAGATGAGCCACGTGGAAATACTTAAAATAGTAAAAATGGGTTAATAATTAAGCTGATAAACTAGCTGATAAACAATGATAGTAACTGGCCAACAACATTGTATCAAATACAGAGTCTCGGTGTGTTAATTGGGGGCTGGCCTGGCAGCGGGACCAGACAGGCAAGGGGTGGGGGAACCTGCTAGTAACAGAAGTGACCACTGTTTACCCAGCACATGTAGACCATTCCTGGTGAGAACAGCCAAGCAAACTTCCTGGGACCTATTGACCTAGAAATACATCTACAGGGTAGCATGGACCTCAGTCTTGAAGGGGGGGGGTCTCTTCTGTACATATCTTCTTTGTCTAGATAATCTCTCAGAGGCTCAGCATAAATGAGTTATTGCCATCTCTCAGGAGAGTGCCACCTGCATAATGTACCATATTAAAATTTCCCATTTAAATTACCAGTTGGTTTCCATCTCCTAGTTGGACACTGACTGATGTCAGGGGGTGGAGGAGGTCTTTATTGTGGAAGAGCAGATTTTTAAATGTTTACTTAAATCCCCAAGTGTATAAAGAATCGGAGATATTTTGATGCTCTACCTGGTATCTATTTGAAATGAACCCATCATCTTGAAGATAATAAATAAAACAAAAATAAGTTATAATTAAGATTTTAAAAAGACTATTGCATTAAAGTAAAACAAAACTCAGAAGCAAACTGAGGCCCTTGATCAACTACCAAGTGTCAGTGTTGCTATTCCTAAATATCTTCCTGAATTCACCATTTTTCGAGCTGGCTATCAAGATCCAGGGGTCTTTCTGTCTCCAAACTATAATAGCATCTTCCTTTAAATTTTGCTATTAGCAATACTACTAATAAGAGAACTATTATTTGTATAGTGTGTGAGTATGAGTGTGTGTGTGTGTCTGTCTGTCTTGTCTGTCTGTCGCTCTGTGTGTGTGTGTGTGTGTGTGTGTGTGTGTGTGTGTGTGTGTGTGTGTGTGTGGTGTGTGTGTGTACAGCTCTTAGCTGTATGTACAGACAGGTTACGAGAGAAGTAGCATGTCCCACATGAATTGCTCTGTGTGTTTAGCTCTACTTTAACCTTTCTCAAGTAACAGTAACTTGTGATTTTCCTTAGAACTTACATTGTGGGAACTCGTTCCACCAATAGCCTTGGAGTACCAGCCTTATGGTGTGGCTTCTTGGTACTAAAGTTTTGGGAAAGATTAACAACAGTTATCCCAAAAGTGAGAGAATTAAATTTATAAAAAGAACCAGCTGGGTATGGAGAACACCAATTTCTGGAGGCCCTATATTCTATACTGATGCAAATAAATCAGGAAAGGCAGGATATAAATTAGAAAATTCAAGTGGCTCAAAGCCCTTACAATTCTTTACAAAAGTCAGAATTGTATGCCATTCTTAGGATACTAATGAACTTTACAGAACCTCTCAGTATAGTTAACTGACCCTCAATATGCAGAAATAGTTGTTTTATATATTGAAACTGCCTAATTTATTCCTGACAAAATAGAATTAACTTTGATATTTATACAATTATATGAAATAATCAGGAATAGGAATCATCCCATATATATAACACACATCAGATCTGTCAGGTTCTCTAGCACAAATTAATGATGAAATTGATCAGTTATTAGTAGGAAGTGTGCTGGATGCCTCAGAATTTCATAAAAACAAAACAAAACAAAACAAAAAAAACACCGTATCAATAACAAAGGCTTAAAAAGTATTATTTTTCATCATTTGGTATAACGCGCCTACCCTCGACCAGCAAGGAAGACGCGACTCCGGGAAGATCTTCTTCATGCAGTTTTAATCAGGATCCTTGAACATGCTTCTTCTGACACGCGGGACCCTGGGGGACCCCTGCACAGGCTTAAATCCCCTTGCGCTAACCAACCCCAGTGAGCTAAGTGGACCCTGCAGATAGGCTACTCTAACGCGGAAACAGACAGGCTGAACAGACTTCACCAAATAAGGCTTTTTTATGCCAGAGAGCGCTCACCCTTGGGGAGGTGGAAGGCAGAAGCCAGCGCCACTTTAAGGCGTGGCACTTCGCAGCTCTCTACAGTTCCCCCTTTTTGTTTTAATAACGCAACAGGCAAGGGTAGTGGTCTGGTCTCCAGTAAAGCAGTGAACATTGTAATGACCCTGAATCCTGGTAGTCAGCCAAGTCAGTGCCACACCCATCCGGCATCTTTTTCCTAGAGGTGGGGCCTCAGACACCAACCCACATGCAACCAGACTTGCCCTTCTCGGAGTTGCTCACTTCCAGAGCTAACTCGGAGTGCAGTGCTAAGCCATACAATCTGAGCGTGAAGGATCAATACTTGTTCATGACTGCAAGCCATGCTTGGGGAGACTGTCCTGCCTCGATGGCTGTAAATGCCTGGACAACCATAGCTGCATGCCGCTTCTGAACAAACCTCATCTTGCAAAGGCACCACAGGCCCACGAAGGAGATAAGCAACAAGAGGACAGCCATGGCTCCCATTCCCGCCCACTCTTTCAGATGATCCATGGCGACGGCGAACCACGATGACAATCCAGCAGCCAGTCCCACATCCACATGTGTCAAATTTACTGCAACGATGGTCACTCGCAGCTGTACCATTAAGTCATCAAAGTCAGCAGACAAATTTCCTAAAAGATAGCTAGACAACTGTAGTGACAAATTAGAAGCACATGTAAAGTTCTCATACTGAATGCTGGTAACATACAAACCTGGATATTTCATTTCACATCCCAATTGGGCCAGCTGCCACAAGGTATCTATTTGCTCCTGCACCAGATCAATTCTTTGGTTTACAATCATTAAACCTCCTTTTAGTTGAGCACCAATTGTGGATTGAGCATCCAAGGTGGTAGCTACATTCTTGAACACTCATTTAGCTTAGACGCTGTCTGCACCAATGTGCTCATAGCCACAGCAGCCATGACTAAACCCACAACTGCAAAAGAGATAGCTGCAACTATGGCTGCTGTAATGCCAAAATCTCTCCCTGTAGCCTCTACCAAACAGGCCACAAAATCTGAAAATGTTTCCATGGGGCCTTGCAGTATCTTAGTGAGGTTACCACTCAACTCTCCCTTATTGTGTAATGACTTCCATGCATTTATGGCAATCTGATTTACTTGTTCAAAAACTTGTATTGGATATCCTGTCTGTTGGTTGGCAAAGCGTTCCTGTCCAAGCAACATGTCCCTGTCCCATGCTGTGTTTCCAGCTGCCAGGTTAGCTGCAGCCTGCTCATTGGCATACTCAATTAAAAAGGCTTTCCAATCCAGATACTGCCTGGGACTTAGGCATGCTCAAGCCAGCACACTCCAATCACTAGGAGTCATGCTATGCCTATTTAGGGCTTCAACTTGAGCTACAGTAAAAGAAGCTGAAATTCCATATGTTCTCACAGACTCAGCCAAGACCTTGATGACCTTAAAGTCTAAAGGCTCCTTATATCTATTGCCTTGGGCATCCTGGAAAACTGGATAGGCCAGACTTAAGTCACTTCGTAAGGCTTTCCAGACCTCAGGGCAAAAGGAATGCCCTGTACCTGGGCCCCACCCTTCCTCACTCTGATAAGGAGAAGGCGCCAATGGCATTGTCCTGGGAGGGTTTTCCTCCTCCTTACATAGCCATTTCTCCTTTCCTTCCCTTCTCCGTTCTTTAAGGGACTGTTTCTGAACCTTTTCTACAGGGCTTGTAATTCTTCCTCAGAATCTGTTTCGTCCGTACCTGACTCTCCTGTGCTCTCAACCTCTTCTGACCTTTCTTCTTGTAACATTTCTAGCGCAGCTTTTCCTTTTTCCATCGCCTCTTTACAGTACCTCTGGTCTTCAATACAGCTACACACTAACTTCCAAACAGGTCAGACTCCGGACTTTAGCGTCCCTTGTTCCCAAGCAAAGTCAAGATCCCTGCCTAACTTGTCCCAGCAGGCTACTGTGAGGTCTCCCGAAACTGCGAACCAAGGTGCAATGGCATTGCACTCGCTTCTTTGACAAAAGTAGCTCCTGAAGAGCCACAAAAATTGGATGAGACTGAGAAGTCCCCATTTTAAAAATTTTGCTTTTGGTTCATTACAACCTCTTGCTCAATGCCTGAGACTTTATTGCCGCTTATTTCCGCTGTCTTTAACTTGGTCCCAACTTACCTGGGACTTTATTGCTCCTTACCAGAGACCTTATCGCCTCTTTACCGAGGGCCTTAACTTGGTCCCAATTTACCTTGGGAACTTACCAGCGCTGCCCTGTCTGCAAGAAGTTCTGATCTGAAGATTCCCTGTATGGGCCACCATTTGTTCGCGCCCAACCTTGACCAGCAAGGAAGACTCAACTCTGGGAAGATCTTCTTCATGCAGTTTTAATCAGGATCCTTGCCATCTTCACAGCTCTCTACAATTTGGCAATAAGCCAAAGAAATCATAAAAGAAAAAGTCCTACTTGTTCCTTCTCTAGCCAAACTCCTTTACCTGCAGGAAGTAACCCTAAAGGTATGCAAAGAAATGAAATTTGGCAAATGAATGTGTTTCATTTTGTAGAATTTGGAAAATTAAAATATGTATACCATTCAATAGACACATTTTCAGAATTTCAATGAACAATTGCTTTGCATTCTAAAAAAGCTGATTCTGTAATTACACACCTATTAGAAGTCATGGTAGTTATGGGAATACCTGTACAAATTGAGACTGACAATGCTCCAGCTTATGTCTCTAGTAAAATGAAAGATTTTTGCATATTATAAAATAAAGCATATTACAGATATACCACACAATCCTACATGACAAAGTGTTGTACACATATCTAATCAAACTTTTAAAGAAATGCTTAATAAACAGGTCAGGGGAAGTAAGGCACCCCCACCTCAGAGACAGATTGCATAATGCCTTATTAACATTGAATTTTCTTAATGCTAATGAGAAAGGAACAACAGTTGCAGAGATACATTGGACAAAAGAAAAGAACTACTTTAAAGATGCATTGATCTCAGAATGGAAACTAGAATATGTGTTATGTTGGGGAAGGAATTTCCCTTTTGCTTCCACAGGAGAAGAGCTATGGATACCATCAAAATTATAAAGATTCAATGTGAACAGGCGAGACCTATTCATGTATTTATTTATTTATTTATCTTATTTTACATATCAATCCCAGTTTTCTCTCCATCCCTCCCTCTCTTCCACCTTCCCATGACCCCCACCACCACCCTCCCATCCCATCCCCCACTCCACATGTAGGGTGATGCCTTCCTGGAGGGGTCATCTAAATCTATCAAGTCATTTGGAGTAGAGACTAGGCCCTCCCCAGGAGAGACTTCTTAATAAGGAGAAGTGATACTTCGTCAACTAATGTGACATATTAAAAGGAAAACTCAACAAATAAAGGAGTTCTGGCTCTTCACAGGAAAATAGAAATACCCACCTTCAAGAAATCAAAAGACCTTGGAAATCTAATGTCTAAAAAAAAAGGAGGGGAAGCTATTCAGAAAAGAAAATTACTAAGCAAAGAAAAATCTGACCTATGGTACCAATATTCTCTGCAGGGTGAAAAGTCATTACCAAAACATTTATATCTCTTCACTTCTCAGAAAAGTTGTAGTCCTGACTCAATCAAAAATCAAAGTTGGCTTTAGAGTTGGAGTGTGACTTTCTCTTCTTCTCTGAATCCAAGCATGTTGTTAAAAGAAAAATTCAGAGTTTCTGTCTCATATCAGAAGAGTCACCTGGTGTGGAACAGAAAAAAAAAACTCCAAAATTTAGGAATTATTGCTGGCAAAAATCTGTTATCTCCTTAAAATTCTATTTCTTCTCATACTTATTTATCACTCTTTAGTACCTTTCTTTGGATAAATATTTATCTCAAAATTTAAACTTTTCATTTTGATATTAATAATGTTTAACTTCTCCACAGTGAACAATAAATTCTCCTAACAGTGATTGCTGATGTCTCCAGAAGAAAGATGGGGCCACATAATAATGATTTTACCTGGTGCATAATGATACCATTGAGCCGGTAAACACCACTCTCAGATTGGCTTTGGACTACAAACTATTCAATTTGCATTGGTATAGATTCTTGCATATTGATACATATGTAAAACTATTTTCATTTTCCTGTCTAAGATAATTTGTATATTGATAAAAATTCAAAACTATATTTGTCGTTTTGTGTATGTTCCTATTTCTGTTTATAGTATTTTTGTACACAAATGTAAAATTATTTTTGTCATACTGTATATATGTTTCTACCTCTGCTTAAGATATTTTGTATATTGATACAAAATAAGGGTTGTTTTTGTCATATTGCACTACACATTTCTACCTCTGATTAAGATATTTTTATATATGAGAATCCATCTACCTCAAGACCCAGAAATTCCACTCTTAGGAATATGCTCAAAGGAGTAACATTCATACCACAAGGACATCAGTTCAACTATCATCATAACAGCAGTATTTGTAATAGCAGAATCTGGAAGCAACCTAGATGCCCCCCCAACCAAACAACAAACAAAGAAATGAAAGATGGTTACATGCTAGGCTGATCTTGTTAAATAGTGCTAGTTACTGAATCATCAAACCTTTGTGGAATAACTGAAGGCTCTAAATGTACAGCCAAGAGAAAGCCAGAATATAAAAGAAGTTTCTCACAGGTCTTGGCCCACAACAAGGAAATAGGTCCCAACCCTGGAACAAATGATTCCAGATGACTAGAATTGTCTGGGTCATACATGGCCAACAGACAGACTGGGGACTTTCCAAGTCATTCTATGGTTTTTCCCTTGAAGAAGAACAGGTCATACCTGGGTAGTCTCTCAAACATGAGATCATACTTTGTAATCAGTCACCTTGTGCCCCATGTATTTATGCTGATTTGCGGTTTGTCTCTATAAAAAGGAGCCTAAATCCTTTGAGGGGTGTGCAGTTTTCCCGGAGATTGCTGACACCTGAGTGCACTCATTCAATATACACCTCTTGCTTGTTGCATCTCCTGGTTTTGGTGTATGTGTCTCGGGGCTCTCCCACGGGCCCATCAGGACTTCGGAATTAGGGTCTTGCAGAAAATGTGGTACATTTACACAATGGAGTACCACTCAGGGAAAAAAAAAACTGTGACATCTTGAAATTCAAAAATTCAAAGGCAAATGGATGGAACTAGAAGAAACCATCCTGAGTGAGGTAACCCAGACACAAAAAGGCAAACATGGTATGTACTTATTCATAATTGGATATTAGACATAGAACAAAGGGTAACCAGCCTGCAATCCACAACTTCAGAGAAACTAGGAGACAAGAAGGACCCTAAGAGAGACATATATGTATCCCCCCATGAAGGGGAAAGGGACAAGATCTCCTGAGTAAATTTGGAGCATGGGGGAAGGGGATGGGAGGTGGAAGAAAGAGGAGGGGAGAAGGGGACTGGGGAGGAGAACATGAGGGATCAGGAAGGTCGAGTTGGGGGAAGAACAGAGAAGAACAAGGAAAGAGATACCTTGATAGAGAGAGTCATTATGGGCTTAACGAGAAACCTGGCACTGGGGAAATTCCCAGGAATCCACAAGGATGACCCCAACTAAAAATCTAAGCAATAATGGAGAGACCATCTTTGATGCCCTTCCCCTATAATGAGAATGATGACTACCTTATATGCCATCCTAGAGCCTTCACCAAGTAGCTAACAGAAGCAGAAGCAGATACCCACAGCTAATCACTGAGCTGAACTCCTGGAATCCAGTTTTAGAGAGGGAGAAGTAATGAGCTAAGGGGGCAAGACCACGCTGAGGAAACCCACAGAAACATCTGACCTGAGCAAGTGGGAGCTCATGGACGCCAGACTGACAGCTGGTGAGCCTGCATAAGACCGAACCCCATAACATCCATGAACCCATGAACATGGGTGTCAATTGGGAGGCCTGGGCAGTCTATGGGGCCTCTGGCAATGGAACCAGTATTTATCTCTAGTGCACAAATGGGTTTTAGGAGCCCATTCCCTATGGAGGGATACTCTCTCAGCCTAGACACAGGGAGGAAGTTCTTGGTCTTGCCCAAATGATGTGACAGACTTTGATGATCCTCAATGGGAGACCTCACTCTCTCCGAGGAGTACATGGGGATGGAATAGGGGAGTTTGGGGGGGAGAAATGGAAGGACAGGAGGGAGAGGTAACTGGGATTGGTTTGTAAGATTGTTTTTAACTAAAAAAAAAGACAAGTATAAAAAAGATAGTTTTATATATTGTTACAATTTTGAGATCATTGTCCTCAAGCTGTACATATGTTTGACAATTGTTTATTTTTATAATGTGATGTTTTAGTCTTTAAGCTACATAGGTTATTAAGAATTACAAGTTAATAGTTACCTGTGTTAGTCATACTTTTAGTTACGTTAGTTATCTTTAAACAGTTCAAAGACCTACAAAATATGGAATTTAAATGTTTCAATACTTTAGAATTCTGTTGATATGAGACATGACTGCCCCTGGTGGAACAAATCTACTCCCAAGAAAATGATGGGCACCAAAGACACTCCATATAGTGTTTGTTTTCTTCTTGGCAAAATTAGCCTATTGAGCAAAGAACTGCCCTTGCCTCAGTGCTAATAGTAAGCACTCTGCCCAAAGTAGACAAGCAGGTTACATACAAAAGCAACTGTTAAACCTTGCCAAGACAAGGTAGGTAAGTCTTTTAAATTTTCCTGCTTCTGAAAATGGTCTGTCAGATATTCTAGACCTATAGACAAAGTTGGTTGCCCCAATGTTGCAGAGAGACTGAGTAACTGTACAGGTAGCTGTTGCTGTCATTTCTTGCATCTTCTGGAAGTTGCTTGCTTGTACTTCCTTCTTGCTCAGGTAATATTATTTTCCTTCTAAGGTCTTTGATGGGGTTAAAGACTATATAGTCGCAGTTACTATCTTCATATATATTAGCTAAGGCATAATAGGTACAAGACTTACATACTTCAGGATAAATATTGAAATAATCTCTGTTATTTGCCATTTATCTATAGCCTGAACCTTTAGTATGTGTTTCTTGTCTGATGTTGTTCTTGTTGGTTGTAGTTCCATTTTTGTTATTACCTTCTCTTTCTCCTGAATAATTCTTGATAATTGTTCTTATCGTATATAGTTTTGTATTAGGTTTAGAACCTTCTTATTTAGACAAAAGAGGGAAGGGTTGTAGGAACTCAATAGCCTTGGGGTACCAGCCTCAGGGAATGGCTTCTCGGCTATGGACATTACAACTTAAAAGCAGGGGGACAAGGTAGCATCTCTTGCTCTCTTGGGTTGTACAGACCATGTCAGATGGTGTGAAGTGACGTGTGGTTGATCACCAAGTCCTTTGGTACCAAATATATATATATATTTGGCTCACACATCAAAACTATGTTTTTTACTCTTCTATTTCAGGCACCTTTAACTGATATACTAAAGAACCTTGAAATCACTCTGTAAGTTTCAGCCAATTGATCCTTCCAGCATCATTGTGGCATCAAGCTAAACAGTTTTCAAAGGTTAGATCCCATAGTGAGCCTGATTTGTTTTATTAAAGTCATTGGAAAACCAGAGCCACAGATTTTCCTGTCTCGGCAGCCTTTCTCTGCATCTAATTTCTCTCTCCTTGGTGTTGTGAGGTTACAGACAAGCTAACATATTTTTTTATCTCCTCATTTACAGAAAATTATAAGCATGAACTACGAATCTTGCTAATATTAGACATTATATAAGTTCTAAATTACGATACTTCATGTATTCAAATGGAAAATTATCAATGATCTTAGGTATCTCACAACAATTTCAGTTTCATCAATTTATCAATCTAAGAGAGATGTATTTGAGGCATACATATTTGTTTTCTATCGCTTATAAATTCTGAATTATCTAATAGGAGCCAGTGATTTCTATTTCATCCTGATTATTTAAACCCCTTCCTAGGTTTCTCGGTTTAGAAAGAAACTGCCTATGAGGCACATTCAGTTGGTAGTTCTCACCATCATCAAACAGGAATTCCAGGACACTGGTCAAAATAAGAGCATTATTTTAGGCTGATGCTTTAGGTACTAAAAGAGAAAGCCGGCCATCTAATGCTTCAAATGAACCCTTCTAGAACAAAATGCCTCATTTTCTGATAGGAGTCTGTCAACTTACAGATTTTTAATGAAAACATAAGCAGTTCATCATGTAATCTATAGACTGACTAAGCTGTCTGTAACAGTTCAAAAATAAAAAAGAAAACAGCTGAACAAATAAATCAAAGAAATCAAAACATGCATCACCATTTTCTTTAAGTAATGGGCATTGAATTCTCCAAGGCAGTTCAGTTTGCCTACACTGGCATTTGAGAAGAGCCTAATTTGCTCCTCCAGTTCTTAACCAGGACACCCTTTCTGCATCACCCTCCTTTCCCCCTCACCATTCTCTTGTTTTAATCAACTGTACTATGATCACATGCCCATCCCAAGACCAAGCTTGTAAATAGAGAATAGTGTAGCCAGTTTTCTTGGACTGCCAACTGCAAATTAATGACATGGAGACTTATTATTATTGATGAATGCTCAGACTTAGCATAGGCTTGTTTCTAGCCAGCCTTTTAAACTTATTAACCCATTTCTATGAATCTATGTGCTGCCCTGCAGTTTGCTTACCCCCTTTAATCTACATACTGTCCATTCTACTTTCCTGCTTCCTCCATGTCTGGCTGGTCACACCTCTCACACATATACCCCCACACTGGCTCACTGACTCCCCTTTTCTCTCTCTCTCTCTCTCTGCCTGCCAGCCCCTCCTAACCCTCCATATGCCTTCTCAAGTATAACTCAAGTCAATTTTGTATGGCTGCACCTAAACTGAGTCTCATCAAATCTTCCTAGGCACAAGCAACTTTTTTTGTTTGTTTCTGTTTGTAGGATGCTAGAAATCAGTAACTAGAAACTTTGTAATTGTTCCTATTAAACTTCATGTTGAAATCAGTTAATTACTAAAGTTTGTACAGCTATTTCTAGATTTTGATTCTGTCAGTCTTTGGCGCAATATATATTACAGCATCTTTTTTTCCTTTGGATAGCCAATAATACTAGTTGTCAAATAAATGAGGATGGCTGAATACTAGGGAACCTTAGAGCTTACTTTTATTGCCATTCTCAAAATAGTAAGACTAAAGTACCTCTTAGCCTCTCAGTTTGTGTACCTCAAAAACTTTATTTTAAGAAGTGCCAAGGATATTATAATCATGTCTGTCATCAAAACTGTAAATACCCTCCTATAATATTAAAAGGCAAATGAAGTTTTTTAATCTACTTAAAAGGCAGTAAGAACAAGCAAAAGCCATAAATTAAACAGAAAAGAAACAGTAAATTAGTTGAGATTATAGAAAAAATATGAAATAAAATTTTGATCCTTATTCTTTTACTTCTTCAATGCCTATTCTTCATGAGTAGCTCCTGCCTAAGAACTGTTTCTTTAACCACAAACTGCTATTTTACTCTGAAGTATTCTCCATGCTCCCACACAAAAGACCTTGTGTGTAAAGGCACTTGCTTCCAAAACCTGATAACCTGCATTCAAGGAATAGGCAATACATGTTTATTAAACAAGCTGATATAAAGCCAATCATTAAATTGGATTACAGCTTAAATATAAGATCATAACACTCCTTCCTATTACCACAAGTTTCGGGGATATCTCAGAAGAGGATGGAAGGGATATAAGAGCAGGAGGTTGGAGGAGAGTTCTGAGAAAGGATCTTCTGGATGCGATACGTCTGGCACATTCAGGAACTCACTGGAGCTGTGATTACCTACACAAGGTTTATACAAGATTTGGCCTGCCAGCATTTCCTTATGAAAGAGGGGCAGGGTTAATGAGACCCTATCCTTTCCTAAGGGGCTATTGGCAGTTAGTGGTGGCTAGTGGAAGGTGTGTCACTTCCTTTAGGAATAGCCACTGACAAGTTGCCTGTGCTTCAGTAAAGAATTTCCCACCCATGCTCACACAGGTGACTGTAGTGAGACATGCACACAGAGCAAAGACATGAAGCTTCTTAGGAGGAAGAAAGTTTTTAGTAGGACTGGGGACATAACACAGGCTAATGGCTTGTTACAAGGACATATATGTATGAGACTTCCAAAGAATATATATATATATATATATATTGAAGAATTGTAACAAGTAAAGTTAGTTCCTGACCTAGCCACCCTCCTCATAATCACCATCCATGCACACTAGCTCCAAATTCTACTGAATGTAGACTCTGAAAGGACACCCCAAGACCAAGTTCTCAGCACAAAGGAGATTTATTTGCCCCAGAGAGACAAAGACAGGAGATTCAAGATGAGGAGCAGGGAAGGAAATGAAGGAGAGGGGACAGAAATATTTGTCCAGGTAGGGGAGAATGCAGATGGGGATGAATGACAAAGGACTGCATCTCGATAGAGAGGAGACACACATGACACACAGAAAAATGGGGGTTTATAAAGTTAAAGGGGGAAACCCCATGTTAGGATGAGGTGTTTAATTTTAATTGGGCATGCTAATTAGGTGGGCCAAAGGGGGCTTCTGATTGCTGGATTTTGGTAGTCAGCTTCAGGAAGGGGAAGTGGCCAAATAAGGGAATAGACCTTCGTGGTTAGCTTTAGAAATGTAATCTAATGGCTTTTAGTAAGGCAGAGGGGATGGGGGAAGGGCAAGGCCTGCCATAGCCATGTTTGCCATGGCTATGGACCAGCTAGAGTCCCTTCAGATACCAAACGTAAGTACCACCACTAAGGAAAAAAATATTTGGCATAAATGTATATTAAATTGTAAACTCACATGATCATCTACTCTCCTCTGCACATAGTATATATAAATTGTGGAAGTAAGGGGTTTTATGGTAATTTATATACCAGAATTAGTCCTGCTGTAGCCATAGATGAACAAAATCTGTTAACAAGTAGAGCCAGAAAAATGTTTCTACTCCTAGAAACCCCATACCAGGAGCATTCATCTTCCTGATGTTTGGTGTAATAGCTTAAGTGAAGTTTCTGAATTAAACACCTAGTCCTGTGCCATGTAGCTATCCAACCAACTTCTTGGCAGAATTCACAGGTACCTGAGTCTCCTTGATCTTAGTAGTTAACAGAATGGAATCTTAGCAGTTCTCAGAACCGAGTCTTAGTGTTAACAGAACCGAATGAAATGTTAGTTAACAGCTAATGGAACTTGCCTTTTCCAATCTCAGAGGTAGCAAGAAAGAACAGCTATAGAGGATTCTTTATGGGGAGACCTTCTACACAGACTCACAATGAGAACCATCCTACCCATGGTGCTGCTGCTTTTATTGATTACCCAACATCCTGACTATTAGACTGTTCGAATCTAAGTTTCCCCCCCTACACTCCTAATTTGGGATTGACACTCATTTCCCCCTACCACCTATACCCACATGTTCCTTCCTTTCCTACTGGGATTTCTCTGAGAGAATAAAAAGGGTAGAATAGGGGGCAGGAATGGGCAAAGGACATAAGGACAACAAGGCGAAAAATTCAGTTACTTTGCCAAGATTCTAAATTAATGATGTCATGGGCTTTTAATTTCACACACTTACACATTATTTCTTCAAACAGTGTTTCAATTTAGCTTCTGTACCACAATCTCAGAAGCCTCTCTGAATGCCCCACCTGGTTGAGGCCAATATTTCGGGAATAGCCAGTTTCCAGAAGTTTTGGGTCTCAGCCAAACTCAATGGCCAAAATAAAGAATAGAGGGAGAGGGCACAGGATGGAAAGAACAAAAAATAGGAGGTATTTCCAAGTCAATAAGGGAGCACACTTTTCCAAAAACCTGCACTTTTAAAAGCTTGCTTTATCACAACTCTAAATTCTTAAGGAATAGATTTCCTCACACCAATACTATCTTAAGATTTTTATATTCGCTTTGTTGTATTTACATTGTTACATTTTGGTTTTCCATTAGACAAAAGTATGTTTAACGTTTGATATTTCATCAGTAAGATTGTTATAAGGACATAGTGCTGAAAGAAATGCTCCATTGTGTATTTTACAGGTAAATAGAACAGTTTTATACACACTCTTAAACGACACTTCAGAAACTTGAAAATATTTTTAGCGAATAATTCCACCATATGCAGCATTACCTCCAATGTGTTTGAAGTATGTAATGAGATGGTAGTGCTTTAAATTAGCAAAGAAACTAGACCACAAATCAGAAAGTATAACTTTTAGTTTTTATTAACTGGAATTCTGAGGGATGCCTCCACAGACTTCCTAACTCAGCAGGGCGACTGCCCACTGGATCTAGCCCTGTTCCAACTCCTGGACTTGCCACGGGAGAGCATAACACAGTTAAGTATGAAGTTGTGCTTGGATTCAGGTCACTTAGAGCAGATATTGCTTCTAACTTTTTTTTAACACTGAGCATTTACCTCCCCTGTTTACTCATCTGTAAGAAAAGGGAAATGGAACAGAAGCTGTCTAAATTTCCAGCTCTAATGTTCTATACTAAAGAAAAATGTCCAAATACTGCTGCCTTCCATTTGCATGTAGAGCTAACAGTTTAGTTCCACGTGGCCTGAGAGAAATCACTCCCCTGGTGTGTTGAAACATATGCTCATCTATGTAAACAGTGACTTAAGTCTCAAACTAGAAACTCTATCTTCTTTGCTTTACCTTTCTTACCAGTATCTATAGTCAATCTCTGGAATCTGAAGCTATGCCTTATTTTATTTTATTTTATTTTTTCACTAGGCTTCATCCAAATGGCCTCTGTAATACAGAAAACAAAGAAAAATATACTCAAATTTGGGTTTGCCTGTTATTTATAAATACAATGCTTTGGGGTCAAATGTGAGTCAATGACTAAAATAGCATTTTCAAATAAGCTTACTTTAAAAACTTTTTACATGGAAAATACTTCTTCCAAAACAAAAATTCATGTTTGTAATTTCTAAATTTCTTTCATGCCTTAACTATTCAGGTAAAATATCATTGCTTCAAAAGGAAGTCAGAGTTATAGTCACGGGTGGTTTCAGAATATTTTCTGGTAGTTTTTGCTTCATTTCAATATCTTGCCATGATTGGCTGTTGATAGCTACAAATAAGGAAGTCTTCAAGTCAGGGGATTTTTCAGTGGAAGTCCCCAGTCCAACACAAGGGAGGCTCAGGGCAGTCTGGGCAGCATTGTAGAGCCTGTGGAAACAGTTTCCAGAATGTGCACCTGCCTACATCTTTAAAGAAAAGTAGCCTATGAAGGGAGTCGTGTAACCTGGAAAAGAGGTAATCAAATCTTTCTAATTCCTATTAATTCTTAGCAGAGCAAGGTAGTTGGGATGCCTTAAATATGGCAAGATCTGTTCCCCTCCTGTGCCAGCCAATTAAGCAGCTCCAGACACGAGTCAGTGGTGTCTCTGTCATCACTGTCACAGTGAAAAATCTGGCCTTTAAAAGAACCAAGACCCAAGGAAAATTTAAAACACAGTGACCTTTTTTCTTTCCCCCTAACTTTTAAGATAGAATTTTTTTTAATGTCTTTAATTGAAATGAATTTTAAAAGTTTGTATCTGGTATGTAAGTCTTCTCAGGAAGTGATTCTTTTTTTAATGCCATAAGACTGAAAAGTATTTTGGCCTAAGGTAGCTTATTAAGTTAAAAGTAAATTAAAAGTGTATGTAGTCATGCTTTTTGCTTATATATTTTTTTAAAAAAAAATCAATTACAGCATGACAAAATGTGTTTATTTGAATATTAAATTAGCTTACTTTTATTCTAATAAGAAATGCATGTCGATAAATATTTTATGACATCAACTACTAGCCTTATAAGGTATTCTAATTATAGTAATCAAGTCTCACTTTGTTACCAACAAACACTTTTATTTTCATCACCACAATTCATATTGAAGACTACATAATATTTTCTTTTCTAGGATAACCCTAGACTGAGTATCAAGAACTGTTACGAGTATTGTCATATTAATAGTTTTTAGACAGTAAGTGTCTACTAGAAGAAAATGATCGCATATTTTCAGTGGTAATCATTCAGTGACATAGTTAGACAAGACTTAGATATAAACTCGTACCAGTTCATTTTCCCTGGCTTTTTGACACCACTGCCTTGCCCTCTCACAAGATTCAAACTATGTTTGGAATGTTTTACCCAAGCTGCAGTAGGATGGGGAAGAGAGAAAATGACTTAATCCAAGTCACAAAATGATCACGTCTTTCCTGGAAACTGTCTCCCCTGCTATCCCTTTGGTTCCCCTAGGAATACAGTTGCATGTGTAAGGACATAGCTAGCATACTAGTCTGCCTCAGGGGGACGTGGACCTGTATGTCAACTCATTGTGCCTGAATATATGCCCAGAAGCCAACGAGGGTTCTAGAGCAGTGTCCAGTTATGCCTCTTAAACATTTTTTGATTATGGCTACCAGGATGACTCAAAACAAATCTCTTAAATTCCCCTGGGGAAAACCTCTGGTTGGAATTTTAGAAATGTGTACACTAATTTAAGGGAAATGATTGCCTGTGTAGTATAAAACCTTCCTATCTGTGAACATCCTCTCTTCCTGCTTATCGAGGCTTCAGTAAACATAAAGAGTCCTTTGTATTAAACATTGTAGACATAAATAGTAGAATCTATTCCAAGCAGTTTGCTTTGTCTTCTTTATGTGCACAATAACAAAATTATCCCTGTGAGAATATTGTTTCATGTATGTTTTAACTACTAGTAACATCTTGATTTCATAATTTTATCTAGTCATTTTATCAATCTCTTATTTTTTTCTAAATTACATAATTTACATGTGATTTCTAGATCAAAAAGAATACTTGGACATGCTTCCTCCTTCTTGTTTTCTCGCCACAGCAACTAGAATTTCTGGATCAGGGCTTTATAACAGAGGAGAAAGCAGTCAACTGTTATTTCTGATCTCAGGGGAATTTCCCTAGTGGTAAATATGAAAAAATGAGATTGGCTATTGGTTTGAGGGAAATGCTTTATCATTTAATATATATATATATATATATATCCTGCCTTATTAAGGATGCATTTAATAAAAAATATAAATGTTAAGCAATATTCAGTATCTTTGGTAACATTAGAGACAACTGTATGATTTTAGCATTTCTAATGAGCCAGTGACCTGCTTTTTAAAAAAGATTTAGCAGAAATCAGGTTGCTGCTGTGCTTCTGTGACTGAGCTGATTTATAATTAGAAAACGTATTTTGTTATTTCTCAGATTAAAATAATAAATTGGTTGATCACACCAAATCAAGCCTACACATTTCCTTTTTCTCTTCAATCCACATGCTTAGACGCCTCTCTTCTATCATTTTGGCTTCACAATTCAGTTCACAGCTCAAACTAACAGAAAAGAATGAAAACAATGTTGTTGTAAGCCAAGGAGCCCTATCCAGGCAGAGCAACCAGATCTATAAACAAAGCAGCTGTTCATATGCTTCCTGCAAACAGCTTTCAAAAGTTACATCCAAAGAGGGTATGAAAAATGTGTGTCCAAATTGATTATCTTGTATCTAGTTTACATTAGGAAAATACATACTGGAAAGCAAATGTTTGTGATTTAGTGAGAATTTTCACATTCATATTCATAAGACAAATTCATCTATATTTTCATTTTATGGAACCTATCAGTGATGAGTTTCTACACTAAAGTTTACTTTCAGAAAGTAAAGTGAGAAAAAAATGCCAAAACGCTCCATATTCTAACAAGAGTTTCCTGAACATGGTCTGTTCCTTGAAACGTTTAAGGAATAAATCCAAAATATAGACCTTGGCATTCCTGCTTGCAAGTCATTCTTTTTTTTTTTTTCCTAGATATAATTCTGTTGGCCTTACTAGCATTTATTATTGGCTAGCTCTGTCTTAAATATTAACCCATTTCTATTACTCTAAGTATTTTCACGTGGCTTTCTCTTACTGGAGAAAGGGCCCGGCATTCTTCTCTCTTGGTACTACATTTTGAATCTCTTCCTCTACTACTTCTAGAATCCTCCTTGTCTCCTTGTCCCTCCTATGTTGCATTTCTATTGGCCAACAGTGCTTTATTCATTAACCAATATGAGAAACATATTTACAGAATGACATCTCCCATCATCTCCTTTTTTCTGTCTAAAATAAAAAGAAGGGTTTTCACCTTAACATAGTAAAATATATAACAAAACTGTTGTCAAATAAGAACCACAGTTAACAATATTTAGTCCATTAACATTTAGCAATAGTTAAAGAAAATATTGTATTATCTATCCTATCTTTGTGAGTCTAAAGTCCTATATGTAACTTATCTTTAATTCTAACTAAGGAAAACTATAACCATAACTATCTGTCTTCAACTCCATCAAAGGCCACAGAAGAATAATATATAAACTCTAGAAATGACAGAGACATCTTGATACCTGATCAGTCACCCGAAGTTCTTCTGTAATGTTCCATCTTAAGCCTATAGGCTATAGTGTGTCTGGCAGTCTCCTCAGCAAAGCAGGAAACTTTAAACTGTCCACCTGTATTGGCAGTTTGTCAGTCACTTTTCTCTGTGTCCTGCAGACTGTTTGGCAGACTCTTCCATGAAGTAGGAATCCTGTAGCAATGTCCATCTTGTATCAGCTGTCACTTTCCTGTGGGTCCTGCATGTCCAGTTTATACAGCACAAATCAAATAGTTCAGACAAGAGCAGTATCTTGCCCAAATGGCTAGACTTGCCATATTGAAAGCAAACTCCATAGCATGTTTTCTAAGATGTCCATCTTCCTTTCTGATGCAGGTGGTGTGCCAGGAGCAGTTATGACTCATTGTTAAGAAAAATCCTAAACCATTTTTAAATGCCATAATCTGTAGGTCTTTGAAAGGTTTAAAAAATGCCTATCTATCTCAAATACATCTTGAAAACCTAACTAACTTAATTCTAAGTTTTGACTATATAGGTAACTATAATCTGTACTAAATTATATATTTATATTTCTAAATGAGCTATATAAACACAATACCTAAACAAAGAGGAGAAATATATATCACAAAATTGACCTTAAATTTGTATCAATAAATGAAAATCCATTCCAAATCAAAATACTTCGTTAGTCCCTTTCCCCTGATAATTTGTTTTTCTTTTTCTAGTTCTTTGAGGTATCCAACTTATCTTTGATTCTCCATCAATGAACTTATAAGAACCCTGCCACCATGCCCCAATTACTTGCTTACCTGGGTTTTGGAGATTAAATTCAGGTAGCCATGCTCCTAAGGAAGTACCCTATGGCAGAGTAAGCTCTCCACCCTTAGTTTGCTTGCTTTCTTTTCTTTCCTTTTTTGATTACATATATACTGTGTGTGATGGTCAGAGACAATGTGAGGGAGTCTGTGTTTTCCTTCTACCTTGTTTATATTCAGGATTGAGCTCAGGTTGTCAGGCCTGTTGGTTACAGGCCTACAGATTCAAAGACCTACAGATTATGGCAGGTTACACCCCATGCTATCTCACCAGCCCTGGTTTGCTTTCTTAATGTGGATATTAATTAGAATTAAGGTCTCACTGAGCACCATTTTTAGTCTATAAGCTTTCAAGTGTTGCAATTTTTGCTTTCATTAATCTCTAACAAAATCTACTTTCTTTGTGATTTCCTTTTTGACTAATTCATAGCTTAAGAATGGTCGTTTTCACAGATTTATGTCTTTTGCAGTTTTCCTTGGATTACTGACTTGCATCTTCTTTTCATCTTTGTTAGAGAAGATATTTCAAATGACTTTAATCTTCTAAAATACGTTGGGACATTGGAGAGGGCAGCGTATGGTCTATTCTAGAGATCTCTTGTCCATTTGCTGAGTGTGTGTTCTGCTTCCTGTTGGCACAGTGCTCTGTTTACATTGATTTGTCCTAGTTGACATACAGTAATGTTCCAAATTATCTTTCCTCTCTCTCATCATCAAATGTGGCATAATGAAGTCTCCAAAGATTATTGCAGTCTATTTCTCTTTTCAATTTTGTGCATTTGTGACTTTAGGGCCATTTTTGTTATTTATGTGCAAAATTGTTATATCTTCTTAGTGGATGATTCTTTTTGATGATATATAATCTTATGGTTTGTCTCCTATAGGAGGTTTTTGTTTTGTTTTTTACTTAAAACATACTCTAGTATTAGTACAGTTACCCATATCTCTTTTGATATTGTATACAAAAATAATTTCATCTTTTATTATTATTATGTTATATGTGTGTTTGTGTACAATGTGTATGTTTGTGTGTGCAAGTATTTCTATTTTCAAATTCATGTACATGTATATCATGGCACACCTGTAGAATGGAGATCAGAGGTCTTCTTCAAATGCTAGTGGTTCTCACCTTCCATCTTTGAGAAAGGTGCCCTTGGTTTGATTTGGTTTGCTGTCTCACTGCGCACACCAGGCTACTTGGTGGCTGAGCTCCCAGGAATTCTGTCTCTGTCTTCCATCTCTTTGTAAAGATTTTACAAGGGATTTTAGACACATGCTACAGCATCTGGCTTTACATAGTTCTGTGCATTCAAACTTGAATTCTCATGCTTGCAAGGCAAATTCTTTACACACTGAGCCAACTCTCCCATCCATATCTTGCACTTTCTTCTATTTGCATCTTTTCATCTGAAATTGGTCTCTTCTAGACAGCATGTAGTTTGATCATTTGATTATGGTGGATTGTCCATATTTGGCCAAGCTCTGCCCTCTATCTACTTTAAAGTGATTATCAATAATAAAAGACTTGTACCATTTACTATTTGATGTATGTATTTTTGTACATATTTTTTAAGTTAAAGAAAAGTAGAAATATTCAGGCTTAACTGTAGGAGAAAAATAATGCCACTTGGGGAAAAAAAAACAGTCCAATGAACATACAACTAAATGTCTACAAACATTATTATATATGGGTGTTTTCTGTCCCACCTGCAAGTTTGCAAATAACCACTCAGTGGCTTAAAATTAGTTATAATTGTTTGGCCAATGACTCAGGCATATTACTGACTAGCTCTCATAATTTAATTAACCCATTTCTATTATTCTGTATTTTACTATGAAGCTTGTGGCTTGTTACCTCACATTTCCCTTGGAAGCTACATAGTGTCTCCTGAATCTGCCTGCTTTCTTTCCTTCCTTCCTTCCTTCTTTCTTTCTTTCTCCCTTTTTTTTTCTTTCTCTATCTCTGTTTGGATTTCCCACCTAGCTATATTCTGCCCTGTCATTGGCCAAAACAACTTTATTTATCAACTAATAAAAGCAACATATATTTGCAGCGTATAGAAGGACATCCCACATCACATTATATTTTTTACCATGGCACAACCTTATGCCATAACCATTTACAATAATTGAAGTGACGTTGTATTTGGAAATAGTTCAACCTACAAGTGAACTTACTAATGACTAGCCAAGTTAAAAAATATACCAATGGCACTTAATCAAGAATACAGATAACAAAGAAATCCTATTAACCCATATCTGAATCTGCTCAGATATGATACTATTTGCTAGTTTTCACAGAGGAGTTTGCCACAATAAAAATAGCATCTCTGAATTACTGGAAAAGAAAAAAAATTAGGTATTATCTATCAGCAATCTTATCATGAAATTTAAATATTTCCTTAGTGAAAGAAAAATGTCTCTAAAGGAACATTAATCATTTCCATGCATTCACAAAAGGAGGTCTGTTTATGAATTTTAAATATTACCAAATACTTGGTTGAGGATCAGTTTAGACAATGTAGCTTTTGACATTAAAAGTTCATGAGAAAAAGCAGGCCATCTTTTAATTTTGCTTTAATGTCAAATTAAATAAAGCAACTTTAAAATTCAATAAAGACATAGTTAGTCTGTTTTCAGAAGTGTTCCCAAAATTCAGCCACTGAGCTTTTTTCAGGAGAAATCATATGTTAGCAAAAGACGTTCTAACTTAACTTTAGAAGTAAAAACACAAAGTCAAACTCACAGCATGATGACACAAGACATTTTTGAAGAACTGCTTTTATGTTCTTAGATGCTATTCTGATTCGCCTTGTCGGTAGCTGGACTGGTTCAGCATCCTTCTCAGCTTCTTGCTTGCACCGGAGTTGTTCTGAGAGAGAGAGAGAGAGAGAGAGAGAGAGAGAGAGAGAGAGAGAGAGAGAGAGAGAGAGAGAGAGAGAGAGAGAGAGGGGGGGATAGATAAGATAGGTTGATAGATAAATAGGTAGGTGGGTAGATAGATGATAGATATATGGCTATATAGATAAAGGTAGGTAGATAGGTAGATAGATAGATGATAGATAGATAGATAGATAGATAGATAGATAGATAGATAGATAGATAGATAGATAGACTTTTGTAGCCCAAACTAACATTGTACTTGCTGTTTCTAATTTGACCTCTACCTCCACCACAGATTACAGTTGTGTATCACTGTAACCTAGCTCTTCTTCGTCTCTTGAAACTTCCAAGAGTCTCATTTTGTCTTGGGCTCCATATGTTTTTCTTTAAGAGGTAGAATGTCCTGTACCCAGGCTGAACTAGAACTTGTATCTGAAGATGACCTTGCTCATTTTATCCTCCTGCCTCTAGCTCCTGAGTGCTAGGATTACAGATGTGCACTGCCACACATGGTTTGTGCAATGCTGCAATAAAACACAAGGTTTCACATATGTGAAGCCAGCGTTCTACCAATAGGCTACATACTCTGCCCCAAATGAGGAAATTTCCCTTTTTCTTTTGAGCTCAGGTTGGCTCAAGCTCTCTATGTGCAAGTTTGACTTTGAATCCCTGATCCTCCTGCCTTTACTCCCTGAGCACTGGAATACTGTCTAGAAATGTGGAAATAGTACTTATTCATGGTTGCGATGAGATGACATAGAGTGACTCTAGGTGATAAAAAAAAATCTAGGAATATGCCAACATTAAAGTTTGGCAAGAGAAAATGTGAGAATAGTTGTAAGGTCATTATGATAATTATGAATGCATAGTGGTTTGGACAAAGTGACAGTGGGGACAGACTGTGACATAAAGAACAGAGAATGTGTGTGTGTGTGTGTGTGTGTGTGTGTGTGTGTGTGTGTATGGTAAAAGTTGGGGAAGAATTCTTATTATTTGCTATTTTTATAAATCGCTTTCCAAAATGTTTAGTCTTGTGTTTTCTTTATGCAGCATAATCTTCTCAAAGGCATGGTGTTTAGTGTTTACTCATTTGCGTGTTGTTTTGGTTTGGTTTTTGGAGATAGGATCTCACTATGTAGCTCTGTCTATCCTAGACTCCACCATACAGACCAAGCTGGCTTTGAATTCACAGAGGTTTGCCTGCCTCCGCCTCCTGAATACTGGCTTATATTTACTCATTAGAAGCCTCGTGTCGCCTTTGGATGCTCCTTGGTTCTCATTTTCTGTCTGGCCGTTCCTTGTACTTCACCACAGCTCATGAACTGGGAGACCATATAGACATGTACAGTTCATAGCTAACTCCTTGGCTTGAAACTAATATTCACCAACTTTGGTACTATGGGTGTTGAGCTGCAGTGAGGCCCTCACACAAACTGTCTTCTTTCCACTATGAAAAAAAAAATCCTGGCTAAGTAAAAATTATTATTGGTCTTTTATAATAGAAATCATATATAAAAAATGAGCTCCAACAGAGACTTAAACTTCCAGCTCAGTATACTCATTCCCTGTCATTATTGGTTTTACATACTTGGATATAGAGTGTTCAACAATGCTCGCTTGTGCCCATGCATACATGTACACGTTAGCAACACATATACATACACACACAAAATAATTCTACCAATGTTAGTTCAATATAATTTTTAAAGTTTTCACGAAGCATATATTGTACATTGAGCATACTTCCCCACACACCCTTCCTTCTTCCTTTCTCACTCCTCTCTCGTTGTCCCGTTTGTTCCCCTAGATAGTTTCACTTCTACGTGTGTGTGTGTGTGTGTGTGTGTGTGTGTGTGTGTGTGTGTGTGTGTGTGTGGTTTTATGTATTTATTTTAAATCTAGGAACTACAAATGAAAGCTAAAACTAAAATATCTATTTTATTTATACATTTCTCTATTGGATACCTTGTTAGGTTTCATAACAGATATTGTGAATAATAGTGCTGCAATAAATATTGACATGCAAATATCTCTATGATAAGTCATCTTGGAATCCTTCAGGTAAATACCCAGGAATGTCATAGCTGAGTCATATCTACTTTTGGTTTTCTGAGAAACCTCCATATTTACTTCTGTCATGACTTAACTAATTTACATTCCTACTAACAGTGTATAATGGTTCCCTTTTGTCCAATTCCTGCCAGCAAGCATTTGTTTTATTTGCTTAAATAAAAGCTGCTATGTTGACTATGGTAAGATGGAATATCAATATATTTATAATTTTTATTTCTGAAAGTTGGTGACATTTAACATTTTCATATGTTTGTTGGCCATTTGTATTTCATCTTTTGAGCACTGTCCATTTCATTGACTTACTTATTGATTGGGCTGTTTCCCTGTTTAATTTACTGAGTTCTTTGTATATTCTAGATGCTAATCCACTGTCAAATGTATAGCTAGCAAAGACTTTCTTCCATTCTGTAGGCCATCTCTTCACTTATTTAACATGAGGTCCCACTTGTCAATTGTTAGCCTTATTTCCCAAAGCAACTTGTGTCCTGTTGAAAGTTCTTGACTATGTCTAGAACTAAAAGTATCTCCCCTACATTTTTTTCTCTAACAGTTTTAGGGTTTCAGATCTTACATTAAAGTTTTTGGTTCTTTTAGAGTTAATTATTTTTGTACAGGTGAGAGATATGGATCTAGTTTCATTCTTCTACCCAAGGATGTCCATAACACTATATTTTCAATCTTCAGTGAATAACTATGTGTCAATTCTGGTGAAAACCATAATTATCACAGGAGGAAAATATATGCCACTGTTTTGATTTTTATAAAATTATCATTTCAAATGATTCTATGAGCATCCATGCTCATTTCACATGTACATCACTTCTTTCCAAGACCAAACATCATGGGAATAGAAAAAGAAAAACACAAATTTAAGAAATGCTTATTTTTCTTCATTCAAATTTTGTAGCACATGCATATTTCAAACTGCCTATGCCTTCAGCCTTGTGTTCTGAATGTATTATTAATTCCATAATTTTCAACAAGAATCCAAAAGCAGCTTAAATATAGTCAAAATCAATGGTGAATGAGCTAGACTTCATTAAAATTTGAAATTTCTGCTCTTCAAAAGACATTATCAGATGTATGGAGGCTGACACCTTTAATCCTAGTACCTAGGAAACAGAAGCAAGCAGATGTCTGTGAGTTCAAGGCCAATGTGGTTACATAGAGTTTTCCTGGCCATCTATAATGACAAGGTAAGACCATATTTAAAAAAAACTACAGATGACAAGTAATCATATAAAGTCCACGTGTCACGGGGCCACAGCCACTTTTCTTCCACTCAGAAGCCATCAATTAAAGCAATCAGACCTCATTGCCTATTAGAACGACCAAACTCTAGAACCCTGAGAACACTAAATGCTGGCAAGAGTTGGCAGGAACAGAAACTTCCTTTTC
Organism: Cricetiscus sungorus; assembly: GCA_030556225.1. Classification (NCBI taxonomy): domain Eukaryota; kingdom Metazoa; phylum Chordata; class Mammalia; order Rodentia; family Cricetidae; genus Cricetiscus; species Cricetiscus sungorus. The sequence continues at coordinate 3,263,229 of JANBXA010000372.1, forward strand.
CCACTAGTGGAGTGCAAGTAGTTTGGCAGTTCCCTAACAAAATAGTATATAGCTGCCATCTCTCCTATCCTTCGCATTTACCTTAAGGAGTTGATAATTTATTTTTTCCTAATAAAAATTAGCACTTTGTTGTTTATAGCAGTTTTTTTTGGGGGCTCAACACTGAGGATATTGACCTTGTACAAATTTATACACGTGGAGATGAGGGGCATATTCTAAATTTCTAGACTTCCCTGTTAATTTTGTTTTGTGCCTAAGCCTGCTCTAGAAGAAGCAAGACATTTAATATAAGCAGTGCTGTGTCACATTTAACATGATTACCTATTAACAAAAAAAAAAAAATCACTTCATCTTTATGTCCTTTTTTTCTTCAAGTGACCACCAAGTTCAGTTTGTGTTGCCTGCTTATATTCATGCATAAAGGGTCATGCAAAGTAGAGTGGGTCACATCTTAAAGAAACTGTTCCCATCTCCCCACAGTTCACTTCCCAGATCCCCTCAGTTAGGGACACAGGTCAGTGCTGCTTCCTCGTGCTAGAAAGTTGGTTGGCTTGATTTCGGGGCATGTCCTGTGCAAGCCGCCACAGCTGATGTGAGTTTTAAAACTCTTTTAAACTATGCTTTGACTTTTAAGTTGCCCCAAATACTCTAGCTCACCGCTGGAATTTGACAAATGGTTGAACCTTGAACTTACTGACCTAAATAAAGCACATGTGAGAGCCAGAGAAAGAGAAAAAATGGGGACAATCAGAACCCTAGCCTCTTGTTCTAACAGAGAAAAGATGCTTTTCCCCACTGTGTTCACCTGAGATGCCTCTCTTAGACCATTCGAGCATGGCTGGAAATAGAACAATGAGAAACTTTTAATCCATAGAAAATTTTTAAATAAATGTCTACTCTCATTTACCAACGATTGGGTTTTGTTTAGCAAGTGCATTCTTTGGAAAGTATTACTAATGGGGAAAACACCGACGTGTTGTCTATGTGTAGCATTTCTCAATACACATAATTAAGAGAATACTTACAGTCACATAAGGAAAAATGTAGATACTTGGGCCCACAAGAATTTCACAATATCTCAAGTTTTTCTGAGTGGTTCTCTAACCTACATATAGGGTGATATGAGAAGTCATTCATGGTTTGCTCAAAATTCTAGCTAAGACTCTGACATGGCCTTTAAATCTAAGACAATGTTTCCTATGCGGCCCCTGGCTGGGGTGGAGCTTGGCGGGGGCGTGGCTTTGTGGGCGGGTCGACTGCGGGGGGCGGGCCGCGGGGCGGGGCCTGGCCCTGCGGCTGGAAGGTGAAGCGTTAATGACTCGGCGCGCAGACGCTGCCCTCTGAACTGGAACGGAAAGTAACTTCCGGCTGTAGTCATTCGGCCGGGCACCGGCGACTTCTAGCGTGGGAGAGCGCCGCGGAAACCCTCAACTGTGAGTAGAAACTGAGACTTTTGGTGTCTGGGTCGGCCGAGCCCGAGGACGCAGGACTGGGGTGGGTGAGCGGGAGGACTCGCTGCAGCGGGGTCGCCTCGGAGGAGCGGAGCTGCGGCCGCTGCGAGTTGGAGGTGTGATCTGGATCGAGGGACAGGCAGGTCCTGCCCCCAGGCTGACCCTGTAGGGCTTTCCCGGCCGGTGACCTCGGCTTCGCGACGAACTGTCCCCCGCCGCTCTCGGTGCTGCTTCCAGGGGCGGGAAATGAGCGCCACGCGGCCTGTGGTGCTGGCTGGGGTGCGGAGCCCGGACTCCTGCGGGACACCCACCGGCTGACTTGCCAGAAGTGGCTGGCTGCTCTTGCGCTTATGCTCTCGAACACTTACTTACTAGGTTCTTTCTGTTTATCCCGGGAGTTGCACAATTCCCCTCTCGGCTTTCCTGTGGAAGTGTCATCAGAGTCTTGTCAATGAGAAGTTGAGTAATTTACCCCACGGGTCCCGGAGAATGGGTGGCTTTAGGTGCAAAGTAGTCATTCAGACAGCTCCCGCCGCGCTGTAGACTGGCTGGCAACAAGTTGTCACAAAAAAAAAAAAAAAAAAAAAAAACGGGTGAACAAGAGGGAAGAAGCTGTACCCCAGATTACTGGGTCTTCTCATTGTTAGGTTGGGTGTCTTTTCTCTCATAGATGCTTTTGAGAAATTATCATAGAAGAAGGAAGTGAAGTGATGCGAAGGTGAAGGGAAAATAATGTCCTGCAGTTTGCCACTTGGAGCAGAAACACAGGCACCACTTTCTTGCGAAAAGTTATTTTGCCCCGCGTTGAGAGGGACCGTGAACCCTCAAATAACAATTTCCAATCATGTAAGACAAAGCCTTCCACATCTCTTAAAGGCACATAATCTTGTTATTTTGCTTTCCTGTAAAAATGAGATCATGCATGCTGTTCTCTGACTTGCTGTTTTATACTTTTGAAAAATGCATAGTAGGTAAAATATGTATGTGTATTGTCATGATGACATTGCTCTAGATGTACCATTGTTTACTTTGTATGTTTCTTGGTTGGTTGGTTTTTACTTGTTTTTGTTGTTGTTTTAGAGATACAGTTGTTGCCAAGCATGGTGGCCAATGCTTTTAATGGTAGCACTCAGGAAGATACAGATACAGTATATGCCAGATTCTTTAAAAACAAAAACAAAAAGCAAAAAAAAAAAAAAAAAAAAAAAAAACTGTTGTCATTTGGCTTTAAATGCCTATGTTTTGTGAAATCCAAGATTATTGTCCTTTCACAAATGATTGGAATCATTTTCTGCTATCTCTTTTTAGTACTTTACTCATTTAAACATCTGAAATTATTTCTGTACACTGTAGATAACTTTTCTCCTGAGTAGTGTTATAGTTTTTGTTAATGATAAGAACCTAGACATAGCTAAGAAGAGAGATTCTTATTTGAGATGCTGCCTCTATCAGATTGGCCTGTGAACATGTCTGTGTGGCATTTTCTCGATTGCTAGTTCATGTGGGAGGGTCTGGCCCACTCTGAGCACTATCATCTCTGAGTAGGTTGGTCAGAACTTTGTAAGAAAGCAAGCAGAGCAAACCATGGAAACAAGCTAGTGAGCAGGGTCCCTCCAGAAACTTTGTTCCCAGCTTCCTGCTTGAGGGTCCTGCCCCTACTCCCCCCAGTTATGGATTATGAACTAGGAGTTATACAGTGAAATAAACTCCTTGTCCTCAAGTTGCTTTTGGTCATAGTATTTATCATAACAACAGAAACCAAGCTACAACAAGTAGGTAGCCATTTTTTCCCCAAAAGTAATTTCTTACAATTGGTTTTTAAGTGGATGAGATGACTTAGCAAGTAAAGGTACATGCCACAAAGCCTGGCATCTGAGCCTGTCCTCAGGACAGCATGGTAGAGAAAGATAACCAACTCCCCAAAGTTGTACTCTCTCTCTCTCAAACACACACACACACACACACACACACACAGAGAGAGAGAGAGAGAGAGAGAGAGAGAGAGAGAGAGAGAGAGAGAGAGATTAGACAAATTAATCAGTTTTTTTTTTTCTAACTGACTGAAAATTTCTTTTATCTTTTAAGGTAGGATATTGGGACACATGAGACCTTGTCTGAAAAGAAAAAGAAACTCCAGGCATGGTGGCACACATCTTTAATCCCATTACAGGAAGGCAGAGGCAGGATCTCTATTGAGTTCAAGGTCAGTCTGGTCTACATAGCAAGTTCCAGGCCAGTCAGGTCTATATAAGTGAAACTCTGTTCTAAAAAATAAAAATAAAAATAAAAAAAAAAAATTTACAATGATCAATTTAGTGCTACATATAGTCTATCAATCATGGGATTATGAGTTTTGTTTTGTTTTAATCTTTTTAAAGATTATGGATTGAAAAATGTGACACATATGCTACAACAGTCTGAAAGGCGTCTTTTTCAGTTGCTTAGAACCAGGTGCTCTTGCCTTTTCTAACACCCCTCAGTTTATTGGGACATCTGTTAAATACACACCTAGTTCAAAAGGCTGCATTAGTCATCCATCCTAAAGGTAGTCCTGGCTATCCCTTTCTGAATATAGTTCATAATCTTAATTTTGAAAGACACTTTTCTTACCTCTTTTTCTTAACTGAAAGTCATCACAGCAAGCTGAGGGAAAATGGCAGTATAAGTTCTAAAGGAAATGTGGATTAAATGAGGCTAGCCTCCACAGGCTGGTGTATTTGCATGCTTAGTCCCCTGTTTGGTGAACTGTTCAGAATTTCCCTGTCTGCCTTGCTGCCTGAGGATCAGCATTTAAATCTCTCGGTTACTGCTTCCAAAAGCTGTGATGGTCGTGGCATGGACTCACCCTCTGAACCTGTAAGCAAGCCCCAATAGAATGCTTTTTTTTTTTTTTTTTAATAAGCTGTCTTTAGTAAGATGTCTCTTCACGACAATAGAACAGTAACTAAGACAAAAGATGAAAGCACAAACTTCATTTGACATAACTGAACACAAGTGAGTTAAAATCACCCAATGCCTTTAAAATGTTAGAAACAAAAGATAAATAACTATAATCATGAGAATAGTAGTTTTGTATCAGCAGGTGATTTTTATTTGCAGTTTACCTTTACATCTGAGTATGATTTTTAAAAACATTTCATTTTTATTTGTGTTTGCACGAGCTCGTGTGTGTGTGTGTGTGTGTGTGTGTGTGTGTGTGTGTGTGTGTGTGTGTGTGTGTGTGTGAGAGAGAGAGAGAGAGAGAGAGAGAGAGAGAGAGAGAGAGAGAGAGAGAGAGAGAGAGAGAGAGAGAGGGGAACAGCAGAGGAGGTTTTGAAAGAATGTGTGTCTCTTGTTTCTGCTGAGCCATATGTACTCCATGCTAGCTGCCCCAGCTTCAGGTCATTTCTCTTGTGTGCCTCCCACTTCACCATAAGAATGCTAAGGACATAGATTGCATTCTACTTCACTTGGCTTTTTGTGTGGTTTACACAGTGAGCCATCTCACCAGCCTATACGAAACAAGCTGGAGTCATTTGGGAAGAAGAAATACCAGTTGAGAAAATGCCAGCACTGTGGCCTGTGGGCAGTCCTGTGGTGCATGTTTAGATTAGTGATTAATGTAGGAAGGTATAGCCCATTGCTGGTGATGCCACCTCTGGGTTGGTGCTGTATGAAAACAGACTGAGGAAGCCATTGAGGAACAAGCTAGTAAGGAGCACTTCTCCATGGCCTCTACATCAGCTCCTGCCTCCAGGTTCCTGCCCTGCTTGATTGAGTTCCTATCCTGACCTTTGATAATAGACTGTGGAAATAAACCCTTTCCTCCTCAAGTTGTTTCTGGTCATGGTGCACCTTTACCCTGAACTGTCCTGGTGCTTTTCACACCATAGTAAATAGTATGTATTTTCTCACCTACTTCCTTTGAAACTGCCTGTGTGATCTGTCTACAGCACAATGACAGCTTGTTATTATCATTAAATAAGAAGTTTCCCAGCAAGATGAGGAAGCTAAAGACAATCCAGTGAAGCTGAGTTCTCTTCAGGGTATAGAACTTGCTGTACAGAAGAAGCAACACCTTTTGCTTTATAGCAGAATTGAAGAAGGGGATAAAAAAACAATGTGTTTTGCTCAAATATAAGTCTTCTAGCTACTTCATTTTTTGTTTTGTTGTTTGACCAGAATTAGTAAATCAGTTCTTTGCTCTTATTATGACTGAAGTCCTTTCATTTATTTGGGATTATTCCAGGAGTTATTTTTTAAGTTCTGGCCTTGGTCTTACACTGTAGGCCAGGCAGGTCTTGAATTTAAGATCCTCCTACTTTTCCGGCAGTGGTGGCACACGCCTTTAATCCCAGTAATCAGGAGGCAGAGGCATGCAGATCTCTGCGAGTTAGAGGCCAGCCTGGTCTACAAAGCTACACAGAGAAACCCTGTCTCCAAAAACCATTAAAAAAAAAAAAAAAAAAAAATCAAGAGAGAGAGAGAGAGAGAGAGAGAGAGAGAGAGAGAGAGAGAGAGAGAGATCCTTCTACCTCAACCTTCCTGCTGGCTAGGATTATAAACCTTTACCAAAGGCTCAGAACAGTGGTAGTTTTAAAGGGACTTTTTGAGTTTTTGTTTCTTATTTTTAAGGGAAAGAAATTGGGGGAATATTGCTAATTTTCTCACAGAAAAATAGCCTGGACAGTAACTTGACTTTCCTTCTTCCAAAGATAAAATTTCCATAATGATAATGACAGTTAATGTGTGATGTCAGTAGTTTTAAGTGTTAATACTATATAATAACTTTTACTTACCACCAATATTTTTCCTTCACACACATACACACAAAAGTGTGTTAACAGTAAAAATAAAGTCTAACTTTTAAGTCATTAAAGTAGGGAATTTGCTTGAAATTTATTAGACTAAGAAAACTAATAAGAAATGTATTTTATTGGTTGTGAGTTAAAAGTATGAGTCCTTGAAATACTTGCAGTAGAATAAAGTACGGAAAATCGTTTATTGAGCAACGGACCACATACAGTTAAGTAATTTTGCTGCAGACTTACTTGGTATATAGAAATAAAAGACTTTCATCTTTTCAGTATGAAGGACCTATTACTTTATATTGCTTGAAGAAAAATTATTTGAGTCTGTCAGCAAATTAGCTATTGCTATGGAATGGTTAAATAGTTCTTTTTTGTTTGTCTATTTTGTGATAGGGTTTCTGTGTGTTGCCCTGGCTGTCCTGGAACTCACTCTGTAGATCAGGCTGGCCTTGGTCTTAGATTATCTACCTGCATCTGCCTCCCAAGTGCTGGGATTAAAATCATACACCATCACACTAGGCTAAATAGTTTACTCTTAATGACTGTTTACTACATATCGTTTTTTTTATATCATAACTTCATGACCTCATATATTTGCTTTATCTAAACTAGAAATGTTTCTAGGTTTTGATATTGACATTTCTCAGCATTTTAAGGTTATTTCTTTCAACCCACAGAAGCAACTAACCTGGGCTCATAGGAGCTCACAGATTGAAATGCCAGCCAGAGAGTTTGCATGGGACTGACCTAGGCCCTCTATAGTTGTGTAGCTGATCTTTTTGTGAGACCCATAACAGTGGGAGCTACCTGCTTTGGGGACACTTTCTCCTGCTGGGTTGCCTTACCTAGCCTTAATAGGAGAGGAGGTGTTTAATCTTACTGCAATTTAACTTACCTTGGCTAGCTAATACACGTGGGAGGCCTGCCCTTTTCTGAAGAGAAGGGAGAGGAGTGTTGGGAGAGAGGGGTGACGTGGGAGGGAGGGGAAACTTTGATCAGTCTGGAAATTAAATCATTAATTAAAAGAAAAAAGCTATTTCCGATAAATCTCACAAATTATAGGTAATAATTTATACTGGGCTTCCCCACATAATTGTACTTATCCTCTCCACATGACATGCCGAGTATAAGCATTCTCTGTACTTTTCTATGAATGTTCCTGATTTACTTGACTTATGAGCACAGACTAGTATGAGCCATATGAAATTTCATGTCTTCACTTCCCTCTCTCTAGATTCTAACTTGACCCCTATTGAGACCCCTTAAATGTTACTTGGGATGTATGTCATCATGGCACATTACCTGTAATCCTACCACTTAGCAGGCTAAGGCAGGAGAATCACAAATTAAAAACCAGCTTAAACCACATGGGAAGTGTTTCTATCTCTCTGTCTCTCTCTTCCCTCTTCTCCCCCATGCCCCGTCTCCCCTTCTCTTTCTCACTTTCCCCCCTACTCCCTCAAAACCCACAACAGAATAATCACCCATGTGCCTGAGCACAGCTTACTGAGTAGTTCCATAATTATATTTAGCTCAGAGATAGAAAATCATGTGCCCTGGTTTTCTTCTGATGTTCTGTTCTCTCATTATACCCTTGAGCCCCTGGCATTTGGTAAGGAGGCCAGAAGATGGTCAGAGGAGCCATATGTGTGTGTGTGTTATATATATATATATATATATATATATATATATATATATATATGTTGATAGCTATGCCACACAGCCTGGATGTGTAGTAGGCTATACTATTTAGGTTTGTCTAAGTAAACAGTATGGTGTTTACATGGTAACAAAATCCCCTAGCACATTTTTTAGAATATATCCCCAGTACTATGGAGAAAACAAGGAAGCAAAACTGAAACTCATGGGTGTGGTCCTATAAAATATTTCCTTCTTGGAAGATACATTTTCACCAGGTTCTAGCATTCAGCAAAGCGTTACTCAGGAGTTCTTTGGTTCATCTTACCAGTTGTCCCATTTTGTTTATCCTGATAATTTTAGTTAATCAGATTATAGAAAAAAACTCAGAACAAAAATTTCTGACATTGTTGGAACTATAATAAAATTTGTTTCATATTAGCTGCCTAATTGGAATATAGAAATTGTTTAGTGTGACATGCTATGAGTATATCCATAACCAAAGTTTATGACATGACAAATAAGACTACAATGCAAACTGTCATTGTGAAATGACTGATTGCCTCATATAGTTCTGGAAGTGGTAAATGATCATTAATATTAGGAATGACAGTTTTCTACCATTTTCCTTTCTCTCCACCCCCCCCCTTTTTTTTTCTTTTTGGAACAGGGTTTCTCTGTGTAGCTCTAGCTGTCCTCAAACTAGCTCTGCCTACCATTTTCTTTTGAGTACATGAGTGTCTTGAAAAGTCTGCTAACCCATCCAAGACTGAAAATTGAGAATGGCTCACTTATGTGTATATACTGTTATTGACAGATTTTTCTGGGTTTGCTCCAGATGCTAAAATTAGAGGAACTATAATTCAGATACAGAAAGGATAAACTGTTTTCTTCATATATTCACCTTTTACCCTCCTCAGGTAGCAACTTTTCTGAAATAGAATGTGAATTCTTATTATCCTTACCCAAAAGGGATTGGGGAAGACAGGTGCCCTTCTCCTCTAGGGCAAAGTAAAAGATGTTGATGTTTTTAAGATGATATTCTTTCCCCATCCTGAAACTGCATTAGGTTTGAATTGGCCTCTCAACCACAAGTGTGAACCCCAACAGAATGTTTACCCAGAAGTTCAGTATTCTCAGCAGTTGGGGAAACCCAGCTAGGGGCCTTCCCTACCTCTAACTCTCCCACACTCGTCTCTCACCCCACAAAAGAACAAAGTAGACTTTTAAGAATTATATATCTCTTTAGGGTGGATATGCTAGAATTTTTACCATTAAGCCCATGATTTTTCAGCTGGTCTGGTTGAACTGGAAGGTTGGAGGTGTGAGATTGTTTAGCACCTATATCCCCCAGTCTTAACAAGCTCCTGAAGCACCATTACTTACTCTTGGTTTTTACTTTCTTTTCCAGGATTGGCTGATTCTTTCAGCAGCAGAGAAAGCAGACCGTTTTATTGTGTCTGAAAATAAGAAAAGTTTATTTTAAAAGGCTAGAAGCCTGGGAAGCTAAAGAAAGAGGATGCCAATCTGAGGGCTTGAGGCCAGCCTGAGCTATATAACAAGACCCTGTCTTCTAAGAAAACAAAATAAAAAAGGGAAGGTTAAAAAAAAAGAAAGGGGGGAGTGCCATGGGGTGTGGGGAGGGGTAGGCCAGGCATTGTAGCATATGCTCTTAATCTCAGCACTCAGGAGGCAAAGGCAGGCAGACCTCTGAATTTGACAACAGCTGTCTACATGGTAAGTTCTTGGACCAGCAAAAACTACATACATAGTAGACCCGTTTAAAAACAAACAAATCAAAGCAAAAAAACAGAGAGAAAGAAGAATAGTAGTGTGGGGAACATTAGAGTACCAGTTCTGAAGATCCTTCATCCATGTATTAGGAGTCTCAGAAAAGAATACAAAAATAAGAGAATTGAAAACAGATTCAAGAAAATTCAAGAACTGGAGGATGGATTTCTAGATTAAATGACTTTATCAAGTCTCAATTTGTGATTGATGTAAGTTTCAGGAAACTGAGAATAAAAGAAAAAACAATTGAAGAATTTTGATATAGTAATAGGAAGTAAGATGAAGTAAAAAGTGTTTTAAAGAAATGTTTTTCAGGAAATGAAAGCAACCATCGAATTTCATATAATTCAGCAATAAATAGTATTATAATAAAATACAGTAAGTGCTGAATGCTAATCTAACAAAAATAGGAAAATTGGGGAGAGTATGTAGGGAGTATGTAATGACAGAATTCTTATTTTGCATACTGGGATGACAAGCAAAATGAAAAATCATTGTGACATTATTGCATATTATTTAGAGATTCAGAGATAGAAAATGGTAATCAGACAAAAAAGAGTTGTTGCCAAGATGAAGTAGGAAAAGCAGGGAACTAGAATGATTGGCGTTTTAAACCTTGTAGAGCTATTTGACTCAGTAGGATATAAATTGCTTTGATAAAAGAAAGACTAAATTAGGCCAGGTGGTGGTGGTGCATGCCCTTAATCCCAGAATTCAGGAGTCAGAGGCAGGTAGGTTTCTAAGTTCAAGGCCAGCCTGGTCTACAGACGCATTCCAGGACATCCAAAACTAAATTAAGAGCAAAGAACTAAAGATTGTGTTTTCACTATTGAAACCTGGTTTATTCAGTTCTTTCATTTTCTAATTCTGTGACCTTCCATAACTTAATGCACCCATTTGACGTACCGGAATACCTGTGTTCCTGTGGTAGAAAGCTAGTAAGACAGGTGATTTATAGGAAGCATCTGGCAAATATATGTCCACTCTAGTCCTTGCAGTGTCCCATGAGGAACAGGAAATACTTGTGCAGCCTGACATTTCTTGTGCCATTGTCTTATGTTTAGAGGACTACTTTTTACTTCCTTCATTGTTGTGATGCCAATCAAGAAGGATGGAAACTGCCCTGGTTCACACCTGTGTATCTTAGATTTTAAAGACATGCCATTGAGGTCATGTCTTCAGTTACCTACCGACAGTTGGAAATTTTAGTTGGATTTGGAATAATTATGTATTGATAAGGGAAACATCAAGTCAAAAGGACCATTGTTGCTTGGTGAAGAAAGCACCACCATCACTCACACTCACTCAACTTTTCTCCACAAGAATGCCATTATAATGAAACATGAAAGTTTCATAGAACCAGGATCAGTAAAGTGCTGTTGTTCTGAGCCATCAGCCAAAGCATCAAAATACTTGTTTGTTTGGTTTTTTTTAATCAGAAAAAAATCTTCTACCTTAGTGGCTGCTGTATTAGCTTCCATATTGTGTATTATTCAGTAACAGTTCAGAAAGCAGATCTTGGTATAGAGGTACATTTTATGAGATTCATTTCCCTCCACTGGTGCATGTTTATGTAGTGTTTTACAGTATTATCCCAGCTATGACATGACTCATGACAGTGAGTTAAAATGTGTCACATTTTCCCCATACACAGAATTATCATCTATGAAGTCTCATATTTGTGTTGCTTGATGATTCTAATGTATTACCCAGAAATAGTCTATATCATAACCATACCCCAAACATTTTTAAATGGGCAGATGAATCCACAGAAAGGTCCATAGAGAGCTAATCTTAAACATACAAACTGTCTCATAGACAATATGTTTTATGCACATTATATGTAATCTAACCTTGCTGGTAATCAGTTTTATATCATTTAACTTTTTTCAGATATAAATGAAATCGATGTAGAAGATAGTCAACTCTCTCTTCACCACAGTAGGATGGCACAAAAAAAAATGCTAAAATGTATTACATCTGAACCTTCATATTTAAGGAAAGCTGATGTGGCCCTAAAGAAAGAGTGAAGTTAGATAATAGTATCATAGATGGACATCTGGAAAATTGTTGGGCTACTCAAGGATTTAGGGACGATGGGGCTTATCAGGAATATTCAGCAGTTGTAATGAGAGTATGTTACACAGCATAAAAATATTGAATCTATATTTAAATGCACATTATACATTTAAAGTCACACCCTAAACATCTTGGGAATGACTGGAAATAGAGATTTGGAGAGGTCTGAAACCTTATTTACTTTCTCATTGGAATTCTCACAGTTGCTTCTAATAAAACAAGTTATGACTTGCAACCATTTGCCCAACAGCCTCTTGGTGTCCTCAGGGAAATTAAACAGTAAGATATGAAGAGCTATGCCAGTGGTTAAGAGCATGCAGGTTACAGCTTTATAATTATGAGGCCTTTGCCTCTTCCTATTTATCGATGTGATATTCTCAAGGCTAAATGCTGCTCAGCAGTTATAAACTTGTGATTTAAAGGGGAAATGGGCCTTTTTGAGAAATCTCTGTTTCCTGAAATTTCACTCTCTTTCTATAGAAGAGCTCGCTTTCTTCATAATCTCCCTTTTGTTCTGCTGCAGTAAGGGATTCAGGATGCTGGAAAGGGAGGCTGATCTGCTGACTCCAAAGATTTTGAGATTTTAGAAACAGTTTTCCTTTCTTAATCTTGTACAGCCTATGACATTTCTTATATTGTTCTATGTTTGGAGGATCTTTTAAAAGATTACTGAAAAATATTTTTCAAAGTTTTTATGGTTTTGGTTTTTTGGTTTGGTTTTTTGAGAAAGGGTTCTCTGTGTAGCACAGGCAGTCCTGGAACTTGCTTTGCAGACCAGGCTGTCCTGGAACTCAAAGAGATCGGTCTGCCTGTGTCTGCTTCCCAAGTGCTGGGATTAAAGGTATAGGCCACTACGGTCTGTCTTAAAAATCTTAAGTTGGAAAAAAGAAACCCTTATAGTTATAATTTATGGTCATAAATTTGATAGAATAGAAAGATATTTTCAAAAGACATGCATTCAAGGGCTAAGAAGATGGCTCAGTGGGTAAGAGTACTCATTGAGCATTCACAAGGACCTGTGCTAAGTTTCCTGCACTCATGTAAAAAGGCCTGGCATACTTCCCTTTAGGAGCATTGTTAGACTAACTAGCTGAGATAAGTTAAGTGTCTAGTTCAGTGTCAAGGGGATAAAGTAGGAGTGCAATCAAGCAGGCATCCAACATTTCCCTCCAGTCTGTAAATGGCCACCTGCACGTGCTCATACACACACGTAAAAAATAAAGTAAGTCATGTGCTCAAGCACTCTGCCAGAGATTTATTTTTTGTGTTAACTGTGTAAAGTTTAACAGACCTGCATTACTACCTATTTTGTTAATCTCTTTTTTTTAGAAAATCATAGAATTATGTTACAATGCAAGTTTTATTCATTTCCTAGATTTCCTTCTTATAGATAAATAAGTAGGCCTATATTTTTTGGTTTGAGCTTTATTGGTAACCCTGAATCAGAGTGCAAGGGTATTTCCATGCTTTATGAAATCAGTTCTTCAGCCATCTTACAATGAATGGTGGAACTAGTTAAGGAGTTTTCCTGTACTGTTTGGGAGGCACAGAGATGCTGTTGAAGACACGTCAGAAATGTTCCTGGTGACTGTGGCCTCTGCTATGTTCATGTGACAAACTACTTTTGTTTATTTAGTTTATTTGCTTACTTGCTTTTTTGGAGATAGGATATTACTATATAGTACTGGCTGGTCTGTGATGAAGTCTTGCAAATACTTAATTCTTTTGCTAGACAAATTTCTATCAAATAGGATCATACTTTTTATCTAATATTTAACTAACTTCTTAGGTTGGTTATTTTCTTATATGTCTACCTCACTAAATCTTAAGTTTTAATGGGGGCAAAGAAAAGGTAAACTATGACTATTTGTCTCCTGAGAAAAAGCATCATGTACTATGTGTTTAACACTGAACCTGTCTTGAATATTATCCTGAATTGAATAAAGCTCAACTCCTTTAGAAACCTGCAGAATAGTGGTTTCTTCTTCATAAAACAGTTGAAGTATGGGGTGTCCAGACCTGGTCTAGCAACTTCAGTGTCAAGACCTGAGCTGCTTCTTTCTTGTTCTGCTTTTCTGGGAGCCTTACCACTGCAACATTCCATCCAGCTGGAAACTGAGATAAATGAAAAAGACAGCTTTTTGATACTTATAGCCATTTGTCCATGTCTAGAATATAGTCCCCCTCATCAATACCTATTAAAAATTAAAAGTACTTATAATTTAAGAAAAGAGAGAAAGAGAGGATTGGTGATCAGGTTTTAATTTGAGCATGTTTACTTCAAATAAAAAGTGTTTTCCTGAAGAGTGATAATTTTTTCAAAAAGCACACTAAAATATATAATTGACATGTTACTACCCCCATAGACTTTCCTTTTCCTCTGGTCCATGTCACTAATCTAACACACTTTCCCTTCTTGGTTGAATAAAATGTAACATTTACTTATTTGTATCAACCAAAACTTAATTCCTCAGCACAGACACACACACACACACACACACACACACACACACACACACACACACACATATATGTATATATATTGGGGTTTTTTGGGTTTTTTTTGTTTGTTTGTTTGTAGGGTTTTTCTGTGGCTTTGGAGGTGTCCTGGAACTAGTTCTTGTAGACCAGGCTGGTCTTGAACTCACAGAGACCCTATTGCCTCTGCCTCTCAAGCACTGGGATTAAAGGCATGCATCATCAACACCCAGCCTCAGCATATATTTTTGCTTCAGGGAGTAGTATGTGCCCATGTGGAGTTTACTTAGCAAGTCTTAATGATGCAATAATGTCACAATGACATTAGGCCAGGCTGACCTTGAACACAGAGAACCTCCTGGTTTTGCCTCCCATGTACTGGGATTAAAGGCATGTGCCACAATGCCCAGCAAGAATAACTCATTCAATAAATAATATGTCAGGACACCTATATATCCTCACACTAAAAATTGAATCTGTACTCCATCTTATATATAAAATCAATGTATATATCAAAGAACAAATGTAAACACTAAAATTTTAAAAACATTTCTAAGGAAACAGATAAAAATGTGCAAGTTACTGATTAGGCAACAGTTCTTTAGATATAGCACCAAAAGAAATTCCAAACAAAGAAAAAATCTATTAGGTACATTGAAATTCATTCAGGTTAAAAATGCCATGTGCCAAAGAACACTGTTAAGAAAAAGAATGGAGCTTTTTTCAACAGTGATAGTTTCTACCTGAGATCATTCCTCTCATAAGCAGTCTTTGTTCATTTCCAGAAGAGAGGGGGGAACACAAACAGGAAACCCCAGATGCAGAGCAGAGCCCCAGTGTTCCTCCTCATGTATATGAAAAACTCAGGATGCTGTAAAAGCACCAGGGTCATAAGCTATACACAGTGATTGTTTGTTGGTTGTTCCACTGTTCTGTGCTAGCTTGTAAAGGAAAATAAGGTTTGTAGAAGATTGGCAAAGGATTTGAATGGAAATTCTTTCCAAAGATTAGTGGCCAAAAAGCACGTGGAAGAAAGTTTGTTATCATTAAACACAAGGGAAAGGAAAACCAAAACTACAATTTGATACTGCTTCATACCCCATAGGACAACTATAATTTTTTAATCAGGCTAATGTACAATCCATTTTAAAAAATATATATTTTAATTAAAATACAGTTACATCACTAACCCTTTTCCTTCCCTCCAATCCCTCCCATGTCCTCCTTTCCCATGTTCCATCCCTCATTTTTCTCTTTTTCTTTGATTATTATTGATATATATATATATGCATTATACATGCAAGCACTAATATACAACCTACTAAGTCTATTTTTGTTGTTTATGTGACCGTTTAGTATTGGATAACTTTTGTAGCTGTAACCTCTGAGGTTAATCTTGGAAGGAAACTTGTTAAGGCATAGGCTATAAAAGAAAATAAAGCAACAAGTTATTTAGGACAGATTGTTTACAAGGAAATGAAACAAAAGGGTTTCTAAGGGGAGGTCAAACACTCCATCCTGCAAAGAAGCTCCATTATGACCGAAGTAAACAACTCAAAATAGATACAGGAAGTCCCTGAAACTGACCAGAATCACTCTCTTTCCAAGAGTGTATAAACAGTAGTCTGCTTAAGTCACTTTTAGACAAGCCGAGTTTCAAAAGGGACTCTGACAAGTCTAACACCTAGAAGAAGCCAGGACTGGCCAAGCAATCTGGAAGGAGGAATCAGCTGTACTGTACCATTTACCTATACAAAGTGGTGATACCCCTGAGTGGCGCATGCAGGCTCCTATCTTTGATTGGTTAGGCCTGTATATGGACAGATAGGAACTGCAATGGCAGTTACATTAATACAATTCTGAATGGCTAGGGCTACAATTCTTCCATCTTTGAGCATGTTTAAACAATTTCCACAATCTGTTCCTATTTGTCATTACCTTGAGATACTGCAGGGGACTTTCTCAGGCTTAGTACTGCAGTCCCCCTCATCCCTGTTGTCAGGGACATTATTGAATGATTGGTTTTTGTTGGTGGCTTTCTTAGAAACTGCTTATTAGAAGCCTGTCATGGTGTTTGCTTTGCTCTCTCACAGACCAGCTGAGCCGCCTGGAAGGGACATCTTCCAACCTGGTGAGCTGCCTATAGGCTGTACAGTATGTACCAGGTTTCTAGCTTTTGTGAGTTATCATCCATGCTGGGATAGGCTTTGGTGTCATTGAGTCATTTCTATTCCTTTGAGTAACCCCTCACCCGTATTCCTGTAAGTAACCACTGTAGAACTCATTGATTTACCAAGTTGAAAAACCTTGATGGTATCCATACTTTTGTCTGTCACAGGCTTCCTATTTGGAATGACTAGATGTGTGTATTGACTCTCCCCAGTTTCTCAGCAATCATTAAAATTGCTTGTAACTCTTTGCCTAGGGGTTGTACTCACAACCCCCCACACACACACACACCACCTCTAGGAGATTTCCCCCCTTCTGCATAAGCATGCCTTTTAATTCTGTTGTTCAGATCTTAGTTTAGGTTGCCATTTCTAGGAGGCTCAGTCTCACAGCAGACTTCCTAGTCATCTGGCTTTTACCATCTTTCTATCCCATCTTTCAAGATGTTCTCTGAGCCTTAGGTCCAGGAGTTGTATTGCACATATATCCACCAGTGATCCCCAAACATCTGTTAATCTCTGTGTCCACTTGTGATTTTCTGTGATGGTCTCCATTTGCTGAAGCTTCTTTGATGAGGGTGGGTCCTACACTCAACTGTGCGTATAAGGATAATATTTAGAAAGTAGTTCGGAATTATGCTGGCCTAGTAAAGTGGTGGTAGGAGGTTCTCCTCAAAGACCCATGACCTCACTAAACTAGGGAAGCTGGTTAGGTTTTTAATACCAATTAGACAATTGTTCATTAGTTCGAACATATGAGTGTCATTATTGACATGCTGGTCATTGTTCTGGTTCACAGATATCATGACAAACTACATTTTTTTTTTAATGGACTATAAGACGTGTTGTGAGGATATAGAAAAATTGGAACCTTTGTGCATTGTTAGCGGAAATGTAAAATTGCACAGCCAATATGGAAACAATTTGGTAATCCCCAAAAAGTTAAACTTAAGATTTGTCATTTGACCTAGAATTCCCCTCCACAGGGAACTAAAGCATAATGGTTGCTCCTTAGTTAAGAGCACTGCACTGACTCCACTTCCAGAGGACCTAGGTTCTATTTCCAGCACCCACATTCTGGCTTACAACCACCTGTAACTCCAGCTCCAGGGAATTTGATACTCTCTTCTAGCCTCTCAACACTGAGCATGTATGTGTTATATAGACATACATGCAGAAAAAACACCTGTAAGCATAAAATAATAAATTTAATTTTTTTAAATGTATATACAAATACTCATAGTAGCTTTATTCATGGTAGCATAAAAGTAGAAAGAATCTGATTATCCAGCAACTGAGGAATGGATAAACAAAATGTTTTATATCCATTCAATGAATATACAATATTTGGAATATATTCAGCTGTATAAAAGAACAAATTTGCTGTTATATTCTATAACATGGATGAACCTCAGAAATAATATCTTATATGAAAAAAGCTACACATTAAGATATTGTTTCATATTATATTTATTTATCTATCTGTATGATAATTATGGGTTAAACTAGGATCTTGAACATGTTAGATTAATACTTTACCACTGATCTATATCCCCAGCTTTTATCATTTCATTTATATAAAATGTTACAAAGAGGCAAAGACATTCAAATAGACCAATTATTTGCTAGGAGAGGGAGTGGTTGGGAATTGATGTTTACTTTTAATAGATTCAATGTTTCTGTCAAGGATAAAAATTCACAAAATTGTACCAGTTGTACCACAAAGTAAAATGCCTTAGTATATACTTGAAAATGTTAGATTTTGTTTTATGTGAATTATATTTAAATATAATGATTAAAAATTCAATCCTCAGAACCTCACATAGTAAAAGAGGGAATAGACTCCTGCAAGTTGTCCACTAACCTATACATATGTGCTGTGACACCTGTGTGTGAACACATGCACACAGACATGCATAAAATAAATGTTTTAACATTTCGAGACTATAAAGGTCCCCCCCCAAAAAAAAAGCCCGTTATCCTTAAAACCAATAGAGAATTATGTCTCTTTTGTGGCTTTTAGAAAATCCTGAAAGAAAGGTTCTGGGTTGTATTTTTTATAACTATGCAGGGAGAGTCAGAATCATTAAGGAGCTCTCTGCTCAGTGCCAAGGAATGTATTAGAGATGTTAGGCAAACTGAGATGATAAAACCAAATCACCTCCTCAGAGAAAATCATCTGTAGTTCAGAAGCAGCAGGCAAGTTAGGGAACTAATAGGTAGTAGAGCTGAGACTGAAGGGATGTGAGCTTTCTTTTTTTAATGTACAATCCAACAGCCGCGCTCCCTAGATTGTGTTCTAAAATAAGAGCATTTTCACACATTTTAATTGCTCTGTGATAACAACAGTGTGAACTCCATCCACAAACATTTATTATCTATTTAGTTTTGCTCTAAATCAGTGTAGCAAGAATTCACCTTATAAGTAGAAGTAACGATCCATTTAGTAAAAAGAAGTCCCTTCCCACATTACTAATCATGTTGCACATTTCTATATTAAAGTATTAATAATTAAATGCTCTTTTATATTTCTCCATTTGTACCATTTGTAGATGATATTTACAGGTTCTTGTTCCCAAAGCAGCATTTTTATGAACCGGACCATGATTTAGGAACTAATATTAGTAAAGAATATTTTACTTTACATCATAGGTTTCATATTTTATGTCATGTTTCAGATAAAACTTGTTTTTATAAACCTTGATATCACCTAGTGCTATGGTTATAGGGCTCTTTTTAGAAAACATTTTTAAAATGTATATAGCTTTAATATCTAAGTTGCTGTGCTGTTTTCCAGAGCTGGCATTCATACCATCCTTTATAGTGATGCTACAGGACAAGGAGGAATGGACAAAAACATTGGGGAGCAACTCAATAGAGCATACGAAGCCTTCCGACAAGCATGTATGGACAGAGATTCAGCAGTAAGAGAACTACAGCAAAAGGTGTGTGGTTTGGGATTTAAGATTTGATTATTTTTTACGGTAAATTGAGGATGACAACTGAGAATGTTAGATTGTTGAAAAACTATAGTTGGAAAACTATAATTATTAAAATACAAGAGTGTAGTGATGAATGAACATTGAGATTTTTATTTGTTATCTTTTAAAAACATTTTGTGTCTTATGTGAGAGGTTGGTTTGATGGATTTATTTTAAAATTATTATGATTTAAGTAAGGTAGAATATTGTTTCTCCATATATAACTTTTAAATGTCACTATTACTTTTATATATGAAAATAATAACTATAAAGTTATTTATATTACTGAAAGATATTTATCACGGCTTCTCTGTTTTGCATTGTTTCTTTGCATTTTTTCAGATTGTCATTTGGGTAACAGGAAGACTCAAGTCGTAACATATCCTGGAACTAAATTTGTTATTAATTTATCATCTTCCACTCTTTATGACAGTTAACTGTTTTTTACAGTGATGTGGCATAAGTCCATAACCAGAGGATTCATAGAAAAGATATGTAAAGGGGTCTAGAGGAATAGTCTTCCACGCACTTTCCCTCCAGCTTCCCAAGTTCTGTCACATGTGTGTAAAGCATAAGAAATTCCACCTGTGATTCACAGTTATTTGGGTTTTGTTATTATTTTTGAATTCAGAGCTGGCTTCATAATACACTGTGTCATCCAAAAGTCTAAACTCAGGGAAATTAGATCTACCATAAATGTTATTATGCTGTCTGAATAGATTGACTCAGCAGTTACAGTCTTAACCACATAGGAATGTTTTTAAATCCATTTTTCCAAATATAAGAGGACCAATTTTGCAAGTGGGCCTTTATGAAAATAACAGCCAAACGATCTACTAGGAGGAATGTTAACTTATTCCTCCACTGCCAGTCAGAAGTAAGGGATCTTACATTGATTCCTGTGCTTAAAATTTTCCTTGAGGAGCTAGAGAGATGGCTCGGTGGTTTAAAGCACTTGCCATGAAAGCATGAGGGCCAGATTTGATTCCCAGAAGCCATATAGCTATTGGGTGAGCATAGTGACCGGCCTTAATTCCAGCTCTTGAAAGTCAGATAATCATACTAGACACATTGGCAAGCTCTCATGTTCAGTGGAGAGACCCTGTCTCCACGAATAAGGTAAAAAGTGATTGAAGAAACTCTGAGCACCCATCTCAGGCCGCGACATGCACACATACCGCACATACAGATACATATGACGAAAAATGTTATTCCATGAAATTTTGAAGTATAAGGAAATGTGCTAGCCATGAAGTCCTTTGTTCTTTCAATAAATACAGTTTGTCATTTACAAAATTTCTTCCTTTCTAGGTAGTCAGCTACTATTAATTTCTATATATTTAATTTCTATATATTAATTAATATAATTTCTATATATTCTATACATTACTATATATGCCTCCATGAATTCTACAAAAGCCATCTTTATTCTTGGTGACTCTTCTCTTAATATGCTAGAGAATACTGTTATTGAGTGAACTAAAGACTCTAGACTCCTCATTTTAAGTAGCTAGAAGGAAGGCGAGCATGTTATGATGGGATCTTCAAAAATATTTAAATTAGCAAAAAAGTAAACAAAAACATCCAAATTTTATTCTTCCTACTTTACAATTAGGATCATTAAGAGACTTAACAGTTCTATTTGTGTTCTAGGGTATCTTAGAACTAGGGAACAATATGATGACGTTTTGAGAATACTAAAATAAGTAAAACACTAAGTCTTTAGGAACCTTTAAAAGTTCAAATGGGTAATAAATAGAATGCTTATTTAAAAAACAGAAGAGGCTCACTGGCTATTATCTATTTTCAGTCATTACAAAAAGATCAAGCATGTAGTGTGTGGCCCAGAGAAGAGGCATCTAATTCTTCCTTTCTGAGTCAGGTTAGCAGAATATGAGTTCACATGTGGGCGAAGATTAGGATGAGCATAGTAAGCTAGGAGATAGAGGTCACACACGTTCGTGTGTCTGTATCTGTGTGTCTATGTAAACAAGAAGTGAGGGAGTGTTTGGTACCTTGCATGTCCTACAAAGTGGTCCTATGACTCCATTAAGAATGATGAGATATTATGGGAAAAGAAGCTGCAAAGATAACAGCCCCATCATAAGTAATATGTATTATATCTTTATTCAGCCAAAAGTTCCTGAACAATTAAATGTTTTAGAAAAGTCTTAACACTGACAAAGAGCTCAGCAAACATACTGAAGACATGTTAAATACATTCTAAGTGCAAGTTATATAAAATATGGCAATCATCTAGTCATGCTCTATAAATTCCAGAATGTGCATTAATGTATATATTAATAACTGTAATGTATAACATTTACTAATATTGGATAGTAAGTATGTACATTTATTGTATCTTAGTTTAGCAATGAGTAGCAATCATTTTAAGAATTCAAAACATTTCCCAGTTTACTTTTTTGGTTTTTTGAGACAGGGTTTCTCTGTGTAACAGACAGCAGTCCTTGCTATCCTGGAAATCACTCTGCAGACCAGGCTAGCCTCAAAACTCACAAAGATCCTTCTGCCTCTGCCTCTCAAGTGCCAGGATTAAAGGCATGCACCACTAGCAACCTAAAATTTGTTTAGGAGATAAAATGGAAAGCAGGTGGCACCTGAATGTAGGTCACTTATAACTCTAGAATGTGTAGTTTAATGCTGATGACTAAAATCAAGGACGATAAAGAAAGTAGAGTTTAGTTATGGGAAAATGAGGTGTGTAATTTAGTTCTGATGCTTAGGTTTAGACCTGTGGAACATATAGTTGAACCACTGATGGGTAGGCCTACAAGGAGTTCTGTGTTGGAGACTGTGGTAGTTTGAATAAGAATGGTCCCCACAAGCTCATATATTTGAACGCTTGGTCACCAGGGAGTGGCACTATTTGAAAGTATTAGAAGAATTAAGGGGGTGGCCTTGTTGGAGGAAGTGTGTAGGGGTAGCTTGAGGTCTCAAAAGCCCATGCCAAGCCCAGAGACAGTGAGTCAATCAGTCTCTTTCTCTCCTTCACTCCTTCTTTCTCCCTCCCCTACTTCTCTCTCTGTCTCTCCACCTGTAGATCAGAATATAGTTCTTAGCTACTGCTCCTGCATGCTGCCATGCTTCATGCAGTGATGATAATGGACTAACCCTCTCAAACTGTAAGAAAGCCCCTCGTTAAATGCTTTCTCTTATAATAGCTGCCTTGGTCATGGTGTCGCTTCATAGTAATATAGCAGTGACTAAGACAGAGGCTATAGCTAGAATGAGATAGTGTAGTTTTAAAAGGCATTTCTCTGAATGTATAGCTTGAAGTAATATTTAAAGAACAGAAGTAGGTTAGAGTGAAAGGGAGAGAAGCAAGACTTGAGAATTAGGGTGTAGTTTAAGCAATTTTAGGGACACAGTGATGTATTAAACACCAGGATTTTAAAGAAGAAACATAAAATAGAGCCCATTAAAGAGACTTAAGAACAGTGTAATAGAAGCTACTGGAAGGGGGTCTCAGGAAGGGTACAGTAGTTAGTACAACTAGGAAGCCGAGAGAACTGGTAAGAGGACAGCAGAAGGTGGCATTGTGTTTGGCTATATAGAGAGGTTATTGAAATTATAGGGCTGTTAGTGGAAAGGGGAACATAGTAAACTGAGAACTGGAAAATGAAGGGAAATGGCATAAAACTACATGATGCAAAAATTTGTGAAGGCTAGAGAAGTGGTTTTGGTTTTTGCTTTTTAGGATGAGATCAATGAAGAGAGATCTTGAATGAGATAGGTAAAATAATTGCTGTCCTATAGTCAGTTCCTTGTATAGCAGTCGGAATGGTCCTTTGAAAAAGATTGTTTAAATTGCATTTATATTATACTCCAATTCAAAAATTTGCAATTATTTCTATAAATTCAAAATTCAAAAGCCCCCACTGTTGGTTGCCTGTCACTACAGAGACACTTTTAGCCCCCAAAAGATACTTTTTCTCTTGTCACTATATTCCCTAACCATGCATTTTCTGAAACTTCAAATCATATTCTTTCCTTAGGGCTTTTACATTTGCTATTCCTAAGGTGGTTTTCTTTAAGTGGTGCCATGGTTTCCTTCCTTCCTGTTTTCAGATCTCTCTTCAGATGCCACCTCCTCAAGGGATTTCTGGATCGTCTTAAATTTAAAAGTAGCCTCTGCCTCTCTTCAAGTTCTGCTTGCTTATTTATTTATTCATTTATTTATTTTTAGGAAGCATATGTTATATGCTTCATATTATATCAAGTTGTTTTTGTGTAAGGTTTTTGTTGTTCTTATTTTTACTTACTGTCTACTAACAAAGCGAAGTCCCTGTGAGGTATAAGAAGCATGAGGCTTTGTCTTGTTAGTACTGAGTCTAACATGCAGGGCATCCAATATTTAAAGTACAAGAAAGAAGGTAAGAGGAAGGCAGCTAGTTGGTTTGTTTTTGAAAATGCAGAGCTTAGGTTAGAGACCAACCAGGAATAGAAAACAAATGTTCTTTTAGGATTGGAGGGAACAACAGAGAAACACACACACACACACACACACACACACACACACACGAAAATAAATGTGGGTGTTGGAGGAAGTGGTAGAGAAAAGAGGGATTGTCATATAAATGTTTTTTTTTCCCTGTGTCATCCTCTAGATAAATTAATCTAAAAGAAGAAATAAGAAAAATGTTACCTTCAAATTAGTTTGAGTTTTTAGTAATAAGTTTATATATTTGCTGATTGTTTTTCAGCAGCTGTAGATAAGATCCAGAATTAAATGGTGCACTTATACATTAAGATGCTAATTCAGGATCGAGAGTAAAAGAAGTGTAAATACAAACAGAAGTGATGTAAATTATGTACTCTGAGACATAGGCTAAAATTACAAGTTGATGGCTGAGGTTATTTATTTGTGAGAGTGAAAAGACTGTATTACCAGTTTAGCACATATTGATGGTTACGATCCAGTGTCTTCTCGAGTCATGAAAGTAGATGCTAATATGGGTTGAGGAAGTAGAACACTTCCTAAAGTGATGGTAAGACTAATGAGAGTTAGAGAAGCTGTGTACAACCAAAGCTGTTGAATATGCGAGGATGACAGTGATACAACTAAATGCCTTGTGTTTCATGTAAGTGGATGGTCCAGAACTGAAAATGATAGGCTAGGATAATATTTGTCCTTTTGTTGTCCCATATACTACTTCATTGATCAATCTTGTGGATTTATGCAGATTCATTTGAGGTGTTTGTATCTTTGAAAAACAATCCAGTTGTCCTCATTTTGAAGTGATATGTCAGCTGATAAAATTGAAATTTATTAGCCATTACATCATTTGTAGTATAATAAAATAGCCATTCTGGCATTGGATTTCATATTTGACCTTGTTTATTTCTTTTTAAACTTAACTTTTCCTGTAACAGTCTTTGGGAAAATACATATATACCACGGATAGCAGAGCTCAGCCCATGAAACAACAGAGTCTACAGTGTGATTTTTTAGCAGTGGAGTGGGGGAGGGGGCAGGGAACCCAAAGAGCTTACAAGAAGCTTGAAGGATGCAGAGTATCCCCATTACTGAGATTTTATTAGAGGCAATTTTATGTAAAGATACTATAGTCATTAAACCATGTTTGTAAGGGAATACAATGTTTTCTTCAATAAATCACCAGGGGAAAGAAAGAGAAGTATGCTAGAAAAATATATGGGAACAGAACAAGCTTTATGTCTTAAGAAATAGCACACTTCCATACCCTTTGGGTGGATATATCTGTTGTGTAGTTCATTTCCCTCTGACTTAGCATGCCAAAGGTCAGTGTGCTCTTAGATGCAAAAATGTGTTTCTCAGACAAGGCTGTTGCTGATATGTATGTTTTAGCATTTTGGAGATTTTCTTTATACATATATACATATACATATAGTTTATATATATATATATAATTTAAATTAGAAACAATCATATTTTGCATATCAATCCCAGTTCCCTGTCCCTCCCATCTTCTTATGCCCCTGAATAACTCCCTCATCCCATCCCCCATCCACTCCCCAGGGAGGATGAGGCTCTCCATTGGGGATCATCAAAGTCTATCTCATCATTTGGGGCAGGTTGGCTGCCCCAAATGTGTATCTAGGCTGAGAGAGTATCCTTCCATGGGAAATATTTATAGAATAATTTATTCTATAAATTAACAAGTCTAACTCACTAATTTTCTGTCTTCTATATACTTTAAGATGTAATATTGAAATTTTTTAGGTAAAACAAGCTCATTTAGAATCTTTAGTAATAAAATGACATGTGTTTTCTAACTTCAATAATGAAATAAGAGCAAAAGCTTTGAAGTCAACATTAGGGTCTTAAAAATGGTCTACCACTTGCAAGATTTTCAGTCTTGGCAGAGGAAATACAAAATACTATATTTCTGTTGATACTGGTAAAGGGGTTGTTGTTTTATTTGTTTAGCTATTGAGCTTAAGTAGTAGCAGATGAGCTGGGGAAGATTCTCAGCAAGCAGCTGAAAATGGGTCTTTGAAAGTAAAGTTACACTTAGGAATGCAAATTGGGGCTCGTCTACAAAGAGGTGACTTTGCTGTGATAAAAGGTGGTGTTTTAATGATTACAGAGTAAGAGAAAAAGTAGAATCAATGATTCAGAGAAATTAATGAACCCAGCTGCCCTTTCTAATGTTTTGCTTACGGATTTGACCTGTTGAGAGACATTCACAAGATGAGAGGCTTGGAAGTTTCAGGCCTGCATTCCCACACGAACACATGAAATATACAAAGACAGGCCCAAAATAAGTTGTAAGAGTGGACAAATCAGTGTCTACAGCAATAAAGTTTATGACTCCTAAAGTCAAGTCATATTCATAATGGCAGGGCATTTTGTAGCATTTTTCTTGACTTGGTGCTGCTACCATCCTAGCATAGCACGGTGTGTTTGGAACTGGCTCTCTTCCTAGTGGAGAAGGAACATAGCAGAGCATAGATTTTGGTGATATGGTCACGCTCAATAGTAATGAAGGCTACTAAGTCATCCCTTAGCATAGTGGCCATGTGGCCAGGTAAAATACTGTATTTCAAAAAGGAGGAGTCAGAGGAGATATGGAGGATAATGAGCAGTCCTTGCATATCAATGGCTATGATGATGTTATATACAGAGTTTTAAACACTATAATATTTCATAAAATGTGAAATTAAATATTTAATCATTTTATTACACATACCAAGTTGCCTGTCACTGATTTCTGCTGTTTTTGTATGAGAAACTAAATATATTCAAGAAAGATATAAGTAAATTCTCTTGACCATCTTTCCAGAAGAATCAGAAACATTTGAATTTTTTAAAGTTGATTGCCATTTATAAATCATAAATACTGGGTTATAAAAGTGTCCTACAGTGGACCTCTACTCCATGTCCCAAGATTCTTTTCATTATATGATCAGAAGGTAATAATATCTTTGTTGTAAAGAAATATGTGAAGTAAAATGTGTCTCTTCTTGCTCAGTGTTGGTTAAAGAAAAAAAAAATAACAGGCTTTCATAGAAAGGAAACAGTCTTTTTAATTCAAAACTTGTTCAGGTGCTATTTTGTAAGTTGGTTTTTCTTTATACTGATAAGAAAGGTAACTGATGTGTGAATTTAAAGTCATCCAATTTGTTAAGCAAGAAGCTTAAAGACTACCAGTAAGACTAAATTTGACCATATTTCTTTTTTATCACAGGGACTCTGCAATGTTCTCTGGTAACTAATATACAACAATAAGCAGTATTTCATAAAGGCCAGTGCTAACTCATCTGGAGCATGAAAGAACTTTGTTGTGGGTGCTACTTTTTACAGAAGACCCCCATGGGCTGGAGATGTAGCTTAGGTGGTAAAATAGTTTTTCTATCATACATACACAAGATCCTGTGTGTATATAAGCAAGGTGTGGTGGTGCATGCCTGTGATCTCAGCTCCTAGGAGGTAGAAACCAGGGATCAGTTCTAGGTTATCCTTGGGTACATAGCGGGTTTACAACAACCTAGCTATAGACCCAGTTTCAAGATTTAAAATTAAGAAGCATTTATGGCTCTTGCAGGAGATCCGAGGTTCAATTCCCAGAACCCATATAGCAACTTACAGCTTCTGTGGCTCCACTTTCAGGGGTTCTGATACCCTCTCTGGCCTCTGCAGGTTCCAGGCATGCTTATGGTACACATACATATATGAAAGCAAAATATTCACAAATATAAAATAAAAGCATATTTTAAAGTACTTCTGTTAAATGTTAAGTATATATGCAATTAAGAGCACTGAAAGCTTTATAACAGAAAAATACTTTCACTTAAGATGTAAATACCCTCATTATTTAACACACTACTTTTTTTTTATTTTAGTCCTCAACACATTCTCTATGTGGAGTAGATAAAACATTTTATTGTGTTTTTCCTATTGAAGCTACTGGTGGTATCTGCTTTAAGTCTTACTTCTTCTATAGACACTGTCAATTCTGAGGCATAAAATAATTTTCTTTTCCTTATAATTTAAAATATCTGCACATTTTTCTCACAGATTTCAGTCCTCAGAAATGTCTTGTCAAAACTTTTAGACATCTCTAAGTGTCTTGTGAGGGTCCCTTGGCTATTTTGAAGGTAGCTCCTGTTATCTGTATCCTCCCTGAGGGATAAACCCAAGTCCTCACTCGGCTGAAGTTACTGAAGGGCAAACAAGCTATTTTTAAAGCTCTTTTAAAGGACTTTATACCATTACTGAGAACTTTTTGTGGCCCGTTAACCTCCTCAACATGAATTTTGCAGGAACACATTCAAAACATGCCATTCTGCCCCTGCTATCCCCACTCCCAAATTCATGTATCTAACATGTATCTTCATTCCCCAAAGGCTTAATGCATGCTAACAACAGCTTTAAATATCTTAAGTACAAAATCTTGCTTAAATATCTAAATCAAATATAAATGAGGCTCATGGTATAGTTCATCCTGTAACACATCCCTTACCAGTTGTAAGCCTATAAAATGAAACTAATTATATACTTAAAAATATGATGATGATAGGGAGCTGGAGATGTGTGTTAGTAGCTAAGAATACTTGCTGTTCTTCCAGAGGATCTGATGCCTTCTTCTGGCCCTCATGACACTGCATGCATGTGATACACAGAAATACATAGCAGACAAAACACCTTTACACATTAAACAAAAAATTTAAAATAGTCAGTGGTAAAAGCAAGTATAGGATAGACATTCCCATTCTAAAAGGGAATAATGGTAAGGAAAAAGGAGATAACAGGTTCTAATTAAACCTAAAACACATCAGGGCAAAGACTAAATCATGAGGCATAAGAATCTTCATGTCTTGTCTTCTATACACCCTAGGATGGAGGTTGGACCCTGAAGGCTCTAGGCAATCCTGTACCATTTTTCTGTCTATAGATCTCCTGGTTTAGATGACATACCTTTGATTCTCCCAGGCTAACATTACACACTGGTCACTTTCTCAGTCTGGAGTCTGAGTGGATCCTCTACCCTGACAATTCCACTGTATGGTGACCCAAACCCATCCCCCTAGTGGAGATTCACTAGTACAGCTCCCACAATTCTAAATAATATGGAGAGACTTTGCTTGACATTTACAAAGAGATTAATGTTTAACAGGATTTTATATTTGCCCTTTCTATCACTCCAGTAAAAATTATTTTTATTTGTTTACTTATATTTGAGATGGGGTCTCGCTAAGGAGCCCTGGCTGCCCTGGAACTCATTATGTAGACCAGACTGACCTTGAACTCAGAGATATCCTGCTTTTGTCTCCCCAGTGCTCAGATTAAATTCTCAACCACCATATCTGGCTTATTTTTATTTCTAATCAAAGCTAAGGTCTTAAAGTGTGTGTGGGGTGGGGATAGGGGGCAAAATTGGATTGTAAAATGTAATAGTACTCTCTAGAGTAACTGAACTTATAGAATAAATACATAGAATGACTTACAGGCTTTGGTCCAGCTAATTCATCAATGGCTGCCTATAAACAGAATGTCTAAGAATCCAGTAATTGTTCAGTCCACAAGGCAGATGTCTCAGCTGCTTTTCAGTGTACATTGGCATCCTGAAGAAGTAAACTCTAATGCCAGTGAAGGAATGGACTTCATAGTGAGGTGAGAGCAAGCAGGCAAAAAAGCAAAAGCTTCCTTATTTTGTGTCCTTACATAGGCTTCCAGCAAAGGTGTGCCCCAGATTTAGAAATGGATCTTTCCACCTCAAAAGATCTGGCAGAATTAAAGGTGTGTCTTCCACCCCAAACATCAAGATTAGAAGTGTCCCCTTCCATTTTTGTGTTTAGTTACTTACAGATGTGTGAAGAACTCCAGAGCAAAGTTAGCATCTTAACAGCCATCCTTCCTACTACTCTCATACTGGTAATTTTCCATTCTCCTATGACTGTTCTCTTGTTAAACATGATGCAGCCTGACCCTGAAAGAGTCCCAGCTGCAGGCTTATCGTATAGTAAGTTAGCGTCTGCTTGGAAGGGCATTCTGCCTCCATTCACATCCTCCCTTTGGTCCATTCCCTCATTTCTCCACTACTTAAACCCTGTTATTACATTCATTAAAGGAAATTTGATCAGAGTACTGTCTTGTCTCCATCTCTCGCATCTCTTGTCTCTTAATTCTCACTCTGTCCCTCAGGGTCCCCGTCGACTGATCCCACAAGCTGGGGCACAGATGTAGTCAAGTTGACAACCCAGAATAGCCATCACAAGTTTACTTGTCAACTTGACATGCAATCGTATCTCCTTATGTCATGACTAATTCCCAAATGAAAGCAATAACCAGATCATAATTATACCTAACATGATATAACTGTCCCTCATACAACCACAAATATATTATAATGTCCCCTTGAGGGACATTCTTTATTATCTCTTTAAAATAGTTTTTCATAGTTTACCACTTAACCATATTGAGAAATGGATGTCAGTACTAGTTATAAATAACCAAGTTGATAACCTTACCTGTCTAACTTATCCTAGATAAGTCCTACTATCTAGTGGGTGGTAGGATAGGGAGTTTTATTAAAATAGTACACAAAAAATGGTCGAAGAAAGAGCTACATGCAAGCCAAGCTATATGATCTTGAAAGCTTAAAAAAAAAAGTAAAATTGATACTCAGTTTACTAAATTTTGTATGATAGATTTTAAAAATAGATTGTGTATAAATGACTAGCTTTTGTCAAAACTGCTATATATTGGTATAAGTAATATTTATTTTCCTATATGAACTGGGGCACTCCCTATTAAGAACTTTTTTATGCAAGCAGAGCCTTCAATAAAGCTTTCCTATCCATTAATCTTAGAGCAATTTAAAATGTTTTTTTTTAATTGAGACTGTTTTATCAACTCTACTCTTATTAATTCCCTAGTAAAAATCCTTAGAAGAAAGCCATAGTGATTTTTCAGACTATTGGGATTAATTCTTGAAGATGAGAAGAAACAGTATTTAACTAATGTAAAATATTATAGATGACTTAAGAACATTTAAGGTCTCTCCCAATAATAGGAAGTAAACATCTTGGGAAATATGACAAATTAGAGCATCCAATATTTGCCATAGGACAAATTCAATTAACAGAACTCTATCTTAATATTTATGAAACTTAGGAAAACTTGAACAGCTGTATGTCCAAAATTATTGGAAATATGGTATCTTAGTTTTGAAGAGGAAAGGCTGAATTTTTTCATTAATAAAGGAACAAGTCTTTTTGATTTAATGGTTTAGATTTTTTTTCACATTGATGCTTTGCCTACATATATACCAATGCATCACACACATACCTGATGCCTGCAGAGACCATAAAAAGGCATTGGATTTCCTGGAACTAGTGATGCAGATGGTTATGAACTGCCATGTAAAGGCTGGAATCTTTACCTAAGTCCTCTGAAAGAGCAGCTTTGCTCTTAACTACTGAACCAGCTCTCCAGGATCAGAATAATTCTTAAGATGAGGTTTTTGCTTTATTAATGATACTCTAGAGTATGCTTGAATAACACTTTTTGATAAATTGATGACATATAATTTTACTCATTTGATCTCTGTCATGCTGGTTTGCCGTTGAACACTAAGAAGGCATACACAATCTTTTATGACATACCTGTATACCTGTTTACTTCTTAGATTCTGGTCGACCACTTGTTTTGCTACACTTTGGAATTAGAAGGAGTGTCAAGTACACAGAAGCCAGAGTCATCTTGGCCAGATGGTGTTTGGTACAGATGGATGGTTAGTTGTCATGCAGATCTCCTAGTTGGTAACTTGTTGCTGCCATCTGACTCAAAGAATCCTTCACACACACTGGCTGTCAAAAGCATCTTCTCTTCTGTCTGTTTTAGCTGTCATGTCTGTGCTCTGTACAGAAGTGTTGACAAGACATTACTGTTGTACATTTTCAATGTGGTTGTTAGTGAGTTTTCTGTTTGCAGGGTCTTTGATAGTACTGGAATCCACTTGCTTTGTAATTGTATATTTTTGAATACTGTGACTGTGCATTGTTTTTTTTTTTTTCCTGATCTTTTAGAGAGATTTTATGCTATTTGTTTATTCATAATTTGATTTTTTTTTAATGTAGTAAACTTGTTTTACTTACTTTTCAAGCATCAAAAGCCAGGTCATTGTCCCTCCATTCCTTCAGGTCATTTTTGAAGGCATATCTATTTCTCAACTAATTCATTAACAATTTAGTTAGCTTGTTATTCAGTTAATATATACGGAGCATCTCAGTATAAGCCAGATATTATGTGATACTAGAGATTACAGTAACAAATATTCTCTTCCCATCAGATATGTAGACAAACTAGAATATTATAGATATCATAACTAAATGACAAGTACAGGACATGCTCTACTATTTGTGCAGTTACACTTAAGCAGATTTGGCATTAAAATACATTTTCATCTGGTTTAAGAAATAGTTCAAGACTTCTGTGTGAAATAGCCATTGATATATTAACTTTCCCAGCTATTGAATACATTATTTATTATAATAAGTTATAAGCAGATGTGCTGAAGTGTGTCTTTAAGCTAGAGAGAAGAAGATGAAAATTAATTGACAGACGTGTTCTGAGTTGGTTCCAAATGAACATACATGGTCTTTTGGTTTCTTCACTAAAATTGGGGAGGGAGCATAATAGATGAAGAATGGGCTGAGACTTGAATAATTTAGACATTTATTCTCAGCCTATCTCTAATTAGCTAAATTTTTAAAAAATCTTGTTACTTGTTCACTGAACAACAATAGGATTTATATAACCATTGTGATAATAGTGAAAATGAGGTAGTTATTGAAATTACTGATGTTTATGAAGAATTTTGAGTTCTTTGAATTAAAATGTTCTATATGCATAAAATATATTTAGATGACCTTAACATATTGCTGACTCTCCCACCTCAGGAAGAATACATACATAGCCCAGATAATTTTAAGGTTATTAAGAATTTACTGTATCATTTTTGTAGTCAGCTTACCACACTCATTCCAGCAGCTTGGATGCCAATGTATGTAAAGAATAAGATATCTTATTCCAGGAAGCTTGGTTCTGTATTAGACTTGAATGTCTAGGGTTTGGTATCTAGGGCTTGAATTTTATAAGGCTGAGACTCATCATTGGTTCTTTCTTCTGCTTATAATAATCAGCATATATTTAACAGCATTTGTAGAGTCCTATGGGGGAATGTCAAGTTATATAAGACTGCCCCCACGCAACAGAGAAAACTAACACGCCCGTGTGGTTACTTACCTGCCCTGTCAGTTATTCACATTTGAAGTATCCTGTGTATAAAAGTCCATCTTTTATTTTGAGTGTTATTTTTCTTTAATTTCTTAAATTTGTATTTGAGACTTAAGGAACATAGCTTTATTTATAAAGAACTTTAGTCTTGGGATCTGAAAATAATATAACTTCATTAATTGTGAACTTGTGATTTAGTCAATAAAAACAATTAAATAGTATATACCAAAGGTAGCTGTAATTATTAGGACCCTATTCATATTTTAAGAAATTTATATTTAGTCACTTGTTCCTCCAGTGGTAGAAAGCAGCGAAGGCTTTCATATTATGATTTCTTAAGATAGCTTTTAAGAATTTACTAATTAGTTAATTGTGATAAAATAGTTTCAGATTTTCCTTGAAGGTTGGCACATCTATATATGTATACTCCTAATACATATGTCATTTTCATTGTTGTTTTTGCAGCCAATATAATAAAATATAAGGGGATTCTATTACTTAAAATCTATAAATAATATTTTTATATGATAAAAATTAACTCTCATGTTCTTGTTTCTGGCCACTATACTTTTAGAATTTATCTTCATTCTTTTGATTTTCATTATATTTACTTCTAGCTACTTCTTTTTGTGGTTTTGTACTCTAAAATTTAATATCAGTGCTTATTTTAAAGACATAAAAGTTTAAGACTGGTATGTATTTTAAAAGTGTAACTTTAATGCAGCATTTACTTAACCATTTGTGCTTTTTTTCTCATTTACAAGTATTGAATTTCAAATTATAATATTTTTTTTTAACCGAAAGATCAAGAAGACTCTAGACTGAAATCTTTAAATAAGATAATTTTTAAAGGTTGTATAGTGTTCTACTGATATGATATGATAATGATCACAAGTAAATCCCTGGAGCCAGTCAGTAACAGGTAAGTAGATTTTTTTGGTTGCCTGGGCTTCAGGCAGCCCTGGCTTATCAATAGACAGTAAATGGTCTCTTGGGCTAACTGGGTTTCTTTGTCTTTAGACCGAGACCTATGAACAAAGAATACGTGAACAACAAGAACAGCTGTCATCTCAACAAACTCTTATTAACAACCTAAAATCACAGCTACTTAAGGATTCTTGTCGAGGTATTTCTATCTTCCTTTCTTCCTTTTAAAATATATTTATGGAAAGTTTTTAGAGAAAAGGTACAATTTGAGTTTTTCTATTTTTTTTTTTTAATTATTGGTTCTCATGCAAGAAGCATAGTACAGCTATACATCATGTTTGAAACTTGTAAGACATGGGGAAATGGGCACTCATATATTCTATAGGCTGAAACCCTGATTGACAAAACTTCCTTGAAGGCACTTTGCCAATGAATAGCAAAAAGCTTTTTAAAAAGTTTGTGCCTTTGATTGTGAGCCTAGCCTTTAACGGCTGAGCCATCCCTCCAGCCCAAGTTTGTGCCTTTGAGATGAAAATAGAAGCCCTAAGAGTATCTAAGACAATTTGTGCAAGTGCTAGAAGATGTCCATACATTGTATCATCACAACAGATTTCTAGAGATGAAAAAGTCAGAAGAAGCATCTGAGCTTCCAGATACCTGATCATTTACTGTGCCAAGAAAGGTGCAGAAGCTCTGTGCCCTTCCATAGTTCTTGCCCTGTGCATCTCTCCCTTTAAATGCCCTTTGAATGAACCAGTAGATAATCCAAAAAGGTATAGTGAACAACTGTATAGCCAAGGAAAGCAGTGATAATAGTTGTTAACTTACCAACAGGAAATATGTTCATGATATGCAGCAAAGTAAAGACAGTAATATACAAACTATATATAAAGTATTTCATGTGTACAGAAAAGCATTGTTTGAGTTTATATGTAGAAAATAAAAACATAAAATATAAACCACAATGTCAATAAGAGTAGTTCACAAGTGATAAAAATTAGATAGCTTTTTTTTAATAATTTTTAAATTCTTTTTAATTTATTTATGGCTGTCTGCCTGGTTATGTATCTTTGTCACGTGTGTGTGCCCTGTACCCACCAAGACCAGAAGAGGGTTTTGGATCTCCTGGAGCTGGAGTTGATAGATGGTCATGAACCACCATGGGGGTTCCAGTAAGCAAACCCATGTCCTCCAGAAGATCGGCAGGTGCTCTCAACCACTGCACTGTCTTCAGCCTCCAGTTTCTTTTTCTGTTTGTCATAGCTTCCTTTTCTAATGTTCTATAAGCAACAGGGTTTTTGTTTGTTTGTTTTGTTTTTTAAGTATCTTAAACAAGAAATGCATACCTAAAAAGTATAAAAGTTTAATTGGCCTGGGAATGTAGCTGTGGTGGGACACTTAGCTAATGCATCCTGGGCACCATTCACCTCCTCAAAAAAAAAAAAAAAAAAAAAAAAACCCTAAAAATATAACTGTTGATAAAGTAAAATGTAAGGAGCTTAATTAATTCTAATCTTCTGAATTCTGTATTTTTTTTTTACCATTGGCTCATGGGAAAATAAGTGTTTAGTGGGAAGGAAAAACTCTAAATGGACAATTTGCCAAGGTAAATATTATATAAACATTGACTATTATAAAACTAGCGCTTATAATTTATTCTTTTAAAATTATTTAGATTTGGTTTTGTTTGATTATTTTTGTTTATTTGTTTGGTTGGTTTTTGGGTTTTCATTGTTGTTTGGTTGTGGGTTTTTTGAGACAAGGTCCCACTGTGTAGCTCTTGACTGTCCTAGAGCTCACTTTGTAGATCAGGCTGGCCTCAAACTTGCAGAGATGCACCTGCCTCTGCCTTCCTAGGACTGGTATTAAAGGCAGGCGACACTATTCCTGGTTTCATTTTTATTATAACTACCTTTCCAGGGCTTTGAACTGATGTACAAGTATTTTGTTTTGCAGATAACAGTTATGGCTATGTACCTTTGCTTGAAGACAGTGAAAGAAGGAAGAATAATTTGACTCTTGATGAACCACATGATAAAGTGAAGCTAGGAACATTGAGAAATAAGCAGTCAAAGGTAGGAAGTACTGTCAGACTCATTCTTAACAGAGTTAGGCTACACAGACGTACAGGTTATTTAGGCTATATGCTCTCACAATTTGAGTGGGCAGACTATAGGAATAAAGTAGGTAGATAGTATTTTTTTTTTTGCCCTAACATTGCTTCTGCAGAAACCAGCATTAAATGCTGATATACCATATATCTTCCTTGTTTTATCTTACTTAGGCAGTGACCTGCCACTGAAATCTTTTTTTAAGAAAAAAAAATTTAATTAATTATATATGTATGTATGTGTGCACCGTATCTATGCCTTCAGAGGTCAGAAGAGGTATCAGATCTCCTGGAACTAATAAACAGTTGTTAGCCACTGTTTGGGTACAGGGAACTAAACCCAGATTCACTGTAAAAGCAATAGTGCTCTTAACCACTGAGCTAGCTCTCTTTAGTCCCATGTTACTATTTTTAATTTTGTTTATGTGGGTATCTGTATGTGGCTATATGCACATGATTATAGATGCCCATGGAGGCTGGATGTGTTAAATCTCCTTGCTCTGGAGTTACAGTTGTGAGCTATATGAAGTAGGTGCTAGGAACCAAACTCAGGTCCTCTGTAAAAATAGTACATACTATGTACCGATGAACCATTTCTCTCTAGTCCCTTCCCACTAGAATTCTAAACAAAGTTCTAGATCTGTAAACATGACATATCCTCCTAAATAGAATTACTTAATTTAAAATAAAGCTTAAGCTTCATATTTTCTAGTGTTTTTATAAAGATGTGTTTGTGTATGTCTGCACAAACATGTATGCTCTTAGTGTGTATGGGGGTGTGTGCCTGTTACACACATACAAAAGCTAGAAGAGAGTACCAAGTATCCTACACTATTACTCCTTGCCACTATTAAGGTTATTTGTGTGTTTTATGTGTGTGGATGTTTTGCCTTCATGCCTTTGTATATAACACATGCATGCCTGGTACCCATGGAAGTCAGAAGAGATCATCAGATCCCCTGAACTGGAGTTAAGGATGGTTGTAAACCACTGTGTATAGGTCCTGGGTATCAAAGTTGGGTCCTCTGAAACAGCAACAGATGACCTTAACCACTGAACCATCTCCCCAGCTCCAGAGGCAGGGGGAGGGAGGTCTTTCCCTGAATCTGGGGCTTGCATTTTCTGCTAGGCTGGAAGCCAAAAGGACCCAGCAGGCCTCCTTCCACCTCCCTTGGTACTAGGGTTGCAGGTACTGTGTTTGTTCCTTGACTACTAGCAGCAGACCACCATTGCTTATGATTACACATGCACACTCTACTGAGCCATCTCTCCAGGCTCCCTAGTGATTCCCCATCCCCTTGTATCGTGACCATTTAATGAAGTGAAGTTTTAACAAAGCAATAAAACTTTAAACTGAGGTGGATGGTGAGGCAAATGTTACAAGTATTTTTCTTGCCAGCCTGGTCTCTCAGCCACGTCAGCCCCAAATAACATGCATAGATGCTGTATTAGATATAAAGCTGTTGACCTGTTACTATCATTTCTTATTGGATAGCTCTGTCTTAAATATTAACCCATTTCTATTAATCTAATCTAAGTGTTTCCACATGGTCTTATCTTACCGGAGAGAGGATTCAGACCTTTGCTCTCTTGGTTCTACATGTTGACTCCTACCTCCTACCTCTCCCTGAATCCTCCTTGTCTTCTAGTCCTGCCTATCTTGCTTTCCTATTGGCCAATAGGGTTTTATTCATTAACCAATAAGAGAAACATATTTACAGAATGACATCTCCCATCAGTCAAATGATCCTAGGTTTAAATTGTTTTCTACGTTTTTCATCAACTTCCTTTGTTTGGCTAGCTTATTTTCAAAATATTAATAATACTGTGCCAGTTATACTGTATTTGTGGACAGACTGTGGAAAAGGCCCAAAGAAATAAGCTCTGGGTAAGGAGCAAATATAAATTCAGTGATTTTTCATCATTATCCTTGTTACTACAAGAGACATATGTGATGTCCATATTTTAATTCTTTGAATAGCTCATAAATTTCATTTTCTTGTGCTATAACCATTTAATATAAATAAAATTAGGCTGTATTTTAAATTTCTCTTATGTATCTCAATCCAACAGGCTAATGAACACTTGAATGAACAACTGAATATATAAACAAGAAATCTATTCTTTTTTATATTCATATTTATTTTTCTTTTCAAAATGTTTCAATTTAAATTAATTACATCTCTTTCCTCCCTCCAGCCCTTCTTAGCTATCCTCCCTTGACCACTCTTGTGAACCCCCTTTCTCAAGTTGATAGCTTCTTTTTCCTTGATTACTATTACATACTACATATACATATATTTATACATATACACATATATACATATATGAATATGTATAATATACATATACATTTAATATACATATACATATATATATTCCTTGATTTTATATATACACATACATACATATATACATACATACACAGCATGCTGAGCCTATTTTTACTTTTTGTGTGTATATGGTTTCAGAGCTGACCATTCTGAGTGGACAACCAATAACAGAACTCATCCCTGAGAGAGGCTATTTCTCCCTCTTTCATCAGTCATTGTTGCCTCTAGTTCCTTGTCTAGGGGTGGGACCCCACACAATTTTCCATCACAAGTTAACATGTAGGTTGGTCCTGCCATTATTCTGGTCTATTCATACATCCATTTGTAGGAGAGATGTTTCACAGTTGACTCCCTACTATTCTGGTTCTTACAGTTTTTCCATGCCCTCTTCCATTATGTTCCCCCATAGATTCAGGAACAGTGATGTAGAGGAATTCATCAGGGCGGGGCTCCCTACTATGTTGTGGTTTGCTGTGATGGTTTCCATTTGCTGTAGAGAGAAGCTTCTTTGATTTATGGTGGTACCTACATTTACCTGTGGGTATAAGGATAAGACTTAGAATGTAGTAAGGAATTATTCTGGTGTGAGGAAGTAGTGATGGTAGATTCTTTTCTCAGGTCCATGACCTCACTAGCCCCAGGAAGCTGGCTAGATTTCCAGTATCAGGCATGAGTTCCTTCCTTTTGAGTGGGCCTTAAGTCCTATTATACAACTGTTGATTGCCACTGACATGTAAGTGCTCCTTATTGAACCTCTATGTATATCTTGCCATGATGACAATTGTCGTGGTTCATAGGTATTACAGCTGTTTAATTGCATCCCTCCCTTGACATCTTATGTCTTCTGGAGCCAGGGAAGTGAGACCAGAGGAAAAAGGCCTTCAGGTGTGATCCAGCCTGAATTCCAGGTCTGGTGTCCTAAGTATGAGGTGTCTCCAACCCACTTCAACTCCTGAGAGAAAACCAAGGGCTTCATCTGTATTGTTTGGGGAGTCACTTGGACTATCCTAACCAACCTTTCAAAAGGAGGGTCTCTTATAGCTGGGGTTTTGTTAGTGCATGGCTCTGGAGGGGAGCATTGTAAGCCCACATGACTTACCTTCCTTCAGTATGTATGAATATTATTATGTATGTATGCATATATACTTATATAACATGTATAATTTTAGGTAAATATAAAATAGGATTCCTTGATGCTTTCTCAAACAGTCTTGGTGTTATTTGTCTGCTGTTCTCCTCCCTCTGTTGCTCTCCTCCCCGTTAATCCTTTTGCCATTTCATATCACCTGTATTCTGCTACCCACTGCCTCCCTACACACAACGATTCCTTTGTACTTTTTGGTTTCTGTGGTTACTCCATGTTGTATACTCCCTTCTCAAGATTTGAAGCTAGGGACCAAAGATGAGTGAGAACAGGTGGTGTTTGTCTTTCTGGGTCTGAGTTGTCTTTCTCAGTGTAATCTTTCCTAGGTCTTTTCGTTTACCTGAAAATTTCATGATTTCACTTTTCCTACAGAAGATCAGTATTCCGTGGTGTATATGTACCATGTTTTCATTATCTATGTTGTTGAAGGTTATTTAGGTTCAATTTTCTGGCGTTTGTGAATAGGGTGGCTATGAACATACCTGAGCAAGTATCTGTGATATCAGGTCCTTTGGGTATGTGCCAAGCAGTAGTTAAGCAGATCATGTGGTAGGTTTATTTTTAGTTCTTTGAGAATTCTCCATACTAGTTTCCAGAATGGCTGTACCAATTGCCTTTCTGCCAACAGTGAGTGAGGCTTCTCCTTTCTCTATAACTTCACCAGCATTTTTTGTCAATTGTTTTGTTGCTCTTAGCCATTCATTCTGACTCGGGAAGATGAAATCTCAAAGTAATTTCAATTTACACTTTCCTGATCACCAAGGATAACAATACTTTTGAAGTATTCTTACCCATTATTATCTCTTCTAGTGGAAACTGTTTAGATCACTAGTCCATTTTCCACTGGGTCATTTGTTCCCTTGACTCTTTTTTTTTTCTCCAGCTCTTTGTATATTCTTGATTTAATCTTCTGTCAGATATATACTGGCAAGAATTCTCTCCCATTCTGTGGATTTCTTCTCTTGCTTGATTGTTGGATTGTTTTCTTAGCTATGCAGAAGCTTTTTAATTTTATGAGTTCCTGCTTGTCAATTGTTGGCCATAATTCCTGGGCAAGTAGAATTCAACTCAGAAAGTCCTTTCCTATACCTTATAGGCTACCACCTATACTTTGTTCCAGTTTTAGTGATTCAAGTTTCAAATTTAAGGTCTTTGATCTATTTGGGTTTTTGTTTTTGTTTTTCAGGATGATAGATGTCTAATTTCATTCTTCTGCATGTGGACATCAGTTTTTCCCAGCACCATTTGTTAAAGATGGTGTCTTTTTGTTTTGTTTTGTTTTCTGAGACAGGGTTTTTCTGTGTAGCTCTGGCTGCCCTGGAACTCACAGAGATCCACCTACCACTGCCTCCCAAGTGCTGGAATTAAAGGCATGTGCCACCACTGCCCAGATAAAGATGCTGTCTTTTCTCATGTATGTTTTATGTTTTTGTCAAATATCATATGACTGTAGTTAAGAGTACTCATGTTTGGGTCTCTGTTTTATTCTATTGGCTTCCATGTCTGTTTATGTGCCAGTATCATATTGTTTTTTATTACTTTAGCTCTATACTGTGCTTTTAAGGATAACTTAGACTTATTACATATTTGAAAGCTGACTCTATAAAATAATTAGTCTTAACTATTAGTGGCTAATAAAATATTAGCTAGTCAAGCAATTGAAATTAAAACCTTGTGCATTTGTATATGTATTGATCTGTACTTAAGAAGTTATAATTACATTCACATTTATATAATACAGATAAGAAAACATTTCTTAGGAATAGACTTTGAAATATTTTGTTATATTAGGTTTTTCTCTTTTTCAAAATGAAATCAGTCCACATTTAGTTGCTGTTTTGTAAAAGTACACATCTGCATGATGAAAGCATAGAGGAATGGGTAAGATGTATATGATGGTTGATAATACTTAAATAAAACTAATATATTTCTAGAAGTTACACTCCTAATCAGTTGACCTTGTTTCTGTATGAATTAGTAAGTTAACAGAAATGACTTTAAACAGTAAGAAAAGGATTTACTACTAGCCACCTAGAGTCCTTTTGTCCTTTTGTCCTTCTGTCTAATGGATGACTTAAAGATTTGTTTGCTTTGAACTATTTCTGTTAGAATGTGCAGCGAGGAAAGGCTGTTGGACACTTTGGCAAGTAGCACTTGTGTAGACAGCTGGAGAAATGAGACATGAAGCAAAGGAATGAGAGATTCATGAGGAAAGGCCTTTTTAGAATGTTTGACCTAAGAAACTTAAAATTGAGTTAGAGGTTTAGCTCTGTGGTTGAGTGCTTGCCTATATGCATGCATCCAGGGTTCAGTCTCCAGGACTGTGATCACTCAACCAATCAACAGAAATAGTATTTATAGTTCAGGCTGTATTCATGCTATTCCCATACAGAGACTGCAGGAATCCGTTTTCTTCTAAAAAGGTCATTAAAAGGTCAAAGCAACAAGGCCCTATCATTAGCTAACACTCAGTATTCTACTTAGAGTTGAAAGAATGTGCCTAATTTAATTTAGTAACTGGGTTTCATCTCTTGTCCATCACAGTAGTTACATATCTTTTACAATGTCTGTCATATAATTAGTTACCCTAAACTTACTAATAACAGCATAAAAACAAGTTATTTTTTCAATTTCTGTGTATCAGAAACTTAGGAGTGACTTCGCTGGGTAGTTGTGGCTCATGATTTCTCTTGTGTTGAAATCAAAAGTAGGCAAGGGTTGCAGGCTGAAAGCTTCACTTGGAGGATACACTTCCAAGATGGCTCACTCACATAACTTTTGGCAAGAGGCTTTGCCATATGGGTGTCTACTCATAGCCTGGCAGCTAGCTTTCCTCCAAGTAAGGGATCCAAGAGTAGAGTGCAAAGTGCCTTCTGTGACCTAGTCACTAGTCACATACCTTTACTTCCACAGTATTCTGTTCTTCTAAGTATCACAAGCACTGTAGGTTATAGACGGTAAAGGAAAATGCCAATGGTCTGGGGTAGGGGAGAGGGTTAGTCCCCCAATCAAATGATTCAGTTTCTGAATCCTATGACTACACTCAGAAGGAAGAAATACCATGGCCTATGATTTTAAGAATTTGAAAAATTGTAACATGAATATAGATATTTAAGAGAATGTTAATGGGCAGTGCTTGGAGAGTGGGAAAAAAACCAATTCATGTTGTTACTGATTTTTTATAAGCAATTTTAAAAATTGAAAAACTTATAAACAATAAATGAAATGATGTGAAAATGCACCTTGCTCTTCCATCCCCCATCCCCATTGTGTGCACATGTATGTGCTATGAGTACTTGGTAGTTTTTGCAGCATAGAGTTCCAAATGCTACCACAATTCTAACCAAAATAACATGGTCAGGTCTATCGCAGAAGTACCCTATGGTCCTGGTACCATTTCTCTATTAGTTTGCATTCTTTTGCCATGATAAACACCATGGCCAAAAACAACATGAGGAGGGAGGGATTTATTTCATCTTCCAGTTGTAGTTCATCATGAAGGGGAGTCAGGGCAGGAACTCTGGACAGGAATCTGGAGGAAGGAAATCAAGCAGAGAACATGGAGGAGCATTCCTAATTGGCTTGCTCTTCATGGCTTGCTCAGTATGTTTTGTTTGGTTGGTTTTTGGTTTTTGTTTCTTGTTTTTTTTTAACAATCCAGGATCCCCTGACCAGGTATGGCATCACCCACAGAGAGCTAGCCCCTCGCACATCAGTCACTTCAAAAAATGTCTACAGTCTAGATTCACTCCCCTAAGGGACTCTAGTTTGTGTCAAGTTGACAGAAACCAATCAGCACAGATTCCTGAAGTTTTTATGTCGGGCAGTTTTAACAGACTGTGTAAAATTGAACACCAGTAAGCTTTCTAGCCTTCTGTAGTTTATAGAAGAATCTTCTGTCGATAGGTCTAGGCCTTGGGTGGCATCTTCATGTTTGTATTGTATGCATTTACATACTCTGGACCTCTGGTTGATTTCCAGCTTACAGATATCTAAGTATTGGGCCCCATACCTTCCTTCAGTACTTTAGAAATTATTTTCTGTTCCAAGTCTCTTAAACTGCATTTTTTTATTTAAGTTGCTATGTATTCTTGTCCAGGTTTTGTATCTAGAGAACATAACATACTATTTATCATTTCAAC
Organism: Cricetiscus sungorus; assembly: GCA_030556225.1. Classification (NCBI taxonomy): domain Eukaryota; kingdom Metazoa; phylum Chordata; class Mammalia; order Rodentia; family Cricetidae; genus Cricetiscus; species Cricetiscus sungorus. Next base: position 3,307,005 of record JANBXA010000372.1, read on the forward strand.
ACAACTTATAATTCAGACTTTTCAACAAGACATTAATCACCAATCAGACAGTTAGAGCTGATTTATTTTGTCTCAGCATAGTACTTTACATATGCTAAGAGAAGAGGTTGGAATAAAAATTGAGAGTTACTCAAATGTTGAAAATATTTAACATTTAATATTAAACAGGCAATGGTGGTTGCACTACCATTTAATCCCAGTGCTGGAATGGCATAGGCAGACAGATTTCTGTGAATTCTAGGGTAGCCTAGTATACAAATTAAGTTCCAGGACAGCCAAGGTTACACAGAGAAACCCTGTCTTAGGATGAGGGGGAACTGTCCCTGTGTCCTGTTAATGCTCACCTTTGTCTTTCCCTCTTTTATTACACAGAAGAGGTAGCTATAGTTGGTAAACAGTGGTACATGCCAACTTGGGGCTTATAGCAAACTGAAGAAAATGTGTTTTTATGTGGACAGTGTTAGAAAGTCCTTGCCTTTTCAGTGTAAGCAAATGTCCCATTGTAAGGGTAGAACCAGTTTTATTTTTATTCAGTCATTAATGTTCAAAGTTTTTCCAGAGTTACAGAATTAAATATCACAAATTCTAAGAAAAATGTTAAAATGTAAAGCTTTTTAATAAGTTCCTTAAATTTAAATTAGTATAATACATATATGCAACTACACACACACACACAATTTTTAGAAAAAGAAAATGAGAAGTGGCATCTTTCCTAACATTCAAGCAAATTTGAGTATGCTTAATGTAGCTCTCTTTTTTCCCCTTATATCCCCAAATTGTCCCTTTTTCACATCTCCCCCTCCCCTTATTAATTGTGAAACCTGCAAAATGGAATTGGCATATTCTTTCCAGTCTTGGTTTCTCATGCTAAATAATGAAAAGGCTGGTTTTTTCTCACAGCCTCAATAGGTAACAAACAGCCGCTCCCTCCCCCTGTAAAGCAATCTAGTTTCTCTTACTGTCGTGTTAAAATCTGTCATCCTAAAAGCTCTCCACATTTAGTTTGAATGTATTATTTTTCAGTGTTATAGAACACACCTACATTCAGTTTGTTATATTTTGGTTTTGTTTTATATTTTCTTCCTTGAATGCTAGGAATCCAGCCTCATGTGCACAACATGGCTGAAAAAGGAAAGCTTTTAACAGTTGTGGGTATTGTTCTTTGTAATACACCAATACTTGATAAGAGGCAGTTTCTTTTTTTTTAAATTTTATCAGCATCTGTGTTCACACACATCTCCAGGTCAGAGAACAACATGCAGGAGGAGTCTGGATCAAACTCTAGTAGTCAGGCTTGGTGGCAGGTGCCTTTACCTCAGGAGCCATCTCACTGACCCAGGTTCTTAAACTTGTCTGAAGCCAGTGAACGTCTCACCTACTTAAAACCCAGTGGTCTGTCTTTCATTTTGACTGTCTTTTTACTCATGTTGTTTTATAACATGAGCTAGCCATTTGGAGATTATGGGTTTACTGAACTGTATAGATTATAGATCTTCCAAGTGTTGACTTATTAGATAATATTAAAAAATCAAATTTAATATAATCATCAAGCTCACCACAAAAGCCTTTTAACTATTGGGCAGCTGTCAAGCTTACCGTAACAGGTACAACTTTTCCAAATTTTAATTCTCACTTGAAAGCTCAAATTTTATTATTGGCAACAAGTCTTGTCACTTGTTTTCCTTAAAGTGACAGGCTAGCTTCATTTGCTTTTGAGAAAATGTCTGAATAACCATAGCCTGCGTGTCATTCATTCTTTGAAGTGAAAATAACATTCTATTAAAAAAAAAAGTGACTAGTTCAGCTTGCAACTCAAACATTATACAAGTTTTTTTCCCCAAGACAACCCTTGCACTTCAAGATAACATCAGCAGTTTCAATCACAGTTGCTTTTGTACCATCAGTGTAAATGCCAATACAGTAAACACTGAAAATACCATCTCAATGCTGTTGTGAGAATAGTTTAGCTAATAGATGCCATTATGTAAGTCTAATCATTAACCATTTTGCAGATGCCAAGAGAAAATGTAGACCATGTCAGAGAAAAATGTCTTTATTAGCTGTAAAATAGCAAGCAGCAAGAATATGTCTGCCTTGTTCCCACCTGTGCAGGGCAGGAGGAGGTATACCTAGGAGAGCCCAGATGGATGGCTGCCTGTGATCATGTTAGTAGAAAGGGATGTTTAGCTTAGGGAGTCCGAGCACTTTTTGACATGCTCCAATTCACCTGGTCTTTCATATTAGCTCTCTGTAAACATGGTCCTAAAAATGCTCAAATAAAGAATTGTCAGAGCCTGTTCTTCTTGACATGTGCAAGGATGCCCAAGGCCTGAGTTAGACATCTCTTTCCAATTGCAGATCCTTGAAAGGATCTTGGGACTCTCAGGGGTCCTGAATTCTATATTGAGACTCACTGGTTAAGACAGATTATAATTTCCTGTTAGAAAATCACTTTTATCTTTTTCTCAGTAAGAAAAATACTAAGAATATTCTATCATTTATTTCTTCAACTTTAAGAATACTTGGTCACAATGTATTCTCATTGTTCCTTTTCACATTTATTGAATAATTTTTATATATTAAATGATACTTATAAGTTATTTCCAGGTACTTCTCTGTACCCATTGTAGTAAGTACATAGCACATGCCGATTTTTTTTTTTTCTGTAATCTAGTAGAAGTGTGGAGACTAGGGGTGTGTAGCTCAAGGGTAGAGTACATACATGCTCAGTGGACACAGTCCTGGATTTAGAAATGTATGTAATGGGACAGCAAGGTGCTCAGTGGGTAAAGATACTTTCACCAAATCTGATGACCTGAGTTTGATCCTCGGGACCAACTTAGTGGAAGGAAAGGATTACCCTGGCATGCATGCACATGTCTCACCACACACAATATGTATAAATTAATGTAATAAAATTTTTAAAAGAGAATGTATATATATCAGAAATGAATAGCAAAGAGTCACTTAGTTTTGGTTAACCACAGGATCTCCAGCACTTTTCCTAATGTGGTATTTTGACATTTTTTTAAGGGCTTTGTAATCCCTTCAATGATGTTGCTAAAATTTGAAGGTTCACCCAAAATTTTATTTGTACCTAATATACATTATACACTGAACTCTCCTGTTTTACAAGGCTTATGTTATGACAGCAGACTCGCACTGAAAGATTCTTTCCTTTGTCATTAGTCATATTTCCATATTCTTTGTAAATTTTTAAATATTTTTTATTTTGTATTTTGAGCATTGTTTTATTAAATGTAAAATGCAAAAATGAATATTATTGCTACTAAAAGAGTTGGTATCTTTTATTATTGCTACTAAAAGAGTTGGTATCTTTTATTATGTCACTGTTTTTAATTGCCCAAATAAAAAAGAAATATAGAAATATTAACATCTAATGTACATTTTCCATTAACAGTAGAATAAAGCATCAACTCTGGGTTTTTTATTTCTTCTGCATCTACATAATTGAAATCATTTCACTTTTTTTAAAAAAGTTTAATTCACAAAATAATAGTCAGGTCTCTGAAACTCGTCAGTTTCTATTATGTGTGTGTGTGTCTTGCCTGCATGTGCATCACGTGCATGCCTGGTGCTGGTCACACTGCATCTTCACTCAGGAAACAAGGAGCAGTGAAAGCTGGTGCTTTGTTCTTCTTCCCATGTATTCAGTTTCTGAGCTCAGCCTGTGAGATGGGAGAGCACATTTAAGGTGATTCTCTCCTTAGTTTCTCTGGAAACACCCTTGTTGACACATCCAGAGTTGTGTTTCCAATCAAATTGATATTGTAGGTGAATCATCACAGTACTGTGCATATTAAATTATAGCTAAAGGGTTTTCCCAGATAACTTAAAGGGAGCATCTGGGAGAGGGGTATGAGAAATCTTATAAAGTGGTTACTAAGTTCATAGTTTCTATTTTGCATGAGAATTCACCTCCAGGAATAAATATTTATACTCCTTAAGAAGGTAAATTAAGGGGCTGGGGAGATAGATGGCGGTGCACTTGAGAACACTGGCTGCTCTTCCAGAGGACTGGGTCTGATCCCCAGCACCCATGTGGCAGTTCACAACTCACTTGTAATTCTAGTTCCAGGAAATCCAGTGCTCTCTTCAAAGGCTCCAGGATGTAGTGCACAGACACACAAATAGGCAAAACACCCATACATATAAAATAATAAAATATTTTTAAATAAAATCAGATCAGAAAGATGTATAGAGAATGTAATGAAAAGTGAAGGACTTAAAAGATTGGGATAATAGAAAAGTCTTCAAGGTGATGTTAGTAGATTTGAAGTCATAATAGTTATATACAGATGAAGTATTTTTAACTTTTTAAAAGGGTTTTTTATTGTAGCATTGAATTGATAGATTATTTTTGGTGGATTTATATTAAACCAGAACCCTGTAAAGAACTTGGAAGTAATTAGGGTGTTTAATTTTATTTTTATATTGTTTATTTTCCTGCCATTTCCTTCAGAACACTGGGATGAATCCCATTCTGCCCTGGAATTGTTCCCACGCTGGCAGTGGGTTTGCCTAGCACACTGTCTCGTGTGCAACAGACCAAGCTCTTGGTATTTTGCTCCTCTTCTGTGCTGTATTTTCGGGGATGTTCGTGATGAGACAAGAGGCATAGATTCTCCATGTACATGAATTTGTGCAAATTAATTACAACTCCCGGATTTTTATGCTTTTATTACCTCATTGCTTTCAGCATTTATTTTTATTTTTTTCTGGTTCTATTTTCTGGGTCTTAATTCTCTTGAGTGTTTTGCCTTCTCCTTAGTTCAGTTAAATCTGATACTTGACATCGCCATGAATTTTGTTCCACTATATCTGAAGATCATATGGAAATATCCAGCCTCAGTTGGTCTTCTAATATTTCTTTAAATTTTTTTTTTTTAAATCTATATGAAAGTACCTTGTTTTCTGTTTCTTTTTCCAACTCATGTTTCCTTTTTTCTGTGTTGAGTTTTACCCAGTTCACATTTATAGTCTCATAGTTTATCATCCTTTTTCAAACCCTCCCTTTCCCTTTGGCATGTGTTTTAATTTACATTGCTCAAAGTGATAGTAGATCTGTAGCATGGAACTGGAATCCCTGAATCCTTGTACTGAGGATGCTAAGGCAGAAGGGACCCTGGCTGGGAATTGAAGACCAGCTTGGTCTATACAGCCAATTCCTAGATAGACTGTCTCTAAAAAAAAAAAAAAAAAAAAGGAAGAAGAAGAAGAGAGAGAGAGGCCAGACATGGTAGCTCATGCCTTTAATCCCAGCACACAGGAAGCAGAGGCAAATAAATCTCTGTGAGTTCAAGGCCAGCCTGGTCTATAGAACGAGTTCCAGGACAGCCAGGACTACACAGAGAAACTTTGTCTTGAAAAACTACCCCCGCCTCAAAAAAACTAGTTCTCTTCTTTCTGTTTTAAAAGAACAATCTTCTTGAACATAATTCAGAAACGATATGAATTAGTATTGACTCCACTGAGTTGTCCACGTTTCTAAAAAGTAAACTATTTTTGCATGCAAGGACCCCAACTAAAGTTCAGAGGAAATATTTTATGCAAAACTGGCATAATGTGACAGTCATTGCTATGTATATCACAGAGAACTTATCCCCTTTATTTAAAAGTAGTTTTCTAGGGCTGCAGATAGAGCTCGCTGGTGGTAAAGTACTTGCCTAGAATGCTTTGAGGTCATAGGCTCAATCCCCAACAATAAATAAGTGAAAATAAAATTAACGTTTTAAGGTTTAGTTTACTTAAATATGAGAGAATATACAAATACTTTCTTTTTATGCCAACTATAACAAAGGTAAGATTTGTCTCGAAATGTAAGCTGAGCCATACCTATAATTCTAGCACTTGGCAAGCTGAGGTAGGAGGATAAGTTCCCAGTGACATACTTAGCAATGCCTGTTATGTTACTCTGGCATCTCTTTATACACGGCCTGGGTTAGCTTTGAATCAAGATCCTCCTGCCTCAGCTTTCCAAGGCTAGGATTACAGGCGTGGCTCAGTTTATATTTCTTCCTTAGAGGCTTGATATCTAGTACTTTCTGAAACACATTTTCAGTTACCTTTTTTGTCTTTTTTACAGTGTTAGGGACACAACTCAGGTCCTGAGCATGCTAGGCAATGGCTCTATCATTGAACCACATGCCTAGTCCAATTTTCCACTATCTTTACAAGAAGAATAAACTGGATTTTAGACTAACAGAATAGTAGCTGATGTTTTCTTTTTCCTCATTAAGTGTTACCAAATACTCTGGCTCTGACATGCATGTTTATATGATACCCACCTATGAAAAACTAATTGGTTAACACTAAGGTTATCCCACTCCACGCACAAAGACATTTCAGGATCACGGGTTTATCTTAATGGGTTCAGTATGAGGGCTTATCTCTATGTAGAGTGAATATGACATGTAAGCCTTTCTTTAGCATTTACTTCACTAGTTACATATACTGGTTGCATAGAGCTTGAAATAGTTCATGCTGTTGTATTTTTTATGACTCAAAATAAATCCATTTGTTGAATGACTTGACACATAAAATCTCTTGAAATGTTCATATTTCTCTTGCTTTCTTACTTGAAATTAAGATAGTTTCAGTTTCCTGCAGTGGAAAATCCTCTTAGTAATATTTGAGACTCAAAGGAAAAATACAAGTTACATGTTTCTGCTGTTAAGTTCCTCTCTAGTATAAACAGCAAACACTAGCCATCATTAAGGAGGCTAACATGAAGGCAAGATGTGCTGGTGCATGCATACATATAACCCTGTAGTTGGGAGGTGAGACAACCTAAGATGTGTAAGACAATCCCATCAGATGGCAGGGGGTGGGGGGGCCTGCAGGAGGGAAAACATTAAAAAGAAAGTCTGTGTTGAGTAAAGTGTTGAAGTTGCCATCAACTACATTAGTCCTAAATCCTTTCAAAAATAAATGATTGTCTCCAGAAACTTGTGTCATATTGTTCCAGTGGAAAATGGCATTAGCATGTTGTGCCCATTCTAACTTTACCCTACCTCAGAGCATCTTCAGAACCATACGTGTTTTTATCTTCTAGTCAATGTTAAGTTTCCTTTTTAAATTCTTCATTGAATGCTGGGGATTCTAAAGTTTTCAGATGAGGGATGGAGATGGTGGCACACAACTTGTAACCCCAGCCCTCTGGAGGCTAACACAGGCTGGTCTCACAGACTACACAGTGAGTTCCAGGCCTTTTTCAAGGAGAATATTCACTTACCACATATTAACAGATGTAGTATGAATGGTAGAAACTGCAGGGTACTCTTGATGTGGTAATGCTTTTTTCTTTAACAATAATAATAATAACAAAACTAGGAAAAGATGTATTTTTTTTTATCCTAAACTAAAAGATTTTCATTTTTAGATATGTAATAGAAATCTTTGAGTCACCTGAGTTTCCCCTTGCCCTGTTAGTATACCCAGTGTTTTTTTTTTTCATATTATCAAACCTAGACATCAGGGAAGGTTGGCACCAGTAATTTTCTAAATTAAACAAAATTTTATCATTCTTTAATTACCTTTTCTTTCACCCCTTCCCTGTCATACTCTTTTAATACTCTTTTAACCTCAGAAACAGCCACTCTTGGTTATGTAAAAATCAGGGTTTGGAAAGTAGGATATTGTCATTACCACTTTCTGTAATTTATTTTCAGTTTTAGGTTAAACATTGTTTGGGGTTCCTTTTAGTTCCTAGTAAAACTAGTTACTGCAAATTTGTAGTGGCAATTTTTAAAAGGCAGTTGTTCTATTCATGATAATCCCTTTTTATAATTTAATATTAAATGATCAAGCATTTTGTTATCATAGTGTCATCTTTGACTTTTTGCTGTACATTTGATAGTACCATGCAAGTTTTGGTATGGGGCTGAGGAGATGGCCCAACTGTTAGGAGCACTTGCTCCTCTTCGGGGTCTCCGAGGCATCCGGCCTCCATGGACACCTGCACTTATGTCCACAGATACACCTACACATAACTAAAAATAATAAAAGTGAATATTCCGCTAATAGCTAGCGGTGACATTAATTGAATAAAACCACAAGTTACTTAAGATTGGGCTGGCGGGATGGCTCAGTGAGTACACGCACTTGCTGCTAAACATGCAGACTTGAATTCATTTCCCAGGACCCAGATGGCAGAGAGGGAACAGACCCCTGCCAGTTGTTCTGCATGCACACACAAAATAAATAAATGTAAAAATGACTTGAATTTGAATTTAAGAATTATACAGTTTGGGCTAAATTATAATTTATAAGCATATAATATTAGGACTTCTTTAGGTTTCAGAATTTGTTGGCTTATGGCTTCAGAAAGCACAAAGAGCTTACCAGATATGAGGTTTTGTGTATTTTTAACTCTGAGCCACAGAATACATGGCTACAATATGTTCTGTGGATATCAGTTTTCAGTGTCAGAATATATGTAATTCCAGTATAAGCCACAAGGTGGGAGTGAAAGGCAAGGACTTGTATCCAAGCAGCCCAAATACATAATGCATTATCTTTATAAACCTTTTAGATGCTTATTAAGCAAAGCAGGAGCTGTAGTTTGGTTACTTCTCATGTTACAATTGCATTTCTTATTTTTTTTTAAATCTATAACAAAAGACAAAAGCATTGATTTACATATATAGGCCATTATTAGTGAGTATCAAAGGACAAAAATGTCAGAAATATTTTGCTTCCAAGTTTCTGGGTGTAGAGGTGCTTGGTGATCAGAGTAATAATTTTGATTAGCTCGATATGAAAACGTCCTTTAATTACCATTAGTAGAGACAGTAATCAAAGAAATTACTGAAAATACTTTATTTTTTTTTTAATTTTCATTTTCCTTGATCTTGGTTAGAGAAAAAAAGACCTATTGTATTCTTATGTGTATGAAACCGCTTGTACTGTGTATAAGAGAGCACACACACACACACACACACACACACACACACACACACATTGATGTGATTGGTTTTGATTAGGTGAATGTTGTACTGTGTTTTCTCATTTGAATTTGGAAGCATGTAAAATGTGATCATTTCTTTTCATCCTCAGGCGAGAAGACAAGAAGTCTCTTCTGGAAAAGAACCCTCAAAAGACCTCAGCCTCCCTGTACATCACGAAAGGTGGTTCTAGATCCCTCTCTGCCAACTCAAGACTTACAAATATTAAAATATGCAGTATTTTGTATATTTTAAACTTTTTAACAGTTGTAAAAGAAGGATAGTTGACTGTTAAGCACTGGAGTGGACCCACATGTGAAAATGGCCTAACTACATCACAGTTACAAACAAAACTAGACCTAAGAAGCCGAATTCTCAAGAGTCCCCTGTTTCAACAAGCCCTCTATTGTGGCCATATTGTTTGACATGGGTGAATCCTGATATGAACCAGAATGAAGAGTAATTAATACTCTATTTATGATGTTTACAGAGAACATCAGTGTGACATATGAATAAGTAGATTCATATGCAGTGCATTTATGAACTAGACCTTTTATCATTTGCTTTGTGCCTAGCTTTTCAAATATTAGAATTATCTTTAGGACATTTTCTACAAATTTAAATTTTATTTTTAACATTTAACTTTTCTATATTTCTGTGGTTCATAAAAACTATACTGTATATATTTAATTACAATAAAAATCATTTGAAGTTATAACCTTACATTTCAAAATATTGATTTGTTTTTAGGGATAATATAGAGAAGACTTTCTGGGACCTTAAGGAAGAATTTCATAGGATATGCTTACTAGCAAAGGCACAGAAAGACCACTTAAGCAAACTTAATATACCAGATATTGCAACTGGTAAGATTTATCTTATACTAATTATACTGGTTGAAATTAATTTAATTTTTGATGAAAAATACTTCCAAATGCTTATGAAAAATGAATAATCTGCATCTTATCCTTGTGTTTGAACAAATATATGCTCTTAAATTCTATGCTTATAATATAGAATTCTTGCTTTTTCACTGTTTTCATTGTATATGGTGCTATATAGATTTAATTGAATAACCTAATTATCATGTTAGTGAGAAAAAGCATCTTGAAAATATAGGAGATACATCTCTATATTTTTTAGTTGGGGGTCATATTAAACATTAACTCACATGTCATTAAGTAACCTTAAAGCAACACTACTAAATATGAGCTAACTAAAATTATAACATCACATTTGTTCATGACTAAATTCTGCCTGAAATGTCATTAAACACTAGTTATAGTTTCTGATAAGCTACTTCAAGAATAAAAATGTGGAGTGCACATTTACTTAGAACCTGTTCTCTTGGCAGCACAAAATAAAAATTGAGTATAAAATATCACTTAGGAACATCTGTTTTCACACATGTTGGATTTTTGTTTTTATTGAGGTAGGGTCTCAGCCTGCTGTCTGGCTGGCATGGAACTTGCCATGTCAACTGGGCTGGCCTCAAACTTGCAGCAATCCACCTGACAGTGAGTTAGAATTGTAGGCCTGAGCCATATGCCTGTGTGTGTGTGTGTGTGTGTGTGTGTGTGTGTGTGTGTGTGTGTGTGTGTGTGTGTGTAGATACATGTATGTGTGTGCATGTGTGTGTGTAGATACACGTGTGTGCATGCATGCATGTGTGTGTGCAGATACACATGTGTGTGTGTGTGTGTAGATACATGTATGTGTGTGCATGTGTGTGTGTAGATACACGTGTGTGCATGCATGCATGTGTGTGTGCAGATACACATGTGTGTGTGTGTGTGTGTGTGTGTGTGTGTGTGTGTGTGTGTGTGTTGGCTTTTGGGGTTTTTTAACTCACATTTTGGTAGTTGATTCAGTAGTTAAATGTTAATAACACAATGAAAGTAATTAAATCTAACATCCAGACACTTCAGTAAACAAAAGGATAGTCAAACGATCATTTAGAATGATCCATGATTTGGGATATTCTACAGGCAGTTCCCTAGCAGTATGATTAACAGTTTTCACTCTGGGAGATGTTGCAATAATGATGACTAGCATGTCCTTAATTGAAGATTCTTGCTTTTCTGTGGCCTTCATATTATAGCATTAAAAATCATTGATAGCGTAAGTTCTCTTTTTGCCACTACCAGCATTTATTGCCAATAAACGGTGAGGGGGGTAGAAAACAACCTTTGTATATAGATATAATTTGTATATCCCTGCTTGCTTTTTTCCAATCTTCTCAAAAAGAACTCTTAATTTCTCCATCTTAATTTCTGTAATGCCCATGAGCAATTGCTCCTCCACAGAGACTAAAGATAGTAGAAATAAGCAGTTTCACTTAAAATAGGCTAGCTGTGTGTCTAGAATTCAGAAGCTGCTCTTGGAACATCAGCATCTTATCAAGACATTGTAATAGCGGTGCACTCTTTGTTATGCAGAGAACATAACCCATTATCAATTATTTAATACTTTGACCATTTTTAAATTGCATAAGTCTAACTCTTACTATGTATCTGTCAACCTGAACACTGAGTGTTTAACTTCAATTTCTTCCTCATGGATGCTGGTCAACATTATTCTTATGATTTATATTAACTATGTCACAAATAAGTAAAACATTATACTTGAAATATTTTAGATGTGTATTAAAATGAATAAAGCTTTGCTTGGCCCAAACAAAATACAAGATGTTAAATATTATGTCCTGACAATATAGATCTATGCTATCTACTACTGTATATTAGGGGGAAAGAATGAAGACACAGTTTAGAAACATACACCTATGCAGGGTTTCCAGATACATGTGTTGTTACCATGTCTCTCCTGGTCATTCACTCGGGGCAGGAACCCTGGGAAAGAATAAAGGTAGAACTGTGTGTTTAAGCAAATCTCCTAAGGGAGAGTTACTAGTCTAAACTCCAGGTCCTATTTCATTGGCTGCCAAACAAGAAGAATTTAGAATTGGGGTGTAGACGATCATCAGCTCTTTTGTCAGTATTCATGATAATTTGCCAAAGGAGTCTAAACAACCTATGTGTAAATTCAGAAATCTATTTTTTTTTTAATTTTATTCAATTTCCTTACAAAAAATAAGTGTTATTGAAACAAAGTGTAAAAGGTACATGCTCACTGGCTTGTGTCTCTCAGTGTGGTATTGGGGTGACAAGTGATTCATGGACTTTGTTTGATTTTATCTAAGCTCAGACTTCTAGTAGGAATCTTTGATTCTTACTCTTATCACAGGTACAGATTAACTCAAATTACTTTAATGTGGTTAAGCTCATATACCAGCTAGCTGTTCCAAAAAAAGATATCAGCCTACTTCAAACAACTGACTGATATTTCCCTGTTTGCTTTGAAGGGGGATTAGGTCAGCTGTTAAGCAAGTCACTCCAAGCACAGTTCTGCCAGCTTGATTCTCTCTGTGTAGAAGGCAGCGTGTTCAGTTTAATATAACGGCTCTGACAACACTCTGGAGTTGACTACCTGGGCTTAAGTGCCAGATTTAGCATCACTAGCTGCACAGCCTTGGAAGTAGCCATGGAGTTAACCTCTCCATATCCATTCCTTCACATGTAAATTAGAGATAATAATAGTGCCTGAGTTGGCGTTACTTTGAGTATTAAGTGAATTAGTGTACATACCACAGTTAGTGCATGGCACATGGAAGTGCTATCAGTGTTAATAGCCGTTGCCATTAGCAGCAGCTGCAGAGTCTAAAGCATTTACCTTGTTCTCCTGAGAATGAGTTGAGAAGATCTTCCTTCTCAGGTATTGCAGAGCTTTACTCCTGTTTCCTAGCATTTCCTGCCACCCTCAAGTATACTTCCAAGAAAAGTGACTACTTGAGGGTGAATGGACTTTGTCAACCTCAGAGGTCAAAGAAATCCAGCAAAACAATTGAGTTTGGTCTCAGTCACTGTACTGTTTCTAGTCACAGCCAGAAAGTCTAGTAAATGTGGGTTATAATTCTAGGTCCTGTGAGGAAAAGAATACAATATCGTAAGTGTGCCAGGCAGTAGGTGGGATATCTGAGTAAAATAGGGAGCAGAACATGGTTTCAGGTGTCATAGAAACCTTTAATGGGGGAAGAGAAGTCTATTCACAAATATAAGGCTGTTCAGTCCTCAGAGTACCTAAGCATCATGGGAGAGCCATGCAGACAATTAATGTCTAGGTCAGGGTGGGAAGGACAAGTAAGAGTTAGGCGAAGGGCTACGCATGGTAATGCCTATAACCACAGCACTAGCAAGGCCAGGGCTGGAGTCCTGAGACCTTTGGGGTAACGAGGCAGTCTGAGGGAAAGAAGGGGAGAGAGATGTAGATGTGTGTGTAATGCTATAGAGTGAACTCAAGAAGGCGGAGGCATTGCACTACACACCATATCCAAACAATGTGCTGTGGCGACAGAGAAGTGTCGTAAGACCCTAAAGATGAAAGGAATATAAAGACGTTGGCATTTGTTGAATGCTGCTAATATAAACAGACTGTGGAAAGTGCTGTGTGTACCCTGTGCTTAAGCCTGCTTCGTGGGTAAAGTTTTCACTTGTGAATGTAGGACTTCACTAATGACTATTAACCCATTGAATAAAATGCATCGCTGCACCCATAGTGCTGCACATTTGTAATTCCAGCCCTTGGGTGGTGAAGTCAGGTGGGTCAGAAGTCCAGTGCTGACTTCATCTACATTGGAAATTCCGCCAGCCTGAGCTCATGAGACCCCTATCTCAAAGACAAAAACAAACAACCAGACACACTGTAAAGCACATTGGCTTCTTAAAGTGGCATTGTGGAACCTGACTTTGTTTTATCCAGTACCTCAGGGTCATAAACATGGACTGTGCTTCGATAATTGTTGGGTGTTTGTTTGCTTTGGTGCTGTGAAATATAGCTCTTGCTGGCCCTTTATTACACTGTAGCCTTTGTTGTTGTTGTTGTTTTTCTTTTTTTAAGGATTTAATTTTAGCCGTGGGTATGTACATACCCACATGGGTACCCCAGTGAGTACCTGTGAAAGCCAGACATATAGGATCTACTGGAACTAGAGTTATAGATGGTTGTGAACCACCAGTGTGAGTTCTGGCAACTGAACCCCAATCTCCTAGAAGGGCATTGTGTACTCTTAGCACCAAGCCATCTTTTCAGCTCAATACTGTAGTGTTTTCTGAATTCATAAGTCTGCATTTTTGTTTACTGGCCTCCCCCCATACTGCCAGCATTTGCTGGCTTGACTTTCCTTAGCAGCTCATATCTCCATTTAATTTGCTGTGATCCCTGTCACTCTGACTCCTCAGTAGTTCTTGTCAACACCTGACTATAGCCTAAAGATCTTGTTGAAGAAAAGGTTCTAGATGAATGGGTTAAAGCAGCTCTGGTGTCTTCCTCATATCTGCTTGTTAGTTAAAGAGCCTTTCTAAATATAAGAAAATAACATATACACATAGCTTTTCTTTTTTTTTTTTTTTTTTTTTTGAGACAGGGTCTTACCATATAGCCCTGGCTGTCCTTGAACTTGCTATGTAGATCAGGCTGACCTGAAATTCAACAGAGATCCACCTGCCTCTGCCTTCTAAGTGCTGGGACTAAAGGTGTGCAATACCATACCCAGCCATATTCACATGTAATTCCTTAAAGTGCATCCCAAGATGTCAACCTCTTTTTGCCTCCACTCTCTTCTTCTTTCCTGATTTAGTCACTGTAGACAGTGACTAAACTGATTAGAGTTATACCTAGTAACACATTGATATTAGGGGAAATGAATTAACCAATTCATGTAGTAAATGAATGCTCTAATTATTCATATTCATATATGTATTTAAACTTACAATTGTGGCTTGTTACAAAATAAATATATAAGCTACAAGCATTTTTGTTAATGTAAAGCAGTGTAGCAGAACAAGATGCAAAGCATGTAGTAGAAGACCTAGGAGAAGACAAAGCAATTAAGTTGCAGCCTTTATGCTGTTTGGTTCACCTGCAGGGGACTGCTATTATCCTCGTGGAAGATGGGAACAAACATAAAAATACCAGTTGTCTTCAGTTGGTATATAAACCAATAGAAAAACAATAGTCCTCTGCCTAAAGCTGTTTCAACTTTTTTTTTTTCAATGATTTGAGCGTGACTATTTCCCTTCTGTATCCTTTTTCCTGCAGACACACAATGCTCTGTGCCTGTACAGTGTACTGATAAAACAGAAAAACAAGAAGCGCTGTTTAAGCCCCAGGCTAAAGATGCTACAAACAGAGGTCCGTCGTGTATCGCATCTGTTGTTACACCAAGAGGACTGGGCCGAGATGAGGAAGACACCTCTTTGGAATCACTTTCTAAGTTCAATGTCAAGTTTCCACCTATGGACAATGACTCTACTTTTTTACATAGCACTCCAGAGACACCGAACATCCATACTCCTGCCACATCTGAGGCAGTGTGCCAGGGCAAATTTAATATGGAAGTCAGAGACAACCCAGGAAACTTTGGTAAAACAGAAGAAACTTTATTTGAAATTCGGGGAATTGACCCCATAACTTCAGCTATACAAAACCTTAAAATAACTGACAAAACAAAACCCTCAAATCTTAGAGCTCCGTGTTTGCCAGCTGGAGACCATAATATGTTCTATGTAAATACATTCCCACTTCAGGACCCGCCTGACGCACCTCTTCCCTCACTGGATTCCCCAGGAAAAGCTGTCCGAGGACCACAGCAGGTAACTGTTTTGCATTAACAAATATTTTATTATGTGTGAACACACATTTTGTCATACATGCACAGATACGAATCTCTTTTAAGTTACCAGACATCCACTTTAAATTAATGACTATCCATAGTTGAGGCTTTCAGTAAAAGATGTAAGCTCTGTAATAAAGGATATGAATTTTGATTATGAATATGGTAAATATCTGTCGTGATTTATGGCATGGCTTTACATGCTTAGTCCTTCAGTCACAGCTTGTCTATATCAGTGTTCTAGTGGATGGATTATTAAATTTAATAATGTGAAACAAATATCAAAAACTTGTACATGTACACATAACAGTGTGTAATTTCCCATAAGTAGATAATTGCACCAAATATTAAAAATAAACTGTCATTCAGCCTTCTTGTTACATTCTCAGTTACAGTAGTACATACTTATGCAAGGTTTAGTGTGGTTGCTAACCTGACAATAAACATACATTTTTCCAAAGAATGAGTTATTTGAAATGCTTCATCTGAATGAGTTAATCAAATGTCTATTTACTGTTTGTGAAACATGAAGGCTTTATAGTCCATGAGTCTTTCACAGAAATATTTTTTTGTTAGGGAGAAAAATAAATTTTGTTTAATTCCTGAAGATAAATGAAAGTAAATAAAAGCTTGGGGGGGGGAATCCTCATTAGAGCTTTTGAACACTTGATTTTCTTTCATATAGAAAAATTCCTTTGGCTTAAAGTATTCTTAGCAGCTGTAAGCCTTTAAACAGTGTGTTAGGGAGGAACAGTCAGACTGTAGTATGTTTCAATAGTAGGTAAAACTAGGGGTTCTGACAAGTCTTAATT
This sequence comes from Cricetiscus sungorus, assembly GCA_030556225.1. Taxonomy (NCBI): domain Eukaryota; kingdom Metazoa; phylum Chordata; class Mammalia; order Rodentia; family Cricetidae; genus Cricetiscus; species Cricetiscus sungorus. The sequence continues at coordinate 3,323,510 of JANBXA010000372.1, forward strand.
ATTAACTCTCTGTGTTCTACCCCTTACCTTATTTCATGTCATGATATCAGCTACAGTTGCTAGCAAATGAAACAATTAAACAGTTTCATTTATTGCTAGTGGAGTTCCTGTGGAGCTGTGAACTGCACCAGTTCTAATGCTTGCTACTCTCCCTCCATTGTGTCTCTTGCTCGTCCTTTTCCTAGTCAGTCTGTGCACTCATGTTTCAGTAGATGGCACCCTGCATTGTACGCTTACTTTCTGTAGTGCAGCAAGGGAAACAGCTGGTATGTGATTACAACTTGATGGAAAAGTATTCAGCTTTAAAAATGCAAGGGAATTGGTGTTGAGCTGTCACAAGACATGGGGCATAAGGTTGTGGTAGAAAAAGCAAAGAAATTGGTTTGGTTTAAAGGGCCACTTTACAATTGTAGTTAGCAATAAATATATTTAAATGAGTCTTTTTGAACATTACTCTTTTGTATTAAGGAAGCCCACAGGTACAATTCTTGAGTGATCCACAGATAGTAAGAAAGGAAGTTTTGGTTGCATACTTTGTTTTTTACTTTATATTAATCATAACTACCAGTTACGTATCTTCCACTTCAGCTTTCATAGCAAAGACTAAAATCTATATCAGCCTATTTTTGTTCAGTGTGGATTTCCTTTTTTTACTTTTGCTGAGTCAGTAATCGAGGTTCCAATTAAATTCCAAGAACAGATCAAATCTGAACCAAAAGCTACTGTCAGATTTGAAAAGTAAATTGTCACTGGAAGACTGACTTACCGAATTTAGGGACTGGTTCACTTTTAAGCTAATTTCTTGCTGGTTTATAAATCTTAATAAAAATATCTTTAAAGTAATCATTTCATTACTAGCCACGACAGTTTTGCGATAGAGTGGTTTTTTTACTTTTTCATTAAACCATAGCCAGTAACATTTGAATCTAATTAACTCTTAACTAATTTCCATTTATAATTATTACTGCTTTTCTCTCATCAGGGAAATTTTTCAACAAAAAAGTACTTTGCCCCAAATTTTATAACATTTAATTTAAATATTTTTAGTTTTGTGGCAACAATCATTTCCCATGAAAATAAATTGAGTCCATATTCTAAGGTGTCTGTATTAACACTTTAATATGTCTTGCTACCTAAACAGAATCTATATATTAAAACTGCTGAACACTACTGTCCTGAGATGCTCACTATTAGACAATGATGCCTTGAAACCAGATACTTCAATTAATACTGTTTATATAAATACTTAGCTGACTAGAATGAAGTTAAAGGCATAAACACTGTCAGGTACCGAACTAAGCTGTGTTTCATTAAAAACATTAGCAATTGGAGCACAAAGGAATCTCTTTAAGTTGTTTTATGGGGTGACTCTCTTAATTTAGCTATGTCAGGGTAATTTACCTGTTTCAGTGTAAGAATAAGTTTTTAATAATCCGGCTTATACAGTTCAGAAAAGTTAGATATTTTTGCCAACATCATTTTTAAGTAGCTACTGTTAAACTAATTCCTATGTAGTATTATTCTAGACCTCTTCAAAGGGTATTTACAAGTTTTTATTTGCTAATAAGTACACTGGAGCTGGTCCTGTTTAATTACAACTTCCTATAGTTCTTTAATTGGGCAACTATTGATGGCTATTTATTTTATTCATCTGCAAGAAAGAGTGAGGCCAAACTATAAAACAGGCAAAATAAGCAATCAAGAGAATGTGTCTCAGGTTAAATATTGTAGAGGGATTTAATATTTGAATTCACTTTCAACTGACAAATGAAATTTGTATAGTAGTTTAAAAAGAAACTTTCCTGAAAAAATCAGAATGCTGATTATATGTGATTTGTTTATTTGTATTTTGGATCACCTTTAATAAAAGTGTGCTTGTACATGTATTACTACAATTTAAGGTTCCTGTTGTGAAGTAGAAAATACAGAACTTCATAAAGTCTAAAGTACTGGCCATTGTTTCAAAACTGTTGTCATTGAGATAACTGAATATTAATGACTGCTAGTGTTAAACTGCAGTAATCTTAAACATGTAAAGATAAAATTCAGAAGTATGTAGTTCATTTGTGCCCATTCTGAAAAAGAAATCTGCTTTTAACATTAGATAATTTCAGATATAAGCTCATACAAAAGTCATTCAAATATTTGGATTTGAAAGTCGATGCAAGTTGATTTTAAATACAAGTAATAAAAGATGTTTTTGTTTGTTTCCTGCAGCCTATTTGGAAGCCCTTTCTTAACCAAGACAGTGACTTAGTGGTACTAACTGGCGCAGACTCGGAACGCCTTAAAGCTCAAGTGTGTGAATTCTGTCAAAAGCTTTTCCCACCGTCCATTACAACCAGGGAGGATTTCCTCCGGCATCTTAATTCACACTTTAATGGGGAGACTTGAGTCACAATTGAAAACAGACATATCATGTTCTCCGGGATGATTCTGGATTTGTAATGCTAGAAAATGCTTGCTTGTAAGCTAAATTTAAGATGGTTTATAAAAGAAATTCAGGGTCACAACTATTTGAATTTTTTTTCTAAACTTGTTACTTTAGCTTTTGAGATCATTTTGTGTAAAATTAATTCATTTTATTCATGTTTACACTATTGTTACAATAATTCAAAATTATGCATGTGACTTAGTTACATAATCATAATTTATGTCTCAAATACCTATTATTGTTTGACTCATGAGATCTATTAAATTTGGTAATGTCAAATGTTTATAGGGTATTGTGTATAGGATTTCACTTGCATTTTTAAATTATTTATGCTATAGATAATGTTCTTTTAAAATTCATAATATAATTTCAGAGAATAGCAGAAAATATAATTACCTAAATAAATACCAAATCAGACATTAGTTGCCCAATGAAAATTATTTAAACATTTTAGATCTTTTTTTAAATAATACACATGGTTTCAATTTTTATTATGTGTATAGATGCATGATTAAATGAGTTAAATATTAAAATTTACGTTGTGATCATTAAAAGTCTTCTCTTTTGCTGAGGTAGATAAGTGACATTTGGGGAACATTCAAAAAATTCATGTCTCAGTATTTATTACACATTAATAGGTCGCTTTAAATTTTAAAATGGTCTTTCAAACTAGGCATTCTAAAATTTTTTCATTTTATTGAGAACAAATGCAAAAGCCTGAAAGGGGAATCCATATTTATTAATTTAGATTAGAAATGTTCAAATTCGTGTTGAGAAATTTGCTATTCATTGTTAGCAGCCTGATTGATGGCCACTGGTCTCCAGACATGTGAGAGAGGGTACCAAGTGTGCATCGACGCAAAACTGTTCAAAATGAGACTTCCCTTTCATTCTTCATGATTCTTGCCATTTGGGCTTCTCCTACCACCCACCATCCCGTTTTTAGAAATGGGTGAGACACGGCTTCCATTTTATGAAGTAAGCATTGACTTGTAGCTTTCAACAGAAATGTAACTGTCCTTGAGCAATGTGTCATACTGGAGGATTTGGCGGGGGGATTTGAGCAGGCCTCTGTACCCAGTGGAAGAATGAGAGTGGTAGGTACTCGACTTCTCAAGGTGCCAAGCACATCACAGTGACATCTTCCTCACCAAGGTGACACAGTGGTTATTAGGTATTCACTGTGAAGGGTTCTGAGGCATGTACATCTTTCCTGTTGCCACCAGGCTGCATGGAAATGCCTAGACAATTATCCAAAGACTCCTCTCTTCCCTCTCCCCTCACCACACACACACAGAACTTCCCAGTTTGTACCAGTCGGGATATACCCCACTACATCTCAGAAAGGATTTTTTTTTTTCCCTCTGCCATCACACAGTTGACATCTCCCTGGCTTGCTGACAAGCAAAAGAACCTCTGTAAGTGGTTCTTAGCGCCCAGAAAATGATTCAGAGTGGTCCACTACCCTCTTCTCTGGCTATCCTTTCGTCACTTTAGTAAGAGATGGGAAGTTAAGATGCCAACAGTAACTAAGCTCCAAGTTATTAGGGCGGAGACCCTATTTGGACGCCAGAGAGGGGGCTTCTGCCCTGCTCTGTAGAGGTTGGCAGGAGCCTCAGCTCGAAAGGTAGAATGGCCAAGTCTGTTCCTCTGTCTTATCACTGAGCTGGTGCCCAGACTGCCTTGAGGCTTCTTAGCAGAAGTCTGGCCGGGTAAGAACAGCTCCCAGGTAAGAAAGCTACTTGTTCAAAACGCTGAGTATGAAAAAAAAGGAAAGAAAAAAGAAAGCCACCCCTGCCGAGGCGAGGCAGTTGTGAGCGGGAAGCCTGAGAAGTGGGAGGTGAATGTCCTCGGGATGCCCCCCCCCCTCCCGGTGCAGCTTTCCCCGGAGGCTGAGGCTGCTGCCAGCGGGGACATCTGCTTTCTTACACTCCAGCCTGGTTCACCCCGCCCCCTCAGCCCCGGGTTGCGTGGTTATTTTACCAACACCGGGGGAGGGAGAGCTTGAGGAGGTAGAGAGGGATGGATGGAAGCTTAAAAGATTTTCTTCCCACTCCCCCCACACACACACACACCTCAGTCCCCTCCTCTATTCTTCACATCTTTTAACCTTCAAGGTAAAGACTTTATAAATATGAAACAATAAGGGAGTCTGCTGGCTGGCTCGCAGGCCCGTCTTGGGCACTGGCGGGGCTGCGGGGTGCCCGCTTCGCTCTTCCCTCCATCCTCCGGAGTTGGGCCGCGGTTCGGCGGGTTCGGCTGGGCGCTGGGGCCGGTGGTCGGTGGTGAGCGCTCATCCCGTGGCGCCTTCGCTCCCGGGCTGCTGCCTCGACAGCTGCTTGTAGCTACAGTAATTAGACTGTCAGTGCTTGTTAGAGGAGAGAGGGGAAAACACGCTTCTGACAGCAGATTCCGAGACTCCCCAGTTTGTTAATTTCTAAGAGATCTTTAAAGCATTAATTGAGGTCTCCCCAACTCTTCCCTCCCGTCCCTCTTCCCAACTCCTCCCGTCCCAAAAATATCTTTAGGAGAAAATTCTCTCCGCGTGGAAGCAGTGTTTCCCGCAAAACTGCCAGCCCGCCCCCTGCTCACGCACACCACACACACACACACACACACACACACACACACACACACACACACACACAAACTGGTTTACATATGCATATATAGGCACACGCGTATACGCAAGGTTAACTCGGCGGAGCATTCGTCCAAATAGGCACCGAGATTGCATTTAAAATGATAATAATAAATAAATAAATCAACTAGGAAGGAAGGGGGGAGGGAAGCAGAAGTCGGGAAGAAAAGAGAAAAGCAGCAGGCTGATTACGAGGTGTCAAAACTGCCAGGAGCAAGAAGGTGATAGCAATCAGGGGTGAGAAGAGTGCGGCATTCGTGCGGGGCAACTAATTATCCGTCTCATTTGAGAAGAGCAGCATTTGAGGCAGCAGCGTTCGCCTGCTGAACGGTGACAGATTGGCGCGGAGGAGAGGGGAGGTGTTAAAACAATGGAGCCGGGCGCGCGAGCGCTGCTGCATGCTAATCAGCCCTCCCTCCGCCTGCCTGCCGCGCTCCCTCCTTCCTCCCGCTCCCTCCTCCGCGCGTCGTCCTCCCGCCTGCGGCGCTCCCTCCTTTCCAGCGGGCCCGCCGCCGCCCGCTTCCCGCTCCCCGGCTTTCCCGCGCGTCCTCCCCGCCGCTGGCGAGCCTCACCCGGGTTGGCCGGCCGAACGCAGCCCGCATGGGGCGCCGGGGACCCAAGTTCGCGGCGCACGCGTGCCGGGCGCGCGGGACGGCGAGGGGCCCGGAGCAAGGCCCGAGACCCAAGGACGCCCCCGGGTGCAAGAAAGCCAGAAAAGCAAAGCCAGACCCAAAGCGGCCGCACCCCTCCCCGGGTTCCCCGGCCGGAGCTGAACATTCACCCTATAGGCTTCCAGCCCTGGTGCGAGCTGCTGCGCCCCGCTCGCCTGAGCTGTTGGCGAGGTCAAGACCCCTTACCCCCCAAAGGCCGCGGGCTGTGACCCTCGCACCCCAGCACCCGGCCCTGTGCACGACTGCGAGCGTGCGCTTTAATAAGCCGGAGAGAGTCTTAAGGATGAGTTGTACTTCCAAGGCCTGACCTCCTGACCCCAAGACTAGGGTAAAAGGGGCTTCTGCGCCATAGACCACGGAGAGAAACACATAGGACCAAAGTGGGTACGGCGCACGCCTTTCAAAGGCGACAACCCTCCCTCGACCTTCGGCCGCAGATATCGGGGGCCTGAACATGGCGTCCCTCCATGGTCGGTTGGCCCAGTATTCTGACCTGTGAGAATCTGGGTAAAAACAGCAGCTCTTAAGAATCCACCTTAAACTGAACCCCGGCTGAAGTCAGCCATACCTGTTGAGGCCCGCTGGGAAGCCTGCAGAGGCTTCATAGCGGTCCCTTTGACCCGCAGAGTTGATGGTTGAGCCGAAAAACACATGAGCTACCATTTCATCAACTGTTTTTAGGATTAAACTCATTGAAGTCACTCTGGCTAAAGTGGCTTAGCCGGAACCCAGAAACAAAGAGCTGGATGAGAAGGCAGAGGCACCGCCATTCTAGTTTGCAAGCCAGATACCTAAATTAACATGATAAAACTTCTTCTAGCCATAGATGGTAAGTAAAAGTAAAGCTCTGAAAGATAATCCACACAGTGTAACTTTATTTTTCTACTAACTTTTACCCTGACATAACTTGATGCAAGTAGTTGCCCAGAGGTTTTTATTGCATTCACAAGGTTTCATTTACATTATTGCCTTTCCCCTTCGGTTGGAACGACTTATAGTAAAAGTACATAAATACAAAATCAAGTGGCTTGAGTGAATCTTCGTGTTTTCCTAGTATATGGAAAGCTACACAAGTGCTTAATGTAAGTCATTTTTCCTTTAGAATATGCCCAAGCATGGCAAAAAAAAAAAATTAATAGATGCAAAATTATTAATTAGGATCAACTAAAATGTTGAAAAGTTTTAAAATTGAAAATCCCTAAAAAGAGTTATACAGTGTTATAAAGTGTTAGTGAGTAGAAATACTTTTGGTTTCTCCTCTAGAAAACCATGGAACAGACCTCTGCCCTTAGCCCATCACAGGCTTTTCGGTGCTATACTGCTAGCCTGCATTTGGAAAAAAAATCTGTGAATCTGTTAAAATAGCAATCCATCTAACAGCAAGGAAAAAAAAAAAATACATCCATTAATGTAAACCTAGGCTGAGCCATTCCATCGACATCACAATTTATTTATTAACTATTTATCAGCCTTTTCTTCGATAACTAGTTCTATAGAAGCATTGTATTAGAAAGTGTGAATTTATGTAGTTTGATCCTGTTGCCTTATGCATATCAAATAGCCAACAAAATTGTTTACCTTCCATGGGCTTGGGTTTTATGGACCTAGGATAGTTTCCTCTCAGCCCCTAGACCTCACAAATTTGCATGGCTGTTTGAATGGCATATTTACAGATAAGTTTTTATTTGCACATAAGGACAAAAAGGTGAAGTGAAATTTGGTCCCAATGGAAACCTGATAGCTTCCCTGAACATATGGCTCATTGGGCTGTTACTTCCTTTTTGAGATCATTTTCCAAGATTTTTTTAATATATACATCAATTTGACACCAGTTATAAAGCAAATATATTGGTTTTGAAGATGCCTCCACCTGGGGCATATCTTTTAATAACAAAGCATGTAGTCAGGTGTACCTAGGAATTTACAGGTCTTGGCGAGCAAGGCATACTTTAAAACCACTTATCACTGACAGCTGATCTGCAGTCTTCAAAACAAGTTAGTTCTATAGGTTCTTAGAATGCCACAGCCAGGATGACTAATACAGGGTAGGGATGAGTGCAGAAAACTCTTTTTGGAAGGCCCTGCACTTGGGATGCAGTCTTACAAAGATTTTTCTCTCTGTAGATACAAATGATGTAAGTCTCATTTGCTGCAAGTGTGCGGTGCCAGCTTAAGACTTAAGGGGAAAATCACAGCACTGAAAAAGATGTAAATGTTCGATTGGTAAGAAAGGGGGGAACTGTGCTAAAACATGTGCCTGTTTCCATTATGCTTAATTTACTATTCAAGACAAGTTTTTCCTAATAAGCTCTATTGTTTCTTTCTGTTTTGTAAAATTTAGTATGTGTGAGACAAAAACCAGATTCAGAATGTGAATGAAGTCTGTTTAGGGAAAGACTATTGGAGATTATTGTTCATGAAAGGCCTCAGATGAAGAGCCATCACCTAACACCACCGATACTGTGTGCAAGGGCTAGCTTTCTAACTCGCATCTGCGACTACTTACAACAAAGAGTACTTACTGCCTACTTCCTCCAGCCTCAGAGTACCTCTTAGATGGATTCATACACTTCAAGGTACCCCAATGTTCAGAATGATGGTGCCGCGTCCATTTACTACCTAGCTTCAGCTCTTGTTGCTTTATAGTCTTCTTCAACTGGCCTCAGATTAAAACTAGGATAGAGGTGAGAATCTGGGGCATGTCTATCTGTGAAAGGCGGGCGGCAAAAGTTTTTAAGTCAATCACCTCTGCAGAGACTTGGCACCTCACTATGGAATCCCTTCATAGGTAACCAGTGCCTAACCAGTGCCGTGTGCACACTCGTGCACACACACACACACACACACACACACACACACACACACACACACCTCACTTCCATTTGAATATGCCCCCTCGACGTCTAGAAAACCTGCATAATCTGGAGTGTGTGTCCTTTCTTATTTAGGGCTCTATAATGAATACACTGGAAAATTAACTTACTGGTATACTGATATTCTTTGTTTGGAAAGAGTATATAAAAGATGTTATTACTCAATTCAAAGAATAGTTGTTTTCACATTAAAAACGCCTATAAGATGGCCCAATTCGATTTTATTGGTGTTAGGGTAGGGGCAACACTATCTCCAAAGACAATAAAGGAGTCTCCCACAGCATTTGAGTCAGCTAGAACTCAACCAAGGCTCTCTAGACCATCAAGCTATGCCTTTTCTCTATAAAATCCCTCTCACGTGTACATACACAAACATACCCAAAGTGTACTTTCTCCCTGACTTTAACTGGGCTTCATAAAGAAATGAAATCCATACCAAAGCCTTCTGATTCAAAGATACCAATAATTAAGCTAAGTGTAAGGGGCAGGGTGGGGAACCCGGCAGCAGAGTGAGGTTTGCTGTCCAGGTATTGTGAGTTAGCCACCATCCTCAAGTGCCTCAGTGCATCTCTGTTGGAAAAAGAGGCACCTTCATTGCTCAGTGTTGAGCATTGCTCAGGCTGGCTCGGATGAGAAATGACAAAGTATTGGGTTGAACTTTTGCCATTTGAGATGCTTCAGGAAGAACAAAACTAAAGGGTTTGTGCCTCTAAAATGCTCAGTTAGCCCACACCATAACTCCCAAGCCACAATGCTAACTTCCGATAATCTGAATTCTGAACCAGGTGTTATAGTCCGCTTAAAAAAGAACAGGAAAGAAACGCCGTATGAGCTCAAAGTAGGCACATTCTGAAACCAAATGTGCTCTCCAGCTAACGGTTGCACTTGGCTCCACTTGGCCTTCCTAGTCTTTGATGGCCCTGCAGCTCAGGGGGAGGTCTCCGCCTTACATTACCTTCCTCTGAAAACAGATATCATTAGACAAATAGTTTCTCCATTTGCAGTTGTTAAATAGCACTAAGTGTCGGTGAGAAAGGGGCATCCTGTGTGGGTGTATTCATACAACTTCAAGCAATTGGCTTAAAAGGCAGGCTAGCTCACTGGGAATCCAAAGAAGCCAGAAGGGTGACAAAGCTTGCTTGGGAAAGCTCTTCCTAACCAGGGGCTGGGGAAGAAATGTAAGTAGCAAGCAGCAGGCTTCCTCCTTTCCTCCCTACAGCAACACACACACACACACACACACACACACACACACACACACACACACACACACACGCCTCACTGCTGTTTGACATCCTTTTCCATGAGGATTTACTACAGGCATTTTGAAAGCCTTTCTAAATGAGTTTTATTCCAAGATTAGAACCTTAGATCTAACTTTAAAAGCAGGTTTTCCTCTGCTGCTCATCTTTAAAGTTTCCAAGTCCCAACTTTGTGTTCTTTCACAATAAATGATAAAAGGTAATAATGCTCTATACAAAGGGTTAGAAAATTGCATACAGTGCTGACAAGGGTTCCGTTGTAATGGCCACAAATGTGGTAGGAACAGACAATCCCAGGGAAGGGATCCTAGTCCCTTTCTTTATAAAGAGGCGACAGTGACTCTGCTTTCTCCAAGCTGTCCATCAGAGCTGCCGTCATCTTCTCTACTTGGACAACTATGGGATAAAGGCAACTAATTTCCAAAGGAAAGAGCTGGTAAAGGAGTACACAATGTCAGGCTTGCATCGCAGAACAATCCTTGATACCTACCAGGATGGTTTCTTCAATAAAGGAGTTGTGTAGATTTAGCCAATAAAAATACAGGCTGCTCAATGAAGTGTGTGTGTGTGTGTGTGTGTGTGTGTGTGTGTGTGTGTGTGTGTGTGTGTGTGTATGGGCAAGTATGCCCCCAAGCTATTTGGCAACTCTATTTTTAACATCACATGGGTTATAAAGACCTCCAACCAGGTCTTAAGATAGTCTTCCCTGAGGGTCTGGAGAAATAGATGTGCAATCTAAAATTTTACCTGACAGCCCAGACCTCTCCCAACACAACTAGTGTTGTACACACTATTCCTCTTGCTTTTGATCAAACAAAGCTCTGCGTTGTTTCTATAAGAGTTTAAATAATCTCCTCCACGGGAAGGCGAGCTCTGAGAAAGGTGTACCCCAACACTTGCTTTCAGAGTTCTTAGCATCTTTCCGGTCTGTTTCCTGCGGCCTCAGGTGGTTGGGAGGGACACCTGAGCCTTCTTGACTCTCACTTCTGACCCAGCTGGAAAGCAAAGCTGAGGCTGAGGAGCCGGGTCTGTGAAGAACAAAGCAGGAAGCCAAGAAGAAGACCCAAAGTCCTATCCAGTTTGTCACTGCAGGGTTGAGGACCCCGTAGGCCTTCCCGAGGCCTGAGCTGAAGACCATCTCTAGGCTGGCTGCCCTTCGGTGGGTGAAGCTCAGAGGCCAAGGACCTGGACTGGAGCCGCGGTGCCCGGGCCCTTGTAGCCTGGCCTCTGCCAGGCTTCTGCACGGCGATTCTTTCCCTCATTTGTTGCATTGTTTGCATTAATATGAATATCTTGTTCTGTTTGTTTTGTCTCCTGGGAGCCAATAAAGCTGTGAGTTTTTTCTTTACACCAAATGCAGCTCTACGGGCGATCAATCAATGGGTAGTCTTCGGATAATCTGTGAGAGTGCGAAATCTAATAAAGCTAGTGACTATAAAAAGAAAAACCAGATCTATTTTTCTCTTAGGTTAACTACGTCAGGATTAGTGTGCTCCACTTCTGCCCGCTTGAGGTGGATTTAACTTTTAATTTAATTTGAATGTCAACATGGGAGGGAGGAGAGTCAAGGAGGAGTGAGGCAAGGAGGCCTCGGGACTATCACGGATTCTGAGATTGGTGGGTTTTTGCAGGAGGAAAAGTCAGTTTTTTCTAAAGTTCCAGAAAATGAGAGCGATGTCGGGGTCTAATAAAATACATTCTTACAGCGAGAGCCTCCCGCAGCTTTCCAACGAGAAGGAAATGTACATCGATAATGAAGTAAACTAAACCATGAGAAATCAAGGTATCATTGTGTCCCAGCCCCTCGCCCTGTTTAACCAAACTGAACACCACATCATTGTCTGGGAGGCGCTCGGCTGTCTTTGGCAAGACAGGAAAGCTCAGGGTCTGCCTGGGCCACCAGTGTTCCTCACAGCACAATGCAACCCAAGTCATTTACAAACAGATCAAAATAACTATCCGAATTATCTAATATTAACAGCTGAACTGATGAGCCCGAGATTGTGTGATGAATTGTTAAATCGCAGAAGCATTGTTTTGGATTGCTAATTAAAAAAAAAAAAAATAAGCAAACCCCATGACTCTAGATATGACAACTGAAAATACCCACAAATTATTTAATAAATGAAGCGTCTAACAACTTTAACACTTCCTGGTCGCCTTGTTAATAAATGTAATTTGAGGTAGATTTTAAAAATCTTCCATCTAAACAGTGAATTCATTACGCGCCATTCAGATCTCTGGATGCCTATGGACTTCTTGGAATTAGGTGTTAAATAGACAAAAGTGAACCAAACTGCCTTTAAAAGCACAGCATGACCATGTAATTCTTTTTCCAGTTTGTGGTAAAAAATGATGAAACTTCTTTCCAAGTAGCTATCACCCAGATTTAGTGTGAAAAGTAGTGTAATTGTAATTCACGCCATCAGGGTCTATCGCTGATAGACGATCAGCTGTTCTGTGGTGGGAGAGGCTTTCTTTTCAAATAGGAAAGCTGCCAAGTGCTCTGCGATACCTCCAGCTAGCTTATCGGATTGAGTTCAGAGCCAAAACAGCAGCTGCACACATATGCAAATTGGCAATTAATAGTATAACATTCTGCAAAAAAAAAAAAAAAATGTTTAAAAAAATTTTAAAGAAAATAGAGAGAGTTACCTGCACATTAACCTTCCCTGTAACTGGGACTTCTAAGATGAATGACTAAGGATTAATTACCCTCTGGAGAGGGCTGGCTCTTTATTGCCTTCTCTATATCAAGTCTTTGTTGTCGCTCCTGAGTTTTGCCTGCTTCGTGCAACACAATGGGCTCTAAAACAAGAAGTTTAAAAATAACTTTGAAAAAGACCTTATACATTTGATTGCAGGGAAGAAGGGACGTTAAGTCATTCCCATTGACCATTCTTCCCATACACAGCCTTCACAAAGCAAGGGCTTTCTGCACCCGTACGAAGTGACATTTTGTTCCTGGTGTTAGCTTCTTCCCCTACAGCTTGCAGTGGGAACAAACTTCACATCCTGGGGTGCTGCTTGCCTCCCTTGATTTCTGTCTGTCTCTTCCTCCCATTGACAGCAGTGCCATTTGTATGCTTCACACAGCAGTTTGCAGCAAATCCAGCAAGGTTTATGGGTTATGTTGCCCAGCATGTATAAACACAACACTCAATGTTTCTTTAAAAAACCAATTTGTTAAATTTTGTATCACCCCTGTTCCCCCACCCCACCCCAATGCAATTCTCTCTCTCCTTCTCTCTCTCTCTCTCTCTCTCTCTCTCTCTCTCTCTCTCTCTCTCTCTCTCTCTCTCTCTCTCTCTCTCTCTCTCTCTCTCCCTCTCTCTCTCTCTCTCTCTCTCTCTCTCTCTCTCTCTCTCTCTCTCTCTCTCACACACACACACACACACACACACACACTTTTATCAGTTTTTCCCTGATAAAAGGATACAGTAGTTATGACCAGAAGTAGGTCTGCAACCTAAGCCCCTTAGGAGGGCCTGCCATTCCTTATAGCAGGCTTCCCCCCTAGAGCTTAGTTTTCACTTCACACTTTTTCTTCATTCTGACTCCTAGTGTGAGAGTGAGTGTCCAGCAAATGTCTCTGGGAATGTGTCTCCACTACTAGCAATTGAACCCAGGGTTTCAGGCATGTGAGCCAAGTACAACACCCCAGAACCACATCCCTGTATCTTGTGGATCCTAACACTTCCATGGCTGAAGGTCTCCTTGTTGCTGGGTTGTTCTGGGCCTTTGGTGTTTCCAAGTTCCAGAAGTTTAGAACTCAAGTCAAAATCCTGATCGCCCTTAGGAGAGAAAGTTTCCTCTTGATCCGTGTTCCTGGCTGCTAAGAGGTGAGCGTATGTCCTCGCCTGACTGTAGCAGGCAAAGCAGCCTCGAAAGTATAATTTCTTCCTCTCCTTTGAACACCTGTACTCCTGTGCTCTATCGCAAATGAAATGTGTCTTTAGTTCACAAAGCTTTTTCTTCTTACGTTCTATGGACACTTCTAATATGAGACAAATTTTGGGTTACTAATGTTCCAATCGAAAGGATACTGTACACCTTCATTGCTAATACAGGCGTTGAGCTTAAAAGCTAATGTTTTCATAAGAAATATTCATGTAAAATTTAAATATATTTGTTTACATTTTTCTAGAAAAATATTTGGGATGATGATGAAGTAAGCATTGAAAGCAGTGTGGGACACAGACCTTTTTTGTCCCTCTGAAGGGAATCAGTCTCTGAACCAGTCCATTGCAGGGTTTTAGATCTGACTACCTTTCTCTGATCTCAGCTGAAGCATTCTATGTCCTGAAAGCTAAAATATATAGGGAGAAAATGATACTACTGAGCTTAAATTTTATGCATCAATATTGTTTTTCTTAACTTGTGATCCAATTTGAAGGCATTGTTAGGCTTTTCAGTTTTCTTGTGATTAAATGAAGAAAGGTTTGAAAAGCGAGAAAGCCATTGAAAAGTTGCTTTTGAATAAAACAGAAAAATGGGATTGCCAACTTTCTCTATAACTTCATTAGCATGGCTGTATATACATTTGCATGTAAAATGTAGTTAACAAAAATTACACAGAGGTAAATTTAGTCCCCTTGTGCCTACCTCTATGGTGAAATCAGACCATTTGGCATAGTGTGAAGTCTTCCAAGAAGCCTGGTTTCCACCTGGAAAATAAATTACTAAATTTGAATGTGTTACTTATATTATGGTGAGTTGTCTATCTGCTACATTTTATTTTAGTGCATATACTAGAAGTTGTATTTAGAATGTTCTAAAATTGTCATCTGTCAAGGTAGCGAATTACAATAATATAATTATATACAGAAAAAAGTGTCTGACTTTAGAGTGTTTTGATGCTGTTGCAATTATGATATACTTTTTAAAATTCAGAATGTTTATCATAAATTCATAGGTTTAACTATCAGATTTTTGGAAGTAATTTAGATTAGCCACAGTGAAGTCATTCCCTCTCTCCCTCCCTTTTTTGGGTGCTTGATTGAACTCATGGCTACACACATACCCTGTGCCTGCCACTGAGCTGTTTCCCCAGTGTCCTTCACATTTAAGGACATATGAAAATGTCAGTATATAGGCTTCAATGTAGCACTGTCCACCTGTACTTCCATTGTTTTGTCCTCCAATAATACTTAACATTCTGCAGCTGAAAGAATTCAGATCATTATTGCATGCAGTTCACCAGTATATCTTGGTGTTGCAAATGATAAACAATTTGACTCTAAATTATAAGAACCTCTTTGGGGATTGGATATGATGGCATGCACCATGTCAGTACTGGAGAGACAGAGGTGGGAGGAACCAGAGTTCCAGGCCAGACACTTTGAGTGGTCAAGGTGTCTGTTGCTTAACATCAAGCATCACAATGACATTATTGGTGAGATGTCACAATTGGTGAAGACAACATCCAGTGAATTTATCAGAAAAGAAAGATACCACCGTCACTTTCTGAAGCTGAAGAGGGAGGATGTTCTGGTACGGGACCATGGCTCAGGAAACAGCCATTGTTAAAGCTAGTGAAAAGAAGATGTCTCTTTTTAAAAATGTACACTTTCTCCATCATTTCAAAGGATAGTGAGTTAATCTGCAACAAGCCAGTTTTCTTTCTGAAATATATATTCTGTAAGTAGAAGTAAGCAGAACAGGTGTGGTGTTGACATCTTGTACTCCCAAGTACAGAAACTATATAACCCACTGCACTGTACCAAATAAGCCTAATTATTATAGTAACTTCACAGTAGTTATAATTCTTCTGTTTGTTATTTCAAAACTTCTGACGGGCTCTGTGAATGCAGGTGAATATATAATGGATACGACCTTCTGTGTGAGTGAAAAGGAGAAAAAAAAAAAAACAAAAACAAAACAGTTCCTACTTAAAGGTGCTATAGTTGAACAATATGGTGTTAAAAATATTTTCTTCTGCACAAGTTTTTGTTTTAAAGAATATATCTGCAGGACTCATAACATTACTGCTAGACAGTAAAGGAAATGAAGATCCATTACTTAATATGATGAAGGGGGATTAGCTTAGAGAAATCATACCCCTAGGAAACCTAATAGTAGACTATTAGCCTAAGAGATGACAGTACAAGAATAAAAATAATGTCTCAGTTAAAGTCTTTTTCTGTGGTAGATACTTCACCTACATTCCCTAATTCAATTTTAATAGCCATCTTAGGAGACCAGCATTATCACCTTTGTTTTGTTGTGGGATAGGGGGGGGGCGGAGGGGGGTTGGGGAGGGGGGATGGAGGGTGCCAAGCTTAAATCACATGGCTAGTGAGGAATGAGCCCCTAAGACTCTATGTGCCACAGTTCCATGGTGGTCACTGAAGAGCAGAGGGTGGAGGAGTTTTGAAAACTCTTTCCTGGTCCATGAATTTTGTACCACAGTCGAGGTCCATTTGATCAGGAAATATTCCTATGATGAGAAACAGCACAGCTTTGGCACATTTATGAAGACGAGCGATCTACAGATCCATCCTCAGATTTAGCAATTCGAAGCAGTCAGCTACGAGGACAGTTTTGTATGCATTGCTAAATGCAGACACAAAAACTGCATTTGCAAAAAGAGGAAACCCAGTTAAACTAGGTTGCAAATTTGGCCCTAATTTAGCGTAGCATTTGTGATACATATAGGTTAGAGTGACATTTATATAATGGTGTGAAATATGAGAAAGCTCCAATGCTAGACACAAAGACTTTTACGATTGCTTTTGCCTACTTTGGTTAGTTTAAGAAACAGGAGGAAGAATTTGGTTTTTCAAGTGATGGGAAGCCTTTAAGGATGTTGGAACACTGTTCAGTCCCCTGGGGTTCTGCCTGCTGTACAATTTTAAATGTCTTTTAGCTAAAAAATTGGCCAACAAGGGAAACATCGAGATGAAATCTCTTCTTACTTAGCTGGGAAGTGAGAAACTATAGGGGGCTAGCACAATCTAATTGTGATAGTCAGCTATGTGGTCAGCCTTGGGGGTCAAAAAGCCTGCAATGTGTCTACTTAACAGTAGTGAATGCAGCTACGCTACTGGAGAAACTTCAGGCATATTAAAATTCATTTAGGAGAGTCTGTCCTTAGGCTTGGTTGTAGAGAATAAATATAGCCAGACGTGAGGCTAGATTAATACACCACATTTCACACAAATGCCTGCAGTCATAGTACCTGAGTCTCTCTCTCTCTCTATCACCCCACTGGAGGCCACTGGAGGGCAGTGTTTTCTCCTCTGGGAACAGCACCTGGTCTTTGAGACGGCTTTCATGAGATTGAAAGGCGGGCTCATAGGAGACTGATGAGTTACACTTGTTATTCAGACTGTTTGGGGTTTACCACTCCTGTTTACATGGGATGGAAGTTATTGCTGACACTACACTGACAGCCAAACCATTTGTATCTAAGACCAGGATCCAATAGGAGAACCTGTCCAATATTCGCTATCTAAGAGAATTTTAAAGCTATTAATTAATCATGTGTGAACTGTATAAAATTGACTTTGCTGTTAATGTAAGAGGGATATGATGATATATAACCAAGAATGAGTAATGTTTGCTAGAGGTTTTGCACTTGACAAATTCAATATTTTATTAAGTTCACAGAATCAATCATTGTACTGTATTTTAACATGTATATATGTTTTAAATTATTAAATCAGTAGTTTCTAGAAATTGCATATGAAACATTTCCTAGGAGATTATTCGTCATTCTTTATCATGCATTTTGTTTCCTGTCCCTAGCATAATAATGCAGGAAAATATTTAGATTTTTTTCATTTTAAAGAAGCAAAATCTGTCACAGTAGCACCTATCTATAATCCCAGCCCTTGGGGAGTAGAAGCAGGAGGATCAGGAGTTCAGGGTCATCCTTGCTCATTAGCCGGTTCAAGCCCAACCTGGGCTACATGAGCCACTGTCTCAAAAGATTAAATAAATAAGTAAATAATCTGTTGTTCAGTGTTAAATTATAAAATTCTATTTATTTGTAGGTTTTGTTTAGAAATGAAACTAGATTATTATTTATAATCTGGTAGGTATGGGATAACTAATCTTTACATAAAGGCATTTAAAGCTAATTGAATTGTTTTCATTAACAGCCATTGGCATCCTTTCTTAAATGAAAATACAATTTATTTTATATTTGTAACTTTTTTCAAATTAAGGAATGCTAATTTTTGTAAAGTCAACATATAGTTATTAATCTGATGTTTTATTTTTTAAAAATTAAGTGCCTAGATGCTCAGCTGGGGCTCTGCCAACATACGGCAAAGCAACCAGTCACGGGAAGAAAAAGCATACATCTCAATATCTATGCCACATGGTTTAAATTTTTTATTTTCGTAACATTTTTATTATAAAAGTAGTACATGTTCATTGTGGAATTTAATAAAAATAATGAAAGTTATAAAACATACCAAAACAAAAACTTGATGCCTCATAAATATGTATGATATTTACATGTAAGTTACAAATTTAAAAATAAAAAAATAAAACAATGATCTTTTTTAAACTATGGTTCATAAAGTTCATCCATGATGTATGTTATCTTTTTTTTATTGTGTGCATGTATCTGTGTGTTGAGGACTTAAAGGACCTAAACTTGCTAGGCAAGTGGCCTGCCATCACCATCAAACACACAGCTCATTTGATTTTTTTATTCTATAAACAGAGCTATGATAAGCTGTTTATAAGCAAATACTTAGATATATCTGTAATTTATCTCTCTTACACAATTTTCTAAAAACGGAATTTCAAAGTTTAAATCATTTTTCTACTTTACCTGCTTCAGTACATAAGCCAAAGAGTCTTTCAAAACCAGAAGCATATGTGAATGTCCATGTATTCATATCTTCAACACCACTGAATATCACTGAAGGGGTTAGCCTTCTGCAAATTGATACCTAAAAAAGGGGTGTTCTTTTGCATTTTGTAAAGAAAAAAAAAATTAAAATAGAAAAGCCAAGTGCTTTAAGTGCCTTGACCATTTCCTTCCCTGCTCTGTAACTTTGTTATTCCTGTATGTCATCCATATTTTTCTACTGGATAATAAAATTATTATTTTTAATTATGAGCGCTATCATATGAGAACACTAAGAAAACCACATTACACTATTTGTTATTCAACGTAGTGAAATGTGTTTTACAAGCTATGCCTTATAATACTTTGTTATAATACTGTTTTATTTTTACATTGTCAATTTCTCAATTGTTTTCATTTCTACCTGGCTTCATGAGTGGTTAGTCACTTTATATTTTTTCTATGTGCGCGTGCGTGCGTGCGTGCGTGTGTGTGTGTGTGTGTGTGTGTGTGTGTGTGTGTGTGTGTGTGTACATACATGCATATATATCTGAGGGCAAGGTATGGTTGGCCCTTGCCTTTAATCCCATATAGATGGGATCACATATATATATATATATATATACATATATATATGTAGAGAGAGAGAGAGACAGAGAGAGAGACAGAGAGAGAGAGACAGAGAGAGAGACAGACAGAGACAGACAGAGAGAGACAGAGACAGATTGGTAATAGTGATGTTTTAAGAAATCTGACACTAATTTTGGTTTATTACATCAAGTGAGAGTTTATCTTTTCAGTTGTTAATCTCTTATTTCTGTGTGGGGGTTTTGAATGCTAATATTCTTTGCCAACTGATTTTAAAAGACTTCACAATCCAACCAAAAGCTTATGTGGTTCAGGATCTCCTCCCAAGATTAACTTCTGTCCCACCAAGTTCTTTACCCTTCCACCGCTGTCACAATCTGTTAATTACCCACTCCTCCATCTAATATTGAGAGTCCTTCTTAAGCAGCTTTTCAGAATTTGTCACTCTTGACTATTCTTTCATGCATTGCAGAATTGCTTTACTGAGTTAAAAAGATTCGCTTGAGAACATATGTTTTGGTATGGAAAAATGCCCAAGATATATTAAGTGAAGAACAGTATGTATAACATCATCTCTCATAATGTAAAAGAGGCAGAAAAAGCAGAGAATGTTTGTGCCCATGTGCCATGTGAGTATGTGCCTTGTGGATGCCTACGAAAGTTTTGGAGAAATGACCAAAAATATTAATAACAATGTTTACCTATGGTCAATGGGAATGAATATTATATGGAGAAGAGGAGCTTTTGCTTTTTACTATAAAGCACCTTTACACACTTTAAATTTTCTGCCATGATAAAGCATTATTTTTACAAGCCATAACAGATATTTTAAAAGCCAAAGCTTGCTGGGTGTTGTGGTGAATGCCTTTGGTCCCAGCACTCAGGAAGCAGGGCAGATCTCTGAGTTCAAGGCCAGCCTGGTCTACCTAGAGAATTCCAGGACAGCCAGAGAAACCTTAACTCTAAAAAATAAAAAAAATAAAAAAATAAAAAAATTAGCTGGAGCTGAGGGCCAGGTATAGTGGTGCAGGCCTTTAATCCCAGCAGAGGCAGAGGCAGGAACAGCTCTTTGTGTTTGAGATCACCCTGTTCTACCTAGCCAGTTCTAGGACGGCCAGAGCTATATAGTGATACTCTGCCTCAAAAAACAAGCAAATAAATAAAATAAATAAACCTGGGGTTAAGGATGTAGCTCGGTTGGTAAAATGTTTCCTCCGTGTACAAGAAGCCTTCGGCTCAATCCCCAGATCACACAAAGCCAGCAGAGTGACACATACAGGTGATCCCAATGCTCAGCACACGGAGGCAGAAGGATCTGACATTCAAGGTTGTAGTTCAACATTTGGAGAACTTGAAGCCAATCTGGGTCACATGAGACACTGTCTACACAAAAGGATAAATATTGCACACTCTGATTCATCTGAGTAATCTAGAATAAGCCAGTTTCTAGGGTTTGGGGGTTGGGGTGAAAGGAGAATGGGAGGGCTTTGTCCAGCAGGTACCAAGTATCAGCTGTAGAAAATGAAAACGTTCTAGAAATGCAGTGTGAACAGCACTGAACTGTGTAATTAAAATGACTAAAGCGGTAAATTCTACATAATTTACCACAATTAATTACATATCTCTGATTACACATCTCTCTGGGGAGGAGGTGGACTGAAGAGGGAGGATATAGGTTAGGATTATGTTTCTCATTTAATTTCTTCATAGCCTGAAGTTTTCATTAGAAGTCTGTATTATCAGGCCGGGTGTTGGTAGCACATGCCTTTAATCCCAGCTTTTTGGAGGCAGAGGCAGGCAGATCTCTGTGAGTTCAAGGCCAGCTTGGTCTACAGATCAAGTTCCAGGACAGGCTCCAAAGCAATAAAGAGAAACCCTGTCTCAAAAAAAAAAAAAAAAAAAAAAAAAAAAGGTCTGTATTATCTTCATAATAAACCCATTTCATGTCTTGGGGATAGGGAGATGACTCAGTGCAGGCTTGAGGACGTGAAATCAGATCTCCATCACCCATGTAAATCTGAACATGGCTATGCATGCCTCTAAACCCACCACAAGTTGGGAAGAGACAGGTGGATCCTAAGAACTCACCTCCACCGCATCACCCAGTGTTTCCATTTCAGCAAAGATGATTTCCTTAAGGCAATAAAGCAAAGAACAGTAGAGAAATACATCATATGCCCTTCTCAAATCTCTGTGGGTGCTGTCATGGGCATGTGCACTTGCATACTCACAGGTATCACACAGCATAACAACAACACCACACACACACACATACACACACACACACACACACACACACACACACACACACAGTCTCTGGGGCTGGAGAGATGGTTCAGCAGTTAAAAACAATGGCTGCTCTTCCAGAGGCTCTGGATTCAATTCCCAGCACCATAGACAGCTCACAACTATCTGTAACTCCAATCCCCGGGTTTCAATGCCCTGTTCTGGCTTCCATGGGCACTGCACACATAAACAAATAAAATTGCTTTGAAAAAGATTTATATTTTTTAAAAAAAAATATATGGTCTTAAATAAAGGCATGAGACTTTCTTCATGTAGGTCCTATACAAGTTCTGTAGTTTTAAGTTTATCTCTGAGCTATGTATCTGCAGCTGCAGTTTGATATGTAGAAATAAGAGACATAAAATATAGTCCTTTGTTTCTTAATCTATATATTATTCAAGTAAACTATTATGTTTACATGTTTTGAACTTTTAATTTTTAAAAATAACCTAAAAGTAACCAGTCAGTTCAAGTTTAGGGTAAAATGACTTATTTCTATAGAAATATTCTAAGTTTAGTCAATATAGCTTTTCCTTTAGAGGTAAACTTTTAATTGTGTAAATGTGACTTGAGAAAATAGTTATTACAAGGAATATTCTGAGCAAAGAAATAATACCTGTTATTTTCTAAAAGGAGAAATGAAGAAAAAAATTTGTATATATGGGATTCCCATGAATTATTTATGAGAACCCAGAAAAGAAAATAACAGATATGACCTATTTTGAAGCCTGCAGACTTTTCTCATATTTATGGATGATATTTCCTTTATATGGTTATTTTTTATTTTCAAAAACAAGTATTTTATTGCTACTATCTCTAACAATAAATGTGTCCTAATCACAAAAAGCATTCAAATATTCTTTGACCTTCACTTTGTGTGTGCGGCTATTTTGCCTGCATGTACATCCATGCACAGCAGGGTACCCTACCTATGGAGGGTAGAAGAGGGTATCAGACCCCAGATGGAGTTACAGATGGTTATGAACCTCCATGTGGGTGTCAGGAATCAAAACCAGGTCCTCTGGAAGAGCAATTGTTGATGCTGTTAACCACTGAGCCATGTCTCCAGCCTCCAGCCCTTAAATAACTTTTTCTTTCCTTTTTTTTTTTAGGTTTTTATTTATTTATTATGATACAACATTCTGTCTCCATGTGTGCCTGCATACCAGAAGAGAGTACCAGATTTCTTTATAGGTGGCTGTGAGCCACCATGTGGTTGCTGAGAATTGAACTCGGGACCTCTAGGAAGAGTAGCCAGTGCTCTTAACCTCTGAGCCACCTCTCCAGCCCATCTTTCTTTCCTTCCTTCCTTCCTTCCTTCCTTCCTTCATTCCTTCCTTCCTTCCTTCCTTCCTTCTCTCTTTCTTTTTTTTTTCTAGGAAATGCCTCACTATGTGGTCTGGCCTAGCCCAGAACTTCTCACTGTTCTTCCTTAGCCTCCCATGTTCTAGATAATACCACTGTGTGTTCTTATATGAAGATCAATCATGTAACTTGTCCTTTTTAGTATAACTAGCAGCAAACCACTACAGGTGACATGGGGCCCATTCTTTGAGAATTACTTATAGGGACTGGAGAAATGTTCCAGAGGGGCAAACATACTGGCTCCTCCACCAGAGGGTCTCTGTTTAATTCCCATCACCCTTATAGCAGCGCACAACTGCCTATAACTCCAGTCCCAGGGTATCATCAGGCACTAGCACAAAAGTGGTACACAGTCATACATAAAGGCAAAACACTCCTACACAAACAATAAATTAATTAACGAAACTGCTAGTATATATTTTACATTCTTGGAAAAATGAAACAATACATAGTTTTATAGATTCCTTTGTCTCTTGATGTATAATTACTCTTACTCTTTCAGTGTCTGCAAATATAGACCTTCATAATTCCCTTTTTCTAGCAGTAGATTTCATTATGGTTTTTTCATAGTGTATGAAATGCATTTTGATAATATTCCTTTCCCACTGACCCCCTCCTCTTTCTACCTCTGGTCCCTCTTGTCTTACCTATTTCCTTCCTTCCTTCCTTTTCCTTTTTTTATCTTTTACTTTTGATGACCCTGTGATTTCATGAGGATTGATTTCAGGGTCTTGGGTGAGGAACTGTTTACAGTGGTTCCTCTTTGCCAGTGGTTATATCCTTGTGGTGGTTTGAAAGAAAATGCCCCCCAAAGGGAGTGACACAATTGGCAGGTGTGGCTTTGTTGGAGTAGGTGCAGCCTTGTTGGAGAAAGTCTGTCACTGTTGTGGGGGGACAGACTTTGAAGTCTCTTTTGCTCAAGCTTAGCCCAGGGTGACACTGAAATGCTTTCCTGTTGCCTGCAAGACATAAGACTCTGAGCTACTTCTCCAGCACCATGTCTGCCTACATGCCGCACAATTAGTTAAATGGAAATTTGTTGGACACATCACGATCTCTTAGCAAACAGTCGTGGTGGTTTTCCTACTAGAGATTACAAGTGTCCCAGTCACAGGCTTTGAGCCAGATATACAGTATCAAACATGGCTTACCTTCTGTGGAGTGGGTCTCAAACCTAGTCAGAGTAGTTGGTATCCCCACTGACTGACTGACCAAGGGGCACTTCTTCACTGGCCAGACAGTAGACTATCACACAGGGTATAAAAATCAATAAAACTTGTCAATAATTCTCCCCCTGCAGTCTGCATTGTATCCTCTAGCACTACAAGGGCTAGCCAGCAAATAAGGGGTTTCTATGTTAGTTCCAGGTGATTCCATTAAGTCTTGTAACCATAGTGTGTAGTGTGTTAAGCAGTAAAGTTTTATCATTTAGTCCCAGTGGATAACAACCCTTTCAAATGTCTTCTTGTTTAGAGGGGGTGTGGTTTGAATGAGAATGGCCCCTGTAGAATTATATATTTGAATACTCCGTCCCTATTTGGTGAAACTGTTTGGGAAGGATTAGGAAGTGTGGCCTTGTTGGAAGAGCCATGTCACTAGAAACAGGCTTTGATGTTTCGAACAGCTACACCATTTCCAGTCAGCTCAGGCTGGTAGATTAATACATAAGCACTCAACCATTACTTCAGCACCATGCCTGCATGCCTTCTGCTGTACTCCCTGCCATGATGGGTAGTAGACTCTAACCCTCTGGAACTGTAAGCCTCAAATTAAATGCTTTATTTTATAAATTGCCTTGACCAGGGTATCTTATCAAATTCTTTATGGCTAGTACTAAAATGTGATTTGTTTGTTTGTTTTATGGATGTTCTATATTTTATTGATTAATCTTCTGGCTTGATTTGTGTTGATTTTTCCCCCCTTTGTTGGTGACATTGTCTTGTTTTGAAACAGATTTTGCTATGGTCTAAACTGTCCAGATATTTATTGTGTAGTCAAGGATGCTCTCATTGGCTTATGCTCCTACATCTGCCTCCCAAATACTGGAATTTCAAATGTATGCCACCATACCAACTGATCAATCTCTTGATGAGTAACACTTAAGTTATTTCCAATTTTTACTATGAATATTTTTTACACTGAATATTATATTTACAATGAATATTTTTACATCTGGTACATTATTATTTCCTTAGTGATTGAATTTTTATGTACTGTGGTAAAGGATGTCGGTAATCTCAGTCGTGGACTAGGATTGTGCACACCTGTAATCCTAGCACTCAGAAGCAAGAAGATGAGGAATTCAAGACTGTCCTGGGCCACACAGCAAAACTATGTTTCATAACAGCAAAGAAAGAAACAGAGAGAGAGAGAGAGAGAGAGAGAGAGAGAGAGAGAGAGAGAGAGAGAGAGAGAGAGAGAATGAAGAAAGGATAACGTTAGATAGGGATAAGAGTAGGGGAAAAAGGAAAAGAAATGCTACTTCTGTTTTAAAATTAAAGTATGTATTATTTCCAAAGTGTTATCAAAAATGATCACAGGACCAGTGAAATGACTCAACAGCCATGTTAAAGGTCCCTGCCTCCAAGCCTTGAGACTTGAGTTTGGTGGATGGAAAGAACCAATTCCCACAAGTTGTCTTCGCTCTCCACACACATGCCATGCACACATGTACCCATTGCACTCATGCATGAACATGCACCCTAAAAT
This sequence comes from Cricetiscus sungorus, assembly GCA_030556225.1. Lineage (NCBI taxonomy): Eukaryota > Metazoa > Chordata > Mammalia > Rodentia > Cricetidae > Cricetiscus > Cricetiscus sungorus. The sequence goes on from JANBXA010000372.1 coordinate 3,349,145, forward strand.
AAATAAATGCAATGTAGTTTTGAAGATCATGGTGATTTTACTCTTGATTATTCCCTATATAGTTGGTAATGTACTTTTAAATTCTTTTACATTCTAAGTGAGGAAGGATATTTCATTACTCTTTTAAATTCTAAAAATTCATTACTAATGAAATTTACCAAGTCTTCATATTAAGACCCACCATGGCTTTCTTCATCTAGGAAGTAGCTCTTCTAGCTTACTCTACCGATTCATTTTGACTATATATTTTGTTATTAGCCTCTAGGTGTCCCTTACAAGGGGAAAAAAATCAGTTTTGTTTGTGGCATGTACCTTTCAGAAAGTCTTTAGCTCTTATGCCTTGATAAGCCTGTTTCATCATACAAAGTTTTTAAAGTAATCAAATTTATGAGATTTCTATGTTTAATGTCCTTTTTACCATCTTCAGAAAGGCATTTCTAAAGGGAGATTAGTCAGAAAAGCTTATTTATTCTAAGTATATTTATGCTGTCACATTTTCATACCTTTAATCTGTTTAGATTTCTCTTTTAAAGTGTAAGTTAGAGATTCAGCCATATTACTCCTTCCCCCAGTTTGCTAGTTAATATTCCCGAACCACTTCTGAACACTCCCTATTTCCCCCCCCCCCTAAGTTCTTGGCTACTTTACACTCCGCTTCCTGATTTTTATCTCCTGTCTCACATCTTTTTTAGACATGTGACTCTGGTGCTTTATTCAAGTCTCACTGCAGTGATAATGCTAAACAAAAAACTTACCAAGATTGTATCAGCTCACAGCAGCCAACATTTATTCCTGTGGTATGCATTTCTAAAAACGAAACTTCCCTTTCATCTCCCGGTCAGGGTTAGGACTACTGTGCCTCTCTTCTTAGGCTGACAGTCACTTCCAAGTCTTGATGGATGTCAGGAGAATAGAAGGATGGGACAGACTAGATGACTCTGCCTATATCCGTCCCCTCCCCATCCCTTCCTCCTTTCCCCCCTCCCCTGCTTTCCCTCCCTCTTTTTCTTCTTTTAGTTTTTTGTTGCATGGCCTCACATTATAGCCCAGGCTATCCAGGAACTCATGGCAATCTTCCAACTGCCCCAAATACAAAGCGTTTTCATCACCCTTGCTCCCAAACTCCAACCTGGTGTACTTCTTAAGCCTCAACTGAACACATGCTCCTTGCTACCACATCATATTGGTCTGAGAAAATCATGTGACCAGCCCTAAATGAATGAGAATGGAAAATACATTTACCCTCATGTACTGGCTGGGTTTTTTGTTTTGTTTTGTTTTTTTGTTTTTTCAACTTGACACAAGCTAGAGTTACCTGAAAGGAGGGAACCTTAATTGAGAAACTGCCTCCATTGTTTAAATTAGTTATTGGGGAGGGGGGGGACTAGTCCATTGTGGGTGGGGCCACCCCAGGACTGGTGGTCCTGGATTGTTTAAGAAAGCAGGCTGAGAAAGCCATGGGAAGCAAGTCAGTAAGCAGCTCCCCTCCATGGCCTCTGCATCAGGACCTCGAGGTTCCAGCCCTGCTTGAGTTCCTGTCCTGACTTCTTCTGTGATGAACTATGATCTGGAAGTGTGAGACAAATTAGCCCTTTTTTTTTGGTCACTGTGTTTCATTGCAGCAATTGAAACCCTAACTAAAATGCACACATGAACACATACACAGACACACACACACACACACACACACACACACGAGAGAGAGAGAGAGAGAGAGAGAGAGAGAGAGAGAGAGAGAGAGAGAGAGAGAGAGAGAGAGAGAGCACAGAAGATGTGTCAAGGACTTTGAACAGAAACTTAATCAGATAACCCTGTGTACCACACACCGAGCTGGTTATGTTTTCCAAACCTCCACATGCTATATGTCAAGATGAGATGACTGTGGAATTTCAGTACCATACAAATGCCAAATGCGTTGCACTTGGCCTTTAGTAATTTAGAAATGTTTTATTTCTGCTTCCTAACAAAGCCATATTACTATAGTTTGCAATATATTGATATCTGGAAAGGCAGATTCATTCCTCCCCCCTCCCTGCGTAAACAACTTTCCTATTCGATACCATTTCTTTCCAGATGACTTCTGAGTATGTAACAAATCTGGTTTATTATGTAACACGTATGCACCTCTTTATTAACTGAGGAAAATACCATCTAGTCATACTTTCAGACTGATGAGTAACTTGGTCCACAGTCTTCTGTGAGGAGGCTGAAGAGTAACTCTTAGAAACCATAATAAATAATCAACAAATATTCTGTGAATTCCCAACAGTTAATGCTGCACTATGTTAATTTTCAAATTGTATAAATATAGCTGGAGTGGTTAATGTCCTAGAAATAGACTAATATTACATAAAAACAATGCTTGCCAGAGTGGAAGTTACATGTAAAGTTAAAGACATTCCCCAGTTCATAGTGGCTTCACCTGCATTTTTTTTTTTGTTTACACATTCAGTAGAAACTGAATTTTGATTTTTAATGCTTTTTCTGGCTAGCAATATGTAACATAATTGCTGCTTACAGTGTTGGACAGCAGCTGCCAGCTGCAGCTCTTGTTAGTCTCATGATCACGGAGAAAGAGTACTGAAATTCTAGTGTGCTGTGTGGGTAAGCTGTGTCTGGTAGGCTAGGCGTATGGATGTACTTTCAGCTTATTGTTTATTATCTCACAGTGGGTAAATCGAGACAACCCTATTGTAAACTGAGAAACATCTTGTAGGATGCACAAGAAAGTGGAAACAAAAAGAACAGAAGAAAATGGTTTGAGGGATCATTAAAAATGGCTTGAAGCCAGGCAGGCACAGTGGCCAGCCATACTCTTTAATCCCAGCACTGGGGAGGCAGATACAGGTGGATCTCTGTGGGTTCGAGGCCAGGACAGTCAGGGCTACACAGAAAAATAAGAACAAGCAACAACAACAGATATGGCTTGAGGAAAACAGGCAGAATAGCATGCGCCTGTGTTCTCAGTGCTAGAGGTGACAAAACAGGGATATGAGTTCAAGTCCAGAAAGACTTAGAAGCAGGAGAGGAACAGGGGCAGGGGCACTTGAGGGTCTATCGAGCAGTCAACGTATTCTTAAAACAATTTTTGTTATCTTCTGAGTGACCTTAAATAGGCAAGGAGTTGTTTCTTCTTTTTTTCATTTATTATTTACATATTCATTTGAAAATTATTTCTTGTATACATTTTTAAGGGATGGGAAAAAATCAGTGTTAGTTCAAAGAATAAGAAAGTAACTAAAATATCTAATCTAGACCCCAGAAGCAAGTTAATTCCACATTGTTTAATTTTAAAAGCTAAGGTGTGCATTGTGGGGACAGGGGTTTAAGAGATGATGTCTATTTTCAAAGACATAACATCATGTGTCAATAAAGCTGATAATTTGTACTGTTTCAGTAGAAACAAAGAATGATGTAATATGGCTTTGTTTTTATTTAATCGCCTGCCTGTGGTTCAGTAGAATGTTTGCATATATGTGACAAGTTCACTGAAATTAGCCGTTTCCCAATTTCTAGTCTACCAGGTGACTTCTGTGTAAGAACGTGCTGTATTTGTATATTAGTAACAGATCAATTTGTCTTGTTAGGATTTTTAAAAGTAGCTTTCCTGAACCTCATGTGCTATTTGCTCTGTTTCCTCATCAGATCAAGAGAAAGCCAGCTTTACTCATCTCTACCTGAGTAAGTGGCCTGCTCAGCATTAAAGACTGCCAGTAAGTGCCTTGCTTGAATTTTTATTGTGTTATTGTAGCTACCGGCAATCACATTGTCACAATAATATAATAATTACTAAGCTTCTGGATGTAACCGACCATTTCTGCCAAAAAGGATAAGCTAGAATTGTTCTCAGCCAAGAGGTGGTGGTGCACGTCTTTAATCCCAACACTGGAAGGCAGAAGCAGGTGGATATCTTGAGTTCAAGGCCAGCTTGGTCTACAGAGCAAGTTCCAGACAGCCAGGGCTACACAGAGAAATCTTGTCTCAAAACAACAACAATAACAAAAAAGTCGTCCTCAAACACGTTTGAACTAATAGATGCATCTCATGTTAGCATTTTGTCAAATTGTTTTATGCTGAAAAATACATGGCTGAGTTAATATTTTTCTTTGTGTGAACACAAATCTCAGAAGATATTATTAAATGTATGTTCGGTCTCCCCTCTTCATCTTGTCCTCTCTCCTCCTCCTTCTCTTCCTCCCTCAATATTCCAGATCATACCTAGGGATCCATGTGTGCTGGGTAAGCACTCTATCATTAAACTAGACACTCAGCCCTATCCCACCCCCTCCAGAGTCTCACCATGAAGATCCACCTAACTTGAAACTCAGGATATAAACCTTGAACTCAGAGATCCACCTGCTTCTGCCTCCTGATTGCTGGGATCAAAGGAAACACCACCATACCTGACCCTGTTTCTCATTTGGTATCTGCTTACCTCACAGAAGATATTTATTACCGAGACTAAATCTTGTTCATACTTTTAATTCTAGTATGAGAACTAGAAGTGGCATGGCTAATGTCTTCCCATGCTCTGCTTTCATGTACACTTGTCTACAGAATACAACTTAGCTATATTATTTCTTACCTGTGTTTTGTCGTGAGAAACACTTTAAATTATGAAGAAGAAATAACAGTATGTCAAGAGAAATTGCCTTCCAAACAAAGAAAACCATCATAGCGTTTTACAGGCTTAAACTTCCTTGGCTCTTATAAACCCTCATTGTATTTCAGGTACGGTTTTGGTGTCCAATGCAGATATTCTAAAGACCTAAGATAAAGTCCACTATGATTTTCTCTGAAGCTCAGCCTACTTTTAACAGAGGTCTTCATTGAAGAGAGTGCTATTATGTTCTTGTTAAGTGTTTTTGTATGATTCAGTGAAGGGCTTTAGTCTAGACTGTTTCAAACCATTTGGGAAAAGTGGAGACAACTTGACAGTTGGGGATCACCAGTTGGGGACTAGATGGAGCCATAGGTGGTTGAGTGTGATTGGAGTATACCATGTACGTGTATAAAGTTCTACCTTCTGTATAACTAATGTATATTTTTTGAGGCCAGCAAAATGGCTCACAGAGTAAGAATAGACCACCGAAGCCATATCAGGAAGGAGGGAACTGGTTCTCTCCCACAAGTTATCCTCAGATAACCATACTTGTGCCTGAACTCTTGAATGCATGGACACATCCCCCAACACACACACACACACACACACACACACACACACACACACACTATATATATATATATATATATATATATATATATATATTTCTTTTTTTAAAGACCATTTTAAGCTGACTTCTATTTTATTGTTTTGTTTTGTTTTGTTTTGTTTTGTTTTGTTTTGTTTTGGGGAGGTCTGAGGATGGAACCCAGGACACTGAGCTTCAATCCTTCCACAGAATTAAATCCCCAACTCCTTTAGCTGACTTCTAATGAAGACTACAAAGAAGAAAAGCTAGGCATCACTTGTACTGTATTGCTGCCACCCAAATAGAAGTTCTCAACAAGAAGAAATGCAATTAATCAATTCATAAAGCAAATTGTTTTGTTCTAAATGAAAAGTGTAACTAGTAATGTGGGATGAAACCTAATGACAGCTCTAACTATTCAAACTCAGAGATAGCCATTTATTCCCCCAAAGAGACATTTTATAGGGATGGAGTAATGGTTCAGTGGTTGTGAGTACCTCTTGGTAGTACAGGAGACCGTAGTTCAGGTCCCACCACTGGTATCAGGTGGCTCATGGCTGCCTGTAACTCACAACACCCTCATCTGGTCTTCCCAGGCTCTCCTCTCCTTTCTCCCCTTCCCTCCTCTTTTCTCTCTCTGATCTCAAAGAGTCTCTCTACATAGCCCTGACTGTCCTGAAACTCACTCTGTAGACCAGGCTGGCCTCGAACTCAGAAATCTGCCTGACTCTGCTTCCTGAGTGCTGGGATTAAAGGCATTAGCTACCATGTCGGTCTCAAATACTTTTTTTTAAAAGATCTTTTAAAATCTCTCTCTCTCTCTCTCTCTCTCTCTCTCTCTCTCTCTCTCTCTCTCTCTCTCTCGTGTGTGTGTGTGTGTGTGTGTGTGTGTGTGTGTGTGTGTGTGTGTGTGTGTGTAAACCAAAAGAAAGCATTGAATCCCTTGGAGCTGGAGGCAGAAGCACACTTGTGATCTGCTACTGGTAGGTACTAGGAAAGATCCTCTGCAAGAGCAGCCAGGCCTATTAGCCGCTGAGCTATCTCTCCAGACCAAATCTTCTTTAAAAGACATTTCAGGGCCTTGGAGAAATAGCTCAGTAGCTAAGAACTCTGGCTGCTCCTACAGAGGACCTGGGTTTGAGATGAGGCACTCACTTGGTGGCTTACAACCATCTTTTAATTACAGTCCCAGGGGAATCTGCCACCCTCTTCTGTCCTCCTCGGTCAATCCACACACATGATGCACAGACATGCATACATGCATACAAAATGCCCATACATATGTGTTATACATTTTCATTTTTATTTAAAAAGATATTTTGTAATAAAACATACAGAAAATAAAACCAAATTTCACATATTTATGTATAAAAACATTCTAAGTAAAATACTAGGTGGATAAAAATCTCAAAACAGAAAAATACCAGAATTGTGTGAGGAGTTTTTAAAGATTTTTAAGTTTAATTTTATGCATGTGAGTGTTTGCCTGTGTGTATGTATATGCACAGTGTTCATGTCTGGTGCTGGCAGAGGTCTGAAGACACAGGATCCAATGGAACTGGAGACAGTGATGGTTATGAGGTATCATATGGGACAGGAACTGAGGTTCTCTGCAAGAGCAGCAAGTGGTCTTGTTTTTTAAATTTAAAACTTTATTTTTCATTTTACATACCAACCCCTTTTCTCCCTCCCTCCCCTCCTCCCATCCCTTTACCTATCTCCTTCCCATCCCCCATTCACTCCTCAGAGGCAGTAAGGCTTTCCTTGGTGAGTCAACAAAGTCTGGCATACCAAGTTGAGGCAGGACCAAGCCCCTCCCCTCTGTATCAAGGTTGAGCAAGCTATCCCTCCACAGGGAATGGACTCCAAAAGGCTGGTTCAGCAGCCAGTGATCTCAATTGCTGAGTCATCTCTCCAGCCCCAGGTTGGTTTGCTTTTACTCATGCATGTTATTTTTTTTTAACTTAATTTCCTTTTTATTCTTTAAAAAACAAATGTTACATTTCAGTAATCAGTGGAAAACAGAAACTGTTACAGACCAAGTAGTTTAAAATGTCAGTATATAAAAGTAGAAAATTCTGACTTAGGTCTTAATAATCCTTTGGGACATAGTCCTCTCCTTACTTTTTCCCCTCACCTCTCACCACCTCCACATTCTCAGGCTGCCATCTTTATCAAGTACCAACAAGGGAAGTGATGCTGTCAGAACTACAACTTCCATTTAAATGTAGTTAAGAATTTTAAACATTGCTTTGAAATGACTTCTCTTAAAACAAACTAATATGGATTATTTGGTTACCTTGATTTTTATTTGTAGGTTTTCCTCACTGTACAGATGGATATGTATCCATTATAGTACCTAAGAACTTGTGTACATGATCGAGAGGAATTTGTCAGCTGTTGATTAAAACTTGTTTAGTACTGATGGCTAACCAGAGGAAGTATATGGCCAGAAATTCCATACTTACAGATAGCTTTAAGATCAGAACAGGCTAAAAGGCCCCACCTGAACTTTCCCCCCCCCCCCACCTGAACTTTTTAGAACACCTGGACTTCTGGACATCTTATTGTTGTCACAAGAGGCATGGATGGTCTTCACAAGACAAATACAGTAAATGTACCCCCATTTCTGACACCTCCATTTGTCTTTCTAAAGTTGATGGTTTAAAAAATAGTATACCTTTTCAGAATCTAATATAATAAATAGAAGAATTATATTTGCTTGCACTTATCTGGATGGAGATCTGAGACTATGAAATCAATTATCTGTCTTTTGTTTTTGCAGGAATTGATCTCCAATAAATCTGTACCAATGATTCAATCCTTGCGTCAGGTGGATGGGTTGTGGCGCCATTTCTGACATGTTTCCATGAAAGATGCTGCCTTGTGCTTCAAAATTAAAGTTACATACCTTGAAGACCTTATCTAGCACAACTTGGTTAAGGATGTATTATGTATCTGTGACTAAATTGTGCAGACTGTCATTTCTTAAACAGCAAAGGAGAAAAGATATTCTGTGTTTCATCTGAACCTTGACCTACTTTTCTTTCTTTGGGGTATGATGGTCAATATTATATAACAAGCCACCTTAGTGGGTTTCCCTCAAGATGAGACACCCTTTAAAGACTGTGGGTTATTTTATTCACGACTTTGTATTATGACCAACTCATGGCTATGTTCTAAACTAGGATGCTACATGTCTTTGGTGATCTGATGTTTCAGGTTGTGAGGACAGGTGCTTCTACTCCATTCCAGGAAGACAATTCTCCGCTGTAGCCCTCCTAATTATTTAAGATGGATCTTCATTTCTTTAAAATAGCTGTTATTCAAGTTTGAAAAGCAGCTACTGTGTAAGCAGCCTGACTTAAACTGACAAAAGCAAGGAAATTCTGGATCCATAATTCGCCTTCCACCCCTTGACCTCACAAACCGCCATATTAGCGTGATCACACCAAAATACCAGCTTGTGTTTACAGTTGCAATCCTCCTGATGGCGGACGGGCGCGTGTACACGAGCACTCGCCCTGTGTGCACTCAATAGGATCACGATCCGGAGAGCTGAAAATGTAAACACAAGCTGGTATTATGGTGTGACTGGCGGTTTGTGGTTCTTTGTTTGAATACTTAAAAAATGGGCACCCTGGCAAGAACAAAAGAGGCAGAATGCTGAACTGCTCTTAAATGGCTTCTCTCATCTTTGTCCCTACTCAGGTAGACCCAAAGTAACATATCCATTTCACGGGGTCCCGGGAACCGTGTGTTTTTGAATAGTTGGCTACACTTCAACGCAACAGTTTTGTTTTCAAATGCAGGCCGTTAGTACTGCGCCGTTGGTAGCTTTAAGTGATGCTCTGAGTACCCTCCAGCACTGTACCTCTCTGATTATTATTTACAACAAAATCTTCCATGTTCTGAATTCATCCCGAGGTTTGATGTTTAATCAGGAACTCAAACACCTTATTTGTTTTGTTTTGTTTTTAAATTCCTGCTAGTTATCAGCGGTTGGTTCTTTTGCCCTCAAAGATTATTGACACCAGCATAACCACCTATCTGCCCACCACAGTTCTTGCTTATGCTGTTTCAGTGTTGATTTTGAAGTGTAGAAGTGAACCACAAGAGAAATGCAAAGAATTAAAAGAAAACCAAACCATAAGCTCTATTTTACCACAGTATGCAGTTGTCTAGTTGGCCCATCTGTTTCCTGAGCAGTTTTTGCTATCTCTTAACCCTAACACTAAGTTTGATCATTGGCCTCACCACAATGAACTTTGATTCTGAAACTGATTTATGCTGTGTTGAAGTGATGACCAAATCATTTCAGGAAAAAATAAGACATAAAGAAGTTTAAAGAAATATTTTCTGGAAAATGTCAACAGGAGGCAACATGCTTGACTTGGTGGCAAATGACATTGTCATGCTTTTTAAAGAACAAAAATTTCCCTTTGGAATTAAGTATGCCATTGGTTCCAAAAGCCAGTAACTAAAGGAACAGTGGGTAGTTTGGCAGATCTCTTTTCTTAAATAAAAGTTATAAATTGATTTTTACACCTATTGAAACAACCATTCGCCACTGTAAACCTATTTCTGACAACTGTTTCTCTTAGAATTGAAAAATAAAAGTGATTTTCTCAATACAGTTGAAAAGTAGTTAATGTAGAGACATAAATACAATCAAGCTGTGGTCATGGTCATAGACAGTTTTTATGTAAACTTAATAAAAGAATAAGAGAACTTAGCTTGGGATGTTTTAATGAAATGCCACTCAACCTGAAACAAGTGATTCAGAAGTGTTGTCAGTCACTTTAGACTGAAAAGAAATAACCAGAAATAGCTTTGAAGATATCAAATAATTTGCACTAAAATGATACACTTGAGTACCTCGCCTTTGAAAGGGCTGTCAATTCCCTTTGTTTAAAATGGACTATACTCGATCACTTCATGAACCCACACAACCTGACGACCCTGACCATCTTGTATCTTGGTTCTCTCTTCCCATGTGAGATCTCTTACCAGGACAGCTTATGAGCACTTCACAAATTATAATAAAGGAGCCACCTCCATGTACATCAATACTGACAGATTCTGATCTTCTCATTTTCACCTGAGATATGCTCAGGCCCAATTGAAAAGTAAATTAAAGAATGAATCGATTTCCTGAAAGAAAAGTTCGGCTTTATTTTACACATATGTTATGAGAACAGACATATGAAAGCTGTTTCAGAAACTCAATATCTATGGTAATGTTTGGCTATACAAATAATTAATGTACAAAGAATTGACATTTTCACAAGTTTCAGCCCCCAGTATCATCTAAACTCATCTCCAAGCTCTATTTCATGTTCTCCAGAACAGTCTTGAGGTTTTCAGGAATTCATAGCTGTAAGCACTGGCTTTTAGTTTTAGAGGTTGTTTTTCAAATCTCTTTTGTCAGTTCACAACTGTAACTTTACAAATGCTTTGGAATATCGATGAGTCTACAGACACATTATTTAACCTTAGAATTTTCTTTTCGTATTTGTTTCCTAACTTCATCACTTTTCTTAACTACTTCTTCCTCTGTTTTTTTGTTAGTAGCAGATAAATACAAGGTTGGCCTTTTAAAATTCAAAGGCCTTTGACATTTTTTTCCACCCTGGAAAGCACCTAGAAAAAAGTACAGAGGAAGTAGTATTATTTTTATTTTATGTTACTTATTTTTTTAGACAAGGATTTACGATGTAGTTCTATCTGTCCTAGAACTTGCTGTGTGGACCAGGGTGGACTTGAACTCACCAGAGATGAGCCTGCCTCTGCCTTCTGAGTACTAAGACTAAAGGTGAGTGAAAATTTTTAAAGCTGCAGCAATGGCCCAGTTCTACATCTCTAACAATAAGGGATGTCCTAAAAGTCTACAGTTGGATGGTTATAGAGAATGAACAATAGTGAAAATAGATAAAATAATATATCTTGTAAGCAATGTATATTTTATCACAATAAATATGAAGATTGGTTTAAATAAGAAATCTGGAACCTGGTTTGAGACGCTGCTTAACACCCCAGTAAAAGTATGTTGCACAGAAAGGGTGCAAGTATGTAAGGTTGAGCAAGCAGAAAAATCAAACAAGCTTCCCAATTCTTCAGAGCAAATGTTTAGGTGTTAACTTGCTGCTGGAATTCATTCAAGCACCGATTATTAAAGGAAGTCACCAAAGACAATAGTAAAGTTAAATATAACCAATTAACTGTTCTTTCCCAGCTTCCTCCTTCCCTTCCTTCCTTCCTCCTTTTCCTTCTTTCCTTTCTCTCGTTCTCTTCCTTCCTTCAGTTCTTCCTTTCTTTTCTTTCTCTAATCAAGCACCTTTTTCTCCAGGTTGAATTTTTTTTTTAAGTGTATGAGTATGTAATTTCTCTGTATGAGTATTGGTAAAAATGAGAATGAGAAAGAAGTAAAAACAACATTGCCTTAAACAGTAATGAATTTTAAGCAGTTGAATTTTTAAAAGTAAACTCTAAGTCATACTTTGGGGCCTACTTTCCCACTTTTTAATAGCTTTCTAAAAAAACTCCAACCTTGAAATGCATGCAATTAGAAACATGCAACAGTGAGGCTAGGCTTAGTCACAGAACTATTTCAATGCAAGCTGCTTCTATTTTTGGTGTCCTACAGAGAAATAGAATCAGAATGTTCTAACCTCTGCTCATGCTGTAGGTGAGAATATTAAACTAACTGTTTGAAAAAAAATGGGGAAAGTCAGCTCTTTATCATGTTTTAGTTACTAGGTGATTATTCTACTATGATGCAAACGTTGTGGAGCAGAAAGGATGTACAATTAATTTTACACTCATAATTGCATCCACATCTCCTTCTGCAGAGTGATATGGAGTGGCCTACCTGTATCAGGACATGTCATCCTCACATTGTCACCTCAGATTACTGTACTGACTTTGTGTCCCATCTTTATGAGTCTTAAGGTTCTCCATCATCTCTTACAGCAGTTTTGGATAAAGTGAAGAAATATTAAAACTAAGCCAGCTCTGAGTTCAAGCACCCATCTGATATCTGTATTCCTTTAAAAACATATGCATCCTCAATGTCAATCATTGTTTTGGTTATTGCTAGAACATATGTAGTTAGGAATAAGCAAACTAATAAGCCAGGAATAAATTACTACTTCTTTATCTGTGAAAAACTCATAGAACTGGGGATTAAATTAATTAACCTATAGAAACATGCCTGGCAAAGTGCTAGAAAAAGAAAGAGCACTCAGAATTGTTATATTTAAATCATTTGCAGCACACTCTTGTTCAAGTATCTTGTCCTATTTTCTGTCACAGGAGTTTTGGTTCTTTGTTGTCATTATGTTAAAGATGGGGTTGCTGAAGTGTCATTGGTCTAATATTATCATGTAGAACCAATTCACAACTTCTTAAATGAAAGAAAAATGGTGCTACTTCTTTCATATACTAGATTACTATAGTGATAGGACTTTGGCTATGTCAAGATGAGTTTGCATGAATATTTACCTGCTCATTTCATTCTCACTCACTCTGTTGCTCAATACTCAGCTCCAATCTACAAACATAACAAGAAATTCTAGAGTCTTACAATAGTCTCAATAAATTACCTTTACAAATCCAAGTTTCTTTAACTCCATTCATGCCTTTTGACTGACTAGACATATAGGAGAAGGAAAAACTTTAAACATTGATATCTAAATTATCCCACACATCAATTTCATAATTTCATGTATAGGTAGAAAAAAATCCACTTTTCTCTGGTACAGTTCCATCTACTAGATATTGCAGTCTTTGAGGCTATGATTTCAAAAGTTCTTAAAAGCTCCTCATTCTGTGGTTATGATTATCATTAAAGAAATCTGGCTATAAGCAGCTTTGTTGAAGATAAATTAATTCAGTTTATGAATACGCGACCTAAAAATGTTAAAAGTAATTAGCAGCTCTGGCTTACCTGAAAGATACAGTTATCAGGAGTGGATAACTTAATATCAGCACATTTCTAATATCGATGTTATTTAAAGCCATATATTAAGAGTCATAAGCATCTGTAGTGACAGAAGAGGCATGCAGCAAAGTACTGAAAAACTGGAATAGAATTAATTGGTTTTGGTCTACCCACTTCAAATTAGAAATAGCAACAGGAAAAAAAAATCAAACACTAAATGTATTCGTTAGGCAGGATCAGCAATCATGCTGCCCACACATGATCTGCAAGTAATTTGTAAATAAGAAAATTCATCACCTGGAGAATAATAAACTCTAGTTTTATGGTCCCAAAGACTAGACAAGTAAAAACCACTAATGAACGCACCACATAAACACGGGGGCAAAAATGTACATTGGTGAGCAAGTGAGGATAATAAGGAGGCTCTTTGTTTGTTTGTTTGTTATTATTAAAGTAGACTAGAAGATGTACAGCACACATCTGCAGATTTCCCGACGTGTTAGCACTGCTCAAAACAGGGGCACTTAAAAGGCATGGCAAAGTGTTACCACCAGGTAAGGAGGGCAAAAGTCAATGTTTAGAAAGAGTTAGCATTTTACCAAAGGAATGGTGTAAAAAAAAAAAAAAAAAAAAAAAAAAACTGCCTACAACAGCCTCCTCGATTTTAATTTTCCTAATTGTATATTAGAAAACCTCACTAGTAAATGGTAATCTGGAGCAATTTTAGTTTATCATCCTTAGAAAATATGACTAGATCTTTGAAGAGATCCCCCAACACATTATTTATTGAGAAAATAAATATTAAATAGTACTTTAAGTATTGCTCTACTTTGAAAGGATCTTTGATGTGGAACACTACATTTTCTCTTGTAAACTGTGGTTATGTAACACACTTTAATTCTGAACTCAAGCTAATGCACTCTATTCTATTCGACTGAGAATTTCTTTTACAGTGCCAGCTAAGAGTTCAGAAGAAAAGGTTAAATTCTGTTGGACTGTTTCTTTAAAATGCAGAGGTTCATTTGCCTGGTTTAAGAAGGGGAAATTTTATAGCCCATTTTACAAAGAGTTTAAAGAACTAATAACTCTTTAAGTTTTTATAATTGACTGTGTATATGGGGGTGCACTTGTGAGTGTAAGTGCCTGAGGAATTCAGAAGATGACATTGGAGCCTGTGGAGCTGGAGTTACAGGTAGTGAGCTGCCAGGTGTGGGCTCTGTAGACAAATCCCAATCCTCTGAAAAAGTGGCATGCACTCTTAACTCTGGAGCCATCTGGCCAGCCCCGATTCTTACTTTTAAGAGAAATTTTCAGAGTATCTGCAAACTGTCTGGCGCACACCTTGTGTGTTATAAAGAACACATGTTGTCAACTGTGTGAAACCATACACAGCACTGCATGGCTGTAGTAGGTGTTTTCTTAGCTTTCCTTCCTTCATCCTTTGACCCCTTTACCAGCTCAAATAAAAAAGGCTAGTAAAAAAAAATCACCACTTAGATGGGATATGATTAGACAAGGGAGGATTTAAGATGTTTTGAACAAGGTAGAAGAGGAGAGTGACAGATATAAAATGACAAAAAGAAAGCAAGGAGACACAGAAGCTAGGAGCATGGAACTGGAATTAACATGCAATATTGATGTAGGAGTTGAGGTAGAGAGAAAGAAAAAAAATAACATGAGAATGGCATTAAGGTTATGTAAGAAATCATCTATAAAAGGTGTATTTTATATGGTAGACAATAGGGAAACACATCACAGAATTTTTTTGCGGAAAAAAAAGAATTACCCAGGAAAGCTAGTTTCCTACATTATTTTGTCATGAAACTGACTTTTAAATGCATTGAAATAAAAGTTAAAGGCTTAAATTTTTCGTGTATATGACCAGAGAACCTGAAAGAATCTGAGGAGTGTTTTTTCGACACATGGCTCAATATGTTCTCATGGTGTTTTTCTTCATTCCATTCATTCCTTCTAATTAAAATTTCTGTGTAAAATGATGCACAACATCTCCAAATTCATTAATCATTTTACCTGAGTATGGCACTAGACATAAAGAAATAACAAAACAGAAGAGAAAACCCTATCTTTGTATAAGATTTTTGTAACTTGAAGGCTTCCTGTTAGGAGGGTGTGCTTCTTGTCTTGCTGAATTGCCTTAAGCTTGCACACCCATCTTAACACAGTCCTTGTTAAACTGTATTCTAATGTATCTTTTGAATATGTGTGTTTCCTGTTAGGATTCTAACTGATTTAAGGCCCTTAGAGTTCTAAGAAGAATTGTATTAAAAAAATGAAACTATCATAAACAAATGAAAATAAGTACATTAATTATGTAAAATTATATATTGTATATTTTACTTTTCACAACTTTGAGGTTTTCAAATCCCTGTATTTGAAATGAAAATAAATTTATTTATAGCTTTTATTTTCTTGAAAGAAGATTTCCTCGTGTTGATCAAGATGGCCTCAAATGTCTGTACTCAAATGATCCCCTCGTGTCAACTTCCTCATAGCTGGGACTCCAAGCCCATTTATAGCTATTTTTATTATAGTTTCTAATAAAATTGTTATGCAGATGACATGCTATTAAAGTGAGTAAAGTCCTTCCCTTTGCCTCTCTCCTTACCTATAATGTAATATCATAAAAGTTTCTAATTAAAAATTAGGTTGAATATAAAGCTGTGCTTGAAGAGGAAGATGGAGAACATCTTGAAATGCTAGAAGAAAGAGGGGATTTGCAGCCAGAAGGAGTCCATGTCCTAATCCCAAGAATCTGAACAAATTGCCTCTTATTGCAAATGGGACTTTCCAGATATGACTGAGTTTGGGTTCTTGAGATAATAATGTCCTGGATTGTGTGGGAGGAGACTGGAGAGAATGCAATGTGACAAAAAAGCATAGGAGAGTGATATAGCCATAGCCAAAAATGTCTGACCACCTCAGGGGATAAAGCAGTTAAGGAATAGATTGTCTCTTGGGGGCATCCAGAGGGAATTTATTCTTCCAATACCTTGATTTTAGCATAAAGAGCTCATTTTTGACGTCATCACTCTTAATTATTAAGAGAATAAATGTTTGAGGCTTTTGGTCACTGTTTGTGGCAATTTGTTAAAACAGCAATGAGAAACTAGTACAGGTGCCAAGTCTAGAATGTAAACCAAATAGGATAGGAAATAGATTCTAACTCCCTTGTGGAAATTAGAGACTTGAGCCAAACTCCTCCAAAGACAGGAGCTGGAACTGAAGCCATGCCTAAGGACAGTGAATCTGAATTGCAATCCCTTCTGAACCATGCACATTTACACAATATGAATTTTCACAAGTAAAACTCCATGGAGAAAGGACTTTGCAGAAAATGTAAGATTAGAATCCAAAGAGAGAATTGGTGAACCAAAAGATAAAAGTTATGATAAAATTAAGAATTTTAAGGTCTGGAGAGATGGCTCAATGATAAACAGTTGCTCTTCCAGAGGACCTGGGTTCAGTTCCCAGCACCCACATGACAGTTTACAACTATCTGTAACTTCAGCTCCAGAAGATCCACCACTTTCTTCAGGCCCATATGGGCACTGCAAGTAAAACATTCATATGCATAAAAATAAATAAAATATCTTTAAAAATTTTTTAAAGAATTTAAAGTTTAGAATTAAAAGGATGAAAACATGGAAATCCAAAAGGGAAATTAGGAAGTTGTTACAGAGCCTTCATGAGTCTGCATGGGGTCCTAGAGCTGAAAGTAGAAGAGGACATGTGGCCCCATCCCTAACACATTTGCTAGCTCCAGTTGGTAACCACTTGCAAATGAAAATTTAGCTTCCTCCAAGTAAGTCTCACTACTCTTAAGGGTGGGCTACATGCCCACCAGTAAATAAACAAAGTGAATGACCTCAGTGACATCTTTGGGGGTTCCTTGTCCATAATATGTCAGGGCTTTTTATTTTGTTTGTTTTGGTTTTTTGTCTTATTTTTATTTATGTTTTATTCATATACTTTAGCACAATGTATTGATTCCATATAAATTCCAAGGTATCTTTTCATATGGTGTCACCAGAGAAGCAGTTACAGAGTTTATATTGCTAATAACACACACACACACACACACACACACACACACACACACACACACACACACCCTGATTAGCAAGACTTTTGCATTCTCATTTCATAAACTTATTCATAGCCAGGCATGGTGGTGTACACCATTAATCCCACATCCAGGAAACAGAGACAGGTCAATTCCTGCATTGGAAACCAGCCTGATCTATACAGTGAGTTCTAGGACAGCTAGGTCTACAAAAAAAAAAAAAAAAAAAAAAATTGACACAAATATGCACATTTCATTTTGAATTGTATGTTAACACTATTTAAAATATTTTAGCTAGAATGATAAACAGCATAATTGCTCTTGTTAAGCTTCAATGATCCAATTATGCTTTAAAACATAAAATGAAAATTTACTCATAAGAAAAAAATGATCTTTCCTTTATTAAGTTCTTGGTAGATTGTTTTGGCGGTCTCAGAACTACTACTTTCAAACCATTTCAGTTAATTACTGACATTTAAGAGTTTCCATCGATCTGCAATGGATTTTTCTCATTTCTGTGAGCAAATATTAACTTCTTTCCAGCAATGAGTACACACACATTCACCTAACTCTTAGGACATCTATATGTAACACTGATATTTTAAAATGCTAAGTGTTGTGAACTATTTGTGCATTGTGTGACGATGTGTTGCTGTGATTGATGTAATAAAAAGCTGAATGGCCAATAGCTAGGCAGGAGAGATAGGTGAAACTTCCAGTCAGATGTTCCACCAATCAGGCCAAGGCCTAGAGATTGAAATAAAGAGACAAGACAGCCGGTCATTCGTTCAATGGAAATGTCACAATGCTGAATGACCTTTATTGAGGGGATAGAACGGGCTCAAATACTGATTTACAGAACAGTGGAAAATAACAGGATTTTCAGGCTTAGCTCCTCCCTTCAAGGTGTGTGTGTTATCATGAGGTGTATGGTGCTGTCGAAACAGGAAGAGTACCAATAACAGCTTTGGGGCAAGGAGTTCTGGCCAACAGCTTCAGGCTTGCTTAATGTGCCTCAGGGGTCCATGCAGGGCCCTACAGGAGGAAGAAGAGTAGGCATCTAGGCGGGCAAATTCCACCATGGAGATGCCGATGAGACATGGAGGCAATCAGACATGCAGATGAAGGAAAGGTAAAAGGATAGCCATGATGAAATGTAGGTTAATAGGAACAGGTTAAATTATGAGAGCTAGCGGGACATGCCAAAGCTAAGGCTGAGCTCCCATAATTAATAAGTCTCCGTGTCATTATTTGGGATCTGGCTGGTGGGACAGTTAAGTTACTGCTTTGTTTATTAAACTCACGACAAAAACACAAATAGAGAAAGCTAATGTAAAGATTAGAAAAGGTTTATGGTGAACTAGTCTAAATATCAAAGAAGTAGAAGCAACTGTACTCTCATTTTTAGACCCAATTAATATTACCTAACAGAGACAATTTTGTTTAAAATACCTCGTTAAAGGCTAAGAATGCCTTTGGAGTTTTGCTAGAGCACCGTTTTCAGACACTTAGCACATTGTTACATAACCCTCATGCTGATAAGTTGTAATCAAGTTCTCCGTTGTGGAACCATCAGCTTGCAAATAGTGACATGGCGACTTATTAATTATGAAAGGTTGGCCTTAGCTTAGGTTCTTTCCCAATTAGCTTTTAAAACTTAAGTTAACCTGTTTCTATTCATCTACATTCTGCCATGTGGTTACCTCTCCTCTGTACTGACTTCTTCAGTGTCTTACTGGTGTCTCTCATGTGCCTAGATTCATCCTGAGTTCCTCCTTTGTCTCGAAGTCCCGCCTATTCTCTTCTGCCTAGCTATTAGACATTCAGCTTTTTATTTATTAAACCAATCACAGTTGGCACGTCTTCACACAGTCTGAACAAATATTCCATACAATATGTAGACCGAGGTTGCATTATAAACGTTCTGAAGCTTTATAGAAGTTCTGCCCAATGAACCATTGATCGGTTTTACTATTCAGATAAGAACTAAATTTCAGTTTGAGGATTTTGTGAAATTAAGAAAAGGGCATTTCTATTGCAACTGTTAAGAGGTAAGGTTTATGTGAACAGTTCTTTTCATACTGAGAAAAAAAGGAAAGGAACAAGAAGGGGAAATAGGGTTGAATAATATTAAGGTGTGCTGTGCACATGTATAAAAAGATCATACCAAAACCCATTATCTCATACAAGTTACATGTAGAAATAAAACACAAGAAGAAAGGAATGTCAATGCCATACTTTTTTGAATCCTGCATTAAAAGCCAGTTCATGGTCAGCAAGATGATTGACTCAGTGTCAGACCACCATACAGGCCTGACAGCCTGAGTTCAGTCTTCTGAATATACAAGGTGGGGTGGGGACAGCTCCCAAAAGTTATCCTCTGACTTCTTCATTCATGCCGTGGTGAACACACACACACACACACACACACACACACACACACACACACACACACACACTAATAAATAAAAAGATAAAAGCAAGATGTGGGTATTATGGCACACATCTGTAATCCTATCACTTGTGAAGCAGAGCAGACAGATATCTGTGAGTTCTACAAGTTCTGGGCAGTCAAATAGTGAATGATGAAAAATAACTCACATCAAATTGTCCTCAGACACACACTCATGCACATGCACAAACACACATGCACATGATCACACAACACACAGCAAATAGTTATGCCTTGAAATTTGAGTTATTAGGAGCAAACTTAATTTTTCTCACTATGTAGTCATGGCTATGCTCACAGAGATTTGCCTACCTCTGCTTCTACCTCTGAAGTATTGGGATTAAAGGCAAGCACAACTATGCCCACCCAGCATTAACTTTTAAGTTTTGAATCAGTTCTACCCATCACATATTCCTCTGTTACCCATGCTTTTCGGGCTGAATACACCAACTCTATCACTCTATTAGAAAAAAAACTTATAAACTGCTTTATAAATCTTCCATAAATAAATATGTACAGTGTTCTAGAGCCTAAGGCAAAAGGCAGAGTATTTGAGAACATAAGAGGAGGTTCTCTGCACTAAAATATTGCAACCTGGATTTACTAAACTCATATCTAACCTCTGAAAAGTTTTACTTTCGGTAATATTAAAATTCCTTTGCTGTGTAGGTAACTTGTCTCCTGTTGGCTCTGCTTGAGGTAACAGAACCTCGGCTTCCCAAGAATTTGATAATTGGGGCTGGGGTAAAGAACTGCTAAAATTGTAACTCTAGTTCTAGAAGATTCAATGCCCTCTACTAGCCCCCGTGGGAACTGCACACACATAATGCACTTACATAGTCACACACACACACATACTATAAACTTACATAGTCACACACATGGTGCACTTACATGGGCACACACATATGATGTACTTCCATAGACACACACACACACACACACACACACACACACACACACACACACACACACGATGCACTTATTTAGGCACATACACACGATACAATGCATAGACGCATACAATGTACTTATATAGACACACACATGGTGCACTTACACAGGTACACACTCATACACATAAAACAAAATATATTTTCTTTTAAATTGTTAAAAGTTTGCTCATTGCAAGGCACATGTCTTGAGTCCCAGCACTTGAGAGGCAGAACTAGCATGGATCCCTGCGATTTCTAGGCCAGCCTGGTCTATAGAGTGAGTTCTAGGACTGCCAAAGCTACACAGAGAAACAAAATAAAACAAAATCAAATTTGATCATCATGAAAATGATGCATTCCCTGACTTTCAGAGACTGTATTTAGAAAATGATAAAATTTGGTGTTTCTTTACATAGACAGTGTCATGCTAATTGATTCCTATATGACTTTATTTAGTCACACATACCTATGTTGTTAATTTTATTATTTCAGTTTCAGACATAAAATAACACTTTATTCCTTTTGTGGTAGTTTGAATGAGAATGGGCCCCGTAGACTCATATATTGAAAGTTGGTGGAACTGTTTGAGAAGGATTAGGAGGTGTGGCCTTATTGGAGGAGGTGTGGCTCCAAAGCCTACTAGGGATGAGCTTTGAGGATTCAAAAGTCACCTATCATTTCCAATGTGCCCTCTTTGTTTTGTGCTTGTGGATCAGGTGCTCTCAGCTCATCTGCCGCCTTGCCTTTGCTTGGCCATCATGTGCTCTAACCCAATTAAATATTTTCTTCTATAAGATACCTTGGGCATGGTATTTTGTACCAAAAACAGACAAGTAGCTAGACAAGCCCCAAAGGTGAGAGATTGGGATTTGATTCAGGAACTGTCCAGTGCCATATTTTTGATTATTATTTTATGAAATTTAAAGTCAGGTAGTAAGAGTATACTTTTCTGGTTGATTTAGTTATTCTAAATACTTTGTATTTTCAATTGATTCAGCTTGCAGGGAACTGATATCCTAGCACTGAGGCTGGCTCAGTTACTGCAAAACTAATCCTTGCACACCTTCCTTCTGAACTTATTAAGCAGGACAGGCTTGTGTTTAATCTAGTGCTTATTATTCCTACTTTTGAAGCATATACCCTCCTTGGTGTTCCACCTGATACTACCCATGGAGTCTTACCCCAAGCTCATGTAGAGGTATTGTCTCCTCCCCAAAGCCTTTCATGGACTTCTTTCCCTTAGCCACACCCTTGCATTTATCTGGATATTTCAGGGATCACTCTGTGCATCCTAAAGTACCTCCATGAAGCTCTCTCTTCTTTCTGTACAATGCTCTGTATAACTTTGCCTTGCAGCCTTACCTGTCCTGGGTTCCTTCCTATCTCTTCAACTCAGGTAGAACACTGATTTCTTCCTGAAACATGGAAACTGCTTCTAGACAGTAAGTTGGGACAATACAAGTGCTGGGGGATATCCAATTACACTATGAACCCTGAGTTAGCCTTTGTGTTCATTAAATACAATTAACCTTGGATCAGGAGGCTGAGTTAGCAACTAGTTTACAGAAAGTAACCATAGGCCATCACAGGGCATTCTGAAGAGACAGAAAGATGCACTGGAAGTAGTAGGGAGTGATTTTGAGTGGCATGGCAGCAAGGAGAGAAGGTTAGGAGAGAATATTAGCTAGTTGTTACTCAGCCTCTCTGAGCTAGCATGTTTTCACCCCAGTCTTTGAATCATGAGTCTTATTTATAAATAGAATGATAGAGATTTCGTTAAAGCTACCCTTAGTGGCATTGACAGAACTGGTGCCCGCAGGAACAGAATTCCCATCAGCCTTCAGCCTGAGTGGCCTGGCCACTTCCAGAGAAGTAGACTAGTAACTGTGGTGGCCCAATTGCTGGATGAAATATCAGTAGATTAAGGTGCAGCCACAACACGCAAAGAAAAGTAGGACTCTGGCAATTTGTTTTCTGCCTTCCAGGGACCTTTGTTGTTTGTTTGTTGTCCAGTGTGTTGAATTCTTATTTTATTCCTTCCTATTTGAGATGGTAATTTATTTTGCAACTAGTCACTAAAATGCAAACAGAGATTATGTGTATAAGACTATGCTTTAATCCATTGTCTTTCTTCCCTTTTAACATTCTGTAGTGTTAGAAGATGAAAGA
The DNA here is from genome assembly GCA_030556225.1 of Cricetiscus sungorus. Classification (NCBI taxonomy): domain Eukaryota; kingdom Metazoa; phylum Chordata; class Mammalia; order Rodentia; family Cricetidae; genus Cricetiscus; species Cricetiscus sungorus. Next base: position 3,371,919 of record JANBXA010000372.1, read on the forward strand.
ATTATGTCAAGTCCACACCACCTTGAACTTCAGATTTTCATATGTGAAAGGTAGAAATGTTGATCTTTGCTAAAACAAAGTTAGAAAGCTACTAACACACAAATCAGATCAGCCAAGCAAGTAAATTGCTCAAATTCACATGAATTGGCAGTGATGGAGTTAATTTATGAAACCTGATCTGTCTACACTCAAAATTATTGTCCACTGTTTTCTAAATTTTGGTTATGTGTGTACCATTACCACGTTTTTAAAAGCATTTTTTAACTGTAAACAGTTGTTTCTGTGTCCCACAGCTGGTCTCAAATAATCACTCGGAGGCTTAATATTGATTGCAAATGCTTGATCGATAGCTCAGGCTTATTACTAACTAGCTCTTTCATTTTAAGTTAACCTGAAGGTGAAATAAATATATATATATATATATATATATGTATACATATATATATATATACACACACACAAGATAAAAGATAAGTGGGTGTTTATTGGGGAACAATTACACAGAAAAATGCAAAGAACTGCAGGAATATTTCCCTGCACTTTTTTTTTTTTTTTTTAACCAGATTTGCTGACCCAACAGAAAGCAGCAAAGGAAAGCCACACCTCAAGCTCCTCTCTTTCTTCTTCTGGTTGCTTCCAGTCTCCTGAAGCCACACCCAAAGGGGTGTGATCACCGTTACAGATCCACAGACCAGATGCCTTCATTAACCCATATTCCTTATTTATGTCTGCCACTTAGCATGGCACATTCCTCTCCTGCTCTCTCTGCATCTGCCTAGCCATTCTTGACTCTTGCTCTCCTTCTTTTCACCGTTCTCAGTTTGGCTTTCCCACCTAACTTCCTGCCCAGCTACCCGCCTGTTAGCATTTTATTATCCAATGAGAGGATTATTTCACAGTATTGAACTCCCTGTTATCATTGTTTACTTTAAAATTGGATGCTTTTAAAACTAATTGAGCACTGCCTTTGATAATGGCCATGAAATCTGGTCTTATATGTTATTTACACATTTTTCTAATATATGCATAAATAAATACACAGTATAAATCTGAAATGTCTACTAAAATATATATTATTATGTATTATTAATATATCATAGTATATTAATGTTGTCTTAGTTAGGGTTTCTACATCTGTGAAGAGACACCATGGTCATGACAACTTTTATAAAGGAAAGCATTTAATTAGGGATAGCTTACAGTTTCAGAGGTTTAGTTCATTATCCTCATGGTAGGAAGCATGGAAGTATGCAGGCAGACATGGTACTGGAAAAGGAGCTGAGAGTTCCACATCTTCATCCACAGGAGGCAGAAAGAGAAACTGAGCTGGCTTGAGCTTCTGAGACCTCAAAACTGGCCTTCCAGGAGCATACTTACTCAAATAAAGCCACACCTACCCCAACAATGTCTCACCTGCTAATAGTGCCACTGCCCACACACATATCTCAGAAACTTGCATGTACATGGTAACTAAAACCCTACTCCCCAAAGAAGACTTCCATAAAGCCCTATGGGATGAATACACACACACACACACACACACACACACACACACACACACACACACACACACACACTCAGAAGAGAGAGAGAGAGAGAGAGAGAGAGAGAGAGAGAGAGAGAGAGAGAGAGAGAGAGAGAGATCAGAAACTTGCATGTACATGGTAGCTAAGACCCTACTCCCCAAAGAAACTTTCCATAAGCCCTATGGGATGAGAAGAGACAGGGAGAAAAGGTGGTATGGGAAGAAGGCCATCAACTTCCCTATTAGAAAAAGCAGAGGAAATAAAGGCCTGGAGATTGTTTGCTTTAATACTTACCTAGTACCAGGTACCAAATACTGCTTCATGTAGGTTAAGTGCTATTTTCTGTGCTACCCATAATGCCTTTTTTTTATTAAAAAAACCTTTTTATAAACTGGAAAATTGTTTTGTAATATATCATAACTTAAAAATAATAATCTTTAGATTATCTTTGGTTCCTCCATGTAAGACAAGAAAGTATGAATCATTTGAGTTACTCTGTACATTCTGCTTGTTTTCCTAGAACACAAGAAATAAAGTTCTAGAGTGTCTTGAATGAAGAGATATTCTCGTCCACTAGTAACTTGAATATTCTGTAGATTCCAAATTATTGTCTCCTATAGAATGTCTTTTTTTCTTAGAATATGTGAAGACAATTCTTTGTTTAATTATTTGCTCAAATAATTGAAGAGACTAAAAATTACTTGGAAAGATTAAATTTAATTGACATCAAGAATACTTATACCACATCATCAAAAAATCATGACAATATCAGTAAGTGCCTTTTAAATCAAATGACAAATTGGAAGTGTTTAACAACATATGGTCGCTTTTCCTTGACATATATGATTAAGAATATATCTTTTTATCAAAATGTAAAATACCATCTGGCAAAAGTAACAATTATTCTATTGGCTTTATACATTAAATTAATTCACTGTACTTTAAAATGTAAATATTTTCCTATTTTTTCCTTTTCCTTGTGCTGGATCTATATTTATTTATAATACAAACTGCATAATTTAAAAAACTATAATTAGGTATAACAATTAAAACCAATTTTGAATTTTGAACAGAAAGTATTCCTTAAATTATTCCCAAACATTTCTCTAAAATTAAATGGCAACAGACTTTTTTTAACATTCATAATTGTAAAGCTGGGTTAATGAAAATTTTACTAGTATAACTTATTAGGCATACCATCAGACCTTGTATTTGATAGCAGTGTCTGTTGAGCTCTTTAGAAATAGGAAGGGGTTTTTTATTATAAAGGCAGTGTGTTGGTGTATTTTAAGGCTTTGAACATGCATGTAGTGTTACTAACTCAGCCATGCATTCATTAATAGACAGGCCAAGTTCAGAGAATAGCATATGACCAAAAATTCCTTCCCAAGAAAACACAGTGTACGCCACACATTTAGTGATGTGAACTTTTGGCAACTTCTAAGTTTTAGGAAGCATATTTCATATAATTATTTATGTGACAGTGTTCTTAAAACTGTGTTGGACATAACCTAAAAGATGAATGTGCTAATGTGAGTGTGTAATATTCCTATCAGATATATAGCAATATAGGTTCTATTGTTTGATTTTAAGGAATTTATATTTTCAAGTCTTCTTTGTAGTAGAACAGAGTAGTCAGATAAATATATTTAGTATTTGAGGTTAACTTTAGTATCTACTATGGTCTGAGCATCTTTTCTGCTTTTAAAAAACTTCAAGTTTAGATGAAATGTAGATAAGTAAATCAGGGGTTATCAGTAGGGTTAGAGGATAGGATCACTCCCCACTCCAATGTGTAGGATGCAGTGTGGGGGTAGAAATGAAAGGAAGAACAAGAGATGAGAAGAGCTATGCGTTTGAAGATCCTAAAGGCATAAAAACCATGATTTTTAAAAAGCTGAACCGATTTTCACCGCGACCAAGGCAAGATTATAAAGGAAAACACTTAATTGGGCTGGCTTACATTTTCAGAGGTCTAGTCCATTATCATCATGCAGGCAGACATGGTGCTGGAGAAGGAGCTGAGAGTTCTACATCTTGATCTGTAGGCAACAGGGAGCGAACTGTGACATGGGGCATAGCTTGAGCATAGGAAACCTCAAAGCCCACCTCTATAGTGACACAGTTCCTTCAACAAGGCCATACCTACTCCAATAAAGCCACACATTCTAATAGTGCCCTATGAGCTTATGGGGGCCGATTACACAGTGGGCATGGGCAAAACAATCCCTTCCTTCCATATGTTGATTCTTGTCAGGTATTTATTGGCAGCCATGAGAAACACAATAATACATAAACCACACCTTGTCCTTTGATTATAACACACACACACACACACACACACACACACACACACACACACACACACATTTGAGCATTTTCTTTTTAAAATTTAATTTATTCATCTAATTAATTTACATGTGTGTATACATGTGCATGTGTATGTATACTTGCTTGTGTGTACCTAGCAGCCAGAAGAGGGTGTCAGGTGTCCTTTTTGATCACTCTCCACCTGTTCCTCTAAGGCAGGGTCTCTTCTTGAACTTGGAGCTTTCGCTGCTTTCACTAGGCTGAAATCCTGTAAGCATCAGTAATCTTCCAATACTCACTGTGATTGCAACAGAGATTGCAGGGGACTGTAAGGAATGTCTGCTGGCTTGTTAGGTGACTGCTGGGGTCTCCAGTGCTCACAGTCACTGAGCAGACACTCTTAACTAATGAACCATTAGTCTAGCTCCCTATTTTTGAGCAATTTCTAAGTGCTTGCTTGTCCTAGAAATTATAATTGAATTTCTCTAGATTGGATAAATCTACTGAAGGTCACTTATGTATGAAAGCCTTATGTTATATAATTTCATTTTCTTCCTCTTTCTTTGTCATCATACAAACTCTATATAAAATATTTCTATCCACTATGATTTGTAATTGACTTACTTAGTCCTTTAGATCAAATAGGAAAAATGAGTCATATATAAGTATCTTTCTACATTTACTTATATAGCTACCTTACAGATGTTCATTCCTTCACGTGGTTTTGAGCATCTAGTGCCTTTTTATTTGAAGATGAAGAACTCTTTTTAGTATTTCTTGTTGAGATTTTTTATTGGCAAATGTTGTTTATTTTCTTTAGTACATTCATTTTTTGAAGTGCCTTTATATCTCTTCTGGTTTTGAAGTATTATAATCCTGGATTCATGATTCTTTGGGTGTCTTTCTGTCGGTTTCTTTCACTGTCTTCTGTCTGATGGCTTATCAAAAATCTTACTATTATGTGAAAGTAGATTCTTTCTTGATACTGTCATGGCTGCTTTTCTTTGACTTTTAACACATTGATTAATATATCAAGGTTTGGGTTCCTTTATTCTAGCTGATATTTGTTGGGGTTCTTTATTATGTATAGTAATGGTTTTCTCTAAAATCACATTTAGAGTTTGGGGGCCATTATTTTTTCAAGTAATATGACAGCTCTGTTTTTTTTTTTCTCTTACCTTCTGAGGCTCCCCTTGTATGTCTGCTTGACATACAAGGTCTTTGAAGATCTGTTCATATTTTTTCACTGTTTTTCCCAATTTTCAAATCTCAGTGATCCAAGTTGAAATCACTGATTCTTTATTTCACTGTTCAAGCCTGCTGTTAAGACTCACTATACAAAATTTTCACTTAGTTATTGCATTTTTCAGTTTAAAAATTTATGTTTTAAAAATAATTGTCATTTTTAATAATATTTCTTTTAAGTGAAGTATCATCATGTAACTCACTATGTTAACCATGCTGGCAGAAATCTCCCTGCTTCTTCTCAGGTACTAAGATTAAAGGTGTGCACCATCATGCTTGTTTTTTTGCACTCCCTATCTCTTTTCCTCTCTCCTCCCTTCCTCCCTCCTTCCCTCCCTGCCTCCCTCCCTCCCTCCCTCCCTCCCTCCCTCCCTCCCTCCCTCCCTCCCTCCCTCCCTCCCTCCCTCCCTCCCCTCCCTCCCAGTCCTTTCATCAAGACAGGGTTTATCTGTGTAGTTCTGGCTGTTCTGGAACCCTCCTGGCTGGCCTCCAATTCACAGAGATCCACCTGCCTCTGCATCCTGAGTGCTGTGACACCAAGCCCAGCTAGTTATTTGCTGTAATATTTTCCTCTTACTTTCTTCCAGTTCTTCAGACTTGGTTTCCTTTAACTTTTGAACACATTTGAATTTCTTTTTTAGGGGCTGGAAAGGAGTTTGTTGGTTAAGAATACTTGCCGCTTTTCCTGAAGATGAGTTCTGTTCTCAGCACCCATGTCAGGTGGTTCACAACTGTCTGTAACTCCAGCTCCATTGGATCTGATGCCTTTTTTGTCCTCTGAAAGAACCTACACAGAAGTGGTATTCATTTATGCAGACATACTTACATACACATAAACAAAAATAGTAAAAGTAAACCTTTAAAATTTTACCCTGCTACTCTAGAAGCCTGCTAAAATATATACAAATACATATGTGACAAGAGGTTTAATGGAGATACCCTACAATGCAGGGTTGGGGCAGTACTTCAACTCAAAACCACATGCTAATAAATAAAAGCTGTAGTACTAGGGCTTTTTTGTTACCTCTTTTTAAGTCGTTGGCCAATGGAGTCATATAGATCAGCACCCAAGCTTACAGGTTATTGCCAATACTCTTAGTTATGCTCCCCAAATTGACCATCTGATCCTATTGCTGACTCAAAGAACACAGAGAAACCACACTGGTGCTCACCTGTAAGCCCCATCCATATTGGCTAACTTTCATCATGCTGGAAGATGCAATGTATGCTACCAGAGGAGAAAAATAATAATCATCAGTCTCACCCCACTCTGAACCTTACAAACTCCAAATACAATTGGCCTGACAAGATATGCCCACTGAAGCAATAGTGACACAGATGTTATGAGAGTGACCAACACTTTCTGATAGGTCTGCTCTATGAGATGGAACCTATACCTAGCACTGTTAAAGGCACCAAGAACTGTGGCTAGATAGGTCATGGGCCTTAAGAAAGGACCCAACACTGTTATTCTGCTAAGTGGACCTGGTATTAAAATGATTCCCAGTAACATTTCTGCATCAAAGAAGCTTCTTGTAGTAGATGCCAATTAATACATAGCCTTTCAGTGAGTAGGTCAATGTGCAGAGAATAGGAGGCTGTTCAGTGCTCACCCCTTCTTCCAAAGCTCAGGAATCTTTCCAGAAGAGGGGGTGAAAGGATTGTAAGAATCAGAGGTGGTGGATAACATTAAGGAAACAGTGTTTTCTAGACACATGAGGGCAGTTGCACATATGAACTCATAGTGGCATGACAGCATGAGCAAGATTTAAGCAAGCTCAAGTACACAAAATCCAGCACAGAGGTGAGAAGGTAGATACCATATCCCACCCTTACCTATGGAGCTACTAATAGCTTCAGGGAGAGGAAGAGTCAGTTTTCTTTAATTATGTGATCCTTGTTGGTTCAACCACCTCTCAAAACTCATTGGGTAACACAAAATAGACTAGATGGGGAGGACAGGTTCCAAGTTGGGACGGAAGACAGGGAAGGTTTGAGACAGAGGTGAGTTGAGGGAGTGAATATGCTTAAAAAATAGTTTAAAATTTTTATGTGTCTGTGAATGCCGTGTGGGTAGTGCTCTTGGGAGAACAGAAGAGATCATTGGATCCTCTGGAGGTGAAGTTACAAGTAGGTGTTATGTGAGAGGACCATTTTGGATTCTGGGAAATGAACTAGGATGGTCTGGAGGGACAGGAAGAGTTCTTAGCTGCTAAGCCAGTTCTCCAGCCTCTCAAATGCCTTATTATTTTTAGATAGGGTCTAACCAGGTCTTAATTTTTTGTCTTTAGATTTATTTTAAATTATGTGTGTGTCTGCATGTGGATATGTACCCATGTGTGGTGCACTCAAAGGTCCGAGAAATCAAATCCTTTAGAACTGGGGTTTCAACCTGTCCTGGGTGCTGGGAAATGAACTTGGCTCCTCTCCAGTGGTAGCACAAACTCTTAACCACTGAGCTATGGATCCAGGCCCAGTAACTCTTAACCATGTTCTTAGTCTTTCTTCCTTGTGGGTTTCACTAAAGAAGGGGCACGATTCTGTAATCTGTTCTCTTCATTAATCCAATAGCTCCATCAAGATGTTTGATGGAGCTATTGACTAGGAATGCCTAGTCTTTTTTTTTTTTTTTAAGTTTAGAAACGCTGTAAAGATCAATTTTAGCATATTTGAGAAAGTGGGAGTATTCTGTAAACAGGGTGAATATCTAAATAGAGACTGTATCTAGCCCCAGGGTGTGATAGAAACCTGCTAATATTAATTTATTGAATAACTTTGCTTTATGAACATATAACATACTGCAAAGATATAAAAAAGGTATTAAGTCGTTTATTGATAATTATGTAGAGAAATAAGTAATCTTTTCAATATTGTAAACAGCTGAACTTAAGAGGTGGGAACACTGGGAAAACGTCAATTTTCCTTGAGATCTATAATCCTTCTTAGGGAGTGAAGGCAAGAAACGGTAAACTGGGATATGGAAAAAGCTTGTTTTATTGCTAAAATGCCCACTTTTTTTTTTTTTTTCTCCCCTTCCATTTTCTTCTCGAGAGACCAAGATAAGTTTAATTCAAATTTCTACTTTTTGAGGAGGGTTATAATGCCGAAAAACAGAACCAAGGAGATTGTGGGCTCCGCAAAGGCAACGCCTCCAAAATTTCCAAAGCAGGAGGACCTCAGCGAGGCCGGCTTGGCGCCATAAGAAAAACAGGAGTGCGGAGCCGCCCGCCTGACTTCCGCCTCCCGGGCACTGGGCGAGCGGCGGCCTGCGCGTGCGCCGTGCACCCCCCCCCCAGCCCGCTCCACTCCCCAGCGGTCTCCAATTGGCGGTGCGGGAAAGGAAGCCGAAGGGGAGCCGGGAACCCGGAAGTACTTCTCGGCAGAGGCCTGCGCGACTCTTTTGAATGGAATCGGGCTGATTCATCGCCGGTTCTCGGAGCCAGGTCCCTGTTGAGTGTGAGGCGCTGCTCTCGCCACCAGGTTGCCACAAGGCCAGGTAAGGTGCAGACCGCGACCTCCCTCCCGGCGGCCTCAGCCGGACCTCGAGGCGGGCCCGGGCAGGTCCGGGAGCCTGCCGCACTAGGCCGCCGCAAGCCCCGGGCTTTCCTGAGTCACGTTGCCCAGTCAGGTTGCCGGTAGAGTCCGGGGCCTGATGGAGAGCACCGGCCCCTTGGTCTTCTCTTCCCTTATCTCCGGTCTCTGGCGGAGTCGGGTCTGGATGTCATCACCCTCTGCTTCTCCCTAGCTTGTGAGCTTTTACTTCATCAACTGGCAGAACCCTGTTTATGACCATTTTGTGTTCGTCTTAAGTTCCTCCCGAGTTGAAAAAACTTTCGTACAGTCCAGGCAGCAAAGGAGAGAAGACAGACTGAATGAATTTCAATACAGTGCGTGTTTTCGTTGTCGTTTGTTTGCCCTTTAGGCTTAAAAATCTCAGAGAGGCATTGAATATTTTCAAGATAAAGTTTGATTATTCCTGCTATGCCATTATTTGCTGTATTGCTCCATTTGAGTGCTGGTCTGGGGATTGATTACATTTCCTTTTTGAGCAAAGTAGAAACCAGCTACCGCTGCTGTGGTGATTGGAACTCAGTTTTCCTGTGAATGGAACTCGGCGTCGGTCAAAAGCATAATTTCGGCATTTCAAAGGAGTCTTAGATCTTGTGATGGTTTGTTTACTTATTAATTTGAAGACAAGGTCTCTATATTTCTGGTTGGTCTAGAACTAATTGTAATTATATGCACCATGCTAGCCTTAACCTTCCACAGCCCTGCCTCAGTTTCCCAAATGTTCTAATTTCAGGCTTGTAATCCCACTTCAGGACAGAGTAAAAAAAAATTGGAATTAAAATGGCAACAAAGTTTCACTTGATGGTGAACACTTAATCCCAGCACTCTGGAGGTAGAGGCAGGCTTGTTTTTGAGTTCAAGGACAACCTGGTCTACAAAATGAGTTCCAGGTCAGCAGGGATACACTTTGAGGTCCTGTCTCATGACAAAAAATAAAAACCCAAACATTAATCAAGAATTACTATGAAAGGCTTTACAATTAGCAAAGAAATACAGTTGTAGTGTGATCATTCCCATCACTTGGGAGGGAAAAGGTTAGGGAATCACCAGAAGTTTGGGGCAGCTTAGTCTGTGTGAACTGGTTATAGGCCAGGCAAGGATAGATGGAAAGACCTTGTTCTCTAACTTCAGATAAAAGTATTTGTGGGATTTGTGTGTGTGTGGTAGTATTTATTGTTTGTTTTTGAGGTAGTGTCATCCTATACAACCCAGGCTAACCTCTAACTGGTATGATCACCTTACCTCGACTTCCCCAGTGCTGACATTATAGGAATATGCCTCAACACCCAACCCAAAAATTGGTTGTGCTTCTGCAAACATAATGTAAGTAAAGCAACAAGGCAAGCACTTAGCTATGTTGAAATTAGAAACTGTGATTAATGTAATGGTGGCCTTCTTGGCATGTTAGCTCACTAAATGGTTCATTTTAAATGTTTGAATTGTATGATTTAGGGCCTACAGAGATAGCTCAGTGGTTAAGAGTGTGTGCACTAGCATACACCTTAAATCTCAGCACTCAGGGGGCAGAGGCAGGCTGATCTCTGTGAGTTTGAGACCAGCCTAGTTTGCAGAATGTTCCAGGACAGTCAAGGCTACACAGAGAAGCCTATCTCAAAAAACAAAACAGAAAACCAAACAAGAGCACGTATTGCTCTTGCAGATGACCCAGGTTCTGTTCCCAGCACCCATATCCAGTGGCTCACAACATATTGTAACTCTAGCTCTCCGGTGTCTTCAGGCAATTGTACAGATGTGCAGATGCCCACCCACCCACCTAGACTAAATTTTAAAAAATCAGATAAATTATTTGACTTAAATTGTGTAGGTTGTATGTTAAGATACACAGTGACTCCTAATTAATTATAGTTAAAGTATGCTTGGTGAAAAACTGAAAATTGTCTGGAATTTGTCTAAAACAAAATTAAATCTTGCCAAAAGTTCAAGAAAACGTTAAGGTCATGATCTTTTAGTTTAGTCTTGCCTATTGGATTTGTAACATCCATCCCAGCCTCAACCCCCCACCCCCACCCTGAGACCTTTGGTAATAATGCATTGCTATTGTAGTAAAAAAAGCTAGATTTTAACAGTGATGACTGGATTCATTGTCTTTTTATACTTGCCATATAAACCTTATACTTCGTATAGTACATAGATTCAGAATCATTTGTTTGAAAGTCAGTAACAGGAGGCAGTTGTGCCTTTTTGACTTTCAGTGTTAACTGCAGTGTTTGCTTGCTATTCATTGTGTCCCTGGGAAAATCTTACCTGAGTACTCACCATGTCTCGTAGTCTTGCTGCACTACTGGAGAATTCATACTTTGCTTTGTGATAGTTCGTTATCCCCCATTTGTCAAATGAAAGCATTAGGTTGAATGATCTCTATCAGTTTTTAAGAACACTGTAACAGTGTCAGCATTTATTGAGTATCCTTCTGGGCTCTGGTTTTTAGACATTTTGTGACAACAAACTTGGCAAGGTTACATATTTTGTAGATGAACTTTAGGGTCTAACTCTGGAAGAAAGTAACTTGTTATACATAATTCAGTGGGTAAATGGTGGTCTGGATTTACATTTTAGTTGATTGGTTCTAGAGCTGCTCTTAACTGTATTACTGTCTTTTCCTATTTCATTTTTAAATCTTGAGTGTATAAGGTAGAACTTTGCAAATATAAATATTTTGCTTAAATGTAATTAGTGTCAGTGTTTCTTGTCTATATTTCTTGTAAGAATCTTGTTTTTTAAATTACTGTCTCTCTCTCTCTCTCTCTCTCTCTCTCTCTCTCTCTCTCTACACACACACACACACACACACACACACACACCAGAGAGACAGAGAGAGAGAGACAGACACGGGGTTGTAGGAGGGAGAAAGAGTCGACAGCCTCAACAGTCAGTTCTAGGGTTCAAACTAAGACATTAGGCTAGGCAGCAAACTTTTTCTTGCTAAGCCACCTTGCTGGTGCCTCCCAATCTTGCTTTTACATTTTTGTAATCCCAGTACTCAAGAGGCAGAGGTGGTGGATTGCTGCAGGTGTGAGACCAGCTTGGTCTATAGCAAGGTCCAGGCCAGCCAGGGTGTGTGGTGGGGCCCTGTCTTCAGAAAACCAAAAGGTGGAAAAAAAAAAAAATCTGTTTAAAGAATTAAATTTTCATTCTTTCTGGTTCTGATTCTACTGGAAAAAAGTAAGGGGAAAAAAATCCTATTTTCCACAAATCAGCGAATAGAAAAAATTGAAGATGGCGAACTATAGTGAGATGACTAATATAGAATAGTTTAAAGGATTTACTATTAGTTTGAGAATATTAATATTTACATAGAGGAGTAGGGAGTAAGCCAGTGAAGTAGGAGACACCATGATAAGCCTGAATGACTCAACACTTTGTGATTTTTATATGAAGTTTATGTGTTTTTGGTATGTTTTGATCCCTAGGAAAAGTTTGAAAGGTTGAAAAATCCAAATTAATACAACTTAGAAGGATCTGCTTTGTAGGTAGCCATTGTTTCAAATAGTGCGTGTAAATATTTGAGAAGTGATTTAAAGCTAACATGTGCTTGTCCTAAATTTACTGAATTTTAGTCAAGATACTGTCCTAAGTGGTGAGTCATCAACTTTCAAGTAGATGCTTGTTTTATACTCTCTGCTATAAGGGTAATGTTACTGTGTGTGTGATGTTGTAGTGGGAATTACCACTTCATATTGTGGTAATAAATGTGTTAAGCCAAGTTATCATATTGGGATTGGAGAGAGAGGGCTCAGTGCTTAACAGTACTAGTTCTTGCAGAGGACTCAGGTTCTGCCCCTAGCACCCACATGTTGACTCAAAACCATTTGTAACTCTAGTTCTAGGAGATCTGACACACTCTTGTGATCTCACGGGGCACCAGGCATTCATACGGTGCACATACATGTATGCAGGCAAAACAGTCATAACATAAAAAATAAATAAATTTAAAGAAAATATCAAAGCAAATCTATCATGACTAGTCTCTTAAATTCTCAGTTTTTTGATAGGTGTAAGCTTAGTTTAGAACTGTAAACCTTGTACATTGCTTCTGTTTCTGAGAATTGGAGGTGTCCTCTTTTAGACAAGTGGTGGTGATGGCTCACCCCTTAATCCCAGGACTCAGGAGCAGAGGTAGGTGGATCAGTGTCAGTTGGAGACGAGTGTGAATTCCAGGACAGTTAGGGCTACACAGAGAAACCCATCTCAAAAAACAAACAAACAACAACAAAAGTGTTGTCTTTCATGGTATGGTGCACAGTTTAACATGTGAACCTCTTTGCTGAATTCTGAAAATGTTTGTCTGTGTCTCCAATGTGATGAGTTTATTTCAGTGACATACCTGGAGTTGTGAGGTTCACTAAATGACTTCAAAGGGAGAAAGAAGGGTAGGTTTTCTAAGATGGCGAGTGCAGTTGATACATAGCAGGCAGCATTCCTTGTTTGCTTTTTATATGCCTATGATTGTGTTGAATGTTTTCCCATGTGCATTGGCTTCTTTATTCTTCTAAACAGCTATATGAAACATGTGTTCTTTTTTCATTTTGTGGATGAGGAAGTTGAGGAGGAGAGATAACTGACTGAGGAATACGCTGCTAATGAGTATTAAAGCAGTTCGCATTTCTGGCTCTGTGGCAACAGGATGATAGCACTTAACCCTCATATACTAAGAAGAGTAGTTGTCTCATTTATGTTATCCCAGTGGACTGTTTTTATTTCTTGCACTTTTAGATCATCTTGCTAATAACTTAAAGATAAGAAAATAAAGGGATGGTGAAAATGATGTTGGAGATGTTAGTAAGGGGTGATGTAGCAAGTGTTAGTGCTTATTCTGTAGTTCTCTGGTTTTGAAAGTATAGGTAACTCAGGTGGGCAACATGCTTTGAGTGTAAGTAGCTACTCACTATTTACTGTACATGAACCTGAAATAGATGCCTCTTGTGAAGATGAGTTCAATAGGAACTGGAGCTATAGTCCAGTAATAGAATGCTTGCCTAGCACAGAAGGAACTCTTGGTTCAATCCTCAGGGCTGCCAAAAAATCCTGAAAGTGTAAGTACAATTTTAGTAGGACTGTGTGAGTGTGTGAATAAAATAGACACAGTAAAATTTATCATTTTAACTATTTTTGATGTGTAGTTCTGCAGCATTTAGTATATTCTCTTTGTTGAATCACTGTGTTACTACCAACCATTTCCAGAGCTTTTCATTTTCCCACTTATAATACTTTTAAAAACATTGACAGCTCATGATTTTGTTGAATAGAGGAGAGCCATCATATTTGCCTCAATTGTAAAACATCTTAATTTTAGAATTATAAATACCAATTAGAATTGACAAATGGGATTACATGAAATTAAAAAGCGTCTGTACAGCAAAAAAAAAAAAAAAACTTATCTGCAGAGTGAACAGACAGCCTGCAGAATGGGAGAAAATCTTTGCCAGCTATACTTCAGATGGGGTTACTATCTAAAATATATAAAGAACTATAAAAATTAAACACCAAAAACAGCAACCCTCTACTCTCTCTCTCTCTCTCTCTCTCTCTCTCTCTCTCTCTCTCTCTCTCTCTCTCTCTCCCTCTCTTTCTCTCTCTCTCTCTGTCTCTCTCTCTCTCTCATACACACACACATACACACACGCAGTACACATGCATAGACACACATAAATTAAATAAAACGTTTGTTAAGGAAAAAGCAGCCAGTTGATAAATGGGCTGCTGAGTTGAACAGAGTTCTCAAAAGGAGAAACACAAATGGTCAGTAGCTATTTTAAAAGGTTTTTAGCATTTTAGCTCCCGAGGAAACAACAAACTAGAACTGCTCTGAAGATTCCATCTCACCTCAGGCTCAGTGACTTAGGAGGACAACAAACGCTCATGAAAATGCTGGGGAAAGGAAACTCATTCACTCTGTTAACTAGTCTCACTGTCCACCAACAAATGGGTGGACAATGGAAATGTGACCCATACAGTGGAGTTTTATTAAATTGTTTTTAAAAAATGAAATTGTAAAATTTGCAAGGAAATGGATGAAACTGGAAAATAGAGCATTAAGTGAGGTCACCCAGGCTCCTAAAGACAAATACCATGTGTTGTTTCTTATATGCTTATCCTATCTTATAATTTTTACAGATGTGTGTTTGTGTGAGATTGAATGTGGGTAAAGATCAGGAAGTAGATGGGGGTCTACTAGATGGGGAAACGGAGCTTTAAGAGAGGAGTGGGAACATAATAGAACAGCTATAGCGTGAAAGTGGGAAGGGAATACTGGGGATGGAATAGTGTCCATTGGGGAGGGCACATAGAGATGGGGAAAGGAATGATGGGATGAGGGGGGGACCCAACCAAAGTCAAGTGTGTATGGAAATGCTGTATGTTTCAGTTGTCTTTATTTCATCTAGTAGACTTACTGTGTATTTCATATAAGTGGAATCACATGTCCCCACTGCTGTGATCAAACAAACAAACAAAAACACCCTGGAAAAACAGTTTATGAAAGAAAGGAATTTTATCTTGCAAATCCAGATTGCTTTGTCCATCATCATTTCAGAGAAGTCAGGTTAGGAATTTGAAGCAGGCAGTCCCTTCACATAAACAGATAATAACAGAAATGAGTGTATACCTAGTACTCAGCTAGCTTTCTTCTCTTACATAGTTTGGGGCCCTGGGGTCCTGAACCACAGAATGGTATTGCCTAATTTCTGGGTGTGTCTTTTCATATAATTAAAGGCAATCAAGACCGTCAAGACAATATCCTACAGACCTGCCCATAGGCCAAGCTACTCTAAATAAGCTTTTATTAAAACTCTTCTCAACTCAGTGTGATTCTAGGTTATATCAGCTTGGAAGTTAAAACCATCACACATGACATACCACATTTTAGGTGTGGTTCAGTCCTCCCCCCTCCTTTTCTTCTTGTGCTAGGGATTAAACTCAGTTTTTTACACACCAAGGCAAACATTCAGTGGCTGGGCTACATTTCTAGCCCTTACATGTTTTCAGGTTCAGCCAAGTTGTAAAATATATCATTACTTTGTTCCTTTTTATAGCCAAGTAGTATTTCATGATTCTACTGTATGTATATATGATAGAATTTGTTTATTCATTGTGTGATGGGCATTTGGACTATTGCCACATTTTGACTATCATGAATACTAGTTCTGTACACATGAATAAAATAAAATAACATATCTTATTTTAAAGACCTGTTTTAAATTTTTGTGGCATATATCTAGGAATAGTAATTTTGTGTTTAAATTTTTGAATAACTGCCAAATTGTTTACAGAACTCCTTGGTTTTTAAGTTTGAAATTTTTTCCTTAGGATATTGTTCTCTCAAGATTCATAGCCTCAGATTTACCAAAGCTTGGAGACTTTTTTTTTTTTTTTTTTGTCACTGTTAGCTATTTCTGCTAACATTTCATGTGTAGAAGTCAAAGATACTTCTAAACACTCTGGAATACATTGGACAGCCCCCACAATACAATTCAAGGTTCCGGATGTCAGTAGTAACAAAATTAATGGTTTGAGTTTTGACCTGAATTTTATTGTCAGAGATAAGAGTATTAACTTGGGATTCTGCAATAAGAATGAAACTTTTTTTTCTTCCTCTCCTTTCGATTGTGGGTGGGAAATGTAAATTTTCTAAATTCTGAAGTGTGTTCAGAGAGGGAAGTAAAGACATAATAGTATTTTAGCTCATTGTTTTCTTGTGATTTTTGACAAGGTCTTATTGTGTAGCTTGGACTGGTGTGAAACTCAGGATCTCCTGAATATTTTTGAAAGATATGTCAATGCTTTGGGCAAACACAGTAGAAATTAAAGGATGATAATGTTGCTATGATTTATTTCCCTCTCAAATTTTATATAGTTCTAAGCACTTTACATTTTTTTATTGTTTCCAATAAAACAATAGTTGTGAAAATTAAAGGATGAACTAATTGCAAGGATCCTGGAGGTCAAATTTTCAAGATAAAAGAAAACAACTCTAGTAGGGTCCTATATGTACTAGTGTAGAAATTTGTATTGAACCTATTTACTGGTTATATAATAAAGTGATTCCTATTCTTTTTAATAATAAATAAATATTATTCTTTGAGGGACCTCAAAAAGCCATAAAATATCAGTCCTCAAGGTCAGTGGTAAAAGTAAAATAATCTCTATGTCCAGTAGCTGTGTAGGTGGTAAGTAAGTGCATGCAATCGAAGAATAATTGTTAAAAATCGGTTTTAGAGCTGGCAGTGTAAGAAGAGTGTTTGCCTACCTTATGTGAGGCCCCCAGTCCAGTCTCCAGTGTTGGGAGAATGTTTTAGTCTATAGCATTTGTAGAACTTTGTTTCTTTTAAAGATTCTCATTTCTCAAATAAGTACCTTTCTTTTTTTTAGGAGAGAGAGAAAAAAAACGCACTTGTGAAAAATTATACCTTCCAGAATTAGCAAGAATTGGAGTTCATAAGAAATTTGTCAAATCAACTAATTGAAGCCTAACACGAGTTCTAGTTACTGAACAGGTAAGGTTTAAGACTGTATTTTACCTTTAACTGTTGTTTTAGGATCTGATAGATGCTGTGTAGATGTATTATTTTTAACAGGCATTGAATTTTGAATATGTGTGATAACCAGATTTTAGGAAGTTGTGTGATTTAGAATATTTATCAATATATTTCATTTCCAAATGTTAGTATTTTTATAAAATGTGTTCATCTTAAGTGTTTTAATTTGTTAAATATCTTTTCTTGTTTGCTGAGACATCTAATTTTGTGAAAAACACAAGTTTGACCTGCCAGATTTTCTTTCCCTCTGCTCCCCACATCGCTCATGTATATTCACAGCATCTGGAGTCTGTAATATCATTAGAAACAGCACAGGGAAAGTAGATAAACTAACACAGCTGGGAATCGATTGACTTTGGCCTAGAGTGAATCTGTGTATATGTATTCTGAAGTATATGATGCCATCCCCATTAATTCTTTAGTTCTGTGAGCTTGAAATGGTCCAAAAGAATTTGAGAAAATATCTTTAACACTTTAAAATATACAAGATTGTATATTTTAAAAGGGATTGTATTGAACGACTATTTGAGTTGAGGAAATGGTGAAGATGTCATTTGAAATTATAATTAGGCAGATAAGTATGGTTGTAAAGATTAGAGTTGGTCTGAAATACCAAATTTTCTTGCCTTCTCATTTGTACAGATGAATTTTTCTGTTGTGAATCTCACAGACATGTTGTATGAAAGAAAGAAAAAGTCAGACAAAAAAGAAATAGATCTGTAGTTCTGTTTTTATACAATTTGAAAGTAGCAGTGCTATTCTGTGTCTTCAGAAGCCTGGATGCCACCTGTGTGGAGTGGTAGAGACTGAAACAGGGCTTCAGAAGCATTTCTTGTGACTTTTTAATACACTCGACAGTGTCATCAAACCGAGTGCTCACTTTGTTAAGTGTCCCCAGCTTTGTGTTTTAGGAAGTTTGATTGTTAAATATTAGCAGGATTATGTTATTAGCAACCGATTCAGCAAACATAATTGGGCAGAATTGTAGTGATTTAAGTACATTATTGAGATTTAGTTTGCAGCAGTTCTAATTGGTAGAACTTGAACAAAAATTCCTAATCTCTTAACACTTAATGTTATAATTTGTGATAATCTAAGTGTGCATTTAATAAGAAGATGAATTTTAAGGCACAGTAGTAGTTTTTTAGTTTAAAAAAAAAGTTGTTTTGTTTTCATTTTTATATACTTTGTTACATTGCTAATCTTGAATAATTTGACTCCTTGTTCTGTATCTGAGGCCATGTAAGTACAACTACCATTCTTTCCTGTTTCTTTTGTGAGTTTCTCATGCTTATGAGTATCCTCTTTAGTTAGTTATTCCAGATGTTGTGATAATTAACTCTGGAATTGTGTTTGAGAATAGCAGCCGTGAAAGGATGTGTATCTCCACAACATCTGAAA
Source organism: Cricetiscus sungorus (assembly GCA_030556225.1). Classification (NCBI taxonomy): domain Eukaryota; kingdom Metazoa; phylum Chordata; class Mammalia; order Rodentia; family Cricetidae; genus Cricetiscus; species Cricetiscus sungorus. Next base: position 3,390,526 of record JANBXA010000372.1, read on the forward strand.
TAAGTGTATCTGCGTGGGTTCTAGAACACTATCTTAATGCATTTAATGTTTATAGTATTTTCTTTTAATATAATGAGTTCATTTTTTAAAAGCCTTTGATGCTAATTCAGAGATCCGTAATCTACTCACAATGTCTTTCACATGTAGTTTTGATGATAACTGACAAGCTGTAAGTTAATTAGCACAGCACTTACTAATGAGGATGTTAAAATTTAATTTAAAAGTGTAGAATTTTATTTGTACACTCTCAACAAATTGAAGGAAATTCAATCATACATATGATAAGCATTCCAGGCACTCCCCCCCCCATCCAGGTGCTTTATTAGATAACAATAAGAAAATATAATTAACTTAAGGATAGCAAAGTTTTGAAAGTATGCTAAGATTGCTTGTCTTTAAAACTGGGGATAACCCAAAACTAAAGCAGTGAAATAAGGTCTGTTAATTAGCATGGAAGACAGCTTCTTGAATTAATATGTGGTGTTAATTAACAGGAAGTCTGATGTTGTGTTGTAATTACCACCAATATTTTTGACATACTGAGTGACTGAAGGTGAATTATATAGATAGCAATTGAGTAAACACTTTTTTTTGCTTAGGAACATTTTCCTTTGTTTCTGTTTTCTAGAAATATGGACAGACTTCTTAGACTTGGAGGAGGTATGCCTGGACTGGGCCAGGTTAGTATACAGACTGTTTCTTAGTGTGTAAGTAACAAGCTTTTATGTCCTTATCCAAAGATAAAGAACCAACAGACCACCTCATGGTAAGGGACAGCATACTTTATTGGTGGTGGTTGAATTGCAACATGAAGTAATAGTGGAGACATTTTTATTTTTTTCACCTGGTAATAAGAACTTTTTTGTTGTTGTTTGGTTTAAAATGTTGGGATATGTGAGCTTATAAAGTTGGCTTTTCAAATAAAAAAAATAAATAAAAAACAAAACAAAACAAAAACACCCAAACTTAAAACGTTATTTTTGCGTCATAATATAAACTTTTTAATGTTACACACAAAAAAATATAACATGACATACTTTTTAGTGGATACTTCTGGCTATTCATTTCCTTAATTAGTGAAAGATATTAGGTATCATTCTCTGCCTGCAACTTTAGTCTCTTAGCTCCCAGCTTTCCCTCATTTCTGTATTACTATTAGTATTTTGTCTTCTTTCGTTCAAATTAAGCTGTACTTAGAGGAAGAAACATAGTTTTGAGACTTAATAAATGATTGTTTTGTGTGTTTCAAAATCACCATGCAAGAATTGTGGTTAGGCCTGTCATGGCTTGTCATTGATACATACTTTTAGAAGGTACCACATTTTTGTGAGTCTCTTTTATAGTATGCCAAAGCAGACTTAGTTTTCATTTATTTTTGTTAGTTTTGAATATTTCTCATGTTTCTTTATCATTAGTTAGTTTCATCATGAGACTTCATTTTCATTGTCTATAGATTGACTTTCTGTCATGGAGATAATACAAATTTATGTGCAAATTATTAAGGCATTGCCTTAGCAGAAATCTTAATTGAAGTTGAGTCATATGTGAATACTAGAATAACTTTCCTTAATTATTAGATATACGTTGTTATTTATTCATATTATAAATCTACTTTGAAAAATTGCTGTATATGAAATAATGGCCACAGATTGAGTTATTGTTTCAAAGTCATCTCTGTACATATAGAATGTGAAAAACTCAGTGTTTGTTAAGTAATCTCTCCTTTGTTTCTGATGTTATTAGCTAGCTTCAGGGCCTCATTTTGTGTGTTTGTTGGAACTTTAATATGTGTTATTAAAGAACCTACTATTTCAGGACTGTTTCATGTATTTCCTCTCCAGTGAGATGACGGGCTCTCAGAAGATAATGTAGAGGGGTTCTTTTTGTGGTGTCTCCTTTAAAAACTAGTTGATCAATTCTTTTGTTCCTCCCTTAAATTTCACTTTACTCTTGTTCATCTCCTGTTGGGAATGTTGCAGAACAGTTCAAAGTATAACCAGGAGTTGACATCAGACAAGTTACGGGCTTTGTCTACAACAAAATTTCCATGACTTTAGAGATATTTCCAGGTCAGCCATAGTTTGACCCACTAACTGTGGACTTGTTGTCCTCAGGACCCCCTCAGCTTTGAATATTTACTAGAAAAATTTACAGACCTGAAAGTACTATTCTTATAACTACAGTTTTGTTATCAAGGGTACAGATCAAGACAGTCATCTAAAAGGGACATTTGACAACAAAATGCTGTGCTTCTGTGTCTTCTGTAATCAGTATGTGTCACTGTTTTGCAAGTCAGTATGTTTACCAGCTAGGAAGCTCCACATGCTTCATTGGGCCCTAAATAAAGGGTATGTATTAAAGTCTCAGTGCTTGTTGACCTAAACTGAGCCCAGTCTTCAGCTCCTTTCTCTTCCACCAAATGGGTCACCCTCAAAGTGCCCATATTTAAATCATATAGTTGATCTCGTTTGGTCTTTGAGTGGCTGGCTACCTGATGCCATTTGAGAGTAATTAAAGAATTAGTTACTACCACAGCAACACTCTTTAGGAAATCTCAAAGAGAAAATTATATAGCCAGAATTTGTTTTCAATCGTAACCTGATTATTTATATGGAAATAATTTAGTATTTTTTCTGAATGTTTCTTGTGCTCTTATTTAGATCTAGTTGTTTGTTTTATTGTAGTGTTGGGGATTGAACCCAGGGCCTCAGATATGACACGTGTGCTCCCACTAAGTTATATCCCCAGTTTTTGTGCTGGTAGTTTTCTTATTCCCTGCCAAGGGGAAAAACAACAAAAAAAAAAAAAAAAAAAAAAAATCCAGTATTAGGCATAGAATCATCCATCACCTCTGGCTCTGTCTTAGTTAGGGTTTCCATTGCTAGGAAGAGACACCATACCCATGGCAACTCTTATAAAGGAAAACATTTACTTGTGATGGCTCACTTACAGTTCAGAGGTTCAGTCCATTATCATCCTGGTGGCAAGCAAGGCAGCATGCAGGCAGACATGGTGCTGGAGAAGAAGCTAAGAGTTCTTATATCTTCATCCCACAGGCAACAGAAAGTGATCTGTCTCACTGGGTGTTGCTTGACCTCAAAGCCTGCCTCTACAGTGACTCACTTTTTCAAAAAAAGACCACACCTCCTAAGAGTGCCATTTGGGGAACCCATTTTCTTTCAAACCGCTCTTATAGTCTGACTCCCTTTCCATATAGCTCTTTGATTCTTGAGGGGAGAGGTTTGATGAAAATATTCCATTTAGGACTGTGTGCTCCAAAACCTCTCATTCTCTGTACATTGGCCAGTTGCAGGGTTCTGTGTTAATTCCCATCTACTGCAAGAAGCTTCTCTGATGTGGGTTGAGTAGTGCATTTATTTACGCATGTAGTAGCATGTTATTAGGAGTCATTTTATTGCTATGTTTCTTTAGCAAAATAATAGTATTAGGTTTTCCCCTGGGTTTATGACCTGTATCTAGTCCTAGGTTCTTGGCCACTTTAGCATTGTTATATATGAATTCTGTCTCCGTGAACTGGTCATTAAATCCAAGCAATGAGCGGTTGGTTACTCTTGTAATATACCAATGTGTCTTGCAGTATGGTCATTGTTGTAGATGGCAGGGTTGGTACCTGGGAGATATTGATGATTACCTTTCTCATCCAGTAGCATGCAGACTATCTTCTAGTACCATGAATGCTAGTTGGTGGTGGGGTGAAACTTTTAGTTAGGCACCAAGTTAGTTCTCTGTCTTTAGTGATGTATGAATTGTCTTCAGCAGTAGGTCCTTACCTTTAGGTTGTAGAGAACAACCAATGGCCTTGATAATAGCTTGTGATGTTTGGGGTTTTCATGGCTCTGTTGGCCAACACATCAAGATATAGTATGTTCCTGGAATTGGAAGTTTTACTTGATTGCATTAGATGTCTAGGTGGGACATTAATGCCCCTATTATTTGGTGGCTCCATTTAGATTGTTCTCGTATAGGTATATATTAGGAAGTTTCTACAGTAGTAGGTGTTTCAAATGACCTCTGGTGTAGTTATCCCTCCCAAATATCCCCTTTTCTCACATTCTCCTCCCTATTTAATCCTCCTATTCTAGTTTCCCGTTTGTCTTGCCATAACAATATGTTATTCTATTTCCCCTTCCTTGGGAGATGCTGTTCTTTTCCCTAGTCCTTTACTCATCTAACTTCTGTGGTTATTAGGGTTTTAATACAAATATTGAAAACTAACATTCTCATATAAAAGAAAACCTGCAATATTTGTCCTTTGGGGTCTGGGTTACCTCACCTAAAATGATTATTTCTAGCTATAACCATTTACCTGCAAATTTCATTTTCATTATCCACTCATTAGTTGCTGAACATCTATGCTGTTTCCAATTTCTGGCTATTATGAATAGAGCAGCAGTGAACATGCATGAGCAAGTGTCTGTAATAGGATGTAGAGACCTTTGGTTGTATAACCAAGACCAGTATAGCTGGATCTTAAGGTATCAATTCTCAGCTTCCCGAGGAACCACCATACTGATTTTTCCATGTTAGCCGGACAAGTTTGCGCTCCTACCAGCAATGAATAAGTGTTCCCCTTTCCTTGCATTCTCACCACCATGAGCTGTCATTTATTTTATTGATCTTGTCCATTCTGACTGGGGTTAGAAATCTCAAAGTAGTTTTAATTTGCATTTCCCTGATGGCTAAGTATGTTGAACATTTTAAAAGTGTTTCTCAGCCATGTATGTTTCATCAATTGAGATTTTTCTGTTCTGTACTCCATTTTTAATTGGGTTATTTTCTTGATGTTCATTTTTCTTCATAGATTCTAGATGCTAACCCTCTTTCAGATACAGAATTGATAAATGTCTTTTCCCATTCTGTAGGCTGCTGCTTTGCCTGAATATCGGTGTTCTTTGTTGTAAAGAAGATTTTAGCTTCATGGGGTCCCATTTATAAATTATTGTTCTTTGTGCCCATACCACTGTTCTTTTTCTTTTCCTGTGTCAATGAGTTCAGTACTATTCTTCACATTCTATTCTAAAAATAATGAGCTTAGGGAAACTGATCTTAAATTGAGATCCTTGATCTATTTGGAGTTGAGTTTTCTGTGTGAGAGATACAGATTATTTTCATTCTTCTGCAGAATGCCATCCAGTTTGACCAGGGCCATTTGTTGAAGATGCTGTTCAGAAACAGATCCATGTATATATGAGAACTTGGTTTATAATGTAAGTGGCATTACTGGTGAAGCAGAAGGCCTAGTCAGTATTCAGTATTCAGGACAATGAAAATTGGATTCCATCCTTATGTATGCACAGATACATCCTTATGTATTTACCAGGTAGGTTGAACTATCTACATAGGTTATCAAACTTTATAGTTTTGGACAGTATACCTGTTGGGTGGCTGTTACCCTGAACCAAAGTAGGCATTGTTAAGAATGGAGAAGTGGAACATTTTTACCTTGGCAGAGAGCATGAAATGGTGTAGCTGTTAGGAAAAGTAATGCACTAGGTCCTCAAAAGATTAGTGATAGAATTTCATTATGATGAAGCAGTCCTATTTCTGAATTTAGGACCAAAGAATTGGCAGCAAGACTCCAACATTCTTAAATATCAGTATTTAAAGCAAATGTATATAGCAGCCAAAAGATGGAAACAACCCAAATGTCCTCCATAAGTTGAATGGGTAAATGGGATGTGGCATGTATTTATTTGCACCATGGAATATTATTCAGCCAACCTGAAAGGAATGAACTTCTGGCATATGCTATAAGATGGGCATACTAAGAACTGGCCTGGAACTTCCTGTGTAGACCGGGCCTCAGATTTACATAAATCCACCTGCCTCTGCCTGCTGAGCTCTGGGATCAAAGATGTGTGCCATCATGATGCTACACATACTTTAAATGAAACAAGGCCAGACCAAAAAGGCCGTTTTGTTTTTAAAGAAATTTATATCCTTACGCCCTCAGTGTAGAGCAGCACAACTTAAAAAATTACAAGTTGACTGCCTTAGGATAGTATTACTAATATTTTATATTTGTTTATTTGAGACAGGGTTTCTCTATATATCCCTGGCTGTCCTGGAACTCTATATAGACCAGGGTGGCCTCAAACTCACAGACTTGTCTGCCTCTGCCTCTGCCTCGTGTGCGCTGTGATTAAAGGTGTGTGCCACTAGTACTACAGCCAGCCTTATTACTAATTCTTTTTGGGAAAGACAGACTTAATGCTTAAAGACTAGCAGTAGAGGGGGAAAAATTACTACACATTAGCAGAATGACAAATTATTAAGACAAAAAAATGAAAAAAAAGAACACATTTTGTAATTGTAAGGTTAAGAATGGCCAAAAAGAACATGCATCACTAAATCAGATAAATGACAAAGCCATTAGTTTTGTGGTAGCTCAGGTTGGTCTGGAACTCACGACCTCCTACTCCTGTGTCTTTTGTCCTGGGTTTCAATCATCATCTGTGGTGGTTTGAATGAAAATGGCCCCCACAGCCTCATGAGTTTGAATGCTTGGTCCCCAGTTCATGGATCTGCTTAGGGAAGATTAGCACACTGAGGTGTGCTTTGAGGTTTCGAAGGCCCGTGCCATTCCCAGTTAGTTCTCTCATAATAGCTGTTTTTCCTATTGGGAGAATGATGGTATATGGAGTAGGAGGAGTTAGTTAAGGGTTGTGGCTGAGAGCTAAGACATTAACTAGCAAATATCTGTTAAATGAACACATTGTATATGCACTAAAAATGGCTACTCAATTTGGAGACCATTTTGGCAGTACCTAGCAAAGCAGAAAACACCCAAACTTAAGTGATTCAGCAATTGCAATTTTTTTCACTATAGAGAGTCTTACACATGTATATCAAGAAACACTTGGAATATTGACAAACTGACAAATGTCTCTCTGGGGCAAATGTGTTGAGGCAGTATTATACATCAGTGAAAATGAACTAGAATCTGTATATATGCACAGTAGACCTTATAAATATAGCACAAAAAATTAAGCAATACTACTTTTCAAGGGTATAGAACTGAGTAAGGTACTGTGGTTTCTATGGAAATAATTGGCTTTATAATATCCTGCAGTAATGGAAATGTAATGGGAGGAGTGTATGCGCTTGCCCTCGCCAGCAAGGAAGACGCGACTTCTTCATGCAGTTTTAATCAGGATTCTTTAAACATGTTTCTTCTGGAGAGAGAGAGAGAGAGAGAGAGAGAGAGAGGGGGGGGGGGAGGGGGGAAGGGGGGAAAGAGAGGGGAGGGAGGGAGAGAGAGAGGAGGGAGGGGGAGAGAGAGAGGGGAGGGAGGGAGAGAGAGAGGAGGGAGGGAGGGAGAGAGGAGAGAGAGAGAGAGAGAGGAGGGAGGGAGGGAAGGAGGGGAGGGAAGGAGGGAGGGAGGGGAGAAAGGGAGGGAGAGGAGAGAGAGGGAGCCAGGGGACCCTGCACAGGCTTAAATACCCTTGAGCTAACCAACCCCAGTGAGCCACGTGGACCCTGCAGATAGGTTACTCTAATGTGGAAGCAGACAGGCTGAACAGACTTAATCAATTAAGGGCTTGTTTACCCAGAGAGCCTTCATCAGCAGGAAGGTGTAAGGCGGAAGCCAGCGCCACTTTAAGGCGTGGCACTACGCGGCTCTCTACAGAGGAGCCTAGGACTCACTTTGTATTCATTTAAAATATTATGTGCCTTTTGAGACCGTGATATAAATATATCTAGTATTACTTAAGAATGTGTTTAAATTTATTTTATTTAACTTTACTCATATGTAGCTAGTGACTAGAGTATTGTATAGTACAACTTGGATACCCTATGTGAGTCATGAAAAGGAAAGCAAAAGATACTTGGGCTTTATATATACAAACAAAGCTAGGTGTGGTAGTGCATGACTTCAATTCCAGAATCTGGGAGGCACAGGCAGACACAGTTTCTCAGTTCCATGCTAGCCTGGTCTATAAAGTGAGTTGCAGGACAACCAAGGATAGCTTAAGGCTGCACAGAGAAATCCTGTCTCGGAAATTTAAAACAAACAAACAAACAAAAAACTAAGACAAAATTAATATAACAATGTTAAAACATTAAATGACTTCTTTTATTACTTTTTTGGGGGGAGGGGGTTGAGATAGGGTTTCTCTGTGGCTTTGGAGCCTGTCCTGGAACTCGCTCTGTAGACCAGCCTTTAAGTGCTGTGATTACAGGCACCTGCTTCACATTTTTCTATTGAACACTTATGGCACACTTTGGGCTTCCTATCTTAAATTTGCATATTGAATTTATAAGTTTCCATTTCATGTTATCATTAAGACATTGATATGTTGATCATATTCACCTAAAATTTGGGCATGCAGGACTGGAGTTGTCCTTTACTTCTCACCTTCATGGTTCTTTGTGGGATGTTGTCTAGGTTGAGTGCTCCAAAGGCATGGCATTGAGCAAAGCTGTGGTTTCTACAAGGCTGCCTTCCCTTCAGTATTACAATTTTAACTTCTGCCAGTCATTTCACAAGCCTTACCGTCCACAAGAGAGAATGCTTGTGGAAAGAGTGAACTGAACAATTAAGGACATTAAAGAGGAAATGAATAGTGATGATAACCTTACTGTTCTTTTATTCTTGTCTCTATTTACCCCCAAGAACATTTTTGATCAGGGTGGCTCCTGGTTAATTAGTTCTTTATCTCTTTGTATTGTAAAGATTTGAGTTTGAATAGTTGAGAGGAAAATGCTTATTTAAAAAAAAAAAAATCTGGCAGGAAAGTTAGAGAGAACATCTGGTAGTAAGAGTTCTTCCTGCTTCCAGAGGATCCCAGTTTTACCAGTACTCATCCCAGTTCCAAGGGACCCGAAACTCTTCTGACCTTCATTGCTCACTTCATGTTTACTTTGAGCTGTGTATACACACACACACACACACACACACACACACACACACACACACACACACAAACACACATACACACTAGCTAGACCTGTTTGTCCACCCCAGGCCCCACCTTCCGCTCTCTCTTACTGGCCTCTCTTCTCCCCACTCCACATATTAAAAGAAACATATGTGGTAAGGTTGGGTGTAGCTCATTGTTGGAGCACTTACTAGACAGCACAGTTCCCTGGGTTTGAGCGTGAAATCCAGTTGTTGATAAGTGCTTCTTTCTATTTGTAGAAAAGCAAGTGTCTTATTTCTGCTCCCATTATATAACTGTCCCTCTGGGGAGTTGGTCTTACTTTAGTATACACCTCTTTCCCATTTCTGATTGCCATTGCTTTCCTGCTTGCAAATTCTGTTTGCTGTACACATTTCCTATTTCCTACTTTATAGGCTAAAAGGGGCCTTTGAATATTTTATTGCTGCTTTGATGCAGTGCTCTAATTTGGAGGCTCTCAGTTTGATCTACTATAAAAATTGTAGTCACATATGGAAGACTATCAAGTACTGGGAATTATGAAGCATAGCTCATGGAATTTAGAGCAAGTGTGTGGGTTCTGAAAGAGAATCTACTTCAGGATTGAACATTGTATCAAGATTCCTATTTAGTACTTAATAGAAATGGGTCAGGTAAGTACAGGGCTAGTAGAACATTATTAGGTGTTTTGATGTGAGATATTTATGTGTTCAGTCTTCTCACTCATTTGTCATAATAGCCTTGCAAAGGTAGGAATAATTATTCCCATACTAGAGGTCTTTCAAATGCTAACGCCTAATGTTTCCTCAGGTAGATAATACTGCCTCTATGCTTCAGAAGTTAATAAAATCAAAGCACTCATAACTTATACTACAAAATGTAGATGAAGAATAATATACTTGTTTTCTTAAAGTTTTAGAAAATAGAGTTTGAAAGGATTGTTTTGGGGCTCAGTAGTTAAGATCACATCTCTTACACCTGAGTTTAGTCCCCTATACCCACATCACATTGCTGGAAACCACCTGTAACTCCTGTTTGGGGGGGGGGGTCTGTTGCCTCCAGCCTCCTTGGGCACCTGAACTCATGTGCACATACCCTCACAGTATACATAACTAAAGTAATGAACGTAAGTCCTAAGAATAGAAAAGAGAGGATTGTTTGTTGTTTTGGCATGAAATACTTGGTCCATGTGTTAGGGATATTTAAACAATGAGAATATTTTTTAATTTCATTTCCTGTGATAATGTGTATCTGGCTTGTTGATGTAGGTTCCGGTTACAAATAGTACAACTTCTAAAAGAAGATTTGCATCTCTTGACTCCTAAACAACTGTTTTTCTCACTACTCACAAATGGATTATTGCTGTGAACTAATTGACAGAATATGTTGGTTTACTAAAAAATTCTGGGAAAGAAGCTTTTCATGTTAATCCAATGACCATTAGGTTATACCTTGACTTGTACAGTGAAAAAGAGGCTCAGGGAGCTGGTTTATTTGAATAATAGACTTGCCAATTAGCCATCAAGTGCTTCCATCTGTGAAATTGTTGATCAGATGGGTTAGCTGGGATGTTTCCAGACTAGGGCATCATAAATGGCACTTGAAAACTGTCACTTTGATGACGAGGTTTCAAGTATTACACTGCTTGGTGCTGTGGAACCTTTTTTTTTTTCCTTTTGCAGCACCATGTTTTTTTAGAACATACTGATCCCACTTATGAATTCTGTGGCATCCAGAGAACTTGGGAGACCTGCCACCGATGTAAAGTTCTGCTTAATCTGCTGCTCTGGCCTGTGCTGCTTTTAAACCACAGTGGTGAGAGCTTCTTTCATGGCCTTCACAGTCATGGTGGTTGGTGACCTGACTGGCGAAGTCAGGCAGTCCTCATTGCCTGTTGGCCATGTAGCTGGCACACTGGCAAGTTTCTTTGTACTTTCCCATCAATCAAAGCTTGTTTTCAATTGTCTCCTTTATAGAAGTGTATAGTAGCCTAAGGCCACACAAGTGTTGGGATTTCTCATGTAGCACTTGTGTGAAATGACTTTGGCGTGTGTTCTTTACATTTTATAAGGATTTAAATCACTTATTGGTAACTTACATTTTAAAATTTATTCAGTAACTCAGAAATACAAATTTCTATAAAGAAAAAAGTCCTTTCTCACTGTTGTGTATCTTTATGGCTTGGCCTTCTGTATGGTAGGAAGCTTTCCTTGGACTGATTCTTTCAATGCCTGTGGAATGTGTTTAGATACTCTAGTCTGAGTGACAGTTCTGTGTGGAGGCTTGTGCTAGGCTTTTCTTCTTTTCTTAAGGCTTTATCTCTGGATTTTGAATAAGCTTTGTGGTTTCTAGTTTGTGTAGGAAAGACATCCATGACCAACCTCTCTGCTCATGCTGGCACAGATGGCCAGAGTCTGGTAGAGAGTGTGTATACAGTTAGGCTTCTGGAGTTAGGCAAGGTCTAAATAAGGACTGAAATCCATGGTAGAGGCAAGAGGTGGAGAAGGCAGTATAAATTTGTAGGTGATTGGGTTTAATTTTTTTTTTATTCTCCCCAAGTAGATTTTTCATATATTGCCTTCATCTCTGGGCCTTTAACTCCCACATATAGACAGTTGCAATGAGAGAAAATTATGAACTCTGTGATTTGGAATCTTGAGTTGCATTTTCTTTTTGTTTTTGAAAAGTTTGGGTGGTAGTCCTGTTTAAAAAAAAAAAATGCCCAGTACTAAATAGATAAAAAATACCATTAACTAATTAGTAGATTTCCTTTAGTAGGTAGGAAATTGAGGCATTGTGATAAGCAACTTTAGTATAACTTTGAAAACATAGTACATTTGAAACAATGGCTTTATAATATAATTGAAAGATTGTTGCTTTTATGTGCACTTCTGTAGTGAATGAATTCAAGTATTAAAAAAGGAAGAGAGAAATAGATGCAATAGTGTGACCTATGGTTTTCTTTGCTGGATAAGACATTTCCTTGTGTCTTTGAACACTGTCACTCTAATACTTTCTAAGCATTTTTCTTCTGATGTGTTAGTCTGTTCCTCTCCTCTTAGTTCCTCAGAAGTAGGAACTGTGTGGTAGTTTTTTCATCACATTCCAAGCGGTATTTTTAATAAATGAATATTTATTGATATTCAGGTCATGGTCAACAGTACCATCCTAGGAAGTACCAAGAAGGTAGTAAATTTTGTTCCTTAATTTCTATTATGCCTGAGAACTTCTCAGCCTTTTGTGCTTTTTCTAATTATCAAAAATCAGAAAGTTTTTGTTGTAGTATGAGAAACAAACAAGGTATTTTCATATAAGCAAATAATTACTTTTAAATATGCCTGTATTAAATATGTAGATGTTGTGTTGCAGAATGCAGACATTATATTTGTTGAAGTTGAATTCTCATGTTCCTGCTCCCTTCTCGAGAAACAACTGTTACCAGTTTCTTTAACTTTTTAAAGATACTGCCTATTACTTTTGTCTGGAATTTTCATGTGTGTGAAATGGAAAGGAAGGTAGAGATATATAGGAATAATGAATTGTAGCTTTTAGTCGCATATGGCTATTAAGTCTTTGGCGTATAACAAATAATGACTGAAAACCAAATGTTTAATTTTTAATTTGTTTAAATAGCTTCTTGAGACAATTGGTTACTGTTTTGGGCAGTGTATTGTACATATTACTTATAGTCTGCCATGAGGATTATTCTCTATATTATAAAGCTCCTTTACCCAAGTGCTGGCTTTGTGAATGCTAGGCAAGTGCTCTACTGTGGAGCTAGATCTTCAGTTCTAAAGCTTGATTTTGTGGTTTTGTTTGTTTGTTTTGAGTGTGATGTATTTAGCCATTCCTTTGTTGGTAAACACTTGTTTCTTATCACATTTCAGGTGATTATTATCCTTTTGTTTACAGATGATTTGGAATAAGCCCCTCTTGGAGGTGCGCATACACACCTTCAGAAGCTTAATTTCTAGAATGGATTAGCTTGGTGTGGTAGAAATGCCTCAGACTTTGGCTCTGAGTTTAGGCTCTATGTATACATGGCTAACCTTGAGTTTGAGCTTCTTCATTTATAACAAGTACCGTGAGTTGCTTTTCTGTTGCTGTGATAAAGCACTATGACCAAGGCAATTAATAAAAGGAAGGCTTTGTTTGTGCCTATGAATCCAAAGAATTGAGAAGCTTGGTAGCAAGCAGTGCAGCAGACATAGTAGCTGGAGCAGAGCATCTCAGACAGCAAGCAAAAAAGAGCAAAATGGGGATGGCACCAGGCCTTGAAACTTCACTCCCAGTGATATAACATGGCCACACCTCTCAAGCTCCCAAAATACCACCACCAACTGGGAACTAAATATTCATGTGCCTTTGACTATGCGGACATCTCATTAAAATCACCACAGATATAGTAGTATCTGCTTTGTAGTTATTAATGTGTGGGATGGATCTGTCAAATGGTGTTAGAGGTTCAAGTGAGAGGTGGTAATGATAGCATTGCTGTTACTTATTTTATTGTTAATGGAAACAAAACAAAACCAGAGGCCTGGGAGAATGTTGAATATGGTGGAACCTTTGGAATGACTTTAGCTAACTCATCAGATTGTAAATATGGCTGGGTACTCCACTCTTTACTTGACCTTGAATTCCAAGTGGCTGTTTCAATGCCCATGTTGTAGAGTTTGTGTATCAGCTAGCAAAACTGTACATTGCTTGTTGTTAGTGGTGCTTTGTCAGCCAGTAGTTCCATTTATGAGGAGTCACTTTCTGAATACAGAATTGAATGTATTTGAATTTGGTTAATCAGTAGATCATAAAATAAAAGCTGCCAAATAGTGCTGCACCAGGCCTTTAATTCCATCACACCTGGAGGCAGAGGCAGGCCTGTCTATGAGTTCAAGGGCAGCCAGGCCTACGGAGTGAGTCTTGTTTTGGGGCAGAGAAAAGGAAAGGCTTAGGATATTTAGTGTTATGCAAAGTTCATGAGACTCCAAGAAAAGACCACCAAGGAGCAACTGATGCAAACTCAAAAGGTTTAATGTTAAGTTACAAGCCTCAGCAGGGACCCTGTTGTGCAAACTAGCACAGCAGCTACAGGAAAAGGAAAGGTGCCTGACCTCAATTTTAAGGGGTTTATAAAGGAAAAAACCACAAGCAAGGGTGGTATGTGCCTTGGCTGTGACCTTTGGATTCATTGATAATGGGGGCTAGGGGAATTTCAAAATTGCTACTAATAGTAGCCCACAAGGACAGATGTGGCATGAAGATATTATTTACCAAAATTAGTCATTGTCTGACCACCCGGATGGGATCACTTTAACCCAGGTGAGCAACCATTTGGGCACTCCTTAGACCTGTTGATGGTTCCTTGGCTGGAGCTGAATCAGCCTCATGCCACATAGGGAATTTCTCAAGGTGGCTTTTTCTGAGGATGGAGTTAACTCCATCCTTTCCAGTTTACCTTGCTCTTTAGACTAAGCAATTTTAGACTAAGCAGTTTTAGGTTCTAAAATTTCTATGAGTTTGGATATAGTTTGTCTCTTTAGTGTTTACAATGATTTTGCTTATTTGGAACAAAACTCTTAGAATTATATTTGAAAAGTTAAAATTTATGACTTGGTCCCTTGGTCACAGGTGAGCTTATATTAAAAGCTCCATGCCAACATTTAGCATTGTCATTTGAATGTTTAACTTTAGGAATAACTTACTCAGGGTGGTGAGGTGATTCATCAGATAAAGGTATTTGCTGCCAAGTGTGTTGACCCAAGCTTGGTCACTGAGAATCATATGGTAGGAGAGAGCCTATTCCCACATAGTGTCCTCTTACCTCTACATGCATGCCATGACTTGTGCACATACATAAGCATGAGGAAACAAAGAGATAAACCGTATTTAAATTACATTTTTTAATGAAGTGTTTGTTTGAAATCAGTAACCTAAAGTTTTCCAAGGATCCACATTAAGAATCAGTTTCAGACATTCTCTGTATTTGTATGAGCGAGAGGGAAATGTGTTCTGTTTGTTTTCCTATCTTTTTTAGTCTCTACCAAAAAAGCTTATTTGTGTATTAAACTCAGTTCAGGGAAAAACAAAGTATCGAACTTTTATATCTGAATTTAGTACATATTTCTTAAATGTACATGTTATATTGAAATTAGATTTGCTATTTTTTGGTAAGCGCCAGTAATCTTAAGTATTAAAGATTTATTGTTAGAAGTAGTAGGAGGCATAGCACTTATGTGCCAGGCTCTATCCCAAATATATTCCATATGTTATCTCATTTAATCCTTACATTAACCAGTACCATGTGGTATGATTAGCACCCCCCCACACACACACAGAGCAAGTCTTCGTTTTAAGCAATAAAGATGCAACCTCAGATGTAGGCTTTTGGATTCTAAAATAATTACACACCATTGATATCCTCATTGATATTTTAGTTTGGGAAGGAATTAATCAGATTGTTGCCAGGCTCTTTCATCTTAAATACTGTACCTAAGTGTTAGGTAGTTTAGTAGTGTAAATTGTCGTTCACAGCTGCCACTGCAGTTGACTTTGAGCCAATGTTTTTCAGAGTGAATAAATAAAGGTGCATTTGCTGGGCATAGTGGGTTACACACATTTAGACCCAGTACTTGGGAGGCAGGGGTAAGAAGATCTCCAAGTTTGAGACGGACCTGGTCTATGTAGTATCAGACTTGTACCTTGTACAAGTTATTGATCTACCTTTATTTCCTTATTTGCATTTGACCTAGTTAAAAGGCCAAGAAATAATATTTTCTATGTTTAAAACAAAGGATAATCAGTATTCTTCAGAACATGTCTGGGTCTCTGGAGTATTAATTAAGTCTAATGAGACTGGATTAGTTAACCACCAAGTTGTTTTAAAGCCAGCCTAGTACTTCCTCTGAGAGTCTTTAATGCATGCACATTAGCTTGTTGGCTGTTCTTGTACACCCTGTCATCATGTAAATGTCATTTACTATAAGGTCTTCACCAAACCAGAATAGATACTTGTGTCATGTGCTTGGAGCGCTATGAACCTCCTAACTTCAAATACCTTTTACAGCATATTATTACAAAATATAATCAAACTGAAAGTGATGCGTGTGCATAATATAGTATCATCCAACAGTAGGAAAGGATGAAACAACAGGGTAGACCTAGGGTGCATTGTTATGAGAAATAAGCCAGGCACAAAAACACAAACAACACATGGACCTACATAGGTGTAAGAGAAAAAAGTTGACTTCATAAAAGTAGAGAATAGTGGTTCCTAGAATCTGGGAAGTGGAAAGGGGAGGGGGCAGAGAATGATCAATATGTAAAATGTTATAATTCTGGAAAATTAAGTTCTTGTGTTCCCTTGACGGTAGTTAATAAGGTACTATATGATAAATATACCTAGAAAGGAGGGTGTGCTCAACACACACACACACAGCTACATGTTATCACAGTCTGATTATTACACATTATATCCATATATATATATCATATATCAAAGCATCATATCTCTTAAGTATGTATAATATTTTGATTTTTAAAAAAGAAGAAATGCATTTAACATATCAGCCTGCTAATCATCAGAGCTTAGTAACAGCACAATATAGCTTACCCACTGTTTTCCCTTCTGGTTATGGTCATGATGAGCTTGGCTGAGAGCTTTATCTCCCTGCCACTGACCAGCATCTAAAGATGGTTACCATAGCTAACCTAGGAAACCAAAATTCAAAGGGTAAAGTGTGGTTTCTTCTGACTACCCATTATTGTAAATACATGTAATAGGGTTGAGAACATATCAAGGACTTAGAGTGATAAAAGTGATAAAAGTCAAATAAGTTATAAAAGTCAAATAAAGGGTATTTGCAATATGATTCCATTATTAATACCACAGAAAAAGGAAACTAATGTATAATGACAGCACAGCAGAAAGTTGTCTGTCTGTAAAAGGATCACACGAGTAGGTTGCCAAAGAGCATAAGTACATTGAATGATGGATGTTCAGTAGCTTGATTGTAGGAATGATTTCACAAATGTGTTCCTAGATGTCCATGGGAGACAAATTTTAGAATCCCCTGTAGGTAAAAATTCTTTGGTGCACAAGTACTTTAACAAAGGTCACAGTATTTTCATTAGTATTTATACATAGACTCCGATATAATTTAAATCATTTCTGTATTACTTATGACATTTGCTGCAATGAAAAAGCTATGAAAGTAGTCATCATATGAAAAAGCTATGAAAGTAGTCATCATACTATATTGTCTAGGGAAGAAAAGGTCGGTATAGATGCACCTCCCCCAACTAATGGCTCTAGCTTGTGTCAAGTTGAATAAAACTAGCCAGCTCAGTCAGATTGCTTTACAACTGTCTCCACAGAGCATCTCTGAACCTTTTCTATCTTCTTAAATTGTAACTCTGTACCCATTAAACAAGAATTGCCTCTTTTCCTGTATTAGTTATTTTGCTGGGGAAAAAGTACCTAAGCAGAAGCAACTTGGGAAGGAACATTTATTTTAGCTCACAGTTTCCTGCTTGGGAAGGCAGATAGTGATGGTGGCTCCTGCCTTGGTGGCAGCTGCAAGAACAGAGCTTGTTTCGTCTAATATGACCAGGAAACTGAGTATTCAGGCCAGAATAAGGACTACCTATCATCTTCTAGCCCTGTCATATGGCCCTTCTGACAGCTTGGTCCTATGTCCAGAGGGGTCCACAGCTTTCCAAACAGAATGACTAGCTGGGGACCAAATGTTCATATCCACATGGGAGACATTTTACATTTAAATTATATATAACACTCTTCCTCTGCTCACTGTCAGTTTTCATTGTACTTCCTATTTTTGAATGTGACTGCTTTCAATACTTTGGTGACTGAGGCATATTTCATGTTTGTGTTGCAGGTTTCAAAATTTTCAGTACCTTTTAGGGCTGAACAATAATTCATTATATATTGTCACCACTCTAGAGGTGGTGGGACCTGAGAGAATTCAGCCTATAAATGAGGCAGACTAAAGTCTCATGCAATAATCAACTTCATTCAGAGCCTCAGACAATTTATACTCTTGAGGGTTAAGAAAGATCACCTGAGTAAAATTCTCATGAGTTAAGCTGTATACAATCCCAAGCTGTATACAAGTTAAGCTTGTATACAAGCTGCATGTGGTAAAACATATTTTTCCATAGAGTCATACAAAGGATAGTGTAAACATTTAATTGAATAACATCAGTAAGCAATATTGAGTAATCTGAAGTAAACTCACTCCTGTCTGCTACAGCTGCTACGAAAGTACATGCCAGAAACAATTCTGTGTCTTGAAGAAACGAGTGCCACAAAACTTTTGTTTTCTTGGAGTATTCTCTCGAGCACTCAGAAAGAATTCTTCTTGTTAGACTCCATTCCTGGACAGTGTTCTGATTGTATGTGTGTACTACCTTCTGTTTACCCATTCATCTACTATGGATAGTCGGGCTGTGTCCTGCTCTTGGCTACTGGGCCTAGTGCTGCTATGAACCCTGAAGACATACCCGTTTGACTCTGTATATTCAGGGTTTTTTTTTTTTTTTTTAATATATATATATATATATACTCAAAAAGTGAGTGGCTTTTTTTTTTTTTTTTTTAAAAAAAAACAAAAATCTACTGTGCTGTTTTTCCCAGCAGTCCATTACCTTATGGAAAGATTTAAGGAAGGGGGAAAAAAAAAACCTGTCCATGTAGTTTTCAATTCCAGTTGTTCTTTCCTTTGTGAAGAGACCTGCATTTCTCTTGAGTATCATTTTCCTTCTGCCTAAAGGACATAACATTTTGTGATGCACATATGTTGCCCATCTTGACAATTAGCCAATCCTTCCACCATTTCTAACAGCTAAGTTTTTTTTTTTTATGAAAATCTTTTAGTTTTTTTTTTTTTAATAAATATTTTTAAAACATAAAGCTGTTGCATTTGGGGGTCTTTATTGTGGGCACAACCACCTTCAAAATTTCATGTATTTTCTCCCAATCTGTGACTCTTGTTTTCTCCATCTTGGTGGTGATCTTTGAAGAACAAAAGCTTTAATTTTGAATAAGTCCAATATTATCTACTTTCCTGATTTCTGTTTTTTGTATTGTAATAGTTATTTTTGTATTATGACCAAGGTAACTAGTGAATTAATTAACCCTTGCCTTCAGTAACTTGTACAAGAATGCATTTGATTTGACGTACAGTTTTAGAGGGTTAGAGTCCATGATGACAGAGTGAAGGCTGAGAGCTCACATCTTGATCCACAGCCAGGAGCCAGAGAGAGAGAAACTTCAAAGTCCCCCCATATTGACACATCTCCAATAGAACCATGTCTCCTAAACCTTCCCTAATAGTTCACCAGCTGGGGACCAAGTAGCCACATATAGGAGCCTGTGCTGGCCATTGTCATATAAAACTGCCACAGATGTTAACCCTTTTTGAAAATCATAATTTAAACCATGTTCATATTTACTCAGTGGTGCTTCCCACTGTACCCCCAGTTCTGAGCATTGACCCTAGGGCCTCACACATACTAGGCAAGTATTTGATTTCCTGACCACATGCCCAGCTCCAAAATTTTGGCTTTAATATTTAGTTCTGTGAACTATTTTTGCTTAATGCAAGGTGGGAGTCCAAATGTACACTTTTATGCAAATATATTTGGTTATTTCAGCACAGTTTATAGCAAAGACAATTCTTTCCTTCATTGAATTGTCTTGAGCCTTTTGTCAGTAGTTAGCTATGTTAGGATTTGTCACTGAACTTTCTATTAGTGCATCTACTTTGTGACTTTTAAGTATTTTTCCCCTGGTGTATTAGTGAAATTGTTTTCAATGCACTGGGAGTTTGGCTTTTCCCTCTAATCCTTTTGGGTGACTCTCTAGACTCTGGTGCTTCTTTGCACACATGTACTGGTTGGTACATAGCTGACGTCTTAGAATCTGATGACCCCTAGAATTTTAAGGTGACTCAAGCTGTTTCAGTCTCCCAGTAATCTTGACTGTCTCACTTCATCTCACAGAGCCCACCAGATTGCCTGGATTTTCTACCCTGTACTTCACCCTGGGGAATGTTTCAGACTGTAAACTAGGATGGCTGTGAAGAGGGCTAGTCCCATTTGTTACCTTGCCTTGGCCGTTACTGGGTTACAAACTTGTTTCACAGGGCTTTGTTCTTTGCAGAGTAGGTAGAACCCTAAACTCAGTTCTTGAGTTTTTTTTGTTGGTTTTGGTTTTTTTGTTTTTTGTTTTTTGTTTTTTTTTTTTTTTGTCTTCTGTTAGAATGTGGTGTCACTGATTGTTTAGGCTGACAAGTACCACCACCCCTCTCATTTACTTTTTAATGGGGAAAATTGATGTATTTTTCAACCTACCCAGTGCTGTAACCCTTTAACCAGTTCCTCATGTTATGGTGACCCCAACCATAAAATTATTTTATTGCTACTTCATAACTGTAATTTTGCTACTGTTATGAAATGTAATCTTGTGTTTTCTGATGGTCATAGGCCTCTAGTTGTGCTAGTGTTATAATTTTAATATTTTACGTGCATAGGTGAGATCCCTAGTATGTTTTAAAGTTCAGGAGCTGACCCAGGTGGCATGCACCTATAGTCCTTGTACTCTAGAGAACAACAGAATTGAAGCATTCCTGGACTGAACAGTGACCTGTGGTAGAGAAAGGGAGAAAAGGGAAATAAAATGGAATAATTGGTTTGTCTCACAGGTTTTAGTAATAAATATGTAATTGTCTTAGCACCTGAAGAAGGCATACATAGTTGTGTTTAACAGTAGAATTATTGTAAAGTAGTAAAAATGCGTGAATGGTCCTCACATATTATTGTCATTAATTTATACTGGCATAAAGGAAAAGCAAGTTGAGAAATTAAGTATTCTAAATGAATGCCTTAGTAAACAATTTAAAACATTAAAAAAAAATATTGTGTCACCTATATACAATAGAGAAGTACATGATAAAGCCAGATAAGTTGGTGCATGCCTGGAATTCCAGCATCTGTGAGGTTGAGGCAGGAGGATAAAGAGTTTCAGGCTAGTCTGGGCATGTAGCTGATGGCCAAACAAAACAAAACATGAACCTTCCCCCCCCCCCAATTTTTTTTCTTTAAAGCTTGCTAATTATTAAACCAGAATAATTGCCACATCTGGGTGTAAAGTGAGGCTGCAGATGGTCAAGGGAGAAGGACACAGCTGCCTTAGTGATTTTTTTTTTTAATCTTTTTAAGCTAGTGATTTATTACAGAAATAATATTTTTAAATTTCTAACATATTTTATAATAAATTTTACAAGAAACAAAGGAAAGAAATTGACTAAAACTATGTATGTGTGTGTTGTTCATAGTGTGGATGGGTGTTGCCACTTAACTCCTTCTTTCTTTATTGCTATGTACCCACTCAACTCATTGGCTGCTTTCCTAGAGGCAGCTTTCTACTTGACTGATTCAGAGACCTGCCTGCCTCTGCCTACTTTTCTCCCTAAGTGCTGAACTAAAGGTGTATATCACTGTTCTTCATCTGTATCCAATTGCTGCATAGGATATACTTATTAAAAGTATTTATCTGAAATTAATTGAACTCATTATCTTGCATTTTAATATGGTCATTGTATTAAGAGTAGATGCTATGATGTTTAATTTTCAGGAAATATTGACTGCTTTTATGTTTTTAAACAGTCTTACATTAGTTCTTTTTGGTCAGGATCTAGGCAGCCACTTGAAGGTTAGATACCACGTTACTATTATAAGCTGTATGAATTCAGCTTTGGATTTTATGACAGATTTTTTTGAGCAATTGGAGGATCTTAGGTAATTTCCAATAATAGTGAAAAAAATTTCATTAGAATGAGATAAAAATGGGCTTTGTGTCTACATGAATATGTTTGTAATAAATCTCTGGTATATTTTGTTGCAGGTTTGGTAAGAATCAGATTTTTGAATTTTGAGATCCAGCCTATAGGTATTTCACCTTCCATAATAGACTTGATATTTGCCTAACTAGTCAAGACCCACCTGCAACCATAGTGTACCTCTCCATTTTCTTGTCCCGATAAGTAGTCCTCCAGTGTCCTCAGACTGTTCTTACTGGGCTTCTTCTAGTTATCTGTTAACCATGTGGTTCTCCCTGCATGCCTCCCAAGCAAACCTCCTACTGTCAGAATTCAAGAAACCTTTAAAACAGTATGTAGCTGACTTCCCTCCTGTGTTTAAACATTGGTTATGTTTAAACCTTACTAACTTTGCTGTTGTCAGCTGTCTTCATTGTTGGATAAAAGTTATACTACTCTGACCAAGATGTAGTGACTCTCATGCTTAGAGAAAGGTCAAGGAGAGTGTCTTTCTTCAGGGGAGTGTGAGCAGGGTAGTTCTGGGTGTTTTTAATAAAATGATGAACAGTGGAGAGCCACTATAAATCTGAGAGGTCTTAACTAAGTATGATAGGATGGAAAGGATTGTTTACTTATTTACTTACTTGACTCATGAGCCTTTTTTTTTTTTCTCTCAGTTTGAGCTTCTGTTGTAGGTGCCTTATATTTTAAAGTAGCCATTTTATCCTATACTATTTTAATTACTTTAGTGTCCCATGCTATTTTGATCATCCTTTATAGGACTGTAAGATACTAACTTCTTCCTTTTTTTTTTGTATTCTTTCATTAT
Source organism: Cricetiscus sungorus (assembly GCA_030556225.1). NCBI lineage: Eukaryota > Metazoa > Chordata > Mammalia > Rodentia > Cricetidae > Cricetiscus > Cricetiscus sungorus. The sequence goes on from JANBXA010000372.1 coordinate 3,413,094, forward strand.
TAATATTTGCTACTTATTTTTCTTCTAGTCTTTTTTAAATAGCTGCCTTTGTCTTCCCCCAGAAGTTGTTATTTCAGTGTGTCAGGTCATGATTTAGAAACAACTAAACCTTAGTGACTCAGCATGACAGTTTTTTTTTTCAGCCACACTGTGTGTGATGGTTCAGCTGGGTTCTCTGTTCTAATGTCATCCTTATTCTAGGATGTCCAGTAACGATATTATCACTCTTTGAAAGTTTTCATTAGACACAATACAGATCAGGGTCTTTCTGTGTGTTTCTCTTTTCAGTTGGTTAAAGCCAGTTGCTTGTTACACCCAACTATAAGAAGTCAAGGGAGTCTAATAGTTTTAGATGCCCAAGAGAACTCAGGAGTATTTTATACAAAGCAGTAATTGTCACTTGTAATGTTTCCATACCTGACTGATCTCATCCTACTTTGTACTTCTGTGATATTTTGTAAACTGTGTCTCATTGGGTTAAAATTATAATAAATCTGCAACAAAATAGAATTTGGTATGTTTAGAAACTGGCTGTAAACTTCTGAAATTTCAAGACAACTACCTGGACAAACTTGCCCCAATGATTTTATTAATCTGATAGTAGTATAGCTCTTTGCTTTATAAGTTTATTGGTCTTTTACCAGGAATCACTTGGTCTTTAAAAAAAAAAAAAAATACTTGCTGGGTGCATTTGTAGTGGTATGCCTTTAAACCCAGCACTTGCATTTAATCTCAGCATTTGAGAAACAGAGGCAGATGGGTCTCTGTGAATTCCTTGTTGGTCTGGTCTACTTAGTGAGTTCTAGGCCAGCCAGGGTTACATTGTGGTACCCTGTCTCAGAAAAGGGGAGGGGTGGGGGAGATGCCTGAACTTCACCCCAGAGCAGTCATACCAGAATCTCAGGCTGGGTTTAGGAATCAGAATTATTTTAAATGATAAGCAATTTTGAATTATAGACAGGATTAAGAATCATTGACATGTTCATTGCTCATTTTCTGGAGAAGCTCTTTGAACATCAGGCCTTACTTTGCTTTTATTATTCCTAAAGCTTACCATGTTTCCTGTCATTTTGGCCCCAAACCTGTGTTATATATTCATTTTTATATTTGTGTATAAATATAATATGTAGTTTTGGAGACACTACATTTTAAGAATTAGCACTACATCTAATTAGTTTATCATGTACATATCTAGTGCTTGTCATACTGTCTGTCACACAGGTTTTCTAAGTCTGTACACACACACACACACACACACACACACACACACACACACACACACACACACACACACATTCTGATACCCATGCCCATTCATGTATTTCTCACATGTTGTTCTTTTGTCTTTTCTTTCATTAGATGACATAAATAACATTTGGGAAAGAAACATGAGGATAACATTTTTAAAATACAACGCAAAAACTGAACAGACAGGCAAGGTTATCAGTATTCATTTAAATATCTTCAGGGCTTGGCTCTTGTGGCTGCTGTCTTTAACAGCTGATCACAGAAGCATCCTCTTAACCTTCAGCTCCTTTGATCAGTGATGCAGCTAATCCGGTCTTCAACTCTGCCTCCTCCTTTAGTGGTGCCCATTGCGTGGATGTTTGATAATCAGCTTCTTACAATATGTACTGAATGTTCTGGGGATACCATGTTCAAGGGAGACCCAGATTTGAGACAAGACATATAATCTTTATATACATTCCATAAATTAGAGTGATACTCTAATTTCACAATAATGAAATCCCACTGTATTCTAATACATAGTTTTTGATTGGGAAAACATGATTATCTTATCCTTTGAGTAAGAAATCCTGTTTCTTTCATGTGTCAGCCAATTTTACATTATTTGATTTATATTAAGAGGTAAATGTAAAGTACAAGTAAGTTTACCTTAATGTCTACCTGTGTATGTGTGGGGGGGGGTATGGGTGTGTGCGGGTGTACATTTACTCCTGTACACAGTTATGGAGATAAAAGGACAATTTGCAGGAGTCGGTTCTTTTTCTTCCGTGTGAGTTCCAGGGACTAAACTCAGGTACTTAGCCGTCTCTCCAGCCCAGGAGGTCTACCTGTGTATGTGTGCCTGTGTGAGTGAAGGCAAAGGGGTAACCTTAGGTGTTATTTTCAGAAATGCCATCCACTTCTTTTGAAATAGTGTTGTTCTGGCCTGGAACTTACCAGTTAGGCTAGACTGACTGGCCAGTGAGCCCCAGGGATTTTCTATCTCTGGCTCCTGGGTCCTGGGATTATAAGCACTCTCCACCATACCCTAGCTTTTTACATGAGTGCTGAGAATCAAATTTAGGTTCTTGTCTTCACACAGCAAACACTTTATTGACTGAGCCATACTGCCAGCCCTAAGGGTCTACCCTTTTAAAAAGTCCTGTAGAAAAACATCCATTCAAATTGAAGCAAAATTAAATTATGTTGGACATCGAAGTTTCTACAGTTTAGTCAGCTCATATTGTTTGTTTGGAAGTCTCTGAACAGTAATGCATAATACAATCACTGCCATGTGCTTGTGCCTCTTAGTGTATTGCTTTCTTTTGCTTTGCTCCCTTCTGTTCCTTCCTCACTTGGGAAAGGCTTGAGTATTCTTCAGTTTTTAGCACAAGGGAAGATGCATCAAATTGGCTATCATGATTTGTGTGCTCTCTTTTATTTTTGTCCTTGTTCTAATGTATTGCAGTTTTTATTTTACTGTTTCTTGGGTACCTTCTACTTGTAAACTTTTTAAAAGCAGAGTTTGCCTATTCTTTCTTAGCCACATGACAGAAGGCCTCCTAAGCTTGTGATTATTGAATGAATAAATAAAAGTGTGTATTCTATATATATCCATGTATATATGAGTGATAAGGTTGCCTAGAGTAACTGGGAGATGAACTAATGAGTTTTAAATGCTTCACAAAATTGTAACTGATGTTGTTTACATTATGTAATTTAAACATTTAAAATAAGTACTATTAATTGAATGGTATTTTTAAAATAGGGCTGGGCCAGCAAAACGGCTCAACTGATAAAAGTGACTTAGCTTGACAATGTGGATTTGATCCCGAAAGCACCACGGTGGTGGAAGGAGAGAACTGAGTACTGAAAGTTTTTCTCTGAGTTCTGTGTTTGCAGGTTTGTTCATGCATGCACACACACAAATAAATATGTAAGAAAAGTTTGAATGTGTGTGGAGACTGCTGTTAACTAGTTGCAGTGTCTGTTATGGAACAGTTCTGATGCCTCAGTATTCTATTGTAAGGAATTCAAGATTCTGCCTTTCCTGGTCCCCTATGTGAGTTAATAAAAGACAGCATAATTTGCTGCTCTCAAATGTTTATAGTTAACTTTTGGATCCTAACGCTTGAACTATAAATAAATAAATAAATAAATAAATAAATAAATAAATAACTAACAGTCAAGCTTCATCCTTTCCTGTCATGTGGATGGTAGTAGAAGTCACACAACATGGAGGGCATTGAGTCTGTTCTGGTAAGACAGTTTATAGATGTCTATTGTGACTGATCCTCATGACATATTTTACACACATACAAACACATTTTTAAGTAGGTGAAAATTGTTCCAAAGTGACTGTCAAAGGGTGGTCTTAAAGGGAAAGAAATGTCCAAGTTGTTCACCAGACCCTGGGCCACCAATTCTTACGTTACTTTTATTAGATCTCTTTATGACTAGGTAATGGTGTCCTCTCCCTGACTCTCCTGTTACCCTGTCACTTTCGCCCCACTGTCTGTTCTCCACTGAACATTTATGTTTTTAAATTATTGGCTTTTATGGTGCCACTTAGTTTGTTGTGTTAGAGAAGCTCAGTAGGCTTAGGGTAGGAAAGTTTTCAAAAAGGAACCGAATTTGTCAGATAATTAGAGAGCTTGACAGGAGGTACAAAGGATAAAAAGAGTATTGTATAGGAATATTCTGGATTCCCCAATTTTTACATCCTTGAACCATTGCATTTTCTATCATATGAAACTTCTAATGAGTAAGCACATTTTTTTATAGTTACTCAGGAGTGCAGAGCTATTTCAACAGTGAGTAAAATTATATCTCTGTTATCACATTGGAAATTATTTATCGATTTATCCCAGATATTGAGAGTTAGATATAAGGTGTAAGCTTTCAGATGTTTACTTCTCAGTCTGATGTTTTCATTAAAGTCAGTGCTTTCAAGATTATTCAGATTCAAGATATACCATATGTACATTAATCTTCAATTTTAGTATTTAATATCTTGTCTATATAGTCTTTTAATTCCTAAAATAAAAATATAGGTAATATTAGTATTTATAAATGTGGCATTTGAAAAGAAATGCATCATTATTTTGACATTTCCATTCTTATTTTCTTCCTTTTTTGTGTGTGTCTCTCTCTTTTTAAAGAATTAATGTGCCATCTGGAAACCTGAGATCATGCCATAAAAGGAATTTTGGCTTTTTTTGGCAACCAGTCATCAGGATATGCTGTGACTGCACCTTATCAGAATAATGAAACATAATTAGAAAGGTGTATTAACTCCTGTGCTTCAAAGCAGTTTTATATGAGGATTTTCTATGTACATTGAAAATAATAAAAATTTAATGGCAATTTATCTTAATGTTAATATGATTAATTGTATAGTTGTTGGATTCTCAAGTCTGAATGTAAATGAAATTTCTTGTGACTTAAATGGTTCTGAGCTATTTCTAAACACTGTATGCTAGATTTTTGTTCTGGTGTTAAAATAAGCAAATACAATTAGTTTATATGTTTATCTGAGGAGAGAGTTGCAGCATCACATTGCAATTAACTTGCTGTGTTCTTTTCTGAATAATGCAGTCACTGGAACTGTCAGCCAAAGGACTCCTCCCCCCTCTTTTGGAACAATTTTAACTCTAAAAAGTAACAAGTTTTGTAAAAATTAATTGAGAGAAAACAGCTGAAATCATGTAGTGAAAGGGTTAAATCCACATGAAAGAATTCATTTCCACTTTAATGACCTAGCCTTGCTGGGTTAGGACGGTGGGGAGCACGCTTCTGACTTGCTCTCCTATTGCCAATTAACACCTCCTAGAACAGGTTGCTTCAGCTAGTCATTGAAGCTCAGGCAGTAGAGAGAGTTTACATGCAGCTTGTTTTTCACACTAGTTGTTTAATACTCAAAAATTAAAGTATTAAAGGTTCTTTCTTACCTTGCTGGGTAAGAGATAAACAATACAGTGGTAGTTAGTTGTATATGTTTGAATTCACTTATTATTTTAGGGTTTTGTTTTTAAGAAGTTTTTAATTGATAAAACTGATGGTAGTTTCACTAATTTATGAGTTTTATATTGTCATTCAGGCCTATAAAAATTTAAAAATATTTTTTGTCAACTGCTTAGCATACTGTACACTTAGGTTTTTTATATTAGAAATATAATCATCTTCATTTGTTAATAAAGTCCTTTCTCTTTTAGGGGAAAAAAAAAACATTTTAACAGACCAAGTATACACCTTAAACAATTACAATAAAAAATTAAATCTGTGTAACATTTTTAATGCTAAAATAACAACTTTGAAATGTTTAACATCATTTCCCAAATGATAAATTTATATTATTAGATATATTCAATTCATTGATACTATTTATTTTACATTTCTTTTTTATGTGACACTCTGGTACCTGATTAATCAGCAGGTATTTTAATAACATAAAATTGACTAAATAATTGATACCAGTTCACACTAAGAGAAAGGTGGAGTAATATAACTAATAGTGTTAACAAATTTGTTAAAAGGCCCGAGTAGGTAACACTTTGAGGCTATGGTTTTTATGCTGTTATCATGGCAAATGCTTTTTTTTTTTTGCACTTAGTCAACAAGGGCTACCCAAGTAAAAGTCACAGCTTTTTTTTTTTTTTTTTTTTTTTTTAATGCTAGATGAGATTTTTAACCTTCTAAATGAGGAGAAAACAAGACAAAACAGAAAACACGGATTTCATTTAATTTAGCTATACTTAATATTTGTGGACATGTGTGACAATTTTTGTTTTACTCATTGTACAGAGGTAAAGTTTGTGCTGCTGTAGAGTGCATCACTTTCACTGGTGGTAGATGCTCATCTGAGTAAAAGGTACTCACGTTGCCTATGGATCAGTTATTTATATTATAGTTGCTTAGTTGACTCCTATATTTCTTCAGTTTACCCCCTACCTCCACTTTTAAAACAGACTTTAAGCAGTCAGATGTAAGTAATTTCAAAGTGGGCAGTAGGAATTGAGTACTGCAAATTCAATAACAAAAGCCCATCAGTTTCTGATCTTTGTGAGGGATATGTACATTTAATGGGTTTACAGAGTTGTGTAACTGTAAATCATTCTAATTTATATTTTTGTTTGTTTTAAGACATGGTCTTGTATGTATCCCATGCTGGCTGTGCCCTTCCAGTAGCCAGCCAGATTGGCCTCAAACATGCCCAGTCCTCCTGCCTCAGCTTCCTGAGCTCTGGAATTACAGGTGTAATTTCAGGCAGATTCTGGTTTTTAGATGGGAGCATTCCTTGAAGTTTTAACATTTAGCCTTTGAAAACATTCAAATGGCCCTTACTTTATGGACCTGCTAGATATGTGTGTGTTGATTTTGAGTGGAATTGTGTGAAATACAGACTGGCTTTCTTTAGCTCTGGATTATTTTTGTTTTGTTTTGTTTTTTCCTTGCTTAGATTACCTCTTTATTGAATTCTAGTGCTTTTGGTTCTTACAGAAGTTGGAAAAAAACAAAACAAAACAAAAAAAACCCTTCAACATTTAACCTATCGAAAATGTGCTTTGCATTTGTAATGTGCTCATAAGTAGTTGTCATAAGGTCAGTAGAGTACATATGAAGAGTTGGCACAAAGTGAAAGCTGACAATTACGTATCTGTGTTCTTGATTAAGCACCCGGAAGAAGGTACCTTGTTTTTCATTACTCTACGTTGCTGAGTATACATTTATCCTAATAATAGTTAGGGAACTTACTGTATTGTTTTATCTAATTACCCATCAAATGTTTAATCTGAACAGTCATACTTGACTAACTCTAACTAACTCCCTAACTAACCAGGGAATTCATTTTAATTTTCTGTGTATCTTGGGCTAGCATAAGATTTTTCGTATAGTGAACCCCAGTGCACTAGCTTGAATGCTTTTCCTGTTGGCTTAAAGTTCTATACACGATGTAGTCTAAAGTCAGTGTGCCTCAGGTTTCATCAGGAATTAGAGTAACTGGAGGGCCAGCCTCTTCAGGACCCTGAGTTCTGGGCTGTGTCCATAACTTCTGATTCAGTAAGAATGTGCATTGCTGACAAGTTTCCAAGCGATACACATGGGGCTAGTTCAGATTAGATACATTCAGTATTAGTCTAACTTGGTGTGTTCAGTCAGGTTTTTTTTTGGTGGGGGGGGTAGGAGGGTGTTCTTTACCAAACATCCTCAATTTTCTTAGTATTTCATGTGTGTCATGATTTTTCTCATGCCCCTTTTCTGTGTAGCTCTAGATTTTGAAAGTAAAGAATTCTTTAAGAAGTGGAATCTTACCTGGAGGTGGTGGCACACACCTTTAATCCCAGTACTTGGGAGGCAGAAACAGGCAGATCTCTCTGAGTCTGAGGTCAGCCTGGTCTACAGAGCGAGTTCCCAGACAGCTACAGCTATTACACAGATAAACTCTGTCTTGAAGAATAAAAACAAACAAACAAACAAAAAAGTGGACTCTCTTACTTAAAAGTCAAGAACTGGCCAAAAATCTGCAGTCCTTGAGTGCTTAAAAATGCTTTGCACTAGTAAATACTTAAGCCTACCTGTTTGCTTTGTGGATTACTGACTAGTTAACTTCCCTTCCATCAAAGCCTTGGAGAGTCTGCCTTCATGCCGGTGTATTTGGTGGCTACACTCTTTGTAGCTTTTACTTTTGTTACCTCAGCTTTATATTGAGCTGTAGTTAATAAAATTGTATGATCTTAAGTTATACATGTGTGATTATTTGGCATGCATATATTTTATGGAGTGGTTCTCACAGTTATGGTTTCATATGTATTATACTTTTCCCCTGTGGCCCTCTGTTCTTCCCTTCTTTTACTTTAAGGGGGGCTTCTTTCAGGATTCTAAATTAAATGTATATCCTATAGCTGGACTCAGTGGAGCACTCTTTTAAGCCTCCTGCACGAGGCAGAGGCAAGGGGGATGTCTGTCAGTTTGAGTCCATCTTGGTCTATGTAGTGATTTTCAAAACAAGTAGAGCTACATAGAGAAACCCTGTTCCTATAGCAGCAGATTAAGGTACTTGTTTTAAGTGTATGCTTATTGCTGTTTAAGATGACTAAAACCATCAGAGGATGAGGCTTTCAACCATGGTCTTTAATTGTAGGTTAAATTGGGTTTATTTCCATTATTTTAAGACAGTTATGAGCATTCTGGTTCCTGCAAACATCTTTGTTTATTTACTCAAATAATTTCTAGGCATGCAAATAGGTCACTAAGTTTGTACAACCCTAATGCTGTTGCTATACATTGTTCAGCCACCTTTGATGGATTAGACCAGTTCATATCATCACCAGTACTGATCAGTGTTTCCTTTATTACCCTTTCCAAAAGTGGACACTGTAAAACTTGTCTTGTTGGGGGAAAAGTCTTTATGTGTTAATTGGTATTTCTTTAATTAAAGAAGGTCAGCTAGGGAGGTTGGACACTTTATATGTTTATATCATTTTGTATTTCTTACATAATTAGCTTCTATATTCTTTGCCTGTGTTTCTGCTGAGGGCTTAATTTTAAAATTTGTGTAATGACTTTTGCATATAACTAATATGAGGCAACTAATTTTCCATTTTAAGTTTTTAATATTCTGAAATTGTGGATTGTTTTGTTGTTTTCTCAAGACAGGGATTCTCTGTATAGCCTTAGATTATGTTTTTAATTTTATATTTTTGTTATTGATGGTTTTGTACCTGTTAAATGTGTTCTACTTACACAGACATTTGTTATTAGAAAAGTTTTTGCCATGCATTGATTTTCCTTTTTTAATATAAGTCTTCAATCATCTTGGTTAATACTAGCATGATATAAAAAGTAAATTTAGTTTTCAGTGCTTCCACTACTAAGCAAGATAAAAAGAAAAGATAGAATATGTTCAGTTTTATGGTGGCAATTTGGAAAGCTAATGAAGTGAAATGTCCAAAATCGAATAGAAGTCTAGTTAGGTTCAAAATGGAGATAACCTGAGTTTATCAATACACTGATTGAGAAAGTTACAGCATCCAGTTCTAAAATTATAGAGCCAAGTGTTTTAATAGTGAATTCTTTGAATTTTAAATGCTAGGTAATTTTAATGTACACATAGAACAGGATATAAAAATGGAAAACTTTGTAACTGGAAAACTTGTGAAAATTTCCAGATTATTTTATAAATTCTCCATATTGATACCAAAACCTAATAAACTTAATGAGGAGAAATGGGCCAGTGTTCCTTTTGATCTGAAAAACAAGATGTAAATACAAACTACTCAGTTGGTTTTAGAAGTGCAAAGATGAGTTAATACTATATAGTATTGTTCTGTTTCAGTGAAGAAGCACAAGTCAAGGGAGCTACAATAGCTGCTGTAGCTTTTACAGAGACATGCAGGCCTAAGGTGTGCATTCCACACCCAACACTCAGTGTTTCTAAGTCACAGATAATAAAGCATTCCGAGAGAGAGGGAGAGAGGGAGAGAGGGAGGGAGGGAGGGAGAGAGAGAGAGAGGTTTGTAGCAATTTGGATTTTTGGATTCTGTGTGCTTAATTGGTTTAAACTGCAGATGTTCTGAAATCTGAACATGTCCGCTCCTAAATCGTTCAATTAAGTCAGTTTTTTGTTGACTCATTTTCTTAGTCTTTGCATCTTTACTTGCAGTACATACATGAATTTCTACATTAAATGAACTTGGAGGCACGTGTACCTTTTTTTTTTTGTTAAACCAGGACATTGTTCATCATTGTATTTGTTCATAAACAGTTTATTTCATCTTACCTTTTATCATTTAGTATTTTTTTTTAATTTTTCTTGTTTTTGGATTTTTTTTTTTTTTGGTAGATGTTTTTAAAGACTTGAAATTGGGTGGCTATAGGAGAAACTTTTATACTGTCCAATACACTGACTCATGTAGTTCACTAAACAAACCCTTTCTAAAAACTGAGAAAGCAGGTCTCCCCATGGTGTGCCAGCTGTCCTTGAACCCCCAGGCTTGCCATGGCATCCTTCAGTAAAGCCGGAGTGACCCTCTGCACCTGGATCCCTTCAGTGTTTCACAGCAGTCTCATGCTTACCTCCTTTCCCCCATTGACTTGGGAAGATGTACATACACTGTGCTTTAATTTTTAAGCAGTTAAAAAGATCAAGCATCTTTGAAATCTGTATGTCTAGAATAGTCACCACTGAGCTCCATCCCTCTCCATTTGTAAGAGGTAATATTTATTCTGTGTCACTGTATGGAACCTACAGCAATGTTATTTTGTCCGTTTCTTCTTGTGTAACTTTGGTTCTTTTTAAGTCTTGTCTTTCTTCCAATACTATATAACAAACAAAATCATATTCTATTGACAGACTTTCTAAAATGTTATTCCAATTTGTAGATGACTTTTTGAATTATCAGTATGCTGGTCTGTAGAACTATTTTACCGAAAGACACTAGTTGTAGATTGTCTGTAATTCCACATTTCCTTCTTGAGGGCTGTCTTTGTTGTTTAGCTGTTCAAGTTTTCACATTCCTCTCTTAACTTGGTGTCCAAGGACTTTTTATGAGATCTCTTCTTTATTGTTCCATTGAGTCTTATTCAGAACAGGGGTGTTTGTGTAGAATCATTGTAGCCTAGATGAGATGCTCACTGCTCTCGCAGTCTTCATATGTATCCCATTTTCTCCTCCCTTTCCTTTTTTTCTGTCTCACTGTACATTTAACTGCTACCAACCGCTCTCCTCTTTATTTCTTGCCCTCCCCCATGCCGAGTAATTTTATTCTCTGGCTAACATGGTTAAGACATAAACTAGGTGGCCCACACCTGAGAGGTCAGGAAGCTGAATGAAGGCTTTGAAACCAACCTGGATCAATTAGCAAGACTTTGGAGGAAGGGAAGGCAGGCAGAGACCCTGTTGGGGCTGGGGAGAGGCAAGAGCAAAATAGTAAATATCATTGACTGTTGTCCTACAGACAACACTCATACCAAAAAGGGGCGAGGCTTTTCCTAACACAGGGCCTTCTGTTAGTGTGATTGTGAACCCTAAGAAAATACATTGTAAGACAAACTAAGCTCTCTCCATTTGCTTGCCTCCGCTCATAACTGGTGAAAATTCATTTTTCAGTTCTATTAGCTTTCTGTACCATCTTTTTTGATTCATTTATTTTACAGCAAGTATTACTGAGTTCTTTCTATGTGACAGATACTTTGCTACTTTGATTATGTATAATACATAACAAAGGCAGTTTTCCTCCATTGATGACTGAAATAGTTTGTGGATTCTGTCGGTGGTATATATAGGTAAAATCTCTTTTAAAAAAAATAATTATTTTCTGGCAAATTGAAAAAGGCTATTTTAATATCTATAGATGACACACAATTTTTAAAGTTGTTCTGTGTTCAAGAAATAACTTGGATATGGTATTTATTATCTTAAGGCTGAAGTATAACTTCACAGATGTATCATCATATCTGATATGATGCAATCTTCAACTTTTCTTAATCTACCTTTAAAATTTTTATTAACTATTTATTTGTTTATATTTTATGTACAGAGGCGTTTTACCTACACATATGTGTGTCTGCTACATATGTGCTGGGCCTGTGGAGGCCAGAGGGGATGTGATAGCCTCTGAAACTTGTCACAAACAGTTGAGAGCCATTGTATGGGTGCTGGAATTCAAGCTTGGGTCTTCTGGAAGAGCAGCCAGTGTTCTTAACCACTGAGCCATCTCTCTAGCCCCATTTCTTAATCTTTCTTAAGTTTCTTAGCTAAGTGAATGAGATCAGATTGTTAAAACTTTTATAACTTCAGCAAAAAAGTGTTTTTGATTACCAATTTGTTTCCATTTTGAAAGGAACAACAAAGCTGTATTCAGTGATGGTAAATTGTTTGCACTTGGCAATCACCTATGCTTAATGCTTCCAGTAAATATTGTAAGATTTTTAAATACCCCCAAATGTGACAGAATTTAGTGTATAGATAGAAGTACATGTAGACTGTTAGTGGAGTATGAGTAAAGCAGTAATTTAATTTCAATAAGTAAAAGCATAAAAGCAAGAGAGAATGAATAGTTACCATATTTGACATGGTATAGAAAAATAAAAAAGCCATAGCAGTTAGAAACTGTTCTACACATCCCAATATTAAAGAAAAACCAACTTTTTTTTTTTTTAATATGCTGTGTGCTCCTTGGCATGGAATTATATTTATTGTCTGCTGGGGTGAAGGTACCTTGAGAGTAAAGACTACAAGTTGCTCTGTGAGGCTCATTACGACAACCAATAGAGATTTGTTTCTCTTTGTGAATAATTAGGATCTTTTGGGAGAAATTTTTTGGTTTATTAACCAACTAAGTTATACTATGAAGGGCAGTGTTCAGCTATTGGAAGTATTTTTGTGCCACCTACCTGACCTTATCTGGTTTGTTGGCACCTGAGGTGGTGGTTGTAAATTTGTTGTGTGTTGGGGAAGGGAACAACTTCATTAGGCAACTGCAGAATATGTTGTTCATTCACAGCTCTTTCACCTAGGGATTAGAAGTCTTCTACCGCCTTCCTCCCACTCTATCTCTGAGTCTGCAAAGGGATCTCTTTCCCTAGTCTGCATGTTGTCTGTAGCTAAAGCTGAAGGAGCTCAGAGGATTTGTTGTTTTTGTTGATCCTTCAGTTTATCAAGCTAGTCAATAGGTTCTGGTATTCAGATTATATTATATTGTAACATAGTGGTAACAAACATTACAGTAATTGACAATAATTATTTTGTAGCCAAGGTAGATTAGTACTTTGGAAGTAAAGTTTACTTCCAAAGTTGTCAGGGAACTGAGTTTTAACTGTTGCCTTTATCCTTTATGAAGACATTTCAATTATAATTTATTATTTGTGTTCCAATTGGATAAAAAGGTACTCGATATTTTCCTAGAACATCTTTAAAATAATCAAGTTTATTTCACATGTAACTTTAATTCTGACTTTGTATTCTGTGTGTTATAGTAATTGATGAACTTGTTTCTAGGGTCCACCTACAGATGCTCCTGCTGTGGACACAGCAGAACAAGTATATATCTCTTCCTTGGCATTGCTAAAGGTAAGTAAGGAATAGAGTTACTTGCCTTAGAGCTTCCTTTGTAGTCATTCTTTTACTTGGGCATATTTATCGCCTTAATCCCCTCAGGCACAAGTATTATTTAGGGTGCATCTATAAAATAGGCTTTTATTTCCACAGAAGCAAAATAAGTTATTTGGAAGTGTGTGTGTATGTGTGTGTGTGTGAGAGAAGATTTCAAATAAATGTGCTTAATGTCTATATATCTTCCTCTTTACAGATGTTAAAACATGGCCGTGCTGGAGTTCCTATGGAAGTTATGGGTCTAATGCTTGGTGAATTTGTTGATGATTACACCGTCAGAGTGATTGATGTGTTTGCTATGCCACAGTCAGGAACTGTGAGTAGTACTTTTAAGTTGGCTGCTTCTTGTTTTATTTTTCTTTTCTTTTTAAATTCAAAATAACTTTCATCTCTTTATACTTTTTCTTTGCTGTAGGAAGCAGCAATTATAAGACTCATAGTATGAATTTGATCTTGTACTGAATTAAATTAGTCTTTTAACTGCACCATAGACTTATAAACTGAGTGATGCTAGTACTAAATTCTTCATTCTTTCCTTCCGTGAGCCAAACAAGCTGGATTTAAAAGTTAGTTGCTATGAAAGTAGGGTGTTACATTAATTTCTCTGAATATTTGATCAAAATTTTTAGAAACTGTGTAACATTTGAATGTATGCAAATTAATCTTCCTGTGAGATTTCCATTGTTCTGAAATCTATGCTTTTTTTTTTTTTAATGTGCTGTATATGTGGAGGGCTAAGTCTAAAATGTAGATTTTTTGAAAGTAATCTACACTATTTAAAATGTCTTCTTTTTAGAGGTAATTTTGCTTTGCCTTTTATTTACTGGAGTTGTGTTTCTTTTATAGGAAGTAGTACATTTAGGCTGTGTTTGTTTGTTTGTTTGAGATGGGGGTCTCACTGTATAGTCTTTGCTGACCCGGAATTCTCTATGTAGTGCAGGCCACCCTTGAACTGACAGAGATCTTCCTGCCTCTGCATTGGAGTGCTGAGATTAAAGGTGTATGCCAGTGTGCCCTGCTGGATTTAAAGAAAATGTCAGAGAAAAGAAACAGTAATAAAAGGCAATGCAGTGGCTTATACCTTGAATTACAGCACTGGAGAAGTAGAGGAAGAAGATAAGGAATTCAAGATCATCTTTGTCTCGAATATTTATTCTGAAGCCATTTGATCCACATTGAGATACTGTCTCAAAGCAAAAAAATTTCAGTATTCTACCTGCTTTTCAAAACATGACACATACCATTCTCATTTCTGTGTGTCATGTATGGACCTTTCTCTCTGCTGTGGCAGTGTTCTTGTTAAGACTGGCAAGGCTTATAAGGTGAAGTTGCTTGCTCTGTTTGAAGGTCCTTGCATACTAAAGAACAAGTTATACACATTTAAAAGATGCCATGCATATATACACACATATGAAACAAGCATTTTCTGTAGACGAGTTGCAATAATATGCAACAGATTTGAAAATGATACAAAACAATAGGAAAATCTGTAATACACCTTGGGGTTTTTTTTGTTGTTGTTTTGGGGTTTATTTGGTTTGCTCTTTTGGGTAATTGAAATTCTTTTGTCTTTTGGTATGTCTGTTATGCTTATTGTTCATGTGTGTATAGAAACATTGTATTATATACAATTTAGATTTAAATCTTGGTCTGTTTATTCTATCTTCTTTTTCTATCAAAATATATCAAATACATAAAAATGAACTTCTATTATAGGTAGTTCCTATGTAGATAATCAGGATAATAAATGATTCTGATGCATTATTATCACACTTTCATGTAAATGTTTATGTGACAGTATGAGATAAGCTATTTTGATCATTTTAATCGCTCTGTAGTAGAAGAGTCAGTAGACTCTTCTGTAGAGGCTTATGTCTGCATTTTCATCCCTCTTTCTTCTTCCTTTCCCCCTTCCTTCTCCCAGGATCCTGTCCTTCCTCTGCTTCTTTTCTTTCTGTCTTCATCTTTTCCTCTTGAAAATAATGGGAGAAAAAAAAATGATCTCAAACGATAATCTTAGCCCAGTATCAGAGGTCATACTCTTGTTTTCCAAGGATGCCTTCTTTATTGGAATTCTTTGAGCTATTTGCTTTGGTTGGAGGAAGTGCTTATGTTAAACTGGTTTGTTTAGCTAGATTAGACTTAAATTCCTGATGCTGGAATGGTATTAGCTGTAACTTAAAAAAAAAAAAAATCATAGTTTGTCAACTATTTGGTACTGCTGATATATATAATCAGAAATATATACATATAGCCATGACTACAAACTTTTAATACCCTGAGTGTTGTCTCATTCATTAGCTAACAGCATCTGGTACTTGGTATAAGTCTTAGAGTTCAGTGATTTCAGTAGCTATCAGACCTATAAAATTTTAATACAAAATTGGAGGTTGGTTTTTATTGTTGCTTTTTACAGTATCTTTCTTCCCCTAAGGTTTCCCAGACAAAAGTTTTTTTTTTCCTCCCCTCTAATCTAGGGTGTCAGTGTAGAAGCAGTTGATCCAGTGTTCCAAGCCAAAATGTTGGATATGCTGAAACAAACAGGAAGGTAGGTATTATACATTAGCATTTCTTATAAATGAGAACTATTTTTGGAAATTTACCTTAAAGTTAATGGGTATTTATGAGTGTCATTCCAAGCCTGTGTGGTGCCTCTTGACATCCTGAATGAAAATCTATCAATCAGAAAACTGAAGTGTATTAAGATTCTCAGCTGTCATGTCATAGGCTTGGACTATAATGTTCCTCTGTTTTGCATCTAGGGTTATTTTCTCTTCATTTGTTATAAAAGACCTGGTGGTGTGATGTGCGTATTTGAGAAATGCAGCTGAGGGCAGTTCTGAATAAGTGTGTGTAGACATGAGTTTTAAGGACAGTATAATCCAAGTGTTTCCCCCCTCAGACTAAGTCTCCCAATAGTTGTCGTTCTCTTGCTCAGATTCTTCTACTGTGGAGAAAACTCCAAGATTAGTGTTAGCAAAAGGCTCAGCAGCTGAGCAGAGCAGTGCAAATTGGTTTTTGACTGAGTTCCTAGTTCTACTGCTGCTTTAATTGATATTTAATCCTTTCACAACAGTGGATCCTGGTGTCCATTGTTAAAAAATGTACTGTGTGCCTGGAAAATGAAGCTCCCAGAGCTAAGGAGTTAGAGTAGATATTTACTCAAATGCTGAAGGAGGCTAAACACTGGCTCTGAAATGTGTGGTAACAAGGTGAAAACCTGAAAGCCTTATCTACCACTGCTAATGTGCATCTCTTAATGATAGCTCCTTTGTCACAGTTACTCATCCCCATGCTTTCTGGGTAATACGTGTCCCATTTCAGAGTTTCTAATGGTGCTTTTTCACACCTGCATGTTTTTCATCTTTTCTTAATTTATACCCTGTTAGTGTGTTGTTTCTTTCATATCATCAGTGTATTACTTGTTGTGTTCTGAGTGTCTGAATGCCCTCTTTGTTTCAGGCCTGAGATGGTTGTTGGTTGGTATCACAGTCACCCTGGCTTTGGCTGTTGGCTTTCTGGTGTGGATATCAACACTCAGCAGAGCTTTGAAGCCTTGTCGGAGAGAGCTGTGGCAGTGGTTGTGGATCCCATTCAGAGTGTAAAAGGAAAGGTAGAGTCAATTCTAACCTTATTGCCATCTACTGCCACTTGTTATACATATACATGTTTTAAAAAAAATCCCTTTTATTTGAAAGTATTCTTAATTAAGTACACATACACAAATGCTTTTTATGTAAATTCTGTGAGTCCATTAAATAATATGGCATGGTATTAGCAATTTAACCAATTTTTAGTTTACTATTATTATGAATGAATGTTTATCCTTAATTTAAAAAAAAATCATAAATTTGAATGTTAAACCATACTAAAAGCTTTATACATCCCATTTTCGTGTTTTGTACATCATATATATATATATATATATCCATATATATATCTCATGCATATAGAGGATGTATAAAAGCCTATGTATACATTATATATATATATGTGATTGTTATTTATATAAAATATAAGTTTGCTGCTTTATACTTTCTATTAATATTTTAATAGATATCAGCACATTTTAAAAATATTTATTTAAAGGGCTGTTTTTCAGGTATTATGCAAGATGTATTCTGGAGTTGTATTTTCCAAATATTGTAGACAATGAAAACTTGCCCACAGACTTGGTAATCAACCATTCATGTATTTGTAGTGAGGACGCAGATGAATGATTAAATATGCTGACTGATTCTGAAAAGAGGTTAACTTGCAGAGCACATTGGGTTATATTGTTCTTTGTTGAAATCTCTTTTGTTCTTGTTTAGTTCTCTCTCTCTTTTTTTGTTCGTTCTTTCGTTCTTTCTTTCCCCTTATTTCTTTCTTTCTAGCCCCATATGCCATTTTCCTATTTCCTGCCTCATGACAGCAGGGTGCAGCTCTATTATCACCTTCACAGAGCTGTCTGCAAATGTGAGAGGCAATTCGATTTTGCTCAACCACAGGGAGAGTGGATTAGAAAAACTACAGAACATACAGAAATTGGCTAGGTGGTTACTGCTTTAAAATACTGCTGAGGTGTCTTGTTTGAGCATGTACTTCCATTGTAGTGCAGAATAATTGTTAAAGTCAAATCACAATACACTCACGGAATCCTTTTTATGCAGGTTATACGAATAATTTTTAAAGCACTTAGACATAAATATTAGCTTGATATCTATTAGACCTAGAGTTTGATAGTGGTGTGGATTACATTTACATCTACTCAGCAGCTGAGACAAACTAAATGGGATTGTTAAAACACAGATTCTTTGTGTTACAAATTTGAAATTGAATGTTTTTTGATACCATATTATTATGATGTATAAAATTGAGGTCTTTAAAACATGATCCTATGAGATGTAATGTAGGTTTTCAAAAGCAAAAACTTTCCCCCCAAACGATAATAATACTACCAACTGATAGACTAGCAATTTAAGATAACTTCTAGTGTTTGCTGTATCCCTGAATTTTAGTTTATTTACCTTCTTTTTTTTTTTTTTAACTAGGTTTGTTGTGACTTAATACTGATGAAGGAATTGAAAATCCTTACTGCTTACTAGCTTTATGGTTTAAAGTGCAGTATAATTTTCTGGTGTTTAATGCTCCTTTTCAGTAACATAATTTAATAATAATTATTCTAGAAATACAGAATTAAAGCTTGTGAATATCCCATCATAGTAGTTTACAAGCAATAACTAGGGCTTATCTCTCAAGTATAATTCTAATTAGCAGTTTTAGCTTAAAAAACTTATATTCAAGTGTTGCACAATACTGAATTCTCACTAGTTCTAGTTAGTTGCAATTCATATTCAATGAAAATTACAGTTAAAGCTATACTTATAGCATAGGTTTTTGTCAATGTCTAATTTTAAAAATATGTAAAATTACTTTATATTTGCTGAAATGATCAGTTTTTTCAGTATATAGTCTGTCTCTGTGACATCTCAATTTGGTTGATCTTTTTCCTCTTAACCATCAAGAGTTTTTGACAGTACAAATCAAACTAAATGCTAGTAAATCCTTGATGGAATGTTTTAGGTAAATCATGAAACTTTAGAATACAAATTTATAAAAATGAAAAATAGCATTGTACTTTCCCTTCCTGGTATGTGATTTATCAACACTGTCAAAATATTTAGTAAAACAGTGACTAGATCAAGAGTTAAAATGACAGTTTTACTTCCAACTTAAGTTGGAACTCTTCATACTTTTAAGACCTCTTTTCTATATATTTTCATTTTTATAAATTCCAATGTTACCTATGTTTTTGAGCAATTTAGAGAATTATGGATTCTTTTTGTTGTCTTAATTTTTTCCTAATAAGGTCAGTTTTCATTTAGGGTGACTTGGGTACAGTATAGTATCTATAATAGAGTAGTAACCATTTGGACTTAATCCACTACTTCTGTTACTGTTGCTATTATTATTATTATTATTACTTACTGGTAAAAATAAACGTAGAAATCCAACTCTATAAAATTATATAGCTCTTAATTTTTTTTATTTACTCTTAAGAATTTTATGGGTTATTTATAACCCAAGTAACTCGGGAGTGGAAAGTGACCACCAGAGGTCATTGCACAGCCTTTTAAATTAGTGTGACAAGGTTATCATTCCCTTCAGCTTTCTGTAGCCTAAGTCATAGGAAAGAACTTCTGTTTTCTCTAAATTCTCTACAGTAGCTCATACTGTTTATAGTAGGTACTATGTATGGATTGATTTTTCATCCATGTGGTGGGTTTTCTTTCAATTTTATGTTAGATAGTTGTATTCCCTTGGACCTTTGGTGACATACCTAGGACCAAATGGTAAGACGACCTTAAGTATTAAAATGCACTATATGATTAATCCACACCACTCAATGCATTATACAGTAAAAATGTTTTTAAATGATACAAGAGAACATCTCAAAGAGATTACCAGTGAACTCTTGAGTTCAACTATTTAGTGAATTAGTTTCAAGATTGTGTTTTTTTAGTTCATATTATTTGTAAAGTACACATATTCAAATATTTTCTGCTCAGAGCTTCAAATGGCACAGGCCTCCTGCCTGGTTTGCTGTATAGTCGACTGCAATGGGGGCTTGATCCATGCAGCACAGAACTTTAGAAGTTGCTTCAACATGTCACACTGCTACACTTCTTTCATGTGTTTATTGCAGCGCAACTTTGAGCACCATCTGAAAATGCAACTCACTAATACACTTGCGTGTTATTTCTTTGAAATATTACTGATTTAGAGCATTAACCTCCCTTGACTTGGTCGCTGTGAGTGAGTATGTAGGTGTTGCAGGTCATTCACACTGCCTATCTTCTGCTGAAAACTTACAAGAAATGAATGACCGTTTAGTTTAAGCTGTGGCTGGGTTCTCTTCAAACTTGTTTACTTAACCTAATGAGAAATAGTCAATAAACTTTTGATAATGAAATATTTATCTAATTGCAAATCAGAAACCCGTATTTGCCAATATATAAAAGTACATTTGGTAGCATACAAGGTTATTCTGCAGTAACTTAGAAAGCAGTGTGCATTGAGCAAAGCAGGTTAAACTGTGGCTAAGTATTGAAGGCTAGATGATCCAGGCATTGCTCAGAGAAGAAGCACCTGTGCCGTGTGGGAAGACTGAAGAAGGGGCACTATTCTAGGTGGCTTTGGTCTACTTTCGTTCTTTCACAGAGACTAGAATTTAAAACAAGGGCTCTTTTACTAAACACGGAGCTCTGGAAAATCAATACAAACAGGAAAAATGAATTAGGGAATGAATATTCTAAAGGCTTACCTCCCCTTCTACCCCACACACGTTTAGGGATTGGGAAAATGTAGTTTTTACAACATTTCATATTAATTTTAAGATGGTGGTAGTTTGGAATTACTTAAATGATAGGTTTACCTTCTTTCTCAAAAATTCATACCATTTATACAGATGATATAATTATAAATTTCCAACATGATTTTAATGGCATATTAGGAAATAAATGTTATATAAAGGTGGCATTTGTTTTCAGCTAAAGCTTCTGACTAATTGATTTTGCTTTAGTACTTGCTATTCATTTCCAGTGGAGTGATTATGTGTAAAATTAATTTAAATGTAGCTGTATTAGTTTAGGAAAAATAGAGTTTAAAATGATGAATGTCCCATTACCTTTAAGAATATTATTGACTTTTGGCTTATTGAATGCTTTCCTTCTCTAACCTTATAATTATCTCCAGCCATTCAGCACTGTGTGCTGGGTATGTACTGGACATACAGAAAAGATTAAGCTTCATCTCTTACTCTTAGTGTAAGTTTTGTATGGGTAAACAGTGATTTTAAATAAGAAATCTTTCCTGCAATATCACATGTTCATCTTAAAGATGATTTTGTTCATGATTTGACATATATCTCTATCTACTGTCAGTTTTAATGTGGGCTTTTTTGAATCAAGGCCTTAGTTTTAAGAGGTTTAATTTGTTGCTATAATTTCCTAAGAAGAATTGATTATAGTGGGTAAATTTTCTTGAAAGGCACGGGGGATTCCTCAGTTATCTTTAGGCTATTACTTAGCAGAGTAATAGATGTTTATTGCCACATTTTGCATCATAAATAGACTTATATGTCTAGTTTTTATTCTAAAGGAAACAATGTTTGGTGAGACTTTTGAGTTTGGTCTGCTTCTGCAAGTGCTATATGGACTAATCTAAGAAGTAGTAAGAAAAAGAGTATATATTGTCAAACCTAATGATAAGGATATATGTATATATATATATACATATATATATATATATACATATATTTTTTCTTATTTTACATATCAATCCCAGTTCCCTCCCTCCCCCCCTTGCTTTCTCCCTCCCATGCTCCCCTCTACCATCCCATTCCCCTCCCACTCCACAGGGAGGGTGATGCCTTCTAGGAGGGATCATCAAAGTCTGTCAAGTCATTTGGAGTAGGGTCTAGGCCCTCCCTGCTGCTCCTAGGCTAAGGGAGTATCCCTCCATGTGAAATGTGCTCCCAAAGTCCTTTCGTGCACCAGGATACATCCTGGTTCCACTGTCAGAGGTCCCTTAGGCTGCCTAGGCCTTCTAACTCAGACCTATGTTCAGGGGGTCTGAGTCAGTCTAATGCTGGTTTCCCAGCTATCAGTCTGGGGATCCATGAGCTTTCCCTTGTTCAGGTCAGCTATTTCTGTGGGTCTCTCCAGCCTGATCTTGACCCCTTTGCTCATCTCTCCTCCCTTTCTGCAACTGAATCCCAGGAGTTTGGCTCAGTGTTTAGCTGTGGGTGTCTGCTTCTGTTTCCATCAGCTACTAGATGAGGGCTCTATGATGACAGATAAGTTAGACATCAATCTCATTATCAGGGAAGGGCATTTAAGGTAGCCTTTGCACTGTTGCTCAGATTGTTAGTTGGAGTCATCCTTGTAGGTCTCTAGTCAGTTTTCTCTTCAAACCTATAATGGCTTCCTCTATTATGGTATTTCTTTTTTTGCCTCGTCTCTTCATACTCTGACTCAATCTTCCTGGTTCCACTCGTTCTCCTTTCCTCCCCTTCTTTTTCTCCTAACTCCCTCATGATAAGGTTATTAAATAGACAATTGACAGCTTTTTTACACACATAACGTAGTACACAAAAATACTTTTTTAATAGTTTTTTATTTTGTTATTATTTATTTTATGCCATTTTGGTGATCTTTATTGTTATGCCCAGTATATTGCTATACTGACACTTTTAAACTTTAGCCTATGGGCTTTTCATCACTTACTTTATTTGAATACATCAACAGAAACATCAGTTTTGTTAATATGGTTTATACTAGAACAGGATTTGAAATCACTTGTTCATTTTGTGTAGGCTGACTGTAAGTACCAAGAGAACTGGCACTCTGAGTTGGTATCAGAGCAGCAACCTATAGGTGATAGGCTTTTGAAGCTCATTAGAAGTCCCCTAAGGAGCTCAATATTAAGTGTGCTTTTTGTCACCTGTGAGTTAAAAAACATCTATCATGCTTGAGTAAAGATTCTAGATATTTTTCAGGTCTGTCTGTCTGTCTGTCTGTCTGTCTGTCTGTCTGTCTGCCTGTCTGTCTCTCTCTCTCTCTCTCTCTCTCTCTCTCTCTCTCTCTCTCTCTCTCTCTCTCTCTCTCTCTCTGTGTGTGTGTGTGTGTGTGTGTGTGTGTGTGTGTGTGTGTGTGTGTGTGTGTGTGGAGAAGGTCATGCGTTTAAAAGGGGGGTGGGGTGGTGGTGTTCATAGTACGGTTTTGTGGGAGGAAAGAGAAGGAGTGATAATGTTTTGTTAACTGTGACATGTCAGATGCTGCAGGGATCATGTACCAAAATGAATTTAGACTTGTGACAGATTTATTTGGAGAAAACACTTGTAATGGGTAAAGGCATGAACTTTCAGACATGTTAAATTTGACCATGCCAAAGGACAAAAGGAAACTTGCTTAGGATAGAAAAGGCCTGACCATAGGCTGATGGGCCTTGTTGAGTCATAGTTATTTTTCAAAAATGTCTTTATTTTGACAGAGATGGTTAGATTATTGTACCATGGTTTTGTTTAGTCACTGGCTGGGATCAGCCCAGGGGATGTCTTGCCTGGTGTGACTGCCCAGTGGATTAAAAGGTGTAGCGGCTGGAGTTTAGAAGTCAGCTGTGCTTTCCACAGCAGGTTCTGTTAAACGGAGAGAGATCTGAAGGGAACAGCTCTGTAAGTACCACAGTTAACCAGAACTGTAATGACAAGTACACATGTATTATTTAATCTTACCCCCAGCTCTGTGAGTGAGCAAGGCGATTGAGACATTAAGTAACTTGTCTTAAGTCACTTGACTAGCAGGTGATAGACATAAAATTGCAACTTTGAGAGGAGTCTGACTTATGTAGGCACTCAAACTCTTACACTATGCTGGCTATGTGCATTCACTAAAAAGTTGTGCTAAACTTCCTTCTGTGACTTAAGTATACATTCTTTTCACAATTTTTCATGGATCTAGAAAATGTCTAATTACCTTTGCCATACTGGTTTCTAAAATTTGATTTGTTTTTATTAAGGGGTATATGTTCAAACCTTGTGGGTTTAACTCTTTGAATTGTGATGCATGTCTTCACTTGTCAGAGAAATACATTATGCTAGTTCTGCCCCATCCCTATTCTTTCCAGTATATGAAATTGTAGTACTGATCTGCAGCTACAGTAAGCAATTCTCTGAGGATGAAGAAAGAAACTGTATGTTCACATAGGAATTTCTTTTCCAGAGCTAAAATTGACATTTTATAAATAATTTCCATGTTGCAAACTTGAGACCAAGAAATCACAGCAATTCAGTGATATGCATTTGGCATGAGTCAGTTTTAGTTCTTAATGCTTTTCATTGGAAATGGCATAAAAAGTAAGATTTCTCTGAATTTTTTATGCTATGGGCTTACTTGAGACAGAAAATGTTTTTATCTTATAGACGCATGGCAGTGCATAGCAGCAGAAGTAACGAAATGGTCACAAACCCCCACAGTATTTCCCAGGTCACATTCATTCTTAATTTTTAAAGAATCTAGAAACAAACCAAGCAACTGATAATAGCCCATTTCCTGGCAACAGTGTTTGGTGTGGTATTGTCCTTCTCATTTTCATAGTGATTTAGAGATGGGTTCTGTATGTCACTAGGTTTTCATGCTTTTAAATATGTAACCTAGCTGGTCACTTCGTTGTCTCCCTCCTTTTTCTTTTGTAAGTATTTAGCATTGATTTTGATCTTAATTTTTTATTTATTCATTTATTTCTAGTTATAGCTGACCTATAGTCATGAAAGATTCTGATTATTAACATCGTCTTAACCCTTTAAGCTCAAGAAAATGAATGCATTATAAATGTTTTAACCTCAGTTCTTTCTTTTGTTGTGTTTTTGAAACACTTGCATTGGTCATTTGCTTCAGTGTAAGTGCTGTTGAAACTGCCCCTCGAAGCTGCAGTGATGAGGAGAGGTATTAACAGTAACCACTGCCAGAAGTATATATGTAATAAAATACCTTTCTATAAAGTATGTTGAGTGTTGCTTAAAGAAAATGTAGCTTCCCTTGAATATAAAAATTAGGATTGCAGATTAATGCTTTAGAAATTTAATTTGCTCTTTCAGTGACCTAGGGAAACATGGGTTAAAAAATAACATGTTGAATGAAGTGTGGTATACTCATAGATGAAGTAAAAAAAAATATGGGTTAAATGAGTTTGAAAATAATTAGAGCTTAAATCCTAAGCCAGATTCATCATTAAAATGAAATGATAGGTTCTTGACCCTTGGGTATGCTTGGAATAAACATGGAACTCAGTATTGTTTTCCAAACTATTTTGCTTTTGTAAGCTAAGACAGATGTACAAGAAAGATGCAGTTTTTATTTTGTATTGGCAGCTTCCAAATATTTAGTATCTATTTCCAAGAGTTGCAATTAGTAAAGCAACCATGGTACTGAAGTCTGCACATCCCACAGCTAATTATATTTGCAAGGTCAGAGTGAATACATATTTTCAGAAAAATAAAGGGTTATATAAATATGTGTCTTCTACTTGGCTGTTATATCACAGTTTGTTGATCTGGAGTATAATGTGTACAATTCACAAATTTGTCTGATAACAGAAAGTGGTGTGTGATTGTGTTTATTTTACTAACCAGTATATTCACAGCAATCACTTCCAAATATCTCTCCAGTAAAGATGTGTTAATTACAAAACAGACAAGGTCTTCTATTATATTAAAGCTACTAACAAGAAGACAGCAGGAATCACACATGTAAATAGCATCATCAACCCCTATTTTAGTCCTCTGTTTTGATCTGTGAGTTGCGCATAGACCAAAGGTGCTATTAAAGACTGAGTGTATGAAATAGGCAGCATTATATGAACAAAATTTATTCAACAAGAAAACAGACCTTTAACATGAATTTAACAAGCCTGAGAAATTATAAACTATCATATGCTGCAGATTCATGCAGTGATAATAAACAAAAAAAGGAAAGTAAGAGGTTTCCCTAAGCTAGCCAAACTGCTAATGGTTTTGTTATAAGCTGTCTACTGTTGCGGTGACCTCTGAAAAGTCTCAAGGCACTTGTACCAGAAAAAATTAACTGGTCAGGCTAGGAAATAAAGATTCAGTGGGTTTGCAGGGCTTCAGCATGGACAGGAATTTTTTTTTTTTTTTTTTAATTTTTCATTCTTCAGTGTGGAGGTTATTGTTTCTATGGGGAGGTGATTTTGATGGAGTTTTTCTTTGTTTTTCTCTCTATCTCTTTTTTTTTTTTTTTTTTTTAATTGTGAGGCACAGAAGACAAACTAGTGTCACATATACATATTTCAAAGTGAGCCATAAAAAAAGCAGAATGCTTTAAGAATGAATTATTCTTTCTTTCCCTGCTCCCTTCAATGCCTTAAATTCTTGGAGGCTCTTTGTTTAGTGTGTTGCATGTTAGGATTTATTTTTCTAACTGTGGAGTGACCACCTTGCTGTCATTCTGTTGCATCATTCTGTAAATACACAAACATGGAGAAACACCCTGAGCCCAAACACACCTCCAAGTTCTCACTAGGGCTTTTTCTTGAATCTTACTGTGGCATAATTAACACCTTCTTCACCCATTGCTCATTAGTGTACTGGACATTAATGAGTCTATTTTGATAGGTTGTTCTAAAGGAAAAATCCCCTTATTCTCACAGCAGAAAAGGCAATTATAAAATTGTACAGAATATAAAATGTAGAATATATTGCCATATTTATTTTTTTATTGCATGCTAAATCTAATTTTGGTCTGCAGGTTTTTGAACATGTAAGTTTCCTTAAGACAGTTGCTATAGCGATGGCAGAAAATTCCTTTAATCTTAGTGTAATCATTTCTGTTGTTGCTCAGGAATTATCAATCTGAACATGTCATTTCATATGGGTCATAATTTACTAGTTGAACAACATAATAAATTCTTAAGTGTTGTATTCATTTTTTTTAATTCCACTGTTAAAAGTAGGTCATGATATCCACATAAGACTTAATTGGCATTTTTATTTTCTTTTATGATGTTTTATACCTGCTAATAATATTTCATAGAAATGACACATTTTTGCATGAAAATTGCCATCTAATGTTTTGGTTTGAAAGCAGTATAAAAATGTACATAAGCATTTTATTGGGATATAATATGAAATTTCTATAGTTTGTGACATTTTTCCCTAGAAATGATTTTTTTCTGAACTCTAAGAATGGAATCATAAAGCAGTTGAAACAAAACTTATAATTTTTACCATTAATAGTTAAAAACAATTGTGAAAGGTTATGATTAAATACTTGGCTTTGGAGCAAAAGGAATTTTGGGAAAAATTCAGACCACAAGAATTAAAAGCAACATTAAAACTTAACATTTCAGTATTAAGATAACTGAAGTATACAGAGAGCTTAGATTGTCTTATTATAATGTTTTGGTGTAAATTTATAATTGCTGAAATTTAACCTTTATAATTTTCATAGTCTGTAGAAATACTTATTTGTGTGAAACAGAGCCTCACCGTGCAACTCTGGCTGGTCTCAGCCTCACAGAAACCTGCCTGCCTCTGCCTCCTCCAGAATGTTGGAATTAAAGGTTTGTACTACCAGGTTTGGCAAAGAAGCCCTTAAGATAGATTTTTAGACCTGATTATATTACAGTTGACTTAACTTGTAAATAATAGTTTTTAATATTTCAGTGTACTTTCACAAGTTGTTTAACCAAAAACAAATCTGGAAAACAGTGACTTTTATAAAATATGACAGTCTCAGTTGTTAATACTTTTAAAGGTAAATCAAGAAATACTATATTTTCAAGTCTTGCTTCAAGATTGTCTTGAAAAGAGGCAGTCTGTCTTAGTATCACATGGTTTTACCTAAAACCACACATTCAGCTTTAAGTTCTTTCAAATTCAATATGAGAGTGGGAAATAGCTGATTCTCACTAATCCCTTGATATGTAAGAGCAATTAACACTATATTGGGTTATGAAGGAATTTGAATCTTTTAATAGACAAAAAGATGTATATATGGTTGTTATTCTTTTCTATGAACTTGTAACCATGTTATATTGTTTCTGTCTGAAAGCATGGGTGACCTTGGTTTTCTTATATTGTGCCTCCTAGGCTTGGCAGTGGCTTGGATGTTCAAAGCCGTAAGACAAGGTATAAAGTATTTCAGAGTCAGAAGAAGTAAAGGCTATCTGACTAGTAGAGAGTACATGGGCAAGTGACGTGCTGGCTGCAATTTTGTTGTCATTTCAAGTACTGTGATGGCGTAATTGATGTGACAGGGCTGGGTCTTAGATGTAGTCCCTTAGCTTGTGCTCACTTTCAGTTTTAGTTTCCCTGTCATTCATTTTATCTAGGAAAATTTTAGGTAACAAATAAGCACAACAATGAAGGTTATTTGATGTATGCTTAGTAATGACATATTTTTAATAATAATAAAGATGCTAAGTTAATATTTTGCTGCTTCGTGGAAATTGCAATAATTGGTGTCACCTTACATTACAAGATAGAGGGTGGTATACTGATGGCACTATCAGCAGGAGGCTCTTTTTATTAATATTATAATTGAATGATTTTCTGGAAATAGGCCAGAAACAGATGCAAGTTGATCTTGCCTTGTCCACTGTTGCTTGGCACCAACACTTGTTTTTAAAAAGAATTGACTTGACACCTTGTTTTACAGGTTGTTATTGATGCCTTCAGATTGATCAATGCTAATATGATGGTCTTAGGACATGAACCAAGACAAACAACTTCAAATCTGGGTCACTTAAACAAGCCATCTATCCAGGTAATGACTGTATTTGATAATGTGTTAAAACTCTGTTTTACAATGTTTAAATATGCTGTCATCATTCTAAGATCTAGTTCTTAATCATTTTAATTTTCTTATAAAAATCTTTTATTATTATTATTGTTTTAAAAGAGAATCTCAGCTTCTTTTGAGGCTTTAAGTTTGAACTCAACATGTGCAACAGAACAAAAATTATATGTGTATATATAATTCTTTTCTTGATGTCAAGAAAAGATGAGCCAGGTGACGGTGGCACATACCTTTAATCCAATCATTCATGAGGTAGAGTCAGGCAAATCTCTGAATTCGAGGTCAGCCTAGTCTACACTTCTGTCTAGTTAATATCTAAGAGGAGGACCAATAAAAGTTTCAGGTGGGAACAGTTAGCTAACCTATATTGATTTCTAAACAGTCTTAGAGGAAAAAAAAAAAAAAAGAGAGGGGGGGGCAGAAAGAGTTAATGTTAAACAGGAGTGTATTTTAAGAGGTTAAAAAAATAAACAGTTCTTAGGTAGTATTTATTTTTTTGTTTTGTTCCCACCTTTGATTAAAATCTTATCAGACATATAAACATTACTTTTGATAAGTTTATATTGTGTTCATCTAGTGATATCAACCACTGTTACAGTAGTTGAGTTCACTTAATACCCTTTGAGTGATTAGTGTTGTCTTTGTTCCATTTACATGGCTCATTGTTTAAACACAAGTCTTTTTGTCTGTAAGAAATTATGTTAAATGTGTTTTTAAATGCAGTATGTGTAGGTAATTATTTCTCTAAAGATTAATTAATAGGACAAAAATACCATGTTTGATTACATAGGATACTCACGACAAAGGCATTATAGTAGCTACTGCTATTCCCCCTCTGAAACCTTGTTTTGCCTCAAGGTTGTCTTTGGGGATTTGTGGCATTAGTTCTTAACAATGGTCCAGCTTGGCTATACTTAAAAACTTTGTGTTTTTAAATGCTTTTGCCATTGTATTCTAGCTCTTCATCACAGTGAAATCTTTTGTCTCAAAGAACTGAGTATGTTGCTCAGTATATATATATATATATATATATATATTTTTTTTTTTTTTTTTTTTTTTTGCTAAGTTAATGGGAACTACAGAGAATAATGAGTATGAAATAAACTACCAGTGATTTTGATTGGGCACAGACAAGCCCATACTTGCATGTTCCAAGAGAATATATTATTCGGTCTGTTTAGCCCATGATAATAACCTTTCTTGTACACCCCATAGCATCATCCTGCTTCTTTATTTTCTACAAAAGGTTGAATACCATCTCATTGTGATTACTACATGGTGTATTTCTACCAGAAGTTTTCACTAATTGCAAGTCACCAGCTACCTGTTGCATATTTCCTTTTTAAAAATTAAAATGTTGTCTTTTAATTCAAAAGACAGAATTGATATTGAAATCTGATTCCTCTGTATTAATTCACTTGGTAGTTTTTACTCCTGCTTTCTATCTGGAATTTTAAATGGGCCTTTTGAAACAATTTTCAAGCCTAAGATAAAAGATTCCATTATTTTCCCATCATTTTAAATTTGTTTTTCCTCCCAATTACAATCTATAAATATATTTATTCCTCAGCTTATGTACTGCCCATCAGAATGGCATCTGTCTAGGTGCTTTACAGTTTTAAGACAATTTCAACACTAAGGTACACAAATAGGATCAAGCCAAAAAGGTGCACACCTTAAAATTCTTTCATTTTGTAATACAAGCTAGATGGAAAGTCCATAATTGAATTTGAATGTCCCTATGTCACATTTCTAAGTTGGTGATAGAAACCTTTCAGGAATAGCATGCCTTTTGTCTTGAAAGGAAAGTTAGCTGTGTTAAAAGGAAACTTGTTCCAAGAAAACTTAGAAATAAGTGGGTAGAAGAGTGTCCTGACAGTCATTGATGGCCCTCTAGCACTGGTGTTTCTATTGTACTTAAAGATGTAGGACAACATTGTAAACTAATTTAACAATTAAATGGGATATACAAGGTCTCCATTTATTAAGTACATGTTTTAGAACTTGAACCTATATATTAATATTAAGATGTTGGATTCCATTATTTCTTGGTAGTAGACTAATGGGATTACCCACTTTGTTTTTCTTATCCATATTTTTTAAAAAACTTTCTACAGTAAGACAGTATCTTTACAAAATAATATTTTATGTGTGCCTTATGTATTTTATGTGCAAATGTTTTGCCTGCATGTTATGTTTGTGTACCACATTTATGCTTGGCGCCCATGGAGGTTGGAAGGGGGCATCAGATCCTTTGGAACTGGAGTTCTTTGTGGTTGCGAACCACCAAATGAGTGCTGGGAATTGAAGCTGGTCCTCTGGAAAAACAAGTGCTCTTAACCTCTGAGCCATCTTTTCAGCCCCAAGAAAATACTGTTTTTAAGTGTTCATGGCAATATTGAAGTAATTAACTAACGGTAAAGTTTATTTTCATTTTCAGAGGAACCATTGTTATAAGTAATCATGCTATTGGCTTCTTTAGTAATACAAAAAGCTGTATTATTTTGGACCTGGATCATTTGACTATTGTTGTCAATGTTTAGAAATGGCAGTGTTTATTTTAATGATTAAATTTTTTCAGCATTCCATTAAAACCTTGTTGGACTTTTGGTGTTTTAGATCCGTATATGCCACAATACATTTTGGAGTTGTCATCCTTTGTCATCATTTAGTAAACACTAGTGTCCAATGTATGCACTGGGCTTTAAATCTCTAAGTGTGGCCCTGAGCATGCTTACATCATGCAGTTGAGTTAAAGCATTTGAAAACATTATTTTCAATAATTATAAAACACAGAGTTGTAAAACAACAACAGTGAAAACTATTGATTGTAACAGCCCTGAGACATTCTAGATGAGGCAGCTGAGGCCCAGAAAACTGAGCTGCTTGAGTTACTGTTAATTTATTCAAGACTGCTAGGTCTTCTCATTCTTTATATTATACTTGGGAATTTAATTAATTAAATTTTGACATAATTCATACATTGCCTGTGTGATGCTTTTATTTTGTTTTGAGAGAAAGTCTCACTATGTATCCAGGCTGGCCTATCTCTGTATAGTTCAGGGTTGTCTCAAATCCAGAATTCTGCTTGAACCTCTTTAGTGCTGGGATTACAAGTAGGTGCTGTAATAGCCAGCGAGCTGAATTACAAACCACCTGCTGTGTCCACAGTGGATCATGTGTGGAGGTTAACCATAAATATACAGTGGATCATGTGTGGAGGTTAACCATAAATATACTGTATCTATAACTGCAGTTCTTAACCTGTGGGTTGCCATCCCTTTGGGAGTCAAAAGACCCTTTCACAGAGGTTGCCTAAGATCATCCAAAAACACAGATATTTATATTACAGCTCATAACAGTAGCAAAATCACACTTATGAAGTAGCAAACAAAATAATTTTATGGTTGGGGGTTACCACTACATGAGGAATGAATTAAAGGGTCACAACATTAGTTAGCATTATAAAGGTTGAGAACCTCTGTTCTATACTCTTGCTGCATGAGTTTATGACCTGGGATGAATACCCTCGAAGTGTATAGTGGGTGTGTAAGTAAAGCAGGAAGACTGTTGACTATATTTGTTTTATTGTGCACTTACTAGTCTTTCATGGTGCTTGTGTTAAGTTTTACTACATTTACCTGAGTAATAAAATTGAAAACCAAATAGTGCCATCAAACATCAGGTTGTTTGTTTTATTGACACTGGTGATTAATCTTTAAAATTAGGCCTGTCTATGGATTTAGTGATTGGGTGTATTGGTCAGAACCATTGTTAGTTTTGCCACCATGTAGATTTTGTAGTACAGTTAGTGAGTGTATTGTGCAATAATTCTTTGAAGATGAACCCAAGCTCCACTCCTCAGTCAGGCCTTGTCTGCTTAGAGAAAGGCTCATACTTACCCAAATATCCACCCAGAAGATACACCTCCTGATGTGTGCAAGGGTAAGTTCAGGGTTAGAGAATCCCTGGCTGGTTCTACTCCTGATCTGTACAGTACGTTTTTATTCAGTGAAAGGTGATATGCTACTTCTGGTAATTATTGAAAGTGGATTTAATAGTATCTCTTAATGGCTAAATTTCATGTACCGACTATTTGAAATCTACTAACGCTTCTTCTTGACTTTAAGGGTTAGTTTTATAGAAGATATTAGTAATGTGAAGATTTGTTATCCTGGGAAATATCAAGTGTTTAATATCTAATTTTATATTTAATACTTAAATTTTAATTTTGGTGATATTTTTAAACAGTAATTCTTTAAAATAAAACCCTTCTTAAAATGTGTAGACTTAATCTTACCAGGGATTGCATTGTAGCACAGTACATCAGAATGGACATGGGTTACAGAGTTAGTGATCTGGCTTCAAATCCTCAGTGCTACCTCATATTAGCTATTAATTAGGATAAATTAAGAGTTAATGTCCCTCCCTTTTTTTTTTACTCTTCTGTCATGTACACATAGACTGAGCCTACTAGATTGTTGCATTGGAATGTGTGGAGTATAAAACACATGCTAGGCAATCATTAGATATTCACTTCCCCGCCCTGCTTCTCCGACTTAGCACTTTTAAGACTTAGACGGTAAAACCCCTAATTAGGAAGCAGTGGTTATTTGGTTAGCTCTGTCTTTATTTCCCGACAGTTAACCCCACATCCTTTTGATTTTTTACAATTGTTAAAAAATTATAAATTATAATTCTGTGCCTTTGTGTCTTAGGAGGCTAATGGTGTTTTTTTTTTTTTTTTTTCCTTTTATAGGTTTCTCGAATACTGTTGTGAGCCACAGTTGAACTTATGTTGCTAGTTAGATACTTAGGCAGTATATAGCATAGTTAGCTTTACTTTTTTTAAGAAAATAATTCTTTTTGCCTACAGCATATTCTAATAACTGTTTCTCCTTTTCCATCCGCTTCCAGATTTCCCCACTTCCCCACCCACCCAACTCCAAGCCTTCTTTAGAAAACCGGCAATAAATAAAGAAATAAGAAAAACAGCCCAAGAACTACACACATTCACACTAACAAAACACATATTTGGAAACCATAATTTCAAGCAAAAGACCTATAAGATTAAAACTAAAATTTCCAAACAAAGCATTTTGAGACAAAAACAATCTACAAAAATACTATTGAGTTTGTTTTGTGTTGGTTTTCTACTGCTGGGCATGGGGCCTGCCTTTATTTATGTGTGGTTTGTATTCCCAGTGAGTCTTCATTGGAGAAAACTAATTTTTCCTTTGTGAGTGGTTGTCAGTTGGAGGTAGCTTCTTGGTTAGGATGGGAGTCTCTGCACACTTCCCCCTCTCAGAGCTGGGACTCTATCAGTCTTGGATTTCTCAGGCCTTTTGTGTGCTGCCATGGTCTGTGAGTTAATATGTGTGTCCGTCCTGTTGTACCATCCATCCCCTCTGGCTCTTAAAATCCTTCTGCCTTGTTGTAGACATTGTTCCCTGAGCCCTGAGGAGTGGAGCTTGATGAAGACAGCTCATTTAGGACTGAGTGTTCCAAAGTCTCTCACTCTCGGCATGTCATCTGTTTGTCCAGTTGTGGATATTAGTTCCAATCCTCTGCGAGACAAGGCTTCTCTGATGATAGCCGAGAGAGACACTGACCTTTGGGTATAGCAGAGAGTGTTGTTAGGATCATTGTGTTGTACACTGATTTAGCAGAGCAATAGTATTTGGCTTCCCCTATGGTTACATTTTTTAGTAACTTACGTTTTTGTTGTGACTGACCTATTCATCTTGGAGGTTGAGTACAATGAAAATAAATTCTGATAAGTGAGATTTTGATTTCTTGTTACCGAATTAAGGGCGTGAGTGAGGAGACCTATTAAAGAACAAGCTTCTGGATCTCAACAGGTGGCTCAGTTGGTGATTGCGTGCTGTGGACACTTGACAGACATGAGGTCAAGTAAAAAGTGACAGCGTGCATCTGTAACCCAGCACTGAGCTAGGGCAGGCAGACCATAGAAGCCCATTTTCCGGCCAGCAGAATGCAGTCATTAAGCTCCAAGTTTAATGAATAGACCCTGTCTTAAAAATTAAGGTGGAAAGCAGTCAAGGAAGACTCCTGAAAGTGACCTTAGGTCTCAACATGCAAGGAAACACAAATACATGGCACATATGTGAATTAGCACATACACACACACACACTCATTCCATTCTCATTGCTAATTTGGAGACTTGCCTGGATACAAGTCTTTGAATTAGTGAAAATTGAGTTAAAGGCTGTGGAAAGTTTTGAATTAGTGAAATACCTGTAATGCTTTGAATAATTTGTCACTAGTCCTTTAATATTTTAACTTACTCTGTATTTATAATATGGTCCCTTTAAATTTTATTTAAAAATGTATTACATTTCATTTATTTTGTGTTATATGGAGGGGACTTGCATGTGCCAGTACTCTCCTTTTTGCCATGTGGGTCCCAGATATTGAACTCAGATTGTCAGGTTTGGTAGCAAGGGCTTTTATCAACTACACCAGGCATGGTGAGCACTTAGACCCTAATCCCATGTCTCAGAGGTAGAGGCAGACAGATCTCTTATGAGTTCAAGGTCAGCCTACTGCACATAGAGAGTTTCAGGCCAGACAGAGCTACATGGTGAGACTGTGTCTTAAAATAAATAAATAAAGATGATGTGCATAAGATGTGTCAACAGTTTGAAACATTTGTGTTTAATTAGGTGAATGATTAATTATCATTTAAAAATTGTTTCATAGGCATTAATTCATGGACTAAACAGACATTATTACTCCATCACTATTAATTATCGAAAAAATGAACTGGAACAGAAGGTAAGTTAATGAAAAATATTAGTTTTTATAATTACATCTGTGAGTGTTTTGCCTGCATGTATATCTGTGTGCCACTCGCATGCCCAGTGCCCTCAGAGGTCAGAAGAAGCTGTTGAATGCCCCAGAACTGGGGTCACCTGTGGTTGTAAACTTCCAGATGTGTGTGCTAGGAACTGAACTTGAGTCCTCAGCAAGAGCAGCATATGCTCTTAACTGTAGAACCATCTCTCCAGCCTCTTATATTTATAATAATTGTTTAGTTCATCTGTTCTCTCAGAACAGAAGCCCCACTGTTGCCCTTATCTTACTAACTTGGATATTGAGCCTCAAGCCTTTTGTGAGTGTTCCAGTGGAACCCTTATCCAGGCATGATAGGGATGACTATGATGGTAAAATCCCATTCTCTGCATTCAGTTTTGGGTGATGTAGAGCATGAGTGAGTACAACCTTTGGTGCTATCAGCTGGTACAAAGAGAAGATGGAAAGTAAGTGAAGAAACTGGAATTACTTTGGCATAATATTCTCTGGTTGGTTTTGTTTTATTTTGTTTGTTTTGTTCTGTTTAACATATGCGGCTCTTGCCCCTGAGACCAAAGGCAGGGAATAAGGGAACTTTTACCTTAAGAAAACCTCATAGTGATTTTCACATGTGACTTACTTTCCAGCAGAAAATAGACTTTGCGCACCTATGAAAGTAGTTGCAAACCTCTAAGCAGGATAATTAAAAAAAAAAACAAACGAGCAAACCCAAATATTTCCAGAAGTTATATGTTGAGTTTCTTTGTGCTTGAATAATTAAAAGTACACTGTGGGTTTTTTTGTGTATGTGTGTTGGGGGCGGGGGGTTAGTCCATCTGATGTTAGGGATTAAAGGTAGGGTCTTCTGTGTACAAAGCAAGTCCTCTACTACTGAACTATAACCCTGACCTCTAACAGGAACTACTTAGTCTGTTGCTGTATATTTCATAATATACTCAAATATCATAAGAAAAAACTTTAATTCAGTAGTAGTAGTTAACTAAATGGAAATTCTAGAGTACGACTTCTAAGAAAATTTTCTTAAAATTGTAAGAATGCACCTGGAGAGATGGCTCAGTGTTCTTGCTCTTAGCGAGGACCGGAGTTTGGTTTCCAGCAGCCACATCAGGCTGCTTACAGCTGCTTGTAGCTCTAGCTCCAGTGGATCTGATGCCCTCTTCTGGCCCCTGCAGACACATGCACATATTTACACATAGTGGATTTTAAAAAAAAGGAGTAAGTCTTATGAAAAATGTAGGAGGGTAGTCAGGGAAACAGGGACAGGGGAAGAAAACTGAACTTCAGCAGGTGAGATAGCCCATAGGCATAAGTGCTTGATGCCAAATATGATGTCCAGAGTTCAATACCTGGGACCCATGTGGTAGAGGGGCAGGACTGACTCAGGTTTTTCTCTGACCTTCACATGTATGATGTGGCATATGTGCTCACCCCCCCCCCAAATAGATGTAGTAAAAGGAAATTGTAAATTTGTAAGTCATGTGATGTGTCATGGCATTTGGGAAGGCTGAATCAAGTCAGGAAGCTTGTGAATTTACAGCTAGCCTGGGCTACATAGTGTTACTCTTAACCCCTGCCCCCTCTCCCCAAAAAAGTGTGCATGTACACATAAATACATTTTTTAAATATTTGAGCGTGTAAAGATACAGTCTTTGAACTTGAGTCCAATTTGGGACACTAAGTTGTTTAGATTCTTAACAGGTAGCCAATCCCAGCTTATTGGTGTGTTTGAAAATTGAATATTTCTGTGATGTTTTTTTCAGTCCTGTCAACAAATAAATATTAAGTTTGTATAGCAAACATATGTAAAATAAGAGTTCAATGCAACCTTTGATTTATTGGGGTTTTTTTTTCTCGTTGTGGTCTAGCTAGACCCTGGGGATCTTAAATATAACTTGATAAAGTAAAGATAAGAATGTTCATAGATACTATAAAAGTAAAGCAAGACAAGGGGAGAAAAAATCTTTGTTCAAAGAATGTGAGATGTTTGTTTTTGGTTAGTGTGGTTAGGAAAGGCGTTGTCTCTAGTGAGAGAACAAAGACTGAGTCCTGCAAAGATGGCAACAACTGAGGTCAGTACCCGAGACAGAGGGCATGGAGCACCTGGCTGTATTAATATAAATTTAACATATTTCCAACTGGTACTTATTTGAATGGATAAAATTAAATTCATTAATTTTTATTAAATTTTTTTTCTCAAGACAGGGAAAGGAAATATTCTTAAGGTAACAAAATAATTTCCTATTTCTTATATATTTAGATGCTGTTAAATTTGCATAAGAAGAGTTGGATGGAAGGACTGACACTTCAAGATTACAGTGAACATTGTAAACACAATGAATCAGTGGTAAAAGAGATGTTGGAATTAGCCAAGAATTATAATAAGGTAAAAATCATTTGTTTTCTTCATAACTGTTAAAGTATGCATAATTAGGTATCAGTGGTTATATAAAATAAATAATTAAAAATAAGCCAGTTTTGTAGGTTAGAAAATAAATACTTGATGTATAGGCAGGCAATCTAGTATTTTTCTAAAACCTAGCACCATTATTTAAATGCTGCCATAGAAAAGATATGAAGAAGGCAACTGGGTTCTTTTAAAATAGGCAGCTAGGGAGCTAGAGAGATGTCTTAGTGATGATGAGCACCTCGCTGCTCTTAGAACCTGAGTGGTTCCCAGTACCCATGTTAGACAGCTGACAGCTGCATGTAACTCCAGCTCTAGAGGGCTTGGCACATGGCATATACATTTAAATGCACATTCATATAAATAAAAAATAAACTGAGTGTAGTGGTGTGAACCTTTAATCTCAGCACTCTGGTGGCAGAGGCAGGCAGATCCTTGAGTTTGAGGCTGTCCTGGCCTACAAAGCTTGTTACAAGATGTCCAGGACTGTTTGTTATACAGAGAAACCTTGTCTCCAAAAAGTAGAAAAATGCTTTTTCTTTGCTACATATAATTGGGAGGGGGCGAGTTTAGTTCAAGACAGGGTTTCTTTGTGGAGCCTTGGCTGTCCCAGAACTAGCTCTGTAGTCCATGCTGGCCTTGAACTCACAGCGATCCAACTGTCTCTGTCTCCCAAGTGTTGGAATTAAAGGTGAGAGCCACCACTTCCTAGCTTATTTAATGAACTTAAAAATATAATTTATTTAATTGAACTTTTACACTTTTTTATTTAATTAGTACTTACTGAAAACCTATTATGTGCCCGATACTGGGACATGCTAAAAATTAAAGCATTAAAAGTCCCTGTTTCCCAGAGAGCTTGCTTCCTATAAGAGAGCATAAACAGAGACAACGTAGTACATTAGTTAATGCTGTGGAAAAGAGAAGTGACTATGGAGACTGACTTCATATGGGGCCATTAAAAATCATGCTGTTAAAAAATCATGCACAATCCCCTGAAAATATTTATATGGTAAAATACATGTGGTTATTGGTTTGGGGAGATGCTCCGTCATTAAAAGGCCTAAGTTACAACCTCAGCCCATGAAAAGGAGTTTGGTGTGATGCCAGTGCTGCCTAGGTAGAGGCAGGCTTGTTGACCAATATGCAGAATTGCCAAGACAGAATTACCTAGCGGCTAGCAACAAATGAATGCATTGTCTGTCTGTCTGTCTGTCTTTGTGTCTCTCTGTCAGTCTTTCTCTCTCTCTCTCTCTCTCTCTCTCTCTCTCTCTCTCTCTCTCGTGTGTGTGTGTGTGTGTGTGTGTGTTCACAATACAATACTGTTCAGTCATTACAAATGCAAAAAATTTTGTCATTGCAAAATGGTGATCCTGGAAGATATGGTTAAATGAAATAAACAAACTAGATACAAAAAGTTACAAGTATGTGAAGTCCAAAAAGTCCAAACTTAGGAGTAGAAAGTATGAAATAATGGCTTTCAAAGTCTTGAAGCTGGTGGTAGGAGAGGTTGGGAAAATGAAAAGGCATGGGATATATTTATGAAATGCTGTGTGTGGCTAGAGTATGTATGAAGAGGAATAGGAGGGAGTTAGAGTTAGTTTTGATCAGGGACATGACATACCTAGAGCCTGACTTTAGAAACCGTGAAGAGATGTGAATGAACATTACACTACATGGCTGTGTTGATGGTGGCAGTGGGAATGGAGGCATCACTGGTTGGATTCGGTGAAAGGAGAGAATTGAAGATGAATATAACATTTCCTGCCTACATGACTAGAAGTATGTTAGTAGCAGTAACCTTTTCTCCTTGTGGTATTTTATAGATTGTTTTGGTTGGTTCTCCCCACTTGCTCTGCTGTGCCCCATCCCCTCTGTGCTCTGCCACTTCGTCATTCTCGCTTTCCACTTGATGACACACTTCCTGTTGTTTTCCATCTCACAGCTCCCTTTCTAGTTCCATGACCTATACCCAAACAGCTCTCAAAAACATGCACATATATAAAAATCTAAAGCTAAACTCTTTTAAAAGTTTGAAATGTGGGATTGAAAATTAATAATGCTGGGCATATGG
The DNA here is from genome assembly GCA_030556225.1 of Cricetiscus sungorus. NCBI lineage: Eukaryota > Metazoa > Chordata > Mammalia > Rodentia > Cricetidae > Cricetiscus > Cricetiscus sungorus. The sequence continues at coordinate 3,453,108 of JANBXA010000372.1, forward strand.
GTCTCTGAGTTTGAGACCGGGCTGATCTACAGAATGAGTTCCAGGACAGCCAGAGCTACACACACACAGGGAAATCCTGTCTTGAAAAACAAAACAAAAAGAAAAAAAGAAAAGAAAATTAAAAGTAAAGGCTGGAATTAAAGATTTAGGAGTCATAGTTAAGATTGATTATTGTAAGCCAGGCTGTGGTGGCACATACCTGTAACTTTAGCACTTGGGGAGTGCTGGGTCTCTCTGAATTCCAGGACAGCCAGGCTATATAGAGAAACCCTGTCTCAAAAAACAAAAGACTGATTATTGTAACAACAGAAAGTAGTATTTCTGTTTTAAGTACTATAATATATAAAAAATACTATTCAAGAAGAGAGTATATAACAATTACCAAATGTAACATCAAGTCATTTGAAAAGAATAAATTGTGAAATTAAAGGTATCAGGGTCTTCACAACTAAATTTCAGCAGTTGGGTTAGATTTTTGTCAAACATGTCCTTGAGTATGATATTTCAGCTGGAACCCTCTGGTAAGTGAATTTTTTCCCCCCTAATGTTGTTTTCATGCTGTGGAGATGATTTACATATAGAAAGAAGTCATTTTTCATTTAAAATAGTTAACCTTTTTATTGTTAAAAAAAAAAGTTAGAACAAGTAAGTTGTTATTCAGCAGACTATAGGAATGGTTTTTATTTCTCCATGACACTACATTTAAGTAAATTCCTATTTCCTTCTGCCAGGAAATAACCTATTTATGGTTAGTGCTGCCCATCCATAGAAGTTTTTTTTTCCCCCTATATTGCAGTTTAAAAAAATCTCTGTAGCACTAAAAATCTTGTAAGGTTCAGTTAAAAAATGAAAACAGTGTGTAAGCTGTGATATGAAGAGTCCAAATTTGGGAATGTAATTCCCTCTATGATTGAAAGAAATACAGTGAAGTTTTTATAGTAACACTTAAAATATACAAGGAAAGGCCCATACTACCACAGTTCTTCATGACATCCTTTTTAATTGGTTGGTTTTTTTAAACTAAGGTAATTATTGTTAGATGCCAGTCAGGTCCTAAAGTAAAAGGAGCTTGAAGATAATTAAATTCTTATGGTCTGAATTCCACGCAGGAGTTCTGCTTGATTATTACTCATTTGGTTTTTCTAATTACTGAGCTGTAACACTTGACATACTGTGCTCCAAACCCTGGATCTATGCAGACTAAAATGTTGCTGCTAGATTTTTAAAACTGCTAATGTATTTGTAAATGAATGTATAGGTGAAAAATGTATTGTAAAAGATCATTTTACAATAACACAAAGCCAGACGTGGTGGTGGCGTATGCCTTTAATCCTAGTACTTGTGAAGCAGAGGCAGGTAGATCTCTTGAGTTTAAGGACAGCCTGGTCTACAGAGCTAGTTCCAGGACAGCTAGAGCTGTTAAAACAAAAAAACCCTGTCTCGACAAGACAAAGCAAAACAAAAAAACCATAGAAACAAAAATCTTGCCTTTTTATGCACATTACTCAATAAATTCTAAGACCTGATAACTTACTTTTTAGATAAGGTATTTTTATATTATTTCATAAAAACTAAGTATATTTGGTTTGCCACGGTATGTAAATTAGGTAGAAAATTTTGTGCTCATGTAATTACATAAGCAAAGCAAGAAGATATAACTATTGAGGAAAATGGGTCAAATCATCATTACTTGAATATGTGATAGAATATGTAATCAAATAGACATCCAAGAGAATAAAGAGATAACTTTCAGAACTGTCAGGTCAAGAATGTTTCCCCTTTACTAAAGAGAAAGAACCTAACAAGTAGATAAAACTTTCAACATTAAAAGTTTATGAAACGTACTACCAGTGGGAGTAGTCTAATATTTTATAGGTTGTATTTGATTTTATGTGTATGAGTGTGTATGTATGTGCACATCGTGGATTACATGCATGTATGTTTACCATGTACATGCCTATTGCCGAAGGAGGCCAGAGAGGACATTAGATCTCCTGGAACTAGAGTTACAGAAGGTTGTGAACTGCTGTGTGGATCCTGGGAATCGAATGAGTCCTCTGGAAGAATAGTATGGGTGTTTAACAGTTGAGCCATCTTTGCAGTCCCTTGAAAGAGATATTTATTTTAAATATATGCCATATGTCAACATTGTTTTAGTAACCTTGTCATCTTTGAGGTAGGAGATAGGAAATTCTATACTTACTGTAACTACTTAAAAAAAAAAAAAAACTTCTAATATCATGCATGTTTACTCAAAATAGCAATTGCTTAAATGAAATTGAAGTTCTGTCTCTCATACTTTAAGGCCAGTTTGAAACTTTGCAATCAGATCCTGATTCCTTCTGTCTCTCTGTTCTACTTTCATTGTATTGCCATCCATCTTTTAAGTCATAAGGCACAGAGCAATTGCTAAACCTAATTTGATACAACTGGCGAAAAGGAAAACCAGGGGGTGAATCCTTTTTAGGAACCTTTGTATAGTCCAGCCAGCAAGTCTGATTACCTCTCAGTGGCACACCTGGCAGCAAAAAAGTCTACATAATGTAGTCTTGTAGCTGAGAGCATTAATGCCTTCAGGAAAATCAGAGTTAACCTCCCAGTGGCAGAACATGGCCCAGTGAGCACACCTGGCAGCAAGAAAGTCTACATAATGTAGTCTTGTAGGTGAGAGCATTGATGCCTTCAGGAAAATCCAAAGTTACTTGGAAACTCAAGGTAATACCTTTTACCTTGTTTTGGTTTTTGGCAGTTTCTCACAGAGCTGGTACCTACTATCTAGGCCAGACTGGCCTTGAACTCTCAAGAGATCCTCCTGACTCTGCCTTCTGAGTGCTAGGATTAAAGGCGTGCACCATCATGCTGGGCTCACCAGAATTTTTTTTTTTTTTATTTTTCAAAAAGCTGAATTATAAATTGCTGTTACACATATCATGTGATCTTTATGTTATATCCATTATTTGATTTCATTATGCTTTAAAATTGGATTCTCTGCTAAGATTTTTTCAAAGAATCTGTTTGGGGTTGTCTGGTAAGTCATGTATTTGTCTTTATTACTATTCATGATGTACAATCTAAAGAAATGAGTTTCCCTAGTTACTAGTGTTGCTGTGAGGTTGGGCATTGGTGCCTCGTGCCATTAATCTCAGCACTTGGGGCAGAGGCAGTCAGATCTCTGTGAATTTGAGGCAAGTCTGGTCTACAGAGTGAGTTTCAGAACAGGCTCCAAAGCTACAGAAAAACCCTTAAAAAACAAACAAACATACATACATACATGCACTGCAATTTAGTAGTGAGAGTAGTCAAAAGTTTTATTGTTCTTTATATTCAAGTTTCTTCTATCTTAGAAATTGCTTTATGTTTGTTCATTTTGCTTTCCAAAATTTATTTTGTAAAAACCATTTATTTAGATTTTCTGCTTCTGTAATCCATAGTGTCGTTTTAGTTATATTCACTATGGGAATAAATTTAAAAATCACAAAAGAAGTAGCAGTTACACAGGTTGTTTACTGGTGAAAACATGGTATATGCCATTCTAGCAGCCTTTTTTTTTTTTGGTGTTTTGTTACATTACAAATAAATTGCTCTATTGTTGTAGGAATTCTAGCATGTTGTAGAATGGAGGAAGAATGTTAGTAAAGAAAAAAAGGGTTATTCAAAGGTGTATGGAATAAGATAATGTTAAAAACAGTGGTTAAAGGATGAGCGAGAAAACAGGTGTTGGAGCAATTGTACAGGTGTTCAGAAAACTGGAGTTGCTCTGTGGATATCTGTCAAAGGATGCTATTAACATGCCAGGGGTTCAGTCTATATTAAAAGATAAACAATGGTGAAATTTGAGATATTGTTCATTTGAATATTTGTTCATTAGTAGAAAAAAGAGAATGTTATTAATGGGTTTAGTAAAAGTCTCTTTAAGATAGAGGGTACATTTGAGGGGATTATGATCACATAACAGACCAAATTCCAAGAATTTCTTAGAACTGTGCAGACCGTGCATGATGGGATAGCCATCTGGGGGTCTTTGTTGATAAACTGTTAAAAACGTTTCTAGTGTGAATAGCCACAAACATTTTCAGTGCTTTTTTGTTGGTTGAGTAAACCGAAGAGCATGAATGCAAAAGCAAATTTTGAAGCCAAATCACAGAAGTTGCCATAAACACAGAAGTTCCCTAGTGAGGACACTGCCTGTGCTTGAATTTCATTTGTTTCTGCTGCTACCATTTTTTAATTTTTCCTGGGGACCAGCCAGATTAGAACTGTGAATGAAGACAGACTAGTCTTGCCCAGAGGGTAGGTGAGATCTAGGTAACTTAGGTAGGGAGACAATACTGGGGACCTGTATTCCATGACCTGGTCTGTCTTATACTGGAAGGGATGTGCTTTCATCTCCTGTCATGGGGGTTTGCAACCTTAGTGTATGCCTGAATCTGCAGCTGCTCCTCCTCTCCCAGATGGCACCCATGGCTGGGAGTACTTTTTACCATCTGCACTTCTCAAAGAGTTTGTGAACTCTCTTTAATTATTGGGGATAGAAAAACTAATTGGTAAAGTGGTTAAATGTTGTACAAGATTTTAAAATTTTATCAGTGCTTTTTATATCCTATTTGTCCTTTCAAATAATATTAAAAAGGTTTAAGTGCTTTTGACTTTCATCTTTGTATATTTGCCATCTTTGATACTTGCATTAATCCAAAATATTCTCTAATGGTTATTTATATGAAGATTGGTATTTTGAGTCAAATTCCAAAAGTATTGCCTCCTTCCAGTACGGTAGTAAGTACTGTTGTTGCCATGTGTGTAGAACAGCTAACACTGAATGGGTATGGAGTACACACTTAGGAGACTTGTTCCATTTGTCTAACATGTTTTCGAGTCAGCAAAGGACAGTGTCACAATTGTGAAAGTAATTTAGAAAGATAAACTGTATTGCCTATCAGTGCTTCTATTTTTGTAAGGCATTGAAAAGTAGGAAAACCAATTTCCTAGTTAGAAATACTTTCAGAACTAGCAGAGACTAATAGAGTGACATCTGACTTAGAAAATGAACATATTCTCTGTCTGGGGAATTGTAGTTGGAGTGTTTATGACTTTTATTTTTCCTGTTTCAGGTTTGAATGTAATTCCTATTATGTTATAAATAAGCACTCTCCTGTAATCAGCAGACACAGGAGATACTCACCATCTTTTCTCTTTAGGCAGGTTCTACTGGTGAAAATTCTCTAGATAGTTTGTCCATTTATAAAATTAGACACTTGCCATCTTTGCTCATTTTCAAGTTCTCTGTTTACAAAACTATTAAGAAGGTGTGAAATACAGCCAAACTTCCCAGTTTATGGGAAATGTCTGATGATTGCATTTCCTACATGTTCATTGTTCACACATGAAGAAATTTGGCAGCTGTGAGATTATTAAGTTTAGAGTGTCCAAATCTAATCCTCCCTGGGACTTGGGTTTTCTGCTTTCTGACACTGCTATTTACCCCCTTTTGTAACCATCTTTGTGGTAAATGCTGTAGTAGCATTTTTGGAGTTAAGTGATTATTAAGTCTCTTCAAATTCTCTTTATAAGATGCCTAGAATAAATTATAGATCACAAGTTCACCAAATACAGGTTCTATCTTTAGGTTCTAATGCCCACACCATCCAAATGCAGACTTATTCAGGTTGGCATGCTCTGTGAAGAGGTTTGTGATACATGGTTATTGAGATGGCAATGCTGCAATTCTAGCCAAAGTGTTCTAATTACTGTGAGGTTTTCTACTAGAAAACCAGTAAGTCATAAAGAATTTGCAGTTAACTCTAAAGTAGTAGAAATTATTTTTCATGTGCTGTTTATTTGGTTTTTAATTATTATCTTTTTTTTGAGAGCAGGGGTGTTTCAAGACAGGGTTTCTCTGTAGCTTTGAAGCCTGTCCTGGAACTCACTCTGTAGACCAGACTGACCTTATACTCAAAGAGTTCTGCCTGCCTCTGCCTCTTGAGTTCATGAGCCGCCACCACCTAGCTTTAATTTCTGTAATTAATTTGATGCTAAAAAACTTGGAATTATTTCTTTATGGTTACTTCATGTGGAATTGTGAGTTTTTTCCCTAATGTATATTGTAGAGAGTTAAAGATGTGTAGAGATTAACTCACAATGGCATGAGTTCAGTTAAGTCAGCAGATCTTTTGATCCTTAATAATACTAAATAGGTACTAGATATACACAGACTGGATTGGCAGAAGAAATGAAGGAGAAATGGGGACTTGAAGGGGAGGGGGATTTAGTAACATAGAGGTTACCCCAGACTTTCATGCCCCCATCTCTTCAATACCATTTAGTGATCCAGTGTGATATTTTCTGGTATTTATATATTTCATTAGTGCTTCTAAATGATGATGGTAATAATTTTCATTACCCTAAAGATTATTCTAGATTAACAAAATTGCTTTTTCAACAGCTTGTTTGAATGAAAGATGCTCTGCATGAAAATTTGATCACCTTTGCTTTGGTGGTTATTCTTCAGTGGGAAAAGTAAATACGGAATTTGAAACTCTGTCCTTTGTGTTCATTCACAGGCTGTAGAAGAAGAAGATAAGATGACACCTGAACAGCTGGCAATAAAGAATGTTGGCAAGCAGGTGAGGAGACTGTAATAGGTTATACAGTTGCATGCTAACATGCTCTTGTAGTGTTAAAACTATTTTAGGGACTATAATTTTTTCCTTGTCTGTTTATACTACATCTTCTGTCATTTAAACACAGTAAATTTTAAAGGCTACTATATTTATTAGATATCAAATTTTCATAAATCTCTATCTATGACATACTATCCTTAGTGAAAATAGTATACTAAAAACAAAGGACACTTGAATCCTGAGATTATTTTACTGTAGATGAGGTAAAATAAATAGGATGATAGATTATTTTACTAATAACCATCTTCTTAGTGATATATTTATCAATAGGTAGGTAGTATTCCTGCAGACTTACTTCATATATAACCATTTTTAAAGGTACATTTTGTTACTATATAGCCGATAATACCCTGAGAAAGTTTTGAATTTTATTGACTACACTGTAAGGGTTTAAATAGTGATTCTTTTGCTCTTCTAATATGAAATATATATTTAATCCTAGTTATCAGAGGATGGGGGAACACACCCAGCAATTAAAAGAATCTACAGATTAATTAGACTGTTTTTCTAAAGAATGTTGATTACATTTTTCCCCGTTTCATAGAACATGGTTATCATATTGCTGATGTTGGCAGAATCGTGATATTTCAGATGCAAGACACTAAGCTGTCTTTGCTTTCAGCCATCCTACCATATGCTCTGATCCCATCACATCTCACAAGCTATGTAGGTTTGGGCCAGGACCATTCTTGGATAGGAAATCTCTAAGAATCACCCAGCTGCCACAAGTAACATGGATAACTGATAAGCGAGTTACTGATTTACTGTAACACCAATTAATCCAACAGAGTAGTAGGGTCAGAGGTCTGACTTTATCGTAAATTATAAAGGAAGAACTCAAATATGAGTATAATTATTACAGTTTAAAAATGAGTGCCCTCACACCAAAATAAAACAAAGTTTGTCTTATTTTCCAGTCTGTGTGATATCAGCCTTGTTTTCATTTTTTGCTGCTTATTATCATCTGATATGTTAGATTACCAGTTTGGAGCATTATGCTCTCTAGAACTCACTAAATAAATTACTTTCTGAGGCTGTGGTTTCTTAAGACACATATTTTTTTTAATGGTGCACAGGAAAATGAAAGGACTAAATTAAAATTGAAACTGGAATATATATAATTGATGAGGTTTGGAAATCATCAGGCTCACTATGTGGTGGTGGCTAACACCTTTAATCCCAGTGCTCAGGAGGCGTGGGCAGGGGCTCTATCACTGTAAGTTTGAGGCCAGCCTAGTCTGTGGAGAGTTCCAGGACAGCCTGAGCTATGTAGAGAATCCTATCTCAAAAAAGGAAGGGAGGGAGTCATTAGAATCATTTTGGTTTTGCTCTTTTGTTTTGTTTTGTTTTGTTTTGTTGAGCTTAAATGGGGAGTTTATTCAGAAAGGGGAGTGAGGGAGAAGGTAAGAGACATAGAGGCACTGAGAACAGAAGAGGAGAGAGAGGGGTGGGGGTGTGTCTGGTGGCTAACCGGAAAGCAGGCGGGGTGGGGGGGGTGGGGGGGTGGGGGGGAGGAAGAAGGAGGGAGGGAGAGCTGTTTTGTTGTTTTAAGGCAGGGTTTCACTGTGTAGCCCTTGCTGTCCTGGAACTCACAATGTAGAACAGGCTGGCATCAAAGTCGAAGAGATCCTCCTGCCTCTGCTTCCCCAGATGCTGGGATCACAGGCCTGAGCAAAATGCCTATGTTTTAAATGTGGTAACTAGTTCACTGGCCTGTGTTTCTCATGTGGTCTTTCTTAGTGCCTTCACCTGGAATGTGTTGGGGTTTAACCCCTAAATAGTACTGTAGTCCAGTCATTTAGATTACTTGTAGCATGCATTCTCTCAGTTGTAAGTTGAAATTATGGATAAGAAAATCAGAGCTAAGACTTAAACAAACCAGGGAAGGAAGCTTGTGTAAAGTAATAGATCTTAGGTATTTTAAAACACATGTAAGAAAATAATTCTTTAAAATCATTTCTTATTGCATGTAATATTTACCTTCTTTTAAACTTTCACATTAAGCTGAAATAATTTATCTATCCTTAAACATGAGTAACCATTTAATTTTTTTTTTGGTAGTTCAATTTTAAGGTTCATTTTTAACTTGACATTTTTTAAAAATGGATCTGATCAGGTTTAAGTTAAAGTGACACAGGGTTCCAGAATATCTGGATGAAGCATTCTTAACATTTTAGAATTAGTAGTCCAAATTATATTTAAATTTTTCAATTACAGTGGTTTTTGATTCAAGAATATTTCTGAATCACTTTCCTGAAATATTATGATTTTACAGAATTCATATTTTTACAGATAAAACAATTCCCATTGCATACTTACCCACTCCTTAAATAAAGCATCATCAGACATTAAAATATATGAATGACAGAATGCATATACTGCTTGGGTATATACACATGCATAAGTGAAGCTTTTTAAATTGGGTGATTGTAAGTTTTACCTGTTACCCTTTATGAAAATCTGAAGTACATATCTACAACTAGCATTGATTGCACAAATCAGTCTTTCCTTGGGTAATTTTCGTTAAGTTTTTTAAAAATAAATTTAGAGACCTCAAGAATGTAACAATGTGTAGGAAAAGCTGGATGATAAAATATGTGTAAATTTAGGCTTTGTTATTAATTTAATCTGCTCTAGAAAAAAAGTAGTTTACTGGTAATGCAGCTATCTTTTTCTTCTTTCACTTTTTTTTTCTTTTAGGATCCCAAACGTCATTTGGAAGAACATGTGGATGTGCTTATGACTTCAAATATTGTCCAGTGTTTGGCAGCAATGTTGGATACTGTTGTGTTTAAATAAAACAATGCAGAGAGCTGTCAGTGACACTCTCAGTGTATTTTCCTTCATTGTCCCTGTTGCTCACAGTCAGGGGGCTCTGCAGGTGGCGTGGTGGCACAGAAGTCACCTGGGCCACTTCCATCTCAGTTGCTTCTGTTTATTTAGTCAGGGTTTCCCAGATTCCAAAGTTGTTCAAGAATACGTCAAAGTGGACACATTTTGTTAAAATCCCATTTACTATTTGAAAAAATCAGTAGCACAAATATATTTTGATTGTTGCTTACAAAATAAAATACATTTACAATCCATGTCTCCCGAGGTCTTTTTGGCACTGGGTGGAAGTGACAGAATGACATTTGACAGTGCTTTGGAAATCTCACACAAAGCTATGTTTCTCTTTGCGTTATGAAATCTTATAACACATGAAACATGACTGTGATGACAAAATTTCACAAATTAATGATTGCCATTAGTGAGTAACCTAGATAAAATACTGATTTTTTTTTTTAAAAGCATTTCTCTCAAGCCAACATTATATATTCATATCTTAACATAATACACTTTCAGGATTTTAGAAAAGAACACTTAAAAGACGGGCAATTTTATTTTAAACTCACAATTTGAATAGTATATTCTATGAACAGTTTTGAAACTGTCTAGAAGTTGGCTCCTGGAAACATCACTGGATTTTCATGTGACCTTGTCGTGGAAAGTTAAAAAAAAAAAAAAAAAAAAAAAAAATCCTAGTGTAAATTGAATATCTTAAGTTTATAAGCAATAGTTTTGTTTTCTTTCATGAATTAACTTCAAAGTACTCAGTGTTTGATATAATAGTATTGATTATTGGCAGTTCTCATAGCTTTTTACCTAAAGAAAAGTCAATACCTTCCTTGTTAATAAATACTTACTGAAAAATAATTCAGTGAATACCCTAAGTGGAATCTAGTAGTATGAAGACAAAGGTTTATTTTTATTCTAGTGAAAATATGGTGACAGTATTTCTAAGACTTCATGAAAGGAGGGTTATACTGGATAACTTTAGACTTCACCTACTGGGGATATCATGAATGCCATGTATATCCTAAATACTGTCCTAATCCAACAATTCTATGTACTTTCCATCTGATGAAATTATCAGAAAATGAAGGTAGACTTGTCTTAAATGTCCAGTGTGTTTCAGTATCCTCTCTCTCTCTCTCTCTCTCTCTCTCTCTCTCTCTCTCTCTCTCTCTCTCTCTCTCTCTCTCTCTCTCTCGGAATGATGTGTTCTGGATACTGCTTGCTTGTCCTATAGTTTCTTCCTTTATATGCAGTAATAGCATTCAGATTGAGTTCCCTTAATTTTTATTTAGTTTTCTGAAAGAATCCTAGTTAAGTGCTGTGTCTAGGAAGGCCTACATTGTCCTGTCTTGCTTTTAATTGACCTTATGGACTTTATTGGTTTTGAATAGCCAATACCACTTCTTTTGCTTGCTTCATGTTGGAAGCTATCAGTTTCAGAACCTTTGCACAATCTCTCTTCAAAAATTATTTGTCCTTTTTTTTAAATTGGTCAAAATCAGGTCATTATAATAGGCACTCATGGAATACCTTTGTTTAGTAATGTATAACTATTTTATCAGCAACCTGATACCCTAGGCACAGTTAGGTATTGAACCAACTTGTTAAGCACAAGCTAGATACCCCCTAACACACACACACACACCCAATACACACAGGTAGTGAGGAGCTAAAGCTGGTTCAATAACAAACCGTCTTGTTATTAGGTATAACTCCACAAACTGATTTGTCTTGACCAGAGTTAAGGAAACTCTTACATGCAGTCCAAGTCCCACCCTAGACTTCTGTGGAGAGTCCTCATTTTCTTTGTGATATGAGAGGATCCACTTAATTTGGGGCTGATTACTAAAAGTGGGTCACAGTGTCTATTCACCTCCAAATTCAATTTCTTAAAAACTAGGGAATGCATAACACTTTTCTATCTTCACAATTTGATGGTCACTTTGGCTTTCCTTGTGTTATTAAGATCCAGCATTTTTAAGAGGTGCCCAGGATGGCCCAAAGCTTCCAAAAGTTTAGGTGACAAACCCCCCCCCACACACACACACACACACAGCCTTTTATATGTACTCAAGGCTCCATTGTCTTGCTCCGAGGGCAACACGAGGTGAGAATCAGGAGGCAAAGGAGAGGCACTTCGTGACAAGCTAATGATGCAAAGAGAGAAGGCACAAGTGGCTCAAATGGGGCAAAAGTAAAAGATTAAGGGAAGAAAGCATCTGCCTCCACAAACCTGGTGCTCCAGTGCCTGGATAGCTAAGATCCTGCCTATTTATGAAGCTTCCTACCCAGGAGCTGAGGTTTGCTTTCAAAGGGAAAATGGCTCTGGCGTTATTTTTCTCTCAGACAATTGATTCTGTTGGATTCTGAGACATCTGATCATCAACCTGTCCGGCTTATAGCCACCAGTGCTGGACCTTGCTCCTGCACCCTTCGGAGGCTGAAGCTGGTACCCTCTTGCAGCCACAGTGCCAGCCTCAGGGAAGTGGTGTAGCACAGGCTCAGCACTGGCCAGGCTGCACACTAAACTCCACCACATCCCGAGTCTGTTAACCCTTCTCTGACCATACCCGAGTCCCACACCTCGTTCACAGCGTTGAGTTCTGCTGCTCTGGCCATGGGTACTAGGCGGCTGGACTGAAGGCAGAGACCCCACTTGCGTGCCGCACGGGTGGAGTGTGAGTCTCTAGGGTCTGAGCCTGACACAGTCGCCTGGCGCTCTCAGTCTTCCGGAGAAGGCCGCCTCTTGACCACTTTGCTGGCCCCAGTTGAGCTAAGCCCGGGGTTGGCTTCTCATTCCTGCGTTTATCGTCTTCAGGGAAGAAAGCTACAGAGCTGAGCTGGTTGGCTATGGGTGGCCACACGCAGCAGCTCTGGCTTTGTAGATCTCAGGTGCTCTGGGCTTGAGCCGGGCTGCTGGCCTCCCGAGGAGCAGGTAGAGGGAGATCTTTTCCCCTACACCTCGGAGTTGCTTGGGGCCTCGTGGTTATTTGTGCCAAAATCTCTTTAATCCGGTTCTTTTCTCTAATCCTTTCCAAATTACAGGCATGGGTTCTTTTTCTCTCCCTCTGGATTATGTAAACATTCACACACACACACACACACACACACACACACACACACACACACACACACACACACACACACACACACGAGTTCAGTAAGATCACTGCGTTGACACCACTTCCACTCTGTCTCCCCAGATCAACGCTTCTAGCGAACCCATTTACACTGGGGATTCAGCTCTCTTTCCTGGCGAGGCTTATGAACCTGTCACCAAGCCAGTGCCTCCGAAAGGAGGAAGTGCGGTGGGACTCGAAGGATACATGGCGCCCGCCCCCACCTAGCTGCTCTTCAGATGATCTGCAACCAAGTTGGCTGATAAAATATTTAGTAACGACCCAGTAAACATGACTGCAAATACATTAAAGCACTTCAGCGCTACGGCTTATGATTGTTTCAAAACTTAAAAAGGAGATCATAGATTGTCACTGTTTCTGTACCCTAGCCGGAAACCGAACCTTCCCGAGGTGGGTTGATGGGTGGTGGGTAAGCTTCTTCGCCTCCGCTTCTCCTCTCCCCAGCATAACGCTGAAGCTTTCGCCGCGGTTTGTTTATTTATTTAGTCGTGTAGTTTAAAGGTGGGGGAGGGGGCCTCAAGGACACACACTACCTACTCACAAAGCAGGCTCAGGTGTGTGTGTGCTTCTGTGCATTAACTGGAAAAGACAGACTCTGGAAGTTTTACAGGGCGAGAAGAGGCCACCGGCTCGCGCTTTGTATACTTTGCACTTGAAATCGTTACATTCAACTGAATATTTGGCTCATTCAGATCCGAAAAGTCTCCTAGCATCATCGAATTCCCTCCTCCGCCCCTCCTCTCTAAAGAGAGAAGGGGGGGGGGTAGAAAATGTTTAGTAAATTGCACATCTCTGAATCTTCCTAAAGCAGTGGTCACAAAGCTTAAAGGTGACATAACAAAGCTCACGTAAACCAACACACTTTCCCCACCCCCCAAGCCAACAACAAAATCATCCCCTTCAATTTGCCATGATCGTCGCGACCAGGAGCCAGGTGATTATCCTAATTAATGTCTATCTAATTAAATTACTGTCAGCAGCTAACCAATGGCAGGAGCCGTTTCATCGACTGCATAAGCAGCAAGATCAAAAGTGAGCCTTTTCTGATTGCTGCATAGTGTCAATTGGCCAATCTCTTCTCCCAGGGAGAAAAAAAAAAGTAAATCAAACCTTTGAGAAGCATTTGCTGGTTGAAGTGCTTTCTGTCTAGTGAGGGGTCTGTGGATTCCTAGTTTATGATAAACAGGACTTTAAAAACCAGGGACGGGAGGGCGAGCGTTCAGGTTCTAGAGCTATGCAGCTGGAGCACTGTCTCTCTCCTTCTATCATGCTCTCCAAGAAATTTCTCAATGTGAGCAGCAGCTACCCACATTCGGGCGGATCTGAGCTTGTCTTGCACGATCATCCCATTATCTCGACCACTGACAACCTGGAGAGAAGTTCACCTTTGAAAAAAATTACCAGGGGGATGACGAATCAGTCAGATACAGACAATTTTCCTGACTCCAAGGACTCACCAGGGGACGTCCAGAGAAGTAAACTCTCTCCTGTCTTGGACGGGGTCTCTGAGCTTCGTCACAGTTTCGATGGCTCAGCTGCAGATCGTTACCTCCTCTCTCAGTCCAGTCAGCCACAGTCTGCGGCCACTGCTCCCAGTGCCATGTTTCCGTACCCGGGCCAGCACGGACCGGCGCATCCCGCCTTCTCCATCGGAAGCCCCAGTCGCTACATGGCCCACCACCCGGTTATCACCAACGGAGCTTACAACAGCCTGCTGTCCAACTCCTCGCCGCAGGGCTACCCCACGGCCGGCTACCCCTACCCGCAGCAGTACGGCCACTCCTACCAAGGAGCTCCGTTCTACCAGTTTTCCTCTACCCAGCCCGGGTTGGTGCCGGGCAAGGCACAGGTATACCTGTGCAACCGGCCACTTTGGCTGAAATTTCATCGCCATCAAACGGAGATGATCATCACTAAGCAGGGAAGGTAATGCTACTTTCTTGGCTGCCGCCGTTCCAGGCGTGACCCTGGGCGAGGGCACTCAAGTTGTGACCGCAGCAGCGTCGATGTGGGGTCGGGGAGCGGAGTGAAAAGGCGCTCGGTTGCGCTCTGGAGTTGGCTGGTTTTGGAAAAGGGGAAAGTGGAAGGGATAATAGCCACCGTGGTGATGTTGGTGGCGGGGAGCCTGCTGTACCAGTGCGGTCGGAAAGCCAGTCAGTGGCTGGAGCAAGACGAAGAGCCGTGGCCGCTGCCAAGCGTTGTTAGAGCAACTCATCAAGGTTGGCCTGTGCCGACAGGTGAAGCAGGTCGCCAACCCCGCTCTTCACCGTCGCACTGATACCTGCCGGCCCCCTACTACAGAGCACTCGCTGCTGTCTCCCCGACTTTGGCCTTACGTCTTCCCCGCTCCTGCTACCCCTTTTCCAGATCAGCGAATATTCGTTCAGGCACGCTATGAGGACAAGTTTTGCTTGGCTAACTGGCGCCCCGCTTCTAGCATTTAATTTCTAACATTTATTTTCTCCCCCCCCCCTTGTTTCCTCTCCCTTCTTAATTTAAACAGGCGCATGTTTCCCTTTTTGAGTTTTAACATTTCTGGTCTCGATCCCACCGCTCATTACAACATTTTTGTGGATGTGATTTTGGCGGACCCCAATCACTGGAGGTTTCAAGGAGGCAAATGGGTTCCTTGTGGCAAAGCGGACACCAATGTGCAAGGCAAGTCCTTCCAATTAACACGTTTTCTTGACACTTATTTAGGTGAGAATGATTAATTAAAGCCTTTGTGGACTGGCTCGAGCGACTTTTAAAACGATCGGCCAATGGCTTCCTAAAGAAGAGAGGGACAGGGGGACAGACTGAGCGGCAAGAAAGGGGAGGATTATGCAAAAGCTATTTTAATCATTCCCACTTAATGGGAAGAAATCGCGACTTTAAAAAAAATAGCCCAGCTAATGGTCCCCGCCATGAAGTGTGTGTGTGTGTGTGTGTGTGTGAGAGAGAGAGAGAGAGAGAGAGAGAGAGAGAGAGAGAGAGAGAGAGAGAGAGAGGAGAGAGAGAGGATGCAGAGTTGGGGCTGCAAGTAAACCTATTTTAATAATCCCCAGTTAATAGAAGTATGCTCCCCACAAAGAAACTGTGTGTGTGTGTGTGTGTGTGTGTGTGTGTGTGTGTGTGTGTGTGTTTCATGTGCTTAGGAGTTGGGACTGGACAGTGCCCAGAGCATATGTAAACAAGCTATTTCTTTATCAAGGAAACCGTGTCTATATGCATCCGGATTCTCCCAACACTGGGGCTCACTGGATGAGGCAAGAAATCTCCTTTGGAAAATTAAAACTAACCAACAACAAGGGAGCATCAAACAACAATGGGCAGGTCAGTCTCTCTCTCTCTCTCTCTCTCTCTCTCTCTCTCTCTCTCTCTCTCTCTCTCTCACACACACACACACACACACACACACCCTTTAGTTTACAGCAGCATGAAAAGCTGGGTAGGATTTCTTTCCATCAGTGAGGACTTCGAAAATAATTTCTACCTCCCAAAATTATATTTATTCCATTAAGTTGCTTTCTTTCCATTCCATTCGACCTTATTCTGGAATTCACCGTTCCAAACACAAATACTGATTCATTTGGAAAAAAATAAACGCATGAGATTTGAGATTTGTAGATTGTGAAAAATCTTTGTTCCTCTTCTAAGGAGGACTAGGGAAAAGGGACTGATGATTGGCATTCCCGCTTTGTTTTCCCCAGTGCCCAGAGGATCCTGGCTCCCAGAGGTCCGGGCCAGTGAGTCCTGGCCACCCTGTCACTGGGAAGCGAGTCCCATAGCCAGTATGGGGCAGCGGGTTCCAGTTGGCCCAACCCGGCCCAGAGCTAGCCCCGGGGCTGGTGCGAACAGGCACGCGTTAAAAGGCGCTCTCCTTTCTCTTCGCCGGACAGATGGTGGTTTTACAGTCCCTACACAAGTACCAGCCCCGTCTGCACGTGGTAGAAGTGAACGAGGATGGCACAGAGGACACCAGCCAGCCTGGCCGCGTCCAGACGTTCACTTTCCCGGAGACTCAGTTCATCGCTGTCACTGCCTATCAGAACACCGATGTAAGAAGACTGGGGCTGGGCGCGGGCAAGTGGCACCCCCGTATCCCCTGGTCTTTCACCATTCTTCACAGACTAGCCTTGGTAACAGCTGGCCCAATTGCACAGCTTAGGATAGGGCTAAGGGCCTGCCAGGCCCTTCCCCCAAATACCTAGCCAGTGGGGAGGCTGAGCCTGTGTTCTTCTAGCCCCGCCAAGTGCCCCCCTCCCCAGCTGTGTGGTGGCCACGATTTCTAGAACAGATCCTTTTCGAGATTTAGTTTGGTTCTCAAACTAGAACACGTTAAAATGTGCATTATCTACCTTTCAAAAAAAAAAAAAAAAAAAAAAGTCTCTTTCGGGAAGCAGGCAGATCTACCCCGTGCCTTTTATTAGCAAGCTATGAAATCTAAAATAAAATGTTTCTAAAATCTCAGAACTGGTGGCTAAAATGAACATGTATTATTATTCTGAGAGTTCAAAACAGGATAGTATATACACATTTGTAGATCTGCAATGTGAAAACGCCAATAAAATCAAATTACAGGGAGTTTGCTAGCATTCGAACTTTCTCAGTATTTGCATGATTGCAAAAACTGATTTTAGAAGCTGATGTGACTCTAGAACTGTAGAAGTTCCGTGTTTGGTCATGTAAGTAAAAATATCAGAAATGAAATAATTATTTCAAATCAGGCCAATTTTAAGATGCAGTTTACAGGATTTTTTTTTTTTTTTTTTAAACATCGAGAATCAGAATTGGCCTATTTAAAAAAAATACTTCTGGTTAAACTCTTGAAAACAGTAAAGAGTGAAAGATATTAAAGATTTTTGTCTTAGAGTATTGCATATAATCAGAATTTTTTGAAATGACTATTTGAATTAACTTACAGCATACAGGAGAGGTAACTAACATACTATCAGGTATTATTAATTTAAACCCAGTTCTCATAACTTTCCTAATATTTATTTGCTTTTCCTATCCTGCTGCTCTAAAGTTTTGCTAGAGAACCTTTGCTGTTCAATGACTCAGTAGGCCCAAGCCCCTGTCAATAGCAGAAGATATATTCTCAAACACACAACCATTTCATGCAGCCGGGGAGACCACAATCACCCTTTCTTCTCTTTTTTTCCCAGATTACACAACTAAAAATAGATCACAACCCCTTTGCAAAAGGATTTCGAGATAATTATGACACGTAAGTAATTTTACGTCTTCTTTCTCAGGTAGCTGTTGGACTGGCCACTAGCTTAAGGGTGGATTGTTGCATTTGAGGAGTTTGAGAGTCAAATGTGTGAGGAAATTATATGAGATTTCCCCTTCCTTATCATGGTGATTCCCTCTCTGGACCTTGTGGCTTGGTATTTATGTGAATTTTGGTTAAAAGTTTTCTCCACTTATTTTTTGGCGTTCTTTCAAATTCCAAAGTTATTGCCCCCCCCCCCCCGTGGCTGGCTGGCTAAGGAAGCTGCCTTGCTCCCCCCTCCCCCAGAACATGGTATACGTGAGGCTGCAGATGCTCAACTCAGATTGTCTGTGTCTGAAATGGGGCAATTGTGCCTGAAAGTGTATGTGGCTCTGGCAGTTGTTACAGTCTCCTTGGCATATGTGACTTTTGTTTACCCATTTCCAAGTTTTGTGTGATAGCATTTCCTTTGAAGTTTACTATGGACTGAATAAAAATGTGCACTCACCAGGCCAGTTTGTGAGTAGAACTTAACTTAGTCATTACAGGCTCTGGACAGCACTGAGATGTGGTTGCATCTTTATTTGTAAGCTACAGGAAAAAAAAAATGTCTCCTCTTACTTTTTGCATCTGTGGCTTACTTAAATGTGTTGGTTCTCTTTCTTCAGGCCCCTCTTACCAATCTTGAGCAAGGCTGTCATCTGAGTGCAAACTGAATTCTTTCTAGATTTATTCTGGGACTCTCTCTCACACAGGGACTATATAGCACCTGAGAGTTTTCAGATAATGTTATATAGCAAAATGTAAAGTGGAATTGTGTCATTCACCTTTTTTTCTGACTATAAAAGATAAAGGGAACTATGCATTTTAATTTCCTGGCTTTGGGATAGAGCTAAAGTGTTGATGCCTTTTACTAGGATCAGATTAAATGTGTGGAGGAAGAAACAGGGAGCTCCTTTGCCCCAATCTCCAGTTACCATCTCCCCTCTCCATGTATTCTTTCAATAACAAGTGAGAAATTCATTGATATCTACTGGCTGTAACTTTCTTATGTGCCCCTTCCCCAAAGCAGTGCAAGGCAGTCCCCCTAAATTATGAATATGATTCTGTAGAATAAAACTTTGCCACTTCAGGTCTCAAAATATTAGAAAAGATGGGTCCGATACAGTGGAAAGAATGTGGCCCAAGAGACTAGGGATGTTGGAAGAGAGTTGTATAGATTTTGAGTTTTTAATTCTGTTAACATCTGTTCAGAAGCATCTATTTTGCACAAATCAATTCAGTAATCCCAAGCGTTTAGAGACCTGGATGGGCATCTAAACTGTATCTTTTCAGACTGCTTTTTTTCTTTTTCTTTTAAAGAATATTGTGGTGGCAAACAGAGAAGATATTTGTACCTCTCTAATTATGTTCCCTCCCTGCCTCCCTCCATTTAAGATAAGTAATTGAAGCTTGGATTAAATTTCTGGAGGGGATTTACTTTTTAATTTCTTTGTAAACAGAAACACCTGAGCAGCCATAGTAACTCTCATCTGCCCCTTGTCCTCTGGCTGCCTTCTGCTGGATAAGCCCCTCCCTTTCTCAAATCACTGCCTCTAATCTACACAAAAATAATGACTGGGTTTAAGGGGATGAGAGGGAGTTGAGTAGATCTAACACATTCTCTCCTCTTTAAGGTTAGCAATCCTGGCCTGGTTTGATTAGAGAACATTGTGGAGTGGGTGGGCTAGAGAGTTCAAGGGACCCTTAAAGGTTGCTTGGCCACACCCGGGGGGGGGGGGGGGGTGAGGGGTGGGGGAGAGCTTTCTCCCCAAGGGATTAAGATCTGAGGATACCGAGGCACTCCTTTTAAAACAGTGTGTTGACTAAAGATGCTTATGAGCATCTTACCTTAAGACACTTATCTTATGAGCTAAATAAAATGAGGTCTGTTTGTATGTGTATGAGGAAACAAGACTTCAATTCTAATGGGATGCCTAGGCCCAGGGCCTAAAGTTAGTCTTTATCTAAGGTAACTCCCCCCAGCACAATCTTTCTTGACTGTTGCACAACTTCTCAGATTCCTCTCACCAGGAAAGTGGAGTAATAGTACCTAAGAGAATTGTTGTGAGCTAAAGAAATCTATCTGTGCGTATGTAAATGATTTCCATGTGTCCAGCTAAGTGCTATAAGGAAGCCTTAGTTATTAGTGGTTGGTTGCTTGGATGAAGGTGTTAACTGTAAATTACCCCCTCCCCAAGGGTCTTTGTCCTCTTTTTCTTTTAGTAATGGATCAAAAGTTGGGTAGAGAAGATTTAAGTACACTCTTTTTTGGTTTTTTCCTAAAGAATTTTATTGATTAATGAGTTGCTTCCAAGTCGTCATTTGTTTGCATTGGTAGAGATGGAAGTTAAAGGGCCTATATGGGGGAGGCAGCGGACAAAAGTACCTTAGAGGATTCCAGCAGCAATCCTCTGTGGCTCTGAAGGCCCGTGAAAGTCAGCCTTTGATGTTATTACCTGGACATGTCTATCCCTATTCTTCACGCGGTTTTCCCCTCTGGAGATTTCTGAAATTACCTAGAAAAAGAAAAAAAGTCCTCTGAACACTCAATGGACACAGGAGGTCTTAAAAGGGTGGAGAGAGTGGGTCACTGAGAAATTTCAGTCAGAAATTCGCCAGAGAGGAAAGGCCCAACGGGCAAATAGCCATAACGTGAGCACAATGCTGGATCAGTGGATTGAGGCCTCCTCTTGGTCCCCGTACACTTAAGCTGAAACAGGGGAAGATGGAAGGAAGACCTCCACCCTTCGCTTTGTGTCAGGCTCAGGTTCCAGCAGACAAACTGGTATCACTCCAGTTTGGGATAGGGAGGGTGCGGGTCTGTGATCTTCTGCACCCTGTATGGCGAGGGCAGCTTACGGATGGACTGTTGTGCGGGTGGGCAAAACTAGAGGTGGCTTTCCCTCCAGGACCCCTCAAGGGACCTCCGCGCCACCCCTCGGTTCTCTTTTTCTCCCTCCCCCTCAGGATCTACACGGGCTGCGACATGGACCGCCTGACCCCCTCGCCCAACGACTCCCCGCGCTCGCAGATCGTGCCCGGAGCCCGCTACGCCATGGCCGGCTCTTTTCTGCAAGACCAGTTCGTGAGCAACTACGCCAAGGCCCGCTTCCACCCGGGCGCCGGCGCGGGCCCCGGCCCGGGGACGGACCGCAGCGTGCCGCACACCAACGGGCTGCTGTCCCCGCAGCAAGCCGAGGACCCGGGCGCGCCGTCGCCGCAGCGCTGGTTCGTGACGCCGGCCAACAACCGGCTGGACTTCGCCGCCTCGGCCTACGACACGGCCACGGACTTCGCGGGCAACGCGGCCACGCTGCTGTCGTACGCGGCCGCCGGCGTGAAGGCGCTGCCGCTGCAGGCCGCCGGCTGCACGGGCCGCCCGCTCGGCTACTACGCCGACCCTTCGGGCTGGGGCGCGCGCAGCCCCCCGCAGTACTGCGGCGCCAAGTCGGGCTCCGTGCTGCCCTGCTGGCCCAACAGCGCCGCGGCCGCCGCGCGCATGGCCGGAGCCAACCCGTACCTGGGCGAGGAGGCCGAGGGCCTGGCGGCCGAGCGCTCGCCCCTGGCGCCCGCCGCCGCCGCAGACGACGCCAAGCCCAAGGACCTGTCCGACTCCAGCTGGATCGAGACGCCCTCCTCCATCAAGTCCATCGACTCGAGCGACTCGGGCATTTACGAGCAGGCCAAGCGGAGGAGGATCTCGCCCGCCGACACGCCGGTGTCCGAGAGCTCGTCCCCGCTCAAGAGCGAGGTGCTGGCCCAGCGGGACTGCGAGAAGAACTGCGCCAAGGACATAGGCGGCTACTACGGCTTCTACTCGCACAGCTAGGCCGCCCGGGCCGCCCGCCTGCCCGCCCGCGCCCTCCCCGGCCCCTCTGCTCGGCCCCACGTCCTCCTCCCCAGGCCCGCTCTTGCGCGCACTCGCTCTTTCACTTGACCCTCGATGACCGTCTGCGGGGGATAAGTGCAGGTCTCCCATTATGATTTTTTTTTTTAAACTCTTTTTCTTTCTCTCTGCACAGCCATCTCGCAGTTAGCGCACCGACCTTGAACCTGGCTGTGAACCTTGTGGTTTTCCAACTTTTCTTCTGTGAAGTTATGATCCTCCCGCCTTTTATTCTCCCCATCCCCCCCACCTTCTTCTTCTTTCTCTTGGAATGGAACTCTTCAACTTTAGGAGACCTGGGCAGCCCTGTCAGGCAGCAGCGATCCCGACCCGCCTTGTCTTGGCCTCCCTATTAACCATATAGGATGTTGATTCTAGAACCTGCACCCACCCAGCGCGTCCTTTCTTATACCCGAGTGGATGGATGGATGGATGGATGGATGGATGGATGGATGGATGGTAGGGATGTTCATAATTTTAGTGGAACAAAGCCTGTGAAATGATTGTATATAGTGTTAATTTATTGTAACGAATGGTTAGTTTTTATTCTTATTGTCAAGGCACAAAACCAGTTCATGCTTAACATTTTATCCCCTCCTCCTTCCTTTTCTTTTTCTCCTTTCATTCCTTCTTTCTCTCCCCAACACTTCTTTGTTTTCCTGTGACATATTAAAGATATTCTAAGAGGCTCTGGAAACATGAAACACTCCATAATGATGGCGCTCTCACTTCTCAGTTCATTGCATGATATAACCACTCTGTGCCCCAGTGCACACAAAATAGCTAAGGAGAATCCACCCGAACACCTGTAAAAGCTAGTTGTCTGTCCCCAGGCAAGTCGATTAAGTGGCATGATGCCTGCAAAGCAGAGTTAACTGAAGTTGTTTGTTTCCCCCCTTTCTGTCTGAATGGAATAGCTCCACATCAGCAATATTATTTTGCCTTATTTGTTTTTCCCCAAAGTGCCAAATCCATTACTGGTCTGTGCAGGTGCCAAATATGCTGACAAACTGTTTCTGAATATCTTTTCAGTTCCCCACTTCACCTTTATATGCTGTAAATCTTTGTAATGAATAATCTAATGATATAGATGACTGAATTGTTGGTAACTATAGTGTAGTCTAGTGAAGATGAATTGTGTGAGTTGTATATTTTACTGCATTTTAGTTTTGAAAACGATTCCCCCCACCACTTAGAGACAGCCGAAACTTGACTTTCTTGGGAAAACACTAGCATTATTGCAAGTAAGACTGATTAACCCCAAGTCTTGTTATATTTGGTAAGGAGCATTAATCCCCCTGGAAATAGATTAGTAGGATTTCTAATGTTGTGTAGCAAACTTATACTTTTTTTGTACTTTAAAAATCAATGTGAAATATGCATCATACACAATATTCAATCTAGATTCCAGTCCATGGGGGGATTTTTTTTCCTAATAGGAATTCAGGGTCTAAACGTGTGTATACATTGGCTCTTCTGTAAATCAAATGTTGTGATTTTTATATTTGTTTTGTTTTGTCTGTGAACTGAATAATTTATACAAGTACACACTCCACTGAGAATCGTTTTGTTTTCTGCTCGTTTGTATCGTCTGTGTATAACAAGTAAAATAAACCTGGTAAAACACTAACCATGGTGTTTGAGAGCAGTTTACAGATGCAAATGATTTTTATAGGTTATGGGTTTGAAGTCTTAAGCAAGACTGGCCCCTTCCCTCTGCTCTGGGAGTTCAATAGTCGCCACCTCCTACACCTCCTGAGTTTTGTTTTGTAGCACTGCTAAGGATTATTTCTTTCTTATTTACAATTATTTAATGCTCTATAGTGTAGTTCTACTGCTGAATTATTTTTTTCTAGGAAAATATATGCACCATTTTTCGCTTAGCTCTGATTCTCCGAAGTTGGAGTGACAGGAAAAGGAGGGTCTTTAGATGAGTTTAGAATAGCTTTAAATTTCACACAGCAATCTGTGAGGCTTTAGGTGAGAGCAGGGTGCAATGTAAACCGAGTCAAGGCAAACTGTTGACTGCAGGTGCTGAGAAATTTGGTTTTTCAAAGAGGCCTTGGAGGTGACTGGCGAAATCTTTATACATGCAAATGCCCGAAGGGCCTACCTCTCTAGAGAGGGCGGTTTTAGGTTTTGTTCTGGGCGGGGTGGAGAAAGACCCAAAGAACCTAACCTTGGAAGAGTGGCTTTTAAGGACTGAGTTAAAAACTTGCTTTGCAGAGGGCCTGGGGAGTGATGAGTGATGCCTGGGGTCGTCTACACTGTTTCTTCTATATTGGAATCCTTGCCGTACTTTTACCCAGGCCAGGTCCCCACCCTTGAGAACAAATGGCGACGAGGAATTTCATGCGCAAGTTTGCGATTATGTTTTACCTCTTAGAAGCGACTTCTGTACTTTTGTCTCCAAAGACAGGGTGACTCCGGGAAGGGGCAGGAAATGGTTCAACCTTCTCCTTTAGTCTGAGTTGGCCTGGGGTGACAGAACTAAGTTTATCAGCACTCAGAATTTGTCCTGTGTCCCTTTGTGGTGTGACAGTTGTAAAGCGGCTTCAAAATTGCAATTACAATGAAAAGTCGAGGGGGAGATTGCACTGATTTGCCTTCCCTGGATAATCCCGCCGCTAGACGGCGTTCGGTGGAGTCTTGCGTGTCACAGAAAGAGAGAGAGAAAAAACCCGATGACTGATTTTCTTTTGTGTTTCCTTTCCCCTCTCGTCACCTGCGAAGTAAAGACGACGACAAAAAGTACAAACACGGTGTGTGTGTTGGGCGAGGAGTGGAGCAGTGTGTTCCCGTGACCACGCACCCACCCGGGGGCTGCGCTCTGAGCTCGCCCGGCCTGCCCGGGGCCCAGCAGCAGCACGTGCAGCCCCGGGGCCTCATGGAGCGCTTGCTCGCTCGCTGGGTCGCGGGGGGGCCAGGGCTTCGGGGCGCGTGCACGCCCGGACCCGAGGCCGGTTCGCGGGAGCGCGCCGCCCGCCGCCTCCCAGGCCGGGTCCAGGGGAGCCCGGGGCAGAGTGGTGTCAAGCGCGCGAGCAAGCGAAGCCCTCAGACTCCGAGGAGAGATTCCCCAGGAGCGGAGAGCCTCGTGCGGAAAGACGCGCTTTAGCTGCTCTTAGCAAGCTTCACAAACATTGGGGAGGTCGTTTCCCTCGCAGCTCCGCCATCTGCTGTGTGGACTGAGTCAGCGTGAGGTAAATTTGCAGCCACGCGCTCCTCTCCTCGGAGGCTGTGTGCTTTCCGGTCCCCTGACAGCACGATCGCCTCTCCTGGGTAGAGAAGCCAGGGTGTCGAGGGAGCGGACAGGGCCCCGCCGCTGGGCGGAGGAGCTGGCCCTGGGACGTCCTGGGGGCGTCCGAGTTCACCGCCCAGGCCGCCCCCAGTGGGGACCCAGGGGCGCGGCGAGCTGTACACTCAGTCCCCTCGGTTTCTGAAGGCGTGTTTCCCCAGGAAGGAAGGGAGGAAAGAGGAGAGAGAGCGCGCCACACCCGGCTCCCTTCGCCCGCTTCCCGCGCGCCCGTGGCCTCTCGTGCCATCTTGCTGCTCTCCATCCTCTTTGCCCCGTGCAGGCCGTCGAGTGCTGCTGCTGCTGCTGCTGCTGCTGCTGCTGCTGCTGCTGCTGCTGCTGCTGCTGCTGCTGCTGGGCCCGAGGGGTGCAGCAGCCATGAGGCCTAAGGCGCCCGGTGTGGGCAGATGCCTTCCCGAGGCTGCCAGTGCGGCAGACCCAGGGTCTACCCAGGCTGGCTCACGTGGGGCCCAGGCCTCAGGCCTAAGTGAGGCCTGGTGCGAGCCTCTCAGCCTGGGCCTCCATTGCAGGGCAGTGGGAGAGATGGCAGAGGGCAGGCCTGGGGTCCCCTTGCAGGGCCCAGCTTTCTGAGTCTTACCCTAAGGCTTTGCTGCAGGCTGCTGCAAAGGCAGGCCTCAGTCAGCACTCAGCAGCCTTCAGGATAGCTCACAGCATTTTATTTATGGATCAAGTATCAGTGGGAACTTAATGACCCATTTATTTCATAAAATTATATTGTTCCTGACTTTTAACGCTGAAATAATGGGAGCTGTTAGCAATTAGGAACTTAGGGCCTTTGGAGAAGTTACTATCCTTCTATCCGGAAACGTATTTTCTTATAAATCCAACTGTTTATAGTTCTTTTGTGACTCACCTTTTTGGGGGTGATACTATTTATCCTTTCAGGACTGAAGTTTCAAGTATTTGATTTGCTGTTTAGGATACAGGCTAGGAACAAAGCTTTATTCAATGTAGGCCAACTACATTCTTAGAGAGTTTAAGACGAAGTGATAGTCAAACAGTGTATGTTCATAAACGATTTTGCACAGACATTCAGCTTGGTCTCTAGAGCAGCCCCTTGTTTTCGTGTGTCTGAGTAATCAGTCACAGGTGTTTTGGGCAAGGGATTAAAAAAAATAAAAGTAGAACCTATAATCCCATGTTAAAACAACTGTGCCTAGATTCCCTCGAAAGAAACAGCAACCATAGTTGCAAAGCACACTCAACTCAATTTTTGAAATATTTAATTTAGTATGGCAGCAACTGTGTAGCTAATTTGAATATCTGAATGGCTAATATTGTAGCCTAATATGAAATACGTGTTTTTAAAGGTGGTTGAGACCTTTTAAGCACTTCAAATCTTTGTGAATTACCGAAGTCATTGAAGTTAGATTTTTCTTTTCCCAGATCTTCTGAGAAGACAGACAAAACAGGCAAGAGTGTAGCCATGGCATTTTCTTAGTTCGGATCAATGGTTTTGGGAGTTGTGTGTCTTTTGTTTTCCCTCTTCGGCTTGTGTATTAGGTTGTCACACTTAGAAATATTTTCACTTGAAAGAAACCCCCACTGCTTTCACAATGAAGTAAACTTGATGGTGTACAAGTCCCTGGTCTCATCTGAGCTGATTACATCTGCCTTGCGTGTATTTTACACCCACAGTATGGTTTGCAGTGGTGTCCAAGGCATGGCGTGAAAAATTTGATTTGAATAGTTCCATTAATCTAATGGGGGGGCATAGCTTAATAGACCTTCACTTGATAGCTCCCCTTCTTACTATGCTAACTCTGAAATAAATATATAATCTAGTATTGGGAACATGGCATTTAAAAGACCCTTGCTGGTAATATTTAATTTAATAAATATACTAACTGTGACATTATTAGTACAATGAAGCTGCGCCACAAGCTGGCTCTTCCCAGTTGTTTGACCTATTACTTGTCACTAGAATCCCTATAAACGTACCATGCCATTTCTACTTCATTTTTGTTTTAAGATTGTTTTGTATTTCAGGTCTTTAAAAACATTTGCATGATAGAGCTTCCTTGTACTATATACAGAGAAGCAGTTGTACTTTGTATCACGGTACACTTTTTCTGTGAGGAGACTGACGGCAAACAGTATGGAAAGGCATCTCTAAAGAGATGCTTCTGATTGTTTTAGCCAGCATAGTTAATTAGGGGAAAAAAGTACAGAGTTAAGTTTCAAGTTGGGTGTGTAGTTTGATGGTTAGATACTAAGTTTCAAAAAAATGGCAAATTAATTAAACTTCCTGGTTGGAAAACAAAATAAATCTGCCTTATATCAGATTTATTATTTATATTAGGTTAATTTAGGTTTAGGTTTAGTGTACTTTTTCTGCTAGAAAAAGTGTACTGTATGGGTGGAAGGATCTTATCATTCAGGTGTCTGAAAAAATAAAATAGCCAACTGTGTTGTTCTAAAACTACGGGGCCTCCCTAATACACATCTGAACTTTCAGGATGTATTTGTCATTTATTTTGCCATCCCTACCACGAAAGAAAGGCATTTCCAATCTTAGAAAAATTCAGAAGCAATTTTTTTGGTTCTCAGTTAATTCAGTTTCATCTTAAAAGTTCAAATTTAGCAAAGCACATGTTCCCTTGTTCATGCCAAGTGTGATAGAAACTAGTCGGAAAATAAAACCATCGCAAACAAGTAGAACACTGCACTCCACTGCACACTGTAGAGGCCACATCACTTGTGAGCACATGAAAATCTGCCTTTGGAAGTTTTTAGAGAACCCCATTATCTCAGATATGAGTTGCGCTTTTTAAATAGCTTCTTTCTTTATGATAAGTACAAACATGAACATTCAGACATTTGCAATCTCCTATCAACAAAACGTTATTCTTTCTATACAGTTCCAGAAGGCTATGCACAGGAGATAATATTTTCTTGCTTGTATCTACATTATGAATTAGTGAAGTCACCTATCCCTCTTTGTAATGTAGTCAGTTATATGCTACTTTGTGGAATTCCAAATTTAATCTGTTTATAATGTGAATTTACTATATATATATACATATATATGATAGCTTAATATTTGTGAGCTTCAATGAATAAAATATACATGGCCTTAAGTTTAGGCCATTTGTGTGTAATTAGCACAATTGTTTTTTGAGAATGTTTAGTTATCATATATATTTCTGTTATTTCAAATGTCTTGCTCGATTGGTAATTTATGGGAGACAATGCAGTATTTCTAATTAGAGTGTTTCCAAAGTGGCTAGTATTTTTACAACTTCTTGTGGTTTTCAATAAAAATTATAAGTTTGGATATAGTCTTACCAAGGGATGGCAGTGCTTACTACTCAGAACCTTTCTTTTGAGAAAACAGAAACTATAAGAATTTATCCTTTCATCATTTACCTAACAATGAATGTGATACATTTTATTCGAATAAAATCTTTTTCTACCTCTGTCTTAATTTGCTTTTCCTAAACGACTACATTGTTAATAGTTGTTACAGCTCATTCACCTTTGGCACTCATTCTCTTAATTTGTGCTCACATTCTGCTTTGTTCCTGTGGAGAAAGTCAAAGAAACATACTGACTTCTTCCTCACCAAATGTGTCCTTCCCTCCTCCATCTCTGCTCTCTCTCTGACACTCTTTCTGCCCTTGCTGTGGCTCTTGCCAACAACTCTTTTTGGAACCTACTCTTTTTTTTTTTTTTTTTCTTTTGCTACCACCCTCAACCTGAATCTTTATAAACTCTATCCTGACTCATCAGTTTGCTTATTTAAGTTTAGAACTTTTACACTTTCCCTCAAAGCAATTTTAAAGTATGGGGGATAAATATTAGATGCACTGTGTCCTTTTCATCAAACCTCTCCTATCCTTAAAAATTATGCTTCTTCCTCTATATACTTGTATCAGTATATTCACTTTTCTATGATCTGGCCTCTGGTTTTATTTGTGAAAGGACTATCTAATATTTTTGTGTTTACTGGTTTTGGACTCTTTTTTTTATACAAAACCTCCTTAGCTATGTGAGCCACTGCGTTTATCCCTGATCTCTTCTGTACTTAAGATCAATGCTTTCTTTGATCTTTTTCAGTTCAGCTTCCTCATTTGGAAGGACACTACCACAGTTTTTCTTACATGTTCACCAGTGCACTTGTAATTGAAGGCAATGGCCTCGTTACCATATAGTCTTATTCTCTTAGCTATTTTAAGTCATAATTAGGCCTTTTGTGACTTGATATCATAGATTTTGTAACTCCTTTACTTTCTCTTGCTAGCTCTTCTGGCTTTGTTTGCTCTGCTTGCTTGCCCATTCATCCATCCATTCATTAAGAAAAGCTTCTAGAAAGTTTGCTTTCCAATGATTATGTCCTCATGTACATCTCTCGTAAGAAGCTGTGCTAGTCGTGTCCTGAGTGATGTGGAAAAGCTGTGAAAGGGTATCTGGTAGTGCTGTTCTTGTGGTTTTATTTAAACAGTCTTCCTATTCATTTTACAGTTTTGTTTAAGACAGTTGGATTGGTTGGTGCAAAGGGCTTCAGGAGGTTTCTAGGTTGAAATCTTATGCAGAATTCTTAACTTCCATTCTTGATGACCCTATGTTCCTTGGTTTCCAGGTGGTGGAAAAAGTGCCGGCTTTCATTTTTAAACTGTTACTCTATGCACATCTTCAACTCATTCTCTTCATCTACTTGATGGTTTTTCTTTTGGTCTGATATTTTAATTTCTACTCTACATTTTTCCTATTTAGCCTCCTTTGAAACTTCTGATATAAAGGTCACATTCTTTTTATTCTTAACTAAAGCTTAACATGATGAGGATTAAAATGGATTTTTTTAAAAGTTAATTTTTCTTTGTGCTAACTTAACCCCTCTAAGGCAGCAGTATACAGTATATGTATCACCCAAAAGGAAGAGATTTCATGACTATACAATTATACATACTATATATATATATTTTAAAATAAGCACATCATTATTAGTTCTTTTTTATATAGTCATAAAAAGGTGTATGTGTGTACACTAGCATGAAAAAAAATGTCAAGGCGAGTGAGGATTTTGTTACTACATGCATTTTTTTTTTAACCTTGGAAACTACTGTGCTGTTCTGTCAGAGCCTACAGCACACTTCAGCAGTCAACAATCTCTTATTTGTGAAATTAATTATTCCTCCAAATTATGGTCAGAACTCTTTAAATTTATTATTGCTTAATTTGCACACAGTTTAATCTCCATTTGAGCAAGAAACTGGTGAAAACTTAGCATGTTAAAGAAATATTTATGTAATATAACTGAAAATTTATAGTTGATGCCATGGAAATTTAGAATATACGTTACTTAAATTACTTTAAAAAATATAGAGTTCAAGGAAATTTGTCTCTTAGTTATAGAAACAGTGAACATACAGAAAGACATTTTATTGTTATTATTTGTTGTTTTGAGATAGTGTCTCATGTAGCTCTGGATGGCATGGAGTTCATGCTGTAGATCAGGCTAGTCTTGAACTCACAGAGATCTGCCTGCCTTCACTTCCCAAGTTCTCGGGGTTAGAGGTGTGCACCACCATGCCTAGCTAAAGAAAAGACACTTTATGATGATCGACACTGTTTTCATTTGTAAAATGAAATATTTCAAATGTATTTTAGCTGTAATAAATTGGTCTATTTGTGGATTTCTGACTTTATTTTTCTTACCAGACAGAGATTCTCTGCATAGCCATGGCTGTCCTGGAACTCGTTCTATAAATCAGGCAGGCCTAATCTACCTCCTAAGTGCTGAGATTAAAGGTGTGCACCACCACTGCTCAACAGTTTCTGACTTCTTAATGAATTTCAAATTCAATGTTATGAACTGGGATGGAGTTAATGCTAGAGAGTGGCTTTAAAGTTTTTAAAATTGAAACACTCAGGCAAAGTTTCCCTAAATTTACCTTGATATTTTAAAGTTACTTTCAATTTTATTAAAAAGAAAATTTTAGATATGACCTAGAAATTATATTTCATGATTCTCTTGGGCAGTGGTTTTACATTTGAAAAACAAAGCAATACTGTTAATTTGATCAGCCAAGCATATCCCCATTTTTCTCTTGTATCAGATCTTTATATATAATTTTTAATGTTTTTCTAGAATGATGGACCGTGTTAGAAAAATTAAGTGAATGACTTATTTAACAGTATACTTCAGTCCATGAAGACATAAAGGGTGATAGTATGTAATGATAGATTGTCTTTTCCATCGTTAGGATCTTTAACCTTTTAAAAATGGTTTTTAAGGATTTTGTTTTGACATAGGGGCCCAGGCTGGCCTGGAACTCACAGAGGTCTGCCTACTTCTGCTCCTGAGTTCTGGGGTGAACTGTGCCCTACATGCCCCAGGCCTTACCTATTCTTTATAGGCAATAGAAGGGTTAATTGCTTTGCTCTAACTTGTCAGTGGCAAATGTTATCTGTCTATTACAATCCCGTACTTAGGGACTATTATACTAGTAATTAGAAAGTAAAAATAACCAGATTGAATAGTGATCATTTACTCTGAACTCTTTCTCTCCATGTGATGTGATTATTGAATTCAGAGCCTCTCAGAAAGCTAAGTGCTCTGTCACAGAGATTTATTTCCCAGCCCTTAAAAATAACTTTAAAAAAATGACATATTTTGGATTTACTTATTAGTTTATGTGCATGGCTGTTGACTGCATGCATGTACATCATGTGAGTGCCTGGTGTCCTTGGAGCTCAGAAGAGGGATGTTGAATCTCTTGGGGCTGTGCTTACAGGGAATTGTGAACCACAGTGTGGATGCTGGGAATCAAACCCAGCTCTCCTGTGAGAGCAACAAGCACTTTTACACCGACACAGCTTTCCAGCCCCTAAGAACTATTTTCAAATAATTTTGCCCCCCCTGTTTTCCTTTTTTTAAAAACATCGTGTATCAGTTTGGACATCTTTTAGGAGCAGCAGTTTAGCTTCTTGAGAAAAGTGATCTAGAGTACAGTGTCTTCTCACTTTCTGTGTAGAAATATTTGTCCTCCTTCAGCTCTCTATGAGAAAACAGAATGGCAAGTGCTGCCTTTGGAGCCTCTAACCATCAGCTGTACAGTAGTGGCTTCTACCTGGAAAAACTGAAACCGGGGAGTGTTGTGGAGATGTTTTCTATTTGGAACCCGGTGTCACCCTCTATATAATAAATATGGCATTATTTAGAACACGCCTACTGTAGGGAACAAGTACAGAATTCTTAGGGTGGGAACTCCACTTAAGCAGCGCCTGCTGTAGAACAGATTTTAATGCAGCTATAGAGGGAGCACCTCTAAATATGTCAGGTAGAAAATTTCTTCTCATCAGTACAGGGCAGATGCAATCTGCCTACTTTCTCAGAAGGCTTCATAGTTCACAGCATGTTCCCAAGCCGTTTTCTTTTAATGGTCACATCCATTTGAGACCATCACCCAGAAAACAGAGCCAGTAACTTACATATCTGAGGAGTTAATTCAATACATTATTATGAAAATATCATAGAAACTTGCATTTTATATTTGTTCAAATTTAGAAAGCCCTAAAGTGTGAGGGATATTTGATATTATTTTTCCCTAGGAAAATGTTTGTATTATGTGTGTTTGTGTTTTGTATATTATTTATGTATGGGAGAATTATAATTATAGGATGAAATAAAACCTTTTTATTTGTTGAGAAATATAATGCAGATTATGAAGTTTTACTAGCTTTAGGACTTAAAATGTCTAAATGTAAAGGCTAAAAGGAAAGGCTTGGTTAAGTATGGGAGAGAGAGAGGGAGAGAGAGAGAGAGAGAGAGAGAGAGAGAGAGAGAGAGAGAGAGAGAGAGAGAGAGAGAGAGAGAGAGAGAGAATGTTTTTTCCAAGGACATGCTGTGTACCCCAAGATGGCCTTGAGCTCCCCACTCATTTGCATCTGGTTGCCAAATACTAGGATTACATGAGTGCATCACTGTAACTTGCTTGATTATTGCCATGCCCAACCTAGCTTCTGCACTGGTCACAGATCTGCAGCTTCTAGGATTTAAAAATAAGAAAATGGACAGGAAGAAAATTTAAAGTTATTGATCCTTATTTCTTAGATTCTTATTTCTACTACTGGCTTTTCTTAAATGCAGTATGTCATCTGTGCTGGAATTAAGTATTTATTAATGCTCAAGAAACTAGGCAGTCATGTGACCATGGCTTATTATAGCTCGCTCCTAAATTTAGAAGTGTTCCCAGATTGAAAAATGGTAAAAGGATTAGAGAACAAATGCACAGTTTTTAGTTTATTCTTATTTTTGGTTTTATTTTTTAAAACTTGATTTCATCATTCAAATCATGTTATACTGGTCCTTTAAAAATAATGTATGTTAGAATATTTTGAGACCCTTAGACTTTGTCTAAATTATACTTCTTTTGTTTGTTCACTTAGTATTATTCCTAGAAATTATATATAGTCAAGTTTTTATTACTGAGGCATTTCCCATTTTTTGAATTATCTGTATACATTGCTTCTCACTTGTTTCCATCTGCCAATCTTTTGATTATTTTATTTCTTAGTTTCACTTGTTAATAAAAAAAGGGAAATTATGGAAAAATGAAATCTGTTTATTAGTGAATACAATTTGGCAAGAGAGAAGATACAAATATTTCTAAAATAAAATCCTTGGACTAATGGGTTTTATTTATGCTTGCTCTTTTTGCAGTTTAAACTATAATTGAAAGGTTTTAGTTTGTTTTTGGCAAACCAAAAGCAACACTGTAATAGTTTCCTTAATGAGTATGTCTCACCAAGGTGTACTGTTTAATGTGCAGATACCTGAACCAGACCTCAGGATTTCTCTGCTATTATGCAAAGGCTTTGCTGGCTAGACTTAAAGCTAAATGTCCCTTACAGGTTACTCATTGAGGGAGGAGTAATAATGGGCAGCATTAAGCCATTGTTGTTTCCTCTTGCCTGCAGGTGATGGTGGTGGTGTGGTGCTCTACTGAGGTTTATTATAGCTGAGATGAACGCTCTTCTTCTCCTTGCACTGCTGGTATGTTCTCACAACTTAGAGAAATGAAAAGTAGCTTCTCTTTACAGAGCCATAAAAAACTGGAAATTCCCTGTTCAGTACAAATTGAAACAGCAAAAACTTCTCATGTAGGTTGGATTACTATTTAATTTAGTGAGCCTTTGCTGATTGCTATGACTGAGGCATGGGTAAGACATCTTGGAGACCTTAGGATGGATTGAAGGTATTGTTTTTTGTGGTTTCTGAAAACATTGTTCTACATGAAGAAAATGGTGAAGTGATGAGTTCTAGAAGAGCATAGGAGAAAACCCTTGGGAGCATAGGACCTGTATGACTATGTCCAGGTGAGGAAATCATGATGGCTTCGAATAGAATAGTCATAAATGAGGTGTGGAAGACGGAAAAGACAAAGTCTACTTAGGAAATCAGCAGTGAGAGGCTAGAAAGATGGCTCAGCAGTTAAAAGTACTGATTGCTCTTCGTTAGGACCTGGCTTCATTTCCCAACACCCACTTTGTGACTTACAACCTCTCATGACTCCCATTCCAGGGGATCAGATGCTCCCTCTGGCCTCCCTTGGCATAACACATACCCCTACATATAATAAATAAACATGAATGTTGATGCTTGGAAAACGGAATGTGTCAGGAGACCATAAGAAGGGTAAGATTAGAAAGGCGTGGGGACTCCCATACTCTCTCTTAGGATTAATAAGATCCTGGGTTCTATTCCAATACTGAAAAATGGAACTCTGATCAATAGAAATAACCGTGATTAAGCTGAGATGACTTTTAGTATTTACTCTAAGAAATTGTGTTATTATACAACTTACATTTTCTACTTGATATATTTAGGCTCTATTTCCAACCAGTACATACTGTTTCATTCCTTTTAGTAGCTTTACCATTAATGTTGTATGGACAAATCATACCTACCATAACTAGTTCATCATGTACTTGTAGTTATTGTTAGAGTTTTGCTACTGTGAAAACAATACTTTGTATATTTATCCACATTTTTCTTGGATTAGATATCAATAGGATAAGTTTCTAAAAGTGTGATTTCTAGTATATAGGCTATACAAATTTTTAGTTACTCTGTAAGGATATGAAGATTTTTGCTTCCACATTTTCCTATCAGCTCCAGTCTTGTCAGTCTTGACATAATTAAAATTTTTATAATATTGATAAATTTAGATATTGGCATCTAAAATTGGGAGGTATCTACTTACTAGGGAGCATA
This sequence comes from Cricetiscus sungorus, assembly GCA_030556225.1. Classification (NCBI taxonomy): domain Eukaryota; kingdom Metazoa; phylum Chordata; class Mammalia; order Rodentia; family Cricetidae; genus Cricetiscus; species Cricetiscus sungorus. Next base: position 3,488,423 of record JANBXA010000372.1, read on the forward strand.
TATCTGGGGATTTGTAATCTTGGGATGGGATAGCATAAGGAAAAACATGCAGGAATACTGTGAGATGCCTTTCTAGACTGTTAATTTTTTCTGAAGAATTTGGGGGGATTAGGGCCGAAGAGATTACTCAGCAATTGAGAGCATTTGTTGCTCTTTCTTGTAGAGGACCTAGGTTCAGTGCCCAATAGCCACATGGCAGCTCACAACTGTTTGCTACTCCAGTTTCAGGGGATCCTATGACCTCTTCTAGCTTCTATATGTACCAGGCACATTATAGAAAAAAAGAGTTTGAGAAGAATGCATATTATTTTCAGTTTAAAATGAACTAAAATTTGAAGGTAGCATATAGGAGCAATGTAATTTTTATTAATAAACTGAGCATTTATTATATTAGTATGGTTTATTATGAAAGCATTTTGCATATTTGGATATATGTATTCAAATGCTGAACTGGGCATGGAAGCACATGCCTTTCATCCCAGCACTTGGGAAGCAGAGGCAGATGGATTTCTGTGAGTTCAAGGCCAGCCTGATCCACAAAGTGAGTTCTAGGACAGCCAGGACTACAGAGTAAGACCTGTCTCAAAAAATTCAAAAGACTAGTTTTTTGAGTTCTTTGTATATTTTGGAGATCAGCCCTCTGTCAGATATAGGGTTGGTGAAGATCTTTTTCCAGTCTGTGGGCTGTTATTTGGTCTTGTCAACTGTGTCCTTTGCCTTACAGAAGCTTTTCAGTTTGAGGAGGTTCCATTTATTAATTGTTGATCTCAGTGCCTGTGCTATTATGTTCAGGAAGTGATCTCCTGTACCAATTCATTCAAGGGTACCTCCCATTTTCTCTTCTAAGAGGTTCAGTGGGGTTGGGTATATGTTGAGGTTTTTGATCATTTGGACTTGAGTTTTGTGTAAGACGTTAGACATGGGTCTATCTGCTGCAGTCTTCTATACACCATCATCTAGTTGTGCCAGCACCATTTGTTGAAGATTCTTTCCTTCTATTGTATATTTTTAGCTGTTTTGTCAAAAATTAGGTGTTCATAGGTGTGCAGGTTAATATCAGGATTTTCGATTTGATTCCATTGGTCTACATGTTTATTTTTTGTGCCAATATCAAGCTGTTTTCAGGATTATAACTCTATAGTAGAGCTTGAAGTCTGGGATGGTGATGCTTCCTAAAGTTTATTGTACAGGGTTGTTTTGGCTATCCTGGCAAGAAACTAGTCACCCAAACACCAAATAACCTTATTAAAAAGTGGGGTACAGAACTGAATAGAGAATTCTCAATAGAAGAATCCAAAATGGCTGAAAGACACTTAAGAAAGTGCTTAACATCCTTAGCCATCAGAGAAATGCAAATCAAAACAACTCTGAGATACCATCATACTCCTGTCAGAATGGCTAAAATTAGAAACACCAATGACAGCTTATGCTGGAGAGGATGTGGAGAAAGGGGAACACTCCTCCACTGCTGGTGGGAGTGCAAACTTGACAGCCATTTTGGAGATCAGTATGGCAGTTCCTCAGGAAAATGGGAATCAGTCTACCACAGGACCCAACAATCCCACTCTTAGGCATATGCCCAAATGATCCACATCCATGCAACAAAGACATCTGTTCAACTATGTTCATAGCATCATTGTTTGTAATAGCAAGAACCTTTCAACTGAAAAATGGATAAAGAAGACATGGCACATTTACACAATGGAATACTACTCAGCAGAAAACACACACACACACACACACACACACACACACACACACACACACACACACACTGGAATCTTGAAATTGAAGGCAAATGGATGGACCTTGTAGTAACCATCCTGAGTGAGGTAACCCAGTCACAAAAAGAGGAACATGGTGTGTACTCATATATGGATTTTAGACATAGAGCAAAGGATCACCAGCCTATAATTCATACTGCTAGAGAAACTAGGATACAAGGAGGAACCTAAGAGATTCATACAAAGTCCCTCACAGAAGGGAAAGGAACAAGATCTCCTGAGCATATTGGGAGTTGGGGGGAGGCAGTGAGTGGAGAGGGAGTTAGGAGAAAGAGAAGGGGAGGAGAGAACATGTGGGACTTGGAAGATTGAGTCTGGGAACGAATAGATGAGAACAACAACAACAAAAATCATAATAGACCTACAAGGATGAACCCAACTAACAATCTGAGCAATAGTGCAAAGGCTACCTTAAATACCCTTTCCTGATAATGAGATTGATAACTAACTTATATGTCATCAGAGAGCCCTCATCTAGTAGCTGATGGAAACAGAAGCAGACACGCACAGCTAAACAATTAGCCAAACTCCTGGAATTGCAGATAGGGAGGAATGATAAGAAAATGGGGTCAAGACCAGGGTGGAGAAACCCACAGAGACAGCTGACCCAAACAAGGGGGAGCTCATCGATCCCCAGACTGATAGCTGGGAAACCAACATTGGACCCATTCAGACCCCCTGAACGTGGGTCTCAGTTAGAATGCCTGGGCAGTCTAAGGGACCTCTTACAGGATGTATTCCTGGTGCAAGAAAGGACTTTGGGAGCACATTCCTCATGGAGAGATACTCCCTTAGCCTACAGGCTGGAGGGAGGGCCTAGTCCCTACTCCAAATGAATTGACAGATTTTGATGATCCCTCCTGGAAGGCATCACCTCCCTGTGGAGTGTGTGTGTGTGTGTGTGTGTGTGTGTGTGTGTGTGTGGTGGGTTGGGAGGGGGTGGGGGGCTTTGGGAGGAAGGGAGGGAGAGGGAACTGGGTTAGATATGTAAAATAAGAAAAAAATAATAAATATATATTAAAAAATCCATAAGACAAACCAAAACCAAACCAAAACTAAGATAAAAAACCCAAATGCTATTATATTATCTAACAGGCTATTAGAGATATACAATATTTTTTCACTGTTTAGTCATACTACCAATGTATAAGAAAAAGGTTTGGCAAATCATGTATTCAAATTTTTGATAGAATTATAATATACTAATCAAAAGCATTGTATAGTTGAGACATCTCTGTCCTTTCAGTTTGTAAGCAAACTATTATATTGCCATGAATAACATAATTATAACTTGTTAATTACATATTTTGTTTTTATTTTTGTGAGATAGTTTCTTGCTACATAGCCCAGGACTAGCTTTGATCTTGCAGTTCCCTTGCCTTGGCTTTTTGAATGCTAGGTTTCTAGGCGTGTATCTCTATACCTACTCACTTTTTGCTTTTTATAAAAATATTACATTTTAAACTTTAAGATATCAGTTACTTTCTGTTACTACATGCTGTATGATTTAAGTAGCTGGTGAACAGAGATTTAGAAGGTACATTAAGCAGTAAAGAGGCATTAGTAAAATGATCATTTGTGTGTGTGTGTGTGTGTGTGTGTGTGTGTGTGTGTGTGTGTGTGTGTGTATCATTCCAATGAAGAGAGGACTCTTCAGACTTGGGAAATTTTTCACAGTTACTACTTCAGAATGCACTGGTGTGCAGATATGAAATAAGTATTAACCTATTCTGTGGAAGCTAGGGCAAGACCCTGGTTTTCTGTTTACTGAACTTCTCCCTCTGTTTTTCCAATGACTCCTTATATTGGTCCACGTATAACATGTGTACTACTTGGAGTATAGTACAGAAACATATTCTTCAGGTGTCTGCCTTAGCAGGTACCAGTTGAAAACCTCTGTACTGCCTAATGAATCAATCCATGTTATGTTTTATCCTAGGAAGGTTGTAAGGTCTAAATTTATTGTTCAAAATTCAAAAGATGCCACGTTTTCCTTTCCAGGGGTGTTGCTGAAGAGTACTTTGTCTATGAAAAAAAAAATGGAGATAGGGTCTTAAATACCACATTGGCCTTAAGCTTGGTAGGTAGCCAGAGCTGGTCTTCAACTGTTGATCCTTCTGCCTCTGCCTCCCAAGTTCTGGGAGCAGAGCCATTGTGTGTGCCATTGTGCCTGGCTTCTATCGGTGAAAAAAAATATGTGACTTCAAAGAAATTTTACATTTGCTTCTAGCTTCTAGCTTTGGGCTCTGCTACTGACTTTTAGGTTTTCCTGAACCAAAATATTCATTCTGATAGAAGAGATAGATGGTGATTCCAAGATGTTAGTCTGTTTTTATGATACCATTCTTTTATAGTCATGCTGCTGATTAGATCTGCCCACTAAGGAATGACATGTGACAAATGACTAATACCACTGATGCTAGTTTTATGCATTAAATATTACTTTTGAGGGGCTGGGGAGATGGCTCAGTGGTTAAGAGTGCTGGCTGCTCTTCCAGAGGAAGGGAGTACCCATTAGCAACTATATCAGGTTACTCACAAATGCCTGGGACTCCAGCTCCAGCTTCCTTTGGCTTTTGTAGGCATCTACTCACATGTGGCAGGCAGGCAGGCATGTGTGCGGGTGCGCATACACACACACACACACACACACACACACACACACACGTCATTAAGCTGATAGTTTCCTTCTTTTTTCTTTTCTTTCCTTTCTTTCCCTTCCTTCCTTCCTTCCTTCCTTCCTTCCTTCCTTCCTTCCTTCCTTCCTTTCTTTCTTTCTTTCTTTCTTTCTTTCTTTCTTTCTTTCTTTCTTTCTTTCTTTCTTTCTTTTATTGAGACAGGGTCTTTTCATGTAGCCTTGGCTGATCTGTAACTCAGAGATTATGCCTGCCTCTGCACCCTCATTATAGGACTATAGGATGGCCACCAGGCTGTGCTCCAAATAATTTTATAATTCAGATTCTCACAAAGGTATTATTAACTCTTATTATTATAATTATATGATTATAATTAGACAAAAGTTTATTTTTTGTTTTTAGGGATTTTCATGATTTAATATTAATTCTGATAAGGAGCATATGAATTTCCTGACCATTTAAATAAATTTTTCTTAAAGAAAATATTTATGAGATGCTAATAAACTATTAAGTGAACAAATAATACAATGTGGCAATTTTTACACCCTTCCTGCGGTGTGTAAAATTTTAATACAAACTTGGTGTATACATGATAACAATTTACATGTTTATTTTACCATCTGGTAAATGTGTAAATGATATTTTGAGAAGAACATTTCATATTCACTTTGACAACTTATTCTTGACAATATGTGCCTTATCTTACATATCGACTGGAAAGATCTTGGAAATTTTTTAAAAGAATCCTGGAAAAAAGATTCATGTGCTTGTTTGTTTGTTTAAAAAACATTAGGAGAATAAAGATTTAGTTTTTAGTACCAAGCTGGGGAATTGTTTGCTGACATCTTGCTGTACAGAGTAGAATAATCAGAATATTTCCAAATATTATATCACATACATCAAACAAAATTTTGTACCAATTCTAAAGTCCACATAGGTAGCAATAATAGCATTTTGTGTGTTATTGTATAATAGTATGACATTTTTTTAGAGTGTTTAGCTTGCTATCACTTGTGTCTAAATATGGGAGGATCATGCTTTTTCGATGTGTCGAAATGAACCTCAAGTGGATAGCTTTTATCAAATACTTTAATAGCTTTCATGATTCTGTGGCCTTCTGCCTTTTTACTTTCATTCCTTTTGTTTACTGGTCTCATTGAAATAAATCTCAGGGATTTACACAAAACAAGCAAACATAATTTCCTATTTAGTTTTGTCATAATGCATTATTTCTTAACTGGTAGTAATAAGAGAACTTTGTGAAATTTTAAGGACTACCTCTATGTAATAATTATATGTTAATTACCATCTGCCTATCTGTAATGAAGGGTTTTGATAAGAAAATTGTAAATGTTGGCTTTAAGAAATTAATTCTTCACCACAAAATCTTTACAATGAAAGCAAAATGCAGCTCAAAACTATATTTTTATATAGTAAATTTAGAGATTAGAATACAAGGGCATCAAGAATTTTTTACATCAAGAATATTTTTAAGTGAATTGTTCATCAGTTATTTTCTAATTCCAAATAGCCATTCAAATTCCTCAGTTTAGTTTTCTTTATCATTTTTCTCTTCATAAAACCTCTGCCTCAATGTTATGATCATGTGACATAACTCTAAGACATATTATCTGGGCACATCGTTCTCTACAGCTATGATTTGAATGACATTATTACTGATACTTTACAAAGCTGGATTGCCTACTTTTCTCTAACAACCATGAGTGATGAGCAGCAGCTTCTTTTTCCAGTTGAGGCACAAACGTTCAAACTGAGCAAACTTTCCTATAGTTAACAGCTGGGGAGTGAAAAGTAGAATTTTTTTTCTTCAGATCTACATTCTCTGATACCATACCCTTTTCATGAAGCTTCTGTCTAAATTTTAGTGTAGAGGGAGAACTGCGTGTGTGTATCTAGAAATGGTCCTGACATATAGATCAGGCTGGCCTTGAATCATGAGCCTTCTGTCTCAGTCTTTTAAATAGTGGAGTTACATTATAGGCTTGCATCACTGTGCCCACCTGGGATCTGCTCTGATTGAAATGTTTTAAAGTTCAGTAAAGAGTCATTTTGTCTTGGAAGGGATAAGGCTGCCAGATATAGGCATATGCTGGGGTAGAGGAGGAAGAAGTGAAGATGACCTTTTAGAATTTGCATAGCACTCTGAATTTTCTAAAATCTGACTCTTTGAACTGTTATTGTTATACATTCAAATCTTAGCTTATGCCAATTTCATAAAGAAACAGTAAGTAGTAGATGGGCCAGGGTTTGAATTTAGGAAGTCTGCTTTTAAAATGATGACTGTCAGTAGCAGTTATATAAAGATAAATGACACAGAGGCTGGAGAGAGGGCTCAGTGTTTAAAACCCTTGCTGCTCCTACAGAACCCTAAGGTTTCATTCCCAGCACCCACATGATGGGTTACAACAATTTGTGACTCCTGATTTGTAGTATTCAACACCCTTCTCCTCTAGCCTCCACGGGCACCAGTCATGCATGTGGTGCACAGACATACATGCAGGCATGTGGGCAAAACTACTCCAGTTTTTTCCTTCATTCTGATCTCCTTGGATTATAATTACAAAAATCAGAATGAAGGAAAAAAAGGAATCAAATTGGAATTAAGAACTTAAGGGAAAAATAAATCCCTAGTAGGTTTTCAGTGTATAGGTTTAATTCATTTAGTGATGTTAAGCAAAAAAAGAAAAAAAAAAGATTCTTTGCTTTTAACTCTAATAAAGAAACAAGAGTTTCTCTGGGTGTGACTGTGCATACACGCCTTTCATCCCAGTCCCGGGAGGCAGAACCAGGCAAATCTCTGTGATTTTGAGGTTAGTCTGGTCTACATAGAGAGTTCCAGGCCTGGCAGGGTACGTGAGGTCCGGTCTAAAAAATTTTACTTCAGGTATATAATATTCATTATTTTTCCAAATGGAATAATAGGAAAGTATTTTGTTTGTAGGTCTGCCAGCTTTCCTCCTGATTAGGTTCTGTCATTTTCAGCAGGTGGAACTGCTTCAGAGTTTAAAGCCACTTATGTGGTGTGTTTTTATTTTCTAATAATGAATTGAGATGGTTTCACCTTTGTTCAGGATTATCAGTATCTCAATATTTTTGTCAGAAGGTTTTGTTTGTATCACAGAAAAAACTGTATCTAGTAAAATGGTTATGTGAATGAGAAAAAGTCACTTTTACCAATAGCATAGTACATTCAAAATAATGAAACTTTGTAGAGAACACCTGGTAGACCCAGGCATTAGGTGTGCAAGCTTGAGTTCTAGTGTGTGTGTGCATGAGGCAGTGAGGTAGGAGGGCAGGACATAGGAGGTTTTTATTTAAAATTGAACCTCTACTCTAGGTGCTGTATCTTATAACCAGACATAAAATGTAAATCCGCTCTTCATTTTCTTAGGGAGCAGAAAGATAAATAGGACCTGTAAAAAAGAATAGTAGAATTATTTACGTAAAAATGTGAATTGAAAAACATTTGTTTTGGGGTTAGGATGTAATTCAGTAGTAGAAGTATTTCCTAGCGTGCATTGTTTTAGCTAGTATTCAATTTCCGGCACTACAGAAATTTAAGAGCCACAGCATAACAGAGTTGTGTGTTTTTATGAATGGGCCTTTTATTTTGTTGTCTCAGTTTGCAAATGAGGAGAATATAAAAGGGAGTTAAGGCTTTTCTATGCTAATAATTATTTTATTACATTTTTAAAAATAAAATTCAAAATTCAAATTTCAAAATTTTTGAAGAATTATTTTATTTTATTTGCATGGGTGTTTTGCCTGCATGTATGTCTGTGCACCAAGTGTGTCTGCTAGAACAGAGCATCAGATTCCCTGTAACTGTTATTACAGCCTGTTGTGAAATACCAAGTGTGCCCTGGGAATTGAACCCTGGTCTTCTGGAAGAGCAGCTTGTGATCTTTGATCGTAACCACTCTAGCCCTTAATAATTATTTTAGAGAATTTATTTTATACCTTATTGTAGAAAAATTTACTGAGCCTATTTATGAGATAAAATCTTTAGGGCTTATTTCTCTGTTTGTGGTGATAAAAAATGCCTTTCTTTCTTTCTTTTTTTCTTTCTTTCTTTCTTTCTTTCTTTCTTTCTTTCTTTCTTTCTTTCTTTTTCTTTTAAAGAAAAACACTGCTCCCTCTCTTTCTAGCATCAGCATCTGTGTGGGTAAGCTGTGGTTTGCAATTCACTGGAGGCCCCTGGAGGCCCAGTGATAACTATTTTTGCTGCCCTGGCCTTTCCCAAACTATGCCTTTGTTTTCTAGATGGTCTCTTGTCTCTATTCCTTTCTGAGTAAACCAAAGTCAAGCCACCAGCTAAACAATAACCACCATCACCATCAAAACAGATAACCAGACTAAACCAGTAATCTTCGGAGAAGAAGATAAGGCATTCACGATCTCTGGATCTTTGCTCCAGATAATTCTAACCGTTAGTCAGTGCTGAGGTTAGAAGAAGAGACTTGGAGCCATCTGGTACCTCTGAACTCATATTCCATAGATAGTTTATTCATAGGGATAGTATTGCTAGTAACCCATCAAGAAGAGGCTACCAAAATGTATCTCCCAAAAGACTGTAGGATTTGTTTCACTCTCGTTTATAATATCTTAGTAGCTATCAGTAAGGAAACAATATATCGGATTTATATGTCTTCTTTCCCAAGAACCTGCATTGTTAGGTCGCTCACTATTTGATATTTAAAGTGCCCTTACTTAGTCTATTTCTCCTTAGTGTTCACAAAAATTTTGGTGTATCTTGCAATAGGAATTGATGCTGATTTTAATAACATCTTGCCCATTATTGAAGTACCAGCATAGAAAATAAAACCCACCTTTTCTCCTTTTAGTTAAATCAATAATTAATAGCCAGAGCTTGATAAAATCTAGTCACAAGCTCTGGCATGTAGATTAGGTGTTATCTGAAACTTGCACTGACTAATCGATTCTTTTAAAGATCTTACACTGAATTGCACCATAGTGGATCAAATACTTTTAATTAACTCAAATGAAAGCAGTATCCAGCACCTACCTCTGGCTTCAGAAATTGTTTTGCTGTTTGGTTGAACTAAAATTGGTCAGATGATTTGATAGAAGCTGTTCAAACTGGTTTTTAAGAAATTAGGATAGTTTGAGGAGTCCATATTACTTTTGATTAAGTAAAATTTCTACTAAAACTAATTTTGTTTTGGAGAAAACAAAATGTAGCACTGATAGTAATTTTTGGCTTTGTAAATAACTTAGTATTGACTATAATGATGCATGCTGTGTTCTTATCATAGTGAGATTTGAGGAAGAAAGACCCTACTGTACATGAAATATTACTGAGTCTTCAGTAATTTTTGTTGAAGTATTTCATTTTTTAAATTGTATGCTAGTGTTTTACGTGCATGCCTGTCTGTGTTCTGTGTGCTGGGTGCCCACAGAGGCTAGAGGAAGGCATGAGATCCCTGAGACGAGTTACAGATTGTTGTAAGCTGCCCTTTCAGCATTGGGCATTGAAGCCAGTCTCTCGGGAAGAGCAGCTAAATGCTCTTAGCCAGTGAGCCATATCCCTAACTTCTTGAAGGATTTTAATAAACTGTATTTTAAAGATGATGAATTAGAAAAGCAAAAATTGTTAATATAAGATTCATCATTGAGAAAAGATGTCATGTGCTCCACAACATTTTGTGTGCTACTTTTTCTGTATCATGCATCAGACTGTATCTTTTTTGGGGGGTGATTGGGGTTGTTCTGAGACAGGGTTTTTTTTTTTTTGTGTAGTTCTGGCTGTCCTCGAAATCATTTTATAAACCAGGCTGGTCTTGAATCCAGAAATCTGTCTGCCTCTGCCTCCTGAGTTCTGGAATTAAAGGTGTGTGCCACCACTGCCCAGCCAGACTGTACCTTAATGGTTTGCTGTTTTCTATTTCTCCTACTAGATTTTATTCACTTCTCTAGCAGGAAACTGTTTGTCTTTGTATAGACTTTAGTATGTATTTCTTGGCACAAGATGAATTCAGTAACTATTTGCTCAATAGCTTTCATTTCTTTATTTTTGAGAATTTCATACATGCATACAGTGAAATGTGTTCAGATATCTCCCTGTTTCACATCTTTGTCTTCCCAACACATCTTTCTCCTGATTTCCTGTCTCTTTTTTAACCCACTAAGTCCAGTTAGTGCTGCTCATGTATGCATGGGTATGGAGCCATCCACTGGATCATGGGAACCCTATCTGTGGTCATATATCTCACAATGAATGATTCTCCTTTCCCCCCAAACTCAGCTGCCAATAACTCTTCATTAAGGAGTAAGGTCTGGAGATCATTTATCCCACCTGTGCCTGAATTTTGGTTGACTTGATCTTATGCAGCTCTTGGTGCTGGCATCCATAACTGCTTTGAGTTCACGACTATGATAGCGATGTCTTGTCCAGATGATATTTCACAGCACTGTTCTTTTTTCTTTTGCCTCTTCTTTGGTTGTATTTTTCTGAACCTTCCTGGTGGTGGAGGGTGTTGATATAGGTGTCTTATTTAGGGTTGTACATTGTCTTCCTCCCAGACCAATTATGCATCTCTCTATTGACTGATGTTCAGTGCAAAATGAAGCTTCTCTGACTAAGGTCTAGAGCAGCCTGGTCTTTGGTATAAATATAGATGTTTAGGTGGCAGCTTGAAACATGACTACTTAGTGAAATAACAGTATTGTGCTCAACTGAGGTCTTTAACGATAACTCAATGGGTGTTTTTTTGTTATCTTGAATAAAAATATTTGTTTTATAAAATCATTCTATTACTTTTTTCATTTTTGGAAAAGATACTATTTGGGAATATATTTCTGTGTCTGAAACTGTGAAAATTTAAGTTTATTAAGTTCATTATATTTGAACTGTATATTGAATTGAGATGTGAATTATATTGTTAAAATTATCCAGTAAAGGATCAAGGTTGCTATTTCATAGTAGGTAGACGAGGTTAGATGGATCTCGATTTGAATTTGTCACTTTCAAGATTAGTGGTTCAGGGGAACATTTTTTAATCTTTAGTTATAATGTACTTATCTCTGAAACAGGGAAAATACTTCACACTAATTGTCATTATTAAGTAGAATGTTAGAAAGCATCTGCTATAACGTCTGAATACAGTAATGGCTATGATTAAGAAAGTTAACAAAAGGATTATTTTCAGGTGATAAATGAATTAAAAATGTGTCTCTATTTTCCAAAAACAATCTCTTCAATTGTATAGGAACCTGTGAATTTTTTCCTTTTACTTTAATTTTCTGAAAATTAATTTTTGAACAGTTCAAAATGAGAATTGGGGAAACCTGAGTAAATATATTTTATTCTTTGCTGATAAGGGATCTTGTACTATAATATGAAGCAAAACTGGTGGTTTTTGCCTTAGACCCTGTTAGTCCCTGTCACTAAACTACCACACAGTTTGAAGCATTTGCCAGTGTTGGCTCAAGAGAGGCCAATCGAGACACTAATAGATGCATTTTCTCCATGAGTACACCCTTGGATCACACATGGAATTCCTATTAAGAGCAATGAGCGTTAAACTTGTAAATCCCGTATGCATTGATGGAAGAATAGACCTTTTAGTTAACTTAGCCATCTTCCAGTTATTTGGCACTTTCCCCATCCCTTGTGAATTCTCCAACATTTTCATTAAAGGCTTTTCTATTTTCTATTCTGCTTCAGTCAGTTTGGGTTGTAATTCATGTTGGCCTGATGCCTTGGCAGCAATGAATGATTCTAATTGCCTCACTATCTATCTAGTCTGGCCTACTCATAAAGCCTTTCAACTTTTCATTCAAGCTTCCGCAGTATCAACTTCATGGGTCACAAACTTCCCACTCATATCTTTTTATTGCATCTTAGCTGCTTATTTCTTATGTAGTTTAGAAACTTGAGAGATTTCATTATTGATTCTTTTTCTGTTACACCACTTACCCTTTTTGTAAATTAAAATAGTACTGCAGACACCCAAGGATAAAGGATGACTTTTGTTCAGCCATTGTATCAGAAGACCTGGATACCATTGTTTTCACTGAGTTAGCTATAATAAAGAATAAGAAGCAAGAAAGAGCATTTTAAATATTGTTCTTATTTATTCTGATTTTGCTATAGTTTAAAATTTACCGTTTCTTTTCTTTCGTTCTTTCTTTCTTTCTTTCTTTCTTTCTTTCTTTCTTTTTCTTTATTTCTTCCTTTCTTTCTTTTGGTCCTGGCAGTAGACCTAGCATGAGGATCATAATAATAATAATAAAGGGAACATAAAGAACTTGCTTTGAACCTGATTTTCTGGCAGATGGGAGGATACTCCAGCACTGTATGTAGTACTGGTGTTATGCTGATTCTGTGTGGTAAGCTTTTTGTTTTGAAGATTTTATGGGAGCCTTTCTTATATGACAAAACTTGTAAACTGGCTGGGAAGATGGATCAGTGGGTAAAATGATGGCTGTACAAGTATTAAGACATGACTTTGGATTCTTAGCACCCACATAAGAGCCAGTGTTTGAGGATGAATCTGACACCTCAGCATTGGGGGTGGGGACAGCTACAGAATGATCCTGTGTGCACCTTGGCCAACCAGCCTAGCTGAAAGGAAATGGCAAGCTCCAGGTTTAGTGAGAGACCCTGTCTCACTAAATAAGAGGAGAATAATAAAGACAATTAAAAACAAAACAAAACAAAACACTCAACATCTACCCTCCCCAGCCTAAAAGGTTTAAAAGATTATGGATTATGAAGAGATTTTGTTACATTTTGCTATACTCCATTTCCTTTTAAAATGTTTACTTTTATTTTATATGTATGAGTGTTTTGCTTGCATATTTGTAAGTGTATCATGTGTGTGGAGAGGCCTCAGACATCAAAAGAAGGGTATCAGATTCCCTAGAACTGAAGTTACAGATGGTTGTGGGCTGCCATGTGGGTGCTGGTAACCAAACCTTGATCTTCTGCAAGAGCAGTAAGTGCTTTCAGCCCTTGAGCCATCCCTCTAACTACCCCTTTTCCTTTTTGAGAAGGATCTCACAGGTTCCTGACTGGAAAGGGATTTGCTATGTAGATCATAACAGTCTTTAACAATCAGAAATTCACCTGCCTCAACCTCCTGCATGCCACCACACCAGACTCCTCTTCCTTTTTAAAATAACGTCTCTTCTGTCTTTCTTCTTTCTCCTCTTCTCCTTCCCTTCCTCTCATTTCTCTTTCTTCATAATGTCTTGTAGCCTATACTGGACTTGAGCTCATTGAAATCCTCCTGCCTCTCCAGTGCTGGGACTGCAGATGTGAGCTCATACTCTGGCTTTTCCCCATTTTCATTTAAATAAAAAATAATTTTATTTTAAGAAATTTCAAATACTACGTAAAACTAACACCCCCACACGTCTATCCACTAAAAGATTTAGGGAATTTCTTAGAATTAAATTAGATTCTTATGACAAGACTACTTTTTAGGGGTTGAGCATTATGGCATACACCTTTAATCTCAGTACTTGGGAATTTCTGAGTGTTTGAGGCCAACTAAATTTACAGAACAGTTTTTGTCCAGCCAGTGCTACAGAGTAAGACACTGTCTGGAAAATAAGCTGGTTTTTAAGTGCTAGTGCTTGCTTCTACAGTATTTAATTCTCTGTCAGCCAAAGGGGATGTTTGTGTTGTCTCTATCAGTCAAGATTTTTACTGTCAAGAAAAGTTCATTTGATTTTTCAAAGTAAGATCTAAAAATGATATTAGTCCTTTATTTATTAACTAAAAAATATAAAAGGTATCATCTCTTCATTTGGTTATAAGATGAATGAATGAATCAATTAATCCTTTCCCATTATTTGCTAGTTCAAAATAGTGAAGTGAGCAATGATGCATTTTTTTCTGCATAGACTTAGACATATTTGATGTATTTCAGTCTATTAGAGTTATCAAAGCATTTCATCTTTGGTCCATGATAACTGTAATTCATTGTAAGTCTTGATCTTATTTTCAGTATGAAAATAAAAACCTAAGGCCTTACAAATTATAGGCAGACATTCTGCCATTGAGCTCTGTCTCCAGCTTCAAACCCGGATTTCTTTTGGTGCAGTTGTCAGCAGTCTTTCATAGAATTCTTTATTTCTTATATAACAAGGTATTTATTTTAGTTGAATCTCAAATTCTAAATGGTGGGTCTAAATCACATTTCCCACCTAGCACATATTCTCTAACGAATCATAATTCATTGGAAATTAGAAACTACAATACCAGATACTAATAGTTATTGCTACTGGACTAGTTCTTTCAGGGACCTTGCCAAGGAATTGTACACACATAAACATAGATAATGCACACACACATATATGTAATGAGATTATAAAGTAAAATACATCACAGAATTGTACTAATATTTCTGACTCTAATACAGAATTCTATAGTTTTATTCAACCATCTTCAATTTAAAATTTGTATCACTTCTCTCATCCTGGAAAACTGTTTTCTATCTCAGCAAGAGGATTACTTAGTTCATTTTCTCATCAATGTACTTAAAAGTCTTGCAAAACAATACCAACACTGCCAGAATATGTCCATTATAACAGTTCACCATCATCTCTGTACAGTTCCTTTGAAATTCTAGGATACTAGGTCTATACAGGAATTCTAGGGTATTAGATAAATATCTAGAAATTAAGTATATATAGAAAAACTGCTGCAATATAAGACAACATGGAACATTTTTTCTCTTTATAGCTGTGCCACTAACTGGTGCTATAATATTATATTGGCTTCCTTAAAAAATTTATGTTTTAGGAGTTCATGAGCATATTATCTTACATAGCAAAAGGAAATGAAAAGAAAATAGGAGAGGGCTGAAGGAAAGACTTGCATGGGCAGACTTTCTTGAATTATGTAGGTGGCTTTAGTGTAATCCCAAGAATCCCTAGAAATTCAAGAAAGAGAAAGAATTAGAAGTAGCAGTGATATGATACGAGAACTCGGCTTACCTTTGCTGGCTTTGGAGATGGAGTCAGGGTGTTTACAATACATGGCACTATCTTTGCATGAACCAAATATACAGGTCTGGTAGCCAAGTGGACTGTTTTTATTGGAATTATACATAGTAGTCCATTTGCAAAAAATTGACTGCACCTTCATTGCACAGATTGATAGTGATTGTTAATGTTTTACACTTATCCATATGCACTCATGTGCACAGCATGGGGTAGGTCAGCGAACAACTTGTGGGCATCAGTTCTTCCAGGCCATCGGGCTTGGTGGCAAGTGCCTTTACCTGTTGAATCACCTCACCAGCCTAGGAGGTTTATTTATCAGAAGCAAGCAGTCTGTTTTTCAATTTTAATATGTTTAATTGATTATTATGAAAAATTATTGTATAGGAACTAATTAGTGCTGTATTTCCCTGTAGGCTTACATTTCCCCAGCATGCTAGAGTAAGGCTCCAGATTCTGTGTCTTCCTTGGATGAGATGGTCCAATGAAGTGTAGAAGTACTTGTGAGAGTCATGCTGACAGTGGGTCAGTTTGGATGGAAGTTTCTGTCCTACCCAGTCCTGTAGCCGGTTGATCCCAAATAAACATTCAGAAGCGTATATTAATTATAAACCATTTGGCCTATAGCTCAGGCTTCTTATTGGCTAGCTCTCAATTATTAACCCATTTTTATTAATCTATGTATCTCCACATGGTCTTGGTTTACTGGTGATGCCTGGGTCTCTTGCTCCCTTAGCAGCTATATGGTGTCTTCTCAACTCTGTCTACTATCTTTCTCTATCCTTGTTCGGGCTTCCCACCTTGCTAAATCCTGCCTGTCCACTGGCCGAAACAGCTTTACTTGTCAACCAGTAAGAGAAACATATGTTCACAGTAAACAGAAGGACATCCCCCATGATGGCTGCCAGCAATCACTTGTGGAAATGACCACAGATATGTGTGCAAGTAAGCCTAAATTAAGTGTGTCTTTGAATCAACTTTCCAGACAACCTGTAGTCACTCTAGCACCACCTAATGTGAGAAAAGTGACATACGGTGTTCCTACCAATTGTAAACCTTACGAAATGATACTTCCTTGTAAAACCATTGCTAAAATAATTTCTAGGATTATGTCTTGTATTAGTTTCCTGTAGCTTGTGCCAAGTAACAGACATGCTTGCTTAAATCAACCAAAATTTATTACCATGCAAGTCTGGAACTCAGAAGTCTGAAATGATTTTCATTAGTCTAGAATTAAGGTTTTGTCAGAATTGTATTTCTTCTTGAGATTGTCTATGGGGAATTTTATTTCTTTGCCTTTCTACCCTCTCTGTATCCTTAACTGACAGCCCTTTCCTCCCCTTTTCATTGCCACTGGATAACATTTTCAGTTTTTAAAATTCTGATTCTGATCCTCCTACATCCTTCCCCCCCAAAGGTTCTTGTGGTTAGAAATACACAACGGGATAATTTTTTATCTCAAGTCTTTAATCAAATTTTTCAGACCATTTTTATCAGGTAAGGCAACATACTCAGAAACGCTGGAGAGTAGGGGATGGACACTTGTGGGAAGCCATTGCCTAGCTTGCCATTTGTCAATGCAGAGCCATGAAATGCAGGACTCCTTCATTTCCTTACATATCTTTAAGTAAGATTTTAATATTTTCCTTTTTTAAGATTGAAGAAATACTTGCATGTATGTGCGTCTCTGTGGGGTATGTGCATGTGTAGAAGAATGCCAGTGGAGGCCAGAACAGGTAGATACCCTGCAGCTGGAGTTACAGGTGCTTGTCAGTCATCTGACAAGAGTGTTTGGAACCAAACTGGGGTCCTCTACAAGAACAGTACTTGTGCTGAACACACTTCTAGCTCTCATATTTTCTTTATATATGTCCTGTAAGTCACTGTTACATGATCTTTTAAATAGTTTATAGCTTTTATTATTATAGTTATAAGTAACTTATTCCTGTTTCTAGATGGTCATAATGGTGTAATGAATTATTTGTTTTGATATTGCTCTCCTGCATTAAAAAGATGTATGTATTTATTGTTTTTTTATACAAGCTATGTGACTATACCATAAATAAAAAGTGGTCTTACGATTTTCCTTGTTGATGGTTCATTTTTCTTCTAGTATGTGTAATCTGTACCCAATGCCCAGGTTTTTCTAAAAATCTTTATCAATTTAGTTCCAGATTGCTATTAGATTTTTCATAGCAGCATGTCTCTTCTATTTCAAGAATTCTTATTTAGCACTTGTGTTACATATTTTTTTTTGTCAATCTGTTATAGTCTACATGGATAATTAAGGGCTGGTTTTGCCCTCTAAAGAACATTTGCCCGCATTGGGACACCTTTCAAATTTTTACAACTGGGGAGGAGAAATAATAAAGGATCTAGTGGATAGAAGCCAGACTTGTGGCTAAAAATTCACATGGGTAATCCATAATGCTAAGTTTTGGAAGATTCATTGATTACCAGTGTTCATCCACTCTTCAAGCCTTTTAAAATGTCTTAAGCCATGGTTCTAATGCAATTATTATATCCTCAGATAGCTGCAATCTGTCATAGAGTCTTTGTATTATTATGGATCTGCAGGTATTTTTATTTCACTGCCAGAGGAGCTAGGAAACAAGGAGGACCCTAAGAGAGGAATACATGGTTCCTCAGAGAAGAGGAAAGGGACAAGATATCCTGAACAAATTGGGAGCATGGGGGGAGGGGAAAGGGAGTGAGGAGGGAGAAGTGGAAGGGAGAGGAGGACGTGAGGGAGTAGGAAGATTGAGTCAGGGAAAGAATAGAGGAGAGCAAGAAAGTAGATACCATAATAAAGGGGGCCATTATAGGTTTGAAGAGAAATCTGGCACTAAGGAAATGTCCAGAGATCTACAAGGATGACCCCAATTAACAATCTAAGCAATAGTGGAGAGGCTACCTTAAATGCCCTTCCCATCCTGATAGTGAGATTGATGTCTATCTTATATGCCATCCAGTAGCTAGTGGAAGCAGAAGCAGACACCCACAGCTAAACACTGAGCTGAACTGAGTTGCAGAGAGGGGAGGAGTAATGAGCAGAGGGGTCAAGATCAGGCTGGAGAAACCCACAGAAACTGCTGACCTGAACAAGGGGGAGCTCATGGGCCTCAGACTGATATCTGGGAAACCAGCATAGGACTATGCTGATCTCCTGAAACCAGACCTCCTGATCATGGGTGTTAGTTAGGAGGACTGGGCAGTCTATGGGCCTCTGGTAGTGGATCAGTATTAATCCCTAATATACAAATGGACATTTTGATCCCATTCCACAGAGAGGGATACTCTCTCAGCCTAGACACATGGAGGATGGCCTAGGCCCTGCTCCAAATGATATGACAGACTTTGAAGGTCTCCCATGGAAGGCCTTATCCTCTCTGAGGAACAGAAAGGGCAAGGGATAGGGGGTGAATGGAGGGCAGGGGAGGAGGGGACGAAGAGGGAACTGGGATTGACATGTAAAACAAGCTTGATTTAATATAGATAAAAAAGGAAAAAAAGGAAATGGCATAATTTTTTTTTACTCATGCATGTTTATTTAATAGAACCAGTGTGTTTTTCCTTTTTCTCTTTCTTTCTTTCTTTCTTTTTTATTAATGATATAATTTAAAAATTTTACATGTGGATCCCAGTTTCCTCTTCCTCCCTCCCTCCCTCTTACCCTTTTCCCCCTGTGACATGCACCCTGGCCACCCTCTTCTACCATCCCCCACCCCCATTCCACTTGTAGGGCTATGCTATCCAGGTTGGGTCATATAAATCTGTCACCCTCTTACCCTCTTTCCCCTGTGACATGCACCCTGGCCACCCTCCCCGCCCATCCCCCACCCCCATTCCACTTTTAGGGCTATGCTATCCAGGTTGGGTCATATAAATCTGTCAAGTCATTAGAAGTAGGGACTAGGACCTCTCTCCTGTCTCTAGGTTAAGGGGGTTTCCCTCCATGGGGGATGTGTCCGCAAGGTCCTTTTGTGTACCAGGAATAGATCCTGTTTCTACTGTCTGAGGTCCCATAGACTGCTCAGTCCTTCTAGCTGAGACCCATTTCAGGGGGTCTGAGTCAGTCCCATGCTGGATTCCCAGCTCTCAGTCTGGGGTGGGGGCATTAGCTCCTCCTTGTTCAGGTCAGCTGTCTTTGTATGTTTCTGCAACCTGGTATTGTCCCCTCTCTCTGCATCTGGATAATAGTTCGACTCAGTGTTTGGTTACGGGTGTTTGCTTCTGTTTCCAACAGGCACTAGATGGGGGCTCCATGATCGTGGATAATTTAGTTGATGATCTCACTATCAGGGAAGGGCATTTACGGTAGCCTTTCCATGGTTGCTTGAATTATTAGTTGGAGTCAGTCTTGTAGTTCTCTAAACCTTTCTTTAGGTTCAGTTTTCTCTTCAAACTAATAATGGCTCCCTCTTTTATGTCCCCCCCTCACCCTGACTCTATCTAGTCTCTCGTGTTTTCCTCTCCTCCCCTTCTATTTCTCCTAGTTCTCTCTCCATTCACTGCCCCCCATTTCCCATGTACTCTGGGGAGACTTGTCCCTTCCACCTTTTGTGAGGGACCATATATGGATCTCTTAGAATACACCTTGTATCCCAGTTCATCTGGTGGTGTGAATTATAGGCTGGTGATCCTTTGCTCTACATAGTAGTATTCCATTGTGTAGATGTGCCATATCTTCTTTATCCATTTTTCAGTTGAGGGGCATCTAGGTTGCTTCCAGGTTCTTGCTATTACAAAAAAAGCTGCTATGAACATAGTTGAGCACATGTCTTTGTTGCATGGATGTGGGTCATTTGGGTATATACCTAAGAGTGGAATTGCTGGGTCCTGTGGTAAGCCAATTCCCATTTTCCTGAGGAACCGCCATACTGATCTCCAAAATGGCTGTATGAGTTTGTACTCCCACCAGCAGTGAAGGAGTGTTCCCCTTTCTCCACATCCTCTCCAGCATAAGCTGTCATTGGTGTTTCTAATTTTAGCCATTCTGGCAGGAATAAGATGGTATCTCAAAGTTGTTTTCATTTGCATTTCCCTGATAGCTAAGGATGTTGAGCACTTTCTTAAGTGTCTTTCAGCCTTTTTGATTTCCTCTACTGAGAATTCTTTCTTCAATTCTGTACCCCATTTTTTAATATGGTTATTTGGTGTTTTGTTGACTAGTTTCTTGAGTTCTTTGTATATTTTGGAGATCAGCCCTTTGTCAGATGTAGGATTAATAAAAATTTTCCCCGTCTGTGGGCTGTCGCTTGGTCTTGCTAACTGTGTCCTTTGCCTTATAGAAGCTTCTAAGTTTGAGGAAGTCCCATTTATTAATTGTTGATCTCAGTGTCTGTGCTACTGGAGTTATATTCAGGAAGTGGTTGCCTATACCAATTTGTTCAAGGGTACCTCCTACTTTCTCTTCTAAAAGGTTCAGTGTGGCTTGATTTATGTTTGGGTCTTTGATCCATTTGGACTTGAGTTTTGTGCATGGTGATAGACATGGGTCTATCTGCAGTCTTCTACACACCATCATCCAATTGTGCCAGCACCATTTGTTGAAGATGCTTTCCTCCACCCATTGTATTATTTTTAGCTGTTTTGTCGAAAATCAGATGTTCATAGGTGTGTGGATTAATATTGAGATTTTTGATTCGATTCCATTGGTCTACCTCTCTATTTTTGGGCCAATACCAGGCTGTTTTCAGAACTATAGCTCTGTAGTAGAGCTTAAAGTCAGGGATGGTGATGCCTTCTGAAGTTCTTTTATTGTACAGGGTTGTTTTGGATATCCTGGTTCTTTTGTTTTCCATACAAAGTTGACTATTGTCCTTTTAAGGTCAGTGAAGAATTGTTCTGGGATTTTAATGGGGATTGCATTGAATCTGTAGATTGCTTTTGGCAAGTTTGCCATTTTTACTGTATTTATCCTACCTATCCAAGAGCATGGGAGATCTTTCCATTTTCTGGTATCTTCCTTAATTTCTTTCTTTAAAGACACAGAATTCTTATTGTATAGGTCTTTCACATGTTTGGTAAGCATTACCCAGAGGTATTTTATGTTGTTTGTGGCTATTGTAAATGATGATCTTTTTCTGATTTTTTTCTCAGCCACTTTGTCATCTGAATAAAGTAGGGCTACTGACTTTTTTTAGTTTATCTTGTATCCTGCTAGTTTGCTGAAGGTGTTTATCAGCTGTAGGAGTTCCCTGGTAGAGTTTATTGGGTCGCTTATATAAACTATCATATCATCTGCAAATAGAGACAGTTTGACTTCTTCCTTTCCAATTTGGATCCTCTTGATCTTCTTTTGTTGTCTTATAGCTTTAGCTAGAACTTCAAGTACAATATTGAAGAGATATGGAGAGAGAGGACAGCCTTTTCTTGTTTCTGATTTTAGAGGAATTGCTTTAAGCTTCTCTCCATTCAGTTTGATGTTGGCTGTTGGTTCACTGTATATTGCTTTTATTATGTTTAGGTATATTCCTGTTATCCCTGATCTCTCCAAGACCTTTATCATGAAAGGGTGTTGAATTTTGTCGAAGGCTTTTTCAGTATCTAGGGAGATGATCATATGGTTTTTCTTTTTCTGTTTGTTTATATGGTGGATCACGTTGATACATTTTTGTATGGTAAACCATCCTTGCAACCCAGGGATGAAGCCTACTTGGTCATGGTGGATGATTTCTCTGATGTATTCTTAGATTCGGTTTGCCAGTATTTTATTGAGTATTTTTGCGTTGATGTTCATCAGGGATATTGGTCTGTAGTTGTATCTTTCTTAGTTGTATATTTGTGAGGCTTGGGTACCAAGGTGATTGTGGCCTTGTAGAAAGAGTTTGGTAATGTGCCTTCTGTCTCTATTGTGTGGAACAATTTGAGGAGTATTGGAATTAGCTCTTCTTGTAGAATTCTGAACTGAAGCCATTTGGCCCTGGGCATTTTTTTCATTGGAAGGCTTTCGATGACTGTTTCGATTTCATTGGGGCATATAGGTCTTTTTAAGTTGTTTGTCTGTTCTTGGTTTAATTTTGGTAAGTGATAGTAATCCAGAAATTTGTCCATTTTCTTTGAATTTTCAAATTTGGTAGAGTACAGGTTTTCAAAGTATGACCTGAAAGTTGTCTGGATTTCCTCTGTCTGTTGTTATGTCCCCCTTTTCATTTCTGATTTTGTTAATTTGCATGGTCTCTCTCTGCTTTTTTGTTAGTTTGGATAAAGGTTTGTCTATCTTGTTGATTTTCTCGAAAAACCAACTCTTTGTTGCATTGATTTTTTGTATTGTTTTCCTGGTTTCTATTTTATTGTTTTTAGCCCTCAAATTGGTTATTTCCTGGTGTGTACTCCTCCGGGGTGAGTTTGCTTCTTTTTGTTCCAAGGCTTTTAGTTGTGCTGTTAATTCTTTAATGTGACTATCCTCTGTTTGCTTCATATGGGCACTCAGTCCAATGAACTTCCCATGTAACACTGCTTTCTAGGTCTCCCATAAGTTCGGATATGTTGTGTCCTCATTCTTGTTGAATTTTAGGAAGTCCTTAATTTTTTTCTTTATTTCTTCTTTGACCCAGGTGTTGTGCAATTGCACATTGTTCAGTTTCTATGAGTTTGTAGGGTTTCTGAAATTTGTGTTGTTTTTGAATTCCAATTTTAAAGCATGGTGGTCTGATAAGATACAGGGAACTATTCCAATTCTTTTGTATTTGTTGAGGTTTGTTATGCCACCTAATATGTGGTTGATTTTAGAGAAGGTTCCATGTGGAGCAGAGAAGATGGTATATTCTTGTGTGTTTGGATGGGATGTTCTATAGATGTCTGTTAAACCCAGTTGAGACAAAACTTCTGTTAGTTTTTTGTTTCTTTGTTGATTTTCTGATTGGTGGTCCTGTCTAGTGGTGAGAGTGGTGTGTTGAAGGCTCCCACTATAAGTGTGTGAGGTTTTATGTGAGCTTTGAGTTTTAGTAGCGTTTCTTTTACGAATGTGGGTGCCTTTGCATTTGGGGCATAGATGTTCAGAATCAAGACTTTTTGTTGATGGATTTCTCCTGTGATGAATATGGAATGACCATCTTCATCTCTTTTGATTAATATTGGTTTGAAGTCTAACTTGTTAGATATTAGGATAGCCACACCTGCTTGCTTCTTGGAAGATTGGAAGATCTTTTCCCAGCCCTTTACCCTGAGGTAATATCTACCTTTGAAGCTTAGATGTGTTTCTTGTATGCAGCAGAAGGATGAATTCTGTCTTCATATCCATTCTGATAGCCTGTGTCTTTTAATAGGCGAGTTTAGACCATTAATGTTGAGGGAGAGTAAGGACCATTCATTGTTAATGTTTGTTTGTTTTAGATTTGTTGTTGGCAGGTATTGTCAATATATTTGTCCTGCTTTTCCCTTGGTTCTTGGGTTGTGGGATTATCTGTTGCCTATGTCTTTGTGTGCGTAGTTAACTTCCTTGGGTTGGAGTTTTCCTTCCCAAGCTTTCTGTAGGGCTGGATTTGTAGATATGTATTGTGAAAATTTGACTGTATCATTAAATATCTTGTTTTCTCTATCTATAGTGATTGAGAGTTTTGCTGGGTATAGTAGCCTGGGCTGGTGTCCGTGGACTTTTAGTACTTGTAGAACATCTATCTAGGACCTTCTGGCCTTGAGGGTTCCCATCAAGAAGTCAGGGGTAATTTTGATAGATCTGCCTTTATATGTTACCTGTTCTTTTCCCTTCGCTGCTCTTAATATTCTTTCTTTATTCTGTATGTTAGGTGTTTTGATTATTATATGTCAAGGGGTCTTTTTGCTTTGGTCAAGTCTACTTGGTGTTCGGTATGCTTCTTGTACTTTTATGGGCATGTCCTTCTTCAGATTGGGAAAGTTTTCCTTGATGATTTTGTTGAATATGTTTTTGGCCCCTTTGAGCTGGGCTTCCTCACCTTTCTCTATGCCTATTATTTTTAGGTTTGGCCTTTTCACAATGTCCCACATTTCCTGAATGTTTTGTGTTAAGGATTTGTTGGATTATGATTTTCTTTGTTCGATGACTCTATTTCCTCTAGTTTATCTTCAGCACCTGAGATTCTTTCTTCCATCTCTTGAATTCTGTTGGTTATGCTTGCATCTGCAGTTCCTGATCGTTTGCCCAGTTTTTCTATTTCCAACATTCTTTGGTTCGTGTTTTCTTTATTGTCTCCATTTCCGTTTTCAAGTCTTGAACTGTTTTGTTTCCTTCACCTGTTTAATTGTTTTTTTCTTGGCTTTCTGTACTTTCTTTAAGAAATTTATCCATTTCTTCCAATTTTTTGTTTATCTTACACTTCTTTAAGGAATTTTCTCACATCTTCTTTGAGGGCCTCTATCATTTTTATGACGATAATTTTTAGGTTGTTCTCTTCTGATTCATTTGCTTTGTTGTGTTCTGGTCTAGTTGGTGTAGCTTCCCTAGATTCTGGTGGTGTTATGCTTGTCTTTCTGATGTTAGGTGTTTTCTTGTTGCCGTCTTCCTGTAGCTTCTTCCAGTAGGTGTTGGTGGGGTTTCTCCCTCTCTCTATGGGTTTAGGTGGGTCAGAAGTTCGAAGTCTGTAGTTCTGGGTGGTCCAAGGTCTTTAGGAGGTCTCTCAGTAGGCAGGGGCCTGACGATGGGTTCTAAGATCAGGCTCCAGCAGAGGAGAGCCGAGGCCTCTTTGGCAGAGGCTAGTCTTCAGGTGTTTCCTCAGGGTAGTCGGGTTTAGCTCTAGCCAAGGCCTCTAGCCAAGGCCAGGAGTTGGGGGACAAAGGCTGGGCTGATACTCAGGATGTTTCTGCACTGATAGGCAGGTCTAGCCGGCACTCTCTAGCTGAGTAGGGCCGCTTTAGCAGAGGTCCTGTGATGGGGGTCAAGGATTCAGCTGGCAGGAACTCAGAGTTGTCCTGAAGAGATAGGCAGATCTCTGAGAGGGGCCCAGAACTCCAGTAGAAGGCCCGTGGTGGGGGTCAGAGACCAGGTAGGTTGAAATTATGGGTGGTCCCACGTGGATAAGCAGGTCTATTGTTCTCATTTGGGCTCTAGGAATTTCCTGAAGGTGGCTGGATTGTCTGGCTTAGTGCTCAGCCAGAGAGGTGGGACAGTGGGCAGGATAGGGAAGAGGGTAGGGGGAGGGCAGGCTCTCAGAGGGGGTGGGTGGTGTTATATAGGAGCTCCAAGAGCACTCTTGGTGGGACAGGTTGCAGGGGCAGTGAGATCTGGGGCCCACCCAGAGATTTCCTGGGGAGGGTGTAGGGCAGAATCCACCCCAGTGGGATTAGACCCAAACTCACCTATAGCCAAGGCCTGGTGATGGGGACAAAGGCTGGGCTGGTAGTCTGGATATTTCTGCACAGGAGGTGGGTCTAACTGGCACTCTCCATCTGAGAAGGGCCTCTTTATCAGAGGTCTTGTGATAGGGGTCAAGGATCCAGTTGGCAGGAACTCAGAGTGGTCCTGCAGAGGTAGGCGGATCTCTGGGAGGGACCCAGAACTCCTGTAGAAGACAGGTGATGGGGATCAGAGACCAGGCACGTGGAAATTACGGGTGGTCCCTTATGGATAGGTCAATGGCATATTTTTTTTATTGTAAATAACTTTAAAGGGCAGGTCAAAAATCCAATACTGAGCTGTAGTAAAGATACCTACAGATCCATAATACAAAGATTACTTTTCTTTACTATGTTAATATTTTATTCTTTTTAATGTTTAAAGGTTCTGGTGCCAATATGAGCTTTTCATTTAATATGTTAATAAGTTCTTCTTTAGTCTTGTTTAGCATGCTCTCTTACAGCACCCAAGTACCCAGGGATGAGATGAGCTGAGCTGAGCATTTCATATCAGTGAGCGATTAAGAAATATAGACTTGCCTACAGGCAAATTCTATACAGGCATTTTTTTTTCAGTTGAGAGACCCTGTTTCCAAAGGGTGTAAATTTGGGTCAAGTAGGTATAAAACTAGCCAGGATAATTGGCCCCTTTTCAACTTAATGCACAAGTAAACACTATTTAACAGTAACCTTTCCTTTTTTGTTCATACCCAAGATCTTATATTAATATAACACTATAGACACAGTATACCATTAAAAATTCAACAGTCTTTAAAATTTCAATACTTAAAAATTTTACTCTTTTTAAAAATATACAAAGTTTTGGGATTGGAGAAATTGCTCAGTGGTTAAGAGCACTTGCTGCTTCTGCCAAGAACCCAGGTTCAGTTTCCAGAACCCATGAGGCAACTTCCAAGTATTTTAACTCTACTTCTAGAGAATCTGAGAGTCTCTTCTGGTCTCTTTGGGCACTCCTACCATAAATTAAAAAACTGAAAAAAGTCTATTCAAAATCTCTTTAATAACCTTAAAGTTCAAGACTCTCTAAAATATTCCAAGTCTCTAAAAACCCACAATCTCTCTAAAATAGCCAAAATTTCCCTGAAACTCCAAAGTCTCTCAACTGTGGGCTCTTGTAAAATTAGAATAGTTAAATATGTCTTTATTCCAAGAAGGAAGACACAGGGCATTCCCAGGGTCAAATTAGAGCAAAACCAAGTTACAGTCTTCTAGGTTCCCACCAAAATTTGGAAAGCCATTCATAGCACATACATGTTGTCTCTTAGGCTCGGATTGGCTCCACTCTACAGGTGCTGTTGCCGTGGGTGGTTGTCCCATTGTACTGGCATCTCCAAAGTGCTCTTGTTTCCACTGCAGTGGGCTGCATCATCACTTCTTCCCTGGCTTTCTTCAGTGACGCTGACTCTACTACATGGTGCCAAGTCTCAGCCTCTCTCCATGTCTCCTTCAGTTCTGGTATTTCCATTGCAGCTGAGATTATACCTTCACCTATGGCCTCTCTTCAGGAACTCTAGAGCTACAACACAGTGACAAATCTCAGCTGCTCTCCCTGACACCTTCAAGGCTTCAGAATCAATACTACCCAGGTGATTTTTTTTTTTTTTTTACACTACCAAGGTTTGCCACCAGCCTGAGTTATAGCCTTGGTTGCCTATGGATCACAGCTTCTTCGTGCTGACTCTAAGGAGACACTTCTCAGAAGATTTTGTCTCAATGATTCTTGTCTCTTCTTAATCACTACTAATTTCTCAGTTTCAGCTAGCCAGTGGTCATTGTTCCAGTAAAGCAAAGGTTGCACTTTAGTGGTGATGGTCTCTTATTAATCATGGCTTTATTCAGCCCCAGCTGGCCAGAACCACAGATTCTTAAATTCAGAATATCAAAAACTACTCTCAAACTTCCCTCTGACCTTCACAAGCTAGGCCTCCATTATCTGCACTGTACCCCGTATTTAAGTTCTCACACTAGCTCATTAAACTCTGAACTTGGCTTTTCCAGCCCAAAATCCTTCCACAATGCTAATGTCAGTGATTTGTATTTTCTCTTTCATCTGGATGGAAGTTTATCAATTTTATTGATTTTTCAAATGTTTAACTTTTAATTTAGTTAATTCATTATTTAAAAATTATGTTTGTTTTATTTTACACAGGCAGGTGTTTTGCCTGCATGCATGTCTGTGCACCACATCTGTGAATGGTGCCCACTGAGATCAGAGTATGGCATTGAATCCATTGAAACAGGAGTTACAAACAGTTACAAGCTGCCATGTGGGTGCTGGGAATCAAGCCTGGGCCCTTTGGAAGAGCAGCTAGTGCTCTTAACCACAGAACCATCTCTCCAGCCCCTCATTGAGTTACTTATCATTTTAATTTTGATTAACATCTATTACGAATTTATGTGGCATGTTGTATTTCAACATATACATACTATGTATACTGATAAAATCAGGGTAAATATAATTTTTCTTTTTAAATAACTTCATTTGTGTGTGTGTGCATGTGTGTAGGGAGTGAGTATATTCCTGAATAAGTGATCATTCATTATATGAGCATGTCAAGGCCTTCCCCTTATAGAAGTAAGGGGAAGATATTGACAGTGTGTAAAGAAATTATCTTTCATAGCTTTCTCCTCTGGAATGACTGCAGCCTGACACTGTGCCCCTACAGACAACCCCAACTTAGATTAGCTAACCTGCCTCCTCCTTTACTTGTAATATAATAAACCTACCTCTCCCTTCAACTGTATATAATAAACTCACTGAGTTTCCAGGCTGTACGTACATGTCTATCAGAACACATGATCCTCTGGATCCCAGGTTTTCTTTAAGCATGTCTGTTTATTCCTTGGCCTCTTAGTTAGGTCAATCCCAAAGCCTCGCAAATCACGGCATATGTGTGTAAATGTGATAAATATGCATGTGAAAGTATGTACTTGTACTGTCTTTACTCCTCACTGCATTGGGGTTACAGGTGTGCACATGAGATTGGATCTGAACTCAAGTCCTCATGCTTGCACATTAACCGCTGAGGCATTTCTTGAGCCCTTCATCATATCTTTATGTTTTGAGTTTTTGAGTCTCTGTACCTAACTCTCTCTCTCTCTCTCTCTCTCTCTCTCTCTCTCTCTCTCTCTCTCTCTCTCTCTCTCTCTCTCTCTGTCTCTCTCTCTCTCTCATTTTTTATACAGGGTCTCACTGTGTAGTGTTGGCTGGCTTGGAACATATACATAGACCAGGACAGCCTCAAACTCAGAGATATGCGTGCCTTCACATCTCTGGTACTGAGATTAAAGAGATGACCCACCATGCCCAATTTGAGCCTCTTTTATATCTTCTTAAAATTATTTTAAAGACTTATTTGTATAGGAGTGTTTTGCCTGAGCATACTTGTGTGTGCCACCTGTGTGACCGAGGAGGTCAAAAAAGGTGTGAGCCACAGTGGGGGTACTAGGAACCAAATGCAGATCCTCTGTAAGAGGACCTAGAGCTCTTACCTTCTAAACCAACTTTTCAGCCCTGTCTCCTATATCTTCATAAAATATATAATAGAGTGTTGTGAATAAGTTATCTCACTGCTCTGCAGAGGGCCAGAATTTAATTTTTTCCTTCTGTGTTTTGGTACTTGTTTTACAGGTCTTGTAAAAATTATTTATTTTTTTTATTTTATGTATGTTGGTGTTTTGCCTACATGTATGTCTGTGAGGGTGTCAGATCCTCTGGAACAGGAGTTAAGACAGTTTCCAGCTGCCATGTGGGTGCTTGGAATTAAACCTGGGCCCGCTGGAAGAGCAGCCAGTGCTCTTAACTACTGTACCATCTCTCCAGCCCTTTATAGTTTTTTTCCTTATATCCCATTTCTCATTCCTTTTAAGCTTCTAGTAACCATTATTTAATATTCAGAATGAATTTTTAGAAGGTTTTACATATGAGAGAGAGCATGTGGTATTTGCTTTTCGGTTTCTGACTTATTTTATACTTAATGTTTTTCAGTTCCATTCATTTTGATGCAATTGACATTGTTTCATTTTTCTTATGTCTAGGTAACATTGCATTAGATATGATAATGTTTAACATTCTATTTATTATATTACTTTTAGTCTTTTTTTTTCTCTGTGTGCCAAGTTTTGGGGGAGTTGTTGTTACTATGTCTTCATGTTTATTGTTTTGTTTTATGGTATAGGGAGTTAAACCCAGGGGCTTGTGTATGCTATGTAAGTGCTCTGCTACTTAGCTATGTTCCCACCCAGTGTTCATGGGTTTAAGACAAGGTTATACTACTCATCGTAGGCTGACTTCAAACTTAAGTTGTAGCCTAGGCTGGCCTTGAATTTATGATCCTCTGGCCTCAGCTTCCTGAGTGCTAGTATTACAGGTGTGTACCATCTTATTTGGCTAGATCATTATACATATTAAATGCTTTCTTTATCCATTCATTTATCTTTGGACACAAGTACTGGTGTCCAAAGCTACTGGACACTAATACTTACCTTAGCTATTATAAATAGTGCTGGATTTTTGCCTTTGTTCTCCAGCTGTCTGAAGCCCTGATAGTTTTTGGTTAGTTGAGTATTTTTTATTTTAATTCATCTGATTAATTTTTAAAATTATATTTATTTTCTTATCTCTTTAGTAGTTTATCTCTGGCTTATTTTCTTCATACCTAACCTTTCCTAGTCTATTTAGTATTGTACAATTTCAAACAAAGTGTCGATGCCTTTTATCTTTTCTCATATATCTGTGACTGTTGCTGTTGTTGAAACCCAAGTTTTCCTCTGTAGTGATTTTCCTTCAGTCTGAAGAATATATATATATATATATATATATATAGTTTTGTCATAAAGATTGAAACTCAGTGATTTGAAGGAAAGTATGTGGAAGTGGAGATCATCATATTAAGTAAAACAAGCCATTTCTACAAAAATAGGCATTGTATGTTTTCAATTGTATATGGTATCTTGAAAAAGAAAATAATTAAAGTGAAGTAGCACCATTAGAGGGAGGACAAGTGAGAGCGTGGCAGAGACAAGAGAGTGATGGGATGAAGGTCAAACTACAATGGGTGTGTCACAATGCAGCTTCTTACTTTGTACAATCTACACGCTAAAATGCTTAATCACATCCCTTTTTATACACATGCACCCTTTATTCCCTAATCCATGGGTGTACATGTGGGATTGTTTCCACCCCCTTCTTTTTCTTTCTGGTTCCTCATTTTTTTGTGACAAATATTTCTAATTACCTCTGATCAAATGTTCTTTCAGGCAGTTCCACCCCAGCCTCCTTCAATTGGAGAATAGAATTCTCCTAGTCACTCATCTTGAGAATGGGCCCACAGATGACATGGGTTTTAAACTGGCCATTAAATCATCCTGTGACTTTGTCAATCTCAGTCACATTTTGGAGTCACTGAAATGCTTGCTCTTAGAGCATTTTGTGGAGGCCAGGTCTGTTCACTCCAGGTCTAGTTGCAGTCCAGAAAGACCTCCATCTCTTGATTATTGTGAATAGCATGAGCATGGATGCAGACAATTCTCTGAATTTTGTTTTCTCCTTGTTTGGATGTATACTCAGAAATAAAATTGTTGGAACTTGACTTTTAGTATTTTGATGGGCTACTAAGCTGTAGCCCATAAGCTTTCCATAGCGACTGCACCATTTTACATTTTTTACAATAAATAGTACATAAAAATTCAAATTTCTTATCTTTTAGAAATGTATTATTAGTGTATATTCATTAGTGTATATTCATACAAAATGAGGAAATTCATAATGGCATTTTTGGTCAAGTATACCATGTATTTGACAACATTCAATTTCTGTAACTATTTCTTTCCAACCCCTGTAGTCTTCTTTCTCTTCCTAAATAGCTCCCTTTCTGTGTGTGTGTGTGTGTGTGTGTGTGTGTGTGTGTGTGTGTGTGTGTGTTTGTATGTGTCTTACCTAAGGCAATACATATGACAGAAAATATATTTTTCTTTCTGGTCATGGCTTATTTTGCTTAATATGATGATCTCCAATTCTACAATTTTCAAGATATTCACCAATTTTCTTGAAAATGACACATCTCATTCTTTATGTTTGACTAAAACTCCATTGTATATAAATATTACATCATCTGCACCCATCCACCTGTTGGTGGACATTTACACTGATTCTGTAACTTGGCTATGGTGAATAGTGTCTCAGTAAACTCGGGTGGGAAGGTCTGTACAGTATGATGACTTAGATCCCTTAGGTGTATTCCCAGGAATGTTAATAGTCAGACCTTATTGTAGTTCTATTTCTCTCATCCTGTATAAACATCAGTTCAAAACTGGGTCAAAGATCTTAATGTAAGAGCTGAGTTGTAGACATTGTAAGCAGAAAACATAAGGACCACACTCTAAGTATAGGCATTGGCAAGAAAAAACTTCTGTAGTTCAGGAAATAATTCCAAGAATTGACAAATGGGATTACATGAAATTAAAAAGCTTTCCATAGAAAAGAAAACATTGTGGTGAAGAGAAAGCCTGCAGAATGAAAGAAAAATGTTGTCAATTATACACATGACAGGGAATTAATATCTATACTATATAAATAGATAAAAAATATCAAGTGTGCCTCCTCCTCTGATGATGACTGGATAAGGCATCAGTCTATGAGTATAACAGAATATCATTAGGAATCATTTCATTGATTTCTTTTCTTTACTTTTTTTTTTTGCTAGTCGTGTTTCATACTACCATAGGTCTCTGGCCTATCTAGTCTCCAGTTCCTGGCAGTATAAGGCATGGGCTCCTTACTTCCTCCTTCCCTTCTTTTCATCCTCTAGTATCATTTTATCCCATAACTTTTTGCTCATCTCCAAGATTTTGAATTCTTATCCCTGTTCCTTCAGTTTAGCAGCTAGGCTTGGTGCTGTCTCTTAGTGCTACAGAGATGGCCCCTGAAATTGCTTTGTTTTCTATCTCTAAGGATCAGATCCCTGCAGTGCCTGGAGGCTAATATTTACAATTAGTTGCTTTATGTGTTTTGTTTGTCTTAGATTCTCATTGTGTATAGTAGGGGAATAAGTTCTAGGGTAGTTTTAACTTTTATGGATAGAAGCAGGGGTACATCTATATATACTTTTTGCTCTGTGTTTTGAGCTATTTCTTCTACTTATACTTTCAATTTGAGTTTTAGAAGTGGTAATCCTTTTCAGTTCAGCTACTGATTTTTGAAATCAGAAAGTCATACTCAATTGAAAAAAAATCTTTGTGCTATAAATAAATTTCATGTATCCCTTTCCTTTATGCATTACATTTGTATCTTTGTCACATTTCTATTTCATTAGTGGCTTCTCAATTTTGTAATATTTTATGAAGTGTTTGAGCTCCCTTAAATCCACTTTTAGAGATTTCAGGTTTTAGTAATAACTTCAGTAGAAGTACAAACCTATTAATAGAAGGGGGAATATTGTTTTTCTCCTTTGACTTATCATATTGGCTGAATATTTGTTAGACATTTTTTGCTACAATAATATCACATTTACTCTATGTAATGTCCCATTAGATTCCACTAACTTTTCTTCCTTCTCTATAGTTGTTTCTTGTGGACAGGACATTTGGGATTTCACATATGTCTTAGTTTCTTTTTCTGTTGCTGTGATGAAATATATGACATATACAGCTTAAGAGATAAAGTAATTATTTTATCTCATGATGTCAAGTTATAGTCCATCATAACAGGGAAGTCACGATGGCAGGGAACTGGGAAGCAGAGATCAACCAATACATACTTCTCACTATTTAGCTCACTTTCTCTACTCTCATATACTCAAAGGAATTAAGGAATGGTGCCACCCACCTTAGTGGGTCTACCCAACTTAATTAAGATCATCAAGGTAATACCCCACAGATGCTCATAGGCCAACCTAATATCCAAGTCCTTCACTGTGACTCCCATTACAGAAATATTTCCCATTTTTGTAGGCATCTGCATTTTTGTAACTGCTATCTGTTATGTGGTTGTAATCATGTTTGTTAGTATAATGAAATGCTCTAAGATGCATAACTGTATAAGGAGAGTTTTGTTTGGTTTATAATTGTAGAAGTTAGACCTGAAAGTGACATCAGCTTGTCTCTTGTGAAGGCTTCATGGTGGAGACCATGACAGTGGTCAGAGCAAATGTAGGATCAAATACCTTAAGGTCAGAGAGAAAGCCAGAGAGAGTGGGCTCTTAACAGCCCTTACTAAGAGGAGGTCTCTAGTTAACCTAGACACCTTTCATTAGGGCCCAACTCTTTGTTTAAGCGTTTATTCTTCTTTCATACATTACATCCCAACTGCAACTTCTCCTTTCTCCATTCCTCCCAATCCCCACCCCCACCCCAGATCAACTCCTCCTGTTCCAAACAAACAAACAAACAAGCAAACAAAAGACAAGCCTCCCAGTGATATCCACTGAACATGACCTAACATGATACAATAAATAAGATTGAGCACAAACTTTCATATCAATGCTAGTCAAGGCAACACAGTAGGAGGAAAAAGGAGGAAAAGTGTCCCAAGTGCAGGCAAAGGAGCCAGAGACAGCCAGTACTCCCTCTGCTGGGAGTTCCACAGGATACCAAGCTACACAACCATAAGGCATATACAGAGGACCCAACTAAGACCAATACAGCACCCATGTTTGTTTCTTCAGACTCTGTGAACCCTGTGAGTCCTACTTAGCTGAATCTGTGTAGGCCTCAACTCTTAACTTGACCACCCTGGAAGCTTGGTCAAGCTTCCAAAACATGGTGAACTAAACCATAGTAACCAAATTTATTCCTTCTTATTCATACTTTAAAGTTCAGTTGAGAATGTTTTTTACCCTTAAAAGGGTTATTCTTTCATGTGTGTGTGTGTGTGTGTGTGTGTGTGTGTGTGTTGATATGCTTTATCACAGAATAATTCATAAAATCATGGTGAATCACACTTGATAAATGTATTTGACTCAAAGAAGGAAATGCTGAGAAAATATTTTGTTATAGGAAAAATCTGCAAAGGACACTTTACCATCTTGCTGCTATTAGATTCTTGCCTTCATTCTACTGATTTTCACTTCTGCCACCACTACTGTGACAATTAATCCATGATTGCCTCTTTATCTTTTCTGAACTGTCCCATATATAACATCCCAGTATAACAGTTCATGCAAATGATCAAGCCTAGATCACAGGTATGCTTCGTCTTTATTTTGAAATTTCTCTAGTAGAGAAAGGGCACTTGGATACTGATCTGCCAAAAATAACAAATGTCCACTCTATCAATCAATCTTTCCTAAATATTATTTATCTTGGCCAAGATTTTGATTGGTATTGGACAGCATGAGTTCAAGATTGTATTTGCTGACAACTACCTGGAGTGCTGCTAGTCTATGTTGCCAATTAAATAAGTACCCATATGCTTTCACAGACAGTTGAATTGGGAGTAGGACTGATATCCTTGTGTGAAAGTTAAGTTGCCTAATATAGAAACAGGGCTGACTAGAAGGCCACCCCTGGTGCAAAGCAAGCTGTGGGAGTGCCTGTAAGCATGGCCAAAAATCACTTTAAAACTGATTATGAATTTAATCTAATAAACAAATGAAAGGAGCATTTTTATCTAATCTCCTAAAGCTATGTTAATATTAGCTCATTAATTTTTAAAGACTAATTGATACTGCCTTATCCTACGAAAATTTGACAAGGTTCTCATAGAATACAATGCTCGAAAATTGCTACTGAATGTTTTTGCAATTTGACACACTTTTCAAAAAGAGGCATGTGAGAAACATGCTTCAAAATAACTGAAAAAGGAAACTTTCTTGTATTTTTTCTTTTGAAAAAAAAAAAGCGAGTGCAGAAACACTTTATGTTAAAACTTAATTTTGATATGGGGCATAGTACCATCAAGTCCTAGTATTTGGAGGTAGAGGCAGGCAGATCTCTATGAATTTCTAGGCCAGCCTGGCCTAAATAACAAATTCAGGCCAGTCAAGTGCTATATAATGAGATATTGTCTCAAAAATTACTTTGAATTGAAAATATAGTCACATGTCTGAAAATGGTACTCAGGGCAAAATTCTCCCACGTCATTTATGAAGTGTTATCTCCACCATGCTTAACCACCTAGATTGCTTCTTACTCCATCTAAGGTTATTTTTTGAAGTGTACTTGTGGTCCTTGTTATTTTAAATCACAAAATACTGTACTATATTCACTTTTCTTTTTTAAATTTTAACTTATAATTTTTATATTTTGCAGTGCTGGCAACCAAACCCAAGGATTTGTACATGCTATTGAAAGTGCTACACTCCAGTCCCTCCATTCTCTCTGTTTAAAAACAACATTATATCAGTGGCATTTTAGTAGTGCTACACAGAATTTCCCTGTCTTAAACATCTTTTTAAAGATCTGACTTATCTCATCAGTTCCCTTTTCCTTTACAGTTTTCATAGACTTCTCTAAGGAGCTGTTGTTTTGGGGTAGGGTTGGGGAAGAGTAATGGGTTCTATGAAACTTGCTGCATTTGTTTATGGGGAGTTTTGACCACCAGACTTTCTATGATTTTGTGGTTCTGTTTTGGTAAATTATATTCCATTACATATCATTGCCATTACTTTCTAAAGGTTTTGTAGTTTTGGTATTTTTTTAAGTTGTTTTATGTTTTATTTCTGTCTTTTTTAATTAATAAATTGTATTTAAATTAGAAACAATCTTATTTTACATATCAATTCCAGTTCCCTCTCCCTCCCATCCTACCATGCCCCACACAGACCACCTCATCCCATCTCCCATCCACTCTCCAGTAAGGATGAGGCCTTCCATGAGGGATCATCAAAGTCTGTCAAGTCATTTAAGGGTAGGGCCTAGGCTAAGGGAACATCCCTCCATGGGAATTGGGCTCCTAAAGACTGTTCATGCACTAGGGCCAGAGGTCCTATAGACTGCCCAGTTCTCCTAGCTGACTCCCACATTCAGGGGGCTTGGTTTGGTCCTGTGTTGGTTCCCCAAATTGGGGTTCATGAGTTCACATTTGCTCAGGTCAGCTGGTTCTGTGGGTTTTCCAAGCATGGTCTTGGCCCATTTGTTAATCACTCCTCCCTCTCTGCAACTGGATTCTAGGATTCAGCTCAGTGTTTAGCTGTGGGTGTCTGCTTCTGCTTCCATTAGCTACTGGATGAAGGCTCTAGGATGGCATTTAAAGTAGTCATCAATCTCATAAGGGAAGACCATTTAAGGTTGCCTCCCCAGTATTGCTTAGATTCCTAGTTGGGGTCATCCTTGTGAATTTCAATACAATTCCCTTGTGCCAGATTTCTCTTTAAACCTATAATGGCTCTCTCTATTGATGTGTCTCTTTTCTTGCTCTTCTCTATTTATATCCCCATTCAATTTTCTGGATCCTTCATGGTCTCCTCCCCCTCCTCTTCCCCCCTCCTCTTTTTCTTACCTTCCTTCCCCTCTCCCCATGCTCCCAATTTGTTCAGGGTCTCATGTCCATTTCCCCTTCACTAGGGAACATGTATATCTCTCTTAGGGTCCTTGTTTCCTAGCTTCTCTGGAGGTGTGCATTGTAGTCTGATAAACCTTTGCTCTACATATAATATCTGTATATGAGTGAGTACATAACAATTGTCTTTCTGTGACTGAGTTACCTCACTTAGGATGGTTTTTTCTAGTTCCATCCATTTGCCTATAAATTTTAAGATTCCATTTTTTTCCTCTGAGTAGTACTCCATCATGTAATGTACTACATTTTCTGTAATCGCTCTTTGGTGGAGGGGCATCTACGTTGCTTCCAAGATCTGGCTATTACAAATAATGCTGTTATGCACATAGTTGAACAGATGTCCTTATTGTATGAATGTGCATCCTTTGGGTATATGCTTAAGAGTGGAATTGCTGGATCTTGAGGTGGACGGCTTACATTTTACTGAGGAACCACCATACTGATTTCCAAAGTGGCTGTATGAGTTTGCACTCCCACCAGCAATGGAGGAGGGTTCTCCTTTCTCACATCTTCTCCAGCATAAACTGTCTTTGGTGTTTTTTAGTTTTTAACCATTCTGATGGGTATAAGATGTTTCTCAGATTGTTTTGATTTGCATTTCCCTGATGACTAAGGATGTTGAACAATTTCTTAAGTGTCTTTCAACCATTTTAGATTCCTCTTTTGAGAATTCTTTGTTTAGTTCTGTACTCAAATTTTTAATTGAATTATTTGGTATTTTGGTGACTAGTTTCTTGAGTTCTTTGTATATTTTAGAGATTAGCCCTCTGTCAGATGTGGGGTTGGTGAAGATCTTTTCCCAGTCTGTGGGCTGCCATTTTGTCTTGTTGACCGAGTCTTTTGCCTTACAGAAACTTTTTATTTTCATGAGGTCTCATTAATTAATTATTGATCTTAGTGTCTGTGCTACTGATGTTATGTTCAGGAAGTGGTCTCCTGTGCCAGTTTGTTTAAGGATTCCTCCCACTTTCTTTTCTAAGAGGTTCAGTGTGGCTGGATTTATGTTGAGGTTTTTGATCCATTTGAACTTAAGTTTTGTGCATGGCGATAGATATGGATCTTTCTTCAGTCTTCTACAAGTCTGCATCCAGGTATACCAGCACCATTTGTTGAAGATGCTTTCTTTTTTTCATTGTATAATTTTAGCTTCTTTGTCAAAAATCATGTTTTTGTAGGTGTGTGGGTTAGTATTAGGGTCTTCAGTTTCATTCCATTGGTCTACCTGTCTGTTTTTGTGCCAATACCAAGCTGTTTTCATTACTAAAGTTCTATAGTAGATCTTGCAGCTGGGGATAGTGGTACCTCCATAAGTTTCTTTATTGTACATGGTTGTTTTGGCTGTCCTGTGTGTGGAACATCTATCCAGGAACTTCTGGCTTTTAGAGTTTCCATAGAGAAGTCAGGTGTAATTCAGATAGGTCTGCCTTTATATGTTATTTGGCATTTTTTCTTTGCTGCTCTTAATATTCTTTCTTTATTCTGTATGTTAAGTGTTTTGATTGTTAGAGGGGAGTTGTGGTTTTTTTTTTCTTTTTGGTGCCGTTTATTTGGTGTATGGTAAGCTTCTTGTACTTTGAGGCATGTCCTTCTTCAGGTTGGGAAAGTTTTCTTCTATGATTTTGTTGAATATGTTTTCTGCACCTTTCAGCTGGGCTTTTTCTATACCTATTATTCTTAGATTTGGCCTTTTCACAGTGTCACATATTTCCTGAATATTTTGTGTTAAGGATTTGTTGGATTTAAGATTTTATTTGGTTGATGAATCTATTTCCTCTATTTTATCTTCAGCACCTGAGATTCTCTCTACCATCTTTTGTATTCTGTTGGTTATGCTTGCATATGTAGTTCCTTATTATTTACCCAACTTTTCTATTTCTAGTATTCCCTCAGTTTGTATCTTCTTTATTGTCTGTTTGAATTGTTTACTTCATCTGTTTGATTGTTTTTTTTTTTTTTCCTCTTGGCTTTCCATGCTTTCTTTAAGAGATTTGTTGATTGCTTTCAGTTTTTGGTTTGTGTTTTCTTCCACTTCTTTAAGGGATTTTCTCATATTCTCTTTGAGGGCCTCTATTGCGATTTAATAAGGATCAGGATAAACAATTAGGCCGAACAGAAGTTTATTAAGGGAGAAATAACTCACAACATAGGCAGATGTACGCGGCGGGTTCCAGCAGATCCTGAGCCTTCCAGCATCCACCATCCAAAAGGGGTGGCCCGACCCTCTCCCAACCTTTTCTCCCCGCTCCCATCTGGCCCTTTCTCCGCCCCAATGGGCATGGCCTAAGCCACAGGTGCAGACAAGGTGAATATCTCGCTACAATTCCCCTTTTAGTCTAAAGAAAAGATTTGGGTTTGATACAAAACTATATACAAAACAATGAATAACAAGTGTGCTCTAAGAAAAGGAAAATTGAGGACAAAACGACCTACATATCTAGTCCTAGGATGAAGACATAACGGAGTTTACAATAGAGTTATCCTAAGCTAGAAAGCTTAAGCCTAGTACCTAATCTATCTAACTAGGAAGAGAGAATAATAGTTGTGATGGTTTAATCTACAACCTCATCAAGACCTAAGAAGGAAATAGCAATACTAGGGTAGACAGGAAGTGCAGATGGGCAACTTCCAAAAGATGCCTCAAAGACAGAAACAGCAAGCTACCTGGACAGTCACCCAAGGTCTCAGAGCAATGTTGATACAGCCAGTTTTGGCTAAGGCCAAGAGTACCTGACAGATCACAACAAAAACAGGGAGGAAGAAAGGCTGTCTTACCCTGACTTGGCAAGGTTCAGCAGTCTTCTGTTTGTCTCCTGCAAGCACATAGGACCGCATGTCCAGATCAGTTGTCAAGGTAGGGGCAGTTCCTTGCCCAAGAGGCCATGGCCGAAGTGAGGGTGAACTCCAGAAGGAGCAACGACAGTGTCCAACATACTTTCGGGAAAGTGCATGGTGCTGTCAGGAGCAACAGTGTCTCATGTCAACGGAGTACTAATATTAAAACATTTAAATGCCGTGTTCTGCAGGTCTATGAAGTGATTGGAGATTAAGCATCTATTTCTGACTAATCTCATAGGCAAAGGAAACATGGGTGAGGATGATCTGTAATACTCAGGAACTTAGCTAAAAACCTGATTAAAACTTCCTTGAGTAAAGCAAGGATACACACCTAAGCAATATAATTATGCACATGTAAATTCCTAAAGTAGAAGTAGAGTAGAAATGTCTAGACAAGAGGGCAGCAAGATAAATATCCTAAATTGTATCAATATACAAAATGTCTTGAATGCAAACAAAGTATACATACATAGAGTATAGCGAGAATAATGTGCATAAAACATAAATGGAAAGATTTCACACAATATGACAAAATATAATATACAATTCTTCCAGTACATAGATTACCACAGATAAGAATATATAACAGTGTAAGCTGAAATACTAATATCTCACTCTTACTAAACAATTCACAAGAAGGTAGGCCAATCTATCTATATCATTCTGAACCATATCTTTCCCAACCATACCCTATTCCTGTCTAAAAGAGATAAACGAGTCTAAATATCACCTTCCATACCCAACCCCAAGTAACTAAAACCAACCCTATGAAGATGAATATTATCCCTAAATTCCAAGAGTGGGGAGAGGGGCATCGTTATCTTAAGATTACTTCCTGCTGAAATGGGACGATGATTGCTCCATGGGATCCTGTAGGAAGAAAATGTTTAGCAACCAAATTTTTCAACAGAATTGGCTGTGACATATGTAGGTATTCATAGTGTGGTAGAAAATGCTTGACTGGAGTTCTATTTGGAACTCTGGCCAGGTTGTAATATGAAGGTGCACCATTACAGCTAGCTAGTCAGGAGTTGTCTTGAGCAAAGCAGTCCCAAACCAGTTAAAGGGTGAAGTTTGTAGTTCAAATGCATCAGGTGAGTAGAATGGAAATGTCCATTTGGTGCCCCATCTTCCTTCCGGAGTGTTCAAGGATTGCTGTTGGGGACTGTTATTATTCCTTGTGGAAAACTTAAATATCAATATCAAAGTAAAATTTTCAAGTTTTATGGTATGCATTAGGGGAAAGGCAGCAATAAGCATTAACATGTATAAGAGAAAATGAGGATTTCAGAGAGAAAAGTGCATATAAACATATGAGTCCTTAGATTTTGTTTTCTTCTGCCTTAAATCAATTGGCTTCTTGATATAAAGCAGAAACTGTGAATTCAATCTTAACAACATGCTTGAATTTAGAGAAGGAAAGCCAAATCCAACTCCAAAGCCAGCATTGATTTATATGAATCGGGACTACAGGAATACCAAATAGTAAAGAGAAATAGATTTCCATATAGAAACAGTTTATTAGACTTAAATATTTTTACCATAAATCAGATTACCCTTCATTAAATGATTCTTTCTGGAGAGCTGTCTTCTGTAGGTACCTACATGTTCCTTGTCTCTTGGTTGTTTGAAGATAAGTGTTCTCTGTTTTACTGTAAAGACAAGAAAAGAACACTTCCCCTACCTTTGAGAGGTCTCCACACATTTTGTGGGACCCAATTTGTTGAATGACTTGTCATTCCTCTTCATTAAGATGTTTCTCTTGTTCAACTCGGATCTTGATCAACTTAGACGGTATCCATAGCTTTTCTTCTCCTGTAGATACAAATGCGAAGCTCCTACCCCAACGTAACACATATCCTGGTTTCCATTCTGAGGTCAATACATCCTTGAAGTACACCGGCTGATTTAGTTCAGAAGTTTTTTCTATTGTCCAGTGCCTTTCAGCAGCTGTTTGTCCTTTTTTATTAGCATTAAGAAAGTTTAATGTTAATAAAGCATTATGTAATCTGTGTTTGGGTGTCTTGGTTACTCCTGCCTGTCTTTAAGGTACGATTGGATCTCTCAATTACTGCTTGTCCT
Organism: Cricetiscus sungorus; assembly: GCA_030556225.1. Lineage (NCBI taxonomy): Eukaryota > Metazoa > Chordata > Mammalia > Rodentia > Cricetidae > Cricetiscus > Cricetiscus sungorus. Next base: position 3,530,587 of record JANBXA010000372.1, read on the forward strand.
GTAGGATTGTGTGGTATACCAGTTATGTGCTTTATGTTGTAATATTCAAAAAACTGTTTCAATTTGTTGGAAACATATGCCGGAGCATTGTCAGTTTTTATTTGTGCAGGTATGCCCATAATGGCCATTACCTCTAATAGGTGTATAATAACAGACTCAACCTTTTCAGAGCTCAGAGCAGTAGCCCATTGAAACCCTGAAATTGTATCTATAGTATGGTGCACATATTTTAATTTTCCAAATTCTACAAGGTGAAACACATCCATTTGTCATATTTCATTTCTTCTTATACCTTTAGGATTACTGCCTGGTGGTAAAGGAGTTTGGTTATAGAATGAGCAAGTAGGACATTTCCTTATTATTTCCTTGGCTTGTTGCCAAGTGATAGAAAAGTCCTTTTTCAAACCTTTGCTGTTCACATGGTGTTTCTTATGAAACTCTGATGCTTCTAGCACACTTCCTATCAATAACTGATCAATTTCATCATTGCCTTGTGCTAGAGGACCTGGCAGACCCGTATGGGATCTAATGTGTGTTATATACATAGGATGAATCCTCTTTCGGATAGTATCTTGTAACTGTATAAACAATGAAGTTAAGTCTGTACCATCAGGAATAAATTCTGCAGTCTCAATGTGTAAGACGACTCTTTCTGCATATTGAGAGTCAGTAACTATATTGAAAGGTTCTGTAAAATCCATAAGTACCATGAGAATGGCATACAATTCTGCCTTTTGTACAGAATTGTAAGGGCTTTGAACCACTTTACTTATTTTACCTGATTTATATTCTGCCTTACCTGATTTGTTTGCATCAGTGTAGAATGTATGAACTCCAGAGATAGGTGTTTTTCTTACAATGCGTGGAAGGATCCAAATCATTTTCTTTATGAATTTTATCCTTTCACTTTTGGGATAATTGTTGCTAATCATTCCCAAAAAGTTACTGCATGCTCTCTGCCAATATTCATTATCTTTCCATAAGGAGGAAATTTCCTTATTAGTCAAAGGTACTATGATTTCTGCTGGGTCCCTTCCTGCCAGTTGACGAAGTCTTAATTTACCTTTTATAATCAGGTCAGAGATCTTTTCTATATATGTTTTTAGTTTTTTATTCTGTTTATGTGGTAGAAATATCCATTCTAATATGATATCTTCCCTCTGCATCAAAATCCCTGAAGGACATTCTCTAGATGGTAATATAACCAGAATACAGTCTAATTTTGGATCCACACGGTCCACATGTGCTTCTAATATCCTCTTTTCTACCCATTCTAATTCCTTTTCAGCCTCAGCTGATAGTATTTGTGGACTATTCAAGTCTTTGTCCCCTTTTAGGGCCATTTTTAAGTTTTTCAAATCATGCCCTTCTACTCCAATAATGGTTTGTAGTTGAGAGATCTCTCCTAGTAATTTTTGAAGATCATTAAGAGTCTGGTAACAATCTCTCCTAATCTGTACTTCTTGTGGTCTAACTTTCTATAGACCTATTTTGTATCCTAAGTAGTTGATAGAATCTCCTTTTTGTATTTTTTCAGGAGCAATTTGTAATCCCCGAGGTAAAACTTCCTTTACTTTCTCAAACATTTTTTCTAATGTTTCTATTTTAGAATCAGCTAACAATATATCATCCATGTAATGATAAATTATGGATTGTGGAAACTGTCCACGAATTATTTCCAGTGGTTTTTGTACAAAATATTGGCATAGAGTGGGGCAATTTAGCATTCCCTGTGGCAAAACCTTCCATTGATATCTTTTCACCGGTTGAGAATTATTATAATTAGGTACCGTGAAGGCAAATTTCTCTTTATCTTGTTCCTGTAAAGGTATAGTGAAGAAGCAATCCTTTAAGTCAATAACTATAATAGGCCATTCCTTAGGAATCAAAGAAGGCAAGGGCATTCCAGGCTGTAGAGAACCCATTGGCTGAATAACTTTATTGATGGCTCTCAGGTCTGTAAGCATTCTCCATTTACCAGATTTCTTTTTGATAACAAATACAGGAGAATTCCAAGGGCTGGTTGATTCCTCGATATGTCCAGCATTTAGCTGTTCCTGTACCAGGTTTTCTAAAGCTTCTAACTTCTCAGAGGTCATAGGCCATTGCCCTACCCAGAAAGGTTCCTCTGTTAACCATTTTAAGGGTAGGGCTTTTGGTTCCTCTGTTTGTTCAGCGCTTGCATTCTGTTTTTGTACAGCCTGGTGTCTGTCTTGAATAGTACTTTATAACACCCTTTCCACAATCATGAGGTCGTTTATGGTTCCTATCCATTATTGGAGGAATGTTAATCTGTGTATTCCATTGCTGTAATAGATCACGACCCCATAAATTTATTGCTATATCAGCCACATATGGTCTCAACCTTCCTCTCTGTCCTTCTGGTCCTACACATTCAATCCATCTCGTGTTCTGTTTTACCTGAGATAGGGTTCCAATCCCTAAGAATTGAACATTTACCTCTTGCAGAGGCCATCTAGGAGGCCAGGATTTATGTTTTGATAGTTACATCAGCTCCCGTGTCCAGTAAACCTTCAAACAGTTTGTTAATTCATTTTAACTATCAATCTAGACCTATGACTATTTATAGAGGTTTGCCAAAATATATGCTTTTTGTTTCCTTTATTCAAGTTTGATTCAAATTCCATCATTAGTATGTCATCCAGAGTGGTATGAGTTTTTACAGTAGGCACTGGATTTTCTAATCGTCCTGTGGGAGATTGCCCTCCATTGTGACTGGGAATGTCCGAACCACCTTTGGCATGGGGGCCTTCAAGAGGCCCCCCAAGGAGTTTCCCAATGGTAAAGGGTTTCCTTGCTTGTCTCTGGTCGATCTACATTTATTGGTCCAGTGTCGGCCTTTGCCACACCTTCTACATAACCCAGAAGGCTCAGGCCTTCTGTTAGATTCATTCCTGGGAGTGTTATTTCTAGAAATAATTTGCCTACAATTTCTTTTTAGATGTCCTTTCCTACCACAGTTAAAACATCTGACATTGTGATATCTTTTCAACCCTTTGGAGATGGCTTCTCCTAGCCAAGCTGCTATGTCCTCAAGGTTAGGATCTCTGTTATCTTGATGTCTTGTCGGATTTTTAGACATGGCCTCTCCTACCCAAGCTTCAGTGTCAACATAGTTAAAACCTCTGTTATCTTGATGTCTTCTCATACCATTAGATATGGCCTCTCCTACCCAAGTTTCAGTGCTATTATCATTATATTCCATGTTGGCTGTATATAGAACCCAGTCATCTAAAGGTGCTGATCGAGTTTTTAAAGGCCAAAGCACTTGTTTGCATCGAGGGTTCTCATTCTCATAAGCTAATGTTTTTACAAGTACTTGCCTAGTTTCTATGTCTGCTACCTCTAATTGCACTGCTCTAGACAATCTTTCTAGAAATGAAGTAAAATGTTCTCTTGGTCCTTGCCTTATCTTGATATAGGATTCTATTTTTTACCCTAGTTCATGAACCTTATCCCAAGCATTCAGAGCTGCTGTATTGCATAGAGACAAGATATGTTCATCATAGGCAGCTTGGGTTTCTGGGTCAGCATAAATACCCTCACCAAGGATTTTATCTTGGGGAGCTTTATAACCTTTCTTCAAGCCCTGAAGTTCAAGAGCTTTTGCTTCCTCTCTCCATAAAGCCCTCCATTCTAATTGAGAGGAGTTTTCAAGGACAGCAGATATCAATTGATCTCAATCCTTAGGGGTTACCTTGTTATTCCTTGCCCATGATTCTATTAACTGCTTCACATATGGTGAGTGCATACCATAAGAGACTACGGCTTCCTTTATACCTTTTAAATCTTTCATACTTATTGGTTCCCACTGATAGGCAACACCACCTTTTGGGTGTTTTATATTGTTTATAAAAGTTTGCTTTCATTTATATGGACTTGGCTATAAATGGCTATAACCACAAACAATCTTTTTAAAGGTAAAAAGGGAATTATGGTATAGATATGAATAGTTTGCTTTGAAATGGATTTTCTTTAATTGATACAATTTAAGATCAATTTTGTAATATGTATATTTCTCCTCTTGTTTAGGTATTATGTTTATATAGCTCATTGGAAAATGTAATGTATAATTGAGAGTTACCTATGATAATTAAAACTTGGAGTTAAGTTAGTTAGGATTTCTAGATATGCAGAGATGTATTTGAGATGAATAGGCATTCTTCAAACCTTTCAAAGACCTACAGAATATGGCATTTAAAATTGTTTAGGGTTTTTCTTGACAATGAGGCACAACTGATCCTGGTAACACCACCTACAGAAGAAAGGAAGATGGACATCGAAGAAACACATTATGAAGTTTGCTTCTAATATGGCAAGACTAGCCATTTGGGCAAGGTACTGCTCTTCTGGACTGTTTGACTTTATGTTGTAGAAACTGGACTTGCAGGACCCACAAAAAGATGACTGCTGATGCAAGATGGACATTGCTACAGGATTCCTGCTTCATGGAAGAGGCTGCCAGACAGCCAGACAGTCTACAGGACACAGAGAAAAGTTTTCTGCTTTGTTGAGGAGTCTGGACACACACTATGGCCTATGGGCTGAAGATGGAACATTACAGAAGAACTTTGGGTGACTGACCAGGCAATGAGTTGTCTCTGTCATTTCTAGAGTTTATGTATTATCCTTCTGTGGTCTTTGATGGAGTTGAAGACAGGTAGTTATGATTATAGTTTTCCTTAGTTAGGATTAAAGATAAGTTACATATAGGACTTTAGAATCACAAAGATAGGATAAATGATATTTTCTTTAAGTCTTACAAAATGTTAATGGACTAAATATTGTTAACTGTGATTCTTATTTGATAACTGTTGTATATTTTGCTATGTTAAGGTTAAACCCCTTCTTTTATTTTAGACAGAAAAGAGGAGATGATGGGAGATGTTATTTTGTATACATGTTTCTCATACTAATTAATAAAGCCCTGCTGGCCAATAGAAAACTAGATAGGCGGGGCTAGGAGTCTAGGAGAAGGAAAGAGGAAGTGGGAAGGAGGGGTCGAGATGTAGCATGGAGGAAGGAAGACGCCCGCCGCGGCTCCCCGATAAGACGACCATGTGGAAATACTTAGATAAGTAGAAATGGGTTAATAATTAAGGCAGAGCTAGCCCATAAACAATAATGGTAATTGGCCAACAGGATTGTATCAAATACAGAGTCTCTGAGTGTTATTTGGGGCCTGCATGGCGGTGGGACCATGGCGGCAGGACCGAAAGGCCGGCAGGGAAGAACCTGCCGTAACAGGCCTCTATCATTTTCATGACATTGTTTTTAAGGTCATTCTCTTCTGTTTCATCTGTTTGGGATGTTCAGGTCTTGCTAATGTGGAGTCCCTAGATTTGGGTGGTGTCATATAAGTTTTTCTGTTGTAGGATGTGTTCTTATACTGTTGCCTTCCCATCTCTTCTTCCAATGGGTGTAGGGGGGGGGTTCTCCCTGTCCTGGTAGGTAGGGTTCAAGGTTCTATCCTCCTCTTACGGAGTGTGTAGGGTCAAGGCAGGAATAGCCCCCGATGGTGGATACTTTGTTCTGCCTCCAGGTCCCTCTGGGGCATTCGGTGGCAGGAAGGGTCTGCTGGCCACAAGTGAGTGGACTCAAAGAGGGAGAGGTGGGCTGGAGGAGCCCCTCAGTACTTACTTCTCTACTGGAGGATGGAGGGGCAAGACAGGAATGGCAGCTGATGGTGGATGCTTTGTTCTACCCCAGATCCCTCTGGGGGATTGCTGGCAGGAAGGGTCTCTCGGCAGCAGGTCAGGGGCAGGTTTAGTATTTTTTTTTAATTTTAATTTTTTTTGCATTGACAGTCATTTTGTAGACAGTTTAAAAATTTTTAGATGAAAGAGCTTTTTTCTCTGGTTTTATTAATTATTAGTTTTGTTATAGAGTGATTCTAATGTGTCTTTTATTTCTGTCTCTGGAATTTGTAAATTGAAAGTAAACCTTCAGTAATTATCTGAAGCCAGATGTTATTGAGACTAGCAAAAGATATAATATAATCTTACTCTGCTCAGTATATTTTCATTTCTTTTAGAAAATGTAAATTTTTGATGGGGATATTCCATTTATTTTAGCATTCAATGTGTCTATTTGAATTTTAATAAGTTAATACACAATGAATAAGTAATCATTTAGCTTAATTTCCAAGGAGCATCAATCTATCAATCATCTATCTTATCTATCCATTGATCTATAAAATCTACATTAAACACATACTCTTTGATTATAAGTTTAAAGAGGTTTAAAGAGCTTAAAAAAGGCTTAAAGGTTTAGTGTGCTACAAAAATGGTTGGCATGCCCACAGGCGCATGATTGACACTGATAATATGGGGGTTACAAGTGCTTTAAAAATTGCTTTATGTGAATGAGTGTTTTACCTGCTGTTATGTGCATGTGTCCAGTGCCCAAGGATGCCAGAAGAGGGCATTGAATCTCCATGAACTGAAGTTACAGATTTTTTTTCCAGTTTTCAGCTGACATGTGGGGGCTGGAATTTGAACCAGGGTACTCTGGAAGAACAGCCTATGCTCTTAACCACTCAGCCATTACTCCATCCCCACAACTACATTTTGATTGTATTAAAGGCTAGGTTCACAGGAGGAAATATATGCTTGATGCTGTAAATCTGACCAAGAGCTGATGGTTAGTGAGTTCACTGCCTCCAGGAGTAAACCTACTACTATTATTTTGCTAGATGGATGCAGTATAAAACTTCCCTATTAGCCGGGCATTGGTGGTGCATGCCTTTAGTCCCAGCACTTGGGAGGCAGAGGCCAGCCTTGTCTACAGAGTGAGTGCCAGGTCTGGCTCCAAAACAGTACAGAGAAACCTGTCTCAAAAAACAAAAAACAAAACAAACAAACAAACAAAAAAACAAAAACAAAAACAAAACAAAACAAAACAAAAAAACCCAAAAACCAAACCAAACAACCAAACAAAAAACAAAACAAAAAAACCAAAAAAAACTTCCCTATTACTTTGTTAATTCATTTAGTGCAGCTTAATTCTTGATTTATTAGTGAAGCTTTAAGATATTGTTAGAGAAATTATGTTGTGCCTTAGGGGAAGGTTAACACAGAAACACAAAGTGGAGAGTCTCTATGGCATGCTCAGCTACAAATGGAACATCTGTATCATACCCTTAGCAAAAAGGAAATGGAAAGATGGCAAGAGCCACAACTGAGCAATGACTGGGGCAAAACAGGGTTTTCTGGGTATAACAGGCCAGCTACTGTTGTGCACTCACAGCAGCTGTGGTTGCTTGTGCAAGATCAGGCCAGTCAACAACAACAACATGAATGTTGTGGGAGTAACCAAGTGCTTTATGATTGGATGTAGGTCCTGATCTATGGTATGGAATCCATACCTGGAATTGTTAAAGGTACCAGAAAAGCCTGTGGCTCAATTGTTTATAAGACCTAGGCAAGAACACAATATTATTATTTTGATAAGTGAACATAGTATTAAAATGACTACAAATGACTAATTGATATGCACATAGATAAGGTCATCTATCATCATCATCAGAGAAGCTTCTTACAGTAAGTGGCAGTTAACACAGAGACCCTCAGTGGGTTAATAAATAGCATGTTGCTCTAACTTCAGCACAGTGGCTGCATCTTAATATACTGCTATTTCAGCTAGCAATTGCTACTCCACAGTTACCACCCTGCTTTTCTGGAATTGGCCCAACTGCTCAGGTCACATTCTGGAAAGAGTTCTGTTCTTGCAGGAACTGGCTCTGCCGTTGCCATTAAAGGTAACTTTAAATATCTACTATTCTATTTATAAATAAAACTTCAGATTCAGTGGCTGGGGTGGGTGGAATCCTGCTAGCTAAGAGAGGTTGAGTAGCACCTAGCTCACCTTCTCTGCTTGCTGGTGTTTTCCAAGCAGAGCGTCCTTCTACTACACACACACACACACACACACACACACACACACACACACAGACACACAAAGCCTGGACACTCCAGATCTTCCTAATACTAGTTCTCTCTCTCTCTCTCTCTCTCTCTCTCTCTCTCTCTCTCTCTCTCTCTCTCTCTCTTTCTTTCTCACTCTCTCAAATGCCCTCTGATGCTCTATGATTGCTTTCTGTCAATTAGTTGTTAACTTAGCCTCCTGACTCAGGTTAATTTTGTTTAATTAATGCAAATGTATACTTGGGTTTCACAGTGTAGATTTAATATCCCTCAACGTTCCCCCCCCTTTGTCTAAATAAAAAGGAAAGGTTCTAACTCTAACACAACAGAACTATATACAATAAGAACAATTATCAGGTATTGTCTAAATAAAGAGGAAAGGTTAACACAGTAAGACTTTCACAATAAGAACAGTAATCAAGTAAGGTCGATCTGTATTTGGCAAATTCAAAGAAACTATATGTATATTATATTGGTAAGCCCAAAATTTTGTATTTAGTTCATTTTCTATTCTAACTTGTATTACCAACCCAGAACTATCTTTTTAGACCTCAAAACATTTTCTTAGCTAAACTTTTTAAGCTTTTATTTCTTTCAACCTTATGCACTTTATATCATATAGTTTTCTTTTCTGAATTTGATAATCAGGAAAACTGTAACTATTACTATCTTATCTTCAACTCTATTAGAGCCCGAGAAGGATGTATTACCTGAGTAAATAGTAAGTACAATACAAACATCTTCCAAAAATATAGAAGTGGCAGCAGTAGCTGGCTGTCTGGATAGTCACCCAAGGTCTCTGCAATTTTGGAGCATCCATTTTTGGCCTAGAGGCCTAGAATATCTAGCAGACTTTTCTGTGAAGCAGGATGTATGAAGGCCTCTCATACCTTGTGTAGCCTGAGTTCTAATTCCCACCTCCCTAGTATTGGGATTAAAGGTGGGAGCCACCACCACTTGGCTCTGTTTCTTTTTTAGACTGGATCAATTTTGTTTAGCTCAGGGTGGCCCTCATTGCCTGGTCAGTCACCCGAAGTTCTGTAATGTTCCATCTTCAGTCCATAGGCCATAGTGTGTCTGACATACTCTTTCATGAAGCAGGAAATCTTAAACTGTCCACCTGTATTGGCAGCTTGAACCCAATCTTTATCAATCTTGATGGTATCCATAGCTTTTCTTTTCCTATGGAATCAAAAGGAAAACTTCTTCCCTGATGTAACACATAGTCTGATTTCCAGTCTGAGGTCAACACATCTTTCAAATATATAAGCTGATTTAATTCAGCAGTTTTTTTTTTTTATTGTCTACTGTGTCTCTGCAGTGTTGCTCCTTGTTCATTAGCATTAAAAAATTAAAATCAACAAAACACTGTGTCATCCCTGGTTGCTTTATTACCCCATCTGTTTAGTAAGCATAACTTTTAAAGTGTAATTAGATCTTCCATAACTGCTTGTCCTGTAGGATTGTGTGGTATACCTGTAAAATGCTTTATGTTAATAGGCAAAAACCTGATTCATTTTACTAGAGAAATATGCCAGAGCATTGTATTTTGTATAGGTATTCCCATGATGGCCATAACTTCTAGCAAATGTGTAATTACAGAATCATCACTTTCAGAACTTAAAGCAGTTGTTCATTGAAATACTGTGTATGGTACACATATTTTAATTTTCCAAACTCTGCAAAATGAAACACATCAATTTACCAAACTTTAAACTTTATTTCTTTGAGTACCTTTTGGGTTGCTGATTATTTAAAGAACAAGTGGGATATTTCCTTATAATTTCTTTCTTTTTTTAAAACATTTATTTATTTTATGCTGGACATAATTATACCTGCCCTTTTTTTTATAAAAAAAAAATGAAAACAAACATTTATAAACAGTATTTGGAAATTTGGGTGTCGTTCTTTCCAAGCTGCTTCCTGCTGGTAGGGGGCGCTGTCATGGGGGAATCCTAAGAAGACGCAGAAATCCTGGCTGTAGTGGTCAGCAAGGCTGCATTGTCCCATTGACGTTGCTTCAGGGAGTCTTGCTCGATCAACTACATTAGTCTGGAAGGGATCCACAGCTTTTCATTTTCTGTGGAAACAAAATTAGAAATCCTTTTCCCCACAACTTGTCCTTAGGCTTAAATTTTGAAGTCAAAACATTTTAAATATATATATATTGAATTAATCCAGCAGCATTTTCCTTTTATTTTTTTAAAAATAATAATATAATTTAAAAATTTTACATGTGGATCCCAGTTCCCTCTCCTTTCCTCCCTCCAACCCTCCTTCCCTCCTTCCCTCTTACACTCTTTCCCCTGTGACATGCACCCTGGGCACCCTCCCCCTCCCATCCCCCCACCGCCATTCCACTTGTAGGGTTATGCTATCCAGGTTGGGTCATGTAAGTCTGTCAAGTCATTTGAAGTAGGGACTAGGACTTCTCTCCTGTCTCTAGGTTAAGGGGGTATCCCTCCATGGGGGATGTGTTTGCAAGGTCCTTTTGTGCAACTGAAATAGATCCTGTTTCTACTGTCTGAGGTCCCCCAGACTGCTCAGTCCTTCTAGCTGAGACCCATATTCAGGGGGTCTGAGTCAGTCCCTTGTTGGGTTCTTAGCCGTACGTCTAGGAGGTCCAAGATCTCCCTTGTTCAGCTCAGCTGTCTTTGTGAGTTTCTGCAACCTGGTATTGTCCCTTCTCTATGCATCTGGATTCTAGTTCGACCCAGTGTTTGGTTATGGATGTTTGCTTCTGTTTCCAACAGGTACTAGATGAGGACTCCATGATGGTGGATAATTTAATTGATGATCTCACTATCAGGGAAGGGCATTTATGGTAGCCTTTCCATGGTTGATTGAATTATTAGTTGGAGTCGGTCTTGTAGTTCTCTATAACCTTTCTTTAGGTTCAGTTTTCTCTTCAAACCAATAATGGTTCCCTCTTTTATGTCCCCCCTCACCCTGACTCAACCTATGTAGTCACAGTGTTTTCTTCTCCTCCCCTTCTGTTTCTCCTAGTTCTCTCTCCATTCACTGCCCCCCCACTTCCCATGTGCTCTGGGAGACTTGCCCCTTCCCCAATTTATGAGGGAACATATATGAATCTCTTAGAATACACCTTGTATCCCAGTTCGTCTGGTGGTGTGTATTATAGGCTGGTGATCCTTTGCTCTAAGTCTAAAATCCATATATGAGTGAGTACATACCCTTTTCCTCTTTTTTGACTGGATTACCTCATTTAGAATGGTTTCTTCAAGTTCCATTCACTTGCCTGCGAATTTCAAGATTCCATTATTTTTTTCTGCAGAGTAGTATTCCATTGCGTAGATGTGCCACAACTTCTTTATCCATTCTTCAGTTGAGGGGCATCTAGGTTGCTTCCAAGTTCTTACTATTACAAATAATGCTGCTATGAACATAGTTGAGCACATGTCTTTGTTGCATGGATGTGAGTCATTTGGGAATATATTTAAGAGTGGAATTGCTGGGTCCTGTGGTAAACAAATTCCCATTTTCCTGAGGAATTGCCATACTGATCTCCAAAATGGCTGTATGAGTTTGCACTCCCATCAGCAGTGGAGGAGTGTTCCCCTTTCTCCACATCCTCTCCAGCATAAGTTGTCATTGGTGTTTCTAATTTTAGCCATTCTGGCAGCAGTAAGATGGTATCTCAAAGTTGTTTTCATTTGCATTTCCCTGATAACTAAGGATGTTGAACATTTTCTTAAGTGTCCTTCAGCCTGTTTGATTTCCTCTATTGAGAATTCTTTCTTCAATTCTGTACCCCATTTTTTAATAGGGCTATTTGGTGTTTTGGTGACTAATTTCTTGAGTTCTTTGTATATTTTGGAGATCAGCCCTTTGGCAGATATAGGATTGGTAAAAATTTTTTCCCAGTCTCTGGGCTGCCGTTTGGTTTTGTCAACTGAGTCCTTTGCCTTACTGGAGTTATGTCCAGGAAGCAATCTCCTATACTAATTTGTTCAAGGGTACCTTCTACTTTCTCTTCTTAGAGGCTCAGTGTGGCTGGATTTATGTTGAGGTCTTTGATCCATTTGGACTTGAGTTTTGTGCATGGTGATAGACATGGATGTATCTGCATCCAATTGTGCCAGCACCATTTGTTGAAGATGCTTTCCTCCCCCTGTTGTATTTTTTTTAGCTGTTTTGTGAAAAATCAGGTGTTCGTACATGTGTGGATTAATATTGGTTTTTCGATTTGATTCCATTGGTCTACCTGTCTATTTTTGTGCCAATACCAGACTGTTTTCAGGAATATAGCTCTGTAGTAGAGCTTAAAGTCAGGGATGGTGATGCCTCCTGAAGTTCTTTTATTGTACAGGGTTGTTTTGGCTTTTGTTTTTCCATACAAAATTGACTATTATCCTTTCAAGGTCAGTGAAGAATTGTGCTGGGATTTTAATGGGGATTGCATTGAATCTGTAGATTGCTTTTGGCAAGATTGCCATTTTTACTATATTTATCTTCCAACCCAAGAGCATGAGAGATCTTTCCATTTTCTGGTATCTTCTTTAAATTCTTTCTTTAATGACACAAAGTTCTTATTGTATAGGTCTTTCACATGTTTTATAAGCGTCACCCCAAGGTATTTTATGTTGTTTGTGGCTATTGTAAAGGGTGATCTTTTTCTTACTTCTTTCTCGGCCTCTTTGTCGTCTGAATAAAGTAGGGCTACTGATTTTTTTAGTTTATCTTGTATCCTGCTAATTTGCCGAAGGTGTTTATCAGCTGTAGGAGTTCCCTGGTAGAGTTTATTGGGTCGCTTATGTAAACTATCATATCATCTGCAAGTGAAGACAGTTTGACTTCTTCCTTTCCAATTTGGATCCCCTTGATCTCTTTTTGTTGTCTTATAGCTTTAGCTAGAACTTCAAATACAATATTGAAGAGATATGGAGAGAGAGGACAGCCTTGTCTTGTTTCTGATTTTAGAGGAATTGCTTTAAGCTTCTCTCCATTCAGTTTGATGTTTGGCTGTTGGTTTACTGTATATTGTTCTTATTATATTTAGGTGTTTTCCTGTTATCCCTGATCTCTCCAAGGCCTTTATCATGAAAGGGTGTTGAATTTTGTCGAAGGCTTTTTCAGCATCTAGGGAGATGATCATATGGTTTTTCTTTTTCTGTTTGTTTATATGGTGGATCACGTTGATACAGTTTTGTATGGTAAACCATCCTTGCAACCCAGGGATGAAGCCTACTTGGTCATGGTGGATGATTTCTCTGATGTATTCTTGGATTCGGTTTGCCAGTATTTTATTGAGTATTTTTGCGTTGATGTTCATCAGGGATATTGGTCTGTAGTTTTCTTTCTTAGTTGTATATTTGTGAGGCTTGGGTACCAAGGTGATTGTGGCCTTGTAGAAAGAGTTTGGTAATGTGCCTTCTGTCTCTATTGTGTGGAACAATTTGAGGAGTATTGGAATTAGCTCTTCGTTGAATTTCTGGTAGAATTCTGAACTGAAGCCATTTGGCCCTGGGCTTTTTTTGGTTGGAAGGCTTTCGATGACTGCTTCGATTTCATTTGTGGGTATAGGTTTATTTAAGTTGTTTGTCTGTTCTTGGTTTAATTTTGGTAAGTGATAGTAATCAAGAAATTTGTCCATTTTTTTTTTTTTGAATTTTCAAATTTGGTAGAGTACAGGTTTTCAGACTATGACCTGAAAGTTATCTGAATTTCCACTGTGTCCTTTATTATGTTCCCCTTTTCATTTCTGATTTTGTTAATTTGCATGTTGTCTCTCTGCTTTTTTGTTAGTTTGGATAAAGGTTTGTCTATCTTGTTGATTTTCTTGAAAAACCAACTCTTCGTTACATTGATTTTTTGTATTGTTTTCCTGGTTTCTATTTTATGGATTTCAGCCCTCAAATTGATTATTTCCTGGTGTTTACTCCTCGGGGGTGAGTTTGCTTCTTTTTGTTCCTAGGCTTTCGGTTGTGCTGTTAATTCTTTAATGTCTCTATCCTCTGATTTCTTCATATGGGCACTCAGTCCAATGAACTTCCCACGTAGCACTGCTTCTAGTTGTCCCATAAGTTCGGATATGTCATGTCCTCATTCTTGTTGAATTTTAGGAAGTCCTTAATTTCTTTCTTTATTTCGTCTTTGACCCAGGTGTGGTGCAATTGCACATTGTTCAGTTTCCATGAGTTTGTAGGGTTTCTGAAATTTGTGTTGCTTTTGAATTCCAATTTTAAAGCATGGTGGTCTGATAAGATACAGGGGACTATTCCAATTCTTTTGTATCTGTTGAGGTTTGTTATGCCTCCTAATATGTGGTCGATTTTAGAGAAGGTTCCATGTGGACCAGAGAAGAAGGTATATTCTTGTGTGTTTGGATGGAATGTTCTATAGATGTCTGTTAAACCCAGTTGAGACAAAACTTCTGTTAGTTTTTTGTTTCTTTGTTGATTTTCTGATTGGTGGTCCTGTCTAGTGGTGAGAGTCTTGTGGTGAAGTCTCCCAGTATAAGTGTGTGAGGTTTTATGTGAGCTTTGAGTTTTAGTAGCGTTTCTTTTACGAATGTGGGTGCCTTTGTATTTGGGGCATAGATGTTCAGAATCAAGACTTTTTGTTGATGTCCATCTTCATCTCTTTTGATTAATTTTGGTTTGAAGTCTAACTTGTTAGATATTAGGATAGCCACACCTGCTTGCTTCTTGGGTCCATTTGATTGGAAGATTTTTTCCCAGCCCTTTACCCTGAGGTAATGTCTATCTTTTTGCTTAGGTGTGTTTCTTGTATGCAGCAGAAGGATGAATTCTGTCTTCATATCCATTTTGTTACCCTATGTCTTTTTATAGGCAAGTTTAGACCATTAATGTTGAGGGAGAGTAAGGACCATTCATTGTTAATGTTTGTTTGTTAGATTTGCTTTTGGCAGTGGTATTGTGAATTTATTTGTCCTTCTTTACCCTTGGTTTCTTGTGAAGTGGGATTATTTGTTGCCTATGTCTTTGTGAGCATAGTTAACTTCATTGGGTTGGAGTTTTCCTTCCAAAGCTTTCTGTAGGGCTGGATTTGTAGATACATATTGTGAAAATCTGGCTTTGTCATTAAATATCTTGTTTTCTCTATCTATAGTGATTGAGAGTTTTTCTGGGTATAGTAGCCTGGGGTGGCATCCGTGGGCTCTTAGTACTTGTAGAACATCTATACTGGACCTTTTGGCCTTGAAGCTTTCCATGGAGAAGTCAGGCGCAATTTTGATAGGTCTGCCTTTATATGTTACCTGTCCTTTTTCCTTTACTGCTCTTAATATTCTTTCTTTATTCTGTATGTTAGGTGTTTTGATTATTATATGTCAAGGGGTCTTTTTTCTTTGGTCCAGTCTGTTTTGTGTTCAGTGTGCTTCTTGTACTTTCATGGGCATGTCCTTCTTCAGATTGGGAAAGTTTTCCTTGATGATTTTGTTGAATATGTTTTCGGCCCCTTTGAGCTGGGCTTCCTCACCTTTCTCTATGCCTATTATTCTTAGGTTTGGCTTTTTCACAGTGTCCCACATTTCCTGGATGTTTTGTGTTAAGGGTTTGTTGAATTTACGATTTCTTTTTTTCGATGAATTTATTTCTTCTAGTTTATCTTCAGCACCTGAGATTCTCTCTTCCATCTCTTGAATTCTGTTGGTTATGCTTGCAGTTCCTGATCGTTTGCCCAGTTTTTCTATTTCCAACATTCCTTCGGTTTGTGTTTTCTTTATTGTCTCCATTTCTGTTTTCAAGTCTTGAACCGTTTTATTCACCTGTTTGTTTTTTCTTGGCTTTCTATACTTTCTTTAAGAAATGTATTCATTTCTTCCCATTTTTTGTTTGTTTTATCTTACACTTCTTTAAGGGATTTTCTCACATCTTTGAGAGCCTCTATCATTTTTATGGCGATAATTTTTAGTTTGTTCTCTTCTGATTCATTTGTTTTGTTGTGTTCTGGTCTAGTTGGTGTAGCTTCCCTAGATTCTGGTGGTGTTATGCTTGTCTTTCTGATGTTAGGTGTTTTCTTGTATTGCCGTCTTCCTGTAGCTTCTTCCAGTAGGTGTTGGTGGGGTTTCTCCTTCTCCCTATGGATTTAGGTGGGTCAAAGTTTTAATGTCTGTAGTTATGGGTGGTCCAAGCTCTCTAAGAGGTCGCTCAGTAGGTAGGAGCCTGATGATGGGGGTCAAAGTTCAGGCTCCAGCAGAGGAGAGCTGAGGCCTGTTTGGCAGAGGCTAACATGCAGGATGCTTCCTCAGGGATAGTAGGGTCTAGCTTTAGCCAAGGCCTCTAGGCAAGATTGGGTGTTGGGGGACAAAGGCTGGGCTGACACTCAGGATGTTTCAGCACTGATAGGTGCATCTAGCTGGTACTCTCCTACTGAGTAGGGCCTTTTTAGCAGAGGTCTGTGATGGGGGTCAAGGATCCAGCCTGCATGAACTCAGGGTGGACCTGCAGAGATAGGCAGATCTGGGATGTGTCTAGAACTCCAGTAGAATACCGGTGGTGGGAGTCAGAGACCAGGCAGGTGGAAATTACGGGTGGTCCCAAGTGGATATGCTGGTCTGTTGTGCTCAGATAGGCTCCAGGAATTTCCCCAGAGCTGAAATTGTTCGCTCCTCCTTATAATTTCTTTGGCTTGTTGCCAAGTGATAGAAAAATCTTTCTTTAAACCTTTGCTGTTAGCATGATGTTTCTTATTAAATTCCGAGTCTTCTAGCACATTTCTTACCAATAGCCAATCAATTTCATCATTACCTTGTGCTGAGCGCCTGGTAGACCTGTATGTGATCTGGTATGTATTATATACATTAGATGATTTCTATTTCTGATTACCTGTTTTAGTTGAATAAATAACAAAGTTAATTCTGAAGTATATGGAAAAATTTCTCCATTTTCAATATGTAAAATAACTGTATATTGAGAGAAACTATATTATGAGGTTCTGGAAAATGTAATAATACCACAAGCACAGCATACAATTCTGATTTATGAACTGAATTTGATGGGCTTTGAGCCATTGTACTTAATTTCCCTGATGTAGGGGTTGCAGAAATTCGAGTTCCTTTTATTACATGAGAGAGAACCTAATTAGTTCTTTTTAGGAACTCTTGCTTTTGAGATATTTGTTGTTACTACTCTCTCACAATAAATTATTGTAAGTGCTTTGCCAATATTCATTTTCTGCCCATTATGAGGTATTCAATATTGATAAATGGTTATCACAGTTTCTGCTGTATGTATTTCTGTTAATTCACAGAATCTCAATTTCATTTCAGAATCAATTCAGAAAACTTTTCTATGTAGGTCTTTAATATTTTACTCTGCTTATGTGGTAAAAGTATCCATTCTAATATATTTTCTTCTCTCTGCATAAGAATTCCTGTAGGAAAATGAGTAGAAGGTAAAATATCCAGAATATGCCTGGCTATGGTGGTGCAGACCTTTAATCCCTGCACTTGGGAGGCAGAGGCACATGACCCTCTGTTGAGTTCAAGGCTGGCCTAGTCTACAAATTGAGTTCCAGAACAGCCAGGGCTATTAAACAGAGAAACTCTTGTCTCAAAAGACAAACCAACCAAACAACAAAACAAAACAAGACAAAAAAAAAGTCCCCATACAAACCAGAATACAAATCAAGCTCTGGATCTAAGCTATCCATATGTGCATTCTGTGATTTCTTTTCTACCAGAGCTAATTCTCTGCCTCAGCTGATATATTTTTGGACTATTTAAGTTCTTATCACCTTGTAATCACCTTACTTAGTTCTTGAGTTGTTAATCCAGTTAATATCTTCTAGATATTTTTGAAAATCATTAAGAGTTTATAATTGATCTTTCCTGATTTGTACTTTTTGTCATTGAATTTTCTGTAAACCTATCTTATATCCCAAATAATTAATAGAATCTCCTCTTTGTGTGTTTTTTTAGGGGCAATTTGTAATCTTTAATAAGGCAAACTTCTTTTTACTTTATAAAACATTTTTTTCTAAAATATTATATGAATCAGACAATAACATAAAGTGCAACTACTTAAAACACTCATTTTGGAAGAACTTTCTAATAGTACCTTTCAACAGGCTGGGAATGACTATAAATAGGCACTATGAAGGCAAAGTTTTCTCTATCCTATTCTTGTAAAACTATAGTTAAAAAAACAGTCTTTTAAATCAATCACTATAGATGGCAAGGGAATTCTAGGCTGTAAAGAGAATATTGGCTGAATCATCTTATTTATGGCTCTTAAATTTGTTAACATTCCTCAGCAGAGAATGAGAGCAGAATGCTCAGTCCCAAATGTGTTACACATGTCATGACTCTTTCCCAAAGCACAGAGGTCTGTGGAGAAGAAGGAAGAGAAATGTTTTAAGGGTCAGAGGCAGTGGATAACATCAAGCAACCTTTTCTGGACACAAGCGGGTAGTTGCATCTATGAAGTCACAGGGATTGTGACAACATACATTAGACCTGTGAGAGATCAAGCCAGATGAATTCTCAACATAGAAAGGGAAAGGTGGAGACAAAGTCCCATTACTAGCTGAGGAGCTTTTGGCCTCTGATGGTTTCTGGGAGAAGGAGAGTCAGTATTCTTTAATGATGTGATCCTTGATTGGTCACCACACTCCAGAGTAGGCCCCACCCCTTAGACTAGTTGGGTAACACAAACTAGACTTGCTGAGAAGGAAACAAGAGTTGAGTTTGAAGGGATGATATGGGGGTTATGGGCGGAGCTAGGAAATATATGGTAAAATTATGAAACAATTAAATAAAGTTCTATAACAGGCTTTCATTTGGGACACAAACCAGCTCCTAAATCACAACGTGGAGATTTATTATTAGTTATGAATGCTCAACTTTATCTAATGCCTGTTCCATTATCTTATTAACTTAACGTGTTTGTCTTTATCTACATTTTTTGCCTTGGGGCTTTTTACCTTTCTTCCTTTCTTCCTTCTTCTTCCTTCCTTCCTTCCTTCCTTCCTTCCTTCCTTCCTTCCTTCCTTCCTTCCTTCCTTCTTTTCTTCCTTCCTTCCTTCCTTCCTTCCTTCCTTCCTTCCTTCCTTCCTTCTTTTCTTCCTTCCTTCCTTCCTTCCTTCCTTCCTTCCTTCCTTCCTTCCTTCCTTCTTGTCTGTCTTTCTGTCTGTCTTTCTGTCTGTCTGTCTGTCTGTTGTCTGTCCGACAGCTGCCTGGCTGACTGGACCTAGAATCTTCCCCCTTTCTCTCTTGTTCTCTCTTCTCTTCCTCTCTTGAGCCTAGATTCCTTCTCCTATTATTCTCTTTGCCTGCCAGCTCTGCCTATCCCTCTACTGCTTAGCTACTGGCCATTCAGCTTTTTATTAGATCAATTAGGTGCTTTAGGCAGGCAAAGCTACACATCTTTATATCATTAAACAAATGCAGCATTAACAAATGTAACACATCTTTACATGTTAAACATGTAAGTGCAGCATAAATAATTATAACACATCCTTGCCTAGTTAAAGTAATATTTCACAACATAAACAAATATAACACATTTTACATAGAGTACTATTCCACAAGTAAATTGTTTTTTTTTAAAGGATGGTGTAATTTTGATTGTGGTCCTAGCTTTTTTATTGATACTTTTTAAATTTTAAACAGTTTTAATAGAAACAATATAAACTATTTTAGCACCTCTTAACATGTAAGACACAAACTCAAGATACTTTTATAGTATTTTTTCAAAGATTGCATAATATAGGTACAAAATTAATATTTATGATCGCATTTTCTTCCATAATATAATGCAAAATCTTTAAACTTTTAACAGAAAATACAGTTTTTGGAAAAAGCAAATATTTGTGCATTTTAATTCTACCACTGTAGGAATATGCTATATACAATATCATAATAGTTGATGTCTTTAAGATGTGTATTTTACAATTTCAGTAAAAAAAAATACAACATGAAACTACTGTCACAGGTCACTGTAGTAAAAAAAAATAGAGACGCAATACTGTGTATAGAAACAATATAATTCATAATATTTTTATTGATTATTTGGTAATTTCACATCATGAACCTTGCACAAACTTATTTTCCTGTCCTCCCAGGCCTATCCCCTCACCTCCCCCCCCCACAAAAAAAAAGAAGAAAGAAAGGTAAAGCAAGTCTAATTTGTGTTGCCCGTATACTCACTGGTGCATGGTCAAACTCCAGGTGCCAATCCCCTTAAAGAAAACTAAGTCCTTCCCCACCTGTACCCCTGCCAGAAGCCATCAGTTATGGAGAGCTACACTTTAGCATCACTATCACAATTTGTAAGTGTTCTCTTCAATGCTTTTCTGTCTTGGCTGTTATGTTTTGGGGGGCTAGGGGGAGAGAGTCACAGAAGCCTTTCATATACCCCCTTTTCAATTCCGAGTGTGCAGCCATCAATACTGTGGCAAAAGTAGTTTCCTTGCCCTTTACAGTTAGTGGGGACACATGTCATGGATTTACACATGGTTTCTGGGGACAGCATGGACCACATGGTCTCTGGCATCAGCATATTCTGATGGAATATGCTGCATGGACCTTAGCATGTTCTTCAGTAGCAATATAGACCATGAACATCAACATGTGATGGGGGATATTCTGTATGCTGTGACTATATGTTTCTCTTACTGGTTAAATAATAAAGCTGTTTTAGCCAGTGGCTTAACAGAGTAAAGCCTGGTGGGAAATCTGAACAGGGAGAGAGAGAGAGAGATAATAGGTGGAGTCAGACAGACACCATTTAGCTGCTGGGGAGTCAAGATGCCAGGACATCACTGGTAAGCCAAGGCCAAGTCGAGATACTCAGATTAATAAAAATGGGTTAATAATGAAGAGAGAGCTAGCCAGTAAAAAGCCTAAGCCATTGGCTAAACAATTGTGACTGAGAGTAAGTCTCAGAATGGCTATTTCATTATGTGGTTATGGGACCCAGCAGTTGCGGTCGGAGAGAAACTGAACCAGTAGGACACTCCCTCCTGCCCCCCGCCACCCCTAACTTTTAATGGATGAACTATCTCAATTTTCTATGGGCATTATGGATTGAAATAGTGTATCTGCTTGCATGGAAGGATGCTGTTACTTCATTTAACACACATGCTTTGATTACTCTAGCATATTATTTTTGATGGTAACATAGGATTTACTCTCCTCCCAAAGGGCAAGGCCCAGGCTGCAGCTACAGTGGCTCCATGCTGGGTGCTGAGTGGCAGACGCAGGGCCAGCCCTATTCAGTTATGACAAGGGAGCTCCAGGCTGCTGCGCTCCATCCTGTCCTTGGTGCCATCCACCCCACAGTATGGCTCCATAAGTTTCTCAGACTCCTTGGAGCTTTGGTGCTAGTGGCTGCTGTCATCTTTTTTTATTCTGAGCTTAATTTATAAAAAAATGATTATTTTTTAAAATATATTTTATTTTACATATCAATCCCAGTTCCCTCTCCCTCCCATACTCCCATGTCCCCCACAGACCCCCTCATCCCATCCCCCATCCACTCCCTAGGGAGGGTGATGCCTTCAGTGAGAGATCATCAAAGTCTGTCAAATCATTTGGGGTAGGGCCTAAACCCTCCCCTGTGTCTCTAGGCTTAGGGAGTATCCCTCTATGCGAAATGGCCTCCCAAAATTCGTTCCTGCACTAGGGATATATCCTGGTTCCACTGTCAGAGGCACCATATACATCCCAGGCCTCCTATCTGAGACCCATGTTCAGGGGGTCTGGGTCAGTCTCATGCTGGCTCCCAGTCTGGGGTCCATGAGCTCCCCTTGTTCAGGTCAGCTGAACAAGGTGGGTTACTGCACCCTGGTCTTGATCCCTTTGCTCATCACTTCTCCCTCTCTGCAACTGGATTCCAGGAGTTTGGCTCAGTGTTTAGCTGTGGTGTCTGCTTCCTCTTCCACTAGCTGGATGAAGACTCTAGAATGGCATATAAGTTAGTCATCAATCTCATTATCAGGGAAGGGTATTTAAGGTATCCTCTCCACTATTGCTTAGATTGTTAGTTGGGGTCATCCTTGTAGATCTCTGGACATTTCTCTAGTATGAGATTTATCTTTAAACCTATAATGGCTCCCTCTATTATGGTATCTCTTTTCTTGCTCTCCTCTATTCTTCCCCTGACTCAATCTTCCTGCTCCCTCATATTCTCCTCTCCCCCTCCTCTTCTCCCTTTCTCTTTCTTCTAACTCCCCTCCCCCCCAACCCCCAGCCCATAACTTTTAATGGATGAACTACCTCAATTTTCTATGGGAATTATGGAATGAAATAGTGTATCTGTTTGCATAGAAGGATGCTGTTACTTCATTTAACACACATGTTCTGATTACTCTAGCATATTATTATTATTTTTTAATTTTTTGGCTTGCAAAATGTACCTATCCAATAATTCATTTTGTTTGGTCATGCAACTTTACTTGTGCATTGAACTTACTATTCTGACTTTCTATTGAGATAACCTGACTTTGTGACAAGACTCAGTTTATGAGTAAACGGATTTAGTCACTGGGTACTTTGTATTCCAAAATTAGGCATTTCATTTCCATCAGGATCCAATAATGCAAAGATGTTTTATTTTAATGCATGTACTTTGTTGCTGTTGTTGCTACTGCTGCAATTGGGAAAGGCTTCTACCAGCTTTTGAAATGGTTTCACCGATTTCTACTTAAGTCTGTCAGAAGCTTGTATGGCATCTTTCCTATTACTGACATTTACAACACTGTGGGGTGCATTGAATAGTGTGAACCAAGCAATGGGATACTTGGCCTGTATTTACTGTAGTGGTCTTTTCTCAGAGTTGTCACCCGATATTCATAAACTGTGGATATACTGCCTCCAGAGCCTGAATTTTGTCTTTTTTAGCAGAAGGTAAAAGATTTCCTAATTTGACTTTTTATTTTGATACACCCCTCACTACTGTATCACTGAAAATATACTGCTGTTTCAAATGCACAAATCTTGGTGTTTCAGACTTGTAAATTTTCTGTAAGTTTATCTCACACTGTCTATAGTCTGCTTTGTCAAGGTCTGTAACACTGTGACTGCTGGCAAACACCGAGCCTTCACTGTAGCTGTATATTTTATTCTTTTTAAAAATATTTTTTGTATGCATCAGAAGTAGTTTGCTGGTTTTCACATCTGACCTTCAATTTCCCATTACAGTTATTGGCTCAATATCTGCTGCAGTCCAAGAGTGGGGTTTAGAAATACTATTCAAGCTCCATTACCATATAGTCACTATTTCCTCTAAGCTAGCACATTTTCTTCTACACAGCCTCTCAATTTACTACCAAGGAGCATTTTAACAAGTGTCTTCAGTTGAGTAAAGTCTGTTTGTTGCTTCATCTACTTATGTGCAATGGGATTTTCATGATCAGGCAACACTCCAAAGCCTCATCTTGTTGTTCATTTTTTGAGAACATTCCCAGTACCAACTTTATTAGGTTGTGTTCTCTAGAAATTGGCACTAAAAAATAATTTGAGGTGCAAGATGTTTGATAAGGATCAATTCCTTTTAAAGGCAAAAGGAGGAAACTATATTGAGAGGAGGAAGAAACTGTGAGGTAGGCTTGAAAAAGTTGCATCCAACTCAGTGGGGATCCAGTGTTAGTTGCTCCATGTCATGATGTGTTAGACTTTTTGTTGCCATAACAAAATATATAAAAGAAACAACACAGGGAAAGAAAAGACTCATGACTTAACATCCATCACGTCAAGAAGAATGAGGTAGAACAGAGCAGCTCATGTTGCAGCAGCCAGGAAGCAGTTAGAGGTTATTCCTATATTATCTCGATTTCTCTCTTTTTTCGTTTGCCCCCAACATACGGGGTCATACCACTTACATTAAAAGTGGTGCTCACTATCTTATTAGTTAATCTTCCTTCAGAGACAGACATGTACTTTATTAATCTTCTAGGTATGTATTCATCCACTCAAATTGGCAATCAAGATTAACCATAACACAGGCCAAAATTTTTGAACTTTTAAATCTCTACCGTACACAATCCCCATATGTGGGAAACTCTTAAATACAGTTTTCTTTAAAAAATTGTGTGTGTGTGTGTGTGTGTGTGTGTGTATGCACATATGAGTGCATGTGCATGCTGGGAATTTGTGGATTTAATCCAGGATCTTGGACACGCTAATCATACACTGTATGAGCTACATGGTCCAGTCCCCAAAGTTGATTTTTATTTCTCCCCTTTTTTTCCTCCCTCCTTCTCTCCATCTCTTTCCTTCCCTCCCTTCTTCTCTTCTTTTCTTTCTTTTCTTTTTTTGTTTTTAGTGATACTGTGGATTGATTTACATTCAATGCAAATGCGCTACCACTGAACTACATTCAAGTGCCAAACCTGATTTCTTAAAAGATAGCTCTCTGTGGCAGAGTCAGGTTTTGATGGATTGAAAGAGACATTCACCTTTGTGTAAAAAGGATACATTTTTAGTGTGTAGTTAAGGGATTATTCTGGTTTAGTAATGTGGTTGTAGGTTCTTCTCTAAGATCCATGACTTCATTAGTCCTGGGTAGCTGGCTAGGTTTCTGGGACCTGGTATGATTTTCCTCTTGTTGAGCTGGCCCATATATTTAACATATCTAATTTAATGGTTTGTAGTTACTAAGTAAGCAGTATCAATTTTCATATGTGACCTGATGTTTTTGAAGTGCTAAATCATGAAAAATATCTAAAATTTCATTGTTTTCTGTCTTCTTAGTTTTCTACAAAGTATTTTTGTGCCACTAAGCTTTCCAGATGACATTTCACATGTGTTCTTAAGACAGGAACTCATTGTTTCTTGCCAGGACTCCAGATTTTCTTCTGGGCACTACTGGTGATTTATCAGATCCCTTTTGTTTTTTTTGGGTAAATGACAGGATGAATGACAGTTTGTAGCAACTTTGTGGAGAATCCATCTCTTCCTTTTGTGTATATTTCTCTAGGAGACTGTCTAGAATACTGTATGTCTTCCAGACTCACAGTGTAGTAAAATGACTTATTAAAAGTTTGTTTACAGGCTCCTACTCACCATAGGAATAACTTACAATTTTATGTTGGAAATATGGTATATAGAAGATTACTCTTACCATGAAAAACATTAAAAAAATTTCTTTATGCCTATTAGAATATTTGTGCCTTTAGATTTTATGCCTCCCTCTTACTTCAGAATCGTGTTTCAGGGAATAAAGACTGAATAAAGAACTTGAGCCAGGACTTAGATATATTTCAGCATCCCTAAAAGCTGGATTGAGGTGTGACAGAAGCTATTTTGATACTCAATATTTTTTTCTAAAAAACTCAGGATTTTGAATTGGTGAAAAAAGAGAGAACAATGTACTGACCCCCATGACTTGGCCTCTTGGAGGCATATCTAATTATGGAAGAAAACAACTTCAATATAGTAGTTGAAGAAGATTCCAAAGATACTTGGTACTCTGAATATAAGGGCACAAGTTGTACTGCTTAAGCTCCTGTGTGAATGTAGCACAGAGTGGGAAAATAACACTTGTCTGGCAACTTAGAAATTGATATCAGATGAGTATCTTAAGTAGTCCTAGCAGTCATCTCATGGTAGCTACCAGGGTTACTATTGATCCAACAAAACACCATGACCAAAATCAAATTGGGGAGGAAAGAAAGGGTTTATTTGGTTTACACTTCAGCATTGCTGTCCATCAATGAATGAAGTTGGGCAGGAACTCAAATAGGGCAGGACCCTGGAGGCAGGTTTGATGCAGAGGCCATGAAAGAATGCTGCTTACTGGCTTGCTTTACATGGCTTTTTCAGCCTGCTTTCATATGGAACTCAGGATGAGCAGCCCAGGGCTGGCAACATCCACCATGGGCTGGACCCTCCTTACAGCTCATGGAGGCAATTCCTCAACTGAGGCTCCATTTTCTTTGATGACTATAGCTTATGTCTGGTTGACACACAAAACCAGTCAGTACAGGGTCAAAAATTATAGATTTAAGGTAGCAAAGATGGGTAAAGCAGAAGGAGAAAAATGTCATACATTATGAGTTAAGGCTATTTTACAGCCTTATTCATAGTCATATTTTAAATACTAGTAGTGCATTCCAAATTCAATACTGACATTAACTAGCTAGGTACAATGTAAGTATAAAGAAGAAAATAAATATGAGTACTTTACTAGATTCCTTTCATGTTGCTGTTTCTGTGACAAAATACCCTGGCGAAAACAACTCAGGTGAGAATTTATTTTAATGTACAAATTCCAGTTATAATCCTTCATAGCCAGAAAATGATAGCAACAGAAGCTTGAGGTAGCTGGTCACATTATAGCCATACTTAAAAATAGCAAACAACATATGCATACTTACTATTCTGTTTACTTTACCCAGTCTTAGACAGTGCAGAATCCCCTGTTTAGGGAATAGTGGCACCCACAGTGGTTTGTGTCCTCTCACATAAATTACTGTAATGAGCACAATTATTCACATACATGCCCAACCAACATATTGTAGGTAGTCCTTCACTGACATTTTCTTCCTGGGTGATTCTAGTGGTGTCAAATGGACAGAAACAAAAACAAAAACAACAACTATCACGGGCCTTGAAATTTCTAGTACTTTTGGTGTTTACATGATGGGTAAACTGTTAATGATAATTTCAAAAAATAATGTAAAAATAAAGATATAAAATTTAAGAAACATAAAATACACATTCATAGTTATGGAAACATTTTGAGGGACACTATACTTTCTTCTGTAGACACAATGTGGCATG
This sequence comes from Cricetiscus sungorus, assembly GCA_030556225.1. Classification (NCBI taxonomy): domain Eukaryota; kingdom Metazoa; phylum Chordata; class Mammalia; order Rodentia; family Cricetidae; genus Cricetiscus; species Cricetiscus sungorus. The sequence continues at coordinate 3,557,242 of JANBXA010000372.1, forward strand.
ATATCCAAATGACAGTAAAAGTTCTGAGGACATTCAAGAATATATGCCTGCTTGAACCCCTTTATAAACAATGTTGAATTCTTTAGAAATTGTTTGTTTGTTATTTATTTTTATTTTTCAAGACAGGATTTCCTTGTGTAGTTCTGGCTGTCCTGGAACTTTCTCTTTAGTCCAGGCTAGCCTCAAACTCAGAGATCTGCCTGCTTCTGCCTCCCTAGTGCTGGGATCAAAGTGCTGGGATATGCCGCTCCCATCTGGCTGCTTATTTTTGTTAGCTCTCTTTGGAAACTGAGGGCTTTGCAATATCTCTGGTTTCTAGTCTCTTAGATGTAGCATATTTGTGCTTCCTCTGAAATACAAGAATGATCTCTCAATTTTTCCTACCTTATATTATAAATTTGAATTAAGATATTATCATTAAGGATGGAAAAGAGATTAAAGAATCAAGTTAGACCTCATAAATTCTTTATTCCCTTTGATATTTTTAAAATTTAAATTTGAAACAACCTTGATTTACATGTAAATCCCAGTTCCTGAACCCTCCCTTCCTCCGTTGTACCCTCCACCCCTGGCCCCACATCTCATCCCTTTTCTGCTTGCCAGGGAGGGTGATACTTTCCATGGGGAGTGTTAAAAGTCCTATTATTTGGAGCAGGGCCTAGGTCCTCCTACATGTGTCTAGGCTGAGAGAGTATCCCTCTATGTGGGATGGGCTCCCAAACTCTATTCATATACTAGGGATAAATACTGATCCACTACCAGAGGCCCCATAAACTACCTAGTCCTTTTAACTAGCAACCACATTCAGATCTGGGTTGGTCCTATGCTGGTTTCCAAGCTATCAGACTGGAGTTTATGAGCTCCCTCTTGTTCAGGTCAGCAGTTTCTGTGGGTTTCTCCATCCTGGTCTTGACCTCTTTTCCCATCACTCCTACCTTTTTGCAACTGGATTTCATTTGCCACTGGTTCAGCTCAGTGTTTAGCTGTGGGTGTCTGCTTCTGCTTCCATCAGCTACTAGATGAAGGCTCTAGGATGGCATATAAGGTAGTCATTAATCTCATTATCAGGGAAGGGCATTTAAGGTAGTCTCTCCACTATTGCTTAGATTGTTGGTTGGAGTCATCCTTGTAGATCTCTGGAAATTTCCCTAGTGCCAGATTTTTCTTAAAACCTATAATGGCTCCATCTATTATGGTATCTCTTTTCTTGCTCTCCTCTATTCTTTTCCTGCCTCGATCTTCCTGCTCCCTCATACCCACCTCTCCCCTTCTCTTCCCCCTATCTCCCTCTCTCCTTCCCCCAGGCTCCCAATTTGCTTGGGAGATCTTGCCACTTTCCCCTTCTCAAGGGAACCATCTTTAGGTCTCTCTTTAGGTCCTCCTTGCTTCCTAGCTTTTCTGGTGGTATGGATTTAGGGTAATCCTTTGCTCTATGTCTAAAATCCATAAATGATCGAGTACATACCATGTTTGTTTTTCTGTGTCTGGGTTACCTCACTCAGGATGGTTTCAACAAGTCCCACCCATTTGCCTGCAAATTTCAAAATTCCATTGTCTTTTTTTTCTGCTGAGTAGTATTCCATTGTGTAAATGTGCCACATTTTCTTTATCCATTCTTCAGTTGAGGGGCAGTTAGGTTGCTTCCATGTTCTTGCTATTACAAATAATGCTGATATGAACATTGTTGAACAGATGTCCTTGTTATATGAATGTGCATCTTTTGGGTATATGCCTAAGAGTGGAATTACTGGATCTTGAGGTAGACTGATTCCCATTTTCCTGAGGAACAGACATATGGATTTCCAAAGTGGCTGTATGAGTTTGCACACCCACCAAGAGTAGAGGAGAGTACCTCTTTTTCCACATCCTCTTCACCATACACTGTCTTAGACATGGTGTTTTTGATTTTAGCCATTTTGACAGGAGTAAGATGCTATCTCAGATTTGTTTAGATTTCCATTTCCCTGATGGCTAAGGATGTTGAGCACTTTCTTTTTTTTTATTAATAATATAATTTAAAAATTTTACATGTCGATCCCAGTTTCCTCTCCCCCCTCCTTCTCTTCCTCTCTAACTCTTACCCTCTTTACCCCCATCACATGCACTCTGACCAACCTTCCCTCCCAACCCCCCACTCCCATTCCACATGTAGAGCTATGCTATCCTGGTGAGGTAATTTAAATCTGTCAAGTCATTTGAAGTAGGGACTAGGACTTCTCTCCTGTCTCTAGGTTAAGGGAGTATCCCTCTGTAGCGAGATATTCACCTTGTCTGCATCTGTGGTTTAGGCCACGCCCACAGGGCCTGACTTGACCTGGGGTAAAGGCTGGGAAGGGTGGGGCCGCTCTCTTTGGTGGTGGAATCTGGAAGGCTTAGGATCGGTGGAACACGCCACGATCATCTGCCTATGTTGTGAGTTATTTCTCGCTTAATAAACATCTATTCGGCCTAATTGTTTATCCTGATCCTTATTAAATCGCAATATCCCTCCATGGGGATGTGTCCGCAAGGTCCTTTTGTGCACCAGGAATACATCCTGGTTCTACTGTCTGAAGTCCCTTAAACTGCTTAGTCCTTCTAGCTGAGACCCATATTCAGGGGGTCTGAGTCTGGGGGGGGGGGCATTAGCTCCTCCTTGTTCAAGTCAGCTGTCTTTATGTGTTTCTGCAACCTGGTCTTGTCCTCTGTCTCTGCATCTGGATTCTAGTTCGACTCAGTGTTTAGATATGGGTGTTTCCTTCTGTTTCCAACAGGTACTAGATGAGGACTCCATGATGGTGGATAATTTAGTTGATGATCTCACTATCAGGGAAGGGCATTTATGGTATCCTTTCCATGGTTGCTCGAATTATTAGTTGGAGTCAGTCTTGTAGTTCTCTAGACCTTTCTTTAGGTTCAGTTTTCTCTTCAAACCAATAATGGCTCCCTCTTTTATGTCCCCCCCCCCATCCTGATTCAATCTATCTAGTCACACGTGTTTTCCTATCCTCCCCTTCTCTTTCTCCTAGTTTTCTCTCCATTCACTGCCCCCCCCACTTCCCATGTGCTCTGGGGGACTTGACCCTTCACGCTTTTGTGAGGGACCATATATAAATCTATTAGAATACACCTTGTATCCTAGTTCCTCTGGTGGTGTGAATTATAGGCAGGTGGGTGATCCTTTGCTTTAGGTCTAAAATCCATATATGAGTGAGTACATACCATGTTCCACTTTTTGTGACTGAGTTACCTCATTCAGGATGGTTTCTTCAAATTCCATCCATTTGCCTAGTTATGTAAACTATCATATCATCTGCAAGTGGAGACAGTTTGACTTCTTCCTTTCCAATTTGGATCCCCTTGATCTCCTTTTGTTGTCTTATAGCTTTAGCTAGAACTTCAAGTACAATATTGAAGAGATATGGAGAGAGAGGACAGCCTTGTCTTGTTTCTGATTTTAGAGGAATTGCCTTAAGCTTCTCTCCATTCAGTTTGATGTTGGCTGCTAGTTTACTGTATATTGCTTTTATTATGTTTACTTATGTTCCTGTTATCCCTGATCTCTCCAAGACCTTTATCATGAAAGGGTATTGGATTTTGTCGAAGGCTTTTTCAGCATCTAGGGAGATGATCACATGGTTTTTCTTTTTCTGTTTATTTATATGGTGGATCACGTTGATACATTTTCATATATTAAACCATCCTTGCAACCCAGGGATGAAGCCTACTTGGTCATGGTGGATGATTTCTCTGATGTATTCTTGGATTCGGTTTGCCAGTATTTTATTGAATATTTTTGCATTGATGTTCATCAGGGATAATGGTCTGTAGTTCTCTTTCTCAGTTGTATATTTGTGAGGCTTGGGTACCAAGGGTATTGTGCCCTAGTAGAAAGAGTTTTGTAACGAGCCTTCTGTTTCTCTTGTGTGGAATAATTTGAGGAGTATTGGTATTAGCTCTTCTTTGAATTGCTGGTAGAATTCTGTACTGAAGCCATCTGTCCTGGACTTTCTTTGGTTGGAAGGCTTTCGATGACTGCTTCTATTTCATTGGGGGTTGGAGGTTATTTAAGTTGTTTGTTTGTTCTTGATTTAATATTGTTAAGTGATAGTTATCCAAAAATTGTCCATTTCCTTTGAATTTTTAAATTTTGTGTAGTACAGGTTTGCAAAGTATGACCTGAATGTTGTCTGGATTTCCTCAGTGTCCATTGTTTTGTCCCCTTTTTTGTTTCTGATTTTGTTAATTTGCATGTTGTCTCTCTGCTTTTTTGTTAGTTTGGATAAAGGTTTGTCTATCTTGTTGATTTTCTTGAAAAACCAACTCTTTGTTACTTTGATTCTTTGTATTGTTTTTCTAGTTTTTACTTTATTGACTTCAACTCTCAAATTGAGTATTTTTTGGCATCTACTCTACAGGGGTGAGTTTGCTTCTTTTTGTTTTAGGGCTTTTAGTTGTGGTTTTCATTCTCTAATGTGACTACCCTCTGTTTTCTTTTTATGGACACTTAGTGCAATGAACTGTCTCATAGCATTGCTTTCAAAGTGTCCCATCTGTTCGGTTATGCTGTGTCTTCTTTCTCTTTGAAGTCTAGGAAATCTTTATTTTCTTTATTCCTTTCTTGATCCAGGAATGGTGCAATTGTGCATTGTTCAGTTTCCATGAGTTTGTAGGGTTTCTGCAGTTTGTGTTGTTGTTGAATTTCAACTTTAAATCATGGTGGTCTGATATGATATAGGGGGCTCTTCAAATTTTTTTTGTCTGTTGAGGTTTGTTATGTTGCCTAGTATGTGGTCGATTTTAAAGAAGGTTCCATGTGGAGCTGACGAAAAGGTATAATCTTTTATGTTTGGATGGAATGTTCTATAGATGCCCTTTAAACCCAACTGGAACATAACTTCTGTTAGTTCTTTTATTTCTATAAGTTTCTGTGTGTTGGTCCTGTCTAGTAGTGAGAGTGCAGTGTTGAAATCTCCCATTATGAGTGTGCGAGCTTTTATGTGAGCTTGGAGTTTTAGTAGTGTTTCTTTTACGAACGTGGGTGCCTTTGTATTTGGGGAATAGATGTTCAGAATTGAGACTTTGAACCGATGGATTTCTCCTGTGATGATCATTGAATGACCTTCTTTATCTTTTTTGATTGATTTGGGTTTGAAGTCTAACTTGTTAGATATTAGGATAGCTATACCTGCTTTCTTTTTGGGTTTTGATTGGAAGATCTTTTCCCAACCTTTTCCTTGATGGCATGTCTGTATTTAAAGCTTAGGTGTGATTCTTGTTCGCAGCAGAACTATGGAGTTTGTCTTCGTATCCATTCTGTTAGCCTGTGTCTTTTTATAGGTGAATTAAGACCATTAATATCACCATTGATTGTTAATTCTTGTTTGTTTTAGATTTGTTATTGTGGGTGGTATTGTGTATGGATTTCCCTGTATTTTTCTTTTGGCTTTGGTTAAGTGGGTTTACCTATTGCTTATGTTTTTGTGGATGTAGTTAACTTTCTTGGGTAAGAGTTTTCCTTCCAGAACTTTCTGTAGGGCTGGATTAGTTGATAAGTATTATTTATATCTGTTTTTTTCCCATGGAATATCTTGTTTTCTCCATCTATAGCGATTGATAGTTTTGCTGGGTACAGTAGTCCTGGCTGGCATTCATGATCTTTTTATTTTGGTAGAATATCTATCCAGGAATCTTCTGGCCTTCAGAGTTTCCATGGGAAAGTCAGGTATATTCTAATAGGTTTACCTTTATATGTTACTTGGCCTTTTTTCCTTTGTTGCTCTTAATATTCTTTCTTTATTCTACATGTTTGATATTTTGATTACTATTTTTTTAAAATGAAAACAAACATTTATAAATAATATTTGGGAATTTGGGCGTCATTTTTTCCAAACTGCTTCATGCTGGTAGGGGGCGCTGTCATGCGGGAAATCCTAAGAAGATGCAGAAATCCTGGCTGTAGTGGTCAGCAAGGTTGCATTGTCCCATTGACGTTGCTTCAGGGGGTCTTGCTCGATCAAACTACATTAGTCTGGAAGGAATCCACAGCTTTTCATTTTCTGTGGAAACAAAATTAGAAATCCTTTTCCCCAGTAACTTGTCCTTAGGCTTAAATTTTGAAGTCAAAACATTTTAAATATATATTGAATTAATCCAGCAGCATTTTTCCTTCTTTTTTTAAAATAATAATATAATTTAAAAATTTTACATGTGGATCCCAGTTTCCTCTCCCTTCCTCCCTCCAACCTTCCTTCCCTCCTTCCTTCTTACACTCTTTCCCCTGTGACATGCACCCTGGGCACCCTCCCCTCCCATCCCCCACCCCCATTCCACTTGTAGGGCTATGCTATCCAGGTTGGGTCATGTAAGTCTGTCAAGTCATTTGAAGTAGGGACTAGGACTTCTCTCCTGTCTCTAGGTTAAGGGGGTATCCCTCTATTGGGTATGTGTCTGCAAGGTCCTCTTTTGCAACTGAAATAGATCCTGTTTATACTGTCTGAGGTACCCCAGACTGCTCAGTAGTTCTAGCTGACACCCATGTTCAGGGAATTTGAGTTAGTCCCTTGCTGGGTTCCTAGCCATCAGTCTTGGAGGCCCAAGCTCCTCCTTGTTCAGCTCAGCTGTCTTTGTGAGTTTCTGCAACCTGGTCTTGTCCCTCTCTATGCATCTGGATTCTAGTTCGACTCAGTGTTTGGTTATGGATGTTTGCTTCTGTTTCCATCAGCTACTAGATGAGGACTCCATGATGGTGGATAATTTAGTTGATGATCTCACTATCAGGGAAGGGCATTTATGGTAGCCTTTCCATGGTTGATTGAATTATTAGTTGGAGTCAGTCTTGTAGTTCTCTATACCTTTCTTTAGGTTCAGTTTTCTCTTCAAACCAATAATAGCTCCCTCTTTTATGCCCCCCTGTTCAGGTCTTGTTGTTGTGGAGTCCCTAGACTTTGGTCGAGTCACATTGATATTTCTGTTTTTTACTGTGTTCCTATACTCTTGTGAACCCATTCCTTCTTCCAGTGTGTACCAGTGGGGTCTCTCCCTCTCCTGGTGGGTAAAGAACCAAGGTTTTCTTCTTGTGCCTGCAAGCAGGGCTAATGCTCCAATGGCTCTCTTCTTTTAGTGGGCGATTAGGGGACTCTTCCTGTAGGTGTAGGTGGGACCAGGGTGCTGGCAGACTTTATTTGTGTAGGTTCACTACTGGGCTTCCCTGCACAAAGTCCCCGGTCCTCTGGAGGCTCTGCTGAGCATCGATGCAACCAATTTAGTTTTAGGGGTTTAGTTCATTGTCTTCATGGTAGGGGCTATGATGGCCTGCAGGCATATGTAGTGCAGGAGAAGTAGCTGAGAGTTCTACATCCAGATCTACAAGAAGCTGGAAGACCTCATAAATTCTTTGCAAATACATGCAATATGTCTTGTGTGTGTTGGTCTAGGTTTGTTCCATGACCTTAAGCATATTGTTAGGAATGCTATGCTAATTAGTTATGCTTATATTATTAATATAACATAACAATGACACATATTTAATTGTGTTTAGCATGAGGAGATGCTGTCAGTGATCCATACCTTTAGGGCATGTCTGGAATGGATTGCTTTTCAACATTATGTTCTTATTTTAACTGGGATGCTTTATCTTATATTTAGTTGCCTTCATTGACATTGAAGAAGTGTTGACCTTTTGACCACTACTGTGGTATAGTTTGTGACCGTGAAGAATTTTGTTTCTAGTTCCATTAATTTGTTGAAACACTTGAACCCAACACCTTTGTTGCAATCAGTATATTTTCCAACTGATGTTTTGATATTTTGTAAATGATTTTGATATTTTCTCTTTGTAATGTCATTGCAAAAGATAAAAATATCATAGACATAGGAGCAAGTCGAATATCTTCACTGGAATGTTATATATGTGTTCAGTATGTCAATATGTCTAAGAACCAAAGCAAAACATAGCAGTCATCTGTTTGGGAGAGTAGAGGCATAGAGTTTATCAATGACATCCCACGGATGGCATGAGAAGACAGGTCTTCCATAGTCAGCTGGCTGAAATTTAAGGCTACATCTCCAACATGAGAGAATATGATGAAAATGATGGTATATGAGATGAAATGATCATTTCCTTTTTGACAATTGTGAAATTAGGATAGATAGTGTGGGAGGTGTAAGGGTTACAAAGAAGATTAGGTGTAAGAATAACACGCAGAGTGGGAGGGTAGCATTTAGTGCAGATGGTGATATAATGCATTGTGGATATATTATAGGGCATAGAAAACTGACTACGGAAATAATTTTAAAGCCAGTGAAATGAACATTTTTCAAATAATTTATATATAGAAAATATTTTAAATAAAAGTTAGGAATATTGTTCCATTATGAATAAAAATACTTAGCCTTTTTAACAAAGGGAATTAATTTCAGAGGCTTCAGTTAAGTGTTTTTTACCTTTCTGATTAACTCTCTATATGCTAAAGCATGCACTCTATTTTAGTACAAATCTCTTTTAATAAATATTATGTGGAAGCTGAAGATATGGCGTAGTAATTAAGAGCACTGGGTGCTCTCCTAAAGGACCCAAGTTTGATTTCCAGCATCCACATGGGGAGACCAACAGCTATCTGTAGCTGCATTCTTTGAGGGCCTGATGCCCTGTTCTGATTGCACAGGTACATTACAGATATCGTGCACAGACAGAAATGCATGCAAACCACCCATATACATAAAATAAAAGTAAGGTTAAAATCTTCAAAAATGATTTGACAGCTATGGGAAAAGGAAAATATAAATACAGTTTATTGAGTAAATTGATTAAAAAGGAAAATATTTTTCTTGGCTAAACTGGCACTGATCCCATAGTACATTCCCTTTCTAAACATTGTAATTTCATCATATATTTATGCTTACAGTACACCTGTAAACAAATGATCCATAGTAAAGAAGTCTGGGTAGTTTGTTTTTATTGATTGCTATCTATAAGCTGTGCTTTGGCAATGTAGTTATTCTAAAAATATATAATAACAAAATATTTATTAATTATTTTTCTGTCACTGTGATAAAACATCATAACTAACTGGAGGGATAGGAGTTTATTTGGCTTATGATTCCAGAGGTGAAAGAGTCCATGATGATTGACAGAGGCATGAAAGCAAGTGGCGGCCATGTTGTCAGGAGTAGGAGGCTGAGAGCTCCCACCTCAACTATTATCGTGAAAAAGAGAGAGGAAGAGAGGAAAATAGATAAAGAGAGAGAGTGCAAAGTGGTAGTAGTATGATGCCACAACCTTCTAAAGCCATTGACATACTTCTTCCTCCAAACCCCCGTAAACTGTGTCACCGAGAACCGAGTGTACAAACGCCCAACACTACAGAGTACCTTTCCTGTTCAAACTACTTCAATTAGGAAGAATAAATTTTGCCAGACGTAAAGCTTTCTCCACTGAGAAATGCACATTTGTGACCAAAATCTCTACATGATACTGTACCTTTGATAGGTTTTTAATAATGTTTATCAAGTGAATCTTGATAAACTTGGTGCCTACTGGGTTACTGACCTAGAAGGACATTTACTATAAGATTTGGGGCACTGAAAAATAGCTAATGGGATTTGTAGCTATGATGACTATTTTTGGTTGTCAACTTGACTGCATCTGGAATTAATTATGGAGCTTCTAGGTATACCTGTGGGGGATTTTTCTCAAATAATTTTAAGTGGGAAGGCTTACCTTAAATCTGGACCATCCCTTTTGGTGGAAACCTATATAAAGGGCACGGAAAAAGGAAGCTGTTTGAATGCTTGCCCTCATTTCTTCACTCGCATTAGAGCCTTCTTCAGGATTTTGGAATATACGAAAGACCAGATGAGATATTCAGCCTCTTGAATTGAACACTACTGGGTTCTTGAACTTTCCATTGGTAGACAGCCATTGTTGGATTAATTGGAACACACACACACACACACACACACACACACACACACACACACACACTATATTAGTTGTTATTGTGGAGAGCCTTGACTAACACAGTAGCTAATGAATTTGTATAGTATCTAGGTGCTTTATAAGCCAGGATAAGAAACTTTTTTGTGGTATATTTTAAATATGATAGGAAATCATTGGATAGTTTTGAATGGGAACATGATATCTGCTATACATTTTTACTATACTGCATGGCTACTGGATATTGAACTAGAAAAGGAAGAACAAAGGTGAAGAAGACAAATAGTAGGAAATTAGTAGAGAATTGCAGTGAAGACTTTGAATGGGTAAGATCTACGATGTTAGAAGAAATTAAATGCAGTCACTGAATAAGTAAAACCTCCAGTGCCAGGAATGGGTTACACCTTGTTGAATCATTGGCCAAATTCCCAAACATCATAATGTATTGTCAGAGATATTGGTTAATGCTTGTAAGCTGATGGTAATGCCCTACTGATGAAGACAACACTTACTTGTATCATTGAAGTTATAAAAGTTGAGCTGGTGCCTAACTGAGGACTTTCCATGACTGATTTCAGCATTCATCATAGTGGAAGGCACTCTGAATGCTACCAGAGAAAAAAAGGTAATTATCAACCCAGCTACAAACTCTGTGACCTACTATAATGACTTGTCTTCAAGATATTCTGGTACAATAGAGTAGTGGCAAAAAATGTTCTGGGAGTAACCATTGGATTAAAGATTTATTCCAGGAGATGAGACCCATACCTGACAATGCTAAGATGGGCAAGACCCTGATACTAGGTAGGTCATAGATCCAGGAGAAAACCAAATACTATTGTTCTGCTAAAGGAACATAGAAATACAATGTCTCTTCTAGTGCCATTTTTCTATATCCGTAGGTCAGTACCTCATTCATTATCAGAGAAGATTCTTCTTGTAGTAGATGAGAAATAACACAAACACATAACTGGACAATATGCAGAGATTGATAATCTTTAGAGTACCCAGTCCTAAATGGGATGTCTTCATCAAACTTCTCTCCTCAGTGGTCAGGGAGTTAATTATGCAGAAGAGGAGGCAGAAAGATTTCAAGAGACAGAGGAGATGGATGACTCCAAGGAAACAGTGTTTTCCAGACACAACAGGACTGATGTGAATTCACACAGGCTCTGGCAACACACACAGGGCATGCATGGTTTCAAGCCAGGTGGAGTTCTACTGCTGAAAAGGGATAAATGGACACAGGCATTTACCCCTAACCAAGATGCTATCTGCAATTGATATCTGCTGGCAAAAGAAAAAATAGTGTTTTCCACTGGAGTCTCACTGGGTAAATTAACCACACTTTAGGGTAGGCCCCATGCACAAGAGTAGTTGGCCAACATGAAACAAGCTCAATAATATTTTCATAGGCTTTTTTGTATTTTTCTTTTTAGGTTTGGATACTTTTGAGTCTTACTGATTTTTCCTTTTGTGAATTTCACATAATGCATTCTGAGCCTACTTACCTCCTTGTTGCCTCAAATATGCCCTGTGCACTTGCAACCTCTCCCTCAAATCAAAACCAAATTTAAAAGAAAAACAAAAAAGAAAACAAAGAAATAAACAAAACTAAAACTAAAACAGAACACATATATATAGGTTGAAGAATCTTGTCATGGAAGCCTATTGAGTCACACCTCATCTTCCAAGTGTTCATTGCCACAAGTCATTGGTCTGGCTCTAGGCCCCTGGTTTCTGCTATACCTCTGATGAGCTCTCACTGGAGCTCCTCTTGGATATCCCATTGTTATCCTGTGACACAGAGATCAAGGTGTTTTGTTCATCCCCTGTACATGCTCCTACAGTTTATAGATTTAGTAGATGTGGGGTGGGCCAACTCATAACCCTGTTTCTTGGCTTCGATGTTAGTGTGGTTGGTCAGCTTGCTTGCTTTCACTCATTTCACTACCATCTCCAGCATTGTCTGCTAGCTCACCCACTGAAGCATGCTGGTGACAAGGAATGTGGCCAGGTCTCCTGCTCTCAGGCCCTCAGATCCAGGTCCCTCTCACTCACATTGGGCTCTACTATTTTGCCCAGCCAAGGTGCAGGACCTTCTCTGCAGATTGCTGTAGTGGGCATACTAGAGGAGACAGAGTCAGCTCTCCTGCTGTCATGCCTGGGCTGATTCACCTGTGGGTGACCCTCCACAACAGGGTCAGCTCTAGTGTGGTGCCTGGCCTGTTCTCCTGTATGCTGCAGCATTACTTGATTATTTTGATCATTTTTTTTGTGCCTTCCTTCCTTCCTTCCTTCCTTCCTTCCTTCCTTCCTTCCTTTCTGCCTTCCTTCCTTCCTTCCTTCCTTCCTTCCTTCCTTCCTTCCTTTCTTTCTCTTTCTGTATGTCTTTCTTTCCTTCCTTCCTACCTTCCTTCATTCCTTTTTGTTTTTGATGATGCATGGAGTTGAGTGGGTAGGGCAGGTATAGAACATCTGGGAGGATTGGTGAAGGGAGAAAACATGACCAGAGTATATTGTATGAGACATTTTTCTTTTCAATTCAATGTTTTGGTTTAGGATGTGTTTTGAGCCTAGTGCAAGCTAGCTTTGGTAACAGTTTTGTTATAGTGTATGAGATAAAACAGAGGAACAAAATCTAATTTCAGAAATGCCAAGCTACAAGGACAAAGATGATTTAACAAAACAGTTAAAATTGTTCGGAATATAATAAACAACATTAAAAGAGGCATGTTAAGACTCTTTTGAGAGAGTGTATGTGCTTGGCCTGGGCCTGGCCTAGTATCTGACAAGCAATAGATATGTGACAGATCTTATTTAAAGAAAGAATGAGTTGATGCATACCAACCCTTTATTTGTATTGTATAATTTATGCATATAGCCTTCTGGCTTACACCTTCTCTTCCACTGGATACCCTGAGAAATTGAGTGGTTTAGTGTTCTGATTGGTTTTTGTTAACTTGACAATAACCAGAGTTTCCTGGGAAGAGGGAATCTCATATGTGGAATTGCCTCCATTATATTGGCAGGTGGGTTTATTTGTGGTTTACTTTCTGGGTATTATAGATGCTGGAGTGCCCATGTGGGAGTGCCATTGTGGGAAGTGATCCTTGGTTAAGCAAGCCAAGCCAAGCAAGCCTTGAAGCTGAGTTACTCTGTGGTTTCTACTTCAGTTCCTGCCCTCAGGCTACTGGTTTGAGTTTCTGCCCTGATTTCCCTCAACTGTGAACTTGCATGAGGAAATAAACTCTTGTCTTCCCTAAATTGGTCTTGGTCAGGGTTTTCTCATAGCAATGGAAAGCAAAGTAGGACATTTGTCATCAATCTTCTTGCATGTAAAGAAGTCATTGATTTCAGAAGGAAATGTAACCACAAAGGGTAGACTTTTAGGAGTTGAGCCAGAAACTTACTTGGGTTTAAAATGTAGATGTCATTTGTTTGCTGAAAATATTCCCAATTTGTGGTTACATAAAAATAAGCATCACTAGAATAATATGAGGTTATTCTTTGTAACATCTGTGTACACAATTATTATTAGCAGTGCTAATCCAAGAGCATAGTCATTGGCATAATACCTGTATCAGCACCAGATGCATGCTTTCTGAACCTAACAGTAAATAAATGATTTTGAATAATTTTAGTATGATTTTTAAAAGAAGCAAAAATGTAAACATTTTCGCAAAATCTAACTCATTTGTTTCCAATGAGTCCATTTATAAATAAATATTTTAAAAATGTGCTATTGAGGTTCTGAAATGTAGTTTTCCTTTAATATAAAACAAAAATAGGCATCTGTGAATAGTAATTGTTATGAAAGCAGACTTTTAGTGGATGTACTAACATAATTAGAAAAAATACAGAAAGACTCAATTTTTAAGATAAGGAACTAACTTTTGTTAAAAATGGAAAAATGGAAACTTACCATCAGCTGTATCTGTCAATGGAAGGTTTTACAGACAGGGTTGGAATAAACATCTGAATCTTTAAGTTTAAGTTGTGGTATATCTTGAGAATTTAAGAAACTGTTATGCTAAGGTTTCTTTTTTTTGTTTTTTTTGTTTGTTTTTACAAATATTTATGTTCTACTACTAGATCCAAGAGTATGTCAAGAAGTTTAAGCTTAAAGCAAATGAAAACATTGTAAATTTCCTCAAGTCATCTTGTCCATCAGTATTTACGTAATCAATCCCTACATCTTTGAGAGTAGTGAATCCTGTTAGTCTACCTTCTTTCATGGCTGTGATTCTCTTTTAAAAACAGTGACTATTTTTGCCATGCCCTGTGCTTTGTATAAGTGTTCCACTTGTATAAGTGATGCTATGGGGAGATGGTGAGACCTTTATAAGGTGGGGGTCTAGTGAGATGCTTTGGGTCAATTTGGGATGTTCTGTCAGAGGAGTGTGTGATAGAAGTCTAGCTTTTTTTTTAAATCATTACATATATATGCATTGAATGTGATATTTTATTATTTGAAGAGTTTTTTTATACAAGTATATGTTTTATGACATATTGCTCCTTTTTCTTTTGATGCTGAACCAGGAAACGAATGGGCCTCTTTTGCCATGAAGCTTTGCCATGATATATTTTGCTACCATAGGCAACTGAATCAAGTTGGTCATAGACTAAAACCTTGAAACTGGGATAAAAATAAATCTTTCCTTTTTACATGCTGATTATTTCAGATATTTTTATAGCAATGGAGGGATGCTTAACAGCATGAAAGACACTGTGTATAGGCTGTCATATCTGTTGCCATTTTGATAGAAAGCTTACTACTTTGAGAGCTCTTTGTCAGTGATTTCACTTTTCTATAAGCTGAATATTAGTCCATTAAATGTATGTACTGCACTTTTGTTATCGAGTCATCTGTTTAAGGACTTTTAGGTTATTTCTATTTCCTAACTATTCTAAATATAGCAGCAGTGAATACTGTTCAGCAACTGTGGTGTAGGGTGCTGAGATCTCTGGATATGTGCTACAGAGTGGTATATCTGTGTCATATGGTAAATTTTCTTTTAGTTTCTTTTTTTTTTTTTTTTTGAAGATTTTCCATAGTCATTTCTAGAGTAGTTGCAATAGTTGCAATGGTTTGCATTCCCACCAAAAGTGAATAGGACTTTATTTCCTCCCACATTCTCACTAACATTTGTTGTCAATTGTTTTGTTGATATAGACATTCTGACTATGGTTATGGGGTGAGATGAAATTTCAGAGTTGCTTAATTGTTCATTTCACTAATTGTTAAAATGAGCACTTTTTTTGAACCATTTATTAGCACTTTTTATTTCTTCTACAGAACACTCTGTTTAGAACTGTATTCCATGTTTTTTTTTTTTCATTTTTAAATTTTGTTTGGGTTTTCTTGACTTTTCTTTCTTTTTTTGGTATTTTTTGAGTCAAGGTTCTACTATGAAGCTTTAGCTGTCCTAGAACTCATTATATAGATGAGGCTAGCCCTGAACTCATAGAGATCCTCTTGGTCTCCCTATCAAGTACTAGGATTAAAGATGTGTGCCATTATGCCAAACTTTCTTGAGTCTTTGTCTTTTGATTTATATATTCTGTATAATTAATCCTCTACCAAAGGTATAAAGAGTATAGGATGAAAGGTACTCAGTTTTTCCTTGTACTTAAATCACTGAGTTATTTTTATTTAGACATGATCGAATAAACAAGAAAGTGTTCTGTACATGATATGATATGGTCATCCAAAATTTTCTTCTTTAAAATGGTTAGTCAATTTTATTAACACCATTCACTCAATAATGATTGAGTTTCTGTCTATCAGGTGTGCTAGTAAGTTGTTAATTAATGAGATTATCCAATTTCTTTTTCAATGTATACTTAGTGACATGAACTTGCATCTTAGAACTATCCCATAGGTTTTGGTATGTTGTGTGTGTGTGTGTGTGTGTGTGTGTGTGTGTGTGTGTGTGTGTGTGTGTGTATGTGTTTTAAACTTTTATTCTTCTCTCATACATTGCATCCCAACTGCAGTTTCTCCTTCCTTCACCTCCCAGTTCCTTGTCCCATATCAACTCTTCCTCTGTTTCCCTGAGAAGAAGAGGAGAAAGAGGAAGAGGAAGAGGAAGAAAGAAGAGGATGAGGGGGAGGAGGGGAAGGAGGAGCAAGAGGAGAAGGAGGAGGAGGAAGAATAGGAGGAGGAGGTGGAGGAACGGAGCAGGCCTCCCAGGGATATCCACTGAATAAGGCCTAACAAGATACAATAAGACCAAGCACAAACCTTCATATCACAGCTGGACATGGCAACTCAGTAGGAGGAAAAAATTCCAAGTGTAAGCAAAAGAGTTAGAAACAACACCCCCCTCTCTCCTACCATTGGGATTCTCACAAGAACACCAAGCTACACAGTCATAATGTATATGTAGAGGACCTAGCTCAGACCCATACAGTGTCCATATTTGCTTCTTCAGTCTCTGTGAGCCTCTATGAGTCTTGCTTAGTTGATTCTGTGGCCAGTGTTCTCATGGTGCCCTCCACCCCTCTGGCTCTTACAATCCTTCCTCTACTTCTTCTGTGGGGTTTCTATGGCTTCACCTAGTGTTTGGCTGAAGGTATCTTCATCTTCTCCTATTGGGCTAGATGGGCTAGATGATGCCCCTCTGACATTTGGGCTAGACATTGACCTTTGAGTATAGCAGAATACCACAAGGTATCATTTCATTCTCTCTCTCTCTCTCTCTCTCTCTCTCTCTCTCTCTCTCTCTCTCTCTCTCTCTCTCTCTCCAGTTGTGTTTGATTTTATCCTTGGTCTTTAGGCTGTTCTTTCTCTGGTTTCTGGCCACCAAGGCAGTGTCAGGCATGGGATTCCTCTCTTGGCATGGGCCACAAGTTGGGCCGCAAGTTCTATGCCACCATTGCTCCAGCATATGTTGAAAGCAGGAGAGATTGTCATTCTAAGGTTTTGTGGCTATTTTGGTTTTCCAGTCCCCCTGCTAGTAGCCTTGTATGTTTATAAAAGATGTCCAGTTCAGGCTCTGTTTCCTGTTACTAGGAGACTTCCCTAGGGTCACAGGTATATTTCAGGGAGTTTATACTGTATTAGTTTCTACGTTGTCCCCAATACCCCTGTTCAAGTTGTCTCTTCCAGTACTCTGTATCTCCCGTTATCATCCCAACTGCCCCCAGTCCACCCACAAAACTGTTTCTATTTTCCCTTCCCAGGGAGATCCATGTGTCTCCCATTGAGCTCTCCTTGTTACCTAGCCTTTCTGGGTCTGTGGATTGTAGCATTATTTTCATTTACTTAACAGTTAATTAATGTCTACTTATAAATGATTATATACCATGCTTGTCTTTTGTGATCTGGGTTACCTCACTCAGGATGCTTTTTTTTAGTTACATCCATTTGCTTTCAAATGTCATGATGTCATTTTTCTTAATAGCTGAGTAATACTCCATTGAGTAAACGAACCACATTTTCTTTATCCATTCTTCAGTTGAGGGACATCCAGGCTATTTCTAGTTTCTGGTTATTTTGAATAAATCTATTTTGAACATGTGTCCTTGTGTCAGGATGGAGTATCCTTTGGGTATATGACAAAAAGTGGTATATCTGAGTCTTAAGGTAGAATCTAGTTCCAATTTTCTGAAAAACTATCTTATTGATTTCCAGAGAGGCTGTACAAGTTTACACTCCCACCAGCAGTGGAAGAATGTTCCTCTTTCTTCATATCCTCGTCCACATGAGATGTCACTTGTGTTTTTTATCTTAGTCATTATGACAGGTATAAGGTGGAATTTCAAAGTCATTTTGATTTTAATTTCCCTTATGGCTAAGGTTGTTGAACATTTAAGTGTTTCTCAGGCATTTGAGATTCCTTTGCCAAGAATTCTGTTTAGATCTGCACCTGAATTGAATTATATTGTTGGTTAATATCTAGTTTCTTGAGTTCTTTATATCTTTTGAATATTAGCTCTCTGTTGGATGTGGAGTTGGTGAAAATCTTTACTCGTTCTGTAGGTTGTCATTTTGTCTTATTGATGGTGTCCTTTGCCTTATCAGCTGTTTATCCACTGCAGGAGTTCCCTGGTACAATTTTTGGGGTCACTCATGTATACTGTCATATCATTTGTGAAAAGTGATACTTTGACTTCTTTCATTCCCATTTTACCCCCTTGATCTCCAGTTGTCTTATTTCTCTAGCTAGAACTGCAAGTAGTATGTTGAGTAGATATGGAGAAAGTGGACAACCTTGTCTTATTCCTGAATTTAGTGGGATCACTTGAGTTTCTCTCCATTTAATTTGATGTTTACTGTAGGTTTGTAGTAAATTGCCTTTATTATGTTTAGGTATGTCTCTTATATCCCTTTTATCATGAAGGGGTGTTAGATTCTGTCAAAGGCTTTTTCAGCATCTAATGAGATGAATACATGTTTTTTTTTTCTTTCAGTTTGTTTACATGGTGGATTACATTGATTTTTTTATAATGTTGAACCATTTTTGCATCTCTAGGATTAAACTTACTTGATTGTTGAAAGGAAAAGTATTGGCTCAGTACACGCAAATCAAAATTCTTGAAACAAAGGATATTTATTTGGTGTAGAGGGACAGAGGACAGGGAGTAAGAAACAAACATAGGAGATAGACAATAGAGAAAGGGAAGGGAACAAGGGAGAGGGCACAAAGGACTGTCTGTGGATAGAGGGGAGTGTGGTGATATTTTGTTTGTCTTCTAACAAATAAAGCTTGCCTGAAGATCAGAGAATCAAAGTGGCCAGCCACTAAGAGAGTTCTTTCTTACCTCTACCGATGCTCAGACCAAAGGGGCAATCCTGATCTCAGACTGCCTCCTCAGACTGCATCCTCAGACTAACTGCCTCACACTGAACTGCTCCTCAGACTGCTTCCTCAGGCTGCCTGCTTCAGACTTCTACCTCAGGATCACTGCCTAGACAGCAGCCATCTTCATGAATCCTTAGACTGCATCTCTTTCTTGTCTCCTCCCGCCTTATATTCTTCTCTCTGCCCAGCTATAACACTCCTGTTTCTACTTCCCTAGTGCTGGGATTAAAGGCATGTCACTTCAACTGCTAGCATTACCTTTATGTGAGCTCTCTTTCTCTTTTAGGCTGGATTAATATCATGTAACCCAGCTTGGTCTTGCTCTAACAAAGATTTACCTGCCTCTTTCTTCCAAGTGCTGGTATTAAAGATGTGTATTACCACTGCCTGGCCTCTATGGCTAACTAGTGTGGCTAGTTTTGCACTCTGATCTTCAGGCAAGCTTTATTTGTTAGATCATAATCAAAATATCACCATAGAGAAGATAGATGTGGCACATAGGTTAATGGCGGTTTAAAAAGGTAAAATGAGAAACTCCTTATTAGAATAAGGTATTTAATTGTAGTTGGGTATGTTAATTAGGTAAGCCAAAGAGGACTCCTGATTGCTGGACCTCAGTACTTTGATAGTTGAACTTTGGAGTCAGCTTCAGGAGGGGGAAGTGGCAGAATAAGAGAATAGACCTTGAATGCTAGTGTTAGAAATGTAATTTAATGCTTTTTCAGCAAGATAGAAGGACTGGGAGAGAAGGGCAAGCCTGCCAGAGCCATGCTCACCACACCAAAGGTGGACAAAGCCCCTTCAATTATGGAGGATGATCTTTACATTTGGTTTGCCAGTATCTTATTGAGTATTTTTGTATCTATGTTCATGAATGAAACTGGTATGTAATTATCTTTCTTTGTTGAATCTTTGTGTGGTTCGATTATCAGGGTGATTGTGGCTTTATAATATGAATCTGGCAATTTCTCCTATTTCTATTTTGTACAATAATTTGAGGAGTACTGGTGTTAGCTCTTCTTTGAAAGTCTGATAGAATTCTGTGTAAAACCATCTAGTCCTGGGCTTTTTTTTTTTTTAGTTGGGAGAGTTTAATGACTGCTTCTATTTCCTTAGGAGTTATAGGTCTATTTAAATTGTTTATTTGATATTGATTTAAATTTGATAAGTAATATTTACCAAGAATATTATCCATTTCCTTTAGATTTTTCTAATTTTGTGGAGTACAGGTTTTTGAAGTGTGACCAAAATGGTTGCTTGAATTTCCTCCATGTCTCTTTTCATTTCTGATTTTGTAAATTTGGATATTCTCTGTTCTTTAGTTAGCTGTGATGAGAGTTTGCTTATCTTGTTGATTTTCTCAAAGAACCAGCTCTTTGTTTCATTCATTCTTTGTATTGTTTTGTTTCCATTTTATTGATTTCAGCCCTGTTTGATTAATTTTTGCCTTCTACTCTTCTTGGGTAGGCTTGCTTTTTTTTTTTGTTCTAGATCTTTTAGGTGTGCTGTTAAATGTTAAGTATTAGATACCTCTAATTTATGTAGTACTTTCCTCTTAGCATCACTTAGCACTGCTTTCATTGGGTTCCATAAGTCTGGGTATTGTGCATTCATTTTCATTGAATTCTTGGATGTCTTTTATTTCTTTATTTCTGCTTTGACACAGCAACCATTCAGTAGAGAGTTGTTCATTTTCCATGAGTTTATAGGCTTTTTGTCATTTCTATTATTGAAATCCATTTTTAATTTGTGGTGGTCTGATAGGATGCAAGGTGTTAGTTCAGTTCTATTGTGTCTATTGAGACTTGCTTTGTGACTGAGTCTATGATCAGTTTTGGAGAACATTCCATGAACTGCTGAGAAGAAGATGTGTTCTTTTGCGTTGGATGAAATATTATGTAGATATGAATTAGGTTAGATCCATTTGGTTCATAACATGTTAGTTCCATTATTTGTCTGTTTAGTTTTTGTCAAGATGGCCTGTCCATTGGTGAGAGTGTGATGGGAGATGTCATTCTGTAAATGTGTTTGTCTTATTGGTTAATTAATAAAGCACTGTTGGCCAATAGGAAAGCAAGATAGGTAGGACTAGGAGAGGTGTAAGATACTGGGGAACAGGAGAGTCATGATGTGATCTCAGGAGGAGAGGACGTGAGTCTGGCGTTCTTTATAAGATAGACCATGTAGAAATACATATTTTAGTGATTATGGGTTAATATTTAAGACAGAGCTAGCCAGCCAGTAAGAAATACTAGTATTAATAAGTGTCTCTGTGTTATTTGGAGCTGACACAGTTGTAGGACCAGGCTGATGGGAAAGTGCTAGTAACAAGAGTGGCATATTGAAGTCTCCTGTTACCAGTGTGTGAGGGTGGATATGTGCTTTAAGCTTTAGTCATGCTTCATGAGTGGCCTTGGTTTGGGGGCATGGATGTTAAGAATTGAAAGATCATCTTGATGGATCTTTCCTTTGATAAGTACAAAGTATCCTTCCTTGTTTCTTTTGATTAACTTTGGTTTGAAGTCTATTTTGTTACATTTTAGAATGTCGACATCAGCATGTTTCTTAAGCTCCATTTGCTTAGAAAATATTTGTTCAACCCTTTACTCTAAGATGTCTATCTTAGTTATTGAAGTGTGTTTATTGTAAGCAGCAGGATGTTTTCACATACATTCTGTTAGTCTGTGCCTTTCTATTATAGAATTCAGTTCATTGATATTGGGAGGTATCAATGAGGATTCATTGTTTATTCCTGTTACTTTGTTGTTGGTGTTGGTAGTGTGTGTATTTTGCTGGTGTGAGATAATTTCCTGGGTTTTCATAGGTATAGTTAACAGATAATTTCCTGGGTTTTCATAGTTAACCTCTTTGGGTTGGAGTTTTCCTTCTAGTAGCTTCTGTAGTGATGAATTGTAGGTAGATATCATTTAAATTTGACTTTATCATGGAATATCTTGTTTTCTCCATCTATGCTGATTGAGAGTTTTGCTGGGTATGGTAACCTGGACTTGTACCTGTTGTTTACAGGACATCTGTCCAGGCTCATCTATTGTTTAAAATCTCTGTTGACAAGTCAGGTGCAATTCTAATAGGTCTACCTTTATATGTTATTTGGCTCTTTTCCTTTGCAGCCTTTAATATTCTTTCTTTGTTCTATATGTTTAATATTTTGATTATCATGTGGCATGGGGACTTTCTTTTCTGGCCCAGTCTATTTGGTGTTCTCTAAGCTTATTGTACCTTTATAGGCATGCCCTTCTGTAAAAAGAAGTTCTTAATTGGTCTAAATAATAAAAACCCAGAGTCAGATATAGAGGAAAATGTTGAGAGATCAGAAAGAAGGAGCAAGCCAAAACTACCTTTATCTTCTTAGCATCTCAGCAGACAAGAGAATGATTTCCTGTTTCTTCCCACTTATATCCTTTCTCTGTCCAGCCTTCTCACTTCCTGTCTGTCTGTACAGACCTCCAGACTCCTAAACCTCTATGGTTAGCTAGTGGCAAGCTCCATCCTCTGATCTTTAGACAGGCTTTATTTGTACAAGCAAGATATCACTACATCCTTCTTTAGCTTAAGAAATTTTTCTTCCTATGAGTTTGTTAAAAATATTTTTTTGTCTGATGTGGGGTTGGTGAAGATCTTTTCCCATTCCGTAAGCAGTCATTTTATCCTATTAATGGTGTCCTTTGCCTTACAGAAACTTTTCATTTCATAAGAACCCATTTATTAATTGTCTATCTTAGTGCCTATGCTATTGGTGTTCTGTTCTGGAAGTTGTTTCCTGTGCCAATGCTTTCAAGATTATTTCCCACTTTCTCTTCTATCAGTTTCAGTGTATCTGGATTTATGTTATGGTCTTTGGTACACATGGATTTGAGTTTTGTGCAGGGTGATGGATATGGATCCATTTGCATTTGTCTATATGCTGATATCCAGTTAGATAAACACCATTTATTTAAGATGCTTTCTTTCTTTCTTTTTTTTTTTTTTGTATAATTTTGGCTTCTTTGTCAAAAATCAGGTGTTCATAGGTGCGTGGATTTATGTCTGAGTCTTTGATTCAATTCAAATGATCCACCTCTCTGGTTTTATGCTAACACTGTGCAGTTTTTATTACCATAGCTTTGTAGTAGAGCTTGAAATCAGGGATAGTGAATTTCTTTTTTGTACATTACTATTTTAGCTATCCTGTATTTTTTCCCATATGAAGTTGAGTATTGTTCTTTCAAGGTCTTTAAAAACATATGTTGGGATTTTAATGGCTAGTGCTTTGAATCTGTAGATTGCTTTTAGTAAGGTGGGCATTTTTACTATGTTAATACTTCCTTTTATGGGACTCCTAACAGTGGAAACAGGGGATGTCTTTGACTCTTTTATTGGCTTTTGGGACCCTACAGCAAGTACTGGGTTGCCTTGTCCAACTTTAAGACATGGGGAGGTGCTTAGTTTTACTGCAATTTGATGTGCCATGTTTTGTTGATACTCAAGGAAAAATTTTACTTGCCTATACTGAAATGGAGAAGGAGGGATTGGGGGTTGGGGGAAGACTGAGAAGACAGGAGGGAGGGGAAATTGCAGCTGAGATATAAAGTAAATAAATAAAAAAGAAAGAAAAGAAAGAAAAAATTCTATGCCTTTGAGCTGGGATTCTTCTTCTATTCCTATTATTATTTTTTAGTTTTTTCATAGTGCCTTATATTTCCTAGATGTTTTATGTCAGGAATATTTGTAGATTTAACATTTTCTTTGAACAATGTATCAATTTCTTTTATTGTATCTCCAATGCCTGAGATTCTGGCTTCCATCTCTTTATTCTGTTGGTGATACTTGAGTCTGTAGTTCCTGTTTGCTCACTTAGATTTTCTATATCCAGGATTCCCTGCTTGTATTTTCTTCATTGCTTCTATTTCCATTTTCAGGTCTTGGACAGTTTTATTCATTTCCTTCACTTGCTTTCTGAGACCCCTCATGGCTTCCTTTAAGGAAGTTATTCATATCCTATAATTGTTTGTTTTCCTGGATTTCTTTAAGGGATTTATTAATTTCTTCTTTATAGACTTCCATCATAATAAAGTTAGTTTTGAGGTCCATGTCTTATGCTGTTGGAATAGTCAGGACTTGCTGTAGTAGGATAGTTGGATTCTGGTGGAGATATATTTCCCTGGCTGTTGTTGATTGTATTTTTATGCTGGCATGTAGGCATGTGGGTTGGGGAAATGACAGGTTTAGATACCTGAGTTTGTCTTTGTTGGAGAGTATTTTTTCCTCTTAGTTTCTGTTTCTCTTTTGATCTAGCCTGAGTGGTCTGAGGTCATTTGGTCTAGTAGGATACCTCCACTGGGGTTTTGTGTGCTGTATGGCTTCTGGGGTTCTGGGAAATGTCATGGCCTCTAGTAGAGCAGAAGGCTTCTGCTAGACTTGTGGGCTAGGATATGGTGACGGGGAGGGGTGGTTGTGAAATGCTCTTTTACATTGTGTGAATATATGTCATTGTGATGGGTTTAATAAAGAAGCTGACTGGTCAATAGCTGGAGAGAGGGGAGAGCCAAACAGAGAATGCAGGGAATAAGAAGGACAGAATCAAAGGACTAGTGAAAAGACACAGAAAAAAAGCAAGATGGACATTCAGTACTGACAAAAGGTACCAAGCCACATGGCAAAAGCATAGATAAGAAATATGGGTTAATTCAAATGTAAGAATTAGATAGTAACAAGCCTGAGCTTATAAATGGAGTTCTTATTTATTTGTACAAGCAAGATCACCAAATGAGCTATTGTCTTAGAATCTATAATTAATATTAAGCCTCTGTGTGGTTACTAGCAAGACAGAAACTTCTTTCTATAGGTGGCCTGTTGCGGAAAGACTGGGTGAGCTCTGAGGAAGTGTTAGTAGTCAGTCAGAGGGGGCTTACCTAGGATTCTGGGTACTTGCATGGCCTCTGGTAGAGCAGAGGACTTCAGCTAGAGTTGTGGGCTGGGATATGGTGATGAGGGAAGGGGGACTGTTTTCATTTTCATTCAATTCTAAAAGATTTTATATTTCTTACTTGATTTCTGTCTTTACCTGTTTTTCATTAAGTAGAGAGGTGTTTAGTTTCCATGAGTCTGTATACATTCTATTTTTTCTGTTGTTGATATTCAGCCTTAGTCTATGGTCATTTAAGATGTAGGGTGGTATTTCAGTTGCTTTGTACCCAAGTATGTGTTAAATTTTGGAGGAAGTTCCATGGAGTGCTGAGAAGAAGTTGCATTATTTTATTTTTGGGTAAAATGTTCTGTAGATATCTTCTAGTTCCATTTGATTTATGAATTGTTTTTAACTGTAACACTCATCTGTTTAATTTTTATCTCGAAGACCTATTGGCAAGAGTTGGGTATTGAAGTTGCCTATTATCACTGTGTGTGGGTTTCGTTTTTAGCTGCAGTAGTGTTTCTTTTATGAACTTGGGTGCCTTTGAGTTTAGTGTATAAATATATAGAATTGTAACATCCTCTTGGTGGATTTTTTCTTTGATAAATATGTAGTGTCTTTCCTTATCTCTTTTGATTAGTTTAGGTATGAAATTTAACTTTTTCAGATATTAAAATGGCTATACATGCTTGATATTTAGGTCCATTTGCTTGGAATATATTTTCCATGGTTTTACCCTGAAGAAGTGTCTATCTTTGATGGTAAGGTGTGTTTCTTGTATGTAGCAGATAGATGGATCCTGTTTCCCAATCTCGTCAGTTAGTCTGTGTCTTTTTACTAGAGAATTGAGACCACTGGTATTGAGACTTACCAATGAACAGTGTTAATGATTCCTGTTATATTGTCATTATGGTGTAGGGATTTTTTTGTTTGTTTTGTTTTGTTTTTGTCTTCTTTTGATTTACTCATCTGGGATTACTTATTTCTTTTGTTCTCTTGGGTGTGATAAACCTTTTCA
Source organism: Cricetiscus sungorus (assembly GCA_030556225.1). Taxonomy (NCBI): domain Eukaryota; kingdom Metazoa; phylum Chordata; class Mammalia; order Rodentia; family Cricetidae; genus Cricetiscus; species Cricetiscus sungorus. The sequence goes on from JANBXA010000372.1 coordinate 3,582,897, forward strand.
AGACTGGAGTTTTTCTTAGTGACTTTTGTAGAGCTGGATTTGTGGATAGAAACTGCTTAAGTATGGTTTTATCATGGGAACAAATATTGTTGTCCACTGTTGTCTGTGTAATAGTTTTTTAGGGAATTGTAGTCTGGGCTGGCATCTGAGGTCTTTCAGATCTTGTAGAACATCTACACCGACCCTCTGGCTTTCAAAGTTCCCATTGAGAAGTCAGGTGTTACTCTAAGAGGCCTGCCTTATTTAGAGTTCTTCCCTCAGATTTTATTATCTTTTCTTTTTTGTGTACCTTTAGTAGTTTTGCTATTTTTCATTGAGGAATTTTTGTTTTTCTGGGCCTCTCTATTCATGTTCTTTCGTTATCCAGAACATTGTTAGGCATTACTTTCTTTAGTCTTGGGAATTTTTTCTATGAATAATAAAAACATTTTTTCCATTCCCTTGATTTGGGTTTCTCTGGCTTCCTCTATAATTACTATTTGTAAGTTTTGACCTTTCATAGTGTCCCAGAGTTCCTGAATATTTTCTGTCTGGAATTTTTTATATATATATAATACATTTTTGATTGAGGTATCAATGCCCTCTATTTTGTTTTTAGCCTCTGAAAGTCTTTTAATCTCATGGTGAGGCCATGCCTGAGTTTTTTGTTTGTCATTCTAAATTTTCATTTTCAGTTTTATTTCAGTTTCTATTGTTTTTAGTGATTTTATTTCATTAGAAACTCTACTATTTGAACTGTTTTCATTATTTTATATCAGCTGTTTGCATTTCCTTGGGTGTAGTTAATCTTTTTAGTTTGGAATTTTCTTTCTGGCACCTTCAGTAGGGCTGGATTTGTAGATAGAGACTACTTAAATTTGATTTTATCATATAATGTCTTTTTTTCTCCATCTATTGTGATTGCAAGTTTTGCTAGGTATAGTCATCTGGGCTGGCATCTGTGGTCTCTTGGAGTTTGCAGAACATATGTCAAGGCCTTTCTGGCTTTTAGAGTCTCCATTGAGAAATCATGTGTAATTCTAATAGGTCTGCCTTTGTTATTTGTCTTTTTCCCTTGGAGCTTTTAATATGATTTCTTTTATTTTTAATAGTCTATACATTTAGTGATTATTATATAGCATGGATTTTTTCCTGGTCCAATCTATTTGATGTTCTTTATCTTTTTTGTACCTTCATAGGTATCTCCTTCTTTAGGTTAGAAAATTTTCTTCTATAGTTTTGTTGAAAATATTTCTGTGCCTCTGACCTGAGTTTCTTTTCCTTCTTCTAGTCATATTATTCTTAGATTACATCTTTTCATAGTTTTCCAGATTTCCTGAATGTTTTTGTGTCAGGATTTAAAATAAATTAAGTTTAACATTTTTCTTCTATTGTGTCTTCAATGCCTGAGATTCTCTTTTCCATTTCTTATATACCTCTGAAGCCCCTGTTTGAGTTTCTAAATTTTTCATTTATAGATTTCCCTCAGTTTGGGTTTTCTTAATTGTGTATTACCATTTTCAGGTCTTGAACTATTTCATTCATTTCCTTTCACTATTTTTGTTTTCATAGATGTCTTTAAGGGATTTATTCACTTACTTCTTAGGGACTTCTATAATATTCATAAAGGCTATTTTAAAGTCTTTCTTGTGCTTCAGCTATGTTGGAATATTCAGGGCCGTCTGTGGTAGGGTTGCAGAGCTCTAGTGAAGACATATTGTCTTGACTTTTATTGTGTTTTTATGCTGGCATCTAGGGTATCTAGGATTGAGAAGATTATAATTCTTGGTGCTGATATCTGGTCTTGGGTGAGTATTTTGTTCCTTGGTTTCTATTGCTCTCTCTGATTCTTAAGACAGCATGGTGGCTGTGTGTTGCCTCGTAGGAAATTTCACTGGTATTCTGATAGGTGTGATCACTGGGGGTTCCAAGTATGATCAATATGTTTCTGGGTATTGAAAGTCTATGCTTGTGAGTAGGCTGGAAGGGTGCTGATTGCATCCACAGGAGGGAGGAAAGCAGGGTTTTCCATCAGGATCTGTTTAGTTCCCTGGAAATGGGGGCAGAGAATGAGGAAAGTCAACCACAGAAGGTCTTCTACTGAACTGAGGATGAGTCAGGGGGATTGGATTTGGAAGAGATGAAGATCTGCAGTAAGTCTACTTGTTTCCTTGGTTGGAGTGGTTTGTGGGTTCCCAGGGAGGATCTGTTGGAGTTGGGGGCTGGAATAAAGCATTGAGTTAGAAAGTGAAGATCCACTGGAGGTCTCTCCCCCCTCTACCCCCCTCTGTATGTGTGTATGTGAGTATGTATGTGTACTTATATTGACCATGGCATGCACATAAAGGTGAGAAAACAATTTCATGGAGTCTGTTCTTTTCTTCTACCTTCATGTTATTTTTGAGGATCAAACTCAGGTTGCTAGACTTATGCCCAAGCACCTTTACCCACTGAACCATTTTACTGGTGTCAGTATATTAATTTTGGAAGAAAATTAAGATCCAAGTCATACACTCTTCTGAAAATTATTATCATTGTTCTTTCTGGTTTTTATTTGATTGAGTTACTAAATTTTTAATAATTTAATATAACACACATTATATATATATGTAATTTATATATGTTCCTGACTTTGGTTAGACTTTTTAATCCTTTGCCTGCCCAAGTTTCTTCCTATGCTTCACTATGCCTAGACATGTCTTTGTTTCTACTCTTTCTTACCTTCAATAAAAAAATATTCCTCCATTTGATAATTCAGGAAGGTCAGTTTTCCTTATGATTTTCAGTTTTGAAAATGAGGAAAAGTGCCTTGTTAATCTTTCACTAGCAATTTATCTTCAATGACTATTGTTAGTTTTTAAATAGAAATAGAGTAGAAAAAAGTTCCAATGTTTTGAGACTACTAGTAAAATAACATTTTGTTTCACTATATAGTAGGATAATGCATTTTATGGGCAATTAAAGTATATAGTCAATAGAGCAGAGTTGATGTCTCTTGTTGCTTTTGGCTAAGCTTTTATCACTGCTCTGTTCTATGCTCTGTGCCAGCTGGTTATGTGCCTTCATGCCTAGAGTGGTCATGCTGCACCGCTGGTGTGAACTTCTTTAGGATGTGGTGGATTGATAGGATGCAAAGCTACCAGACAAATATTATAAAGGCTGCAAAGGGTGAGAAGATAAGTTCACAGCACTGGAAAATTCAAATAATTCAAAATTAAAACTGAGCCCAATGTACAAATCATGACATCTTTACTTTTAACAAAATTTTCTGGAAAATGTTTTTATGTACAAATTTATGAACAGGAGGAGAACTGAGAATAGTTGTGGAGGTAACAATGAGCAAAAAACAATGATTATGTATGAAAATGTCATAATGAAGCCAATTACTTTGTATGCTAAACAACAAAAAGAGAAAATATGATGGATTCAAAATGACACCTTTGTTCACCAGTAGTGGATACTGAATTTAGAATCTTATGCTTGTTAGACAAATATTCTACCACTGAGTTGTAATCCTAACTTCAAATTCAAGTTTTAAATTTGTAGTTTTTAAAAATTAGCACTATTTTTAAAGGTATTAGGCACTATTACATAGTTGTATTTATTTATTTGTTTTTTTTCCCCCAAGTCAGGATTTTTGTGTTGTTCCAGCTCTGGTTGTCCTGGAACCTACTCTGTAGACTAGGCTGGCTTTGAATTCACATAGGTCTGCCTTTCTCTGCCTCCTGATTGTTGGGATTAAAGGTATATACCATCATGCCTGGCAATTACATCAGTTTTAACAAAGCATTTTAGCAGATTCTTCTCTCTCTCTCATCCATCCACCCTCTGTTACCCCAATTGTCCTCCTTGTAACATTCCATATAGTCTTTTTTCTGTTTTCTTGTCCCATTTGACTTGTTGCCCTCACTCTGTCCTTACTCTTTCTTGGTTTCCTTTCTAGGATTAGGCTTTACCCACATTCACATATACACACATACATACACATGCACACACGCACGCATGCATGCACGCATGCACTCAACTTACAGACTAGGCTCTGCATCTGACAGAACATTCAATTTTTGCCAAAATGACACTTGATACATGTAAAGAATATGAAATGTCAGTTCCAAGCAAGTCTAAACTGGAGATGACAATTCTCATGTCAATATCAATTGCCCACCCACCTAATTAGAAGATAATGTTAAGAAAGATTCTGAGCTGTGTTGAGGTTTGGGAAAATAGTTATACTGTTTACCAAGGATAAAGATAGAGTAGTAATAATATTTGTGTTTATCTGAAAAATCTCATTTTTATTTCACAACACTAAATGTATTCTATAGACAATTAGTTTATTGTTTATATGTTAGAAAGTGTGCTTTTACATTTAAAATTATTATTATTTGTAATTTTTATATATTTTAATGTGTTTTTGTTTGAATTTCTAAGGACTGTTTTTTAGGCTTTAAACACAAGTTTCTAAACAAGCATGAAATGCCTTATAGATGTTGGAGTAAGTCTTTCATGGATAACAGTATAATTGATCTCTGTCACATGGGAGTGATGGCAGGCCATCACTCAAATTTTTCACAGATTGGCATTGATTCATTACCTTGAGATCAATCCCTCAGCTCTACAGCTTTGTTATTTAATTAAATTTAATCTATTTGTTATGGGTGAATTCACAATAAGCAAGCTCATAAAAGTGTATTTGTTAATTTTCATAGAGGACCTTGTCTATATTAGAGGGTGAAAAAGTCCATCTTGATTAATTTGACATTTGTAGCAGGTTACTTGGAAAACTAAACTAATCTAAATGTTAAATTATTGTGTTATAATAAAAAACAAAAATCCAATAGAACTTGAATACTCAAATCTACGGACTTACCTTTTTTTTAATATAGGTATACCTAGATGGGAAATAAAGTCATAATTTATGGAACATAAATTAGGGCAAGGGGCATTAGACTTGTTTTTAAGAATGGTCTTTTCAGTGGGTTTCATTTGTCTCAGATGAGCACTACTGAAGTGCAGTGTTCTGGAGAGCTTATTGTTTTTTCACTTGCTTCTGGCTAGCCAATTTCCTTTTGATGGACACATTTAATAAAAAATATAGTAATGTAATTAAACATCAGCCATTCTTTTGGTCCTGTCTTTTAAGATAACTTTTCACTTGTGCTCTGGTTCATTAAACATCTAGAGTTTTATGCTCACAGGCCAGTTTTGTTTCTCTGTACTCTAGAATTTTGTAGAAAATCTTTAGCTATTATTGTTAGACTCATTTTTGGTGACTAATCTGAATACTGTTTAGTTATGTCAGCTGTTTAAAATAATGATAGTGCAGTAATGGAGATATGGAAAAGTTATGAGTTATATAGCACAGAGAAGACTTTAATGGATATTAATACTTGGTAAAATAATCCATAGTATACTGACTTTCACACATTTTTGTTGTTGTATTCTCTAGCTTTAGTCCTTAGACCTCCCATGCAGACAGCACATATGTTCCACAGGGCTGTGCCACAAAACTTAGTGTGTATTAGTTTGTGGTAATAGTCTGAAGGAAGCAGAATTAGATTCCGGTTGTTATCTAAATAGGAACACAATGTTTATGAAAAATGTAGTTTTGTTTTTCCTACATTATTTGAGACTGCTTTTAAGATTTTTTTCTTGTCAGTTTGGAAAACAAAAAGCTTACCTTGGTTTCATAATAAATGCAAACTTACTAAGCTTTATAGCAACACTGTCTTCCTAAGGAAGTTTCTAGTTCAGGTATTTTAAATATTTCAAAAACACAGCTTCCTAGTGTTTTATTTACTTAGCACTCAGGCCGAGTGTTCAGGAAAATGGTAAGATTTTAATTTGTTTCAGTTTTGTGACTCTATTTGTATTATAGAGCACATCATGAAAATAATTTTGTATATTGCTTGTTTTAGTGACAACTTTTCCAATTTGTATGATGCTGCTACAACAGAAATGGATTCACAGATATGGCTTGGGGGCTTGTTGATTCTTTTCTGTATAAGTGGAAAATTTGAAGTAATTCCTGTCTTTAAAAATGTAATATTTTAAGTAATTTTGGGGGAATTTCAATAACGTACATAATATATCTTGAGCATAGTTACTCTATACACCTCTGATAACTCCTCCCAGACCCCACCACAACCCCATCCATCCCAATATTCTCTTTCTTTTTTTTTATACATCACTGAGTCCAATTTGTGCTGCCTATATTGGCATAGGTATGGGGCCATCCCCTGGAAAGAGGGACCACACACCTAAAGAAAATTGACAATCCCACCCTTAGCATCCATTAACTGTCCATAGCTCATCAGCTATGAGTAGGGGCTTGTGAATTGTTCTCCCCTCCATACTGGAATGTTGAGAGATTACATCTTGAATAGGCAACCACAGATACTGTTGAGAACTGACATGAGTATGTCAGTTCTGTTGTATCTTGGAGACATTGTTTTGCTCCAGTACTCCTGAATATCTGGTTCTTAAAATCAATCATTCTGCTCCCTCTTCCTTGATGTTTCCCAAGGCTTAGGTTGAATGTGTGTGTTATAGATTTCTCATTTATGGCTATTAACTCCACAGACATTTACTCTCTGAATATTGTCCAGTTGTGGATTTCTGTATTAATCACTGACCACTGTACAATGGAGCTTCTGTGATGAGGATTGAGAGTGGCACTAATCTGTGGGTACAAATTTATGTTTTCAGAAAACAGTTTGATATTATGGATATTTTGTAAAATAATGGTAGGTCTACCCCTGACATCTATGAGCTCTTCAATCATGGGTTCTTGGTCAAATTTGTAGTTCCAGGCATGTGTTTCCTTCTGTGGAGTGGGCTTTAAGTCTAATTAGAAAGTAGTTAGATACTCTCAGAGCACTCATTTGTGTTACTATTGCATTGATAGGCACATCTTGCCAGGCTGGTCTGAATTGTAGCTTGTAGGGTTCATAGCTGAATATGACTATTGACTTCTTTGTCTCTCAGGAACATAGTTAGCACCTTCTAGTACTATGAGAGCCAGCAGAGAGGATGCTTTCCAGACAGTACCTGTTTGATTTGTCTAGTTTCTCTGACCAAAGTATGTTGTGTCTATATCACTAGGGTTTTAACCATCATGCTATGGTGGGAAACTGTGGTTGTGTGAATGTAATTAGCCTTCATAGGCTTACAGGGCTTATAGTCTCTATTAGGAGGTCCAATAAGATTTAATAAGTGGCCTTGTTGGAGTAGGAAGTGTATCTCAGTTCATTTCCCATTGCCTGTGGATCAAGATGTAGAACTCTCAGTTCCTCTCTAGCACCATGTCTGTCTGTATGCCACCATGCTTTCCTACCATACTGGTAATGGACTAAATCTCTGAAAACTGTAAGCCACCCCAATTAAATTTTCCATTGTAAGAGTTGCTGTGCTCATGGTGTCTCTTCACAGCTATAGAAACCCTAACTGAAACAGAAGTTGGTACCAAGGACTAGGGTATTGTGATAGGCCTGCTCATGCTTTTGTTTGGAGGCATTTCAACTTTGGGAGTTTGGGTTAGGAAAGCAGTGGAATGCTTTAAGAGCTGCTTAATGAGCCACACTAGTAGAAACATGGAAGACAGTAGTTCTGAGGGTGATTTGAACTGTGGGGGACTGGCTTAGGAGGTTTCAGAGGAGAAGAATTTTAGTATGTTGCCTAGAGATCATTCTTGTGATATTTTGGTAAAGAATGTGGCTTCTTTTTACTCTTGTCCTAGGACTCTGCCTTGTGGCTAAAGTAAAGAGTTTTAGATTAATTCTGTTGGCAGAGGAAATCTCAAAACACCCTAGTATTGACTCTGTTGTGTAGTCATTAGTGGTACCTTTTATACAGATCTATAATGAAAAAGAGCAAGCTAGAAAAGGAAAAATACAAAATGTACAATTTGAGGATAAAGGGGGATCAGGAAGTGTAATAGAGCTAACTCCTGTCTTAGGAGATAAACAGATTAAGAAACAGAATAAAAGGAGTGGTTACTTCAGGGCAGATCCCACCCACATACAGTTTGAACTAATGAAAAGGAATTAAAGAATTGTTTAGGTCTAGGCATAGTAGTACATGCTTTTAATCCTAGCACTCTGGAGACAGGAGTTGGCAGATCTCTAAGTTTGTGGCCAGCCTAGTCTACAGAGCAAGTTCCAATACAGCCAAACATAGTCAGTGAAGGAAACCATTGAAAACAGAAAGCTGGTGAAAATGTAGTTGAATGAGGGGCCATGTTCCAGCAAGCAACAGATCTTTTTAATGTTGGGCCATGTGGTTCTGGCTATAGAGTGAAACATAGAAGAAAGGGGTTATGGAACCTTCCCTTGAATCTAAGGGAAGCTACTGAGATCAGGTAATGGTCAGGGGTGTCCCTGCAGGGAGACCTAGAGTGACTATTGTATGAAGCTATAAAAATGAGGTCTGGATTGCCTTAAAGACTCCAAAATGTTGGATATATCAAAACCATGGGATACCTGCCAAAGAGAGCTGCTAACAGGGAGTAGAATTAGCCCAAGAGAGAGAAGTATGTTGCAGTCAACAAAGTTGAAAGGAATTAGAGGTCTGAAGAGTGATTTGACATGGAGATGTAGAGTTTGGATTTTGCCCAACTGATTTTTGGTCTTGTTTTGGTCCAGTATTTTCTCACTATCCTCCTTTTTCATTTTTGGATGGCAGTGTATATCCTTTATATGATGGAAGTATATGATCTGATTTTTTTTTTATTTTGATTATAGGGAAATACAGTTAAGAGATTACATGAATCTCGGAAGAGATTTTGAATTTTGGACTATTAAACAGAGTTGAAACGTTTATAGACTATGTGGACTTTTGAAGTTGGAATAAATGCATCTAGTGTTATGATATAGTTACAAGCCTTTGCGAGCCAGGGAGTAGAATGTGTTGGTTTGAATATAATTGTTACCCATAGGCTCATAAGGATTGGCAGTATTAGGAGGTGTGGCCTGGTTGGAGTAGGTATAGCATTGTTGGAGGAAGTGTATCTCAGTTCACTTGCTGCTGCCTGTGGATCAAGATGTAGAACTCTCAGCTCCTGTCCATCACCTGTGTGCCTGTGTTTGCCTGTGTGCTACCATGCTTTGACACCATGCTGATAATGGACTAAACCTCTGAAACTCTAAGACACTCCAATTAAATGTTTTTCTTTGTCAGAGTTGCTGTTCTCATAGTGTCTCTTCACAACAATAGAAACTAACCAATATAGCAACCAATAGCAATTGTAATAGTCTGTATTATTTTAGGGAGTTTCTGGGACAGCCCTTAGTAGCAACTTCAGAGGAGTTATTCCATGCCTGGCATTAGGCTTTATATTTGTCAACCTATAACTTCTAGAAGGGTAGGTAACTCCAATTAAAGTCACACATATACTCACATGCACACACATCACAAGCTTGTAATGCAATAGGCTTCTATATGGCTTCTTTCTCAAATATACTCCCCCACTGTCTCTTCTCCCATCCTGCTCCCCATTACTCTCCTCCCCCCTTTAGAATCTCCATGTTCTACTATTCCTATTCCCTTAAGATCTTGTTTTTTTTTCTTACATGCAGTGGTCTCATTTTAATTTCTTAGAATCTATAGATACTCCAAGTTAAATGCACAAATCTAAAAATTTCACACGAAACAATTTATATCTTGACTAGCACAATATCTTGTGAAGATAGAGCTGTATCAAAATTTTTTAAAAAGACTGTTGTTTTTCTTTTCAAGACTGGGTTTCTCTGTATTGCTTTGGAGCCTGTCATGGAACTAGCTCTGTAGACCAGACTGTTATTTATTTATTTTTTTAATGAGCTACTTATTACTTTTGGGGTAGGAGATGACCAAAGGAAGATTGTATTGCACTTGGATCATGTTTGCTGTATACCTGAAGATCTTTGGCAGTGTTTCAAGAAGGAAATGACAGAATGGTTTCATAGTGTTATTCACCCTGAGTTGAATGTTAGGAAATGTTTTGGGACGGAGAAGAAGTTTTTGTCTAGGAAAAACTGAGCAAAGAAATGAGACTACTGAGCAAGACAAGCAATAGTGTGGGTGACTGTGAGTAGAAGTTCTGAGTTTTTGAGGTGGTGTATTCGGGAATTGATTACAGCTGTTAGAAATGAGTTTTAAACATGGGAAGAAGTTGTGTGTCAGCCCAAAGCCTGGCCCTTAATCTCCAGTGTCTGGTATTTGTATTCTGCTTGTGTTCATGTGACCATAACTGTGAGCTACATTTTAAGTCTCAGGAAAAGAGGTATTAGGCTCCAATTCTTTGTTTGGTTTTTGTATTTTGGGATGAGTATTCTGCTATCAGGAAATATTTTCTGGGGACAGTTGGCTTTCTTGAAATTTGTTTCCATTTAGACATTTCTTTACACTCTTTATTGTAAAGTGACATTGAGTTTAGGACTGATCACTGGGGGTCAGATAACCTATCAGGGTGTTCATTCTCTGTGGGAGACCAATTATCTCTCTCTTACAAACCACTGATTGCTTGTTATTATTTATCTAGAAGTGTAGTGTTCTGAGATTTCACCCATCCACATGGACATGTCAGTTGGTGGTGCCATTTTTCAGGTATTCTTTAGGCAAAAGTGTTGTTGAGATTTCATGGATGCAGTTTTCCCATCCTATATGGAAGACATTTTCTCCCAGCAGATGTCCTAGTCTTCTGGATCTTATAATCTTCTTTCTGTTCACTCTTCTGTCATGTTCTCTGAGCCTTAAGTATTAAGGTTATATTGTAGTTTGTATCAATTGTGGGGCTCAGCATGCCACAGTCAGCTGTTCTCTGCATTGGGATTGTTTTTTTTTTGTAATTGTTCATTTCTCCTGTAAAAGATGATTCTTTTTTGGATGAGGGGTAAGAATTACATTTATTTATGTATATAAGTATGGACATTAGATGCAGTTAGAAATCATACTAGTTTAGCAAAGTGACAGTTTAGTTGTTTTCATAGTTGTTGTGAATAAAGGGACAATGAACATGGCTGATGAAGTACCTGTGTAATAGGATGTTGAGTTTTATGGACATATGCCAAAGCATGGTATGGCTGGGTTATATAATAAATCTATTTCTACCTTTTTGATAATTTTCCACACTAATTTCTATAATGGATATATGATGGCGGATGTCCTTTTGTATATTTGTTTCTCTTATGGGATGATGTTAAAACACTGATTGGCTAGTAGAGGTAAGAAGAAAGGTGGGGCAGAGATAAGGAGAAGGCTGGGGAGAGAGGCCTCAAGGAGATACCATGTACCTGAGGAAGGAGTGACAGGTCCAAACCCTTCTCTGGTAAAATAAGACCATGAGGAAATATTTAGATTAATAGAAATGGGCTAATAATTAAGAAAGAACTAGCCAGTAGGAAGCCCTAGCCACAGGCCAACAGTTTTATAATTAATATAGTGTCTGTGTGTTTATTTGGGGTGAATCTGCTGCAGGACAAGGCAGAACAGAAACCTCCATCTCCAGATGTAGCAGTTTTCAATCCCATCAACAGTGGCTAAAGGTTCCCATTTCTTACATCATCAGGCCATCTGTTAAATTTTTTCGTGTGTGTGTGTGTGTGTGTGTGTGTGTGTGTGTGTGTGTGTGTGTGTGTGCGCACGCGCGTGCGTGCATGTGTGCGCATGCACGCTGGTGATTTCAGCTCCTATGGAGGCCAGAGAGTGAGTGCCTACCTTTTTCTAACATTCTCCATTCATTCATTCATTCATTCATTCATTCATTCATTCATTTATTGAGCCTCTCACTATACCTTGCTATTTATATCTAGACTGGCTGACCAGTAAATCCTTGTCCACGACCACTTCCCCAATGGAGTTACAGACATACATTGATCCTCCTGCTCCCGACTACTTCCTTAATGGAGTTACAGATATAAACTGCTGTGCTGTGCCTGGCTTTTTTGTGGATGTTGGTGATATGCTTCCATGTCCTGATTCTTCTACAGCAAGGATCTTACCCATTGAGCAGTATCCCTAACCTGAGGCATTAATTTTTCTATTTGATTGTAGATAAAAGGCTAAGAAGAAATGAAACATCAATTTTCTTTCTCTTTTTTTTGAGTCTAAGAATAGGTTATATTTATACCCTTAAAACAAATTGGATGTTTAATTGTAAAAATTTGTGAGATCTGTACCTTGACGTATTCTCATATTATAGACTTGGTGATCTACAGTGGTGCTTATTTGAGCAAGAAGGAGTCGAGCTGGAGAACACACAGTAGAATGAGGTAATAAGGAAAAGCCTGTATCCCATTAAGCTGCAAAGAACCATGTGGATTTCTCAAAGGTCAAATGGGAAAGTAGCTGTGATTTTCTATGTTGGCAGAAGCTGTATCAAGACAGCTTGCTACCAGACAAGTGTATTTTGGCAGAGAGATTTACATTTGTGTTTCACATAGGTGTTTCTAGGGTGTACATTGAAGGAGCATTGGAATAAGACATGTTGGATATAGATTTTATACCTTGTAGAACAATATTTTCTTAAAACACAACATTTTTTAAAATGTCTGCCACAGAGAGTCTGTATTCATTTGTGGCCTATGAATAGGGATTAGTTATGTTCCCACTAGTCCTATTTTCTGTAGAACTTTTATCATGAAGTTATGTTGGATTTTGTTAAAAAAATTTTCTGCATCTGTTGAGATGATCATGCGATTTTTGTCTTTAGGTCTATCTGTGCATTGTATTTGCTTTTTGACTTCTATATGTTGAATCATTCCTGTGTTTTAGGAATTAAGCCATCTTGATTGTGGTGTATAATCTTTTTAACGTGGGTTTGTTGAATTCTGTTTGCAAGTATTTCTTTGAGCATTTTTGATTTATGTTCATCAAGAATATTGACATGTGGTTTTATTTTTTTCTTTTCACCTTTACTTGGTTTTAGTATTTATGTGATATTGAGTCTATAGAATGAGTTGAGGATCCATTCCTTCTGTTTCTATTTTTTTTTAATAATTTAAGAAGTATTTGTTATAGATCTTTGGGAATCTGATAGACTTTTTCTGTGAATCCTTCTGGTCCTAAAAGGATTTAAGATAGAAGGTTTTTTAAATTAATATTTCCATCTCCTCATTTGCTATGAATTTGTTTAGGTTGTTTGCTTCTCCTTGGTTCAGTTTTGGTGGTTTGGCTGGATCTAGATTTTATCCATTTCTTTTAGGTCCCAAATTAGTGGATTATAAATGTTCCCTAAAGTATCTGATTTCTTTGGTGTCTGTTGTAATGTTTCCACTCTCATTTCTGACTTTGTTAATTTGGGTCCTCTACTCTTTTACTGTTGGTTACTTGGGGCAAGGGAATGTCAATCTTGTTTATCTTCTCAAAGCCCAGAGAATGAGAGAGAATCTTTACCAGCTATCTATCTGACCAAGGATTAAGATGCAGGATTTATATATAAAGAACTTCATAAAACAAAGAGTCAAGAAAACAATTCACTCAGTGGACCTGGGATCTAAATAGAGAGTTCTTAAAAGAAGGGAAAAAATGGCTAAAATATATCTTTAAAAGTTTTATCATCCTTAGCAATTCAGGGAACACACATCAAAACAACTTTGAGGTTTTTATCTTACCCTTGTCAGAATTATCAGGTAAGATCAATAAAGCAACTGCCAACAAATGATGGAAGGTGTGCAGGGAAAGGGGAGACCTCATTCACTGTTGGTGGGTTCAACCATTCTGGAAATCAATGTGGCAAATCTCAAAAAATTAAATGTAAATCATATGACCCAACTATACCACTTCTTAGCATATGCCCAACGGACTCAGCATCCTATTCCACAGAAGCTTGGTCAGCCATGTTCATTGCTGATCTATTTGTAGTAGTTAGGAAATGCAAACAACCTAGTTTTCCTGTAATTGACAAAGAGATCATGAAATGAGCTACCTATACACCATAGAATATTGTTCAGCTGTAAAGAAAAATGAAATCATGAACATTGCAGGTAAATGATAGAATTAGAAAATATGTTGAATGAGGTGACTTAGACAAACATTGCATGTTCTCTTTCATCTGAGGCTCCTAGCTCCCAATCTTCAGACTGAGGAAAGGTCCTAGAGTAACAGCAGCAACCAGAAAAGTACAAAGGAATCACTATGGGAATGTGGGAGAGCAATAGATAGTGGAATCAATAGCAAGGTACAAGTGATCTACAGGGGGAAATGAGAAAAAATGGGGCACTCTAGGGAATGGGATGGGAGTTATATACAGAAGATAGAGGGGAGAAGGTAAAGTAATGGTAAGGATGACTGAAAAAAGTCTTAAGGAGTTGTACAACTAATTATCTATCTACAATACCTATAGTACATGTAAGTCAGTGTATATAAATATACATATACAGTTTGAATAAAAATTCCATCCTAAGTGAGGTAACCCAGTCACAAAAAGACAAACACGGTATGTACTCACTCATGTATGGATTATAGACATAGAGCAAAGGATCGCCAGCCTAAAATCCACATGGCCAGAGAAGCTAGGAATAGGAAACAAGGAGTTCCCTAAGAGAGACATAAATGGTCCCTCACAGGAGGGGAAAAGGACAAGATTTCCTGAGCAATTTGGGAGCGATGGGGAGGGGGGAGTTAGAAGAAAGCGAAGGGGAGAAGAGGAGGGGAGAGGAAAACATATTGGAGCAAGAAGATTGAGTCGGAGGAAAAATAGAGGAGAAGAAGAAAAGAGATACTATAATAGAGGGAGCCATTATGGGTTTAAAGAGAAATCTTTCACTAGGGAAATGTCCAGAGACCTATAAGTATGACCCCAACTAACAATCTATGCAATAGTGGTGAGGCTACCTTAAATGCCCTTCCCCAATAATGAGATTGATGACTACTTTATATGCCATCCTAGAGTCCTCATCCAGTAGCTGATGGAAGCAGAAGCAGATACCCACAGCTAAACACTGAGCCAAACTCCTGGAATCCAGTTGCAGAGAGGGAGAAGTGATGAGTAAAGGGGTCAAGACCAGACTGGAAAAACCCACAGAAACTGCTGACCTGAACAAGTAGGAGCTCACGGACCCCAGACTGATAACTGGGAAACCAGCATAAGATCAATGACTCAGACCCCTGAATGTGGGTCTCATGAAGGAGGCCTGGGCAGTCTATGGGACCTCTGATAGTAAAACCAGGATGTATCCCTAGTGTAGGAGCAAACTTTGGGAGCCATTCCCCATGGAGGGATACTCCCTTAGCCTAGAGACACAGGGGAGGGCCTAGGCCCTACCCCAAATGACTTGATAGATTTTGATGATCCCTTATGGAAGGCCTCACCCTCCCTGGGGAGTGGATAGGGGATGGGATGCGGAGGTCTATGGGGGGCATGGGATAGGAAGGAGAGAGAACTGGGGTCGATATGTAAAATAAGAAAAAATATTAAATAAAAAAATTTCCATCTAGGGTGAGAATACTCTCTCCAAGATTCAAAGATGATCATCTAACAAAAGCTCAACACTAAGAATGAGATGATGTCTTCTGAGTTTTTGTCAGGGTTGTCCAAGAGAGTCACCAAACATGACATGCTATTGTCCTGGATGCTCTCCATAGGTGGAAGTTAAGTCCCTGTTTCTGAAGACACCATGCACTTCAGACAAAGGGCCCAGAGGCCCCTGAGCTGGAACTAACCTTAATTTCTATTCTCTGGGGGCTAAAAGGCATAATGAAGCTACCAAAGGAAGGAAGTAGCTAATAATGTTACCCAGCTATGATACCTATGAACCAAAGCAATGACCAGCATGGCAAGATACCCTAAGGGTGTAGGAATGGCACTAATACCTTAGCCATAATCAACAGCTCTCTAATTGGACTTATGTCACACTCAACAATAGGGTTAGTACTGGAAGCCCAGGCAACTACCCAGGGCTAGTGAAATCATGGATCTTGGAAGAGAACTTACAAACACTATTTTATTAAAGCATAATCTCTACCTTCTAAACATTTGTCTTTATGCCATGTTTAAATTTCTTCACTAGTCTTCAAGGAAATGTCTATTTGCAACAGAGAGAGACCCTTACAGAAAACAACGACCAATCAAAATGCAGAGTTGTGGAGTCCAGATCCATAGATGATTTACAAACAACTCTGAGAGGGGGCAGAAATATTGGAAGAGGCAGGGGAACAGAGAGGTTTTTATTTTTAATGATATTGTGTCTCCTAAAAATGTAAAGAAGCAGCCAGGTGGTGGCTGTGCATGCCTTTAATCCTTGCAATTGGGAGGTAGAGGCAAGCAGGTCTATGAGTTTGTGGCCAGACTGGTCTACAAAGTGAGTTTCAGGACAGCTGGGGATACACAGAGAAACCCTTTCTCAAAAACAAACAAACAAATAAATAAAAAAACAGACCCCCAAATGCTTGACTTGGCAGTGGTGGTGCATGTCTTTAATCCCAGTACTTGGGAGGCAGAGACAGGCTGGCCTTGATCTCTGTGAGTTGGAGGCCGGCCTGGTCTACAGACAGCCAAGGCTACACAAAGAAACCCTGTCTCACAAAACAAAAACAAAACAAAACAAAATGTTAAGAAGCTATACTCATGAAATCTCACAAAGATGGCTGCTTAAATAAGACCTGAACAAGGATGACAGCAATAGACATGCGAAGAAGGAAGCATGTCTCCTGAGGTCTCAGCTCTAGACAAAGGGAGCCAAGGAATCTTGGCAGTGGGATAAACAGTCTTCCCCAGGGAATAGCAGACCAACTGGTTATCCAATAATAAATGGGCAGCCCTGAAAACATACATGCAGGTAACATTATATAGACTGTGCAGGTTTTATTTATTCATGTACTTAGAAATATGCACATGCACAGACACACACACACACGCACGCGCACACACACACACACACACACACACACACACACACACACACACACTAGCTAACAATAATTAATGAAAAATTTGGTCATGAATTTGAAAGAGAGCAAGGGATATGGAAGGACTTGGAGGGAGGAAAAGAAAGGAGATTACTTTAAAAATCTCAAAATATAAAAAGTTAAAAAAAAAGAAAAAAAATCAACAGAATAGAGATTAGATAAGGAAGAGCCATTGTTCTTGCCTCTTTACCACAATAAACCAGGAAAATGTAATAGGCCTGTGTATTGGCTGAGGGGGAAGGAGAATGACCCCATTCCTTTGCAACTTTAAATCCAGGACATACAAGCTTAAAGGAGTTTCTAAACAGTGTGCTGTTTCATTCCCAAAAAGTGATCTAGCAGAGTCTGCAGTCTGAGGCCAGGAAAGGAGGATAAAGTAGTTGCTGTAGGATAGCTGATGGCAGTGATGGGATAATGAAACTGTTTCCTGTCTCCTGTGTTCCAGAGCTACCTGGTCCCTGGGTTTCATAAAAGCCTTGTTCTATAAGCACCCAAACTTATCTTGGTTTCATGCCTGTGTTTTGTCTATGTCTGAACCTGTTCCACCTGCACTATTAACAATGTGACAGTGGCTGAGGGATGGATTGAAAAGAATTACAGCCTACTAGTCCTTTTGAACTACCTGCCAAGACTAATTTTCACCCAGTAAAAAGTCCTCTTTTTCACAGTGAGTTGCTGATATGGGGTGGCTCCCACTCACTTTTTCCTGAAGGGGTTCTATCCTTGATAAATGCAGACTATTTACTCACTTTCCTTATTACTGTTGACTTAACCAAACAATTAGTGAACTTGGATGATTTTTATTTTCCAAGTCAAGGTTAGGTAACATTGTCATTGTATTTAATATTTTCCAAGTAATGTATATCCTCTTTATAATTACAGTTTTTACATGACCTATTCAAATATGTGTTACTCTACCACAAATTTTGGACACTGACATCTTTTTTTTTGGTTTCTATAGAGATGTTGCTGCAATTTTTGTGGATTTAAAAATTTATTTTAAAAATTTCCTTTATGTGAACTGATTTTTCTTTTCTTTCATTTTTTTTTTCGGTTTTTGTTTAATGGCTCACAGCTTCTAAGAGATCATAATACATGCATAGAGATGACTTCTGTTCAAACTTTTCTCATTTTAGATTTCACATGTATATGCATATATTATATATGCACGTCTTTTTCCCCTTTTATAGAAAATAGATTTTTCCTCATACAATATACCATGATTATAGTTTCCCCTCTCTCTACTCTTCCCAGTTCCTCCTCACATCCTCTCCCATTTGGATTCACAAACTTTCTGTCTCTCATTAGAAAAGAACACGCTTCTAAGAGGTAACAGCCAAATATAACAAAAAATATAGTAAGACAAAACAAAACAGTCACACCAAAGTTGGACAAGACAAACCAACAGAAAGAAAAGGGCTCAAGAGAAGACACAAGAATCAGAGACCCACAGTTTACACCCTCAGAGTCCCATAAAACTACTAAACTGAAAGCTATAATATATACACAGAGGACCTGGTGCAGACCCATATATGCCCTGTGCTTGCTGCATCAGTCTCTGTGAGTTCATGTGTGCTTTGCTCAGTTGCTTTAGAAGGTTTGTTCTCCTGGTGTCCTCCATCCCCTCTGATGCTTTCCCTCTTTCTGGTTCCTTTTCTGTGCAGTTCTCTGAGCATTGAGGGTAGAAAATTGATGTAATCTCCCGTTTAGAACTGTGTTTTCCAAGGTCTCTCTCTCTCTCTCTCTCTCTCTCTCTCTCTCTCTCTCTCTCTCTCTCTCTCTCTCTCTCTCTCTCTGCATAATGTCTGGTTGAGGGTCTCTATATTTGTTCCCACCTGCTTGCTGAGGAAGAAGCTTTTCAGAGCATGGCTGAATAAAGCACTGATCTATGAGTATAGCAGAATACCGCTAGGAGTCGTTTGATAACTACTTTAAAAAGAAACACCAGTAGTATTTGGTTTTACCCTAGGTCTCTGGGCTTTCTAGTCTCTGGGTTCTTAGTCACTCAAGCACTCTTGGGTATGGGTTCCATGTGATGGAGTGGACCTTAAGTCAATTCAGATATTTCTTGGTTAGTCCCACAAGCTTCGGGCCACCATTGTGTAGCACAAATAATAAAAACCCAGAGATAAATATTGGGGTTCAAATTGATGATCAGAAAACCAAAGCAACCAAGCCACCAGAGAGTTCTTACTTCTTCTACCAAGGCTTAGACCAAAATGGGGCAATCCTGTCCTCAGAGTGACTGCAGAGTGCAAGGCCCTCCACCAAACTTCAGACTGCCTTGAGATTCTGTCTCTTCCTGCCTTATATTCCTCTCTCTGCTCAGCCATATCACTCCAGTCTCCACCTTAGTGCTGGGGTAAAGGTGTGAGCTCTGCTTCTGTTTTAGACTGATTTACTCTCATGTAACCCAAGGATGGCCTTGAATTAACAGAGATCCATCTGCTTCTGACTTCTGAGTGTTGGGTTAAATGTGTGTACAACCACTGCCTGACCTCTATGTCTGTGACTAACTTTGCACTCTGATAATCATTCAGGCAAACATTATTTGTTATATCATAAACAAAATATCTCCATACCATTGCACTAGAGTATCTGGCAGGCAGGACATCATTAAGGAGTGAAGGTTTGGTGCTAGGTAGGCATTTCCATTTTTTTTTTTTTTGTTAACACATAGAGTACCTCCCTGTACCAAAGATGCTAACACATAGGTGTGAAGTGTATGCAGGGCTCCATGTTCAATAAGTTGTGTCGGTGTTGTCTTCAGTAATGGGTCCTTGCCAGTTTGTGAAGAGCAATCCACCGACTTGGCAACAGTTTTTTGGGGATTCCCATGGGACCCCTTTGGCCAACAACTCAATTAGAAATAAGGTCCATTTTAGACATAGAGCAAAGGATTATCAGGATATAATGCACAACACCAAAAAACTAGGAAACAAGGAGGACTCTAAGAGAGATATATGTGATCTCCTGGAGAAGGGGAAAGATCTCCTGAGCAATTTGGGAGCTGGGGTGGGGGAGGGAATTAGGAGAAAGAGAAGGGGAGAAGAGGAGGGGAGAGGAGGGCTTGAGGAAACAGGAAAATTGAGTCAGGGAAAGAATAGAGGAGAGCAAGAAAAGAGATACCATAATAGAGGGAACCATTATACATTAAAGAGAGAGCTGACACTAGGGAAATGTCCAGAGAACTATAAGGATGACCCCAACCAACAATCTAAGCAATAGTGGATAGGCTACCTTAAATACCCTTCCCTATAATGAGATTGATGACTACCTTATATGCCATCCTAGAGTCCTCATCTAGTAGCTGATTGAAGGAGAAGCAGATGCCCACAGCTAAACACTGAGTCAAACTCTTGGAATCTCTCTGGAATCTCCAGAGAGGAGAGTGAGAGAGAGAGCAAGAGAGAGAGAGAGAGAGAGAGAGAGAGAGAGAGAGAGAGAGAGAGAGAGAGAGAGAGAGAGAGAGAGAGAGAGAGAAGAGGAGAGGAGAGAGAGAGAGAGAGAGAGAGAGAGAGAGAGGAGAGGAGAGAGGGAGGGAGAGAGAGAGAGAGAGAGAGAGAGAGAGAGAGAGAGAGAGAGAGAGAGAGAGAGAGAGAGAGAGAGAGAGAGAGAGAGAGAGAGAGAGAGAGAGAGAGAGAGAGAAGTGATGAGCAAAGGTGTCAAGACCAGGCTGGAGAAACCCACAGAAACTGCTGACCTGAACAAGGGGGAGCTCATAGACCCCAGACTGATAGCTGGAAAACCAGCATAGGACCCACCCAGATCCCCTGAATGTGGGTGTTAGGAGGACTGGGAAGTCTTGGGGCCTCTGGTAGTGGATCAGTATTTATCCCTAATATACAAATAGACATTTGGAGCCCATTCCACATAAAGGGATACTTTCTCAGCCTAGACCAATGAGGTAGGGCCTAGGCCCTGATCCAAATGATATGACAGACTTTGAAGATCCCCCATGGAAGGCTTCATTCTCCCTGGGGAGAAGAAAGGGCTTGTGACAAGAGATGGGAAGGGGATAGGGGAGGAGGGGAGGGTGAGGGAACTGGGGTTGATATATAAAACAAGCTTGTTTCAAATTTAAATTAAAAAAAAATTGCCCAATCCTTGTACTGGAAGCTTCATTTATTGACAAGAGGTGGCCAATTTGGATTTGGACTCTATATCTCACAATATTTGAAGATTTTGTTAGGATCACTTTCATATATTTTAGGAAGATTCTACTGCACTAAGTTATATAGCACACCTTAAATGACCCACAATTCTAGTTTACTTTCCTCCACATTTCTTCCCTCCCCTGTACCCAGTCCACCCAAAAGACCAATTCTATTTCCTCTTCCCAGGGAGACCCATGTGGCTCCCCTTGTCTCTTCATCTAGACCTAACTTCTCTGGGTGTAAGGATTGTAGCTCTGTTATTGCCCGGGGACCAGCCTCCAGCTGTGCAGGGCTCAAAGGGAATCCACAGAGTCTGAGTCAGAGACTTTTTCTCTGAGGAGGTTAAGGGAAAAGATACTCACACATTCTCTTGATGTTTTCCTTCAAACCTTTTCGTTATTCTTTTGCATTCCCTATTGTTTATTTTGTTGATGATTTTCTTCTCTCAGTTTTGATGTTTTTCTTCTAACTATATTCTTGATGATTTTGCTTTTAACTCCTTCTAACTCTCTCATTCTTGATGTCATTCTTCTAACTCATTTTAACTCCCTTTTTATTCTTTCCCTTATATCATATATATTCAGGTGTCCATAGATGTGTGGAATATGTCTGGGTCTTTAGTTTGATTCAATTGATCAATGTGTCTGTTTTTTTGTAGCAATATAATGCTATTTTTATTACTATAGCTCCATAGAACAAATTGTAGTTGATAATGGTCAGGTCTCCAGTAGTTCTTTTATTTTTCAGGATTGTTTTATGTATCCTAGGTGCTTTTGTGTTTTTATATGAAGCTGAGAATTTTTCTTTCACTATCTGAGAATTGTACTGAAATTTTGATGGGGTTGCATTGAATTTGTAGTTTGCTTTCAGTAGGATGTTCATTTTTATTATATTAATCCTGCTGATTAATGAGAATAGGAGAAGATCATTCCATCTTCTAATATCTTCTTCAATTTCTTTAAAGACTTGAAGTTTTTATCATACAAGTCTTTCACTTGCTTGATTAGAGTCATCCCAAATTTGACGCTATTGTGAAAGGTATTGTATCCTTGATTTCTTTCTCAGACCATTTGTCATTGCTATACAATAGGGCTACTGATTTTTGTGAGTAAAATTTTGTATCCTACTACTTTGCTGAATGTGTTCTAGGAGTGTCCTGGTGGAATTTTTAGGATCACTTACATGTGTATATAATAATATCATCTACAAATAAGGTACTTTGATTTCTTCCTTTCCAATTTGTATCCCTTTGATCTCCTTTAGTTGTCCTATTGCTGTAGTTAAAATTTCAACTACTATATTGATTAGGTATGGAGAGAGTTGGTAATCTGGTCTTGTTCCTGACTTTAGTAGAAATGCTTTGAGTTGAAACTTGCTTTATGTCTGAGTATGTGGTCAGTTTTAGAGAGAGCTCCTTGAAGTGCAAAGAATAAGGTATATTTTTTGTGTTTGTGTTACAGCATCTGTTAACTCCTTCATTTCTATGTAGTTTTTGTCTGGGTTGTCTGTCTATTAGTGAGAGTGAGGTATTGACATTTCCCACTATCAGTGCATGAGAACCCATATGTGATTTAAGCTGTACTAGTGTTTCTTTTACAAACTTGGGTGCCCTTTTGTTTGGGGCATAGATGTTATGAATTGAAATACTATCTTGGTGGGCTTTTCTTTGATGAGTGTGTAGTATCCTTCCC
This sequence comes from Cricetiscus sungorus, assembly GCA_030556225.1. Lineage (NCBI taxonomy): Eukaryota > Metazoa > Chordata > Mammalia > Rodentia > Cricetidae > Cricetiscus > Cricetiscus sungorus. The sequence continues at coordinate 3,605,608 of JANBXA010000372.1, forward strand.
TATCTCTTCTGATTAGTTTCAGTTTGAAGTCTATTTTTTTCAGATATTAAAATGGCTATAGCAGATTGCCTATAAGATCTATTTGCATGGGATATCTTTTCTAATCCTCTCTTCTGAGAAAATGTTTGCCCTTGACGTCGAGGATGCAGCAAAAGAATTGATCCTGTCTTCACATCTATTCTGTTAGTAAAGTCTTTCTACTGTGAAATTGAGACCAATGATGTTGAGAGATATCAATGACCAATGATTGTTGATTCCTGTTTTTGTTGTTGTTGTTGTTGTGGTGGTGGTGGTAGTGTGTGTGTGTGTGTGTGTGTGTGTGTCTTTTGAATTTGTTGGTCTCTGATTATTCCATTTTCTCATGATTATTGTTAACCTCTTGAATTTGGTATTTTTTTCTAGCACTTTTATTAGGACTGTATTTGTAGATAAATATTGTTTAAATTTGGTTTTATCATAGAATGTCTTATTTTCTCCATCTATGTTGATTTAGAGTTTTGCTGGGTATAGTAGTCTGGGCTTGCATCTGTGGTCTCTGCAGCACATCTGCCCATGTCCTTCTGGTCTTTAGAGTCTCTATTGAGAAGTATTGTGTAATTATATTAGGTCTGCCTTTATATATTACTTGTTCTTTTTTTCCCCCTGCATCTTTTAATATATTTTCTTTTTCTGGATGTTTAGTGGGATTACTATGTGCTGTGAGAACTTTCTTTTTTTGATCTAATCTATTTGGTGTTCTATAAACTTGTATCTTGATAGGCATCTCTTTCTTTAGGCTAGGGAAAGTTTTTATAAATTTGTGGAAAGTATTTTTGTGCCTTTGTCTTGGATTTCGTCTTCTTCATTTGTTATTATTTTGTCTCTTCTGATTTCCTGGATTTTTGTGTCAGTTTTTAGATTTAACATTTTCTTTGCCAAGGTACCAAATTCTTCTATTGTATGTTTAATGCCTGAGATTCTTTCTTCTATCTCTTGTATTCTGTTAGTGAAGCCTGCCTTTATAGTTCTATTTGAAGTTCTAATTTTCTATTTCTTGTATTCCCTCAGTTTGAATTTTCTTTATTGATTATTTTTCCACTTTCAGGCCTTGGACAGTTTTGTTCATTTCCTTCCATTGTGTTTTTCTGGATTTCTTTAATGAATTTATTCATTTCCTCTTAAACTTTGTTGATACTTTTATGATTTCTTTCTTTCTTTCTTTCTTTCTTTCTTTCTTTCTTTCTTTCTTTCTTTCTTTTTTTTGAGACAGGATTTCTCTCTGTGTAGCTTTGCCTGTCCTAGAACTCACTCTGTAGACCAGGATGGCCTTGAACTCACAAAGATCTGCCTGCCTCCACCTTTTGAGGGCTTGGATTAACGGTGTATACCACTACCTGGCTTTTCCTGGATTTCTTTAAGGGATTTATTTATTTACTCTTTAAAAATCTTTGTTATATTCATACAGGCTGTTTTAAGGTCTTTTTCTTGTATTTTAGCTATGGTATGCTGGTATATTGATTGAGGGCCTTCTGTGGTAGGGTTGCTGGGCCCTAATGGGTGTAGAGAGCTGCAAAGTGCCGGGCCTTAAAGATGGCGCTGGCTTCCGCCTTCCACCTTCCCAAGGGTGAGCGTTCTCTGGCATAAACAAGCCCTTATTTGGTTAAGTCTGTTCAGTCTGTCTGCTTCCATGTTAGAGTAGTCTACGTAGCTCACTGGGGTTGGTTAGCTCAAGGGGATTTTAAGCCTGTGCAGGCATTTCCCTGGGGTCCCGCGGGTCAGAAGAACATGTTTCAAGGATCCTGATTAAAACTGCATGAAGAAGATCTTCCTGGAGTCATGTCTTCCTTGCTGGCGAGGGGTAGGCGTGGCACAAATGGGGACATATTATCGTAGCTTCTTGTTGAGTTTGTTGTAAGTTAGTGTCTTGGAATCTGGTATTGGGAAGATTATAGTTCTAGGTGCTTGCCTGAGTTAGGATTTTTATTGCTGTGAAGAGCCACCATGACCATAGCAACTCTTAGAAAGGAAAACATTTAATTAAGGTTCAGAAGTTTAGTCCATTATCACCATGATAGCTAGCATGCACGTAGACATGGTGTTATAGAAGGAGCTGATAGTTCTACATCTTGATCAGCAAGCAACAAGAAGTGAACTGGATGATAAACATAGCCTAAGCACAGGAGACCTCAAAGCCCACCCCCAGAGTTACATACTTCCTCCAATAAGGCCACACCTCAACAAGACTGTATCTTCTAACTACTCCCTTTGGGAGTCATTTTCTTTCAAACTACCACAATGTTCATATCTGTTTTTTTTTTTTTTTCTTGTAGGTTGCATGTTTTGTTCCTCTCTGGATTTTAGGAGAGTGTGATGGCTGTTTTTGCCTGATATGAAATTTTCTGTGGACCTGATAGGTGTGGCTACTGGGGATTCCATGTACAATGTGCTTCAGGGAATTGGAACTTAGCACTTAGGAATGGGAATAGGATAAGGTCTGAGGGAGTTCACAGGAGGGAGGAAAGAAGAGTATTCTACCAGGATATGCTTACTTAGTCTTGTTGGAATGGGGGCAGGGAGTAAAGAGAGGTCACCACAGAATGTATGTTATAGAGCTGGGGATGTTCTGGAGAGACAGAAGGAGGGGCAGATCTGCAGCTAGTCTACCTGCTTCCTGTCAGGAATATTAACTATTTTTTCAAGAAAATGATTTGATCAGCATGACATATTGAAATTATTAACTTACTTGGTTTTTGTTGTAGTTTGCTGTTTGTTTTTTTTTTAAGACAAGGTCTCATCGTATAGCCCTGGCTGGGCTGGAACTTTCTTTGTAGATAAGGTTGGCCTTGAACTCACAGAAATTCTCTTACCTTTTCTTGAAGTACTTGAGATTAGAGATGCACCACTACACCTGGCTACATTTAAGCATTTTAAAGAATCTTGAACTATATATAAAATATAGTATTTTTAAGTTTTCATCTGCTACTTCAAACCTTTCCTGCACAATTCTATGTGACTAATGTTCTGAGTATACTATTTTAAAAGTGTCATTTTTACATTTTCATTATGTTTTAATTTATGAGTTAATATTTATTGACCCTATGTTTTTCATTTCTGTCTTCTTCCCTAAGTTCCTTTAGTCTGTGTACCTTATGCAAACTTCTTTCCCAGTTCTTTTGGCCATCTATAGTATACACTGCTTGAGTTAACTTGCGCACCTCAGCTCATCTGCAGGTGATGCTCTCTACTTTCAGGTTTAAGGAGATCCCATCTTCCTATAGCAGAGAAAAAAAGAATTACCTACAGGGTGAATTGTGTCATGCTTCTGTCTAAAATTTATGTGTGTCTAGGACATAAAGTCCATAGCTCTTGAATATTGGGGAAAATTTTGTAACACCTTAAGAATATAGGAAACTTGCCTTTTGCCCTTCAATGCTCAATTGTGAACAGAACTTCTCTGGCACTGGCATTTTGTACAGTTTTAGCTCAGCTTGAAACAATAACTGTAACATAACTGATCAGAAGCAGTTGATCCCCAGACATGTTTATTGATGGCACTATCAAGGAAAACAGCATACTGACATACAATACAAAGAAACTTGGCAGACTTTATAGTGGCAATTTAGTTTTGGCATTTATATTGGTAAAAACAGATTACAAGGCTTAGTGTAGCTCAAACCTTATTTAAGCTCACAAATGTCTGATTTGATCAGTTGGCATTGCAATGAGAGCAACACCTCTATCTCTAGGAATTCCTCTATGTGGTTTACAACAATGCTGGTGTCTGTGCCTTACTTTGAGTGTGTTACATAATTGAATCTTCTTTTCTTCTCTGATTGACCCCATTCAAAAGATTCTACTGAGTCACAATGCCCCTGTCAGTACAGTTTAAAAAATTATAAATGAACAGTGACACTTAGTGGCTAGAAATATTCATTGCAGTTTTTTTTCTGTAGGATTCTTTATTAATGCGTCCCATGGTAATAAAGTAAATGATACCAAAATTTAGTCTTCTTGGCAAAGTAATATATAGTATTTGAAGTGTTGTTGGTTTTAAAGCAGCTGTCATTCCATACCAACCCATTTAGTTAAAAAGCAAACAGGTGGCTCACACATATTGTTTTTACTACATAAATTTAAAAATTTCTTCCTTCTTATTGAAATAAGTGGGGCATTTTTGCTGTTGATTTCAGCTTACTAGAAGAATATGCAACAGTACAATGAAGACATTGTTAAGAGTACTGCTCAAAGTGCCTTCTTTCTTCCAAGCAGGAGTCTATTTTTCTGAATACGAAGAATCACTTTAAATTAAATAAGTAACATATGCTTATACCTATGAAATAAAGAAAAAACCAGACCCATGGTTTCTGTGTCCTCACTTAACCCCTTTGTTTTGCTTTGGTACAACAGCATATAAGACGTTAAATTATAGTAAGCTTCCTAAATGTTTAAAATCAAGCATCTATTCCTTTAAGGCTATACTTTCTATGAATTTTAATATATTTATAGGTTTAGTTTTGCACTTTTTGAAAGGTTTATTTTTCTGTAAAATGAAAGCATGTTATATTGCCTGAGGTTAATGTGTTTTTAAGTCTCCTAAGGTACTGTGATTGGTGAGCAATTTAGAATATAGCCTTCTGCTGATTTCACATATATCTGATTAGAGGGGTGACAAAATATAGCAAGACAGTTACATAAACAAATGTAAGCCATTTTGACTCAGTTATGAAACAAATAAAGTGTGTGTGCGTGCGTGCGTGCGTGCGTGCGTGCGTGTGTGTGTGTATGACAGAACTGAATTATGGGTTAAGAAGGAGAGTTGATACAATGTTGTCTTTACAAGTGCTGTGACCTGACTCTCTTTCTCTTTCAGTACTGGAGATTGAACTCAGGGACTCATGTCAGCTATATGTGTGCTGGACCACTGGCCTACATTATTACCCCATTTTCTTCTTCTTTTGTGATACATGATATTCCCATATAGAACAGGCTAATCTTGAACTCCAAGTCTTCTTGTCATTACCTAATGAGAGTAAGGATTATAGATATATGCTATTGTGTCTGGTTTTGGAGTTAACTCAGTGCCTTATAAGTTTACTTTACATAATACATTAATTAGAATATGAAACAAGGGTTATAGAAGCATTTACTAATGCCACAATGTAATCCTTACATCTTGCTAAAGCATCCAAAACAAGTAAATACTTATTTATAATTATTGTTTGTGTATGGTGTGTGTATAATATGTGTGTGGGTGTGAGCATGTCATGGCATATGTGTGGAAATGTGAGGACAACTTTTGTAAAAATTGATTCTCTCCTTCCATGTTCACATGAGTTCTGGTAATTGAACTCGTCAGGCTTGTTTGACAAGTGCTTTTACACAGTATGTGGTAATTTTGGTTGTCAACCTGAAGAGGGAACCCAATTGATAAATACCTCTATCAGATTGACTTGTAGACATGTGTGAGGGGCATTTTTTTGATTGCTGATGGATGTGTGAGAGCCCAGCCCACTGTGGACAGTACTGTCCCTGAGTGGGTCAGCATGGGCTGTGTAAGAAAGTTTGCTGATTCTGAGCCTGGGAATAAGCCAGTAAGCAGCATTGCTCTATGGTCTTCTCTTTAGTTCCTGCATCCAAGTTCCTCCCTTGACTTTCCTTCAATGATGGACTATAACCCATAGGGTAAGTAAATCTGTTCTGCCCTTAGTTTCTTTTGGTTATGCTATTTCATCACATCTACAGAGAAACAAACTAAGATACCCTTTGAGACATCTTACTGGCCCCATTTTTCTTTTTAAGGTTCTTTCCCATTTGAAAATAAACAACAAGGTACTGAATGAAAAATGTGTCAATGTAGAACTTAAAGTAATAACTTTTTAGAATTGAATGGAAATGATAATACAACATATCCAAACTATGGCACACAATGAAGGCATTTCTAAGAGGTAAGTTCATAGCATTAACTGCATACTACACAAAGTTGGGAAAATCTCATATCAGTAACTTAATGATAGGTTACTATGATAACAAAGCCTGAAAGCTTTAGAACAAAAAACAGAAATAATACATCAAAGGAGTAGATGGCAAGAAATAATCAAACTCAGGGCTGAAATCAATAGAATTATGAAAGAAAAACAACAAAACCAATACAAAAATCAATGAAACAAAGAGTTGATTCTTTGAGAAATCAGTGAGGTTGACAAACCATTAGCAAAATTAACTAAAAGGTGGAGAGAGAAGATCCAAATTAACAAAAGTAGGAATGAAAAGGGACACATAACAACAGTCACTGAGGAAATCCAGAGAATCATAAGGACATAATTTAAAAACCTGCACTTCACAAAATTGGAAAATCTAAATGCATAAAGTTCTCAATATGTACCACCTACAAAAGTTAAATCAAGATTGCATAAACAATTGAAATAAAACTATAATCCAGAGATAAGTAGTAGCAGTCATTAAAGGCCTCCCAACAACAAAAAAGTACAGGGCCAGATGGTTTTAGCACAGAATTCTACCAGACTTTCAAAGAAGTGTTAATGCCAATACTCCTCAAAGTATTCCACAAAATAGAAACAGAAAGAACATTGCACAATTCATTTTATGAGTCTACAGTTATCTTGATACCCAAACCACATAAAGACCCAACAAAGAAAGAAAAGTATAGACCAATTTGCCTTGTGGACATAGATCCAAAAATTCTCAATGAAATACTTGTAAACAAAATCCAAGAACACATCAAAAAGATCATCTACCATGATCAAGTTGGCTTCCACCCAGAGATAGAAGAATGGCTCAAAATACTTAAGTCGATAAATGTAATCATCCAACATGTAAACAGACTGAAAGACAAAAACCACATGATCATCTCATTAGATGCAGAAAAGGCCTTTGACAATATCCAACACCCCTTCATATTAAAAGTACCAGAGAGACTAGGGATACAAACATCATATCTCAAAATAATACAGACAATGTATTGCAATACCACAGCCAACATCAATATAAATAGAAATATGAGCAAAGCATTTCCACTAACATTAGGAACAAGACAAAGTTTCCAACTCTCTCCATACCTAATCAATATAATCATTGAAATCCTAACTAGAGCAATGAGACAACTGAAGTAAATTAAGGTGATATAAATTGGAAATAAAGATGTCAAAATATCTTTATTTGCACATGGTATGATTATATACATAATTGACCCTAATAGTTCACATTGGAACTCCTACAACTGAAAAACACTTTTAGGAAAGTAGCAGAATACAAAAATCAATGCAAAAATCTAGTAGCCCTTCTACATACATGACAAATGGACTGAAGAAAAAAACCAGGGATAAAATACCTTTCACAATAGCCTCAAATGTATAAAATATATATCTTGGGGTAACTATAACCAAACAAGTAGAAGACCTGTATGATAAATTAAAACTTTAAGGCATTGAAGAAAGAAATTGAAGTTAAGTCAGTATCAGAAGATGGAAACATCTCCTATTCTCATGGATTTGTAGGATTAAATATAATAAAAATGCCCATTTACCAAAAGCAATGTACATATTCAATGCAACCCCTTTAGAAATTCCAGCACAATTTTTCACAGATCTTGACAGGACAATTCTCAGCTCCATATGGAAACTCAGAAAACCCAGGATAGCTAAACCAATTCCAAATAACACAAGCACTGCTGGAGGTGTCACCATCCCCAACCTCAAATTGTACTATTGAGCTATATTAATAAAAGCAGCATGGTATTGACATAAAACAGGCATGTTGATCAATAGAATTGAGTGGAAGACCAAGACATAATTCTATACACTATTGGACACCTGATATTGGTAGAGAAACCAGAAATACACACTAGAAAATGACAGCACATTTATGAAATGGTGTGGTCAGACTGGAGTGGTGCATGTAGAAGAATCCAAATAGATCCATCCTTACCACCCTGCACAAAACTCAACTCTATATGGACCAAAGACCTCAACATAAAACCAGATATACTGAACCTATTAGAAGAGTAAGTGAGGAATAGCCACAGAGAAGCAAGGGAAACTCCCATTTGTAGGAACCTATTGTGTTTGCTAGCAGTTGGGTATGACAAGGTCCCAGGCTCTTAATATTTCTTTGTCCTGGTGATAATTTTGAGATATGAGTTTGGAGATTTATTATCTTGCATAAAAGAGACACTTAGACAGTGAGTAGTGAGAGTTCCATTTTAGATGGTGTACAGGAGAATTCTAAAAGAATTCTGGAAACAACCTAGATGCCCTTCAACCAAAGAATAAATAAGGAACATATGGTATATTTGCAGAATAGAGTAATACTCAATAGTAAAAAACAGTGATGTCTTGAAATTTGTTGGCAACAAATGGATGGACCTAGAAAAGGCCAACATGAGTGAGATAACCCAGACCCAGAAAGACAAATATAATATGTAGTTACTTATAAGTGGATATTAGACAAAAAGCAAAAGATAACCAGCCTACAACCCAGAGAACCTAGGTAACAAAGAGAGACATACATGGATCTGCCTAGGAAGGGGAAAAAGCAAGACCTCTTGAGTAAATTGGGAGTGTGAGGGGTAGGGAGGAAGATGGAAGAGAGTGGAGAAGGAGGAAAGGGGACTGTGAAAAATACATAACTCAATAAAAAACTTTTAAAAAGGCAGAAAAAAATTTTGCATGTAGAATATGGAAGATACTTCTTGTATAAATCAAAGTACTGTAATGAAAGGATATATTTCTGAGTAATAATGTAGTCTTCTACTAATTATATATTTAATCTTGAATATGTATTCCTCAATTTATGCTTTTAAAAGTGAAAGCATTGAAGTTGATGAACCAAGGTTCTTTCTCATAAAGTATACTAATTTTATGTTATGTAACAAGTCATAAAACAAAGATGTTGCATTGGTTTTTAATAACCTACAAGGTGAAAACAGAGCTGACTACCAGCATGACACAGCAGGAGTTGTTTACTCAGTAATCATATTATCCTTTAACACAGATATTGAATAAATATACAATTGCTTTTATTTCCTTCTTCTAAGCAAAAATGTTTTTGTTTTTATCTATTTCTGAGGGAGGTAGAGACTCTCACACACACACAGAAGATATAAGGTGTGGAGTTGGATAGGTGGCGAGAATCAGTGAAGAGATAGGGGAGAGGAAACCACAATCAAAATCATTGTATGAAAATTATTTTTGATAAAATTTGTTTTATATTGCTGTGTAGCAATTTCCTCTGGGAAAGAATTTTCCATCTTGGAGGGATGCTCATTGAGACACAGTTATTCTAAAGGGAGGTGAAATATCTCATCCTTCAGGGAAGCTCATTAAACTCTTAACTAAACAACCCAAAAGCTTCAGGAAGTCCCTGAAACTGATAGAATTCACTAGATAATACATTTTTTGCAGAGCAAGCTAAGCTGCCCTGATAAGACTCAGAGCAATCTCCAACCTGTAGGGAGACTTTTCTGTCTAGATTGCCAACCAGCTCTGTTCTGCCAGCTGCTTCATTAACTATAAATGATTGGCTGATAGCTTAGGCTTGTTTTTAGCTAGCTCTTATAACTTAAATTAACCCATTTCTATTAACATATGTCCTACCCTGAGGCTTGTTTACCTCAAGTATGTACTTCCCATCCTGCTCACTGTGCATCTCATGGCATCCTGTCTCAATTCTCTGACTCCATCTTCCATCTTCCCAGTGTCCTCTTTTTTATTTCTTTAAAAAGTATTTTTTATTATTACTTTTTTCTTATTTTACATATCGACCCCAGTTCCCTCTCCCTCCCATCCTCCCATGCTCCTCTTCACCCCCCAGTCCCTTCACCCACTCCCCAAGTAGGGCGAGGTCTTCCAGAGGGATCATCAAAATGTGTTAAATCATTTGGGGTACGACCTAGGCCCACCCTCCTGTTTCTAGGTTAAAGGAGTATTCATCCATGGGGAATGTGCTCCTGAAGTCATTTCATGCTCTAGGGATACATCCTGGTTCCACTGTCAAAGGTCCCATGGACTGGCTAGGTCTTCTAACTGAGACCCACATTCAGGTGGTCTGGGTTGGTCCTACGCTTGCTTCCCAGATATAAGTCTGGGGTCCATGAACTCCCCCTTGTTCAGGTCAGCTGTCTCTGTGGGTTTCTCCAGACTGTTCTTGACCCCTTTACTCATCAATTCTCCCTCTCTGTAATTGGATTCCAGGAGTTCGGCTCAGTGTTTAGCTGTGGGTGTCTGTTTCTGTTTCCATTAGCTACTGGATGAGGGCTCTAAGATGGCATATAAATCTCATTATTGGGGAAGGGCATTTAAGGTAGCCTCTTCACTATTGCTCAGATGTTAGGGTTGTCCATGTGAGTCTCTGGACATTTCCCTAGTGCCCGTTTTTAATTCAATCCTATAATGGCTCCCTCTATTGTGGTATCTCTTTTCTTGGTTTCCTTTATTCCTCCCCCAACTCAATCTTCCTGGTACCTCATGTTCTCCTCTCCCCCCTTCTTCTCCCCTTTTTTCTCCTAAATCCCTCTGCATTCATTGCCCCCCCCAATATACTCATTGCCAATATACTCAGGAGATCTTGTCCCTTTCCCTTTCTGTGGGGGACTTTGTATGTCTTTCTTAGGGTCCTCCTTGTATCCTAGCTTCTCTACTATAGAGCTATAGTCCTGAAGACAGCTTTGTATTGGCACAAAAATAGACAGGTAGACCAATGGAATCCAATTGAAAATCCTGATATTAACCCATATACCTATGAACATCTGATTTTTTTTGACAAAAACAGCTAAAATTATACAATGGAAAGAGGAAAGCATCTTCAACAAATGGTGCTGACATAACTGGATGCTGGTGTGTAGACGACTGCAGATAGATACACAAAACTTAAATCCAAATAGATCAAAGACCTCAACATAAATCCAGCCACACTGGATCAATATGGCAGTTCCTCAGGAAAATGGTAATCAGTCTACCACAGGATCTGGCAATTCCACTCTTAGGCATATACCCAAAAGATGCACATCCATGCAACAAAGAAATCTGTTCAACTATGTTCATAGCAGCAATAATAACTACAATCTGGAACAACCTAGATGCTCCACAACTGAAGAATGGATAAAGTAGATGTGGCACATTTACACAATGGAATACTACTCAGTGGAAAAACACAACAGAATCTTGAAATTTGCAGGCAAATGGATGGAACTAGAAGAAACCATCCCGAGTGAGGTAACCCAGTCACAAAATGACGAACATAGTATGTACTCACTCATATATGGATTTTAGACATTGAGCAATGGATCACCAGCCCAATGTCCTCTTAGTCTTATTCTTCTCCCTAACCCTATCCTTCCTAGGTATAGGCCAGTCACCTTCTTTATTAAAACAATCACCGTGACATATATTCACACAGTGTAAAGGAATAGTGCACATCAAACTGTTGCATTGTCTGTAGGCTGTGAGATTTTGATAATGAATGCAGCTTTCTTTGAGTCATTTATGCTCCTTCAAGTCACACCACTCATATTCCTAAAAGTATAACCACAACAGAATTAATTGATTCACCAAGTTTCTTCTACCTCCCCCACCCGACACTCCACATTTGCACAGAATATCTTGTCTGTTTCTCTTTCTCTTGGGGACCATATATATCTCTCTTTTGGTCCTCCTTGTTTCCTAGCTTCTCTGAAATTGTAGGCTGGTAATCCTTTGCTCTATATCTAATAATCACTCATTAGTGAGCACATACCATGTTTGCCTTTCTGTGTCTGGGTAACCTCACTCAGCATGGTTTTAGTTCCATCCATTTTCCTGCGAATTTTAAGATTTCATTGTTTTGTTTTGTTTTTCCACTGAGTAGAACTCTATTGTGTTAATGTACCACATTTTCTTTTATTTTTTTATTATTTTTTTTAATTTTACATGTCGATCCCAGTTCCCTCTCCCTCCCTCTTACCCTGCCTCCCCCCTCACATGCACCCTGATCACCCTCCCCTCCCATCCCCCAGCCCCATTCCACATGTAGGGCTATGCTATCCAGGTGGGGTCATGTAAATCTGTCAAGTCATTTGAAGTAGGGACTAGGACTTCTCTCCTGTCTCTAGGTTAAGGGAGTATCTCTCCATGGGGGGGTGTGTCCTCAAGGTCCTTTTGTGCACCAGGAATACATCCTGATTCCACTGTCTGAGGTCCCTTAGACTGCTCAGGCCTTCTAGCTGAGACCCATATTCAGGGGGGTCTGAGTCAGTCCCATGCTGGATTCCCAGCTGTTACGGGCTGGTTTTTCCTGCCAGCTGCTGCCGGTCCTGCCGCCAAGGTCCCCCCCCCCCCGCCACGTGAACCCCAAATAACACTAGGAGACTCCGTATTTGATACAATCCTGTTGGCCAGTTACCATTATTGTTTATGGGCCAGCTCTGTCTTAATTATTAACCCATTTCTACTTATCTAATTATTTCCATGTGGCTCATCTTATCTGGGAGCCATGGCTAGCGTCTTCCTTCCTCCCTGGTCTACAACTTGACTCCTCCCTACTACTTCCTCTTTCCTCCTCCTGGTCTCCTAGCCCCGCCTATCTTGTTTCCTATCGGCCACAGGCTTTATTAATTAACCAGTATGAGAAACATATACAGAATAACATTTCCCATCACCCAGCTATCAGTCTGGGGGGGGGCATTAGCTCCTCCTTGTTCAGGTCAGCTGTCTCTATGTGTTTCTGCAACCTGGTCTTGTCCCCTGTCTCTGCATCTGGATTCTAGTTCGACTCAGTGCTTGGTTATGGGTGTTTCCTTCTGTTTCCAACAGGTACTAGATGAGGGCTCCATGATGGTGGATAATTTAGTTGATGATCTCACTATCAGGGAAGGGCATTTATGGTAGCCTTTCCACGGTTGCTCAAATTGTTTGTTGGAGTCAGTCAAGTAGGTCTCTAATCTTTCTTTAGGTTCAGTTTTCTCTTCAAACCAATATTGGCTCCCTCTTTTATGTTTCTCTCTCTCTCTCTCTCTCTCTCTCTCTCTCTCTCTCTCTCTCTCTCTGTTTTCTGACTTCTATTTCTACCCTGACTCAATCTTCCTAGTCTCACATACTTTCCTCTCCTCCCCTTCTCTTTCTCCTAGTTCTCTCTCCATTCACTGCCCCCTCCATTTCCTATGTGCTCTGGGGGACTTGTCCCTTTTGTGAGGGACCTTATATGAATCTCTTAGATTACATCTTGTATCCTAGTTCCTCTGGTGGTGTGAATTATAGGCTGGTGATCCTTTGCTCTAGGTCTAAAAGCCATATATGAGCGAGTAAATGCCATGTTCCCATTTTTTGTGACGGTGTTACCTCATTCAGGATGGTTTTTTCAAGTTCCATCCACTTGCCTGTGAATTTCAAGATTCCGTTATTTTTTTCTGCAGAGTAGTATTCCACTGTGCAGATTTACCACATCTTCTTTATTCATTCTTCAGTTGAGGGGCATCTAGGTTGCTTCCAGGTCTTGCTATTACAAATAATGCTGCTATGAACATAGTTGAGCACATGTCTTTGTTGCATGGATGTGGATCATTTGGGTATATGCCTAAGAGGAGAATTGCCAGGTCCTGTGGTAAACAAATTCCCATTTTTCTGAGGAACTGCCATACTGATTTCCAAAATGGCTGTAGGACTTTGCACTCCCACTAGTAGTGGAGGGGTGTTCCCCTTTCTCCACATCCTCTCCAGCATAAGTTGTCATTGGTGTTTCTAATTTTAGCCATTCTGGCAGGAATAAGATGGTAGCTCAAAGTTGTTTTCATTTGCATTTCCCTGATAGCTAAGGATGTTGAGCACTTTCTTAAGTGTCTTTCAGCCTTTTTGATTTCCTCTATTGAGAATTCTTTCTTCAATTCTGTACCCCATTTTTAAATATGGTTATTTGGTGTTTTGTTGACTAGTTTTTTGAGTTCTTTGTATATTTTGGAGATCAGCCCTTTGTCCTATGTAGGATTGGTAAAAAATCTTTTCCAAGTCTGTGGGCTGCCGTTTCGTCTTGTCCACTGTGTCCTTTGCCTTACAGAAGCTTCTAAGTTTGAGGAGGTCTCATTTATTAACTGTTGATGTCAGTGTCTGTGCTACTGTTGTTTTATGTTCAGGAAGCGGTCTCTTGTACCAATTCATTCAAGGGTACCTCCTACTTTCTCTTCTAAGAGGTTCAGTGTTGCTGGATTTACATTGAGGTCTTTGTTCCATTTGGACTTGAGTTTTGTGCATGGTGATAGACATGGGTCTATCTGCAATCTTCTACAAGTCCACATCCAGTTATGTCAGTACCATTTGTTGAAGATACTTCCTTTTTTTTCTATTGTATAATTTTAGCTTCTTTGTCAAAAATCAGGTGTTCATAGGTGTGTGTATTAATATCAAGGTCTTCAATTCCATTCCATTGGTCTTCCTGTCTGTTGTTGTGCCAATACCAAGCTGTTTCAGGACTACCTCTCTAGTAGAACTTGAAATCAGGGATGGTGATGTCTCTAAAAGTTCCTTTATTGTACAGCGTTGTTTTGGTTTTTGTTTTTCCATACATAGTTAATTATTGTTCTTTCAATGTTTGTGAAGAATTGTGCTGGGATTTTGATGAGGATTGCATTAAATTTTGGTAAATTTGCCATTTTTCCTGTATTGGTCCTACCCATCCTAAAGCATCTGAGATCTCTCCATATTCTGGTATCTTCTTTATTCTATTTCTTTAAAGACTCAAAGTTTTTGTTGTACAGGTCTTTCACTTGTTTGGTTAGAGTTTCCCTAAGATATTTTACATTGTTTGTGAGTATTGTGAAGGGGGATGTTTCTCTGATTTCTTTGTCAACCCATTTGTCATCTATATATAGGGGGCTACCAATTTTATTGAGTTAATCTTGTATCCTGTCACTTTGTTAATGTTGTGTGTCATCTCTAGAAGTTCCTTATTGGCATTTTTTTGGTTCACTTATATAAATAGCCAAAGTTTGACTTCTCTCTTTTAAATTTGTATTCCCTTGATCTCCTTTTGTTGTCTTATTGCTCTAGCTAGAACTTTAAGTACAATATTGAAGAGATAGGGGCATAGTGGACAACCTTGTCTTGTTCTTGATTTTAGAGGAATCGCTTTGAGTTTCTCTCCATTTATTTCGATGTTGGCTGTTGGCTGGCTGTATATTGCCTTTATTATGTTTAGGCATGTTTCTCTTATCCCTTATCTCTCCAAGGCCTTTATCTTGAAGGGTGTTGGATTTTCTCAAAGGCTATTTCAGCATCTAGTGATATGATCATGTGGTTTTTCTTTTTCAGTTTGTTTATATGGTGGGTTTACATAGACAGATTTTCATATGTTGAACCATTCTTGCATCTTTGGAATGAAGCCTACTTGGTCATGGTAGATAATATTTCTGTTGTGTATGTTCTTCGATTGGATTTGCCAGTATTTAATTGAATATTTTTGCATCAGTGTTCATGAGCCTGATGTAGTGTAGTTCTCTTTCTTAGTTGTGTCTTTGTGAGGTTTGGGTATCAAGGCGAAAAAGAGTTTGGCAATGATCCTTCTGCTTCTCTAGTGTTGTACAATTTGAGGAGTAATGGTATTGGATCTTCTTTGAATTTCTGGTAGAATTTTGCACTGAAACCATCTGGCTCTGAGCTTTTTTTGGGGGGAGGGGACTTTTGATGACTGGTTCTATCTTTTTAGGGATTATAGGCCTATTTAAATTGCTTACCTGTTCTTGATTTAATTTTGGTAAGTGACGCCTGTCCAGAATATTGTCCATTTCCTTTAAAATTTTTAATTGTGTGGAGTATATGTTTTCAAATTATGACCTGACGATTTTCTGGATTTCCTCAGTGTCTGTTGTTGTGTCCTGTTTTTCATGTCTGATTTTTTAATTTCCATGTTTTCTCCCTACCTTTTGGTTAGTATGGATAAAAGTTTGTCTATCTTGTTGATTTTCTCGAGGAACCAACTCTTTGTTTCATCGATTCTTTGTATTGTTTTCTTTATTACTATTTTATTGATTTCAGCCCTCAATTTGATTATTTCCTGATTTCTATTCCTACTGGGTGAGTTTGCTTCTTTTTGTTCTAGAGCTTTCAGGTGTGCTGTTAAGCCTTTAGTGTGACTATTCTCCAGTTTCTTCATGTGGTCACTTAGTGCTATGAACTTTCTCTGTAGTACTACTTTCAAAGTGTCCCATAGGTTTAATTAAGTATGTTATACCTTCATTTTCATTGAATTCTAGGAAGTCTTCAATTTCTTTATTTCTTCCTTGATTCAGGAGCGATGCAACTGAGCATTGTTCAGTTTCCCTGAGTTTGTAGGGTTTCTGCAATTTGTGTTGTTGAATTCTAACTTTAAACCATTATTATCTGATAAGATACAAGGGATTATTTAATTTTTTTTATGTCTGTTGTGGTTTGTTATGCTGCTAAGTATGTGGTTGATTTTAGAGAAGTTTCCATGTGGCACTGAGAAGAAAGTATATTCTTTTGTGCTTGGGTATAATGTTCTATAGATGTCTTTTAACTGCAATTGGGTTATAACTTCTGTTAGTTCCTTTATTTCTTTGCTAAGTTTCTGTCTGGTAGTCCTATCTATTGGTGAGAGTAGGTTGTTGAAGTCTCCCACTGTAAGTATGTGGGGTTTTATGTATGATTTGAATTTTAGTAGTGTTTCTTTTATGAATGTGGGAGCCTTTGTATTTTGGGCAAGTGTTCAGAATTGAAACTTCATCTTGACAGATTTTTCCTGTGATGAATAAGAAATGACCTTCTTCATCTCTTTTGATTGATTTTAGTTTAAAGTCTAATTTGGTAGATATTAGAATTGCTACACCCACTTGTTTCATGTGTCCATTTAATTGGAAAATCTTTTCCCAACCCTTTACTCTGAGGTAATGTCTGTCTTTGAATTTGAGGTGTGTTCCTTGTATGCAGCAGAAGGATGGATTATGACTTTGTATCCATTCTGTTATCCTGTGTCTTTTATAGTTGACTTAAGACCGTTGATATTGAGGAATATTAATGATCATTGATTATGAGTTCTTGTTGTTTTGGATTTGTTGTTGTTGTTGTTGATATTGTGTGTGGATTTCCTCCATTTTTTCTTTTGGCTCTTGGTAAAGTAGGATTATCTATTGCCTATGTTTTTGTGGGTGTAGTTAACTTCCTTGGGCTGGAGTTTTCCATCCAGAACTTTCTGTAGGGCTGGATTAGTTGATATGTATTGTTTAAATCTGGTTTGTCATGGAATATCTTGGTTTCTCCATCTACAGTGATTAAAAGCTTTGCTGGGCTGGCATCCGTGGTCTCTTAGTATTGGCAGAATATTTATCCAGGACCTTCTGGCCTTCAGAGTTTTCATGGAGAAGTCAGGGGTAATTCTGATAGGTTTGCCTTTATATGTTACTTGGGCTTTTTCCTTTGGTGCTGTTAATATCCTTTTTTAGTTTTGTATGTTTGGTGTTTTGATTATTATATAGTGAGGTACAGTACCAGGGTTATTTTCAGGTGTGTTCAAACAGGTCCAATTCTCTGATGGCTCTCCTCTTCTAGTGGGTCTTGTGGTAGACTGATTCCCAGTTTTTTTTGTGAAATCACTACACTGACTTCCAAAGTGGCCATACAAGCTTGTACAAGCAGTGGAGGTGTGTTCTCCTTGCTCCACATCTTCTCCAGCCTGAGCTGTTGCTCGTGTTTTTGACCTTGGCCATTCTGATAGGTGTGGGGTGGAATCTCAGAGTCATTTTGATATGTGTTATTGCATTTCCCTAATGGCTAAGGATGTTGAACATCTCCTTATGTGTTTCTCTGCCATTTGAGATTCTTCTGTTGAGAATTCTCTGTTTAGATCGGTCCCCCATCTTAAAATTGGATTATTTGTATTTTGATGTCTAGTTTCTTGAGTTCTTTTTTATATATATTGTAAATGAGCCCTCTGTTGGATATAGGGTTGATGAAGATCTTTTCTCATTCTGTTGGCTGACATTTTGTCCTACTGATGGTGTCCTTTGCCTTACAGAAACTTCTCAATTTCATGAGGTGACATTTATTAGTTGTTGATCTTATTGTCTGTACTACTAGTGTCCTATTCAGGAAGTTGTCTCCTGTGCCAGTGTATCTTGTACTTTTTGATTGGGAATTGAGGTCATTGTATTAAAAATTTTTGTTGATAAATGATTTTATGGTGTTATTTTTTTAGCTATTCTTGGCATAGTCACCATCCTGTCATTATTTATTGCCTTTCTGTTGCCTCTTGTCCTACTGTGTAACATGAATTCTAATTGTTCTTAATGACAAAAATTTGGAGTCAGGTATTAGAAGGGGAAGCTAAGGTTCAGAGAAGCAAAGCAACTAGCCACAGGAGAGTTCTGACCTCTACCAGTGCTCAGACCAAAGGGGTGATCCTCTCTTCAGACTGCCTCTTCAGACTGCATCCTTAGACTACCTTCTGCCTTCATTGCATCTGTCTCCACAAAATCTCAGACTACACTGAGCTTATATCTCCTTTCCACTTTATATTCCTCTCTAGTGCTGGGATTAAGGGCATGGGATCTCAAGTGCTGATATCACAATCCTTTCTTCCCCTCTTCTACAGGGTTCCTAATGTTTCGCTGTAGATCTGTATCTGTTTCCATCAGTTGGTGGATGAAGCTTCTTGATGGCAGTTGGGCTAGGCATCAGTCTTGTTTTGGAAATGGTTAGTTCCAGCTAAGTAACCACTATTGCTAAGAATCTTAGTTGGGGACATCTTTTTGGATTCCTGGGAGATTCCCCTATATCAGGTTTTTACCTGACCCCAACACTTCCCCCTCCCCACTTTCCAGTAGTCTCTTTCAGTACTCTCTGCCCCCCATCTGATTGTTTATGTTCCCATCCCCACCCTCCCTCAGTCTACTGAAGAAATCTCTTCTATTTCTCCTTCCCAAGGAGATATGGGTGTACCCCCCACCCTCATGAACCTTCTTGGTTGCCTCTGGAAATGTGGATTGTAGTTTAGTTATCCTTTATTTTATAGCTAACATCCTCTTACGAGTGAGTAAACACCATGCTTGTATGGATTACCTCACTCAGGATAATTTTTTTTAGTTCCATCCATTTGCCTTCAAATTGCCTTTTTTTAACAAGTATCCTTGTGATATGATTTAGCATCCTTTGTGTATATTCCCAAGAGCAGTATAGCTGGGTCTTGCTATATCTCTGAATTGTTTTATGTTTGCTTTGTATAATGTTCAGGGTTTTTAGTTGTATCTCCTTTTATTTAGATACTATCTTTAATGTTTTAAAATATGACAGATTAAAAATATTATTGAGGTTAGGAGTTCTTGGGACAAGAATGGGATCATTTTCTGGTGCAAGGGCTGAGAATTAAAGATGGTTGAATCCCAAGTCCTAATTGAAAAATCTGTATCATCTCTTCCTTCTAAGATTCAAGAGGTATCATGTAAGAGGTGGATGGGAAGAATTTATTAGCTGGTGGAAAAGATGGAATATTGTAGAATGATGTCTTTCTGACATGGTGTGGCCATTGCTTCTTTAACATTTGCCTGTTATTGCCTGCATAAGACTTGCGCATGATTGGGCCCATCAACATTTTATCATGGAGTAAGGAAGTACAGAAGGGCTCAAGTGATCCAGTTCCTCTCTAATCATTTATAGGCAGGGGAGAGTCTTCTGAGGCCCTTTCCAGTTCCTGTAGAACTATAGGCAGTTTAATGGCTGCTAGAGAGGATACAGCCATTGATAAGTTTCCCATAGTTGTGTAAGCTTCCTCTTATCCAAGTTTCTCTAAGTAGCAAATACAAGCAAACTTGTAAAAATGGATGTAGAACTGGAACTAGTTGGGAAGAGGAGCAAAGTCGATAGAAGTGTGAGGGTGATGACAGGGTAATAAGGGTGAACGTAATCAAACCCATGTTATGCATCTCTGAAACTTTCATAATAAAATCTCAGATTATTCATAAGTAATGTATGCCAATAAAGCATAAAATGGGAATGGGTTAGTTTTTGGGACAGGGGAAAAAAGTCCAGGAAACAGGTTCTGTCAATATTTTTTAAAAAAATGAAAGGAAAGAAAGAAAAATAAATTTGAATCCTACTGGAATATTTGCTCATTTGTTAAACACTCAGCAAACAAACATATGTAATACATATGTAATACATATGTCAGTGTGACTAGGGTTAGTAACTCAAGAATAAGCACGATTATTTTTTCCCCTGTTAGCTTAACATCTACCTGAGGCTTCTACTCGTGTAAGCAAATGTTTACTGCACCTTGTGGTAAGCCTGGAAGAAGTAGAAGATCTTAAATTAATGACAAAACGATGTAAGTGAAAAGAATGGTTTGTTGGAAGGCAGAGTAGCATAAAATTATTTTGAGCTTATGGAAAATGACAAGAATTGGTATAAAAAAGGAACAAGGAGTTCATATTGTAAACAATAGAAGATCAGGCCAAAAGTAATTTCAGATCTTCACGGCCATGCTAAGGAGGTTTTATACTTTCTGCAAACAATGGAAAGTAATCTTCAAATGACTTGAATGAGCACCAGATTACAAACTCTTTGGGCAAACATGAAAAGTACAGTGATATATATGAAATGTGTATGAAGTATAACAATTAAACCGTTAATTCAAATGCAAATTAGAAAAAAATGAATAATAAGGAGAAAATGAATGAAAAATCCCCAAGTGGATTGGTTTCCCGCCATTTGTGTCTATATGCACTATTTATTTTTCTTTCTATGTTCTGGGTGTACTTACTACTTTGCCTTAATCTGTCTTTTGTACTTTTTATGATATAATCATTTGTGGTAAGACTGAAAAGCAGGGGCTGCTGACATGGTTCAGTGGGGGGAAGGCATTTGTTACCAATCTTCACCACCAGAATGTAATCCCAGGGACCTATGTAGTAGAAGAGAACTTATTTCTTCAGGTTGTCTTCTGACCTCTGTATATACATGCCTCCTCTCTCAAATAAATAAATAAACTCAAAGAAAGAAATAATTGAGAGAATAATGTTTCTTAAATTTTTAAAGTTACTAGATGGAAGTATGTAGCTAAGACACACACACAGTAAACTCAGAAAAAGCTATTGTTTCAGATCTGTTCGCATAGATTCCATCTTATCTAGTTAGTATTGGGTGTTTACATTTGGTAGCACCTGGCTGGTGTAACAGTCACCTTACAAGTCTGTTGCCCTCTTAACTACTTTAGCCTACTAATTAACAATGGGTATTATTTTTTTAGAATCTAATAAAATTATATGCTGATGAGAGCATATTGATTTTAGGAAACAACAGTCCACATTAATCTTGACAAATGGGAATGTATCATTCTAGCACATTATGTTAGATAAATGTATCTTATCATGCCAAATGTTCCATTATTTTTTCATTATTTTCTTCCTCATTATCTGTACCTATGGCCACTTTCTGTATTTCTGAGTGTATTTAATTCATATTTTAAACATTCCCTTCTCCCATAATACCTTATGGTATTTCTAATGTATTGCTATATTTTTAAGAAGCTCATATACAATAACACTTTATTTTTATGCTGTCTAAATCTTTTATTTAAAGACATCTGGTATGGTTGGCTCAGTGGACAAAATATGACAGTGCTGAAAAGTAGTATTAGCAATTCTTATGACTTTCTACATATTTCAAGATGTTTATGGCAGAAATTATATACTGTGGTAGATGGAGTAGCAGACTAAGCGAAACATTTATCATTGATATGTTGCTGCTTACTTGTTTGTGACCTTGAGAAAACTAGAAACATTTTTATTGTCTCCAATATATGCACAGAAATGCTGGGGTTTTTAAACACAATTTCCCCCTTCATCAAGGAAATTTCTGTCTGCAACAGATGGAGACCATTACAGAAAACCACAGCCAATCAAAATGCAGACTTGTAGAGCTCAGTCCCAGTGGATACATCTACAAAACACTCTTGAACCCAAGGCTCAAGGAACATTGTGGAAGAGGAGTAGGCAGATTTTAAGAGCCAGAGGACCACGGGATTTGCTGTGAGAGTGCGTCTCCTAGTAATATCAGAAGTTACACACATTAAAATGTCACCAACATGACTGCAGAAACATGACCTGACACTAATGGACTTGTAATAGTGGTTGGGAAAGCCTGTGAGACCTTAACCCTACCCAAATAACCATAGACAATTGAGGACATCTGGGAGTGAGAGAGGTAGTGTTCTTCAGGGAAGAGCATGCCTATTGGTTGTCTGTTACAGCAGGTTCTTCCCGCTGGCTCCATCCCGCCTGCCTCCAGTCTGGGCCCACAGCCGCGCCAGTCCCAAATAACACTCAGAGACTCTGTATTTGATACAATCCTGTTGGCCAATTACCATTATTGTTTATGAGCTAGCTCTGCCTTAATTATTAACCCATTTCTACTTAACTAAGTATTTCCACGTGGTCATCTTATCGGGGAGCCGCGGCTGGCGTCTTCCTTCCTCCCCGGGCTACATCTCGACTCCCCCTACTACTTCCTCTTTCCTCCTCCTGGTCTCCAAGCCCCACCTATCTTGTTTCCTATTGGCCACAGAGCTTTATTAACCAGTATGAGAAAGATATATACAGAATAACATCTCCCATCAGTTGTCTGGTGTCCCATCCACCTTGAAAACATACATACGAGTAACATATGGACTGAGCAGGTTATACTTAGGAATATATATGTATATACATATAAGAATGTAATAGCAGTGAAAAAAGAGGACATGGATCTGGAGGAGTGTAGGGAGGGAGATACGGGAGAGTTTTGAGGGAGGAAGGGAGTACTGTTGTAATTATAATCTCAAAAATAAAATAAAAATGTACTGCAGCTGTTTCTAAAGTGGCTTATTTGGAAAAGATCCCTATATGATTAGTGGTAACTTTTTGTTTGAATTTCTTTATGAATTATAAAAGTTATGAAAATTAACACCAAGCTTCACTTTTGTATGTGTGTGGTGCATGTATATGTCTGTGTGGGTGTCCATGTATGCTTGGAGGCTTGAGTTCAGTGTTGGATATCTTCCCCATTGCTTTCCATCTTACTGTATGAGACCAGGTGTGGAATCCACTGATTGGCACGCCTGACTGACCAATAAGTTAAAGAGATCCACCATTCTAAACCCCTCCCTTAGCAGTAGGATTATGGAACACACACACACACACACACACACACACACACACACACACACCTACATTTACAGTGTGCATATAGCTGATAGAGTTCTTCATTCTTTCCTGAGCTATACCAATTGAGCTATCTCCTTAGCCCCTCCTGAACTTTTACACATACTAAACATTTGTTAGATATTAAAACATTATTAGGTATTAAAGCTGAATTAGAGGCTGTAGGGATGACTTAGTTAAGAGAGTATGCTGATCTTGCAGAGAACCGCAGTTTGCTCCCAGCACCCTTGTTGGGCACCTCTCCTGTCTGTAACTTCAGCTCCATATATTTGACATCCTTGACTAGACTCTGTACTTGCTCTTTCACGAGCACACATGTGTGCGTGCACACACACACTCACACACAAATTAAAATATAAAAATAAAAATCTTTAAAACAAATAGTGAGGTGGGGGATGTAGCTTAATGGTAGAAATGTTTGCCTAACATTTAAAAGGCCCTGGGTTTAATCTCACCAGTACCAACACTCACACACACACACACACACCCCAAAACAGGAAACAAAAACAACACCCTCTTAATCTAATTAATACTCAGTTATTAATAATCTGAATTTGAAAAAAATTGTTAGAAATTTGCAACCTGTCTTCTGCAAAGTGTTTAACACTTTTTTAGACAATGTTTCTCTGTGTAGCCCTGGCTAGCCTTGAATTTATAGAGATCTGCTTGCCTCTGCCTTCTGAGTGCTGGGATTAAAGGCATATGCCACCACCAACTAGCAAAGACTAAACTCTCTCTCTTTTTTTAGAATTATTATTATTATTATTTCCTAATAAGGGAATAATGGTTGAAGGGAAGGGTGGAGTTCCTTTGAAAACTTACTGATTATCCCAGACTATCTCAGTTTCCATCTAGTTGCCTCAAGTACTTTTAAGACTGATTATCTTTTTTCTACTAATAGCTTTAATTAAGGAGTATTAACTGATTAAATATTAACTCTCAGAAACTATAATAATGGAGTCAGATGTGCTACCGTTGTGCCTCGAGGTCTCCCTACATACTATAATAATGAATGAATGATATTATATGAGTCACAAACAAGAGCCAGGTTATCCTTTGCTATTCAAACTTGTGTATCCCGTCCTCTGCTAGATGAAAATGTCATCCAGATTCAAGAAGTGATAACTTATTTGTGATTTATTCAAACTTTGAAAGTCTTCATGTGGTTTTGTTGAGGGTGTGGTAAAGGAACTTGTTTATGCAAACATAATTCACTCAGCTATGCCTTCTTATGATTTCCTGGATTAGTAGAGTAATTTATTATAAATATTTCTCAGTCATACGGAAAACTGGTTGAAAAAGGGAATAGTTTTCACTTTCACTTATTGACTGTGGTTGTGAGATTATTTATGTTCTTATTTAGGTCAAAGATCAAGGCTCAGACAGACTAGGGACCTAGATAACCTGCCCTCACTGGTATTATTATTTTTCCAGTGGAAGTGATTTTGAAATGGTTCATGCTTAGCAGGGGTACATGAGAAGAGGGATGCTGGGTTTCCATCTTATTCACATTATGCATGCCAGATATATTTTGCTTTCCTCAAAAAGTTGTACTATCTTTACTCCTTCTTTAAATCTGTTGCCTTTCTAAGCATAATACCAAAGGCAAATATCATGAGGAAAAAAGTGATAGGTTTACTATAAAAACTCTAAAGCTTCTGTTTGTCAAATCCAATATAAACAAGAGTGAAAGACAACTGTCAGTCGGGAAGAATGGTGTAATGCATATGGTGATCAAAGGCAAAAATCCTAAACCACTCTTAAAGTACAAAAGAGCATGTAATACATTCCAGGCCATTTTTTTTTATCTTCAGAGCTAGGAACTGTAATTATGTTTATTTTACAGATGAAGAAATTGAGATTCAGAGAGGCCTGACTCTCAGTAATGAGTCATAAGCTTAGCACCTATTGGGTTGTCTGACTAGAGTCCTGTTATTAATCTATAAACTGTACAGATTTTCATTTCTGTAGATCGAAAGGTTTACACCAAGTACTAGTAATGATATTCTCTAGCTAGGGAGGGTATTAAGATTTTGTTTTTAATTTTCTACATTTTGAAACTAAAGAAAGTATAAAATTTCTTTGCTATATGTAAGACTTTTGAAGCATTATTAGACATTTACAAAAGAAAAATGCCAATCTTTTCACTCCCCTTTAATTCCTAGTAAATAGCAAACAGTGGATAATTTTCTAATTTTTAAAATGACTGGTTGTTAGTATGTTATTTTCAGATCAACTTGAATAATGTTTTATTTATAATTTCTACGTAAATTCTTCAGTCTCATTTGCTGATCAAATTATATCATTTTCTTTTTCAAAATTTTCACAGCTGTATTATCTTCTATTTGGAATTGTTTCTGATATACTTTCTTCTTTTACAAAATATCCCCATTCATTCTTTTGTCACACAGTTCCCAGCGTCCATCCTGTCTTTTTCTTACACAAATGAACATTCTGCCATTCCACTTGCATAGAATTTGTGTGTGTGTGTGTGTGTGTGTGTGTGTGAAAATGTGTCATATTATATAACCTAATTGTTCATAATTGGTTTAATTTCATTATTCATTCAATAACTTCCGTTGCTACATTTTACTTTCTGTAAGCATTTTTTTAACCTTTTAGTTAGGATCTTACTCTTGAGAGGTGGACTGTTTTCTTTGGGGAAATAATCTCTCTTCTGATTTCAGTCAGTCATCTTACATTTGGAAGCATGGCACAGTTCTAGATGATTCAGTCTGAGAGAGAACAAGAAAAGACATCTGGCACTCATTTCTTCTGAGTGGAGCTCCAATAGGTGTCTACTGTATGGTAAGTTTCTTATCTCTGTTATGTGTATTATCAAGTACAAAGCAGGAAGGGATCACATCCTGAGAGAGTATTCTGAGGCTGCAGTACACATCTAAATTATGTCGGGTTTTGGTGGTTAGATTTGCTGCAGTTCTAGGATTTGAACACTGAGTGGCACTAAAGTCTAGGTCACAAATGAAATATTAGTCCAAAATTTAAGATTCAGGGGTCTATTAATAGGTAAAATAACTTTGGAAAGTACAAATAGGATTTCTAAAATGTACTTTGAGCATAAACAAAGAAGATAGGAAGTTTAGTTTGACAAGAAGTTCTTCTGGGAGTTGGAATCTGCAAATTGTTGAAGAGGCAAAAGGCAAACTGCTTTGAAACGATCGAAGTCAGTCAGCCTCTTTACACGAATTCTGAATATTCCCATTCTCTCTCACTCATTCTCAGAAACAGAATAGGCTAGAATTATCCTTGAATTACATGGCATTATAAATACTTGTATGCCTATAGTTGTCAATACACAATAAGAATTACTTCTAGAATCAAACTTCAAACCTTAGAAATGAATTATGTGCATTTATACATTCTTTTTGAATTTAGTAGTTTTCATTGATATTGAAGTAAAATTAGGAATTGGTTTTCAGATTTTGGTTATTTTTGTAAGAAAAATGATTCTTAAGTTTTGCTAATTCTTTGAACGATACACAAATGGAAACAAGTAATACACAGGGACTGTAGAGAACTCAACAGAGAAAGGCATTTGCCGTCAAGCGTGATCCCTAAAATTATTTGGTGCAAGACGAGAACTGCATCTCTCAAGACTGTCCTCTAACCTCCATATATGCATGTCCTTACACACACACACACACACACACACACACACACACACACACACACACACACACACTGTAAAAACATAGCAGGCTTCCTTGTGTTGTTTTAACTTGTGTGTGGTTTTGGATCATTTTCTCCACTCTGGTCTGCTCCTCTTTTTCTTTCCACCCCTTTTTCTTTCCTCCCACCCCACCTCCATGTACATTTCTGCTCCCAGTGTTCCTCTTTTTATTGTTTTAACACATGTTTTATAAACTTCCTACTACTTACTCAAAACCTTTTATTTCCCATTCATAGGCCTCTTTCTTGTTTTTTTTGTTTTCTGTCCACACCTAAACACATAACTTTAACATTTAGAAACTAGGATAAGCATATGAAAGGAAACATGAGGTATTTGTTTATTTGAGTCTAAATACAATATTTTCTAGTTTTATACATTCTATTCAAAATTTCTCAGTTTTTTCTTTATATTTATTTCACTGTGTTTATTCGTCACATTTTAACTATCCATTCATCTGTAGATTGACATGTAGACTGATTCCGTTTCCTGGCTATTGTTAAAAAAGCAACAATAACCATGTTGTGCACATGTCTCTATGGTAGGCTATAGAGTCATTTGAGTATATGTTCAGGAGTGGTACAGCTGGGTCTTACATCTGTTCATTTTTTAGTATATTGAGAAGCCTCCACACTGATTGCTATAGTGACTATAATTTTACTTTCTCACTAACAGTGAATAGGGGGTTCCATTTTTTAATTTAAAAATTTATTTTTCATTTTACATACTAACCCTAGTTCTCCCTTCCTCCCCTTCACTTGTTCCCTGCCTCCCCCTTCTCACCCCACATCAACTCCTCAGAGGGGGTGAGGACTTCCTTAGGGAGTCAACAAAGTCTGGCATACTAAGTTGAGGCAGGACCAAGCCCCACCCCCCTGTATCAAGGCTGAGCAAGGTATCCCACTATAGGGGGTGGGTGCCAAAAAGCCAGTTCATGCCCTTGGGATAGGTCCTGGTGACACTACCAGCCCCCCCCCCAACTCCCAAGTCACATAACTGTCACCCATATTTATAGGGTCTAATTCTGTCCCATATAGGTTCCCTAGCCATTAATCCATAGTCCATGAGTTCCCACTAGCTCAGGTCAGCTGTCTCTGTAGTTGTCCCCATCATGGCCTTGACTTCCTTTGTTCCTATGAACCCTCCTCCCTCTCTTCAACAGAACTCCAGGAGCATAGCCCAGTGATTGTATGTGGGTCACTGTATCTGCTTCTATCAGTTACTGGATGTAGGGTCGATGATGACAATTAGGGTAGTCACTAATCTGATTAAAGGGAAGGCCCATTCAGACATCCTCTCCACTATTGCTAGGAGTCTTAGCTAGGGTCATTCTTGTGGATTTCTGAGAATTTTTCTAGCACTGGGTGTTCCCCTAATCCCATAATGCCTCCCTCTATCAAGATATCTCTTTCACTATTCTTCCTCTTTGTCCCTCCCCCAACTCGGACTTCTTGCTCTTTAATGTTCCCATCCCCCATTCCCTCCTTTCTACCCCCCTCCCAGTTTACCTAGGAGATTTTTAACTATTTTCCCTTCTTGGGGCCTTCCATGTGTGCTATACTCTTAGGGTCCCCTCTTTTACCTAGCTTTTTTGGGGCTGTAGATTGTAGCCTGGTTATCCTTTGCTTTATATCTAATATCAATTTATGAGTGAATACATAGCATGTTTGTTGTTTGTTCTTCCGGGTCTGGGTTACCTCACTGAGGAGGGTTTTTTCTAGTTCCATCTATTTGCCTACAAATTTCAAGATGTCCCCCTGCTGCTGAGTTATATTTCATTGTGTGAATGTACCACATTTTCTTTATCCATTCTTTGATTGATGGGCATGAGCATCTAGGTTATTTCCAGGTTCTTGCTATTAAAAATAATGCTTCTATGAACATAGTTGAACAAACATTCTTATGGTATGATTGTGCATCCTTTGGAAAAATGCCTAAGAGTGGTATTTCTGGGTCTTGAGGTACATTGATTTTCAATTTTCTGAGAAACTGCCATACTGATTTCCAAAGTGGTTGTCCATATTTTCATTCCCACCAGAAATAGAGAAGTGTTCTCCTTATTCCACATCCTCTTCAGCATAAGTTATCATTAGTGTTTTTGATCTTAGCTATCCTGACAGGTGTGACAAATCTCTGTATTTCTTCAGTGTCCATTGTTATGCCCCCTTTTTATTTCTGATTTTCTTAGTTTGGATATTCTATTTCTGGCTTTTGGTTAGTTTGAATAAGGGCTTGTCTATCTTGTTGATTTTTTCAAAGAACAACTCTTTGCTTCATTGATTCTTTGTATTATTTCTCCTTGTTTCTATTTTATTGATTTCAGCCCCCAATTTGTTTATTTCCTGTCATCTACTCCTCCTGGGTGACCAGTTTGCTTCTTTTTTGTTCTTCAGGTATGAACTTATGTGTTGTCTGTGTTTTTGTGGGCACAACTAACATCCTTGGGTTGGAGTTTTTCTTCTAGTACTTTCTGTAAGGCTGGATTTGTGGATTAAGTATTATTTAAATCTGATTTTGTCATGGAATATCTTTTCTCCGTCTATGGTGATTGAAAGCTTTATTGGGTATAGTAGCCTGGGCTGGCATCCGTGGGCTCTTAGTGTCTGGAAAACATCTGTCCAGGATGTTCTGGTTTTCAGAGTTTCCATGGAGAAGTCAGGTGTAATTCTAATAGGTCTATCTTTATATGTTCCTTGGCCTTTTTCCTTTGCAGCTCTTCATAGTCTCTCTTTCTCTTTTCTTGTCTATTCCTCCCCTGACTCAATCTTCATAGTCCCACATGCTTTCCTCTCCTTCCTTTCTCTTTCTCCCAGCTTCCTCTCCACTCACTGCCCTCTCCCCAATATGCTCAGGAGATCTTGTTCCTTTCCCATTCTATGAGGGACCTTGTATGAATCTCTTAGGTTCCTCCCTGTATCTTAGTTTTTCTGGCGGTGTGAATTATAGGCTGGTGATCCTTTGCTCTATGTCTATAATTTATATATGAGTGAGTACATACATACCATGTTCCTCATTTTGTTACCTCATTCATGATGGTTTCTTCAAGTTCCATCCATTTGCCTGCAAATTTCAAGATTCCATTGTTTTTTTTTTTTTTCTGCTGAGTAGTATTCCATGTGCAAATGTGCCACATCTTCTTTATCCATTCTTCAGCTGAGGGGCATCTAGATTGATTCCAGATTCTTGCTATTACAAATAATGCTGCTATGAACATAGTTGAACAGATGTCTTTATTGCATATATGTGGATCATTTGGGTATATGCCTAAAAGTGGATTTCTGGGTTCTGTGGTAGACTGATTCCCGTTTCCCTGAGGAACCGCCATACTGATCTCTATCTTTATTGCTCCAAATGTTTAATTCTTGCACTTGGCATTAAAGGAACATAACATTAAAAGAGATAATAAAATCCTTCCTGTCATGGTAGAGTTTATTTTTGTTTGATAAATTGCATGCATTGTTCTTTTACTATTTTACTAATCCTTACTAATATATGTGTGTTTATATAAATATCTATACCTACTTATAGATATAGGTATAGTTTTATTTTAACCATCTTATGTGTTTGGGTTTGGTCTTTTCTTTTTCTAGAACCTTAAGGTATATTGATAGATTATCTAATGAGATTTGTCTGATAATGTTTTGCCCTGTTATATAGTACCTTCATTTAAACTCTCTCTCCATATATATATATATTCTATTATTCTTTTTACCCCTCATACCAGTGCACTATATCTCCTTTCCTTTGTAAGTCCTTGTGAATGTCCCTTAGTAATTTGCTGACCTTTATGACTGTTCCCCAAAAAAATACACATCTGAGTTTTCAAAGCCAACATTCACAGATGAGAGAATGATTGTGACAATTGTCTTTCTAAGCCTAGGTTACCTCTCTTACAATAAATGTTTTAAGATAAATGATCCATTTATCTGCGATTTTTACAACTTCATTTTTCTTAATAGCTGAATAATATTCCATCGTGTAAATATGTCTCATTTCATTATCTGTTCTTCTGTTTATGAACATCTAGGGTACTTTATTTTCTTGGCTATTGTGAGTACTGGCAACAAACATGGATGAGCAGTTATCTTTAAAGTAGACTATGTAGTCTTTTGGGTATATGCCCAAGAGTGTTATAACTTGATCATATGATAGATGATACCTATTTTAAAGATATTTTTTTTAACTTCCATACTGAATATCTTTTTGGTTGATTATTTGATTACTAATGAGCATAAAGTAATCTTTTCTGATTAGAATTAGTTTAAAGTCTATTTTACTGAATATAAGAACAGCTATACCTGCTTGTGGTGATACATTATTTATGATTTATTAAAGCTTGTCTGAGGATTCAGAAAGCAAACACCAGCCACAAGCTATAGAAATCAGGCAGTGGTGGCATACACCTTTAATCACAGGACTCAGGATTAAGAGGTAGACAGATCTCTTTTAGTTCAAGGCCACACTGACTACAGGAAATTGATTTAGTCTCAAAGAGAAACAGCTCATAGAAAGGTGATCTCAGCACCTGGGATCACACACCTTTAATACCAGCAGTAGGGAGGTGGAGACAGAAATGATATGGCTGGGCAGAGGAAGGAATAAAAGGGAGGAGACAAGAGCTGAGTGAGAGCTTTTACCTCTGAGGATTCCTGGAGACAGGATTGTCATTTCAGCTGGGTAGGGATAAGATCTGCTGGTTTAGCTACTTTGCTTCTCTGGTCTATAGCTTGAAGCTTGAACCCCAGTATCAGTCTCTGGGTCTTTTTATTTTTTGTACTACACTTGCTTGTTTCCTGTTTCATTTGTTGGAAGTGCCTTTTTTCCATCACAGGTGGTGTCTATCTTAGATAGTGAGGTGTCTTCTCCTCTGCTGCTCTTTTTTTTTTTTTTTTTTTTTTTTTAAATTGGGAAATTGAGACCATTAATAATTGGAGTTGAAAAAAGGAATGCTGTTTCCTGTTATTTTGCTGGGATTTTGATGTTTTTGTAAAGCTCTTATGAAGAAAAGTTCTGGTGTGGTTACACTTTGACTGCCAGTATCCACTGTTAGAGCTGGTTTAGTGGTCATGTAGTCCATTAGTCTGTTTTTGTCATGAAAAACTTTTATTCTTCAGATTTGATAGGTAGTTGTTAGGGTATTGTGTCAGGACTGTATATGGGAATCCATTCCATCTCTGCAAGTTTAGAGAACTCAAATCACTCCTATTGTCCTTAAGACATTAGCTTAAAGGCCTGCACCTCAGTGATGAGTGGCTCCTATCTAAATAACAATAAAGTTCGGCCCTGACAGGTTTACACTCACCCTGAAGGCAGAGAGTTTGTGCAGTTATGAAGTTCCCTTAGGATTAAGGGAAATAATTGCTATTTGCCTTTTATACATAGTAATAGAAGTCTTCTGCCACTGTCCCCGCCTTTGGTGGATTACTTAAATTTGGAGTATGAATAAACTGGCACATTCAGTATGGACTGAATCTGCCCTCCTGACATCATATTATGTCTCTGTCTTTCTTTCTTCATTGATAGCTAGCCTTTCCCTTGTCCACACACCCTGACTCAGGAACAGATCCAGGGTTGATCTGCTGGTTCTGATTGCATCCTCATAAACACCAGTCAGTAACAATATCACAGTTTTGTAGTTGTTATATTTCAGAACTTAGTGTACATCTTTTCTGGTCCTTCTAATTTTAGAAGTTTACTTGGAATACTAGACTTGCCCCCTTTCTCTTGCAGCTTTCAGTACCCTTTCCTTGGTCTGTGTTTTAGTGTTTTGATTATAATATTTTATGGAGAGTTTCTTTTCTGGCCATGCCTATTTTGGTTTCGGTGAGCTATTGTACTTTTATGGTTCTCTCTAGATTTTGGCAAGTTCCTTTGTGATTTTATTGCAACTACACTCTATGTCTTTAGTATAGTAGTCTTTTCCTTTGTCTATGCCCTTACTTCATAGTGTCTCAAGCTTCCTGGATATTTTGATAGTTCCTTTATTTTGTCTTGAAGCTCTGCTGTTCTGTCTTTTACGTGGTCCATTTTATTGGTGATGCTTTTCACTGAGCTTTTTATTAGGCTTATTGAGTATTTCATCCATTGTTTCATTTTAGTTTGCATTTTTCCTAGTGTTTCTGTATTTTTTAAAATTAGATTTTTATATCTTGCATTGTCCTCATTAAGTTATTTAGCTACTTGCTTGTGTTTTCTTGGACTTCAGTAATTTTGTGCTTATTGTGACATCTGAATTCTTTGAACTGTTGGACAGTTTAAAGTTCTGGCTCCTGAATTTAATCTAAGTTGCTCTTTCTAGAAGGCATTGGTGTGAGATTGATGGTGTGTGTGTGAGAGTGTGTGTGTGAGTGTAGGGGAGAAGAGAAACAATGTTTTGGTTTATCAAATTGTCATTTTGCAATGATTCTAGGTATCTGGATTTAGGATGCTTGTTTTATTGTTGTGTGAGTTTTAGCTCACTAGGCAGTAAATCTAAGGTATGATGGTAAGCTAGCATCTTGGGGATGCTTTGAAGGAACAGAGGCAAGACTGGGCTGGGTAGATGCTCCATGGGGACTCCTATCAGGGTCATAACCCAAAGCAACCTTGTGAAACAACTGTGGTATAGGTCTGGAACTGAAGTGGGCTGAGGTCTGAAATAGGATTGATTACTATGTCTGAATCTAGTAGGGCCTTAGCAGTTGGTCATAGAGAGGAACTGTGGGGAAATGTGCAGATTTCTTTGGGCAAACTGAGGTTGTGACTGGGGCGTTTGCACTCACTAGTTCTAAGGGGAATGAATGGAATGACTATACTGGGGAACTGGGGCTGGTTCAGGCTGATCCTGTTTCCTGAGAACAGGGAACTCAGTGGCATGTAGCACCATGTGGAAAAATACTGAGATGGCATGTAGCACAATGTGGAGAGATACTGAGATGGCATGTAGCACAGTGTGGAGAGATACTGAGATGGTATGTAGCACCGTGGGGAGAGATACTGAAATGGCACCAAAGCTGAAGTAAGTTTGGTGGAGAAATTGGTGAGAGCAGAAACTCATGGGCATCAAAGTGTGTAGGCAGATGCTGAGGCAGCTGTCCAATCTTTACATTAACCCTAGCTATACAGTTGTATAAAGCATGCAAATCAAAGCACTTACTGAAAATAAAACATAAATATACATAATATGATGTTTTTTAAATTCTTTGATAATTTTGTAGGGTGTGTTCTGATCATATCCATCTCCTCCCTCCAATTCATCTCAGATCTTCGCCATCTTGATACATACCCAACTTCATGTTCTTATTTTATAAAAACATTTTAAGCCATTTTTGGTATACATATAATTTTACCATTAGTAGATATGGAAGCAGAATTGAATACTAAGGAGATAGACATGCTACTTTTATTTTGTATGAACAATTAAATCTTGGCTCGATATTTGATTCTGTGAAATCTTGAGTTAAATTCTTATGTGACCTCACATGTTGTCATGGCCCAGAGTTCAAGAAGCTGTGTATCTTTATGAGTTAAAGCCTCAATGAAAGCCTTTTGGATTGGGAATGAAAAGATTCCTGATTCTGCCATTTCTAGTCAGTGTTGTACTAGAACTTTCAACTATGGTAATTAGACAAAGGAGCAAAAAGAAACTATTCAAGTTAAAAGTTGTCCCTTCTGTGAGATAAATTGATCTCTTGTATAGAAAACACTAAAAAAATTTATAAAAACCCACAACTAGTAGAGATAATAATCCAAGCCAGCAACTTTTACAGTAGCTCAACATGACACACATACACATACACGACACACACACACACACACACACACACACACACACACACACTTTTGTATATACATGTGTGTGTACACATACACATCAGTTGTATTTTTACACACTATCATTAAACAGTTTTAAGAGGAAACTTAGAACACTGCCATGGTCATACCCCAAAGAATAAAAATCTTAGTAATACATTTATCTAAGAAAACTATAAAATACCATTGGGTATTCTAGTCAATGTATCTGAGGGCCAATAATTGGGATCTTAGGGTCAGACATGAATTAATCTGCCTGGTAAAATTCAATCCTGAACCAAGCAGGCAGTCATTGGATCGTAGGAGGCAATTTCTGGTGAGATTGAGAAATGAGGTAGACCACTTATAACTAGATAATGATGCACTCCTAAATCCAACAAACTGTTTTATTTTGAAAATAAAACATACTTAGTTATCCTAGGAACAGGGCTGACCTTAAATTTGGAGCAGGTTGTTTATATAGGGTTTATATAGTTTTCAAAAGCTTCCCATTGGTCCAAAGCCAGTGTCAAGTTTTGACTTTTATAAGATTTGTTGTTAGAAGTGGAAAATAATAATACAAGGTAGCAATAATGTGTTGTATGCCTAAAATATGTAAGGACAAATTCCAAATACTGTACATTTACTTTCATTCAAAATAATATATGATGCAATAATATGCACATATATTTGATTTTTAATAAATAATTCAGGGAGTTATTATGAAGTTCATTCTTATTTGATTCTTTTTATGGTAATATCAGAGATATATTTATTAAATTTAAATTTTGTTGTAAAATACCTATCATCAATACACATTAAATTATTGCATTTTTATAAAATTTCATTTATACAAATAGTGTGCCTATGCTGGTTGCTTCTTTTATCAACCAGACACAAGCTAGAATCATCTGAGAAGAAAGAACCTCAACTGAGAAAATTCCTTGATCAAGCTAGCCTGTTGGGGCATTTTGTTGCTTAATGATTTATGTGGGAGGGCCCAGCTCACTGTAAATGGGGTTTCTCCTGGGTAGGTGGTCCTAGGTTGAATAACAAAGACACTTGAGGAAACCATGGAGAGCAAGACAGTGAGAAGCATTTCTTCATGGTCTCTGCTTCAGTTCCTGCATCCAGATTCCTGCCCTGAGTTATTACTGTGGCTTCCTCAATGATGGACTATGATACAGAAATGTCAGCCAAGTAGAACTTTTTGTTTTTGTCTTAACACCCTAAGTTGCTTTTGGCCACGGATTTTACATCACAGCAGTAGAATGCAAACTAGAATAATGTCTAAAAAAATTCCTTAATATATAAATTTATAATGATCTATTTCAGGACTTATTAAACCTCTTTCACTTGTGACTCTTCCCCCCCTCCAGGAAATATGTATGTCTTCCTGAGTGTATAGTATGTAAAATCGGTATGTATAGCAAGCATTTTCTAGTTATAGATCATAAGCAAATTTATATTAAAATCACTCTTTGGTATGAGTATAGTTTTAATATTAAAGATGGAAGCACATTTGTTTACTAATGACATTGATGCACCTGTTTATTTTTACATAAAGAACTAATTTTGGATGAGTATTTCATATCACAGGACCTATATATTTTTCAGAGTTGATTGATATTTTGAATTTATAATTGTCAATACTGAGAATGATACTTTACATAATTATGTAGTACAAAAATTGCAGATCTGTGTTTAAGGCCATGGAAGAAAATGTGGGTAATTTTGTCTTAATTCAAAATCAAAACATATTTAATAGATTTTAAAAATTGAATTTAAGCTAACAAGCCAAACAGCAATTTTCAAAATCAAACATTCTTCTGGGTATGGTGGTGCCTGCATTTAATCCCAGTATTCAGGAGGCAGAAACAGGCAGATCTCCACATTCTAGGTCTGCCTGTTCTACGTAGTGAGTTCCAGACCAGCCAAGGCTACATAGTGAGACCCTGTCTCAGAAAACAAAACAAACAACGACCCCAAAACCACAAACCAAAAAAAAAAAAAAAAAACCAAGAAAACCCAAACCAAAAAAGAAAAATAAACCAAACATTCACATACCACTATCCAATGATATCCTACTTTGACACATAGCAAGGAATGACAGGAGAAAAATACTGCCTTTGTTTCACAATTAAAGTATTATTCTGTAAGAGCAGAGAACTGTGTAGTAAAATCATTGAAATTTATAGCACACAGTAGTTCTGACTCTGAATTGAGGTGTTTCAAGCAGTTTTCTTTGGCATTGTGTATTGTGACACATGCACATAGCAATATGGCATATTCTATACTCTGAACAGAAACTTGAGTGAAGTCAGGATGAAGCATGGGCACGCACTGCAAGAAAACACCTCAGATTCATTATGGATTTGATTTTTGAATTAATGTAGGTTCATCACACATTCAAAAATCTTTTGCTATTGCCAAAATTTTCTAAACCCTGTTGGGAACCAGACTGATCCAAGGCTTTCTCAGAGCCCCCGATGAAAGGACAAAGGAAATGCTAGTTCTGTATTCTTGGCTAGGGCAGGCTTGGCAAGGTCTGGTTTGGGAATGACGCTTGGACCTAGAAGTTAAGGTTTCAGTTTCAGAGAACCTGGCTTTTCCTTCTGAAGGGCTGTGGTTATCAGTTCTAAGGAAGCTGTGCATAGGTATCCTGTGTTCTCTTTGTAAACACTGATTTAACTCTCTGCTTACTGTGGCGCATTTCCCGTCCTCCCCCGCAATTAGTTTATAAGATGCTGTACCTCTTATTAAGCTTACTTGGCATAAGAAAGACGTAGCTTATGCAAGACCTTCTGATCCCAATGTTCCTGTCTTCTCTTCTCGTTCACTGGTCCACTTTCAGGAACACTAAGAACCACCTGCTGGCCCAGGTCAAACCACTACATCATTACGTGACCCCCATATAGGCTTATGATGTGTATCTTAAGATGCTAGTATCTAACTTTTCTCTTCATTACCAGAAGCAAATATCATAAGAACAGGAAAGAAAAATATACTGGAGCTATTTAAGATACATTTGAGGAGTAATTTACTCTATATATTTAATTTAAAATGCACACCTCTAGCTATCTTTCCAAAGACTTAATAACTACATTGCTTATATTTTCTATTATTACTTTCTATTAATACTTTCATCTTAGGAAAATGTTTCCTTTAATAAACATGCTACCCACATTGCCTCATTTATTGCAGAATAAGCATGCCCATGTAACAGACAGATTTCTTCATTTCACTGGCCCTACACTCTCCAAAATAAAATAAACCTTCCCCTTATACATATTCGGAAGGCAGTTTACTACTGAGGTAATGTGTTTATCCCTATTAAAAAACCTTATTTTAAGACAGGTTTTCCAGTAATTCTGTACATCAGCCTTGAAATGGTGATCTTCATCCCTTAGCCTTCAGAGTAGCCATGTTTATTATATGACTGTGCCATATTCAGTACAATCTCTTCATATTCAAAATATATATATGCATGCAGCTCTTTATGCATTCAGTTTGCAAATGTCATACTGCAT
Source organism: Cricetiscus sungorus (assembly GCA_030556225.1). NCBI lineage: Eukaryota > Metazoa > Chordata > Mammalia > Rodentia > Cricetidae > Cricetiscus > Cricetiscus sungorus. The sequence goes on from JANBXA010000372.1 coordinate 3,643,760, forward strand.
CTGGTAACACTTCTTTTTAGAGTCTGTATAAAATTTAGTTATTGTAGTTTGATAATTTCTTCATTAGACTATAAGCAAGGAATCTATTATTTGTTGACATTAAGAAATGATCACTTTTGGGGCTGGAGAGATAGTGTGGTGATTAAGATTGCTTACTTCTCCTGTAGAGGATGTGGGTTCTGTTCTCACCACCCACATGGTAGCTCACCACTGTCTGTAAATCAAGTTCCAAGTGATTTAATGTCATCTTTTGGCCTACATGAGCACCTGCATGTATGCTACATACATAAACTCTGCTGGCATATTCACATAAATAAGTGATAAATAAAATAGAAAAATTGTAATTGCTATGCAGAAAGGCTACTGATTTGAATGTGTTAATTTTGTATCTTCCGGTTTGCTAAAATTTATCAGCTATAAGAGCCTTTTTGGTAGATTTTTAGGGTCTTTTATATATAGAATATTATCTACAAATAGGACCACCCTGGAAAACTTTTTTATCTGTATTCCCTTTATTTCCTATCTTGTCTTATTGCTATAGTTTAGACTTCAAGAAGTTTTTTGTTTTGTTTTGTTTGAGACAGGGTTTCTCTGTGTATCTTTGAAGGCTATCCTGGAACATGCTCTGTAGACCAGGCTAGTCTCGAATTCACAGAGATCCACCTGCCTATGCCTGGCATACAAGCAGCATTATCTATCTATCTATCTATCTATCTATCTATCTATCTATCTATCTATCTATCTATCTATTTATCTATCTTTATTTATGTATTTATTTATTGGACCCAGGTGAAGGCTTTTATTTTGGAAAATACAACTAAATTAGGTTTGGGAGGGAGGCGGGGGCCAGAGAGGTACTCCAGATGGAACATTCCTCCCAATGTTGCTAGAGTGCTAGGGCAGATCCTCTGGTGGGTCTCTTACTCCCTGTACTGTGCCATACTGCTGTCTCCCTTGGGCAGCTGCAGAGCATAGGCTGGCAAAAGCTCCGGTGGCCGTTCACTTGGGCAGGATATCAGAGGACTTAGACACCAGCTTTTCATCGCGGGTTTCAATCTTCACAACCACAGCCTTGGTGTGACTTTAAGTGCTGGAGCCCCAGACAGAGCAGAAGCCAGGGCTTGTGAGTCCCCGATAGGCTGAGCTCAGCCCTCCTGAGTAGCCACTGGTGGTCTTTGTATGGATACTCAAGTTCTACATTCCAGACTTCAGCCTGCTCTCTTGAGGCGATCTTGATGTCAAGTGCCAGCTTGACATTCATGAGCTCCTGGTACTCATGCAGCTGCTGGGCCATGTCCTGCTTGGCCTGCTGCAGGGCGGCCTCCAGCAGGGCCAGCTTGGCATTGACATCCTTAATGGCCATCTCCCCATGTTGCTAAGCATCAGCCATGGCAGCCTCCAGGGTTGCTTTCTGGTCTTTGAGGCCGTCGATCTCCGCCTGCAGGTAGCTGATGTTGCGGTTCATCTCAGAAATCTCAGTCTTTGTATGGTTCAAGTCATCCCCGTGCTTCTCAGCCAGGGTCTGCAATTCCTCATACTTAATCTGATACATGCTTTCAGCCTCAGTCGGCTGCGGTTGGCAATGTCCTCATTCTGGGCACGGACTTCAGCGATGATGCTGTCCATGTCCAGGGAGCGGCTGTTGTCCATAGAGAGCACCACAGACATGTCTGAGATCTGAGACTGCGGCTATCGGATCTGCTCTTCGTGGATCTGCTGAAGGAAGTTGATCTCATCAGTCCTTCCAGTCGGGACTCCAGTTCTACCTTGTTCATGTAAGCTTCATCCACATCCTTCTTGATGAGGACAAAGTCATTCTCCATCTCTGTGCACTTGTTGATCTCATCCTCATACTTATTCTTGAAGTCCTCCACCAGGCCCTGCATGTTGCCAAGCTCTGCCTCCAGCTTCAGCTTTTCCTGATCCAGGGCTTCCAGCTGCCAGTGAAGGTTGTTGATATAGCTCTTGAACGTGTTGTCCATGTTGTTCCTCGACGTCGTCTACTGCTGCAGCAGGCTCCAATTGGTCTCCAGCATCTTGTTCTGCTGTTCTAGGAAGCGCAGCTTGTCAATGAAGGAGGTGAACTTTTTGTTCTGGGATTTAATCTGTTTCTTCTTGGTGCGCACAGCCTGGATGTTGGGGTCCACCTCCAGCAGCTTCAAGGGGTTCAGCAGGCTCTGGTTCACCGTGACTGCTGTGATGCCCCCTATACTAGCCCCGCCGAAGCGGCCCAAACCCATGCTGGCATTCGGAAGCTGCTGCCACTGCCCACCCGACAAAAGCTGGAAGAGCTCATGTGCATACTGGGTGCACTCGAGTATGAGCGGCTGCTGAAAGCCCGGGGGGCCTGAGGTGGACACCTTGCAGGACTTCTGGATCACTCTGATGGACATGGTGAAGACAGTGAGCTGAAGACGGAGTTTCGAGAGTGAGCAGAGAAGCTGCTTCTAGGCCGTCTCAAGCAGTATTTTTAATAGAAGAGGAGAGAATAGATATCATTGTCCTATTGCTGGTCTTGTTGGGAACTCTGAGTTTTTCTCCATTTAGTATGATGTTGGCTACAGGTTTGTTGAAAATAGCTTTTATTATGTTGTAGTTTGTTCCCTCCATCTCTAGCTTCATCATGACATTTTATTATGAAAGGATATTGATTTTGTTAAGGGTTTTTACTAGATGATCATGTGATTTCTGTCTTTGCATCTGTTTACATGGAAGATAACATTTATTGATTTACATACATTAAACCATCCCTGCATCTCTCAAGTGAAATGAATTTGATCTTAATCTTTCTGATGTTAGCTGGAATTCAGTTTGTCAGCACTCTATGGGGAATTTTCTTTCTATCTGTGTTCATCAGAAAGTTTGGGCTGTACTTTTCTTTTATTGTGTCTCTTACCTGGTTTTGTTATCAAGATAATACTGATGTTTAAAAAGAGTTTGAAAACTTTTTCAAGTGTCTTTCTTTTTATTTCTGATTTTATTAATTAGGTCTTGTCATTTTTTGGATTAATTTGATTAAAAAATTGTCAACTTTGCTTACCTTTTATAGCAAATTAACTCTTAATATCATTGATTCCTTTTATTTTAAAATATATTTGTTTCTATTTTATTAATCCCAGCTATTATTTTTATTTCATTTAAGAATATTTAAACAATGTTTCATACAATGGTTTTTGTTCATATTCTTCCCCCATGTCCTTGCAGATTCTCCTTTCATGTTTTCTCTCTCTCAAGCCCACAATACAAAGAAATTTCCCCAAAACAAACAAACAAATAAAAAAAACACCAAACTGTAACAACAACAACAACAGCAACAAATACACAAAACAATGAAGTCTGTTTTGTGTTGGTCATCTACTCCTGAGCATGAGGCCCACCCTGGAGTGTAGTTGATCTACATGGTAGCACATTATTGGAGAAGACACATTTCCCCTCATCAAGAGGCATTAATTATAGATAGTTTCTTGGTTAGGGTTGTGTCCACTTCCCCTTCTCCATGCTGAAATTTTGTCTGGATTCAATTTGTGCAGATATTGTGTATGTTGTTACAGTCTCTGTGAGTTTGTATGTCACAACCCTGTTGTATCTGGAAGGCACTCATTCCTTGTAGCTGTCTGCAACCTCTGGCTCTTACAATCTTAATGCATTATTTTTCAATAGATCTCTGAGGTTTGAATGGAGGAGTTTGATAAAGACCTCCCATGTAGTAAGCACTGATTTTGATTATTTCTCCCCATCTAATGTTTATTCTTGTTTTTCCAAGGTCTTCTGGTGTATCATTAAATTATTAACTTGAGATCTTTTATTAAAGTTTTAAATTTAGACTTTCTACCAAGCCAGTATTACCTTGCTAACAAAAGCAGAGAAAGATCCAACAAGAAAGAAAATTAGAAGCCACTTTTTTTCTTATGCTGATAGAGAAAAAAAAAAAAAACCTCAACAAAGTACTTTCAGACCGAATTCGGAACACATCAAAAAGATTATCCACCAAGATCAAGTTGGCTTTATTACAAAGATTCAGGGTTGGTTCAACATATGCAAATTATAAATGTAATCCACCACATAAATAGACTCAAAGATAGAAACCACATAATCATCTCATTAGACACAGAGAAGGCCTTGGACAAAATCCAAAATTCCTTTATAAGAAAAGTCTTAGAGACTATAAGGATACAGTAGATGTAGCTCAGCATAATAAAGGCAATATATAACAAACCCATTGCCAACATCATTCTAAATGGAGAAAAACCAAGCATATACCCACTAATATTAGGAACAGAATAAGAATATTAAGTTTCTCCATTCCTGTTCAACATAATGCTTGAATTCCCAGCTAGAGAAATATGACAAATGAAGGAGATGCAAACTAGAAAGAAAAAAGGTAAAGTATCTTTATTTGTAGATTATATAACTCTATACATACAAGGCTCTAAATTCCACCAGAAAACCCACACAGTTGATAACTACCTTTAGCAAGGTAGTAGAATACAGTATTAACACATAAAATTCAGTATAGACCAACAATAAGCATGTCAGGAAAAAAGAGCAGGGAAACACGCACATTTAAAATAGCCTCAAGGAGGAAGAATGGTAGGAACCAGGGAGATCAAGAAAACTCACAGAATGTACTAACCTGGGATCATAGGGCCTCACAGTGGCTGAACCAACAACCAGAGAGCCTGCATGAGACTGACCTAGTCCCTGTACATATATGTGACAGTTGTGTAGCTTAGTCTTCTTATGGGACTCCTAGCACTGAGAGCAGTGACCGATTCTAAAATCTTATACTGGGTGGCCTGGCCCAGCCTTAATACAAGAGGAAGTTCTTAGTCTTATTGAAACTTAATATGCCATGTTTTGTTGATATTCATGGGAGCCCTTCTCTTTTCTGAACACAGAAATAGAGGAGTGGATGGGCAGAAGCAGAGAGGAAGTGGGTGAGGGACTAGGAGAAGAGGAGGAAGGGGAGATTTTTGTCAGAATACAAACTAAATAAACAAACAAACAAACCTCAAAAATAAATTGGAATAAGTATAATCAAAAAAGTGAAAGATTTGTATATGCAAACTTAAAGACATTGAGAAAAAAATTGAAGAAGATACCAAAAGTTGGAAAGACTTCTCATGGTCATGGATTGATAGGGTTGATATTGTAAAAATAACCATTCTACCAAAATGGTTACTCTACTCTAGATTTAACCCACTCCACAGATGCAGTTCTTCCCAGAATTGAAAAAAAATCTTAAATTTCATTTGAAAACACCAAAGACTCAGAATAGCAAAAACAACCCTGAGCAACAAAAAGCACTACTAGAAGAATCACTGTCCCCAAGTTCAAGTTATTCTACAAAGCTATCATAATAAAAGCCATGGTATTGCCAAAAAGAGAGAGACGTTGATAAATGGAATTTAATTAAGGACCTGTATATAAGCCGACACTATTATAACCAGTGATTTTTTCACAGAGGATAAGAATACATATTAGAGAGAAAGTAGCATCTCCAAAAATCATGCTGGTGAAATTGGGTGTGTGTAGAAGAATGAAACCAGAAGACAGATATCTCACCTTGCACCAAACTCAACTCTATATGCATCAAGAACTTTAATATAATTAGAGCCGTTACCCTGACTCTGATAGAGGAGAAAACAGGAAATACTCTTCAACTTATAGGAACATGAAATAACTTTGTGAACTAGACCCCAGTATCATAGGCAGTGAGACCAAGAATTTAAAAGTAGGACCTCATGAAACAAAAAAGCTCTGCACAGGATGCTGTTATTCAATAAAAATGCAACATTACAGGATGGAAAAATTTTCTTTACCAGTTCTATATCTGAAAAAGAGTAGTCTTTAAATATATAGAAAACTAAAAAATTAAATATCAAAAAGTAGGAGAGTCTCCACATGTGTAGTATGAGTAAGTCATCACCTATGATGGAGGAAGACTTTTCGTGATCCAGCTGCTTTGAGTTCCTCCCTGCTCCTGTAAGTAACCCCTCACTGACACTCTGCACATAAACTCAGTAAGCTCACAGATCCATCCCAAAAGATGAATCCCAATTAGAGAAGAAAAGAAAATTTCCATCCCAATTATATCAAAGGAGGTCCATGGAAATCCCCAAAATAACTTAGGTTATTGCAAAGGCTATTGGTTGCTTCCCATAAACTGATGGTGAGGCCATATTGCTGAAGATGACAGTAGCACTTACATATCTCTTAGAACATGGCAAAATAAAACTGGTGCCTACCTAGATCCTTCACTCCTCCTGACTACTAGTCATCGTGCTGGAAGGTATTCTGATGCTACTAAAGGTGAAAGGTAAACACCAACCCAACTACAAACCCTACAATGTACAATGGTGATCTACCTATATGAAAGGCTGGCACAATAGTGGCACAAACACTGTGTGAGTCAATAACCACTATCTGATCAGATTTAAGAGCCACATCATTAAATGTAACCTATGTCTAACACTGCTCAGGTGTTCAAGAATTTGAGTCTAGTTGGGCCATGGACCTAGAGGGAAATGAAATACTATTGATCTGCTAAAGGAATGTAGTAATAAAATGACTCCTAGTTACATTGAGCTACACCTGTTGAACAGAGCCTCTCTCAGTTTTCACCACAGAAGTTTCCTACTGCAGTAGATGGGAACTAATACAGAGAGGCACACAACTGGACAGTGTAGTCAGAGTGAGAACCTTGGGTCACTCCATTCTAAATGGTACGTCTTCATCAAACATCCTCTAGGGATAAGGGAGCTATGAGGAAGAGGAAAGATTGTAAGAAGCACAGGGCACAGATGACCAAGGAAGCAATGTCTCTGAGGAACAATAGAATGACATACGGAAACAGTGTCTTCTAGACACAACAGGACTGGTGCACATAAGAACTCAGAGACTGTGTCAAGATGTGCAGGGCCTGCACATGTCCAAACTATACAGGGTCCCAGTGCTGAGAAAAGGCTTTGGTCCCATCTGTAACCAAGAAGCTCTGTCTCCAATTTATAACTGCTTACAAAGGAAATTGGCTTTCTTCAGTGGATTCTCATGGGGACTATAAACCACACTTATGGACAGGACTCATCCCCATCTGTAGGTGGCCAGCACAAAACAAACTCAGTGGTGTTTTTGTAGATTATTCTGTTCCATATTGCTTTATTTGAGTATTTTTTAATATTACTGATCTTTTGCTTGTATATTAAGGTTTCTCATTTTGTGTTTATATGTTTTATATGTGTTTCTTGCACTTTTTAAAAATAATATTTTTTTTTTAAAAAAACTTGCTTGTTAGTTTTTGAGAGAGAGAGAGAGAGAGAGAAGAGAGAAGAGAGAAGAGAGAAGAGAGAAGAGAGAAGAGAGAAGAGAGAAGAGAGAAGAGAGAAGAGAGAGAGAGAAGACATTGAGTTGGATAGACAAAGAGGTGGAGAGATGTTAGAGACAGTCCAAGAACTGAGGCCTGTGAGGAGAATTTGAGTGATTGAGAGAAAATTCCAAGAAAATAAGACAGAAGTCTTATACCTCAGTTTCTTCCAAACACAAAATTGTTCTTGGAATGTGTTTTTGTGTGCCTCCCAGGTGTAGCAGACAGAGATGAGTTTACTTCAGAATATTCATTAAAACTGAATATTGTTATTTGTTTTTGTGCCTCTATGGAAAAAAAGATGTTTTTACCACGTGTGGCTTGCTCACCACATGTGGTTTTTCTGACATGTGTGGCTTGCTCTTGTGATTATATACTTTACTCATGTGACTCTTCTTAACCCTTAGAGTATAAACTGTCTTATGCTCTGAATACAGTTGGCTATTGCATGAGACTTTTGTCCACCTCATGTTTCAGCTCCAAACTCCCACATACCACTGCCTTCAAAGCTGTAAACAGGGACGATCCAGGAGGAGATGGGTCAGGGGAAGTTGTGATCAGAATATAGAGTATGTATTTTAAATTAGCAAAATAAAATCATGTACATATAGAATAAATGGAGATATAATACTAAACAGAAGGTTCTCAAATGATGAAATTCAGATGGCTTAGAAATATTTTAAAACATGTTCAACATCAGGGAAGTGCAAAGAAAATTACTTTGAAAATTCATCTTAGTCCAGTTAGATTGTGTAAGATTAAAAAAAAAAAAAAAAGACAGCGCATATGCTGGCAATGATACAGGAAAAGGGGAACACTTTTTCTTATTTATTTATTTATTGCTGGTGGAATGCAATCTAATACAGCCACTATGGACATCATTGCGGAGGTTTCTCAAAAACTTAGAAATAGATCTATCACATGATCCACCCTCAGGCATATACCCAGAAAACTCTATATCCAATTATGTAGATAATTGATAATCCATGTTTCTTGAACCTCTGTTTGTAATAGGTAGGATATTTACTCAGCCTAGATGCACATAAACTGTTGAATAAATATATACAATAGAATATTATTCAATTATTAATTAAGAAATTCTCAGGTAAATAGATGGAATAAGAAATAATTATTCTGAGTGGAGTATCCCAGACCTAAATGTTGTCCATTTTGTCTCATTTGATTGCTTTATATGAATCGTTAAAAATGTGTGTTTAAATTGAAATATCCACAGAGGCCAGGAATTTAGTAAGGTGTCAAGGGGGATGCCTTCAAGTGGGGGAAGGTTGAATGTCAGAGGTATATAGGGAAAATGAGAGCTAATGAAGAAAGAAGTGTTAGCTGGTATGAGGGATGGGAAGGAAGGTTAGAGGAGGGAGTATGGTGAATGAGAACATTAAAGACCTTTTAAGAAGTCATATTGAAACCCAATACTTTAGAAGTTTACTGAAATAGATACATATACATAAAAAGAATGTCAATAGAACTGCTCTATAATGGGAAGACATTGCCTCTTTTAGATACAGCTATCAAATAAAAAATCCAGTGCTAGCAAGGGCTACCTTTTTAGAATTGATAATCCCTTGGTGTTCCATAGACACTCAAACATTGAAGAATGTTGTAATTGCTCTTGATTACCCTCCAGAGCTTGATGGTAAGCTCCTACTGTGGATGGCACTATGCACCTGAGTCCTGTAACATGAAGAAATCAAATTGGTATACTCACATGGAAACTTCATCCCTATAGGTTAGCTCATATTGCTGGGACGTGATATAGACAGCACTGATGGAGAAAAGTAATTGTCAGTTATACTCAGTTGTGAGCCCTGCAGACCACATTAGTGACCATTCCCACAAGTTACGCCCATTATTGCAATAATGTCATGAAAGTAGTGACTCCCGTTTGATTGGATTAAGGTTCACACAAAACTGAATTCGTGCCTAGCACTGTTATTAAGGGCAAGCCCTTTGGCTAGGCCAGATGTGGTGGCATATACCTTTAATACACAGTACTCAGGAGGCATATTTCTGTGAGTTCATGCCAGTCTGGTTTACATGCAAAGTTGCAGGGTAAAGATACATAAGGAGACTTTGTTTCAACAGCAAGAACAACAAACCCCCAAAACCAAACAAATGAACAAAAACTCTTAGTAGGCAGGACACAGTTCCTAGTGGAGAACATTAGTATGTTTTGCTAAATGAACATGGTATTAAATAGCCTCCTGAGTATTTCTTTGTCTTTTGTTTCCAATAAATGATTAACATAGAGACCCACAAGTGGTTAATGTGGAGAGAGTAAGAGAGACTGTGAAGGACTCAGCTCTAAATGGGACATCTGTGGCATACCCCTTCCTCTCAATCCTCAGAGATCATTGTAGAAAAGGGAATGGAGTGTAGAAGACATGAAGTGGATAACTACAGTGAAACAATGTGATACAACTACTACAAACATAATATCTACACAAGGCACACCTGCACAAAAGCAAGCCGGACACAATTGCAGCATGGAGGGGAGAGGCAGTCACAAAATGTCACTCCTTGTTGAGGAGCTATTGGAAAGGGATGCTAGCAGAGGGACAGTGAATTTTCTGTAAAGATGTGTCCCTTGAAGGTTAGGGCTAAGGTTCAGGCTAGACAGAGGATTAAGATTGAGAAAACAAACAAACAAACAAACAAACAAACAAAACCCAGGTGTGGCCCCTAATAAGTCTACCCTTTTCTAGCAGATGGATTCACGACAAGCCTTAGGCAATTTCTAATGTATTTTCTATCTTTATTGATTTGAATATAATGGATATTTTGTGTAATAGGTTCATATAGTGGTCTTTTATCTGTGTCTTTTTACTTCCAGAATAAAGCTTTTGAAGCACATTAACACAATTCATGAAATCAGTATTTTGTTCATATATGTAATGTACGGAAATCATTCAGAAACTCATATCTAGAATTTGTGGTTTCCACTTTTGTCTGTTTCAAATTATGCTGCTGTTAATGTTGGCATACATGTTTTTAGTAAAATTGTTTTAATCTGGGGGCATATATATATATATATATATATATATATATATATATATATATATGGACTACTTTTGTCAGTTTCTAAATAGATTTTTCAGGGTAGAGTTTCCGGGATATATAACAAAGCTACATTTAATATTTCAAGAAACTACATAGTGTTTTATATAATGCTTGTACCATAATTCAGAAATATGTGAGTATTCATGTTGTTCATATCTTTTACATTTATTTTTGCAGTAGAAGCTTTCTAAAATATATACATATATGAAGGTGAGCTAAATGAAATCAGCAAGTAATGGTGGATATAGAGCTTCAACTGTCCATTTCTTGACAACAAATGAAGCTTCCAGTACCAGGATTGATCTATATCTATCTAGTTAAGTTGTTGGCCAAAGGTGTTCAATGAGAATCTCCAAACAACCCATGTTGTTGCCAAGATGATAGGTTGTTCTCCTTAAACTGACAACAAGGTTTCATTGCTCAAAACAACACCTACATAACTCATTGAACATGGAGAGGTCAAGTTGATCCCTACATAGAGCTTTCACCCCTATGTGCTAGAATCTTTGGTATAGAAAGGTACTCTGCCAGCTACCAAAGGAGAAATGGAAGCACTTGCCTAGCCACAAACCCTTTGATCTACAGTGGTGTCTTGCCTACAAGATATGCTAATGTAGTATAATGGTGGAACAAACCTCATGGGAGTAATTAAGAAATGTCTGAATTAAGGTCCACTCTATAACATGGAACCATATCCAACACTGCTTGGGTGACCAATAACCTGATCCTAGATAGCTCAGGAACCTAGCTATCAAATCAAATACAACTGCTATAAAACAAACAACAAAATAGCATTAAAATAACTGGTAATGACATTCTGCTATACTCATAGATGACTGCTTGCTCAGTCGTCATCAGAGAAGCTTCCTCCTACAGCAAATGGGAACAAATACAGGGACCCACAGTCTGATATTATACAGAAAATGATAGATTGTGAAACACTCAACTCTAAATGGGTTGTCTCCATCAAATCCCTCTCTTCAGGGTGTAGGAAACTGCAGAAGAGCAAGAAGAAGTACAGGACACCAAGAAAACAAGGTGCTGTAAATCAGCATGGTCAAAACTCACATGAACTCATAGACACTGAGGCAGCATGCACAGGGAATGCGTGGGTCTGCACCAGGTCCTTTGTGTCTATATTATGGCTTCCAGTTTAGTGTTTTTATGGATTTTTTGAGCCACAGATCCCATAGAAATTCCCCAAAAACCAAAGCTATTGTCAAGACAAAATGACAGCTGGTGGAGTGGGGCAGTGTCAAGGACAATATCCATACAACTTACTCAACACAGAGGAGAAGTACACTTGGTACCTACACAGAGTCTTTACTCCCATGTTCTAGTCTCCTTGGTACAGGAAGATACTCTGCAGGATACTGAAAGAGAAATATGGTTGCCAATTCAGCCACAAAACCTTTGACCTATAATCTGTCCTGCCTGCAAAATAAAATAGGGAAATTGTGGCACAGAAGCTGTGGGAATAACCACCCAGTGTCAGTTTTTATCCAAGGGCCAGCCCTTGAGAAGGAGCCCACACCTGACACTGCCAGGGAGATCAAAAGTTAGAGATGAGGTAGCCCAGAGAGGGACCTAGGATAAAATTAAACACTACTGGTCAAAAAAGTTTAAGTCCCATTAAAAATACTAAACTGAAAGCTAATATACATATATATATATATATATATATATATATATATATATATATATAAATAACCTGGGGCAGACCCATGTAGGCCATATGCTTTCTACTGCACTCTCTGTGAATTCATAAGAGCTTTGCTCAGGTGATTTGGAAGGTGTTTTCCCCATGGGATCCCTTTGGCCAACAACTCAATTAGATATAGCTCAATACTGGTACTGGAAGCTCCATTGATAATGAGAAGGCCATTCATCTCAATCATTATTTGGAAACAACATTAAGATTGCATTCCTATGTTTTAGGAAGTTTGTGCTGCATTAGATTTCCATACCATCCCTTAAATGTTCTTCAATTCTAGCCATCTTTCCTCATTATCTTCCTCAACCACATCTCCCTCCCACTCCCCTAATAATCTTCCCATTATTCTCTCCCCCTCCTCCAGTCCTCACATAAGATCTACTCTATTTTCCCTACCCAGGGAGATCCATGTGCCCCCAGGAACTTCCTCTATATCTAAACTCTCTTGGTCCATGGACTTTTAAAAACCCATTTATTTAATGGTTAATATCCAGGCATACCATATTTATCTTTCTAGGTCTAGGTTACCTCATTTAGGATGATTTTTTTTTCTAGTTCCATCCATTTCCCTGCAAATGTTATGATGCCATTTCTTTTACTTTCCTCCTCCTCCCTCTCCTCCTCCTTCTCCTCCTCCTTTTTTTTTTTGTTTGAGTAATACTCCATTGTATAAATGTACAATGTTTTTCTTATCTATTCTTCTGTTGAGGGACATCTAGGTTGCTTTCAATTTCTGGCTATTATGAGTAGAACAGTAGGATGAAGCACACTTTGGGTATATGCCCAAGAGTGGTATATCTTGAGGTAGATGGATTCCCATCTTTCTGAGGAACCACTATATTGATTTCCATAGTGGTTGAACAAGTTTAAATTTCCACCAACAATAGTATGAGCTGTCACTTTTATTAGTTCACTGAGACAGGTGAAAATGGAATATAAAAGTAGTTCTGATTTCCATTTTCCTGTTGGCCAAGGATTTTGAATATATCTTTAAGTGTTTCTTAGCCATTTGAGTTTCCTCTGTTGAGGATCAGTACCCCATTTTAAAAATTGATAATTTGTTTTTTATGTCTAATTTCTTGAGTTGTTTATATATTTTTGGAGATCAGCCCTCTGTTGGATGTGGGTTGGTAAAGATCTTTTACTATTCTGTAGGCTGCCATTTTGTCCTATTGCTTTACAGAAGCTTTTTAGTTTCATGAGATTCTATTTATTAATTGCTGATCTTGATGTCTGTGTTAAAGATGTTCTATTCAGAAAGTCTTGTGTTCAGTTCCTCAAGTCTTCTCCTGTGCCACTAGTTTCAGGCTATTCCTCACTTTCTCTTCTAGCAGACACACACTGTATCTGGTTTTATGCTGAGGTGTTTGATATATTTGGATTTGAGTTTTGTACAGGGTGATAAGTATGCATTTATTTGCATTCTTCCAGAAGCAGACATCCAGTTTGACAAACTCCCTTTGTTGAAGATGCTGCCCTTTTTCCAATGTATATTTTTTATATACAAAATAAGTTGTCCAGAGGTGTGTGGATTTATATATGAGTTATCAGTTCAATTCCATTGATCAGTGCATCTGTTTTTATGCTAATACCATGCTGTTTTAGCTTTATAGAACCAAATGGAAATTGAGAATGGTGAGATCTTCAGCAGTTCTTTTATTGTTCAGGATTGTTAGGATTTTTTTTAGGTATGTTGGATTTTGTTTTGTGTGTGTGTGTGTGTGTGTGTTTCCATATGAAGCTGAGAATTGTTCTTTCATGATATGCAAAGAATTGTTTTGGAATTTTGATGGGCATTGAATTAAATCTGTAGATTGCTTTTGGTTAGATGACCATTTTTATTATATTAGACCTACTGATCCATGAGCATAGAAGACTTTTCCGTCTTCTGATATCAACTTCAATTTTTTTCTTTAAAGACTTGACAAAGTGTTGATTATATAAGTTTTTTACTTTCTTGGTTAGAGTTATCCCCATGATAGTTAGCCAAATTAACAAAAGGGGAAAATGAATATTCAAAATAACAAAATGAGAAATAAAAAGGGAAACATAACAACAGACACTGAGAATTTCTTCTGAGACTGTTTATCATTTTTATATAGGAAGGATACTGATTTTCTTTTGAGTAAATTTTGTGTCCATCTACTTTACTGTTAAGTGTTTATCAGTTGTAGGAATTCCCTGGTGGAATTTGTAGGGTTACAAATGTATATAATTATATCATCTGCAAATAAAGATACTTTGACTTCTCCCTTTTCAGTTGGTATCCCCTTGATCTCGCTCAGTTTTCTTATTACCCTAGCTAAGATTTCAACTACTTACTATATTGATTAGGTATGCAGAGAATTTGCAACCTTGTCTTATTCCTGATTTTAGTAGAAATACTTTGAGTTTATCTCCATTTAGGTTGGTATTGGTTGTGGTATTTCAGTAAATGTTTCTATTATTTTGAGGTATGTCTCTTGTATCCCTAGTCTCTCTAGGACTTTTATCATAAAGGGGTGTTGACTTTTTGTCAAAGGCTTTTTTTGCATTGAATGAGATTTATCTTTCAGACTGTCTATATGGTAGATTACATTTATTGATTTAAGTATTTTGAGCCATTCATCCATCCCTGGGAGGAAGTCTGCTTGAGCATGGTAGATGATATTTTTGATGTGTTCTTGAATTTGGTTTGCAAGCATTTCTTTGAGGAATTCATAAGGCAAATTGGTCTTTAATTTTTTTCTTTGTTGTGTCTTTATGTGATTTGGATATCAATCAGGATGACTGGCCTCATAAAATGAATTGCATCAACACTTTGTTGAAAGTCTGGTCGAATTCTGTGCTAACACCATCTGGCACTATGCTTTTATTTTTGGTTGGGAGATATTTAACGACTGCTTCTATTTCATTAGGGGTTATAGGTAGGTTTAAATTGCTTATCTGATATTGATTTAATTTTGGTAGGTGGTAAATTTTAAGAAATTTATCTTTGTCTTTCACATTATCCAATTTTGTGGAATACAAGTTTGTAAATTATGTTCTTATGATTCTCTAGATTTCCTCAGTGTGTGTTGTTATGCTCCCTTTTTCAATTTTCATTTTGTTATTTTGAATATTTATTCTCCACTTTTGTTAATGTGGTTAACAGTTTGCCAATCTCATTGATTTCTCAAAGAACTAACTCTTAGTGTCATTGATTCTTTGTATTGTTTTTGTTTGTTTCTATTTTACTGAGTTTAGCCCCCAGTTTGATTATTTCTTGCCATCTACACCTTTTGTTGTGCTTTTCTTTCTTTCTTTCTTTCTTTCTTTTTTTTTTTTTGTTTTAGAGCTTTCAGATGTGTTGTGAAGTTGCTAGTATGAGATCTCTCTAGTTTTTTTCTATAGGCACTTAGGGCTATGAATTTACCTCTTTGAGCTGCTTCCATTGTGTCTCATACGTTGGGAATTTGTGTATTCATTGAATTGAATTCTAGAAGGTCTTTACTTTCTTTTTATATTTCTGCCTTCACCTTTTTTTTTTATTCAGTAGAGAGCTGTTCAGTTTTCATGAGTTTGTAAGCTCTCTGTTGTTTATATTGTTGATATACAGCTTTAATCCATGGTGGTCTGATAGGATTCAGGGAGTTTTTTCAACTTTCTTGTTTCTGTTGAGAGTTGCTTTGTGCTCAAGTATTTGGCTAATTTTGGAGAAAGTTTCATGAGGTACAAAGAGGGTATATTCCTATGAACCTAGGTGAAATGTTCTGTAAACACCTGTTATGCTCATTTGGTCTATAAAGTTTGTTACCTCCAGTATTTCTCTGTTTAGTTTTTGTGTGGAGAACTGGTCATTGGTGAGAGTGGAATATTGAAGTCTCCTACTAGTGTGTTAGGTCAATATGTGAAATAAGCTGTAGTAGTGTTTGTTTTACAAAGTTGGGTGCCCTTTTGTTTGGGGTCATAGATTTTAAGAATTGAAATATCATCTTAGTATCTTAGTGGAATTTTTTGATGAGTATATATTGTCTTTTCCTACCTCTTCTGATTAATTTTGGTTTGAAGTCTGTTTTTGTTACATATTAAAATGACTATACCAGCTTCCTTCTTATGTCATTTCCTTAGAATTCCCTTTCTTTCTTTCTTTCTTTCTTTCTTTCTTTCTTCCTTCCTTCCTTCCTTCCTTCCCTTCTTTCTTTCTTTTTCTTTCTTTCTTT
This sequence comes from Cricetiscus sungorus, assembly GCA_030556225.1. Lineage (NCBI taxonomy): Eukaryota > Metazoa > Chordata > Mammalia > Rodentia > Cricetidae > Cricetiscus > Cricetiscus sungorus. The sequence goes on from JANBXA010000372.1 coordinate 3,660,096, forward strand.
TTTCCCCACCATTTACTCTGAGGTATTGTCTATCCTTGATGTTGAGGTGTATTTCTTGGATGCAGCAGAAGGATGAATCCTGTTTTCACACCCATTGTGTCAGTTTGTATCTTATTATTAAGGACTTGAGACTATTGGTATTTTGAGACATACCAATGACCAATGACCAGTGATTGTTGATTGATTCCTGTTATTTGGTTGTTAGCAGTGTGTTTGTATTTTGTTCCCTTTGGAATTTGGTGGTCTGAAATTATTTATTCCTTGCGTTTTCATGGTTTTAATTTACCTCATTTGGTTGGAGTTTTCCTTTTAGCACATTTTGTAGGGTGGATTTGTGGATAGATACTGTTTAAATTTTGCTTTTTCCTTCAATATCTTATTTTTTCCATCTGTGGAGATTGGATGTTTTGCTGGGTATAGTAGTCTTGGCTCACATCTGGGTGTCTTTGAGTGTGTAGCATATCTGTCCATTTCCTTCTGGCTTTTAGAGTCTTCATGATAAATTGGTATGAGTCTTGAAGGTCAGTCTTTATATGTTTCTTGGTCTTTTTACCTTGCAGCCTTTAATATTCTCTTCCATATCTTATATTCTGTTGGTGATGCTTAGGTCTATAGTTCCTGTTCACTTACCTAGATTTTTCATTTCCAGATTTCCCTCAGATTGTGTTTTCTTTATTGCTTGCATTCCATTTTCTTGCCTTGAACAGTTTCATTAATTTCTTTCTACTGTTTTCATTTTCATGCATTTTTTTAGCCATCTCAGATACATTTTACTTTTTAAATTTTGAACAATCTTATTTCATATACCATCCTCCCTATTCCCTTATTCCCTTAACCATCTCCCCATCCTACCCCAATATGCACTCCTCAGTGAGAGTGAGACCTCCCAAGGGGGATCATCAAAGTCTGTCACATCATTTGGGGCAGGACAGACTCCTCCACCCTCTCCCATATCTAGGTGGAGAGAATATATCTCCATAGGGAAAGCGCTCTAAGAAGCCACTTCATGCACTAGGGATAAATACTGATTCCACTGCCAGGGGCTCCATAGACTGCCCAACACCCCCCCTCACCTGACACCCACATTCTGGGGTCTTAGTTCAGTCTTATGCAGATTCCTCAGTTGTCAGTCTGGAGTACATGAGCTCTCACTTGCTCAGGTCAGCTGGTATCCACAGGAAACATGGACTGAGAGGGAAGGAAGGCTGTAGGGGATGTTCTGTTGCAGAGCTAGGAATGAGTCTGGAGGACTGGATTTGGAGGAGAGGAGGAAGTGATAAGGGTCTTCAGTTCACTGACCAGTTTCCCTGGTCTGCTCATCTGGTGGGTTCCCAGGGAATGTCTGAAGTTGTTTTAGGCTGGGATAATAGGAGGAGGTGGGGGAAGTAAGGTTGTAGAAAAAGGTCATTGTGAACCAGACCAAAGAGAAAAATGAGACAATATCAGGAGTTATGCTACAAAGCTAGGGATGAGCCTGGGGGACTGGATCTGGAGGAGCAAAGGAGAGGTAAAGATCTACATGCCTGCTTCCTATCAGGAGTGGCCTTTTGTTTAGCAGGGTATACCAGTTAGGGTTGGGGGCTGGGAAAAAGTCACAAGCAGAAGGTATTTGTAGGGGATGTCAGGGGGAGGGTCTGTGGCATCTACTAGAGATGGGTTGGGAAGCAGCTGCCATAGGTGCTTTGTTGCAGAGCTAGGGATGACACTGGGAAAATGCATTTTCAATAAAAGGAAAAAATGTTTTTATTTATGTGTGGGTATGTGCACATGTACGTGTAGTTGTGTGACACCATGAGTGTTTGTGGTGGGTCTATCTGTATGGGGAAGTATCTTCCTGGGTCATTCTCTATCTTATTTTGGGGGTGGGGGCGGGTTCTTTCATGAAACCTGGAACTATCCAATTTGTTAAGCTGGCCAGCAGTAAACTATTGGGATTACCCATCTTTCCCCCCTAGCCCTGGGATTCTATCTATATGTATACACCTGGCTTTTACATGGATGCAGTTTAACTATTGTACCATCTCCTTTGCTCTATGACATCTTTAGTGACACTTATACATCTTTTAAAAACATTTTAAATCTAGTTAAAATATGTCATTCACCCTCCCAGTCCTCCCAGATTCACCCCCATTTCCTCCTAATTCCATGGCCTCCTATTTTTTAACTGTGGTTTTAACATGCCCATATAAATGAAAAAATATATAAATACAACCTTATGTTTATATTTCAGCCTTGCCTGCATATATGTGTCTCTGGAATTGACCACTTGCTCTGGTTTAACCAATCTGAGGGCCCATCCCTGAGAAAGGTTACTTCTTCATTCTCAAAAGTTAAGTGCTTATCAGTTTCATCTAGGAGTGGGACCTTGTGAGATTTTCTTCATCTGCATTGGATATTAACTGTTGTTAGAATTGTTCAGGTCTTGTTTAGGAACAAATGAAAAGTAGGAAAAGGGAAACATCTCAATAGGTACTACACTCTTGAAACTGTTGCTCATCAAAGTGACTAAACACTATGAAGTTAAGTGCTTTTATGACCTGCTAATAACCAAGTACAGATATTATCTGATGAATCATGGCTTGTAATACACCAGCATATAATAAGCAGTTGATATAATTAAATGGTGTTTAATAATAGTTCATTAGCATAATTAAAAAGCCTACTGTTAATTTTATTCTAATCCTTTTAGGAAAAAAATTAAAATTAAAATGGCATCTGAAAAAAAAACATTAAAATGGATAGACACCTGACCTCTTCACCAGCCAGATCCTGTACAAGGTCAAGTCCAGTGAGTCTGCCTGATCCTCCTGTTCACACTAGTTCTAACCCACCAGATTTAGCTTTAGTCCCTCATACAGTGTCCCAGTTTAGTCTGGCAATTGCAGCCTGTGCATCTGCAAAAAACCTCTTGGTTTCCAACCTTTGTACCCAGGTGGATGTATACTCACAGTCCAGGCTGGGACCAGGATGCACAACCTTCACACCAGCCCATTCACCTCATCCACCTGACTTCATTCCACCTAGGCCATTACTAACCTTAAGGGCACATCCAACCTTCCTACACATCTTTTTTGCCTCAACTTGCTTTGTCAATAACAGACTTAGAAGTAACAAAAAAGTCCACAGATCTCATTGTAAAGATAACAGAAATATGAAAGATCCAGTCATTATCTCCTGTCCAAAATCCACCAGTCTGGTAGAAATGTTTGTCAATGGGAATTACACCAGGACACAGAATTTAAACGAACAAACTTCATCAAAGAATTCAAAAATGATGAAGAAACAACTCAGTGAAATTCAGGAGAAAGACCTTAAGGAGAATGGATGTCTGGGTGATTTCCAAGAAAACACACAAGACTCATGGAAATGACAAAGACAATACAGAATGTGAACTAGGAAGTCAACCAGGAGATAAAAACATTGAAGAAGACTCAATCTAAAATGAACATGACATTGAAAACCCTAATAGCCCAACTAGGAAATGCACAACAACCCTTACATGATCCTCCATATCTTACTATCTCCCCATGAACCCAACTCTATGTCCTTTCCCTCAGCACAACAACAACAAAACAAGAAACACGTATAGAAACTCCCCACAGAAACATAAAAATCTGAAGCCAGTATACACAAGAGAAAGACAAATAAGACAAAAAAAAGAACAAACAAGCAAACAAACAAAAATAAAAAGCCCTAACCAACTGAACAACAACAAAAACAAACAAAAATGTCCAGACAAGGCAACATGAAACAAAAGGACTAAAAATATCATTAAGTTAATTTTGTGTTGGCCAGTTACTCCTGGGCATGGAGGATCCCTTGGAGTATGATCAATATACACAGTAAGATGCCATTGGAGGCCTGCTGGATCTTTGATCCCTATCTCTGGGCCTCTGCTAGAAATGAGTCTGGGACCAGTTTGGATTGAATTCCCCCCCTCCCCTTCCCTGGGAATTCCCTGGATTTGCCCCAATCTTTCTCTCCTCTGTGCCCTGGTCCCAGCGAGAGCACTCTTGGTGCTCCAATACACCCTCCATCCCCACGAAGAGCCAGCCCTCCCCCTACCCTGTACCATACCCTGTCCACTGTCCCACCCCTCTGGTTGAACACTGGGACAGAGGGCGGATCCAACAATTCTGCCACTTTTAGGGAACTTCCTAGAGCTGTTCTGAGCACATTAGACCTGCCTATCCACACAGGACCATCCTGAATCCCCACCTGCCTGATCTCTGACCACTGGTCCTCTGCTAGAGTTCCGGGCCCCTCCCAGAGATCCCCGATCCCTGTGGGTCCATCCTGAGTCCCTGTCTGCTGAATCTTTAACCCCCTTCGCCTGGCCTCTGCTGGAACCTGATCTTTGACCCCCATTGCTGGGCCCCTGACTGAGGAGAGACCTCCTAGAGAGTTTGGGCCACCCAGAGCCACAGACATCGAATTTCTGACCCATCTAAGCCCACTGGGGGAATACCATAGAGAGAGACCCTACCTGCACCTACTGGAAAAAGGGATAGAAAGACAGCAATACAAGAAAACACCTAACAATAGAAAGACAAGCATGACATTACCAGAATCTAGGGACTCTACACCAACTAGACCTGAACACCCCAAAGCAAATGAAGCAGAAGAGAATGACTTAAAAAATATCTTCATAAAAATGATAGAGACACTAAAAGATGATGTGAGAACATCCCTTAAAGAAATAGAAGAAAAAACAAACAAAAAATTGGAAGAAATAAACACATATCTTAAAGAAAGTACGGAAAGTCAAGAAAAAAATAATTAAACAGGTGAAGGAAACAGTTAAAGACTTGAAAACTGAAATAGAGACAATAAAGAAAACACAAACTGAAGGAATGCTGGAAATAGAAACTGGGCAAATGATAAGGAACTATAGACACAAGCATAACCAACAGAATTCAAGAAATGGAAGAGAGAATCTCAGATGCTGATGATAAACTAGAGGAAATAGATTTATCGACCAAAGAAAATCTTAAATCCAACAAATTCTTAACACAAAACATCCAGGAAATGTGGGACATCGTGAAAAGGTCAAACCTAAGAATAATAGGCATAGAAGGCGAAGAAGCCCATCTCAAAAGTGCAGAACACATATTCAATAAAATCATTGAAGAAAACTTTACCAATCTGAAGAAAAATATGCCCATGAAAGCACAAAAAGCATACCGAACAAGTAGACTGGAGCAAAGAAACATAATAATCAAAACACCTAACATACAGAATAAAGAAAGAATATTAAGAGCAGCAAAGGAAAAAGACCAGGTAACATATAAAGGCAGACCTATCAAAATTATACCTGACTTCTCCATGAAAACTCTCAAGGCCAGAAGGTCCTGGACAGATGTTCTACAAGTACAAAGAGTCCACGGATGCCAACCCAGGCTACTATAACCAGCAAAACTCACAATCACTATAGATGACGAAAACAAGATATTTAATGACAAAGCCAAATTTTCACAATACATATCTACAAATCCAGCCCTACAGAAAATTCTGGAAGGAAAAATCTAACCCAAGGAAGTTAACTGCTCTCACAATGACATGGGCAACAGATAATCCCGTTTCACCAGAACCAAAGGGTAGAGCAGGGCAAATATATTCACAATACCACTGCCAACAACAAATCTAAAACAAACAAGCATTAACAACCAGTGGTCCTTACTTTCCCTCAACATTAAAGGTCTTAACTTGCCTATAAAAAGACACAGGCTAACAGAATGGATATGAAGGCAGAATCCATCCTTCTGCTGCATAAAAGAAACACATCTAAGCTCCAAAGACAGACATTACCTCAGGGTAAAGAGTTGGGAAAAGATCATCCAATCAAATCGACCCAAGAAACAAGCAGGTGTGGCTATCCTAATATTTAACAAGTTAGACTTCAAACTAAAATCAATCAAAAGAGATGAAGACAGTCATTTTGTATTCATCACAGGAGAAATCCATCAGCACAAAGTCTCAATTCTGAACATCTATGCCCCAAATACAAAGGCACCCACATTCATAAAAGAAATGCTACTAAAACTCAAAGCTCACATAAAACCTCACATACTTATAGTGGGAGACTTCAACTACCACTCTCGCCACTGGACAGGACCACCAATCAGAAACTCAACAAAGAAACAAAAGAACTAATAGAAGTTATGTCTCAATTTGGTTTAACAGACATCTATAGAACATTCCATCCAAACCCAAAAGAATATACCTTCTTTTCTGCTCCACATAGAACCTTCTCTATAACGACCACATACTAGGTGGCATAATAAACCTCACCAGATACAAAAAAAAAAAAAAAAAAAAAAGATGGAATAGTCCCCTGTATCTTATCTGACTACCATGCTTTAAAGTTGGAATTCAACAACAACACAAATTGCAGAAACCCTACAAACTCATGGAAACTGAACAATGCACAATTGCACCATATCTGGATCAAAGAAGAAATAAAGAAACCAAGAACTTGTTAAAATTCAACGAGAATGAGGACACAACATACCCAAACTTCTGGGATGCCTTGAAAGCAGTGTGATGAGGGAAGTTCATTACACTAAGTGCCCATATGAAGAAAACAGAGGATAGTCACATTAGTGAATTATCAGCACAAATGAAATCCTTAGAACAAAAAGAAGCAAACTCACCCTGGAGGAGTAGACGCCAGGAAATAATCAATTTGAGGGCGGAAATCAATAAAATAGAAACCAGGAAAACCAGTTTTTTTTTTTTTTTGAGAAAATCAACTGGATAGACTAACTTTTATTCAAACTAACCAAAAAGCAGAGAGAGAACATGCAAATTAACAAAATCAGAAATGAAAAGGGGGACATAACAACAGACACTGAGGAAATCCAGACAATTTTCAGGTCATACTTTGAAAACCTGTACTCCACAAAAATTTTAAAATTAAAAAGAAATGAACAAATTTCTGGATAACTATCACTTACCAAAATTAAATGAAGAACAGACTAACAACTTACATAGACCCATAACCCCTAATGAAATAGAAGTAGTCATCAAAAGCCTTCCAATCAAAAAAGCCCAGGGCCAGATGGCTTCAGTGCAGAATTCTACCAGAAATTTAAGGAAGAACTAATACCAATACTCCTCAAATTGTTCCACACAATAGAAGCAGAAGGTTCATTACCAAACTGTTTTTATGTGGTCACAATCACCTTGGTACCCAAGCCACACAAAAACACAGCTAAGAAAGAAAACTACAGACTAATATCCTGCATGAACATTGATGCAAAAATACTCAATAAAATACTGGCAAATCGAATCTAAGAAATCATCCACCATAACCAAGTAGACTTCATTTCAGGGATGCAGGGATGGTTCAATATATGAAAATCGATCAGTGTGATCCACCATATAAACAAACTGAAAGTGACCCAAAACACTCTACCAGGGTACTCCTACAGCTAATAAACACCTTCAGCAAACTATCTGTATACAAGATAAACTAAAAAATCAGGAGCCCTACTTTTTTCAGATGACAAATGGGCTGAGAAAGAAATCAGAGGAACATCACCTTTTACAATAGACACAAACAATATAAAGTATCTTGGGGTAACACCAAACAAGTGAAAGACTTACATAATAAGAATTTTGTGTCTTTAACAAAAGAACTTAAAGAAGATACCAGAAAATGGAAAGATCTCCCATGCTCTTGGATAGGTAGGATAAACATAGTAAAATGGCAATCTTGCCAAAAGCAATCTACAGATTCAATGAAATACCCATCAAAATCCCAGCACAATTATTCACAGAACTTGAAAGAACAATAGTCAACTTTATATAGATAAAGAAAAGACCCAGGATAGCCAACATAATCATAACTTTTGACAAAACAGCTAAAATTATACAATTGAGGAGGAAAGCATCTTCAACAAATGGTGCTGACACAACTGGATGATGGTATGTAGAAGACTACAGATAGACCCATGTCTATCGCCATACACAAAACTCAAGTACAAATGGATCAAAGGCCTCAACATAAATCCAGCCACACTAAACCTCTTAGAAGAGAAAGTAGGACGTACCCTTGAACAAATTGGTATAGGAGACTGCTTCCTGAACATAACTCTAGTAGCACAGACACTGAGATCGACAATTAATAAATGGGACCTCCTCAAACTGAGAAGCTTCTGTGAGGCAACGGACACAGTTGACAAGACCAAACAGCAGTCCACATACTGGGAAAAGACCTTCACCAATGCTACATCTGACAGAGGGCTGATCTCCAATATATATAAAGAACTCAAGAATCTACTCAACAAAACACCAAATAACCCTATTAAAATATGGGGTACAGAACTGAATAGAGAACTCTCAATATAGGAACTCAAAAAAGCTGAAAGACACTTAAAAATGTGCTCAACATCCTTAGCTACTAGGGAAAAGCAAATCAAAACCATCTTACTCCTGCCAGAATGGCTAAAATTAGAAACACCAATGACAACTTATGCTGGAGATGATGTGGAGATAAGTATGGGGGATCCTCAGGAAAATGGAAATTTGTTTACCACAGGACCGGACAATAATCCCCCACTTAGGCATATACCCAAATGATCCACATCCATGCAACAAAGACATGTGCTCAACTATGTTAATAGCAGCATTTTTTTGTAATAGCAAGAACCGGGAAGCAACCTAGATGACCCTCAACTGAAGAATGGATAAAGATGTGGCACACCTACACAATGGAATACTACTCTGTGGAAAAAAATAATGGAATTTTGAAATTTGCAACAAGGATGGAACTTGAAGAAACCATCATGAATGAGATAACCCAGTCACAAAAAGAGGAACATGGTATTTACTCACTCATATATGCATTTTAGACTTAAAACAATTGATCACCTGCCTATAATTCACACTGCCAGAGAAACTAAGATACAAGGAGGATTCTAAGAGATTCATACAAGCTCTCTCACAGAAGGGGAAAGGGACAGATCTCCAGAGCATATGGGGAGGGGGAGGCAGTGAGTGGAGAGGGAACTAGGAGAAAGATAAGGGGAGGAAAGGAAAACACATGGGACAAGGAAGATTGAGTCAGGGGAGGAATAGAAGACAGGAGAGAGAGAGAGAGAGAGAGAGAGAGAGAGAGAGAGAGAGAGAGAGAGAGAGAGACAGAGAGAGAGAGAGAGAGAGAGAGAGAGAGAATAAAGAGGGATCCATTTAGGTTTGAAGAGAAAACTGAACCTAGAGAAATGTCCAGAAACCTACAAAACTGACCCCAACTAACAATTTGAGCAATATTGGAAAGTCTACCATAAATGCCCTTTCCTGATAATGAGATCGACAGCTAACTTATCCACCGCCATGGAGCCTTCATCTAGTAACTGGTGGAAACAGAAACAAACACCCACAACTAAACACTGGAATCCAGAACTGGAATCTCTGTAGAGGGAGGACAAGACCAAGCTGCAGAAACACATAGAGACAGCTGACCTGAACAAGGAGGAGCTACCTGTCCCCCAGAGTGATACCTGGGAATCCATCATGGGATTGACTCAGACACTCTGAACATGGGTCTCAGCTAGAAGTCCTGGTTAGTCTAAGGAACCTCTTACAGTGGAACCAGGATGTATTCCAGGTGCACAAAATGACTTTGAGAGCACATCTACCATGGAGGGATACTCCCTTAACCTAGAGACAGAAGTCCTAGTCCCTACTCTAAATGACTTGACAGATTTAGATGACCCCTCCTTGCAGGACATTACCCTACATGTGGAGTGGGGGCGGTCAGAGGTGAGCGTGGGAGTGGGGCATGAGAGGGTGGGAGAGAGGGAGGGAGAAGGAACTGGGATCAATATGTAAAATATTATATATTATATATTATATACATATACATACATACATATATATATACATATACATATATATATATATATATATATATATATATATATATATATATATAGAGAGAGAGAGAGAGTGAGAGAGAGACTCCATTGTAGACAACTAAGTTTTCTTTTGCGAGCAGGTTGCACCTGCAGTTGGGGTGGGGATCTGTGTCTACTTCCCTCTCGCAGCACTGGGAACTTCTCTGCTTTGACTCTGTGGAGGCCCTGTGCAGGCTGCCATATTGTTTGTGAGTTCATATGTGTACCAGTTGTATTCAGGAAGACAATTCTCCCTTGGCATCATCATCGCCTCTTTGCATCTTCCTTTCTGCATAGCCTTGAACCCTGCCTGAGGAGAAGGTTTGTAAAAGACATCCCATTTAGGACTGAATGTTCTAAGATCTCTCTGTCTGCACTGTTTGTTTATGGGTCTCTGAATTAGTTCCCGTACTTTTCAAGAAGAACCTTCTGTGATGGTGACTGAGTGAGGCACTGTTGTGAGTACAGCAGAATGTCATTAGGAGTCACAGTATTGCTATGTTTTCTAAAGGTCTCTCCTCTCCCTCCCCCCCCCCCCCCCTCTCTCTCTCTCTGTGTGTGTGTGTGTGTGTGTGTGTGTGTGTGTGTGTGTGTGTGTAGGGGATAAAAGGGGAAGGGAGGAAGGGAGACACATGTAGAGGTTAGAGACAACCTCAGATGCCAGTCTTTGCCTTTAGATTGTTGAGAACAGTGAGGACAGTTTTCTTGCCATCATGGTGTATTTCAGGGTAGATGGTTCAACAACTTTTGGAGATTCTCCTGTTTACCTTCTGTATTGTTGTAGGAGCTGGAATTATAAATGTTGCTACCATGTCTTGCTTTGTATGTGTCTTGGGATTGGGGCAGGTGCTGGGATTATAAATGGTGCTACATTTCTTGCTTTATATGCATTCTGGGAATCCAAACTTAGGCCTCCCTTTTTTCATGGCAGTTATTTTATCACCAAGTCATCTCCTCAGAAGTATAAAACCCATTCTTGTTCAAAGAGAGAGTAAGTATTAAAAAAGAAAGCCAATACTTCTGTTCAGCAGCAACAGTAGTATAATAACATTTGATCACTGTTATCCTATAGTGGTTGGAAGTAGAAGTCAGCTTATATTTAGTAGGGAGAAATGGTAATAAATTAATAAAAAAGGAGAATGATAGGAATTCAGATTTAGGTTCAGATTCAGGCATAGAATATTCTAAGAAGACCTTTCTGATGATGGTTTTTAGTTTTATACCTAAATGATAGATAGATTTATTCAAAGATCTGAAGGAGTTGTATTTGACATAAAGTAAAAACGTGACTACTCACAAATGATTCAATCCTGTAATTAAGTATTTGAGTTAACTGAATGATTTTAAAATCACCATTATAATTACTCTATTGGTATTCTGTTAAGACAAGTGGAGCTCCTTTCAGTTTTTTTCCTTTTTAATTTATTTATTTTTCTTAATTTGCATATTGATCCCAGTTCCCTCTCCCTCCCTCTCTTCCACCCTCCCATGACCCCTCCCACCCCATCCCCCCTACCCACTCTACAAGTAGGGTGATGCCTTCCTGAAGGGGTCATTTAAATCTGTCAAGTCATTTTGAGTAGGGACTAGGAATTCTGTCCTGTCTCTAGGTTAAGGGAGTATCCCTCAATGGGGAATGTGCTCTCAAAGTCCTTTTGTGCACTAGGAAACATCCTAGTTTCACTGTCAGAGGTCCCATAGACTGCCCAGGCCTTGTAGCTGAGACCCATGTTCAGGGGGTCTGAGTGGGTCCCATGATGGATTCCTAGATATCAGTCTGGGAGCCCATTAGCTCCTTGTTCAGGTCAGCTGTCTCTCTGGGTTTCTCTAGCCTGGTCTTGTCCTCCCTCTCTGCATTTGGATTCCAGTTTGGCTCAGTGTTTAGCTGTGGGTGTCTGCTTCTGCTTCCATCAGCTACTAGATGAAGGCTCTATGATGGTGGATAAATTAGTAATCAATCTCATTATCAGGGAAGGGCATTATTGTAGCCTTTCCACTGCTGCTCAAATTGTTAGTTGGGGTCAGCCTTGTAGAGCTCTGGATATTTCTTCAGAAGCAGTTTTCTCTTGAAACCTATAATGGCTCCCTCTTATAGTATATCTCTCTCCTCTCTCTCTCCTTCTCGCCCCCCTCTCTCTCTTGTTCAATCCTCCCTTAGTAACTAAATCTTCCTAGTCCCACATGTTTTCCTCTTCTCTTCTCTTTCTCCTAGTTCCCTCTCCACTCACTGCCTCACCCCACTCCCAATATGCTCAGGCAATCTTGTTCCTTTCCCATTCTTTTAGTGATCTTGTATGAATCTCTTAGAATCCTCCTTCTATCCTAGTTTCCATGGTGGTGTGAATTATAGACTGGTGATCCTTTGCTCTATGTCTAAAATCCATATATGAGTGAGTACATACCATGTTCCTCTTTTTGTGACTGGGTTAACCTCATTTAGGATGGTTTCTTCAAGTTCCATCCATTTGCCTGTGAGTTTCAAGATTCTATTGTTTTTTCCACATAATAGTATTCATTGTGTAAATGTGCCACTTCTTTTTTTATGCATTCTTCAGTTGAGGGGCAGCTAGGTTCCTTCCAGGTTCTTGCTATTCCAAATAATGCTGCTATGAACACAGTTGAACAGATGTCTTTGTTGTATAGGTGTGGATCATATGGGTATATGCCTCAGAGTGATATTGCCTGGTCTTGTGGTAAACTGATTCTCAGTTTCCTGAGGAACCGCCATACTGATCTCCAAAATGGCTGTACAAGTTTGCACTCCCACCAGCAGTAGAGGAGTGTTCTCCCTCCATATCCTCTCCAGAATAAGTTCTCATTGGTGTTCCCAGTTTTAGCCATTCTTACAGAAGAAACATGGTATCTCAGAGTTGTTTTGATTTGCATTTCCTTGATAGCTAAGGATGTTGAGCAATTTCTTAAGTGCCTTTCAGCCTTTTTGAGTTCCTATATTGAGAATTCTCTCTTCAGTTCTGTACCTCACTTTTTAATAGGGTTATTTGGTGTTTTGGTGACTAGTTTCTTGATATCTTTGTATATTTTGCAGATCTGCCCTCTGTCAAATGTAGGATTGGTGAAGATCTTTTTCCAGTTGGTGGGGTGCCGTTTGGTCATGTCAACTGTGTCCTTTGCCTTACAGAAGCTTCTCAGTTTGAGGAGGTCCCATTTATTAATTGTCGATCACACTGTTTGTGCTACTGGAATTATGCTCAGGAAGTGGTCTCCTGTACCAATTTGTTCAAGGGTTCAAGGGTACCTCCCACTTTCTCTTCTAAGAGGTTCAGTGTGTTAGAATTTATGTTGAGGTCTTTGATCCATTTGAATTTCTGGTAGAATTCTTCACTGAAGCCATCTGGTCCTCGGCTTTTCTTGGTTGGAAGGTTTTTGGTGACAGCCTCTATTTAATTAGGTGATATAGGTCTATTTAAGGTACTTATCTGTTCTTCATTTAATTTTGGTAAGTGATAGTTATACAGAAATTTGTCCATTTCCTTTGAATTTTCAAAATTTGTGTAGTATACGTTTTCAAAGTACGACCTGAAAATGGTCTGGATTTCCTTAGTGTCCATTGTTTTGTCCCCTTTTTTGTTTCTGATTTTGTTAATTTGCATGTTCTCTCTCTGCTTTTTGGTTAGTTTAGATAAAGGTTGTCTATTCTGTTGATTTTCTCAAAAAACCCAACTCTTTGTTGCATTTATGTTTTTGTATTATTGATTTCAGCTCCCAAATTGATTATTTCCTGGCGTCCACTCCTCTGGTGAGTGTTGCTTCTTTTATTTCTAAGGATTTCATTTGTGCTGTTAATTCTCTAATTTGACTATCCTCTTTTTTATTTTTTTTTTCCATATCGGCACTTAGTGCTATAAACTTTCCTCTTAGTACTGCTTTCAAGGTGTCCCATAAGTTCAGGTATAATATGTTCTCATTCTCATTGAATTCTAGGAAGTCCTCATTTCTTCTTTGACCCAGGTATGGTGCTATTGCACATTGTTCAGTTCCCATGAGTTTGTAGGGTTTTCTTTTCAGTTTCTGATTTTGTTTATTTATCCTTTTGGTTTTCTCTCTCCGTTCATGTCATTCTTTTAAATTAAAATATCTCATTTTTCTCTTCTTGCCTGCCTCTGGAAATTTTATCACCTTTGCTATGTAAGACAGGTTTCCATCTTCCTATGGATCTTCCTGGATAATGAATTCCCATAATGCTTTGTGTGTGTGTGTGTGTGTGTGTGTGTGTGTGTGTGTATTTGTTTGTTTGTATACACTTTTATATTCTGGATCAAATGTTTCATTAACACCATTGCTTATACTTACTATCATCTTCTGATGCTTTTCTTATCTATTTTATCCCATATTGTCTTTTTATAGAATAGTGAGTATTTGATGTAGAGTAGAAGATTTGTTTACTTGGTATTATATATATCCATAAATGAAAGAAATGGGATAAAAATATAGACAATTTGAAGTGGTCAGTTTGATGTATGCAAATTGAGTTTTCAGATTTTAGTGAGTCCTTCACTTGAAATACCTTTTTTATTTTTAATCAAACTATGTTTTAACCATATTTGTAACTAGTTAATGAGGATGGCGAATATACTTTAATTGATTTCCCATAGTGTGTACAATTCTTGGTTTCTTCAATTGTGGTCTGCAGACTAGCTCCACTGGCATCAATCTGACCTACTGAATTACACATTTTAGCAGGATTCCCAAGTGGTCTAGAATTGTCTTGACCAAAGGACTGGCTAAATGTTTTATTTTTGCATATAGTTCTCACAGAATAAATATTTGTTAAGTGAGTGAAAAGATTATGGGTCATATTTATTCACAGCACAGATTTTTTCTTTAAAATTAAATTAACCCAAGGGAGGAGCTTGCCTTCTGGTCCCCTGCTCAGAGCCTCCTCAGGACTGGGGTAACTCGGCCCAGTGGGCCATTCTATCCAGAATCTGCCAGAGCCCTAGTCCCACCTCCACCCACTGGAAGAGGAGAGCCATCAGATTATTGGACCTGCTTGCATCCACCAGAATAGAAACTAGGTCCCATTTCTACCAGGAGAGGGAGAGATCCCACCTGCACACACTGGAAGAAGGGTTGACAACAATATAGGAACACAGTCAAAAACAGAAAGATCAATATGACGACCCCAGAGTCTAGGGACTCCACACTAGCAAGACCTGAACATCCCAACACAGATGAAGCCGAAGAGAACTACCCCAAAACAACTTCATGGAAATGATAGAGACACTAAAAGAGGAAATGAGAAAGTCCTTTAAAGAAATGGAAGAAAAAATAAACCAAAAACTGCAAGAAACAATTCAAACAGTGCAAGATTTGAAAGCTGAAATAGAGACATTTTAAAAACAGTCTGAGGGAATGCTTGAAGAAGAAAAGCTGGATAAATGATCAGGAACTACAGTTGCAAGCGTAACCACCAGAATATAAGAGATGAAAGAGAGAATCTCAGGCATTGAAGACACACTAGGAGAAATAGATTAATCAATCAAAGAAAATCTTAAGTCCAACAAATCCCTAACACAAAATATCTAGAAAATATGGGACACTGTGAAAAGGCCAAATCTGAGAATAATAAGTATAGAAGAAGGTGAAGAAACCCAACTGAAAAGTACAGAAAATATATTCAATAAAATCATAAAAGAAAATTTTCCCTACCTAAAGAAAGACTTGCCAATGAAAATACAATAAGCTTACAGAAGACTGAATAGAGTGGACCAAAAAAAAAGTTCCATCACCATATAATAATCAAAATATATAACATACAGAATAAAGAAAGAATATTAAGAGCAGCAAAGGAAAAATGCCAAGTAATATATAAAAGAAAACCTAACAGAATTACACCTGACTCCTGCATGGAAACACTGAAAATGAGAAAGTCCTGGATATTCTACCAACACTAAGTGACCATGGATGCCAGCCCAGACATCTATATCCAGCAAAAGCTTTCAATCAATATAGATGAAGAAAACAAAATATTTCATAACAAAACCATATTTAAATAATGCTTATCAACTAATCCATATCCATAGAAGTTCTGGAAGGAAAACTCCAACCCAAGGAAGTCAACTACCCCCACAAAAACATAGGCAATAAATAATCCCACTTTACCAACAGCCAAAAGAAAAATGGGTGGAAATCCACACATAATATCACCACCAACAACAAATTCAAAACAAATTAGAATTAACAATCAATGATCATTAATATCCCTCAATATTAATGTTCTTAACTAGCCTATAAAGAGACACAGGCTAACAAAATGGATACAAATACAGACCATTCTTCTGCTACATACAAGAAACACATCTCAGCTTCAAAGACAGACATTACCTCAGTTTTAAGGAAGGGGAAAGATTATCCAATCAAATGGACCCAAGAAACAAGCAGGTATAGAAATCTTAATATCTAACAAATTGGGCTTTAAACTAAAATCAATCAAAAGAGATGAAGAAGGTCATTTTGTATTCATCACAGGAGAAATCCAGCAAGATGAAATCTCAATTCTGAGCATCTATGCCCCAAATACAAAGGTACCCACATTTGTGAAAGAAACACTACTAAAACTCAAATTGCACATAAAACCTCACACACTTACAGAGAGAGGGAGATTTCAACACCCCATACTCACCACTCGACAGGACCACCAGACCAAAACTTAACAAAGAAACAAAGGAACTAACAGAAGTTATGGCCCAATTGGGTTTAACAGACATGTATAGAACATTCCATCTAAACACAAAATAATATACTTTCTTCTGAGGACCACATGGAAACTTCTCTATAACCAACCACATACTCACCAATATAGCAAACCTCAATAGGTACAAAAAAATCGAAATAATCCCTTGTATCTTATCAGACATGCTTTAAAGTTAGAATTCAACAACAAAACAAATTGCAGAAACCCTACAGACTCATGGAAATTGAGCAATGAACAATTGTACTATTCCTGGGTCAAGGAATAAATAAAGAAATTACAGGCTTCCTAGAATTCAATGAGAATGAGGACACAACATACCCTAACTTATGGGATACTTTGAAAGCCATACTAAGAGGAAAGTTCATAGCACTAAGAGTCCACATGAAGAAACTGGGAAATAGACACATTAGAGAATTAACAGCACAACTGAAAGCTCTAGAACAAAAAGAAGTAAACTCATCTTGGAGGAGTACAAGTCAGGAAACTGTCAAATTGAGGACTGAAATCAATAAAGTAGAATCTTGGAAAATAATACAAAGAATCAATGTAACAAAGAGTTGGTTCTTTCAAAAAATCAACAAGACAGATAAACCTTTATCCAAACTAACCAAAAGGCATAGAGAGAACATACAAATTAACAAAATCAGAAATAAAAAGGGGGATATAACAAAAGACACTAAAGAAATCCAGAATATCTTCAGGATATACAATGAAAACATGTACTATACACAATTTGAAAATTTAATGGAAATGGGCAAATTTCTGGATAGGTATCACTTAACAAAATTAAATCAAAAACAGATAACCAATATAAAAAGACCTAAAACCCCTAATGAAATAGAAGCAGTCATCAAAAGTCTCCCAACCAAAAAAAAAAAAAAAAAAAAGCCCAGCCCAGGGCCAGATGGCTTCAGTGCAGAATACCACAAATTCAAATAAGAGCTAACACCAATACTCCTCAAAGTGTTCCACATAATAGAAGCAGAAGGGTCATTGCCAAACTCTTTTTATGAGGTTATAATTATCTTAGTACCCAAGCCACACAAAGACACACTAAAAAAGAAAACTACAGACCAATATCCCT
Source organism: Cricetiscus sungorus (assembly GCA_030556225.1). NCBI lineage: Eukaryota > Metazoa > Chordata > Mammalia > Rodentia > Cricetidae > Cricetiscus > Cricetiscus sungorus. Next base: position 3,677,794 of record JANBXA010000372.1, read on the forward strand.
CATGAACATTGACGTAAAAATAATCAATAAAATACTGGCAAATAGAATCTAAGAACACATCAGAAAAATCATCCACCATAACCAAGTAGGCTTCATCCCAGGGATGTAGGGATGGTTCAACATATGAAAAATCCATCAATGTGATCCATCATATAACCAAACTGAAAAAGCAAAACTACATGATCTTCTCACTTGATGCTGAAAAAGCCTTTAACAAAATCCAACAGCCTTTCATGATAAAGATCTTGGAGAGATCCGGGATAACAGGAACATACCTAAACATAATAAAAGCAATGTACAGTAAAACAATAATGAATATCAAACTGAATGGAGAGAATCTTAAGGCGATTCCTCTAAAATCAGGAACAAGACAAGGATGCCCTCTCTCTCCATATCTCAATATTGTACTTGAAGTTCTAGTTAAAGCAATAAGACAACACAAGGATATCAAGGGTATACTATTTGGAAAGGAAGAAGTCAAACTGTCACTATTTGCAGATGATATGATAGTCTACACAAGCGACCCAAAAAACTCTACCAGGGAACTCCTACAGCTGACAAACACCTTCAGCAAACTATCCGTATACAAGATAAACTCAAAAAAGTCAGGAGCCCTACTATATACAGACGATAAAGGGGCTGGAAAAGAAATCAGGGAAACATCACCTTTTACATTAACCACATACAACATAAAATATCTTGGGGTAATGATAACCAAACAAGTGAAAGACTTACATAATAAGAACTTTGTGTCTTTAACAAAAGAACTTAAAGAAGATATCAGAAAATGGAAAGATCTCCCATGCTCTTGGATAGGTAGGATAAACATAGTAAAAATGGCAATCTTGCCAAAAAGCAATCTACAGATTCAATGAAATACCCATCAAAATCCCAGCACAATTATTCACAGAACTGGAAAGAACAATAGTCAACTTTATATAGATAAAATAATCCAGTACAATAAAGAAACTTCCAGAAACATCACCATCCCTGGCTTCAAGTTCTATTATAGAGCTATAGTCCTGAAAACAGCCTGGTATTGGCACAAAAATAGATGGGAAAACTAATGGAGTCAAATAGAAAACCCTGATATTAACACACACACACACCTATGAACACACAATTTTTAACAAAGAAGCTAAAATTATACAATGGAAAAAGAAAGCATCTTCAACAAATGGTGCTTGCATAATTGGTTGGTGACTTGTAGAAGACTGCAGATAGACCCATGTCTGTTGCCATGCACAAAACTTAAGTCCAATGGATCAAAGAACTCAACATAAATCTAGCCACACTAAATCTCTGAGAAGAGAAAGTGGGATGTATCCTTGAATGAATCCATACAGGAGACTGATTCTTGAACATAACACCATTAGCACAGACACTGAGATCAACAATTAATAAATGGGATCTCCTGAAATTGAAAAGCTTCTGCAAGGCAAAGGGCACAGTCAGCAAGACAAAACAGCAGCTCACAGAATGGGAAAAGATCTTCATCAACCCCACGTCTGATAAAAGGGCTGATCTCCAAAATGTTCCAAGAACTCAAGATTCTAGTCATCAAAACACCAAGTAATCCAATTAAAAAGTGGGGTACAGAACTAAATAGAGAATTCTCAATTAGAGGAATTAAAATGGCTGAAAGACACTTAAGAAAGTGCTCAACATCCTTAGCCATCAGGGAAATGCAAAATCAAACAACTCTGAGGTACCATGTTTCTCTTGTCAAAATGGCTAAAATCAAAAACACCAAAAGACAGTTTATGCTGGAGAGGATGTAGAGAAAGGGGTACACTTCTCCTCTGTTGGTGGGAGTGCAAACTCATACAGCTACTTTGGAATCAGTATGGTTGTTCCTCAAGTTAGTCTACTTCAAGATCCAGTAATTCTACTCTTAGGCATATACCCAAAAGATTCACATTCATACAACATGGACATCTGTTCAACTATGTTCATAGCAGCATTATATGTAATAGCAAGAACCTGGAAGCAACCTAGATGCCCCTCAACTGAAGAATGGATGGAGAAAATGTGGTACATTTACACAATAACGTACTACTAAGAGGAAAAAAAAACCAATGTAATCTTGAAATTTGCAGGCAAATGGATGGATGGAATTAGAAAAAAACATCCTGAGTCAGACAACCCAGTCACAAAAAGGCATACATGGTATGTACTCACTTGTATATGGTTTTTAGACATAGAGCAAAATATTATGAGCCTACTATCCATACCATCAGAAGAGCTAGGAAGCAAGGTGGATTCTAAGTGAGACATACATGATCCCCTAGAAAGGGCAAAGGGACAAGATCTCCCAAGCACATTGGGAGCATGAGGAAAGGGGAGATGGAATTAAGAGGAAGAGAAGGAGAGAAGAGGAGGGAAGAGGTGGGCATGAGGGAGCAGGAAGATTGAGTCAGTGAAAGAATAAAGGAGGGCAAGAAAAGAGATACCATAATAGAGAGAGTCATTATAGGTTTTAAGAGAAATCAGACACTAGGGAAATGTCCAAAGATGTACAAGGATGACCCCATCCAACAATCTAACCAATAGTGGAGAGGCTACCTTAAATGTCTTTCCTCTATAATGAAATTGATGACCATCTTATATGCCATCCTAGAATCTTCATCCAGTAGCTGATGGAAGTAGAAACAGACACCCACAGCTAAACACTGAGCAGAATTCCTGGAACCCAGTTGCACAGAGCTATAATGAAATTGATGACCATCTTATATGCCATCCTAGAATCTTCATCCAGTAGCTGATGGAAGTAGAAACAGACACCCATAGCTAAACACTGAGCAGAATTCCTGGAACCCAGTTGCACAGAGGGAGGAATGATGAGCAAAGGTGTCAAGACTAGGCTGGAGAAACCCACAAAAACTATTGGCCTTAACAAGGGGGAGCTTATGAACTCCAGTCTGGTAGCTGGGAAACCAGCATAGCAATGACCCAGACTCCCTGAATGTAGGAGACTAGGCCGTCTGTGGGGCCTCTGTTAATGGGTAAGTATTTATTTGTATACAATGGACTTTGGGAACCCATTTCACATAGAAGGATACTCCCTTAGCCTAGATACATGGGGGAGGGCCTAGGCCCTACTCCAAGTGATATGACAGACTTGAACATTCCTCATGGATGGCCTCACTCTCCCTGGGGTGCAGAAAGGGGATGGGATGGGGGTTCATGTGAGGAATAGGGGTGGCCAGGAGGGTGTGTCAACTGGGATTGACATGTTAAGCAAGCTTGTTTCAAATTTAGATAAAAAAGTATTAAAAAAAACTAAAAAAATAAATTAAATAAAAACTTGAATACATACTAATAGTCTATTTGTTAGGCAAAACAGTACAATTCCTGTTAACTGTTAATTACTCCAGTAACTGTCAAGATACACATAGTATAGTAATTTTTTAATAGGGTAGAAATTATTGAAGTGGAACTGACTTTGCCATCAGGACATCTGGATTTAAAATTCATCAGTACTTTCTTAGTGTGTTTTTAAAGTCAGAAGTATAAGACACTTCTTTGAGTTTTAGTTCCCTATCAAAATATAGTCAGTGTAGCAGTTGTGACAATAAAATGAAGCCACACTTCTTTTAATGCTTCTATTAAATAAGAACCTTTTAACTCATAAATGACAGAAATACAATTTAAACTAGATGGGAATTTATTGATTGATTGATTGATTGATTGATTGATTATGATCAAACCACAGAATGTGTTGGATAACATCTAGACCTCATGGATACTTACAATTTGCCACTCATTACATTTCTTTTTGTTTATTTTCTATTATCTGACTGTGTATATATCTATTTACCTATCTTTTGAGACATGACTTACTATGTAGCCCTGGCTGGCTTAGATTTACCATGTATTCCCTGGCTTAGACTTACCATGTATTCCAGGCTGCCCTTGAACTTTCAAAGGTACTTTTTCTGCCTTCTGAGTCCTGGGATTGCTGGTATGTGCCACCATGCATGCCTGGCCTGTGACTTAAAGTTATTGTCTTTCAGGCAGTTTTCTTAGTAGACATATGGTCTTCTTTAAAATTTCCTCTACTTCTGAGGCATGGGAGTCATGTGTATTTCATGAACACCTATCCTTTTTCCAACAGTCCTTAGCCAAAGAAGTGACTTTGACTCAGAAGTAAAGGAGTGATCATTGTGATAAAGAGGTAACAATAGACTCCTAGAGTGAAGCCAAAACATTGACTGTAAGCTTCCAGCCCATAGCTATCATAGTTATTTTTTCTCCTACTTTATGTTTCATTTATCTGTCATGGTGCTGCTTTGTGCTCTCTATCACTTATGCACATTGAATCATTTTTTGTAGAGATATACTGGTAACTGCAGACAGTCTTCTAATTCTCCAAGTCATTTTTTCTCATGCAAATTACTTCCTTGTGGTACTATGTGGCAGGCAAAACTTGATACTCTTAAAGGGAAATCTACTTGAGTCTTGTATCTAGGAACCTGAACCTTCAACTATCAGTTCAGAGAAGTTTCTTTTCCTGCCCTGTCTAAAGCCTGCCTTAGCATGATTGACAGAAATCCTTGGTAAGAATCTTAAAAGGATTGAGATATAAGTCAGCCAGCCCCAAAGTTATGAGCATGGGAGAGCTGTCCCTATTACTCATCTGTCATGGATGGAGGAGAGATACTCCTTACCCCACCCTGACTGAGTCAGATGGAAGGGCTGACTCTAAGGCTATAAGGGCAAGAGAGTTGGACCTGTCCCTCATTAGCTGCAGCACTCAAGAGAGCAGCCCCATACACCTGGGCAACACAGCAGAGGTGTCCCTGAAGATAAATACAGGTGTAGGAGATCTGACCCTGAGGACATGAATACAAGAGAACTGGCCCTGTCTCTTGCTCATCACTGTAAGAGTGAACTTGCTAGAGCAATGCAGGAAAGCTCACATTGGTGGTAAGGACTCAGGAGACCAACCTTGCAACTACCTAGGTACAGAGCCTACCCCATCTGTGATCTGCCAGAGCATATGAAGGGACCAGTCTCCAGACCCAAAGCTAAAGGATTTCTACAATACAGAGCCACAGAAGGATAACCAAGTTGTAGTGAGGACCCAGCATCAGTACGGTAGCAGAAACCAGAGGCCCTAAATCAGACCAATGGCTCTTTGCAATGAACACTTGCAAGTAAAGATATATTGATAAAAGTGTTTACTGTGTGACTGACTGTGTCACACTACAGCTTCCATGACAAGATTGATTTTTCCTTTTCTTTTTTTTCTTTTAAATTTTATTGTATTTCATTTTGAGGGGAGGTTACAAGGGTGGATATGAAGGGATGGGGAAAAGAATGAGATGGAGATGCATGATATGAAAAACACAAATAATGGAGAGAGAGAGAGAGAGAGAGAGAGAGAGAGAGAGAGAGAGAGAGAGAGAGAGAGAGAGAGAGAGAGAGAGGAGAGAGAAGAGAGTCTTGCTATCATCTAGAGGTATGGTCTTGTCTTTATTGCTCAATATTATTGAAATATTGAGTATTCTGTTTTAAAAGCTTCTATCTAGACATAAATAATGTCTTATGGTCAACACTAATATATATAGGGTATCTTTTTCTTGTTCTGGAAAGACACAGTGTGGTATAGATAGCATGTTATTTAATGTCACACATTGAATCTTCCATGTCAATGCACCTGCTAGTTTTTACATATTTCTTCATGATGGCGCTTTCAAAATATAATATCATTCTAGGAAAAAGGAGCTGCTGAGGCTCCCCCCCCAGCAGTAATTTTGCTGGAAAAAAAAGATCCAAGTTAATTTTTTTTACTAAGCATATCAGTTAAGTTTGTAATAATGTTTGATTATAAACTATGTAACACATGCACATGTGTTATGTGTTCTTTAAAGTGTTCTGCACAGATGTAGTAGAGTTATGTGTGGTGATTATTTTTGTAGTTTATTAAGCAAGGTTTTACCTCTGATAGCATCATAAATTCAAGTCCAGCTTGTTCAATTTTTTCATTTAATTTTTGTATATGCTGATTCATTTATTCATTAAAGTGTTTATTATTACAGTTCTATTAAAATTTAGCACTAAGATAGATGTGGGAAAACATGGAACAAGACAACTCAGTCCATATTGTTGTAGACCATACTGGTGAAACCTTTTAAAAAAGGTTCCAAATCAATATCTTCTCCATTCAGAGTCAGAGAAAAAAAACAGCAAAAAATTTCCATGCTGTTATGAAGAGAGCTGCATTGTTGTTACCTCTGATGTCCTGACCTGACTCTGGGAATTGTATTGAGTTTACCATAATGATTCATTCATTCATTTAGCTGAATGGCATTCTTTGCTTCCTGTCTCCAGCAGATCTATGTCTACCAGACCACAGGAATTACAGTTTCATGGTGAGAGAACTGATACCATGATACAGTTTAAAAATATTTGTGTACTCCTTATGTAATCAGGCATTTTAATAAAGGAAATAACTTTTATTTATTGCTGATCAAATCACTAAACCTTCCCTAGTAAATGTTCTACCTTCCATTTTATGAAAATATTTGCTGCTTATTTTTACATGTTCTTGTAGTAGTGTTGACTATTATTACACTGTTGTAAATACATGAATTAACATGACTATATTACTAATTTATTACTCAGAGAGAAGGCAAAAGGACATAGAAATAGGATATTGTAAAGTAGTTTATAAAGATAAGATAAAGTATAATAATTGACACATTTTTAAGGACACTTTTCTTTTCAATTTCACCCTAAATTCTTTTGTTCCTCTTTTTTAATCTTCAAGAGTATAATTGTTCATACTACACTGTCTTTTCTATTGTTTCTTAAATTTTATGCTACAGGGCTGGCAAAATTACTCAATAGGTAAAAGTACTAGCTGTATAAGTCTGACAATGGTGGGAGGAGAGAATGATTGATTTTGAAATGACTGTGGCATGCACACACACAACCCCCCCCACCACATATATACATGCAGGCACAGATACACCATTTACTTCCCACTCTTTTGAACTGTGCCTGTAAAAAATTCTCCACTAGTTTTCTTATGGGTAAATACAAGTGAAGTTCTTATAATTCAGCATTCTTGGGCAGTGGAAATGCCATCCTTTTTGCTCAGTCATAAAACTTACTAATATCCTTGCCTCCTTTCTTTCTCTTACAGCCAACATTTTGTCCCCCAACAAATACTGTTGGCTGTACCTAGGGGAACACATCCAGAATTTCTCAGGTGATGTGGGCCTCCATCCTTTATTATGGATCTATATCTTCCCACTTTGTCAGAAATTGATTCATGAAGATAGCCTCACGGTTTACCACTTTATTCTTTTTAGAACTGAACTCAAATTTCATACCAGCGAGGTCCTCTCTGGCTTCCATATAACAATAGAATCCAGATACCCTTATTCTCTTTATTGTGTTTCTTATGGCTCTTGTCATTATCTCATATACTATGTGCATTATTAATTTACCTGTTTATTCTTTGACTGTTCTATTTTTCTTCTTCCAGACTATTATTTTTCAATGTCTTGTGTTTTTGCTATGCCCACAGTTACTAGGACAGTGAATATCAAATATCTGTCATATAAAAGCTTTTAAATAGCAATTTGCTGAAAAGGAATAAATCATATATACATATATATATATATGTATATATATATATATATAATTTTTTTGTTTTTACATCCCAATCAAAGTTTCCTGTCCCTCCCCTCTTCCCAATTCCTCCCCCCACCCTACCTCCCACCCCTACCCTACCCCCCCATCCACTCCTCCTCCACTGTTCTCTGGTGGGCCTCATGTGGATTTCAGCTAGCCAAGATATGTTGCAGTGAGAGTAGGCACCTCTTCTAGTAAGGCTGGATGGACAAGGCAACCCTGTAGAAGGATAGGGTCCCAAAAGCAGGCAACAGAGTCAAAGACAGCCCCTGCACCCACTGAAGAGTCACACAGGAAGACCAAATCACACAGCTGTCACATATATGCAGAAGGCCTAGTTCAGTCTCATGCATGCTTGCTGGTTGTTGGTTCAGTCTCTGTGAGCTCCCCTGAGTTCAGGTTAGTCGGTTCTGTTGAGTTTTGTTGTGGTATCCTTAACTCTTCTGGTTCCTACAATCCTTCCTCTCCTCTTATAGAATTCTGTATAGTCAGTAATAGTCTAGATATGTTTGCTTTCCATAGACCTGGATTACTAAGGAAGAATATAATACTCATCTGTCTTAATTTTAAAATAAAAACTAACGATGAAAACATTAAAGTGTCTTACAAAAATTCTTGTTTTGTGTGATTTTAACTCTCTTGCCTTTGAACAGCACATTTCAGTTTTAGATCTTCCTTTTTATTAAAATGAAAATTGTTTTGAAATGATACAGTATAGATTAAATTTATAGAAAACAAAGTTTGATGGATCAATACAATGTTGGTTTATGAGAAGCAACCATTTGTTAACCCCCTTCTCTTTTTACCATTTCTTAGAGCAAGCAGCACTGTCTTTGTGATTGCCCACACTTTGGCCTGTATTTTTTCAGAAACTTGTGGAATTAATTTTATTATCTTTTACTATCCATGAAATGGCAATAACAACAAGAAAAGCACTTTCTAGTTTTCAAGTAAGTGAGTGTCCTGATGTTAAAAACTACATGTCATGTTCACATGTAGAAGAGCTCACGAGGCTAGAGAAGCAGTACCGTCTGACAGACACTAAAAGACAAAACCTTTTCAAAACTCACTTTTATTTACATTATGTTTTATCTTGAACTGCATGGTTTTAATAACCCCAAATAAGTGAAAATTATTCAGGAAAATAAAAGTCATCCATGTTTTTATGTCACATGTGTGTGCTATTTCTAATGCTCTGTGTGTGTGTGTGTGTGTATGTGTGTGTGTAAGTAGTTGATTCAATTCTTAAAACAGTATAAACTTGTTTTTTGACTGATTTTACAAACTTGAGGGTTCAAGAGTTCAAAATATTTAATGCAAGTTGACATGAACATTATATTACACATGAGTACAAAGCTACTCTTCCTTCATTCCTTCCTTTGTTCCTTCCTTCTTTTCTTCCTCTTCCCTCTTCTCTTCTCTCTCTCTCTCTCTCTCTCTCTCTCTCTCTCTCTCTCTCTCTCTCTCTCTCTGTCTCTCTCTCTCTCTCTCTCTCTCTCTCTCCATCTCTCCATCTCTCCCTTCCTTCCTATCTTTCCACTCCACTGTCTATTTCTTTGTTTTCTCAAATACTGTAAATCAAAGTCAGAGCTTCCCACATGCTGGGCAAGTATCTTACTACTGGACTGTCCCCTACTCTCACCAGCAAAGTCTTTTACTACAGCCTAAAAGTTCAGTTTAGGATGTAGCATCATTTGTACACATAAGAAACCTTTTATACAAATTTTAATAATTAGTTTTATCTTCAGAAAATTAACAGTTGGATAAATACTTTATATCTTTGACACTGAAGGAGAATTTGTTGGAAATTTATGGTTTTCCACATGTCTAGAAGAAATAGAAGAAGTGGGGAAGAAGTTTTATATGTGTGGCTAAACAAAGACAAATAACCTGGCTCAGGTCATTAGCACTGCAGGATTTCTCACCCTGACATAGGAATTATCACTCCAATTATTTTCTGTCAAAAAACAGGATCACATGTCCCCCTTCCCCCTGCTATCTTTTCTGAATGAAATTTGAAGAAGCCTTGTTATAAATAGAGCGCCATTGCATTCTTGATTGTCATAGAAATGTTACATTTTTGGTTTGAGCACATTCATTAAAAACAAGCAACACTTTCTGATTTTGTATTATTGTTGAGTGTGGATGGGGAACTAGTAATCTTTATGATAATTAGACTTGGAACAAACATTTATTTGGTACCTAAACTAACTAGAGATCAGTAACAGCATGAATGTAAAATGTTTGTTCTTTGAGGTAGATAGCCTGGGTTTGAATTCTTATTCTGCTTCTTAAATTTGCATGAAGCTCAGAAAGTTGTTCCACTTGGGTGTATTTCAGTTTTCAAATATATAAATTAATGTAAAACACATGTATTATGGTTGATATGAAGGGCATATTAAATAATTATATGAAATATTCAGTATGTTACCCAATATATACTGAAGACTAAAACCATGGTGGGTCATTTATTGTTAAATAATACATAGCATATTTGTTGATTTAGGAGGTATATAATGTTTGTCATTTGCTAAATAATTACTGATATTTAAGCCAATTTTTTTTCTTTTTAAGACAGGATCTCTCTACTTATCTCTGACTGTCATGGTAATACTATGTAGATCAGGCTGGATTCAAACTCACAGATATCCACCTGCCTCTGCTTCCAGAACACTGGGATTAAAGGAGTGAGCTATTATGCCTAGCACAAGTAATTTTCTTTTAAGAAAGATACATACTATATTTTGAGTAAGAGAATATATGACAATCAAGTTCTTTAAGTGATACACAGGTCACTTAAGATAAATCTCTCAGTTTGAAAATACAAAACATTTACTCTCACCCCAACTAGATAAGAATCTTTGGATAAGAAATCTACAAATCAAAAATTACAAAAACATCCATAGAAATTCTGATGTAAGCTGACTGTGGATAAGCTGTAGTGATTCCTTTATTTAAAGTAGATGTTTTCCTGAAATTTGTTAACTGGCTTAAATAATTTATATGAAATCATTTTTATCAAACCTATTTAAATACCAAGACAGTAAATGGACACATTCTTACTTAATTTGAGAGCATATGAAGTAATTGCATCTGTGTTTTGTAGATGGCATTTCAAGGTCAAGTAATAATATGGTTTGTATTAATTCTATTTTAATCTCATTTTAAAATTTAAGTTATTTATTTTTTGACAATTTCTTACATCCATATATTATTTACATCATTTCCATGCCTGTTTCTCCCACTTCCACCCCTTTCCTATTCCTCCATTCACTCTTAAATTTATGGCTTTATATTTTAAAATTACACACACACACACACACACACACACACACACACACACACTCACACACACCACCTACTGAGTATATTTAGTATACATGGGATACTAAATATAAGCAAACCACATGGGATTGGATAACCTCTCAGGAAGCTTGTACCTGAACAAAACTCATTCACCCTCTCTCAGTAGCATTTAGTGTAATTCAGCATCTAATGAGGGAATCTTGTAAAACTTCTCCTGCCCATGTTGGCATGAGGAATCCAGTGTCCACAGTGTGTGGTATATTCAGGAATAGGCTCTTACTTTCAAGTTCTGGGAGGCAGCCAAGGACAATGGCAGTGACCTATATTATTTTGGGAGCCTCTTGAATCTCCCATGATGAACAACTTCAAAGCTTTCTCATGGCATTCTGGCTTTTAATAGTCTATGACTCTTGAGGTGAACATTAACACCATATGTGGTATAATTCCATTTAAACTATATATACACAACACACCCATATTACAGCATGTAGATGAATATCCCTCTGGCTTTTCCCAACTTCCTATGTGTTAATCTTTCTTTCTTTTCCTGTGTATTACCTTCCTCCCCACTTCAGTCATATTTGATAAAACGTCCTCCTGATTATAGTTTAATATTCAATTAAAATAGTATTTGTAACAACTTCAACTCTTTAGTTATTTTGCTCTATTGTTCAGTCTTGCTCCAGAGACAATTAGCTTTGAACTACATAAACAGAAACAACAGAAAACAAATAAGCAAAAACTAAGAAATAAACCTCAACTAACCTTGTTTCTGTGTTTTATATTGAGCAATAGCTGGCTCTTTCATTCATGTGCTATGAATATAGTAATGCTACCTATGCTTTTGCATTTATATACAATATAATAGTATTATTTACTTTAACATATGCACAAATTTATGGATAACCCCTCTCTGTGCCTTAAACTTGAATTCGGATGTTATCTCCTTGGGGTGTCCTCGATACCACCTGCTTTCACTCTATTCTGAAACGGGTGCCCTTTTACTTCCTTCATATACCTTTCACAATCATACATGCTTTGGTATTTATCTTTCTTCCACACTGTGGTCTCCTTGGAGGATACTGGCTTAGCTTTTCCAGTGCCTCGCACACTACTGGGTTCATAGGAAGTATTTGGTAAATACTAAGTGAGTGCACCAGCCTCTGTCTTTATTTATGAGATGATTATGTTCCTGAGAAATATTAAAATGCTTAAGTCATTAATTTTCTCACCATAAATTAAAAAATCAAAATTTTGCTTGTTAAATTATTACTTAGTATATTTATATTGAAACAAGATAGTGTTTTCTAGTATAACATGTTTGGATCTCATTTATTTACATGTCTGGATCTCATTTACTCATTGTATTTAATTCTTAGGAGTGGATGATGCAGTAGAATTTCAGGAAACTAAATGCAGATGGATACCGGTTCCAAATATAGCATTGTAAGGAAAGCTGAAGATCCAAGGTATTCATGCCAAAGGTTTCCCTGGAATGGAAAAGAGGAGGAATTGGAAATGAGTAAGGCCTTTATTGTCAGTGTATAATTTCTGTGTGTGTTTTTCCTTTATAACTTGAACCTTGGTTTAAGATGAATAGAGAAAAGGAGAGACAATAATAGCTATTTCAAATAAATGTATAGAGTTTGAAAGTAGAGAGAATGCTTGCTTCATTCTCAACTAGAGGCTTTGAAATGATACCCCAGTCTTGACACAGCCTGGCTGAAATAGCATATATAGGTCTTAGTGATAATTGAGGTCTAATCCAAGACTTCATGTAGGTATTATGTCTTTTACATAAAAGCTTGTATTTCATATTTATAAATTAACACTATTTTTAAATGCAATGGAAGGAATAAACAAAAGGAATTATCCCTACTAACTTCAGAAAAATAAAAATGTCAAAATATCTGACAAATGTTAAAATGGCAAACTCTGGTTGGTTGAGATTATAAATGACTATTTTTTTGTGTCTATATCATTATAGATTTTCTTGGCTAAATGTCATTCTTTAGGTTTTATCTCCTTTTTCTACTAATACATTGATTAGGCAATGCTACTTAATAATACTTTGTTAAATTCTGGACAGCTCATTCTGTAGTTCCCATAATACATAGAAAAATTACTACTTTTCCTCTTTGTACAATATATACAAGTCTTTAATGGAATTGGTGATGAAATACTATCCTAAAATTATTTTATGGTATTTCCAAATTACAGTTTCTGATGATATTCTCTTTCCAGATTTTCGTTCTTTGTTATTGCTAAGAAAATAAGCCCATTTATAAGTAAATAATTAGAAAGACATTTTGAATTCTCTGACAATTATAATGAGACCAGAATAAATATTCAGACTATTAGATTATATATAATATAAAGTTTATCTGAACACTGTATATAAAATGTATCAGAATAGTATTCACTAATAGCTTGTTACTTATGATGAAGTGAAGAAATTGCTGAGTTTTGATTTTTTTGCCCTTTTTTTCCCCTGTGTAACAACTGTCATCTTTGACAGAGTGCAAACTCTAGACTATTTTTTTAACCATAACTATATATTATTTATTATAAACACAAATTTTTCTTGTTCACAATTTGAGAATGTGTAGTAAAATTTATACATGGCCCACTCTGTATAATAATTATTTTGGTGTAATTTTTAACTTGATGTAGAAAATATCAGTAAAAGATTATTTTACCATTAGATCAACTTTGTAATAAGTGTGATGTTGATTATTTTCAAGTTAACAACAGAATGGTATATTCAGGACCATTTAGCAAAGACAGTAATAATTAGACAAGAAGTCTGATAATTAGAGAAGTAATAAGTTGACACGTGAATTTTTTTTTAAAACAGAGAAGGTAGAATTTAACTTTTTCCTATAAAAGAAACCCCTTGAGGAGTTGAAATCTCTATAATAAGGGTGAGAAAAGTATCATTAAAAGTCATTTTGTCTTCAGTTTTTTGTCTCCTGTCTCTTGTTTTTACCATGTATAAGTTTATTTAATTGTCAAATAATGTTTTATTTCATCTCTAATTTGTGACCTTTAGAGAGCAGAGCCTGTGTCTCATTCCTATGTAGTTTCTAGTGTACAATAGGCCTTTGATTTCTACTGAACTGAGGTAGTTTGGATTAAAATACTGTTTTCCAATTTTTGATTGAGGAACTAGGCTGTGCCTGAGTTTCTTTTTAACATAAGTTGAGACAAGAACCTTAAAATCAGGAAATTAAAATTGTTTCAGTTTCAGGGTTGGGAAAAGCAGCTATGAGCTAAGAGATGTGTATGTTAAATGGTCTCTTTAAGCTTGCTTTTCAGCCCAATTCTGGAATACATTACTTAGTTTGCATATTTTTCTTCTTGTTATTAGCTAAATTAAAGTTAAGGCCCAAGAACATCTGTAAAATGTGTTTAAGTAGTGACTTCGTCCTACAGTGTATGCCATATTTCAGAGCAGGCATTCTTAACCTGCCCCACAGCAGCCAGATAATCATTTTTTAAGCTGTTGAGAAAGCATTTTTGGATCTCTTGAGTTGGTTAAATTCAACTAAGTACTTTGGATTCATCTTATAAATCAGTGTAATATGTTTTAAATTGTTCAGAATCTTTGTATAGTCCCAAAAGATATAGACTTTTTGGAACAGAGCATAAAATAATTGCATAAACATATAATGCTAAGATTCATTGTCATATGTAAAATATTTTTTAAATAATAACAAAATATTTTAAAACTCATTGCCAACGTCATGTTCAGATATTTTTTTTTTATTAAAAAAGACCAAAACAAGGGCCTTTGAGTTCTAAGCTAGAATGCAATACAGAAAAAAATACTGAAAAGTTATCATTATTATTATTATTATTATTGTTTTTACTTTTTGCAGTGTCAGTTTTGGTAGTAACTTCTAGAATCCAATGTTTTCTTTGAATACAACCAATATTAAATGGTCTCTTATTCTCAGTTCTTAAGATAGTAAAAGGAGGTAGGGACTGAGAGTACATTGACTGCAGAATGATTTGTACACTCGGGAGATGAGATAAAAATTGATCTCAGCAAAAGTCTCACAATGCAGGACATATCAAGGAAGGAAGCACACGATGGTGGCTACATTTCTTTCCTGACCAGCAAATGGATTGTTCAGGACATGGGCAGCAAGAGGTGAGGTTAGCTCTTTTGTTCAGTGCTTTCTGTAATTCTTCTCTGTATAGTTGGACTCTGGCTGATCTCTACATTCATTTCATTCTGCAGAAAGGAAAATTCCATTTTAATTTTGCTGGATATTATGGGAAAATAGCATTAGTAAACACAGTACCTTTAACATAGTAGGACTTACTGACTGAAAATAAGACTACTGTTACATTCTTATGTGGTGTAAAGAACATTAATTTACTTCTCTTGATGAACTCACTTATACAGTTTTTAATATAATGCTTGAAATTCTGGCTGTTAGATTGTTCCATGAGATTCTTATGAGATTTCTAATCAAGAGGAACTGATTTTTAATCATCTATTCTAGTGGTTCTTAACCTTTCTAATGCTGCAACCCTTTCCTTGTGGTGACCTCTGACTATAACATTATTTCATTGTTTTTCATAACTGCAATTTTGCTACTTTATGAATAGTAATGTAAATATCTGATATGAAGGTTATCTGATATGTGACTCACAGGTCTAGAAACACTGATCTAGCCCAAGAAAACTTTACTGTAGGGCAAATGCTTTGGATTGGGAATTAAACAGAATTCACTTTGGAACAATTTTCAAAGAGGAAACTCATCTCTTGGCCTCCAGGAAGGATGCACAGGTAAGATGTTCTTATACAAGTAAGTGAGGGAGCCACTCCTGAGGGACAGGATGGAGAGGCAAGATTAGCCAGACAGAAACACACTGAAAAAAAAAGTCAATGAAGTGATTACTAATGATATTCTGCTATGCTCATAAATTGGTGCCTACCCCAACTGTGGTCAGAGAGGCTTTACCCAGCAACCAATGGAAACAGATGTAGAGGCCCACAGTCAAACATTAGGCAGACTTGGGAAATCCTGTGGAAGAGGAAGATTGTAGGAGCTAGTGGGATCAAAGAAACCACAAGAAAACCCACAGAACCAACTCACCTGGGCTCATAGGGGCTCCCAGAGACTGACTGGGACAATTGGGGAGCTTGTATGAGACTAAGGCCCTCTGAATTTATGTCACAGTTGTGTAACTTGATCTTTTTTTGGGACTCTTACCAGTGGAAGCAGGGACTGTCTCTGACTCTGGTGCCTGCTTTTGGAACCTTTTCCTCCTACTTGATTGCTTTGTCCAGCCTTATTAGGAGAGGAGGTACCCAGTCTCATTACATCCACAGGAGGCCCTCCCTTTTTTGAAGAAAAACAGGAGGAGGAGCAGACGGGGTGGGAATAAGAATGGGAGAAGGGACTGGGGGAAAATGTGGTGGAAATGTAAAAGGAAACAAACAAAATATGTACTCATGCATTTCAGATTTACTTACACAATTTGGAGTTTCTCTTTACCACCAGAGTTTGGAAACCAATGATACTGATCTAGAAAAATTCTTTTGTTTTCTTATTAAAAAGTCCATTATCTAGTAATGAGTACCTGACTATTATCAGTTTTATACTTCTCTCTTTCGCTAGGAGTTGGTTAGGGTGTTGATTGCTACATCATCTCAGGTGTTGGCTATTATCTTTAAGATATTTTATAAAGTAGAGGTAGTAGATTAAATGAGGGTAATATTCTTTTTCTTTTTTCACTTTTGCCAGGTAAGTATTTGATGTTTTTCATCAGAGATGTATAGAAAGATGGGATTTCTTTTTACTATTATTTTATAGTCTGTGTGTACTTGTGGAGGTCAGAGTATAACTTGCAGGAATCTGTTCTCTCCTTCTATGAAGTGTGTTCTGGAACATAGGCCATTAGGCTTGGTGGCAAGTGTCTTTTTCTGCTGAGCCGTCTTATTGAGCTTGAGACTTAGTAGTAGATCTGGTGAGTCCTATCACATTGGTACTTTTAGTAGAGTAAGCACCCAAGCAATGGTTGGTACAGGCAAACATGTCCATAGTTTATTAATACATATTATAGAAAAATGCTAATAGGAATTTAAATACAATTTTGTTATTTTCACATTTGGAATTGTCAGACTTTTCTTAGTTATATTTAACTTAGAAAAATGTATAAATTGGGTGGCTTAGGAATAGTTACTTGAATAGAAATAAATGTTTAAATTTTAATGTTTATTTTATTCAAATAAATTACTTCTGATTGCTGGCTACGGTTATTTGTATGGGTAGGTATATTTTTCCATTAATTTGTTGTAGGAAATCAAGTTGAGCCCACTTCAGTGAATTCTTAGTCAAATAACTTGTGATTTTATTTTATTTTATAATCTAAATGTCCTATGAACAAAGCAGTTACTCATATCATTACAGTTAAAACTAGTATTTTTCTATAAAGCAGTAAAGACCTGTTGTAAGAATTGTATTGAAGATGAAAAGTGATATATGATTTCATCTGCAATGAGTAGTATATAAACTTTAGTGTATTCCTAATATTATTTTATATAAATCCTGCCAATTAAAACTTATAAAATCAGGTGACTTTTAAAGTTTACAGTAAACCATAGTCATAATTTTCAGTAATCCTTTTTAACTCTGTAAAGATCTTTATTTTCATTTATTTTTAACTTTTATATCCTTAGTCTATGGCCCAGTGATCTATGGATCCATCACTTAAACTAGATAGAACCAGCAACAGTGCTGGTTCACATCTGTGATCCTAGTACTTGGGAAGCAGAGACAAGAAGATAAGTAGTTCAAGACTAACCTTTTCTATTTACTGAGACTGTCTTAAAAACCTAAGAGATGGGGACGTGGCACACTGGTCGAGCATTTGCTTAGCACATCCAAAGCTCAGGCTTTGACTCCATATTCAGGAAACAGATCCTATGATTACAGGGAATATGTATGAAGTCATTCAATGACCATCAACAACTCCTTCCCTCTAATGATGTTCTTTGATGCCATTCCTTCTATGAATTACTTAGCTAGTTAAGCCAAAGGAATACATGCTTGGGCTGCTAATCAGATTTGCTGTCTTTGCATTGTGCTTTAATATCAAAATATTTTCAGTTCCTCTCTTTTTTGAGAAACAAAATTTAGAAAAAATTGCCTTAATTTTAATAGTGTATAGTTTACCAAATTTCCTCACAATTTAAACACTGAAATATTTGTCTTACTAATTTAACAATAACTTCAACTTTTAAATTAGTGAATAGTTCAAGCTCACTGACATGATGAGGTCATATTACATCAACTATCACATTAAATGATAAAGGTAAGAGAACTATTGCGTTGACATCATCATTTTTGAACTATTGTTTCCTATGGGATACTGGAATGCAGTGAGTGCCTCATGGTGTCAAAATCAGAGGCCAGCATGAACTCATTTGTGTAAGAAGTTTGCATCTCAGGCAAAATTCTTAATGCCCTTTGCACTTTCAGCGTTGTCGGCTGTACTTTGTATGTGTATCCAGGTGTGGGCAGTGATTCAGGGCTCTGGGGATCTCTCTTACCGGCCCAAGGATCCAAGGCAGTCCGTGCAAAACCTGGCCAGCAGCCCGAGTGAGTAGGAGCCATGTGACTCTGGTGAGTTGGAGTGTGCAGTTGCCTCCTGCTTCAGAGCTACCTGATACGAATACTAAGCAGAGCGAGAGCCAGGCTGAGTGGAAGACACCGAAGACACTGCAGTGCAAGGTGCTTTTTCCAGAGGTGTCACAGATCATGGATATTAAAGACCAAGGAGCCCAAATGGAGCCGCTGCTGCCTACGGTAAGAGACAACCTGCTGTCAGATAGCTTACCGCTTTGCTGCAGAACCTGTCAGGCAAGTGGCGCGCTGCTAGGTGCTGGGAGAATGTACTTTTGGGGTGGTGGATAGCTCCCACAACATATGGACGGGGTCTCCTCCCATCTCCGGAGAATGAAATGCTTAAAGCACAGAGCACATGCTCCCACCCCCCTTCTCAATATGGATGCAGCATGGTGATGAAATGTCTCATGTTTGTTGCTGTTTGAAGAAATGGCTAGGTTTTAGTAGCAGGGGCAGTGTGTGTCTTTCTCCCTGCGTGTTAGTGCTTATCTTTCTGTTTCTGTGGCTTTGCAGTACTGGCTTAAGCCCCTGCAAAGAAACCCCCCTTTATCCTATTTAGTCCTGATACATTTCTTCCCGGTGCTTCATCCTCAGACAGTGAGGTGGGGAATCTGCTGCTATTGCAGCTCTAGAGACTTAGTCTCCATAGAAAACAGGGAAAAAAGGTCCTCTCTCTCTCTCTCTCTCTCTCTCTCTCTCTCTCTCTCTCTCTCTCTCTCTCTCTCTGTGTGTGTGTGTGTGTGCGTGTGTGTGTGTATGTGTGTGTCTCTGTGTGTGTGTGTATGTGTGTATGTGTGTGTGTGTGAGTGAGAGAGAGAGAGAGAGAGAGAGAGAGAGAGAGAGAGAGAGAGAGAGAGAGAGAGAGAGAGAGAGAGAGAGAGCTGTCAGTGTCAAGTGTATCACTGTTCATGTACGTGGAAGGGATGCGTTTTGGGAGACAGGCATACTATTCACATTTGAGTGTCTGAAAGGTTGCTGGACTGTCGTTTGGAATTAGCCCATCTGTTTATCGCTGGGTCCTTTAGCCGCCTGCTTAGATTTAATTTTGTGAGTGATTGATTTGCCTGTCTTCTACACAATCCCTCTTCCTGGTACACAGACTTTGGATTTCAGGCAATGTCCTTTTTAGTCTGGGGAAGCTCATGCTGCTATGTTTAAGGGCAGCGCGGAGGAGGGTGCGGGTCAGCATTTACTTGATGAAGCAGAGATGCCAAAGGTTAGTCCCTAGCCTTCTATCAGCGTGATCATGGTTCAAAACAGCAGTAATCTCCGCAGCACCAAAACACATAAGTAGCTTTTTTTTTTTTTTTTTAAGCTGTTTGGTTGTGATCCACCTTGAAGACTAGGACCGCTACAAACTATTTCTAAACCCATACCCATCCTTTGAACACAAAACTAAATGACATCTTAGGAGGATGGAGTAATTTCTGGGCTACTGTACTGATTTAGGGCCTTTGGCTCCAGCTGGGCTCTAATGCTGCAAAAAAGATCCGGGTTTGCTTCCTGCATCAGCTGTGGCTGCTGAGCATGCCCAGTGCTCCCTAGGACGCCAGGTTTGGATAGGGAGGGAGCAGAGAGGTGGGAAGAACAGAACCTAAATTAAGAGCAAGGGCAGTGTCAGAGAGGGGGAAAAGAAGTGTGTCAGTTAGCCTGTCTGCTTAAAGCTAGAGCGTGTGTGTGTGTGTGTGTGTGTGTGTGTGTGTGTGTGTGTGTGTGTGTGTGCGTGCGCGCGTGTGCGTGTGCGTGTGTGTGTTTGAAATTTGTGTACACCCTTAACTTGAATAGATACATAAATTATGGTTCAGTGGTTACTCAGAATAAATAGTGTTAATGATACCAGGAGCCGTTGGTCTATAAACAACAGGGAGAAACTATAAACAGGAATTACAGGATGGAGATTTAGGAAAGATTAAATATAGAGGGAAAAAATCCCTTTTGTGTCAGGGGGTTGGTGGGGGTTGGGACTTGTCCTAGAAAAGCAGGTTGAGGCCAGTTTGATGTGGCTTATGGATTGTCACTTGGTGGGAGCAGTTAAAGGATTTAAAACCAAATGAGGATTATCTGGAGGAATTTAGAAATGGATGACATTGCTAGGCTAGATGGGCAACTGGTTTGTGGCTTAAAAGAGCAAGGGACATAAAAGTTTGGCTAGGAAAGAGAATCTACAATGTTAGGCAGAGAAATTTAATGGCCGCATTTAAAAGTTTGCATTTCATGGGCACTGATGGCTAGTATAGAATAGCTTAATGTTAACAGTAATGCAGAACCATGTAGGCAATATGTTGTAAATATATAAATCTATGAAATTAGAAAGAATAGTGAATTTTTGGTCTGATTTTACATTTGTATAGTAATTTAAAGGTCATATGTGCTATGTGAAGCAGCTTTTGTTATCTTTATTTTAAAGATAATAAAAAATTGAGGCACATGGAGTTTAAATAAAATGTTGAAGGTTATACATAGTAAGGAAGCCCAGACTAGAATATAGGTCTTTTAAACTTATTAAGAATATTTTAAATCAGGCTTACTACAGTCAGTCTCTGGGCTCTTTATGTATACATATATAAAGAAAAAGCAATAGTTGGAGTTTATATTAGAAAATTTATCAGATGACTTTGCAAACAATTATATGAGTGGCAATGTGACAAAATTATTTAGGAACATTCTGTGCCAGGTCCTGACAGTGCTATTTACTTATTTTTTTTTTTCTGTAACCTTGGAACACTTAGGTCTTTCATTCCATAACTGAAAAATGGGAAGGCTGTGGAATATGCCTTTTGCTTAATTTATTTATATTCTTCCATTTATTTCTCTGTGTATAAGATGTCACTTTGCACGCTATGGCACATGTGTGGAGGTTAGCGAAACAACTTGCAAGAGTCAGTTCTCTCTTCTTATCATGGGTCCTTATGTGTGAATGAACTCAGGTCCTGGGGTGGACAGCAAGCTGCTTTACCAACCTATTTGTCTCAGTGGTCAAAGGCCACATTTTGAATGTGGTTGGATTATATAGGAATGGATGATGGAAGTTAGCATCTTTGTGTTCATTTACATTTTACAAATGTCCAAATTTATTATTTTATTTATGTAAAAGAAGTTATGAAAAATATTCTATAAAGTTATATTAGGGAATGGAAAAAGTTAAAAAGAGAACATGGATTGGCTAGGTAATAATTTTATTTAATTCAAATTATAATTTAAATTATAATTGTAATTTGGAACAAAATTGTTACACATTACAACATAACTACAGAGATATAATATAAAAAATCAATCCTAATGTTTACTTGAAAACCTACTTTAGAAAGGTGAACTATAGGGATAAATTTATGCAATGGGTGCTAAGATTATGAGGTTGGGTGGGAAAATCTGAAATATACATGTATTAAGTTTATGGCAAAGTTTTTGAGATCAGATTAAGGAAATGGAGTAGTTTAAAATGTAAAGGAAAAATCTGGGCCAAGGTAGTTCGCTAAATATAATCAGATGACATCCTCATATATTTATGATATCATTTTAGTGTAGCCTTTGATGATGGTTACTTTAGAAATAGAAACTGTACCTACACAGATAAAAGTGTATTACAATGTTCTGAGTGTGAATGAAGAAATGTGAGTACCACTTCCAACCTTAGAAATTTCAACAACCAAAGTAACTTCATTCTCACAAGGCATATGACCATTTGGCTTTGAGTGCTGCCTCTGTCAGTATGTGCAGTAAATGTTAGCTAAGATTTCCCATGTATTTATGTACAGGGACTTGAACTTAGGAAACCACACATTGAGGTAAGCATTTTTCTACTGAACCACATCCCAGTCCTTTATTATATTTTTAGATAAAAGAAATGTAAGTTGAAGATTTAATACTTTTTAAAAGTTATCAAACAGAGTCTACAATTTAGACTGGCTTAAACTCAAGAAAATTCTTTGTCTCAGCACTGGAAGAACTAGGGCTAGAAATGTATACCACCACACCAGGCTTTAATACTTTGAACATAAAAATTACCTGGTATAATCTCTGGGTTATGTTATATTTCTTTAGAAGCAAGAAACAATTCATTTATAATATGCAACTTATGAAATAGTATGCTTTTTATTTTATTATTAATTACTGTTATTTTTAATCATTTTTCATTTTGAAACAATCTTTTCTCATTTTGCATACCAATCCCAGTGCCCACTCCCTCCCTTCCTCCTGCTGTCACCACCCGCCCCCCATCCATTCCTCAGAGGGAGTAAGGCTCCCCATGGAGAGTCAATAAAGCCTGGGGTTCTCTTTGAGGTATGACCAAGGCCCTTCTCCCTATATCTAGGCTGAGCAAGGTATCCCTCTAAAGAGAATGGTCTTCAAAAAGCCAGTTCAAGCACTAGAGATAAATCCTGGTCCCACTGCTAAGTGGACCCATAAACTTCCCAAGCCACAAGCCACACAACTGTCACCCACATTCAGAGGGCCTAGTTTGCTCCTATTCAGGCTAAACCCGCCCCCCCCCCCCCCGTGCTATTTAAGTCCAGAGTTGGTGAGCTCGACTTGCTCAGGTCAGGTCAGCTCTTTCTGTGGGTATCCCCAATCTACTTATATGTCTCTCTCTTTCTGTCTCTCTCCCTCCCTCTCTCTCACACACATACACCCACACATTTTATTTATTTATTTTGTAAATGACACAATTTCATTCTTACAATTAGCTAAAAATTCCACTTTTAGGTCATATTACATATTTTATCTATTTGCTGGTTGATAGACAAGTAGATTGGTCCAAATCATGGTATTATCAGTGATGTTATAGTAAACACGGATCCTTAGTATCTTTGTGGTATGCTGACTCAGATTCTTTTGAATAGATAGTGATGAGTGGTATATATAGTCAGATAATATGGTGACTATATTTTTAAGTTTTTTTGAAATTCCATATTCATTTCCATGTGCTTGTACAAATCTATCTTCCCAATAGCAGTGCACAATGGTTTCTTTCTCCCTACATCCTCACCAGCATATGTTGTTTATTGTCTTTGTGATAGCTATTCTGACTGGACTGAGATAGAATCTCGGTATAGCTTTGATTTGATTTTTCCTCATGACTAGGGATGTTGAACATGTTGTATATCTCTATTAAGAACTGTCTGTTGTACTCATTTGCTGATTTATTTATTGACTGGGTGGTTGGGGTTTGGAGTACTTAATTTTTTAGGATATATATATATATATACATATATATATATTCAACCTTTATATTTGTCTGTTATCAAGTATATAACTAGTAGTGATTTTCTTGATTCTCTGTAGGCTGTCTGTTCACTCTGTTGTTTCTGTTTCTGTGAAGGAGCTTGTCAGTTTCATGCAGTCCTATTTGAATTATGTACTTGCTAAAGTTTATATCTTTAAGTATCTTCCTCACATTTTTCTACACGCATTATGAGTTTTCAAATCTTATCCTAAGGTCTTTGATCTATTTTAATGAATTAATTTTTTTGAAGGGGGAGTATATAGGCTGAGAGATACAGATCTAACTTTATTCTCACTTCATTCTACAAGTGGATATCTAGTTTTTCAAATTCCATTTGTTAATTGGCTGGGTTTTTTTCTGAAATGTGTTTTGTTTTGCACCTTTGTAAATAAATAGATGGCTGTCCTCTACGGCTTCATGTCTTCTTTTGTCTCAGTGTCATGCTATTTTCTCATGATGGACTCTGTTTAATGATTAGAGTTCAGATTCTGTGACGCTCTAGCATTGTACTCTATGCCCATGGTTGCTTTGTCTTTTGGAGTTTGGTTTCTTATACTTTATTTTGTTTTCTTTATTTATGAAGAGTTCCATTAAAGTTTTGATGGAAATTGTATTGAATCAATAGGTAGGTTTTGATAACAGAGCAATTTTCTCAATATTAATTCTGAATAGGTTTTATATTTTTAGAGAAGTTTGTGTTCACAGCAAAATTGAGTAGAAGATGCAGAGGTTTTTCATATACACGTTTCTTGTCAACATATATAGCCACTTTTACCAGCTAGCAATATTACCAACCAGAATGGTGTATTTTGTTACAGTTGATAAACATACATCGACATTCTTCAATTATTGATAGGATATTTGCTCCCACCTTTCTACCTCTGTGTTAGGATTTTATCTGGCTTGAGCTTGCTCACATCTTATGCATTCTTTTACTGTTATTAACTAAACAGTCACTGCCAAATCCTGGATCATCTAGATTTTCTCCTATGTTATCTTCTAGTGGTTTATAATTTTGTATTTTTTAAATTTCTGAATCATCTTGAGTTAATTTTTTTCTGAGGTATGTAAAGTATATGTTGACATACATAGAGATTCAAGAGTTTTGTTGAGAAGGATTATCATTTATCTACATTGTATTGCTTTACTTTTTTGTCAAAGACCAGGCATAGTAATCCTTATATGTCTCTTTCTGGTCTCTCTTTTTCTTATCTCTCAAGCTACTTCATATATTGCTATAGCTTTGTTGCAAGTCATGATGTTGGACACTGTCAATCAGTCATTTAGATTTGTTACTCTTTTTCAAAAAGAAATCTTGAGGATTATTCCCTTTTTACAAAAACAGATAATCAGTTTACTGATATTTACAAAATGATTTACTCATTTTATTTTGCTTGTGATTGCATTGAATCTGAGCAGATTTAGAAGAACATGAAAGATAAAAAGTAAAGTCCAGTTAAGGAAACCCCCCAATTGGAATGCAGGGCAGTCTGACCCAGAACGCTGACCAAGGCCACTGTGACTTAGTTTCTGGAATTTGCTAACCATCTGCAACCTCTCCCTTACAAGGCCCTAAGATAGCCAGATACAAAGAATTTTCAGACAGTTCCTAGAGAAACAAAGAGATAGCTGCAACATCCATTTGTTTAAGCAAGATTGATTAGCACACCCTAAATAGTGAGACCATCTAAAAAGATAAGGAGCATGCTAGAGCCCATGACTCTGGTCACCTACTCAATGATCAGAAGGTCACAGTCCCTCCCTAAACTTGTGGATTTGCCTTTAAAAATATCCGCACCTGGAGAATGTTGCTTCTCTCTAGCCTGCGTGCTGAGGGGGCCTCTTTGTGCAAATGTTTCCCGTTCATTTAAGCCTCTTGTGTGTTGCATCAACTGGACTGGACATTGAGTTCTTGGGGGTACTCACCAAAACAGAGAGACTCCTCATTCTGAGGGTCTTACAAACAGATGTGTAGCAAGTGTTCTTGTCAGACTATCTTTGGATCGCCAGCCTAAAAATAATGACACAGGGACTTATTATTAATTATGAAAGCTTAGCCTTAGCTTAGACTTTTTTTTTCTAAATAGCTCTCATAACTTAATTAATCTATATCTATTACTCTACGTTCTATCATGTGACTCAGTTACCAGTTACCTCTTCTTAGTATGGCACATCTGACTTGCCCTGAGTCTGCTGGCAAAATCAAATGTTTAGATTCCTCCTCCCAGTTTCTCTCTCTCTGCCTGGAAGTTCAGCCTATACCTCTGTCTATCTGTTGGCCATTCAGCTTTTTCTTACACCAATCACAACAATACATCTTCACATAGTGTATGGATATCTCACAACACAGATGTCTTGAAAATAATAAGTTTTCCCTCTCAAAGAACATAGAGTGTTTCTCCATTCTCTATTTATTTAGTCATTTGATTGATTTTGTCATTTTTTTCCTAAATGGACGTTGTATATCTTTTGTTAAATTTATACCTATGTATATTTGGCATCAATATAAATGTTAATATGTTTTAAATTTCAATTGTACTTGTTTAGTACTGGTAAGTATTGACAATAATTAATTTTTGTGTATATCTTATTTCTTGTACTTTGTTATACATATTATCTTCAGAAGGATTTTTTTGTTGATTATTTAGGATTTTCTACATAAACATAAAGAAAATTTTTATTTCTTCCTTCCTAATCTATGTTTCTCTCTTTCTTTTACTTTAATGTTATTGTAGTTGTGGCAATGCTAAAGTGATAGGAGTTAGAGGGGCTATCCTTAACTGTTCCTCGTCTAAGTTGGAAAGCTGTGAGTTTCTCATCATTAAGTATGATATTAACTGTAGAATGTTGTAATTGCTCTTGATTAACCTGAGAAAGTTAATCTTTGTCCCTGGTTTATTGGATTTTTATCATGAAAAGCAGTTGGATTTGCGTTAAAGATCCCTTAATGTTCGTAAGAAATGTCCATCTGTAGCTTTCTTCCTTTCTCCCTCCTTCTTTCTTTCTTTCTTTCTTTCTTTCTTTCTTTCTTTCTTTCTTTCTTTCTTCCTTCCTTCCTTCCTTCCTTCCTTCCTTCTTTCCTTTCTTTCTCTCTCTCTTCCTCCCTCTCTTGGTCCTTTCCTTTTTCATTTTTATTTTTAACAAATGTGCTTGTTTAGTTTTACTATTAGGATAATACTAACTTCACAAAACTAACCCTATTTCTTTTTCTTGAGATTGTAGAAGTTGTATAATTTATTACTTAACAGTTTGTGTAAATTTTCCAAAATACCCTGGTGCTTTTTGTTATAGAATCATTGATACAACTTCTTTATAGATTTTTATGTTTTTTGTTAAGAGGATTATAGAAATAAACTAAAAGCTAGAGTTTAGACTAGTCCCCCTACTTTTTAAGACAGGGTGCCACTATATGCCCTGGCTGGTCTGCAACTATTTATATATACCAGGCTGGCTTCAATTCAGTGATCCTCCTGCCTCTGTCTCCTGAGTACTTGGATTAGAGGCCTGGGCCAGCAGACTAATTTCTTGACTCACAGATGATAAAGCTGAAACTGAGAGACATAAGGAAATATGTTTAAGGACATACTGTTTCTGATAGTTAATAGTAAGAGCTCAGCCTAGTATCTGAATCTTTTGATTTCTTGTTTGTCATGCTTTATATCATTATATAGTTCCTGATTTAACATAGTGGCACTAACTACATGACACATTGAAATGGTATTTAGGCAAACTTTATAATGCAGTGCTAAGTATTATTTCATGCTGATAGGTACAAACACCTCAAATCCTCATGATAGTTCTGAAATGTTACTAATGTCTTCCATCTTCACAGATGGAAATTAAGGCTCTGATAGATGAGGAACTTAACAGATTTGACATAAATAATGAGTTCTTAGCTAGAGTTGGAAAATATTTTATCTAATTAAAAAGTAATTCCATTCCTTCAAAGCTAATTAAAGATTCTAAGAGCTAGAAGTTAGAACGTACTTTAGAGTCATCTCCTCTAACGTGTGCTGCCCACATATTTCTGGTGTGAGGCTGGCATTAGTTCCTCATCTATGAGTTGAAATCTGGGATTACATCTCCCCTTCATGCTGGCATGTTGTTTGGCTTGAAAGAAAATTTGGGTCGGGCATTAATATGTTTTAAAACAAGATTAAAGTGACAGTTGCATCACTTGTGGACTATTATTTTAACTAGGCAAAAATGTGTTATACCTGATTAGTCTAATGAAAAGATGAATGGCCAGTAGCTAAACAGGAGAGGGAGACTTGGGGCTGGCTGGTAGACAGAATAAATAGGAGCAGCAATCTAGATGGGAGAGGAGAGAAGGAAGAAAAGAATGAGGGAGAAAGGGCAGACATGCTCAGGGCCAGAAACCAGGCAGCTGCCAATCAGCAACTGGAGGAAAGGGAAAATAAGACACACAGAAAGAAAGAAAGAAAGAAAGAAAGAAAGAAAGAAAGAAAGAAAGAAAGAAAGAAAGGAAGAAAGAAAGAAAGGAAGAAAGAAAGAAAGGAAAAAAAAAAAAGGAAGGAAGAAAGATAAAGAGCCCTGAGGCAAATGGTAGAAAGAGAAACAGGTTAATTTAAGTTAAAAGAGTTAGCCAGAAACAAGCCTGAGCTAGGCTGAGCATTCCTAAGTATTAAGAACTCTCCCTTTCATGACTTGGGAGCCAGGTGGAGGCCCACAAGAAAAAGCCTGCTACAATTACTCTGTAAATTTATTGAAAATCTTCATTGAACTGCACACTTAAAATGAGAAAATTAGGTGATATGTATTGTTACGAGCAGGTTTTTCTCCGCCGCCGGTCTGGTCCCGCCACCATGCCGGCCCCCAATAACACGCAGAGATTCTGTATTTGATACAATGCGGTTGGCAAGTTCCTATCATTGTTTATCGGCTAGCTCTGTCTTAATGATTAACCCATTTCTACTAGTCTAAGTATTTCCACGTGGCTCATCTTACTTGCCAGAGTGGCTGGTGTTCTACCTCTCCAGGCTCTGCATGTTGACCCCCCTTCCTACTTCCTCTTTCCTCCTTGTCTCCTACACCCGCCTATCTTGCTTTCCCATTAACCCACAGTGCTTTATTCATTAACCAGTATGAGAAACATATTTACAGAATAACATCTCCTATCAATGTATTATACACAAACAAAATTTATTTAAAAAATAAATGAATTAGAAATGAGATTTCCAAAGCCAAATGTGGTGTCACGTGCCTTTAATTTCAGCACTCATGGGACAGAAGCAGAAGGATCTCTGAGTTTGAGGCCAGACAAAATCCCTTCATGAAGGGGAGACATAAGCCTAAATTCCAACTCATGGGTGGCAGCCCCACACTAGAAGTATATAGGCAGCACAGAGAAGACTTCTGTGAAGTGCCAGCCAACTTCTAGCTCTTAGACGCTTCACGGTCCACTTCTACAGTACCCTCTGAATCACACAGGTAAGGGTGTGATATAGATATCTCATTTAGGGCTAAGCACGTCACAATTACTCATCTACTGTACTCTGACCAGATACATGTCTCTATATTAACTTAAGCCTGCTGCAAAATGAAGCTTTTCTGATGAGGATTGAGAGCTGCACTAATCTATAGATACACAGACAGCTATTTAGAAGGCAGTTTGATGCTGTGTCCATTTAGTGAAATAATCATAATAAGTTCTTCCCTAGGGTCTATAACCTCCTAGGCATGGGTCATTGGCCAGAGTACAGTGCCAGTCACAAGTTTTGTCCTATATAGTGGGCCTTAAATATAATCAGAAAGCAGTTGGTTACTGCATAACATTTATGTCACTATTATACCAATTGGCATACTTTGCTAGATCTGATGTTTTTGTAGTTGTTAGCAGGGTGGATAATGTGACCTAGTTGGAGGAAAAGGGTCCCACAAGCAGGCAAACAAGTCAGAGACAGCCCCTACTCCCACTGTCAGAAATCCCATAAGTACACAAGCTACTCAGCCATGACATAGATGTAGACGACCTAGGTCAGACCCCTTCAGGTTGCTGATATCTGAAATCCTGGTTAGTTGATTCTGTAAGGTGTGTTCTCATGGTGTCCCTGTCCCCTCTAGTTCCTTTGATCCTTCCTCCCATTTCTCCACAGGATTCCTTGAGCTCTGCCTAATGTTTGGCTGTGTGAATATGCATCTGCTCCCATCAGTTTCTGGATGAAGATTCACTTGTCTCTTTGATGTTAATTCTGCTAGACTCCAGTCCCAGAAAGCTCTTCAGGCAGGACACACTATAGATGAAGGTTTTATCGCACTGTTGGTGACCAAGTTACTCCACTTGAGGCTTTCCTGGTTACAGAAGATGGCTGGTTCATGCTGTGTCCCCATTACCAGTATTTGCTAGAGTTACTCCCACAGGATACATGGTGTTTCCCTTGCGCTAGGCTTCCAGCTTGCCCCAAATGCCCCCAATTCCAGTCATTTCTCCTTCCCTCCACTCCTACTTGGTAACTGTCTGATCCCAACCCCACCTGTCCCCAGTCCACCCTTGAAATTTATTTGATTACATTTCCCCAGGGAGACTCTTGCACTCCCCCCCCACGCCTTAATCCCTCCTTGTTGCTTGGTCTTTCTGGGTCTGTGGACTGCAGCATGATTATCCTTTACTTTACAGCTAATGTCCACTTATAAATGAGTGTATACCACATTCGTCTTTCTGGGTCCAGGTTACCTCACTCAGGATGATTTTTTTTCCTAGTTCCATCCATTTGCCTGCACATTTCATGATGTCATTGTTTTTAACACTTATTTCTCAATTGTTTCTTTATTTTCTTTATCCATTGTTTGGTTGAGGGACATCTAGTTTGTTTAATTTGGTGGCTGTTATAAGTAAAGCTGCTTGTGAGTTCATGATTGCTGTGGCTGTGTCTTTCCCAGGAGATGACATTTCTCAGCCTCCTATA
The DNA here is from genome assembly GCA_030556225.1 of Cricetiscus sungorus. Classification (NCBI taxonomy): domain Eukaryota; kingdom Metazoa; phylum Chordata; class Mammalia; order Rodentia; family Cricetidae; genus Cricetiscus; species Cricetiscus sungorus. The sequence goes on from JANBXA010000372.1 coordinate 3,708,543, forward strand.
TTCTGATGTTTTCATTTTTTTTTCTTCTCTATCTTCCAACAATTTTACCTGACTCTGGAAAGGGATGTTATAAAATTATATAATATGCCCAGATAAACTATAGATTTTCTTTGGTTACAAGATAGGAGGTTTCTATATGATTTTTTTTTCATATCACTTTCATTTTGGTTTACCTTCTCCCATCTTCTCTCCCCATCTCTTTTACCTCCACTCCTTTTCTACTCTCAGTATCTATTCTCTCCATTCCTTAAGAAATTCTCCTCTCCACAGCTTCTTTCTTATCTCTTAGGTCCTACAGATCCAAGTTGAACAAACAAAATTAGAGATCTGAAGTTAGGGCCCACATATAGGAGGGAACATGCTGCGTTTATCATGCTTCAATTACCTGTCTCAATATACTTTTTTCCAGTTTTAGTTATTTACCTGCAAATTTCATTATCTTTGCAAGTGAACAAAATTTCAATTGTGTGTATGTAACACATTATTGTTGGTAGTTCAATCTCTAGCTTTTTAAGTAACTCATTGGTTTCTATAATTGCTACACCATTTACATTTCCAGCAGTGAATATGGGGTGCTCTTTCCCCACATCCTCATTAACATGTTATTTAGGGTTTCTCTCTTCTTTTCTGTCTGCCTTTCTTTCTCCCTTCCTTCCTTCCTTCCTTCCTTCCTTCCTTCCTTCCTTCCTTCCTTCCTTCCTTCCTTGCTTCCTTTCTTTTTCTCTTTTTTTTGTTTTCTTTTTATGAAATGAACTCTCCTTTTGTAGCCATGACTGGCCCTAAGCTCACTATGTAGACCAGAATGACCTTAAACAGAGGTACTGTTGCCTTTTTTCTCACAAATGCTATGATTAAAGAAATGTGCCATTAAGCCTATTATCATTTGATTTCTTGATACTGGAATGATCTGGAATCTCAAGTAGTTTTTATTTGCATTTTGTTGGTGGCTGATGATGTTGAACACTTTTTAAAAGTATTTATTGTTTTGTTTTCAAAAGATAATTTCAGGAAAGATGATTTGTTCAATGTGGCCACATTGGGAAAAATGACTAATAAGTTCCAGGGAAACCCCTAATCTTAGGTGTATTGCCATGAGATTAAAGTTTAAGTAGAGGGCCTAGGATGTGGTATCAAAGTAGTACTAGTAGTACTAGTCAAGTTGTAGTCCTGTCCACCATTGACTCATTTGAGTTTCAGTCTTACCCTTTAAGGTGGTCTGACAAGTTAGAACTTTGTGAATCTTTTTCTGAGAGACAGGATCCTCCTCTAGCTGGGGCTTTTCCTTCTCTTAGCATTAGATTACTGGGGAAATTTCTAGTACTAGGGTCTGATAATTAGATTGAGTGATACTTATTACTGCTAGGCTTGTTATAATTCCCCAATTTTTTGCTTTACTACTTCAAGATTATTCAAGATGGAATTCTTGTGGGCAACCAAGAGCAATGAACAAAGCCTGTGTTGTTTTGAAGGGTCTTTGAGACACCTCTGACCAATAAATTGAGGTGAGGGATTTTACACTCAGCACTGGGTTTTTAACTAACACTAGGATTCTTGAAATATCCATTTTAAAACACACTATCGTGTGTGTGTAGTCATATGAACAGACTATTCATATAGAACTATTTAATTGGAGTTACTCTGCACAAGGTATAATGTTCCTCGCAGTAGATATAGATTTCCAATATATTTCTCTTAAACCTGTGCCTGAATATGTAGCAAATTAGTTCCAACGATGCTTCACAGAATGAAATTTTGAATAATCTTAAGTATGAATTACTAATATGATTTAATGAGTTTAAAATTCTGATTAACTACCTTAAGATAATTAATTTCCTTTATGGTAATATTTTATTGAACAAGAATTTAGCTAAAAAAAAAAGTGTTTCAATATCCATTATTCCTAAAAGGAAAATTACAAATGAAGCAAAATTAAATTTATTTTTTGAAAACATTCTAGAGGCAATTTGGATTATAATTGAAATTTTAGTAAAGTCACAGTAAAATGAAAAGCAATGGATCTTCACCTGCCTAATGCTTCAATAGCAAGTGATGAGAGAGAACAATTCAGAAATAATATTTAATAATTAGAAGCAATTGTGTGTTAGAAGGGCCTATCTATCATTTCTAAATGGTTGTGCTATATTAACATGTAAATTCTCTTACAGGTAGGCCAGATAAGAATACCTTATTTATTGGCATCTATGTATAAAAAGGATTTCAAGAATATCTATTATTTCCCCTCAATTTTATATGCTTTTACATGCTCTCAAAACCTCAAGAGTGAAGCATCTTAATAGGAATTTTGCCAAGATTTGCAGTTATTAACTAGCCACCATGGTGCATGTCTTTAATGCCAGCACTCAGGAGGCAAAAGTAGAAAACTCTCTATGAGTTTGTGCCCAGCCTGGCCTACATAGTGAGTTCTAGACTCACTATGAGGACTACATAGAAAGACTCTTTCTCAAATAGCAACAAAGAATACAGATATAATAGTAATATTTTTATATTGTAAACTCCTTATAATAATATTTGCTTATAATATAGTGAGGAATATTCTTTTTTTTAACTATGTGTAGATAATAACAAAAAGCTTAAAGAATAATTTACAAGAAAGGAAATGTGATTTTTATTAGTCCTACCTTGATTTTGCCATTTTTTATACAGGTTAGTGATTATCTCATGTTAATTTTACTTGTTAACTTTTATTTATATTTTTTAAAAGTTATTATAATGGTTCAAGTTGTATGAATAAAGATACAAGAGTTCATCTTTAGTTATCTTGGATAAAGTCTGCACAAGAAAACACCCCACATTGCTTGGACTATCACATTTTCAAGAAAGTATGGTTTTAAAAAGTAACATTGTCAAAGAATTTTATGTTGTCTGAACACTCGGTTGGAAACCAAGTAAAGTAACTTAAGTTCAAGAGTCAGTCAAAGTAATAAGCAGTGAACATTTATTACATGCTCTGGATGTTTACTTAGAAATTTCATCATAATTCATGTTCCCTGTAGGGGTCTGTAATATCTATGAAACCCTCGTAATGTTAGTAAGAACTACCTAAGGATGAAGAAAAGATGATAGCCCAGGAAAAGAGTTTTCCCGGATGCATATGATATTTTAATTTTCATACATAGACAAGTATTCATGAAATTCTTCCTTCCTTAGAGGGAGTTTTATCTGTATTGTTTCTTGAATTTTCATTATCTTTGGTAGGAAGAGTTCTATGACAACATACTTTTAAAGAAGTTTCTTCTTTTATTCATAGCGCTATATTAGGCACTATTCTTGTGGGATTGTCATATCTTTTATTCTGGGAGATCTTAGAGAAGATAATTTGAAAAACTCACCGTTTCTTTTTCTAGAATGATTATAAAAGATGTTCTTAATGAAAGACTGTTAACAAAATTTGATGTGGGAACCCTCTCATTGTAGAGAAATCCATTACGTCATATTTTACTTTGAAACTAGGTCATTCATCAGATATCCTTCTAGCTACACAGGTAGCAACATTTGCTTGCTTGTGTTTAGTAGTGTCACGATTCTGCACATTTGGACATATTAATTTCAGGTGTTTCAGTCTGCCAAGGCAATTGTGGAAGGAATATATTAATTTTGATGTCCAAATTGTAAGAGGTTAAACATAAAGGATTTGAAATATTAATTAATAACCAAGTTGACATGTCCAAATCAATGTCCAACTCATATTTTATGCATGTAAATGTTACAATGAAAGTAACTTTTTAATGTTTGATGAAACTATTAGAACGTTTAATACAAAATAGTTCATATGTTTTAAGTGGTGGGAATGGCTACCCCAATTTGAAGTTAAATTTGAAGCTAGGTTAGAATGTACAAAATCATTTCTTTAGTAACAGACTGCTGTGAGAAGGTTAAAGCACAATATAGTTATGTAGTGTGGTTTTTATGTATGTTTTCTTACAGAATAAAAAGAAAATCAGGTTTTCTTAGATGAAAATAAAACTTCTAACATGTTTTTTTAATTTACAGTTTTTATCTATAAAATGATTTGTTCCATTAGTTTATTTTTCAGAAACTGAGTATCTTTCTTTTTTAAAAAAATATATGTTACAAATCTATATGGTAACCGAATGGCAGTTGTCAGGTAGATCAGGCTAGTTGGGCGAAGGAAGGGAGTGTGGCTGCCTTTTCACCATCAGTACTTGCTCCAGCATCTCAATGTTAACTCTGCTTAACAGAGTGATGGCTGCTCTTGCCAGGTTCTTTACCAGGAGTGAATCACGTACAAGTTTTTATTTTTGCCTTTGCCCTCCATAAAATAATTAGATCAGACATTGTTATCTTCCAGAAAATTCAACTCAGTTATCTAACCAAGTTAGTGGCAAAGTCAGTACTAGAATTCCTTAAGATGCCTTGACTCTGAGGCTCATTAACTTCCTGCTGACTCTCTCTCTCTCTCTCTCTCTCTCTCTCTCTCTCTCTCTCTCTCTCTCTCTCTCTCTCTCTCTCTCTCTGTGTGTGTGTGTGTGTGTGTGTAATTTAAACTAGAAACAAAGTTGTTTTACATACCAATCTCAGTTCCCTCACCCTCCCCTCCTCTCCTGTCCCCCTCCCAACCACCATCCCATCCCCTTTTGCTCTCCAGGGAGGGTGAGGCATTCCATGGGGGATCTTCAAAGTCTGTCATATCATTTGGAGCAAGGCCTAGGCCCTCCCCCATGTGTCTCAGCTGAGTCCATTCATATACTAAGGATAAATACTGATCCACTACCAGAGGCCCCATAGACTGCCCAGTCCTAACTGACACCCACATTCAGGGGCTCTGGGTCGGTCCAATGCTGGTTTCTCAGCTATGAATCTGGGGTCCATGAGCTCTCCCTTGTTCAGGTCAGCTGTTTCTGTGGGTTTCTCCAGCCTGGTCTTGACCCCTTTGCTCATCATTCCTCCCTCTCTGCAATTGGATTCCAAGAGTTTATCTCAGTGTTTAGCTGTGGGTGTCTGCTTCTGCTTCCATCAGCTACTGGATGAAGGCTCTAAGGATGGCATATAAGGTAGTCATAAATCTCATTATCATGGAAGGGCATTAAAGATAGCCTCTCTACTATTGCTTAGATTGTTAGTTGGGGGTCAATCTTTTTCCTTACTGCGAGATTTCTCTTAAAACCTGTAATGCCTCCCTCTATTGTGGTATCTCTTTTCTTGCTCTCCTCTACTCTTCCCTGACTCAATCTTCCTGCTCCTCATGTCCTCTGCTGCTTCTCTTAAATGATGAATTATCATATTTTCCTTAGTTGTGGGTAAAATTATCCTTTACTTTTTTAAAATAAATTTATTTCTTTTACATCCCAGCCTCAGTTTTCCCTCCCTTCTCTTATCCCAGTCCCTCCTCCCCACCCTACAACCACTCAGTTCCCATCCCCTATCTACTCCTCCATTTATGTTTAGGAAAGAACAGGTCTCCCATGAGTATTAATAAAACATGACATATCAAGAAAATGAGAACCAAAACTATTCTGAGATTCCACTTACACCTCTCAGAATGGCTATACCAAAAATACAAGTGACAGTTCATTCTGGAGAGGATGTGGAACAAGGGGAACACTCCTCTATTGCTGCTGGGAGTACAAACTTGTATAGCCACTTTGAAAATCAGAGTAGCAGTTTCTCAGAAAACTGGGAATCAGTCTATCTCAAGATTCAGGTATACAAGGACAGTTGCTCTACTATGTTTCATAACAGATTTATTTGTAATAGCCAGAACCTGGAGAAAAGCTATCCTTTCAAAGACAGGTGTTTCTTGTGATCATATATACTCATTAACTTATTCATTATTAGAATTTATCTGGAACTTTACAGTGTATATTACTGTATGTTAAGAATTTGGATTCCATTTTCATGTAAAAGTTAGGTGATCCTTTGCCAGAACATTAAAAGTATTAGTGTGATATTTTTTTGAATTTTGTTATTACTAAAACTTGAGTAATTGGTAAATATCAGCAAAATGTTCTTTAAAGTCAGACTTTTCTTCTAATATTTTAGGATTAATCACTTCTATGGATTTGGTGAGTCAACTTCCACACTTCACAAGCACTCATAGATAATACATAATGTAAATGTTCCCTAGACAATTCTTACTACTATTTTCAAAACTTACGTAACACATTTTAGAGATTTATTCATATTTATGTTTGACTTGCTTTATTTATCTGTTACATACTTATTTCCTTAATGAAATTTAGGTTAGTTGCTTTCTGATTTTTTAATTTTACAAATAGTGCTTCTATGTGTTCTCTAGAGTGGACACTGTAATGCCTAATTGAAGTAAAATCTTTACTAGATGCTCAGAAAAACTGACCTCCAGATTGTCTGGTCCAATTTTTACATGGCCTTTCAGTTATTTGCAACCATATAACTTTCCCCAAGTTGCTAAATATTAACAAATGCTTTTCCCATCTTACTAGGTCAAAAAACAGTATGTGACTATTTATATCAATCCGTATTTACTTAAAGTATATTCTAAATATTTTGACTATTTTTTCCTTGTGGATTTCTTGTTGTTTTTTACAATTAAAAAAATAGACCTTTTTTATTTATAGATCATACTTTGGCTATTAATTGTATGTTATATTTCAGGTTTATTTTGCTAATTGTTAAAAAGTCTTGTTAGTGTGTTTTAGTTTAATTTATCAAGTTTTTCTGTTATAACTTTTTCTTTATTCTAGTTTATAATCTTCTACATAGATAATAATTAAATTTAAAAGTATTATATATTATTAACCAGGCATATTTTGGGTAGTGTATTAAGACAGAATTAATATTTTTCTTTTACCTAAGTTCATAAATATATTCCATGTGTATAACATTTTGCAAATAAAAAGATATGCATCTCCCTGCTGCCTTCCTGATTAAGCCTTTGTGCCCCCACTATTCCCCCTTTCACTCAATTTTGTTACCAAAAAAAAATCCCATTGAGTCCATTTAGTGCTACAAGTATGTGCATGGTTGTAGGGGCGTGTACTGAAGTATGAGTTGCCTCTTAGGGCTTGTGTCCCTGAAGAAAATTGACTCTCCTCCTCCTAGAAGATATCATTTACCAGTGGCCCCTCAGCTTGGGGTAGGGTTTTGTTGATTCCATGCCTGTTTTATGGTAGAATTTTTTTTTACTTGATATTAATCAGGTTTTGTGCATGCAGTCACAGTCATTTGTGTAACTGCCCTGACCTGTTCCAGAAACACTATTTTGCAATAGTCACCCATTAATCTCGGTGTATTAAAATTTTTCTATCTTTTCCTCCATGATAATTCTTGAGTCTCAGGATGAGGGAGTGTCATATATATCTCCACCCCATTTAGGATTGAACGCTGAACACTCTTTTACATATCCATCAGTTGTGGCTCTTTGTGTTAATTTCTATCTACTGTACAAAGAAGCTCTCTGGTGAAGGTTGAGTTGTACAATAATCTATGTATACATGGATAAGCACTCATAAGGCTTAATATGGTGTCCACTTATCAGAATAATTGTAGTAGGTTCACTCCAAGGGCCTGTTCGACTCTTGGATTCTTGGCCCCATTAATAAGTTTGTACTTTGGAATGGATCTTAATCCTATCAGAAAGTGGCTGGTTCCTCTCATAGCTTTCACACCAGTGGTTGTATATTGCTAGAACAGTTGTTCCTGTAGTGCTGTTACTCCTCTCCCCCCCTCCTCCCTCATTGTCTGGTATATTGCCTTCCAAAACTATGAAACCTAGCTAGTAGAGTTGATGCTTCCATGTTATTACCAGGTTGGTTTCTCCTTGTTCATGACTCATTCAAGTATATGTCTTCAGCAATAGGTCTTAGCATCAAATTCTGGAGGATAACCAAGAGCAATGGCAAAGGCCTGTGATATTTGGAAGCCTGTAAGACACCTCTGACTATGATTCAGATACTACTAATATTTCTTTAAAACATGATATATTGACATAAAATATTATATTAATTAGATTGTTTCTAACAAGATTTAAAATGCTAGTCTTTGTCTAATATGTTCGATTTGACATTTCATCTTCTCTTTGGCAGCAGTTATCCTTGTGTATTGGAACTAGAATGCCAATTTCATGGCAAAGTCTATTAAAAAGTAGTATTTAGTTACTGACATGTGCCATTGCTTTTTATGATAATTTTTAATTTTAAAGACATAAGCGCAGTAGACATAATAGGTAAATACATCTGTTGGCACATTGGAGGTCCTGCTTATTAGCTTCTAGATGGAAAAACCTTTAAACATAATCGTCTTGGTTATTGTCAAATGATTGTATTCCTTTGTTCTTTCTCTTAAATTCCATAGTCCCATTTAGATTTTAACAAGGTTTAATATGATCACTATATCTGTCTTCAATAGAAGTAGTGATTTTACTAATGGTTATATTGAGAGAAAATTAATGGTAGATTGTTTAGGAGAAGGACTTTTCAGTATCCTTTGAATCCCATTTGTCATGGTACTTCTGTACATTGTGTACTCATGATGGAATGAATGAGTAGAAAGCCAAATAGAACATACACAAAAAGGATTAGTAAGTGATATTAATTTGATAAAGGCTTAGTAGGGAGGCATTTAGTTATCAGGGAAATACATAAGCATTTTAAATGTTTCCCAACCCCAAAAAATCCCATTTGCCTTTCCTTTCCTTCGTTTCTTCGTTCCTTTGTTCCTTCGTTCTTTCGTTCCTTCCTTCCTTCCTTTCTTTTGGTTCAGAAAAAGTACTGAAGTAAGATATTTTAACCTTTGTGCTACATCAATATATATCCCAGACATCTAGAATTTCCAGGTCCAAATATCAGAGCAGGGTAATCTTACTCTCTATAAGGATAAATAAAGTAATATTTTAAGAGCTCTGAAAGAGGAGTTAGAAGAAAACAATGTATCAAATAGGAGAAAGAAATATTTATAGAAGCTACAAGTAAATCAAGAATTAGCAAAAGTATATGATAGCTTATAGCTTAAGTAGAATAGAAAATTGGGGCAGCTGTAGTGCTTGAGCTACAATCTGTTCCACGAATCCGGTGAAGGCCTAGAGATTGAAATAAGAGACAAGACAGCAGTCATTCATTCAACAGCAATGTTGGAATGCCGAATGTGTTTATTGAAGGGAAGGAGTGGGCTTATATACTGACCCACAGCACAGTGGCAAACAACAGGGTCAAGAGTACAAATTTTCAGGCTTAGTTCCTCCCTAGCAGATGTGTGTTAGCAAAACAGGAAGAGTACCAGTAACATCTCCGGGGGCAGGGGGGGGTAAGGAAGGATGGGGAGGGGGGGCAGCTGAGGAGGGGTGAAGGAGGTGGGGGGGCAAGAAAACAGGAAGAGTACCAATAACAACTCTGGGGCAAGATGTTCCAGTCAACAGCTTCAGGCTTGCTCAAGGTGCCTCAGGGGTCCATGCAGGGCCCTATAGGCCCTATATTCATTTTTATGAATATTTGTAGAAGACTAAAGAGGATCCGAATAACAAAGGCCATGAATTATATCAGTCAATTCTCTAGGTGACAGTGTACCCATTTCATTTACAAACAAACAAAAAACCAGCATATGGCCTATGAATAAAGAATATCAATTAATTGGTAGACACAATAATGTTTCATTGTAGAAAATATTTCATCAGTTAGAAGATTTCTGTAGTCATAATTACTATTTATAATTTTGTAAATTTGTACATTTATACATTTGTAATTTTATTTTAAAAAATTTTCTATTCTTTGTTTATTTGTGAAGTATTGTAGAATATATTGCTGTGGAAATAAAAGAGTCAGAATATCAAGAATTTAGAATCCCATTTCTTTTGAGATAGGTTTCACCATGTTACACTGGCCTTGAACTAACAGATCTCTCTGGCTTTGCCTCCCAATTGCTGGGATTTAAAGGAGGGAGCCACTGCACTCAGATAATAAAAGAGCGTTAGTGAGGAATTGTCTTGATTTGGTTAGTCTGTGGATGTGTTGTGGGAGATTGTTGATTATTAGGAGATGCAGAAAGATTCTTATTTTGGGCAACACTATCCTCTAGGTCAAGAACTAGAGAAAACTAAGTGAGGGTAAACAAGCAGCATTGTGCATTTACTCCTCTCTGAAGGGTTGTGACCAGCTGTGACTTACCTGAAAATATGGAATATTGCCAGAAATTTTAAGTCATACAAATCCTTTTCTCCACTATGTTACTTTTGGTCAGGGTATTTTCATCACAGCAACACAAGTATAACTGTAACATCCACTGAGACACAAGTGAACTTTTTGGTAGTTTTTATAACCTTAAGTAGACATAAAGTTGATATTACTATCTTATGAAATTGTTTTAGAATAAAGTGAAATACTCTAATGATTTAAAAATAAAAGGGAAGCTTTTATTTCATTAAATGTGTGCAAGAAGCAATAGAGTTTTAGTTTTTCAGTGCTAGAAAATTAAGCCCAGTGCTCTGGACAGTCTAGTCAAGAGCTCTAGCACTGAGGTCTGATATCAGCTCCAGTCTGATATTTTGAGGTAGTCTGATATTTGAGTCTGATATTTAAACTGTATAGTTTAAAAAGCCTTTCAACTGGCAATTCTCTTGCCTCAGCCTCCTGAGTGCTGGGATTATAGACATGCATCCCTCCTGTGAGCTGTATAGAATCTCAGTGTATGAAAATGTAAATCTTGACTCTTATTTCCCCTTTGATCTCTTTACTTAGTCTATCTGATCACAAGGTCCATATTCATAAAATAACATTCATAAGATATAACAACTCCACTTACAGAGTAATTAGAATTAAATATGATGCTATATGTGAATAGTCTTTTGTATACAGTATAGAATGTTTCTGATAAATGTGAGTTCTATGTTTACACATGGTAACATTTAAAATAATTGTCACTAATCAATTTGTGGGGCCCCATTATTTTTTACTGATAATATCTGCCTCACTTGCACAATATTGTACTTATTTTATGTTCTTATAGCATGTATGCTTTATTATGGTTATTTGTATATGTTGGTTTCGATCAGTAAATGCTAGCTGCTAAAGAATGGAAACCAATCACACACTCATTTTATGTTATCTGTCATGTGTAAGTAATAGGGAGTTTGTCAATATGACCCAGCTATACTATTCCTGAGCATATATTCAGCAGATTCTATATCTAATTACAGAGATATTTGCTCATCCATGCTAATTGCTTTTCTATTCACAATAGCTAAGAAATGAAATCAGCCTAGATATCCATCAAATGATCAATGAGTAATAAAAGTGTAGCACACACACACATAACAGAATTCTATTCTTCTGTAAAGAAATATGTAATTATGAAAAATTCAAGTAAACATATGGCATCGGAAATAGTCATAGTGAAAGATGACAAGCCAGGCCCCAAAAGATAAATGCCACATGTTCTTTCTTATGTTTGGGAACTAACTTCGGTGTCTAATTTGTGTGTTAAAATTGGAGTACCTGTAGAAGTCATGAAAATAGGAATCTAGAAAGGGGCCACTGGTGGAGGGAGGTTTTTGGGGAGGGGAGACTGTAGAACACAGGTGATGTGAAAGGATAAAAGGAATAATGGAAGGGAGATTTAAATAGTGAGGGGAATGGAAGGAGAGGAGAGAGGAAGGAGTATTTGGAAGAATAATTAACACTAAGATGTTTGAAAAAGTCATATAGAAACCTACTATTTCAGAAGATCCTATATATTTATTAAATATATAAATAACCAAAATAATGTATGTTCAAGTTTAAATGGATTTCCCCTTCATAGGGAATAATGGCTCTTCTAAATGTCATAGGATGTCAAAAAACAAGGTTCTGCTCTGGGTGTGCAATATCTCCCTATGATTTGTTGGTGGGGTGGTGTTGTTGTCAAATATGTCCCTCTTCCCAAACAACACAGGTTATTTTATTGCAGTTGCTCTTGGTTGCATAACAGAATCAAAGGATATGAAGTAATCAAGTTAATCAGTTCTTCCCACTGTCTTGCTTTCATGGGCCTCATTACGCTGGCTGGGGATGAAAAGCTTTCATATCAGGTGTGCTGATAGTCGCACAGCCCTGTGAGCATGCCAATGAACATTTTAAATGGATGCATTGTGTGGTCTGTGAATTTTATTGTAATAAAACCGTTAGCATATGAATGTGTATGAAATCCTAGCATTGTGATATAACCAAATTGTCGACTCTCCTTACTTGTCCTGATTTTGTTCTCATTTTTTTTTTTAATTTTTGGTGTGTTTAATTTGCGAAAGCATGGGTTTCTCAAAGTGAAAAATTCAGTTGTGTGTTAGTGAAGTTTCAATAGGAACTAGTAGATGAGTGGAAGAGGATCATTGTGTCTAGTACTCTTAACATATTTTGTCTAAGCAACATGCAGTTCTCTTGGTTGAAAGCAAAGGACAAAAGTACATTGTGTATTCATTAAATAGTAAGATCCCATTTCCTCTTGCATTAAATTTAGGCATAAGGCTTGATTATTTGAGTAAACTCTAGGAACACTCCAGGTTATATGTTGTCAATGTAAAACTGTAGCCTTAACAATTTTAACCTTGTATCATACAATTTTCTTCTCCCACTTCTGCTCATTAGGGTTTTTCCATTTAATTTGTCCTCTTCTAATGTAATGTTAATGTCATAGAAAGCCAAGATAAGAATAACATTTAATGACAATGTTGATGAAACAGAATGAATGCAGGTCTTTCTCTTGACTGGATTAAATCTAGAAATCTTTAGTACAGACTGAGACTTGGTTTGTTTTTGAACATGCTTCATGGATTTTCACCATATGCCATTTTCTTCCAAAAACATACCACTTTGTCTTTTGGCAATAATTACCTCTGGATATCTGAGGAATTCATTAATGCTTTTAGGCATTTACTAGTTCTATATCTATGTTACAAACTGAATTACTCAAATTGCATGATTAACATGATGTGTCCAAAAATTGAGCAGGCAGTAAAGAAATAAAACTTAATCTGTAGGAGGCAAGGAACGTTTTACATTAAAAAATGAATATTTTGTAACACTATAACTTACTTCAGGCAGTGGATTTTTAGTTAAACTTGTAATATCTACAAAGCAAACATGGGCCATCGTATCTGATACTTAAAATAATTAAATAACATTTATTTATTATGTGTGTATATGTACTCATGCACACGTGTGTATGTTTGTGGGTGTGGATCACAGGACAACAAGGAATGGGTTGTTTCCTTTCCACTCTGTGGGTCTCGGGGAAGGAATCTAGATCATCAGTCACAGAAACAAGTAACCACTAAGCCATATTGATGTTCCTCCAAGACTTCAAAGAGTAAACATTGTAGTCTTACATGAAAGTACTCTGTAGAGCTATTCTGTTCATTAATTATTATGTTAAATGGACTATGGACTCTTAAATTTCTATATAGTACTTTGACCTAAATATTATTGTACTAAGTGATTTATACACTCTTCAGGTCATAATTGCTTGAAACTCAGACAGACACTCACCAAGGCTTTTTTGTTATTACTTGGATAGATTTTCCTACATTGATTCACAGATCTTTCTTAATCAGTGAAAACATATTACTTAGCAATTTATTTTTAAAAAATGGTCCAGAGCCACAATATCTTTTTATTAGTTGTCCGAGCAAGACACATATAAGGACTTTTCCTTAAAAATTACGATTTTATAGTTAGTTTTTATTTAAAAGCTATACCTCTATAATGAATTTTTAAATATATTAGCCAATTTTCTCCATGACTATAAATTACTTCTCCTTTTTAGAATATTGTGCCTATTTAACAATAATTGCAGTAGAAACCAACTGCAGTACTTTTTACTTATTCTTAGTTCAGGGGATAATCAGATTTCTTTATGGTTTGCTACCCAAATGAATAACAATATATATAGGGCTGAAACCAGTACATTTTAGTCCTTACCATAGTAAGATTTTTTGTCTTTCATTTACATATTTAAAAGTTTGTGGTGGATGGAGAGATGGTTCAAAGGTTGAAAACACTGGCTACTCTTCCAGAAGGCTGTGGTTTGGTTCCTAGCACCCACGTGGGGGCTCACAACTAACTGTCTGTAATCCAGTCCCAGGGGATCTAATATTCTCTTTTGGCCTCAGTGTGCACATGTTACATAGCTATACAGGCTAAAACAAATCACTCATACACATAAAAATAATGAATAGAAATAAAGCATTAAAAAAACACTCAGTGGTTTACCTGAAGATTTTAAGGAAATAATATACCAGGTGATATTTTCTTTTTTCATTTTATCCCAGAATTGAATCAGCATATAAATCATCAGTTAGCTATTGGTCTACAAGCTGATGACCTTATTGTTTCAATTGTATCCTAAATAATGTGGGAAGAAACCAGCATCTGATATAATAGCACACACACACACACACACACACACACACACACACACACACACACACACACACACGAAATTGTATATTTTGAATACATGAGTTCTAGTAACAGATTGTTATAAAATTTGTTCTCTACTTGCCTTTTTTTTCTGAAACAAAGGGACATGATCTTGAGGAGTACTCTTTAGTGAAGTCCTTTACTACACTTGTGAAAATTTAGGCCTCATTTAGAAAACCATTTGTAATAGTGGCTGTGGTACTGAAAACAGAAAAGCCAGAAATAGAAGTCTTAGCATTCTAATTCTGATTCTTCATTTGAGTTCTCATGTATTTTCTGATAAACTGTGTGATGACTTTGGATATCTTCATCATCTTGTGATAAAAGTTAATATGAAGGAAGGAATAAGATAGTTGACTATTTTGGGCCGGGCTATCAATGTACTTAAATACCTAAAAGTCACTTTGTTATTCAACCTTGGTAAAAAGTATAATATTGATAAAAAGTAAATATAGTTATTTATATCTAGGAACTAAACTAATGGGAAGTATTTTGGGATGTGTGACCAGAGATAATGGTCCATCTGGAGCTGTTACATGATTCCAGTTCAGTGATTTGTTGTAAATACCACTCTCCATCCTATTTAATACCATTTCATCACCTAGCTATATATAATACCTGTTTTAAGATGTTAAAAGCAAATGTGTGTGTGTGTGTGTGTGTGTGTGTGTGTGTGTGTGTGTGTGTGTGTGTGGTGGGGGTTGTGTTCCATTATGACCACTGGTTCATCAAATTATCAGGAACCTAGAGGTTCTGGGAGGAGTCCCTCTTCCTGGGGGTCGTCACCTGCACATCTAAAATTTTATCTAAGATTTTCTGCTGCCATCAGACCCTGCCAAATTTGGGGATGGTGGGACGCTATGTGTCTCAAGACCCTTCTGTTTAATTCCCTTCTCACGTAAGAGAAACCCAGAGTGGCATTGGGCTTCTGATCCCAGAAAAACAAACAGGCCTGCATACTTGTTTCTGTTCTAAAAAAAAATGCCATGAATAATTCAGATGGGCATATTATGAAAAATATCTCATCATTAAATCAGCCTAGATAACCTGCTAAAATTTGCTAAGGCGGTTTTTTTAGTACCTTTTAGAAAGTCTTTATACATATAAGCATGTTTGTGAAAATTATTATTTTTTGCAGCTCATTTATGAAAAAAATAAACATGCCTCCTCTTCATTAGAACTTTTTTTTTGTTTTAAAAAGTACATGCTTCTTTAACCAGCATAGGACCAAACCAGGCCCCCTGAAAGTGGGTGTCAGTTGGGAGGCCTGAGCAGTCTATGGGACCTCTGGCAGTGGATCAGTATTTATCCCTAGAATCTAGAATATGAATGGACACTGGGAGCCCATTTCACATTGAGGGGTACTCTCTGCCTAGACATATGGAGGAAGATCTAAACATTGCCCCAAATGATGTGAAAGACTTTGATGATCCCCCATGGAGGGCCTCACCCTTTCTGTGGAGCATAAGAGGGCTGGGATGGAGGTCATAGGGGCATGGGAGGATGGAAGGGAGAGGGAACTGGGATTGATATATAAAATAAGATTGTTTCTAATTTAAATTAAAAAAGGAAAAAAAGCACATGCTACTTCTTGGGGCCAGAAGAGAGATCCAGATCCCCCTGAGCTGGAGTTATAGGCAGTTGTGAATTGCCTAACTTGGGTGAAGGGAACTGCATGCCAGTCCTCTGCAAGAGCAGTGTGAAAACTGCCGAACCATTTCTCCAGCCCTTGTCTCTCTATTTTAAAAAATATGTTCAGGTTGATATAGCATTAGAAAATGATGTACTGTCATTTTGCTTTTGTTGACAAGGTTAGGGGATTAGAATTTTTTATTTATACACTTTTTTAGTGAATGGATATTTATTTTTACTAGTTGTTGAATCTTGGAGAGGCAATATAAGAAATAGAGGGACTTCCCCAATTTATTTAATATTATTATTTTTACACTAATGAATATATTATTACTTGAAATATATTTCTAGAAAAATATTATTTGACATGTATTCCTAGAAAAAAATCTTGTATGACATCTAATAAGTGACTTATTTTAAACTCTGAAGAATATATTCTGTAAGCAGAATTGTGGGAGTGTAAGTGGGGTCATTCTGGGGTCATTTCCAAAACAGTAACAACGTTTGATACACACTGCTTGTAGCAAGCCCTTAGAATGAACTGATTTCCTCCTCGGAACTGATGATTAATATCATGAACTTTAATTTTTCATAAAATCATTTTATTGTAGCATATACCTTTTCTTTTTTTTCAGAGAGGCTGTATAGTGTAATGATGACAAAGGCTGATGGTTAATATAGCCCAGCCATGGACATGAATAAAGTCACATTTTGAATGAAGCTGCTGTGGTAGTGTGAGTTGCCATCTAAATGTGACATTTATATTTTAATCAGTGAAATCATTTTGTTTGTATAGTACTATTATTCCTTGAATGGCAACTACTTTTACAAAAAAAGAAAGCAGCCAGCTAGGTGAAGTCATATGGAATTAAAGAATATTTCAATATGGCTTTCACCATTTGTGGCTCTTGGGATTTCAGTTAAGAGCTGAATATTAAAACATAAGATTTAAAGGCATTTGCTTATGTTTTCTGGAATAAACTACAACTTGCATGAGAGAACTTTTGTGTTAATTCTGAGGTATAGCAATTCACTCTTGTCTAAGAGACTGCTGCATAAACTACAGAGCGTCTAGAGGGCCAGCTCTTCAGTACAGTTTGCCTTCGCGTGTATCGAACAGTGTTGCTCTTAGGTGTTTAAATTTGAGTCGTGTGTGTGTGTGTGTGTGTGTGTGTATACATCCCTTAATATAGTCTTTTGAAAGCTGTTCTGTAATAGGAAATTATTTTATTGAAATAAACTGTTTTTGTTTTGTTTTATTTTACCCACAAATGAGCACAAATGGTCTCAGGTTTTTAAGATTTTAATGTTAACTCTTTTCCAAAATAATGAAACAGGGAAAGGTATCAGACATTATTGATATCGAACAATGTGAATTGAGATAAAAAGCTAAAGATAAAAAACATTGCTAACAATAAAATTACTTTTTATAATATAAAATGTAACCTGTAGATTTCTCATGACATAAAACTGCATAAAAAAAAAAACTTAGAAGCTTTGAAATGATATCCTCTTTGTTCAAGTGTTGGTTCCTTTGGTATGCTATTCCTTTTGTCACCTGGGGCAATTTTTCCAATACGTAACACATGTGATTTTTTTTCTGCATTTGGAATAATCAGCTTTTCCTTGTGCTCATTAAGGGGGAAAACTGCAGCCAAGGTATTAGCACAAAGCAAGGTATTAACAGTGCCCAATCTCTACCAAATACCAAGTTCCTTTGTCTATTACCTAATTAACATACTTTAATGAGTTCACCAAGTTTAATGAATACTTCATATAAACTCAGCGTTTTCTACCTCCTCATTTAATCTGACACCTGATGTAACAGATCTGGCTTGATATTATGAATAATTTATGAGCCAGTGTTTCTCAGATAACAAATAAAGAATACGAAACATTTAATATGGAAGGAGTTAAAGATCTGCTATTTATTTACTTGAATATACATTTTATTTCCCAGCAAGCTATTGAAATACAGGAGCTAGTTAATAATAGCTTGAAAGAAACAATGTAATTTATGTAAATATATTTCTGTTCATGCGAATCATTTTAAAATGCAATGAACCATTTAATTGTAAAACACACTGCTTATAAGTTATCTTCTATAAATAGACTTGCTTACTTTGACACTATCAAGCTGGTCTGCAAAGTCTTTTTAGATCTAAGATATAAAGAATAAACATTTCCCACATGAAAACTAACAAATTATTGAAGTAAAAAAAAAGTATTCACAAAATGAAAGCAATAATGTTACTAAGAATGATATCATATTGATGAACATAGGCATGTGATTTATGTATTCATATTCACGTGAAGCACTTCATTTACCACTGAATTTGCCAATGAAACAGATCTGAGAATTTTAAGCATTGTCTTATGGTAGAATCTGGGTGTTTATTCTTCCCACAGCACCACACTGAAAAGAGAAGCATCTTAGTAAGTTATCTAAAGTTATTTAGCAGATATAAAAGATCAGCAAATGTCACTGCAGTGCTTTCGGTTGTTGTAGTGCCAGTGAGACAGGTAAAAACTGACATCTTTGCAATGGGGTCTTACAGTCTGTTGGGGAAACTAATTCATACTTGTAGTGAAGTTCAGTCAGTCTCTAAAGACTTTTATCAGACACAACAGTCCCTATGGTTCATTGACAAGAAGTAAGCTTTAACACTTTAAAAGTTGGACAAGAAAGACACTGTGATGCATTGCTTACTGTTTCAGTCAAATGTTCCATATGGTCCTTAGCCAGAAGCTGATGTCATGCATACTTTAACACATTAAAATGTACCTATCAAAATGAGTTGCATTAGTGACTTTAGAATATGTACAGGTACTTATATTTAGGTCATCCTGCCATAGTTAAACTAGTTAAGCTGTTCTTTGGACTTTGAACTGTGGTAGCAGTGTAGATTTTGTTTGTTTGTTTTAAAGCCTGAAATTCTCTAGGATAAAGAATGTCAAAGCAGGTAAATGATGTAAAATGAATTCTTCTTGCTTAAAAGATAGAATAATAGATACAGTGGTCAAATAAGAGGGTACATAGGCATCAATGAGTCTATGTAGAGCTCTGCATATACTCAAGAAACTCGGCCACTGCACTGTACCCCATTCTCTTATTTTACTTATTTTTTAAAGATTTGAGACAGCTTCCCAGGCTGTCCTTGTGTTTCTTCTGTGACTTAGGATGGCAGTCCAAGATCTTCCAGTCTCACCTCCTAATTATATGAGATAATAGGCTTGTCACCAGGTGTGGCTTTCTTTTATACTTGTAAACTGACTTAGAGTTAATATTTTAAAAGTATTATCAAAATATTTTGCACTTCTAGATGCAAAGACAATATAAGTTATGCCTGCTGCAGAAACTGTAATTTTTAATATGTATATTAAGAAATTTTAGTCATAAAACTTAAAATTAATATGTATATTAAGAAATTTTAGTCATAAAACTTAAAATACCATACTAAGTAGTATACAGGACATCGTGTTTTTCTGAATCCTGCTGAAGTCTAACTATGGATTCAAAGTTGGTGCTTAAGAGTGGAATGCTGAGGTATGGTGGAGAAAAGCTATGGAGATGTGATTGCATTTCTGTTGAAAGGGTAAATGAACTAAGAAAATTTAGTTTTTCTAAACCTGGAGGAGATTCAGGGAGGCTGTGGAAACCATTTGTAATTATCTTGAAAGCTCACTTACAGACTTAATCTTACTATGTGTTACGAGAGGGCTGACAAGATTCAGAGAGTAAATAAGAGGAACGCTTTTCATCCTCAAATGGAGAATGACCCTTTCTTAGCTGCATTGAGGTCAGAGTTAAAGCACTAAGTGATAGTACTCTCCCAATCTCATGACTCTCACATCCGAATGTTTTTTTTAAATAAATTTTAGTGAGTTAAGGAATATGTAACATGTTTTACATATGTTTCAGTTTTATTGCTTTCAAATGTATCTACATTATAATATATTTTGTGGCATATTACTTAATTTAGTGTTTTCATTCCCAGAGAACACAGATATATAATTTCCTCTTTAGGGGGGTTGTTTACAAATTTCAGGGTGTATTAATTTATTCTCACCCTCGTTTGTTAATTTATGCTTCACCCTCGTTTATGCAGAGGGTGCTAATTCCGTGTTTTAACCTTTGGGTTTATTTCACCTTAATTGTTCCAAAAGATGCCTTGATTCTTCATTAATTGATCAAGGTTTTTTTTTTGTTTTTGTTTTTTGTTTTTTTTTGTTTTTTGTTTTTTTTTTTTTTTGCTTTGTGTTAGAAATTTGCGTGGAGGGTCTCTTCTCTCTTTTAAAAGCAACTGTTTATATCTGGTTCGTGTTGAAGCATGCCTTCTGTCAGTGTTTATGGAAGAAAATAGCTTCTGAGTAACTAGACATAGCTGTATGGTATAAAAGTTTCCAATGTATCAGATGAAACTATTGGCTTTTTGTCTTAAGCTTACTGTCTTTGACTTTTGTGAAGAAGGAAGCTAAATTCAATGTTTTTATTACTCAGTTGGAATTCTACAATCTCCTAGGACCTGTGGCTTCTGTGGATAAACATCAAGAATACTGAGAAGCCATGGGATCTGCTTCATTTGTTTTAAGCTTTACATAGACACACAGTACAGACCAGTAATTTCTTTTTCAGTTTAAGCAGATTAATTTAGTAGTTAAGATGTCCCTTGTTCCTTTTTGTGAAATTATTTGCCATACAAATACTGTCACATACACTTTTTACTTTTTTTTATTTTTGAGATTAGAATATAATTACATTTATCCCTCTTCTTTCTTCTTCTAAACCCTTTCATATAACTCCCTTGCTCCTTTAAAAACTCATATAAGTAACATTTAAACTGAGAGATAATTTTATACTGATGGACAATATTTTGAAATATTAAATTGGTAATAATATGTGATATATAAACAGAGTGCATAGTTGATACTTTAAAATATGCTTAACATTCACAATTCATATGGCATAGGCAGGAAGTTTTATTTTTATCTTAAAGATGATGTTTATTGCCACTGCTAGTTTATAAAAAGTGCAGTGAGTCAAGGCATAATTTAGATTATAATCCTGATCTCCAACCATGTGACTCAGTGGAAGTAATAGCACACACCATGAAACCATAGCTTAATATATTCTCCAAATGCTGAGGGAAAAAAGCCTTTGCAGGGTTGTAAATGCAAGGTGTGAAGTGAAGCTCAGCTCATGGTCGTGCTGTCTCTTTGATTCTCAGGTTTTGTATGTGTTTATCTGATTTCCTGAAAGATGCCTTTGAGGTACTACCACTAAACCTTCTTGGCCTTTCTTTGTCACTTCTTTCTTCTCTGTTCTTCCTTTTGAGCATTTAGTGAGTATCAACTGTAGTCGTGGATTGAATATGAGAAAAATGTTCATTTTCCTAGTTTATTACTTATGAAATATCTTCTTGTTTTTGTGGTTCATCCATTCTATAATGAAAGTGACAGTACAATATGGCAATGCTGTTGACCTCCTCCATCCCTCAGTTCTTCTAGTCTTTTCTTTGCAGTAGTAGATATTGAACCAAAGGCCTCATACATGTTAGGCAAGCACCTTATCACTGATGTATTTCCTTACCTTCTTTCTATGTTTTATTTTGAGACAAGGCCTCCCCAATTTTTTCAGGCTGTCTTTGAACTCACCCTATAGCTCAAGCAAGCCTTACACATATCTTCCTTCTCTTCCATTTCCAAGTAGTTGGGATTACAGGACTGACCTGTGAGTCTACCAACTTGGTTGAATCTTATGCTCAAATGATTCACTCCTACAGTAGCTTTATTTTCTGACAATAACCAAGGAAATAAGATTAACTTTCTCAGTAAGTATTTTATAGTTTGGTACAACCCTATTTATTTTCCTTAGGACTGTATTAATTATTTCTTTTCTTATGAGAAAGTCTACTTCTATATCTTTGTATTCATAGGGTTTTCTTTTGGGGTGGGTCTGGAATATCAGAAAATCAAAATTTCCAGGACCTATAGAAACTTGCTATTTTTCAAAGCTTCCTCTTATCCACTTTGTGCCTTTTCATGCTTTGGGAGAGCAATGTATTAATCATTGAGGTATCCTTTGAATGCAAAGAAGTTTTTAATATGATTTTGTTTCTTCTCTCCAGAATTGGTGCTCAAAAGGTATAATGGTAGCATAACTTTGGTATACGTAAATGCTGTCCTCTAAATGTATTCACAAAACTAATATCTAATGTGATAGCATTATGGGATGGTGACTTCAAGAGGCAATTAAGTAATAACACTACAGCCCTCATGGATGGCATGAGGGACTTTATAAAGGGTTTCCAGGAGTAGGTTCATTGTTTTCTAACTCTTTGACCATGCAATGATTCATCCTGGAAGCAAGGAGCTGTTGTAGAACAGACCAGATCCTAACTAATCACTGATAATATGAATGCCTTAATCTCAAATCGTCTAACTCCCAGAAATGCTAGAATTGATTTTCTTTTGTTTATACATGGTAAACATCAGGTATTATGTTATAGTAACATTAATATACTGAAACAACCAGTTCATTTGAATTGTTGACTCCAACAACTCTTCTAGTCCACATTTCAGCACTCAACATATTGTTTATTAAACATTCCTGAAAGGAGCTTAACTATATTAACTCTTCTCATAGGTTTCTACTGTGTAGGGAATTTTAGAATGTAAACAATAGTCATAGAACTAGGTACTGAAAGGACATAATAAGTTTTTTTTCTAATCTTAAGGTATTTCTTAAGGTGGGTAGGAGGAAGGTAAAAAATCTTCTGGACCAATTCAGAAATAAAGTAGGTTGCTAAGGAATGATATGGTAGTTTGAATAAGAATGACCCTCATAAGCTCATAGATCTGAATGCTTAGTCACCAGGGAATGGCACCATTTGAAAGGGTTAGAAAGATTAGGAAGTATGGCCTTGTTGGAAGAAGTATATCATTGAGAGTAGGCTGTGAGATTTCAAAAGCCCATGACAGGCTTCTCTCTCTCTCTCTCTCTCTCTCTCTCTCTCTCTCTCTCTCTCTCTCTCTCTCTCTCTCTCTCTCCCTCCCTCCCTCCCTCCCTCCCTCCCTCCCTCCCCCCCCCTCCCTCCCTCCCTCCCTCCCTCCCTCCCTCCCCCCTCTCTCTCTCCTGCCTGTGGATCAGAATGTAGTTCTCAACTACTTCTCCAGCACCATGCCCACTGTGCCCACCATGCCCACCATGCCCATCATGATGATAATGTACTAAACTTCTGAAATTGTAAGCCATTCCCCAATTAAAATTAAGTGTTTCCTTTTTGGGATTTTTATTTAAATTTGCAACAAGCTTGTTTTACATGTCAATTCCAGTTCCTTCACCCTCCCCTCCTCCCCTGTCCCCCTCCCAACCCTCTTCTGCTTCCCAGGGAGGGTGAGGCCTTCCATGGAGGATCTTCAAAGTCTGTCATATCATTTGGAGCAGGGCTCAGACCCTCACCCATATGTCTAGGCTGAGAGAGTATGTCTCTGTGTGGAATGGACTCCCAAAGTCCATTCCAGTGTTTCTTTTATAGAGTTGCCTTGGTCATGGTATCTCTTCATAGCAATACCATAGTGATTAAGAACATTAACTGGTAACACATTTTGCTAAAATATTACTTTGCTTTTTATGGGATGTATTGGGGAGGATTTAATGAAAATGGTGACATTTTGAATTAAGCATTGCTTATTGAAATGCATTTAGGGAAAGGAGAACAGGTGTAGGCAAGCCATCACAATGGAAATATAGGACACATGGGAGGCACTGAGAACAGTCTATTAAAGACTCAATAGCTCTTGAGAAGTAAAATCACATGGTCCAAACTTTTTAAGAATGCCACTTTGATTTTGAGTCAGTTTCTCACAGTGTAGTCAGGCTGACCTGGGACTCACTATGTGGTAGAGGCTGGCCTCAGAGTCATGCAATCTTCCTGACTCAGCCTCCCACATCCTGGGATTACAGCTAAGAGCCAACATCTGTGGCTCCATTAATCTCTTTATAGATGAAATAGGTTTTGAGTGATTTATAAAGGAAACTTTAATTTTAAACATAACAGTTCTCTGGCCTCATCTCTTTTTTAAAAGGAGGAATATCTAAAGGGTGGCTTTCAAAATGTGATGACAGAATACAAAATTTCTAATACTAATGAAATGACAGGCTATCCTTGTTTCTGCTTTGCAAGTTAGAGAACATAGTCTTTTTCAGACTGGCAGCTTTCTTTGAGTTACTAGGTTTGAACATCTGGGTTTTGAGATGTTTGAAACAAATGTTTTTATATAGTATTTATCATTTTGTGTATAGATTTTTCCTGAAAGATTATATATAATAACTCATTCATAATTCAGAAAAAATGTATCACAGACATTAGCCTCATAATCCAAATGATTGTTCTAATTCTGTTAGTGTTAGATCCTAAAGCCAAAATTACCATGTATCTAATTTTATACTTCCTTAAGTGTAAGAACGCTTTGAATCTATCTTGTTATCTTTTCATTTAATTGCAGCTACTTTCACTATTTTAAAAATGTGTGCTCAGATGTCCAAGGTAAAAGAAAGCATTTTAAGATGGTGCAGTTGTGGAAATGAGGACAGTTATTTTAGGTTATCAAATAGAGGTCAAGCCATTCTGGTACTTCCAGAATCTCAGGCCAATGTTCCTGCCGTAGTAAAGTAGCATTATTAGACAAGAAAATTGGTTTGGCATGGGAACTGATGGAGAAATTATATACTAATCAATAGACTACCCTTCCAATTAGCACTCTTGATGAAGCAATGGGGTAACTAAAATAGAACTAGCAGTATCATTCTTGTATACATGTTGAAAGAATCTGGCAACTTACCAAACTCTTCTCAGCTTACTGTGCAACCCTGAAATTTTAGTATTCATATATCTATAAAATAGTCACTCGGAGCATTACCTTCATTTCAGAGACTATGGATACTATATAAACTAGTTTCATTACGTCAAAGTAAATTGTATCTGATAGATATCCAAATAATAGTGACTTTCATTGCTGGTATTAGTTTACTTATATTCATTTTTGTGTGCTTGTTTGCATGTGCAGGTGCCTATATATATGTATATATATACATATATATGTGTGTGTGTGTGTGTGTGTGTGTGTGTGTGTCAGAAGGCAACTTTGAACAGTGTTCCTCAGGTGCTATCCATCTTTCTCTTGACATAGGATATCTTTCTTGTCTGAAGTTCACCAAGTAGGGTAGTCTAGATGGCCAGTCTGCCCCCAAGGATCTAGCTGTATCTTCCTTCCAGTGTTATGCTTATAAGCCAGAGACAACATGTCAAGCTTTGTTTTTCCCCTTCAGTAAAGAATGCACAATGTTTTATTGGTAATATATGCCATCTTTTCATTGCTTCTGACATGGAAGGCATAATTCTAGTTTTGACAGAAATCTTTCATGCTCAGCCAACTTGAAATCCTAACACACATGAGATGTTAAGATGGCTTATAATTTGCATACCATATATAGGCATCTAGAATAAAACTTAAGAACATATAGAGTTTATATTCATTGGGTAGGAGCTACTTTTGGTGTCTTAGTTGTGAGAGGAGAAAGCCTACATTAATGGCATGTTTTTGCTAGCCTGCTAACATATCACAAAAAAAGTGAAGTCAAGACAGAATTCTTCTTGTGTACAGTTACCTAGCTATTGCTCAGAATTTTTACTTTTAATAAAAAATAGAGAGAAAAATGAGGAAATAATGGGAGCATACTACTTTGCTTATTGATTTTCTTTGCATAAAATCAGCCTTTAGCCAAACAACAGTACAAAGGACAAATCTGCAGAAATTTTTACATGTGTGATTTTTATCTTCTCACTGAAGAAATTTTCTAGTAAAAGTCTGAATATGGGGATCATTTAGAACCCTACTACAGTAGAAGCTTCCTAAAATATATACATATATGTCTTAGTTTAGGTTGCTATTACTGTGATGAGACACCATGACCAAGTCAACGCTTATAAAGGAAAACATTTAATTGGGGCTGGGTTACAGTTTCAGAGCTTTAGTCCATTATCATCATGGTAGGAGGCATGGCAGCATGAAGGCAGGCATGGTGCTGGAGAGGTAGCTGAGACTTCTATATCTTGAACTGCAAGCAGCAGGAAGTAAACTGGCTTGAACTTCTGAGATCTCAGAGCCTACTCGCTGGTGACATACCTCCTCCAAAAAAGTTACGTCTACTCCAACAAGGCCACGTCTCCTTAAAGTGTCACTTCCCATGGGCCTATGGGAACAATTTTTTTTTATTTTTCTTTTACATATCAATCCCTGCCTTTTTCCCTCCCTCCCATGCCCCCCCCGACAACCATCCCATCCCATTCCTCCTTCTACTCCACAGGGAGGGTGATGCCTTCCAGGAGGGGTCATCTCAATCTTTCAAGTCATTTTGAATAGGGACTAGGCCCTCCCTCCTGCCTCTAGGTTAAGGGAATATCCCTCCAAGGGGAATGTGATCCCAAAGTCCTTTTGTGCATCAGGGATACATCCTGGTTCCACTGTCAGAGGTCCCTTAGACTGCCCAGGCCTTCTATCTGAGACCCATGTCCAGAGGGTTTGATTCAGTCCCATGCTGGATTCCCAGCTATCAGTCTGGGGGCCCACTAGCTCCTCCTTGTTCAGGTCAGCTGTCTCTGCGGGTTTCTGTAGCCTGTTCTTGTTTTCCCTCTCTGTATCTATGGGGACAATTTTTATTCAAACCACCATAAAATATGAAATTAATCTAAATGGAATTATCAAATAATGGGGGAGGGTACAAAACCTCAACTAGACTTTCTCCACCAAATAAAACTTTCTGGGAATGTGCTACATCTAATTGGCCAAAGGGATTCATGGAAACACCTTCCTCCCCACAAAATGAAGGCTATTGCCAAGACTATTGGTTGCTGTAGACCAACTGATGGTAGTCAGGCTCTATTGCTGAAGGTTCTATGTAACTCAGGAACATGGAGCTGGTACCTACACAGAGCCTTTACTCCTGCTGACTAGTTATGTAATGAGAGATACTCTGCCTGCTACCAGATAAAGGTAAACACCAACACAGTTACAATCCATTCTATCTATAATGGTGACCTGCCTGAAAGATACATTGATGCAAATGTGGCACATAAGTGTGAGAGTGACCAACCACTGTTTGATCAGATTTAAGACTCAGTCCATGAGATGGAGCCTATTCCTGATGCTGAGAAGGTGTCAATTACTTGAAACTAGATAGATCATGAACCTAGGGGAAAACCAAATACTATTTTTCTCCACTGGCCTGTGGTTACCAGTAAATGCTTGTTTGAGTTGGGGATTTGATAAAGTAATGAGTAGTGGGAAGGAAGTCAGTAGGGGAAGATCTGTGTGATCCTTTGGATATGGGGGGGTTCTTAGCAGGGGGTCTTCTGCAGAGTCAGAGATGAGCCTGAGAGATTGGATTTGGAGGAGAGAAGGAAAGATGAGGATCTGTAGTTAGCCTATCTGTTTCCCTGGTCAGAGTGGCCTATGGGTTCCCAGGGAGTGCCTGCTGGGGTTGTAGGCTCCCTATTGTCTTTTCCTTTTCTTCTGCTCTGTCTTCCTTCCTTTCTTCCTCTCTCCCTTCCTTCCTTCCTTCTTTCCTCCCTCCCTCCTTTCCTCCCTCCCTCCTTTTCTCCCTCCCTCCTTTCCTCCCTCCCTCCTTTTCTCCCTCCCTCCTTCCCTCCCTCCCTCCTTTCCTTCCTCCCTCCTTTCCTCCCTCCCTTGCTTCTTCCCTTATTTTATTTATTTTTGTTGATTTATATACCAACCAAAGTTTCCCCTCCCTCCTCTCTCCCCAGTCACTCCCCTCCCTCCTCTCTTCCCCCTATCCAGTTCTCTGTTTTCCTTCAGGAATGGGCTGGCCTCCCATGGAT
The DNA here is from genome assembly GCA_030556225.1 of Cricetiscus sungorus. NCBI lineage: Eukaryota > Metazoa > Chordata > Mammalia > Rodentia > Cricetidae > Cricetiscus > Cricetiscus sungorus. The sequence goes on from JANBXA010000372.1 coordinate 3,736,477, forward strand.
ATCAACCAGTCATGGAATATCAAGTCACAGTGAGTCTATGCACCTTCTCTATTATTAAGACTGGATGAGGCAATCTAGTAGGAGGAATGGGTCTTAAAAGTAGGCGACAGAGTCAGAGACAGCCCCTATTAGGAATCCCATTGTTAGGGGTCCCACAAGTAGACCAAGCTACACAACTGTCACATATATGCAGAATGTCTAGATCAGTTGCATGCAGGATCCCTGGTTGACAATTCAGTCTCTGTGAGCCCCTGTGAAACTAGGTTAGTTGATTTTGTGGGTTTTTTTGTGGTGTCCTTAACAACCCTCTGGCTCCTACAATCCTCCTTCCCCATCTTTCACAGGATTCCCTGAGCTCCACCTAATGTTTGGCTCTGGTTCTCTGCATCTCTTGCCATCAGTTGCAGGGTGAATCCTCTCTGATGACAGTTGTGGTAGGCATTAGTCATGTTGGTCTTTCTGGGTCTGGGTTACCTCACTCAGGGTGATCTTTTCTAGTTCCATTCATTTGCCTGCAGATTTCATTATGTAATTGTTTTTAATTTCTAAGTAATATTCCATTATGTAAATCTATCACGTTTTCTTTATCCGTTCTTCAGTTGAGGGACATCTATGTTGTTTCCAGTTTCTGGCTATTTTGAATAAAGCTGCTATGAACATAGTTGAGCAATGTCTTTGTGGAATGATGGAGCATCCTATGGGTATATGCCCAAGAGTGGTAGATTGATTCCTAATTTTCTGAGCATCTACTGTGTTAGTTTCTAAACTGGCTATACAAGTTTGCACTCCCACCAGCAGTGGAGGAGTATTTCCCTCACTCCATGTCCTCTCCACCTGAGCTGTCAGTGGAATCTCAGTGTCATTTTGATTTGCATTTCCTTGACAGCCAAGGAAATATTTCATTAAATATTTCTAGGCTATTTGAGATTCCTCTATTGAGAATTCTCTGGTTCTGTACAGCAATTTTTAATTGGATTATTTGGGTTTTTTGATGTTTATTTTCTTGAGTTCTTTATATATTTTGGATATTATCCTCCTGTTAGATGCGGGGTTGGTGAAGATTCTTTCCCTTTCTGTAGGCTACTGTTTCATTCTTTATTATTTATTAACTTTATTAATTTATTTTATAGCCCAACCACAGTTTCCCCTGCCTCCTCACCTCCCATTCCCTCCCCTCCACATCTCATTCTAATTCACCTCCTCTGTTTCTGTTCAGAATGTGCAGGTCTCCTATAGCTATTAACAAAGAATGGCATATCAACTTGAGGTAAGACTAAGCTCCTTATCTTGTATTAAGCTGGGCAAGGCAAACCAGTATGGGGAATAGGTTCCCAAGAGCCAGTCAAAACATTAGGGACAGCCCCTGCTCCCTTGCTAGGAGTCCCACAAGTAGACCAAGCCACACAACTGTCACTCATATGTGAATGTCCTAGATTGGTTTCATTCAGACTCCAGATTATAAGCTCCTGTGAGCCTAGGTTAATTGTTTCTGTGGGTTCCCTTATGATGTTCTTGACCCCCCTTGGATCCTATAATACTTCTTCCGTTTCTTCAGCAGGATTTTCTGAGCTCAGTTCAATGCTTGGTTGTGGGTCTCTACATCTGTTTCTATCAGTTACTGGATGCAGGCTCTTTGATGACAATTGGGGTAGTTATCAATCTATGAATGTAGCAGAACATCATTGGGCATCATTACATTGACTTTTTTTCCTTTTCAGTAGTGCTTGGCTCTATCTTAGATCTCTGGGCCATCTAGCGTCTAGGTCCTGGCACATCAGGCAGTGTCAGGTGTGGGATCACCCTTGTTGCATGGGTCTGAGGCTAGACCAAGCCATTGATTGGTCACTCCCACAGTCTCCATGTCACCCCTCCCCTGCCCTTTCTACAATCAGGACAGACTGTAGGTCAAAGATTTGGTGATTGGACTGGAGTTCCAGTCCCTCCACTGAAAGTCCTGCCTAGTCATAGGAGATGGCTAGTTCATGCTATATATCTCTCATTTCTCAGAGTATTAGCTGGAGTCATTGTTGTAGATTCCTGGGAATTTTCCTTGCACTAGGGTTCTACTTGATGCCAAATGTCCTTCATTCCAGTCATTGTTTTCAGTACTCTTCCCCTCCATTCATCCCCCAACCTTAATCCTCATCTTCCCATCTTCACCAGCCTCCAGTCCATCCATGAGATTTCTTCTATTTCCCCTTCCCTGGGAGATCCAACATCCCAACTTGGGCATTCCTTATTATCTAGTCTCTCTGGGTCTGTGGACTGTAACATGGTTATTCTTTACAGCTAATATTCATTTGTAAGTATTACCTAATTCAGGATGATTTTGTTTCTCTAGTTCCATCCATTTTTCTTCAAACTTCATGATGTCATTTGCTTTAACAACTGAACAATACTCCATTGTGTAAATGCACCATATTTTCTTTATGTATTATTCATTTGATGGACTTTTCCAGGTTCTAGATAAAGCTGCTATGAACATTGAGCAAGTGTCCTTGTGGTATGATTGAGCATCCTTTAGGTATGTGCCCAGGAGTGATATATCTGGGTCTTGAGGTAGGTTGATTCCAAATTTTCTGAGAAACTGCCATACTGATTTCCAAAGTGGATTTATGTTGAGGTCTCATTCACTTGGACTTGAGTTTTGTGCATGGTGATAGATACAGATCTGTTTGCATTCTTCTACATGCTAACATCCAGTTATGGCAGCCTCATTTGTTGAAGATGCTTTATATTTTTCCATTGTATAAGTCAAAATCATTTTTTGTTAAAAAAAAAAAAACAGATGTCCATAGGTGTGTGGATTTAAGTTTAGGTCTTCAATTCAATTCCATTGATCCACCTGTCTGTTTTTGCATTGATTCTATAAATTGCTTTTGGTAGGACAGCTATTTTTATTTTATTAATTCTACTGATTCATTAGCATGGGAAATATTTTCATCTTCTGATATCTTCTCCAGTTTCTTTCTTCAAAGATTTGAGGTTATTCAAATATAAGTCTTTCACTTCCTTAGTTAGAGTTATCCCAAGATATTTTATGCTATTTGTGGCTGTCTTGAACGGTGTTGTTTCTCTGATTTCTTTTTCCTCAGCCCATTTATCATTTATATATGAGGGCTACTCATTTTTTAAGTTGATATTGTATCCAGCCACATCACTGAAGGTGTTTTTTAGCTACAGGAGTTCCCTGGTATATGATATTTGGAATCACGTATATATCATCCGTGAACAACTTTTGACAATGCTTTTCAATTAATGAGCTCTCTCTCTCTCTCTCTCTCTCTCTCTCTCTCTCTCTCTCTCTCTCTCTCTCTCTGTCTCTCTCTCTCTCTCTCTCTCTCTCTCTCTCTCATTGACCTTAGTGTCGAGGCTATTCCCCAACTTTTCTTCTTTCATGTTAAGTGTATCTGATTTTATGTTGAGGTTTTTTGATCCACTTGGACTTGAATTTTGTTCAAGGTGGTAGATATGGGTCTATGTGCATCCTTCTAAATGCTGACCTCCAATTAGACCAGCACATTTGTTAAAGATGCTTTCTTTTTTCCATAATATATTTCTGGCTTCCATATCAAGGGCCAGGTATCCATAGGTGTGTGGATTTACATCTGGGTCTTTGGTTCGATTCCACCAATTCACTTGTCTGTTTTTATGTCGTAACACACAGTTTTTAATAGTGTAGCTTTGTAGTACAGCTTGAATTCAGGGATGGTGTTGTTACCTCTGTAAGTTTTTTTTTTAATTCAGGATTGATTTAGATATCCTGGGTTTTTTGTTTTTCCATGTGAGGTTGAGAATTTTCTTGTTAATGTCTGTAAAGAATTGTGTTGCAATTTTGATTAGGTAGCACTGAATTTGTAGATTACTTTTGATAGAGTGGGTATTTTTACTGTGTAAATTCTATCTATCTATGAGCATGGGGAATGGTTCCATCTTCTGATATCTTCTTCAATTCCCTTCTTCAAATATTTGAAGTTTTTATCATATGAGTCTATAATTATCTAGATTGGATTTACCCCAAGATATTTTATATTTATTGAGGCTATTAGAAAAGAAGTTGTTTCCCTGGTTTTCTTTGTAGTGTTTGTCATTTGTGTATAGGAGGGTTACTGATTTTTTGAATCTAGATACTTTGCTGAAAGTGTTTATTAGTTGTGGGAGTTCTGTGGTGAAATTTTTAGGGTCATTTATTTATACTATCATAATTATTTGCAAATTATGATACTTTGATTTCTTCCTTTCCAACATGTATCCAACATTGATCGGTTGTCTTATTATTCTAGCTAAGACTTCAAGTACTGTATTGAATAGATATGGAGAAAGTAGACAATTTTATTTTGTTCCTGATTTTAGCAGAATTACAATGAGTTTCTCCCCATTTGAATTGAGGTTGGCTATGGCCTTACTGTAAACTGCCTTTATTATATTTAGGTATGTCCTACTATCCCTAATCTCTCCAGAACTTTTATCATGAAGGGATGCTGGATTTTGTTTGTATATAATGAGATGCTTTTTCTGTATGTAATGAGATGATAGTCTGTGTTTTTTTTCTTTCAGTTTGTTTATATGGTGGATTACATTTATTGATTTTCATATATTGAACCATCCTTGTATTTCTGGGATGATTTGATCATGGTGAACGATTGTTTTTATGTGTTTTTCAATTTGGTTTCCAAATATTTAATGAGTATTTTTGCATCAGTGTTCATAAAGGAACTTAGTCTATAATTCTTTTTCTTTGTTAAGTCTTTTTTGGTTTGGGTATCAGAGTAATTGTGGTCTCATAAAGTGCATTGTGCAATGTTTTTTCTGTTTCTATTTTGTGGAAAGATTTGAGAAGTATTGACATTAATTCTTGTTTAAGTCTAGTAGAATTTTGTGTTAAAGTCATCTGGTCCTATGCTTTTTATCTTTATTGGTTTGGGAAATTTTTAATGACTGCTTCTATTTAAATTGTTTTTCTAATCTTTATCTTTGTTCAGATAAATAATTTAAAAAATGTTAAAAAAATTATTCATTTCCTTAGGTTTTTTTTGTTTGGTAGAGTACATGTTTTAATGTATGTCCTTATGATTTTCTGTAGTTTCTTGGTACCTGTTTTTATATCCCCTTTTTGTTTCTGATTTTGTTAATTTGGATAGTCTGTCTCTGCTTTTTATTTAGTTTGGATAAGGATGTGTTTATCTTGTTGCTGTTTTCAAAGAACCAATTTTTTTGTTTCATTGTTTCATTTATTCTTCATTCTTTGTTTCATTTATTTCTTTCCTTTCCTTTCCTTCCTTCCTTTCTTTCTTCCTTTCTTTCTTTCTTTCTTTCTTTCTTTCTTTCTTTCTTTCTTTCTTTCTTCCTTTCTTTTTTTCCTTTCTTTTAAGCCCTCAGTTTAGTTACTTCTTGCCCTCTACTTTCCTTGTGTGTGCTTACTTCTTGTTTTAGAGTGTTCAGGCAAGCTGTAAAATTGTTGGTACAAGATCTTCCCAAAAAAATTTTAAGTAGGCATTTAGTACTGTCATCTTTACTCTTTGCATCACTTTCATTGTGTCCCATAATTTTGGCTATGTTATGCATTCATTTTCATTAAATCCTAGAAATTCTTTGATTTCTTTCTTTATTTCTGCCTTGACCTACTATTCATTCTGTAGAGAGTTTATAAGTTCCCTGTTGTCTCTATTGTTGTTGAAATCCTGCTTTAATACGTATGATAGGATTCATGGGTCTATTTCAATTTTCTTGTTGCTATTGAAACTTGCTTTGTGTCAAATTATGTGGTCAACTTTGGAGAAAGTTCATGAGGTGCAAAGAAGAAGGTATATTCTTCTGTGTTTGGGTGAAATGTTCTGTAAATACCTGTTATGCTCATTTGGTTTATAACATTTATTAGCTCCAGTATTTCTCTGTTTAGTTTTTGTGTGGATGAAATGTCCATTGATTAAAGTACAATATTGAAGTCTCTCTCTATTAGTGTCAGTATGTAATTTAAGCTTTATTATTGTTTATCTTACCAACTTGGATGCCTTTGTGTTTAGGGCATAGATGTTAAGAATTGGAATGTTATCTTGGTGTATTTTCTTTCTTTTTTTTCTTTTCTTTTCTTTTTTTATGATGAGTGTATATTTTTTTCCTAGCTCTTTAGATTAGTTTTGGTTTGAAGTCTATTTTGTTAGATATTAAAATGGCTACCCCAGTCTCCTTCTTAGGTCCATTTGCTTGGAATATCTTTTAACAACATTTTCTCTGAGGTAATGTCCATCCTTAATGTTGAGGTATGTTTCTTGGATATAGCAGAAGGATGGCTAGTATTTTTGCTTTTATTTGTTAGTCTGTATCTTTTTATTAGGTATCTGAGACCAATTGATATTGAGAGATATCAATGACCAGTTATTGTTGATTCTGTTATTTTGATATTGGTAGTGATAATGTTGGTGATGATGATGATGTGTGTATTCTGTCCTTCTTCTGATTTTGCTGGTGTGGGATTTATTTCTTTTGCTTAATAGGTGTTGCTAACCTTAGATTGTGATTTTTCTTCTATCACCTTCTGTAGCACTGATTTCTAGATAGGTATTGTTTAAATTTGACTTTATCATGGAATATCTTATTTTCTCCAGCTATGATGATTGAAAGTTTTTCTGGGTATAGTAGTCTCTGCTGGCATTTATTTTCTGTTAGTGTCTGCAAGATGTCTGTCTAGGCCCTTCTGGCTTTTTGAGTCTCCATTGAGATGTCAGGTATAATTCTAGTATGTCTGCCTTAGTATTTTACTTGGCCTTTTCTTTGCAGTTTTTAATTTTCTTTGTTCTGTATTAGTGTTTCGCTTATTATGTGGCAAGGAGACTGTCTTTTCTTGCCTAACCTATTTGGTGTTCTGTATGCTTCTTTTACCATTATAGACATCTCCTTTTCTATGTTAAGACATTTTTCTATGATTTTGTTGAAAGTATTTTCTGGGTCTTTAATCTGAGATCCTTCTCCCTTTCTATTCAATTATTCTTAGATTTGCTCTTTTCATAGTGTACCATATTTCCTGGATATTTTGTGTTGGAAATTTTATATATATACATATATATGTATATATACATATTTATATTATGTACACACATACATACATACACACACATATATACATGTATATACATATACATGTATATATATATATATATATATATATAATTTTCTTTGACCAATGCATCAAATCCTTCTATTGTATGTTCAGTGCCCAAGATTCTTTCTTTCATTTCTTGTTTTCTGTTGGTGAAGCTTGCCTCTTTAGTTCCTGTTTGAATTCCTCAATTTTTCATTTCCTGAATGAACTGTGTTTGTGTTTTTTCTTTATGATTCCATCTACTTTTTCAGGTCTTGAAAAGTTTTATTCACTTCCTTCAACCGTTTGTGTGGCTTTTCTTTAAGGATTTTTCATTTCCCCCAATTGCTTGTTTGTGTTTTCCTGGGTTTCTTTAAGTGATTTATTCATTTCCTCTTTAAGACCTTCTATCATCTTCATCTAGTTAGTTTTAAGGTTTTTTGCTTGTGCTTCAGCTGTGCTGGGATAGTCAAGGTCTGCTATGGCAGGGTAGCGTGGCTCTAGTGGAGACATACTGCCCTGGCTTGCTTTTGATTGTGTTTTTTCACTGGCATCTGTGCATCTGGGTTTGGAATGGTAATAGGTCCAGGTGCTAATTTACGAGTTTGTCTTTGTTGGGTGGCTCTTTTGCTCCTTGGTTTCTGTTTCCTCTCTGGATTTTCAGAGATGTGATGGTTTTGTGTTGCCTGTTTTTACTGGCCTGCTTAGCTGGTGAGTTCTCAGGGAATGTGATACTAGGATGACTTAGCGGAAGGAAGGCTGTTGGAGAAAGCCTTTGTGATCCATTGGGGATGGGGTCACAAAGGAAAGGGAGATTGTAGTGGGTGACCCACTATGGATCTGGGGATGAGACTGGGAGACTGAATGGCAGGAGCAGTAGGAGAGGTGTTGTTACTTTGGAATGTGGCTCTTGATGGTGCCTGTGTGGTAGGAGTCTGGGACAAAGCAATACGTGCGGAGAAGAAAGTTAGAGGGGAAGTTATGTGGGGTTGCAGAAGATGGGAGCAGGGGAAAAGGGAAGTTTGCTATGGGTGTTCTGCTACAGTGCTGGAATGAGACTGGAGGATTGGATCTGGGGGAACAGAGAGAGAGAAGGTCTATGGGCAGCCTACCTGATTTTCTGTTTCATGTGTTTGTAAGACATGCCTGTTGGGACTGGGGGCTGGGATAAAGTGACTGAGTGGGGGAGGGATGCTAGAAGGTGATGGACTGGGGGATATACACAGATCTATGGCTTATGTCGTATTATTTCCAGTCCTGTTTGTTAATGGGATTTCTGTATGTGTCTCCACATCTCCACGTGTTTCTTATGCCTTTTCTTTGACTGTCCCCCTCCCCCTTGTTTGCTTGTTTTATCCTATTCTGGTTTCTTTGTTTTTATTTTATCTAATTATTATTAGATACTGGTTTGTTTTCTAATGACACAGAAGAAGAAAGGGTATGGATTAGGGTGGGCAGGGAGCATCTGGGACAAGTTGGGGGAGGGGAAACAATACATTCTATGACAATCTAATTTTCAATTTAAAAATAAGACCCTCCCCCAAAAGGCTTCATATGGTCCCTTTTTTTCTGGGCACATGGAACTCAACATGCATTTAGTTTCCTTAGAGAGGCAAAGAAAGATTTGGAGTGAACAAAAATATGACAAAAATTGAGGGAGTATGAAAGTCAACTTTGGCCTCTTTGCCACACAGGTCATGTAGCATTTATTATTGGACTTCATTGTTCCAAGAAAAGGGCTCAGGCTGATCCACCACAGATGAACATATAGTGTTCAGGAATCTTCTGAATCTTTCGAATCACTGTGAGAAATGAGCTCATCCAACTTTTTAATATGTATTTATAAACTATATACACACTAATAAACATTAAATAGGATAAGAAAACTATAATTTTACTGACAGTTAATAATTATTTATAATGTAATACATCAGGGTGAAATGTATCAGTTTTGTGAAAAAAGTTTAACTATAAGTGAACAGGACATAAAGACTCTTGAGAAAGAACCAGAGAACAAAAACAAAGATAATATGAGATTTCCTTTCCTTTTTCAAATTCCTCATAACATCTCATATGGGTTAGTAATTTTATAATAAATTTTATAGTAAGGTAGGGCAGATATTACTTTGTAGATGGGGAATCTATGCCATAGAGGACTTAATATGTTAAACTTCTTAGTAAATGTAAGAGATTCAGCTTTGTAGGTGTTAGGCTATTTTTTCTTATGGGAATTACTTAGAAATAACAGTGATTCCCAGATAAAAAGGAAAACAATTAATTCCACAATACTTTTTAGTTAGTTCTTGTGGAGTGGGCCCTAAATCCAATAAGAAAGTTGTCGGTGAATCCTGTAACATCTGTGACATCAATGGGCATATTCTGGTAGGATTGTCATCATTGTCCAAGTGTTCTGGGGGTTGAACTTAGAACTTGATGGAAGACAAGCCACTGAGCCACTCCCTACCCACCAGTAAAAGAGAGAAACTTGCATTAATTTTGAATAAGTGTCTTGAAGTGGGAGGGGAAGGAACAGAATACACAGTTTACCTCAACTCCTATAAAAAATAAGTGCCAATGTAGTTCTTTAAAATTAGCAGTGATGAGTGTTATGAGTATGTTTTCCTGGCTAGCCTGGGCCTACCGCTGCGCCAGCCCCAAATAAGACGCTGTATTAGATATAAAGCTGTTAGCCTGATACTAGCATTTCTTATTGGCTAGCTCTGTCTTAAGTATTAACCCATTTCTATTAATCTAAGTATTTGCACATGGTCTTGTCTTACCAGAGAGAGGGCCTGGAGTTCTACTCTGTTGCACTTACAACTTGAAATTCATCTCTACTTCTTTCTCTCTCCACTTAGTCTCCTAGTCTCGCCTACCGTGCTTTCCTATTGGCCAACAGTGCTTTATTCATTAACCAATAAGAGAAACATATTTAAAGAATGACATCTCCCATCATCTCCTCTTTTCTGTCTAAAATAAAAAGAAGGGTTTTAACCTTAACATAGCAAAATATATAACAAAACAGTTATCAAATAAGAACCACAGTTAATAATAATTGGTCCTTTAACATTTAACAAGATTTAAAGAAATTATTTCATTATCTATCCTATCTTTGTGAATCTAAAGTCCTATATGTACGGTATCTTTAATACTTCTAAGGAAAACTATAACCTTAACCATCTGTCTTCAACTCCATCAAAGACCACAGAAGGATAATATATAAACTCTAGAAATGACAGAGACATCTTGCTATCTGATCAGTCACCTGAAGTTCTTCTGTAATGTTCCATCTTCAGATGAGTGCAATCTACTTTAACAAACACTATTTCTATATGATTTTACATTTATTTCCGTAGGTTTTAAAGGGAGAAATATCTGTCTTTAAAAGTGAATGTTTCACCAAAATGATCACATTGATTTTTCACCTAAAATGGTTAAAAACATGTATGGAAGGAAGCATCATTACATAGACATTATTTCCTGAGGCAATAATAGAATGTGCCCTGAAATACCTGGACTTGAAACCTAGAACTGTTACTTCTGAATGTGTAATTTTGGAAGTTTCCTTTACCTGTTGGCTTCATGAGGATTATTGCTAGAGTTTTTGATATGGTATCTAGGAGGAAGCTACTGCTGCTGCTGACTATACTTCTTAACTGTTTAGGAAGCCCTGCTGATGGAACAGGAACTATCCCAGTTGTCCTCTTAGATTTTGATTACAGTGTTTGGTTTTCATAATGATGACAGACAGATAATGTTCAGGTGAAGAAATGACTGTGCACATAACCCATTTATGTTTGCCCTAATTCAGAAAGAGAATAATTTTTATGATAATTTTTTAATTTAAATTGAAACAAGCTTGTTTTACATGTCAATCCCAGTTCCCGCTCTCTCCCTTCTTTCTATCACACCCAACTCTCATCCCATCCCCTTTCTGCTCCCCAGGGAGGGTGAGGCCTTCTATGAAGCATTTTTAAAGTCTGTCATATCATTTGGAGCAGGGCCTAGGCCCTCCCCCATATGTCTAGGCTGAGAGAGTATCCCTCTATGTGGAATCAGCTCCCAAAGTCCATTTGTATATTAGAGATAAATACTGATCCATTACTAGAGGCCCCATAGACTCCCCAGTCTTCCTAACTGACACCCTGACACCCACATTCAGGGGGTCTGGGTCAGTCCTATTCTGGTTAACCAGCTATCAGCCTGGGGTCCATGAGCTCCCCCTTATTCAGGTCAGCTGATTCTGTGGGTTTCTTCAGCCTGGTCTTGACCCCTTTGCTCATCACTCCTCCTTCTCCGCAACTGGATTTCAGGAGTTCAGCTCAGTGTTTAGCTGAGGGTGTCTGCTTCAGTTTCTACCAGCTACTGGATGAAGTCTCTAGGATGGTAGTCATCAGAATAATATTTTCTCTTGCACAAAGTGTGCTTGCATCCAGTACCTATTTGATGGAAGCTGTGCATGTCTGGTGTTGATTTGGCAATCAATCTATGAGACAGAAATCTTTATATTAAAGAGGTAGCAGTTTAGTTGGAAAGATAGATGTAAAGAACTGAAGGAAATGATTTTATTCAGATCATTGAGACATAGAAAATAAAACCCCTGACAACCAGCCAAATCAAACACCTTTAAGTAGAACATTTCTCTAAATGGCCAAATATCAGTATTTATCTCTCTCTATCTCTCTCTAAGTTATAGCAACTTAATGAGATTTTAATAAAACCTTCTCAGCAGCAGACCTATTCCATATCAGAGATTTTAAGAAAATAAAGTTGACCTCAGTATGAGAATTGTGAATTGTTAATTAGACACCTTACTATAGCTGTAATTAATGTGAGTGACAGTGACCTTTAAGGTCAATGTTTATTTACATTATGTGAATAAGGGGCCAAAGTCTTACTTGGACATTGACTTAATGTTGCTTGCGAGGCTTGGGAACCTCATGAATCTCTTCTGACTGTAGTTTTGGATTTTGTTTTCCAAAGAAAGCACAGATGACTTTCATCATTGTAACTGTCCTTTGGTTCAGGAAGGACTATCCTGGGGTCTGTTCACTGTGTCTGCCTAGAAGGGATGGTTCCTCCTGCAGGCAAAAGAAGAATGGCACCAAGGATTTGTAGGATTCATGTCTTGTCCCACTAGCTTTTTTACATATAAAATTTCTAAGAATCAAAGTATTAGCTTGGTTATTGTTTCGTTTTTATTTTGGGAGATAGTTATATTTTAATCCAAAATGTAAAAGTAAACAGTGTATGTTTGTTAGCAATTCAGCTATAAGCAGGCCTCTTAACCTTTCTTGTAATTCCTTTTTAAGTGAAAGGACACAACCTCTGTGAAAGGACTTAATCTTTTATAAACTCCTTCTAACTCAAAGAACTATATTTTTATAATGGACTTTTTCATAGGCCTTTTCCCCCTTATATTTTCTTTTAAGTGATTTCTGTATTTTACTTAAATCTAAAATAGTTTATACCTCATTTAAATTTAAAATAATCATTTTCTAATCTTTTGCTGAAAACGTATTAAAAACATGTCAAGCATACACTGTTTATTTAAAGCAATGCTTTAAGATCAGTGCACTATGTCTTGATTCTGCTGTTTTATGCATTTTATTCTACTGTTACCTCAATGAAATAATATGTTTTTACATTTTAATTTAGAATTAGAATTCTGAATTTTTTTTTTACTTAAGAAGCTGGTAAAGCACCTTTTATGCCAAACATCAAGGGTACATTTTGAGGGCCCAATATCCTGTACAGGTTTAAATGGTTTTATGAATCACTTGAAGTTATAGAAATTGCACTTTGTGACTGTTGCTTGTGTGCTCATTTTGGTAAAGAACTGTTGTCAGAGTATCAAAGGAACCCACAATCTGTCCCAATGAAGAATTTTCTGGATCAGGCAGATTAGCAAAATATGTTTCTTGGAGAGATACTTGTAGCCTTTATAGTATATTTTTGGATTTCAGTGGATAGAATGATCAAGCTTATGCCCCTTCTAAGAGAGTATGGCAAGATGCTGAGTCACAATTTACAATGATTCAGCCCTTCTTTACCTGCATGCTGGTCTGCATTTTAGTGGTATTTGCATGTGTGCCAATATTTTCTTTCCTTTTCTTTATTTTTTATTTAGTATCTTATGATGTACTGCGATACTATAACATTTGCTTATCGTTGTCAGCTAAGAAATCCACACTGTAGCCAACACAGATCTTTAAAACTATATTACAAATTAATGAAATCATGTAGTGACATAAATTTTATGCTAGTCATTACAAAATGGAATGAACTCCTCCTTTAGAGAACATAATAAACATGTTAGAAATATTGATATTAGAAGTAGACCTGATTTCAATTCAAAATTTCTCAGGCCATGTGTATCTCATGTTGCTTCAGAGAACAACATTCAGTTATGATTGGTAAAAACAGGGTGGTCATGCTCCATGTGCGTGTCTGTAATACTGTGTAAATGGCATGCCTGGGTGTGGCTACGTTGTGCTCCCCAGAGAATCTTTAGAAATTTTCTCCTTTATTTTCTTATGCTGAGTTCATCACTATTTCTACTTTGTAAATCTCTGTGATGTCTTTCCTAGTAAGCATAGGTCATTTTGTGTGTGTATTTATATGTATACTATAGTAAACTTGCCTTCCAAGTGGTCTCTGCCTTCCTTTTGAACAATCTTTTACTAATTCTTGTATTAGATGTTCTTCCTGAGTCTTGTCACTTGAACTTATGTTCCTACTGAAAATTCCGGAACAGTTTCTCCTTTTTTTTTTTTTTTTTTTTTTTTTTTTGGAGCGAAACCAAATTCTTTAGCGTGCCATCTGAGACTACCATTCTCTAGCTTATATTTCTGGCCTCATATCTTGCACTTCTTAAAGTGTGTAAAGTGTATATAAATCCTCTGTTGATTCCAATTTTGGAACCCATTATATCTCATGCTTTTGCATATGGTGTTTCTGTTTGTATTTCTCTGCCTTAAAGACTTTGACGAAGGTTCATTTATACTGAGTAGCTGTTTCTGATTCACCAGGTATGCCTGGTTTAAATGCCTCTCCTCTGTGCTCTCAGAACTCTAGTCTTCTTAAGGGCAGGACTATACTTAGTTAATGATAAATAAGACAAATACTTATCTGTAATTTTGCTATACAGATAGTATTTTTTAATAGCTGAACAGGATATAATAATGTATTTTTAAGAGAGAAAATATAGCAAAGCTATTGGGATTAAATTACATTTTCTGTGTAGGAGATAGGTGAGAAACAAGCTCAGGGAAGCAGAGAAGGTTGTATGTGAAGGTTTAACTGAATAGAAGTACTTGATGAGAGTGGATGGGTAGTTTGCATTGATGAGGGCAGGAGAAAAGGCTAAAAGAGGGTCTGAGATCAAAAGATAGAAGGCCTTGAGAGTCTGACAAAGTTTGACATGCATGGCATGGCCATTGTAGGTCTTTTTTTTTTTTTAAACAAAAACCATAATTTATTTATTGAATCCTGGGAAATTTTTCACATCATGTGCCCCAATTCTGCTCATTTCCAAATCCCCCCCCCATATTTGGCCTTCATCCTTGCAGTGTTTCCTCAAAAGAGTATTAAAAATAATTAAAACCAAACCAACTAACCAACCAACTAAACAAACAAAAAACCTCTTTGCTCCTTCATCTTTTCTACCTCTCCAATACTTCTTCATTGTCTTAGTGGTGTTGGGAGCCTCAGAGTGTCTCATAGTGTATATACCCCCTTTCCCCATCATTACTTGCAACTGTTCATTGCAATAAGTCAGTGGTCTGGTGCAAGGCCTCTGGTTTCTGATACAACATTACTGGACCCTCACCGAAACTTCTCCTAAATAGCATGATGGCAAAACTTGATGTTTTCAACTTTCCTCAGTTCAGTAAGAAGCCAGAAATATTGACTTTGTTTCTTTAAGAAATACCCTGCTTCTTAAAGAAATGTTGTGTTCTTAAAGAATATCAAATTAGCTTTCTCCTTATTCATTTTGTTTGAAATGAATGCCATTTATTTCAAATCCTCATTATCACTTACCATCCACCTTAATCCATTTATAACTCCCATAGAAAACATAACAGACTCACAGTCTGCCTTTCCCTGCAGTTGGCTGCCAACATTCGTGCTCATGACTCATATAATTCCTCATTGTCACCACTTCACATCAGCCGTGTACTGTTAGAGACTTAATCATCATGTGGCACTAATCCACGGAAAATCAGATGCTCACAGAATTCTGAAAACAGAATATATGGTTTATATTCACTTTAGAGATGAGGAGCTGAGCCTGGAATATTAAGGGACTTAGCTTGTATAACAGCCTGCTAGTTTTAATTCTCCTGAATTTTAGTTCAGCATGCTTTTCATTAATTACATAGTAGTCCTTAATATTATGTTTTTATTTTCAAGAATATCTTAGGTAGATACTTAGTGTTTGTGCTCCTTGTGTTCTTAATGGTGTTTGCATAACCGCCTTGCCCTTGGGAACTGCTTCCTCTAGGAACTTCAATTCATTCAGCACCTCTAACCTGAGTTCTTGCTTGATCTGAAGGGCATCTATAGTTATTTACTAATATAACCTTTTATTTTAAATCTTGGAGCTCTTCTCCCTCTCCTTCCCCCTCCTCCTTTTATTTTATCCTTTTCCCTCCTTCTCAGTTCTGTGGTTTTTCTCCAAGAATATAGACCTAACACACAAGGAGAAAACATAAAATTAAACTGACATAAACCTCCTGATATTTGGGCTATGGAGTCTCTCCTTAATGCTATACCTAATCTTACTTCTCCTTTGAGTTTTTTTTTCTTTTATACATACATATATATATGTACATATATATATTTATTGAAGTATTCTATAGATAGAAAACCTTTAAAGTACAGTGACTTCTGAGCTACAATTCACTGTTCTGCTGTGTGAACATAAAATGTATGGCTGACTGAAGCTCAATGTGTAATGGATGTAGGAGCAAATAGATCAGAAAATTGCTCAGCTTTCAAATATTTTAAATTTTCCTATTTAGAAAAATGTTTGTTTTCCACTTTGGAACAACTGTTATATTCCTCAATCCACAGGAAAGTTTATTGACAGGAAGTCAATAAATTATTGTGTCATATGATTATATGTAAAGAGAAAAGCAGAGGCTAAGTGCTGAACTATTCTCCAGAAAAGGATTCACAGAGAACACATTTAGAGAATAGCTAGAGCACCAACCAAAGAGCAAGTTTCAAAGGACAGGGTGGTGGTAATAGTGTTGATTGTGGCAGAAATGTCACAGGGAAAAGGGAGGAGAAAATCTTACAGAGTTTTATTAGCCTTGCTAGAAGGTAGAAATATTCTTTCTTTTGTCTTTTTTAGTTTCTTGGTTGAAATGTCTCTAAAAATTTCTCTGGTTTCAAAATTCTAATCATATTTTTAGCTTTGGGTTCTTTAAAGTATAATAGGTCTAGTGAATCTTGTAGTGTCATAATTAGACTAAAATGGGGGAAATGTTTTACTTAGAACTTTTAAGTGTCTTTTATAAACTTACATTTATAATTTTTGAGACAAGGTTTCACTAATTAGCCCAAGTAGGTCTCAGGTCTGTGACTATCCTGCCTCAACCTGCTAACTGCTAAGACTATGTGTGTTATACCATTCACAGCCATTCATTCTGAAAAAAAAAAAAAAACAAAACAACAAAAACAAAAAAAAACACAGAAAAAGAAAAAAATAGATAAAGAAATAGAAACCACAGCAATTTTATCATTGTGGAAAACTGAATAATAAATTTATAATTTTAAATCTTTTTAAACCGTGTGTGTGTGTGTGTGTGTTTGTAAGCATATACACACATGTACTATGGTGCATATGTGTAGGTCAGAGAACAACTTGTGGGAGTTGATTCTCTCCTTCCTAGCACGTGCATTCTAATGATTGAACCTAGATTGTCAGGCTTGATGGAAAAGGCCTTTATCTGTTTAACCATCTCACTGGTTCCTGTTTAAACAGTTTTGATTGTACCTTTCAGTGACATTAAGGATATCCAACCTGTTGTGTGACCATCATCACTACTCATTCCCAAAACATTTTCACTGCTCCACATTGAAACTCTGACTGATTAAACAATTCCTCATTGTTTCTTCTCTCTGACCCAGGTAAAGACCATTCTACTCTTGTTCCAGATGAACTTGTCTCCTCTTCTTAGAGGGAATCACACAATGTTTGATTTATTTGTTTTTCTGGATTTGTTTTATTTGCCTTAGCATGTTTCCAAGGATCATTTAAAACTTATATCAGAATTCCATTTCTTTTTGAAGCTGAATTACAATCCCATTGTACAAATATGTACATTTTTGCTTATTTGTTCATCTGAAATAGACATTTGGTTTCTTTTGGTTATTTTGATATATCTCTATATCTATTTGCCTATCTATCTATCTATCTATCTATCTATCTACATCGATCTATCTATCTACTATTTATTTTGCTGTGTGACTATACAGACTTTTTATCTACTCTCCTTATAGTCTAGTTAAGTTCTCCTTATTCTGATTTTCTGATTTTGTTCATCTAGGAAAGTTTATGTTATTGACTTGGAGAGATGAGTGAAGGGCATATTCTGTGCTGCAAGTAGAAATCAGGGCCATCCTTTTATCATGATTGGGGAAGCTTTAGAATATGGTCTTAAAAGATGATCATACTTACCTAGGATAAGAAATGCAGAGAAAATGACTTTGTTACTTAGGTAGATACATGATGTTGGAAACCTACATGCTTTGTTTTACTAATTTCCTTAACTATAAAATGTAGAAATAATATCTGTCTCATAGGTTTGTTACAGAAATTAAATGTGCTTTCCTCACAGAAGGGTACTAAATAAAAAGAAGTGTCTTGATGCATATCCTTTTTCTTCTATCATTGAAGTCAATGGCTTGTTGTTTTACAAATTTGAGCTTAATGCTTTGGATTTCTAAATTTAATATACAGATTGAGGCAGAATCATTCAGGGCAATGGAATGAGATAGCAAGAGACAGCATCTTCTATAGATGCTGATTTTGGGATACAAGAAGAGACTGTGAGAATTAGCCAGAAAGATACATGGAAAGACCCTGCTTGGAAAAAAAAATAGGAAGATCCAGTTAGAGGGTCACATGATATGCATAATAAGCATAAGACCAAACTAGGCTCCCTGAATGTGAGGCTTGGGCAGTTTATGGGACCACTGGCAGTGGAAACAGTATTTATCCCTAGTGCATGAACTGGTGTTCTGGAGGTCATTTTCTCCCTAGGGAAGGATACTCTCTCACACTAGATACACGGAGGGTATCTAGGTCCTGATGAATTTTGATCATTCTCCATGGGAGACCTCACCCTCCCCGAGGAGTGGATGGGAGATGGGATGAAGGGTTAGTGGGGGGAATGGGAGGACAGAAGGGAGACGGATCTAGGATTGGTATATAAAATAAGATTTTTTTAAAAGTTAAATTAAAAAAAAAGAAAAGAAACGTTCAATCGTTCAATGTCCTTAGCTATCAGGGAAATGCAACTCAAAACCACTTTGAGATTCCATCTTACACCTGTCAGGATGGCTAAGATCAAAAACACAAGTGACAGCTCATGCTAGAGAGGATGTGGATCAAGGGGAACACTTCTCTGTTGCTGGTGGGAGTGCAAATTTGTACAACCACTATGGCAATCAATATGGTGGTTTCTTAGAAATTTGGGAATCAAGCTCAAGACTTAGCTATAATACTTCTGCACATATACTCAAAGGAAACTTCATCCTACCACAAGGACACTTGCTCAACTAATCTCATAGTAGGTTTATTAATAATAGTCAGACACTAGAAATAACCTAGATGTCTCTCAATCAAAGAGTAGATAAAGAAAATGTGGTACATTTACATAGAAGAGCATTATTCAGCTTTAAAAACAACGACACCATCAAATTTGCAGGCCAATGGATGGAGCTAGAAAAGATCATCCTGGGTGAGGAAACCCAGACCTAGAAAGACAAACATGTGGTGTACTCACTCATAAGTGGACATTAGCTGTAAAGTATTGGGGGGGGGATGCAACTATTTCCCTGGGAATGGGAAATAGAATAGATTTTGAGGTTGGACTGGGGGCAAATTGGGATGGGAACAGGAGGGATCAGGTTGTGGGAGGGTTGGAACAAGAGAGTACTGGGAGAGAGTACTGGAATTGTGGGGGCATTTCAGGGCAAGGTAGAAATCTAGTGCAATGGAAACTTCCTGGAATAGTAAAGATCCCCAGTAATGGAAAATATAGAGCTTAATTGAGCCATCTTCTATAACCAGGCAAGGCTTCCAGTGGATGAGTTGGAACATCAACAGCCACAAAACCTTCAATCTACAATTAGTCCTGTCTGTGAGATGTGTCGTGGTAATGATGGTCTAGAAATCATGGGAGTGGCCAACCAATGACTGCTCCAACTTGAGACCCATACCATAAACATGGGGGAGAGAAAGAGCCAACACCTGCCACTGTCTGGAGGGCCAGGACCCAGAGGCTGCATAACTCAAAGACCTAGGAAAGGCCCAAACATGACCATAAAAAAAATCAATGAAATGATCCCTAATAATACTCTGCTATCCTTGTAAACTGGAACCTAGCACAATCATCATCAGAGAAACTTCATCCAGCAACTGATAGGAGTAGATGCACAAATCCACAGACAGTTGTTAGATGGAGTTCAGGGAATCCTGGAAGAGGGGGAGGAAGGATTGTAGGAGCCAGAGTGGTCAAGGACTCCACAAGAAATCCCACAGAATAAACTAAGCAGGGTTTATAGAGTTCACAGAGATAAGGGAGCCTGCATATGTCTGATAGGTCCTCTGTATATATGTTATGGTTGTGTAACTTGGTGTTTTTGACTCTTTTGCCTGCTTTTAGGACAATATAATTTCTTTTTGAAAAAGAAAAAAGGACTTTTAGAAAAGCTTCAGTATAGGACTAATATGCCAGAATGGTGCAGAAGTCCTAAATTTGGTGGGGCTAATGACTTCTCAAATATTTTTTATTTCAATTTAGAAAAACATTATTTCTCAAAAACTGAATACAAGATTAAGAAAGTATATTTGCTTTTTTGCGACAGTTCTTGGCTGCATATCCTAGGATGGCCTCAATCCTATGATCTTACCTCAGCCTCTCAAGTAGTGGGACCACTTGTGTGTACTGCCATTCCTGCCTCTCAAAATAAAATCGCTCAAGCTAATGCTACTTTACTAGCTTTTGGAAAACTAGGAGAAATAAAATCAATATAATTGATTATATAAAATCAATATAATCAATATAATTGAATCTATATATAGATTCAATTCCAGTAAGGATCATTTCTAATGGGAAAAACAGGCTAAAAAAAAACAAAACAAAAAACAAACAAACAAAAACAGTTAAAAGCAAATGGCTTAAGAACATGTACAGAGAAACATATGATGTAAAAAAGACACACTGTGTTTTCAAGCCTAATAATGAAAAGTTTAAAAAATGTGATGAATATATTTTAAAACATTGTGGTCATCATTAAGAAAACACAGAAAACATAAAAGCATTTTTTCATTCGTAAGCATAAAATTTCACCTTCTTTTGGTTAGTTTGGCTAATTGTTAATCTTATTCATCTTTCCCAGGAACTAAGTCTTTGCTTCTTTGATTCTTTGTATTATTATTATTATTATTATTATTATTATTATTATTATTATTTTGTTTCTCTTTCATCAATTTAATACCCTTTTTTGGTTAACTCTCACTGTCTACCATCTTCTGGATGTTGTCTGCTCTTATTTTTCCATGATCTTCAGGTGTATCATTACTTTATTTATTTGAAATCTGTAAGGTTTTTTTTTTAATGTAGGCATTGATTTATATGAATTTTCCTCCTAGAAATACTTTCATTGAGTTTCAAAGATTTTGGTATGTTGTGTTTCTCTTTTAATTCAATTCTAGAAATTGTAAAATTTCCTTTTTGAATTTATTTCTCAATTTATTAGAGTTCCAGTAGTGACTCTTAGTTTCTGTGAGTTTGTGGACTCTGTGGCTGCTTTTGTTTTTGCTATTTAGCATTATATTATTGTGGTTTGACAGGATGCAGAATGATATTTCAGTTTTCCTAGATTTGTTGAGAATTCCTTTATGTCCTAATATGTGGTCAACTTTGTAGAAGATTTCATGGGCTGCTGAGCAAAATATGTATTCTTAAGAGTTTGAGATCCCTCATGGAAGGCCTCACCCTCCATAGGGAGTGGAAGGGGAATGGGTTGGGGGTCTGTGGGGACATGGGAGGTTGGGAGGGAGAGGAAACTGGGAATGATAAGTAAAACAAGAAAAAATATTTTTTAAAAAAATTTTGGCAAAGTGTTCCATAGATATATGTTAGATCCATTTGATTTATGGTGTCATTTAATTTCAGAGTTTCTATATTTATTTTCCAGATGAGCTGTCTATATGCAAAAATGTAGTATTGAAAATTGTTATCATTGTTGGTATCAATCTGTAGTTTTAGATCTAAGTGTTTCTTGAGTGAAATTGGATATTCCTGTCTTTGGTGCATATACACTTAAGATGTAGCATCGTGTTAGAGTTTTCTTTTAATGAGTATTTATTGACATCCTATCTCTTCTGGCTAGTTTTGGTAGGAATCCATTCATCAGATATTAGCATGTTATATCCTGTTATCATAGCATGTTAGAAACATCCTTGTTTCTTAGTTCCATTTTTTTTTAATACTGTTTGCTGTTCTTTTACTGTAGGATGTTGTCTATCCTTGATTGTAGGGGATGCTTTTGTTTTGGTTTGTGAGACCGCAAAAAGATGGATATTCTTCCTAATCTAGTCTGTTAGTCTGTGTCTCTTTATTAGTGAATTGAAATCATATTAAGTGGTGTTATTGAATGATGTATAATAATATATGTCATTTTGTTGCTTTTGTGTTATTTTATTAAACACCTATTGATTAAGTGTTCTTAATTATTAATAATTAATAATTCTTAATAATTCACAGGAATTATTTACTTCCTGTGATTTTTTTTAGATATATTTAGTATTCTTCTCAGACCTAAGTATTTCTTCCAGTATTCATGCTAGTGATAGTTTATTGCCTCTAAATTCCTAACTCTGTTTATATTATGTAAAAGTTTCCTTTCTTGGGTATGGCTGATAGAAGGTATAATAGTCTGTACTTGCACATATGGTCTTTTATAACTTGTAGAACATCATTCCAAGTTTCTGACTTTCATAGTCTCCACTGGAAAAACCATACATTATTCTGATATTTTGATGGACATGCCTTTTTATATACCTTTCTCTTTTTTTTCTGATATTGCTGATTTCAGTGTCTTTTTTGTTGTTGTTGTTCTACATGTTTAGTGTTTTTACTAACTAGTGTTTCTCTTTTGGTCCTTTCTGTGTAGTGTTCTATGTTTTGGCTTTGATAGGTATCTCTTCCCTTAGATTAGGGAGTTTTGTTCTGTAATTTTGTTGAAAATATTTTCTGTGTTTTTCTGACCTGGGCCTTATCTGTTTCTGTTATTTATGTTTGTTCTATACTTGTTTCTGTGTCTTTTGTTCTTGTGGGTTTTTTTTATTCAACTTTTCTTTAATGATTCAATTCCTGCAAGACCTGTTATTTTTTTTCTTTCACTTTGTTCTATTTTATTGGTTGGGGCTTTCATTTCCTTTGAATTACTGAATTTTCCATTGCAAGGTTCATTTTTCTAACCTTTTTTTTTTCAGAGAATCTGTTTATTAAATTATGTTTTCATATCTTATTTTCATTATTTCCTTCAGGAGTTTGTATTATTGTGGTCTTTATGCCAGTATTTATTCATATACTCTTTGAGTTCCTTGTCATGTTTATTATTGCTATTTTAAAATCATTGTTTTATTTATCATCGAAGTTGCTTTTACTGTGAGATCACTAATTTTGGCAGAAACCCATTGTCTTGGTTTCTTATGAGGTTTATATTTTGGAAATAGGACCTTACCACCCAGAGTTTGGACCAGTAGTGTTGTTTGGTAGGGGAATCTTGTCTCTTTGTTGAGTGGGTATTTGTATCTTTTTCCTATTAACTGAACTTGTCAGATGGTAGACCAGATGAATGAGGCAATCTTGGGGAAATTAAAGTGTTGGTGCTTGAATGGGGTATCAGAAGTGGTCCTGGCTTACCCTCATCTAGGTGAACTTGCTGATCCCAAAAACAGACCTTCTGGAGAGTTACAGGATTCTCACAGCCAATCTTCAGAGTCAGGGGAAGTTTCTCATGACTTCTTAGGCAGAACAAGTGAATAGAATGGTGTCAAGAGTCCTGTGTTCCACCCTGGCCATGGGGCTCCTGAGTAGTCTCATAGGACAAAAACATCACTAGGTAGCTCATAGTCATGCCTGGAGTAAGCCACATAAATCTGGGGTCCCTTTGTGGAGTGGTGGAGAAGAAGGGTCAGACAGCAGATAAGGAACACATTTTTTTAGGATATAGAAGCCCATAGAGTTGCCTGTGTGAGAGAAAAAATAGGAACTGCATACTTTTTTGGGGGAGGGGGCTCCAATCAGCTCCCAAATCATGATACAGAGACTTCTTATTAATGCCAGAGCTTATACTATGCTTATTAACTCTTATAACTTAAATTAACCTGTTTCTCTTCATCTATGCTTTGCCCCCAGGGCTATTTACCTTTCTTTCTTTTATATGTCCTGTTGCCTGCTTGCTCTGGCTGCCTGGTAGCTGCCTGGCTGGCCATCCATCCCCTGTCATCTCCCTCTCTCTCATTCTCTTCTCTCTCCTCTTCGCTACTTATTCTCTGTGTTTGCCAGCCCCACATATCCCTCTCTTGCCTAACTATTGGCCATTTAGCTTTTAATTAGACCAATCAGGTATCTTAGGCAGGCAAGGTGAAACATATGCAACACATCTTTACATCATTAAATAAAATGCAACATAAACAAATGTAACACACCTTTACAAGTTAAAGCGACATAAGCACATGTAACACATCTTTGCCTTGTTAAAGTAATATTTCACAACAAAGAATGACAGCTGATGGTTAAAATTTAAAATTAAATTTAAATTTCTCTTAGCTCTTCTTAGATCAGTGTGTGAGCATGCCTATTTCATCTGCTTTGTTCCCAAGCCAACTTGTAGCTCCTTGCTTATGAAATCTCCCTTCGTACTATGGCATGCGTCTTTTGAGTATTGAGAGAGCTAAGATTAGCTCCACAGGATAAATTTCATGAAACTGAAATTTGAAAAGAGTTGATGATAAAATTATATCATGAGTATTAATTTGATGTTTATGCAAATAGAGTAGCTATGGATACATATATAATCTTTAAAATCATGCTTTAATAGATATGCAACAGACATGAATCAACTTTCACTCCACATTGAGAAAATAAACAATGTATTTAGATTTTGGGCCCAGAAACAATGTCTTAAAAAGGAGGATATTTTGAATTTAATTGCAAAATTTTGGACTATATTCTTCTGTATATGAAATTAATATCATTATTATGAAAAACAAGTATCACTGAGTGCTTATACACTGAATTCAATTATTTTAAAGACTCAAGAAACATGATTGTGTTTCCAGGAAATTTACAATCTGAGTACACAGGCTTTCCATTTTTTTTCCCAGCAAACATTAATCAAACCTTACATGTACAATTTAAATACCCTTTATTTGGGGAAAGTTATGACCTAAGTAAGATATAAAGCATGTACATGTATATTAAAACAAATTTTTGAGTATAAATTTTTTTGTTTAGAGGTCACCTTTATTAAAACAAAGGTGTTACAGAATAGATGCCAACAAGTAAATTTTAAGGGAAGAATTAGAAATCTGGGTTCAAGAAAGGCAGCCAATTTTCATTTAGGAGACAAGACAATAGGACCAAACTAGGCCTCTGAATGTGGATGACAATTGTGTGTCTTGGGCAGTCTGTGGGGTCACAGGCAGTTAAACCAGGATTTATCCCTAGTGCTTGAAATGGATTTTAAGAGTATATTTCTTTGGAGGGATGCCTTGCTCAGCCTACATACAGAGTTGAGGGCCTTGGTCCTGCCTCAAAGAGATGTGCCAGATTTCGTTTACTTTCCAGGGAAGCCTCACGGTCTCTGAGGAGTAGATGGGGTGGGGTGGGGGGAAGGTGGGAAGAGCAGGAGGGGAGGGAGTGGAAACATGTATTAGTATGTAAAATGAGAAAAGAATAAATAAGTGAATAATTATGAATTATTAATACAATCAGGTTCATTACCACACCTATTATATCACTTTATATAGTGGCCTTTATAATTACTTCAACTAACCAAATCTCAATATTATTTGGTAACATTGTTACCACACTGAATATTAGATCGGCACAGCAGACCCATCTATAACTGTGTATCCTTTGACCAATACCTTACCATTCCTCCTGTACCTCAGTCATCTTTATACATTCTGTTTCTCTGAGTCTGGCATATACTGTCTATACACAGAGATGAACATGGGTATTTAGGGAATCTTGGATATATATATACATATATATGTATCTATATATTATTTTACATATCGATCACAGTTCCTCTCCCTCCCTCCCATGCCCCCCAATCACCCTACAGTCCCATCCACAGGAAGGGTGATGCCTTCCAGGAGGGATCATCAAAATCTGTCAAGTCATTTGGAGTAGGTTCTAGCCCCCCCCCCCGCCTCAAGGCTAAGGGAGCATCCCTCCATGGGGAATGTGCTCCCAAAAGTCCTTTCATGCACCAGGGATAATCCTGGTTCCACTGTCAGAGGTCCCTTAGACTGCTCAGGCCTTCTAACTGAGACCCATGTTCAGAGGGTCTGAGTTGGTCCATTGCTGGTTTCCCAGATATCAATATGGGGGTCCATGAGTTCCCCCTTGTTCAGGTCAGCTGTCTCTATGTGTTTCTGCAGCTTGGTCTTGACCCCTTTTCTTATCACTCCTCCCTCTCTGCAGCTGGATTCCAAGAGTTCAGATCAAGATCCCCTTCTGTTTATCATTCACTTTACCTACATTCTATAGTAATGATTTTTGAGAATGTGACTTTTTTTTTTAAAGTCATCATACCATTTATTACCTATGACCTGGTATCATAGTCACTTAAGACAAATGCATACAAATTTGGGGATCTTGATAAAATGTTTATACTTGGATATTAATCACAAAAAGATTAACACTAGGTAATTAATCACATCCCATAAGGTCCCATAAATCTTGTGTGTACAAGTCAAGTTTCTTCTATTATCCATTTACAAGATGTCTTCCTCAAATGTACTTAAGTTGCCTAAGGTCAGACACAGAGGTGTTAGTGAAGAAGCACCACGAAACTATCAAACAAACACAGTTTAGAAATCGTGTCAGGTCTAAACACTGTCCAGTATACTTTTCTTCTCATGTATACTTATTTTTTAATAAATTTATTTTGATTGCATATGATTCTTTTAAAAAAAAGCAACCTATTAGAAGTAGCAGAAAACATCTTAGTAAGATTGAGGCTTTACTAGAAAAACATGAACACTTAAAATATTTTGTTAGAGGTTAATGGTCAGAATATAAATTTTTATTTCAGTTATGTGAAAAAACCACATTCAGTGTGTTTGTTTACTTAATACACTTAAAAATAAGTTTTAAAAGCTTAACCAAAGTTTGACTTTAAAATATGATCATTTAACAAAAGCTGCAAAAGTTGTCTTTGGAAAGAATCTTTATTTCTCTTACCATTATTTTAGCTTAAAATTACATCTGAAAGTAATTGCTATTGAGACAGATTATTTAAAACCACAATGTATCAACCCTGAATAATTTTTTTTTTGTATTTTGATCCTGTAGTAAAAGTCATTATGATCTTAGGTTAAATTTCAATAACCTATCTCCCCATCCTTCTAACTGTATACAGAAAGATTAAATGTGAAATTGTAATTAAGTGAAAATATTTGTCTATGTGAATATGATATAGTTAATACATTTGTCCTCCAAGCAATACCAGCGTGATATTTGGAGCTCAATAAAATGGAGACTGAGTAAATAGTGTAACTTTAAAATACAGAGAAATTGAGACTCCTAAGGTTAGTTCAATAGAGAGAAGATTCTTTTCCTTCTTTCGTTTTCCAGCTTCTGAAGTTTTTTGTCCTGTACCACAGAAGAAAATGAACCTTTAGTTCATTTGCAATAAGCGTTTGTTTTGAACATTGTTTACAAATCAAAGCTTACTGCTGCTGTTTCATTCATACTGCTTAATTTGTTCTTGTATACCCAATGCTGGTTGTTTGAAAAGAGAAAAGAGAGGAGTATATCTGGTTAGTTTGAATTTCATATTCTCCATTTTGTGTGCCTAGTTTCATTTTTGTTTTTCAGGAGATGGTTTTAGAACAAATCCGCCTAGCTTTGTCTTCAGTCCAAAACCTCACTATTATCAACTGTTACTTGAGATATCTGAAAGGTTTTACTTGCACATTTATTTATGTTTATGTCTAACACTTAATGACTGCTCCTATGTTTTACTATTACAAACACTATTGCCATTTCTACCAGTGCTCTTCTATCATTTTGCTGTGATTTTTAAGCCACTTTTATAAGAATGCCATTGCAGTAATTCAGATGTCTGTAACAGTCACAGACTACCTGTAGGGAGGATTGGGAAGCACTCATCCATCAAGTTCAGTACCTTCTCTGTAAGTGCATCCTTGCATTCTCCACCCAATAGATTGTGAAAAAGAACAGGAATTCAATGGTATATTATTTTGTAGTACCAATTAACTTGCTGAATGACATTCCTTGTTTCCCTGCTTGGGTTATCCTTGAATCTGTCTTTTGATTTGCAACAAGAATGGCAGTTTTGAAATAACTAAGCAAAGAAAGATACGTTTTAGTGTTTTTAAAAATTATGTGCGTGGGGGGGGGTGGGGGTGGAGGGTAGGGGGGTGCAGAAGCCAGAAGTCCTTGTCATATGTCTTCTTCTATCATTCACCTTATTTTCTGAGACGGAGATTGTCCAAACCTATCACTCATTGTCTAAACTGGCTAAACAGGAAGCACCTGGCAACTCCTGCCCCTGCTTTCCAGTGCTGGGATTACAGATGTTAGTTTCCATGCCTGGTCTTTTACACCAATACCGACTAAGCCAGCTCTCCAGCCTTTGGCTCTAGTCTGTCACTGATCCCATACATATTCAAGTAAACATGAAGTTCAGTGAGCTCTGTTAAATGCGGTGATGAAGTATGAAAAGTAAAGCACACATAGGTCTTTGTCATTAGACTGTATTAAGAAATCACAGATAAGATTAAACCCAGAGAAAGTAAAAAACATATTAGAGAATTCAGGCAATTAAAATTGAGGCCTAAAAGGTTAGGAAAGGGGAGTAAGGCTATAAACATTGGATTATGGACCATTTCATGGAAGATGTAGATTCACTGATCTTTGATGGATAGATAGGCTTTGACCCATGGTGGTGATAGTGGAGAAAGAAAGGCATGTGTTTTAGCATCAAAACTAGCAAATAGTATTTTGGAAGTATTTATAGCTTGTCATCATATTGGTATTTTATTGGTTTAATTCATCTAATTCTCAATGATATTCCACAGGTACTGTTATTGTCTCCATTTTACTGGTAAGGGCTGCAGTTCACAAGTTTGAGACTGTGAAATGTTAATAAAGGAAGTGGCGTGGTATGAACCAAGATCTAGATGTAACAACATGAACAAAACTTGTGACTTTAAAATACAGAAGCTTATTTATGAATAGTTTGTATTGGGTGTATGTTCAGTATAAATGCACTAGTTAAAAGGAATGGCAAGATTAATCAAAACCAGTTCAGGAGCCATCAAATAGGGCAGAGCATTCACCAGGAATTTTTGACCAGGAAATGGGATAGTGGTTTTAGACAGGTTGAAAATAAAGCTCTGTTTTTAAAAACATTACTTGACTTGGTAACCAGGTGGTGGATATTTAGCCATTGACTCTTTATCCTATCATTCCTCTGTGAGGATTGTGAGGTAAATGCTGCCAGTATGGAGATGAATGAGAACAAAGGCAGGGCCATTGCTGTTGTAAAGGGAACCTAGTCACCTCCCACTGTGTGAATGTTCCCTTACCTTTACTTAGCAGTTTAAATTACATACTGCTTTTTTCTTGATATTGGAGCTAGGAATAGTATGATTTCTTCTGCTTATGTATGGAATTCTCTGCTGATTGTATATTTTTGTATACAATACTATTATACAATTTGTGTTTATTTGATTTAGCTCTCAAAGTAGCCTCCTGAGGTAGATAACAGTATTATCTATAGTCAAAAGAAGAAGGAGGAGGAGGAGGAAGAGAAGAAGAAGAAGAAGAAGAAGAAGAAGAAGAAGAAGAAGAAGAAGAAGAAGAAGAAGAAGAAGAAGAAGAAGAAGAAGAAGAAACTGATATGAAGGGATTAAGCCTCTTGGTGAATCAAAGGTTTACTTAATGTTTGTGTGACTCTGAAGGCTATTATAGTCTAAAAGTTGTGAAACAAACCTGAATTTTACCTTAAACATACTGCATTACACTAGGTTGGAATGTTGATGTTGCCATCCTCAGACCATAGAATCTCCTCACTTGTATATTGCCTGATTCTTTCCTGAGTTTATTTAATATAGTTGACTTTTTCCGTTTGACACTCTGACAAGCCAGCTTGTCTTTGAATGATGAATTTACCAGCAATTACTCTGTGCCAGGTACAGATTTACCCATTTCACTTGCAATAATTGCATTTAATTTTTTTCAGCAACCCTACTAAAGTTATTTTTATGTAAGAAGAAACTAAAGGCACAGAGAATACATACAGATACCAGATTCAAACTGGTATTTTAATCCATCAATTTGCCATTGTAAATCTGAGCTTTTAACTATGGGACTGTGAGTCTTTTTGATAAATAAAGGGTAGGTCTTCAAGTATTTTTACTTTTGTCATTGAATTCTTTTCTTTAAAATCATATTTACTTATTATCTCTGTCCATGCATGTATCAAAAGCAATAAAGAGCAAATTTGTTTCAGTTCCCTGTGACTAGTACCTTTTTTAGGCAATATTTATTTTATTTAAATTTGAAACAAGTTTGTTTTACATGTCAACCCCAGTCTGCTCACCCTCCTTTCCTCCCCTGTCCTCACCCACCCCCACCCCATCCCCTTTCTTCTCCCAAGGAGGGTGTGGCTTTCCATGGGGGATCTACAAAGTCTGTTACATCATTTGGAGCAGGGCCCAGGCCCTCCCCCATGTGTCTAGTACCCCTCTACGTGGAATGGGCTCCCAAAGTCCATTCATATACTAGGGATAAATACTGATCTACTACCAGAGGACCCATAGACTGCCCAGTCCTTGTAACTAACACCCACATTCAGGGGGTCTGGGTCAGGCCTATGCCCCTATGCTGGTTTCCCATGACTGGTACCTTAAACACAGTTTTAGTGTAATTGGGCTGTCTGGAGAATGATCTGTGATAGTCATATTGTTTTAAATGATGAGTTTATTAAGAATAATAAACTCATTATTGATTGAGTTCCTGATTGAGAGTCAGGCAGAGAGCTTTCTTTCCATAGGTGAACTTCTCATCACCATAGGCATTTTATAGTGTGCGTACATGTAACATCTGTAGAGATGGTTTACTTAGGGCTGTTCTCAAGGATACAGTGTTATCACTTAAAAATACTATTAAAAATACTGTTTGATGTTCAGTATGTTCCTTCCTCCTTATTATAATGACCAGCCTGTCCCAAACAAGGATTCTCAGGATAAGATATAATCATGGGGCCCATCTCTGTTTTCAAACCACATTCAATAAGAGCAAACAACATGGCATTTTACCAATGAAAATTTAAATGATAATATTTCTTATCTATGGTTTCACTTCTCATGTTTCAGCTATGGGTGATACAAATACAAATTAATAAAATGTTTCAGAAATAGAGACCATCTTTATATAACATTTATTATAGTATTTACTGAAATTATTTTATTGGTTATTGTTAGTAGTTTAACTCATGTGTTAAACTTTCTCAGAGGTATGCATGTATTAAAGAAAAGAAAACCAGCACCCACACTCTTTGGTTCTAGTTGTTGCTCCAGACACCCACCAAAGTCCTTGTAACAAGGCTGTGTTTCATTGGTGGTTAAGACCATGAGAAAAATTTATCCCAAGGACCATTTTCTAACAGTGAACAATTTGACATCTAGTCATTTCTTTTTCTTACCTTTCTTCCTTCCTTCCTTCCTTCCTTCCTTCCTTCCTTCCTTCCTTCCTTCCTTCCTTTCTTTTTTCCCCTCAGCACTGGTGTGGATGGTACTTTGTGAAATAAGTATACACAGAAAAACATTGTGTATATGCCTGGTATTTTGGGACATTGTTACATTGTTCCTTATCAGAAGGTTTGTCTAACAGATATTTAAAAGGTTTCCTAAGGCTGTTTTCTTTCTGTTTCAACAAATGACTCACTCTTTCTAGGTCATTTCATTCTATAAATGTCACAGAGGAAAAATAAAGACTAAGCATGCACCTTCCATTTCACTGGGCTATAATCAATCTACTTTGTTATTGCTTGGTAACATTGATTCAAAGGGACACTGTTTTGCTTGACAATCCTGAGTTCACTCTCTAAGGAGGGACTATCATTTTAATTTATTGTAGGTTTATTTATCCTGAAATTTCATTGTTCATTGACAACTAATAAAGAGAACTCTATTTTGCTTAGTTACTAATTTACAAAATTGTAACATCCTTATTTTCTTTATTGTTGGATACATTACACAGTTTTACTAATGGAACTAGCAGAATGCTGATAAGATCAGAAAAATTAGAATGTATTAAAATCTTGAGTTAAAAATGATTTGAGTTATTATTGCAGTTTGCTGTTAAAAATCTATTGAAACATTACCAGTTCATGTAATAGACAGGTGGAGTTTGTTGTTGTTGTTTGTTTGGCATTATCAATTTATGTGAACAGGTTTTTCTGCTTTAGTCCACCTGACTGATCAGAAGCAGTTATCATTTATTGTAATAATTATCATTTTTATAAGAACTGTCAGCTTCTTCACATTAGGTCCTTTTTCCAGATGTTTTTGTTGATTACTACATTTGTTTTGGTGACCTGCTTTCAAAAGCAACTATAGTACATGCACAATACAAAGTTAAGGTAGCACCACATCTGTTCATCTTGTAAGAATTGATTTGTACCAAACCATGATGATGAGGGAAATATCTATTTTGTACTATGGTTTATATCTGTCACAAAGCGGACTTGAGAGCTAATCTGTCAAAAATAGTCTGTGTTAGCATCAGCCCAATATGAACAAAAAGTGAAGACCTCAGTCACATACACAGTAAATGATAGAGAAGACTAGTAAGATTAATTCTTAAAAGTAAAGATAAACTAAAAGTAGGTTTTACCATTTTATCATGAAAGCAGAGCAGAAATATGACAGAAGTATTAAAAATCCCAAAATTTAAGGAGTACATTTTGATGGAAAGAGAAGTATGTGAGAAACAAAAGTATTTATTCAACTAGTATCAGAAATTATTTTCTAAGTATTTTCTACTTTTATGAAAAATGATGTCTATAAATTTTGTATTTATAAAGTGGATAATAATATTAGGAGACCATATGTTACAGTATGTTGTTTGTTTCTTCAGTGTACATTTACATAGTTGAGATTTTACTACATAAATAGACATACTGTTTTTCACTGAATATTTTATATTAATCAACTTTTTATATTAAACAACTTCAAAGCAGAAAGATTTGTTTTGTACATGCATTTAGTCCCTGCCCACTTAGTTCCATGCATTCTCTGTCAGGTGGTGACTGAGAACATAGGAGTTCAAGGGCATGGAAAGAAAAGCTCTTTTCCTCCTGCTGGCCAGGAAGCCCAGAGAAAGGAAGATATAGGGAACAAGATGTAGTCTCTAAAGCAAACTCCCTAATGGCCAATAGATCCTTTCCCTTATGTTTCCCTACCTCCTTCACACTGACCTATCAAATTACGAACCCAGTTATTGATGAGTTCGGGTCTTTCATGGCCCAATGACTCCTCCAAAGCTCTGCCTCTGAGCATTCCTGTCCAGCAGACCAAGCCTTCCCATACTTGGGCGTCTGAGGAGCATTTCATATTTAAACCATAATGACATAATTTATTATCTCTGATATAGTATTGTTTTATTTTATCTGTTGATTCATTTAAATATATTACTCTGTGTGTGTGTGTGTGTGTGTGTGTGTGTGTGTGTGTGTGTGTGTGTATGTGTGTGAGTGAATGAGCATGCCATGGTATGGTTGTGGAAGTCAGAGATCAACTTTTTGGCATAAATTTTCTCCTTCCTTCGTGGTGTGACTTCTGAGGCCTCCAGGCTTCTGCACAAAGAACTTTACCTGCTGAGCCATGTCACTGGCCCTACAAGATTTTTATTTCTAGTATCCAGCAGTTGCATGGCATTATACTTAGGCATACTTCAATTTAATTATTTAAAACAAAACAAAAAAAATTTTCCCGTTTCCTCTCCCCAAATAATGTAGTGCTGAACTTGAATAAATCCTAATCTGCATCATTGCTTTTGTCTATTATTCAGCTTTTCTTTACACTGTGACAGACACTTGAAAAAATAAGTGTAGCCTTGATGTTTTTTGTATTTATATTTTAAAATTAGCATACAAAGTAGTGGGTTTCATGATGACATTTAAACACACACATGTCAACAGAATTGGTTTTTATTTGTGGCCTTTCCATTGTCTTGTGTTTCTTCCACGTCCTGCTTGCTGGTTCTCCTTTCTTACATAGTCCACACTGTCTTCCCTTTTGCTTTCATGTCACAGGTTGGGAAGAAAAGACTAGTTCTAGCTCCTCATTTCAAAGGTGTCAGCCTCTATTGGCTACTGATTAACTCCATGGCTCTGGACCTAAAGCAATGTAGCAGAAATATCATGGTGCCTGAAATCTGTGTCAGGAGCTGCTAATATCATGCCTACAAAGAAGCAAAAGGACAGATGGGAACTGATCAGTGAGGTCACACCCATTAAAGAAACCTCTAGTGAGATACTACCTCTAAACAACCTCTGCTTTCTGTCTATTGGTGAACTTGACATTTTCACCTCTAATCATGTGCACATCCAAATAGTGACACACAGTTGCTGCCAAACCCTTGATGCCTAAGTTTTGGGCAGAGGACAATACTTCAAATCCAAGATTGAGTATTTTAAGGAAACTTTGTATTTTTTGTCATTTTACTGTGACAGTTAGGATTGATCTGTACTTTTAAAAACATTGGTATATTGGGCCATGTAGATGATTCAGTGAGTATAGGTACTTGATACTACAAGCCTGAAGATTTGTCTTCTAGCTTTGGGATCCACTTGATGGAAGGAGATGAGCCACTCCCCCAAGCTATATTCTGATTTCAGTATAGGTCATAATATGTGTACATGCATGCACACACACACATACACACACACACACACACACACAGTAACACATGTACTATGAAATGTAAAACAACATAAATAAAAAAATACCAAGGCAATGGCTTTATTTTTTAGAGAAAGATACAGGGTTTTGATTTCTGGCCCTGATTCAATTTCTCATTTTAGTTACCTCATATGTAAATTAAGAGGTTGGGATCCCTGCTAACTGAAATAAAGTCACACAAATGTGGCAGTTGTCAAATGTTTGTTCTTCTAAGGTTGCTCAACTTTTAGTATTTGCTATGTTCTTGTGTTTGACAGATCAATAAATCAGTGTTACCTTCAATTTGGGCTCCTTACCTTGTTAGAGTCTGGATGTTTATTACCTCCCTCAAGTTCATCTATTGAGAACCCAGCCACCAGTATGATAACTCATCAATATGATGGCCACCCTTTTAGAATTGCATTGTTTTCTTTTATGGATAAAAAAAGCCCGAGAAAATTGCCATGCTTGCCATGTGAATTTTAGTTAAGAAAACCTTCACTAGGCATTGAACCTAGTGAGTACTTGAAAATTGTATTGCAATAGTAATGCTACAAGTATGAAATAATGAATTTTAACATAACTATAGTGACATGAAGATATATTTCATTTTTAGGGGTTGGGGATTTTGCTCAGTGGTAGAGCACTTGCCTAGCAAGCACATGGCCCTGGGTTCAGTCTTTAGCTCTGGAAAAAAAAACAAAATAAACAAAGATATATTTCCTTTTAAGGCTTATTTTTATTTGTGTGTGTGTGTGTGTGTGTGTGTGTACGTGTATGTGAACATACAGCTAGAGATGCTCGATGGTGCTGAGCACTGAACTCAAGTCCTTTAGACACACAATGGTGATCATAATCACTGTCCCATCTCTCAAGCCCCCAGATTTCTTATTGTTTAATTGGTTAGTCATGTTAAATTACTATTGTATGGATCTAAAAATGGACAACAAATAAATGATTTTTGGCTTAAAAATATTTTATTATTAGATAATAGATTGAGAGGTATGTCTCCAAGTTTTAATATTAGTGCAAGAATCATGTATGACTACAGGAAATCCCCCCCAAATTTAATAATATATATTCATTTTTCTGCAAGAGAAAGATAAAAGTTCATAATCATGCTTATTTCCCATGTATTCATTTAATAACTTTATTCTATTTACATATTAGGGAAGACACAGGATTTTAAACCAAATATCCCTCCTCAAGACTTTTAGTTAATTTTTTGTGTGTGTGTGGCTTCTATTAGGTGTTCTTTTTCTTTTAATTTATTCTTTGCTCATACAATATATTCCAGCACAGCCTCCCCTCCCTCCACTCTTCCCATCCCACACACACACACATTCATACACTTCCCCTCTCTCCTAATCCATTGTTCCTCTATTTTTCTTCAGAAAAGCACAGGCCTCCCAGGGATATCAACTGAGCACAGCATAACAAGATGCAATAAGACTAGCAACAAACCTTCATATCAAGGCTGTACAAGGCAAGCCGAAAGGAGAAAAAAGATCCCACAAGTGGGCAAAAGAGTCAGAGATACCTCCACTCTCACTGTTAAGAATTCAGCAAAATCCACAAGCTAAACAACCATAGCATGTATGTAGAGGACCTAGTGAAAACCCATACAGGCTCCTTAATTGCTGTTTCAGTCTCTGTGAGCCCCTTTTGAATCCTGCTTAGTTAATCCTATGGTCCATATTCTTGTGGTGTCCTCCACTCCCTGGCTCCTACATTCCTTACTCCACCTCTTCTGTGGGGTTCCCTAAGCTCTGCCTAATTAATGTTTGCCTGTTGGTCTCTATACAATGTATTTTGGTCACGTTTACCTTCATTCTTCCAACACCTCCTCCAAAATTTACCCCCTTCCTTACCTACTCTTTTAAAAATTGAGTACAATTTGTACTGCCCATATACTCTTGGATGTGCCAGTTAATATATTAAAAATTAAAATATATAAACAAAATAACGAACCCCAAAGAATGTGATAAAAGTATATTGATTATAAAATGAGATATACAATAACATAGGAGATTATGAATACACTTGACATTGCTGTTCCCCTCATTTCCTATATCACTTTCCCAATTCTACTAACTAAGCCATATATAGACAGAACCTTTTTATCTTCACGTCTATTGCCTCTTTGTTTAGACCACCATCATGTAATGATAAAGTAACTAACATCCTATTAGCTTTTCTGTCTTCTTCCAGTTTTATTTTACTCAATTGTTTATCTGTAGTGGTGCTAGGATAATCTTAAACTACAAGAATTGTTGGTTACATTGGTGGATTTCATTCACCTAAGTCCAAAATTCAAACTTTTTATGGGGCTCCCAAAGTTTCTCATGCTGGGTCCTTGGCTTTGTACTTTAAAGTCTAAATGGTGGTGTATTTATTACCTCTCAAATGTGACGTCTCAGAATCATCCAGACTATAGTAGAACTCATTGAGAAGACTTCTGATCCCAAGACTAGGAAGAATGACCCACCCTTACTCCATCTCTCATTATTTCTGCTATTGAAACAAAGGAAGCCTATGTAGCATCTCCATTTGTCTTATTTAACCATCTCCATTTCTGTGAAGTCAATTGTTTGTGGTATTCAAGTTCTCAGTACATGTTTAGTACCTGATATATGTGTGAAAGGGAGATGGTGTGATATAGGACAAGACCTTCCATGGAGAGTCAACTAAGCCTGGCACATTAAGTTGAGACAGGATCAAGCCACCACCACCCACCCTGGCATCAAGGTTGAGCAAGGCATCACAGCATAGAGAATGTGCTTTTAAAAGCCATTCACACACTAGGGATAAATTCTGGTCCCACTGTTAGGGGGTCCCACAAACAAACTAAGCCACACATGCAGAGCTTCCTGGCTGTTAGTCTGAGTCCATTAGCTCTCATGAGCTCGGTTCGGCTGTATGGGTTTTCCCATCATGATTTTGACCCCCTCCCCCCTTGCTCATGTAATCCCTCCTTCCTCTCTTCAGCTGGACTTCAGGAGCTCAGCCCAGTACTTGGCTGTGGATCTCTGCATCTGCTTCCTTCAGTTACTGGATGGAGGTTCTATGATGACACTTATGGTAGTACTACTCTAATTACACGGGAAAGCCAGTCCAGGCACCCTCTCCACTATTGCTAGAAGCCTTAGCTGGGGTCATCCCTGTGGATTTCTGAGAGTTTCCCTAGCACCAGGTTTTTCTTTACCCATCTATCAAGGTTATCTCTTTCATTGCTCTCCTTCTCTGTTCCTCCCCCAATCCTGTTCCCTCATGTTCTCATCCCTCAAATCCCTTCCCTGTACCTCATCACTCCCATTTTACCATCTATTTCCCATTCCTACAGGGATCCATGAGTGTCTCTTGGGGGTACAAACAGACTTTTAAGGGATAATAATAAAATGTAATAAGTAAAACCAAAAACTAAGTATCAGAATCGGTCAGAAGGAAAAGAAATCAAGAGAAGGCAAAAGAATCAGAGATCCACCTATTCCAACACGAGGAATTTCATAAAAACACTAAACTGAAAACTTTAGTGTATATGCAAAGGGCCTGGTGCAGATTGGTGCTGCCTCAGTTTCTGTGAGTTCGTGTGAGCTTTGATTTTGTAAGTTGAGAGGTCTTGTTTTCCTGGTGCCCAGCATCCTCTGGTTCCTCTTCTGCAGGGTTCTCTGAGGCCTGAGGAGATGGATTTGATGGGGACATCCCATTTGGGGCTGAGTGTTCCAAAATCTCTCACTCACTGCATAATGTCTGTCTGTAGGTCTCTGTATGTGTTCCTGTCTTATTTATTTTGTGTCTTGGGAGGGAGCATATGCCATGGCATGGATGTGAAGGTCAGATGACTAGTCCCTGGGGATTCTCTCCTCTCACTTTACGGGCCCTGGGGGTTAAACTCGGGTCTGTAGGCTTGGCAGCAAATGCCTTTAACCACTGAACTATTGCACTGGCCCCAGATTGCTTTTTTTTTAATAGTGTTTTAAATTTATTTTTGACAATTTCATACACTTACACAATTTATCTTGATCACATCCACTCTTACTCTGGATCTTACCCTAATATATTTCCTACCCATCTTCATGCCTTTTCTTCTTGTGCTTCTGAAATGACAAAATTCTTAAGACTCATTGTGACTGGTTTGCATGTTTATATGTATATATTATCAAATATGAGCAGGAGCAGGACAAGGATAATTTAGCAATTTATTGTCAGTCTACATTTATCTAAGGCACTTTTTGTGCATTATGTTAGCTATTATATTTCAGTAGTTTGGTTCACAGGAATATAAATAAAATGTAGTATTATTAATTCAGCATGTATTGAATGAGTGGACTGTTTTAAGGTAAGGGCCTATATTTTGTACTCTAATATTGAATTTACTTAATTTGAATTTTGGTCTTAGTCTTTGTGTATTTTTCTTTACCCACAAATGCTGTTTAATCATATAGTGAAGACAAAGATCTCTTTATTTCCAGACTTCTTTACGAGTTGTACGGTTCCTAAGCTGCTGTACATGGGAAACAGATGCCTTCCTAGTGCTTGAGGAGTAGGTACTGTGATATTTTATGCTGCTTATGCAAAACTTTCACATAGGCTTCTCTGCTGAACAACCATCCAGTCTTAGGACTTGTGGTCATGTAGTAACCTTTGCATTTTTTTAACTCTTTCTGAGAAGAATTAAAAACATATAAGATGTTTTTAATTGAATTATGTGGTTCTGAAGAATAAATAATAAAGATTCCTGGCAATAAATATAAATGACATGTACATGTTTATATTTTTCACAGTTATATACTATCTCATAAATAGCAATTTTTCATTTTTAAGTCCTTCTAATGTTGGTGTTTTGGAAGGAAGTTTTCTTGAAAAGAGAGTACAAATTTGCCTATTACATCGTTATATTACAGCTCAGTCATATATGGAGAAACCTGCCTACTAGTTAAGATAACATTTTAATATGGTGTTTGCAACACGCACATTGGATACTTAATTAAATAAAGCATTGCTCATTTTTAAAGTACCGATAAGAAATGAACCTCTCTCTGGATGTGAATCCATATAGTAGCAGAAGTGGGAACCTGAAGCTATGTCTGACCTGGGATGATGCAGAACTGCTACAAGCAGTAAGCTGAGTGTTTTCAGACAGCATTAACAGCATCAGCAAACACCACTGTGTCAGCATCTCTCAGCATGCAGTGTTGGGAACTGCACAGAGGAGACGATGAGCAGTGCATGAGAGCTGGTATTTGATGGTGGTTTAAATAGATTCTGATGGACAGATCTGTCTGCTGTTTCGATTCTTCACTATCCTTGGAGATGCCGAGACATAGAAATGGCCGAGCTCGTTCTTTGTAAGGCAGGAAATACAGTCTTTTAGGGGTTTCTGGAAATAGAAAGGTCATGCAGCCTGTAAGTTGTGAGTACTTACAATCTCTAAGTCATCAGGTATGATCTTGTGAATTGTGATGATATTATTAGTATGTAAGATTGCCCAGATCTTAGTCATTTAGAATACGTTAATCGACATAATTGCTTATTATGTCTTTTTTATTTGAATATTTGCATAGGTAATTATTATAAAAAAGGGTAAAATATGAATTATGAAGTGCCTGCAAGTGTGTATGAGTTTGTTTTACTTTAGTCTTTTTTGTGATAGAGGAGTAAAGAAGGATATATTTTGTGTGATTAGAAACAAGGTTTATGGCTCTTTAGAATTTTTTTTTATTAGATTAGTCCTGATTACATTCAGACTACCTATTTTACTTGAAATGATAAGAATGACATAAATGAATTAACCTAATATATTATAACCATCTGCTTATAAATACTGATGCATTGCAAAATGGTTGTTAATCTGGGATTTAATCACAGTATTCAATGTTATTAGCACTGTACGGAGGCACAAAGCAATGAAAGTCTGGTGAAGAGAATAACGTTTATCCAGGCTGTAAGCTAATTCATGAAATTTATATTTTATTCTCTGGCACGTTTTAAAGCAATTTAATCATTTTTCCTATTTGGTGATGCTCTTGGAACTTTTAATTTACTTATCAGCAAAGGCATTAGCCACATTTGAAAGCTGACTGTAAATTAGTTTCTCATAAAGGAGACTTGTGGCTTCTCAGTGTCTTCAAGATTCTTTGACCCAGAGAGATTCAGCATTTGCTTACTTTCATTTTCAGTTTACTCCATTAAACTTGTTAGCTATAAATTGTACAAAAGCCTTAGAAATTGGAATTTATATATTTGCTATTTGTTCATCTAGATCTATAACTGTATCTCTATATATGACCTCTCAAGTTAAAATTCATGAGTTTAGGCTTTCCTCAGAATTGTAATCTCAACAGAATTATGCGCCTATATTCAGATTTTTAAAGAACTGTATTTTATTTATTTTTAATGTTGCACATTGCTGATTCAGTTTAGAGAACCATCAAATACATAAAATTTGTTATCAAAAGAATAATAACGCTAAAACATTTCTCAAGAGGGCTGTGTGGACTTCGCAATTCTGTAGCTTGACTATTATTTACTTTACCTCATCAGGTTGACAATGTAGTATTAAAAATGAATACATTGGAAAAAGTCTGAAACAGTGGATAAATTCAGTTAGGGGCTGTTTTTCCTTTTTAATTAAAAACACATTGAAAGAATTCTTCCTACTGATATTGGATATAATTTATATGTTATTCTGGCTACTTAGCAGCTTACATCCTTATTAGTTGGGAAGACTGCCATATTCTTAAGCTTGATTAATTTTAGAATGATTTGGATATACCTTTTAGTTGCTACAAAACCTGTTTAATCT
Source organism: Cricetiscus sungorus (assembly GCA_030556225.1). Taxonomy (NCBI): domain Eukaryota; kingdom Metazoa; phylum Chordata; class Mammalia; order Rodentia; family Cricetidae; genus Cricetiscus; species Cricetiscus sungorus. The sequence goes on from JANBXA010000372.1 coordinate 3,777,820, forward strand.
GTTAGAATTTATTTCCAGTATTTGCATGTATTAGTCACTAGGAGTACAGTTTGTTTCTTGGCATGGCTTCAGGATTCCTCTAGGCCTTAGTTTCCACAGAATTTTGCTATTTTTTTTTCACTGTATTTATGACCTCTCAGAAGTACCAAGCCATAAAGTATTTGGTTTTGTTCTTTTAGTGACACTTAAATATCATTAATTTTATTATATGAAAAAATTGTCTCAGAATTGCCATTCCTGTTACAAATCAGGAACATATCTGTTACTGTGTCAAAACTCTTTGCACTGAAAAGTAAAATGCAGACATTTAATTGGAATGCAGCAGACATTTAAATGGAATGCCCCCCATTCTTCCTCTTCTGCAAGATGGCTTTGAACTCTGAACAGAGGAGTTCCTTGTGAATCTTCCTAAGATCAAGAGGTCTCCTTCTTACAAAAGTTTCCTGTGTCTGCATCATTTTACAATGTTATTACAGCATAAAGATTTCTAATGATAAACTATTCATAAATAATCATCTAGATAATTCTCTAATAGAGGGAATATTATGAGAATGCTGCTTATTTGTAGGATATTGTATTTAGTGTTCTGTGAAATAAAGAAAAGGAAGTCATGTATTACTTTCAAGGTACAAATGAGAAAATGCATTCACATTATTTCAGATAATTTGGGTTGACTTTTAACAGTGGTTTGTTACAATTAATTTTAACTTAATCTATAAACTGGTAAACTCTAGTATAAGTAACATTTACTGTTGTTTCATCCCATGTATACGACATAATGTTAAAGAAATCAAAGGTAGATTTAGAGTTATATTAATAATTGTACAAAGTGCACTTTTATTGATATACTAGAATATTGGGAATTTAAGGCCAGATTGAATTATACAGAAAAAAACCTGTCTCAAAAAATGGTTGTAGATTTATAAGTCAACATGAACTTATTTTAAGAGTGAGTTCAACCTAGTGCCTGGAAGGCATCTGAGACAGAATGCTGAGACTCATCTTTAAAATAGTGATATGGCTGCAATACCAGGAGAGGTATGAACAATTTAGTAGGTATGTGTATTATGGAAGAGAGTTTTTACCCTTAGGGTTAAATATTTGAAATAAAGAGAAGCAAGTATGGGAGAGTTTAATTATAACTAGATAATTTGAGCTGTACTTGGCACAAAAAGTATTTGATTATACACATCAAATTGAAATTTCTAAGAGCTTTAAAATTTCGAGCAAGGCTCCCTGTATAGTGCAGGCTTGTCCAGACTTACTGTGTAGCCAGAATAGTTATAAATTTGTTAGTCTTTAGACTCAATCTCGCTATTGCTGGGATCATAATTGTCCATTGCCTCCCCTGGCTGAAAAGCCAAGATATGATAAAAAATGTTGGAGAGTGGTCACCCCAGGCTCTGAGGAAGGGGGTCGGAGGAGCTGTAATGGATGCAGGTGTTAGCTTCTGGATGAAGGGCAGTCGGCATTACTGTCTTCTGTTTTGTATCAACACGCCTGCTGAAAATAGCAGAGAGGTGGATAGAACAGATGCAAATCCCATTTTCCACTCCCAAATGTGGCATTTTGCCCAGTAGTGCCACCAAAGTGCTTGGTATCTTGCATTGAAACCTTCAATTAAAGAAATATAGGGCTGTCTTACAAATTGACTCTGGTTTGTAATATCAGGGATAATGTAAGAGGCTGTATGTAGTGTGGTTGAGTATCAAGTCAGCCATATCCTCTTGGTTCAAACTTAGCTATTTTATTAGTTAGCTGTATGATCTTTAGTTTTTATTTGTAACCAATGAATAGTGATAGTACTTACCTCAAAAGTATGGTGAATACTAAATGAGAATATATAGAGAGTACTTGTAAAAGTTTGTGGAATGTAGTGTGCAAATTATTAATATTCTTTTTGGTATTTGTCAGGTTGCTTTTGTTATATTACTGGGATATATTCTTTGTACATGATGATTGATTTCAACATGGCTTTTTAATGCATGGATATCAAGGATGGAATTAGTTTAGATGTTTGTTAACAGATGAATTTATGAGTAAAATGTGGTGATGATTTACTTAGCCATAAAGAGCAAAATCAGGTCATTTGAAAGAAAGTAGATAGAACTAGAGATACTCATGCTATGTGAAATAAGCCAGGCTGGAGAATAAATGTTGAATATTCTCTCTTATGAATCTCTGTTTGAATATATATATATATATATATATATGTGTGTGTGTGTGTGTGTGTGTGTGTGTGTGTGTGTGTGTGTGTGTATGTCTATGTGGAAGATGGAGAATGTTCTAAAAAGAAGAGATGTGCAGTAAAAGGTAGGAGGCAGAAAGAACATGATATACTTGAGTAATGCATAATAGCTTCTAGTTCAGCTTTAGCTTATTGGAGTAAATTGGACCACCACAGGAAAGGTTTCTTAGAACCCTAGAGCATAGACTCTTGAACATTACATTATGATTTTCAAATTAAGAACATATTATTTTCTTCTGATCTCCTCATTCCTGGGGAAAAAGTAAAATAAAGAACAGAAGAGCAGCTCTTGTATTTTTTGAAGTCGTTTTAAGAACTCTAGCTCTTTTGAGACTTTGGGAATGAAAATTAAATTCCTGAGTAGATTTAGTAGTTAGTTCACACAGTAGGGGGTAGAAGCAAAATGAAGGATTTTAATAAAATTCTCTGTCAAAATTGCATATGAGAGAATTACTCAGTCTCCCCACAAGCACTCAGAAGTCACAGATTTCATATCCTAAGAGACCGCCTGCTTGTCCCCAGTATGACTCTGTGTTATTCGTAGGTAATCTGATTTAGCCATGGCTTTGCGTTTGACATTTCCTAACCAAGGACAATCTAGTGGGATCGTTTAATATAATGAATACTCTTGTCACTGTGTAAATATTTGAATAAAAAGAACTTTGTTGTAGAGAAATTTGATACAGTAATTTCCATTCTAATCATGGGAGCCAGTGGCTATGTTAGCTTGGCTTTTTGTACAGTTGGGAATGATAAAGTAATCCATCACTGGTAATATAGTAATATTACCTCCAAGCTAATCTCACGCATCTGAGGTTTGCAAGTTGCCTAAGAATAATAGAAAAGATAAATAAAACCCCTATCAGATTCCTTTGCGCATGACAGTTGGGATGTAATTTTGGTATTAGACCTAAGAAAATGTCATCTGTATTGAAATGTCAAAATTTAATATTATTTTTAAATATAGCTTCTATACCAAGTATGGCAGAAGTAAAATGTTGTGGGGTTGGAAGGATGGTTCATTTGATAAACTGCTTGCCTTGACAGCATGATAATCCAAATTTGAAAAGATGAAGTATGTTTGCAATCTTTTTTAAATTATTTTTATTTTTTTTATTTTACATCAATCCCAGTTCCCTCTTCCTCCCTCTCCCACCCTTCCCTGCCTCCTGACAACCTTCCCATCTCATCCACCCCCCTCCACAGGGAGGGTGATGCCTTATAGGAGGAGTCATCAAAATCTGTCAAGTCATTTGGAATAGGGACTAGGCCCTTCCTCCTGCCTCTAGGTTAAGGGAGTATCCCTCCATGGGGAATGTGCTCACAAAGTGGGTTTTTTTGCACCAGAGATACATCCTGGTTCCACTGTCAGAGGTCCTTTAGACTGCCCAGGCCTTCTAACTGAGACCCATGTTCAGGTCGTCTATGTCAGTCCAATGCTGGCTTTCCAGCTATCAGTTTGGGGACCCATTAGCTCCTCTTTATTCAGGTCAGCTGTCCTCCCTCTCTGCATCTGGATTCCAGTTTGGCTCAGGGTTTAGCTGTGGGTGTCTGCTTCTGTTTCCATCAGCTAGCTACTAGATGAGGCTCTCTGATGGTGAATAAGTTAGTCATCAATCTCATTACCAGGGAAGGGCATTTATGGTAGTCTTTTCACTGTTGTTCAAACTGTTAGTTGGGGTCTTAATGAAAAAAAAAAAAACAGAAACAGGTGAGCCTTTAACTTTATTTTTAGAACAATAGAAAACATATAATCAAAGACATTTTCTTGAAAAAAGTCCTGTTTTTCCATAGTTATTGTGAGTGGTTCTTAGCTCTTGTGATTTACTACTGTTTGTCAAAGAGACCAGGGAAGGGGGACACATGGTAAAGTATAGCACAGTTTGCAATACCTCTTTTAGGTTCATGGACATAATCTGGAAGAAAGTTCATACTTTGAGTTGCTATAAGATTTCAAATATCAGTTTCTTAAGAAGCAGGTAAAAGACATTTCAAGATATAGGACCCCTTTACCTCAAATCTTTAAAAAACTGAATGGGGACATCAGTAAGAAAACAAAATTAAAAGTAACTGGGATTGATATATAAAATAAGAAAAATAAATAAAAATAAAATAAAAGAGAAAAAATCAGATATTTCATCAGAGTCATGATTTTAAAAGTGAGAGATAGGATCCAGTGAAATATATTGCAAATTGTATTGCATATACTTATGTATTCTATCTACCTGTCCTTTACATTCAACTTCAGTTAAAAGCTGCATGAATATACTAAGAACTCTGGACATTGTAGAGGAAGGCAGTGTAAACACAGTAACCAACTGCTGAGTTCCTAGTCTTGGGCTTTCATGTTTAATTTTCATATTTTCCACTTTACTGACTTTTTGACTTTATCTTAGAAAAGTCATTTAAGCCCCTTTTCATCATTAATATTCTCTGTTAAATTGAGATTCTGCTGTGGAGGCCTCTACACATGGTGTTGAGAGTTAAATGACTTTCTTCCAGAAATATTGATGGAACTCAGTAAGGTTCTCAATAAGGTGCCTAGATTAATTAATATTCATTATGATCTTATTCCTACTGAATTTAGTAAGATTATGGTATATATTTATTTAAAGTAAATTTAAATCATCTCTAAATTCTATTTTATGTGTAGTATGATACAAAAGAAATTATCTTATCAGAGATTAAAGTTGTTATAAGCCCAGCTCTAGAGATACTGCTTTCAGTTACTGTTACAGGTTACATACCAGTGGTTCACAACATGTGGGTCTCTACCCCTTTAGGGATCGAATGACCTTTCTACCAGGGTTTCCTAAGGCTGTTGGAAAGCACAGATGTTTACATTATGATTCATAACAGTGGCAAAATACTGTTATTAAGTAGCAACAAAAATGATTGAATAGTTGGAGGTCACCAGAGCATAAGGAGATATATTAAAGCATTAGGAAAGTTTAGAACCACTGTTCTATACATATGGATGTATAGTGTGGCATTGATCAAATATTCTGCAATTTTCATGGAAGACTTCCTGGAGGAGGTGTGATAGTGCATTAGCTCCCATTATATTCCTCATTTCATTTCTTACTAGAAATAATATACATAGATGGGCAGGCTTGACTCATGCCTTTAATCCCAGCCTTTTGGATGTAGGGGATCTCTGAGTTTGAGGACAGCTTCATCTACATAGTGAGTTCCAGGACATCCAGAAGTACACAGAGAAACCCTGTCTCAAATAACAAAAGAAGGAAGAGGAGGAGGAGGAAGAGGAGGAGGAGGAGGGAAGGAAGGAAAGAAAGAAATGAAGGAAGGAAGAAAGGAAGGAAGGAAGGAAGGAAGGAAGGAAGGAAGGAAGGAAGGAAGGAAGGAAGGGAAAGAATGTGAATTCACCAGCTCTGGTACTGCAATAGCTGTTTTATAAGCTGTGACTGCTGCTTGCATTACAGTCTTTCTGTTTGATATTACCTAATTAGGCCAACATAATGTTTGAAAAACACAAACCAAACCTCATCACATGTCGCTGAGTGTCCCAGGGAAAGCTTCTTAGCCCCAGGGTCTCAGAATACTCATCTGTTCAGAAGTGTAATAAGATGGAATATGACCTGTATTACATAGCAATGTGCATGGAGGACTGTAAGGCTTACACTGATTGATAGGCATTATTAGTGCAATGGTATCCCACAGTGAGAAGAGTCAGAGAACTAAGAAACTCAGGATGTAGACACAGAATCCTTCAACAGTTTGATTTAGGCAGCCATCAGAAAAACAGACCTTAATTCTAGTTCTGCTGCTGGCTTGGGTGTATTTTAACCCCACATCAGTTACAGTAAAATTGTTAGTGTTAATGAGCTTTTCATCCATCAGATGTAATCATTTGTGATACATGAAGAAAATCATCTGTCAAAGTAAAAGTAGTTGGGATTCATCTACCATGAAGTCACTGATACCTCAATGCTTTTGCATAAGCCATGCCATCTATCTGGAATTTTGTTATTCATTTTGAATATCTTGTTTGCCCTATAATACTTAGTTTTATTATAAATTAATGGGGTCAGTATTTATTTAGCCACCATTTATAATGCTCATCTAGCTTCCAGTATAACATTTACATACTTGCCATCTTAAAGAAACACACACCTACATATCCTCTCTCTTCAAATATTAAATCTTTGAATGCAATTGTGTCTTGTAATTCAGCAGTTTCTGACACATGTTAAGTGCTTAGTAGTAAATAAGTAAATGCATTATGATTTGTTAATTATAGAACTCTAAAAAAATACATCAGGACAAACAAAAGAAAAAGTTGACAAGGTTAATGAAATGCTGCTTATGACCTGGAGAATCAACAATTATAGTTAATAATAACAGTAGCAGAATAACTATTAATAATAGAATAATAGTGATGAGGTACCTTGGTTGATATGTTTTTGAAAACACATTAAATATGAAGTAAAGTCAGACACTTTGCTATGCTCTTATTCTCCAAAAATAGTATTAGAAGTATTCAAAAAAAAATCACCACCAAAAACAAACTTTTTGGGTCACCAAAGAATAAATAAATAGGAGAGAATAGAAGCTGAAAATAAAAGTTATAGAAATTTTGAATAGAAGCTGAAGGAAAATGTTAAGTGCCATGATCTACTAAGAGAACAGAATTGTAGTCTGGCAATAGCAAATGCTGAGAACAAACCAGTATATAATGAACTATTCTCGAGGGGGGGGAGGGGAAGAATAAAGAAGTATTGGGTATGTCTGAGATTATGTTGTCAAAGAAAACAGTATTTATCAGTTTAAAAGTCAGTTGCAACTCTAGATCATCGTATTCAGTCACTTCAGAAAACCAACTAAATCTCCTTTCCCTGTTCAATGAAAAAAATGTTGGGTTTTTTTCTCTCTAGAGAGAGAGTTAAATAGTCTCATTGGATTAGGTGAGTCAGATACACTTCAGGGTAGAAAGCACGGTATAAAAAATGAAGTGGTGGGACTTTGTGCCCATTATCACCCCTTTGTGCTTGCATTTTTTCCAAGCTTGCACAGAGATTGTACATTCTGCGATAACTGTCCTGAGTTCATATGTGCAACTGTCATTCTGTGTCTAGAAAACAGCTTATTTGATGTTATCTAGTATCTTTGGCTCTCACAGTCTTCTGCCCAGTCTCCCATGAAGACCACTGAGTCTAGGGCGGGGAATGTTATATGATATATATGCCCCCTCTAAGAATGAGCATTTCATAGTCTAAAACTCTTATCATGTTGTTCAGTTGTGTGGAGGTCTCTGTGTTAACTGCCAAATACTGTAAGAAGCTTCTTTGATAAGGGTTGAGAGATTCAACCTTATCTATAGAACTAGCAATAAGTCATTAGAAGTCATTTAATGCTATAATCTTTTTAACAAAATAATTGGGTTTTCCTGTAGGGTCTATGACTGATCTAGACACAGGTTCTTGGTCCCATTGCCAAGCCTTAGATCCAATCATAATGTTGTGATTACTGCTATAAAATTTCTACCACTATTATACCAGTAGGCATACCTTTTCAGGCAAACTCTTGCTTCCAAGATTCAAGCTGGGTGAGAATAAGGGTTACTTTTCATCTCTGTAGTATAGCAGCAACATAAAAGCTAGACAGTAGGGGTGTAGCTTCCAGGTGAGTACCAGCTTGGGATTTCCATATTTTATAAGTATAGTATGTGGTATCTTCAGTGTTAGGCTCTGACTATCAAATTCTAGAGGGCATTGGCAATGGCGTGTAATGCTTGTATGTGTGTGGGCCATCTATGTGACCCCATTGGCCAACAACTAATAAAAAGGTAAACCATTCCTGGTACTGTGACTTTTTTTCCTTCTTTTTTTTTTTTATTAACAATATAATTTAAAAATTTTACATGTGGATCCCAGTTTCCCCTCCCTTCCTCTCTCCAATCACCTCTCCCTCCCTCTCTATCTCCCTCCCTCCCTCCCTCTTACCCTCTTTCCCCTGTGACATGCACCCTGGCCACCCTCCCCTCCCATCCCCCCATGCCCATTCCATTTGTAGGGCTATGCTATCCAGGTTGGGTCATATAAATCTGTCAAGTCATTTGAAGTAGAGACTAGGACTTCTCTCCTGTCTCTAGGTTAAGGGGGTATCCCTCTATGGGGGGTGTGTCTGCAAGGTTCTGTTGTGCACCAGGAATAGATCCTGTTTCTACTGTCTGAGGTCCCCCAGACTGCACAGTCCTTATAGCTGAGACCCATATTCAGGGGGTCTGAGCCGGTACTGTGGCTTTTAATTGCTTTTAAGTGTCTAATGGGGTACTGTCTTTTCATTGTAGGGTAACTCCATTAAGTCCCCTCTTTTCATATGTGTATAGGAAGATTTTGTAGTTTTAATATGACTTTTTCAAACGGCATTTAATGTTAGTTATTCCTCCCTATCTTTCTCCTTTTTTTCCTGCCCTAATCCTCTATCCCAATGTAATCTTTTGTGTTCCATTACTTTCCTTTAACCCATTATACCACTGTGTTCTATCTCCCATCCTCTGTGGTCTCTTACTACATTTCTGAATTCTAAAGATATTCAAAACAAGATACATATTTTCAGAGTCAATGTTAATATTCAAAACTGGAAAAACATGTGATGTCTATCATTCTGTGTCTGGGTTATGTCACTCAGGATGATTGTTTCCAGATCCATCCATTTTACCAGTGAATGTAATGAATGTAGTAATTTCCCTTTTCTTAACTGCTGATTAGTATTCCACTGTGTAAATATACTATATTTTGTTCCATTCATTAGTTGATGGGCATGTAGGCTGTTTCTATATCCTGGCTACCATGAATACAGCAGCAATGAGCAGGTATTACTATAGTAGGGTATAGGATCTTCTGGGTATATACCCAAGAGTGGTATAGCTGGTACGTGTCCTAAATCTATTCCAGTGCTTTGCGGAACCTCTGCATTGATTTTCACACTGGTTGTACCAGTTTATATTCCCACCAGCAGTGCATAAGTGTTTGCCTTTTCCTACATCCATGCTGGTACATGTCATTTGCTTCTTTGATTTGGCCATTCTGAATGGGGAAGATGAAGTTTCAAAGAAATTTTAATTTGCATTTTCTGATGTCTAAAGATATTGAGCATTTGAAAAATATTTATTCTCCATTTGTATTTCATCCTTTTGGAATTTTCTGTTTAGTTCCATGTCCCATTTAAGAAGTGATCTGTTAGCTTTTTATGTTTTCTATATATTCTGGATAGTAACCTTCTGTCAGATGTAGAGCTGGTAAAATTTTTTTAACCATTGTGTAGATTGATTCTTCATTTGAATGATGTTGCCCTTTTCTATGAAGAAGCATTTTAGTTTTATGAAGTCCCCTTTGTCAATTATTGGCCTCAATTCCTGTGCTATTGTGGTCCTGTTCTGAAAGTTCTTTCTTGTGCCTGTAAGTTCAAGCATATTTCCTTTTTTTTCTCTCTTTTTATCAGTTTTTGGGTATCAGGTCTTACATTAAGGTTCCTGATTAATTTGTGTTTAGTTCAGTGTAAGAGGTAAGTATTTGTTTTCATTATTCTACATGTGGCTATTCAGTTTGATCAGCACCATTTGTTGAAGATACTCTCTTCTCCAGAAGCTTCACCCCTGCTGTTTAACTTTTATATTGCTGGTATACTACAAAGATGAAAAGCAACCCTCATTAAAAACACCAAGTGGCCAGAGGTGTGTGTACTTAATCTGGGTTATAAATTCTGTTCCACTGATCAATGTGTCTATTTTTTATGTCAATACCAATCTGTTTTGAATACTGTATCTCTACAATATAACTCAGGTAGTGTTATTCCCAAAAGTATTTTATTGCTCAGAATTGTTTTGTCGTGTTGTGTGTGTGTGGGGGGGTGGTAGATAGACAGGAAGTCTTATCTCTATCTGAGGATTATTGGCAATTGATAGCTGATGGGAGAGGCTGTTTTCTTTAATGGTATAGGCTCTAGTTATCGGACAACAATCTTATGAAAGTCTGCATATCCAAGATGGGAGGAGTGAAAACTTGCACAGCCACTTTGGAAATCAGTATGGCAGTTTCTCAGAAAATTGGGAATCAATCTACCTCAAGACTCAGCAATACATCTCTTAGAAATAAATCCAAAGGATGCATAATCATAACGCAAGATTATTTGCTCTACTATGTTCATAACATCATTATTCATAATAGCCAGAACCTGGAAACAACCTAGATGCCCCTTAACCTAAGAATAAATAAAGAAAATGTGGTACATTTACACAGTGGAGTATTACTCAGCAGTAAAAAAACAATGACATTTTTAAATTTGCAACAAAGATGATGGAAGTAGATAAAACCATCCTGAATGAGGTAACATGGAGCCAGAAACAGGAACACACTCTGTACTCACTTATAAGTGAATATTAGATGTAAAGCAAAGGTTTACCAGGCTATAATCCACAACCTCAGAGAAGCTGGGTAAAAAGGAGTACCCAAAGAGGAACACACATGGAGGGCCCCAAGAAATGGAAATAGTTAAGATTTCCTGGGTAAACTGGGAAGAGGAGTAGAAGGGAGATGATGGGGGATGGAAACATGAAGGCTCCAGATGGCCAGATTGGGGGAGGGATGGAAAATGGCAGCAATGAAAGTAATATCTTGATAAAGGGACCCCAGCTAAGACTCCTAGCAATAGAGGAGAGGGTGCCTGTACTGGCCTTCCCCTATAATCAGATTAGTAACTACCTTAGTTGTCGTTATAGAACCTCTATCCAGTAACTGATGAAAACAGATGCAGTGATCCACAGCCAAGCACTGGTCTGAACTCCTGGAGCTTAGTTGAAGAGAGAGAGGAGTGATCATATGAGCAAGGGTGGTGGACATCAAGATCTGATTGGGAAAACCACAGAGGCAGCTGACCTGAGCTAGTGGTAGCTCACAGACTCTGGATTGACATATGGGGATCCTGCATGGAACTGAACTAAGCCCTCTGACTGTGGGTGACTGTTATGTAGCTTGATCTGTTGGGGAGGGGGGCTAGCAGTGGGACCAGGACTTATCCTGAGTACATGGATGGGGTTTTTGGAGCCCATTCCCTATGGTGGGATACCTTGCTCAGTCTTGATACAGGGGATAGAGGCTTGGTCCTACCTCAACTTAGTATATCAGACTTTGTTCATTCATTTAATGTCTTTATTGCATATCCAGTGAACATTTAAGGGAGTGATGTGTGTAAGAATCTCAAAATTAAACACACCAAATAAAATTCATTTTAAATATAGTTTCTGGTTCATTTTTACATAAAGAAATATTATAATTTATTAGAACGATGAACTGTAGCTTTGAATTGAAATACACCTATAATCCTATATTTGAAAGTCAAGAAAATTTGTGAGACATAAAGGCTGAATCATTAATATAGATGAGGTCATCAGTTTGGTCCCCTGCCCAGTTTGTCATTTGTGTTTGATAGAAAAATAATAATTAAGTGCAATAGGGCCTTTGTGAATGCCTGACTTAGGTTTTGACCTAAAAACATGTGAAAAAACAGGAATATTTTAAGTGTGATATATTTGAATACATTTTGTATACATAATAAAGTAATTTGTAAATTTATCAGTAATAGTTCCAAATGGACTGAATTTTATTATGTTCAGAAAAATTCCATAAATTGCATCTTTAGTTTTTCTGTTGCTTCTTCTTCCTTAAACCAAGAGCTTAAATATTTTAATAAAGAATATACTAATAGTCCATAAATTATTTCTTCATTTTAATTTCACTCTTTCCTGATCTCTCCTGGGATATGTCAGACAGACACATGACATCAGGCTAAAAACATGTCCTTGTATTGTAGATTGTGCACATGTGAAGCACACAATAATTGTTCTTATTAGTTGAAAAACATATATACTCCTTTACCATAGGGTTAAGCACATTTGTAAGAAATGGATGCCAATTAGGCGTTGTCGCTGAGGGTGTGGGAGGATGGGAGGATGAGGCAACTGGGATTGATTTGTAAAATAAGATTGTTTCTAATTTCAATTTAAAGCAGAAAGAAATCATTTTTATAAGTAAATAATTCAGTCCTTCTTGTGGACATGAGAACTGTCAAATTTTACTTGATACAAAATAGAATATGTGTTAAATACACTTACCCCCACTTTATGTACCTGGCAATGGTGCCTCTATACTGTCTTATCATCACTCTTCAATTTTATAGTAGAAAAATAGTTAATCATGCATTACCCACTGCCCCCACCAATCTAGTACCTAGTTTTCTAAGGAACTAGTAAACAAATGAGAAAGGTTAATTGGAGGTATGTTATGTTGCCATGGTCTCTCTTACAGGGTCTTAACTGCCTTTAATACTATATCAAAGGGAAATAAAGATTTTGATGCTTTTCTCTCAGGATCCTCTGCCATCTCAAATTAAGTTCATAGAAGTAGTTACCTCTCTGATCATCCACTTAGAAGTCTTATGATGCCAACAACAATATCGTTCTCAGAATAGATTTAAATATTTTTGCTTTCCAACTTAAAAAAACAAAACTGATAAAACATAAAAGATGTGAATGTTAAAGGGTACTATGTAATATCTGATGCAGGTGTTTTGGGTGTTTACACTTATCTGTGGCTCATTTCTTTAATGTTACTCGCTTTATTAAGTTGGAAAATGATGCAACCTCTGTCACCTAAGCCCCAAGACTGTGCAGTAGGAACTTTACTTGATGTTCCACTCTTTCTCAAAATATCTCTCACTATACATCAGCTCCCCAATCCTCCCTCTAGAGCTCAGAAAAAAATGGAGTCCTTTCAGAGTAGCTTTGTACTTAGATCAATATCTTTTTCTTTTTAGGAACTTGCTAAAATAAAAATGTTAATTTACTTTTGCCTAAACATCTTAGTTCTTTGTATTGGCACCTTCCTGTCAGCCATAAGGTATGCAAAGGATTGACTTGAAAAGAAAACCATCGCTCTCATGTTGAACACATTCCTATCATAATCTCTTTCAATCCTCTGGGATTCAGGAATCCACTGGACCCACAAGATAGACTTAAACTATAACTCTGTTGATTACTTACAGTCATCCAGCCCTGCCCTGGCTGTCAATGTCAGTTCAGAAACAGAATCCCCATGTGTTTGATTATTTCCTATTTCAGTGCTTAGCTGTCTTGGTAAAAGGGGTTATGTTCTTTTGGAGATTGTTATAGTAAAGATTATAAGTTTGGGTCAGTATAGCAGGAATTTTGCTCAAGTAGATCTGTATTCTCCCTTATTCAAACATTCACACTTGTAAATTGAATCAGTTATGGCAACTGATAGAGCAGCCATCATTGGAACATCTTCATTAAATCAGATAAGAATTTAGTAGACTGTCCATTTACCTCCCTTCTAGAACACCTTGATCAACTAGCCAGCATTTTCAATCTTTGTGAATCAGACCATTTTTATCACTGTTTTGATTTTGTTGTTATTATGCTAACATAACTGTCTTATGTTTGGTAATTAGGTTCTGTCATGTGTGCCCCAGCTCTAGTTGTTCTCATTGCCTTTAAGGATCCCAGCTCAGGAACAACAACATTATTGGACTTAGTGAAAGACTGCCTTTTCAGCGAAAGGGAGCTTTCACCAGTATCTAATGCTTCAAAATGGTTGGGTGGACAAAAGGAAAAGGGTCTTTTTTTTTTTTTTCACAATGCACTCTTTGCTTGTTTAAATATTTTTTTCATCTTAATAGTCACGTAATAGAATTGATTAGAAATAGAACTCAGAGAATTCTACCACTAAACCACCATTATAGGTTTAAAGAAAAATTTAGAACTAGGGAGCCACAAGGATTACCTCAACTAAGACTCTAAGCAATAGGAGAGAGGCTACCTTAAATGTCCTTTCCTTAAAATGAGAATGATGACTACCTTATACGACTAGAGCCTTCATTTAGAAGCTGATGAAAACAGAAGCAGAAATCCACAACTAAACATAGCTGAACTCCTGGAATCCAGTTGTAGAGAGGGAGTTGTGATGAGCAAAGGGGTCAAGACCATACTGGAGAAACTCACAGAAACAGCTGACCTGAGACAGTGGAAGTTCAGGGACCCCAGTCTGACAGTGGGGACCCAGCATAGGACCAAGTCAGGCCCCCTGAACATGGGTGTCAGGCCTGGGCAGTCTACTGGGCCTCTGGCAGTGGAGCCAGTATTTATCCCTAATGCACAAATGGACTTGGGGAGCTCATTCTCCATTGAGGGATACTCTCTCAGCCTAGAGACACAAGGGAGGGCCTAGGTCCTTCCCCAAATGATGTGACAGACTTTGATGATCCCTGATGGAGGGCCTCACCCTCCCTGGGGAGTGGATGGGGGCACAGATGGGGACTAGTGAGATGCATGGGAGGATGGGAGGATGGGATGGAGAGAGAATTGAGATTGGTATATAAAATAAGATTTTTAAAATTTTAAATTATGTATATATATATAGAGAGAGAGAGAGAGAGTGAGAAAGATCTACATACATACATACATACATACATACATACATACATATGTAGAAGGATCTAAGTTCAGGGTCAGCCTATCTACATAGTGCATTCCAAGACAGCCAGAATACCATGGTGAGACACAGACTCAAAGGAAAAATAAATGAGCATTCATATTTACTGATTTGGATTTGTTGAATGTGGTGGTTTGAATAAAAATGACCTCCCATGTTTGAAAATAAAAGAATTAGATCACAGAAGTTTCGTTCCTTTGAGTGTTTTCTCTATTATGTTCAGTGTCCATTTTAAAGTCAAGTTTTACACATATCATGAGCAGATAAAAGTTGGAAATTGTTTCACTTTATTTAATATTTTGTATTATTTTATATTCTGTGTGGTCAAATCTATTATATTTTTTCCAAATTTTTAGTATCTTTTGAGCATGTGTTCAATATTTATATGCTTACTATCTGTCCAGGCATTCTAAACTTGAAAATATATATGGAAACTAAATGAAGATTTAATGCACATGATAATAATTTATAATCTTGTTTAATAAGGTTCTTCTCACTGAAGCAAATAATTAGAGTTTTCATTATCTAATAATTACCTACTAATTGCTTTCAAGGGACTAGATCAGTTTTTAATGGAAGCAGAATTATTTCACCCTGCCATAACATTTGTAGTGTCAATACTAATGATTTTCATATTTCCCTTATATAGTAAAATGTGATCTTTTTCAGAGATAAATATGACTATTACTAAATTGACAAGAGTTGTTTCCTGCTTTTCATCTCACTAACAAATGATGTCAACAGGAATGTATGAGCATTGTCAATGTTAAGTCAAATAATGTACTACTCTGAATATATGACCAAATTTATTTTAGCTTCTCTTTTTAACAAATGGTTGGTAATGCAGCAGACTACATATCTAAACAGTTGGTCATATTAAAGCTTCCGTTTTGAAATTAAGATAATATGTATATATATTTATTTTATTTTTTCTTGTTCTACAGAGAAATGATGAAGAAGCAGTTGTGGATAGAGGCGGAACACGCTCTATACTCAAAACACATTTTGAGAAAGAAGATTTAGAAGGTGAGACATTGTTTTGGTGGAATGGTTGCTATACTTTCCATAGGCATTTCAAAGAGAAATGTAGTTTTTTTCACTTGTGGAAAAATTGAAAATGATGAAATGAAAATAATAATGGTGTGCTGGTGTGATGTAGATATCATTGTTCTGGTACAGTCTAGAATGCCGACAGGCATACCTGAAAGAGGGGAGAAGCATTTGTTCATACACAGGTGTTTGTTTAATCCATTCAATATTCTAGAGACTGTTTGGTGCCATCTTTTAAATAATTACTATTCCAAGGAAGTATAATTAATTAGATAATGAAAAGAAAAATAGATATTAATGTCACAGGTGATATGCTAGGACAAGAAGAACCTGTTATTGGAATAGTCTGTCAATAGAAGAGAATTAAGGACAGCTGATATCCTATTAAGGTATCAGAAGGAGAAAAGAAATTCATTTCTATGTGCAGTCTTCAATGAGAAGGACTGCTAATGCAGTGGGCAACATAGTACATTTTAGTATACTCAGCAGTAGGTTCAGATGTCGTGTCTGTCCCTTCATTAGCATAAGACCATTAGTTAACTTTCTGCATCTCAGTTCTTTCAATTGTTAGCATACTGATAGCAATGCATATATCTTAAGCTTTTATTTTTTTTTTTAGAAAACCAAGATACAGTATTTCCAATAACACCTAGGAATAGAGTAGCATATTATTAAGAATTATCACAATACAATTTAATGCTCATGTAGAATTAACTTCTATCTTTTAACTTTAACTTTTATGTTTTTTCATATCTTAGATATAAGTATATATTGTTTGTTGTTTGAGTGAGAGTAAAACCTAGGTAATCTTAAGTATAGGTAATCAGAACTAATTATCCATTTAGTGTCTTTAAATTTAAACACTAAAAAGCAGAATTTTTTTTTTCAATTTAAGCATTGCAATATAAGCTTTTAAATTGCAATTAGTTTAGTAGTTTTTGAGTCTTATCTTTAGTGGCAATAATTCCATAGCACAATAGTTGATATAATATTTGGAAAAAATTTTTTATCAACATAGATATTGTTGATAATATGTGTTGTCTGTTACAGATATTTTACATGATACACAGAAAATAATGTCCTGGTCCATAAAGGTTACACATGTTAGATGAGCCTAGTGATTTGCTATACCACCCATTTTATTATATAAATTAAAGATTAAAATATCTTGAAATTTGAAATTGTAATGTTTCATATAAAATAATTTTCATTGGATTTGAATACCAATATTTTATTGTTTTCTTCTTAGCATTCTCCATTTATTCAAATTTAACCATGTAAGGGAGCATGTGTAGAGACACTGTTATTCTTAAAAATAATGCTTATCTTTCACAATCCACATTGTTTAGGGCATAAATACAGTAATCTGTTTGAGTCAAAGTATAGCAGAACCAGGCAGTGTAGGAAAAGTTACAGAGATGAAAATGGACTTTATAACTTAAAATGAGACAAATATAAAATTTCATTTCTTAAAGAACAAATTATACTAAACACAGTGAGTTGGCTGTAGAAGAAGCAACAAAGCACTCCTACTTCAATGAGGGAAATTATTTTAGAATCCCTAGGACAAAAGACAAAGAGCTGAGGATCATTACAAATGTCCTGCACTAAATATCTCACACACCTGTCTTTAAGGATCCTTGTGCTAACCAGCCCATCGCCATAAAGAACCAGACTGAGAGTCTACCAGTGGAGGACTCCCTGGACATCCCATGATGATGTCTAGGGAAACAGCATCTCCTGAAGTAGTCTTTAAAAAAAATTAAAGAAGAAAGCTAAAGTGTATGGTATGTTGATAGGCTGTCTCTGAAGGTTAAAACATAACAAAACCATCAGTTCAGATTCTTGAATTGGTCTTTCCTCACCTTTCTGTTAATATTGGCAAAAGTATATTAAAAAGACAAAGCATGTGTCAGTGGACATTAGGTCTATTGCTTATATGTATATCCTGTAAAATACAATAATCAGAGAAATGTTGGAGAGAGAGGTAGAGACATCCATGTATGACAGCAGAGCCTAGTTAGATTTTTTCTTTTCTTTAATTATTAGTGTTATACATATACATACATAAATAATTGAAATTGGCTGAATACATTTAGTGTTGCTCATATTATATGTTTTTAGTGTTGACCACTTGGTATTAGATTATAAATTAGGGTGCTCATTCCTGGGGAAAACAGATTCTGCTTCTCTTGGCAGTTCTTTACTTCTTGTAGCTCCTTATCTAGGGAGAGGGCTGTGTGATATTTCCCCCATGTACACTGGCATGTTAACTGGGTATGTTATTATTAAGGTTTTGATTGGGCTACCATTCTGTTAGTATTTCATGAGTGCAGATTTCCTGTCTTATATTGAAGACACCTTCTCTTATCAGATGTCCTGGTCCTCTGGCTCTTAAAGTCTTTCTGCTCCTTCTTCCCTGAGGTTCCCTGAGACGTACGTGTAGCCACCAGACATGGTGAGGAGCCCAAAAATCCACCAGTGTTCTTACTCCCTTCCTTCTTCATTATGGTCCTTTTAGTCTTCTGACAGCTTACCTCAGATGGGCAGCCCTCTCTTCTCTGGCCATTCCCCTTCCTTTGGGATTCTCTGACCCAGCTATATTTTAAGAAATCCATTCTATTCAGCCAGGAGCAAACTGACATACGATTTCACACTTAATCATTATGAATTCAGGAACAAGAGGCATTTGGTTTTATATGTAATTCCATAAGTATGTGACTTTAAATTTAGAAGATACAGTCACTGCATTAATATTATGGTTTGGTATTTTTCATATGATGGTTACATCTGTTTATCTGTCTTTGTTTTGATACATGTTATAGTAATGATAAGTTGGTCTTTGGTTTCAGAAAGTACACTGATTATACTTGAAAACTTATGCTTATCCTCCCTAAAAACACACCAAGAAAGCCAACACAAAACCAAATTAGCTTAGAAATATGTTTGATTTCAATGAAAAGCCATCTTGGATTTAAATATTGGCATGGATAAGCCACAGATAGTTAAATGAAAATTACTGCTTAATAATTCACAAGTAATTATAGTAAAATACTGAATTGTCCTCTTAGATATAAAATACATTATTGAGAATCATGTAATTGTTATAGCCTCAATATTACAAACATTTTCTACGCCAAACATTTTTAGGGAATATAGAATGATTAGTAAAAGAGTTTTCCAGTTGGCAGAACACAATTCATTTGTAGCAAGCTTTCTTGCTGGACTATCTTTGTATTGCCAGGCCCTGAATAATGACACAGAGACTTATGAATTATGTAAGCATAGGCTTTTTCCCAACTAGCTCTTTCAACTTAAATTCGCCCATCTCTTTTGCCACATGGCTTGGTTATCTTTGTTCTGTACCTTACATCCAACTTCTTCAGAGTCTCTGGCGAATCTGCCACTTAGATTCCTGTTCCCAGTTTCTCTCCTTTTGTCCATAAGTCCCATCTATTCTCTCCTGCCTAGCTGTTGGCTATTTACCTCTTTATTAAACCAATCAGAAGGCACTTTAAGCAGAGACACATCTTTACAATGTCAGCAAATATTCTGCAACATTCACTGATGTCTATGAGTAGGCATTTTCATCCTAGAATGGTGCTTCTCAGCTTTCCTAATGCCGCGACCCTTTAATACAGTGCCTTGTGTTGTGGTTACCCACAGCCACAAGATTATTTTCATTGCTACTTCATATATGTAATTCTGCTACCATAAGCGACTCCCAAATTGGTTGAAACCCACAGGTTAAGAACCACTGTTTAAAAGGTAATGAATAGAGTTAGGTCCTTTGTGATGAAAGTTACTCATATTAAAAAAAGATGACACTAAATTAAAATTTTTTAAATATTTTTTTCAATTTTAGACTAGAAAAAACCATCTAATCTATTTTGACTTACTTTTCTTATCCTCAGAACACACCAAAAGACATGCACCTGTACTATTAGTGGGTATATGATCTGGATGTACCTGGAATTAGGTAATATAAGAGTGATGTGCAGGATGATGTAGTTTAGGAGTAAGTGGGAGAGTACCAGTGATGGAGGCAGCCCTAAAGCTATAGAGGTGGAAACTACTCCCTTTGTGTAACAGAAAATAATATGATTTTTAAAGGGCACATTTAGTGATGCAGATAACACAAAATAGATGTTTCAAGTGGAAGACAGGACCGATATTGGAGACAAACACATTTTATTAATAGAAATATTTTCAATTAAAAATTCTCCATTTGAAAGTTGTTGTTTCCTAGGATTTATGTGTATCTTAGCTACTAGACCTACTAGAATAATTTATCATTCTGAGTGCAGCTAGTAGAAATGCCAGGTGTTTAAAAATATCTTTGAAATCTCAGGTACAATATATTTAGTGAAAAATAATCACCTTCTCAAAAACAACAGCTTGAAGTAATATGTTGGTTACTTTATTAAAATATATTATGCATTCTGATGAGTGACAACAATTGTATAATTTTTTTGCTCTCCAAACTTTTTCTTTTGTTTCACAGGTTTCATACCATTTTTACTTCTTATTTTATCTAAAATGAACAGCATACAATTTAGAAGTTTTTTGTCCTTATTGTGTATATTATGTTGTTACTAAGTCTTCTGAGTTGATATTGGTGACATCTTTTCCATTCCCACTAATTTATTCCAGCTGGTCATCTTCTTTGTACTGCCTGTTGTGTCTTTCCCACCATCTGGCCTCCTTAATGTACCAACATGTTCTTTCTAGGCATTATTCTCCTTTATGGTACAATACCTAGTGAAAGATATCAAATATCTATAGTTAGATAACCTTGGGATTGTGATGAAAGCAAATCTCAATACAATTGAGATTATGCAATTTTTACTTTTGGTCTTCCATATCAATGTGGGATTAGTACAATATAAAGTGTGAGACAATAAAGGGAAAATACATTAAAACTTTAAAATTTATTTTAATTACCTTCTAATACACACATAGAATACCCAGTTAAATTTGAATTTTACATAACTACTCTACAGTAATATGTATGATAATATTATTTTCATATATTATTTCACATTCATTAAATCGGTAGAACTTTAATAGCGATCTAAAGATCTAGCCCACTTATACGTCCCTACAAAAACTGAGGTATAGGCTAGTGAGATGAATTCATTGGGTAAAGGTGCTTGTGGCTGTCTGACAACTTGAGTTGGAACCACAGGGCCCACTAGGTAGGGAAGAACCAATTCCCACAAGTTGTTCTCTGATCTCCCTAGGAGAACTGTAGCATATACCCCCTTTCCCTCCTCCAACACATGCATGCATGATAAATATTTGCATTATTAGATAAATGTAATAAAAGGAAACTGAGTCATTTATTTCCTTAGTTGCCTTCTAATGGTTCACATCTGAGTACCACATAGTTGTTGTTATCACTGGGAAGGGGTTACCTGTTACCTACAGAAGCAGCCTGCCCTGTGGCATACTGAATTCAGACAATGATCAGGGAAGTGCAAAAGCTGCCCCAAAGAAGTACAAAACTCGATCCTTCTCTCCTAAAGTTTGAACTACTCTACTGTGCTACCCCCACTTCAGGGTTTACCTACAGGGTTAAAGGAGCCTTCTGTTGCAAGTGAAGCATGGTCCACAAATCCTGTGCTATATAGCCCAGCTTGGTGAGTCTGGCTGGCCCTGTCATCCTGAATATCCATGCCTATGCTGCATTTCATAACCAGAAACCCAGCTCAGACTGTCAATCCCACCTCCAGACTTAAGCTGTGTAGTACATCTTTTGTAGTAGCTATGCCTGCTTTGTACGTGTCAAAAATACAACTAAGTCTACATACAGATCTTCTAACAAAAACACAAATTATATGAAAGGTAAATGCACTATGTTCCTACCCCAATAGTCTTATAGTAATATTGTACACTGTGAGTTATCTGGATGAACACCAGAGCACAGAAATTCAAAGAACAATCAAAAAATTTAAGAAAATTAGAGAAGACACAAGGAAACACCCCAATGAACTTTAAAACAAATGCCTGAGTAGTGCTAAAGAAAATATAAACATAAGATGAATGAAACAGTGCAGACAGTACAGTAATTGAAAACTGAATTCAATAAAAAGATAAAAATATTGAAGAACACTCAACCTGAAAAGAAAATGGAATTGAAAAACTTAATGACCCAATTTGAAAACTCAACAGAAATACATACAAATAAATAGACTGGAGCAAGAAGATAGAATATCAGGACTCAATGATAAAATAAAGGAATTAGGCCATATAAGTAAAGCATATGAAAAAATTAAAAATATCAGAAATGAATAAGCAGGAGCTTCAGAAAATGATGAAAATGTCATATCTTCAGATTGTAGGCATAGATGAAGAAGAATCTCAGGTAATTTTAATAGACTACATTTTCAACAAGACCATAGATTAAAAACTTCCTCACACTAAGGAAAGACATATCCATACATATACAAGAATCACACCAAACCAAATAGACCATACCAGAAAAGAAATTCTCCACAGTGTAGTCAAGACACAAAATATAAACAATAAATAAGGAGTATTGAAAACAACAAGAGGAAAAAAACACACAAGTCCAAAGGGAAGTCCATCACTGTAAAAGGTAATTTCCTAATGGAATCCTTGTAAGACAGAAAAGCCTGGAGCAACACTTTCCAAGTTCTAAAATACTGTGACTGCTAACATCGACTACTGTTCCCAGCAAAAACTACCTGCCATACTTAAAAGAGAAAGAAAATTTCCATGGTACAAAAGAATTCATGTACACACCAGACAAACCTACAGAGAATCCTGAAAGTAGTACTTTTCTCTGAAGAGAAGAATAGAAACAGCCAAGAAACTCTAGGAAGAAAACAAATTGAGCTTTAATTACTGAAACAAAATACAACTTGTAATACAAGCAGCAAAAGATAATGGTCACAATTAACACACATAGTCTAACAATAAATTTCAACATTATTGGCCACAAGTATCTAATTAAAAAACACAAGTTAGCTGAATAGATTAAAAAAACAAAATCCAATTTTGTTTGTCTATAAGAAACTCACAAAATGACTCCTTGTTTTTGGTTAATTTTTTTTTTGTTTTGTTGTGTGTGCTGTAGGCTTTTGGTTTCATTTTCATTTGTTTTGGCATATATTGTCTTACTGAGTTTTTTCTTTGTTTTGATTTTTGTATGTTTGTAATAAAAAGGCAACACTTAGCAAAAGGATTTATAACCTTTGGCAGTGATCTTAGTAGTAGTATTGTAGTAGCAAATACTAGCACTAGATGAGGAAAATGCATAGGAAATGTTTACAAGATACCTTCAAACTATCTTTAGAAGTGCTAACTTCAAACATTTGAAAGATAGTTAAATGGAAGATGACATACACTTTCATTTTGTTGCGAAGAAACAATAGGATTCTGTATTAAAAATAAAAACAACTATTAAATTGTTAGTACTACCCAATAAATGGATAAAGCTACTTAGCAACATTTTACTTTAGAAATGAGTTGATTTTGAACCTGTCACTGCTTTAGAGGTAGTGGAACCTGGGAAAATAGAGCTGATATATACAACTTTATTCAGAGGCTTGAACAATTTATACTTGGAGGTTAAGAAAGGTCACCTGAGTAAAGTTCTTATGGGTTCAAACTGTATGCAATCACAAAGGCAAGCCACATGTGGCTTGGCAGAAACATGTTTTTCCATAGAGGCACATAAAGGATAGTTTAACGTTTATTTGAATAACAACAGCACGGAATAATGAGTAATCTGCAGTAAACTCACTCTGTCTTCTACACCTTGGAGGAGCAAGAAAATACATTCCAAGAATAATCCTGTGTTTTGATGAAACTGAGGTCACAAGAATTTTGTCTTATTTTCTTGGCGTGCCTCACAAGCACTCAGAATTCTCCTCACAGGACTCCATTTCTGAACTGTTTCAAGAAACTTCAGTTTATTTCACATGTTAAATGAGAGGTTTCGATTGGGCAATTTCTTAAGCCTTTCCAGCTCTAAATGTCATGACCTCTAAGTGAAGTTCTGAACCTGGAATGTACATTAGAATAGGAGTTTCACATCACCCCTATTTAATGTTTCAGTGCATTGAGCTTTTCAGGCTTTGCAAGTCCTGCTAGTGGAAATTTGAAAAAGGACTTATCTATGCAGATGAAGTGTTCAATGAAATGCTTGTTTTAAAAATGCCACAAACAGGCTTTAAATCTGCCTCAAAGGAAAATGTAATTTGAATTACAGTTGATGTGAACAAGTGCCACATCATTTTGGTTAGAAAGAGTAAGTCTGACTTCATAGATTATCATCGGTTAACTTTCAAAATAGAACTTTAACATCATGTGAGTATAGCATTTCTCCTGGGATTCTCCTTCATAAGTTTCTAAGGATTTCTAATACTAAATCATTTCTAAGTTTTGAATCCTGTTTAGTGAGACTCAATGGAGCCATAGATAATTTTTTTAGTTGTCCATTGACACTTATCACTTTCTAATTAGTGCCTGTTATTAAGTGGCAGGTACTATTCCTGGTTCTAGGAATAGAACAGTGAACAAAAACAAGTTAAAAATATAGAGCCTGTATTCTACATATGCTCTTCAAGTTCTGTCTAAACAGCGTTTGATACAGAGTGCATGTCCAATACTGACTAATACTGCTTCCACCAATCAGATGACTGGCGGCATGCAGGTAGTTAGACTGATACAAGTTGCCACAAAAGTTATGTGACTATCTGCTACTCTAGGACATGTGACATTGACCATTAAGGCTGTTGATTTTCTTGTCATTACCTGGAGAGTGCCGTGCTACTCGACCTTATGGTTTCCTTCATTCACATATGAAAATTTGCCTGAACCTTATCTGTTATACTTCTTATTAACACCAGCTTTTTTTTTTTCTTCCTTGTAAGACCATACATGAAAATGCTTTCTCAATGGAAGTTCCACTTGGAAGCCTTTAGCACCAGGTGTATTTTTGAGCTCAAACCAGTTTTACACACACACACACACACACACACACACACACACACACACACACACACACACACACTTTATTAGTGGCTGCTGTTGAGATGGTAATCTTGTTAGCCCCAACTGTTTGTTGGTGGGGAGCTGTTAACAATTCCTGCCAGCTTAGCTTCATGTAAGAAACCATTTGTTTCAAAAACAACTTAAAGATTTTAAATCTCAAAGCAAGGGATTTTGGTTCTGCCTGCCTTCATACTAAAGGGTTCTTTAGATGCTGTCTAAAATAAAAGGATGAAAAATATGTTGCAGACTAGGTTGAGCCCTCCTCACAGTCAGCTAAGAAAGTGAAGAGATCCACAGACCCTACCATGTACTGCTGATCTATTGGCAACCAACAGGGTTTAGGAGAGGAGGAGACATGCTATCATATTGTGTACACACTGGTGAGCCCACCAGACTCTGATGGTTGGTTCTACGCTCAGAATCATACAAACAGTCCTGATTACATTCTACAGGACACTAAACAAAGCCAAAACTAATAAATAGGGAAAAGAAGCTTATAGGGGTCAGCTGGTTTGAGCAGAATGGAAGTGAGAAAGAGCAAGGAGAAGGACCAAAATATGTACTATAACATGAACAAGTGAAAAAAATTAACAACAAATAAAAAACAACAGCAAAAAACCAAACCAAAACAAACTAGGTGCAGAAGACACATGATTTTAACCTCATTCTGCTCTTTGCTGCTTTCAACTTGCCCAGTTATTATTACTTTTATTATTTTTAAAACAATCTTATTTCACACACCAATCCTAGTTCCCTCTCCCTCCCATCCTCCTGCTTCCCCAATTGCTCCCTACCCCACCCCACCCCCATCCACTCCTCAGAGAGGGTGAGACCTCTCATGGGGATCAACAGAGTCTATCACATCATTTGAGGCAGACCCAAGGCACCCCTCACCCTGTATCAGTTGAGCCAGTCATGGAGAGGGAGGAACAGTAGATAATATGAGCAGAAGGGGTTTAGACCATGATGGGGAAACTCACAGAAATCGCTGACCAGAGCAAGTGGGAGCTCACTGACTCTGGATTAACAGTTATTTTTTAAAATAACATTTAAAATTTTAAATGTTATGTTCATTGGTGTTTTGCCTACATATATGTCTGTCAGATACCCTGGAACTAGAGTTACAGACAGTTGTAGGCTGCCATGTGGGTGCTGGGAATTGAACCAGGATCATCTGGAAGAGCAGCCAGTGTTCTCAGCTACTGAGCCATCTCTCCAGCTGCTTGCCCAGTTATTCTTTTGCTCACTTCACTCAGTGGGAGGAAGTTACATAGTGTGCACAAAATAATGTAACTACTTAAGAGATTCTTGTGAGAAAGAGAAATCAGCCTTGTTAAGGTGAGTTGACCAAACTACTTTTGAATGTAGAAAATTATAAGTGTATAAGATTATATAAAAAAAAAAGAAGGAAAATTTTCAAGCAAGAAATATAGGAAGTTTCTTAGTCTTTACCAAGCTGTGATGTCCTGCAACACCCACCCCCTGCTCCCTCCCATCCCTATCTCCATGGTCTTGATTTGGAAAGGTTGCTGTTTTCTGTAGCTATTGTGTTCTCTGTGACTGAATGTTTTCAGTGAATATAGAGTCAGGAAAAGAATAGCACAACTAGCTCTCAGAGCCTAGCATCAGCGTGACCCTATTAATGTTCAGCCATAGTGGAAACTGAATAAATTGCTTCAATCTATAATTTTGTGGGAAAATCATAAAAAGTAACACTTTCTCTGCACTAGTATAAATGTTTGCAATGTATATTTAAAGAAATCAGTATATTATGGAGATCAAAGAAGAATATATTAGTAAAATATTTAGCATAATATATGACACACTGGAGACATTTGTAGACTGGCTTTAAACTCTTGCAGCCATCTCTAGTACTAAGTTACTTGACATTTATTTACATGCTGCTTTAAGTTTTGTTTTCCCTTTTGTCAAAAAGACATTTATTAGGCCTTATTTTTTATGCCAATTCTGTGTTTAAACAGAGTTTCATATGCTACTGATATAGAGCTGGTCTTACTTTTAAAAACCATCAAACTTTTCACATGACATTTTGTCATATATTTATCATCCAGAGTACATTGTGCAGAACAATTAAAGGGGCAATAAAGGGTGCAATATCTATACACCAAGTAGATATGGAGTAATGCTAGCTCAGGTCAGAATGTTACCCCTTTCTGTAACAGGCTTTCTCTTGGGTCACTAATCAGTTCTCAATAATGACATGGAGACTTACTATCTTAATCTGTTTCTCTTTATCTATATTTTGCCTCAAGGCATTATACCTTTCCTTCTTCCTTCCTTCCTCCCTTCCTTCCTTTCTTCTTTTTTTTCTTTTTGTATATCTTACTTTTCTGCTGTTTTTTATGTCTAGCTGGCAGCTGCCTGGCTTCTATCCCCATGCATTGTCTCTTTTCTCCCCTATTCTCTTCTTCTCTCTTGAGCCTAGATTTCTCCTACTATGTATTCTTCTGCCCACCAGCCCTGCCATCCCTCTCCTGCCTCACTATTGGCCATTCAGCTTTTTTTTCCCCTTCTTAAAAATGTATTCATTTATTTTACATACCAACCACAGTTTCCCCTATTAAACTAATCAGGTGGCTTAGGCTGGCAATATGAAATAGACACAGCATATCTTTACATCATTAACAAAGGCAGCATAACAAATATAACACATCTTTACAAAGTTAAGGTGATATTGCACAACAACTTCCACTTACTTGAGAGCAAAAGACATGCCCTCAATATCTTTTGTCTCAAAAGATATTGGGGTCATGCTATAGAGATGGTTTAGTAGTTAAGTGCTTGACATGCATGTAACAAGGAACTGAATTCAGAGACTTGGAACCTGTGGTTCAAAAGCTTGTGCTGTATTCTTGGGGTTTTGACAGTGAGCTTGGAAAGCAGAGGCAGAATTCCAGTATTCATGAGCCAGGTGGCCTAGTGAATGCAGCAGGATTCAACAAAAACGTATTGCCTAATACAAGATAGAAGACACAGATTGACATTTGAGGTTGTCCTTTGACCTTCAAACATGCACTCTGACATAAGTGCACCTCACTCATTACATATGAACATGCATACAAGCATATGCACATATACACATATGTACACATATAAACACATCTCTCTTATACAAATATATTGGTGCCTAAAGTATTGTGAAGAAAATTCTGCCATTTCAAAGTATACATCAATGCATTCCAAGACAGGACAGCTTTCAGGGTGTCATTGATGCCATACAATCAGGTGAACAGTGTTTGTACTTGATGCTGCCATTGGTGTAGAATATTCGCTGATTCCTTGTACACAGTTGCATCCACTTTACTATATAGACTTTGGAGACTAATTCTGTACATGAATGGTTTCCTTTTTTTTTTTTCCACTTAAATGGTGGCACTTAAACGATCAGTTGTGGCACTTACAGGTTGTCTTGGGTTGACAGATAATAAACTGAACCATTGCACCCTTCAGTGTCAGAGTCTCTTGAGTAAATCATCTGAAGAAACCTGTACAATTTTAGGTTACTCAACAGTGTTGTGAATAGAACCCAAGCCTATTCTAATTAAAATACAAGAGACTGGCTCATTTATAAGTGTGTGTATTAATGCCTAAGTATGAAACTGTAGCAATTCCAGATGCCTACAAATGAATTAAAGCAGAGATAAAATTGTCATTATAAATGGGGAATTGACCAGGAGAGTGGCCAGGTTTGTTTTGCTTACATTGCTGGATAACATAAGTGCACATCTGGAGGAATGGTTTCAAGACATGATAAAACCTACACAAAATTAGATTGATGGCCATCTGGTGGATATGAGTTCCAAAACTTCCTATAGCCATTTGAGTCCTTGTCTGATTACTGAGGAATTTTTTATTGTTGTTTAGCAAATACATTTCTTTAATAAGGAATAATACTGTAGTTGAATTATTTATAACAATTTTTCTCATTGCATGGTGGTAAAAATTTAAGAAACATTTTATACAACTGTTATTATTAATAACTACTTGTTGAATTCCAATGTTCATTGGTCTGTGCATATCCTTAGTGTATGTCCTGTAACTTCTTGAATATTTTCTCACATGCTTACTTGCTTTAATAGAGCTTCCAGGTGTTCCTTTTCAGAAACAGAAGCTTGTTGAACATAAGATGTTTCTTACATTCCTTACATGGTCACACAAGAATATTCCAGTGGGTATAGGTCTTACCTGTCTTTTCTTGATTGTGGGATTATAGGAAATAAAATAAATATAATTTTTTCTTCCCCAAGTTGGTTTTTGTTAAGTCCACAGCAATAAAAAGCAAACTAGGGTATTATTTACAGATCACCAGTTTTAGTGGAAATCTACTAGTTGTCTATACTAAATTAGTTGACATCTGTAGTCACATGATAATTTGTCAGCTTTACCTGATGGAAGTTTCTGCTCTGCCCTATCTTTGAGCCATTCAGTCCCAAATAAACACACAGAGTCATATATAAATTATAAACTGTTTGGTTGATGGCTCAGGCTTCTTGTTGGCTAGCTCTCTACTAACTATTAACCCATTTCTATTAATCTGTGTATCTCCACATGGTCTTGGCTTACCAGTGATTCCCAGGCCTCTTGCCTCCTTTGGAGCTACATGGCATCTCCTTGACTCCGCCTACTACCTTTCTCTATCCCTGTTTGAATTTCCCGCATGGCTAAATCTTGCCTGTCTAATGGCTGAAACAACTTTATTCATCAACCAATAAGAAAAACATATGTTCACAGCATAGAAAAGGGCATCCCCCATCAGACTGGTTATTCCTCAGCCTAGCAGAAGAGCTGTTAAAGACTGTTCATGATCTCTCATCATTCACTCTTGATTTGAATATGCTTACATGGTGGTTTGAATTCCCAAAAGCAATAGAGAGTAGAAACCTGTGCACAAATTTTCTTCAAGTCTCTGTGACACATTTGCTGACGTTCATTGGTCAAAGTAAGTCATATCTTCAAGTAGAGATGCAAAAGTTGATTGAATAGATTCCTCCTTCTCTTTTCTCCTTTTAAATGTGGCAACTTTGGGTTCTTATGTATCTATTTATTTATTTTCATAAAATGTTATTTAATTTTTTTCTTTCTTCTCTAATTCCCCCCAGATTCTCTGATCCATCCCCACTGCTCTCCTTACCCAACTTTATTTTCTATCTCTCAAAAAAAAATCCACAGAAACAAAACAAATAGAAAAAAGCAATAAGACAAAAAATGTACCCAAAATGCCACTTCCCCTCCATGTACAATCATACAATCAAGTTTATTTTGTGTTGGCCAATTACTACTGGGAATGGGACCTGCCTGGTGGTGTGGTTGATATACCCAGTACATTCCATTGAAGATAATTGATTTTCCCTTTTCCAGCAGTTATCACTTGCAAATAGCATCTCACCTCTAGGTGAGACTTTGAATCTACTTTGCCTTTTGAGCTGAGATTTTGTGTGGTTTGAACTTGTGCAGGCCCTGTATGTCCTCTCACAGACCCTGCAAGTTCACGTGTGCATTAATTCTTCTGTGTCTGTTTCCTTGGAGCCATCACTACCTCTTGCTCTTGCAGTCTTTTTACCTCCTCTTTCACATAGATAGCTGAGCCTCCAGGGGAGGGGGTTTGATGAAGACATCCCTTTTAGGACTATTTAGGACCAAATACTACAGTGTTTCCCTCTCTGCACATTGTCCTGTCATG
This sequence comes from Cricetiscus sungorus, assembly GCA_030556225.1. Lineage (NCBI taxonomy): Eukaryota > Metazoa > Chordata > Mammalia > Rodentia > Cricetidae > Cricetiscus > Cricetiscus sungorus. The sequence continues at coordinate 3,808,370 of JANBXA010000372.1, forward strand.
CATCCCTGTGCTAATTCATGTCTGCTGTGAGAAAAATAATCTTTGTGGAGGGTTGGTTGAGCAATGTACTGACCTATGGGTTATTTTATTGCTCTGTATCTTTAGCAGAATAATAGTGGTTTGTTTTCTACTAGGCCTATGACCTTCAGGTTCTGGGTCACTTAATGTAAGTTATAAGTTCTATCTCATGGAATGGGCCTTAAATCCAATAAAAATGTGGTTGATTACATCATAACACTTGTCCTGCTATTGCATCTGTGCCTGACTTGCAGGCAGGTCATTGTTGTGGGTCACAGGATTTGCGATTGAAGCTTGCAGAGTAATTTCCAGCACCATGAACTCTAGTCAGTGGATGTGAAGCATCTAGTTAGGCACCACTAACTTCTCTGTGCTTGATGGCATATGTAAGTGTTGTCCTTAGCACTAGCACCAAGAATCTTGGCAAATATCCTGTGGTATTTGCAGTAGTCCTTGGGTTCCCTTTGTCTAATTACTTAGCAAGAGGTAACTCATCTTGGTGGCATAAGATGTCTAATTGGGGCATTGTCTCCTTCAATATGTGTTGACTCCATTTAGATTACTTTCATATATGTATATTTTATGGTGCTTCTCCAGTATTGGTTTCCTTATAGTTTTTTAAATTATGTATATATGTGTGTATATATATATATTAATATTCATTTTACATACCAAACACAGTTTCCCTTCCATCCCCTCCTCCCCTGGCCTCTCACCTCCCCATAACCTACCCCATCCACTTGTTAGAAATGGTAAGGCCTCCCATCAGGAGTAAACAAAGCCTGGCACATTCAGTTGAGGCAGGACCAAGCCCCAAGCCCCCCTCCCCCATAACAAGCCTGAGCAAGGCATACCACCATAGGGAATGTGTTTTAAAAAGGCAACTCGTGAACTAGGGATAGATAGATCCTAGTCCCACTGCCAGTGGTCCCACAGACAGACCAGGCTACAAAACTGTCACCCACATACAGAGGGCCTGGTTCAGTTCCATGCACTCTCGAAAGTTCAAGTCAACTGTGGAAGCATATGCAAAGATTCACATCCAAGTACCCTGCAGAACTACAGGAATCTAACCTAAGAGAGAGAGAGAGAGATAAAAGATTATATGAGAAAGGGGGTTAAGCTCATGACAGAAAAAAATCAATATAGTTTTTCAAAAGGCCTTTAGTGTTAATCGTCTTTCCTATATTCCTTCCCTTATACTACTTTTCTATTCTTCACCCTATTTATTCCTTCCCTTCTAGTTTCTTTATCTTTCCATAACACTACCTTCTATTTCTACTTTCTTGGGAGATCCTCTCTTCCTCCCTGGTCTCTTAATAGGTACCTAACCTCTGTGGTTATTTGGATTGTAGCACATATATTGAAAGTGTAAAAGCTACTATTTATATATAAGAGAAAATATGCAATATTTGTCATTTTGGGTTTGGGTTTCCTCACTCAGGATGATTTGTTTCTAGCTTCATCCATTTACCTGTAAGCTTTATAAGTTAATTTTGTTAACACTTGAGTAATATTCCATTGTGTAAATATATAATGTTTTCATTATCTGTTTATTGGTTGGTGGGCATCTAGGCTGTTTCCAATTTCTGGTTACTGTGAATAGTGCAGCAATGGAAATGGATGAGCAACTATTTCCTTAGTAGGACCAAGAGTCCTTTGTGTACATGCCCAAGAGCTGTATAGCTAGATTATACCACATTACCTCTTATACTAGTTGGAGGTCTTGGCTATACCTCTTACGATGAGCAACTGTGAGACTTTCAAGATTTCTACTTGCTACCTAGTGCAGTCAGTAGTGAGGCTTTTCTTTGGTAATGAAATCATATGTGGTCTAAGGGCAGGCAAATGTGACCAGTATGCATTTAATGCCTCCCTTTTTCTTTCTTTCAAAACAAAATAAGACCAAACCATACAGCAGTCTAATTATATCTTTTTGCTGTATGTACATATGAATTCATGTTGAATTCCCCTTTTTTCCCTATTATTTTCCCTCAGCAAAGACTTTCTGTTGCATTAGAATTTTTGGTACATTAGCATAAATGATGTCTTGTGTTTTCAGACTCTTTTAGATTCAACATTGTATAAAAGATCACATTTATTCATCTTAATGTATGTACTTGACTATTTCCTGGATTGACATATCTAAATGGTTATAGCAACCCAGTAATTATGTACCAGCTGTGTGGTATAGTCATTTCACAGAATAAAACACAATTCTCTTCATGAGTAGATGGTTCAACTTCCTTTCAGCCAGACAAATAAAAAAGAAAGGGGCTTAGTTTTTAAATCATTATTAACATTAGTCACCAAATGCATCTCTTTCTTCACTGTGCAATGTAAACATTACACATGCTGCAGCCACCCTACATAAAGAATTGCTTTAGTGCTAGTGTTATTCTATAATTAAACTGTTTACAATTTTGATCCTTCTAACACAATAGTATCAACATAGTTTAAGTGTCAAACAAAGGTTTAACATGGTTTGTTCAAAGAAGTAATATTGTTTTTATTGAGTCATTGTTTTGCTCTATGAAAAAAATATATTTTCTCTTTACTGACATATGTGCAAGGGACCATGCTCTCGTGGGTCTTACAAGCCAACCCCAATACTGGAAGCTTCATTTAGTGACAAAAGAATGGTAGTTGGGGGCTCTGTCTTCCCATTATTTGGCTATTTCATTTAGATACTCATTGTATATGTATAAATATCAGGAAGCTTCTACTTGTTGGGAGGTGTCTCTAAATCAACATTATCAGCACATACGAACTCACAGTGGTTGAGGCAGCATGCACCGCGTTTGCTTGGTTCTGCTCCAGACAGATCCGTAGAGCTGAAATAAGTGGACACATGCCCCCATCTCTAACCCAGAAGTTAATTCCAATTGATAACCACTTTCACATAAAAATTTAGTTTCCTCCAAGAAAGTTTCACTGTGGAAACAAACTGTTCTTAAGGGTGGACTATATATCCAGCAGTAGATGGCCAAAAGAAAACTCAGCAGCATCATTGGCGATTCCTTGTCTCCAATGTCATGACAGAACTTTTCCCCTTTTCTTGTTGATTTTATCTTGTTGACTTTAATTTTATATTTTTCTTTTTTATCCTACAGGTCCTTTGCTTATATATTATTGTTTCTAGTTTAATGTTTTTATGGGATTCCTGAGCATGGAAATGAATGGGTCTATGTTCCTTGTGCCTTTTCTTGGGCTCTTTTCCTTGTATTTGTTTGTTTTGTCCAATTCCAACGTGTAAGGTGTTTTTTTTTTAACTAATTTTATTTTATTGTTATCTCATAGAAGTCTTTTTTCTAGTGAGAGACAGAGAGGGTGGGTCAAGTTGAGAAGGGAGGTAAGGAGGAACTGTGAGGAGTAGAGGGAGGGGAAACTATAATCAGGGTTTATTATGTGAGAAAAAAACTTTTTCCACAAAAAGAAAAATTCTTGTAGAAATTTTAATTAATTTGTGTCTATTTTAAAGCTTTCTGTAAAAATTTGTGATTTACTTATAAAAATAAAAGTTGCTTTCTATATAATCTTGAAAAGTATTCAGATCAGGATCTATATTTCTAGTTTATCACAGAGATAAGGCCATCATTAGTTCCTTGAATTCTTTTTCTTCTTAAATGATGGATGAGAAAATGCAGGATTGGATATGTACTGTGGGAAACAGATGATCTAAGATGATTCCTTTGTTTCTTAAGCAAGGGTTAATATAGAAAAGATGGTAAATATAGAAATAAACAGGAAGACAATGACTGAGAAATGTTCTTGTCCCTTCTCATTCCATTAGGCCCTTCATGGTCGGCAGTGTGAGCAGAAAGGAAAATAACAAACATCATTGACTTCTGTGTAATAGATACTGTGTTCAGCATTTTGACCTATCCATTCTATTATCTATCCTATCCTATTCTATTATCTGCATACTTTTAGATACTACATATATGCTATCTTAGCCAAAAGATCAAGGTGTGATATATCTTTGTAGAAAATCTCATGAATGTCAGTAAATTTTAAGTATTTATTTTCGTTATTTAATTCAAAAACACACATTAGATTTTAGCATCAGAAACAACTTTTACAGTGAAGTTCATGTCAATTGTTCTTGCTCTATGTTTATTAAACAAGCTTATACAAACATGGGGCAGATTTGAATGTAAGCATTTGTCTCAAGCTCAGAAAGCTGACTTTCATTTGCTACTTTTTAATTTACCTCATCCCAGAACAGTGTCATCATGAATGCAGTGATAAACAAAATGAGATGCAGATAGATATGAATTAATTTTCTTTATTTCTTGTCAAAAGGCGTCATTACCAGCAAAAGCTGTGCATTTGGAATTCTGAAGTGAATTAGTTGGAACAACTTCTGTTTTCACTTGCCTAAGTGGATCCATTCAGCAATACACAAAAAACAAATAGAGAGACTATTTTTACCTTGGTGTTTTTCAGAGGATTGATCTATAATTATGTCAGGTTAATGCTATTAATATCACTAACTAACGTATAAACATAACATCAGATTTTCTTTCAGGGTTAGAAGAATGTCACTTCTTGGTTCTAATCTTTCTAGAACTTGGAGGTATTTTGATCTGCCTCAAAATAAATATTTATGTTTTTTAAATTAAAAACACAATTTTAACACAATCATAGCCACTAAACTATATAGATCATTTATTCCTTTGAAGGAAACACTATCATCCTAAGTAATATTCATTGAATATCTAATAAATCTCATAAGTTAATGAAATGTCTCCTGAAATTTAATATTACCATAAGAATTTTTGTTAGGGTTCTCTCTGTGTGTTAGTTAGCTGGGAGTGCAATTACAAGATGCACAGAATGGCTTACACAATAGAATTTAATTTTCTTAGGAGTCTATGGAAGTGGTAGGTTTAATCTTGCTTTGACTTGTAGACAGCAGTCTCTCACTATATTCTCATATCACTTCTGTATGTCTCCACTGAGAAAGTGATTGCTGTCCTTACTGCCTCTTCTTTTCAGAATGCTAGTTGGATGTAAGTTATTTTATAACATTATTTAACTTTAATTGCTTCTATGAATGCCCAGCTTCCAAAATAGTCATAATCAGGGTTGAATATTTAATATATGAGGTTTGGGACGAAACATGTAGCTCCAGGTATTGGCATGATGGCCTATGTTGTATTTTGCACTTGAGAAAGTTTTTAGAGCTGTGTTTTCTAAAGGGAGTACACAATAAACTTTTTTTGAAGTTGTGCTTTATTTATTTGTAAAAATTTCCTTTAATTCCTTATTTTTTCCTAGAAAATAAATTTACTTATTCCTATTAAGTGACATGTATAGCTGGGAATAAAATTACTATAGCTATTTATGTGCAACTTTTTCTTTGTATATAAGGATTAAAGCAGTTAGGTAAAATCCAATGAACTAATTTGATATTTAAAGTAAATTCTAGATATGTAGGTTATTTAAATTAGAATATAGACTCTGATGTCTATTTTGTTTTTTAGCATAGTCTCCAGCTCTACCCACCTTATTTAGAAATCTAGAATAAGATCTTAAACTTTCCATAAAATTATCTCAATATTGATGCTACACCTACATGTAATGCACAAAGGGTGATAGATGTTCTAATAATCTAGATGACAGATGATGAGAGTCCAGAACAAGACAATACCAGTCAGGATACTAAGGAGAGCATGCAATGAATGGATAGGCCATATATTTATTACAATATATAACAGTTCCTACTTGGAACAAAAAAAATCTGTTTCATAGACTTGTTGATGATGACATGCCTTTGAGAAGGTTGTTTAAGTGAGTATGTCTAGTAGATAGGGCAATCTGTAGATTGCGAGTTCAAGAGAGAAGTCTGATATCAAAGTATAGGTCTTAGAATTTTTAGCACGTATACACACACACACACACACACACACACACACACACACACACACAAAGATAGATAATTACTTCCCCAGTTTTTAATGAGTAAATACAAGAGGAATCAACAAAGGAAACAATATGAATGAAACAAAACACAGTGAAGATAATGACTTAAAAAAAAATCTTGTCATTAGTTGGGACATTATTGTAATCTTTTTATTGTAAATAATAATAGAGAATTGGTAACATCAAACAATTAAGTAAAGGGAGAAAGCAGATATTCTTTTTTTTTCCAAGACAAGATTTGTCTGTGTAACAGTCCCAGCTGTTCTGGAACTCACTTTGTAGACCACGCTGGCCTTGAACTCACTGAGATCTACCTGCATCTGCCTCCCAAGGGCTGAGATTAAAGGAATGTACCACCACCACCCAGCCAGGTATCTTTTCTAATGAAGACTATAATTATAATTATAGTATAGTGAATGATAACAGATAAATCATTAAGATCATTAATAATAAGGGTAGTTGCAGAATAGTTAATATTATTAATGTTTGGCTTTACATCTGTGGTATACTTAACTAAGTATCTTTTAAAAGAAAACTATACTAAAATGTAATACTATGAACTAAGTTTTATGTACCATAAACACTCAAAAGTATTTTACTGTTCTGAATTAAATTGAACTTAGATTCACTTAAAAATGGAAACCATCATCTTCTGTGTTCTGGAATAGTGAGAGTTTTAACTTGTGCACTTCTTTTGTAATGAAGGTCATCGGACATTATTTATTGGAGTTCATGTGCCCCTGGGTGGAAGAAAAAGCCATCGTCGTCACAGGCATCGTGGTCATAAACACAGAAAGAGGGACAGAGAGAGAGATTCGGGACTAGAGGATGGACGAGAGTCACCTTCTTTTGGTAAGCATCATTCTCCTTGTTTTATTAAATTATTCCCCCAAAGAATATCCCACCATACACACACACACACACACACACACACACACACACACACACACACACACACACACACACACTCACACGCATCCTTGCTTCCTCCAAAACTGTTTGAGATCTTAGGTTAGACCTAAGATCTGCCTCAGTAGGGACTACACTGGTTTAGGGATAGTCTCTAAATGACAAAACTTCCTGCACATCACTTTTTCCATGTTTCTTTAATAGGATCAGTCAATTGCTTGAAAACTATCCTACAGTGGGTAAAATAAAATATTCAGCTACATGTTGAGATTGAGACCATCTTCTAAACACTATCACACTCATTTGGAGATTTGATATTCTGTATAGTGAATATATGTGATAAATATTTATATAGTGAGAGAAAGCTTCAAAGAAATATTTTGAAGGAGTTTAAAGAAAATATTATAAGGTATTACTGTAAGTGCCTCAAAATTGTTCAGAATTTACTTTCCACAAGCTTGAAGAATAAACAGAAAGAACTCCATGGAACATGAGGTTTATCTGCTGGAATCTGGGTGTTTCACACCATATGTTGTAAAGTAGTGTATGAGTCAGTGAAACACTGAATAATTTGAGTTACAATTTCTAGGTCAGCCATTAATTTAACAATGTCTTTGGAGAAGTGTTTGGAGTTTGGTACTCTTGAGAATTCTCTCACCTGGCACATGCTCCGTACTATCAGACATAATGCTGCTTGTAATGTGCCTCAGGGTTTTAAGAATCTGACTATTTTGGAAGGAAAGACCTTCTATATAGCTAAGAGTGAGTATTCTTATGCCACAGACAAGTGATGACTGCTTTCAGTTAGCTAGAACCAGTAGCTGGAATGTGATTTCTTGGTTGTGTAGTGATTGGTTGTGTAGTGGTGGCAATGAGGATGTTTGATTGCATAAAATATTTTCTAAAACAAATAAGGTTACATAACTTGAATTTTTAAACAATTTTAAGTAATGTGTATATGTGTTCATGTGTATATACATTTTTTCTTTGTGTGTGTGTGTGTGTCTATATGCATATTCATACATGTGTGTGTGTGCATCCGTGTGGAGGGTCAGAAGCTCTGACATCAGGTGTTTTCCTCAGTTGCCATCACCTTTGTTTTTCCCAAGAGAAGGCCTCTTAGTGAACTTGGAGTTCACTGGTCAGTACACTGGCTGGCCAGCAAGTACCAGGAGTCCTTGTCTCTCCACTTTCCTATAGTTATGGGGTTGTAGACATGTGCTGCCAGGCCTGCTTGGGATCTGAACTCAAGTTGTCATACTTGCTCAAGAAGCAGTAAACTGACTTCCCCTACCCTGTCCCCTTACTTTTGATGCTGTTGTCATTAAATACAGTGGTTTTCATGAAAATGTGATGGTAAATATTTAATACTCCTCTTTGCTGTAACTAATGGAAACTTTTCAGTTTAGCATCTTATTAATTTTTGTGTCATCCTTTAGTTACTTTGTGTAAATTAAATTTTGTTTTTATGTGGGAATATTAATGAGTATTTTAGAATGACCAGTTTGAAGAGTGAACTTACAGTCACTAAAAATATGAATTACATTGAATGAAATTCAGGAAAATTGATATTTTTCCTTCAGCCTCTCAAAGAATGTTACAGGAAGATTAAAGAGGATTATGTCAGTTATTGCTGATTAATCTACAAGCAGTAGAAATACATTTGAGAATATAAACTCTATTAGCCAGTTATTTAAAATGTGGTACACAAATATACTGTGTGTATTAGTACAGTCTTGGAATCAGATGACTTTTCTAGGTTTAGATGGCAAGTTGAATGCACACTTCAGGTAAAATGGAACAGGTATAGAAAAACCTGAATTCAAAGAGCTTTTTTTTTTTGGATAGGTAACCTCTTTTTGCTTCTATTTTAACTGCCAACTTGGTAAAAGATAAGAATGTATTTAATTTTTTTTTATTTTCCTCAGTATAATAGCAACATTCACAGGTGCTTAGACAGGTTAACACTTGCACAACTCACTGAACTATGACTCAGAAACACCCAATTAGCAACCAACTGAGCTGACCCCAGAATCCTCTCTGCTCTTTCCCGATCACTACTCTCAGTTCTCTATGAAGGCTTCATATCCTCCTTCTTAAATGAAGCGTGTTCCTGTTGTTGAATTTATATAAAAGATATCCTTCAGGAGGCCCCTTTGCAATATTCTTTTTGTATAACTCACTAATCTTTTTGATATAGCTTTATTATTCATTTTTATTATTATGTAATATACAAATGTACTCATTTTATTAAGCATTTTACTGTTGATAGAAACTTAAGAGTGTGAGCAACTATGAATAAAGTTGTGTGGATACTTTTATTTATGTTTATCAGTAAACATTTTATATGTATGAGTCAGATTGGTTATTGCTGCACCATGGAGTGTGTATACTTTCAACTTTAACAGTAACAGATAATACCAAATACCTTCTCCTAACTAAATAAGTGATTACACTCTAACTGATGTCACTTTATACTTTTTTTCTAAGAGTTTCTCCTTGGAGGCGGTCCTAGAATTCTCTTATAGACCAGGCTGACCTCTAACTCACAGAGATCCACTTGCCTCTGCCTCCTGAGTGCTGGCATTAAAGGTGTGTGCCACCACCGCCTGGCTTGTTTTCATTTTTCAAAACTATTTTTGTTTTATTTGTTTTGCATACCAATCCCAGTTCCCCCTCCTTCCCATCCTCCTGCTCCCTCCGCCTTACCCCCAACCCATACCCTCTCCATTCCTCAGGGAGGATGAGGCCTCCCATGAGGAGTCAACAAATCTGTCATACCACATTGAGGCAGGACCAAGACCCTTCCCCCTGTATCTAGGCTGAGCAAGGTATCACTCCGAAGGGAATGGGCTTTGAGAGTTGACAATGCTGTTATTTTAATATCAAATATTTTGAAAATATGAGTAATGCAACCTTATTGCTTTAATTTATATTTCTTTATCTACAATGGAATTTGGAAAATCCACATGCTTTTTGATAGATTTCTATATGAATTGACTATCAAAATTATATGTTTTAAAATTAAATTTTTTCTTACTGATGTGTTAAATATTTATATATTATGAATATAATTCATATTCTATAATGAGCAATAGTCACATTAAGCTACTCTTTCTGGTGAGTAGGCCTTTCTACAGGGAGTTCCATGAACTGCTGAGAAGAAAGTATATTCTTTTGTGTTTGGATATAATACATGTCTGAAGGTCTGTTTGATTTATAATTTTATTCAACTCCAGAATTTTTCTATTTTGCTTTTGTCTGCGTAACATGTCTATTGGTGAGTGGGGTATTGAAGTAACCCCATATCATTGTGTGAGTGTTGATATTTAGGTTTAGCTGTAATAATGTTTCTTAAGAATTTTGGTGCCTCTGTGTTTTATTCATAAATGTTTAGAATTGCATTGTCCTCTTGGAACTTTTTCTTTCATAAGTGTATAGCATCCTTTCATAGCACTTCTGTTTAGTCTTAGTTTGAAGTCTATTTAATCATGTACTAAAATGGCTGCATCTACTTCTTTTATTTTTGATGGTAAGGTATATATCTAAGATACAGCAGAAAGATGGATCCTAGTTTCTAATCCAGTGAGTTTTTATTGGGGAATTGAAACTATAGTATTGAGGATTATCAATGAGTCATTTTTATTGATTCCTGTTATTTTCTTGTTATGCTGTGGTTTTTAACCCTTTTTTGATTTACCATTCTGGAATTACCTATTTTTTGATTCTTCTTGGGTTAACCTTTTCAGACTTCTAACACCTTCTATAGAGGTGAATTACTACCTCTACAGGTAGTTGGTTACTACCCATGGATTATTAGATAAAAGTTCCATAAAATGAGAAAATTGACTCTAGAGATATGTCCAGAGACCTACAAGACTGACCCCAACTAACAATTTGAGCAACAGTGGAAAGGCTACCATAAATGCCCTTCCCTGATAATGAGATTGATGACTAACTTATCCACCATCATGGAGTCCTCATCTAGTAGCTGATGGAAAGAGAAGCAGACACCCACAGCTAAACACTGAGCTGAACTGTAATCCAGATGCAGAGAGGGAGGACAAGACCAGGCTACAGAAACTCACAGAGACAGCTGACCTGAACAAGGAGCAAATGGGCCCCTCAGACTGATATCTGGGAAACCAGCATTGGACTGACTCAGAACCCCTGAACATGGGTCTCAGTTAGAAGGCCTGGGCAGTCTAAGGGACCTCTGCAGTGGAACCAGGATGGATCCCTGGTGCACAAAAGGACTTTGTGAGCACATTCCCCATGGAGGGACACCCCCTTAACTTAGAGACAGGAGAAGGGCCTAGTCGCTACTCCAAATGACTTGACAGATTTTGTTGACCCCTCCTGGAAGGCATCACCCTCCCTGTGGAGTAGGGGGGCATGGGTTGGGGGGGCATGGGAGGGAGTGAGGGAGAGGGTAAGTGAGGGAGGGAGACATGGAGGGAGAGAAGGAGAGAGAGAGAACTGGAATAAGAGCAAAAACATTTAAGTTGCTTATCTGTTCTTGATTAAATTTTGGTTAATGATATCTATCCAGAAAAAAAAAGTTTCATAAAACTTGCTTTCTTATGAATTATTTTCTTCTTTGATGATTGTGATTGGTAGATTTGTTGGGTGTAGTATTCTGGTCTAGCATTTGTGATCTCTCAGAGCTTGTAGAATATACATCAAGGCCCACATGGCTTTCAGAATCTTCATTATGAAATCATGTATTATCCCATAGGGCCTGCTTTTATTTATTGCTTGGTGTTTTTCTTTTGCAGCTTTTAATACCCTATATTTATTCTGAATGTTTAGTGTGTGGGAGCCCACGGGTGACTCAGTTTCCATTTGGATTCTATTCTGACTTATAAGGCATTAGAGTTCCAGATTGCTTGTTTCAGTTTCCTTGAGAGCTGTGAAGGAGTTCTGATTAAATCCATGGGAGAGGTCATATTATCTAACCAACAAGCTTCTGATGCCAGCTGGAAGGCACACGGAGATAGGGAATGAAGCTGCTTGCTGCTAGCAGGACTCATGTGATAGACAGTGAGCCTGGCTGCTCCTTGATTCAAGGACAGTTCAGGAAGCTGGTTAATTGATTATACTGTTCTTTGTCCTGTTTTTCCTCTAGTCTGTATACAAGCAGATTCTAAATTAAACTCTGGGTTGTCTGGTTCTACAATTTTCCTAAATGTATCTATCAACTAGGAACCAGGCTTTGAAATATGTGAGCCTATGGGAGACATATCTCCTTTAAAACACCATACATCCATTGTAATATGACTTCACTAGTTAAATGCCACCAGTGTCTAGCCCTGTGTACTTTTCACCCGGCAACCTTAGACTCCTTTTTCAATCATGCAAGCTGCCTTTATATTAGTTTTCCCTATAGCCTTTACTACTCTTCCAGATGCTTTTACAAATTTGTGAGTGATGGGAGATGTTATTCTGTATATATGTTTCTCATACTGGTTAATAAAGCTCTGTGGCCAATAGGAAACAAGATAGGCAGGGCTAGGAGACCAGGAGGAGGAGAGAGGAAGTAGTTGGAGTTGAGATGTAGCCCAGGGAAGAAGCAGGACGCCCACCGCGGCTCACCGATAAGACGACCATGTGGAATTACTTAGATAAGTAGAAATGGGTTAATAATTAAGACAGAGCTAGCCCATAAACAATAATAGTACTGGCCAACAGGATTGTATCAAATACAGAGTCTCTGAGTGTTATTTGGGGCTGGCGCGGCTGTGGGCCCAGACTCGCGGGCTGGCGGGCTGGCGGAAACATACACGCCACAGAAGTTTAACATTATGCAATGGCAACTTTTCACCAAGGTTGGGTAAGATGTGTGAATGCCACTGCCATCCATTACAGTAAAGCAGTGCTTGTTAAGGAATGTTTTGGAGGTCCTATATAGTAACATAGTTAGACAGAAGAACAATACAGCAGAAAATATATATACATATATATATATATATATGTATATATATTTTCTGCTCAACCATACAGCTTCTTCATCCTAGGACGCGATACATGAAGCAGGTTTCTGTGCATTTTCCCCATGCAGTCTTGGGAGGGCTGGCTTGTGCTTCTTGCCTTTTCTTAGGCATAAGGGCTAACTTTTGCTCACCATGGCTTCTGCTACAATCTGCTTCTTAACTATGATAGGCTATCAACCAGAACTGTTTTCCCATCAGCATCATCTGTGTTGCAGGGTCCTGACAGTAGTCACTTGGGGTTGGGGAAAAGTGGATGGGACACCAATGACACAGGCACCATGAACAAGTTAAAACAACACACTCAGTTTATTACAGAAAGGGGGAAAACATTATATATCTCTCTCTGCACCCTGGCCCAGGGGAGGATCCACTGAGCTGGCTTCTGCTGAGGTGATGTGGTGGCTGTTCATTGTTCTCTGAGGGAGTAGTTGTTCATCTCTTGATCTTTTCTTCCCTGAACTTCGCAGAGTTTAAAGCCTTCCAGAAATTCACTAATGGAATTTTTTGGCTTTCTGTTATTTATCTGCCTGAGAATTCTTACTGGGCACAGATCTTGTCACATTTTATTTCTAGTGGGCTGGATAGTTAACTTTGCCTGCTTTTTTCTTAACATGTCATGATTGCTTTAGCACCTTATGAATCTGAGTGATGTGCCAATTTAGGTGATGCTAGTCTGCTAAAGCCTCCCCCATTGCAAAAAGTTCATGTCCCTCTATAGGGCTCTGCAAAAAACACTAAAGGCCCATATTAGTTCTGGGGTCTCTGATGAGTGAACCTTTATCTTAACTCTTTTGTGAATTTGGTCTTACATGGTCCAGGGAAGCAGACATCAAACACAGACTTTGCACACCCAATTTTCTCTTGAAATGGACATCAAACACTGCCTCTTACATACCTATTTATTAGGTTATATATGCCTTTTCTCTTGAACAGGGCACCAACACTGCCTCTCTAATGTCCAGTCTCTTCAGTAATGCTTGTCTTTATCATATTATGGTGTCTGATCTTTATGAGAATTTCAGAAAGAGTTAATCAATGTCCTTAATGGCTTGTATGGGCCTGTACATCAAAGACCAGGACCCTTTACTTTGCTTCATGTAATATAGTCTTTGTCTTTAGTAGTGATGGAGAATTGTTTTATTCAGTTTCTTTGTTTCATTGAGCTTATCCCATCCACCATCTCTCTCTGCCTCATGAGCTATGCTGTGTTTTGGTCTTCATTCCTTCTCTAATAATCTTTCCTAATTCAGGCAATTCAACTACTGCCTAGCTACTGTTTACTGTAGTTTCTTGTAGTGATCTGTTAATCCCATAGAAAGACTTCTGTGTGCATGTCTATCAACTCTATCTTGCTCTCTTCTTCCTTATATTCTTATTTTCCCCCATGCATTTTCAAAAGGTGCCTTTATTTTGTATATTCATTTTGTGAGGTTTTATAGTCTATAAAATACAGGCCTTTTATTTGTTTCCATAAATTTTGTCCTAAATATTTTACTGCATAAGAATGATCTGAGTGGAATATTATACCCTGTAATCTTGCTATGCATGACTCTAGTTATTTTCTTTCTTTTTAGAATTAATGTGATATTTTCTTTGTATATGAATCATGTAATCTATGATGTAGACAAATTTATTTCTTCCTACACAGGCTTTCTTTACACACATATTTATATATGCATTTATATATTTGTGGCTCCAAATTATCTTAACAATATTATGTTAAGATAAGTTGAATGCTCAGGTGAGGAAGAGAAGGGGTACAGGTTTGGGTTGTATCAAAACTATCAGCTGAGGCATTAAAGCTTATAGCTATGATAAATACATGTGCTTCTATGTGTTTGTTCATAGATACCCCATCACAACGGGTGCAGTTTATTCTTGGAACTGAGGATGACGACGAGGAGCACATTCCTCATGACCTTTTCACAGAACTGGATGAAATTTGCTGGCGTGAAGGGGAAGATGCTGAATGGCGAGAAACAGCCAGGTAAAGGTTTGGGTCGTACAGTGAAAGCATATTTCTTTATAAATTAGTTAATCAGAAATACAGAGTTCCAGTAAAACAATTCTGCAAGCTTCTAGGGTTTTCATAGTTTTCTGAATTTGCTCATTTGTCCTGGGCAGATTTTATAATGGGATATGGATCAGAATGACATCTAAAGGCAGTAATTAAACTGTGATGCTGAGTCGGCTGCAGCTGCAGTCTTAAAGATAAACAGCAACATGGTTTGTGAACCATCAAAACAACAATGGAAATCAAAAGTAATTTGTTTCTATCTTCTCAGCTTCTCAGCTTCTGACTTACACTCTAATTGGTGAATTCACGATAATTTCAATGTGGGACTTTTTTAAAAATAAAGAGTAAACATGAAAAGAGGCTTTATAGACCTCAATTTTATGTAGTATTTGGTAATGAATAAAAATATTTTATGTTGTTTTTTAGGATAAAAATACATTAAATATAGTGTTTTTAATGTCTTCTTAAAACTATCTTTTCTATCATCTGTAATTAATATTTTGGTAGTACCATATAATTAATGAATTACAATAAAATCAGTGAATTACAATGTATACCTTTCATTAATTTGTGCTCATTTACACCTAATTCATGTATTTAGTAATTATTTATGGAGTACCAAATGCTATATAAAACAGCAGTAGCAGCAAAGTCATTAGATCTTGCTGTCAATAATCTCATAGTCTTAGTCTAGACACAATGACATAGTTGTAAATGTTGTGTAATGAATGCTGTGACTATGAAATGCATAGAAACTTGGAAAGCCTAGAGTTGCGTTTTGGTATTTCCAGGTTTTTATATGACTATGACCCACATGAAATCTAACTAAAAATGTAGATTTTGTATGTAGTAGGCAATGTTTACATTTTTTTGTAACAGCAACATAAATTTATACAATCTTTTAAAATATCTCATTGCCATATAACTGAACTTTATTTAGCCAATATTGGTAGAAATTTAAATTTTTTTCAACAAAAATTACTGTAATGATTCATTTTTTTACCAAGCCTCTGTTTGATGCCATATTAAATACTTTTAATTTGAGGGCCACATTCTTGATGGCAAGGACATTTGCCACAAGGGTAGCAGAGGAAGAGTAAGAATAACTACACAGGATGGATGATTTCTGAGCTGACCATTTTTTAAATTTTTTAAATTTAATGTATTTTGAGATTTCCATTCATGGCTATTGTATTTACATCATATTCATCTCTCCCTTTTTCTGTTTCAACTCTTCCTATATCCTCTCTTCTCTCACAGTATTATACCCTCTACATACATAGATACTTACACACACACACACACACACTGTATTCTTATATGTATTCCTAAATATATAAATACAAGCTGATTAATCTACATAATATTATTTATAGTGAACATAACAATAATTATTGAAAAAGAGGCCATGAATTTGAAAGAGAACAAGGAGGGTCAACAGAAAAAAAAATACATGGTACTTTGAATGAGAATCATACTTCAATATTCATGTATGTGATTTTTTAGTTTTCAGTTAGTGGAATGTAGGAAGAATTAAGAGGTGTGACCTTGTTGGAGAACATGTGTCACTGAGACATCTTCAAAAGTCCACACCAGGCCTAGTGTCTCACTCTCTGCCTGTTGTATGTGGATCAGGATATAAAGCTCTTAGCTCCTGCTCTAGCACCATGCCTGTCTGCTTCTTGTCATGATGATCCCCTATAATTCTAAGCAAGACCCCAATTAAATGATTTCATATAAGAGTTTCCTTGGTCATGGTATCTCCTCACAACAACAGAGCAGTAACTAAGAAAAAAAGAAAGATGCAAATGATGTAATTATTTTAATCTCAAAAACTGAAAGTAATGACTTTTGAAAAGCTAAAAACATATTTATCAAAGAGCTGAGCTGCATCCTTCCTAAGCTGACTCTTGATGGTTGAGTTTGGAGTTGGCCAAACAGAAAAGTAGAAGGGTTGATATGTTCAGCAGAGGGAAAGGATGTGCTCTTAAGTACACAATTAATAAAGAGCTTATTGTTTTGTTAATCTAGTTTCCATGCTAAGACAGCTCTAATCAGACAGTTTTTGACGTTGAGTGCCTACCTTAGGGGTCTCACGCTGAAACAGTATTCAGAAATCAACTGTACTAGTTTGCCTTAACTCTGTCCAACAGTTAGTGTTAAGTGTTCAACCATGTTATTGATGAATGAGTGATAATGATTATAATGAACAATACTGGACCATTTAATGCTTATTGAATATATTTTAAAGCAGGCTATATAGTTTATGCCTCCTTCAATGGGTATCACTATTAAAATTCCTTGTAAAACTTAATATGCATGTTTACCCCTTTTCAACTTGTAAAGTGTTAAATTTGCTTTTCATTTCATATACCTATAATATTTCCTATATTGACCATATAAATTTTAAACTTTCTTTTATTTTCTTTAAAATTTTCCATTTTTATTTTTCTCCAATTCGTTAAACAAATTCAGTATCTTTCCACAGTACTGGTAGCCCTTTCCTAGGTTTTATAGGAAATTTTTCTGGCTTTTTTTTTTAATTTAAATTAGAAACAAGCTTGTTTTACATATCACTCCTAGTTCCCCCTCCCTCCTCTTCTCCCCTGCCTCCCACTGACTCTCTTCCCCAACCTTTTCTGTTCCAGAGGGAGGGTGAGTTCTTCTTTGGGGGGATCTTCAAAGTCTGTCATATTTGGAACAGGGCCTAGGTCCTCCCCATGTATCTAGACTGAGAAAGTATCCCTCTATGTAGAATGGGCTCCAAAGTCCATTCATATACTGGGGATAAATACTGATACACTACCAAAGGCCCCATAGATTGTCGAGTCCTCCGAACTGACACTTACATTTAGGTGGTCTGGGTTGGCCCTATGGTGGTTCCCCAGCAATCAGTCTGGTGTCCATGCGCTCCCCCTTGTTCAGGTCAGCTCCTTCTATGGGTTTCTCCAGAATGGTCTTGACCCCTTTGCTCATCTCTAAAACTGGATTCCAGGAGTTCTCAGTTTTTAGCTGTGGATGTCTGCTTCTGCTTCCATCAGCTACTGGATGAAGGCTCTAGGATGGCATATAAGGTAGTCATCAATCTCATTATAGGGAAAGGGCATTTAAGGTAGCCTCTCCACTATTGTTAGTGCCATATTTCTCTTTAAACCTATATTGGCTCCCTCTATTATGGTATCTGTTTTCTTGCTCTCCTCTATTCTTCCTCCCCTGACTTCATCTTCCTGCTACCTCATGTCCTCCTCTCTCCTCCTCTTCTCCTCTTCTCTCTCTCCAAACTCCCTCTCCCCCCACCCTATGCTCCCAATTTGCTCTGGAGCTCTTGTGTCGCTTTCCCCTTCTCTGGGGGACCATGTATGTCACTCTTAGGGTCCTCCTTGTTTCCTAGCTTCTCTGGCAGTGTGGATTGTAGGCTGGTAATCCTTTGCTCTATCTAAAATCCATATATGAGTGAATACATACCATGTTGGACTTCCTTCTTTATACTTTCTTTTAAATTATGTCATTGCATTAAATCAGATGGATGGAATTTACGTAGCCAGACTAGACTGGATAGAAGTTCATGTTTGTTTCTTTTCCCAACAAAATTGTTGTATTAATCTTTTCTACATATATTTTAGCACTATATTGTACTTATTTATGAAGAGTAAATTCTTTTTTGAGGGGGTGATGTAATTATATTTTATTTTGAAGAAACAACAATAAACAAACAAATCTTATACAATTAGGCTTTGCATTGGTCATCCAGCTATGATTTAAGTAGCCTGCAAATTTGTGGCAGTCTACTCCTTCTTTCTTTTTTTCTTTGCAAGTTTTTTAAAATTTATATCACAATCTTGTTTAACATGTCAAACCCAGTTCTTCTCCCTCCCCTCCTCCCCTACCCACCACTGACTCCCTATCTCATAACCTTTCTGCTCCCCAGGGAGGGTGAGGATCCCCCTTACATGGGATATCTTCAAAGTCTGTCTTTGGTGGAGGATAAATTCTTAACAGCAGAATTTTATGTACTAAAAAAAGAAAGCATTTGCTTTCTTTCACTGTGATAGCTATTACAAAATTACTATTGTAAATTTGAGTGAGATATTTAACCATCCACCATTGGTGTATAAATTTACTCCCTCTAAATCATTGATTCTCATTAACTCATGATGTTTTTCTATTTCAAATATAAAACATACAATTATTTAATTTTTATTAGTGTGTATAAATTTACTCCCTCTAAATCATTGATTGTCATTAACTCATGATGTTTTTCTATTTCAAATATAAAACATACAATTACTTAATTTTTATTAGTGAAACTTTACGTATTATATATGCTTATTTTACCTATGAAATAACATTTCTTTTACCCATTTTGTCATTTTTTACTATTGTTTCTGTATTTGTGATTTAAATTGATTTAAATTCTGTTGTTACTGTCTTTAATAAAAACTTTTCATAAAGTAATAAACCTTACCTCTTTCCAATAAGGTGAGCTGGACTTGGTAGTGTGTTCTCTTAATTTCAGGCCAAAGTAGTTGATCACTGTGAGCTTGAGGCCAACCTGGTCTACATGGTGAATTTCAGGAAAACTAAGGCACAAAACTAATAGCCCCAAAACAAAACCAAACTTCATTAAAAAGAAAACAAAATGAAACAACAACAAAAATCTCAATTTTTCAAAAAATCATGATACATTTGCTCATCTTTATTTGGTAACAGAAAAACAATATATATGTAAGTTCACCTCTATAGTGCTGTATATAACTGCTCTTTTTATGTTTAAAATATCCATGTTTAAGGGTAGAAGCATCTCTTGTCTATTGGCTACAGGATACAGATGTTCCTAGTTGGCAGGAAAGGAGGGGTGGTGAAAGAAATAACTTTACAGTGAAATAGTTAAATCAAATTTCTAATTTGTTACTAAGGAGCACTCATTTCTAAGATTAATTTTTTAATTTTTGAATATATAATTATAATGTTTTATCCTTCTGTTCCTCTCTCTAACCAGTGGTTCTCAACCTTCCTAATTCTGTGACCCTTTAATATAGTTCCTCATGTTGTGGTGACCCCCAACATAAAATTATTTGTATTGCTACTTCATAAATGTAATTTTGCTAGTGTTATTAATTATAATGTAAATATCTGATATTCAGGATATCTGAGATGTTATCTCTAAAGGGGTTATGATCCACATGTTGAGAACTGATGATCTAAACCCTTCTAACTATGGCATGCTCAGTCTATATAATGTTATTTGAATTTTTATGTATAACTGTTTTCCATAAATGTTATGGATAACCACTCATTGTATTCTTCCTTGGAAAGACTATTTCTTTCTCTCTCATCATTCCTTAATTGCCTGCAGTTATTTGTGTAGGATTGAAGACTTGTGGGCTTTCCTCCTTTTACTTTGTTATTTCTGTTGGTGGTGTCAAATGTTCAGTTCATGTTTGGCTAGTCATGTTAGTGAGACTGTATAGGTGTAGCTTCTGATATCAAGTCTCACAGAAAACTTCCCAATTCTCTGGCTCTTACAATCTTCCCCCTACTCTTCCAAATGTTCCCTGAGTCTGAAGTATACAAGTGTTTTGTGGGCTGATTCACTGTGACTGGGCTCCATAATTCTGCATTTTGATTGGTCATGGTTTCTGTAGTGGTCTTCATCTGTTGCAGAGAAGTTTTCTTGATGGATGGGAAGACTACACTTATCTGTGGCTGTAAGGACAAATGTTTAGATTCTTTTTTTAGGGACTATACTAGTTTAATAGTAAATAGTGGCTGTAGGTTTCCTTCCAAGATACATGACTTCACTAGTACTGAGTAGTTAGCTAAGTTTCCAATGCCAGACATGATTTTCCTCTTGTTGAGCATGTCTCAAGTCCAGTTAGAAAGCTGTTGGTGACTGCCAATATATGTATACCACTACTGTATTCTTAGGTCATTGTCTTATAGATCTTCTTTACTTTCAGCCTTCGTAATAGAAATTATAATTGGAATTGAAATCTATTTTTGGGGGGGTCTGAGTTCCTCTTTGTTATTTGAATTGTTGGAATTTTCACATTCTAGATCATAAAATGATCCATTTCTTTGATTCAGAAATCTGCTTATAGCTTTCCAAGTCTCAGAAAGCATGGAAGTGTCAGAAAGAATATTAGAAACATCTTTCACTCTCAGAGTTGAGCCGATAGGATTTCATCATGCTCTAATGAAGTGACTTGAATCATGTGCTCAACCTGAATGGGCAGTGTGTTGTTGTTTATTTACAAAGAATAAGAGATGATCTAGTTAATTATTACCAAATTCTATTAATGCTAGATAGGATTCATGTTTATAGCTGTTTGTGTAGAGTCGTAATCCTGTCACAGATGTTTGAAGTTCAGGGAGACATCTGATGAACAAGCAGAGTAGTCATTTAAGAGTAAGGTATGTGCATGTTGGCTGAGATGTAATACTTCAAGGAAAACAGAATATATTTATTGGAGATTTAAATTTAAGTGAGTTTTAAAGTGACAGAAGTAGCTTTGCTTTGTTCCCTTTGTTCATCTAAAAATAATTTGGGTTAATTTATGATTCCATCTGATCTTTCAAATGCAGACTGATTCTATTAAATAATTAGAATATGCCTTGAACCACTTCTTTTTTTTGGTTAGTAGTGTAGGTGGAATTAGTAGCTTTTTACTCTAATAGCAAAAATAAAAATATATTTTACCAGCATTTTGCAGTTGTCAAATACCACATTTGAATGATTCATAACTATTACTTTTGCCAAGCAAAGCTTGAACAAATTTTTAGATTTAGAAGTTAAAGTTTTGAAACTTAACAACTTATTAAATGTTTGTGAAAAACAGCTGTTTCACTTAAAACCATAATAGAAGTAAATGAAAGGCTAGTGAAATAACAAAATTATAATGTTCCACTTAAAATAACATACAGTGGTATTAATATAAAGTGAGAAAAGCTATCACAGCTGTGTATTCATGGAGGAAACATGCTTCATTCACTGTGCTTGCCCTTTAAAAATGCCTTTTATAAATGAACCTAGAAGGGGCCAAACAGGGACTAGTACTAAAATTTTTGATATTAAAGGTAGCCCAGAAAAGTGCTAGTACACCAAAACAATTTTTGATGCCATGAAGGAATTTGATATTCAAGATTAGTAAATATTCATATCATCTGGATTTTTTCAGTGGAATGGGAAGTGTAAAGACCAGA
This sequence comes from Cricetiscus sungorus, assembly GCA_030556225.1. NCBI lineage: Eukaryota > Metazoa > Chordata > Mammalia > Rodentia > Cricetidae > Cricetiscus > Cricetiscus sungorus. The sequence goes on from JANBXA010000372.1 coordinate 3,830,438, forward strand.
AGAATTAATATATCCCTGAAAACATGCATGCAAGTAACATTGTGCAGATTGAACAGATTGTATTCAAATATTTAGGAATATGTAGATGTATATGCATCATGTACATCTATATATGTAACAAAAGTTAATGAAGGAAAGAGAGGGCTCGATTTTGAAAGAGCAAGGGGGCATATGTGGGAGGATTCAGAGAGAGGGGAGGAAATGGAGAAATTGTGTAATTATATTACAATCTCAGAAAAATAAAAAAAAACTATTAAAGAACAGAATAGTTAGTTCCATTAAACACTGGGTCTTTATAGTTTCCTTTTCCCATAAGATGAATAGTTTTATAGATGATATTTATTAATCCTACCTTAACTTTCTTAAAAGTGAATGCTTTATCTGGAGACATCTTGCTTCCATCAAAGTCACAATTTTGGAACTACAGAGCGCCTCTCTGTTTTATAGAATCAGAGAATAAAACTTCCTAAAAATGTTAAGCTGAGTTAGTGGTAAATAATACCTACCGAGTTAATTTCTCTCAAAAATATCTGTTGTTAAATGGCAAAAGAATTTGCTTTGTGTATTTTAATACAAGTGGGTTAGATTTTCCTCAACTTAATCCTCAAAGAATTCATGAAACTCTTATTTAATGTTTTTTATTCAGAAGAGAATGCAGTGTGCTAATTGTGGTCAGAATAGATCCAAACACACTGAATAGATGAAAGAGTTTGATCAGGGTGTAAATCCCCCACCACATAGACAAAATGCCATGTATTTGGCTTACAAATTTTGTAGTTTATTACTTGTATCATCCATCAAATTCACTTCATGATCTGAGACTCTTATTTGCTTTCGTTTACTATTCAAACAAATGACAGTGAATTTATTTGGAGTAATTGATCCATTAGGTCATTAATTGAATGAAAACTTTTGTAGTTTACCATATGCTCAATGGTTAAAAGTCTTGAAACAGGATATGAGATGTCCCACTACCTCTTTATCTGTATATTTAAAGGATGAAATTGGATGAAACACAGAAAAAAGATATAATATATGTATTATTTTTTAATATAGTCTCCTTAAAACATTCACTTAAATGTCTCTTAATGTTTTTGGCATCATTCTAGAGTTGGCATAAAGCACCGAATCTTGAAGGTGTGGTATTTTTAGTAACTTGATATTTGTAACTTTATGGAAAGTGCCTTCTGTCTTCTATAATGTTCATAACCTATGGTTACATCAAACCATCCATGCATGTAACTTACATTTGGTCATTTTAGCTACTAAATTGCTTAGGACTTTCAAGACTCCATAATTTTTTTTTAACAGAAACAAGCCTTCAATTGGAAGTATTTAGTATAAATGAAGCAGTATAGATAACACTTGGGTTTGTATTTAAAATGTCAGTTCATATACATACATAGATTCATGGATCTTAATCATGAACCAAGAAATAGACCAACATGTATGGCTAATTGGTTTTTGACAATGTGCATAAGATATGAAATAAAGAAGAAACTGTCAATGCTCAAAGACATGAAAATAAACAGGAAAATGTATAAAAATATAGCAGATTTTCCAAAGAATGTGTATGGCATATATATGCAAAAATATTTTATGTGTGTATGTGTAGGTATCATATACAAATTCACTGCAATTAAACTTTAGGGGAAGACAAATTAAAATATAGAAATTAAGAAGTCTTGGAACACAGTAGATCCTGTTACATGCATGGATGGTTTTGATGGAACCATGGTTTCTGTGAGTGTTATGGGAGAAGATAGAACACACACACACACACACACACACACACACACACACACACACACAAAACAAAACACAACACACATGTATGGCAAGTGACATACAAAGTATTCACTACCAGTAATGTTTAGGAAAAGACAAATTAAAACTTCTGCGACATGTTATTATTTAACTACTAAAATAGTTAAGATAAAACATTGGCAAAATTGTAAGTGCTGGTAAGAGTGCAGAGGACTTAAACTTTTAATATTTTTGCTGCTTTGAGTAATATGCTAGAGAAACATTCTGGCAGTTTCTTATACAAATAAGCACATACTTACCATTTGATACATCAGCTGTACTCTTAGGCATTTGTTACACAGAAGTGAAAACTATGTTTACACATCAATTTCTCCATGCATGTTCATGGCAAAGTTTTTGGTAAAAGAAAAACTTACAAACAATAAATTTTATTAAACAAACTTTGACTTATCTATCCTGTCTATACAGAAGAACATTACTCAGAAGAAAAAAAAATGGAATAAACTATTGATGCATGCAGCAACTTTGAATCTCTGCTGAAAAGCAGGCAGTTCTAAAACCTTTCCAATCGCATTGTTCTGCATCCTCAAGATCATAAAGAGAAGTGAAGATTAGTTTAGTGATTGCCAGAGGACAGAGACTAAGTGAAGGTTTAGAATACAAAGATGTGGCATCAGGGCTTTAGCGTGTGTCTCAGTAGCATGTCTTTATCTTTTCTGTGACAGAAATGACATGGATCCACATGATGGATAAAAGCACCCCAATTAAACATCTTGCCAGCATTCTTAAACCCATTACACACACACCATGGTTTTCTTCTTCCTCCTGCTCTTCTTTCTCTCCTGCTCCTTGTCCCCATTCTTCTTTCCTCCTTCTTGCCTCCCTTCCCCTCCACCTCTTCTCCTTTCCTCATTCTTCTTCCCCTTCCTCCTCCTCTCTCTTCTCTATCCCCTTCCTTCCTCTCCCCAATTCCCACCCTGTCTTCCCTTTATCCTCTCTCCTTTATCTGAAAAGAAAAATACATCACCTGTGAGTAGCATACAAAGTGACAGGCAATTTAATACAAGTTTTCTTACTAAAAATTATCAATTTTAGCCTTGCACAGTTGACAATACAGAAAACTTCTATAAATATAAATAAGAAGGAAGAGAAAAGAAGTTTTTGTTGGTGAAATTGTTTTCAGCTACGGTTGAAAATTAAATGTATTTGTTACTTTTTTTTTCTGCTACAGGAAGAAACATAGGAACTTAAGGCTGAAAATGGCCAAAATAAATAGATGGTGGGGAATTCTGTAATGATAAATACCCAGAGATTCTGGGGAAGACAACGTTACAACAAGTTGGATTTGAAGAGATTGTTAGCCAGAAGATCTTCAACAATTTGTTAATGTGCTGAATTTGTTTAATGTTATTTATATGAGAAGTTGGCCCAGAGCACTTGTGAGATTTTATCGTATTCACACTGTAGTTTGTGTGTATATTGCTAATGCAGGTTAAATTTCTTATTGTTATCTGAGCCAAGAGACTTTCTCTAATAGAGTCTGTTTCAAGTCGTTCATCAGGAAGTTGATTTTTGTGATATTACCACTAGATGTGATCATAGCTTATACACACAAATATGAGTATGTAATATGTATATGTGGCAAGAAATACTAATTAATTAAATGTATAGGAGTCATTCATTGTCACCTGACTTGGATCAGCATGTCAGTCTTTAGTGACAGGATCTTGAGAGAGAAGACCAGAGGTCAGAAGATAAGGAGATAGGAAATAGAGAAAAATAACATTTGCATTTTGGAGGTCTTGCCCACAGCCTTGGATCTGAAAAGTTTGGTTGTCAGGATCCAAAGCCCAGTTTCCCCAAAGGCCCTTGCCCAGGTCATTACTGGCTCAGATAATATGTTCCTGGTTTTGGAGAAGGAACTATGTCCCCTCTCTGTATATATCATGGCTTCAGGAAAAGCTTTGGTAACACTCAACAATGATCCTAACTGGTTTTGTTTGTTTTTATCGGTTGGTTGGATTTTATTGTTTTTTGTTTTGCTGGGATAGATAGCAAAGGTCATGATTTATATCAGTTGAGATCTGCTGAATTATGCTATAAAATACTCTGTAATCTTAATAACTTAATACTGTTCATTTATGACTAATTATTCATGTTCATCCTGGATCAGTGTAGGCTCTGTTTATAAGTTTGTTGTTGAAGACTCTGGTTGATAGAATAGAGTCCATCTTGATCATGATTGGTTCTCAAATCAGGGAAAAAGAAAGTTCAAGGGAGTCACAGCTAAATATTCTGTCTTGGAAGGGACACACATAGTTTGCACTCTGAGTTCATTAATCAAAAAAGTTACAGTCATGTGGAAGCATACAATTAAAAGAGAGCCACGTACTAATAACCCACTCTCTCAAAAGGGCCAACACTAATTATCACCAATTGAGTATGAGTATTATAGATGTGTAAGGGTCAGAAAAACTTCAGGAATCAATCAGACAAAGAATTCTTGAAGAGTTGAGTAAAGTGCTTGCCAAAAGACCTCCTGAGTTCAACCCCCAACACCCAGGTAAAAAGCCAGGCGTGTCATGTGTTCCTGTGATCCCAGCTCTGGAGAGGAAGAAACAGGAGGATCCCTTGGGCTCCCCAGCCAGCCAGCTCAGGATCATCAGTGAAGACTAGATCCTAATGAGAGACACTGTCTCAAAATTAAGAAACTCTCATTCCTAAATGGGATGTCTTTATCATATCCTTCTTCTCAAGGTTCAGAGGTCTATGTAGAAGGGACAGAGAGATCACTGTAAGATCCAGAAGTTGTGAACAACATCAAGGAAACTATTTTCCAGACACAAGAGGACTGATGACATATGAATTCACAGACTGTAACTGCATGTATGAGACTTGCACAAGCTCAATCCACACAAAAGTCCAATCAAGGAGGAGGGAAAGTGGGCACAAAATCTCACCACTAGCCAAGAAGTCATTCAAAATTGATATCTGCTGCAAGAGGGAAAATGGCATTTTTTCCCTGATGACCTAATACTGGATATGTCAACCATATGTCATGGCAGGTCTCATACTCAAGAGTAGTTAACCAACCAAAATCAAGCTCCTTGTTTTTTTGTTTTTCATTTTTAAGAGAGAGAGAGACAGAACATAAAGTTCTATATGTAGTGAGTTGTTGTGGGGAGGATCTGGAAGGTGTTCTGGGAACAGGAAAAAATAAAATCAAAATACGTTTTATAAAATTCTCAAAGAATGAATAAAAACATAAAAGATATGGTGGATGATTCCTGGGGAGTGACACTAGTGATTGACCTATGGCCTTCACAAGCACCCATGTGCACTTGCATCCTCTCCCCAAACATGCTCGCCTGCATGTGCACACCCATACACCTACACAGAGAGAAAAACTCCTTAGTGGAGTGGGGTAGTCCCCACCTGTAATTTCAACAATTGGGAAGCGGAGGAAGGAAGGCTAGCCTGGCTATATAGTTGGAGTGGGACCCTTTCTCCAGCTGGAACTCCCACACCCGTCTCTCCCAGCAACAATAAACAACAACACAACAGCATCATAGAATAAACAAACAAATAAGGAAATAGAAAAACTATATTGACAAAATGTTCTTTGAAGAGGTTTTTGTCAGTGATTTAGGGATAAAATGTGATTTTTTTTTTTTTAAGCTTTGCATTTTCTTTATAAGCATAAGTTTCCTCACCATGTAGAAATGTTAGGTAAGAGTAGCTCTTTCCTAATAATTTACTTTTGACACTCTGAATAGTATTTTGTTCCTTGAATACTAGGGGCAGATTAATGGCTTTCTTGATACTCATTTTTGCACTGCACATTCTAACAAACTCTTTGGTTACTATCTGCTAATGCATTGATTCTCTGTCTAGTTTCTCACATGGTGTTCTCATCCATTAAAGTTGTCATTTTATTACATTAACAGCAATGTAATATTATATAGAACTTTGTGTGTTTTCATTTGGAAAGAGGAAGTATGGCCAAAGTGTTAAGACCAGAGGCATGAATGAGGGGAATGGAAGAGGAAAGGCAATTTAGGTTAGAGTTCATCAAAAAGAGGTGGAATTAGACAGATCCTCTGTTAAGATTAGAGAGCAAGTCCCTAAAGCATTGAGTAGTTGATGGCTGAGTAGTAAAAACATGACTTCTTTTGTCTGTCCTATTTGTCTTGATTACAGATGTTTCTAGATATTGCTGAGTATTTTTTTATACTAAGAAGACAGTATTTTCCACTTGACTCCAGAAATTTTGTTCCATTCTTGGCAAGAATACCCATGGAATGATGTCCAATCTCAATTCATGTATATCCAGGCCCTACTACTGATTGTCATAAAGAATATTATTCCAGACAAATAAGATTTTTTTCCTACACAATAAGTCTCAAATTGCATAAGCCTCATAAAGTTTACTGGAAAAATTATCATTCTAGATACTGAGATTTATGAGTCCCAACTCCATAAAAAAAAAAATTGAGTACTCTTTCACTTTCTTCTTTCAACTACAAATGTTTCTCCACAAAGGAAAATGTATTATTAGTCCTATAATAGTGATACTAGTGAAATCACATCAAGAACATTACTGCAGAGCTACATAAATTAATAAAAATTGTATCTCTCTGTTTTTAATAATCTATTTTAATTGAAATGTTGGTTTAATCCAATTAAAGAGAAAGTAACGTTAAACTGGGCTACCTTTTCCTTATTTCCCCAAACCTACAAAAACAAGAATAAATTTGGGGACCTCTCTTTTTATAGCTTTGACTTGTGTGTTAAGGTATAATTATTCTACATTGAGGTATCTAATATATTCACAAGAATATGCATTTGGACAGGTGGTTGAAGTTTGAAGAAGATGTGGAAGACGGAGGAGAGAGGTGGAGCAAGCCCTATGTGGCTACACTTTCACTGCACAGTTTGTTTGAGTTGAGAAGCTGTGTTCTGAATGGAACTGTGCTACTGGACATGCATGCCAATACTTTAGAAGAAATTGCAGGTAAGTTTTTATTGTTACTTTATTTAATTCTGATGATTTCAGCCACTTTTTATTATTCTTTTTCCTGATAATTCCATATACATGTGATCAGTGAAAAATAAGTTGCCTTGGTCTGTGTAAGGAACATTACAATAATTTTCTCGTGTCCATTTATTTGAAGTAAAATAAATTGGACATGAGATAAACCTCATCTCGTTTATAGTGATTGATCTATAACAAGAAAATAGATGGCCAACTTCAAAATTTACAGTTTTTATTAGCATATTTAGATGACACACAAAGAAACACAGGAAGTTAAAAACTAGCTAGTGTCAATTTTCTAAAAGCTAGATTATTTTTCTTTAAGTACTCCAGATCTTATACTTCTGTTATGTATAAAGTCTGTAGAGTTAGTACTTTCTAGACACTTCTTTATAGGGGAACCTGACTTAGATATTGTTTTCAAGTAGTGAAATATTTTACATCAGTGTTTTCATTTTTTCATCAGATTTTGATATGTTTTTAACAGACTCCGATAATTCCTTAAAGAGATTTTGCTAGATTTACCAGCAGAAAATCCCATTTGTATCTGGCAGGTCTGTTAAGAATTTCTGGTATAATTAAAGTAGGATTTTCTTTTGGACGAAGTTAATTTAAAACATATCTATTTCCCTGTTTCGGGGAACTCAATAAATCCAAACTTCATCCCTCAAAATATTACTTAACCTTTTCAAATCCAAAAATCTCCAGATATAATTTCTTACCATGATTTATTCTGATGTGGAAATTAATTATGTCAAAATGCTTCCTACTTATATTCATATACATTGTAGACAATTTATGGTCTGTGCTAATCTCTTTAAAACTCAGAATTATAAAGATTAAAAATGGAAATATTCTCTTTGAAGTGTGAATACTTTACCCTGATTCTGTCAATGAGAGTTAGAAGGAAATTAAAACCAAGCTAAAGTTAGTATCATGGACGAATTATCAATCAAACTCATAACTCATTAAAACAACTTTTGTTACTTAAACTTTCTCACTGTAGGATAAATTAATACCTTGCTCCACTGATTAAAAACTAAAGATTGGTATGGGAATTTATTATTAAAAATCAGGTTCATGCCAAGAGTGATGACATATACCTTTAATCCCAGCCTTAAGGCAGTCAGAGTTCCATGAGTTTGAGGCCAGGGATATATACTGTGGCCCTGTCAAAAACAAAGCAAAGCCACAAAACCAGGTTCATGTTATAACAATCCTCAGTCTAGGATGTTAAATATCCACAATGCTGTTAGTTTTGGTGCCAGTAGAATTACTGCTTCACATTCCCCACACCTGCCTCTTTGTCTTTGAAAGTTAACGCAATGAGTTTTCGAAGTATTTATATGATAAACTTGAAGAAAATAGACTTATAAATGTTTTGCAAAAAAAAAAAAAGAAATCATGCCTTTTTGGTAATTGTGGGGAATTGATTATGCCAACGCCATTGCCTAATTATGATGAAGAATGATTCTTCAAGTTTTTAAGTGTTTTTTCACAATTCCTGAATTTCACAAAACCTTTGTAATGTTCTCCATCTTTTCCCTTCTTCCTTCTTTTCTTAACAAGATTCTGGCATTGGGTATTGCCATGTTCACTATATTAGGCATTGTTGCTTGCTGAGTTGGGAGAACCTGACTCTGGGCCCAAAGCCATTATGGTTCATTATCTGTCCCTAACATTTCCAGTTAATGCTGATAATTATTATTGTGGTGAAGAGAACAATGTAAGTGATGATTGAATCCTGTACAGCCTTTGGAGCTTAAGTCTCACTCCAGTACGCTTGATCCTTAAGCAAGAAGGTTAACCTTTCCAGTTTACTAATACATTCTGTAATACGTGTGTGCTAATGAATAGATGTGTATCACCTATGTATGTATTTTAAATAAATCTTATGACTCTGTAATTGCAAATGTAGAAATTATGGAATTTTATAGTGCTCAAGTGATTGTGATTCAATAGAATTTTAGTAATAATTTTTTGACATGTATGGTTTTATATAATCAATTTAGGTTCTGTTTAGCATACAACATAGGGGAGTCATAATATCTTATTTCTGGATCGGCTGTAAAATTGTGTTATATTAGTGTTTAAATAACTTCCTTGTGGCTTCCACTATTATATATAAAATACATATTTTATACACATTTTTCTGTCACAGCAAGTTTTCAAAGTAATGTCATATGTTGACAGTTCTTTAGTTCCTTTATTTTGTTTTAATTTGGAGATGTTATAATTACTGATCTCCAAAGAGCTGAAATATGAATTTACATTTCATCTTTTAATGCCATGCACTTTTCAGAATTGAATAGGACTTTTAATCACAGTGGATGACTTCCAAATACTCCACACACACATTATTGCCAACTCCCAAATATTCGTCTTTAACTTCTTTCCATTGTGAGCAGAAAGTGACAGAGCAAAATATACTTCTTGCTTTGAATATGGCCCACTGCCTAGTCTTGTAGGCCTTTTGATCAGTGATTTGGGACATTTCACATGGCTGAAAATGAAAAAGCTTTTGTAATATAAAAATTATATGAAACTGAAATCTCAGTAATCTTTAGAAAGTTTTAATGTGTGCAAAGGCAGGGTTGGGTAGCTGTGACAGAAACTGCTCATCGTCTGGCTCATGGAAGAAAAAGCTTGGCTAAATAACTCAATTCTTGTTCTGTTCAAAATTTCTATGAATTTCATCTCCATCGACAGTCATATGTATAATGTCCATGCCAGGTGAAAATGAACCTTTTATAAAAGAAAGTGTTAAAAGTTAATCTGTTTCTTACTGGATATGAACAAGGATATTTCTTTGTTGCTGCTGGCAGCCACCTTATGCCCATAAAGGAAACACCTACTGTAAGAACTCAGGCATTATGCTGGCCTGTCCCTGTCACCTGGCAGAATGCACTCAGGCAGTACCCTGGTCAGCCCAGGTGTAAAGGACCCCTTTCAAAGACAGACCTGGTCCACTTATGCTCTTTTCCACTTTCTTTCCCACTGTTGCCCTGGGGCAGACAGGACTTTTTCCGTCTCCCTCTTCTCTCCTGTCCTCTATCTCTGTGTCTCTTTATCTCTTTTCTCTTTCCTTCTCCTACTCCCTTTCTACTAAAACTCCTCACCAACCTCTGTCTGCCTGGCATGTTTGTCCACCGCCTCCATCACCTTCACCTGACATGAAATCTGCCAATGTTATTATAACCTATGAGGACAGGAAGGATGATCACAGAGAAATGGAACTAAAGTCATACTCATTTTATTTTCCTCTTCTGCAAGCCAATCAGATGAATCAGCTCAACAAGGTGCTTTGCACTTTTTGTTACTTACAAACCCAACATTATATCTAGTTAATACTGTTATAAACTATGAGTGTATTGAAGCTTTCACAAATTTCAGAGACCTATGCCCCGATTAATAGAAATTGCAAAGAAAATCATCTACTTATTGATTGCCCTCAATTTGCTAATTAGATGAATAGAAATTGCAAAGAAAAACATCTACTTATTGATTGCCCTCAATTTGCTAATTAGTGCTTGAGGGACTTTAGATTATTTTCCTGGCTGCAACACATGATACATATACCGTTACTCCTACTTTTCAAGTCAGCTTTAAGAGGTCACACAGCTAAAGTGTTGTTCCAAGTCCCTTACAGTGTTCCATGTCCATTTTCATTTTGTACAAAAAGAAAGGCCAATTTTATTTAAAACCTGCAATGTACTGAATATAGCAGCAGGAGATAGTTTGTTGGCATCTGCTTTATAAAAGCTGCACTCCCAAAAAACAGGGTTAACATTTGATTTTCTGAAAGCAGACTAGTTTAATGAGGCTCAGTGAGGTGATACTATGCTACTAAGTAACTTCAAATGCCTATTTGAAGTGTCTATTTACTTTATTGGCATTCTTGGTACTAAGCATAGAAAGTATCAGTGTGCTCAGTTCAGTCTTCTGAATGTCTGTGTTTTACAGTTATATCCTGTTAACTAACACATTCTAAGGGTGCTGCTGGATAGAGATGTCTTAGTAACAAGCAAAAGGCTTCATCACCCTCTAAATGCTGGACTAGATGCTGGAGAGCCCTCCTGTACTTCCTAATCTCACTTAGAGGAATCAAAAAAGTTATTCTCCACTAGAAAGCCATAGAAAACCAATTAAAATATGTGTACAGCCCAATGCATGGATACTGCACATCTGTAATATGAGTTCTTAGGTGACTGAGAAATGTGGAGTATAAGTTTGGAGCTGGCCTGGGTTGCAAAGAGGGTCTAATTTAGTTAGTGTGATTTGCATTTTCTTTTATTGAAAGTGGTAAACCCAACTTTGAAACTACAGTTCATACTGCTGTAAATTTGAGTGTATTGGAGCCTTCACAAATTTCATAAGGAGACCTGTATATTCTCTCTCTCTCTCTCTCTCTCTCTCTCTCTCTCTCTCTCTCTCTCTCTCTCTCTCGTCTCTCTCTCTCTCTCTCTCTCTCTCTCTCTCTCTCTCTCTCTCTCGCTGTGTGTGTGTGTGTAAAAAAGAGAGAGAGAGACATACCAATTAGTTTGAGATTACCCTCATTATATTCCTACCTACCAGTATGAATAATGTATAAAATAACTTTCTTTAATACAATTTAGCATATTTGAAAAATAGTGTTTTAAATGAGTGATTTATAATGAAAATTCACATATAACGATCCTATAAAAGATGAACTTTTATTCAAAACTTAATACATTGAAGTTGTCAAAGGAATTCCTTTCTATTTTAGTATGAATAACATTCAAGGTGTCCATTTTAAACAGAAAAGCTGTGTTCCTTATCTTCTCCCTATCTTCAGATATGGTCCTTGACCAGCAAGTTAGCTCAGGCCAACTGAATGAAGATGTACGCCACAGAGTCCACGAAGCTCTGATGAAACAGCATCATCACCAGAACCAGAAAAAGCTCACCAACAGGATCCCTATTGTCAGATCCTTTGCTGATATTGGCAAGAAACAATCAGAGCCAAATTCCATGGATAAAAATGGTAAGTGTGCTTTTGTATCTTCTGTGGGAACATGAGGAATTAAATTGTCTCTAAAGGCATAAAACCTTTTATTTGAAAACATTTTTATTGAAATTCATGTTGTTAGTAGAATTTGTTTGTATGTGTGTGTACTATGTATTGATCTCATTTTCACCATCAAAATGTGGACATTTTAACAAAGAACTTGTTTCTAGAAAGGCACCTGAATAAGTAAAATAACACATATCTAATACCAACTTACAGATCTAAACAGTAAATGTAAATGGAACTCATCTGGCATCGTGACCAAAGTCTAAGCCTCTTCTTATAGCTGACAAGAGCAATGTGGTGGTGTGCATTGTAATGGTCTTCTAATTAAAACAATAATGATCATTATTTATTTTTTTGTAGAAAAAGCAGCTTTTCCAATCTGGACAGATTGGAAATAGTTGACAGATTTCACCACTGCTAATAAAAGATTCTTCAGTGCCTTATATGGCGGCACCTGTCTGAAGCCTGTTTTCTGCTCTTGAGCACATTTCCATTTTCACTGCAGCATCTTAATACGCAAGGAGCATCCACACCATCTTCACACAGCATCATACTTGAGCACTATTATTTTCTAATAACCCTGTATTTGTTTTGTTTTCTTTTTTAATCCATCACCATTTACACTAAGAAATTGCTTCACATTTCTTATCATAGTTTGATAAGGAAAATGAAGGTACCATGAAGATAACATGAATTTGTTACTCTTCTATCAGCTATAAATGTGTTTCAGTTCTAAAAGGGAAAATGATTGACTGGGATGTAGCTCAGTCAGTTGCATGCTTACCACATGTTCCAAGTACTCCAGCTTTTGTCTGTAACATTGAGTAAACTAGACATGTACCAACATACCTATCCCAGAATTTAGGTAGAGGCTTGAGAATCTGAAGTTCAGGGTCAGCCTCAAGTACATAGAATGTTCGTGATCAACCTAGCACATGAGATACTGATTTAAAAGCCAAATCAAAGATGAAAGTATTTTCAAATTACTTATTAGAAAAACTTACTTAGGCAAATTGACCCTGGCACATGGATTGACAGCACAAGATATTTGTATAATTTTTTCTATTTCCAAAAGTTTCAGAAATACTTTACAAGTATATGAAGATAAGTTTTCTTTATACTTTGTATTGTACAGGAGTTTTCATACTACTGAATCAAATGTACACAAGTAAAACAAATAGTTCAATAATAGGTCAGTTTTGTTACAGTATGATGAGGTCATTAAGTGTATTAAGTCTCAAGACAACATTAAATAATAATGAATTACACATTTCTAATTGAATAGCTGCTTTTACAGTAACTATTGCAGATTTAGATGCTACGAGAGAAGTTTATATTTCATTGAAAATCCATGTATACAGGTCCTACCTTTTCTTAAACTAGAAGGATTTTTTTATTCTGGTCACTACTCTATTGCTATTTGGTGTCCTCTGTTTATGTCTGTTGTTGCTTCATGATTCTATACTGATTCCATGTTTTTGTGAGAATATGTTGTCTTCTACTTATTATACACCATAAAGCAAACAAAGACATTGAAATTTCCTTTTATAATTTTTAATAAATTAAAGACAGAAATGAAATATAGAAACTGTTCTTGACTGAATACAAATCATCAATATTACATAGAAGCATGCATATTGATGTGTATGTGAAGTTCATTAAAAGTGTTACAAGCACGCTATGACATATATCAACTTATATTAGAATATTCTACTGACTATTTTGAGGATGTAACACTCACATTGAGACAAATACTATATTTAAATTAATTCATATTCTAAATTATAATTTAAAACATATAATACATATTAATGTGAAATTGAAGATTTTTTATAATCTGATATGTAAATCTAGTGCTTTTCTTTTTAAAAGGAAGCTTGAGGACAGTTTTATTAGTGTTTAAGAGAAAGGAGAGAAGGTGTAAGATTTATTGAACTGACCAGTGATTGCCATATGGAGACCTATATTACTGTTAGTGTTTTAACTCTTGTTAACTTAAGGGGAGAGGATATAATTGCAGTTGTGAATCCCATGACTACGTGTAGATACACGTAGATACATGTAGACACATGGTTTATGGAAAGCACTCTTGTTTCTTTTGTGAAATGGCTTAGTTTTTCTAAAAACAAGGATCTGAGTAACTTTGTTGCCATCTGTACAATCAACCTTTATATGAACACATACAAATCTTTCCAGGGCATGTGTTAGGGTAATAGAAACTTGGAAGCACTTATAATAAGATTCAAGTATCCAATTAAGTATTGTTGCTCAGCATCCTGTCAGCAGTGGTTTCTAAGCCTGGGCTTCTAACACCTCTTCATGACTCTGTTTTGCCTCCTCACACACTTTACATAATTATGTGAGCTGAGAAGACTGAATATATGTGTAGACTTCACCAATTTAGAAACAAGTCTCCTACCCACAAGTGAAAGAACGTGCGAAAGACCTTTGCTACTGAGGTTCTCCATCTACTTATGACCCCTATAAACTGTCAAACTTGAGATAAACAAAGAAATTGGAATTCAGAAGCATAAATATAGAATTGACATTCTGTTTCAAAACATAGATTAGGGACTTAATTTTTATGGTATGATTGTAAAAAGAGCTTCAAAGAGTTTTGACATGCAAAAGAGTAAATGTAGTATTTCTCTTATTAAAAAAAAAAACTCTCCAGCAAAATATTTTACTCAAAAAGGTTGACTTTTCTTCTTTTTAGATGATAAAATTAAAATCAATAGAGGATTTTCTAAAACACTTGACAGTAGAGCATGCTTTTATTATATTAAAGGAATAAAGATACAGAAATAAGCTCTCTATCCTTGTTTAATTAATCTTTCTGTTTTAGGGTCAAAATTTTGAAAATCCCTAAAAAATGAAGTGTTATTTACCTAAAGAAGTCTAAAAACATTTAGAATGGCCTTTTGTTTCCTTGATTGAATTACTCTGTGGGTATGCTAACTTACTTGTTCTTTCACGGGTTAAATGTTCAGACACTTCATTTCAAATGTAGGTCTTCTATGTTTCACATATTACATCAACAAAATAGCATGTTGTGTTTCTCTTCTTTTCCCCAATACATTCCTTGTTTGCATTTTTCTTAATACTTTTTTTATAATTTGTCAATCTCACCTACAAATAAATTGCTCCATATACATATTACATATATATGTAAATATCTTTGGTAATCTGCACATTCTCCTCAGGGTTAAGATGCAAGATGCTATGGATTCACCATGCATTTTTAATGCCACCATGCTGTGTTTAACTTTCACTTCTCATTAAGCATCAAAACTGTGAGAATTAAAATGACTGATTCTGATGTTTCAATAAAAAGTGACAGTTATACATTTGGCAAAACAATGGCAAAAATAATAGAAAATAGTATCTACTTTGACTTTCCAACCCTGTAAAATGTTCTGAAATGAGAACTATCAATACTATTCATTTCTTGAATCTAGAAATATTTTTCCAAACACAAATGTGACTTTTGTTAGGTGTTCAATAAATCAAAACAAATTAATGCTTGTATTTATCATGTAGGTCATGTATTCATTTACCCATGAAGACATTTGCATTGCAATTCTATTGTAAATTATGTTAATTTCCTGATTATGAGTTTCTTGGACTCATGGCTTCTATAGTATAGGGTGTCTTCATTCCCCTCATCTATTCCCATTAATTTCTAGCTCTTCTTTTGCTTCCACGCCTCTTTTCCCTCCTAGTTAGAATACATTCCAGTTGCAGTTTGTATGTAGAATCTGATAGGGTTACAGGGCTTCTGTTAATTTACACTTTGAAGCGGACAACATGTAGATAATGTATTGAGTATTTTTATCTGGGTGGATTGAGCCCTTAAAGCAGTAAGCACTATGTATTGTTGATATTTCTTTGTGGTTTTTAAACTGGTTTTATTACCATAAAATCACTTTTATTGTTCTAATGCTGTACTTTTATTTCCAGATGCATGATGTCTTTATGTGTTTAGAAATTCATTTTTTTTAAATTATTGTGTTATCATAACTAAGATAGCATGTAATATTTATCCTTCATAATGATCTACATTGAAGGAGAAAGCTACAATATTACTTCTTAGTATTGTTAGAGAGAAAGCACATTAAGAGATTCCCATATATAGAAAATGTAAATGAAAAGTGTTGAAAGAAAATTAAAATTATGTTAATTATTGACACAACTGCTGTGTCTTTTTAAAGACTGTATTATCATTGGGCTATTGAAAATTGGTTCCACATTTTAAGGACAAATATATTTTTAAGATAACAAATTTAAGGTTTTAATTTCCAATTTAAAGCTAATTATTTTCAGACACGCCAGTTTCAACAATTTTAATTGCATGCATATTATTTCTGTTTTTGAAATATAGCTCACCTAACCATAATTTTCTAAATATTTATCTATCTTTCTTCATGTTTTCTATTTCCATAAATAAATGTATTGTTGCACATGTATGTAACTTTGTCATTCATCTCTATATTTCTTCATTTTGCTCTGTCTTGTGTCTGTCTCTAACAGGCTCATCTCATCTTTGTACCTTCCCTCATCTCCTAACCTTTGGGTCTCTAAATGCGTTGAAGGTTCTGAGGTAGTGTAAACCAGCTTGGACTCTAGGATAATAGTAATGTTCCTCCATGTCTTCATCCCAGTTTCCTTCTGCTACATATGATTTATACTGGATTAACCAGTAGCAAATAATGATACATGTGGGCAATAAATTATCTAGTGATTTGAATAAGACCAGATAAAAATTTTAAAACTTCTGTTTTATGTAGTTCATGCACACAGTTTATATATAGGAAAGAAATGTATGTAAGGACCCAAATATGATTAAAAAATCAAACAGCTGCTAATATAAATGCTATACACTATACACTTTATTTCATATAATGAAATGTACTAAATTTTTATTAAAATCTAGACCATATTGCTAACTGATAAATATATAATGGAGATGAATTAAACATGAATGTTGAATACAAAAGATGGTGTTAGATTTCTCAAATATTTACATTTAAATAGTCATGGGCATCAGTTAATTTTAATGATATCAACTTTTTATCAAGTTTTAGATAATTTTCAGGAAATATAAGAATAGTGAATTCATAAATGTTTCCTCATGGTATTTTAACACCTTAAGATTTATATATTATAATAGTAATAGCAATCTAACTTCATAATGCAATTTGATTAAAGGAAGTTTTAATCTGGGTAGTGGTTAGTGGACAAGGTGAAGGAATTAAGAGGAAATTGGCAAAAATATCTTTTTGCAAGTATAGTGCGAAAGTAACTAGAAAGGTATCACAAGCCAGCGGTATTTGCAAAGTTTCCAATACATGAGTGTTTATTTCTAACTTTTGACTTGTTTCCCCTAGAGAGGATGATATTCTTGCAAACTCTTTTCTATTCTATTAGGAAATAATCACTATGCCTGAAATTTGTCATTTTATGACTGACAGTTTTCATCATAGAAGTCAGCATATTAGAGATGCCCTTCCCTAAATTTGTTTATTAATTTTATGTGATTGATTTTTAGTTCACGAAATGCATTTTGGAATATAAGCCCATAATCTGAGAAGTGAGTGACAGTTTAATTAAATAAGTTTTTAAAAAATTATAGTGAACAACAAAATTATGAAAGCTATTCTACAGACTGAGGAATCTAGTAGTTCTATGGAGTATTGCAATGTATTCTAGCTTTGTGTATATAACAAAAAGTATAAGCTTTATTTAAAGGCTTGTACTTTTCCTAAATAACATAACCCAAACTTTTTAGTTTAAAACTTAAATGATACCTCCAGATTTTTAGGATTTATATTATTTTACTTTAATTATTTAATGAATAGTTTTAGAAGTAGCACTATGATTTTAAATGCTCTTCTAATGTTGATGGACTTTGTATGTGATAAATATATTTATGTATTATTCTAAAGTATAGAATATACAAATATTTGTGGCTTCTGTACCTATATCAGAAGATATACTACAGCACATATTCTCTGTACTGTATGTAGTGCATGTTTTCTGAACAGGTCTGTACTCTGGGAATATAAGAACTAATATAAGAATATACTGTCATCTGGCATGCTTCCTGCTTGATATCCAGAACTAGGTCACTATTAATATTACTTAAAATATTCAGAGACAGTAGTTCCTAATTTGCTTCCTAATTACCAGTTTTGTAAGGTAATATTTTATACTTTTTAATCTTTAAACAAGAATAGCATAGTACTGTAAACTCCACATGTATTTATCACAATTATCATTTAGTAGAAGCACATTCAGGATCACAAATTTTTACAAAATGAAATGTAGTGCCAAAGTTCATAATCTGAAAATGGTTTATAATATAAAATGTTCCTGAAATATATAAATGAAAACAAAAAGTATATTTTTTGCTATATGATTCAATCTCATCAAAGTTGATTTTGCATTGGGTTGACTCTTAGGTGTGTATTTTCTTACAGCTTAAAGCAATTGATATTTCATGTAGTTTATGACTATATGACATAAATTATTATAAGAAACATATATGTTTTATTTAACATTTCTATAATGAGTCTTACCACTCAATTTACAAAACATTTAATAAATTTAGTTTTAAGTATATCTAATATTCTAAATCATGAAAATATGGAGAAATGTTGTGAAACTGGTGATTGAAGACATCTGTTAGTAGCACCAAATGCATTATGTAAAAGGCTTTTTTAAATAACAGGTATTATTTTGAGATTGGTAAATTGAATGGCTGCTGCTGAACAATTCAGTTGTAGCTATACATTGCAGTAGAGATGGGAGAATGAAAAGTTTGTCTGACTTCTTCTGAAGGATGTGTATTGCCTTGGGTTATGTATTCAAAAGTCAGAATCTGTGTCTGTGGGTTAAGGTGAATTTTTTTTAAATTTCCATTTTATCTTTACCTTCACAACTTATATTATTTTTCTGTTTGATGGAAGCAGAAAAAATATTTAAATTAGAAGAGTATTAAATCTATTACTTTCTTAATAAATTATTATAATCCAGGAATTATTATTTATGAACAGACTATCTCTGACAGGATTACTAGTCTAAGCAGAAAAATTATACTAGTATTTAAAATAAATAATTTGGGTTTTAATAATATTCAATGATTGGGGAAAAATTGAAGAGATTTTTATGTATCTGTTTAGGGAATTAAGAGAAGTTCAGAGTTCGCAGCAATTAGAAAGGATGAGAATAAAGATGTATTTTGAATGAAATTGATATTTCAGAATAGTGAGAGAAAAGTTAGGTACAAAGAGCATTTCTTGTGTTTGGGATCAATGAAAGTAAAAGAGGGATTTTGAAGCCATTGCAAAGAATATAAATACAGTCAAGGCTTCAGTGTTGAATTTTCACGACTTGTTGCCTAGTGAAAGTAACAAGGGAAGATGGTCTGAAGATAGGTAGGGAAAATAAGCAAAATAGTTTAATTATCATCTAGTTGCTAACTGTGGGCAGATTTCAAATAATTTGTGTTTGCAACGATTGTTACATAGTGAATGATGGATATTAATGTTTTCTAGTCACTGTCACATTATCAGCTCTGTTATCCTAATAGCTAACCTCCTCTTTCATACAAGGAGGGAGAACTACAACATAATTATATTATCAATAATGTTGGTGGAAAATCGATAAAACTCTCATTTAGTGGTCTTTTCTTGGCTAGCAGATGAACATTAGAGTTTATGTAACTGAATAGTTACAGGCACAAGAGCACATGTTTCTGATAAGCTCCATCTCTAAATTTTATTGCTAAAGAAAATAGTGCTTTGCACTTTTAAGTGTATTAGACCCTAAAAATATGCTGAATTTTCTGATATTCAATCTTTCTTATATTGTCAAAAGTTCTTCATTCAGAGCTTGAAACTTACCTTTTTAAATATATGTAATTAGTTTTGATTGATGCTTAGAAGTCAAGGAAATTTAAATTATGATTAAATTTAATTGTTTTGAAGGCAGCATTTCTTCAAAGAGAATAATCATTTAGAGTTCAAAATTGATAAGTGGCTTAAATGTTCTTGATTGACTTCTCCCATTTCTATCTGTAACTGGTAATAACTATATTGATATAGTTCTATTTAATTTAACGTTCATGCTTACATCATACGCTTATTAAAAATCCTAGTTAGTTTAATTATATTGAAGTTCATCTTTCACCCAGTATGCCTAGAACGGTGTAAGTAATTGTTTGTATTCTGTAATAACAATCTCTTTCAGCAGGTCAGGTTGTTTCTCCCCAATCTGCTCCAACCTGTGCTGAGAATAAAAATGATGTTAGCAGGGAAAACAGCACTGTTGACTTTAGTAAGGTAAGCTTTTCTTTCTTCCATCTAAGTAAGCTGTTAGATCGCTAGTAGTGTTGTTACTTGTTGACACATGTATTCACATGCCTTTATTTGGTTTCTTTACCAAAGGTTAAATTGTTATAGATAATGTGAGCGCTCAGTTCAGGGCTTTTCTTATTTGGGAAAACAAGTGTGCTAGTTTTATGAATCATCTTTTGGATTCAGCCACTTGTAATGTATCTCTAGCAGTAAAAAGGGCACCTGAACTTCATAAGGAGCTTAATCTGTTGTTTTAAAATATTTGCTGGATTTTCCCCTCAAAATAATCTTCCTGTAATGTAGAAAAACAAATCATGTGACACAAATCTTTACCTAACTATATAGTAGAAGTCAGTGTAAGGCTACCCTAGAAGGTAAAACAATAGACATTTGAATAAAAACATGCCTAAGGGCTGGTTATGTTGAGAGCTACTTCTTGTTAAATATTATCTAAATAAAATAATATATTTGGATTTATGCTAAAAAAATAATGAGTTAGTGGAAATGAAGGGATTTATGTTTAATGCATTCCTGTCTTTGTATATGAACAGTAACTGTGGCAAAGTAACAGTTGAGTAGAACAGAGAAGTTTCAATATTGGTCAAAAATAAGGATGTTGAACAATGTTTATCTGTGTGGCTGATAAGAAAGTAGTTAGTACTCGATAAAGCCTTTAGCATTAGCAGTAGGAGGAGGAAGTGGGAATAGACTTAAGTCTGAGCAAATACTCTAAATCAAAGTTCTGAAAAGTTTAATGGCAGTCAGCTCCTTGGACTTGTTTTAGCATTCCTGGGACATTATTTACATGAACTAGGCTAGTTCTGTGCATGCTTTCCCTCTAGTGCCTGATGGAGTATTGTGGAAGCATGATGTACCAGCTTAAGTCTGTTAATTGTGCGTGCAGGGACTGGGAGGCCAACAAAAGGGGCATACTAGTCCATGTGGGATGAAACAAAGGCATGACAAAGGACCTCCACACCAGCAAGAGAGAGAGGTGAGGGCTTATTTGGGCTCTATTTCTACAGCAGTTCAAAGCTCATTTCACTGTATGGAGGCATGAACTTCAAATATTAAACCAGTTTAATTGTATTCCATCTGCCACTCTTAAGAAATATATTTTTAAAGCATTACATCATCATTCATCTGTAAGTTATAATAAAACTGTCACAAACTGCCATAAGTTTAATTTCTGCTGTTTTTAATTCAAAATAAAATCAATCTTAAAAGTGATGATATAAAAAATTGACTATCTTATAACAATGGAATGTTTGACATTTTTCAAAAACTGATTTTTAAACTATGTAGATTATCCTTTAAATACATTACTTCAAAACTTAAAATACCTTACACATTGAATTTTACATTCCCATATTACTTTGGAGTTTATGGTGACCTATTTCATGACCTTGGAAAATAATTCATCACCATTAAAGAGAAATGAAGATCACTAATTAGAGACAGGACAGTAGTCTCATTCCTAGGAGCCCCTAACAATTAGAGCTACAGAAATGTAGAAACTAGATTTTCTCTCTTTTAGTGCTTTCCTTCATCATTCCATTTCATTTAATGGAGAAGTTTAGGCTATCCATCTGCCATTCATTGGAAAGAGCATGTCTTTTAAATGCAATGTGTCTAGCATCTATCTATTACTGCTTGTGGAGAAGCTCTCTACACTGCAGCTTTATCATTGCCCAAAATAAATACAATGCATGTATATTGTTTTGTTGTGGAGATTTAATGGCATTATAGTTTGTCAGACTGAGCATCAAGTAGCTACTCAAGGAAAAGTGACTATTGTATTAAGAGTGGGAATGGTAGTGTCAAAAGAAATTCCAGACCAGGTTTAATATGCTGGTTTCCACTGGATCTTTAGTACCTTTAACAATCTTTTTGACAGATTTTTTTTTGAAGGAATCTTATATGACACAAAATAGTTTTAAGTCTTAGTTTTAGAGTAATAAAACAAAGCAAGAAGCATTCCTAGTTTTAAAACCTGGAGAGCACTGTTGTGATCCACCACTATGGAATCAATTCCTAGTACCAGATTTTGAAGGTATGCAAGTTAAGATGTTTTTAACTGAATTATTTCAGTTTGGTAGTCAGTTAATAACATTCAGCAATATTTTAAATAAATAATGTTTTGTAGATCATGAATCTCACTCAAAGGTTGAGATATAAAAACCCCTTTTGCATTTTATGTGACTTGATACATTTTCTATCAACCTTTAATCTACACATCTTTATCTTCAACAGTAGCTAGGTGCATCAGGCTTATTTAATTAAGTAATAAATTAACATAATTTTACGTCAGATTATGGCTCTTTCCATTAAGCCTTCAAAATGTAGGTGTTTCAAAATACTATAAACCTTTTTGTTTTTCTTTAAAAAAAAACGGTAGAATTGTCTATTTTATATCAACAGTGATTCTTTTATTTCAAATGGCCCTAAAGAAGTGTTCCATAATTACCCACAAAGAAGGAACCTCTCTTTTTTGCATCTTTTCTGCTGTGCACGAAGCATATTAGGTGTAAGGAATGTTAGTCATATCATTTAGGGAAAAAAACTGAGCCCTAGAGAACTTAAAAATATCACCTGCTCCCCAAAAGTGCCAGGCACCATTTGCCTTAAAAGAACCTCTCTATTAAACTGCTGTGCTTTTGGTAATAGGCTTAAGACTCCAACTTTCTCCTTAAATTTCCATCCCCTTTTCTTTCATCTCTAAGAGGTGTTGGGCAGGCATCTGCAGCTCCATCATGGTCTTTTCTTTTATCTTGTTGCCTAGAGATGAACTATTTTCATCAACAGTTTAAGTCCCAAATAGCTAGAACCAGGCATCTTTCTCTTTTTGGCATAACTGTGGGGTTCACAGAGTGTAGAAATGTGGTATAAATCCACAACTTTCAAAATGCAGCTTGGTTCTTCAAAGTTCTCTTCAAAGCAATAGATACTTCCAAGATTTTTCTATGTCCATTTCAAGTGTTTGGATCCATTAGAGGATTGTTTTAGAAAGGCATTGTAACCTAGAAAATCAAGTACTCTTTAGGTAGCTATAAATTTATACAAGATTGAATTTGTGGTTCTTAAATGTACCCTTTTGCTTTATTAAGAGGTAGAGATATCTCTAGGAGATTCTTTTTGAATATTGAATGTAAGTATAAAAATATAGGACTACTCTAGGTATAATTTAATCTGAAAATGTAAACATGATTAATATATTATGAAATATACCACCTTCACTAAATATCCATGTAGTATAAGAATAACATAATATAATGATTTAAATCAATGATTGACCCCAGACACATATGAGTATAATTTATTATATTAAAAATAAAAAGATAAGTTTGCTGATCTTGAAATCGGATTCTGCATAGCTTTTTCTAGGTAATAGATGTCAAGTATATATCTGGTTCAGTGTTATTTAAAATCATGTATAATGGTCACATCTTTGTAAATTAAACTTCTTTAATAAACTATGCAATCCTTGACTCAACTGAATTTCAATTTAAAGCAGTTAATTCTGTATCTTCCCGTTCTCTGAAGTCTAGACTTTAATAGCAAAGACTTTTATATTGTTGAATAAGAAATGAATTTGAACAAAATCTTCTAGGTAGGATTTATACTTCAAGCATTATCAGTAAATTTCATATTAATTACAAATTATATTTTCATTTTTAAATTGGAGTTTGTATTACATCGTGTGTGTGTGTGTGTGTGTGTGTGTGTGTGTGTGTGTGTGTGTGTGTGTGTGTGTGTGTGTTGCCTGTGTTTGAAGATTAAAGGACAGTATGCTGGAGTCAGTTATTTTCTTTCACCACCTGGGTTCAAGAGATTGAACTCCGGTCTTATATTTGGCAGCAAGTGCCTGTACCATCTCACCAGCCTCTATTGATATTTGTAAAAAGTTCATTTTTCTTTTAAATTTTTCTTCTATTGTATTAATAGTTTTTTATGTGTGTTGATAACATTTCGTTATTTATTCTTTTAAACTTTGAAATTTTATTTTAAAAAATGATCATATATTCCCCATAGCACTAAAAGTGGCTACATGGGCTGTTCAAATGTGAGAGTTGCATTCAGTTTGCTAACATCAACATAAATGCCAGCAGTCCTGGTTGACTGCCTATAAACCTAGCACTCAGGAAGCAGAGTCAGGGATCCCTGGCACAAGCTGACTGGGTTGATCAAATGCATCAGTGAGCTCTGAGTTAAAGAGAACTTGCTCCCTTGTATAAGATGGAGGAAGATATCTGACATTAACTTTCAGCATTCACACACTTGCATACAAATATGTATGTACATTCACACACACATGTACATAATCACCTTTACCACACACATGCACATTCACAATAACAACAACAACAAGATATCCCAACACATATAGTATATAGGAAGCCTTTATCCTTTTCCTGGAATCTTTTCCATTATGGCAAAAGTGTAAACATTAATAATTTAAAGCATTTTAAATATCACAATAAAGCCACAAATGAGCCTTGCTTATCCATGAATTAAAAGGTTGGAATCTACAAAATCAAAATATATGGTATGTAATATACATCATAAATAGCTAAATAACTTATACATTTATATTAGGTGTATATTTATAGACAAATGACGGCACTTGTGGCTTATAATATTTTTGAAATATTCTTTTTATCATATTTTTATAACATAAATGATTCTTTAAGATAAAGTATCACAGCCCAGCATTGATGGCACACATCCTTAATCCCAGCACTTGAGAGGCAGAGGCAGGTGGATCTCTGTTAAGTTCAAGGCCAGCCTGTCCTCAGAGCTAGTTCCAGGCTCCAAAAATGTTACATATGTTATTTTAACTCGTGGTCTTATTTTTCAGTGCTGGAGAGACTATACTATTACAGCTATATAAACTGCTATTATATTTAATCCTTTTAATGAAATATAGCTGTATGTACTGTGTTTTACTATTTTAACAGTCATAGCTTACAATATATTTTAATACATATCTTTAAATAGCTGTACTAATTATACCTTAATTTCAGAAACATTTTAAACATAATCATCAGTCTGTAGCTATTGATTCATAAGGTATATTTAAAATTCTTTTATTTGTATATCATTTTTCCCTTTTCTTTCCTCTCTCCAAACTCTCACATATATCCTTTCTTGCTGTCTTCCAAATTTTTGTCCTTTTATGTTATTAAATGCATATATGTGTGAATATGTACATATATGTTCTACATAGAACCTGCTTGATCTGTATAATGTTACTTGTGTGTATATAAGGTACTTTAAAATTTTTTGGAATAGGATTTTTTTATTTTTAAGTTTTCAAAATAATTATCTAAAATCATCTCTTTAGCCTCATTAGTACATGACAGCTCTCTCTCCCTCTCTCTCCCTCTCCATCTATCTCTCCCCCCCCCCCCCTCTCTCTCTCTCTCTCTCTCTCTCTCTCTCTCTCTCTCTCTCTCTCTCTCTCACTCTCTCAGTTATTCCCACTTTGACACTTTGATCCTTGGTCCTCTTTTCATTAACATAATTGCATAAACCAATTACTAGGGCAGATAAACTCCTAGTCCCTAAAACCATCGTTCCATAAAAAAAAACAACTCAAATGAGTTAGAAACAAGAAATAGGCCTTGCAAATTTTCTTTAAAGTCTTTGCTTCATTTTCATTGAAGCCCCATGCATAAAAATGATGGTTATTTAAAGACTATTCTACATGCATTTTTCAGACATCACCCTTTACTTTTAGCATTTCTTTTTAGTGGTCCTTTTTGTTTTATTTTCATTCACTTAAATCACAGACATTTCATAATAGAAATTCAACTATATGTATACAGTAATTCTAAAGTCTACACTTTTAACTTAACTTTCTTTATTCTGTCATATTTTAGTTATATTGTGAATAACTTAAACTGAAAATTTTCTCAGGCCAACTATACGATATGAGGAACATACTACAATTAGAATAAAAATAAATGTTAAAGTTGTACTATACTACAAGAATATATTTTATTTAAGTAGCCATATGTTGACTATTAGTTGAAATGTATAAAATTTATCTGTTACAAAATATTAAGTTTGTTGACATTATAACTAAATATAATTAAAATATTTGCTTGTGATGTTCTCAGGTTGATCTGCATTTTATGAAGAAGATTCCTCCGGGTGCTGAGGCTTCAAACATCTTGGTGGGAGAGTTGGAGTTCCTGGAGAGAACTGTAGTCGCCTTTGTCAGGTTGTCTCCAGCTGTCCTGCTCCAAGGCCTGGCTGAAGTTCCAATCCCAAGCAGGTAAAAGTATCCAAGCATTTTTTTTTATTTTTTTATTTTTGCTTCTGGATTAGTTTATTTTAGGAAATGGTAATATTTTAATGCATTTTCCAATAGATCCTTGACTAGAAATGAATGTATTACCCATAGACCTGCTGTCTCTTGCTTATAAACATGGGGGAGTGTGTTAAGAAGTACTCTACCTTCTCCTCCTTCTGAAACTTCCTATTTCATTTTTGGCATGCTCATCATCTGCAGAATCATTTCAAAGATTATATTGAACTATGTGTTTAAGAAGAGAATTTAAGTATGTTGCGATACCAGAGAAGATCATGGAAAGACAGCTACGTTGGATTATGCCTTGAATATCTGTGGGAATGACTGGGTTATGGTCAAATGTTTCATGCTATCACATTTGGTCTTTCATTCCCAAACTTTGAAAGTGGTTGATTCTGATCAAAAGACCAAGTTTAATTTAGTTACCTGGACACATTTCATTTTATGAATAGGTTTTTCTACCAGCTTGGTCCCTGCGCCAGCCCAAAATAACATACTGAGATGCTGTATTTGATATAAAGCTGTAGGCCAGTTACTAGTTTCTTATTGGCTAGCTCTGTCTTAAAATATTAAGCCATTTCTATTAATCTAAGTATTTCCATGTGGTCTCATCTTACTGGAGAGAGGGCCCAGACGTCTGTTTTCTCCAATCTCTATGTGCTGACTCCTCCTTACTATTTCCTCTCTCCTCCTTGTCTCTTATTCTTGCTTTCCTATTGGCCAACAGTGCTTTATTCATTAACCAATATGAGAAACATATTTACAGAATGACATCTCCCATCAAAACTGAATTCTATTATTATTGGTTCCTGCTTTATAGACATAAGGGTGCTCATGAATAAAACTTTGAGAGAACAAAAAGTAGAATATTGACTTTAGCATGTTAGACTTAACTGCTTTATCTAGGAATCTTGTTTCCTTCCCTGAGTCCATATGACCTGATTCCTATGCACACCTGGCTCTGTCTAGCCATGGCAGAACTTGTCTACTTAGGGAAATCGAAAGAGTTGAGAAGTGCAGCTGCTGTGGCAAGTAGGTTTTGAGAATATTTTTTTCTTGTGTGAACCTCTGACTGTAACTCAAAATATAGCACAAATCACTCCACTACTTGGTTACAGATAAGATATTCAAGAAGTGGGAAATAGTAGTGGGAGACGCCTCATTCTGTAAGGACACTTTTGGTAAGGCCTCTGTAAGGCATTCAGTTAGAACAGCTGTCTGCTTGGTCTGAGTGAGAAACTTGGTTACAATTATGGTTATAGAAGTAAGCCTCCATTCAGCCCATTTGAAAGACACTGATACACATATTAACTTTCAATTGAAAATGGGGAGGTAAACTGATTATATTAAAATAGAGTATATAATTGTGTGAATAAGGCTATATTTTTCTATATGTAAACCACATGCCATTATGAGTTTCTGGATGCTGGGCAGTGGTGGTGCACACCTGTTGTAGAATTTTACTTTAACTAGGCAAATATGTATTACATTTGTTTATGCTGTGGAATATTATTTTAACTGTGTAAAGGTGTGCTAAATTTGTTTATACTGCATTTGTTTAATCATGTGTTGGTGCCTAAAGCACCCGATTGGTCTAATATAAAGCTGAACAGCCATTAGGTAGGCAGGAGAGGGGTAGGTGGGACTGCCAGGGAGAAAGAATAAATAGGGGGAGGAATTAAGGCTTGGAAAAAAGTGAGAAAAGAGGAGAAGAAGAAGAGAGGAGAGAAAGAGGGACAGGCCCAGAGTCAGAAGCCATGCAGCTGCCAGACAGCAAACACAAGAAGTATTGAAAATAAGATATACAGAAGGAAAGAAAAAGTAAAAAGCCCAGGCAAAAAAATAGAAACAAGTCCATTTAAGTTAAAAGAGCTGGCCAAAACATGAGCCTATTCTAGGCCAAGCATTCAAAACTAATAACAAGTCTTCATGTCATGGTTGGGAGCTGGTTGGTGGCCAAATAAAAGAAAGCCTGATACACATACCTTTAATCTTAGCATTTGAGAGACAGAAGCAAGAAGATCTCAGTTAGTTCAAGGCCAGCCTGTTCTAGAGTGAGTTCCAGGACAGCCTGGGCAACACATAAAAACCCTGTCTCAGTAAAACAAAGCAAACAAAAAAAACAAATTAGAGTTTCTGAAAATCTGGGGATGTGATTTCATGTGTCATGTTTTCTAATTGTAGAGATACTGTTGCAGTTTCAGTTTGCTATTCATATTTCACCAACAAGGAAGGTATTCGGAGACCTATGAGTAAATGAGGGCTGTTTATGACAATGACAGTTTGTGTATTTCAAAGAAAAGAAAAATTCCCAATAATAGAGTATAGCCATAATAGTCTTGTATACCCTCACTTTGAAAAGTGTCAGGCTTTTACAGCAATGTGTAGAGACAATGAACAAAAGAATTGGGGGCACAATAAAACTACTGTATAGGAACAGATACAAAGGACTGGGCTATTTATTTAGTAAAGGTGAAAAATGGAAGAATATAAGACAAATATAATGAAGTTATTGTGAACCCCAATTATCCTTTCTTAGGAGAATAAAAGATCATGCTATGACTATAAAGGCAACACATAGTAGATAAGTCAGAAAAATAATCTTTTAGAACTTTATAAAGAGCACATGCAGTCGAAACTTTAAAAATAGCAAGCTACTCACAGGTTAGAAATTTTCTCAGAAGCATTATAGTTGATAAAGCTTCTGCCACCACATTCAACTATTCTTGGTTTTATATATTAACTATGCACACACACACAGGGAGAGAGGGAGTCTAATTTGATTTGGGCTCAATTACAACTGATAGAAAATTAACATTATGTATAACCTCTAAGATTAACTAATAAATGCTTCATATAAAATGATGTAATCTCTAAAGCTTACAGTTAAGCAAAGCATAGAATTATATTAACTAAGAACTACATCTAATAAAGTCATCCTTAATAATGTAAACCATTTAACACATGAACACTACAGAATACTACTGCAAAATACACAGTACTCTTAAATTTTCACACCTTTTTCTTTTCTTCTGCCCAACTGATTTTTGAGTCCTAGCAGTTTTGTGTTCAATAAGAATGTGTGTACAGTAACTGGATGTTAATAATATGTTCTTTCTTAATGTATAATACTGGAGTGCCCCTCTTTCGCTTGAATGGTCTCCATTTTGTGTACTTGTGAATTTTTCTGCATCCTATTCAGAAAGATTTAATTTTCTTATCATCCTCTTCTAAGGACATAAAATGTTTACAGTTCCTAGTCACAAATGCATGGGCTGTGTAGACAGCTAAATGCAGAAACCCTGGGGTTAAAAACAACCCAGTATTCTCATTGCCTGATAATATTATACTGAAGTCTCAACCATAAAACATTTCAAAATCATAATGAACTGTCAGAACTTACTCAAATATTTCATATCAAAATACTCCATTTAAGTGATTCCATATGAATGGGTGATTCTTCTCTACTAAGTTTATTGTTACATTTCTAGCTTGAGTTTTTTCTTCTTAATTACAGATTCCTCTTCATTCTTCTGGGACCTCTGGGAAAGGGTCAACAATACCATGAGATCGGCAGGTCGATTGCAACCTTAATGACTGATGAGGTATTTATGTGTGCTTCTAAGGAATATTTTCCTCACAAGATATATCTAGGTTTGGAAGTCCTTTAATGATAGCTTTCTGGGGATCATATTTCTCTGTGTTGAATCCTGATCTCTCAAGTTTTTACTACCAACTTTCCTTAAGAAAAATTTATCCAAAAGGATAAATTAAAGCCATGAATAATAATTTGGAGACATTACATGGTCATAAAAACAATTAAAAATTTATAATATATTGTATTTTCAATAGTACATATGCCAACATTGTAAGTACTACTTATATGTTAATATCACAGAAAATTTGTCTGGGGCAAAAATTACTTTGCTGTCTAAAGAAAAAGTAGTAGTTACAATACATATGACACCAAAAGCTGGGCAAACTCTGCAAGCTCTCTACAGTTGCCTGACTACCTACCTTCTATTTATCTATCTATTGGTCTGTCTATCTGTCTGTCTGTCTGTCTGTCTCTGTCTTTATCTCTATCTGTATATCTATGTTTCTGTGATCTTAAAACTATTAGTGGAGTTGTAGATGGATATTAAGGGGCTACTGCTCTCTGTTATACAAATATATTTGTTTGTAAAGGAAAAACATCTGTGTTGTTCTATTTTGAATTATAAATGTTTTCATTCGCTTCTCAGAGAGATGTAAGTCTCAAAAAGTAAGATCTTAAAAATCTGAACTCATGAAACCTCAACAATATCATTGATCAAACAAGATGTGAACAAGAACACCAGTAGATAAGCTAACATGAAAGAATGTACTTGGGGCCCTATCCCTTGACAAAAAACTACAGGTAGCTAACAACCAGTGAGAGAGTTAGTCTTTCTCAGGGCTGACCTTAGCTATCCAATACCAAGTAGTCAGCCCCGAAAATGTATACACAAGCAACACTAACTAGATTTGGCAGACTCTGTTAATATATTTATTCATTTATATATGTAACAACAATAATCTTTAAGAAGAGGCCATGAATTTAAAAGGGTGCATGTAGAAGGAGTTGGAGGGAGGAGATGCGGGATTGTTCATTTATTCAGGTTTGTTTATATGTGAACTACAAATCAGCACTTGTTCAGGTGGTAGATAAAATATGAACAAAAGCTTTTCTATTTATTGATCAAATATTTGAAGGACAGAACAACAAAGTATTTAAATGTTCAGTTCATGGAAATTAATACTAAGGAAGAAGCTCCAAGAGCAGTGAAGAGAGATAGAGAAGGCATGAGGAACTTCCTAAGTTAAAGGGAGAACTTTCTGAGCCAACAATAGACAAGGACAAGAGTTGTGAGATGCAAGTATGCCTGGATCACTTGGGACATTTAGAACAAAAGAGCTTAGCAGGAATGAGGCTAAGATAATTACAATTGGGTAATTGGACATTGGTTTATCACAAAAGAACTTAGAATGACTTGGGAAACAAGTAGAAGAGTTTGAGTAGGGAACTGAACCCCAAAGGCATCCTTAAATCATCCTTGACTCCTCCATTTCACATCCACATACAATCCATAAGCAAGCCCTTCAGATTCAGAAAATATGTCCAGAATTCTACCATGTCTCACATTCTACATGGTTTGTGTCTTGTTTTCCCTGTCATCTAGCTTTAGCAAGGTCCCCACCATTGCATCAGTCTGTTGTAGAAACTTTCTTCTTTTGCTTTGTTTTATTTTTCATTGGTTATAGCAATGCCTCTTCTGCTCAGAGACCTCAAATGGCCTCCTATTGCATTCAGAGTTTTGACCAATTGTGGTTTACTATAGTGGTTTCCTATTGAAAAGGGAAAAAACAAAAACACTTTTTTAGATGAGAGTTACACATATCTGTGGATATAAGAAAGATAGAATTAGAAATTATGCTGGCTTAGTAAAGTAGCAGTAGTATGTTCTCATAAAAATCCACCACCTCACTAGCCCTGGCTGGTTGGCTAGGTTCCCAGCAGAAGACATGATTTCTCTTCTGTTGATCAGAACTTAAATCCATCAATAAGATATGAATGGTATGCACCCTTAGTGTTATCAGGCCATGCTGGATGTTGTTGTGGCTCATAGAATTTGCAGCTGGTTAGCAATATTCATTGCTTTTCCTCCGTTAGAAGCATGCAAGTCACCTGTCTGTGCTATGAAAGCTTGTCTTCAGGAAGGAGGCTTTCAGATCAGATTCATCTCAGAATCCTGGTTCTTGTATCTGAAGTTCATGTTGTCTTAAAAAATAGGAATTTATCTTCGGCCTTTGGGAGGCAACCAAGGGCAACAGCAATACTTCATATTGTTTGCAGAGTCTCTTGGACTTCCTAGCAACACAAATGGGTGTTTCTCATGCCTGGCACTGGGGTTGTGGTGAGGTAGTCTATGGTTCCAGGGGTATTGTTGTCAACCCAAGTGGGATCATTTCATTTGAAATGTATACATATAGACTTGTCTGTGTTGTATATAACTTTAACAAAGAATATGATTCCCAATGCACTTTGAGACCCTTCTTTGCATTATTTTACACTCCCTGCTCTCCTTCTGTGTCGACTCCTCTTTAAATTCCCAACTAAATTCCGTCATAGCTATTTTGCTCATTTTCCCCTTATAAGTCAGCTGTTCAGATTAAGTTTCTATTATTAATAATAAATGAGTGAATGCTACACTACTGCCACTGCCACCACCTCCTCTGCAGCCGCCACCACCACTGGGCCCTTACAGATTGGTAAAACTGAGTAAAACCATCACCATCTAAGTGTAGGCCCCATGTTCAAGTCACTTAAATGTACTCCAAATTATTGTGTGTGTGTATATGTGTGTGGCATTTGTTTATCTACTTACCTATTTATCTTTTTTTCTTCTTTAGTCATACTCCTTTAATTCCAGCAACACAGATGTTGAAGTAGGCAGATATCTGAGTTCTAGGCTAGTCTGGTCTACAGAGTGACTTCCAGGACAGCCAGAGCTACACAGATAAACTCTATTTCAGTGGAGAAAAATATTATTTGGGCAGCTAAGAGTACTGTCTGCTCTTCCATAGGATCTGGGTTCAATTCCCAGAACCCACCTTGCTCTCCTCTGTTCTTTCCCCAACTTGACCTTCCTGATTCATCATGTTTTCCTCTCCCCTCTTCTTCCCTTCTCCCGTCTTCTTTCTCCTCCTCCTCTCCCATGCTCCCAATTTACTCAGGAGATCTTGTCCCTTTCCCCTTCTCTCGGGTCCATGTATCTCTATCCTAGGGTCTTCCTTGTTTCCAAGCTTCTCTGGTAGTGTGGATTGTAGGCTGATTATCCTTTGCTCTATGTCTAATATCAATTTATGAGTGAACAATACCATATTTGTCTTTCTGTTTTCTGGGTTACCTCACTCAGGATGGTTTCTTCTAGTTCCATCCATTTGCCTGCAAATTTCAAGATGTCACTGTTGTTTTGTTTTTGTTTTCCCCACTGAGTAGTACTCTACTGTGTAAATGTACCACATTTTCTTTATCCATTCTTTGGTTGAGGGGCAGCTAGGTTGCTTCCAGATTCTGGATATTACAAAGAGTGCTGCTATGAAAATAGTTGAACAGATGTCCTTGTGGTATGAATGTGTATCCTTTGTGTATATGCCTTATAGTGGAATTGCTGTATCCTGAGAAACTGCCATACTGATTACCAAAGTGGCTGTACAAGTTTGCCAACATCAAACTAAATGAAGATATACTCCATGTGATTCCTCTAAAATCGGGAACAAGACAAGGACATCTACTCTCTCCATATCTCTTCAATATTGTACTTGAAGTTCTAGCTAGAGCAATAAGACAACAAAATGAGATCAAGGTGACACAAATTTGAAAGGAAGAAGTCAAACTTTCACTATTTGCAGATGATGTGATAGTTTACATAAGTGACCCAAGAAACCATACCAGGGAACTCATACAGCTGAAAAACACCTTCAGTAAAGTGGCAGGATACAAGATTTACTGAAAAAAAAATTCAGTAGCCCTACAATATAGACAATAAATGGGTTGAGAAAGAAATCAGAGAAACATCACCCTTCACAATAGCCACAAACAACATAAAATATATTGGGTAACTCTAACCAAACAAGTAAAAGATGGAAAGATCTCCCATGTTCTCGGATAGGTAGGATCAACATAGTAAAAAATGGCAATCTTACCAAAAGTAATCTTCAGATTCAGTGCAATCCCCATCAAAATCCCAGTACAATTCTTCACATATCTTGAAAGAGCAATATTCAACTTTTTTATATGGAAAAACAAAAATCCAGGATACCCCAAACAACCCTGTACAATAAAGGAACTTCTGGAGGCATAACCATCCCTGACTTTAAGCTCTACTATAGAGTTATAGTAATGAAAACAGCTTTGTACTGGCACAAAAATAGACAGGTAGACCAATGGAATCAAATTGAAAGTCCTGATATTAACCCACATACCTATGAACACCTTGTTTTTTTTTTTACAAAGAAGCTAAAATTATACAATAGAAAAAAAAGAAAACATCTTCAACGAATGGTGCTAGCATAACTGGATACTGGTATGTAGAAGATTGCAGATAGATCCATATCTGTTGCCATGCACAAAACTTAAGTTCAAATGAATCAAAGACCTCAACATAAATTCAGTCACACTGAACATCCTAGAAGAGAATGTGGGGAGTACCTTTGAATGCATTGTCACAGGAGACCACTTCCTGAAAATAAGTTATTTTAAGAAATTGTAAAAAACAAAGCAAAATTAAAAACAAAACAAACAAACAAACAAACCTGCATTGAGCTCAATAAAACCTATGGTTCACCAAAAAAAAATTTCTATAATTGAATCTTTTATCTAGTAATTAGGTCTCTATTATTTAATATAATTATTTTACTTACAAAACCACTATAAGAGAACAATCTGAATCTTAAAATCAGTGATTATATAAGGTAATACTTTGCTTTTCCTGCTTTAAAAAAATACATGTAGCTTTTTTCCCTCATCAAATATGCTTTTACAGCAGATGGAGACTATTGCAGAGATCTATACCTGGTCTGGTCATAAGACAGAAAATAAATGACTGTGGAGGACACAATTACGATGCAACCCAAAACCTAAAGCTCAGGGAAGACCATGGAAGAAAGGGTTGAAAGATTGGCTATCTAGTCTCAGGTTTTTGGCCACCCAAGCAGTGTCAGGAATGGATTCCATCCTGTGCATGGAGTGGGCCTCGAGTCAAATCAGTTATTTATTTTGATTAGTCCCTCAAGCTTTATGCCACAATTGCATAAAGCATATTTTTCAGGTAAGACACTATTGTAGATCATAGGGTTTGTGGCCCACTTGGTGTTTACTTTTCTCTTTTGGTGACATTTAGGGTACCTTCCTGTATCAAAGATGCTAGCACATAAGTATGAAGGCTATGTAGGAACCTGTTCAACTTCTCTATGTTCAATTAAATTATGTATTGTCTTCAGTAATATCAGTTAAGTGGCCTTGACATCAGTTTGTGGAAAGAAAACTGTCTTAGAAATAGACTGGTTTAAGTAGGAATTCCCATATGACCTTTGGGACCAACAACTCAATTAGATGTAACCCATCTAATTGAGGATGGACTCAGGACTGGAAACTTCATTTGGTAACAAATAACTAGTCGGGCTGCTCTGTCTCACCCATTATTTAGTGATGTCATTTAGATCACCTTCATATGTGTATATATTTTAGGAAGTTTCTACTGTATTAGCCCTCAAATAGCCCTCAATTTTGGCTGTCTCTTTACATACTCACCCTTGTTGTCCTCTTCTTGTTCCTCTCCACTTAATCCTCCCATTCTAGTTCCCCAATACATCCATCCTAGATAGATCCCATCCTAGGAAGATCTATCTGCACCACCACCCCGAGTCCCTTATTCTATACCTAACCTCTATAGTTCTATGGATTGTAGCTTATTTATCATTGAGTTAACAGCTAATATCCACAAATAAGCACATTCAAGTCATGTTTATATTTCTGGGCCTGAGATGCCTTGCTCAGATTTATATTTTTTCTAGTTTCATTGATTAACCTGCAAATTTCATGATTTCAGTTTTTAATAGCTGAGTAATACTCCATTTGTACAGGAAATGTGTCACATTTTCTTTATTCATTATTCTTTCTGTATGGGACATCTAGTTTGTTTCCAATTCATGGCTGTTATGAATAAAGCAGCAATGAACATGCCTGAGCACGTGTCCTCATAGTAGGAAGAAGCCCCCTTTGGGTATATGACCAAGAGTGCTACAGCTGTATCTTGAGGTACATCAATTCCTATATTCCCTAGTGACCACCATATGGACTTCAGTAGTTCCTATACAAGTTTGCATTCCCACCAGAGAAACAGAAGTGTTTCCCTTTCTCCACATTTTTTCCAGCATGAGCTGTCCCTTATTTTACTGATCTTAGCCATTCTGACAGGTGTACGATGAAATTTCAAAGTAGTTTTGATTTGCAATTCCCTAATGGCTAAGGATGTTAAACATTTAAGTGTTTCTCAGCCATTTGAATTTTCTCTATTGAGAATTCTCTGTTTAGATCTGTACCCCACTTTTAAATTGGTTTTTCTTAATATTTAGTTTTTGGGGGGTTCTTTTAATATTTTGGATATTAGCCCTCTATTTGATGCATAGTAGGCAAAAATCTTTTTCTATTCTGCAGGCTGCTGCTTTGCCTAATTGACAGTATCCTTTGCCTTACTTAGTCACATGAGGTCCCATTTATTAATTGTTGATCTTAGTGTCTGTACTATTGGTATTCAGTTCAGAAATTCTTCTCCTGTGCTGTTCAGTTCAAGGCTATTCCCCACTTTTTCTTCTAATGAATTTAGTGTATCTGGTTGAAGTCTTTAATCCATTTTGAGTTGAGTTTTATGCAGCATGATAAAATAGATATATTTGGATTCTTTTTCTTAAAGCCATCCAGTTTGATCAGCACCATTTGTTAAGAATGCTATCTTTTTTTCCACTGTGTATTTCTAGATTCTTTATATATACATACACACATACATATACATATACATATATACAGAAATGTACAACACACTTGCATATACAGAAATATACATATGTCCATAGATAGATTGATTTATGTCTGAGTCTTCAATTTTATTCCATTGCCCAAAATGTCTGTTTTGACCAATGCTCTTTTTTTAATGTTAGCTCTGTAATATACTTTGAAATTAGAGATGATGGTACCCATGCCCGACACACACACACACACACACACACACACACACACACACACACACACACTTCTTTG
Organism: Cricetiscus sungorus; assembly: GCA_030556225.1. Classification (NCBI taxonomy): domain Eukaryota; kingdom Metazoa; phylum Chordata; class Mammalia; order Rodentia; family Cricetidae; genus Cricetiscus; species Cricetiscus sungorus. The sequence goes on from JANBXA010000372.1 coordinate 3,867,788, forward strand.
ATTAGTGAGGATTGTTTTAGCTATTCTGGGTTTTTGTTTTTTATATATATGAAGCCAAAATTTTTCTTTCATTTTTGTCTGCGAATAATTGTGTTGTAATTTTGATGGGCATTGTATTGATTCTGTAGATTGTATTTGGGAGAATAAACATTTTTATTATATTAATTCTACTAATGTTTTAATAGGTTATTATGTGCTGCTGCTTTTCTCATGTAGGTATTTCATGATGTTGCATACAAAGCTAAAGACCGCAATGACTTGGTGTCAGGGATTGATGAGTTTCTGGACCAAGTCACAGTTCTCCCTCCTGGAGAATGGGACCCAAGTATCCGGATAGAACCTCCAAAAAATGTTCCTTCCCAGGTAGGTGTATTTGAAAGCATTTTTTAAAAAATTCTAACACTTTGATTTCCTTTAAATTCAGGTCCCTGAAATAATGCAATGCTTCATAAAGTATCAAATTATGTAACCTATTCCAAGAAAGCAAAAAATATGAATTTACAAAATGTTCTTGTTAAGACCTAACACATTGAAAAATTTGGCATTTTGATCATGAGTCACAGACCCAACATAACAGATATTACATTGGGGAAATACTAAGTGTAATAACAGCATAAAACATGACCTGAGTTAAAGCTATTATTTTTAAGTATTTTGGAATTTGAGAATTAGGAATATTAAAAGAAAGATTAATCATGTTTTGTACAAACTCCCTATTACTGCTAATTACAATAGAAATTGAGAAAAGTTTTTCAGCATGATTATGTTTGTATCCTTTCATATATGGAATAATTTTTTAAAATTCTGCCTTGCAAATCTAATGTGTATTTTACCTATTCTGTATTACAGAAGGAAATAATAAAGAATGTTGTTCATGTTAGGGCATTGTCTTATCTCAGGCATGACTGTTGAAAATAATGGCCAAATATCTGCAGTCCTATTTTCATGTTGCCTCTTTGTTTCTTTGGGATCTGCCTTCCACTTTCTTCCAGTTGCTTTTGGCCCTTGGTCCTGCAGAGCCCAGCCTTATGTGACTCTGGTGATCTGACTGAGCTGAGATATGGGTCTACTGACCCATTCCTGGAAACTCCTCTATCAGCTTAATAATATAATATTAATGTCTCAGACCTGTGTTTTTATTTGAAGTCATTCTATCATTACTAAGTCTATTTACTTTTCTTAACAATTACCATTTTGTAGTTCTGTAACTGGTAAAGGCTTTCTCATTTCTCTACACATACATGTCTCTGTACTGATGATATTAGAAATAGCAACATGACAGTTTCTAAAATAATAGAAAAAGTTCTAATTAATGATACTTAGATACATTTAATGAAACTATTAAGATATTGAAAGTGAGACTTGTAACTCACTGTAACACCAATTAATCTTGAAAAGTTAAAAGTAAATTAATTTTAAAATATCCTGTTGTTGAGGAATAATGGTGTTTTTGAGGCGAGGGGAATGGTTGAAAAATCTGTATTTCCTATTTTTATGAGAAAATATGAATTAAAAATTCCAGATATTGGGAGATAGTAATATAATGAACATTGAGTTAGGGATTGTAGTATCTAGGTTCTGCCATTGTATGTTTGTTTGACCTTGAATAATGTTTTATCCTCTCAGTACTGCTCAGTAGAATTTCTCCAATAAAGGAAGAATTTTATGGTGGTGCTTCCTAATCACCCAGCTACTATTAAATGCTAGTAATGTGGCTCCTGCAGTTAACAAATTGAGTTTTTATTTTAGTTAACTTAAACTTGTATAGACACATGGATAAAGGCTATAATATTATATAGCAAGATTTTACCCAATGAATATGAATTACATATATATATATATTATATACTTCATTATAACATTAATATTTTAAAACTCAATGCTGTGTTTTAATACTAGATCATATGAGCTCTGTTTTCATTTATTAAGGAACAAAATGAATTAGCATATATTATACATCCTGAATTCACACTCATTTAAATAATGTTAACCTCATCAAATAATTTATGTGCTTTTCATTCTTTTGAAATGAACAGATGACAGCATTTTTAATGCATTTCCTTTCAGTTAAAAAAAAGAACAACCTGTCATCTCAAGAGATCAGCCTGAAATTCTTCTTTTTCTCCAAATGTCAGTCATTGTAATCACTTTCTTATGTGTTCCTCCATCTTCTTTATTCTCTTCATGTCAGATACTTGGTTGTCAAAATCACAACTCCATGAGGATTCAGATTTTACTATTTATCCACACGGTTGTTACCAAAGCAGAAGGGGAAAGTATAACTCCATTGACTAGCTTCCCATCACTTAATGATCATGGGACTCCAGTGAGCCCTTCATGCTTCATGGTCACCATCCCATTCTTCTCAAGGCCAGTCATCGTTTTGAAGTGACCACTGCACACTTGTTCTCCAATTTCTACCAGACCCTCTGTGCCTCTTAATGTTACATGTTTACTGTCCCTCAGTTTTATTAACATTTTGAAACACTCAAAAAGATCTTCCATAGATTCTGACCAGCACATTCATCTGTCAGTGCAGCCTTCCCTACATCGCTTCTGATGAAAGTTAACATTTCAGTGTACACCACATCCCTTCTCTGTGGTCCCCTCAAGGACTTTGCTCTGTTAAAACTCCCTCTCTCATCATTATATCAGTCCTTGTTTGTGTTTATATCATTTTATTAGTGTAATTTTAAGTCATAATCTTCAAAAGAAATAACTTCTTTGTTATCATTACTATTGTCAGCCAGTTGTATACTTTGTTTTCCTTTGCTGTAGAATGTTGTAGAGAAGTTCTCTATACTGTATGTCTCTACCACCTTTTCTCTGCTTCTTCATAAATACCTGTCCTTATAGGCCCTCACCCCACTTTAATCCCCTAAACTAATTATTGCCACTAGTGCCATCCACAATGAATAAAAATCATGGTAACTTATTGATCTATATTGCACTTAGAGAAGGAATAGTAACATATGATAGAATTGGTGATGCCCTTATCTTTAGTGTACTTTCTTTGCTTAGTTCCTCAATAATAGTCTCTTGGTGTTTCTGCAGTCTCCAGGGTCAGTCCCTTATCAGGTATTTTTCTTCTGGTTCTTCCACCTCTCTGTGATTTCCTGATATTGAAACTATCATGTAGACCATGACTATGTTCTCTCTAGTCACATTTTCTGCTATCTACATTCATGTTCTTAGTAATATCTATCATCCATTCTTAGAATTTAAACTTTTTCTATACTGAACTCATATGTTATTCATCTTCCTATCTTATGTCTCCACTTGAATATTTGATAGATATGTAAACTAAACATTTTGAAAATTTAAAGTAAATTGTTTATGGTCTTGCTTCTTTATCTTTGTAATTCCAATTTTAAGACAAGCAACATATGATGTTTCCAGGACCATATAAAGATCTCCAAGTTTTCCTCAAAATCAATTGTGATTGTATCTTCCTAATTTAGTTAATAGCTAAATATATCCTTATAATTGATGAGGCCCAAGTAATCCATTATTTCATCTTATAATTTATATCTATTCTTCCATAGAATTCTGTTGGCTTTACTTTCAATGTTTATCATTATTTGTGTTTCTTCTCACTGTAATCACCCTGTTTCAACCTTCCATCACCTTTCCCTAACTAAGTGCTGTATCCTGTGTCCTAGAATCTCTTCCCAACATCACAGTCAAAGTAATTCCCAGTTATCTTATATCATTTCTCTCTTCAAAACCTTGGAAATATTTTTCATTTCATGGGGAATAAAAGCCAGATAAGTATACTGGCTTATTAAGTCTCTGTACTATCACCTCTCCCCACTTTTCTAGGACTTTATCTCTACTATTTCTTACTTCCTGGTTGTTCTTCAAACCTTCCAGTCATTCTGATCCTAAAGACTATAGCGCTCACTGGTCTTCCTTCCTTGGTATCCTCCAATTATTTAGCATGCCTATTTCTCTCACTTCCCTCGAGTTTTCAAAGTGGCACTTTTTCACAGGGCCTATTCAAAAACTCAGTTTATAATTGCCACTCTTGCCTTCCCTCCTAGTCACCTCAGACACCTTGTGTTCCATGTAAAAATTTCCTTTTCCGTAGATTTCCTTCTTTTTAAAATACTGTAGGATTAAATATTTAATTTTTCAAATTTCTTACCTATGAGAATGTATGCTCTACAAGCCTAATTCATCTACTGGTGTACTTTAAGGGCCTTTCACACATATAAAAAAAATACATGTGTTTGTTTCACAACTACAACAGGTTCTATTTCTTAAGAATCCTTATTGATATTATTTATGCACCTTACATTTTTCAATGCATTTTACTCCTTGAGAAAACATGTGCTTTAGAATGGTTAATATCTTAATTATCTATTTTATCAGCATATGGCTCTTTACATTTGTAAAGCAAAAGTTAAATTATCCAAGGGGGATTATTTCCACAAATGGCCACTTGTTTTCTGAGAGCTTTAGAAGCTGTGACATGTTTCCCTGGGTAATTGTAAATAATGATGGTCATTCTTAAATCATGTAAGAATATTTTATATTTACCTGTGAAGATAAACCCCTCATAAGTTGAAATATAGCTTCTCTTTTATCTTTATAGTCTAGTGAGACTTTACATATACCTGTAGGAATTGTATAAATATTAAATAAAAAACTTTCCTATATTGTGCTTAATACAAAAACACATTTTGTCATGTGTGAAATGTGTCATACTATCTAAATGTTCCATTGTGCATAAGGTAAACTAATGTATCAATTTTGTGCTTCACAGTCATACTAAGTCTAGTTTGGAATGACACTCAAGTAAAAATTTTAATTATACAATGTACAAAGTTCTTTATCATTCTTTAACTACTTTTAAAATACATTGATGTTATCTAAGATGACCAGAGGTGGAATTTTAGGGAGACTTTCTGATTTATTTTAAATATCTGTCAGTGACAAAAGTAAGTGGAATTAATCTGAGGGAAAAGAACCCTTGCATAAACCTCAGTTAATTTCCATTGGTTCAAATAGAAGCTTCCTTTGTAATAGAATTGCATCTGAGTCATGAAGACTTAATAGCATAAATTATTCCTTTCTAGAAAGATGTGATCTAGAGGGAAAAAAGACAATAGTACTTAAAAATAGCAACATGGTGGATATTTTTCTTTCTTCACTTTCTTTTATGATAGAAATTGAATTCAGGGGCTTAAACATGATAGACAAGTGCTATTCCAGGGAGCTGTGTGTATCCCAGCCCTAGAACACTGATATTTTCTGTATACCATTGTAACTGTGGTTTCTATGTCTATGTTTGGCACAAAATTGTGCACCTCGAAACTGGCAGGTATATGAATTAAGAAATGCCATGACTCATCTAGTTAATTCATAAATAGGTACTGTTGTCATCCCCAGTGATGTGGGATGGATTTTCATAGGTTAAGCAGCCACTAAGTCACAGAACCTGTGGACTTATCTTTTCTACACATGGATTTACTGACAAAAAAAATGTCATTAATGTCTGGCATTACAATAAAATATACATCAACAAAAACTTTTTTGCAGGAGAAGAGGAAGATTCCTGCTGTACCAAATGGAACAGCAGCACATGGAGAAGCCGAGCCACATGGAGGACACAGTGGACCTGAGCTCCAGCGAACTGGAAGGTTAGTGCAAACCACTTGTTTGGGACTTAAATGGTATGTCATTCTTATCGGTCAGGAATTGTTGTTTCTAGAACTAATTTACTTTATACTTTTAATAGCTACTCTTTAAGAGTGGGATGCCAATTAATTTGATTTCTCTGAAGTGAATAATGATTGTCACTACTGTTAAAATAGAACAGTGGCTACACCATTCCATCTTATCCTAGTCTTTCATTTTATGAAGCATAAAATATATTCAGAGTCTTAAAATGAATCTAAGAAAACTGTCAGTTGATGCTTCCAAAACAGCATGTTGAAAGCCTCAAGTTCAAGATAGAAATGAAACTAAATACCAAGAATTAAGTCCTGTAGATCTTACCTCATTAAATGCTAGTAGGATGTATATAATGGTATTTTTTATTATTATGCCTGTGATGTGAAAGAGCTATATGATTTATTTTTCTAATCACACACCTTTGAAGAGATGAAAGCTTCAATTTATTTCATAAAATGTTTTTTATGGGTTTTTGACAGCTTGTCTTTCTTCAAGCAATGTGTGAGGAGAAAATCAGAAACCCTTGGGTGGATGTCTCTTCAGGGAACTTGTGTGGACAGCCTCCCTATAATTAAAGACAATTGCCAAGGCTTTGTAGGAATGGCGGCCCTCCCCTTGGGCCATTTTCTGTACTGCTTGCAGTATGCCCACTGAGCTGATTTTCCCCTCCCTGACAACTCTGCATTTTAATTCTGTGTTTTCCCTTTATCACTGTTTGTCTCTGAGGAAATATGTCCTTTAGCATCTTCCTTGGCTTCATACCTATTTTTAGATGGTTCAAGTTTTTCCTTTTCCCTTCACTGGAAGCCTTGTTATTCATTCTGTTTGCTTTCATACTTTCAAATACAGTCTTTTTATTTTGGTGGTGGTATATTTTTTTTCTTTTTCTCTCAGGTGTAACATGCCACATAGCTTAGTTTTTTTTTTTCGAGTTCACTTTCCTTACTGCTTCCTAAATCCTCCCAGGTCAACAATATCCGGTATCTTCGCTTCTCCAGCGTTCTTCCACAGATTCTGTTGCTGACATGACTTGAAGTATCCATTACTCATCTGCTCTCCTGGAGTTGCTGGTGCACATCTGGGCTGCTCTTGCACTTTCTTCTGTAACGAACTCCCACTTCTGGATTTAGATTTTTACCGATAAAAGCACATTTATTAATTACATAACTATATAATAACTACTCAGACTAATGTATGATCTAATAAGTGATTAATTACAAATCATTGGTCTAATATAAAATGCTATCAAAACTATAAATATTAATTACCAGTTAATAGTTCATAACTATCTCAAATTATTTTTAGAACTAGGTAGGATATAAATCATAAATGAATGCTAGTAGAATAAATCTACTTTGAGCTGTGACTTAGGCAGGGTAGCATTATTCAGAAATAGAAATTATTCAGCATTAACATGCATATGTTTTCCCAAACACAGGGTGACCTGTGAGAGTTTTTATACTTATAAGGTCCACATGTTCTCTGGAAGTGCCTCTGAGTTTCAAATGTCCTTTTGTCTCAAAATTCTATTCTTCTCATCCTTTATGATTGAAGAAATCATTAGATAAACAGTCATACTCACATACCATTATATAATTACTAATATACAATTGTTATGTCTCCATCAGATCAGGGGAATTTAAAAATAGTATTGAAGAGCTGATGAGATGGCTCAGTGTGGAGCCCAGAACCCACATAGTACAAGGAGAGAACTGACCCCCTAAAGTTGTCCTCTGACAACTCACAGGCACACTCATAAATAAATAAATGAAAAAATCAGTTGAGTGTAATTTCAAGGTCAAATATAATTGGTTCTTAAGAAAAAATTATTTTTGAGACAACACTGTAAAAGTATACTTATGTGTAAAAGTACATATAACAACCATTTAATTTTTATGATTCAAGAACATTCAGCATAGTGTCTGAATTCAGGAACCCCCAGGGTTTGCTTTATTACCTCTTTTTGAGACAAGGTCTTGCTGTATGTTTCAAATCAGCCTCAAACCCACAACCCTTCTGCCTCCTGCCTCTGGAGTGCTGGCCTTTTTGTCATGTGCCACCCTGTCCAGCTTTAAAATATTTATTTTTAATCATTGACCTTCGTATAGGAACCATAATGCGGTCTAACTTTACAATCACATCTTTATTCCATGGAATAAAATGAAATTTTAATAACACATAATAAATTTTAATGTTATCAAATATTCAAATGATAATACCTACTTATTAATGTTCTCATTCCTAATACACTAAAGAACGTTAGTGCTCAGATGTTAAGCATCAGTTTACAATTTAAAACTCCTGAACCAAAACCAAAACTCATTGAAGTAGTTGAAGGAATTTTCTTTATCATATTAGGAATAAGTAAATTATTTCCAGGAAAGGCAATTGCAACTGATAGGTATTAGAATGTGTGTTGGCAATAGTAGATCAAAATAACATTTATCTGGTTTTATTATATTAGGGTAACATCTCAGTTTCCTAAAACTGAAAACAATCTCAGAGTCTGTCTATTGTATGTTGCTGTCCACATGCCTGTTTAGTTGTCCTCTTAAACAAGGTTTTGTTGAGAGACCTTGATATTGGCAGAAGGACTAGGGGAATGGAGTCCTGACTGAACATGGCTTTATTCTCTTTAAGGTGATGTTTACTACCAGTATTCACACAGACCAGTTGTCTCTCTGTCTCATTTTCTGCTATGTTAAATTAAGTGCAAAGTATTAGAAAATACTTCCAAGGTTGACAGTGAAGGCTTGAGTTTAGATGGTGTTAATGAAGAAATGAAACAGACATTGAAATAACCTACAAATCTCATTATTTAAAATTTGATTGATGAATTTTATTTGAGATCTTGGATGGGAAATCTTGGATGAATTCCTGGATCTTATTTGAGAAACCCTGGTGATTTTCTAGTTGTAGGAACACTATTTGGGGTATTGTAATAGTGCAAAGCTATTCCTGTAGGTCATTATGATGCAGTGTGGTAGTCTAACATGGGTCTCATCTGTGCTGGTGGAAAATATTACTGTGACAAGGCAACATAACAAATGCACAATTTAAGTTTTTATCTTTTGGTTTCACTGTTGTGTTTTCCCCCATGTCTTAGGATTTTTGGGGGACTTATATTAGATATCAAAAGGAAAGCTCCATTCTTCTGGAGTGACTTCAGAGATGCATTCAGCCTGCAGTGTTTAGCATCTTTCCTGTTTCTCTACTGTGCGTGCATGTCTCCTGTCATCACATTTGGAGGACTGTTGGGAGAAGCAACTGAAGGTCGTATAGTATGTATTGTGCTTTTCTCTGAACTTTGAACCTTAATCTGTTTTTTGTTTTTAAACTTTGTAGTTGGGTAAGCAAGCACTGAATTTGGGATTTTGAAGAGAGATTTGGTACATGGTCCAGCCTATAAGCCTCCTATGAATTTCCTGGATGGCTAGAGGAGCTGGTGATCTGGGAATAAAATGTCTAGGAAATACTTATTTTGAATCTTATACAAGCCTATGGCCTGATGCCATATCCCTTGATCTAAAATTCTACATCAGTTTTAGGTTCGGTCCATTTTTCAAAAGCCCAATCCATGCTTCTTTTCAGACATTGACTCTGAAAAATATTTAAATGTTTAATAAAACAATAAAAAATGAAGCAAGAAGGCATAGATTATACTTCCCAGTTGCTGTCATTAATTCTCTACCCTACATGCCATTTTTTCACCCTTATTTCTCATATTCTGCCTGGGGTTGCTAGAGAATATGGTGAAGGGTAAATCTGCAAACCAGCATATTTGAAATATTTGTACCTATTACCATAATTGGCTATTTAGCTTAAGTAATGTGTCCATCTTTTACATTTTCTTTCACAGAGTGCAATCGAATCACTCTTTGGAGCATCTATGACCGGGATAGCCTATTCTCTTTTTGGTGGACAGCCCCTTACCATATTAGGCAGTACAGGACCTGTTTTGGTGTTTGAAAAGATTTTGTTTAAATTTTGCAAGTAAGTATTGTTATTCTTGTCTATTATATGCTTTTTTATTGCTGTTTTTCTTCAACATCAGTTTTGGAGGTCTTTGGGGAGAAGTGAGACTGACTAGTATGATTCAGGTTGTCATTTTTGTCCCTCAATGGATATGAAGGAAAAGTTAAAAGATTTCTGCATATATAATACATGTAATATTAAATAAGAAACAAGATTCCACCTTAAGCGCTGAGAAACCCCCATTAGTTTGTCCCCTTAGATTTCTCTATAGACAAAGTCTTGCACTGAGCAGCCCATGGAATGTGAAATTACTCACTGTCACTTCCTGAGTTAATGTTATTTCCACTTATTTCAGTGGTAGAAAGCTGCAAAATGACCTTCTTCCCACACTTCCTTATTTCTCCTAGGGAATATGGGCTGTCATACTTGTCTTTAAGAGCCAGTATTGGCCTTTGGACTGCAACCCTGTGTATCATCCTTGTGGCCACCGATGCAAGTTCCCTTGTGTGCTATATCACTCGCTTTACTGAAGAAGCTTTTGCTTCACTCATTTGCATCATTTTTATCTATGAAGCCCTGGAGAAGTTGTTTGAACTCAGTGAAGCCTATCCAATCAATATGCACAATGACCTGGAGCTGCTGACACAGTACTCGTAAGTCTGATTTCTGCCCTTGGCTGCCAGGCTTTTCCTTTCACAAACATTGCTGTTGTTCAGGAAATATGATGGCCTTACTCAGCATAGAGTGTGCCTTAAATTGACTCATGACCTACATCCTGATTTTTAGAGCAGAATAGAATTTTAAGTCATCTAATCAGCCACACATCTGATTCTTGGGTTCTTATTACAGCATCTCTGCCAAGAACATTGTTCTTAAGCTCTGTTGGTCAAGTGTTTCATAAAATAAACACATAATTAACCAAGTCAATATAAATACAGATTGGTTTTGTTTTTTCAAACTGTATCATTTTGCTCTTCTTTAAAGTTCAGATTTAAAGTAACTAAATGAAGAAACTCTGCGATTCTAAGTTACAGTAATTTGATGTTTGAAATTTCCATTAAAAATGGATGAAAACCAGCAAACTTAAGGTGTCATTTTGCTTTTGGATGCTTGTGATAAAAAATATCGAAGTATTAATTGCTGAAGGAGATATACAGTTCAAGACTGAGGAGGAATTGGAACTCTAATACAAAATCCATAGAGTATCTATGATCATTAAATAGTACTTTTTTAAATTTTAGGAATTTTTTTGTTCCACTTATATATGGAATTTCACAAAGCAAATGTTTGAAGTGATGCTCTCATCATCAGGCCCTTTAACCTCTATTCTAGCCACCAGCACTTCTTAGATATAGCTCAGATACTATAAATATTTCTTAATTGCTGGAAATTCAATGTCAAAATTATATAATAGTTTAATGTTATAATTTTTAAAGAGTGAGATAATGATTTAATGTTAATAACCAATCTGGTTTTTAGTATTTAACATTTTCTGGCCTTTGAAAAAAGCTTAAAACAAAGTACCTGCATTTGGAAGCAAGAAAATTCAAGATTTACATGTAGAATAATTTTCCAAATAAAAATGATAGTGATAGTATTGAGAATAAGGCCATGAAAGAAATAGGTTGATGTCCTGGACACCAGGAAGAGGCAGATAAAAGAGTAGTTTGGTCAGAATCAGATGTAATACAGGCACATGCTAGCATTACTTTGATTGATTGACCAATCAATCGATTGGTTGGTTGGTTGGTTGGTTGGTTGGTTGGTTGGTTGATTGGCACATTGCTACAATGCACAAGTCACAATCAGGGAACAACTTGGAAGTGTCTTTTATCTCTTTCTGCACATTGAACTCAGGTTGTCAGACTTGGTATAAAAACCTTGACCTGCTGAACCTTGCCAATAGCTACTATTATGTTTATTGAAAAGAAAGTGGAACTGAATTTGATTATCTTTGTTAGGATACATACTTATTTCTGGTTGTAGTCTCAAGCCAGTGATAATTTAATGCTAGTCACTATACTAGAAACTAGTGTAACTATAGTAAATGATATTCTTAGCTCAAAGACCTTATTACATATGACAGAACATGGAGAGACAAAATAATAAGATGAGTGCTGTGTTGAGATATTAGTACAGAATGTCAAGGTGCCACATCAGATGAGTATCTCACTTTGTTGTGAAGTTTGGGAAAGGTATTGAGAAGAAGGATAGGAATGTTGTTCACATAGAAGACATCATGCCCAGATGCTGAAGTTTCACTATGCTTTGAAACATTGGTTTGAAATCAATTTGATAGTGGTTAAGCCAGAAATACCACCTGGGTGTTATTAATTTGGTACTCTCTTTAGTGCATTGACAAATACCAATAAGCTGTATGAGAGAAAAGATATACAACAAATAAAATAGGTAAAGGCCATAATAGGAAGGCACCAAATGTTCATGCAACTTTGGCAGCAGCTTCTTAGTTATTTAAACTGAGAAACACAGTTGAGTATCCTTTCATGCAGAAAGAAAAGTCTTCAGCAGAGACTGAGCCCTGATAATATAACTTGTTTAAAGTTAGAGTAATGGAGATTATTGTAGAAGGCAAGAGACAAAAACGTATCACAAATATGTAGAAAAGAAAAGAGATACAACAAAATCAAGGAAAGAGCTCTTTCAAAAGATCATTATTAACCTTAAGAAACATGTGATATTGAAAAAGAAGGTAGAATGAGAAGCCATTTAGCCAAAAATAAAGAAAAGAGAAGGTGGCAAAGGAAAGGAGAAAGTATGCCTATGCCATTTGGAGTCAAAGAAAGTGAAAATGCACCTGTTGGAGAGAGCAGTGAGATCACTGGAAGGGCAATTCATGATATAAAAGAATCACTTTTGAAACATGGAATGGAAGCAGAGAGAAGGAAGTCATAGAGAGAGAGAGAGTGAATAACATGGAGTTAGAGCTTCCAAGGAGTAAAAAGCAAACAAAAAACAAAAACAAAAAAAAACAATGAGGGCCAGACACATGACACAAGATATTAATAAATAAAGCTAATGATACCAGATACCATGTAGATGCCTGAGAGTGGAGCTTACTGTGCCCATCAGCCTTGTTTAGCATGGTGACAGAAAGACAAGTGGCCCAGGTCTTGATTTCCCCCATGTTTCCATCTCTGATTTTTAAAAAACAAATCTTTCTTAAAAATTAATTTTTGATTATTCTACAGATAGTTGGGTTTTGTAATGGAATTTTCAAACAAAAACTGGTTTGTTGATTTTCCTTCCCACTCTTCACCACCTGTCTACTCCCATTAGCCTCCTACCAAGCACTCAGTGCTATTGCCCTCCTCTGTGCCTTTAACAGCCTCCTTTTTCCACCTCCATTGGGAGAAACATTAAAGGCTAGGATCTCCATAGAGGAGAGAACATGGGAAAGGATCTGAGTGATTCCGGTTTCCCTTGGAGAGTGGGGGCTGCCATAACCTAGCTGTAAGAACACTAAACCCACAGGAACAGCTGCCTGAACAAGGAGTTCATGGACTCCGGACTATGGGAAACCAGCATAGGACTGACCCAGACCCCCTTGAATGTGGGTGTTAGTTAGGAGGTCTGGGCAATCTATGGGGCCTCCGATACTGGATCAGTATTTATTCCTAGTATACGGATGGACTTTGGGAGCCCGTTCCACATAGAGGGATGCTCTCTCAGCCTAGACACATGGGGAGGGTTTAGGCCCTGCTCCAAATGATTTGACAGACTTTGAAGACTCCCCATGGAAGGCCTCACCCTCCCTGAGGAGCAGAAAAGGGATGAGATATGGGGATTGGTGGGAACAGGAGAGTAGGGAAGGGAGAGGGAACTGGGACTGACATGTAAAACAAGCTTGTTTCTAATTTAAATTAAAAATAAAACAAACAAACAAACAAAACTCCCAAGCGGGCACCATGCTGCTTTCTACACCCATGCTGCACACATCTCTTCACCAGAGTTAGGGAGGTAGAAAGGCTGATTCGGCATGACAGTGAAGTTTTACTGTCAGTGGTACCTGAGGTGAGCATTACAGAAACTGAATGACAGTCTCCTTGGCACAGTACTGACCACTACCCTGAGTCCTTATTTGTTTTTACATGGTGGTTGCTTGCCAAATAAGCACATCCACTAATCTGCTCTAAACTCTGTCAGAATTAGTTTTATGAATTGAACAGGTTTTATTTTTCTACGAATACATGGGTTTTCTCAGGTATTGTCATAACTTGATTTCTATAGAAGCAGAATCAACCTTTTTCTTTTTAAATCTTATGCTTTTAGTTATCTGTGCTAAAGAAAATTTTAAAGCAATGGCTAAGAACAGTCTTTCTATTACAGTAATGTTTGTGTAATCTGTCTGCTTCATGAAGTCCTTATGACACTGTGGTGATTTTCTTAGTCCTGGCACTGTGACCATTAGTTTTTAAGGCTCATTATACTAATGTTCACCTAAAGTTTTCTACATTAAATATTGCTGGCTTCATGTTTTCACGGGTTTCATTTTAAAAGTTCCTAGAAAATGTTATGGCCTGGACACACTATATCTGAGATTGTGATTTTTGCAAACTGAATGTTCCTGTAATTGCATATATGTTACAGTATATATGCCATATGTTGTGTTCAGGAAGAAGATATTGGGAAAATGCCAGCCTCCTTAGGTTCTACATTTCAGATATACTTTGTATTTGGACCTTCTATATTCAAATTTCCCTGTAGTATACCAAACAAATAGCAAAATGTTCTTGATTTAAATTAACAATAACAAAAATTCCCTGGCTTTTCTGGCATCTTAACCTCACAATGTGGTAACATGTAGACTTTGCATTTGAAAATATACACTTCCCTTTTATTGTGTCAAGAGCAATTGTCAAGATAATTTATTTAGTATATTTTATTTTATACCAGATGATCAAACTGAATATGTCACATAATAGCAGTAAGTAATGAGTTTGAGGGATTCATTTTCCCTGGTAGCTTTGATTTTAAGGAATGGCAAAAATAAAATGTTACACTTGTGTAAGATGAAATATTTCTTCAGTATGTAATATGGTTCTCAAGAATGACTACTAAAAGAATAAGAATGTATGTATATGACGAGAAGGGAGAAAGAAGTCCCCATGGGTAAGGAAGATAACTACTCAGAGGGTGCTGGGAGTGGGAGAGGAGAACACATGAGAACAGTGTATGGCACCTATATATGAAAATACCATAGTCAAAGCCATTACTTTGTATACTAACCTAAAAAAATCTGATTTTTTAAAGAAGGCATACAAATATGAGTTAAAGCTGTATAGATGCTCCTGCATGTTTGTCGACAGTGTCTGTCAACAATTTATTCTTCATGTTCACTGTCAGCTATTTTACTTCCCTATGACTATAGTTTGATTTATAGGTCCAAAATAGACTTACCTTCCATACTTTTTTGTCAAATACAATAAGATGGCAGAATATTTCATCATTACTTAATATTTTTAAAAGGGCCTTTTTCTTAAAAAGTGAACCAAATAGCCACATGTTATGCACCAGATTTTGGTGAGATAAAAAGACTATTCTTAGAGGGTTCGCAGTCTATGAAGTACTGACCCAATTTCTCTTTGCATCTGAGATGACCCAAATTTAAGGATGTGTTCTGAGGTATTTAAAGTGGAATTTAATGGTGTTTCAATTTACATTAAAATATCCCAGCATTGATATTGAGATAATTTCATTTTCCTGCCTTGAGAAGTTGATGTTCTGACCTAGAATCCAACGAGCATTAAATCAAAAAGCTATGCTCTAGAAAAAGCATTCATAAACTTTGCAAAGGTCCTCTGAATTTCTCTTTTTCTATAATTTTATGTTTGCTCAAGTTTTGTGAGGCAGATAATATTTGCTTTATAAAAGCAAGTTAGTGGTTTATGATTTATCAATAATCAAATAAGGCATACTGGAGTAGAGCACATTTTCTAATGTTACATTTTTTCTAATTAGATGATGTGATATCTCCGTACCAATCAGCTTTATCTTTCCTGTTGAACACAATGCCTTGCATTCCATATAAAGATAATAAAGATAATGGCATGTGTGTATTGATGCTTTCTATATGGTTTGGTACATTTACTCAAGTATCTGCCAGTATATGGTTTGGTACATTTATTCAAGTATCTGCCAGTCCTGCTGTAAAGTTTTGATCAAATTATTTTGATTCATATAACATTCTGTTCCCTGCTCATTTCTTCAATCATCACAGCTTTGCTAGATGTTTTAAGTGTCACAGCTACTTTAGTCATCTTTACAAGCTTTTCTAATAATTTGCATTAGTAGAAGTACATTTCCTTTAACCTTAGAAATTAACATTCTAATTGACCTGAACAAGATATTTGTAGATATTTTTCAACTAGCCATATTTGGTTAGTTCAGAATATCTTCCTATTTAAAAATGCTTTTCCTGGTAATATAAGGTGTTATGTTTAACATTTTACATTTACTAGTTAGCATACAGGATAATTTAAATGTAAAGTATAAGTGTGTGCATGTGTGTGTGTGTGTGTGTGTGTGTGTGTGTGTGAGAGAGAGAGAGAGAGAGAGAGAGGTTTGATTTTATATAAAATAAATAACCTGTGGTGTGTCTTTATTATTTTTATAACTCGGAATGCTATTTAAATTAAAAAACATAAATTTGTTTGGCTTCTATAAACATATGATTCTATAATTTTTATAACTTTTATTGATATATAATGTGCTATGAAGCACTCTTGGGGGCTAATTTAGTCAATAAAATGCTTGAAAATACAAAAAGCCCTTTAGTTTATAGCACAAAGGAGGAGACTATTAATAACTGCCTAGGCAAAGGGACAGCATCTGTAGCCTGGGAACTAAAATTAGTGACAACGCTGAAAGGAGTTCTACCAAATTATGCTTTCCAGAAGACAGCCATGGGCACTTGTGTAAGGAACACTGATCACCTCCATTAGCCTCGGAAAAAAAAAAAAGACTTCTACATGTGGGCATTTAATTACACTGTTTAATCACTTTGTGGCCATTTATATAAACAAGATTGCTGGGAGAACTTGCTTTTCTTTGAGAAGCAAAGAATAGCAGAGGACATGTTTTATAAAAAAAATTGCATTTTAAAAGCTAATAGATCCATTACTACAAGGCATTTTATACTATTTTTCAAAAATCACGGGGTCCTCTAGTTAGATGCAGAAAAAGGCTTTGTGACAAAATCCAAAATCCTCTTATGATAAAAGTTTTAGAGCATCTAAGTACATGGGAAAGTGTTCATAATAATAATGACAATAAACAGGAATTCCACCACCAAAATCATGTTAAATGGAGAAAATCTCAAAAGAATTTCTAGTAAAATAAGGAACAATAAAGGTATTCACTGTTCACTTTCTTTATTCTTGTTCAGTATATTGCTTGAAGAGTTAGCTGGAGCAATAAATGAAAAAGATAAAAGGGTACAAATAGAAAAAGATGCCAAATTACCCCTACGTGAAAGTAGTATAATTCTCTCTATAAAAGTACCTACATACTCACCAGAAAACCTCTACAGTTGATGAGCTATCCAGCAAAGTAGCAGGCATACAAAGTTAACATGTAAAAATCAGATTTCCTGTATACAAACAACAAACATACTGAGAATGAAATTAGGGAAACAATCCCATTTACCGCAATCTAAAAAATATCTTGAAATAAATCTAACTACGAAACTAAGGAAGTGAAAGGTAGATTTATAGCATAAAAACAATACAATAGCTAAGAAAGTAATTCAAGAAGGTACAGGAAGATATAAAGAACCTCCCATACTCCTGGGTTGATAGGAATAATATTGTGAAAATGGCCATACCACCAAAATCAAATATTAGACTTGTGAAATCTTCATTAAAATTCTAACTCAATTATCATGGAATAAATCTTGGATTTATTTGGAAGCATGAGAGAGACAGAGAGAGACAGAGTCAGAGACAGGCAGAGAGAGAGAGAGAGAGAGAGAGAGAGAGAGAGAGAGAGAGAGAGAGAGAGAGAGAACACAATCCTGAATAATAAAAGAACTAGTGGAGGTATCCCTATCGCTGATTCTAAATTTGTTTTCCAGAGCTGTAGTAACAATACAGAGGAAAACAATAGTGTAGCAGAAAAGTGCTTTTTTCACAATTCTACTTTCCCTTCTAAAGGCATGTGATAATCACAACAATGACAATAACCACAATGATAGTATGGAACCCCTAATTAGTGTTTACTTATAATAGATCTACTGTGGAGCTTTTGCTGATACTAATTTGTTTGCTGTCACCATAACCTGTGGACTTGGTGACTGTCATCACCATTTTATACACAAAGAAACTGTAACATAGTTTGCTAAGTATCATGTCCAGGATCATTGAGCTAAATTCTTGATTTGAATGAATACATGTGTCTGGGAAATATAATATTGTGAGCATATACCTAAATAATAGTCTTATGTTTATATTTCCATGTTATTGCCAGAGTCCCTAGAAGTTGGTTTGGGAAAATTTGGTATTCACTCAGGTTTTATCCCCTCACAGTGCTATGTCTGTTTTTCATTTCATTTCTTTGCTTTTGATTTTAAGTTGGCTCCAATTAATTGGGATTGAGTTCATATCAAAAGAAGATAAGACATCTTCCTCATTTTATTCTTGATTCATATTTAAGAGCATGAAAGCCCAACATTCAGAAGTCCCTTTCTAACCTCCATGGTCTGTATAGAGGTCACTTACATTTTTTCTTGGTTCTGTACTAGGGATTAACCCTAGGCCTCACATTGTTAGACAAACACTGTTAGTGATAGCTGTGTGCCAAGTACCAGAGGTAACTTAAACTTTCTATGAAAGCGCACATACTATGAAACCTGATGGCTGAGAGTTCTCATATCCAGTGTGTGGACTCTAGAAGGAATGGCGATTTTCTTGGCTAGTCATGATACCTTTATGTATAAAATCAGTATTTTAGATTAAACTGTTCTTCCAACTTGGAACTGATCTGAGAAAAGTGATTAGCCATAGACCCCTGGCACGGAGGCAAAGTGACTAACATACAAATATGTCTCTCCTTTGAGTTTGCCTTTGTTATATCAAAATTCTAGCTTAGCACTTTCGGGAAATCACAGTTAACATGTAAATGAAGATAGAATACAAGGAATGTGGTGGCATTGTATGCCCTTGTGCTCAATTACACAATGCAGTCACTTGAAATAACAGAGGCCACTGCCCCCAAGGAAATCCATATATGGTGAGCAAAGTTAATGGAAAAACGACATCTCACATGGCTCTAAGAAACAGGACACTGCACAGTAGGAATGAGAGTGGTGGAGGTACTGTAGCTGCCATAGTAAAGGGCAAGAGTACAAGCATTCAGAGGGGTATCTTAAAGGAGATAGGTCCTGAAAAAGGAAATAGGGGTGGCATAGTGAAATGTAAATCGCTTCATTTCACCAGGGACATTCTCACTTTTCCAGCTATCCTGATAGAAATGGCACCAACTTACATCTAGAGGCAGTATGTTACAGCTGAAAGAGCGGGATTTACAGGGTCAAACAAACAAGGATTCAAATCCAATTCTATTAGTGTGGATTTGACTCAGTTATCCCTCCTATACAATGTGTAGTATTTTCATATAACCTATACACACCCTCTTGTACCATATCTATATCATATGATATATGGTGCAATATAAATAGTTGTCACCCTGCATTCCTTAGGAGATGATTACATGGAATAAGTCCACATGAGTTCAGTAAAGTTACAATTTTCCTCTGGACATTTATAAATCACAATTCATTGAAACTGTGAATACAGAATGTAGGTAAGAAGAACTACATACAAGCTTAGTTTGAAGGAAAATGAAGAGGACTCTAGTGTGTTAGGAATGCACTGATGTTCCCTTCGTGTTATGTTAGGGTGCAATTTAACATTTGTTTAGACAACTAAAACAAAGGAACTAGAAAACATTAATGATGATGACCATGATGAGAACAGTTACACTTCCAAAGAAAAGTGTGACTAGGCTATCTTACACACAGAGAGAAACTGTGTACGTAATGTTAACCTATTCCTTATATTAACCCTAATAGGTGAGGATTTCCAATCCCATTTCTCATAAAACAAAGCAAATACAGAGTGTTTGCATCATTTGCCCATGGTTACATAGATGATTGAGCTCCCTGACACACACACACACACACACACACACACACACACACACACACACACATACACACACACACAAATACTGTATTCTCTCACAATGTCTGGAACTTGGGCACAGCCACAATTAGTAACTCTATACTTCTACAAATCTGTCCTTTGTTTCTTTTTGCTACTGTTCTTCTCTCTGCTGTCAATGGAGGTCACTGAACTGCCTATGGTAACCAATACTTCAATTTTTCCATTCCCTTAAAACCCTTGTCAATGACTTTCTCCCTGGAACTATCTTCCAGTGAGTTCAGCTAGAAGAACTCTATATTCCCCTAGTGAGAACCCGAACTATGCCTATCCTTAAAGGCCATCTCAAGTAGGGTTTCTTATACTGATAGACTATATATCCCCATGCAGCAATACAGAATTGTGGTAATGAACAAAGCAAGTTCCTGTAGTAGAAGCAGAGGAGAGTGAGTTTTCTAGACAGATAGATATTTTCCAATAGAAATAACCTTAGCAGCGGAAGTCAGTTTTACATTTCTAGTAATGAAACTACAGAAGCAGTCAGTGCTACTTTCCAGCTGTGTGGTCTGTGTGGGTTATCTTAGAGGCCAATCACCATTTGAAGTCTGTTTCTATAGGAAAATGCTTCCCAACAGACAAGGTAAAAGGATCGTGAATGGATCCAATATCTATCAGAACATCATACACAGTATGTACTAAAAATGTGTATTGATTGATCTTTAGTAGAGTTGACCCTCATCACGTAGGCAAGTATGATATTGAGTTGTCTAGGGTCTTCACTTCAATCAAGCTTTAAATTAGAATTGTATGGCCAAGTTAAATGTGACCTTCAGAGTGTGAATTAAATGTCATTCCGTTTTTTAGTTAATATGATTGTACAAATAATTAAAGAAGGATATTTATAATTTTCCAGGAGCAATTTACTTATAAGCAAGTAGATGTTGGAATGATCCCTCATTCTAGAGAATACCGCTAAGTGGTCCAGTATCTCAGGATTCTTGTTCTGATTCTTGGTATAGTCTTTCCAAGGATGGTTTAGATGACCCAGCTACTTGCCTGTCGGATGGACAAGTACTTTGTCTAGGGAAAATGACTTCTTGAGTATATGCTTTGGATACAGAAAAAAAACTGTTTATTTCAGAAAAGAAATGATGTTGCTCTTTCAGATGTAACTGCGTGGAGCCACATAGTCCCAGCAATGACACCCTGAAGGAGTGGAGGGAGTCCAATATCTCTGCCTCTGACATAATTTGGGGGAACCTAAGCGTGTCAGTAAGTAAAACTTGGCACAAGAAGTCACATCTTTAAGTCATTTGCTGTACAGACTTTTATTGACATTTTTAATCATTATTGCAACTAAGGTAAGAACTTTGAAAGCACAAACTTACATAAATGATAGCTTTGTTCTAAAGTTCCTCCATTTCAGATCCATACGGGGTTTTCATTCCTCACAAAAATGATTTCTTCTCATAGACCTGAGTTGCTCTGAAGGTTCCCACAAACAGAAGAATTCAACTTAAGTCAAATGAAAACATTAAATTCTGTTGCTGGTGACCATCATGACAGGGCACGTTCTCCCTTGAAATGAAGGACCTAGGCTATTCCACTTTCTCCTCCTGCCTCTCCCACTGTTCGGAACAGGATGGAGGGAGAGAGTGGGTGTGATGTTTTACAGTAAATACTATTCTTTGATGAACCTGACAGTTAAAAAAAAAAACTCTCATATGTTTCTCAACAGATTTCCAACTTCCATTTTTATTCTTTTGTCTACTAAAAAAGGGAAGGTGCTAAATACACATTTTTGTCTGTATCTTTGCTTTGTTTTCTTAGGCTCTTCTTTGTAAGTTTTTCTCTCACAGGAATATTTCTCTGTTCTTACTCTGTACCTTGTGTGTGTGCATCTCTTAGAATCTGTATGCACAAGCTTCACTTCTGTTCACTGAAAGCATGAGATTTGGATAAAACAAGTGTTCTGCTTTAAAATAAAGACCTGATAGCCGCACCCTCTTTTCTATTCCTTCCAGGTATATGCATTATTATTCAAAG
Source organism: Cricetiscus sungorus (assembly GCA_030556225.1). Lineage (NCBI taxonomy): Eukaryota > Metazoa > Chordata > Mammalia > Rodentia > Cricetidae > Cricetiscus > Cricetiscus sungorus. Next base: position 3,889,666 of record JANBXA010000372.1, read on the forward strand.
CTTTTGCCACTTTGTCTGCCTTTATGGTCACGAATGTCTTTATAGTCATCAGCACAAAGCCAAACAAATTCTACTTCATTTGATCAAATACATACTATTTTAGTGAGTCAGTTAATGGAACATGGAAGTGTTTTTGTTGTATAAACATTATGAGCCTCTAAATATTTTATTTAAGGAAGAATGGCCTCTTATCTGTTTCTGTTATATATGTTCCTTCAGAACTAAAATCAAATGACTTACTCTTGGTTTAAAGTTCAATTCTGGCCTATGTTTTATGACCTTTATTTTCTCCCGTTTTCTCTCCCCTGCCATGTGTGAGTCATGCAGTTAGCATAAAGCAGAAATTAAATGATTCCATAGGCTATATATTTTACTTTTTAAAAACTGGTCATCCTGAAAAGAGCAGTCCCTTGTCGTTTTCTTTAGAACAAGCCTTTGCATGCTCCTGTCTCTTTTTGTGGCTAACATGTATACTTTCCTACCTGCATTTCCCTACAAAAGTAATGCAACCAGGCTTCTTCCACCCAGAAAACCTTTTAAACTAATCAGTAAAGGAACCAATGATGTGAACAAGAAAGAACAATGTAGTTTATTAAAAACTTAGATCCCGGGTCATGGTGGATGTGCTTTGTAGTGAGTGTTCATTCTAGATTGCCTGTTTATAAATTGTGTCTAAGCACTTGGGAGGCAGAGGCAGGTGGATCTCTGTGAGTTCAAAGCCAGCCTGGTCTAGAGAAAGAGTTCCAGGACAGGCTCCAAACCAATACAGAGAAATCCTGTCTCAATAAAGCCTAAATAAATAAATAAATAAATAAATAAATAAATAAATAAATAAATAAACAAATAGACTAGTGAAGTAGTATTTAAAAAGCCTCTGTTTGTGTCACTTATCTCTTATTTCCTTTTCAGTACAAATTCAAAATAATCCAGTCTGAATTATTTAACAAAATAATTCATGTTTTTGTATTTTCTGAATCATTTAGTACTAATAGTAAAATTTACTCTCTATATAAGCTAATCCCAAATAATAGCCCTCTAAAGACAAACTTGTTACACTATCGATATAGTTAGTAATAAGTGAATTATTTTCAATTTTTTACTTAATGTTTTGAATAAATATATTTTGATAGTGTTTCCCCTTTCCACTTCCTTTGAGATTATTCCTGACCCCCTATTCACACAACTTTTAAAAATAAAACTTTTGAACTCTATGATGGTAGATAAGTTACTCATCAATCTCATTATCTGGGAAGGGCATTTAAGGTAGCCTTTCCACTGTTGCTCAGATTGTTAGTTGGGATCATCCTTGTAGATCTTTGGACATTTCTCTAGTGCCAGATTTCTTTTTAAACCTATAATGGCTCCCTCTATTAAATTAACTCTTTTCTTGCTCTCCTCTATTCATCCCCCAACTGAATCTTCCTGATCCCTCATGTTCTCCTCCCCCTCCTCTTCTCCCATCCACCCCCCCCCACCATGCTCCTATTTTTGTTCAGGAGATGTTGTCCCTTTCCCCTTCTCCAGGGGACCATGTATGTCTATCTTAGGGTTCTCCCTCCTATCTTAGCTTCAACCAGAAACATTCTTAATTACAAGAATGAATGTTACACAAAGAAAAAGCCCTATGATTCTTAAGTCAGTGAAAATTAATTTATCTTATGCTGTTTTTTCCTCTGCATGACCATAATAATTACCTAATGTATATATTAACAAAGCACTATATTGATGATTGTTATAACTACATTTGCAAAAATAGTGATATAACATTTAATTTACATATTATATATTTGGCATATCATAAATTGTTTTTATTTTATCATAATATATCTCATGATCACTAATTTGTTCCTTGCTAACTCAGAAAAGGCAAAGAATCAGAATCAAAGTTTCAAATATTTGAGGATTATATTGAACTTCGGTTGTGGAATATTACTTTAACTTTGTAATGTGTTATGATTGTTTATGTTAAGGAGTATTACTTTAACTATATAAAGATGTGTTACATTTATTCATGCTGCACATTTGTTTAATTGTGTAAAGATGCATTGCTGTTTTACCTCACCACCTAAGTCACCCTAACTGGTCTAATAAAAAAGCAGAACAACCAGTAGCTAATCAGAGGAGTGATGGAGGAGCTGGCAGGCAGAGATGGTAATAAAAGGAGGAATCTCGGCTCAAGAGAAGAGAACAGGAAAGAGAACAGGGGAGAAAGACAGGAGACACCTAGAGCCAGACAGGCAACCAGACACAGGGTAGGGCACACAGAACGAAAGAAAGGTAAAAAGCTCTAAGACAAACGTAGATAAAGAGAAACAGGTTCATTTAAGTTGTAAGAGCTAGTGGGACAAGCATAAGATAAGGCCCGGCATTTGTCATAATTTGGGAGCTGGTTGGTGGTCTAAAGGAAAACCTGCTACAAACTACTTGCATCTCACATGTTTATTATTTAATTCAACTTTTATGGCAAGCTAGTATACTTAGATTTCTGTCTCTATGCACATACATAAGTAGAGTCGGCAATAGCTCAAAATCACAACCATTCTAAAGAATATCAGACACAATTTAAAATATTTCATATATGCACATAATAGCAATAATAGTCCACGAATTTTAAGAGAACAAGGAGGAGTATAGGGGAAAGTTTGGAGGGAGGAAAGAAGAAGGTGAAGTGTAATTATTTTGTAATCTCACATTTTAGAACAAAAAGTATTTACAAGCAATTATCAATTGATTGAAAATCGTTTCAATGCTTTTTGACTCTGTTATTTCATAAAACTTATTTTTGCCAACTTGCAGAATTTTTTAAATAAAATGTATTCATTGAGTAATTAATAGAAATGTATTTGCTACCAAGTATCTTTTGAATACCTATTGTAAGTTAAACCATGTTAGACTAAAGTGAAAGAAAGGTTTTGAATTTTGCATGCATTTCTAAATTTCATTTCTCTCCCCGTCTGTCTCTTTGTTTCTATACACCCCCATCCTGTGTGAGAGACACACAGCATAAAACTAAAAATAAATGTTGAATTTTGTAGGTCACAAAATTTACTTTTCAAAATTAGAGATCCTGTTCCCTGGAAAACAAGAAAAACTAATACTTTATGATCTGCTTTGAGTTGTAATAACTGGGCTTAGCATTGGCAGTTTGTTATAGATAAGGCAGTTGGACGATCTTTTACTAGTATCTGTCTTCTTCAGAGTAGCGGCTATGAGTCATCTGTATCCAGGGGATGTGTAGAAGCCTTTCACAGCTGCACCAAAGTTTGCAGGTGCTCACAGATCAGTATGTACCTGTGTGGGACCCTTGCCTCCTCTACTTTGACATCCTGGGATCATTGCACTATTTAGTAATTGTTCCTAGTTTTCTGAGCAGGCATATAAAAAAATGAAAATTAAGGCTATAAATAATGCCGAGAGGCTTATTTTTCAATTGCCATTTTTCTGTACCTTGAATCCACTTAACATGAATAATTGAAGTTTAACTAACAAGAAAGTTACTGCCAGGTCTGTTGGGTGGTTGCAAACTGTGCTGATAGTATTTATCTAGAGGCTTTGAATAGGGCACCTATGTCAGATAGACTTTACTGGCTGATTGCTTGTTTCAGAGGACAGTGTAGCCTCTTGTTCATCCTAAAACCTTTCAGAGGAGCCTTATATTATGCTATAGAGGACTCAGTGCCTTGAGGTTTGATTCAGTGAAAATACTGTGTCCTCTAAATTTCTTCCTGCTATTGTACAATTCAAGTTTTGTTCAGAATACCTAGATGACTAAAGAATTCAGTGGATTCTTTAAGCTTTTATTTATTTATTTTGAAACAAAGTAATACAATTTTTAGAATACAGAAGTTTTCCAAGATGACAGAAATATTTTTTTCCTTTCAAAATATTTAATGCTTATATAAAATGTTCTGTCTTGAAGTTCTTTTTGACTTTGCTGCCACCTAATGGCTAAGGCAGTAATTTTAAAACATTTTTTCCTTTTTTTTTTTTTTAACAAAGAAAAAAAAACAGAAGAAAAAGGATATATATATGGAAAGCAGAATAATAGATATAAACTTGTAGTAATTGTTTTCTCCATTTGTCTTTCTTCATTTGAATTTCAATAGTTACCATATCTGATTCAAGGTCCATTAATTACATACCCTCATTTTCTTGTTGCCTTTCTCGTCTTCCTTGGTAGCTTTAAACAAGTTTTTCTAAATAATTATTGGTTTTTAATGTGCTATAATTCCTACTGCAGAAGTGGTGCATGTGCCCAGCCCTACCACACAGCATCGATGAGGCTGAAGTACATTGTTTAATCCCTCCATGTCTTGGCTTCCTCAGATATCAAACATAAATGAAAACATCTATCTGTGCTGTTGGTGTGAAAAATAGTGAAACTGATATGTTTAAATGTTTTTCTCATGTATCTGATGTTAGTATAAACTAAACTTACCAAACTTACCACAATTTCGATACATCTGTTATCCTGAACTTAATAGAGGTTAGGTTTAATATCTATCCAAGTAGAATTTTGAAAGCAAGTATCATATCTACTCGATCCTTGTGGGAGCCATTGGTGAGCAGTGTTGGTATGTCAGCTGCAGCTGACCGAACTTTCTTAACCAACTCTGTAACTCGTCCTGAGCAGGAGTGCAGATCACTGCATGGGGATTATGTTGGGCGAGCCTGTGGCCATGGCCACCCCTACGTGCCAGATGTTCTCTTTTGGTCGGTGATCCTGTTCTTCTCCACAGTCACCATGTCAGCCACCCTGAAGCAGTTTAAGACCAGCCGATACTTCCCAACCAAGGTACTTGGACTCTAATATTCCTTACCCAAATATAAACTGAAGCACAGTCGTTGTGATATCCCACATGCGTAAGGACAAAGGAGAGTTACTGACAAATGAAGGGAACCATGGAGAGGGTTGGTCATGAGGGAATTGGCAGATTAGAGGTAAGCTGTAGAAAGGGGCTGAAGGGGAAGCACTTCCATGACTCCGGTATCTGAGGTGCCACAAGCCCTTCAGGTTTTACTTCTGACTGTCCACACTTCCCTTCCCACTTACAGTTTTGGAAAGGGTAAGCACACACCATGTTACTGATTGCCCCTTCCGCAGTAGGCAGAAGGGCCTATTCCAGCTGGACAGATATCTCAGAGAAGAAGCTGTTACATTTTCTAAATCACTGGTTCTCAGCCTTCCTAATGCTATGACTCTTTAATACAGTTCCTCATGTTCTGATGACCCCCAACTGTAAAGTTATTTTAATTGTTATTTCATAACTGTAATTTTCTACTGTTGCAAATTATAATGTAAATACCTGTATTTTCGAATGGCCTTAGACGAACCTCTGAAAGGGTCTTTTTATGCACCCACAGAACCATTGCCTGTGTGGAGAAGTCCTGCAGTGCTCATTAGAAACATTATTTCTCTCTCTTGTTTCAAAATTGTAAATCATTTCCTCAAGCCCACCATGCTTGTATCTGCATAGTTGGGAAATAAACAGAGAATCGGTTGAGTTCAACATCTTTTTATTTAATATTTTTTTCTTATTTTACATATTGATCCCAGTTCCCTCTCCCTCCCATCCTCTCATGCCCCCCATCCCCATCCACTCCTCTGTGAGGTTGGGGCTTTCCATGAGGGAACATCAAAATCTGTCAAGTTATTTTGGATAGAGCCTAGCCCCTCCCCCGAGTCTCTAGGCTAAGGGAGTATCACTCCATGGGGAATGGGCTCCCAAAGTCTGTTCATGCACTAGGGATACATCTTGGTTCCACTGTCAAGGCTCCCATAGACTGCCCAGGCCTTCTAACTGAGACCCACATTCAGGGGGCCTGGGTTAGTCCTATGCTGGTTTCCCAGCTATCAGTCTAAGGGTCCATGAGCCTCCCTTGTTCAGGTCAACTGTTTCTGTGGGTTTGTCCAGCCTGGTCTTGACCCCTTTGCTCATCACTCCTCCATCTTTGTAACTGGATGCCAGGAGTTTGGCTCAGTGTTTGGCTGTAGGTGTCTGCTTCTGTTTCCATCAGCTACTAGATGAAGGCTCTAGGATGGCATATAGGGTAGTCATCAATCTCATTATTGGGGAAGGGAATTTAAGGTAGTCTCTCCACTATGGCTTAGATTGTTACTTGGGGTCATCCTTGTTGATCTCTGGACATCTCCCTAGTGCCAGATTTCTCTTTAAACCCATAATGGCTCTTTCTAAATGGTATTTCTTTTTTTGTTCTCCTCTATTCTTGCCCTAGCTCAATCTTCCTGCTCCCTTAAGTTCTTCTCTCCCCTCCTCTTCTCCTTTCTCTTCCTCCTAACTCCATCTCCCCTCCCCCCATACTCCCTATTTTCTCAGGAGATCTTGTCCCTTTCCCCTTCTATGGGGGACCATGTCTGTCTCTCTTAGGGTTCTCCTTGTTTCCTAGCTTTTCTGGTGGTGTGGAATGTAGGCTGGTGATCCTTTGCTCTGTGTTTAAAATACATATATGAGCAAGTACAGACTATGTTCCTTTTTTTGTGACTGGGTTATCTCACCCAGGATGGTTTCTTCCAGTTCCACCCATTTGCCTGAGAATTTCAAGATTCCATTGGTTTTTACTGCTGAGTAGTATTCCATTGTGTAAATGTACTGCATTTTCTTTATTCATTCTTCAGTTGAGGGGCATTTAGGTTGCTTCCAGGTTCTGGCTATTACAAATAATGCAGCTATGAACATAGTTGAACAAATGTCTTTGTTTGTGGATGTGCATATTTTGGGTATATTCCTAAGAGTGGAATTGCTGGATCTTGTGGTAGACTGATTCCCGTTTTCCTGAGGAACCACCATACTGATTTCCAAAGTGGCTGTAAAAGTTTGCACTCCCATCAGCATGGAGGAGTGTTCCCCTTTCTCCACATCCTCTCCAGCATAAACTGTCTTTGGTGTTTTTTATTTTAGCCATTCTGACAGGAGTAAAATGGTATCTCCAAGTTGTTTTGATTTGCATTTCCCTGTTGGCTAAAAATGTTGAGCACTTTTTTAAGTATCTCTCAGCTGTTTTAGATTTCTCTAATTGAGAATTCTCTATTTAGTTCCATAGCCCACTTTTTAATTGGATTATTTGGTGTTTTGGTGTCTAGCTTCTTGAGTTCTTTGTATATTTTGGAGATCAGCCCTCTGTCCAAGATCAGCCCTCAGATGTGGGGTTGGAGAATATCTTTTCCCATTCTGTGGGCTGCTGTTTTGTCTTTTTGACTGTGTCCTTTTCCTTACAGAAACTTCTCAGTTTGAGGGGGTCTTATTTATTGTCTATCTCAGTGTCTGCTACTGGTGTTATGTTCAGGATGTGGTCTCTTGTACCAGTTCATTCAAATGTACCTCCCACTTTCTCTTCTAAGAGGTTCAGTGTGGCTGGATTATGTTGAGGTCTTTGATCCATTTGGACTTAAGTTTTGTACATGGCGATAGATAGATATATAATAGAGCTTGAAGTCAGGGATGGTGATGCCTCTGGAAGTTCCTTTATTGCTCAGGGTTGTTTCAACATTTAACACTGCAAAGTAGCATCTGTGATGTCTGATTCCACCACCAAAAGCGACAGAGGCTGAGACCAGAAACAAAACCAAGGAAGCAAACATCTACAGGTTGAGGTATACATCTCAAAAACATTCCACCTTGGCAAGTGTGTCAAGAAGGGTCCCTTCCCAGAGAGTTGCTGTTTCTGTCACCTTCTCCTTTGCTAAGATGACAGATTCATTTCTTCCACCCCAGAGTACCCTGATTAATACTGAATTAGTCTCTATATGTTGGAAACTTAATCCTAAATATTTTGTGTGTATGTTGAAAAAGCATACTAATAGAAAGCAAATATTATTGATAAATGCTTAAGGACAATTACTCAAGCGTATTCTTCTAGGACCCAAGAGATATTTCGTCAGTGCAGTGCTTGCCTTATAAGTATAAGATCCTGAATCCAGAGCCCCAGAACCCATGTAAAAAAAAACAAAACAAAAGCAGAAATCACAAAGACAGTGAGAATGGTGGATCCTGCGTGCATCTGTGCCTTTAAACTGGTTTACTTGGTGAAGTTCCATGCAATTAAGAAACTGTCTAAGGTCTATTATCTAAAGAGGTTATTTTCTGATTTGCATGTGTATGCCATGTACTGTGTACCCTAAACAATGGCTTTCTACAATGAAAAATGGTTCAAAAACTGGTTTATATAGAATTCATTTTAAATAAAAGAAAATTTAAAACTTGCCCATACTGTTTTTGCATATTACTAATTGTCATGCTTTAAGTAAAATAAATTAAAACAGGTAGCTTTATTTAATAGTTCTTTAGATTCCGAATATTAAAATGTAACTTTTATGAAAAAGTCCTAAAATTCATCAGATTCAGGCCAGATGACCTCAATCTTTGTTCTAAATTTTCACATAGTTGGGATTGAAATAAATTCTTGAAAAGAAAATGACCACCATTATTTCAGTTCAATAAATCTTTATCATGAATAGTGTAGATGAGGAACAGAGATATGTATTCTAGCATAGCTAGTGATAATACTTTATGTGCATACAACGTAACATCACAGAATTATATCACAGAATTTATAAAGTACAATCAAGACTGCTTATGAATATTCATTGTTATAGCTCCCTCAAGTAACAGCATTTTCATTATTTTTAGGTTCGATCCATAGTGAGTGATTTTGCAGTTTTTCTTACAATTTTGTGTATGGTTTTAATTGACTATGCCATTGGGATTCCATCGCCAAAACTACAAGTACCAAGTGTTTTCAAGGTGAACTTAATTAGCATTTAACATCTATATACTTTTCTATCTCTCTGTCTCTAAATCTTCATATAGATGATATCTGTGACCCAGGCACATGAGATTTTCTGAGAGCATGAGCAATATACATTACTAGAATAAGAAGTAAATAATGCACAGCATGAAGAAAAAAAAATGTGGTCTAATATTAAAAGGGAATCATGGAAATGACACCTGAAATCTGCTTCAGCATTTTCCTGTTGGCCATTACAGTTGGAATATATATGCACATTACAACATGCCTAATCCTAAGGAATCATTCTGAAACCCAGGAACATGCATCATTGTGAGGCAAAACTGTAGAGTGAATGGGTTTGAAATTCAGATAAAACAGACTTCGGGTGAGAATGCCAACCACATTACAAAGGAAGGGCATGACCTTGAAGCCAGGAACCTACTGTCTCAGCCTGTTTTCTCATCTGTCAAGCAGAGCTAGGGACTTAATCATAGGATTTTTGCTGTCATAACAATTTCCCATGGGATACATTTCAGCATCAGATATATTTTGAACCTTTTTCTGAGCTTCTGATGTGATTGAGTTTCTGATTTGTATTTTTTTTAATTTTCATGCAGTAGCCTGTATACATACCTAAAAGAAGTTACTATATTATATCTAAACATTGTATTTGTGTGTCTTCTTGTGATTCTAAACTAAAAGAATGTTCTGTCTTATTTATCTGTTATCTAGTTTCTAACATAGTATTCAATGTGCAATTTTAAATGTAGACAACAGTAAATTTGCCACCAGTAAATGGTAAGTGTTGGTGTTATTTATTTAATACAGGTATTGATTGAGAATATGTTTTTTAGTTAGACTGCTGAAGTTCAAATTCGGTCTCAATTAATTACTAGCCCTGGAACTTTAGACAATTCACTATAGCATTCTGTGCCTCAATTTAATCTTTTCGGTGTTGAGAATAGAAAACAAGACAGCATAGTTAGAATGGTGTCCCTAATGATGTAAATAATCCATGAGTTCATTATTTTTGAATGCTCAGCCAAACATTTTGTAATCAAAATTTCCCTGTTTATATCTACATGACTTAATTTGATTAGATACTTATCAATCTAGGTAGTAATGCATACGGTTAACTTTTTTCTCAGCCTACACGAGATGACCGTGGATGGTTTGTGACACCATTAGGTCCAAACCCATGGTGGACAATTATAGCTGCTATTATCCCAGCTTTGCTTTGTACAATTCTGATTTTCATGGACCAGCAGATTACAGCTGTCATCATCAACAGAAAAGAGCATAAGCTAAAGGTGTGTTTTAACATTGTTTATAAATAATTCTCATTTAGCTGATAGGAATTGGTGATCACAGATTTTTAGCTGTGTTGAGTATTCATTTGTTCAGTATAAAATGCTATTTCCAGGTTTGTAGTTTTTATTGTTTTCCAGGACACTTTGTCTTACAGCAGTATGAAAATTTTTTGCAACAATTGACTAGCCTCCAGAGTCTGAAACCTTACTTTTAGGGAGAAAAACCAGTTCTAACTTAGCATGTAATTGATTTAATGAAATAATCAATTCTGATGAAGTACAATCTTATTTACCAACCTGCCTATGTCTAGGATTCTTCTTTCCTTTATTTGACAGCAAGTATGTTCATTATTATAAAGGACCATGTCTTCCGGTATGTTTCACTGAATTGTATCATTTAAAAATAGTATTTTTTGTAATAGCTAAAACAAAGGAAGACCTTGGCCATAAGTACAATAGACTGCAATTGACATCTTTGAGCATTATTGCAGATTTCTAATAACTTTTTTAAACAAATATATTTTATTGAATGTGTTCTGGCCTGTTGTTTTGTAACTTTAATTAAAGGTTTTCACTATGACTCAATTTGTATGCAATGTAAATATTATCATGTATGTAAATGTTAAATCAATAAAATATTGAATGGTTAAATATAATCAGAACCAGTAAAGGAGTGGAGCAGAAGACAATAAGAGCCAGAGGAACAGGAAGTCTGCTGTGAGATAGGGAATCTACCTGTGAAATCTCAACAAGGATAACACCACTATATGTGTTGAGATGAAAGGGGGAAATCTCACCAGATCTTATTATTAGACAAAGAAAGCGAGAATTAGTCTCTCCCATGGGCCCCCAATTGGTTATCCAGTACCAAATGTTCATCAAGTTATATTTAAATATTTATGCATTTGAGAGAGAGAGAGAGAGAGAGAGAGAGAGAGAGAGAGAGAGAGAGAGAGAGAGAGAGAGTGTGTGTGTGTGTGTGTGTGTGTGTGGTATGTATGTAACAATGATAAAAAGAGACCATGAATTCGAGAGGGAGGTGGGGGACATAGCAGATGCTGAAGAAGGGTACATGGGAGAGTTTGGGAGCAGGAAAAGATGGGAGGAATGCCAGAATTATATTTAAGTAAAAAATTTTAAAATTCAAAATCAAACCTTGTAAAATAGGACATGTACAGCCTTATTCTGTTCTCCTTCCAGGCTAGTCAGTTTTGTGGACCACAGGCCCTTATTCTTGCTCCTTGTTCTTCATACAGGTAGATAAGTCTTTGACATGTACAACTCTTGCAAAGTTCCAAATAGATCCACCAGTGCCCTCCTTTGCACTGAGGACAGTATTGCTAGCATACAGTGAAGCTTTCTTTAAGGGGTCCTTCAAAGACCTCCAATGCATAGAAGGGAATGAAGAACTAAATCTTTTAATATTTGTTCCTGAAATAAACACAAGGCTATATTACATCATTTCTTTTGTTACACAAATAAATCAATACAGGTTTAAATTTTAAAATTTAAATTTTAAAGTCACCATGGAACAGACTAGATCCATCACATTGTGCTATACTCTACCAGTAGTCAGTCTGCCCTTGACCACTGCGGTCTGACTACTCTGCACTCATGTTGGATACAGGTTTTTTTCATAGCAGGTTCCCTCCAGTCTAGTCATAATTTAACAACAGTAAAAGCTTGTTTTCTGCATATATCCTTTTTCGCCTATAAGTTCCACTATAATATAATCTACCATTGCCAATATTCCTTCTGATAACAGAAATATAACCTTAGAACACTGCTTACTAAGAGTAAGAGTTTATTCCATGACTGTTTGACCTGCCTGTTGCTACACTGACATTTTTTTAAAAGTTTTTGGCTTTGGCTTGAGCTTCATGTTCATGAAAAGTCATCTCCCGAACGTAACCCAAATCACAAGCTAACTACACTTCCAGATTTTACTGTCTTTTTTATTTGAAGGCACTTTGTCGCTGTGGTTGCGACATTGTTTGGGATTGTTCTGTGAAGCACTTTGTGGTCTTCACAACGTGTAACTGAGTGTACAATCACCTCTTTGGGTCACCTCAGAATTCATGTCATTTTCTGCCTCTTCCAAATGTATTATAGACCTTTTTTACTTTTCCTCACCTCATTGCCAGACCTACTCATTTTCTATTGCATGATATTTTTCATGATGACAAAAAATGTTTTTATAAAAATCTTTGGTAGTAAGTACACAATAAAGTGTTGAGCTACAGGGACTAAAACCCAGCTTATTGGGTGAAGTAAGTTACTACATCTGAGAACGAAGGAGCATAAATTTAGCAAACCTTAAAATCAACCCCCTGGCTTCCTCTGTGTCATGCAACCATGACACCAGCCACAAATATCAAAATATGGCCAGGAAAATTATCATGTATTGCATCGATGCACAATTAAATCCATATCCTAGCATTGTTTTTCCTTTTAGAGTTGGGGGGCATGGGTTAACTGAATCATTTTTAAAGGGATTAAAAACAAAAGCTTGGTTTTGTTTAGAGCATGCTCTGTAAAGTGAAAATAAAGAGAGACATTATTTTGTAGAAAAGAAAGTTTCTGTTAAGATACAGCTCTGGGATTTTCTACATGTTTCTGTAGACAGTTCAGGCTTCTTTTGACATCATTTTTAATAAACAGCAATACAATCCCAGATCACTAGAGTAAATGAATGCGTTTGTAACATTCATTTGGCACCACATTCCCTTGATGATTATGGCATTTGATATGTTCTTTTTTGCCCTCTTTGTCAGCCTGGTTCTTCATGTCAATCTATAGTCTTTTATGTGGTTAACTTGACAGATGCAGGAAATTGCTGCCAAGCTTTGAAATGATTTTTTTCAACGGTGGCATCTGGGTATCAGATGGTCCTCTTGGCTGGCCTCTTGTCTTGCTGCATGTTGGTTTTAGTGGGGTCTGGTGTAGCATCACCTGTTGCTATGCTCCCTTTTCCTCCCATATGTCCATTTCCCATGATTCAAGGATAAATGTGAGAATAAAAGCTACAGTTCTGTCTTTATTTTTGAAGAAAAAAAATCAGTACAGAAATATGTTACAAGGTGCAGAGTTCTCTGTCTGACAAAGGGATACTTCCTTTTGGCTGGCATGCCTAATCAACTAATAATGTGTTTGCAGTGAACAAGTTTTTAAAACATTTTAAAAGAAAGGCAAGGAGGATGCTGATTAATGAGTGGAAATGTCAGAACTGCTTTATTTCCATTAGGTGAAATTATTATTATTGTACAGCATAATTAAGGGAAATCATGTATTCATTTTAAAGACAAAATTATTCTCTCTGAAATAATTATCTTGTCCACTTCCAGGAACACAAAATTCCACTGTTTATGTTTATATCATATTTTTAAAAACTAAGAAGAGCTACAGGAAATGATTGTTATGAGGAAGACTTTCTTCATATTAGTAAAATTAGTGAATGTGGATGCTTAGAAAGTCCAGAATCTACTAAAGTAATAAAAAAAATTTAAAAATCTCTCAACTCTTAATAGTTCTGTCATCTCTTCTTCTTAAGTATTTATCTTGTGGCCCCTGCACCTCTCATAGATCCTGTTCACTTTTGTTAGGTTCGTGACTCTAAAATATTCCAGCAGCACAATTTCATTGAATCCCCTCAGATGTAGCAATTTGCGAAGATTCTAATTCATATTCTAATTTGCAGTCCCTAGGACAAAACACACTTGTAACTATTTCAGACATTGCTTTTATGCTATGAAACTATAGTTTATAAAATGTTTTGCCAAAGGCTTTTTCTTATGCATATTTGGTTAAGTTGACAAGAGGATGATTTCCCATTTTGTGGATCTCCACTGATACTTTATCCTCTTTATCCAGCCAAATCTACTCTATTTATTCTACAATTACAATTATCATATTGAATTTTAAGATGTGTTTCAAGAATACATGTTTCCTTATGAAAGGCATTGCACTCAGGAGGCAGAGTTAAGAGGATATCCCATGAGTTCATGGCTGGTCTATATAATATAAAGATTTACAGGACACTAAAACTATATAATATGACACTGTATGAAAAAAATCAATATGTAACTTCTATTGTTTGTTGTATGTTAATAATTATGCTAAGAAACTGGAAAATACTGAGAAATGGTTTGATGCTATCTGTCCTTAATAAATTTAGTTTTATTATAATAGAACTTCACATGCACTTGGTGTTTATGATATAGTGCACATTACTCTCAATGACTTCTAGAATTAGATAATTATTACAGTTAATGAGATGCTTTTTATTATTGTTGTCAACTTCTCTCAGATAAGAAAAGGCCTGAGATTTATTTTTATTGTATTTAATTTTTTATTGAAAATAGTTTCTTCTCTCATATATTTGACCAGTTTTCCCTCCCTCCATGCTTCCCAGGCACCTCCCACATCTCTCCCCTAGATCCTCACCTCCTCTGTTTCTGCTTCAGAAAAGAGTAAGCCTCCAAGAAGCATCCAAACTGGACAAAACAAGATACAATAAGAAAAGGCAAAAGCCCATATATCAAAGCTGAACAAGGGAACCCAATGGGAAGAAAAGAGTCTTAAGACCCGACCAAAGAGTCAGAGACACACCTGCTACCTCTGTTAGGAGTTCCACAAAAACATTAAGCTAGCAGCCACAATATTTACACTGAGAACCTGTGCTTTCCATCACCTGATCCCAGCAATGCATTTTCAGAACTATATTGCAGGGCTCTCATGAAGTAGTACTGAAAATAATAAAAATAAGAACTAGAACACAACGTAAATCAAGACTTTTGCTGCCTCTAGGGTTTTTACACTTTATATAGCTACAGAGCACAGCAGGAGAGACCAACATTGCTGTTGAGTATCTTTTGAGTTCTCTCCTCAAGATCTAATCCAATCAGCTTGTCAAGAGAGCAGTCTCTGATAACCCGGGCACCAACTTTTCCTCACTTCGTTTCCTTCCTGCACTCAAGTGCAGCATTACAGGAGTGAAGTAGAATTGCAGAGGAGGCAAAAAAACACCAAGCGCTGTTATTTCAAGGGATGACTGGATTATTGGACTGTTGAAAGGGGAACAGAATGAGAATAAGGTCACAATGTACTGAGATATATTTATTAATGAAATGGGAGAGGACTACTGGAAACAGTTCTAAGGAGCTTAGTTCCAGGGCATCTGCTATGGAGGGAGCAGGAAGTGATGTCTATTCACAACCAAGCCATCGATATCTGTTGCTGACACAGTTCCTTCTTTCCCTTTGTTTCTCTAACAGAAAGGTTGTGGCTATCACCTGGATCTGTTAATGGTGGCCATCATGCTGGGGGTGTGCTCGATTATGGGCCTGCCATGGTTTGTGGCTGCCACAGTCCTCTCCATCACTCATGTCAATAGCCTGAAGCTGGAATCAGAATGTTCTGCCCCAGGAGAACAACCCAAATTTCTTGGCATCAGAGAACAGCGGGTGACTGGGCTCATGATTTTTATTCTTATGGGTTCATCAGTTTTTATGACCAGTATTCTGAAGGTAATGAAATTATCCCTAATGAAAGAATAAATATGTTTAAGGTAGCATTTTAATATGGACATAAATTTGCAAATATTACATGGCATGAGATAAAAGTGACTTTAAAAAATATATAATTCTCCTTCACCAAGAGTGAATGAAATTTTGTCCTGTGCTTTAGAATCCTTAAGTAGTTGAAGGCATAATTTTGTTATACTTCCTGATGGTAACAATTTTGAATTGTAATTTTCAAGCTATGGGAAAGGTCACACTTTCCAAGTAGCTAATGACTGAATTCACTTCAGTCCAGTCCAGGTTAATGGTTCTATTATTTTGTCAGTCTATAGATTGAATGTTATTTGCTTAAGTCCGTGATGCAGACCAGATAATGGTCTTGCCATGGGCACACAGACAGTTTTTTATTTCGAAGGCCTCACACAAACACTACATGTAAATCCTCATTGCATTTAAGCAATTTCCACATTTTTTTTAAATTATCAAATTTTGAGTAGCAGTAAAAGAGGGATTGGTTTGTGATATAAATCTAATAGCTATTATTATAGCATATTAGATGCATTATAAATTATTTATTTTGATTGCTTAAATATCAAATACTAATTGAATTATTGAATTTTATAGCTTATTTAGATAGTCATTGAAAAACTGTATTTCTGCTATATAAGTAATAGGATACTGGATAAAATGAGATAACCCAGTAAAAGAAATTTAAACAGTCCACATGTTAACAAATATCTGCCATAATTAAGGACCAAATTTTAAAAGTAAACTTCATTCAAATATTTTACTATTTTAAGATAGAATATAATTGTGGCTAATAGTCATGTTTGTTGTGGCACAATAATAATTTACTGTACTATTTCTTAGGAATCATATGGTTTTCAGGATAAGTTTAACTGCACTATTATTATTGTCTCTTTTAGACATTGAGAAACTAAGTGGCAGACAGCTTCTGTAACTGCTTAATGTCATGCAGATAGGAAATGCTAAAGTGGAGTCTTAAACTGTCTCTTTCAATTCCATACTATACTTGCTCCTAGAATGTTTTTAATTTTCCATTTTCTCTCTCTGCAGTAAGTGCAAAATTGAATGACCATGTGTTAGAAAATAATGTTTCCTGTTTTCTAATTGTTCTCTTACAGTTTATCCCCATGCCAGTGTTATATGGAGTGTTTCTTTATATGGGTGCTTCATCTCTAAAAGGAATTCAGGTAAATTACTTTGCTCTTACAGGCATATCTGTTGTAATGTAGAGTATAGATGCTGAGTCATGTGACAGCAACCCTCATCTGGGAAGAGTCTTTCTGATCACATGTAAATTTTATGACCATGGCCAGAATTGTAGATACTAAAGAAGATCCTCTGCTATGTGGACACTCTCACATTTATGTGCTTTACATCCAGTTCCAAAGGTGGATAAACTTAAATTACTGTATGCGTGTGTGTGTGTGTGTGTGTGTGTGTGTGTGCATGTGTGTATGCATGCATGCTTGTGTGTGTGTGTGTTTGAGTGAGAATGCATGCATGTGTGGAGGACAGACAACTCTATTATTCACTGTCTAGGTTAGAATGGCTGGTCAGTGAACTCAGAGATGTTTCTAATCCTATTACCCCAACACTGGGATTATAAACAAGCACCACTATGACTGTCTTTATTGAGTGAACTCTAAGGATCTAACTTCAGCCTTCATGCTTGTATGGCAAGCACATTGCCAGTTAAACTGCTGTTTGTCATAAATGTATTAACAGAGAAAGTTTAGTTTTCATCACCCTTTTCGAAAATGAATTAAGTTCACTTCAAGATATATACAAATGCAATCTCTAATAGTTATGAAGCCATGTTTATGGACTTTATTCACAACAACAGAAAAAATACCGTATGCAAAAGATTTATTTTGGCAAATGGTTTCAGGAGATTTCAGGCCATCGTAGCAGAGAAGTACATCAGTGGGAACATGTGGCAGCCAACCAGAGGGCAGATAGTGTGGAACTTGAACTATGGGCTGGCTATAACTTTCAAAGGCCTGGCCCCCAGGGACAGACTTTTGCTATCCCACACCACTTGCTAAAGGTTCGATAGCCTCCCAAAGCAGTGCCACCACCGGAGATCAGTGTTCAGAACATAAGCCTGTGGGAACACTTAAGACTCAAACCAGATCTGAGTAGGACACAAAAACATAGGAATGATGGCCATGGCAAGATGGAGGTAAGAAGGCCATGGCAGGATTGAGGTAGAGATTGCAGTTTTTCTGCCAAAATGTAAGAATACAGGAAATTGTTGAACACTACAAAAATTGGAAAGATGTTCTCTCCTTGGGATCACAGAGGGATCCATAGTCCTGCCAAAATCTTGATTTTGGACTTTTGACCAACCTCCACACATGACAATTCATTTTTATTGAATTAAACCAAAATGCTGTAGTACTTTGTTATTCCACCTTCAGAATGAATACTGACTTCTACTTAAATGTACATTTGAATTATCTTTATTTATGGTGATGCTCTTTGGCCAGAACACTTTGTTTTCTTCATGAGAGACTACAGTAAGGTGTATTTATTGTATAGATTAAAAAAAAAAAAAAACTAAAATCAATATGAAGTGCAACTTTTGCTATGGTGTGGCTACCCTAAGTGCTGATAAAAACATACAGAGGAATTAGATCCTGGCTGGGACCCAAGAAGCACAGGGGTCTCTGTCCCTGAGGAACTGACGTGCTGCCTTCTGACTCTGGGAGAGGCAGTGTACAGGCAGTATAGGCTGTCAGACTGAGGCAAAGCTTCAACACATGGCCATTGTAAGACACTGAAATACACAAGTGTAGAGACTCTGTGCCTCAAGGAAGGGAGGACATGATAGAGAACTGGTGTGTTTTAAATTTTTACTCAAAGACTTAATTTGCCCATTTAAAGTATCATGTATGAAATGCATCTTAATAAAATTAGTTTAGTGTTTTCATTTGTTTTTTATTTTTTTGCCTTTGGCAAAAGTTTCAGTGAGTAGTGATTTTGTCTGTAAGTGGAAAGCATTTATTATTAGGCCTCAGGCTCACATAAATAGAGCAGCAGGAATTTAAAAAACAAAGTGAAATAATTGTGGGTAGATCCAGACAGATTTTCTTCTAATTTCATTCAAATTTTTTTTTTTTTACTGATGTGGTTTAGAATTAAACAAAAGTGTCAAGTTTTAGAACTCTTTCAAATAAAATAGAGGAGAGCATCAAGGTCCTGGAGTCAAATTTAATGAGTTTTAAATCACATTAATGAAATAGAAAGCCTAGGCACACTTTGACAGGTCTCACACTGGGAAACAGAATTGGTGGAAATTTAAGTGAACAGCTAAAATTCCTATTGGGAATTGAAGCTAACTGGATGGTGAAATATTACATGTTGCTACTGGGACATGATGAAAGCCAATTGCAAAACTTAGAATATATTTATCACGATTGTTATTTCTGGAGTGGTACTAGGCGAGCACATTAGCTGTCTGTGTTGGATATCCTAAGGAGCATGCTACTTTGTTACCAAGCAAATTGTCACCTGGCTTCTTGGCACTATTAAGGAACTTACTATGTAGGCTTCTCACTGTGAAATATGGCAGAAAAAACAGATCACAATGTTCTCATGAATGCTGTTTCTGTATTCAAATATATAACCACATCTATATTCATTCCAACATTGCAGGGATCCAAAGTGAAGCAAATGTACCACTTAAACAATAACAATTGAAGCACCCACTCACTGAAGCACACTTATGCAACAACATTGCTCCGTAAATGGATAATGATTGGTGGGGGAAATTCTGTAGGAGCAGACATTTAGTTGTAAGCTAAAGGATTTTATTCTCTATTCTTACTTTATTCTTACTTCCACCATGCACAATATTATATCTCTTTAGTGATTCCTAGGTTTAAGAGATAGTTATAAAGTAGAAAAGACACGCGCGCGCGCGCACACACACACACACGCGCACACACACACAGGAGGTAAGCCAAGAATGAGGTTAGCAGTCAGTTTTTCCATGGGTCTCAGAAAATAACTTTGGAAGATTATGAATGAGTATTATTGGATGGAGTAATGTGCATTTTATTATAGTCTACATAACTGAAGAATGGTTGTGCCATACATAAAACAGAGAATACCAGAGGGAAGATAGATTTGTGTTAAGCTTGATACCTTATCATACCTATCCCATATCAAATTGGGTTTTAACAAAACAGGATGATCTAACCCTAACTCTACAGATAGTTGTTTATCTGCATAGTGAAGTTTGAAATATTAGATAAGTAGCTGATAGTTTCCTTATGGTAGCTGAGAAATACTTTATCTATTGGTGTTCTTTTGAAAATTCATTGGTTATATTATCATAAAAACTTATGAAATAGAATGACTGATGGTTTCAAAACCCATTTCACTGAAATAATTATAAATAACAAAATGTGGCCTAAAGGTTAAACAAATGCCTCACACAAAATAAAACTAATATGTAGTAAATTTAGTTATTCAATAAAATGTGTATAAGTTAGATTGCATGAAAATGTAGTGTATAAAATAAACTTTAGGTTATTTTATCTATCATTATGACAAAATTTAAGTAAGAGATAATCCACTGCTTACTCTGGATCCATCTATTAAAGAGACCCAAATAAGGTAGTTTGCATCTCAGTGTGTATCTGTATATATATATACACATATATATATACATACATACATACATACATGAAGGCATGGGTGCAGTTGTGTGTACCTGTGTATGCACAGGTTCATATGTATATGTGGGTGTTCATGTGGGGGCCCTAAGTCAACACCTGGTGTCTTTCTCAGTCACTTGCTGCTTGTTTTCTGAGACAAGGTCTCTCAGTGAACCTGGAGCTCACAGATTTGCCATACTCACTGGCCAGTGAGTTCCAGGAGCTGAATAGTCTATCTCGGGCCCCACCAGAGCCAGGTTTACAGATAGGTTAAACTGTGATCATCTTGTATGTGCATGCTGGAGATCTGAAATCAGATCCTCAGGCAAGCGCTAAAAGCTCTTTGCTGGCTAAACCAGCTGTCCAGTCCCCAAGTATAAAATATAACAAAACACTTTGGTAACAAAAGTACATGTGGGCCAGATCTTGATGTAAGATATTTATGCTTTCAAAGACAGCATCAAAACCTTTGTTGGAGATAAAAGTGGCAAAGCCAAAACAGCAGGGTTCAGTAAAGAGTAACCCAAGGTACTCTGTAGAGCCCTGGGGTTTGTGTGGTGCTTGGAGGAAGCTGAGGCAGGTCTGGGAGCTCTTAACATGTGAAAGCCAAAACCATGAGGGTGGATGGTGCACTCTGCGAGAGGAAAAAGTACAACAAGCTTGGGAGGCCTAGAATACCCAATATTTGGAGGGGGGGAGATCATGATGTGATAAGCTGAAAAGGGATGATTTTATTTTGTCTGCCTTAGTGCAGGTTCTCAAGGTAGCAAAATGTAGCATTGGCTTTATCATATGCAAACCCATTTAAATGACACCCTGTTACAATGTTATAGGAAATAGAGTATACTGTCCACTAAATAGAAGTCCAAACTGTATGTCAATTCCAGTGCCCTGCAATTTCCACAGCTGTGTCATTTGAACCTAATATGAACATGCCAAGTATCTAATTGTCCTAAATGTAATATAGTCTGTTCGATCTTTTAGTTGTTTGATAGAATAAAGCTCTTCTGGATGCCAGCCAAACATCAACCAGATTTTATATATCTAAGGCATGTACCACTCCGAAAAGTCCATCTCTTCACAGTTATTCAGATGAGTTGCCTTGGCCTTTTGTGGATAATCAAGGTTTCAAGAGCTGCTATTGTCTTTCCTATGATGGTATGAAACCTCTCTCAATGCTTTCTCTTTCACTCATTTTTGGGGAACACATGAGCTAAAACTGTGACAATAGAGTAGCCTTGAATCACTTTGAACAGTGACTGCAGTATAAACTTGGGCACTAAAATAGGATTTGAAAAATATTTTGCATTTTGCTTATTTAATGTTAGGGTTTTTTTTTCTCGGTCATTCATAGTGTGATAGTTAATGGAAAGCAGTATGGCAAATGTAAATTTTTAAAAATTAGCATTGAGATATACTAAAAAATATGAAAATTTAGAATTTCTTAAAATAAAATTTAATTGAATGTCTCATACAAATTTTAAATGCATTTAAAATTATAGTGAATTTGAATGACCATATATAACTCAAAAATTATTAGCATACATAAAAATCTTCTAATATTCACATATCCTAGTTTGAGCTTTTAATTATGCATTTAGGGAAGCATAATCAAATATATTTTGTAGTTTAAGATTTCTTTAAGAAGCCTTCAATATTGAATAAAATCTTAGATTCCATCCTGTCAATTTGATAAGAAAAGGAAATGAAGAGAAAGATGAGGCCACATGATTTATACATGTGTTTTCAATTTTTAGTTTAATATCAGTCCTAACACAGACTCATCAGATATCTCCACTTTGTTTGTTTGTTTACATTTTAAGCTACTTTATTATTTTCTTCAGGTGTTAGCCCTGGTATTTGTGAGAAAGTTGATGGACTTCTTGTTTACCAAACGGGAACTCAGCTGGCTTGATGATTTAATGCCTGAGAGTAAGAAAAAGAAACTGGAAGACGCTGAAAAAGAAGTAAGTCAAAATAAAACTTGGTATTTCATTTAAGAGAGAAGAACAGTTGTAGCTCTTTCCTGAACTAAATTGTTGTTTTTCATTAAATGGTGGTTACTAAATACAACAGTAGAACGATTTGGAAATTTAATGGTTAAAAATATAGCTGGGGCAGAGATCTTACATGAGTAAGTCAACTCTACATGAAATACCTACATTTAGTTACTTTCCAAATTATAAGTCTTATTTTTCTGATTTTTTGTTCCTGGATGGGAAAAAAATGCTGAGGCATAACTGTTTCTGAGATATACTCATGTAATGTTGACTGAATGCTTGAAAAAGAAATAACGTGATACATCACTGTTGGTAATTTTTCTTGCCAACAGATTTTAATCAGTATATTTGAACAAAAGTGTTATTTTTACAAAAGACAAAATATTTAAGAAGAAAACCATGGCCTGATTTGCTTCAAAAGTGATCCGAGCTTTAAAAACTTATTTGAGAAAACTTTAGGTTTTAGTTATCACTGATGTCTTATTTATCATATTCTGTTTCATAAGAAGAAGCAAGTTAGATATGTTTCATGAGATACATAAAGTCCCTATGTCAGCTTGGATCTTTTATGAAGGCTATTTAATTATACCATTTTTAAAGCATATAAGGAACAATGTAAGTGAAAATAATGACCCATGCAACATTTTTGGCAAAGATTACAAAACACAAAAACAAAATTTTCAAGGATAAATGAAATAGAACAGAAACATCTTAGAAAGAATTATTCATTCTTTCTGGTTTAGATTTCACAGGTGCTTACTAAAAACACTCAGTTTCTTTTCTATAGAATAGTTTTCTTTTTCCTTGTAGGTAACTTTATTGTAAACATGAAAAAAGGTTTTAGTTTTACTCAGTCATTTAAATAGGCCAGATTGAACTACAAATCCTGATGAATTTTTGGCCAACAACATTCTACCAACATAGCTTTATAACATGTGATTGGTGGTTCCTGCCTCCATGGTATTCACATTTAGAGACATCACGGTGGTATATCTTATTTCTGTATGAATGTTTTAGTTTTCCAAAATGCTATAGAAGGTATATATAGAATCATATTTCTAGTAATGTTAATGCAACATTAAAATAATGTGAAACTATCACTGGTTCTTTGCTTTTCTGATTACTATATTTATCTAAGTAGTAGAGATATTTTAAAAATAATAATTTAATAGTCCACACATGATGTACTAAAACTTATCCCACCTGAAAATGCTATGTAATCTACTATGTTATCATTGATACTATTCTCTACTGTTATAGAAAGACAATGTTAGGTTCTCCTGTTTGTTCATGACATTGTAGAGAACAGGTTGACAATCATAAATGCATTAGAACTAACCGTTGTAACTTTGCACAGTGATATCCAGCCAAAATGTTTTTTGAAATATGATTATTGTTAGTAGAGTTAGCCATGTATTGTTCAAAACTACTTTTAATGTGTATGTGGCACTTGTATATGTGTGTGTATATTATATTTTCATTTGGGGAATTTATTAACTCCACTCAGACCTTGCATAGAGTTTTTAACTCTTTTATATTATATCACATTATACATTACTGTACTCTGAAGGTGTTTACTGATTTGTGAATTTGGAAGTAAATATTTTAGGAGTAACTAGATACCACCAAATTTCCTAGAACTTATACTTTCAGCAAGTATTTAAAAATAGAATAAGACCTACTGGGGGGATTTTATAGTTGAATCCTTCAGTCTCAAATGTGAGTGGGAAATAAAACCTTGCAATATATTTACCAGAAGAGTTTAGAAATCCTTAAAGTCTCATGTAGATTATGACAATGATACTTTCATATGATCCCAACTGCGTGGAAATAAGTAAGAAACCCAATGTTTCATTCAAGGAACAGCCTATACGCAAACATTAAAAAGCAGTTCTAAGTACTGCAAAGAAGACATGCACCAAAGGAGTTGAGAGATAGGGAAGGGCATGTGAAGAAGCTTATATTCTCTTTAGAATTAGCATTGGGAAAGGAGACTTGGTGAGGCGTGGAGGAGGACAGGCGGAGGATGACACTGAAGTTTAAATCCAAGGTTCATTTTCTATTTGAGGGCCCAGATTTGGGTATTTTTTTTTTCTGAACCTATGAATTCCCCTGAAAGACACGATTGTACGGTAGTGTCTTGTACCAATGCCCAGTGCTCCAAGAGATTGTAAATTAGAGTGGGTAATGGATAAGTTCTTCAAAAATGTTCAGATTAATTGAGGAACTCTGATTGTGATCTGGCAAGATGATAAACGGCAGAAATGTCTTAGCTCCCTGAGACTTAAATTTAAAGTGAGCTCACCTCTGATCCTTTTGATGATAGTTACAAGCTTGTACCTTTATCCTCCAGGGTTTTCCTATCAGTAGCCCAATTCTGGTCTTACGGCACTGAGAAAACATTCATTTGACCTTAAAATTCAATAATGAGTTAAGCAGAATAAATAGCTACACAGGCCAGTCCAAGGTCGCAGAGCTTCTGTTCCAAATTTTCATGTACTTCATGCATATGCATACGCATATGCTTCAGTTTTTAGAAAGAAAGGATTATAATCAGGGTAGAAATGAATATTGGAACCCTGACATTTTGCACATTGCTCTGTGTAAAGGGAAGACTGCAGAATCAATTCTGGATGTCCAAATGTGCTCAGAGTACCAACATGCCTTCCTTCCTACTTAAATGTTCTCTGGGACATTGTACACATGACAAAAGGACCACTGCTAAGTTCAGGAGATTCCAGCAGAACGTTTGCTCTCAGGACGAAAGCATGGGTGCCTGTATTAGGTAGAGGTGGAGATGCAATTCTGTGGAGTGTTCATATCCACACTTTCTTCATTGCTGAGGGACTGCTCTAACAAATACCCTGTAGAAGAAAACAAAAAGAAGGCAAGTGGGGCCTTGTGATCATGAAAAAAATTCCAAGAAAGTACAATCTAAAAATAAGCACAATTAAACAAATGAAAGCAAATGCTTTACTTCTCAGAAAGGTAAGAATTGGCTGTGGGTTTAAGAAGCACATCCTAATTACTAACATAGATAAATGTCTTTTATAATTCAACTCTAGACAAGTATGTTCTATCTCCTTCAGCAGCACTTTCCCAAAATGTGGTTCTAGGGTCTCTGCTACACTGGCCAGAACCTTGCAATATTTTTAGAATGAAAACTCATAGGCCTATTTCATCAAACTGTGTGTTAGAGTTGGCAACCTGTTTTCCTAAGACCTCCAGGTGATTTTGACATCTGAGATAAGCCTTTTAGTAGACACACAGAATCAGTCTCTATAATACAGCAAAGTTCTTAATACAAGATTACTGTGTCAGGATTTTTGTACTTAGAGTAGTAATTTAGGTGGTTACTTGAAGGTACTGAATCAGGACCAGTGAAATGGATCACTCAGCAGTAAAGGCACTGGCCAGCAAGCCTTCCAACCAAATTAATTCCTAGAACACACATACAGAAGGAGAAAGCAAACTTCTGCAAGTTGTCTTCTGATGGTGACATGTGCTCTTCTCACAAATGCACACATATACACGTATGTCTGTGTGCGCGCGCACACACACACACACACACACACACACAATTTAAAAAGTTTGAGTCATAAATTATGATGCCTCTATGGACTTACCAAAATTCTATAAGCCCTGTTCCAATTTTACCTTTTAAATTTTTACTGTTTTGTGTTATCAACTCTCTAATCTGTTGGAAATAAGAAAAAATACTTCTTAAAAGTAAAATGTTGTTTTCAAATTCATACACATGCAGTATCTAAAGATGATTGAATTAGTTGAGAGAAGAAAATGGGAGGAACTTCTTAAGTTCTGTATGCCTTATTTGCCAATAAAGTAAAGTGTTGAACAGGACTCCTGAATCTCTTCCCATTCCTTAGGAAGCATAATTTGCAAAATCACTAGTTATTTATCCCCCTTAATAACTTAAGTATCTTTGTGAACGATGATTCTCTGCTATTGTTTAAACTTTGAGATTTTTAAAGGGCTTCCACATAGATACAGACTTTGTCCCAAATAGATATATAATTTAAGTCATCTATTTTACTAAAGGTAAAGGACAGAGTACATGTCAGGCACTATAATATAGCAATTATTTTTCTACTATTACAAAATAAAGTTCAGACAAAAGATGTAATATCATTCAGTTTATTACTAGAATCTTACATAGTCTATTTCCCATTTCAATTCACCATGGGCCTTTGGCTTTTGTGAAGCTAGTTGCTCACTGTCATGGAAACGACTTACTTAGTCCTATCCTTTATGTATGTGTCACATCACTTCTTCCTACCTGAAGTTTCTTCTCTTCACCCTTTATTTCTGTATTCTTCGTGATAATCTTTTATTTCCTTTGAGACTTATGTTTACATCTTTCTTTTTAGTTTTGTATCTCAGTGTTTTACAGCTACCTGTCATACAGATCATGTAAATGTACATTCATTAAATGAGCTGATTAGTAGTGTCCCTTTTATACTTCTTTGATGTGTGCCTAAAACATTTGGTCAATGTGTGCTATTGAGTAGATTTCTTTCCTATGTGTCACCTTTCTGTTCTTTATTAGATAGGAAATTACTTGTTTTCCCCTTATTTTGTATCTGGAAACTGCTTTGATAACCATCTTAATTAGAAGATAGTCTTTAAATCATAGCATAAGGAATTCTAAAGTCTTGCGGGCAAAAACCCTTGCTTTAGCTATTCCTTTAACACAACATGTTGCAGTTGTGTTCCATGATGTAACTTGGGGAATCATTGATGGATCTTGTATAAATGAAGTGCTGAATGGAAACCATATGAAGCACTTCTGCAGTAATTTTCTGGCCCGTTTTACTCAGCTCTCTGTCTTCTTGACTGATGAGATAACCTGGGCTGTGAAGATCAAGGTAAACTGCCTGATTTGACAGCTCCTCTTTGGGAAAGTCTCCATTTTTGCCTCCCCAGCAGTGCTGCTTAGGATGAAGCTGTCCCTCCATTACCACTCCCAGGCTCACCCAGCTCCCTTCTGGCACTGAAGACAGCAGCGGCTGCTCTGCCCCCCTTCACTTCAGATAAGCATGGCTTGGAAATGCTATCTTTAGAGGTGATGAGTTTTTGTTTGGATAGAATGATGACTAGTATAAAGCCCACACACACTAAGGAGCCTCAGAGTGCAAAATAATTGTTGAATGCAATTTGAGAGAAAAGTGGGAAATCAAGAGGGGGAAAACAATGTTTACAAAGCCTTAGCCCAGTCTTTGCTGCTGATGGGTCTGCCTTTTTTGCTGCCAGGTGACACAGGCACTGGTCACATTCCTGTTCTCTTCAGCTTGTTTTGCATTTTAGTCTTTAGTAAATCTTTCTGGTTTTGCCAGAAGAGATGCTGTACATCATCTTCTCGTAAACAACCAAAGACAGATTTATATTTGTTTACATCCTGGTTTGTCCTACAGGATCACTGAGGGTCTCTTTATGTCCCTTCGTGTGCAGCAATATAAAACATATAAAAAAGTGACATTTTTTTTCTACCAGAATGGATAGATGTGTTCTGACTCTGACTCTGTGGTGTGCGTATGTTAATATACTATGTTATAGCCCATATATCTTGACAAACTAAGTTGCAAGGAACACCTCATTCTGGGATGCAGATTAGCTCTCCTTATACTTAAATGAGTGCTTTTAATTAATGGTTTTCTTGGTGTAAATTGAGTATAAGTTGTTTCTCACAAAGCTCCGCTTCCCATTGCTCTCTGCTTCCTGACTACTGAAGCAGAGTGCCCAGCTGCCTCACACTCCTGCCACCATGCCTTCCCTGTCGTAATGAACTGTTTCCCTTGTTAAAAGTCAAAATAGCCCTTCCCCTTAGGCCAGTTCTTATCTGGTATTTGTTTGAAATATGAGAAAAGTAACTAACACAGAAATTTATTGTACAGAAATAAGGCTGTCACCGGGACAGGCTTGACCATTCAGCTTTTGGTCTTTGGAACAGGTTTGTAGGTGGAAGACTTTAGAATGGGGCTAGAAAAATATCTAATACTCCAATCAAAACCTTGCTGCCTATCCTGGCGGGAGTTCAGAAGACTGGAGTGTTGAAAGAAATGTGGTCAGTGGAAGACCAACTCCTGGAGGTTCAGAGGGGGAACAAGAGTTCTATTGGGAGCTGTGCTAGAGACAGTTTGTTTCATATTATGGCAAAAAAAGTTGGTTGTATTTAGTCTGCGTATGTCCTGAGAACTTCAGAGTACATACATTTGAAAATAATAGAATAAATTGTTTGGGACAAAATGTTAAAATTGCCCAGGGATACTGTGTTATGGTTATTACTTATTGTTCTTATCCAGGTCTTTAGCAGAGAACATTGTATAAACGGAAATGTATAAAAAATTGTCCAGTTTGCAGGGAAAACTGAAAGCTTAAAGTTATATGTAAGCTTATAGTTATATGATAAGGTAAGTATAGTCGTTAGAAATTAGAACAGACACGAGAGAAAAGATGACCTGAAGGTGAGACTCTACCCACTTTGGGCTCCATCTTGTGAAAATGGAAATTCAATTTTTAAGTCTAAACTAAGAATACTGCTGAAGGCAGTGCCCCTTTGGAAACAACTGTCTATGTAAGTGTTTTTATAGAGTCAGAATACAAACCTGATACAGCTGTCTTTGAGGAGGACAAGACTTCATCTTGAACTGGTTGAAGGACTTGGCAGCACTAAGTGGTAGTGGATGTATAGGCATGAAAGATGCAAGAATAATAGAATCAATGAAAAATGTGCCAAGATTTCTGAAGGCCACTGATACTAGGGAATGTATCAGAGGGTCTGAATCCCAGCAAGAAGGCCCCCAAGAAGGGAATATATGAGGCTGGGAAGTTGAAGATTAGTTTACAAAGAACACCCAAGTGGGAGATAACAGAAACACAGGGTTTCTACACAGTGAAGTCTGCAGCAGAGAGCAGAGCTAGCAAATAGAGGCTATGTATGCTATTGGTATAAAGCAGGAAATATGGGGCTACCTAAGCTATTTGGACCACAGATGATTCCAATCATGAGTTCCAGACATTGGACATGAAGCTTTAGAGTTTGGGTCTTGGTCTTGCTTTTGTATGATCTTTCTTTTCTATATCCCCACTCTTCCAGTTAGAAATGGGGATGGTAACTCTATACCATCGTATATTGAAGGCATTTAACTTGCATTTTGATTTTACAGGGGTTCACAGTTAAGGTATTTTCTTGAGTCTCAAAGATGACAATAGACCTATGGGAGAATGGAACAGAATGGTCAGTTTGATTGTAAAATGTCCTCTGTAAACTTGTGTGCTTGAACACTTAAGTTTCCAGCCAGTGACACTTTTTAGTGACACCTGAATGGGCAGAACTTTGCTAGAGAAAATTGGTCCCTAAAAAGAGTCTTCAGGTTTTATATCTACAGTTGGGCTTCACTTCTGGTTTGCTGTCTGCTTCCTGACTACTTATACAAGGTTCCCGACACCTTATCATCCCTAACTGTTAAACAGGAACCTAAATAACCCCTCTTAAGGTGACTCTTGACAGATCCTTGGTCACAGAAGTGAGAACAGTAACTTGTGCTCTGCTTACTCTTTAGTCATAACAGCACTGCCAATGACAAGGTCATTAATGGGTTTTGGGGAAGAAAAAAAAAGCATTCATTACAAAATAGCACAAGAAAGTAAACAGTATTATTTCCTTGGATACAAAAAGATATATAATTAGTCCCACGGAGTATAATACACAATAAGGTATCTACAGGAAACATATAAGCAAAGTTAATATCAGAGCTCTTGTAGTCCTCTCACCATTATTCCACAGCATAGACTGAACCTGGAGCTTCTAGAAGCATCAGGATTGGAGTCTCCTCAGAGGGGTCTGCCTTGGTTAGCAGGTTAGGAGAGTGCTGCAAGAGTTAGCTGAGACCTGCCTTCTTGTTGCATGTTTGAAAGTTAGTTAGCTGAAGAAGCATCCGAGAACACTTTAATACTTGAAATAATAATAAATATGGCATCAAACATTTTGACTGTGGGAATGATGGCAATCACCAAGGCCACGTGTCTTTAGCAACTAGTTTAGGTCAGTTATACTAAACTGAACTTAGGAAGATAGTTTAAGCTACTCTACGTTTAACCTTAGTTGTGCTAAGCTAAGGAAAGGGAGTAAAAGATGACCTTCACCACTGTTCCTGTTTTCTTTCAGCATTTCACCTGGTTCCTTCTGTCTGAACATCTTAGAAATCTATTTCAGGATTCAGAGCCAATAATTCTGGCATTTTAAAATGATCCTAAATAGTTAATTGAACTAGGCCAAGGCCATCTGACCCATTTGAAAATGAATGCCTTAAATAAGGGTGTATGTGCATGCGCGCGCACACACACACACACACACACACACACACACACACAATCTACATATGATATAAACATACGTAGTATATACAAAAATTTAATGAGAATGTCATTGAAAATATAGAGCATTTTTATATTATATTCTTAAGCTTACCATCATTTCAAAAATATATAGATTAAAAAGTCTTTTAATGAAAGAAATGTATACATGAATATATTGTTTTCACCCTTTAGAGAAGGGTGAAATACTGACATTGTAAGAAGAAATCTGAATCATGTAACAGAAACTTAATATACAACTAAGTGAAATCTATGTGTGTGTTTTTTTTTCCTTCATCCTGGCAAGTCACAAACTTCTCCCTGTGTTTTATGGATATGTCCATGCAGATATAGCTGATCAATATGAGGCGTCTTTCTCTATTACTTTCTACTGTAATTTTTGAGAGCAGGTCTGTCTTGGAACCTGGAGTTCATCTATTGGCTAGGCTAGCTGGGAAAAGAACTCTAAGCACTTCCCTGTCTCCACCCCTCAGCACTGGGGTTCCAGTTTTTGCTCCTGGGCTTGTAAATGTCATCCATCTTTTTTCAAGTCTCTAAAGCAATCCTCAAAATGTGGTCTCAGACCAGTATGGTCAACATCACCTAGAATTTGTTAGAAATGTAAATTTGTGCCTTCTCTACTCCAGACCCACAAAATCAGAACCTTTAGAGGTAGGTTCACAAAATGTTGAGCCTTGCCTACAGGTGACTCTAAAGTAGGGTTTGTGGATCAGTGCTCTGAATAGGCAGCCCTTCTTCCTTCTTCCTAGTATAACATTTGGGGAATGTCAATTCAATTTATATAAAAAAAGTCTCATAATATTACCTATACTTGTTTTTTGTTCTTGTAAAATTTAGGTTATTTCTTAATGTGCTTGGAAATTAACCATGTTTCACATGGAATGACATGAGGGAGATTGTTGTTAGCGTTTAAATTACTTTGTGTTATGAGATTTTCATTAATTACTTGTGTTCTTAGTTGCTAAGGCTTTATGAAAGGACCTGTGCTAGCATTAATAAATGCAAACAAAGTGGAAGGTCCTGAGGTTAATGAGGTAATAAAACATTAATCTGTTTCTCCTTTAATGTAAAATGGAGACACATTAGGTTCACTTTATATATGGTACATTTGTCTTTCCAGGAAGAACAAAGTATGCTAGCCATGGAAGATGAGGGCACAGTCCAGCTCCCACTGGAGGGACACTACAGGTAAAAGTATGTTTAAAGCACATCAGTAAGAGCCATAGTATGTGCTCGTTAAACTCTCCATACTGTGTGAAAGTTAATGATGTTGTGTTAAAATGTCCAAAAAAAATCCAAGACCAAGAAATAAATTACAGGTTCAGTAAGTACTGCAAGCACTTGTGTGTAGCAAAACAACGTAAGATGAAGTTTTATAAGGTATATAAAAGATCACTTTCATATTCCCAGAAATTATCACCTGAAGATGCTCACCGTTCACTTCTAATGTAAATGGAATCAGTATCTGTAAGACGATCTTGGGAAAATATTTTTATTCTGAGAATTTGCTCCTAACCAAAGTCACTTCCAAAAAGATAACTAACTTTTAAGTTAAAGGAGTCATGTCTGCCATTTAAGAAAACATTCATGTAGTTCTGCAAAATACACAGGCCTTTTTACACACGAAGACAGTAAGATAAACTTCTGTTAGTCACAATGAAAATTTTTACAAATATTTGTCCCCCTCCCTTCTTCCTCCCCTTCTTTTTCTGCTCTCTCCTCTCTCCACCACTTATATCACCTTTCCTCTCTCTTAGTCTGTTTTAAGTACTATTTGGTACCCAAATGTATGGTTTCAGAGTTCTTGGGCTGTGCCACTAAATAAATAAACATGAAAGTTTTTAGAGGGAGAGATTTTCCATGTTACTTAAAAGACAAAATGGGAAAGGATCTTTTGGGTCTCAGAGTCTTACTCTAACACCATATTCTCCCCACAAGTTTCAGTGTCGTTACCTGCAACTTAAAAGCAAACACAACTGGTGAGAGTATTTTAGCTCTTTTTTTCCCCTCCCATTTAAAATACTCTTGATTGATTGAATCAGTATATTCTCACATGAACTCTGCAGAAATTAGCTTTATGGCATGCCATCCCAAAAGGGTTTTGTACTTAAGTAAGTTCAAGAAATGGTTCAAACTGCATGCTACTTTATAAATTCATAAATGAAATCTGCACTGTCCCTTTAAAGTTTAATCTGGCTTGATTCAAAATTTTCCAAACCTCTTTGTTCATAAGACTGTCTCATGATATACTTGTTTTTTGTGTAATGTTTTTTTTGGAAATTAGTTGATCTAGTCTGAGTTTCTAGAAAGTTCTATTTTCTAGAAGGCTAGAGGAACTAAAGACACATTTTTAGAATGAGTAAGGCTGAATCCTAGTGATGCATTTACCCCAAATGTTGGGCTTGTTGTCTTCTTGTAAACAGCTACCAATATATTTGACATGAGGCCAGCTTAGGAGTTTGGTTAATGTGATTTTTTTTTCCACAGTAAATGTTAACCTATATGTACAAAAAATAGTGCTTTTATTACAAAAATTTTCACTTGATCTGTGATTACTTTATGCAGCCACTTGATTATATTTCTAGCTCTTGAGAGGTTTTGAAGCTTCATGAACATTTTCTAAAATAGTTGTACATTTAAAATATAAAAATAGAACAAAACTAAACAAATTAGCCAACACCATCATAGAACCTAATACTGAGTTAGCCCAGATGTATGTGAAATGCTCTGTCAAAAGCACAGGCCGAATTCATTTTCAAACACACAATTACTGAGTGCCATGTGTCCAGCTTTGGCTGAATTTTGTGGGGGGAAATTGCTGTTAACCAGTAATCTAGAATACTGTTGTTATTGTATTCAAGTAGAACAGAGGATCGGGACAGAGCATATAAATATGAATAGCTAATACAATGTTGTAGTTGTCAAAAAAAGAAGGATAGAAAAGCAAAGGAAAGAAAAGAAATGGGAGACTTAGAGGGGTGAAGCAGCAATTTAAAAAGATGGCAGCATGGGTATCCTGAGCAGTTGAAATTAGAATAGAACATCTGAAATCAGGGATGAATTAAGAAAACTGTAGCCAAAATCTGTGTAGCTAAAATATTTCCATTAGATTTTTTCAGATACCTTTTAATAACTGAGGGGGTTGCTTTATGCTTCTCAATTTCAATTATTAAAAATATGCTACTTTAATAAATAAAATGAAATATTATTTGAACCTTAAAAGGAGAGAAATGTAGGCATGTGTTAGAACATCTTAAACTATGAGGACATTTTTCAAAATGAAATAAGGCAGTGACACAAAAAAACAAATATTGTGTGATCCATCTTACATGAAGCACTTAAAATAGCCAAAACAATAGAGGCAGAACATGAGGTGGTACTCGCCAAGACTGGGAAGGGGAAGAGGCAGAAGACAGCTATTGTTTAATATAAAATTTCAGTTTTATAAAATAAAAAGAATTCTGGAGACAGATGTAGTAGTGGGCTATACATTGAAAATGCCTTTCATAACTTTTAATTGTACATCTTAAAATGCTTAAGATGTGAACTCTATGTTGTATGTACTCTACCATGAAAACTTTAAATAAAACGTTTCACATAGTGATGAAATGATCATATATTCATCTTCTCTACCTGAATGCCTCATGACTTGTTATATTATTTCATTTTGGGTAAACTTCTGTCTAGAGATGACCCATCGGTGATCAATATTTCTGATGAAATGTCAAAGACTACCATGTGGGGGAACCTTCTGGTTACTGCTGACAACTCAAAAGATAAGGAGTCACGCTTTCCTTCCAAAAGGTTTGAATTTTGAAATAATAAGGTTATATTAATGCTATTGAGTTTGCGGTTTAAATTCACTAGAAAAAGATACTATTGGTTTTAATCAAATTTAGACTTCAGAAAAATTTTTTCAAAAGGGAGAATGACAATTTTTATAAACATTATGTTTTTCAGTATCTTCCTTTCAAATTAAAAAAAGAAAGAAAGAAACCTTCAAAACTACCACAGTGGGGGGGAAATGGAGCTATTAATGACCCCAGTGCATGACAATTTTGAACCTTCATTTTGGCCCATTCTTTCTTTGTGTGGTTTCATTGTATTTTCTCATCACACAGTTTCCAGGACCGATGTAGGTGCTGGAACACATTCTCCACTCCCTGTTTCCTTTTGTGACAGTGATTTGGCATATGTGATGGTCATTCTACATTTAGTTGATTTCTAGTTCCCTATTTTCAAGTCCCTGACAAACTTCCCTAACCTCCCCGTGACCACCAATCCATTCTCATTGTCTGTAAACATGTGAGCTGTGTTGGTGACTTTAAGTGCATGCTGAGGAAGAATGTGTCTTTAAGCAGTAAGAAAATCCTGGTGTTTTCCACTGTATTTTCCAGGACTTGCAAATGAGTGAGGATCTTAGCATGCAGTCATCTTAGATGCTAATCAGAAGAAAACCCTGTATTATGCTAGTTTTGCTTCTCATAAGAAAGTGGTTGATATTTGGGGATGGTGTAATAATGATTTAATTTATTTATTTTTATATCCTTACATTAACTTTTTCTACTTAATTTTTATATTACATTTTTTTTTTGTCATAAGCTCCCCTTCCTAATCACTCTAGAAGCTGATTCCCCAAAGGTAAGATCTTTTCCCTCAAACCTATTCCCTGGTTGCATTTTCTTATGTTAAATGGTGTCTTCTGGAAAGCTGGTCAGCCTATGTCATCTGTGTGAGTTTTGGGGAGGCAAAAGGCCTAGAGAGTCTTGGACTCCAATCCAACAGAAGACTCTTTTTTATGGTGTTTATATTTACTCAGTTCTTTAAGGGGCTCTGTCTGAAACACGAGAAAACATTTTTCCCCTTAAAGTATACAAATACATCACATATAAAACAACAGAGCTTACAGAACTACACTTAGCAAGTAATGGCATCAAATTTCTAGATTTAGAAAAGAAAATGTGCCTCTTTAATTTTGAAAATTGCAAAAGTTTCTGTGATACATCTAAACTTGCAAGCTTCGTGAGACACAGAGCCATGGGCTAAAGAAAGAGAGAAACTATGTTAGTCTTGGGGGGGGGGAAACTTCTTCTTACTAGTTTTTGTCACCCCAAAATGGCATGCTGCTTCAATGTCATCTCTCTGTAACAAGCGAAGTAAACAAGACAGAAACTCTAGTCACCCCAGAAGCTGGGACAGTCTTCCCTCCCCCTTCCCCACCACTTTTCCTCTTTCATTGCTTGACTAAATCCCTCTGATTGCCTGACTCTAAATATCTCTAGAACTTAGACCAAAGGAGGTTAACATAAGTTTCTTAGTAGGCTATTTATAATAGTTTTGAATGGTGTCTTTGAACAGGGATTCAAAACCAGCATGTATTCCCTTGCTTGGGTTAAGCAGCAGTGATGTTGATTCTAAAACATGATCTGACTTTCTTTCTTCAAAATCCTTGTTATAGTCCCTTTGAATAATCATTGCAGTAATGTTGTGTTTGTCAGGACTCCTGAAAGAAACTCAAGAGTAGTAAGGAGGAACATTTAAGCCCATGAAATCCGTTCCTTTGATTCCATCACAGGAAAATTTGGCACTTCTCTAAATTATTTTAAAATATGAAATTCAGGTTCATGGGCTCAAAATGAAATGCCAGTCATGGAAACTGGGCAGAGAATTTGAGACAATCAAAGTAACAGATGCTTTTCATTCTGAATTGCATGGGTCCATAGTCTGAACTCTTCCTGTGTTTTCATTTAATTAAGCAATGGTTTTATAATGTGATACTTTCTATTGTTCTTAAAGTAAATCTTAAAGTCAAATGATACCCTTTGACTTTGACAACCAGAAAACCTAGTTGTTTTTAAATTATGCTTATAACTCATTTCAGCAGGAGATTGATTCTGGTTAATAGTGTAATATACTTGAAATGTGTCTACTTCTAAGTAGACCATCATTCATATACTGTGTGTTTCTTGGTTTTTTAAAAACATATATATAGACACTGATCTAACTCAAACCATGAAGGAATGAAAGTTCAATCTAGTCTTCTCTCTTCTTTGCCCTTCCCCGTGTGTGTGAGTGTGTGTGTGTGTGTGTGTGTGTGTGTGTGTGTGTGTGTGTGTGTGTGTGTGCTTGAGAAACAGTGTTAACATATAGCACAGGTTGACCTTGAACCAGTTATGCTCCTAAGCATGTTGCTATAGCTAGCATTTTTCTTCACTATTTGACATGATATAAATTATATCTGTTAGCTTGTGGTCTCTTTCATCTTCACAATAGTGGAATCTCTAGAAGAAAGGAAGTGGCTTCTAGAAATCCTAAAACCACCCATATTAGTTGCAGTGATACCCTTCCAAAGCTACTACTGCAATCCCTTAGCATCTGTTGAAAAGAGTGAAGTATAACAAAGGAAG
This sequence comes from Cricetiscus sungorus, assembly GCA_030556225.1. Classification (NCBI taxonomy): domain Eukaryota; kingdom Metazoa; phylum Chordata; class Mammalia; order Rodentia; family Cricetidae; genus Cricetiscus; species Cricetiscus sungorus. The sequence goes on from JANBXA010000372.1 coordinate 3,926,735, forward strand.
GCTGCACATTTGCTGGTTGGCAGACGACCTACTTGTCAAAACCGAAAAAGGCCTAAAGATGAGGTCACTGGGACACATATCTCTTGTGACCCAAGCTGGTTCCATATAGACTTTGATCCACCTGTCTCTCACAAGTTATTTTCCATTTTGTTTCTTTCTATAGTATGCCTTAGGAAGCTTAATTGCCTGTGCAAAGGAGGTTTAGAACCACAGTATCATATCAGTTGTTTTATTCACATTTTGTTTTTGACTGGCAGTAAAAGCTAGGAGCTGACTACAATTCCAGCTCATCCTGAGGATGTCTGCTTTGATCCTAGCTGAACAGTGTTATGCACTCATATGACAAGCTGCTCCACAGCAACTTTTTATTTTAATGGTCTTAGGTTTTATTTTCATCCCTTGATTGCTTTGCTTGGTACCTAGCAAGAAAAACTTAAAAAAAATTCTAATAAATAACTTTCAAACTCAAGACTTAAACTCTAAGAAAACATGTTAGATAAACACTGGATGTAGGCACTCAGCATTAAAGCAACTTTGTATCTTATAAATACTCTTTAAGTCAAGTTAGGATTGGTGAGACACTCCTGGGGAACTCTTCATCAGTCATTCCAAAGAATAGCCCAGCTCATCCTGGTCTGACAAAGACTTAAAGGGCCTAACCTAAAGCATTAGGCAAATTATTTTTCTATTTACTAAGTATGTTATGTAAGAATGACTTATAAAACAAAACAGTGAATTCAATAAGATACCTTAAATCACACTGTATCCTGCAGAAGAGGTAGTTGCTTAAGCTGGCACTGGAGAATGTTGCAACAAGTAGTGACTAAAATGTGTACCTTTGCTCTGAACAGGTTAGCTAGTAGGTAGCCTGGCTCTTTGATGATTGTTCTGCTTTGGATTGTGTCACTTGTGTGTGATTCCTATGTGGCAACTGGGGTTAATAATCCCAAGAACTACCTTTATTCATATATACTTTAAATTTGCAGTGTTGATCTCATAATGTACTTGCTATTTGTTATTAGCTGTGCGTGCTTAATATTTTACAAATAATTTTTAACTTCATAAAATTATATACTAGTTAGCTATATTATAATTTGTAGTTTCCTACTGTTACACACTTAGACTGCAATTTTTTGTTTGTTTTGGCTTTTAAAAATTTTGCATCATCATCAGCGTCAGCATCATTGAGACAGGTTCTCACCATGTAGTCTGACTGGCCTGGAATTGATTTGTAGACCAGGCTGGCCTAGAACTCACAGAGATCTGTCTGCCTTTGATGCCTGAGTTCTGGGATCAAAGGTGTGTACTACCATACCTGATTAAATTTATATTACTTTTAATTATGTGTATGTGTCTGTGTGTAGGTGTATGCTTATGAGTACAGTGCCCAGGGAGGTCAGGAGAGGGCATTGGATCCCCTGGAACTTGAGTTATAGTTGGCCGTGAGACACTTTATGTGGGTGCTGTAAACCCAAATTGGGTTCTCTGAAAGAACAGAATCTACTCTAATGCTCTTAGCCATAGGCCCAACTCTCTAGCGTCTTGTTTGGCTTTAAAAAAACAAAACAAAAAAACAAAACAAAACAAAAAACGTATTGTTTGGGTTTTTTGTTTTGTTTCCTTTTTTGAGAAAGGGTTTTACTAGATAGTCCCCATGATTTCTTTTTTAAATAATAAGATAATTATAATATATAATTATATATTATTGTATAATACATAGTTATATGTGTAATTATAGCAGAATGGCATTAAGAGTAATTGTATTGCTATGTTTTCTTTGTTTTGTTCTGAACAATAGTGCTTGGTTTTAGCCTAAGTCCATGGGTTATCTATTCTCAGGTTCTTGGTCATCCAAGCAGTATTGGGTATGGGTTCCATCTCATGGATTGAACCTTCAGTCAAATCATAAATTAGTTAGTTATTCCCGCAAGCTTTGTACCATCATTCCTTAGCATATCTTGCATAAAGAACACCATTGTAGATCAAAGAGTGTGTGGTGGATTGGTGTTCATGTTTCTCTTTTGGTAGCTTGCAGAGTTTGTTCCTGTACCATACTACAGGTATGAATGCTCTGTATAGGCAATAGCTTGATTTCTCATTGTTCAATAAATTGCCTCCACAGCTTCTCATAGAGTTTGAAGAAAACAGGTCTTTCAAAAGCCACATTTACACCTGGATTCTCTGCAAGAAGAGCAATTGTTCTTAACCACTAAACTGTCTCTCCTGCTCCTGAACTTAATTCTGCATTTATTCCAAAACAAACTGACCTTTGATTTTGAATATATCATTTAAAAAATCTTAATGATCCCTTAAGAAATTTTCAGTTCAAACTCTCATACTTTGTAATGAAGCTTTCCACATTGAATTCAGCTTTTACTAATTTCTATTAAAAACATAAAATATGAAGAAAAAAAAACACATTTACTGCACAATCAGTGAACAATCACAGTGCTTTTATAAAGTAGATTCCTAAGAAGCTTTCTTACAGTAGTGCCTACAAATACTGGGAAAAAGAACATTTTCAGTGATTATAAAAATATTTTTATGAATTCTTTGAGGATTTCATACAATTTATTTTGATCATATTTGCCCCACCTTTACTCCTCTCCTTCCTGATCTACTGCATTGCTCTACCCTACAACTTTGTCTCCTCTTTTATTTATTAAGCCACGAGACTCTTGTTTGTGTGGGACCATCCATTGAAGCACGGGTGAATACCAGGACAGATTTCCTGCTACTACTTACTGCTTCTCCTCTGTACTCCCTACATCCTTCTCCTATCATGGAGTCTCCTTCTTTGTTGTGATTTCTTAGGCCTTTCCCTAACTACTTGACAAATGCTGTACAGAGCAATATTTGAGTTCCATGGAAGAAACTTCCTCATAGATTTCTCAGTAGCATGTCAATAGTGGTCTACTTTTTGCTCATTCTTGAAATGTCACTTTCTTATTTTTTGTTTTTAGTTATTTTATTTTTGATATTATGATATGATTATATTATTATATCACCTATGATTATATTATATAATATGATTACATAATTTCCCTATCCATTACAAACCTTCATGTATTTCTCCCTGCTTGCTTTCAAATTCATGGCCTCTTTTTTTCATTAATTATTACATATATATATATATATAAAAATAAATGTATGTACATTTCTGAATAAATGTAACCTAATCAGACTGTATAATGTTACTAGTGTATATGTTTTCAGGACTGACCAACAAGGATAATTTTTTCTATTATGTATTCTTACATCTTCCCAATACCTAACAATATTTGTTTACCGAAAATAGTAAGAAATAGTATGCATGTGATACATACTATTTTAGATAAAAGCATAATTGATTATCATTTAGAAAAATAGATTTAATAAGAAACCCAGAAAGAGAGAGACAAAGAGATCATCATACAGTTAGAAATTCCAAAGAAAGAATTTTCTTTTTTTTTTTTTAATTTTTTTCTTATTTTACATATCTGTCAAAGAAAAAAATTTTATAGAGGTCCTGAGATGATTATAATACTTCTGCCTCTCCAAATTATTTTTAATAGTTATAAAATAGTCATTTAGTAAGTTATTGTTTTATGATGAGACACCAATATAATTAAAGCAGATCAGGAAGAAGCTTACCTGTAGATAAGTTGCTATTCTCTCTCTCTTTGTCTCTCTGCCCTTACTATTTAGTGACAGATTGTGCCACTTACCTTTGAGAAATAATGTATTCACCAAGAAGTTATGTGATACCTAAGTTTCAAAATATTGTGTATATAGGAATTATGCTAGAGTTGAGACCAATATACCTCTCCCTTACCAAGACTCCTATAAATAGGATACAACATCCTATTTTCTAAAAGACAAAGTATATTAGAAACAGGAATACAAGAATCAGTATTCTAGAAGTGAGCCACAAGAAGACTCAGAGGCCATCTGGTCCAAAGCTCAATTTAGTGTTGAAGAAACCCAGAGCGATTAAATCACTGGCTGTAGGTCACACACACTCCCCCACCCCTTAGCTCTGGGAGATGAGACCAAGACTGGGAACTCCACCCATATCTCTGCCCCATTCTGTTGTGCTTTATTGGCTTTGTGTGACAGATAGGATAGGTGGGGATAAGTGACGTCCAAGGACAAGTTAATTTGAAAAGCAGAATAGCAGACATTTGTCATATAAAAGGATCTTAAAGTAGAAAAAAAGTGAGTCATGCAGATAGAGAAGTTAAAAATACAGAATTAAGGCACTCAACACATCATGTGCGCACTGTCATCTCTTCTCATGGAAGGAGAAAAGAAAAGGGAAAAAAGTTGCTTAGCTCTGACCTGTAAGGAGTATGTGCTGAGAAGTGTGGCAGGCATAAACCCGGGTGCCATAGACACTCGCTCACACCAGCTCTCAGCACTGGCAGCGTGCCACAGATGGCAGAAGCTCCAGCACTTCTTACCTGATGGCGCCGGGTGGTGGTGACAACTGAGAAGGGCTGTTTCTAGCCCGAATTGGAGGGGGAAGAAAACGATTTTAAAAACACACTCTTAGAATATGTTTAAGTTATTGACCACTAAGAGCGATGTTCAGGAAACCCCATAGAGAACATAACTTGGCTCTTTCATCACCCAGAGAACAGTTGTAAAACCAAGAGTGCTACCACCTTCAACTATTTCACATTAAGGGCCAAAAGTTAATAGTAAAAAGAATGTTGATTCTTCTAGTTCAGGGTCTCAGAGGCTGGATCTAGATTGTTCTTTATGCCATCAAAGGATGTGGGTGGGGTAGGGAGACCTCCGGTGCATGGAACTTTGCCAGGCACCAGAAGTACTGGAGGGAGGGGCATGTTGTCCTTCTGGAAGTGTACACTTACAGTCTAAGCTTCCTTCATTTGAGCACTGTCTTCAAACTCTCCATGAAAAAAGTTGCATGTAAGAGTAGAAGAAATACAAAATGGTGAAAATAGTGCAGACAACTCAACAAACATGGCAGTCACGTCATCAATCCAGTCGTCATTGAAGTCAAGTAAAAGATGAAATAAAATAGGCTTCCGCCATGTGAGGTTTTTTTTCTAGAAGGAAATGGAACATCACTCCTCTGCTGTGTAGTCTGAGGCTTCCTTTAAACACAGCATAGGTGTACTGAGAGCAGTGAGCCATTCTTGCAGGCTTGGAAATCTGTGTTTGCACTCCCTACCAAGACATCTTCCTTACCATAGATCAAGGTCCCATCCAAGAACAAAGGAAAAGCCATTTCCAGCAGAGCCTGGAAAGCCCAGCACCTTGTTCTGTCATTTCTAGTCTTATGCTGCCTTAGTGGGGAGCATGACTAACATTTTCACCAATTATCAATTATTCATTTGCCCAGATGAGGACTGTGTATTAATCTTGCATGCTTTTAGAGCTGTTTGGAAATGTCTGGGTTTTTTGTTTGTTTGTTTGTTGTTTGTTTTTGTTTTGTTTGTTTCTCGGTGTCTATTTTTGAATTTCCCCCTCTCTGCAGTTCTTGATTTCTAGCTCACGGAGTGCAGAGGATTTAATTACTGCTGTGTATCTGTGTTGCAGCATGAGAGAGCAATGCCTAAGAACTCTTCTATTTCTTTGGGGTTGATGGGTTTCGTGTCTGAAGAAAACAAATATAGTAACCAAGCTGAATTCTAGTAAATTTCTCCTTTTTTTTTTCCCCTCCCCTTTTAGCATTGAAAGCCGAAAAGAGAAGAGAGCTGACTCAGGGAAAGGTGTTGACAGGGAGACTTGTCTATGACTTGATCTTCAATTTATTTTTTACATATATATGAGAAGAGTGTCACAATTATTAATAAAACTACTTTGATTATGTATTGTAAACCCTGTCTCCCACCCAAAATCCACCTTCATACTGTAAGTAGTGCCATGCTTGCCCCAGCTCTGACCTGTGGGCAGTGTGACCCCCTTGTGAACAGATGCAATATCTGATGCAACAGTCCCCTGTATTACTCCTGTGAGAGGCTCAACATGACAGCATTCGCACTGTCGGCATTGTGAGAGCAACTCTTTCTTTAAAACAAAACAAAACAAAAAGAGCCCTGTTAACCTAGTTTGTATTTTCCTACCTTAGTAACCTGAAGGTACATGATCATTTTATTCAGAAGAATTTTGAAGGTAGTCTCACTTTTTCTTTGTTATAACTTGTTTTGAAAGGCCCAAATCAAAAGGTTACCTTGAAAGCATTTTAAACAAATGTATTTATGTACTTCCTGACTTAATATGATGTGTTTAATACTTAATATATCTAACTGGTACTTCAAGTTAAGTGAGAAAGAAACGTTTTCATACCTTCTTAAAAGTCATACTGCAAGAGAGTCCTGTAGTATTTGCTTAGAACTCACTAGAACTCATGTTGTAACCGTGTGGTCAAGTGCTAGGCTTCTGTGAAATGCTTTAGAGATATTTGAAGAGTTTTTTGTGAGGCTTTTTTCTTTTTCATTTTAAGTCTTTACCAGAAATTTGCTACTGAATTTCTCTCCCATTGCCAATGGTTACTTCCCAAATACACCTATGACATACATACTTAAGGAATCCACATGGTGAGTCATTGCACGTGAAATGTCATCCCTATACAGCTGTTCCTCTGATAATGGTCACATACTGCTAAGTACCGGTCCCTATCCTGTCGTCATGTAAGACCAACAAACAGATCTCCAACTGTAACTGTTTTTGCAAAGTTCTTTTCCACATTTTAATTAAATGCATGTTGTGGAAAACAATCTTTGAACTAAAATTCAGCTTCTGTTAGAGGAGGTTATGTAAATATTTCAGTCCATATGAAACAATCCAACTTTACTAAGCTTATTGAAACAGGAAGAAAGTTATGGATTTTTGAGTATTACTAAATATAGATTTCATTTAATCTTAGATGAATGTGAGCTAATAAAACTGAAATCTCATAGGATTCTTAGTTCCTAAGGATTATCAATAATTGGCAGCCTAATAATCTTTCAATGTCCAAATCAGAGCCCTGTGGCTTTTATAAACTATATATATTCCATGTGTATGCACATAATTGGACAAATCTTTCTGTTACTAATGATGGTGAAAAACAGCAAGGTCTACCTTAACCTTAACATTTTGATATCTTTTGAAAAAAAAATTTCTCAGTCTTTTCAGGAGCCATTTTTTAAAATGAAATATGAGCTAAAATTATGAGAAGAATTTGAATTTAGTAAGGTTTGTATTTATAAATGGTGAAGAAAAATGCAAAACTATGTGTTGCAAATATGCTGCCTTTGTGTATGTTGTAACCTGACACTCCATCTGAACATTCTCACTGTCTATTATTTAGCAAGTCAATCCCAAAGCATTCTCCTAGTGTTTCCATACAGTACCTGTTCTGTTAAAAATGATCAGTGAATTAAAACCTTCACTTTATCGCTGGTTTGAACAAGCAATCATCCTATGAAATTCTTTATTTCTGAGTATTTTTATAGTAATTTTGTTCTTGTGTGAATTTTAATGCTATCTCAATCTTAATATTTTAAAATCACATAAATATAAGAAAATGTAGTATTATATATTTACTCCTAATTTCAGATTCCTGGTCAAAATTACTGAATATCTTAAATGTAATTTATTGCAATGTTTAAGTAATGTGTAAATGTGACTAGGATATTGTGTTTTTCAAAACTAAGAAATGTTATGTGGAAATAAATATTTATCCTAACTAATTTTCATGTTCATTTTAAAGTGTGTGCAATGTGTCCTGTCTTTATTTTTCCTTCATATTAACCAGTAAATTAGGTATTTTAATGGTCTAAGAATTTTTAATTAAGACATCCCCCCACTGTTAAAAACAAAACAAACAAAATGTGTGACATAAACACTTTAAGAGGACTCAAACAACTTGAACTTTATGAAAAGAAGATAATGAGAAGTTTGTGAGGGTGCACATGCTTTTACCCCCATAGAACACGCACGAGTAACATTACCTCTATGGCTAGTAAAAAAAAACTCATTAGTAGGATCCACATTATTAGAACTCATGAATGCCTTCCTCTAACATGTGTGGGGAAAGTTTTCCCCAAATGTGCCCTTTCTGTTTGCTGTAGAGGTCAAATGGGATCACTTTTTTGGGAGGGGACATCTAGTAGATTGTTGGGAAGAGTGTATTAAGAACTACACCTGCTGGCTAATATATCTCTTGACTAGTAGGCTTACTTGCAATTGCTGTTATTTAACAGCATCTGTGTTTTTCCTAAGTATCTTGTTGGGATAATTCAGACTCCTACCTACAGACATCCAGTTTGACCATTTGTTCAAGATGCTGCCTTTTTTTTCCAGTGTATATTTCCATAAGTATATAAATTTATGTCTGGGTTTTCAACTTGATTCCAATGATTAATGTGTTTGTTTTTATGCCAATACTCTGCTGTATTTATTACTAAAGCTCTGTAATACCACTTGAAATTGGGAATGGCAAGATCTCTAGCAGTCATTTTATTTTTCAGGATTGTTTTAGCTATGAGGGTAATTCGGATTCATAGTCTGATAGTGACACTCCAATGATGACTTCCAGATCTTTTAGGATTCTCTTAAGTCTTAGAAGTAAAGAGTTATTCTGCTTCCTTTCTGCACTGACCTCGGTGTTTCTGTTTAGCTAGAGCCTATTTTCTCCTGAGTTGCCTTTCTATCATTGACAGATTCCTAACTTTTCAGTATGTCTACTGTATATTCAGTTAAGGAAATAAAATAAAATGCCATATGGATGATAAGCATCTGTAATATCAGTACTCAGGAAGCTGAGCTAAGAGGACTGCCAGGATTTGAGGTTAGCCTAGGCTACTGTGGACTTATGATCAGCATGGCCTAAATAGAGCAAGGTGTAGTCTTAAAAAAAAAAAAAAAAAAAAAAAAAGTGGCAACCTCCTGAAAGTTTCACAGAAGTCATATAGTATTTTGAGAGAATGGTTGTGGTTAATAATCAGAGATGACCTTCTGATTACTTCTCTTCAGTCCTAATGACCTCATTTCTTCTTGCTGTGAACTGAGCTTATATCTAGATCCACTTCCTTTTGTGTGTGGAGTCCTAGGCTTCTGTCAGGCAACCTCATTCCTCCATTTGTTTATAAGCCCCTTGATAGTAACAATGATGTCTTAACCTTCCCTGTTAACTCTGTAGGGTCTAATTCTGTGCTCTGATATTTATGCAAACAGAAAACGTTGTTCCAGTAAAGTGTTCAGAAAATGCTGTTGCTTGGTTAAGAATGATAAAGGGTACGTTACAATAGAAAACACTAGCAGTGCATAGTGGACACTACATAGATCTGGCACATGAGAACGTGGAGGTGTAAGGTCAGAATCTATGCAATGTATGTAGCCACCAAAGGGAAAAACAGCAAAATACTATGGCTAGGAGGAAAGAAAACTGGAAAGTAAGATGCTAAGCATTGCATAAATGTAAATCTCAGCCATGCAACAGTTCTGGGGTAGGAAGTTTTATACCTTTTAAGAACACAAGTGGAGTTGAATTCAAAAAGTCTGTAATGCTCCTTAAATACTATGTTTTTCACAATTGCAGATTATCTTGCCCTGTGTGTCTGATTTCAGCTGAAGGGCACTATATATCAAGCTGGAGGTGAGAAAGGATTTTGTTCATCCCTAATAGGGTATTCACTTTGGTTCTTAGAACCAGAATTAGATTGAGTACAATACAATTTCTCCTCAATATACTATACTTTCTTCATCACTCATTTCTCCATGATAACAATAGAACTGTAACTAACCAGTGAATTCCATTTTGTTGCTCACAATTCACAAAGTAACTTAGACAGGCCCATCCCTTCATGTACCTTCAAGTACCCTCATCTTCATGTCTCTTGCATCTAAGGATTCAAACAATCACTAATCAAAATGCTTCTAAAACAACTATGTCTGCATCAACATGTATTTGTTTTTCCTCTTATACACAGCATTTGCATTGTCCTGGATATTACAAGAATCCGGAGATTATTTGAAGTATAGGAGAAGACAAGCTTCTATTTCTATAGTCTATGCAAATTCACAGGAGATATTTGAAGAGTAATGGTTTTGGGTACCTATATCTACAGGAGAATCTAGAACCAATTCCCTGTAGATAGAGAATGGAGATAAAGATTTTGGTTGTTGAATGGTCACAATATTGAATGTTGACTAATCCTACTATCATGATGGATGCTTCTTGAGAAATTTCACAAGCTTGGGGAATTGCTTCAGAAAGGCTATGTAGAATAAGGAGTTCTATTTAATTTGTTGACATTTGTAGTCTATAACAGTGGGTTTTTTTTTTTTTTTACATAGGGTCATGACTCCCTTAGAGTTGCATTATCTTTTCACAGGGGTCACCTAAGACCATCAGAAAACACAGGTATTTATATTATGATTCATTGGTAGTAACAAAATTACAGTTATGAAGTAGCAACAAAAATAATTTTATAGTTGGAGATCACCACAACATGAGGAACTGTATTAAAGGGTTGCAGCATTAGGAAAGTTGAGAACTACTGTTCTATAAGCATTGAAAGACATACCTTTTTCAATAGCAGTAAAAAAAATTCTCATTAATTCAAATTCTGGGGCTTAAATGTTAATATTGTCAGAAAAATACAACATGCAGGGAAATGATCAAATACTACTGAGCTCCACCATGGTCTTGTTAATTCAACATTCTGAAATTTTTTGTGGGGTAGTCAATGATGTTATGGATTATAACCCCCACTTGTGTTTCATTCCCAGCCATCTGCATCCCCAAAAACATCCTGAATATATGCTTCAGGTCACTCAGGACGTATGTGAAAATACTGCTGAAATAACTGTCATAAAGTTGGCACAACAAAATTATCTTATTTTAGGAAAAAAAACATGCCTGTGTTTTGGTATGTTTTTTCACTTAGAATTTATTGAATCTTAAATATTGTACAAATCTAGTAGTCTTATAAGTCAGTATTCTCACTCCAGCTTAGAGTAAGTGCCAAGAAGCGGGACTGCTAATACTCTGATCAAGAAACACAATGCTCAGAGCCACACAGACTGAAGTGATCCTGGGTCGTGAACCGTTTCTCCATCCTGTTAGCACAAGTGCCCCTGGATGCTGGGATACTCTGAGCATAGTTTGTGAGGGAAGGCTGGTGATTCGTGTGCTTCCAAAGGCTGCATGTGCCCATAAGAGACATGTCTATATACCTTGGTGGCATTGCTAGTTCTTAATGTGTTTCAAACTTACCCTTAAATTAAGTTTGCCCATAATTTATGTATTAGTTTCATTATCTAATTTACAACTTATTGAACAGTAAAATTTGTTCTATGAGGGTCAAAGGAAACCTGAATGTATTCACATTATCACCATTTGAAACCCTCATTGCCTGAAAAAATGTGTGCTGTGATATTTTTATCACTTCAGGCTCCAGAAAAAAAAAAAAAAAAATATTGTTTAGAAATGAAAGGAACAAAAAAATTCATGGCTTAGGTATCATCTAACTATTATACAATCATGAGAAATAATACAAAACCTGGATTATTATATAATGTGGTTTAGATTAATGAAGCCACAAAGGATAGTTTCTGTCTAATTTGCTCTTATGTCTCCATGCTGTCAGGAACATATGCTACCTCTGCTCCTTGATCTAGGACCTTGCAGACTGGTCCTGCTACACATGTGCCTTACCTACATTCAAAACAAGGTTAATGGCCATAAGCCCACAGGGCTAAGTATCAGTGATGCTTCCATTGGAAGAGTGGGTCTTGAGAGTTAATAAAGGTGAAATATATCAGTGATGTGCCATGGAAATAGCATCAAAGCTAATTTCACAGCCTCTGTACATTGTCATGAATCTCTAATCTCAATTTAATTGATGGATAGTTTCCATTTCTGCCAGGTTTGGTGTTTATGCTGTAGCTCACCAGTCTACATTTAAATGTGTGAGGTTCATTTTTCCATTTTTAAAATGCAGCTATGTTACAAATACTTAAAACAAACCAAAAAAAAAAAAAAGAAAAGAAAAAAAGAAAAAGAAAAACACTGCTAAGTCAAATTCAAATTCAGTATCTGAAATCTATTCTTGGAAAAAAAAAAAAAAAAAAAAAAAAAAGGAAGAGACCCTAGACAAAAACAAAACACAAAATCCTAAAAGGACATGTCTACTGAACCATGAGAACTACCAGAATGACTTTGCTGACAGTGTTCACTCTAATGCTGTGACCCTCACATGCGTCCCTGAATTCAATTAAATTATGTCTTTCATAATATACAAATGACCACATTATTATTAGTCAGTTTCTTGAAAGCTACGTGTTAAATATGAGAATTGAAATATCATGGGTATTAGATAAACTCTTATGAATTATTTAACTTTAAACAGTTTTATGTATCTAAGTTTTTTTTTTTTTAAGCTGAACTCTTTCCATGTTTACAAGACAGTCTTGGATTTCTAACAAGTTAAACAAGAACCTTTGAACAAATGTGTCCATATGTCAATGCCGTTTAAGTTTGATTCAAGATGGAACCCATTACCTCTGAAAAAATGGAGGCGTATTGACTAAATGACCAGGCAAACTTCCAGTGTAGAGAATAGAAATAATAACACACAACATTCTCGTTCATTTTCCATTAAAAAACCAATGGAGTTAAAATATTTTAATTAGCATGCTCAAAGAAATGAAGTAAGAAAAACTGATGCAAGTATTCCTTCATGTTAGAATTTGAGACACAAATATTTTCAACTTTTAACAGGGCAAGTCGATGTGTTCCAAGCCGCCTCTTTCACCAGGAAACATCAGTGATTTTTCAAAGCTCATTTACAATGCTTTGCCGTCACCCTTGCTGTGTTTTTGTAGCACCTATAGCCATAACTGGCACCTGGGGGCCTTGCATTGCTGGCACTTTCCCTTGTATTTCTTTGGAGTCTATTCAACTGCTGTGGTTTTACTGAGAACTCGGTGCTTTGCATATGTGATTTCCTGAGACTGTTTGAGTAGTCTTTCTCAGAAAACTGTGCCAGTCTGGCAGTGAACAGCACTTTTTGAGGCGAGCTGACAGTAGCCTGGTTGGGTTGGTATGCTTGGACCTGTGTCTATAGCCATACTCTATAAATCTCTCCCTGGCCCCCCTTTTCTTGTTGCTGCCCTAATGACATCATCACCCACATCTTGTCATCCCCTTAAATAAAGGAACACAATTTGGACTAGTCTAGTAAGAATAAGAAAAAAAAAAAGAAAAGAAATTCTTCTCAGGAAATACATGCAGAGCTCTTGTAAAAAATAATTTATATTTGTTGTTTCAGCAGCTGATGTGGAAATAATTTTAAATGATAAACAAAACAGTGAAAAATCCAAATTGCTTAAGGTAATAATCTGTTCTGAAGCAGACGTCCTTACTGAGGACTGCAGGTATGAAACTGGAAAGTAGCCTGAAATTTCTTGATGCGAACATTATTAAGATTGTCATCTTGACATCGCAGTTTTGAGATAATGAGAACAAATGTGTTTTTAAATAAGCTGTAGAGGCTTTGCTGTGCTACTGTAAGGAGAGGCACTGTTGGAGGAAATGGCTCATGTGGGTATAGATATGCTGGTGAGCCATGCTGCTAGCAATCCCGTGGTCTTCATCTGTATACCACTGCAGAGAGAAAGAGGTCAGAATTTGGAAGCCAACTGCATTTTAAAAGGGGAAATTCAAATGAGCTCTTGCATGGTGTTAAATGGGAATAGTTAATAACCTGAAGTATGGTCAAAGATTGTGTCTAGTTCTTTCCTAGAGATTTTCAAGACATGATCAGCCTTGAAGAAGTCTCTGGTCCTCTTTCTCAGGTACTGAGAAAATCCACTGTGCATTTGGAGTTGCTGCACAGGACTTTAAACATAGGTATATTCTAATTAAAATACCCAAATCAACTTTCAAGTGTGACTCAAAAGTAACGTAAAACCACACCGTAAATGGGAAGGTTTATACCAGCAGGCATGCTATTTTAATGGGTGCTAGCAAGTATCAAATTTTCCTATACTTGAGGATGCATTAAAATAAATAGTTTCTAAAGCAAATTTTCCAATATAAACATCTGAATGGCTAGAAAAATCAATTTGAATATTAAATATATATAATATATGTAAAGTCAAAGGTATTATTTACCAACAGTTAAATTTTATACTGCTAATTAAAAATTCTGTCTGTGTGACATTTATGTAGAAGGAGTCTCCAACCTGAGTCAAACCCATACAAACTTATACCTTACTAAATGACTGGGAAGGCACTGCCAGCCTAGCACATATTACTGAGACACAAGTTAGTTGTAAAATCATGCCTCAAGTATTATCTGATTTTGCTTTAAATAGTGGGAAAAACAAACCGCAACCTCTACTGAGAATCTGGCCCAAAAGATATGGGAGGTTTTTTCAGTACACTAAAGAAAGCCTACTCCTAAACAGTGGGCATGAATGGAAATGAGCACACAGCAAATTATGTGTTAGAAGAGAGGGGGCAGGGTTTTCTAGCCTAAACAGATAACAAACCTGTATTTAAAACAATAGTATTATTAGTAAAAGACATGTGTGCATGTATATATATTTTTTTCTTTTTGATCTGAAAAGTTATAATATAGAAGACTAAATACTCCCCCCAAACATTCTCAGTATAGGCAAAACCAACCTCAGTCATTTCTGGCTTTATAAAAAAGCCTAATTGCTTGTTGCCTGAAGTTGTTCAACAAAAGATAGTGTATCAATTGCAAGAACTGAAGCATGCTGATTATTAACATCGCACTATTGTTAAGATGGCTAGTAATCATAACAGAATGGATTTCACATTTCAGCTATTATCATGCTGGTTTCACTTTAGAATTACTCTGCCACACATTCACAGAATAAGTGATTACTTTCAAATCAAAACAGGGAGAGACTGAACCATCACATGAATAGAAGAATGGTGTTTTGACACTCCCAGATATGTAATACTGTATTTCTCTACCTCAAACTGTCTAATATTTACTCTGTGTATGACTCAAGGATATTACATCCCCAGCTTCCCACTGGAATGATGAAGCCCTCTTCAGTCCCATCTTCTGAGACATCCTTGGGGAAAAGTAGCCCCCAAGAGGAAACTAGACCCACTAGATACTTTGACTCCCTGAACAAAATCTTATTATACCATTGCTTGGAAATCCACGCCAGCATCCACCAGGGCTTTGGAGATCTGAGCTGACTGCTGAAAGTGAACATTATCTGTAGGAAAGAAAGGAAACAAATGGCCATAAACAAGTAGCTAATAGCCTCTGGAGTGTTCAGATCCCAAAGGGGAAAGCACAGGAAGAAAGTAAGTGAAGTTCTAGGACTCAGCATCCCATTTAGTCCAAAGACAAGTGAGTTGTGGAAAGCAACACTGTTTTATTGAAGTAAATGTAACAGTCTTGCCCCTCATGCTTTTGTTTTGTCAGTAGTGAAATTGCAAACCTGTCTGTGATACTAAAAAGTCTAATTAACTGAAACTCACCATCTGCTGTTCCATGAATAAGGAGGTACTGAACTTGTTTAAAATTTTCAGCTCTGCTCATGACTGTTGAATTCTGAAATTGGGAAAAAGAATGTCATTATTCAAAAAAGGATCTGCCATAACTGATTTTTCACTTCAGTTTACAAAATAAAATGTTTTCAGCTGGGGCCCCCTTTGATACAAAATATAGCAAACCGATATTCAAGCAAATGCTGTCTCCATGCATGGCAGAATGCACAGCATGCCCTGTGCCTTGGAGACGGGACTGGAAAGGAAGAATGCCACATCTTCCCTGCACATGTAAGAAGAGGGCACCTGTCCCCAAGGCTGTATGCAAGCCCCCTTGAGTCCCAGAACACAGTTTGACTGTGTCCTATACATTAGCAGAGGGCAGAGTTTCATATTAGCAATGTATGTTCCATGGGTTTCTGCTGTAGTTCAGCCAAAAAGTGTATTACCATAGCAACCATGTATCACATGGTGCCATACATGCTACATTTCAAAGAGCCTGTACATAGAATTTGCAACTAAACATACTCTGCAATATGTCATGTGAACTTTGGTCCACATTGCTAGGTTCTAAATGAAAAGCAAACATTACCTCTCTGGAAGCAGATGTTTAAAACCTAAATAAGTATAATATATGGGAGGAGCAGGGGTGAAAAAGATCAAGGCTGGCCTCATTTTTAATATTAGAGAAAAATGGCACCATTAAGGGTTATTCCCAATCCAGCCAGGGTGATGGGATGAAGGGTTAAAAGGTCCATTTTGTAGTCCAAATCATGTAGGAGCTTCCACAATAAGAGTCAGAGGTCTTGGGTGAAGAAGAAGAAGAAGGAAAAAAAAAACCACTTAAAAGCATAGGTCAGACTTTTAATCCCAACACTCTAGAGGCAGAGGCAGGCTTATTTTTAGTACAAGGCCAGCCTGGACTACAAAATGAGTTCCAGGTTAGCAGGACTACATAATGAGGCCCTGTCTCACAACAAAAAATAAAATCCCAAACATTGATAAAAGCATAGGTCAAATGATTTTAAATTTAGAATTAGTTGCAATGTTGAGATGAAGGAAAAATGCCAGCTAGAGACTGGGAAGAGGGAGTCTGCTTTGCCTGTCTGGAGAGGGTTGGATAGGAAAGAGGCAATGGCATCTCCATAGACTCAAAAGCAGCCGACTAGTTTCAGTGACATCTCTATGTACAAAACTAGTATACACTTAATACTTTTGTTGGAATTCCTAGTGGCCTGGCCAGAAAGGTATTGGGGCTACAGTTTCATGCTAAAGTCTACGTTTTAGTTTAAGTACTACTGAGCTTCCCATGATACACTCCTGATTCTGCAAAATGGGAATAAGGACAATTCTACTTAGGAGTCAAGAGACATGGTAAAAGTATTGTTTAAAGTAAATTGTTGATACTGACTGAAAATTCTGTGACACAGTATTTCTGGAAAGTGACATACTGTCTACAAAATTCAGTGCAGTTACCCAAAATGTTTTCATGGACTAAAACTCCTCGAATCATCCTGGACTGGGTAGCTCAAAGTAAATGTCTCATCCTGTCTAAGAAGGCTAGATCCTACTTATTTTGATCATATTAAATTTCTAACCCAAACTGAGAATGTATTCATAAACTTACCAAATAAACATTGCAACTCATTACAAGTTGTTTTTTTAATTCTAGAGAAACTTTCATCTGATGGGATGTCCTACATATATCTGTTTATTTCGAATCCAGCATGCTTGCAAGCATGCCTCTGTCCATCACAACACTGACACTTTTATTTGTACATTCATCCATTTGTCTAGTCAAACAACATTTATATGTATCCAACGAAATAATAAGGTCTGTTATAAAAATGGCATGCTCATATTGTTTTCCTTAGCATGTAATAATATAGCTAAATATTTATCAACTAAATAAGTAAATTGTTCGGCACTGGCCTTATCTAATATAATTGAGCTTATGTTTGCAGAGTTAAGTGGGGATGAAGGAAACAGAATAAAATATTCTCATTTTGTAATCTATTAAGTTGTTTTGCCCACTTCCAACTGCTATACCATGTCAGTAGTTATCCTAGCTACCATGCCTTGAGCATTTCTTCTGTGCCTGTCACTGTTCTAACTGTCTTGAAGGGGCCATGAAAGTGAGCCCAAGTCTCACACCTGTGCCTTGTAGGAAGAGACATCTTCACAAAGTAAGTGAAGATTACCACGATCCATCCCTAGGTAATGTCAAAACTGGACCAAGTTCGGGAAAAACTCCTTTACTTTGTTTCTCTGTCATGCCTTCTAAAATTGCAAAGGACTTATTATCACCTAAGACAGCACAGAACTTTGAGCAATCCTCCGCCCTGCAAGAGGAGACAATCAAATCACACAGTCCTAAAAGGCACAGTTATGCATCTGACATAGCTGGAGATGGGAAGGTGG
This sequence comes from Cricetiscus sungorus, assembly GCA_030556225.1. NCBI lineage: Eukaryota > Metazoa > Chordata > Mammalia > Rodentia > Cricetidae > Cricetiscus > Cricetiscus sungorus. The sequence goes on from JANBXA010000372.1 coordinate 3,944,637, forward strand.
GGTTAGAAAACTTATGACTCATCCTAAATCGCAGGGTCATGGCCCCTTAAGGGTCCTTCGAAGTGACCTCGTCTGCCAGTCATCAGCTCAGCCTGTGCTGACTTTCTGCCACCTTGCTTCCGCACAAGCTCAATTCCACCCCACCTTTTGCTCACAGCTGATAATTAACTTCAACCCCCAGACCTGACCCAGAATATATAACTGTGTCGCCTCGTCTCACCTCCAACAGCCCCATGGGCCTGCCTTGCTTGGCAGCATGAAGAGCAAAAGCTGTTCCAACTACCTCTCAGTGCCATGAGATGGAGAAATGTCATTGAAACACAGAGTAATAGTTAGGAGGCATATAAATACACAGGACAGTTAGCAAGGAATGTGATAACTACTGGAGTTTGGACCAAAACAGTTTCTGGCTGCCTTTTTTTTTTTTAAATGGAGTGAATACAGGCTGAAAGAAGACAATTTTTATAAACAAGTAAAACCCTGAGCCTAAGATAAATGTTGTGATGTACACACTGTAGCTGTGATGAACTAGACATGGTGAGAAATGCAACATACTGAGAAAAAGACGAAAACTGTGATAAAAGTGTCATGATGCAAATTGTTTTACATTAACAATATTACACTACAAAGAAAGAAAGACAAATACTTTAATGCAGCAAGAGAAAAATAAAACAAAAGCTTCCCCTGCAGTTGCGAGATCAGTGTGCCATATCTGTGCACGTTTCCCTGCTCACTGGGAGAACCCTCCAAAGGGTCCTTCCGATGAGAGAGACAGACAGATGCTGGAAGCACACCCCCTTTGGGGCTTTTGGTGCAGAAAACAGAGCTGTGCCCACAAATACAATGATGTCACTTTGCCTCTGGAACCTCTGGTGAGTGGTCCCCTACTGGCCCGTGTGACCTGGTTTCTCTGTTGAAACTCTTGCCGACTGTATGGCACACTTGAAGCTGTGGAGGAAACGTGTAAGCCAGTGTAGGAAATGCATGCATTCCTGCAATGTATGATTAATGGCCGGAAAGATATTAATTATGCTCTTTACCCACCCAAATTGGATGGTCCCCCATTGCCTATCCATGGAAACAGAAATTCAAAAAAGGAAATGGATGACTAAGTTACAAACCGAATAGTCTATCACCAATGACTAAAAAGGAAGCTCAGAGTGATAAACGGGCAAGGATGCAATGGTGGTGCAGTTGGCACTCTCCTGAGGCTAGAAACTTCCGGAGAGCCCTGCTGCCAGCAACAGTCTGGCAGAGAGAAGTGGAAAGGATTGGTCCAGTGGCAGTACCGATCCCACAGCATCTCTGTGAGGAGCTTTCCCTTCAAGTACCAAGGAGAACCATCTGTAGCTGCTTGTTGGATCATGCTGGTTCCTCAGCTACCTTCCAACAAATAAATCTTTGTATTTTTGAAATAAAGAAAAGAGCTGATAAGAGTAGGAAAATGTTGTGAGAAACAGGAGGTGTAACAATTTTTGAGCTACCCTTCTTGCCATCTACAAACCAGAAGAACAATTTGTTCCCTGAAGATAAGGATTGTGGCAGCTGCCATGGTTTCAAAGCTAAGTAAGTATGTGGCAGATATGTGGGGTCTCCTATAATCACTTTGGTGACTCGGGGGGGGGGCGTATCTAGTTACTCCCATTATTCAGAAGAGAAAATTGAGGTCCAGAGAGGGAACATGATCTCCCCAAGCTCAAACTTCTACAAGTAAAGAAAGCAGACTTTCAATGCAGGTCTTTTGGACTCCAATGCCCAAGTCCCTCTCCAGTATAGTTCACAGTCACTGGACATCACAGCCAAGCTACTCACTGTCATCCACAGGTCCTACAGCGGGCCAAGCACTCACTGGGTCTAAAGATAACAACTTAGCAACTCAGTAAGCTATTGTCTTGGTCTTATTAGCTTATTCTATGGGTTTTAGTCCCGTATGAATAATATTAAAGGGCACCATTTGGGAGGATCATCTTTAATACCAAGCAGAGGGCACAGCAAACATTTTAGAAGAACTGAATCCAACCCGCTAAATAAGATGTTTTACTTGTGTACATCTATCAAACAACTGCACCCATGAGTTGCCAAGGAAAGAGCTCCCATCAACGCAAGACAGGGGGCTCTACCTCAGGCCTCACAAGCAACACTGGCTGCTTGAAAGATCACACAGCAGTCAACATTTTATCAGCACTCCACAAACAAGTTAAGGTTTGGCTTAAATCTGAAGGTCTCTCTCCCTTTGGCATATTCTGGGATAATAGAACAAATGTCAAATCAGTACAAGATGGCATATTTACAAAATTGCACCCTGTTTTGCATAACCTAACGATGCAGCAGTTCTTAAGGATTGAACGTTTCAAATCTGCTAGCAGAAGACTGCCAAATCTATGACTGTTTCCTACACTTGCCAAAAGCCTATCAAATTCTGAGCAAAATGCAAAATAAATCTCCTCTACAAGTTAAATCAGCCCTTCTGTGTGTTCCAGGCTGCCCTCTCCTCTTGGCAGCAAGGCTCAGGACCGGGGTCCCACTCCTCCTGCCCTTGGTCTTCTACTTCTCTGTTTATTCACAAGACAATCCCTTCCCCAGTCTACATCCTGTCATATTTCTTGGTCACCATGTGGTCTGTTCTTCCCAAAGCTATCCTGCAGTTCACTCGGTCTGACTCAGGTCCCAGGAAGCCTTTTTCCCTGTCACTGTCTATCAGCCTTGTTGCCCGCTCTCTCTCACTGTAATCTGTTGAGATCCTCTCTGACCACCCTCATGTCTTCTCACTTCTTTCTTTCCTGGCTCAGATGGTGTCTCTTCCTTTTTGAGCCCTCAACATCTACACGTTGCTTAATATTTTAGTGCCTCAGTTTCCCTGTCAATAAAACGGTGGTAATCAGAATAATTACCCTGCTTCAGAGTGTTTTATGGAGACTTGAAGCTGATAGCACATGTAAAGATCTTAGGATAGAGTCTAGCTATACTAGCACAACAAATGGATAACAAGTGATGCTGGGTGGGAGGGTAGAATCCTACATTTCTGGCTCCTCCTCTTCCCCTTTCTTCGGGCGTTTAACATAGATTCCCAGGCTCCATTGCTACAATTTAAAAGTCTCTCATCTTTTTCATACATATTGGATTCTGTATGATGTTCGGGTTCGTGGTTTGCTACCTCTTAAAAAACTTACCTTCTCCGTGTTTTTACTTGTTTGTTATCTACAAGGAATAAACTTCTGAACAAATCAAATGCCAGACACTTTGAGTGGATGAATGAAAGTCTCTTATGTGTTAATTAATGTCTTTCAATTCTGACTGCAGATGGGCCCTGAGAAATTGTTCACCCATTGGCCAGGCTCCCACTCCTTGAGGTGTGGCTACACTGATGCATGCTTATGCCTACTGATGGTAGAGTTGCCTCCTTGGTTGTCTGATTTCTTTTCTTACATCGGTTGCCATTTCTGTCTGTTATGCATGGAGACTGTGTAGAGAAGATCTGTCCACACATTAGCTCAGACCTCTCTCCTCTCTGGGATCTGCTCCTTAGGGGTTCCTTCTTGAGGTCCCTGAGGCCTTTAAAAGAGTTCCTGCCCTGTCACTTGGTCATAGGCATGTGGTGATCTTCAGTCTTATAGGGGTCACTGCAGGTGTCACTGAATTGAATCTAAGCTTCCCAGGATCCCTTAACTTTTATAGCAGCTTTTAAAGTATAGGAAATAATGACCCCACTGGGAAAAGTCAGCCACACAGGTATATGCCTTCACAAATGGTGGACATACTAGCTTTGATCAGGGCACACACTGGCAATTAACTTGGCATCTCTCTCCTCGGTAGTATAAGGGCCCAAATTTACAAGGTGCATTCCTCTTGGAGAACTGGGTTTCTCTAAAGTCTAGGTCATTTATCCCCTAAGACTAAATCCTCTCACCTGGGTTGTATTAAAAAACTATATTTTTTAATTCTTCCAAACTCTATATTTCTATGTATAAATGTCTTAGCTAAGAACATGAACTTAGTTACTGCACAACAGCACACTTTATGCATTCCTAATTCTGGCTAAATGGGAATTGTTTTTTTCAACATATTTTCTTGACCCATGGAAATGCAGAGAGACATAAACCTTTAAGGGATTGCTGAATTAGCTCTTGTGTGTTTGCAAGGATTATGATAGGACAGGAGACACAGAGAGAGAAAGAGAGAGAGAGAGAGAGAGAGAGAACAAAACAAACCTGGGAAAGAAAAGATGATGGGGTCCAGAGGGGCAGCTGGGGCTTTGGAGGAAAATAGAATCTTTGAATATATTCTTGCCAGAGACAAAAGCACAGGCTCATTTAAAAAACAAAGGAGGGCAGCTTTATTCTAAAGCCTGCTGTGCACCAAAAATAGGCACTTAGATTCAGTTCTCCACTCAGATTCAGATCCCTACACAGATTCAGTCCTCCGTCCTTAGAGGAAGCTACTGAGCACTGTGGAGATGATTCCCTTAATGCGCTTGCCCACTTTCTCCAGCCCACCTTAGCTGTCACCCTCCCAGATAATCCCTCTGAGTAACACATTGGGAACCTTTAGCTCCCTGGTACTGGCAGTTTTAATGTGTCCATTGCCAGCAATGAATTTCATGCCAAGAAAACCCGACTCCTGGCGTGGAAGGATTAAACAGTCCTCGGGTGCCATCTGTGCAGCGAAGTGAGAGAGTGACTTCGTGCACCCAATGTGCGTGTGTTGCCATTGGCAGGAGGAAGTGACTTCTATTTACATGACTACCTCATGCAGGGAACACCTAAGGGGAGAGATGAAAATGGCCACCACCGTGGGGGGTAGAGTTAGGGGAAGGGAAGATTGGTGTGGGGAAGAAAAGGCTGGGAAAAGAAAAAAGATGAAAAAAGATGGCAGATTAAAACTGGCATCCTATATGGTATTATAGAGAGAGCTGGTGAAGAGAAATATATGATGGGCATGTGTCCTCAGGAAGCCAGGCAGGTGTCACGACATCCTTCGCTACCAGGGTTTGGACTTAACCCTGTGCCCCAGGCATCAATGGCTCTTCAAATGGGGATTTTCTAAAATGAACACTTTGCTGTCTTATCCACAGCTCTTCAGAGCCAGGCGTTAGGATCCTAGGCAGTAAAGTAAACCCCTGCGTTTTCAGGGGCTCTCAGTGCTTTGATGCAGCAAAGAAGAAAAATGCAAGCGTCAAAATGAGAAAAGTGGTAGAGAAATACAACTTGTATCACAGTATTTTCCTTTGAAACTCCTTTTATTAAGTAAAGATAAATTGCAGGTTTGTTTCATGGAAGGATACTCGAGGAGTGAAATGTTGAAGACATGTAGTGTTGTGTAACAATATGGGGTGGGGGAGGGGCAAACCCAGTGCAGAGTAACTTCTAACCCATGGTAGACCAAAGGAGAGTCCACAGTCCCACAAAGAAAGTAACATAATGTTTACACAGAGAGATGCTTCTTCAGAAAAAGGATGGTGGAAGCTTCCTAGTACATGGGAACTGGGGACAAATGGCAATCCGGGTATAAGGGACCCATAGCAATGTCACAAAATGGCAGCTACAGAAATACTGAATCTGACACTTAAACCAGGCCACTGTGAAAAGGAGGGTGACTACTTAACTGAAAACCAAAGACTGGATTTATCCGGGGACACAGGAGAGTGCCATTAAAGCTGTGTGTGTGTGTGTGTGTGTGTGTGTGTGTGTGTGTGTGTGTGTGTGTGTTTGTGTGTGATGTGCTAGCAGGGTGTAAAATGAACTGAACGGTGGGAAGACACAGCAAGAGTGTACAAAGTGGACTACCACTACAAAGGGAGAGAAGTTATTTGCCAAGAGCATTGTAGTTATGAATGAAGTGAACCATGCCTGAAACAGATTACAGGATGTAGAGCCGACAGAGTGAGAAGAATGGAGTGTATGCTATCAGATGAGACCTCTGACAGAAATAGGAATAGCCTGATTATGAGCCTTCTTTGGAGGTAAAGAAGTCCAGTGTGCCATTTTAATTTTCAGGTTACTTTGCTAGCATGTTTCAGAAGCATATAAAAACATGCAGGCACTAACACAACCACGTCCCCCTGCACATACAAGCATAATAATAAAGTTGAAAGTAGCAGGTAAGAGTAAATTATATATATATATATATATATATATATATATATATACATATAAAACATACACACATACATATACAACATGCACACACATACATCCAAGCTTACATACATTCACACACACATTTACACATACATAAACAACATATACACACATACATACAAACACATATACACATCCACATACATACACATACACACATATGCAAACACACACCTCTTGCAAGAGTAGAGACTTCAAATTCATTTTGTTTTGATCAGATGGTTTCAGACTCCATAGTAATAATGATGGCATCTTACAAAAATGTACATATATTGCTCAGAGCAATGTGTTACTGTTATGCCTTTGTATTAAGAGTCACAACACAGGAGAAAATTCTGTGTTGACATTTTTCTTGTTTTTCTTTCTTTTTAATTCATTCTCCCAGGGAAATTTTTGGAACTCTTTGGAGAATGGAAATGTCAGGGATGATTTTCCTTGTTTTCAAAAAGCTTTAATTTAGTTTACATTTTTTTTCCCCTCAGTTAATATGGCCCACGGATCAGTAAAGTTTTGAGAGTGTCAATGTGGTGCCATTTGGTACAGCTGCATCAGGGTAACATCCACATAGCTTTGCTGTGGCTTCCCCACTAGCAGTGACAGCAAGTGATGGCTGCAGCTAGGTCATGCTTCAAATGCTGAGGCTTCTCTGCAGAGTAAGCTGCCCTCTACATCTCCCACCTTTGGAAGCTATGTAGACACTCACGGACAGGGCTCTGGAGGGTACTACTCAACTGCACCTGGCGCCTCACCTGCTTCATGCAAATTCCATGTTAAAAAAAAAACCTACATAGTTGGCTATGAGTAAGAAAATTATAGGGATGCATTTACCTTTTAATTATCATAGTATCATAAAAATTTTAATATCCTGCTAAAGACTTAAAGAGTCTTCTGGGTCCTAAAAGAATATGTTGAATTTGACATGTTTTCTAAACTGAAATTTTTATAATTAAAGTAATTATCTGATGTTGCTTTGTATTTCCAAATGAATGCATATTGTGACCTATATAGCATATGATAACGACTGTAATTATGCAAAATATAGTAGGAGAAGCTATTGGAGAATCTCTAAACCACCTGTGTTATTTCTTTTTAACAAGAAATTTGTTGGAAATAATATTTTTTTTTTGTAAAATAGATACAATTAAGAAGTTCTTAAGCCATTTCTACACAGTTATGAGATTGGTACAGCTCTTTGTCTCTTACCCTGTAATGGTTAAGGTTGTCTTCTGGAGTTGGGAGACCCATGTAGCGCTCTGTATACACTGAGTCTGTGATGGGGAAAAAAGAAAAGAGGTTCAACTCCTCCAGAAACAATGTTTGATATATCTACTGCATCACTTTCCCTGTCCTCTTGTGCCTTACCTCACAAAAGTATCTCCCCAGCCAACGCTTGCTAAGGCAGCTTGAGATGCTAATGCCCAGATCACCCACTCTCACCAGGACGTCCCTGCAGCACTGACCCACCATCTGCATTCAGCCCACAGCATCAGGGACATGGGAGCCTGGACTAGATAACCTAAAACACAATCATCAACTGGCATGTGAAAAAGTCAAATGTGCAGAGACCCACTCAGTGAAGATCACCTGTCTAGTGCTGTGGTTATCCTAAAAATTGTGGTACTGAGACAAACAAACACCTTATTCTAGCTATGGTCATCTATCTCCTTTGGGGAATACCTAACAATGATCAGTTACTAATGGCTTACTTAAACCTCATATTTTAGGCAGGTTGAGATTCGCTGTAACAAAAAGAAAGAATCTAAGTTAACAGTCCATATTGACACAGCTGCTTCATCATAATTCAAGTTAAACATTTGTTTTCCCTCACTTTGTGGGGAGGTCTCAAGTTTTGTGCTGTAACACTTGAGCACTGTGAACAGATTACATTAATATCTGTCTGCTCAATTGACATAAGCTCTTTTATATATAAATATGGTGGAATAACAGGTTGCAAAATTGGTTTGGTTATTTTGGGTAATTAAACATAATTTTACTCAATTAAAAAAAAAGAAATTCTATATTATATATTTGCCCTAAAACATCACTAATGGAATTTGCTGCATAAAAAGTTTCATTGTTGTTTTTTAACTATTAGTGCCTATTCATTGTACAAAGTGGTGGGTTTAATAAAGATACTGCATTCAAGTACATCCTGTACTGTGAGCCCATCCCTCCTCCTCTTCCTTTCCTCTTGAATGCTTGTCTCCTTGGTTTTCCAGATAGTTAGTTGTTCTTTTTCTGAGTCATATGTATGCTCCTTTATATTTCAGTGTCAGTTCTAAGTTTCACATGTGAAGGAAAATATGTACTATTTGTCTTTCTGAATCTGGTTTCTTTTGCTTGTATATCATTTTAAAAGCTGTCTCCTTAAACGGCTAGGTTGGACTAAATAAATGTAGAAATCATGTATTGGCTTTGTGCTTGGCTGTCACTGACTTGGACAAGTATTTTGACATTAATTTTATGAATTCTTTACACTCTTTTATTGCTTAAGTTCAGCGCTGTAATGCTTCTGGATGACTGAGGTATAAATTGAAAACACCCTGATGACTTCTCTTCCATTACTACCTCCCTTGCCTCCTAAGTGAGTAATAACAATATTTACTATTTTACTTAAAATGAATACACACTCTGTATAATTTTATGTATGTAGAGAACACTCCTATAAAAATATAACATCTTAAATGGCACTTAAAATACAAGGCAATAAACTCTTTATGTATATTTTAATTTAAAAAAAATCAAATATTAACAGCTTGGCTTGTATATTTGACAGGGGGACAGTGTCTTCGAGAGCAAAATAAAATTTGCCCCAACATTTATTCTACAGCCTTCAATCTGTTTGGCTTAGAACATAATGCCACTTTCTTATTTACTAACCATGTTTACATGAATATTAAGATCTGAAAATTTTACATATATATTTTATAAAAAATACATAGCTACATAATATAGTTGTAAAATTATAGAACAATGTCTTAAAACATCACTTACATATTCCTTGTTTGCAATTTGGGATACAATTGTGAAAATTTACACATAAATTCAAAGCTCTCTTTTGTTACTGTGTATTAGGGCATCTACATTTAATGAATTTCTTTTACATGTCTGCAAGCTCACAAAGGCTACTTTATTATTTTGTTGACCACCAGAGGTCTCCAAAAACAAATCATCCAACAGAACAATTGGTTCCAAACAAAAGTACCACATGAAAACAACTCCATTGTGTGCAGATTTAAATCGTAACTGCACCTGCCAAGTTTTTCATGGAAAGATAGTAATGTTTTTCACATTTCCCTTGGCTTGGGGTGGCATTAAGGAGGCGTTTTCACGGGAGTGGTACTAGCATACAGTAGAATATTACTATTAATGACCATATCCTTTATCAACAATTCTGTTCTCACACTACTACAAAAGAACTGCAGTAAGGTTAGAGAAGGTGCTAGAAAATACTGCATCTCCTTGCCACCCCTCGGTGTTTATTTCTGCCGAGTGTTCCCCTGGGCATTTTAGTCTCAGAAGAATGATGCTATGTGGTCTGTCTCACGATGAGGATGATATTCCAGTACTAAAAGACAGTGGGGAAGCAAATCGCCCTGGAAATGCATCTGTTCCTGTCTTCTCTTCCTCTGACGCCCAACCCATATTTGATCTTCACTCAGAAGGGAAGAGATGCACACTTTCTTTCCTCTGTTAGTATGCAAAGTCCCAAATCAAAATTGAATAAAGATAAACATTTATTTGAAAAATATAGCATGAAGCCTGCTTAAAAATTTCGTCAACAGTTTTGTTGATAAGAAATTAAATGTGTAGGTAACACACAGTAGCACTTGGGCTTAAATAACAGCAAAGTGAGACCATTCTATACATCTCTGTAAAGAGCCACAGAAAGGAACCAGCCTATTATTTTCCATAGAAACACAGAAAACTAAAAAAAGAGTGGCTTTCTCTCTGGAATGTTAAGGTTAAGGCTTGATAGTTATTTGCATATAAGAGCAGTTACATACCATAGTACTCCCACCGTGACACAGGTGCCACGGCTATTCCACACTTGAACACGCCACTTCCCGATCCCAGGACCATTGAGGTTACATAGCCTCCATATGACTAGGGAATGGAAACAGTTATTTTTATGGAGGTAAAGGAATAAGGACATATGGTAAGCGAGTCGCGGTTTCCACTTTTCTCACATCTTTATATACTGTGCCTCTTTAGAGATAGAAAGCATGGTATAGGAGTCTTAAATTGGCTTTAATTGGGCAGTATCTAAAGAATACACTTTGAGAATCCTGGCCCCTTTTCACAGATATGAGAAAACAAGCATGGGACATTAATGGATGCTAATACCATATATCCAAATTAAAGAAAACAGTAAATAAAAACAATAAGCCACAAAACCTTAGATAATAAATAAGTTTTTTCCCCATGCCTTCCTCTTCTTTCTCTTTTTTCCTCTTCTGCCCACCCCCTTCCTCCTTTCCCACTCTTTGCTCTCAGCTCTTTTCTCATCATAATGAGCAGAGGTACATGTCTAGCTCAGTAGACATTCCAGAGGCCTACTGCTCCAAGGCCCAACACTCAACAGACATGATTTTCATCTCCAAATCTTTGCATGCAAAAAAATTAACCTGCACTGGGTTGTATTCACAAAGGAGCATATACAAATCCATGAGTACAAACCAAAACAACAAACTACTCACCCAGCCCCAAATTGCAATCCGTTTGCTGTCCACAAATCCCATTTTTAAAAATTGTCTAAAACACACGAAACAAGTTCACAAATCAGTTTTCCACTGTGTATAGAAAACTATACTAACTGCACAACTGTGAAGGCCAGACACTTGTTATTTCCTTCATTCTATTACAAACTAAAAGGAACCAGTGCCAGCAACCAAAAACACCTGAGATAAGTGTCTACCATGCCAACATCAGAACTATAAGATTTGAGTTTGAGTCCATAAAATTGTGTGTGTGTGTGTGTGTGTGTGTGTGTGTGTATGATTCACAGAAAACAAATCCTGGCAGTTTTTTTCACAGCTTTATATAAAACTTTGCAGCCCAGATGCACTTTTCTTTACATAATTGAATTTAAATCTCTCCAGATGTTTTTCAGTTTGAAAGTGGTTACCCCCCCCCCCCCCCGCAACAGAAACACACAAGGGCACAAAGAACAGCTGAGTAGGGCTTAGAATTGCCTCTGGACTCTTACCTGAGAATTCAAATACCAATGTCTAAATCAAATACTGTACTGTGTGTTAATCTGCTAGCTTGGTACCTTTAAAACAAAGTGTATTTTCTTTGATGGAATAAAGAATATCTTTGCTACCAAACTGTGTAGGAGTTGAGATACAGGTTTAAAAAACACTAACTTTTGTTTTATATACCTCTGTCCTAATCTTATCCTTAAATCACAAGTCTTTTTTGTTAGTTTGTTTTGTTTTTACTTAAGGAAGTTAGTAAATAGAATGTCAATTTTATGGTATTATGGGAGGTGTGGAAGTCTTTGCATTGATGGACAGTTGACTGTTTTTGATTGGTGATGCATGTCCAAGGTTGCAAAGTCGTGGTACCAGAACAAATTAAGAGCACCTTTCAACTCCCCTCCACATCAATCAATCTCTTTAAATGCAGAGGTTCTATCAATAGGGGCTGAGTCATGATTGCACAGGGTGACACACCTTTACAAAGAAGACAAGTGCATGCTCTCACAAGGCTCCTGGCCATTTTCCTGTCTGACAAAGGACAATAAATGGAAATGTTTCTTTTTGCTGCATTCCATAAAAGTCCACATGAGTTTGTATGTGATTTTGAACTTCATAGAAACATTGGTGCCTGGCTTCTTCCATTCAGCGTTACTTTGAGATTCACTTGTGCTGCTGGATTTAGCTCTTTTTAGTTGCTGTGACAGTGTTCCATTGCACAGGTAATGCTGCCTGTCATTATTGTCTTAAATGAGTTTTGTTTTATAAATATTGAATTCATTTGGTAATTTTAGCACTTTTAGGACTCAGATCCACAAGGTTATGGAAACCATGGCCTCCTCTCAGAGAGAGAGGACCAGTCTGGATAGATAAAAAATTATTTTTACAACAGGGGGGCCTCTAATTCATCCTGTCTTTAATCTCAAATTTCTTTTACATTTTAAAGACAATGGTCAGTAATTAACCTTGGTGTAAGGGAATTTCATTCAGTTAGGAATACTTAGCTAACATCTTTTCTTTAATTTTCCTCAAAGGTATTTTTCTCAATACACTGATCATCCATGGCTCATTCTGCACTTCTTGGTCAATAATTTTACAACACTGTCTCAAACCATCTATTTATTAGATTTCCCAAACACAGCAAATGGCTGGAAACTCAAAGTTTACATATCCAGTTTACCATCTGGATGCAATGGAACAGAAAAGCTGAAATGGACTGGATTCCAAGCCTACTTTACCCTGACAGTTCTGTGTCTTTACCTGAAGTACACGATAAGAATATCCACCTCCCAGGACTGCTCTACAGATCAAGTCATGTGTGCCTACCATAGTATGTTCCTCTCTTTTAACCCAAAACATGCCATTTTACATTTCTTTATAAGAAGGCCAGAGTGAGATGCTGTTGATACTTAATGAAGCCCTTATAATTGTGATTCATGAAAGCTGTATCTTACAACTTACCAAAAATAGAAGACTCATCCTTATCCAGGCTGTAGGAGCTATTCTGTATTCTTCATAGTTATGACTCACTCCACAGTGAATGCACACTCAACTTCTAGTCAGTTCTGACTATAAGGGATAGGCTCAACTCTTAGTCAGATATTCACCTAGTGTGATGGCTAGGTTAATTTTCAATTTGGTTGTACAGAGCTTGTGTCCATGGCAAAATAACCTAAAGGGGAAGGCTCTCACTGAATGCAGACAATATCGTCCCATCAGCTAGGGCCCAGAAGGAATAAAAACAGGGAGAAGAGAAAGCTCTTTGGTGTTCCATGAGGGGAGTGGGTCACCATGAATTTAGCTGCCATGATTTTCTATCTCACCATGTGCCCAGAAGCAACAGAGCCAAGGACTATGAGCAGAAATCTCTGAAGTCATGGTCAAGAGTAAATAATTCCTCCTTCTAAGTTGTTTAGTCATGTATTTATAACTGCAGTGAAAAAATCTCACTGACATTGAATATTGGCACCAAGACATAGATAGGATCACTGCTGTGACTTATCATATTTCATAGTTCAGAAACCTTTGGAACTAGTTTGGAATAGAAATCTATAAAAATGCTTTGAAGGAGCCAGCTAGAATGATGTTAGCAGAGGTTAATGAGAGATAGTGGTGGTGAGCTTAGAAGATCAGGGTGTGGATAGGAATGCAGGCAGCAAACAGTGCTCATTTGGAGTCAGATGGGGAAAAGGGATTAAGGTTATTTGCTTTAACTGTAGTCATGGACTTGTCTACCTTTGGCCCATGCCCTAAGACCTTGTGGGAGGCTAGGTTTAATGGTGAAAGACTAGTTTTAGTTTATCTGGGGGAGGAAATTTCAGAACTGCCTATTCAGTGGGTGGCATGAAAATTGCTAACTGCAATTATAAGGTGAAAATTGTCAGCAAAATACACAGAAGGACTGAAAGAAAACGATATAGTTCATCCCTACCCAATCAAGCAAAGGACAGTGGATTGAAATCTCTCAAACCACATTTCCAAATGAACCCGCCCTCTTGTTCCTTCAAGTTCCTTCAGCCAGATATCTGAAAGTCTGACTGACATGGTACATTCATCCCTCAGTTTACCCGTGTCTTCGTGGATCTCCAGTCTCCACTCTGAGATGATAGTGTGTATGCTAACTCTCTTTCTCGAATTAAATACAAGAAGAAACTTAGGAACTGCCTTCTTCTTAACACTTCATAGAATTCTACAATGACACATCTTCACCTAAATATACTACCTGCCCTAAAAACCTACAGGAAAGAAGGACCAAAAACCTTCACATTCTTCACATTCTGCAACTTATAAATAACAAACAAATCACACACACACACACACACACACACACACACACACACACACACACACTCACAAGAAGAACAGTAAATGCTGTTTGAGTTCATCTCTAGTTAGTTACCTGGCTGCTTCAATTTGATCTTCAACTTCCAGTGTTCCCAGTCTTCTGTTGATTGCGTGCATGATCTTATCTCCTTGGTAACCACTTCCTCTGCCGTCAAAGCTAGCTACTATGATGTTTTCTGTACTTGCAAGGTAAGTGGCCCAGTTGAGTCTGAAGGCAGCATCGGCTTTTTGACTGCAGGGACCTGCATATCTGTGAAAAGTTCCAACTCATAAGACTGTTGCTTTCCCCTATTAGGAAAGAACACTTGCATCTTTCCTAATCAGGAGCCTGAAAATTATTGTACCCATTGGGTTATCAAGAGTTTTTTAATTTGGCAACATGACTATTTATGGCTGTGTGTTTCCTTAATATCCATTCCAAAGATTTGTACTTGAACATCATTGTCAAAAACATTCTACATCTTAAGTACTGTATAATCTTAGAAGTAATTCATTGAATAGTGGGGGTAGGGGAAATCTTATAAAAACAATGACAATTTGTATAGCTTTATATCTCCATTCAGAAACATTCCTAGACTGTACATTTATTCTTAGCTTAGGGTTTTTTCTTAAGGACTCTGACCAGAGTATCAATCACATGCTTTCATTTCCCTATGGATCTTGCATGCTGTTGCTCACATGGAAACTCTAAATCATGGTAGAAAGGACCAGAGTATGAAGGAATGCTAGTACTGAAGACCTCAAGGACAAAGAAATATAAACTTGAAATAGGTGTACTATTCAGTATGTTAAGAGTTCTTAACATCCCACGTTTTCGATCTTTATAGCCTACTATGTGCCACACATGCATGCTGTGTGCACAACCTTTATTGACTCCTCAGTGTAAAAGAGATAATCCCTATAGCTCATTGTGTCTTATTTCAATGGTAACTCTGCACAGTCTACATGACTCCTGGATACATACAGATCTTCTCTAATAATAACTCCCTCCTAACTCATCTGTCTCCTACTCATTGGCTGCCTCAACCCCACAAAAAAAAAAAAAAAAAAAAAAAAAAAAAAACAGGCAAGTCCTGAAGGCATGCTGCTACCAACATGTTCTTGTCTCTTCATGGAGATGGAAGTTAAAAGAACTTTCATTTCAACAAAATATCACATTATTTTAATTTTAAACTAGATGATGGAGCATTCTAATTTTAAACAGGAGAATGTATTCATGCATTCAGATATGAGTAAACATTTTTTTTTATAATATGAAATTCCTTGGCCCCATCAATGACAGAAAATTTGGTAGATTGAAAGTGCCCTTCTCTAGCTTACTAAGGTATCCAAGAGGAAGGATGGAGGTGAGGACTTGTAAATACCAGCGGGACTCCCTTAAACTTCTGGGAAGCAAAGCATATGATTATGACAAAAAAAAAGTGTCTGTCTTATCCATTAAGTCAGGAGGAAACAGAGGATGGGATCTGTGCATACAAAATGGGAGAAGGAAACAGTGCTCAGTGAAGCAGGAAGGAAGAGATACACTGGCTCAATATTTAATCAATCTGTACCAACCAAGAGATACAGCAGTTAACTGCTGAATTAGTGTGTACTTGAATACTTACACATCTAAGAGTAGAGGGTATTTCTTGGATTTATCAAAATGGGGAGGCAAGATCATTTGATACCAAAATCCTAAACAAACAGAAAGATTAATTAGTGTGTTAAAAATAATGGTGTGAGATTTCATTCTTTATTTTTTGGTAGTGTGTCTATAGCGTTTAACAATTTGTTAAATTAGATAGAAAAGGGAAAGGATCAGCTTAGGATCATATGTTTAAGATATAAAACACTCTGGTTCATACATGCTAGTTATTTTGGTAGTAAAACAATTAAGTTATTTCTAATACAGCCATGAACTCCATCGGTGCCTTGTAAAATGCAAGCACGGTTTAGGATTCCTCATGTTTTGTTTTTATGCTTCTCTTCTTTGGCATCTTCTCCACTTATCTAGCTTGTTTATGTTCTAAAATTTTCCTCCCAAATGTTTTCTTCTTCTTGAATTTCCTTGAAGCTGTTTAGAATCTGTAGTGGGCCATAACTCTCTTTTAAAATTCTGATTTAATAACGTTTTTATAATTCCTATTGCCACCCCAGACCGCAAAGCAGAGCCCCATTTGCAGCTCAGCCTCCCCAGAATGAAGGCAGCTTCTGTGGAACAAACTGCTTTCACAGTCTGCATGCTCTTTCCAGGGTTCTTCTAAACACCTGTGCCTGATTTAACATCAGTTCAACAAAAACTTGTCTCCAAATAATAGATCAGTTTTCTTTGCCCTCAAAATAAATGAGACTAATAAACCTTAATAGAGTTACATATTCAGGAAGATTTAAACAGCAGGCTCAAAATAATTCACCTCTCTGGAAGTGTTTCTTACATTTAATTTCCTTTTTGTTTCTTGGTTGATTTTAGAATGATTTTGGTTAAGGAGAGAAGACTCAGTAGTCCAAAATTTATATAGGTAGACTTATCTGCAATTTATATTTTACTAATTGTGTTTGTGCTTTTTATTCAATGTGTCAGTAAGAAAAAAAATAATTTTCTATTGTAATTTTAATCAAATATCAGACTATTGGTCAAGCTGACTGATGTTTTTCAATGCACACACCCATCACTATTCAATCTGTATCTTGTCTGGCCAGGACTAGTTGGTTAGAGGGGGGAGGAGGGGAAGGTTAGTTCCATCTTTTTGTAAATGTGCAGGTTTTTTCTTTTTTTTTCTTTTCTTTCTTTTTTTTTTATGAGGAGGAGTTATTTCTGGTCTGAGGAGCTCACCTCCCTAGTCTCTTTTCCCAGGCCTTGTCTCAGTCCCTCTTTCCTGTGTGCAAGTGACTATAGCCTAATGCCACCCCCTCCCCTGTACTGTCTGTGCTCTCCTACAAGCCCTGTGAAAATTTCCTTTTAACCACGTGACCTCGCTGGCCCTAAAACCCTAAGGACTCCCCGCTGTGGGCCCACAGAAATAGAATCACATCTCCATATTCATTGCAGAACCCTGCACCAGGCTGTCAAAATGAGCTCTTTACATTCAAGATGTCTCGGGGACAGGGAGCAGTGGTCCCCTGCTGGGTCGGAAGGCTCCCATTAGCAAGGGCCCGGTGACTCACAAGCACGTTTGCTTCGAGCAGCATGCTAGTTATTCTACAGAAGTGGATCTGCTTTTCAGGACCTGTCCTCCTGTTTACAAATGACAGGGGTTGAATAATACTTTTCATCTCCTCTTTGGAAATATTTTGTTTTTGCGAGTTTAAGTTATGTGTATATGTGTCTCTGTGTGTGGGTGGGTGCAAGTAAGAGCGGGTGCCCTAGGAACCCAGAGGAGGATGTTGGGAGTTCCTGGAGCCCGAGTGGCTTGTGAAGCACCAGATGTGAGTGCTGGAGCAGTACCTACTCCCAACCGCTGAACCATCTCTTTAGTTCATACTTCCCATTATTCTAAATCTGAAAAATGAAACTCTTATCAATTGTGATGTGTTTCTTCCTTTCCCATAAGTTGTTGTTAATGGGAAAAGAAACGGAATAGAAACAAGTATTTCTAGCTCAAATAAACCTATTGTTTGCTTGTTTGTTTTTTAACATCCCAACCAAAGGTCCCTGAGTGCAATCCATGCTTAGGTCACATCCAGTTCTTAGCTAACTAGGAAATAGAAAGAGAACAGAATTACCCACCCCTACACACACCCCCCCACACCCCCAACAACAACAAAAACCCTGAAGTTAAAGCTCTTTAGAAACAACCTCAAACTTTAGCATAATCACCTTAGGTATTTTCAAACTGTATAGTTCAAAGATAAAATGTTTCAGGCATGATTTCACTTAGAATTTTGTCTTTATAATCAATGCTTAGAACAGACATGCTAATGGGATGAACTGGCCTATCAGTAGTGAGTTTTCGCCCAAGTGCCCTCTTGACAGAATAAATTTTATATAGAGTCCTATTTTTAAAACACGCACACACAAAAAAAGCAAAAACAGTAATTCTTGTCATAGAGTTCCATGGGAAGAAAAAATAACCCTTTAAATTAGACTTATGCAACAAAAAGCACTTGGTACAGACCAAATTGTCATTTATATTTTGTTGTTATTTCCATGAGAAAAACTATTCCAAAAGAAATTTAACTTACTTGTTTCATTCAAAACAATGAAGTCCAATTTTTTTGAAGGCATTTGGATATCCTGCAGCATTTTATCCAAGGCAGAATTGTCTTCCAGGACTCGTAGCTCTAAACAAATATACAAAACAGCAATAACTCATAACAGTGCAAAGAATTTAGATCATGTGATGCAATAGTAAGCATGTGTGCAGGGCAACACCTGTGCTGTGCCCACTTCAGTTAGGGAGGCTTATGCCCAAGCATTAAGAATTAAAGCCAAGGAAAAAATCTCAAGTTGGTCCTATTGACACATGCTTTCCTACAAGCCAGTGGAAGGTGAGATTTAACAAATACCTTTATGATCCGTGCTGCGATGCAGAGTATAGAGGGGCAGACCGGGGCCTGTGAATGTAATCAGTGAAAAATATGTTTTACATGAATATAGCATGCATGCATGAGCTTTCAAACATGCCAGCTATTATTACTGCCTGACAGAACACAAGAGAGCTATTGCAGTAGATAAGAAGCTTAGCTGTTTCCTCCTCGTCCTCACTTTTTTTTTTTTCTTAAAAATAAGTGCAATCAAGTCAAAGAAAGGCACAGGTCTCAGGTAAAGAGGATAGGGGATGGACCTCTGTCCTGCTGGACATCTTGGGCAGATGACCACCTCCATGCCCAGTTTGCTCATCAATGAGATGAAATGACAAATTAACCTTCTCCACTGTCTGTCTGACACCCCATGCTGACCATACCACCTCTCACTGTAGGCCTTGGATGATAAGTCACCTCTCATCCCCTCATGGGCCCCATTCAGGGGAGTCAGGGAGCCAGGTGGCACACCTGCAGAGCCTGACTTGGATAGGCGGGTTCTTTCTGGCATGCAAAAGTGTTTTTCCTCACAAGCCCGTATCTTGAGTATTTATCCCAACTGTGGTAGCTATGGAGTAGAAGGTAATGCGTAGCAAGCTCTCTTGGAAGCTATTTGATTTTGATGCATTTAAACGATAGATTTAATTTTTATATTTGCTTGGAAAACCATAGTGAAGGCACCGCTACACCTGGGTTTGAATCCTGGCTAACTTGCTGGATAAGTTAGGCCAGTCTATGTATCTACATGCCAATATCCCTTCATATAAAGTGAGGGTAATATGTACTTTTAAAAGACTTGTTAAGGTTTAGATAAGATCATACATATTAAGCTTTTAGCACAGTGCCTAATATGAAGTATATACCAAGAAACGACGGCAAGCTGGAGCCATAGTACCGAATACTACAGAAATGCAGCATCATAAACAAAGTACACTAGGGAGGAGAGAAATTCCTAAGTAGTTTGATGTCCCCTTTGGCCATTAGCTATTCTTTCTAGAATATCTAGATCTTTCTCTCATTTTGAGAAGCAGCCTGGCACAGCATTAGAAGGAGGGACTCAGGAGACATCAGAGTGCTTTAAATGTACTGTGTGACTCAAATATGCCATTGTGCCTTCCCTTGCCCAGGCTTCTTGACTTGTAATCAGTACTAACGGTAGCAATGTCAGCAGAGGACAGAGCAGTGAGTGCTCTGAGTGACGGGCACCACTCATAGTTTCTTATTAAGGTAAGGGACAAATGTATACAATAATCATTGAAAACCTATTAACATGTGGGTGTATAAGAACAAACTCAGAGGGAAGAAAAGGAAATGTGTACACATCATATGATATGATCGGGTAGAAAAGGGCTGAGGTGTCTTTGGGAGATCCTAAGTTTGCAAAAGCAGAAGGGCCGAGTAGAGAAGAAAGACTAGGTGCTAGGAGGAAGCCCTTAGGACCACTTCCCTTGGGGTGGTAGGGACAGGAGCTCCCATAGGCCAGTCATCCTCTCTTCCTCGCAGCCAGTGCAAACTTACCCGAACATCTCAGCTGGTAGTACTTTGCCTCTTTACTAAATGACACAGAATAATACTGACATCTTTCTGGATACAGGTCACAACTAAGGCACTTGACATTTGTGTGGTCAGTAAGTTGAATTCTGTAAAACCAACAGTGGTGATTAATTGCTTCATCAAAGGCTCTGCAAAAGGAAGAAACTAAATACTGCTGAGCTCTGGTTTCAGTGGAATCAGACTGCCAAAGTAACGCTCTAGATTCTTTCTCCTCGTTATAAAATACATGTATCAAGTCACAATCCCCCGTTTTTAGGAAATGCCAGTCAACACCTAAAAAAAATTAATTGTTTTGGTTATATATGACTGGTAAATGAAGAAATAGAAATACTTAAAACAATTCCAGAATTGTTAGGACAAGACAGGAGAGAGAGAGAGGCAGAGAGAGAGATCAGACACCCTGATGTCAACATCCCAACAGCACTCTTACTTATAAAGATTTCTTCCTCCTGGCATTTCTTTATGTTCATTACTAATGTAGTATCTGAGAAGAAAACACAGGCAATATATAGTAAACATGTTTTACAAAAATGTTAAATACATTCCTCGATCACCCCAGGCACACAGGTAAGTGCCCTCTGTCTATACCTGCTGCTCTGCTCCTCCATCCCACCCCAGAAGCTATCTCCCTCTATCATCCCTACCGGGGACATTTTCTTTAAACAGTCTAATGTAGGAATCCAGGGAGTTCTTCCTGGATTGAAGTGATAAGTAAAAACTCAATACAGGGTTTTTATATGGAAAATATGCCTGAGCAGCTAGCTTGAAATAGACAAACCCTCTCCCCAAGTGCCAATTCTGTTTTCTGTCTTTTCTGTCTTAAGACACACGCTGCACAGATGTAGAGGACCCAGAGAGCAGCAGAGCCCCTTCTGTAGTCTTCAGAGACTACTCTGGGCAATGGTAAATTCCTCTATGGTGAGGCCAATAAAGGAAGAGCCAAGATCCCAATGACTTTTGCTGACAGCTCATGTATGTTATTAGTAGGCGCTTACAGCCAAGCTCTCCATGTTGCAAAGAGCAAGGCCAAACACCAGCAGATAAAATTGCCTTTCTCAGCCTTTCAAAGAGTCCATGTAAGTCTGAAGTTAACGGAAGGCCAGAATGGCCCCTGAAGCAGTCCAGGATGTTCCACAGAGACTGTAGCCCCTCCAGTGCAAAGCAGGTAAGACCAAGAGGTAGAATCGCTTGGTGGCATGGTATCAAATCTGCTGAGCATATGTGAAAATCATTAAGGCTTCCGTATGTTAAAAAGAAAAAAAAAAAAAAAGGATTGAACACATTCCAAATCGACTACTCTTTGTGGGAGATTTTCCTGCATTTCTGTGAGAGAGGGTGTGATTATAGCATGCGAGTTTATAGACTTACTTACTGATCAGTAGAGTCTACTCACAGATACTCGCTGGTCAGCGCTTCGATCCCAATGACTTCCCAGGCTCCTTTTGTAATAAATGTACAGTCCTGATTGGGATTTTAAATATGAGATATATTAGACACTCCTGTCAAAGTTAAGTGGAGTTATTTATATCAGGAATTCAAATAACCAAGAGGTTGCTGTGGGGACACCAGTGTCCTATCCCTTCATCCCATGTACCACTGAGGAATTTGAATTAGTCTATTTGTACACATTGTTCAATGCCACCAGTGACTTCTGTTTTAGTTAGGAGAAGAGGTCAGCTTCAGACTTGCTGTGCAAACATACTCACTTTTTTATCTTTGGGGAAGTGGCAAATGTGTTTGTAGCCATCTTTGTCGCTCATGACCTTGTAGAAACTGCTGCCATCAGAGGCAAAGTGCGGCTCCGCAGGCCTAAACTAGACAACGGCAGAGGAAAGAAATATCACAGTGCCAGTCTCGTCTCAAGCCAATTACTGTTTTTGGAAGTCTTCTCCAATACCTGTGTATTTCCCAGAGAGTCTAAAAAGGGAAGTCTTCCTAACTAGAAAACATTCAGCAGAGAACACACTCAGGCTAATTTGGTGGGGCCATGTTTGAGAATGTACATATGGATGCCCGCGATGGATACAGGACAGGTAGAGATGTTTCCATTGTTCTGGGATATTTCTTGGGAGAAGGTGACTTCCAGCCATGTGGGCATTCAATCTAATGTCACTTTTGATGTCACAATCACTCTTTCTAGAAAGCAACTTATTATCTAATTTCAGGTTGGAAGCAGTTTATAGCATGGGGAAATATTCATCCCTGCTTTTACAGTTCATTTTTTGTTTGTTTATTTTGTTTTTTAGCCAGGTATAGTCTTTAATCACTTCTGGACTAGCTAACATCAGGCATATCTGTTGTAGATTTCCCATGGAAGCATTCACACAGTTATTTTTATCCTAAGCTGTTCCATTTTGATGAAGATGATCAATAATTTACCAAAAAAAAAATTTAAAAAGTGGTTACATGGAAATATAAAACAATTTTTTTTAAGAGTTCAATAAAAGATAGCTCTCTGAAAATAATATTTAAACAGAAGAGCGCCTCTTTCAGCCTGGAAGGACCATGTTTCACTTTCATGTCTGGTTGGTTGGTAGTTACATTTTGAGCAGGTAGGGATGGTCTTTTAAAATTGTTAGTTCTCTTTGCCCTTGATGTTTTCTCTCTCGTCAGCTCCCATTTGGGGAAGGGAGGAAAGCGCTCGCCTCTTCTATTTAGTGATTCAAAGTGAATTCATTTATGAAGCAAGCTGAGGCGTGCAGTACACTTGGTGTTCCCATTACAGAGCTCTCAAACACATTCCCCTCTCTAGACCTATGTTCACAGCCTTATCTTTTTAATACATTTCCCTGTTTCCCCTGGATGGAGTTGTGCCTAGTAGAAATGTGTGAAAAGTGGCATCTGTCTGGTTAAATACAGAGAGGAAAAAACATATTTTTTTTTCAAAGAGTCGTGAGGAAGTGTAGCATGTCTCTTGCCATGGAGGAAACCACTTTTCATGTTGGCAAACCTCTCCCCCTCTGCCCAATCAGCGCCTGGAGAGAAAGGACATGTGAATGCCGTGGCAGCTCTCAGCCCAGCAGAAAGGGGTCGTCTTCCTGGACTGAAGCTTCACCTCTCTCACCCGAGAGATGTGAAATGTTTACAATTTTTGTGTCACTTTGTTTCCCTTTTACAGAATGAGTAATGCAAGTAGTCAGAGAAGCTAGATGCCATTCAGTTTTCATCTTTAATGCCAGGTGTCATGGTGGCTAGAGACCCTTCTTGGTACCTCACCCCTCCACCCCCACATGGTGCTGTGAGTCTCCGAGGGTCAGCCTGCTCTCCCAGATAAAGCTCTTCCTCAGAATGCCTACCAAAGTGTACACATATGGGTGTGATTTCTCCCAGAGAGGCGTGCAGTGCACACTGTATGGTTGGTACTGTTCCTGGTGGCTGTAGCCCAGACAGACTGGGTTTTCTGCCTCCAAAGTGCAGAACTCAAGCAATAGGTCAAAGAGAACGTCCGGCACCCTGGCGGCCTTTCCCTAGTGGTTGCCTTTCGTCTCCCGGGACTCTCTACCACGCTTTGTTTTCTTAGTTCTGCTCTTTGATGTTTCACTTGTCCCTCTACCTTCTTGGGTGTGCAGTACATTCACTATAGAAGCTTAGCTAACTAACACTCTGAGAAATGGGCCCACTCACATCTCTATCAGTGACAGCACAGTGCCTTAGCATAGGACAGTTACACATTAACCAGCTCTCAACAGCAGTAAAGAAGTATTATAAAATCCGTAACTCGGAACACTTACTCTTCCGACCCATCCAGTAGTGCTCATTTCAACATGCTGCTGTGCCTGGGGAGAAAAAGGACAGTGAGTGCAGTGTTTCAACGAGAGGATGGTGAAATTTACTTACTTCCTTATCTACTTATTTATTTGTTTGTTTGTTTGTTTGATGGTGTCTTATGTATCTCAGGTCGGCCTCAAACTGACAATATAGCCAAAACCTTGAACTTCTGATCCTGTCTCAGTTTCCCAAGTGCTCATCTTTCATGGGTCCACCGCTATGCTCAGCTGTATTTGGTGCTGGGAATTGAACCAAGGTCTCTGGACATGCTATTCCAGCATTCTGCCTTATGAGCTACATCCCTAGTCCCACAAAATGCACCACAAATGAAATTACACTTCCAACAAAATAACTGAAAGTAATCTCTGATCCTATAATTCTATTTATGTCAGTATTTTTTTTTTCATGTAATTGCATTCTATCATTTACCTCTGTTGCCCCAACTGGTGTTTTAAATCCAATATGGACAAAACTGAATAATGTCCTTTGCTTTCCTCTAGTCTTCCAGCCTATTTGTAGACCTTCTCCTTCTAGCTACTCGGTCTAGATGCCTACTCTTTTTGTTCTCTTCTCATGGAAACCTCCCTTAGTCCATTTCTTCAGCTGTGCTGTCCTTCCCTAGTTACTTCAGTCATTTGTGTCTCTAGGATGTTTCCAGTGGTGGTCTACTGCCAGTCTCCTAACTGGATGTTTAGTCATCTTTTATTCCTTCTGACCCATTGGCTTCCGCACTCAGCCCCTAACTCATCAAGGCAACAGATAGCTCTATTCCCATCATACTTTACATCTTAGAATCCTGAAACAGTTTTCCATCCTTACAAGATGAATCCAAACACTCCAGCATGGCCTCTGCACCCAAATCTAAATCTCTAGCCTCATCTGCATCCTGTCCATCAACTTCAGCTTCAGTGGAAAGTACATCCAGTCCCTCTATGCTCTAAGCTGTTCACCACAAATGTCCTTGCATAATCCTCAGCTTCGATGGACATTTCTCCCTTATCTGTCCACACAGGACATCTTATCCTAGATGACTCTGCATCTTCGCCCAAGCGACTTCCTTGTCCTGTTACCACCTGATTCCACCAGAGAGTATCTGCTATTGCCCTCTGTATCTATCTTCACTGCTCTTATGGCCCAATACCCTGATATTGTGATGAGTCAATCAGCAGAAATCGGAGAACTTCCACTTTGCAGTTTGAGTGCAGGTGTGTCCTATGACATAATGACTTAAGCACTTCCTCACTGAGCTTCAGTTCCACTGTCCCTGTCATACTGTAAATGGTCAAAGCACCGGAAGTCTTATGGTGTATCTTCATGACCTCACTCCCTACCAAAACAAAGACATTTTTGAGAAATGCAGGCTGTCTAGTTAATTTAAAAAAAAAAAAATTCCCATAACTTAGCAACAAGGTGGGGACATCTTAAGAAATGTTTCTTACATAAATAAATGAGCGAGTCAAATTATAGAGGATCACTCAGATTCTCAGGTGAGACTCTGCCCTGTGCCCATCTAGGATGAGAGCAGCGAGGACTTTGTAGCACAGGGTTCATGACCAGAATGGAAAAGGAGACACAGAGTGGTCACAGCATATGCCTGAAAGACTTCATCAGCTCCTGCCTCTCCTGAGGCTACTTGCTGTCAAGGGGGTTTTGCTGAAATCCTCAGCCAGAAGGACTTCAAGGTGTCTTGGCTGGGAGCATCAGCTGGATCATCACTCGGTTCCCCTCAGCATACCCTCTTGAGCTGATGAGTATTTATTTGTTTAAGTTCTAAATCGGGTTTCTGCTTAGAGATGGTTATAGTCTCCTAATGGATCTGTACCCTCCTGACATTCATCTTATTTCCCACATGCTCAGCTAGCCATTTCCCATCCTCTATATTTTATCTGTTAAAAATAGCCATCATTTTGCCTGTAGGCTCTGGTCCTCTTCCTGATTTTGAACATGGACGTCAAATTCTGTCTTCTGGGTTTCTAGTCACTCCTTTCTCCCCTTCCCAAGTGGTCATATCCATAACTAACACACCATGACTAGTGTGCAAAAGAGAAATGGAAGCACCATCAGATACCAAGTGTCTGACAGATGAGACTAACCTTCTACCTCAGGGCTGGACACCGACTCAGAGAGAAGAGACTAAAACATTTACTGATCTCCAACCATCTCTGTCCAATCTTCACTATCTCTGAGGACATAAAGCCCTCACATCACATGACAGTCACATGCTATTGGAAAAGCAGAGCATCCCAGTGAGACCTTACCAAGGGACAGTTCCATGTTTCACCAGTCTTGTCATAGTCACAGATAGCCATCACAGAGTAGTTCTGAATCCTCCTGAGCCACTGCAAAGAAATTCTTTCTTCTGTAACCCATGCCACATCACACAAATAGTGGTCCCTGAAGAGAAAGAAGGGGAGGGGGATTTCTCAAAAAGTGTGCAGCTGGGGAGATGGCCCAGTGGAGGAAGGATTGAACTTCTGACCACCACAATTCAAGGACAATCCAGACAGCTATGGCAGCCACCTGTAATCCCAGCACTAAGGAGGCAGGGAAAGGGGATCCCTAGGTCAAACTTCTAGCTAGACTAGCCAGAATTGGCAGACTCTGGGTTTCTGCTCAGTAGAGAACAATCCAGAAAGATGCCTCCTGTCAACTTCAGGTTTCTACAGGCATGTGTCCACATATATGCAAGTACCAGTATGTACAACACACACACACACACACACACACACACACACACACACACACACACACACACACGCAAAATATGAGCTGAGCAGTGGTGGTGCACACCCTTAATCCCAGCACTCATGAAGCAGAGAGCAGCCAGATCTCTGTGAGTTTGAAGCCAGCCTGGTCTACAGAGCTAGTTCCAGGACAGCCAAGGCTACATAGACACCCTGTCTTGGGGAAAAAAAGAAAGAAAGAAAGGAAGAAAGAAAGAAAGGAAGAAAGAAAGAAAGAAAGAAAGAAAGACAAATTTTTCCAGACCTTGTTGCAAATGAACATTTTCCTTGATGAAATATATCCAACAAGGAAAACAGCAGACACAGCCTAAAATTGCTCAACACACGTGACTGAAACCTTATGTTTAGGACTGTTAAATTGTGAACTGGGCCCCTGGTAGCATAGAGTCAAAGTGGGGAGACTTTTCCATCTCCTCTCTGCTGCCTGAGACTAATAAGAGTGAAGTCAGAGACATTGACAGAGATGCTAGGATTTTCTGGTAATTTAACATGCCCCCTTCTCCTCCCTCCCCCTCCCCCCCATCAAAGGTGTTTGCTTAGAAAGCCTCTATTGCTAATCAGTACCACTGGCCTCCAGGGGCTTGTCAGAATGCAGAGTCTAAGGCAGCTTCTCACCTGCTGAGAAGGAAGGAGCCAGGGCCCCTAATCTAACTCAGCTTTTTTGCACCCACCTGAGGCAGAGTTGTCAAAAGAGCAAATGGAGAGTTAACTCTTACCCAGGACAAGTAAAATGTCCTTGCAAATAACAGGGAAGACTCAAAATCAAAACACACAAAGTGAAGTTTTTCAAAATTAACATCAGACCAAAGATTAAGAAACACTTGGTCATGGCCCAGATAGTAAATGTTTTTAAGTTCTTGTGGTCTACATGTTCTTGCTATTAGAATGAAACTGTACATAACCCTTTTATCGACTTCACTTTCAAACAGAAGAAAAAAAAAAAAAAAAAAGTGGACTCATACCTCTACCAGCTTTTCAAATCAGAGAACTATAACCCAAAACACATTTCAACAGTCAAAACATGGCCCTAGTGAATGAAATAACCCAAATTTATAGAGCCAGTTCCAGCCGGCTGTCCCTCCTCCCCTCCCCCCCAATACATACCTTCAAGGACTTTTGGAACGGTGTTGTGATTTAGAATGACATGTACGGAATTTCTGATTTACTCTCCTGCTAGCCTCCCTAACATACTTTGCTCTGGTTGGTGTCTTTTCCCAGACGTTTTGCCCCTCCTTGGGTCTGTTTCGGTGACTACTCATACATCACTTTCTCCAGTGTCTGACCAAAGCCTTGCTCCTTTCTGGCAGGAGTCTTCCCTCATACCTTGTTTCCCTTCACTCTGTTACCCCCCATAGTTGGCCTCCCCTGGCGGTAACCATCCTCCCCTTGGGTTATCCTGTATTTCTGCCTTGGCTGCCAGCCCCTTGAAGCAGGGACCACATGAGTCTTGTTCATAAAACAGCTTGCTAAGTTCTCCTGGAATGCAGCTCCCAGGAAAGGCAAAATTCAGGTTCTGATTTTTTTAGGACCCACAGCATGTGCATTTGCTTTGGTCTCCCTTTCTTTCTTAGGCTCTGAAGCCTACAGCAGGTGTTAACTAAGCACCCAAGATCAAGCACTTTAAGCTCCTTGAAGCTTTGCATTTCCCCTGTCATGGCCAGGATGCCCTGGGTCTCATGTTACTCCACTGCAGGTTTCAGATGCTAAGGACCAGTGCAGCAACCAAGTTCACCTTAGCTCAATTATGGTACCTTCCTATTTCCATCACACCCACATGTCTTGGAGGCTATGTTCTCCTGCATAACCCAAATGGTTCCTCAGTTGGCCTCTCTTCCTTCTGCTTTGATCTTTGCTCTGAAATGACTGCCTTGCCCTTACATCTCTAGTTCTTAGCTGTAGCATCCCCATGTCAGTGGGGTTTTCTTGGGAAACTACTGCTGCTAAGTCAGTACCATTATGCCACAGGAGCTTGTCACAACACAGGGTCTGAAGAAGCTTCTTACCTACTGAGAAGGAAGGAGCCAGGGCCCCTAATCTAACCCAGCTCTTCTGCACCCACCCGATGCAGAGTCATCAAACAAACAGAAGAAGAGTTAACTCTTACCCAGGACGAGTAAAATCCTTTCAAATGACAGGGAAGAATCAAAAATAAAAAGGAAGATGAAGTTTTCATTTTAGACCAAAGATTAAGAAACATTTAGTTGGGACCCAGATAGTAAATATTTTTTCGTCTTTGTGGTCTACATGTTGCTGTCACACAGCCACAGTATGGAAGCAGCCAGAGACAAGGCTGATACTAACAGGAATGGCTGTGTTCCAGGATAAAGCTTCAGTTTCAATGTCATGAATTCTTCTTGGGACCAAAAGTGTAAAACCTTCAAGCTGTGGATGATATGAGCTTCAGTGTCAGCTGGGATAGAGTTGAATCAGGGATCCTTCTCTGTTAGCCCTCCCTAGTTCTAGCCTAGTCATTCTTGCCCATTTGGATTAAGCAAACAAACAAATACAACAGTAACAACAGCAACAAACTCTTTGGAGGCTGAAACAGGCAAATTATTAAGAAAGTTCAGAGGCAGCCTAGGCCACAAGGTAAGACCATGTCTCAGAAAACCAAAATCAGAAGGAAACCCTAAGGAGGAGCTGAAGAGATGTGTGAGCCTATTCCTTAGGGAGAAAAAGCCTCTTTACTCACAGGTGCATGCGGGCACCCAGGAATATTCTTCCTCTTTTTAAAAGTGTTCTAGTGGCAGAGAGGCAGATGAGGGCAAGAAATCTCTTTTATGATCCCTTATCACCCATGATAGGTAGCTTTATCTACAAAAACCATGTGTTATACCTCAGGCTTAAAAGTCCACACTGCAAAGCAACTTTTTGCCATTTGAAAACACTGAGTAATGGAATGTGGGAGAGTAGCCAGGAATCTCGTGTGCCTTGGCCACCTTCCCTCTCCATTTCTAGATAAAGGTTAATGGACTTGGATCTGATAGTTTGTCACGGTCAGTGGCCCAGAGTGTACTCTGCACTCTGAAAGAGCTCGGTGGAGGCCTTTTACCATGATAGTAGTCAGTCTGTTTTGAAATACATTTTATAAACATATTTGCTTCTAATTACAGCTCTGAGCCAATATCATGCCAGGGTGAGATTTCAGTCATGAAAAGGATGCAAATGGATGGATGGCTTAACTGAACCCTTGACTCAAAGTTGAACTCAACTCAAAGTTGAGTGTGTGTGTGTGTGTGTGTGTGTGTGTGTGTGTGTGTGTGTGTGATTGTGTGTGTGTGTACATATGTGTATATATGTGTGTATGTATGTATGTATATGTACGCCAACAGCAGGTTACCAACTATCTTTCATAGGATAACATGATGACTGATGAGGAGGGCAAACACTGAACAGATCTGCCCTCTTGTAGTGAGTGGGAAATGCTGGAGGATCCTTCTCCTACAGCCAAGCCTTCTTGTGAGCCTGAGTGTCTTGTCCTAGGTTAGGCAGAGTGACCCAACAACAAATTGAAGGTTTTGGCGGTACATTAGTCAGTCATAAAGGGAATTTGGTTGATTTTAATGTTGAAGTGGTGAAGTAATTTCTGCACTTAACGGTAACCGTTTCACCCACATGAACTTGACTCTGTGCCAGGAGCTGCCTGCGTACTTCCCGTAACACTCACGGCCACTCTGTGAGGCAGGTACCATTGTGGTTCCCGCCTACTACATGGGCAAACACAAGTGCAGAGAGGTTATGTAGCTTTGCCAGGATCACCCAATCACAGGGTTTTGGAGCCAGGATTCAAATCAAGCAGAGAGCTCCTCCTGTAAATAGTCTGCCTGTCCCACTGGGAAGCTCTACTAGTCTGTTTCACGTTTCTGATTCCTCGAGTGTACAATTCCTTTCTCTATGAAATCTATTTACTCCTTGAGAGTTATGTGCAAGCTCAAGTTTTATGAAGCAAGTCAGCTGGCTACACTCACAGTACCTACCTTTGAGTATCCTGCTGTAGCAACTCTCGTAAAGTGATTTCTTGTCCTGGCAAAGAGGAGGCACTTCATAATAGGCTTTGAGGTGACATCTCTGCCTCTAACTCGTGTAGATGTTTCATTTGTACATTAATGACACTTAAAATAAGCTATGCTTTGCTAACTGGAAGGAATAATGGGGGGGAACTGCTACCCAGAGCAACTGCAGACTGCGGAGTGATTAATTCAGTGAATCACCAGAGGAAGCAGGCGTACTGCCAGTGCCGGCCGTGGGCTCCATGCCACCCTTTGCTCTGATAGGGATGCCAACTCTCCTGGGTCCACTGGCAGATTGCTGAGAAGAGGGATGAGTGGGGCGAGGTGCAGAGAGTCTCTCAGAAACAGCACTGTGTAGAACACAAGCCCTAATTGTCCACTTTCTTACAGGTGTCACTAGCTTGCTGGTTTCGGAAGGGGGGATGGAACACCAGTCCAGCTGATCTCTTACCTGGCAAGTTCAGGGTTTGATGAGCCTAGTGTGCAGACCAAGGGTCATCCAGTGTTCAGAGAGATAGGGGAAGTCTTTATCTACTGTGTCGCTTAGAGCCCGGAGAACAAGAGCAAACTAAGTTATAAGCTGGGTATGATGGGCCCGAGGACATTCAGCAGTTATTAGGAGGAGTCATCACACTTGACACACCCTCTCCAGTCCTGTAATTTTAGCCTACAGAATTTGCAGATGGCTGGTTGAAGGAGAAAAGAGGGACTTGGTACATGGGATGATTTTGAAAGATGTCCTTGGAGCTGGCTGTGCTACACACATACACCATCACCTGGAAAGCTCGTCTTTCTTATTCATCCATCCGTTCTTCTACCAACCCACCCATTCAGTCATCCAGCCCCTCATCTGTTCAGTTATTCCACTGTGTCCCAGTCACCCTGCTAAGTCCCAGTTAATACTGTAAAACTGCCCCTTATCCCACACACCTTGTCTTGCTTAATTTGGCCCTGGAAACACAACTGTAAAGAAAAATTAAGAGTTCCACAATATCCTCATTGCATCCTATTCTCTCTCAAATATTTTGAGCTCTCAGATTCCCATTATGTGTAGTCAATGCTCACCAGCAGCTCAAGTCTCATCAGCTTCAGCCTCAATCTATGAGGGGTTAGAGAGGTTCATCCTGTCCCATGCTCTAATTCCTTGTGGGAGCACAGACCCACTCATTACTAATAGGACTGCACTTGCTGAAGGCTCTTGATGAGAGGTGTGTGCTAACAGAAGACAGGTGAGGAGACCTGAGCAGAGGAGGAACAGTGATGCCGATCTTGCCGGGTGGTGTACTCAAGGACCTAGTGAGTCACAGGAAACCATGGCCCAAGGAAATGCAATGCTCATTAAGAGTGACTTCTCAGGATTGCCTTGGTCCTGAAGGATCTTGCACTGAGACTAGGAAGTGTTACCTCATCGAGTGAGAGAATATTTTCCCCAGGTGAACCTAGAGTCTCGTTTTAGAAAAGCTATGATCTCATTAGCACTAACAGAGATCACAGCTATATTTTAGATTCTCCACACAACGCTTGCCTGTGGCATTTCCTAAGACAGCTCCTTGGTAGTAAGTAGGTATGTCCTGCACAGAATAGCCCCAGCCATTTCCTTAGCAGGGAACACTCATTTTTGTCATCTGTAAAATGACTGTGGGTACAATACAGTGGCATGTTGTAGGGAATAGGTGAGAATCCAAGGGCAGATCACTAGCCCAGCCCCTGGAAAGTTCTCAACATATTTAGATGGAATTATTCATCATTTTGTTCTAGTAAGTGTCAGATCCCAGAGAAAGCTGGGATAAGTCTCACTCAGTACCTGTGACTCCTCCTAGCATTTCTCACTCTGCCCCTACCCCAAACCTCACCAGCCCAAGGGCTGCACTTAGCTTCCCCTCCCCCAGCTTCCTTGCCTATATAAACCTGCCATTTTGGCCATGTGCTCTCTTGGTCCTCTGTTCTTGGCCTCTTGGTCCACAGTTCCTCTCCAGGTCCACTAGCCCTCTCCACTCTTCTCTTTCTCCCTCTCTTCTCTTCCTCTCTGGACCCTCAACTCAGTCTGCTGGCCATGCTTCTCTCTCTCTCTCTCTCTCTCTCTCTCTCTCTCTCTCTCTGCTCTCTCTCTCTCTCTCTCTCTCTCTCTCTCTCTCTCTCTCTCTCTCTCTCTCTCTCTCTCTCTCTCTCTCTCTCTTCTCTGGAAGCCTCCAGATGCCTCAAGCTGTTTTCTCTTGCTCATACCTACAATAAAGTTCTTCTCTTCAACCATACATCAGAGTGGTCCTGTCCTCCTTTTCATTCAGTAAGCAAAGTTCTCTGTCCTAAGTCCCTTTTCCCGTGCTAACTTGCTGTGTGATTTAAGCAAATTGTTTTCTGTCTGGGAGCTCCATTCTGGGAGCTCTGTTCTTTTTCGGAGACCTAGGGGGAAGGAGTGGGGGCAAGACTGAGGCCTGTCCAACACAAACAGCAATCTTCCATTGGTTGCCTAGAAGTGTATCACAGTATTGCATCTCATCTGAATGGCTTTCAGCTCCTTTAAAGAAGTCTGTAAACTACTTTTGAGGTCTCAAATTGGTTGTAAATACAACTGTTTTCTGAACTACAACTCTCCACAGACACATGTGTAACTTACAATTCAATCTGTAAGTTACAGATTGTAGCAGGCATGTCTTGGCTATTCCTGGACAGCCTCATGCAGTCCTATGACTTGTGGGTTCCACCTCAGTGCCTTCCCTACCTCTGCCCTGCTGCAATCCAATGCTTTAGTGCACATTCTTCAGGAAGCTTTCTTTGAACCCTCTGCTCATGGAAAACTCCCCTCACCACCTTGGAATACATCCAACCTGTTGCTCACAACTCTGTCACTTCGCTCTCCAAGTTATTTGTACAAAAGTTTGGTCTAGCCTCCCTGATTAGAATTGCTAGAAGGGCCTCTCCCCCCACCCCCATTTGCATACTTTGGATTGTAAATTGTGCTTTTTAATTAGTGTTGACTGAAGAGGTTGATGAGTTGAACCCGGTAACAAATTTTAAAACCTTTGGGCATAGTTTTATACCTTGAAAAAATAACTTATGGGAAAAATTACTAGATTTAAATTTTTTACTGATAAGATTTCTCACCTGAATAAACATGTTAATACTAGGGAATTCACTAAGCACAGAGTGCAACCTGCAGCCAACTTAATAGTGTCAACCCAGAAGAACAAGGTGACTGCCCACTGCTCTGATGACATCTCTGGGTCCCTGAGGGCACCAGCTGTATTCACAGAGAAAGTTCCTCATAGGCTCCCTTTTCTATCCAAAGAGACAGATTGAACCAAGCAAGCATAAATAATGGCCTTCAATAACAGGCACACAGTAAATTATACCCACTTTGGCTTTTATAGGAAAAATTTACTTGGTTTTTTCAAACATTATTTAAGCAAGTCACAACCTGAGGGAATCAACTATAGGGATTCCCAAATGTGACCCATAGTTTCTCTGGGTATGAATGAGGGTGTTCAGTCCTTTAAAAAAAAAAAAAAAAAGGTTTTTAAATTACCATTGAGAGACAGACACCCGTGAGCTTCTCCATAGTTACGTGTTAGTTACAGACTGACAGGTCACAGTGGGCACCACCAGCTTTTGTCCGTAGACAGCATATTGCCATGCCCAGAAACCCCTTGTGGTCTCTACCCTGCTGTGCTCTCTACTCTCCCCTTACTGGGTTCCATTCCTCCTGGTAATGCCTCTGATATTCCGGCACATCCCTCATATAGGACTTTGGTCCCACAGGGTAGTCCATGGTGCTCACCAGGCTCCGTCACCTCTGCCCACCTTGGCTTTCTTCACAACATTTCTCACCATCTGGCCTTTTCAATTGATATCTGTTTGCTCATCTGGTATTGTCTACCTCCTCCAATAATACCTGCCTTATTCATTGCGTACACCCATCCTTGGAATTATGCCTAGCCTGGAGACATGAAGAACTTCAACAGGAAGTTGTTGGATAAAAGAAACGAATCAGTGATACAAGACGATGCTATGATTGATGCTGCCATATGTGTCTGAGATGCTCTACCCAGCAAGTGGGAAACTGTTTCCACCCAAGGATTCAGGTGAAGTGTCTTACCCCGTCACCACAGGTTCAGGAGCAGCGACTTGGACGGGAACAGCTCTAGTGGTTGACTTGAGAGAGTCTGTATTTACAATAAAGAACTTTACAGTTGGATTCACAGCGCCTGCCTAGGAGAAGAAAAAAAAGTCACAGAATTGATAATGAATTTTTTAAAGCCTCATCACTACATAAATTTAAACTGCATTAAATGTCTGAATTATGGCTATAGATAATTATAACAATTGGACACTGTCAAACAATTTAATAGAAATAAAATGAACATAAAGGAAACCCTTTATGTGTTCAGGTGAAAATATATATTCATGTGTCCATGCATGTGTACATGTGTAAGATTATAAAATGTGATGGTCCAAATACTTATAATTAAATCATGCATGTTTGTTCATAATCTGTGTGCTTTGTGCCAGGCAAGGACAAATGTCTTAAAAATCAATTGTATCATTTGCCAATATATCCTGATTCTATAGGACAAAGGTTTTTGGTGGTTTAACTGTGAATATCACTTGTATACCTTCAAAGGCTCAGTCCACCAGGAAAATTAGCCTGAGCCCAGAGCCAATTGTGCTAATTAAGCAGGCATCAACTTCGCTCCAAGTCCAGGTTAATGTGTTGGAGCTCAACAGCCAATATTATGACAGAAGACTGCAAAACCTTTAAAAATGTAGGCAAGGATCTTCTATTGACAGATTAGTCAGAAATAATATGATTTTTTTAGAGAATGCTTTATGGAGCTTTTTTTCCCCCAGTTTCACTCATCAAAAAATAACATTCTCTGAAAACACATCTCCATATTTAGTTTAGGATCTTTTTTCCTTTTAACTTCCTCTCCCTTCCTAAAATGGCAGATCTTCATAAGGCAAATTAAGTGAGGTGGTAAAAATAAAAATCCCCCCCCCCCGAATCATTTACGGCAAAAATACATCGTTGTTAGCTTTTCCTGTAGATGCTGTGGCCGTTTTTATTACGGTGCCGACAAATTCCTGGCTCCCTTCTGAAGCCCTACCCTGGCTTACACTACTTGACAAAGCTCCTTGATTTCAATGTGCACATCGTGGTTAGCAGGGGACAATCTTGTAACCCAGGATGCTACGCGACTATAACAAATGCAGGACGTGTAAAACTCACATTAATGCCAAACCTGTAACAGAGCCACTGAAACTCATCCTGCACTGAACCCTGTTAGTTAGTAATGCAATCTGATATATAACCAGGCTTTTCAACTTCAATTCGGGCTCATTCCAACTTCTACAAATGAGATGAGCTTCTGATTCAATTACAGCCTCTCTTTTCCTTCATTCAAGCATTTCCTACCCCTCCCCTACCTCTTTCAAAAGCATTTTCACCATCTTTTTCTGCTTGTCATTTCTTAAAGTTTTTGGAGAAATTACAAAACCTTAAATCACACTCTTTCCTGGGATAATAAAAATACTTTAAAATTGCCAGATGCTGTTGACTTCAGCAAGAGAAATCACAGCAAGCTGTTGAAGAGAGACTGACAATATTTTCATTAGCAGGAAGGGATTAAATGCAACTATTCTCTTCCCATCAAATCACAGAACCAGGACCCGAAAGGGGTGCAAACCTTTGGGTATGGGATCCACACTGTCCTAGGATACTGCAGTGACTCATCGGAGTAGAAGGAGTATTCGATGTGTGGGACCCCTGTGTCGTTAAACTGGGCATATGCTAAAAAAGTGCTGTTTGGAGACCACCACAGCGCCGAGTAGGCACCGAAGACTTCCTCTGAAAAAAGACATAAATTGTTCTGTTACAAGAAAGCTGATAAATTGGCTTTGGCATTCAAAATATTGTTCTCATTAGCTTTAGTAATTATAGTAGAGTTCAACTAATGAACCATTTCACATTTGCTGGGATTCCAAAATCAAAGTAATACAAATGAATAAAAATAAGACCTCCAAGGATATATCTAGATTGTAAAAATAAGTCACCCATTGGACCATTTTAGAATATTTTAGTATGCAATATTGGATATAGGCTCTATATTTTTTCTTTATCTTATAATCCTCTAAATTTATGCCTCAAAACATACTAAAAGTAAATTCACACAGGAGGCTGATTTTCCATTCTAATTTTCAAACAGTCAACACGCCAGCATGCTCTCCCTGACTGGGCTGAGTTTCTACTTAGTCCACGAGGTACTGGTGGGTGGTACGGAGCTCTAGGCTATCAAACCAATATGGTGCCCAGCGTTTACTACTCTGGCACAAATAAGGTGTGGGAAAGGATAGATTTAGAATGGAGAGAGCTCCACAGACCCCTACAGAGAAACATCTCTTACCCAGCCTAGAAACTCCCTGCCTTAGCACCCTCCTTAGAAGATAAAGGAAAGAGGCGATTTAAGGGAAGGTACAGCTTTCAATAGATTGTTGGACACTCTTCAACCTCTGACAAAGGCAATTCCTCCCTGTGATTACTACAAGACTATCCATGGGACATTTGACCTCAGGCTCTTAAAATGCCGGTCTCCCTCACCGAAAGGGGCTTGAAGATTCAGCTTTTTCAGCTTGAATCTGTACTTCTTGCAGAGACTCATGAGTTGCAAGCATTGATTTCCAGCCTGTAGTGCTGATGGGAAGTGGTGAAGATAGCTGGATCCTCTTAAAAGAAACTTAGATCATTGGGATGTGACCGTGAAAGGGATATTGGGATCACAGGGCTCTTCCTTTTTCTTTGCTTCCTTACATCCATGGGGTAAAGAAACCCTTCTACTACACACTCCTACCAAGGTGTGCTGTGCTGATACAAGCAAAGCAATGTGTCCAGTGGCCAAGTGAGCATGAACTAAGTCTCTGAAACCCTGAGTCAAAATGAACTTTGCTCCTTTAAAATGTTTTCTTGTGCATTTTGTTACAATGACTTATTAAAAAAAAAAAAAAAAAAAAAAAAAAAAAAAAAGATAAAATACAGGTAGACAGTGAAAAGTTCAAGTCCACATCTCAGGTCATGGTGTAAGTAAAAGTCTCAAAGCATATTCTTTGAATCTTAGGGTTAGGAAATTATATATGCCAATCAGTTTTTGAATAACTAAAACCTCTTTGCAAGTTGCTGGAAAATACATTTATTCTTGTTTTAAATTATGTGTATGTGGACATGCATATACACAAGTGAAGGTAACAAAGGAAGCCAGAGGCATTGGATCCTGAGAGAGCTAGAGTTACAGACAGTTGTGAGCTAACTAACAGGTGTGGGTGATGGGAATTGAACTCGGGTCCTTTGCAAAAGTCACACAAAAAAACAATGAGTCATCTGTCTGGTCCTCCAAAAAATACATTTTCAATAATAGCAATAGTGGCTGCAGAACTAATAATAATAGCAGCAACGAAATATAACAATTATCTTTATGATTAGCTGGCATTTGATGAGTGCCATGTGCCAGGAATTGATAATGATTGCATTTATTATACCATATACACACTCTTCATTATAACCATTTTACAGGTGATGAGAACAAAACAGGGCTAAAAATAACTTAAAGACATCACCTTAAGTCACATGGCTAATAATTAATAGAATATAGAATTAACCTGTCAGGTTTTGAGAGCTTGCTTGCCATCTTGTATTATAAAGCTCAAACCTGTGTCGTTTTCCAGCAGTTTTCATTTCTGAAAAACTAGCCCTTGGTGTGGCAGCCTTCTCTCCCTTTAACTGTTTCAAAACTGAGTCACGGAGTTACATTTATGTAGTGGATTTGGAATTTATAAACCACATTCAACTTGCTCTTCACAGAGAGTCTAAAGTGAGTCTCTTCAAAAATCATTTTATAGAGAGGACAACTAAGATCAATTGAATGAAATGTTTTACCCAGGAACTAGAACTTGGGACTTAGGACTCTAATTCAAAACTTTCCCCTTAAAAGTCGTTCAATATGCTGAATTCGTATCTTATTACTTAGACCTTTGCCTACCGATTCTTGTCTACAACGCACCTGCAAGGTTATACATCTCTGTAACTAGGGTCTGGTTCTGGTTCTAGTTTTTAAAATTACTTTCAAACACTGGGAAGGGTATAGTTGGGGCCATGTTTGAACTAGTACTTATTTTTAAGGCAGAGTACATTTTTCTCTAGTTAGCAGGGCATTGTGAGACAATGGGGGCAGAGGTAGCACCAGGAACAGGTAGGGATTCTGTGTCACTGTGAAGATCCCATAATAAGTTTAAGTACACAACTCATTTTGAATCTTACTGAATGCCCCAGCTTTTGGTATGGCAATGCTGAAGTAGTCTTAAAAGTTGTAGACGTTCTGATTAAAGATTTAGTCTCTACCTTCATAAACCCAGTCAGTTATCCCATTGTATATTCCATCTTCAGTTCCTGTCCATGTGATCCTCTCACTAGGTAAATCTGGTTCAGTTTTAACGTAAATATCATTCTTCCAAACATATGCCTGAAAAGATGAAAGAACATGTTGACATCAGTAAGCTCATTACATCATCTTTTATCTTGGAATCTTAACATACTACTCAAAGAAGAGAATAACCACAATCTGTTTAAGTAAGAACCTCATTCTTAAATTACAGGTATACATTCCATAATCTTGAAATAATAAAAAAAAAAATTCTAATATGTTGAAATAAGAAGGCAGCTGTCACTATGTGGATGGTGAAGTGTCTGTAAAGGCCTGGCCCAACCCGCACAGGATGACCTCTGCTGGTGTTTCTTGCTTGCGACCTTAGTGGAGAGAATGTAGCTGCATTCTTGGAGAGGGAAGTGCAGCTACAGGAAGAAAAAAATAATATCCCATCTTGCTACCTAAATTATTTTGTGCTTCTAACATTCTTCTAGGACCATAGAACAGAGATGTATCTACAGTGATTTTGAAGACAGACTCAAAAATACACAAGCAAAGCACAAGGGGAATGAAAGAGTTTAACAAACATTGTTTGCTAGTGAATAAGCAACTTTATAATAGAAGTCTAGAACTTTTAATAATTCTGTTTTGTTAGGCTAACAAAATATTGTTTGGGGCAGTGACCCTATATTTCTAATATAATAAATGAGTAGTCTTTCAAATCTCTATTTTATACTAGGGTGAGTAGCATCTGCCTATGAAAGGCTGCAGCCAAGCTTTCTCTGACAGCAGGAGAAATTTATGACTAACCAATTTATGACCTTCTCGTGACCATGTGATCCACTGTGTGTTATTTGGAATCTTTGCTTCTGTGATCACCTGTCTGGAGAAAAGGAAAGAGGATATATTACCAAATGGATAACTCCCTGTGAGATATCCTTTACAACTACATTAGGAAAGCCTAGTAGTCTCGATGGAGGAATAACTGACCTTTTATCCAAGTCATAAACACTGTATGAAGCTGTGTAGGAGTGCCTCCATTGCTGCAAAAGAAAACAGACCTCTCAGGCTTCTCTGATTCTGATAGGTTGGCCATGTGCTCAAGATGACAGCAATGCTAACAGGGTACTGAATAAATTTCAAATTTCATCACATATTAGCATTCCTTAAATTCTTAGAATTTCAGAATTGAAAATATCCTTGAAACAACTAGTAGAAAGTAATGGAGTGTCTATTCACTTTTGTGTTACCTCCTCCAAAGACCTTCCACAGGATCTCTGTAGACCAAAGCACCGGTTTTGATATTGACTGATATTATTCTGAGACTAGTGTGATAAGGGTGCCTGTTCTGAAAAACTCAAATTTTCACCTTTTGCCCACATCACTTCTAAAATATTTACATTTTTAACTCTGTTGGTAGTAATGAGGAGGCATACTTATAAGGCTTTGTGCAGTGATAATGAAAATATCTAGCATTGTAATTTTTAAAGCTATCTTGGAATATATTTTAAAGTAGACACATGTGTATCTTCAATTTTAAGCAACCAAGCAGTTGAAAATGAAATACCAGTAAAGACCAGTATGAAATAGAAGGTGGTTAAAATCAATATGGTCAAATGTTGATTCTATAAGACAGTTAAAGCTTTGATATAGTTAACATAACAGAAAAATAAGAAATCACTACCAGAAATGAAAAATGAGACCTCATAACAGACCTTGCAATCATTAAATGAGTACGAGACCATTATGAACGTTTTAGTAAGTCATAAAAAGTAGAAACAAGGAAATGTTTCTTGACATAGGCCTACATCTAATAAACATGTAGAATCAATGAGTAAAAGTAAAGAAAAATGCCAGATCCAAACGACTTTACAGCAAATCCCTTGATATTTAAGATCTATACGCAAATGTTTACAGAAGCTTTATTCAGAATTGTCTAAACTTGGAAGCAGCTAAAACATCCTTCAATAACAGGTGAATGAATTAACAGACTGTGACAGAGAATGCAATAAAATACCACTCAGAAATAAATACTATCAACCAGTCAGAAAGGTTACATACTGAACTAATGATGGGACTTCTTAGAAAAGGCAGAACTATGGAGACAGTAGTGCTTGGTGGTGGAGAGAGAAGACTAGACAAAGCACGTGGGACTGCTCACAACCAGACAGACCCCTCATCTCCATGACTCCTCAATGTTGGATATACACTGCACATTGTCACAATTCACAAAGGACCCCAGTGTAAAACTGTAGACGAGTTAATATCCATGTGTCAGAACAGGCTCTTGCATGTTCCTAACTGCATAGAATGTTTATAGAGAAGGACTGGAGAAGGAACATGAGGAAAGATATAGGGACCTTCTGCTTACTTTCAGCAAACCTAAAGCTGGTGTAAAACATAACTACCAATTTTAAGATCTATTAGAGCTATGAGTTGGAAGGAGGAGGTCTATGGCATCACATTCCATTTCTTTAGAGCAAGCAATAACAGGAAAGGGTCCCTATATATTTCTATAACATTATATCAATTAACAGAAAATGAAGACAGAAATATCCTAGGCTTTAGGAATCAAAGTAGAAACAGATAGGGGGATATGTGATATGTAGGAGCACACCCATGCATTTGTGAAAAACTGTATTTGTATGTGTACGTGGATAAAATTAAAGATACTTTTGAAATTCCTTGTGTGTACATGTATATTCTCTAATAGTTGCATGTGTGAGTCTTATTGTCACTAGATAGATAAAGTGTAATATAAGCCATGTAGTACTGTTCATGAAATTAAACTACAAAAAAAAAAAAAAAAAAAAAAGTCATGCTTTGTCAATAAGGAGGAAATTGGGAGGAAAAAAAAAAGGAAAAAAAAATTGGCTACATGGCAGCAGTGCTGAGATGAATTAGAGCTCCTAACCTTACCTAGTTATCACTTCTCACCCTTCTACACTTTCATGTCGACAAGTATTTATTAAATTCTCATTTCTTTTAAGTCAAACATTCCTTTCCTGAATCCTGAATTATTTCAACACACCCTATGCCTGTATCTTGGCAACCTCAAACATAATATTGTCCAAAGCCAAAAGGTGTGGTAAAGTCTACAAATGCTAAGAAAGACTGAGATCATCTCAGGATCATGAGACATGAAATGAAATAGGTTTATCAATCAATCTACTTAGTCTATAAACACTGGTGTGCTCACCTATCAGACACTGCTTCCACTAAAGGGCTCCTAACTGAGCAGGGAACAGGAAAGCATTCACTACAATAAAGATATCATAATAAGATGTACCAAGAGCTATAATGGAGACAGGCAAGAAAAGTGTGCAACCCTAATTTGGCTCTGGGATCAGGAGAGGAACCTGTGGGAAAGAAGACTCTTGGAATGGGTTTTTAGTGGTTGATTGCCATGGAGAATGGGAGAAAGACTGCTACCTAACAGAAGCTAAAATGCAAAGACAAGAAAGGTCATGTTTAAGGGCCTAAGCTCGGAATCTTCTACACTGGATTAAAATGTCTTCACTGTATAAGGTCAGATAAACTTCTTTTTAAACTTGTTTTATTTTTGAAGAAAACCAGATTTGAAAAGTAACAATGGCAGGTGTGTGAGGATGCATGTGAAGTGTTTTCAAGACTGTGAAGCACAGTTGGCATGTGATAGATAACACAACTCCATCTCCAGAGTATGTGACAAAGACAACAGTACTAGGAGAGCATCCACATAGATGGCAGGGTACCTATTCACTCACTCACACATTCAGCCACTCATTCCTTTTTATTCACAACCTAGAAATTAGTGATTGAAGGTGTCATGGAACAGTATCTAAAAATTACTAGACCACGCAGGGCTAAAAAAGATGCAATAAAATTATCATTTTTTTATGGAGGTGTTTATCAAGACATTGAGGCTATTGCTCTCAAATTCTATTGGCTAGTCTCAGAAGAAAAAAAAAAAAAGAAAGAGAAAATGCAGTCCCCCATTTGCAGTTACCTAAGAAGTCAGTGTTTTTCAATGAATCATGAATTCAACTAACATATATTTCTGGA
Source organism: Cricetiscus sungorus (assembly GCA_030556225.1). Classification (NCBI taxonomy): domain Eukaryota; kingdom Metazoa; phylum Chordata; class Mammalia; order Rodentia; family Cricetidae; genus Cricetiscus; species Cricetiscus sungorus. The sequence goes on from JANBXA010000372.1 coordinate 3,987,850, forward strand.
GCACCTACTATGTGGTCCAGTCCTACAATGTGGAAGTGCAGTAGAGACTAAAAAACGGGGAAACTAGGAAGAACTGTGACAGGCAATAAATCAGAAAACAAAAAAACAAAACAGCAAAAGGGCAAAAATATTAGGAAGAAAGTGAAAGAGGATAAAGTGATGTGAGGGGTGTGGGAAGCCATATTAAAGTGATGCAAGATAGCCTGGAAAGGAGCTAATAAAGACAGGAAACTGGAAGATGCTAGAAAAGAAGGTTGCAGCAGAAAGCAAAAGCAAATGCTTTGGCTCTTGGATGGGCATATGAGGGATGCTTGAGGAAAAATAAACCAGAGCCCTGTGACTCTGAAGTGAAGAAGGGAAGAGGAGTGCTGGTCAAATATGATGAGTGCAGGACAGGGTGCTTCAGATGGGAGGCCGAGGGCCACAGACAAAGGCTCTGTCGTGCATGCTGCTGTCTTATTTTGTGCGAGGGATGTCACTGGAGTATATAGCTTAGCATGGGTACAGGTTAACCTAGGTTATGGCGTAAAGTAAACACACTGACTACTGTCTGAGTAGATAGAAACATCTAGAAAACACAATGAATTGAAAACATCAGTGATGAAAACACACTTCACTAATGCTGATGTCTGTGGCCAGCCGGGGAGTGACATCTGATAGGGCATCACACCACACTTGTCAGTGCAGACTAAACAGTACCCTGAGCTGGGTTTTTCACCCTGCTTCTGCTTTATGCTTCATACATTAGCTTTTAACACTCATCACTCATCATTATTATCTACCAGTTTGTAGCTCTGGCTGCTTGTTGGAATAATCTTCACCATTAGAAAATTCAGATAGCAAATTAATCCCAGAAACTTGAATCAACTGGTGGCAAGATTAAAGCTGGACACTAGGACTTTTACATTTTCATCAAGTAAATCTGTTTGGAAGATTTCAATAAGGAGCACTGGGTTAGGCACACAGGCACATTAACTGAGAACAGGGTGCAGAAGTGACAGAGGCATCTGATTTGCATAGAGTTGATGGGTTTAGCAGAACATGGAGTCTTCATAGGCAGGAAATAGAGCACATGTGGTAGATCCAAGGTAAACACTATGATTGAATAACACCACCCTGAAATGGCAGAGAGAGGAGGGAGGGCTGGCTTGGCCAGAGTCCAACAGGGTTGGTTGGTGAGATAAGGCCACTCAACATTATTTATCCCAGGAAAAAAGTCAAGAGTAGAAATCACTGCCTTTGTATTCTGTTTTCAGTATAGAGCATCTCCAGAGGTCAGTCCTTCCAATCCACTTTAAAACTGTCTATACTTGACAGCTGTTAACAACCGTAAACAAAACAAAAAGCTCAGCTAAAGTGACTGGTGACCATGGCGAGGATGCTCGACTTGATGATAACCTTTTCAAGCGCCTGAGACTCTGTGTTCTGTAGGTGACTGGGAGGGGCTGACAAGAGCTGGGGCTTCATTCAAGTCTGACTTAAATAATGTTGGGATGTAGTCTGGGACCTTGTCCAGACTCTCTTTTGGAAAGTAGGGATGTTAACATCTTTAAAACAAGTACTTCCTGAAGCTCATACTATACATAGGCTGAGAAGAGGGCAACACAGACTAGATGCTGTGTGTACAAGTCAGATACATATAAAAGTACTGTAAAATATCATACACTCCCATGATAAATTTTACTAAGCTATATCATTGGTATTCCTAATGTATTAATTATGCCTTTTAGTTACTTGAAATCATTAAAATGCATTCCTCTGAATATACTTGGTAGCTTTGTCATTTATAAGAGAGAACATATATTTAATGCAGATTGGATGGGTTCTTCTGTCAACAGTGTTACTTAAATAGGCATATACTTGAAGTCAGTTAGAAAACAACGTATTCATTTTAAGATGTCACATAAGAAAGAATATTCTTTACCTTCACATAGTTGTATTCTAAGAGAACGAACCGTCGGTCGGCTGACACTGAGTAGTCACTTATGGAATATCCAAAGTCTTCCTGTTGGTCAAGAAGAAGAAAGAAAACAGAATGGTTCAAATACCCTCACTGGCCATTCACTAGGTAGAGGGAGCCCTACATGTATGGATTATGCCTTGAGAATGTCCAGTCACGAAGAGATAGCACAGTCACCCACACAGATGACAGTGATGTTAGGTGGGCGATGATGACAGTTACAAAGTCAGAGAGGAAAGGACTATCAGAAGATGGACAGAGAGAACTCTGTGAACAGGAGGGGCAGCATGGACAGCATGGGAAAGAATGTGCATGTTTAGAGTATGTTTGAGGGTTGCATGTAACTGTGATATAGCACGGTTGTGCCAACATGGTGGAAGGTGGGAGGACATTAATTTATAAAAATATGTCATGAACAACAAACTAAGGAATTCTTAGTATGTGAAGATGATAGTACCATATCTACTCTGTTTATGTTTCACAAGATACCCTGGTGATATGTGGATGAGATCACAAGGAGGTATTGTATCTGGCTGGTCTCCAGAATAGTGACAGAAACATGGTGGGAATGGAAATCTGAGAGGTAGTCGACATGCAGCAGAGGGAATTATAGTGTTGTATAGTTAATTATAGGGAGTGGCACAAAAGTTAAAGATTATAAAATTTCCAGAGTAAGCAACTTAGAGAACTGAGTGATTATTTCCAAGATTGGGAATTGAGAAAGAAGGATAGGATGGTTGAGACACTAGGACACTGAAGGGAAGAAAACTAGTTTAGCTTGGGATTCTGAATTTACTATGCCCACAAGAGCTGTGCAGGACCTAGCAGGTTCTTGGAAGAGTGACGTTTGCATCTTGAGAGGTTAATGTTAATGTATGTAGGAGAATCAAGCCATGGAGGACAAACACCGGGGCCATAGAAACACATGCTGTTCCCCCAAGTGAGGGACGGGGCCAGTGAGTGAAGAGAAAGCCTGAGGAACACTTACATTCAAACACACAGGCAGAGGAGGAATCATCAAAGGAGATTGAAAAGTAGCCAAGGCGGGGAGCATTTCAAAAAGGAGAGAAAGATCCAATGGCCATGTGCTGCAGAGTCCAACAGGGTGAGAAATGAGTCCTCATGATTTGAAAAGAAGTGAAGACAGTCCCCAGAATTCCATACATGAACCAAGTGTGTGACTAAACATACAAAGGTACTGTTCTCCAAGAAAATGGAGCTGTTTCCATGTTCAGCATTGAATATCAAGATATTGTTTTCTTGTTTGTAGAGGTATTCATGATCTAAAGAGAGAAAATGTCCAGGTCAGTATTGCAAATTGCTATCAAACACTCCCGTACAATTTTCAAAAATTAGGCTCACACAGGGCACATAAACATTCTATGCTGAGCAAACAGAAACAAAGGACATTGTACTAACACCTGTCCATATGTCTATCATTCATGCCAAGCTCTCAATTCACATTACACTCTTTACAGCAGATGGTAAATAAACACTTCTGTTTCCCCCCATCTACCCCTTTGCAATTCATTTTCTTATCTTTCTTTCCTTTTCTTTCTTCCTTCATTTTCTTTTCCTTTCTTTTTTTTTCTCATTTTTTATTTATTTATTTACTTTTTTAGTTTTTTGGTTTTTCTGTGTAGACCTGAATGTCCTGGTACTCACTCTGTAAACCAGGCTGTCCTGGAACTCACAGAGATTCACCTGCCTCTGCCTCTGCCTCTGAGTGATGGACTTAAAGGAATGTGCCACCACTATCCAGCTTCCCTTTTTCACTTCTAAGGAAGAACAAATACTCTGCACAGAGTTTTACAAGCAAGGATTGCATCTTCTCACTACCCTAAGCACTCAGCAAACCAAGCTCACCAGAATGAATACAAACATAACATTTCCATTGCATGAGCCTTACCTGACAGCCACCGCAAGGAGTAGGACTTGACTCGAAAAGTATTCTTTAAATAATCAGCTAGCAAATAAGTTCTGCGGCTATCAGATGCTGCATCATCTGTTGAGGGGGAAATATTCAGTAAGATGCAATTGCTAAGTTTGGAATAAAATAATACACCTGATCACAAAATGTTAAAATGAGCTCACAGAATACAAAATGTATCTTGAAAGATTTCAGATTAGGTGGAATAAGAATTTCTCTAAGTATTAAAGTGAGTGTGTTCCCTATTATGTAAGCGTGTGTCGTAGAGAATGTCTAGACCAGCATTATCAAGAGAAATGCAGTTGAGTGTATGTCTCAGCAGCCAAAGTTAAAGACAAAGATAATTTAATTATAATGGCATATTGTATTTAGCACAACATGTAAAAATATTATCATCATTTCAGCATTAACCAGTATTTAAATGTTACTAATTAGACTTCCCATAATCTTTTTTGTACTCATTCTTTCAAATCTGGTACCTAGATTTTACTTAGAGCACATTTCATTTTAACTGTGTTCATTTCAAGTCAATAGGTATATGAGGCCAGTGGCTACTGTAGGAGATGGCACAGGAAGGGATCACCCTCTGCTGTGGCCTTTAGAACATTTCTAAGTCCTGCTGTTCTTTATCAACCTTTGGTATATGCTGATAACTCCACTGAAAGATCTTGTTTCTGTCACTACTCTTCCTTAAACTTGGTGAAGTCTGTGGGACCCTATATTCTGCCGGAAGGAACCCAAATTCAAAGTCTGATATCATTTTTAAAAGCGTGGGAGGGGGGCACATATGTGTGAGTGTGTGTGCATGTGTGTGTGTGTGTGTGTGTGTGTGTGTGTGTGTGTGTGTGTTTGCTTGAGAAAAAGTACACATTTGTTATGGACTATGAGTGAAAGTGAAATATGCCTTGCAGGATTTGGTCCCCTCCTTCTTCACCTTCCCCCCCATACTGGATGTGTAATTTAACTCAGGTCTTCGGGCTTGGTTGGAAGCACCTTTACCCATCAAACCATCTTGCTTGTTGATTTTTCCTGAGAAATGTGTTTCTTGGGTGTCATGACTCCAAGGCCTCCATTGCTATCCCTCTCCATACCACCAACAGAAGGCCTTTCAGCCTGATGATTTTGTCCTCATAATCTCCCTGGATTTCTCTGCCTCCAGAAATATCTGAAGGTCTTTGCTTGGCACTAACAACCCTCCACTGCCTGACACCACACTCTCTCCAGCTCGTGTCCATTGCCTGCAAATCTGTCTCATTGGTCACGTGATCTGCTGAACACAGGTATCCTCTCTGGCTTTCCTACCTCTGCTCCTCATCCTCAGCCTTTTCCCTGTGGAAGCTTGAACTACTTTTGTTCTTTGCCTCTCCACTCTTTCACTAGGACTTCATTTCTGTCCCCTCTAACTTGCTTCTCATATTCTTTTAGCTTTTATCACTCAATCAATGTCTTGTGTTGAGAGCTATTTTTTAATTAAACTTACTCATTTATATATGTATGCAATGCATTCTGGTTGCTGTCACCCACCCACCTTGTCAATGCCAACTCTTCACTACACATCCTTTTTCCACATCCACATCCTTTGTTTCTTGACCCACTGAGTTTAACCAGGGCCAGATCTCTAAGTGAGCGTGAATATGAAACTATTCACTAAAGCCTGATAGGTAAACCAATGGATGCCCATCTCAGGATAATAATGCCTCTCTCCCAACAGTGTTTCTTGGACCTTCAAGGGTCTGGCATAAATGTCATGCTTAAGGCTGAGCACTCAACAATTCCCTATTCTTAGCATTTTGAGCAGAAAGAAGTCCCTGCATTCCCCACCATGACCCTCTCCACAGGAGGAAATTCATGTCTCATACTGTAAACCTGGTAATAAAACACGTAACTGAGACAGTTACAGACCCCACTGGGTAACATATTATTGTATTAAACTGATATGATGGAAAACTGCCTTCAAACATCTATTGTTATACCCATAATCCAACGTCACTCTCCTCCTTAAGGACTGAAGCTTCTCTGTACCATGGAATGTGACAGTGAGAACCATTTTTTTTTCTGTGCTCACTGTGAAGTTTCCTCATTCAGGACACATGCTTTTTAAAGAGCAGTAGTTTGGTTTTTTTTTTGGGGGGGTGAGTTTTGTTTTATCTTGGTCTTGCTTTAACACCCACCCACACATGATTTATCATTTGATGTAAGATTTCATAACACAAATATTACACTATTACACATAATGTGACTGTCTCCGATCCCAGAGACTGATAACAAAGAACTTAATACCTTTCTCTGTGTCCTCAACTTTTTAATGTATGTGGAAACCTCTACCCACAGCATCAGCCATGCCACAGGGATTCTCTTATAAAAACTGTTCTTTCCAATAAGTTTTTTTTTAAGTTATTCCTTTTGGCCTGACCCAACATCTTGGATTTTGTCCATAAAACCTTCTGCTTCCATTGATGAACTTGCTACTTTTCCTTATTACTTCACTGATATTGTTGAAACCAAATGTGTTAGGTTGAAGAGATGTCCAAAACCCGTTTGTTTTTTCAGTTCAATCCTGTGTGCGTGTGTCCCTGAAAGTTATGAAGGTATTTCTATTTGAGAGCAGAAAGATAGCAAATGGGGAAAACCTGCCCTTGAGTTTCCTTCAAACAAGAAGTTAAATATTGTGCTACTGAAAATATTTCGGAAACTCCTGCAATAGAGAGGAATGTCGCAACTGGATTTGCTCACCAATGCTCTCAATTATCTGTGCCCATCCAGCTATTCTTTTCTACCTCAAATAGTTAAGAAGCAAGTTTTATTTGGTAAATACTACTGAGGATATATACGCTGCCACCAAGAGCTACTAGTCTGAAATAGACATAAAACACATCCCCAAGTTAAAAGAAATGGAAGTATACTAAGTATAGACATTCACATCCTATTCTTCTTTTCTGGTATTGAGTTGGTATGTACCCATAGAAGGGTACATTTCATTATATATCCACACGCATGGATATATGATGAAAAAGACATGACCATAGAACATGTACCATTGGCTCTTGACTTTGAAGGTAGGGAAATAAATGAATACCCAATAATATGTTACACAGTTCTAGTCTATGTAAATGCTATTCAATGAAGCTTCATTAGCCCAGGTTTTCTCAGGTTTGCTCAGATTTCTCATTTACTGTGTTAATAATTTTTATTAATAATTATACCAATTAATTGACAATTAAAGTGAGTAACTAATACCAAATTCCCTTGAGATCGCCTCGTATCCAGTGGGTTACTATTTCATTCATTCAAGCTGCCTTCCCCAAACAAATGCTCAGTTCATTTTCTCACCTGTAAGTTCATTTTCTCACAGCTCTGTAAGCTGTGCCTCACTCAAGCTCCCTTCTGCTCACGATATTCCTTGTGGATCTACACTCTAGGCATCAAGGATGACTCACTGCTGCTATGGCCCAAACCCTGGAGGGCCCACACCTGCCTTACCTTGGGTGTGTTCCTTTAGGTGCTTAGAGAGCTAAATGCAAACCAGTTTCTATATATTCATAAACAGTCCCAGAGCCTGGCCAAGTAGAACAAATGTCCCCCCCCCCCTCTTTCTCTGTATGTGTGTATGTGTGTTTCTTTCTTTCTTTTTTTTTTTTTTTTTTTTCTTGCTTTTTGATAAGCAGGACACATTGGAAGACAGTTTGGAAACATCTAGATAAGCGAGTTCTGTGAGATGTGAGTGCCAAGTCCAGGTTTTGACCTTTATCAAGTTCACAGTTTTCTGCCAAGGTACAACCTATTCTGCCACACTCATGTGGGACATGCCCATGTTCGTGTTTCTCCTTCCTCGTCTCCTTGCTCCCTGACATGGCACCGCTGCAGTAACAGATGAAGGTCCCTGGCTGATTGCATGGTTTTCGTGGTGCGACCCGGGACATGTCGTTCATTTGACTTATTGGTTGAAAGCATCATGCCAGCCAAGGAAAGCAGTTAATCATATGTTCTCTGTCAGCTCATAAAGAAATGCAATCCTCTTTCATGTAGGATTTTAGGAAAGAGATTAAATGTATTCGGTTTTACTTCCTTGGCTGAAACTACTAGGTTGAACCATGTGGAAATGCCAGTTGTCACTCATAAAAATCAGAATAGTAGCATTCAAAATGGATCTACTAATAATAACCTCTCACCAAAGGGTTGGGATAGTGTGATGAATTCTAGCTTCAGGGTCAGAATTACTTTCAGATGAAAAGTAATTCCAGAATGATAAGATGCAGATAAAAGAGACTACAGTTTGGCAGAGCAGCCTTGATTTTGACCAATAGTCATAGTGTGTGTGAAGTATATTTCATTTTAAATAATTATGCTCATTCATCATTAGTCTTTTATCTTTTGAACTCTGATTTGTAATATTTCTTCTTTACAAAGATGAACTGTTTTGAAAATTAAGTAGCTAATGAAATACTTCTAAAAAGAAATATGTTCCTTATGACTCACAAATACAAAAAGTTGTTAATAAAAAAAAAAAAAAAAAAAAAAACAGGCAAAGAGGTATCTGGTTATAGTATGTGGGTGCCATATGGCAACCAGTCAACATTCCGCACTGATGTTTGTTTCTATGATGAGTATAAAGAAATAAAACAGGTGTTACTTCAGAATTCACTCTTGTAAAATATCAGTCTTGACAGACAAAGAAAGAAAATTTCAGTAAGAAGAAAGAAGCAATTAATGGACAGACCCTGAGGCTGGGTTACACAACCAGCCCCTATTTCCACCAAATACAAACCACCAGAAGAATGGCATAGCAGGTGATTTTGAAAGCTGAGGATCTGGTTTTGAGCACAGACTTGTCTATTGTATGTGGGCTTAGGGGAGTTACTGAATCCTTGCTATGACTCAGGTCTAACCCTTTGCAGTAGTTTTATGAAGTGCAGCCTTGGAAAGAAGCAACTAAGTCCTGAAAGTTTTACTTTAGAACCTTATAAAAGGGGTGGAAGGAATGATTCCCTCTATTTTCCACCACATTAAAAGATGCTGTTAAAAGATGTCATCAAGAAAGCAGTCTCCTACCCAATGATGAACTGGCTAGCACCCTGACCTTGACTGCCCCATGTTCTAGAACTATGAGCATAAATGTTCTGTCTTTGTGATTACCCAGCCTTGGACATTTTGTCATAGCAGCACAAAATGACTAATACAGAAATTGGTACCAGAGGAGTGAAGAGTTGCTAAGCAACATTAGAACTGGGGAATGGATAGAGCCTGGAATTGTTTTGAAGCACATTTCAAAATGTGTTTTATGCTGTTGCTGTGAATATAACACTAAGGACAATGTTAGCAAGGGCTTCAAAGAACAAAGCTTCAGAGAAAGCCTCAGTCTTCTTTGAGTTATTCTAAGTGATCATGTTAAGAAAGGCAGGAGACAGGCTCAACTAACATGGAGCTCATAGGGGTTCACAGAGATGACCAACAACCAGGGAGCCTGTGTGGGACTGCTAGGCTCTCTGCATATATGTTATGGTTGCGTTGTTTGGTCTTCTTGAGGGAGTTCTAACAATGGAAGCAGGAGCTGTCTTTGACTCTCTTACCTGCTTTTGAGACCCTTTCCTCTTACTGGGTTGCCTCATCCAGCCTAAATAGGAAAGGAGGTACCTAGTCTAACTTGATATGCTTTTTCTGAAGAGAAATGGAGGAAGAATAGATAGGGAGGGAAGGAAAGCTGAGTGAAGAGGGACTAGGAGAGAGGGGAAACCAGTTGGGATTTAAAAACAAAACAAAACAAAAAAATAAATACAAGAAAAAATGGTGAGAGGAAAAAAAGGACAGCACAGGCAGATATGTGAACCATCTTTTGGGGACTGGAGGAAAGGCCATTCTTTCTCAGAGTGGCAAAGAACTTTGGGTCTGTACTTAAAGGCTCTCTGAAAAGTAGAATATAGGAGCTATGACCATAAGTTGGTGAAAGACATTTCTAAGCCAAGTTTTCAGTGTATTTGGTGGGTTATCTTAACTGTCTACAGCAAAATGCAAGACTAAACACATGAACTACAAAGAGTGTTGACATTAAAAAGAGAAACAGAACTTAAATACTTGGAAAACGTTCAGTTTGACTAGGTAATAACAATGAAAAGACCGTATTTGGAAAGAATGCCAAGGGTTTGGGTAAGTAATTAAGTGATACAGTGTTTAATGTATAAGAAAGGCACCTGAGGCTGTGTGCTCCTATCTGCTTTGTGGTACTCAAGATAAATGCCACAGACTGGGTAAGACTGAACAGCAGATATTTATTTGGCTAATGGTTCTGGAGACTGGGAAGTACAAGATCATCAGTTCATGTCTTGTAGGCACCTTGCTGCAGAATTATAGAAAGACATAAAGTATCGCATGGCAGCAAAGTCTGCAAGATATGGCAAGGGTATATGTAACTTCCTTTTATAATGAACATACTTCTGCAAACACAACAATAATCCGCTTAACAGTGGAACCCTCACTGACATCTGCTGGAAGGCCCACCTCTAACATTTCTTCAGTAAACTTAATTTTTCAACATAAAATTAAGAGATTACAAACCACAGCATTATTCACAAAGAGACTGGACAAATGATTTTAAATGCATGTTGGAGATTATTGGCCCTGCCCTTATCATCATAGACATGGGCATGTCAAGGTAAGGATCCATACCAAAATAGAAGACCTGCATGTTCACAGGAATGCAGTATTCACTGTCCTGAGTTGCCTTGAATCTATACTCCCTGAATTCTGGTGCAGTGTTCTTCTGATGCCTCATGTGCAGCTCTAATAGGTCTAGGAGTGTCTCAGTGGCCACTTTGGAAGATATTGGCCAAACTCCTTGGTGGCATGCATGTGGTACATGTAATATCACCTCTACAGATAATCAGTATGCATGATCTTTGGAGGCATAGCAGTCACCACCTGGCCTCAGGTTATTTCAGAAAGCCATCAGGCCCATACAGAGAACTACCTTGGTAGCACTGCTCTAGAAAGCCCCAGTGGGACAACATTTGGTAGAACAATGAGATTGAGTCTGTCAATGAGATTCTAGAATTGGACTGGGATAGGGGAACTAGCTTGAAATACCAAGCCTAGGGAATTGACAGGCACAAGACTTAAACCTATAAAAGATGCTGTATAGATTGTGCTTAGTAAGAGACTGGAGACCTGCCCAAGTGTGTCTAAAAGCAAACATTGATCCAAAATGGGTTTCTCAACACATAAAAGAATTAATGAAGCTTTTTCTGTAGGGGTTTGAGCTCACCTAGAACCTAGTATTTCTTTTCTACCTTTTTCTCTCTTTTGAAAGAGAAATACCCATCACATTTCTGTTCTACCATTGTAGGTTAAAGAATGTAATATGCTTGATTTCAGTTTCACAGCTGGAGAAAATCTACCTCAGAATGTCTTCTCTTGAATTTCATTTGTTTCTGATTTAAATGGGGCTCTTCACTTGGCACTTTTGGGTGGATGCTAGAATTAGCTTCGGGAATTAAGAAGGTTACTGAATGTACCTAACATGTGAAAAGGACATGCTTTGGTCTGACTGTTCTTCACAAATCATGCATTAAAACTCATTCTCTATTGTGTTGTCAAGAGACAGAGTTTGCAGACATTAAATGGAGAGAGATGGAGAGAGAGTCAGAGTCCTTGGAACAAAGTCCTTGGGGTATCTGTATCAAATTCCAACCCTCAGAGCTCAGGGACCCTCCAGAAGAGGGGGCAGAGAGAGTGTAAGAGCCAGAGGAGATGGGGGACATCAGGTGATCGAGGCCCTCTAAATGAACTAAACAAAGCCCATATGAGCTCATAGGGAATGAAGGAGCAAGCACAGGGCCTACATGGATCTATACTGAGACCTCTGCATATATGTTATAGCTTTTGGTTTAATACGCTTATGGGACTCCTGAGTGCGTCAACAAGTGGCCCTCTGAATCTTGCACCTGCTCTCGGGACTCTTTTCCTTCTGTTAGGCTGCCTTGTTCACCTTCCATGTCATGGTTTTTGTTTTTATCTTATTCTATTTTATTTTGTTGTGTTGGGTTGTTATCTCTTAAGAGCCTAGTTGTTTTTTTCTAATGAGAGACAGTATGTTAGTTAGGGTTTTTATTGCTGTGAAAAGACACCACGACCATGACAACTCTTATAAAGAGAATATCTAATTGAAGTGGTGGCTTACAATTTCAGAGGTGTAGTTCATTATTATTGTGGGAAGCATAGTGTAGGAGAAGGAGCTGCTACATGTTGGTGTGAAGACAACAGGAAGTAGACTGTCTTACTGGGCTTGGCTTGAGTACATATGAGACCTCAAAGTCCAACCCAGCAGTGACATACTTCCTCCAATAAGGCCACACCACCTAATAGTGACTCCCTTTGGGGGTCATTTTCTCTCAAACTACCACAGACAAAAATGGAATGGATCTGGACGGGAGGAAAGGGAAAAGTTGGAGGTGTAGAGGGAGATGAAACTGTAATCAAGATATATTGTATGATAAAAAAAAAATCTATTTTCAATAAAAGGAAGGAAATGAAAAAAAATTAACAGACAGAGCTTGTAGGAAAGTAACTGAGTCATGTCCACTCTGCTGTCATGGAGAATCAGAACTTTATATAACAAACAGCTGCAGTGAACTAACATTCCCTCTGTCCTGTCCTCTTGCCTTTCTGCTATTGAGGAGATACCATAAAGGCTGTCAGCATTCACTGAATTCTACTCAGTGCAACGGCCCTAGGCTTCTCATCCTCTATAATTGTAAGACAATTTTGTTTTTTACTAATTGACTAATCTTTGGTATTTTGTTATCTTGTTAGCGACACAAAATGTTTAAGACAGACATTTAAAGACTCAAGTTCCCAATACACAAATTTGACATAATAGCATTGTAAAGCTTAGGGGAGTTTTCAATGATGAGATGAGGTAACATAACCAATATGATTTATTCAAGACCTAGGTTTAGGAAACTCTACAGCTATCCAAAGCAGCCTTTATAACTCGGAAGTCATTATGGCCAATGAATGAATGGTGCTGTGTTTCCATAAAACTTTATTTACAAAAGCATATGGCCAATGTGGAGTGTTAAATAAGGACTTAGACATTTCTCAAAATAGTGAGCAATAAAGCAAAACAGATGCTTCTCAAGATTAGATTAATAGACATTGAGAGTGATGTAGATGGCTTGGAAACAATAAGAACATGGCCCTACAGAGCACCAGAGAGCAAATGGGACCCATATTTCCATCAAGATGAAACAATGCTGTCACTGGTAAAGAATGATGAGCCATGTTGACTGCTGCCAAGAGAAGGTACAGGAGGATCCACACACAGAGTCACTGCTACTCAGAGCCACAGGCTTACTTATTTCTTTTGGAAATAAAACTAACCTTTATTCTGATTATAGCTACTCTCTTACCCCTTTGATAGAATTCTCTTGGGAATAAACAACACATGACAACAAAGGCCTAAACTAATACAAAAGGGATATCTATGTCTTGCTAAACTTGCTAACACTGTGGGTCAATATAATCTGACGTGATAAGAGACTGGTGAAGGAGAAAACTTCTTAAGTATAGGGATAAATGACTCACAGCCATATCAAATTGCTTCAGCCTAGGGGGTAGTTTCTTTGATGACAAATAACTGAAAATAATTGTGGAGAGATAGTGACAGAGGGTATTATGCAAGGATTCCCATCATTTAGGGAAGCTGGAAAACTCTAATATTGACTCACTAAAGAACTTTCCCAGAAATATTTATAAGCATAATCAACAAAGAGATTTTTTGGGACAGATGTTCCTAATTAAAGATCCAAGGAAAAGCAATGGTTCCTTTTCCAGTGTTTTCCAGGCAAAATTTTAGCAACATGGAGCACATGGTAAGTGTTATTATTTTTCAACTCCTAGGTAAGTGTAATTATTTTCAACATTTTTCAAACACTTGGAAAATGTATCCAGAATCATGTTTACGTCTCTTTTTGTATTCCTTTGGTGTGCTGGAGAGTTCTAGACATTGTGTATCTTATTAATTTACTTACTCATCTTAGATTTACCCAATGTTAAAGGTAGCAGACCAAGGCACAAATAGTCATGACCAAAGTGCCATGACTAATAAACATCCAAGCCACAGCTAAACAGGCAATGAACTCCAAGGGAGTTCATTGTAGTTGTGACTTCCTTTTAAATCTCTCTAAACATTTGGGTAAGTAACTGCACATGGTAAATTCTATGAGAGCAGCCTTCATGAACTGGTGGGAGTGAGTTAGGCCTTATGGAGGTGCAAATTCAATGCTTGTAGCTAATTGAAATAGGCAGCCAACTGAAAGTTGACCTGTCCCTATTGGTGACATGAGAGGTGGCTGTTCTGTCTTCACAATCAGAGAGCAGCCTCTGGAATGTGATAAGGATCACAGCTCCTGGGGGGATCTGATCCTTTGCCATTTCCTCTTCTATGTGATTTCCATCATCTTTTCTCTAAGCTCTCAAAAACTAATCAGATAAGGCTCAATACAGATTTCTTCCACTTTCTAAAAGATTCCTCGATTTTAAAATTACAGAATTCCTGAATAGCCCTGTAATAATACATTTTGAAGAATATAAAATTACCTATTGAAAACCTCCTCCTCCTCCTCCTCCTCCTCCTCCTCCTCCTCCTCCTCCTCCTCCTCCTCCTCCTCCTCCTCCTCCTCCTCCTCCTCCTTCTTCTTCTTCTTCTTCTTCTTCTTCTTCTTCTTCTTCTTCTGTCACACAGGGACTCATTTTCTACTGGGCTCATCATTGCATATCTGTCTCTCTTGTTTGCTTAGTCTTTTCTTCATTTCTCGGAGGGATGAGGAATCTTCCTTTCTGACAACCCCTGGCCATCCTATGCCTCACAGCCTTGATTTCCTGACTTGCAAAGGCCATGGTTATCATATCATTTTTTCTCTTTCAAGCGTTTCAATTTCTCTTCACTATTTACTTCTTCCTGGTCCTTAAGTATACCTGAGGAGGATCCCTCATAAGGAAATGCTTGCCAGACCTTGCCACCTCTTTGAGCCATCTGCCTATTCTCAGGTGCTAATGATAGCCCCACAAGGACACCATCTGTGTCCCCAGTTCTCTCCTCTCACCATCCCTCATCCTGCCTCAGTCCATCCTGGCTCAGCCCAGACTTACCTCTTCCTCCCCATCTTCTCTTCTGCTTATTTTCTACACCAGATATTTGGACAATTGATGAGAACATTTTATATCATTCTTTGAATGCACAATCTGAAGTGTGTTTCTTCATCAGACTATAATTACACCAATGGAGTGAATGCATGATTCTTTGACAAACCAACTAGCACTGTACAGATAGCAGTTTTGCATGATCTAATGAAGGATGATTTGAGTCTGTTTATGAACATATTGTGTAAGGAATGAACTGCATACCCCATGTTATCCTCTGACTTCTATACATAGGCTGTGGTATGAGCTTTCACACACACAAATAAATGAGTGTTAAAAAAAAGAATATTATTCTTGTGTTAACTCTAATTCACAGAATACTTATTCATCACATACAGTGCTATTCAATGTTCTGGGCACTAGAGATGTAACTGAAGAAAGTATGAAAAACTGGCTCTCTGGAAGCTTGCATTCTAAAAGGGGAGACTTGGGGGCAAAGGCATCAGCAATGGTGCAACCTAGGTGGTAATAAGTGCCACGGAGAAAACAAACAAGGAGGGAAGAGGAGTGATCATTTCAGGAAGTTTCTGCTTTTACCAGGAGAGTCTGAAGGCCGATGGATAAGAAGCATTTTGAGACAAGATCTGAAAATAAGCAAGGGAGTATTGTGCAGACTCAGGTTAATAGTCCGGGGAGAGAGGGGAGCAAGTGGGACAAGCTACAGAGACAGGAGGGAGCTCAGACAAATGGGGCTCAGACTAGATAGCCAGCTGATCTCTGCAATAGCTGCTTTTTCACTTTAAAGAGATGGGAAGCCACTGAATGGTTCTAAGGCTAGAAGGACATGATCTGCCTATGTTTAAATATGACCACTGCATTTGTTTTCTACTGCTGTTCAACAAATTACCACACCTCACTGGATTAATAACCAACCCCACTTCCTAGCCACCCCTCACATACACTAACACTTAAAGAAGTTGAGACATAGGCTAGATTCTTTTGTCCATGTAAAACTGTCACAATATCTAGGGAATCTTAAGTTATTTTACTTGCATTTCACTTGTTTATTTTGTTTTTATGACCATTAGTTAATTTTAGTCTTATTTTTTCTGAATTAATTTTTGTAGGTCTAATTTTTTACCATCTTTTACAAGCTTGCACATTTAGAGGCTGGTGACATGGTTCTGGTACAGAAACTGTGTGCTCTTCCAGGAGCCCCATTTTCTTTTTCCAGTACCCACATGGAGGTTCTCAACTGTCTGTAACTCCAGTCACAGGGGATCTAATACCCTTTTCTGACTTCTTTGAGCACATAGTACAAAGATCTGCATGCATGCAAAACATCCATATATAAATAATATGTTTTTGTCAAGGTTTATGGCTGCAAATGGGATAAAATGTAATAGTTTCTGTGTGCTCTAATAAAAAACTAGATAGTAATTTTCTTTAAATGTGTCTGACTTCCTCTGTTGTCTCAAATTTGTATCTTAAATATTGCAAATTCAGTTTTTTCCTGCTTATAATTTCTTTGGAGGCCAAAAAAAGGACTATGTTGGAGTCAACATGCCCTTGGGAAAAGGGAACATCAAAATACAGTTTTACAATAAACTCAGGTAATTAGGAAAGAAAATGAGGAGAGAGTTACAAGATCCAGTTCTCTGGTGAGCAGAGCTAGCTGGGAACTTAGATCTCCCTAATACAAAGAACTGAGGGAAACAGCAAGATGGATGGCAGTCTGCACATCCCCATCTCTCTTCTGCCTTTCATAATACTCAACTCAACTTAAATGGTCTCTCTTCCCTGCATTAAGGAAAGAAGACCTTTTTCAGCCCTAGAAAGACTGATGTTTATTAGTCCAGTCCAATCATGGTGCTCTGTCTTCCTTACTGATAGTTAATCTGAAGAGAAGGGACAACATTTTAGCCAATAAAATTAAGGAAAGTCTGCTTTTTAGGTCAGGAAGTTTCTAGAAATAGTTTCCCCATTGATATAATAGGCCATAGAGGAGGAACAGTATCCCCTCCTTCCCTGAAGGAGCCCTGTGAGCAGGTGATGCTGTAAGCTATAGATAGTATCGGCTATAGTACAGCTATCATCAACCAGGACAAAAGATAGGAGAGATATTGAAGGTCATGCTTGAGTGTGACAGATTTGAAAGACATAAAGACATAAAGACCTTGGGCCTTAATAATGGTGTCTGGTCTTGACACTAACAAACTAAAACATTGCCTTATTTCTATACTCCCAGTTAAGTAAAATGCTGATAATAACACAATGATAAGATTTGCACTTTACACAACTGGTCAGGCTCTGATTTACTGCAGACAAAGTACCCTATTTTATATAATCTTCATACTGGATCCTGGGGCTGTAAATTGCTACAAACTGAACATATAGGTGTAATCTGCATGCCTGGAATCAGCTTGGGGATTGGGGAAGTAGAAGAATTATATCCAGGCTCAGTAATCATTAATCTTTCTTTAGGTGCTTGGCTAGTTTCCATATAAACTTTCCTGGATAATGCCTGACATTTGTTTTTTGAATGCTCCCATAGCACTTTGATCATTTACTAGAAGAGCTCTTGGGTCTCTTATTGCAGTTAATGTTCAGGTTTCCTTTAATACTGTGAACCATTTGAGGACAGAGGTCAGAGCTATCATCTTTATATTCCTCCTGACAAAGTGCCACCATTTACAGTACACGCCAAGGATATTTGCCGAATAGGAAATTTGCAACACTGGTCTAGGAGAGTGTTATAGAGCAGGCTCCAGCCTGGCCTTGGGAGGAGAATTGGCCTGAGGCATTTCTGCAGATTAGCTCATGAAAATTATCCCCTTTGGCTACTCAGTCAGTGTCTCTAGGAACCCACTGCTCTCCTCCCTTCATTCCTCACATTCCTACACTGTCTCACCTCTGAAATATAGCTCACTAAAGCAAACAAACTTGATTTCATCTCCAGGACATTATCACCTCCCCTCCCACAGGTACAAATTAGCCCCTGCCCCAAAACACTATCCACACAGGATTCAGAGACATACACTTTTCATTGTCACTAATATCATGCCATACTTATATTTAAACTCTCCAGTAGCTCAAAATTATACTTGGATGATGGGGAATGTTCTTCTGTGTGCTGTGAATATATGCTCCTCTTATTGGTTGATGAATAAAGCTGTTTCAGCCTGTGGACAGGCAGGATCTAGCCAGGCAAGAAATATAGGCAAGACTACCAGACTAGGAGAATTCTGGGAAGAGAAAATGCAGAGTTCTAAGAGAGATGCCATGTAGCTGCCAAGAAAGAAGGAGGTCCAGGCATCACCAGTAAGCCAAGACCATATGAAAATACACAGATAGAAATGGGTTGAAAATTAAGGGAGAGCCTGAGCCATTGGCCAAACATTGTAATTAATGTAAGCCTCTGTGTGCTTATTTGTGACTACATGGCTACAGGACCAGTTGGGACAGAAATTTCCATCTATAAATGGCACTCAACATGAGGCAACTATATTCAAATAAATCCTGAGACAGCTTGGGAAGGGATTCTAAACACAAAAGAACAGAGTCAAGAAAGCTTCTTAGTAGCAACATTTTTTCTGATGGGCTCTGTTTGCTGTAGGCAAACAGAGACTCAAGGCTTCTTTAAGAGAGGCTTCCTGATTCAGCGTTCATGGCAAAAACAGCATGCATCTTTTAAGAGGCCCAGATATCAAACAATTAAATGGTATTTATGAGAATGCAGCAGCATGGTAGTGACATGGACCTAGAAACTCTACAGAGTTGTGGCAATAAGAATGGCTCCCACCAGTTGCTCCACCATGAAGCTAGATTCTCAGAGAGCCAAGGAATATGGCAGGGCCAGCTGCTGTTTTAATTTTAGCCATGTTGTTTAGCAGATTAAAGACCCAAGTGGTCAGAAAAAGAGATATATAGTAAAAACAGGTTCAAAGGAACAAAATCTCTAACCTGTATATAGTGTGCTTAAAAATACATGTAGGCTTTGGAGAGAAAAGAAAAAGGATAGTGAAAGTTCTTAAAAAAGAAATAGAGAAGGCATATACTTTAATCCAAGAACTCTGGAGGAGGAGTCAGGCATATCTCTGTGAATCCAAGGCCAGTGTGATCTACAGAGTGAATTCCAAGACAGTCAAAGATACACAGAGAAACCTTGTTTCAAAAGACTGAGAAATAAAAATAAAAATAAAAGAAATAGAGATAAAAAGGTCATATAAAGATGGAAAATACACTGAGAGTCTGGATACTGTGTGTAATTGTGTTGTCTTTGAATGGTTTGATTGCTGAGGAAGGAACAACAGCTGCTAAAAGATATTCGAATATAAATGCTACTGGAATAGTCCAACCTAAATATTTTGAAAATACCTTGATTTAAAAATTTAATTCCAAGGTCTTATTACTTTGGAAAAGAGACTTGGCTTTTGTTTTCACACAAAATGGAAAGCTATGGATTCCTTCCAGACTAATATGGTTTGATCAAAAAAGACCCCCTGAAGCGATGGCCCAGGTGCGCCAACATTCAAGACAGCTACTACAGCCAGCATTTGGTCATGATTCTGGGTTTTCTCAGGATCACATTGGGATTGACAGTGCCCCCAAATAGCAGGAAGCAGTTTTGGGAGAACTATGCCCACGTTTGCAAATATTGTTTATAAATGTTAGTTTTCATTTAAACAGGGTTGGTTATAAATGGGTTATGATTACAGTCTATCTCTTTCTAAAGAAAAAAAAAGAAATATGATATAGAAATGAATACTTTGCATTGGTATAGATTTCAGTTTATTGATAGAAATTTAAGGTCAGTTTTGTTATATATCTACTCTATTTTAGATATTGTGTTTATACATCTCTTTAAAAATGTAATGTATATTAACTGCAGATTATAGTCAATTATAATAGTCAAAACTTACATTAGTTAAATTTTCTAGATATACAGAGACATATTTCAAATGGGTAGGTATTCTTCAAAACCTTTCAAAGACCTACAGACTATGGCATTTAATGGTTTATTAAAGTTCTTCATGACAATGAGACACAACTCTCCTGGCAACACCAAATCATCAGACAGGAAGTTGGGCATCAAAGCTCCTTTGGATTTTGCCTTCAACATGGCAAAACTAGCCTTTTGGGCAAGAAGCTGCTTTTGCCTGGACTGATTGACTGTATGCCGTATTAACTGGACATGCAGGAGCCACAGGAAAGTGACTGCTGAACTTGTCAAAGCAAGATGAGACAGTCCTTCAGGGTTCCTGCTTCATGGAAGAGTCTGCTAGACATTCTGCAGGACACAGAAAAAAAAAAAAAAAATGACTGACAAACTGCCAACACAGGGGAGCAGTTTCAAATTTCCTCCTTCATTGAAAAGTCTGCCAGACACTCTAGGTCTATGGGCTGAAGATGGATGTCCCAATGCTACACAGAAACTTTGAGTGACTGTCCAGGCAGCAAGCTGTCTCTGTCAATTCAAGAGTTTATGTATTATCCTTCTGGAGTCTTTGATGGAGTTAAAGACAGATAGTTATTGCTATGGCTTTCTTTAGATATGATAAATGATAAGTTACATATAAAACTTTAGAATCATAAAGACAAGTTAGATGATAGAATATTTTCTTTAAATTTTGCCAAGTGTTAGTGAACTAAATATTGTTAACTATAGATTTTGCTTGATAACTTTTGTCATATATAATTTTACTATGTTAAAATTAAAACCTTCCTTTTTCTTTAGACAGGAAAGGGGTGATGATGGGGGATGTCCTTCTGTGTATATATATATATATATATATATATATATATATATATATATATATATTTATACATATATATACATGTATATATATATATATATATATATTTATATATTTCTCCTATTGGTTGATGAACAAAACACTGATTAGCCAGTAGCCAGGCAGGAAGTTCAGGTGGGACTATCAGATTAGGAGAATTCTGGGAAGAGAAACACTGAGAGTCTCTAGAGAGACACCATGTAGTTGCCAAGAGAGCAAGAGATCCAGGCATCACTAGTAAGCCAAGACCATGTGGAGATACAGAGATTAATAGAAATGGGTTAATAATTGATAGGTAGACAATAAGAAGCCTGAGCCATCAGCCAGTTTATAATTAATATAAGCCTCTGTGTATTTATTTGGTACTAAATGGCTGCAGAACCAGGCAGGACAGAAATTTCCATCTACACTTGAACTAAAAGAGAAGCACCCTTCTGTAAACATCATCTCCCCATCCTATTTTGCTTTTGTCACAGTTATTTGCTACCATCTGAACTGATTTCTGCACTTGCCTATAATGTGCCTGCAATAGATTATAAATGCTTGAGGACAGTGGCCCTTATGCACATTTCTTGGGATCATAGTCACCATAATCACAACAACTCTTAAAATTAAAAAAATATCTTGTTGGGTTGACAAATAGGCTTGAAGTAATTCTATTATATGAAATAGAAGAATAAATAAGCATAAAAAAGTAAGATTCACCCATGAGACTTGTGGTACTGTGCATAAGTAAAGTGGGTATGAAAGGGGTCAGCACACTCAGATTAGTGAGTGAGAAGGTGGTCAGGAAGGCATAGATTGTGATTCCAGATTTAAGATCTATTCTCTTGATTCAATGTTCCTTACTTAACCATTTTGAGCCACCATAGCTCCCAGATAGCTAAAACCTAGATCACTATAGACTGTGGCTTTGGCTCTGACTTAAATTACTCTTTTGTAGACCTAAGATGGGTAAATTATATAATTTCTACTCATGGATCTATTTTTCACACAATGAGCCAAATACCGAAGAAATGTGTGCATCAATGTGTTCACTCAAGGAGAAAGAAATGTCTATAAGTTATAGACAAGCTTCATAGGAAACTATACTTTTGAAGTGCATCATAAAACTGAAAACTCTATACTTAGAAACTAATAACACAGATCAGAAGTGCTAAGTGTGGTTTCAGGTCATTATAAAATTTAGAGACCACCTTCTTACAGAGGTCATAATGGAGCTGTGAAGATTAAAGGTGCAAAGATATTGATTTACAAGAATGAAAGAACTAGCATTCAGCTGTAATAAACATTAACTCTGAAAAACTGGTCATCAAGGCATTTCTTCAAATCATTTCTTTCTGGGAACTGGCAGGTTCCTGGGAGGCTTTTAGACAAAAGATTTGGCTTCTTATTTGTAAGCCCTTAAGCTTTCCATATCCTAGTGTCTTCAAGTTTTAAAAGATATGTATCTCTCTCTCTCTAAAATTGACTATTCTGTGAAAATTAGATGGAATAATATAACTTGTATCAGAAACAAAGAAGTGTAATATAGTGTTGATGATAAATTGACATCAACATAAATGAGGTGTTACTACTTAATAAAGCAGGGGTGCAAAACAGGAACAATTAAGGGGACATGAGAAGGAAAAGACACCCCTCTCCCAACACACACACACATACACACACACACATACACACTGGAGTCTGCTTCAAGACTCACCAGCTGAGAGTCAAGAATACCATTAACAAAACTCACTGAAATGGTTGTCTACACAGAGATGTTCATTTTCTATAGAGATCTTTTCAATAAGAATTTTTAAATAGCTATGAATCATGTTTAGGTCCTAAGCGTATATGCCTTTCATAATGGTCTTAACTCTTATCCTAGATGGGAACCTACAATATTCTGGATATTTTACAAACAAGCCTAGAAACATTTTAATTCCCTATACAACCTTGTGTGCTGGGTTTTTATCTTATCTGCTGTAATCCTGTCCAGCAACCCTTTGAGATATAACTTCAGAAAGCATCAAGATTTTTTATAAGGCTATTGAAAAAACACTTAAGCCCAACTTTCCTCTTCAGAAGGTCACGCCTACACTTAGGTGTATCTTACTCTTTCCCTGGATGCCTCTTTCCATTAACCTTTTATGTTAAAAATATCTTCCATAAGAACAACTCATACTGGCATGTCCTGATATTCTTCACCTCAGTGAGTGGAGGTCTACAAAAGGAACTTCTGTTATTGCAGGTGGCATCGTGGAACTGTGTCTCTTGGCTCACTCCCATTGTCAATAAGACCATGCAAAAACATAGATGATGGCCTGGGGTATCCCAGTGATTACAGCATGTGCCCAGCACTCATGAAGCCCTTAATTTAATCCTCAGGATTCTTCAACATCACATAGGTTAATTGGATGGGGAAGTCTGGAATAATTCTTAAGTTGTTGCCTGCATATAGCCTTACATAGCAATAGAGGCCTCTGGAATAGGCTCTTTTCCTCAAAACATAGGATATAGAGACTAACAGTGGAGCCCCTATGTTATAGCTATGTAAATTAGAAGCTGCAATAATTATGTTAATAAGACCCAGCTGATTTTGTACTTGATCACAAACTAACAAAATGACAGTGGGGTTTAACAGTATCGAGTATCAGCTAGAGGTGCACGGTCTATGTGTGAATCTCTATAGAAAACTGAGAAAGTTTCTTAATTTCTTTGGCATCCATCCTCCTAGATGGTCCACTGCTATGCACCTTCTGGTATTTGTCAGCGCCCCCTCCCTGCCATGTTGTATTGGGGTTGTTCTGTACTGCTATTACCAAACAACAGAATTCATGTTGTGATGGCCACTTCTGAGACTAAGTCATGACAGGCACCAGACTTTCCTGCTTTTAACCCTTCTTGTTAGTTCTTCAAGAGAATGCATCTGCCTCGCTGCTTAAGTGACTCATAGCAGGGAAACTCAGGTCTCCAGCTAAGCACTGGGTGAGTGGCCTTGCATGGGATCCTCCATCTTCCCTTAGCCTTTCAGGTAACAACCTCAGGAGAGACCCTAAACTACAATCCCAAATGATCCACATCCAAATTCTTCACCTGTAGTCTAGGAGATATTGCCTGTTACCTCAGGCTTTGGAGAAATTCATTCTTCATGAAGAAGTAACATTTTTTTTTCAAATGGGAATGATAACAGTACTACTTTCTCCAAGAGTTCTCTTAAGGATTTAATGAGAAATGCATGGAAACCCTCAGCCTGATACAAGGCACACAGAGTGATCACTTGCTTACTATTAATACTTGTACACCTTCTTCCCCACAAAGCAAGTTGCTTCTGTGTTCTTTGCAGCCACCTTCCCCTGGGGCCTCAGTAATTAACATTAAGAGCACAACGCACCAGCTCTGGACAGTCCCTTTAGGTTAATCTTTGACCATTAACCAGGCAAACAATCCTGTCTCTCTGTCTTCAATCCCTTTTGAGAGGATAGGAAAGGATTTCCAAGACACAGAAAATTAAGTACCATGTTATAACTAGGGAAAAGAAAACCCAAATTGTTGGCCTAAAAAAAGGCCAACCACTGATGACAGGAATACTCAGGAAGGCTGACAACAGTCAACTGCACTTTTACAGAGCAGGTTATGGAGAATTGTCCTCTGGCATACACAAAGCTTTCTTTCAGCCTCATTTCTGTTCTTTCAATGGGGAATAGAGCCTGGATTTTCTCAGGCAAACTTTATAGATGTTATCTTTTCTCTCTGATGACTCCTTTCTCCTCATATTTGGGTTTTCTTTTAGTACTGGGGGTGGATGAGAAGTCAAGTTTCTTACTAATTAGAAGAAGGTATTTAGGAAATTTACTGTGGATCAGAGAAAGGAACAAAAGAAGAGGGCTATTTTCATTTCATAATTAAACTGATTCATAAAACTATTTGACAACCAATTGTTCCAAATATCACTGTTATAACAAAGTTTGTTGGGGACCTTGGCGGATTCCAAAGCAGGAAGGGACAAACATACCAGGCAGACAGAGCTTAAGTGAGAAGTTTTCTTAGAAAGGGAAGGAAGGGGTTAAGGAAAGAGGTACAGAGACACAGAGAAGACAGAAGAGGGAGACAGGAAAAGTCCTGTCTGCCCCAGGGGAACAGTGGGAAGAGATCGGAAATGGGCTAGGGTTTTTCTTTTTAAACAGTCCTTTGCACCTGTGTGTAGACTACTGGAAGTCGTGGAACCCTGGGCTGACCAGGGTACTGCCTGAGTGAATTCTGCCTGGTGACAATGTGCAGGTCAGTATAATGCCTGAGTCCTTACACACACTATAAAGTGAAGTAAACAGATTCTGAATGAGAAGGCTTTATCTCCACTTGGCTGTTGGCTATTCTGACAGGTAACACGTGTCTATGCGTTTCACTGCTGATTCTCTGGGAAATGCAAAGTAACTTAATGAGAAGCTACACCTATACCAAGCAGTGAGGTTTTATTTATGTTTTCCCCAGATAAGGGCGAGCTTCTCAACTAACTTCTGACTTCAGGAAGCCTTTTATCTTTACAAATCAAAAAGACAATAGTCTGAGGTCTCTCCTCCCCTGTTCCCTGTGTTTAGTGCTTCTGGTTTTGTTGACATCAGCCTTTCGTATGGAAATACTTGATCTTGCCTTAAAGTAGCCTCTCAGGGGAAGAACCTAGGTTTGCTCTTTTCTTCCCCAGTCCTTTTGGCTGTTTAAATTCTTTGCTTTGAATATAATCTAGGTCTCTTTTGTTTTCAATGAAATCTCCCTCTCCTCTTTTCTTTCTCCCTCTTTCAATTCCCCTTTCTCTTTCCCTCTCCCCCCCCCCTTCCTGCTTCATCCTTGCCTGAGGTGGTGTGATGTTAAACCTTGAGCATGGGGTGGGGTGGGCAGGCATCTCATCATCTCATCAGGATGAAGCTGGGTTCCTTTAATAAGCCTTACTGTGAGACACAGCCCAGGAAAGGTATTGCTGACCTAGTGGAAATGCTACAAGTTCGGGTTGTCATCTCTGCCCCCTCATGATAAGGTAAGAAGTGAAACAAGATGACTTTCATTTTCTATCTAAACACACAGCAGAATTCAGAAGTAGAAAGAACAATGTAAGTGTAAACAGGCTACCAGGAAACCAGGTTTCTATCCGTCCCCAGGAGGCATTCTCTGCTACCCTCCCCCACACTTTCTTGAGGTTAACCGTTCACAAAGTGTGCTCATTCATCTGAGTAGCTTCCAGCTTCCAAATTGTGAGCTGCACCTTGTTTGGGGCCATCTGCCTTGCTTTTCCTTCCAATCCACCCTTCTTCCACTGTCAAGCCCAGGAGTCCAGGCATGCTTGAAATTCCCCCATATATTAAAGGGGAGGAGACTGGAGAGATAGCTCAGCAGAGAGCTTGCTGTTCTTGGGGATCAGGATTTAATTCCCAGAACCTACACAAGGGCTCCCAAGCATCTGTAACTCCAGTTTCAGAGGATCTCTACCAATTTCTTATACCTGGAGCAGGCAAACACTCATACATAAAGGGGAATATACACATCTAAACATATATAACTTCCCATAGCTTTACATCACCCAAGGATTAAAGCCCACTCCTTGCTCCCGATACACCTTCTTCTCTGGACCTCAGACCTTTAGAATCCCCGAGCACAGAATATGATCATTGTATGTGTTCCCACACAAGCCATGCATGTTTTCTAACTCGTCAAGCTCCTCCAGATTCCCTAAGAGAGCTCCTTCTGGTCCTTTGGGCAGAGGTGCTCAGGCCTCTCTAGCTTAAATCCCAACAGTCAGTGAAAGCAGACATGTGAGTCTCCCAGGAAGCCCTCTGCAGCAGAACATCCTTGATATTTTGTTGAGAGAAGACAGTAGACGCTGTTCATTGAAAGGCCAAAACAGGCCTACTGGTCTACAACCCCTATCCAGTAGGATAAAAGTCGTACGGTCAACAATAACTTGAGCAAGCCCCTTGGAAGGCAAGTTCATGACTTGGGTCCCAAGATTACTCATGTCCATCTCAAGTGGGCTTATCCACAGGCCGCAATTCCTGTAGCTTCCCTTGAGGAGGTTCTGTGGTTACAATTGTTCTTGTGAAGCCTCTGTGGTTTTGTGAAGAAAAATCGGCTATCCAGGCTCTACTCTGAGATTGTCAGATTCTAGATATGGCTCATCTTTTCCTCACATGGACTTTTGAATGTTAGTTACGTTTTTATTTTTTATTTACTTTGAGATATGGTCTTATATCTTTCCTGCCGACCTTCAATTTCTTCTGTAGCTGAGGATGGCCCTGAACTTTGGATCCTCCTTAGTTCTGGGCCAACAGAACTATATTACCTAAAACAATAGTAACCACCGATATCCTAATTCAATATCATCAGCAGTGGGTTCAATTATTAACCTGTGGTACCTTTGCTCCATCATGAAATGGGATGTTTCTGATAGCTCTACATGCGAACTTTCAGTTATTACCTTGAAATCTGACTTGTCTACATTTCCTCCCAGAGAGGCTAACTCTGAGTGCAGTGAGTGATTCAGAGCCGCCCACAGGAGAGGAGCCAGAGGAGACCCGCATTAGCTATTCTCACTCTCAGGCATCCAATAGTGGAGTCTGTTTTGTACCAAAAGCTGGGGCTGAATGGGAAAGCTCAGGGCAAACAGAAAAGGCACACAGGTGCAGTGAAATAACCCACTCACTACAAGCTGTCTGATTCCGGGTCACTCTGTTACATGTGGTGCCCATTTAGTGCTGCAGTGTTTCTAAAATGATCAAATAGTTGCTTCTCCACAACTGAATCACTGAATCTTACAACCCACAAACTCTCATCACACCTGAAGAAAGTCTCTGTTCTTCTTCTTCTTCTTCTTCTTCTTCTTCTTCTTCTTCTTCTTCTTCTTCTTCTTCTTCTTCTTCTTCTTCTTCTTCTTCTTCTCCTCCTTCTCCTCCTCCTCCTCCTCCTCCTCCTCCTCCTCCTCCTCCTCCTCCTCCTCCTCCTCCTCCTTCTCCTCCTCCTCCTCCTCCTCCTCCTCCTCCTCCTCCTCCTCCTCCTTTTATTATTATTTTCCAAAATTATATCATGGGACTTGCTTGCTCATTTCCAACTCCACTTAAGAAATTCCCGTTGCCATATTTAGGATTTGTTTCAAAGGATGCCTTATTTCCTTGAAAGATCTACAGCCACAGACTTCTAAAATCATGTTTGCTTCTAAAAGATGTTTGCAATTACATTAAATGAAAAGAAACCGTGCCTTTCTCCCAGTTTTAGGAAGTGCGTGTTTATTTTACACAACAAAATGAAGCATCAAGGCTTACAACCTAAGCGCTGGAGCCCGCAGAAGTAGCAAAGTTATTTGGAGTCTTGTCAGTCTTCTAGGCTATAACCAGGTACACTGGTCCAGGCACCCAATAAACTAAGCCCACTTTGTGTGATCACATGTCACCTGACCTCATCTCCAACCGCTCTATCATTTTAAGATGTAGCAAGATTTCTACCTTTGTTCAGCAGAACCACTGGCACGGTGATGACGGTGACAAGCGCAGCTACACCAAGCAGTCCCAGGAGAACCTTCCATGGTGTCTGCAAGCGGGTCAGATTTCGAACAATTAGAAAGAAGCCTTTGTCTCTCCTCTGGGAAGAGGGTTGGGACCGAGGCCCCTTCAGAGGCAGAGGGGTTTGCAGGTGCACGAGTAACTGGTGGGGTTTGGGGTTCACTCAGGCAGAAACTACTCTTGAATTTTGGCCCCGAGCATGATCTTGTGATCTTGTTGGTTTCTCTCCTCCCACCCACCCGTCTGAAGCCAAGAGAAGTTGCCGCCGCGTGCGCTCCACGGGTGATAGTCCCCGATCTCCAAGCCTCAGTACTTGGATCC
This sequence comes from Cricetiscus sungorus, assembly GCA_030556225.1. Classification (NCBI taxonomy): domain Eukaryota; kingdom Metazoa; phylum Chordata; class Mammalia; order Rodentia; family Cricetidae; genus Cricetiscus; species Cricetiscus sungorus. The sequence continues at coordinate 4,016,515 of JANBXA010000372.1, forward strand.
TAGTAGGACACTCTACAGATCTAAGGGAGAAGCCACCAGACGGGACCTTCTTTCACCTGTTAGTTTGCCCCCGTGGCTTCCGCCTAATGGCAGCTCCTGGTTGCCTCCAGGAAAGCTGGGGCAGTTTGGGGATAGTTTGGTGAAACAGCACCCACAACCCGAGCCCGGGGCCAGGGAGGTGCGAGGCGGCGTGCACTCACCTTCATGGTCGGGAGGCTCCTCTGAACTGAGCTTTGGGGCTGGAGCGCAGGCAGAAGTTAACGCAATGAGACGGACGTCCTGCGCCGCTGCTCTGCACGCAGTCGCCCTGCACTCACCGCCAAGTTTCGGCCCGAGTTAAACATTAGCGCCAGGCGGGCTCAGTGTAAAGGCGGAGTAGAGTGGGCGCGGGGCAGCGGACGGAGTACGGAAGGATCGCTGGGAAAGCCAAGGAGTGGCACGCAGGACACCCGTGAGTGGGGCGACACGGAGGACAGCGATACCGCTCTGCTGCAAGGGACATTTCACATTGGGGTTAACAGCTGCTCCCTTGCGTGCACAAACGAGGGAGGTCCAAGAGGGCATGGTGTTTGGCAGATTCACAGCTCACTGCCAAAACTAACTGCCGCTTCTCAGTCTCTTTCCGTGACTGGAGGTATGTCATGCTGAGAGAAAGAGTTGAGTGTCCATGTTATCAGGCTGGCAAAGGGCTAGAGAGGGTGATTGGTCACTTTTGAATGACACTTCAGGCTGAATATCTGTTTTCAGTTATTTTGCGCACGTCTTCCTATCAAGACAAAAATAACTACCGCTTACATGCTCACATGGAAGTTATTTAAGCACAGCCCTACAGTTTATTGTGTTATTATGCGGGAGGGGGGGGCTTATGCATGAGGACACTAAGTCACTCCACCAAGTCACTTGCCAGGAAGTTATGCAGTTTCAATTAACAGTGCAGGGACACTGACAGAATACAGAAGCCACTTGACCTTGGGTTTTCATGTCTCCACAATTTAAAGGAGTGCATTTCTTTAAATGCACTCATCCGTGGCATGCCATACACATGAACTAAGATACACAGAATGTCTTCCGAGTATCCGATCTGTTTCTACCTCCCTCTGCCAACACCTGAAGAAGTTGAGTCAAGATTTTCTGGAGTCTTGAGCTGGCGTTGAAGAGACAATGTAAGAAAGCCTATGGGGAACAGTATAAGCCCTGCTCATTGCTGTCCCTTGTCTCAGCACTTGGGGCACTTACACTAGTGGGGCAATTACACTAGTAGTAGCAATACATCAACCATGGGCTTACCCTGAAGCCAGCCCCAAGGGTCATTGGATGGAGTCTATAGGGTGGTCATCTTGTTTCCAGGGATAAATCTTCTGTTCATGCACAGTTATTTCCACACTCAGTGCACATTTTGAGAGACTTTCATGCCTCAGTCTTTTAGTGGTGTTTTTAATAAATCCCTAATCGGCAAGTCAACACATTAACCACCACTCGAGTCAGCACAGATATTCTATCCCATCTCTCTTTCTCCACATAGGATGGAAAAGCAGATGTACCAATCAAGGTTCTGCATCTTAGGAAGATTCCTTGAGTGGGCCTTTGATATTAGTAGCTATCCCAAAAGCTGTGCCAGCTTTCTGTGCTAAAGAAGGGTGCTTCTCAATTGATCCCCTGTTCTCTGCTTATAGGGTACTCCCACAAAGCCACTGAGGGAAGGTACTGAGGGAGACGGCCTGACAAAATCCCATCTCTCTGCACTAGTGCTTGTTTTCCCTCTGTGGCATCTGTTGAGCTTGTCTCTTCCATGGCACATGCCATTTCTATCTAGTGGTCCAATGTGTCTGCACAGGCCCACTCTATCATTGGGCAGATCAAACTCTTCATTGTGGAGATCTCATTTGTGTAGTTAGTTGTTGATATGGAGTGACTCTTCTAAAGGTCCTCCTTTGGAAATAGGTCCTCTGCATGTTAAATATTGAGGATTTAATACACTATGATTCATATCTTTATAATATGGGGGAACAGAGACACTCAGAGGGGGAAATGGCACAGAGAGGAGAAGGTGGTCACCTATGAACCAAAGAGACCAAGAGCAGGTATTTCCTTACAGCCCTCGGAAGAAATGTTCTGTGTAGGAGCCCTTGAGTTCAGACATCTAGCTTCTAGAACTGGGGAACAAATCACTATTCCTTTAACCACTTAGCTTGTGCATGCTAGTCCGAACAGCTCTAGAAAAATGATGACTCGATATTTCATAGCAGTGCCTTCAATGGCTCGCAGAACCTGGGAGCAAGGCAGTTGCTGATATTCAAGTAGAAACATACATCTGCCATTGTAGCCACCTTCAAGGAGGCCCCCTAAGTTTTGGCATAATTAATTATAATAATGGAGAAATACATTGGTGGAAGACACAGTACGGGACACCTTTAATCTGAGCACTAAGGAGGCAGAGGCAGTAAGTTCAATGTCATAGTGAATTCCAGTCCAGCCAGGGCTACACAGTGAGACCCTGACTACAAACATTGGCAGGATGTTGTTGCTCAGGCGTCAAGGGCACTTGTTATTCCAGAGGACTCATGTTTGTGCCCCATCACTCACGTGGGAGTTCACAGCTATGTGTAACTCCATTCGTAGTGGACCCAGTATTCTCTTCATACCACTTTGGGCACCAGGCATGAACATGATGCAGAGACATACATGCAGACAATTCACTCATACACATAAAATGCAGTTTTTAAAAAAGAAGTTAATAAAGATGCTTTTGAACCCAAGACATTTTTCATGGGTCTGTTATTGGACCTGGCCATTTCTACTAAGGACTGTATCTACTGGATCATAAAACTCAAGTTGCAGGGAAAGTTGTGTAATAGCACAGACTTACAGAACTCACCTCTCTCTCTCTCTCTCTCTCTCTCTCACACACACACACACACACACACACACACACACACACACACACACACACACACTACAAGTTCTATCCAAAAGAAATAGCCCTGCAGATCACTAAGCAAAGGGGTAAAGAAGCACACCTCATTACATTGTATAGCATTTCCAAAATCTAGAGTTCTGGTGAGCATTGTTCTTCCTCGTAGTGGATGTGAATGCTGGAATGATTTATCTTCCTCGTTAGAAGGAATGGCCTGACTTGTTGCACATACCTAAATCCTTGAAAGATTTTGAGTGAAAGAGGCTTTGAGTTACTGAGTTTCTTGGATAGTGACAATGACCTATACCCTTACTCAGGAATGTACTTTAAAATTTCCTTCTTGGTGTGGAGGTATGGCATCTATCTTAATTAGGGTTACTATTGTTGTGAAGAGACACCATGACCACCATAACTCTTATAAAGGAAAGCATTTAACTAGGGAGGCTTACTAACAGTTCAGAGGCTCAGTCCATTATCATCATGGTGGAAAGTATGGCGACGTGCAGGTCGATGTGGTGCTGGAGCTGAGACTCCTACATCCTGCAAGCAACAGGAAGTGGACTGACACACTGGGTGGTATCCTGAGCAGACAATGGTGTTGTTTTGTTTCTAGAGGTTTATTTTAGGTTTATTTAGGTATTTTGTTTGAATGTATGTATGTGCAGTGCTTGTGAAGTCCAGAAGAGGGTATTGGATCCCCTGGATCCTAACTGGAGTTAAGAACAGGAGGTGTTAGCTGCCATGTGGTGCTGGGAACTAAACCCAGGTCCTCTGCAAGAGTGAGAACTCTTACTGCTGAACCATCTGTCCAGCCACCATAGATGTATTTTAATTCCAGAGAGATTCATATAAACCCAGAGTCAGTATTTAATACTCTGAGAAGGTTTAAGTACACCCCTTTTCATAGGGTACCCCAAATTTCATGTATACTGAGGAAGGCTTGGAAGAGTATTTAAGGTATGTGCAGTCACAGAATCCTGGGTCAGAATCCTTTCTTGAAAAGACCTACTTCCACCAGGCTGTTAATTTCCATCCATGGACTGTGAATATTTTGAGTCTGGAAACTTACTGATAGACTATCATGACATGAGTGCTTTCTCCAAAATTGCTGTTGAAATGTAATTAGTATCATGATAGTGTTAGAGGTGGGCCATTTAGGAAGTGATTAAGTTGTTGGGGCACTGCCCTCATGAATATGGATATGAGGCCATTATCTTGGGAGTAGGTTAGAGGTTAGTTCCTATGAACCAACTAATTATAAAAGAGGAGGATGGTGGCTCCCAAGGGGATGGCCCAGAGCACAAATATAAATGGACCTAAAAAACAGCTCAAACCAAGTTAAGGCTTATTATTGTTTACTAAACTGTCTCCATAAGGAGAGTGGGAATGTCTCACTTACTCTCTCACCTATCTCTTCCACTCTTCTCCATTGCTAGCAATGTGCCTGAGGTATGTCAGTAGTCACTGCCATTGAATACCTGTAAAAAATAAATATCAACCTTATATTCTTCTGTGTGTTCTTAAGGTGGGAACTGGAAACCCAGAGGCAACAGGATCTTACTGTGGAAAGAAGAGAGGGGAGAGGCTATTGGCTGCAGGGGGGTGGGGGGAAAATGATGATGGGCAGAGCATAGGGGGCTGTGGAACACCCATTGCTCCTTACTGGAAAGTTGCCTCCCTCCAAGCAGGGAACTCTAGTTTACCTGTGAGAGTGAGATCTTGTTGCTCCAGGGCTACATAGCAGACCTTCTGTGGGGCTCAGATCAAAGCTCACTTCTCCCTGGTTACCTTCAAGTGCTCAGTAAATACCTGTTAAACCAGCCTCAAGCTGTCTCCAGAGACCTTTGTGCTCTTCTTTTGATGGTGCGCTGGAGAGTGGGTGGGTTTCTTAATTTGAAGAACTTGCTTACTTCAACCTATGCCTTAAGAAATAATTATATGGTTCATGAGAAAATATATTACACCCTTAGAATCTGATTCTTCAAAGTGGCTGTAGCAGTGAGGACAGCTCTTCCTTTGTGTTGTCTGGGCAGCACACACATGGGGGATGTGCTGATGTGAGAGATGCTTATGGACCATGGACCAGCATTAGGGCTCAGGTGGTAGGGATGGGCTATGGTTCCTCTGATTTAGGAAGAGAAATAATAAGGATTAATGAAACAGTGGTGGAGCCAGGGACCAAACTAGACTAAAAACAGCCAACCAACCAACCAACCAAACAAACAAACAAACAAAAAAACCCTAAAATTTGGGGGAAGGGGAAGGCATTTTTTTCTATTCTACTTTAAGTGGTAAGTCACATAATCATGAAATGATTTATAAGAAGGTTTCTTGATTTTGTTTGTCCTTTCATAAGTAACTAAAGGAAGGAAAAAGTACTTAATGATGCCCAGAATAGAATGAGAAAAAAGTACGTCATTCATTATTTTTTTTAGAAAGAATTGTTGTAAATGCACATATAATAAAAATATGTGTTGGTGTGACAAGAACAAGCCTGACACTGCCCTCACTCAGCATGCAATCTCAACACACAGGTATGATTCCAGTATGAAATCTGGAATCCAGTTGCTCTAGAATCATGTTTTCGTGTGCTGGCTCCACATACATGCTGGAAATATGAACCTCTGAGATTCTACTGCTGAGACTCAATATGTACAAAAACCATATCTGACAATGATACCCCGGATTTACAACCTTTTCTAGAAATCTGCCCAGAATGGTGAGGGTTGCCAAATGACTGTCTTTGACCTATGCTTCCAACTCAGGTGATATCAGCAAAGAGCCCACATGCTCCTCACAGTTGTTTCTGGTTAACCTGCTTCCTGATTTCCCATGCCAACAGACTCCATGAGGGAAGACCTCAGCCTTTCTCATTTTCACTCTAAAGCTTTCACACTCCCCTGCCTGTCTTTGAATGTTGTCAAGTCCCATGTGATGATGGACGATTCCCATGTGACAGTAAGTTGTGAAAAGGCAAGCTTTGTGTGTTTTCCTTTTGGTGTTCTTCATTTATTTCCATGATACAGAGTGGGAATGCAGCTTCTGGGATCTTACACATCTTAAGATGCCATTGATGATGCTTCTCTATGACAGCTTAGCTCTTCATTCTTTGGTCTCTGCTTCCTCTAAGCAGCCTAAAAGCTGTGCTTACCTTACTGATTCCATTCTTTTGTCACTATACCCTGTGAGTGTTTCAATTCTATTTCATGTGAATTTTTTTTCACATGTAGGTTTTGCCTACATGTATCTCTGTATACCATGATGGCAGAAGTCAGAAGAGGGCAGTGGATCTCCTAGAAATGAACTTATGGATGGCTGTAAGCCACAATATTGATGCTGGGACTTAAACCCGGTCCTTTGCAAAAGCAGTAAGTGATCTTAACCACCAAACCATCTCTCCAGCCCACCATACTTTCTTAATAATTCTGATGATCTTATGTGTAAAGTACTTGGTAAAAAATCTTCAAAGGCAACCTTATATGAAAAGACAATGCTACTGAATTTATTAAAAGTTTATAAAAATCAGTGTTCTGGTGGATACTTTTGAAGATTTCATTGAGAATGTTTCTGTCTTTACAGCTAAGACTTTCTGTCACACCCGCCATTATGTCAGCCTGAATGCATTTACGGGTAAACTAAAACCGACCCCAAGGGAAACTGAAAGATGTTCTATGCTCACTGAAGAGTTACTGCACCAGACAGTGTACAGATCTCTAGATGAGTCAGGCATGCTCCCATTTTCAAAGGGTTTACAAGCCCACTCATTATTATAATTTACCAGAGGTTAGCAAGCAAAACTCAGCACCAAATACCAGAAATAGTCAGGCTTTGCTGGTCTTCCTGAAGGGTTTTCTTGGGGTAGGGAACTGGGAGGTCACTGTGTTCATTCTGAATGAGGTAGTTTTTCTGGATCCTCCCTATAAGTGTCTCACCTTCTATTTCCCTTCCAGCTCTTGCTATCTCTTTTTCAATCTCCCTCCCAAGCTAAAGATCCTCTTTTGTAATACTTTATCTTCTTCAAGGTCAGGACATCTTTCTCCTTTGATTATATCTATTGTGACAAAGGGGCCTGAGGGAGGTAGATAGGACTGACCCCGTATTTTATTGGAGACTCAGCTCCAAGGCTCTTCTTGATTCTGAAACCCTGTGCCAAACATACCCTGCACAAACTTCCTTCTCTACCCTGAGTGTATTTTATGGAAATACTATGTGGACTTCCTGTCTGTCTTATCTTGCTTCCAGGATGACGGCCATGCTTTATCAATGCTTGTATTTTTAGAAGCCACCAGTGCTGGGCTGAAGTAAATACAACCAATGTTGCCAGCAGGCAAAAACAAACAACTGCCTTTTGCAATGGCTCATCATGCATGCCACCTGGAAGGCATTGAGGAGAAGAAAGTGGAGATTTTACAACCAGACAAGCTTGGTTCTGCCACGCAGCAATTATCTACCATTGGCTTTAAACTTTTACAACTCAGTTCCCAGAGTTGTGGAGGCATAATGATCCTCTTCCAGAGGTTTCACATACCTCAGTGCACTAGTGGCTTCTCCAGGTAGCTCTCTGGTTGGTATCTCTCATAGATTTCAAGCCCCTAGAATGTCCCTACCTGGGTGACTCAGAAGACTATCCAACTGTCCTTAATCATGACCAGCACAAATTCCCCACTCATCAGATGTGATCCTTTCCTGGAATATTGCCCCCACCTTGATGAAAAGAACCGCTAGCACACTGCCCAAGCCAGAAACACAGCAGATGTCCTCGATAGGCAGTTCTCTGTCCCCATACATGGACCTTCTCAATACATCTCTGCTGCATCCCCTGGTCCTTAGCCTTGACTCAGGCCTTCCTCTTTTCCAGCCTGGATCAGTGCCCAGCGTCTTCTGGCCAGCCTGTCTTCCTGCCATTGCCCTACAAGGCAGCCTCTGTTACTTTCCTGCCGCGTCACTCTCTGTAGCAGGATGCTGTTCAAATCCCTTGAGCCATTGTCTGCCAAGTGTCCTCAGAGCTTCTCCCTAATCTCTACTACATTGTTCCCTGCCTCCTTTCTCTATGACTGTCTCTGTCTCTGCCTGTCTCTCTATCTCTCTGTCTCTGTCTCTCTCTCTCTGCCTGTGTGTGTGTGTGTGTGTGTGTGTGTGTGTATCCCCGTCTTCCTTCCTTGAGACAGGGTCACATGCAGCTCACATCTGCTGAAATTTAATAAGTGAAGCTAGCCTTGAGCTCCTGATAATCCTGCCTCTCTACCCTCCAACTTCTTGGATTAAGTTCTGTGCCCACCATGCATAGCTTAAACTACTTGCATTTCTAACAACTGAAGTACAACCTCCCTCCCTTTAGCATCAGAACTGTAAAGTACAGTGTCTCCCTGCTAGGAATTTTGTTTACTCTGGTTTTAGTAGACATTCAGGAGTCAGAGGTCATACCCTATAGGAAAACTTGTCTTAGTAGGGTGTTTGACCATATTGTATCCAGAGAGCCTTGTTCCAGAATAAAAACACACACACCAACAGCAAAGCATCCTTTCCTGTCTTCAGCAACAGTTTAATATTAATGAAATGATGACTGAGCTTCATGAACACAATGCTGTGTTCAGGACCCAAGCTCTTTGTATGTGTGATGGTCAGTTTTGACCATGAATTCGACTAGATTAAGACAGTCCTGAAGTTGCCCATTTAGGTGTTTCCAGTGCTCTAACCAAAGAGAGAAAATTCACCTTGAATGTGAGTGGCAGCATCCAATGTGCTGGGGTACAGGACTGAAAACAAACAAACAAACAAACAAAACAAACAAACAAAACAAAGGAGCCTGCCTGCCTGTCAGGCTGTCCTTAGTACCAGCATTCCCTCTTCCTCCCGCCCCTTTCCCTGCCTTCTCCTCCCTCCTCTCTTCCTGATCTCCCTGAATCTGAGTACCTTTCTGTCACCAAAGCTGTCACCAAACCATTCCTGCTCCACACCTTCCTTGCCACTGTAGACTCTCCCGAGCCTCAAGCAGAACACACCTTCCCCACATAGGTTGCTTGTGGTCAGGGGTTTGGTCACAGCAATGAGAATCTGGTGTCCTCTTCTTTCATATGGCTCTAGGCAGGACTGTCTGCCCTGCCTTCCACAGAGGAAACAGTCACAGAAGCAGCCGCCCTACCTTGCATTCTGCAGATGGCACCTGGACCCAGAGGGCTTGATCTTGAGCACACAGAATTATTTGCTATGCATTTTTGTATCCAATAACCTCAAAAGTCGTGTCCATTTGCTAATGCATACATGAAGTAATGACTGGAACATGCTGGCTGCTTATTAAGAGTTTCCAGGCTCACTAAATGAATAAATGCTGACTCACTTGTGTCTCTCCTTCCCAAGTGGTGGGGGAGAGGGGAGGGAAGCTTCTCTTATTTTGTGTCTTTTCAGCATGTTGCCTAGCACAGGGCACACTATAAAAAGGTTAAACCCATCTCTCTGCCTAGTTTCATTGCTACTAGAGACCCACCTGTCCAAAGTTTCAGAAGCTTTGTCTGTGTCTTCTGAGTCTCTCATTGGCTGTAGCACACCATCAACATGGGACTCTGGCTTTTCAGTATGTAGTAGAAAAGAACATCTGGTCAGCTGCTACTTCACAGCTGGAAAAACAAGTTTCTCTGGAGCCAAACAATTCCATACTGGAGAAAAACAGGGAGGAACCCTTTTGCCTCCTGTGAGTATGTGGGTGGAGGCTGCATGATCAAGTTCTTTGAATTCCTTGGAAAAAGAACTATCACATAACATGGAGATATCGGTAGAGGTTATAGAGACTCAAAAATTACTGAAATATTGGAAACTACAACCCACATGCTAAAAATAGTTGCAGTGGATTTTGAAGAGGAAAAGCCTGGTGGATCAACATTGCAGAGTGCTTAAGGGCTGTGAATGAACAGGATTCCCTTAGGAAGAGGAGAGGAATGGACAACAGGCCTAGATGCCTCTTGAGGAACTGAGATGGGGAACAAGGGGATAATTGTACTGAATAAAAGACAGCTTAAACACAAGCAAAAGCATATAAAAGGGAATCCTCCCTTCCAAGTGATCCAGGCAGAGAGGAGGGGGAAACACCAGTAGTAGCAGTGTTTCTGGGGAAGGGGTGGAGGTGGCACATGCATTGTGTAGTTTTCTTTTCTAAATGAACACTTGAAACTCTTAGTACACCTGGAAAGTATTATGATCTTTCTATAGTAGATGTTGGAAAGGTTGAGGTGATGATGTACACATACCAGACTTAGGTAGTCAGTTTGGCTAATCAAGTGAAGGACCCAGACCCTCATCCAGGCCCCTGCTTTGGCAGCCATGACAGGCTGCAAAAAAGACCCAGTAAGTTGTAGGCGCCTGACTCAGCAACATGTGCTGAGTACCTAACCTTGCCCAACCTTGCCCTGTATGTATCAAAGAACCAATCAGAAGTTATCTGGCAGACTCTGGATGTGCTTTATGGTAACAGTGGAGTGCAGAGTGTAGCAATTACCCTGGGAGAGCCTATAGACCATAGCAACCTTGCTGCAGCTGCAGTTGACCAATCAACACAGGACAGGTCGCCCAAGCCCGGGAGCACACCCATCCTGAAACTGTTGCAGACCCCAGAGACTCCTCTTGCTCTACCTCAATATATGCCCTGCCCCACAGTCCCCCCAGGTCCTTCTTGCTCCACCCACTGTGTCAGATGGACAGTAGAGGAACCGAGTTAATTCATTTAACTCGTTAATAAATTAAAAACTCTGAATTTGCATTGGATCAAGTCTCTTGATGGTTTTGGGGTTCAGAGTTTGGGCACAACATACTTACTGGCATTTAAGAATTGTGTAGGTTAAGAGGCAGAGCATGGTTGCTTTACGACCTTGGTGATTTATGTCACGCTGTGTCTCACTGTCTTTTCTTAGCAGTCCTGATGGGAGATGTTATTCTGTAAATATGTTTCTCATACTGGTTAAACAATAAAGCACTGTTGAGCCAATGGAAAAGCAAGATAGGCAGGGCTAGGAGATAAGGAGGAAAGAGGAAGTAGGAGGGAGGAGTCAAGGTGGAGACTGGGGGAGCTCTCCGGTCTCAAGAAGACGCCAGCTGTGGCTCCTGATATGATGACCACGTGGAAATACTTAGATAAGTAGAAATGGGTTAATAATTAAGACAGAGCTAGCCCATTAACAATGATAGTCATTGGCCAACAGGATTGTATCAAATACAGAATCTCAGAGTGTTATTTGGGGCTGGTGCTGCTGTGGGCCCAGACTGGCGGCAGGCGGGCTGGCGGGCTGGTGGACTGGCTGCAGCCGGCGGGAAAAACCTGCCATAACACAGTCTCCTGCAAGCAGTACTGTGAGGTTTAAAGAGGCAGAGAAGCAAAGTCTTTCCGCAGGGCTTGTGGCTGCCTTGGTGGATACCAGTGGAGCCTTCATTTGTATTATTAGTATTTCTTTCATTTCTAAGGTCTTGCCATTGTTTCATGAATAAAAAAACATCAAGATCCATTTAATGTCAGAAGTCTTTGACTAGAGTAAAAGGACAGAGCTGCTTTCCCTAATGGACTCTTGTAGAAAGGGGACTATGAGAAGCATTTATTCAACAGTTTGTTCTACAGTTGGTGTCTGGGCACTTGGGAAGGGAGAATATGTATGTATGTACGTATGCATGTACGTACATATGTATGTATGTATGTATGTATGTATGTATGTATGTATGTATGTATTCCTTAGGGAGGAAAGGGCTTAAGGGAGATATCCTTTCTAATTATGACATGCACGTTCATCTTTCTTGCCTAGGAAAAATGCTGGGTTTTACTCTTTGTTCTCAGCATGTAGCCTTGCACGTGGCACATTATAAAAAAGTTAAACCCATATTTATTTATGGGCATAAGATACCCATATAGCTAAATGTGTATAGTGTTTCATATTAATACTATTCATAGAAGATATAAACAATGAGGGGTTTTATCCATGAGGGGTATTCTACCTTTAGTTATAAAACTTTAGCCCTTGGAGGCCTCTACTCTCAGCTGTCTTGCAAAGTTCTCTCCTCAGAAGCTTAAGGACACCGCACATGCACAACTCTTTTTGAAATGTTGTCAGGCCTTCCCGGCCTTGCAGTTGCTTTGAAAAGAGTAATCAAGGCTTTCTCACTTTTCAAAGAAAGTACACTCTAACCACCTGGATTGGCAAGGTACTCAGGGCCAAGAGTGTAAACTCCCCCTTTTTCCCCTAAAGATTCTGAGTTTCTACCTCTTTATTACTGCTGGTGGACAATTTTTAGACAGTTTTTCCTCCTTATTATCTTGAAGGGCATTGATTAGTAAATAGGTCATTTATATTTAAGGGTTTCTCTTTGAAGTTTTATTTAGTTTCAAATAAGATTCACGTGAAATTGTACACAATCTTTCAAGCCATTTGTTTGTTCAAAGAAACTTTGAAGTCTGTCCAAACTATTCACTGTTTGTGCTGTAAAACAAATCACTCTTTATATTGTTTTAGTAAAAGCCATAAACATATAGACTCATAGTTCTGAATCTCTCGTTTACCTAGTCGTCCCTGAGAAAGTTTTTCCCTCTGGCCTGGTGAAGACTTTTAATTAACTATTAAAAGAATATACTTTGGGGATATTGTTTGCCTTTGTCATCCATTAGTGATTGGGTTCCCCTTGCTTATCTCAACTGAAGATAAAAAGGAGGGAAGGAAAAATACAGATAAAGCATATATTTGAATCATAAGAAATTGCTTTCCCATGAACACTTTTGACCTACCAAAATGAACAGTTATTATAGTACAACTACCATGTCTAAGCTTTATTCATAAGACAACACATTTTATATTATATCAAATATAAATAGAACTTTTTAAAATCCTGGCATAGTAAAATTAAGATGTTTGAAAATAATTTTAATATATCTCTAAAATTTTGTGATAAACCAGTAATGGATGAAAAATGATAATTCTCTATGCAATAACTAAATATGTGTATGATGATTATTGAAAATGTCCTAGTTTTCTATAAGGCCTAAACCAATAACAGTTTGCGAAACAAATTATGTTCTTTGAGTCAGGAGTGAGTGAGTTGTGTTTAGAAGGCCCAGGGGATTTTGTATGTCTTACTGAAGAATGCTTGCTTGTCTTGGTTTATGCTGCTATAACAAAGTACCATAGACGGGGTGGCTTGCAAACCATCTGATTTAGTTTTCATTATTCTGGATAAGAGTCCAAAGCCAGGGTGGGAGTCCTCTGCAGAGCTGTGGGTGACCTCTGCTGTGTTCTCAAATGGCAGGAAGAGAATGACAGATTCTTACCTCCTGTTAGTGGACACACTCTCATTCATTTTAACTGCAGTCCCCAAACCTCATCTGTAAATAGATTAACAGTGGGATGTGAACTTTGACATAAAGTTTGGGAGACACAAACATTTAGTTCATTGCAATATTTTATCAAGAAATATTTTAGGGGCTGGGTAAAGAGCTCAGTGGTAAAAGAATTTGCTGTAAAAGCCGTGAAGTCTGAGTTCAAATTCCCAGCACCCACATAAAAGCAGAGCATGGCCTTGTGATGAGAGAGGTCGTTCTGTAAATATGTTTCTCTTATTGATTAACAAATAAAGTACTGTTGGCAAATAGGAAGGCAAGATATGAGGGACTAGGAGACAAGGAGGATTCTGGAAGATGTTGTTGAGGAGAGTCAAGATGTAGGGACTTGAGAGAAGAGGTCTGGACCCTCTCTTCAGTAAGATAAGACCACGTGGAAACACTTATTTGATAGAAAGGGTTAATATTTAAGACAGAACTAGCCAATAAGAAATACTAGTAACTGGCCAATAGCTTTATATCAATACAGTGTCTCTGTATGTTATTTTGGGACTGATGCAGCTGTGGGACTAGGCTGGTGGGAAACTGCTCATAACAAAATGGCACCTGCAACGTGGGAACTAAGAACTTTCACTTAAAACTGGACAAAAAGCTTAAGAAAGGATTTTAAAAACAAAATAACAGACACAAACAAATCTTCTTGGTAGGAGCATTTTTCTTGGTTGGGCTCTGTTTTGCTAGAGACTGAGATTTCCAAGGCTCATTTAAGGGAGATTTCTAGACTCAGCATAAGTGGCAAAGAACAGCATGTTTCTTTTTTTCTTTTCTTTTTTTTTTTTTTTTAAAGAGACCCTGCTAACAATTAAATAGTGTGTACAACTGCTGGCAGTGGCAGTAACCATATCTCCAAGCCAGCAGCATGCTGCTTGATGGCAGCATAGACCAAGACAGTAAGCACAGCTTTCACTGCTGGCAGTAAATGTACCCCTGCCATCTTGGATAGACAGCGACTAAAACAGCTGTGGCTTTCATTTTAGCAATGTTGTTGTTTAGCAGATAAAAGACTCATGGCCAGAAAAAGATAAAGATTTACAGTAAAGATTGATTCAGATAAAGAAAAACTCTAAAGTTATATAGTGTGTTTTAAAATATACGGAGGCTTGGGAGAGAAAAAGAAACAGGATAAAATGGTTTAAAAAATAGAAAGAAAGAAAGAAAGTAGCTGGGTGTGGTGCCACATGTCTTTAATTCCAGCAGTCACACTCACGAGGCAGAGGCAAGCAAATCTTTGTGATTTCAAAGTGAACCTGGTGTACAGATTGAATTTAAGGACTGGCAAAAGTTATGCAGAAAAACCCTGTCTCAAAAAATGAAAAATAGAAGTAAAATAAATAGAGTAATAAGAAAGCCGTGTGAAGATGGAAAGTACACAAACATTCTGGATACTGTGTGCTATTGTGTTGTCTTTGTATTGTTTGACTGCTGAGGAAATAGCAACAACTGTTAAAAGAAATGCTGCTGGATTAATCCAATTTATGTATATTAAAAATGCTTTGACATCAAAATTTAAGTCTAATGACAGGTTACTGGGGAAAAAATTTCTATTTTTGTTTCCACAGAAAATAAAAAGCTATGGATTCCTTCCAGACTAACATGGTTTGATTAAGCAAGACCCTCTGAAACAGTATCCCAGGTGATCCAACATTCAAAACATCTGGGACAAGGCAGCCTTGTAGACCATTACAGCTAGGATTTCTGTTTCTTCTTAGGATCCCCAAGATAGCACCCCCTACCAGCAGTAAGCAGTTTGGAAAGAATGACATCCAAATTCCCAAATATTGTTTATAAATGTATGTTTTCATTTAAATGGGGTTGGTTATTAAATGGTTAATGATCACAACCAATCTTCTTTTAAAGGTAAAAAGAGGATTATGGTATAGAAATGAATACTTAGTTTTCGAATGGATTTTCATTTATTGATACCAATTTGAGGTCAATTTTGTGATGTGTATATTTTTCCTCTTGTTTAGGTATTATGTTTATATAGCTCATTTTAAAATGTTATGTATAATTTAGTACAGATTATAGATACTTACATATAATAGTCAAAACTTATAGTTAAGTTAGTTAGGTTTTCTAGATATACAGAAATATATTTCAAATGGATAGGCATTCTTCAAACCTTTCAAAGACCTACAGAATATGGCATTTAAAATGGTTTAGTGTTTTTCTTGACAGTGAGACATAGCTGCTCCTGGCAACACCACCTGCATCAGAAAGGAAGATAGACATCGAAGAAACTTGTTATGGAGTTTACTTCCAATATGGCAAGACTAGCCATTTGGGCAAGATACTGCTCTTGTCTGGACTGTTTAGCTATGTGCTTTATATAGTAGATGTGCAGGACCCACAGAAAGTTGTCTGCTGGTCTATGGTCATACCACCCTGAATGCACCCAATCTCTTCTGATCTTGGAAGCTAAGCAGGGTCAGGCCTAGTTAGTACTTGGATGGGAGAAAAGTGTCTGCTGATACAAGATGGTCATTGCTACTGAGTTCCTGCTTCATGGAAGAGTCTGCCAGACAGTCTGCAGGACACAGAGAAAAGTGACAGACAAACTGCCAATACAGGTGAACAGTTTAAAGCTTCCTGCTTTGCTGAGGAGTCTGCCAGACACATTATGGCCTATAGGCTGACGATGGAACATTACAGAAGAACTTCAGGTGACTGGCCAGGTATTGAGATGTCTCTGTCATTTCTAGAATTTATATATTATCTATCCTTCTGTGGTCTTTGATGGAGTTGAAGACAGATAGTTATGGATATAGTTTTCCTTAGTTAGGATTAAAGATGACTTACATATAAGATTTTAGACTCACAAAGATAGGATAGATGATAGAATAATTTCTTTAAATCTTGCTAAATGTTAATGGATTAAATATTGTTAACAATAGTTCTTATTTGACAACTGTTTTATTATATATTTTACTATATTAAAGTTAAAACCTTTTATTTTAATTTTAGACAAAAAAGAGGAAATGATGGGAGATGTTATTCTATAAATATGTTTCTCTTCTTGATTAACAAATAAAGTACTGTTAGCAAATAGGAAGGCAAGATAGGAGGGACTAGGAGACAAGGAGGATTCTGGGAGATGTAGTGAGGAAGATTCAAGATGTGGGGACTTGAGAGAAGAGGTCTGGACCCTCTCTCTGGTAAGATAAGACCACATGGAAACACTTAGATTGATAGAAATGGGTTAATATTTAAGACAAAGCTAGCCAATAAGAAATGCTAGTAACTGGCCAGCAGCTTTATGTCTAATACAGTTCCTCTGTGTGTTATTTTGGGACTGACACAGCTGTGGGACCAGGCTGGCAGTAAACTGCTCATAACAGCTTTGTGTGCCTATAAACTCAGCATTGGGAGGATGGAAACAAAAGGATCCTGGGAATCCACTGCCAGCCCAGATGAAACAGTGAGCTTTAGCTCAATGAAAGACTCTGTCTCAAATAACAAAACTGTCTTAGGCTTCCTATTGCTGTGAAGAGACAACATGGCCACCACAACTCTTACAAAAGAAAAACGTTTCGTTGGGGGTGGCTTATATTTTCAGAGGTTTAGTTCATTGTCATGATGAGGAGACAAGGTGGTGTGCTAGAAGACATGGTGCTGGAGAAGTAATAGAGTGTCCTACATCTTGACTTGGAGGCAATAGGAAGTGATCTGTTGAGTGTGGCTGAGCAAATGTGAGACCTCAATGCCTGTCTCCACAGTGACACTTTCCCTCCAACAAGTCCATACTTCCTGATAGTACCACTCTCTTTGGGGGCCAATTTCTTTCAAACCACTATGAGGTTTAATTAGGATCAGGAGGAAAAGATAGGCTGAATAAATGTTTATTCAGAGAGAAATAACTTACAACATAGACAGATGAGCACCAGCAGGTTCCTGGTCCCAAGGATGCCTCTGGATGCTCTCCTGTCTTTGTGCTGCAAACAAGAGAGTTCCTGGAGCCCCTTCCTCAGACTTAGTTCCCCCACTTAATATCTGCCCCTGTCCCCACCCCCAATGGGTGTGGTCTGTGCCACAGGTGAGGACAAAGTGAATATCTCACTACAAACCACCACCCAACAAGGTAGAGAGAATAATATAGTGAGGCACCCAACAACTTCGCCATGTGCCTGCTTCGTACTTGTGTATGGATGGGCATGTTCACTTGCACGTAAGCATATGCATCTCTGCACAAAACCCCACACACGCTTACACCACACTACAAGCAAAATGTCTTATATTTTCATATTTCCCAATGCATGAATGAGACAGCATATAAATTAACAAACATGATTGATAATCATTGCAATTAACTGTTATAATGAGAATTTGAAGCAATGAAACATTTTGAGGTTATGGCTACTGTCCAAAAGTTGTCTCCTTATTTTACATTTGGGTCTCAGGTTCATTAATTATTCACAACTCAGAATTAACCAAAAACAGTTAACACTCAGCTACCATGCATCTAATAAATGGTCTTAATAAAGGAACTAATTAGTATCTGGTGGCATGGGGCAGCACAAACATAAGGAGAGACCTAACAATATCACCCATTCCAGAGTAAATCTCACTTCTTTTGGAAAGGAAAAATAAAGTCAATACTGTAGAATGTCTGTATTTGCCCAGAAAGATATGACTTCACTATTGACACCACAATGTCAGGCAATGGCCCATGATCTTTTCAGAGATAAATAACTTAGGATATTTGGTTGTGTCATTTCTAGATATTTTCCTTCTAAGTGATGAGCTGTTCTTTAGGGCTATGAGATGAACCAATTGTCTTTACTGGGGAGTGATATTTGCAATAGTTTCCCCATTGAATTCCATAAGATGGCCTTGACTTCCGTTAGTTGTTCAAATGCTTTCCTTAGGTGCAGGATATCTAGAGACAGTACCTTTAGAAGAAAGTTAACCTTACTGGAGGTTAGGTTAGCTAACCTCCAGTGTATTTCCTCCTCCTTAGACCAATTCCCAGAGTTGATCCTTCCACTTCCCAATCTACACCATTATTTAGGATTGACACTACTTGGTCCCTGAGCTGAGCTCCAGGCCTTTACCTCCTCATCCACCTTATACCCTGTATGTATCACTTCTCGGTTCTCTGCTCAGAAAGATGGTCTTCAAATAGAGAGGTGTGATGCTCTGGCTTCTAATCTCTTGCACACAGGTTCCTTTGCAGTATCACTTCTATCTCCTCATCAGCCCCACTTCCTTCTCTTGTGTCCCAATAAGTCATTCATTCTCACTCTTTTCCCACTCAGGACTCTCTTTCAAAAAGTTCCCCAACAGTACGGTCAAATTCCAGCACACGGCTTACCCTACTCACTATAAAGCCTTTGCTTAGATATTGCTCTCCAGAATCGAGTTCCCTAACCACTAACCACTGCTATATTCCCATTGCCTTCCTGCTTACCCTACTCTGCTAGCATCTGGGGAAAGGGGTCTCCAGTCTGTTTTGATCATGGGTATATTTCTAGCACACACTACCTTACTCAGAGTAGATACTAAATATAGTCATGCCTACTCAATGAATGAATAAGTAATTGAATAGACAAGTGCATAGACACCCATCTATGTCTTGGGTGGAGCTTCTATCTTCAAACGCTATGTAGCCTGTTTTACTTTTGGAATGTTATAAGACTGTGGGAAATAATTAAACACACACACACACTATTTTTAATTAGATCTGGGTTCATATCACAGCTTTACAATTTACAAGATGTCAGTTTAGGTAATTTATTCAACATTCCTAAGTCTTGTCACATGAATCAGCATAGAAACAAAAGATATACCTCCTGGGTTGCAGTGAGGTTAGAAGCATTAGACATATACTCCAATGGGCAAAGCTGTTGACATTTTCTTATCTGTTATTACTTGGTTTACCCAGTCTGTGGACTAGAGATATCTTTCAATAGTTTTAAGATGGAAAGATCATACAATTTTAAAACTACATTGAATATAGCAGCATGCAATGCTCACATTTACTTAAGATAATATTTACAAACTAGGCATGATGACACATGCCTATAATCATAGCTCTGGAGAGGTGGAAGCAGGAGGATGGCGAGTGATCACAATAATAAGACTTTGTTTCAAAAACAAACCAACAAGATGTTAAGAGTATATGTGTGTATGTATGTATGTATGTATGTATGTATGTATGTATATGTATGTATATATATATGTGTGCATATTTTGTATAGCATGTCTATAATAGATAAAAATATTTGTAGATCATATCTATAAAATATCCTGTTGTACAGGTAATCATCAAAATTAGATTTCAAGCTAGGGATATAGCTCAGCAATAGATCACATGCCAAGTGTGTACTAGGCTCTGGGTTCATGTAGCAGCACTACAAAAAACAAAACAAAACAAAACAAAACAAAACAAAACAAAACAAAAACAACAAAAAAAAAAACCCTAGATTTTGAGCTAGGCATTGTGGCTCATGCTTTTAATCCCAGTACTTAGTAAATTGAGGCAGTAGGAAAGAATTTGATGCCAGCCTAGATACATAGTAATTCCAGGCCAGCCTAGTTTTCTGAATGAGACCTCATCCTAGCATTCCTCTTCCTGACCCCCATGAAAAGACAGATTGCAGGGTATGGAGCTCAGCTCATGCTGTTCAAATTTTAGCTAGCTTTTAAATTTTCAGATAATAGTATTTTAGTGCTTCTTATTATCAATAAACTTAAATCTTACATTTTGAATGAAAATGGAAAAAGATAGAAGTTGTATTCTTAGTAACCTTATACTTAAATTATTGGCACACATTATAGATTTAACCTTTCCTCTAAGTAAATGTAGTAACTATTCATCTTATATCACAGTTTGGTGAGTTGGGAGACAGGCAGAGAAGGCTTCCAAGCTCTTTTGTGGTTATTTTTTCCAGAAGAGAATAAACCCAGAGGGAGGAACCTGCAGTGTATATCAGTACAGTCTATTTCCTCAGAAATTCCAACTCAAGGGCTACTCTGGTGTGTTTTCTTTGAAGGCTCAACTGTGGCTAATCATGGCCAAGTGTTTTGATGCAGCTGATTTGACTCCTAAATGAAACTGGATCCTGACAAGAAAGTTCAAGAATTATTGTCGGCTTTTTTTTGCATAACTTAGAAGCATCTACAAAGGCATATGTACTACTGCCCTGGCAGACATGTACACACGAGCACAGTGTAACACCTCCATCCTCCATGCTTGGCACGTTAGCATGGATGTTCATTTTTATAGCCGCTAACTTATTAGCTGTGGATTACGTTGTCACTTTGTGTGTTACATTTCCAAGCATGAGAAGTGTGAGCGAGTTCTAAGACATGTGAAATGAAGGATCAGCTCGGGAAAGCTGGTCTTGAAGGCACCAGAGAGGGGAGAGAAAGACTTATCATGTGGTTCATACAGACTGCCAATTCCTTGATTGACAGCTCTCTGTATGGCAAGTCTTGAGGGATTGGGTATTTAAATCTTAATTACAAAAAAGTGTTACAGAATACTAAAAATCATTCAAGGAAATTGGAAGCCTTATAATGTAGCATTCCTCTATTAATCTCTTATACAGAATAAATTTGATTGACAAGATCCATATAAATTCTGTAAAGGAATTTAGGTAACTGGTGAAAAATTGAATGGAAAAAATTTAAACTACATGCTAGAAATGTACACTCTTCTGTAAATTAAAGTGCCTCAAAATTGCATACATAAAAATAAAACAGACTAAAGTGAACTTGCTCAAAGATATATTCTTAACTGGCCTAAATAACAAAAATCTCATTAAAACACTTCAAATAAACAAACAAAACAATGCAAATAGCTGCTGTGCTTAGAATGAAAAATCGTAGAAATTTGCTACAGATTATATTAGGCTCCAGAAGATAGAAATCAAGAAACTGCCTAGAAAAAAAAATTAAAAATAAATTTGAGAACTATTCAAGAATACCACATCTTATTTATTATTTAATTCAACAATACTAGGTACTAACTTTGTCCTAACTTTTTGCCACATGCAGAGAATGTGGACATAATATGAACAGAATTAAACAGCTCATCGGGAAAACATTCATAAAAACAGACAATCGCATTAAAAATCTTATAAAAGCATATAAAGCCCTGGGCATCTTCTGTTTTTTCACTCACCTGTACACACTTTACACCTTTCTCTGCTTTGCTCTTCCCCTGAGAAGGCTGCATCATATGTTCCTGTGTTAGCCAGAGTTCTCCAGAGAAGTGGAATAAATGTGACTCATGTATGTATCTGTCTATTCTATGTGTTTAATCTGTCTGTCTATCTTTCTATCTACTATCATCTATCTATGTATCTATCATCTAGCCATCACCTTAGATATACAAACAGACATCATGAGGATTGGTTCATACAATCATAGAAGCTAAGTGGTCTTATGATGAGCTGTCTGTACAACAAAGGCCTCCCCAAAACCAGGATTACAAATCAGCTGCTGCCATAGGTCTTAGTCCAGATCTACAAGGCAGGAAAGAGACTTATTAACCCGATTAGGCAGAGAGAAAGCTCTCCTTCCTCTGTTTTTATATTAGATCTAAGCCCTCAACACTTTAGACAATACCTCATTGCTGAGGGTAACCTCTTTCATTAGCCTATTGATTCCAATGCTAGCCTCCCCCAGAAATCCCTTTCCAGACACAATTAGAAATGATAGCCCTGTCAAGTTAGCACATAAAACCAACAATCATAGTTCTTCCCTTTGACTTTTGGTTGGATCTAGCTAGGAGGCTTTGACAGCATATCAAAAGGAAAGGTAAATATTGCAACCTATATTGGCACACAAAGTCACAACTCTACTCCAATTATATACGCAAAGTAGCCATTTAGATGCACATGTTTCCTGATAGACACACAGCTAGGGCAAAAAATTCTATGTGGATTTCCAAAAGGTTTCACAAGGGATAGGCCCTAGAGTTGGGACCTTCTGGAACTTCTGGACTTCCAAGGAGGTGGGAAAGGATTTAAGAACTATTGAACATATGAAAAGTGTGGGGAAGGAGGAAACAAGCAGAGACATGAAGCCGACTGTGAAGAGTGTTGTCATGGAATTTAATTGAAAGAATAGTGGGTGTTCTGGTTAGATGACTTGACTTAATCTAGAATCATCTGGGAAGAACTGAAGAACTACCTCACTCTTATCAGCCTGGGAGATATTTTCTTGACTGGTGATTGATGTGTTTTGTGACATAGTCATGTGTACCACAAACATGCACACATGAATTCACAGATGTTTACAGGGTCAAGAAACAGAAACGCTCTGTCTCTGTCTTTTTCATTATCTTGGCTTTTCGGAAAATGCTAATTGGAACCACTTAAAGATTTGCAGCTGAATGCCTACCATTAAGAGAGAGAGAGAGAGAGAGAGAGAGAGAGAGAGAGAGAGAGAGAGAGAGAGAGAGAGAGAGAGAGAGAGAGAGAGAGAAATACTGGGAACCTTTATTCACTTCCAGTGGGAATATAAATGTTCATAGCCACTCTGAAAATTGGTGTAGAAGGTTCTCAAAAAACCTATATGACCCCAGTTATACTGAGAATATATTCAAATTATATTTAAAAGACTCTGTAGTCCCCCACAATGATACTTGTACCTATGTTTATTTCTAGGGTATTCACCATAACAAGAATATTGAGCCAGTCGAGATGCCTATAAACTGATGAATAGACAGTAAAAATATGGCACCTGTACACAATGGAATTTTATTCAACCAAAAGGGAAAAAGATGAAATTAAAAAGTGTGCAGGAAAATGCACACTGGAAAAATACTATAGTAAGTGAGTCAACTCAGCTCGGGAAGGCAAATGCCACATGTTCTCTCCCATACTAGGATCCTATCCCTTTGTATTTTCTATTTATGTGGAAGAGAATGCAGGTAGAGGCCAAGAGAAAATTGAAGGAGGTAGTATAAAGGAACTGTCATGGTGGATGGTGTAGAATCAACCCAAATTAAGTAGGTATGAAAATACAATGAGGAAGCTGTTGCCTTTTATTATAACTTAAAAAGAATATCAAAATTATCTTGTCCTTTTTCACATTTCCTCACATGTCCTGTTATAAAGATATTTTCCCTAATAAATTAATCTTACAAATTTCAACACTTGTAATAAATATCTTACAAATTTAAAGACTTAGAGTAAATATGATTGTCATATCCTTAGATGTTTACTAAAAAAGTAATGCTGCTGGTTAACAACCAAAGACAGGCAGTTTCTTTATGAACATTGTGACAGGCATGCATTAGTAATTTCTTGTTAATGTACCCATTGTCCTCCCCTAGAGCCAGCAATGATGCTATTGATGAGACATAGGGAGATTCTTACATCTTGAAGATTATGAGTGGCACGTAAGTTTATCACCGATAGAAAGACATTTTGGGCAAGGAAGCAACTGCTCTGACAAAGACAGTGAGTGTGTTGTGGAGATAAAATGTAAACTGTGCTTTCTCAGACCACATCTGCCTTAGAGAAGATGACATGCGATGCCTCAGTTCCCTAAACCCATTTCCCAGCATCTAAGCTGGTGATTACCATGGCAATAAAAGATGGTTATTTTCGTTTTGTTTTGATTTGTTTTTCAGAAGTCATCAGTGCTGTTGATGTA
This sequence comes from Cricetiscus sungorus, assembly GCA_030556225.1. Lineage (NCBI taxonomy): Eukaryota > Metazoa > Chordata > Mammalia > Rodentia > Cricetidae > Cricetiscus > Cricetiscus sungorus. The sequence continues at coordinate 4,040,400 of JANBXA010000372.1, forward strand.
TAAGCAAAGCTATGGTCCAGACCTTTTTATGGATTTTATGGTGATGGCTGATTTTCTAGTTGGACATGAATACTGCATGTGTTGATGTCTAATTTTTAATTTAGCTGAGGTTTGACCAGTCTTTTCCTTGAGGCCTTCATAGTACCTCCTGACTTGGAACTTCAAAAATATACCCAATTACAGACTCTCCTTCCTTTTGCACAGTTGTACATTTGGTTCAGGGATGACAACAGGGGCAGACCCTTCAGGATGCTCTTCTATCTTTCTGGGTAATCTGTGGAGACAGAAGTTGGGGTTAAGTGACTGTGAGGATGACAGCCCCTTGAGGGCAGAGTATTTGCCCCCATCAAAGCATGAAGCAGTCTAAGGCACAGAGAAGCAACACACAGTAAGTGTTGTGTTCTGAGTTACATCTGCTAAGAGCTGGCAACAGATTCATGGTTTGAGCAGCAATCCCCATGTTAGTTTGAGTTAATAGATGGTCAGGCCTAAAAGACTTCCCACAAACCTCCCACTGAGGCTGACTGTGGAAATAGACAAGTAACACAATGCCTGCAGCCACAGTCTTGCTGGTACTCAGGGCACTGAACCAATCTCCTGGGATGGGATGAACCTTGTAATTCATATACTTTGCATCCACTTACATTGCATGCCACTTCCTTTAAGCAGTCACCTTAGACTAAAATGCGTGACAAGAATAAATTCTCTGATAAAAAATATATTCCTTCTCAGATTACATGCCCATTGTACAATGGTCAACACTGAATACATTATGCATGACCTCACTTCATCCTGGAACATGCATGTCTCCTGGCAGGGATAAGGTAGAAAAACCAGTCTTCATAGTATTTGGTAACAGCGACCAGCCTTATATTCACACTTCAGTAGGCCAGACCAGTCACTTCTCTAAGCCTGAAGCCAAGATGTAGCAAGGTCAGATCCTTTTTTGCTGGGCCATGGCTAGTACTAAAGAACGTCATCAGCGCTTGCCATGCTATGTCAACTCAAGTAAGACTCTTCACCCACTGTGCCTTAGCTCTACCTGTGTGTGAGGAGACTCTAAATGGCATCACTTCTCCAGAGTCAGAAGCTAAGGTTTGGCATTTAGACAAAGACAGAATGGAGTCTCCAGTTCAAAGGCCATATATGTATAAGACATTAAAAGAACTAAAGGGCTGCACCAGAATTGCTGTCACTCTTTCTTAAATATTATTCCCCAAAGCTGGGCAATTTTCTCTCTTCAGTTCTTTATTTAATTTAGAAAACAATAACAACAATAAAGCATGCATTTCCAGTAAGTTGACATAAAGTTTTACTACAATGTGACTTCATTCTTTGTGACTGAATGACACTCTATCCTAAATATGTGTCACAGTTGTTTTTATCCATTCATGTACTGATGAACACGTGAGCTGATTCTCTTAACACGGCTATTATATACAACACCATGATAAATATGGGTGTACTGCCTTTAACTCTTTGGGATATATATCCAAAAGTGGCATTGCATCCCCCCAGTTCTACCTTAAGCTTGTGAAGTATCCCTGTGCTAATTCCCATGAGGATTAGAGTAATTTACATTAATTTACATTCCCATCCATAGTGTATTAGGAGTCCCTTCTTCCACAATTTTGATCTCTTCATAACACCCATTCTGATTGGGTAACATGTAGCAACAGTGTAGCTTCTCATTTCCTTGATGGGTGAGGATGTTGAATGTGTGTGTGTGTGTGTGTGTGTGTGTGTGTGTGTGTGTGTGTGTGTGTGTGTTTAGGCCATTTGCACTTCTGAGAACTGTTTGTTCTTTCCCATTAATTGGCTGCATTTTTTTATTCTTTTGGTATTTAAGTTTTTTTTACTTGTTCGGCATATTGATGTCTGTATTAATTGTTTGATGTGTGGCTGGTAAACATTTTCTTCCATTCTACAGGCTGTATCTTAATTTTCATAATTGTTTACTCCATAGTGTAGACATTTCCGTGTGATTCCCCTTTGTTTATTCTTGCTGCTATTTCTGGCTTATTTGTTTGTTCTGAAATCTTTTTCCTTTATTTTCTTTAGCAGCTTTTTTTCCCTTTATTTTCTTTAGCAGCTTTAGGCTTCATAGTAATGTCTTTGATTCAATTGTGTGTGTGTGTGTGTGTGTGTGTGTGTGTGTGTGTGATGATACAGGCATCTAGTTTCTGTGTTCTATAAAGAATATCCTATTATTTTGGCCCAATTTGTTGAAGCTACTTTCTTTTTCCAATGTAGGTTTTTGACCCCTTATGAAGAATTAGGTAGCTAAATCTGCCTGTCTTATTGCTGAGTCTGCCATTCATTAGTCTCTGTGTTGTTTGTGTAACAATACCTTGCTGATTTTGTTACCATGGCTCCATGGTAGAGCTGAAATCAATTACAATGCCTACAAAACTACTCTTTTTGCTTAAGATTACTTGGGCTATTTAGGATCTTTTTGTGCTTCCATGAAAATTTTAGGACTTCTTCCCTGTAAAATGTGAATAACGTTGTTGTAATTTTGATGGGAACTGCATTTAATTTGCAGATTCTTATGAATAGAATTATCATCGATATGTAGAAAAGCTATTTTGTTTTCTGTTGAATTTTATAGTCTTGCTTTATTGCTGCAAAGTTAATCAGATCTAAGTATTTCTTGGTCCAGTCTTTAGGATATTTTAGATACAGGATCATATCGTCCTTGGTCTTTTTATTCTATGGATCACATTTATTTCATTTCCTGGCATTATTGACAAGCTAAGAAATCAAGCATTGTACTGAACAAGAATGGAGAGATTTGACACCTTGACTCATTTGAATTGATATGTAAAAACATTTCTCCATACAGTGTGGTATTGACTATGCTTTTTTCATACATAACCTGTTTATGTAGAGATGTTCCTTCTGCTCCTACTTTTTCCAGAACTTTTAGCATTAAGGGATGTATCATCTATGATACAATGTATGATTCCCCCCATACACACAAACATCTTGATTATTTGGGGTTGCTATATTTATTTATCTGTATTTATTAAACCACTTTTGTAACCCTGTAGTGAAAGCAAATGGATTGTGGTTATGATCCTTTAGTGGTGATAAATTCAGTTTGCATGGATTTTATTGAGGACTTTTATGCCTCTGTTCATCAAGGAAATTTGTCTATAGTTTATGTGGTGTATCCATACTGGTTTTGGAAAGTATTGTGTGGTAATTCCACCAGAGATCATATGAATACTCTTAAAGCTGAATAGAAACTCTGTATTGCAGGACAGTGACTGCATAGGGATCTTGACCAAACCTCACAACCCTAAGCCTCACCATTTTTTTCTTCTTATGCACAGAATCCATTACCTGGATGACACTCTTCAGTTCACAAGAAGCAAAACTAAAGAAGCCAAAAAGCAGGTTAGTGTATTTAGGCACTTCCTCGATCCTGGAACCATGAACTAGGTTTATTATTGGATTAGGTCTTGTTCCTGTTTTGGCAGGTGTTGGGGCCTCTCTGCTGGTTCTCAGGTCAGAATGGTGCTTCCAGCATGGGGTCAGTTATGCCAAAATCTCAGGGACTTTCCATCAGAATGGAAATGTTCTTTACCTTTCTATTCTATAGGATAGTTTGAGGAAGATGCCATATTTCATTTAATTCTGGAAGAACAGCAATTCTGAGGAAATACCTTAAGTATTCGTTCTTTGTTCTGTAGTAACATGAAGAGATTCTTTTCCAGCCATGTTTATTTGGGGCTCTGGACACCTCCCTCCTTTACTTGGACATCCATATCTTTCCATAGTCATGGCAAATTCTCTGCTAATTTTCATTGATTGAATTTTCTAGGGTTTTTTATTCCACACCAGTCCCCTGAACCTCATATCTGATTAAGAGGTTTTAACCCATAGTTATGCTCCAGATTTCTGGTTTTATGAAGACTTTTAGTGAGTAGACTTTCCTTGAAAACTCAGTCTACAATGCCACTCAGAGAAGAAAGCAAACTATTGTATCAGCAACAGAGTCAAAGAAAAGCAGATAGAGAAATACAATAAAAACCAATCAAGACACTAGGTCATTACCATCAACTATAGGAAAGAAAGTGGAAAATGATAGAAAAAAAATATGAAGTTAATCATAATAAAGGTAAAAGTGACAGTAATAAATAAAGAATGAAATAAAGGTTGAAGAAACAAGAACATGAAATAAAAAGATTTCAAACTAATGAAAAATATGCAAATAAAATTAAATGAAAATAAAAAGAAATAAAATATGAACATAAAAGGTTAAAAATAAGAAGATAAAGGAAAACGATGCTAACATATTGCTTTTAATAATTATTTATTTATTTTTGATAAAGACTTGGGGAAACTCCTGGAGGTCAGTCTGGGGTGGGAGGTGTATAGTGAGCTGCAGCTTGCGTCTATTGCACTTTTCTACTCCTATCTTACCAACTGGTTCCACAAGTGGGCTGAGGACTTGACCAAAGTATGTTGTCACCAGTAGCACTGAGTCCACGTTCAGATTTTCCCATCTTTGCTAACCAGTTTGGAGTTCTTAGCAAACTGCCATTTAATCCACAGACCTTCTGGTCTGTATACCCAGGGATATGAAACAGCTAAGCCAAGGGGTGTTCCCTGGGTGTTGTGGAGAATGGAGGAAACAGAACGCTAATATCTGTGCTGGAGATACTGACTCAAGGAAATCATCCTCTGCCTGCTAGTCTCAAGGCTTTCACATCCTGTTGAGCAGGAAACCACCTTGGGAGATACAAGCTTGCAGGAAACAGCTGACCTGCTGGGAGTGGATGAGAGCGAGCTCTGCACATCCTGCAGGCAGCCTATGAAGCCAAATCCTTCAGAGCTTTCTTGTTCAGTGATGCAGACATGACTTTCACCTTTCCACAGTGGGTGAGGCTGCAGTCCTCTGTGCCCTCCGAGGTCTCTGCAGCCCCCCCCCCATCTGACTCTCCTCTTAACAACACTCTCTATTGGGCCTCTTACTGCTGTTTTCTACCCAGAAACCATGGCAGGGAATCTCCAAGCTGTTTAGCTTGAGGTCGTTTTTTGTTTTCAGTTCCCCCTAGTAACTCAGTGTAAAACCACCGGCCCTTTATTAGATGGTTCAGGGCTAGCTAGTACTCTGTAATGAGCAAGGGCTGTTTCTTCTTCCATGCTGGCCTGCAATGCAGGAAGGATCGCTGTTATACTAAATCCCTGCCCTGCCCTAGAGACTCACATGTGAGCTTGTTAAAACTGTGGATTTCTCACATGACTGGGACGGCCAGTTTGTTGTCATCAGGGCTTTCTTCTGTCTTCCCTTGGGGTTGTGGCTTTAGGTTCCCCTCCTGGGGGAGTCAGTTAGAGCTGGGGACAGCTTCCTTCTTTTCTCCTTCTTGCCTGTTTCCCAGAGCATTTGAGCTGTCTTTCTTTCATCCTTTCCTTGAATTCTGATACACTCTTTCACAGTCCTCTGAGTGTACTGTCCCTCGTGCTCCCCCAGCCCTTCCCCAAGTGAAGCAGCTTGTAGACACGGAAAGGTGTCTTGTTAAAATTGATTTCTTTCCCCTTCGTTTCACTTCTAAAAAGGAAAGAGTTGTGCTACATCGAAAAGGTAACGCATGAGCTTTCCCATCGGGCTTTCTGCCCCTGCCCTTTCCTGCTGCACAGAAGCTGATCATGGCCGTTGACTACTTCTCTTAGCTTCCCAAGAGGCTCTGCTGTGACCCACGAGTCAATAAGGAGACGGTGATTGGGGATTTGGAAACTGAAAAATAGTGGCTAGATCTCAGAGGTAAGGAGGGAAGAGAAAAGAAAAAACATGACAAGAAGCCTGCCTGTGGAAAAGAGAAAAGAAAATTCCTCTGGGAGCAGCAGTGCTCAACCTGTGGGTTGAGAGCCCTTGGAGGTTGCATATCAGATATTTACATTGCAATTTATAACAGTAGCAAAATTACAGTTATGAAGTAGCAATGAAGTAATTTCATAGTTGGGGGTCACCACAGCACGAAGAAACTGTATTAAAGGAGTGTAGCATTAGGAAGCTTGAGAACCACTGCCCCAGTGGTAAGAAGTAAGGTTCTCCAGGAGTTTTAGGAACAGAAATTCTTGAGAAATATAACACAGTGGGATTTATGCTTGGCTGCAGACCAACCTGAGTAACAGCCACTGGCCCACCACAGGGCATTGTTCCTAGAACACACACACACACACACACACACACATGCACATAATATTCTGGCATAGATACTGTTCATAATGCTAAGGAAGTTGCATGGTCAACAGCATTTGGTGGTATGTGCCCCCTCTTTTTCCTCCACCGCTATTGGCGCGGTCTCTCAGGCACCTAAATAGGTGTTTTAACTGTAGTCAAGTCATCTGTGTTATTGCTGCACGAAGGGAAGGACAAAGGAACTATGCTGATGCTTTTTCAGATAGTTCTCAGGAGTGACTCCAATTCATTCACTTAAAACTCATTGTTGACAATCTACTTATATGACTGCAGCCAGGCAATGACTAGCTCTATTCCAGCTGGATGTCCTGCTTAAGAAGAGGTTCTTCTGGAAAATGGACATTGAATGAATGATTAACAGACATCCCAAATCGAGGAATGGGAATTTAAAGGCAGTATTTGGAAGTATATGATCAAATGATTTAAATTCTATTTGAAAACTCTGAAGTTAAAATCTTGACCAGTACTACATTTTATTGCCTGGGACATAGATATGAGGTTCAGCCACAGGAGACATGTTTTATTGTTCCTCTTGCTACTACAGAGGTCATTAAACATCTATTTCTGGTTGCCACTCTACACTTATCCCACTGAAATACTTTCTCTTCCCCCTGTGCATTTACTTGTAAGACAGGAAAGCATATTGTTCCTGTCATTGATTAAAAATACTGCATTTTCCAATGGATGTCCTTGAACTTTCACTTTCAAATGCTGTGTGATATGGGTTCATAATCATATTCATTCTTTCACCTTCTTTTTACATTTAGGAGATTATGACAACTTTTCCTAGTGCTAAGTCAAGTATCAGTGGCATAGGCCTGTAATCCCAGAACCTCACAGGCAGAAGCAGATGGATCTCTGTGAATTCAGAGTCATCCTGGTCTACATAGTGAGTTCCAGGTCAACTGGGCTGAATAGTGAGATAATAAAATAAAACCACAAAATAAAACACTGGTGATCCAGGGCTATTGCAGGGACCAAACGCTGATGATTATGCAACTATGTTAGAAATGTTAAGCATTTCAGAACATTGACTGCATGTGTATGTGTGTGTGAGTGTGTACAGAAGCAATGTTTTGCATTGGGTCAGTGATTCAATTCTTGGGCTCATTCTTATCTGAGCTTCCCTTTCTACCTATAGAACTATTAAGGAAATACCGTCTTGCTTCACTAATCTTTTATAATAAAGTGGTCACTGCTAACAAAAAGGAATGTTGTCTGCAGTCACCTTGAAAGCTTTGAGTTCACTGCTATTATGTCTCATTGTAGAATGCCATGCTTACTTCTCATTTCATGGTAGTTTTAGAAAGCCTCAGTCCAGATATAAGCATAAAGATGAACACCCCACTCTTCATGGAGGATGTTAATTGCACATGTGTGGTGGTTTAAAAGAAAATGCTCCCCAAAGGGAAGTGACACTATTAGGAGGTGTGGTGTGGCCTTGTTGGAGGAAGTGTGTCACTTTGAGGGTGGGCTTTGAGTCTTTCTCTCAAGCTTCAGTCAGTGTGACAGTCAGTCAACTTCCTGTTGCCTCTGAGTCAAGATGTAGGACTCTGCTCCAGCACCATGTCTCCCTGCCATGATGATAACGACTGAATCTCTGAAACTGTAAGCCAGCCTGATTCAATGTTTTCTTTATAAGAGCTGCTGTGGTCATGGTGTCTCTTCACAGCAATAAAAACCCTAACCAAGACAACATGCTAGAGATAAGATAACAAAGCAAAACATGTTGATTACAGTAAATTTGGAAAAGCATAAAGAAGGAAAAATAATATTGGTCATGTCCATAGGACTTTTTCTAGTCTCACGTACATGAGTTTATATGCATGTAAACATATATGTGCATATGTATGTGTTTTAAGGAAAACAGAATAGCCTGTAAAAATAGAGTATTTTGTGTTATGCATTCTATCTGAACACTTTTCATTGTAAAAGATGCTTTAAAGCACAGCTTTTCTTTCTTTCTTTTTTCTTTCTTTCCTTCTCTTCTTCTTCTTCTTCTTCTTCTTCTTCTTCTTCTTCTTCTTCTTCTTCTTCTCCTTCTTCTTCTTCTTCTGCTTCTTCTTCTGATTCTGCTTCATAGTATTTACTTATAGAAGACTATTTTTCTCTCCAATAGTGATTTTAGGTTTGGTTGTTTGGTATATAAACATAAAATCATTTTTACAAATACAGGCAAAGCCAAAGCCAGTAGTCAGATTGCAATACTTAGCTCCAGCTTTATTAACCATTCTGAGATTCTTGAATTTAGACATCACCCCTGTTAAATCCTATATAAGCTCTAACTACAGTTTCCAAGAAATTGCTCTATTCTGCGCACATGGCTTTGGTCATTTCTCCCCAAAGATCAGGCCGTATCCTCTGTAGCTGATAGAGTTCAATGGATGTGTGGCTCTGTAATTTCAGAGGCAAGGGTCAAAAAGGGCCTTGCATGTTTTGCTTTGTGGGAATTCAGAAGACCTCTAACTACATGGGGGTGCTGCCTTTAAGTAAGCCTAAGGTAGTCATGTGCATAGTGTTCATAGTCTACAATGAAGAGTGGGAAAACGAGGGAAAGAAAGCAGGAATTGAGGGAGAGGGGAATTTAAAAGAGAGCTTGTGTGGATAACTCTAGCTGATCCTAAGCATTCTAGTATGAAAAAGCAAACCAACTTGAACATCAAGACCAGCCAAGCTTCTGAATCATCCTAGGGCCAGTTACTAAGCAGTTAATCCTATGTGTGCTGTTCACAGCTTCTCACTTCAACCTTAGAATGACAACTTAAAGGAAGGAGTTATTTATTTTGGCTTGTAGTATCAGAGGTTTCAGTCCATTACTGGCTGGATTTATTGCTTTTATATGGAGGCAAGTGTCCTTAGACAGTGCTACCCTTGAGATGGCACTTAGGACAATAAGAAGTCTTTGGAAGACATTTCATATTCAAATTCAACTTTCCTCTTTTGCCTTCCAAAGTCTCAGGGTTTTCTCATAACACAAGATACATTTCAAGAGTCTTAACAGTTGTTCAAAAGTCCAAGTATAAAGGTTATTCTGGGATTCAAGGCATGGTCGACATTAAAAAAAATGTTTAGGAGATTATAATAACACAGAGCAAACATTCCTAATTGAGAAAGCAGGCATGAGGACACAAAAAGGAAGCGTGAGACCAATGTTAAGACTGAAACTCATCAGCACAAACAATACGTCTTTATATCTGTGGCTGGTATTTGGAGGATACACTGGTATGAGCTCCACAGAGCTTGGGCATGCCTTCCCTGTGGCTTTACTGGTTTCAGCCCGGAAGACTAATCTCTTGGTCTGATTATTGCTTGCAGATTTCCTCAGAGGATATTCTTGTTTCAGGCATCTCTAACTACTTTGCCTTTGGTTGTATGTGTGTGTGTTGGGAGGAGGGGGGGGGTTGTCTACTATATCCTGCCTAGAATCCCAGGCTTTCTTTTGACATGTGTAGTGGTTTGAATGAGAATGGTGTGCATTGGGTCATGTAGTCCCCAGATGGTGGAACTATTTGGAAATGGTTAGGAGCTGTGTCCTTGTTGGAGGAGGTGTGTCACTGGGGGTGGTCCTTGAGGCTTCAAAAGACTCATGTCATTCCCATTCTCCTGCTTTTGATTTGAGATGTGAGATCTCAGCTGTTCTTGTCCCATGCCTTCCCTATGTCCCTATGTCATCACAGACTCTAATCCTGTGAAACTGGAAGCCCACTTAGGCACTTTCTCTTATAAGTTGCCTTGGTCATGTTTTATCACAGCAATAGAAAAATAACTAATACAATGTGCAAAGAGGAAGTCTTCCTGGTCCTGTTATTAGTTCATTCTTAATGTCAGTAGAACCAGCATTGTTGTCTTCTCCCAATTCAAGAAGTAGTCAGGTCTCCTTGGACGATCTCTGCAAAGTACCAGGATGGCTGTGCATGAGCATGGTGAAACTATTACTGAGGAAACACATTCTTATGTGACCCTGGGGGAGCAGAGCACATTGAAGGTACTGTTAACTGAATGAAAATGCTTGAAGGGGTTCATCTTTTATGGCCTTAGAATGCAGTGGGTAAAGTTTTGCTGATTCCTGAGAGGTATCTTTATTACCGTCCCCATGTGAAGTTCTTGTTATATACTTGATTTAAATGCACATTTTTACATAGCATATACTGACCATAGTGTGCTTTATTATAGCATTCCTGTACATGCACACAGTTCAATTTTTATTATATTCATCTTCTATTATGCTTTCTTACTTTCTTCTCCCTTCCTTTTTCCTTCCACATGCCTAATGGACTGATGGGAGATGTTATTCTGTATATATGTTTCTCATACTGGTTAATAAAGCACTGTGGCCAATAGAAAACTAGATAGGCGGGGCTAGGAGACTAGGAGGAGGAAAGAGGAAGTAGAAGGTGGAGTCAAGATGTAGCCCAGGGAAGAAGCAGGATGCATGCCGCGGCTCCCCGATAAGACGACCACGTGGAAATACTTAGATAAGTAGAAATGGGTTAATAATTAAGGCAGAGCTAGCCCTTTAACAATAATGGTAACTGGCCAACAGGATTGTATCAAATATAGAGTCTCTGAGTGTTATTTGGGGCACACGTGGTTGTGGGACCATGGCGGCAGAACCAGTGGCAGCCGGTGGGGAAACCTGCTGTAACATAATGGTGTCAGAAGTGGGATTGAGAACTTTCACTTAAAACTTAACAAAAGTTTAAAAAATAGTTTTTAGAAACAAGGGAACAGAGACTAGCAAGACTTCTTAGTAGCAGCATTGTCTCGGTTGGATTTGTTTTGCTGTAGACAGAGATTTGCGAGGCTCCTTTAAGGGAGGTTTTCAAAATTAGCATAAGCGGCAAAAAAGCTGGCTTGCTTTTAAAGAGCTCTGCTAAAATTCATTGGTGTGTACAAGAGCTGCAATGAAGGTTTACACTGTGTTTTAAAAAATACGCTGGCTTGGGAGAGAAAAAGAAAGGGGATACAATGGTTTAAAAAAGAAAAAAGAAAGTAGAATGAATGGGTATAATGGGGCACGCCATTAATCCCAGCACTCGGGAAACAGAGGCAAACAAATCTCTGTGATTGCAAAGTAAACCTGGTATGCAGTGAATTCCAGGACAGATAAAAGTTACACAGAGAAACCCTGCCTCAAAATATGTAAAAATAGAAGTAGAATAAATAGAGTAATAAAAAAGCCACGTAAAGATGGAAAGCACAGAGAAATTTTGGATACTATACGCGATTCTGTTGTCTTTAAATTATTTGATTGCTGAGAAAATAACAACTACTAATAAAAGAAATGCTGCTGGATTAATTCAATTTATATATTTTAAGAATGCTTTGACTCCAAAATTTAAGCCTAAGGACAAGTTACTGGGGAAAAGGATTTCTATTTTTGTTTCCACAGGAAATGAAAAGCTATGGATTCTTTCCAGACTTATGTGGTTTGATCAAGCCAGACCCCCTGAAACAGCTCCCCAGGTGATCCAACATTCAAAGCAGTTGAGACAAATTCTTGCAGACTACTGCCAAGATTTCTGCGTCTTCTTTGGAACCCCATGACAACGTCCTCTACCAGCAGGAAGTAGTTTGGAAAGAACGACGCCCAAATTCCCAAATATTGTTTATAAATGTTTGTTTTCATTTAAATGGGCTTGGTTATAAATGGCTATAACCACAAGCAATCTTTTTAAAGGTAAAAAGGGAATTATGGTATAGATATGAGTACTTTGCTTTGAAATGGATTTTCTTTTATTGATACAATTTAAGGTCAATTTTGTCATATGTATATTTCTCCTCTTGTTTAGGTATTGTGTTTATATAGCTCATTGGAAAATGTAATGTATAATTTAATACAGATTATAGAGAGTTACCTATGATAATTAAAACTTGGAGTTAAGTTAGTTAGGATTTCTAGATATGCAGAGATGTATTTGAGATAAATAGGCATTCTTCAAACCTTTCAAAGACCTACAGAATATGGCATTTAAAATGGTTTAGGGATTTTCTTGACAATGAGGCACAACTGCTCCTGGTAACACCACCTGCGTCAGAAAGAAAGATGGATATCGAAGAAACGTGTTATGGAGTTTGCTTCTAATATGGAAAGACTAGCCATTTGGGCAAGGTATTGCTCTTCTGAACTGTTTGACTTTATGTTGTAGAAACTGGACATGCAGGACCCACAAAAAGGTGACTGCTGATGCAAGATGGACATTGCTACAGGATTCCTGCTTCATGGAAGAGGCTGCCAGACAGCCAGACAGTGTACAGGACACAGAGAAAAGTTTCCTGCCTTGTTGAGGAGTCTGGACACACACTATGGCCTATGGGCTGAAGATGGAACATTAAGAAGAACTTCGGGTGACTGACCAGGCAATGAGTTGTCTCTGTCATTTCTAGAGTTTATATATTATCCTTCTGTGGTCTTTGAAGGAGTTGAAGACAGGTAGTTATAGTTATAGTTTTCCTTAGTTAGGATTAAAGATAAATTACATATAGGACTTTAAACTCACAAAGATAGGATAGATGATATTTTCTTTAAGTCTTAAAAAATGTTAATGGACTAAATATTGTTTACTGTGATTCTTATTTGATAACTGTTGTATGTTATATTTTGCTATGTTAAGGTTAAACCCCTTCTTTTACTTTAGACAGAAAAGAGGAGATGATGGGAGATGTTATTCTGTATATATGTTTCTCATACTGGTTAATAAAGCACTGTGGCCAATAGAAAACTAGATAGGCGGGGCTAGGAGACTAGGAGGAGGAAAGAGGAAGTAGAAGGTGGAGTCAAGATGTAGCCCAGGGAAGAAGCAGGATGCATGCCGCGGCTCCCCGATAAGACGACCACGTGGAAATACTTAGATAAGTAGAAATGGGTTAATAATTAAGGCAGAGCTAGCCCTTTAACAATAATGGTAACTGGCCAACAGGATTGTATCAAATACAGAGTCTCTGAGTGTTATTTGGGGCACACGTGGTTGTGGGACCATGGCGGCAGAACCAGTGGCAGCTGGCGGGGAAACCTGCTGTAACAATGGACCCTTTACTTTCATCTCCTTTCCCCCTTGTGGTGGTATGAAAGAAAATGGACCTCATAGAGAGTAGCACTATTAGGAGGTGTGGCTTTACTGGAGTAGATGTGGCCTTATTGAAGGAAGTGTGTTAGTGTATGGGCAGGCTTTGAGGTCTAATATATGTTCAAGCCATGCCCCGTGTGTCAGACTATTTCCTGTTGTCTATAGGTCACAATGTAAGCACTCTCAGCTTCTTCTCCAGTACCATGCTTCCTGCCATGACTATAATGGACTGTACCTCTAAACTGTAACCAAGCTACCCCAATCAAATGTTTTCCTTTAGAAGAGTTGCTGTGGCCATGGTGTCTCATATGAGAGAAATCGTCACATTTGAGAAAGCATGAATCTTAGTGCTTATTTTGTTACAGTGATAAAATACCCCAACAAAAGCATCTTATGGGAGAGGGCTTACAGTTCCTAAGAGATACAGTCCATCATGATTGGGAAGACATGGCCATATTGGAGACTGGCAGTATTGTTTTCTCAATATTATTTCAAGAAATATTAGGTCACCTTGGAACATGTCTGTTTTAAGGCCTGCCCCCAGTGTCCCATTTCCTCCAGGTAGAGATACTACACTTCTTCCAGCTTCCACCAACAGTATCACCAACTGGGCATCATGTGTTCCAACATGGGAGCTCAGGTCCCTTTCACATGCAAAAGACAAAAACACACACTTGTCTTGTGAAATTAATTCATTTCACATAGCATTATCTCCTTTTTCATCCATTGTCCTGAAAACACAATTCTGTTCTTCATGGTTGAACAAAATTCATTATGCATACACACACACACACACACACACACACACACACACACACACACACATTTTTCTTCTCCAGCCATCTGTTCATTGGTCCCTGACATGATTCTTGAGTTTGGATTTTTTCCTATGGTTCTAGTATCTCCAGCAACCATGACTTGATTTTTTTGTTTGTTTGCTTATTTGTTTTGTTTTTCCCTCCAAACATTGTGTGCCTGAGACCATTCTCCCTCTCTTGTACCTAAAAGATGAATTTTAGGGAAAAAGCAAAAAAACAAGGCAGAGAAGGAATGATGAAGGAAGAGGAGAAATAGGCTACTTTCCTGCATCTTTTATTCTTTCTGAGGAAGAAAACTTCATGGTGCCACAAGAAGTAGGGTACTCCTTTCTCTCTATCTCCACCCCCTTCCTCCTTTGTAATTAAAGTACAGAATGCACCTTTTGTGGATACTGGAGAACAAGAGAAAGGACAGTCACCTTCCTTTGATGTGTAGAAGGAAATTGGGACTTTGTCATCAGCACAACAGTGTGTTTGTTCCTTGCAGTACCCAGAGCCAGAAGCTGTGGGAACCTTTAGGCATGGGCATCATTGTTTTGGTACTTCATAATCAGGGTCCTTGTGCCCTGACAAGACAGCCAGTCACCAATGTGCGAGGACAGATTGGGACAAAGGTACAGCAAGTATCTTTTCTGGTTTATTATTTTGTCTTTCAGATTCCTTTGTACAGGAGTCCTAGTGTTCACACAGTTAAGCTGCATGGTGCCCTGTGTTCATAAAAATAACATCGGGAGCAGTGGTACCTTCCTGATACTCTGACCCCTTAATACAGATATGTTGTGGAGACCCCCAATCATAAAAGTATCTTACTGCCACGTTGTAACTGTAATTTTGCTACTGTTATGAAGTGCAATGTAAACATCCAATATGCAGGATATCTGATATGCAAACCCAAAGGGGTGTGACTCACAGGTTGAGAACCACGGATGTAGAGTACGGCACACTGTTTGAAGTCGGATCCTTTTGGATGCTAAAAGTGGGCTCAAGACTGGCTCTGCCGAGTTAGAGGGGGTACTTCTTCTACCTTGAACATATAAGATCTTTAAAAACATGGCAAGCAAAAATATTCTGGGAAACTCCTGCAATGCATTCTCATGAGCATTCTACTGAGAGCAATTTGAGTAGACATTGCAAGTATTGACTGGAGACTTCTATAGAAAAGACATGAAACACACTGAATACGCCGGGTCTGTGTCAGCTGCTGCCAAATATTTAATCCACAAAGGAAGGCTCTCTTCTCAAGCATTCTATCAAGGCCTGGTTGCTTGCTGTGCACCATGGGAGATTCCTGGAGAGCCTCCTTCTTGCTTTATTTATTTATTTTTTAACAAACTTAATTCCAATTTCTGATTTCAGCTTTCAACATTTCTCTGCTCAGATTATCCACTTTAAACAGGCATCCCACTGACACTCCTTTGTTCTCCCAGAGACTGTGGGTGCTGAGAGATTTTCCACAGTGTGTGATACCTGGCTCACCTTGGTGCAGAGTCGATTTTGCCTTGCACAACTTGAAAGGCCCTTTATGTGGGTGTTGGTTTCTTAAATGTGGTGGTCCATCTTATTATCACTTCTAGTTTGTTTTAAAATGGAATGTTTTGCTATTACACCCACTAAGTTCATCCAAAGAATGTCTCTTGCGCCTGCACCCCAAAACAATTAAGAAAAGCCACCCCAGGTACTATTATGCAGGGGTAGAAGTAGGGGGGGTGTGTTTTGTGATGTGATTCAGTGTCTGATAGTTGTTATCTCTGTTTAGTCTTGTTCTTGGGCCTACAAGGCACAATATTCAGCCATCAGCTACTTAGGCAGTCTTATGGCAGGCTACTTCTGGATGGTTGAATACAGCAGGTTCATTGACATGATGATAGGCTAAAGTAAATAACTGACAGTCAATCAGAACTAGATCAAATCCCAGAGCCACTGTTTATAGTTTGGGCTATTCTGTCATCTTTACAATACTTGTTACTATAGCCACACATATTAATGCTTCTTGGAGTGTAGAAATGCTGGCTCTGGGAAAGGAGATTTCTGCAGTTTAACTAACTGGCTTAATTTAAAGTTTCAGCTAGGTATCAGCTGTACCAGGGAGCCCTGTTATACCAGGGTGCTTCTGTTCTACTACTTTGCATGGAACAGTGCTTGGGTTACCTGTTTGCTGCCTACTGGTTGCTAACCTTAAGTACATTTACTGCAAGCTCAGCTTTGAAGAATCCCCAAGTGGATGAATGGAACACTGGAAGAGCTCTGGAGCAGTATAATGCCAGCACTTCTCCCAAGTATTGGCTACAGTGCTGCTCATCCTGCAAGTTGTCAGAGAAGAAAAAAAAAATGTTGGTAAGTTATGTCCTTTTATTTCACAAACATTACTGGGTGGTTACATGGAGTGGAAGATTGTCAAAATATTCCAAAATGTTTTAAAACTCTTTCTACTCATGCAGCTTCAGGAGGCCATTATCTTAGAATATTCACTAGTAGACAGGTCATCTTTCTGTTGTTTCTAAGTCTTGGTTTGGGGTTTTCTAGCCAGGAATTTATATTTCCTTGTAACTCATTTCTATTCCTAGTCTGTAACATCCTAGCAATAAGAATGGTCCCCAAGGGAACTCCAAGTATATTTTAATAACCTTTCTTTATGATCATGCTTGGTTTAGTTTGGACATGGTTCAAGCAAAAGGAAAGGGTGGAAAAACATCCATGTGCACTTAAAAAAGAAAACATTATTCCACAAGTTTCCTTTGGGGAATATATTGTGATTTTATTTCCATTTTTCATTTTAATTATGGTTTATATTTCTCAAATAATCAGTAGGTGGCTTAATACAGAAAACAAGTGGGAGAGAATTTAAAGTTGATTTGACAGCTGAATAACAAAAAGGAATGTAAGGGAGATTTTAAATTTTTGAGAGTGTTTACATTCTTAGAGAGTATGTATGATGTAAGCTGATGTTTAGAAGTGGTCCCTGCATTAATATAGAACTGAAAATAAAGTTGGGGGAAGATGGCATCAGTTAGAACAGCCAAACTAGATGACTAACAAGAACAGAAAAGATAATTCAACAAGTTCTGCATGGAATAAATTCACTATGATAAGAAAACTGTTTAGTTTGAGAACATTCCTACATTTTCAAAATAACTCATCGCATCATTTTGTATAATGGATGAGTTTCTTTCAGTGGTCATGGTTTCATAATTTGTAAAACCTAACAAAAAAAGCCTAACCTTCTAGTTAGAGTTTTTATTTTTATAGTTCTTTTCTAGAATGCTGTGGCATATTAAATTACATTGGGTTGAACATTTTAAATTCCAAGAGATACTGCTCCCAAAGACACTCAAATCAGCAGGCAGAAAGGACAGAGCCACGGGCTTCCAGAAACCATTAAGTCAGAGGGATTGTGTGTGAATACAGAACAGACCCTGACTCTTTACTAATGAAAACAGGGTTTCACCAGATGGAGGTTTGAGTCTCAGGCTCCTGTTTTCTTGCAACCCTAATATAAGTCCTTTCATCTGGGGACTTTAATGGATGTGGTTCCTGGAAGGGTAACTCTGAATCTGAATTGGGGATCATTCTAGCTGGTTAGAGTGATCAGCAGGTCCCAGGTCTGGAGGTCAATCTCAGAGACTTACATGGATACAACTTGAGGCTTGATGCTGTAGATGCCTTAAAGATGGTCAGGAAGCAATGGTACAGGAGGGGCATGGGGTTTTCTTGTGAGTGGGCTGTGATGGGTATTTCGTAGAGACCGGTTTGTTTTGCTTTATGACCCTGGGGAGGGACAGTTGTAAGACTCGCTGCTAGGAGGTGTTTCCCAGAAGAAAGGGGGCAGGTAGATTGGACTGTCATATGTTATTCTTGTTTCTGTGGCGGGGTGTCAGCCCCAAAACACAGTGGCATAAAAACAAAATAAAAACAAAATCAAATAGCCAAATTTTTACTCATGGATTTTTTACACAGGGTATAGTGAAGGCAATTTGGTTTTGTGAAGTCTGGGTTTCATTCAGAAAGCTGGGTGGCCAGAGTCTAGGATCACCTTGCCACTCACATGGATGGTAGTTAACACATGGGGTTAGAGGGTAATTCAAGGGCTGTTCTGTGGACTGAATGCTCCTGCCTCACAGGTCAAACCCAACTCCCAAAGTCAAGGCATGCACAAGTAGGCCTTTTAAGGAACAAGGTCCTTTAAGGGGCAAGGCCTTTCAGAGGACAAGGCTTTTTAAGACAAGAAGGGCAGTGCACTCATGAAAGGGTTAATGCTTTTTCTTTAAAAACACCCCTTTACCCTCTCTCCCTCTGACAAAGCACACTAAGAAGATGGCTATCTGTAAATCAGAAAGAGGATGCTCCCTGAAATCTGCTATAAGGGCACCTTCCTGTGAGCTGTTAGTATCAGACTGTGAGTGATAAATGTATGCTGTCTGAGCCACTCTTATTATGGCGTTCTATTACACCAACCCTCACGGGCAAAGACAGTTATCCACTAGAACCCCTAGCTCTGAGTTTCCTGGGTTGGTCCGAGGTTTAAGCAGGGACCAGCTTTGTGACCTGTGACCTATGCAGGCACACAGGTTCCATATGCAGAGAGAAGGGGGATCCCTGAACTAGTCATTGGCTTTGGAATCTTAATGATGAGTAGGCTCATTTTCATATTGTTCTGGGTCTGACTAATTAATGATATTACTAAGAAAGAGAGGGAGAGAAGGAGGAAGCGGGGAGGACAAAGGAGGAAGGGGCAGGGTGGTGAGAGGGCAAGGGGAGAGAATTACCATAAACTGCAGGAACCTTTGCTTCTTTTTGACCACATCTAGGAAGGCGGACGACATTCCTTACAGTACACTGAAATTTGTTACGAGTGCACGCTCGAGGTGTTCCATATTCAGGGGGAAGAGAATAGATTATGCTGCTTGATGGAAGGATGTCAAGGCTCTGGGAGAATATGTGGGAACATAAATATTGCTATGGCCATTTTTGGAAAATACAATCTGCCACACATGCTCTGTATGTATTTCTGCAGGTGCCACCTCCTGGGTTAGTTTTTATTTTGTTTCTTGTGTAATCGAGTGTTAAAATTAAAGCTAGAGACTGAGATGCCAAGATGGAATTGATGTGGTATTGCATAGCTAGATCCCAGTATACATCACTTTCTTTCTGTGGCTTGAATCTCTACAAATACTTTCCACATGGGGAATGGGAATGTGAAGATAGGCATGGAGGGGATATCTTTGGAGAGAGCATTTCTCCCATTCTAGTTTATCCGAAGTTTAGTAACAAGACATCTCTGTGCATCCACTTGGAGGGTCTTGAATCACATTTCTCATAGCTGGGCTGTGCAGAGGGCTAGAGCCTAGCATCTTTTAAAGAGGACAAGAGAAGAGGACACAGTGATGCTACAGATGGAGAGGGGTGTGGAAAGGACATAGTGATGCTGCAGAGGGGATGTGGAGAGGATACAGTGATACTGCAGAGGGGATGTGGAGAGGATACAGTTATGCTGCAGAGGGGATTGGAGAGGACACAGTGATGCTGCAGAGGGGATGAGGAGAGGACACAGTGATACTGCAGAGGGGATTGGAGAGGACACAGTGATGATGCAGAGGGGATGAGGAGAGGATACAGTGATGCTGCAGAAGGGATGAGGAGAGGATACAGTGATGCTGCAGAGGGGATGAGGAGAGGACACAGTGATGCTGCAGAGGGGATTGGAGAGGACACAGTGATGCTGCAGAGGGGATTGGAGAGGACACAGTGATGCTGCAGAAGGGATGTGGCTCAGGGTTCAACCCTTAAAACTGTAAAATATAAAATGCTCTCTTTAATTTGTATCAAAGAAAATCTTATTTTACTGTAACTTATCATGTGTTGATTTATCTAAATTAAATGTTTTATATTGCCATGGCTTCAATTGCTAGGAGTATTAGTATTCTCTAAAGATAAGCTAATCAAGAGACCAAAGTCATCAAATCCATCATAAGGGCTTCAGCAGACTTCAATCCATGAGCAATTATTTTTTTCTTCAAGGCCAAAATGAACACTCCTGAAGCCTCTTAGAGGGAGGGGTCCATTTTATATTTATTTATTTACTTACTTACTTATTTTTGATAATTTTTTAATTCAAATTTGAAACAAGCTTGTTTTACATGTCAATCCCAGTTCCCGCACCCTCCCTTTCCCCCCCCCAACCCCTCGTCCCATCTCCTTTCTGCTCCCCACGGAGGGTGAGGACTTCCGTGGGGAGTCTTCAAAGTCTGTCATATCATTTGGAGCAGGGCCTAGGCCCTCCCACCATGTGTCTAGGCTGTGAGAGTATCCCTCTATGTGGAATGGGCTCCCAAAGTCCATTCATATACTACAGATGAATATTGGTCCACTACCAGAGGCCCCATAGATTTCCCGGGCCTCCTAACTGAGATCTGTTCAGAGGGTCTGAGTTGGTCCTGGACTGGTTTCCCAGCTTTCAGTTCTAGAGCCCATGGGCTCCCCCTTGTTCAGGTCTGCAGTTTCTATGGGTTTCTCCAGCCTGGTCTTGATCCCTTTGCTCATCACTTATCCCTCTCTGCAACTGGATTCCAGGAGTTCAGCCCAGTGCTTCTGCTTCCATCAGCTACTGGATGAAGGCTCTAGGATGGCATATAAGGTAGTCATCCATCTCATTATCAGGGAAGGGCATTTAAGGTAGCCTCTCCACTATTGCTTAGATTGTTAGTTGGGGTCATCCTTGTAGATCTCTGGACATTTCTCTTGTGCCAGATTTTTCTTTTTGCCAATAATGGCTCCCTCTATTATGGTATCTCTTTTCTTGTTCTCCTCTGTTATTTCCCCGACTCAATCTTTCTGCTCCCTCACGGCCAGCTCTCTTCTCCTCTTCTTCCTAACTCTCTCTCCTCTCCCCCCATGCTCCCAATTTGCTTGAGAGATCTTGTTCCTTTGCCCTTCTCAGGGGAACCATGTATGTCTCCCTTAAGGTGGGAGGGGCCCATTCTAAGGGGCCCGGGGCAACCTCAGAAGGAGGGGCCTTTCTTACGGGGCCCACGGCAGTTTCCAATCTGTCCATTAAGAGAGAAAAGAAATGGTGTGAAGGAGCTGCTTTTTCTACGCAGATGGAGACGAGCACATTAAATATGAAATCCAGGCAGGCTGCAGCGCTGTTAGGTCCAGAATTCAAAATGCAGAGAGATATTTCCTGTAATGCACAGGCAT
Organism: Cricetiscus sungorus; assembly: GCA_030556225.1. Classification (NCBI taxonomy): domain Eukaryota; kingdom Metazoa; phylum Chordata; class Mammalia; order Rodentia; family Cricetidae; genus Cricetiscus; species Cricetiscus sungorus. Next base: position 4,061,690 of record JANBXA010000372.1, read on the forward strand.
TTGAGTGAGCCAATCAGCGCGAATTGCTTCAGAGTTCTCATAATCCTAGAAAGACGAAGAACCTAAAGCCTGGAGCTAAAATTGATACCAGGTAATTAAGGACTGCAGAAAGATTCACAGGTAGCCTGTCACAGGGACGTGCAGACAGTCTGCTTTTCCAGACTGGAGTGTTTTCCCGTGTGGAGGCGTTAATTACACCGTAAAAGGTGGCATCTTTATGGAGGTAATGAACGCATTTTCGTGAATCACGAGGTCACAAATGGTAACATGTCAGCAGCCCCCCATCCTTGTTCATCCATAGTCAGATACATCTACCTGGGATGGAGGTCATGCCCAGCAGAGACCCTAAGGGATGCTCCCATGAAGCACCGGCTCATTTCTAAACACTTTCCAGGCCCACGATACCGGAGGGTGTTCTTAGAAGGACATTTTTTAGGTCCTTCTCCATTTGGCTTTAACTCAGAAACTGACCAGTAAGCTTGAAGGTAACGCCTGAGAGTCAGCACAGAAATCCCAAGGTTTGGAGAATAAGTCACTACAGTGAACCAGATCATCAACAAGCAGGAGGAAGTCCAGTGAAGAATTGTTCAGTAGAAGCGACTGGGGGCTCTGTTGTCCTAACATAGATACTCAGTAAAGTTCTGGGATGTGCTCAAATGTTTAGTCAATGGCAAAGGAATGCCAGCCCTCCTGCATAGGTGTAGACAGGAAGTAGTTCACATAATTTTGTCACTGGGTATATTGTATATTGTGTGTCATACATGACCCAACAAAAACAAAGTCCAAGTGTCGATTCTTTTATTGCTAACAGACCGTGCACTTCCATGAGCTATTTAAAATCCTTCAGATGGAATCCCATTCGTCCCGTTCCTCACTCAGCCACCTGTGCCCATTCCATTCAGTTCACTCTTTGCCTCTTTCCTACATGAGCAACCCTAGGAGGTAATGCCAAATCTCCCACAGAGGCTGTAGCTTCAGTTAATCTAAGGGCTGACTGACAGAAATCCCACCCGCTGTCATTGCCACCGTACACCTCAGTTAAGTCTTTCCCCTGCAGACAGAGATGACTGCATTAACCATCAAAGCCAGGCATGGTGGTGGACTTCTAGCTCCACAAGTAAAAAGACAGATAAGTATTTTCGATAATGTATGGCTCTGCTTAGCTCATCAGCCTCTTGAGTTCTGGCTCACAAGCAGAGTCCCTTGAGCCTGACACTCTCAGCTAGCCCTCAGCCCACCCATGCCTGGACCTCAAGCTCAAGCTCTAAACTGATTCCTTGATTTTTTTTTTTTTATCAAACCATCTGATGCTTCTCGTTCTGTTGCTAAAGATTTCTGTTTGTGGACATGACTGTTGCTGTTATCCTTTACGGTTTTCTCGGGTCTGAGTTCTAGCCTCAACTCTGCTGAAAGGATGCATGACCTCAAGTGGTCGTATTAACTCAGAGAATCTCAGTTTATTCATTCACACACCTGGGATTAAAAACAAGGATATTGTAAACAAATAATCAAATAGGCCTGACAGCACCTTGTTAAAAATTGTATGGTATTCCATAGATGTATGTGTGGTGTTGGTATAACCAGGTTACCAAACTATAACTGAGGTTTCTAATCCTCTTACTTGAGCTTTCACTTTATTTATTATTTCTATTTCCCCCCGTCCCTTATTCAGATCTTCCTCTCCAGGACCCAGCAGAATGAATGCTCTCTTTACCATCTTTACCATCTTCTAGGGACAGTGTCTTCTTGCTGGTCCATACAAAGCCCAGCTACTTCTTTCCGGTCCCTCTTGGCTTTTCAGGGCTTCTCTATTGGAGTACTTTTCTCTCTGGCCTAACTTCCTATGACTACAGAAACCTGTAAAATTCCAGTTCAGCCAAAGCTCTTCTTCCTTCTTCCCTCAGAGCTGTCACGGAGGATAATCAGGACAACCAAGAGTTCTGGCAGCCTCATGACTGTGTTTTTAAGGATGGAGAAAGCAGCTCTGACAAATGCTGCCAACATCTCAAGGAAGGTAAATCCTTAGCATGGATCCTTGGATTGGGCAATTGCTGGAAGTTGCTGATGATATGGGGTTAGAAGTGATTTACCTAGGTTCAAACTGGAGCCAGCAGCAATAGCTAAGCATGAGTCAGGCAGGTGCAGGCCACTCTTGCAAGGATGATAGCTGGAGAGAAACAAAGGAAAGAACATTTGTTAAATCAGAGACAGAGAAGTGGAAGGGAAGGGATCATTGCAGAAAGAGTAGAGGTAGAGAAGGAACATGTCTGCAGTTATGGCCTAAGTAGGTCAGAGCAGATGGGCTGTGCATCGACCCACCCTGGAAGCTGCTCTTGAGGGACATAGATAGCTCAACAACAGTATTTGCAGGGAAGTGAAATGCTTGCCCACCAAGAAAGTGGGTGGGTGGTTGCTTCGGTTAATTACCGAAGAGGCAAAACTATCTGTTATGAATGAGGTATTAGAATTTGAACACTAGTTACTAGTGAACTAGTTAGTTACACTTGGCAGTGAACTAGTTAACAACTGAGAAATCTAGTGCAATTGTTGGGCAATGTTAGTCACCCTCTTCATATCCACAGTCTTGTATCCGAATTGACATCATCAATCCATTTTCTCCAGATATCCATATCTGCTCAGGCAGAATAAGCAGAATGCTGCGTTTAGCCAGTCGGGTGCTAGCCAGTATAGTTCAAAGGAAGCAAGGAAACTGAGGACAAATGTGGGTGGGAAGGTGAGGGGGTGAGGCTGAAGGAAAAAACTAACAAAAAGTCCAAAGTTTCCAATGATTGATGTTTGTTGGATAGAGGGATTGTGAGTATTAGGGTATAGGAATGGAGCTTAAAAAAAAAAAGTATTAATAGTCATTAGTCAGAAAAGTAAACAAAACTGAGACTATGGAACATTTGCAGCTGTGATTAAAATCAAAGGACACATTCATGGAAATGAGTGGTTTAGGGTGTGTCTGTGTGTGTGCATCCTGCATCTACAAATAGATAGTCGCCTCTTCCAAGATTCGAAATAGGAACCATTGAAAAGCATCAGTAGCAAGGACACAGAACTTCACCAAGAATGCAGAGAGGAGGAAGATTAGAAAGTATAAAACACAACTGTCTTTAAAGATAACAAGGAGTAACCAAGTTGGGGGGGGAGGGTGGCAGTGGCAGATGGAGATGGATGTGTGGACGAGTTCAACAAACTCCGTTCCTCTAGCACGATGGGCAGACCCAGCCTAACATGACCCCTAGGTGTTTGATGTAAGCCAGTGGGTTGTGAAGGAGCACTGTTTTTTCTCAAAACTATGTTTCAATTTTAGCCAGAAATATTAGAAAAGGAGCAGAGAAAGGAAGAATTTGTAGTGATTATAATTCAGTTGTCCTGATCCAGTTTATATAATTAATTTCAAAGTAAGACCTAGGGACCTCTTACTTCCCTATTTTTTTTTTTCTTTTTCTGATCATGAGTCTTTTCATAACAACACTAAGATGTCATTAGCTGTTGTTTGCTCTTTTTAGTCCGTGAGTACAGTGGAGACTTTCGGAAGCTGTGGAGAATGAACACAAGGGTTGTGTGTAGATGCAAACGCAGAATCCATCCACTGGCCAGGGAGGAAGAGATGAGTGCCACCTCAAGCTCGACAACCAGGCCAACATCTTGCTGTATTTTATCTGTCCTATAAAAGATATTTTTCACTTAAAATTATTGTTTATGTTAATGCATAGTGGGACAACTCTTCTAACTTAAACAGTCATCGTTTTTTTTTTTGGTTATGTTGAACACAAACACATATTGGCTACACAAATACACACCAGTATTTAAGAGAGCCAAGGGTCCCTGACACCAAAATCTTTAAGAACCTCTGACTTTGGCTACTCGCTGGAAGATGAAGGCTTCCACAGGGAGAGAGGAGAGGTCAGTTCCAGAAGGTTGAGGCAGGGTCCTGCAGGGAATTCAGATTGTTGGGATATGCAAGCAATCTCTCAGTAGCTGTGGTTGGGAATGCATGTAGGAAAAGAAAAGCTATCAAACCATCCTTCCTCTCCCAGTAGTTTTCTTAGCCTGGAACATCACAAAGAGTATTCATTTTGTAAGGTGTTCTGAAAATCTGAGCAAACATTACTCTATTACACCATTAGAAAATGGTGTATTTCTGCCATCTCCATGAAATCTAACTCTTAGAAAGGCTTTGAAGTTTGTTTATTTTTTTTCTTTGATTATGAGCACGATATAGATCACAGTAGAAAATGTAGAGAATTCTGAAAAGTCTTAGAAAAACATGAATTTTACCAGGCAGTGGTGGTTCATGCCTTTAAACCCAGCACTCTGGAGGAGGAGGCAGGCAGATTTTTTTGAGTTCAAGGCCAGCCTGGACTATGAATTTTGGGATAGCCAGGGTTACACAGAGAAAATCTGTTTCAAAAAAAAAAAAAAAACCAAACCAAAACAACAACAACAACAACAACAAAACAAAAACAAAAAACCCCACCCCCCCCAAATTTTATTTCCCAGAGAGAATGAGTTAGCATATACATTTTCTTTCTATTTTCAACAAAGTTGTTATCAGGCTTATTATTAAAGTATGTGATTATTTTATGTCTGTTGTTGTTATTAATCCCTTGGTTTTTTCTGGTTTGATAATCATTTGGCATTATTATTTACATAGAATAAAATATTCTATTTAAGTTATAGAAATAAATGTAAACTGCAATTGTATATAAATAGTTGTCTTACATTATCGTTTTCATGTTGAATTTTTTGGTACATCCTCCCAGAATATTAATTTATTTTTTATACAATCACTTCTGAAGAAACAAGCCAACATCCCCCCCAAAACAAACAAAATACCCCTACTTTAGCATATGTATATTATTGATTCAAAATTGTTCATTTTATTACTTAAAAAATATAATAAAGATGCCTTTTTCCAAAATTGTCTGTATTTTTTTTATCTTGCTATTGTTGACTTTTTTGACAATGTAAACAAAATTTATGGTTTTTTTTCCTTTTTACACAATTAAATGAAGTTAGATTTTGTTTGGAAAACTTGCAGGTAAGAAAGATTATGGAAATGAAGATATCATTGAATAGAAATGATGGAGACAGCAATATTGAAATGTACTGTAAAAGATAAAATAATATGGTTTGATAATAAAGATGGAGAAATAAAAATCTTGGGAAGTATAGCCTAGCATACCTGTAAGTGGTGTTTAAGTATTAATAGTTTCACGAATAAGCAACGACACTGATATAAGCTCAATAATCTTTGCAAAAATATCATGGTTTAAAAAAATTATTTTTCTAAAAAAAGCTAGTTTAGCGAGATAAATTGGAAGAAAGGCATATGGTGCCATCTAGTGGCTATTTGTGTAACTGCAAACATATCATTTAATGTTTCCACTGGCAAAAATTAAACTTCTTCGAAGATTCCAGGAACATAAATCATTCATTAATAAAATTTTTCATACATGTCCCCAGCACTAATTTAAGAAAAGTCTAATTTCAGTGCTGATAAGATGATTGCTAGGTCCTCAGAGACTAAGGTAGCCTGTGTAATTTCTGAAGTTAACGTACAAGAAATTACAATTCCAGACATTTACATAAACAAGCGTGCCAACCTGTCATACTTTTTTTAGTAACACAATGAAACAAAAGAACAATTTGAATAAGAGCACGCTGATTGAAAATTCATATATGGGAGCAGAACCTGCCAGTTATAAGTTTTGAATAAAGAACACAATTGGAGAAACCACTTCTTTAGACAGAGGCTCGGTGCTTGCCCTGGGCTCACTGGAAAATGCCCGGTTACCCCTAGCCTCCAAGTAGGAGCGACACATACGTGACCATCGCCACACTGGCATTCTCCACACTGCAAATGTCCCAATCAAAAGAACCGAAGTTGCTATGTTGGTCTAGGAGTAGATCTGCAAAACAACCCTTCCTCTTCAGGAGAACAAGCCCGCCCTCTCCATTACATGCCTGCATTTCCTCTTCTCCCTCTCACCACGGCTACTTGGGTCACCATCAGTCCCCTCCACTGGAATTTTGGATGTGTGAATGAGATCATGGGGACCGTGCATGTCTGGCTTGAGTGGAAACTTAACGTTCGGAGGCGTCAGGTGGCCATGGATGCAAACCTGAGGTTCAGAACAAGCAAGTGGTAGGGACAGAGGCCAAAGAGCCCCAATAGTAGATGAATGAGGAGACGTGATGTGTTCTACTGTTGGTCTGTCGAGCCCTATTGAGCTACTCCTTGAACTCCCAATATCTGCCTCATTAGTCCTTCTGCTGTATTATATGTAAATACGTCTTTGTCTTTTGATCCCGAAGTGTATGAAATATATCATCTGAAGAGACCAGGTTGTATCTGTGTCACTTAGTGGCGGTATCACTTCCACATCAAGTCCAAATTCTTTTGTGTGACCTCTCAGTGTCCCTCGCTTCCGGAGTTTTCCTTTCCCTCGCTCACTGTTACCCTCCTCTCTACACCCAGGCAGCAGATATACTCAGATTCCACTTCGTATGACTTACTGGCCACTAATTGGGCTACCCCCCCCCCCGAAAATGTTTCTGTCACTTTTCTTTCCTCGACAGCAGCTGTTTTACCCTTTGGATACAAAGTTCAAGCGGCTCTCAGACTTGGACAGTTTTACTGGAGTAAAACTGTCATTCATTCCACACCCCTAACCCTGGTCCAGCTTTGCTGACTGCATCAGAAATGCCCCCCCCTTTTTTTTTTTGAAGATTCCATGCTCTGATGGATGCTGTCTGTCTCCCTGTTGCTTTGTTCTGAACCACTAGGATATGGTAAGTACCTACGTATCCGTCAGAAGAAATAATGAATATATACAGAGAATGTGTCTTATTTAAGTAAGGCGTGAGGGGGCTGTAAAATGTTTCCTGTGAAAAGTCTGTGTCTAATTGACCTTATTTCTCCCACAGCTGGAATTTGTAAACCCTTCCTTCCTTTTATGAGAACTACTGTTTCAGGTTTCAAAACGAGACTCACACTTCCACTGTGACTCTTAAGTCAAAGCTAAATGCATATGAGTCGGTATAAAGATGATCTATATTTTGTGGACATGGGTGGTCCAGACACCCACAAGGAGATAAATAAATGTTTGAGGTGGGTCCCTCAATGATTTTTTCAATGGATGCCAATTTGGCAAGCTTGACTGGGTCCTACCAGTGTGAGGAACCATGATTTTGGTATGATGTTGGGGAATTTGTGGCTTCCATCTGCTGGTTATCTCACAAAACGGAGAGCTGAGAAAAATCACATACTGATTAAATCATAGAATCCCACACTTGGAAGGGACTTCACGAGATGATCGGGCCCGCCTCCTGAAGGTCAATGCATAAATCATTTTGTGCAGATGGCTGTTTATACTATTTTTAAAGCTCTTTAAGGATGGAGATTACACAGCTTCCCTTGGTAGCCTGATCTTCATGGTCAAGAACTTCCCTTTTTAAAAGCCCAGCTTCTCGCTGCAGTTTGGCTCATTTCCTCTTTTTGTCAGCTCACTGTGAATACAGGGAGTACATGATCAACCTCCCCTGCTAATTATCCCTGGCCCACATCTCACACCCTCGAAACTAATTATTAAGAGCAACGCTGTTTCCCCTCTTAAGCGACACAGTCACAATTCCTTTATTTTTCAGGAGACGTGTGTCCCTTAACCTATTATTTTTGCCATTTATTCTTTTCCCTTTTTTCTTTTGCTGTGCAACCGTCCTGTAGCTCAGTGTATAAGACTGGAAATCTTGCCCTGTCCGTGTCCTGACCAGATGTGGAAGGATGGCAGGGCTCACTCACCTTGCTGTTTAGACTGCTGCTATTCTTTCTTGTTTCTCACATGGGTTTTGCTCTGTGAGAAATCTCAAGCCATTTACGATGGGACTGCCACTTTGTCTGCTTCACACGGGTGATCTGGATTACTCGTGCTGGCTTCTTCCTCAGAAGTGCATATGCCCTGACCTCCAGAAAGTGAATCGGTTCCCTGGCCTGCCAAACAGATTTTTGCACTTGTGATTTAGGAACCTGAGTTGAGGAGACAATACTGGATTATCCAGGTGAACTCAGTGTGGACACAAGCATGAAGATAAAATAGGAACATGAGGGTCTGGGTTAGAGAGAAAGCATGGAGTGGATGCTGGAGTGACAGGTTTGAAGATGACCCTGGATGGGAGACACCAACAGGCACTGCTGCCTTTTCACAGCTGAAAAGTGTGGTCATTGAATCTTTTATGTTGCTGTGGGGAGCAGGGCCCTGCTGCTACCTTGAATTCAGCAGAGGAAAAAGCAGTTTGGCTGGATTATTCTTTTTTATTTTTCCTTTCAGGACTGGGCATTGGGACTAGGGCTCAATGGCGGCGTGTGAGGTGAATACTCTCCCATGAGTTTCAGCCTTGGGTCTCTTCTTACCATCTTGAGATAGGGTCTTAAAGTTGCCCTGCCTGCCTTTGAATTCATTCCTAGCCAATGCTGTTCTCAAATTCATAATCCTCTGCCAAAGCCTCTCTCTTTAGAGCTGGGATTAGAGCAGATTTGGACTTCTAGTTCTGGCTTGATTCTGGCTTGTGAGCTAGAGAATTGTAAGGGCATAAGTTAGTGTTATTTGAAAGGACAAAGCTGTTGGAAATCTATTAGAGCCACAGGAAGATATAGTGTCCACTTATGAGGAAACTATGTATGCTTGTTTTAAACTTAGAGGTTTTTATAAACGTTTGGGGGGCCTATGGAGGTTTATTAGTTCTGTCTTTCCATGACACAAAGCCATAGCAGATATATGTCAGGTGATCAATAACCTCGCTACTTCTTATGAATTATTTAAGATAGTTCTTCTGGTATGCTTCCCTTATTAAAAGAGTTCCCTGTAGGGTAATTCTCCATGAGCTTGGAATGACCCCTGCGCCCCACCCGGGCTGTGAGAGAAGGGCTAGAACCATCACTTTTCTAGGGCTTCGAGACCAGAGGCAGCACAGCTATTTGCTTACTGAGTTGACAGTTGAGCCGCTAGGCTGATTTTAAGGCGCTCTCTCCCGGACCTCCCGACCTGCTGTGCCACCTGGTTCTGTGTCTCTAGACAAGACTGCAAAATTGTCAAGCATTTGAAGCATCAAGCACTGTCAAGGGAGATGTGTCACTATGAATGTGACTTTCTCGGGGTGGGGTAGAATGCCAGTTTTCTAGAAATGCCTTGTATTTGTTCCAGATGTCAGATGAAAATGTTTCAAACATCAAAAAACAAAATTACCATTGTGAGAGGGATCACTCAAAAGCATCTTGTGAGCAGGGAGAAGCCAGCATTCTCTGTCTGGGCAGGAACCTGTGATTTCCCTGGGGAAAATCACTTCAGAGGAGAAAGGATTCTAAATTGGTTTTCAACAGAGCGTGGCTTGAACTGTGCTTCTGCCCCATGGAAATTGCTGTCATTGTATTACTCTTAAGTAGGACTTTCTTACCCGTGCAATTTGACGTGCTAGGCAGGGAGGGACATGGCTTCATTTTTGTGTTAGCCTTACCTGCTCATCCTCTCGGTTGGAAAGGGAAGAGCACATTTTTATTTTTAATGTTACCTTTCTTGATTCTGATTTTCCCTTCCTATGAGGACTGCCTTCCTCTCATCTTAAACCAATCATAACGAACTTAGCCAATACATACCTGTTGGCTCTGCTAATTTGCCACTTTCCTGTTTTAAAGTCTAATCAATTAGTTTGAGTTTTCTAGCACTATTCAAATATAGTTTAAAGATCCATCCATCTCCCCATCAGACTATGGTCCTACATCTCTCTTACACATAAACTTTATGGCCCCTTCACCTCCTTTCTTCCTGGCCAGTCACTAGAGATCATAGTGGTGTACACTTGTTCTTTGTTTCTCACCGTCTTGTCTTTTCTTAGTCAGTTGTAATACATACAGTGTGCTCCAGGGTCCCTTCATGATCCAATAGAACCAAGCGCGCGCACGCGCGCGCGCAGACACACACACACACACACACACACACACACACACACACACACACCCTTAAGTTCTTATGGGATAGGAGTAGAAGATCAACTGGGTATCATTTCTTTCCTATATTCAAACCAAGCCCACTGCTTCCTCAGACATGAGCACTGCTCCTTGTTAAGTATTCACTTTTCAGAGCATGGCACCTTTTAGATGCTGAGCCAGAAATTCAAGATTCCACTATCTCGTGGTACCCACAACATCTCTTTAGCACTGTCCCTACTGCTCCTGATCTCATCATTTTTTTTTGTGTCTCAGTTATCATTTCTCAAGTCATCATTTTCAGTTGAGTTATTAAATTGTCTTCCAAACTGATGCTTGCCTTGGGTTTCAGAATTAACCTCCCCACTCCAGGTTAAAAGAAAGAATGAAAGAAAAAGGAAAGAAGAAAGGATGGGGGACTTCTTGGGTGAAAAAATATTCAAATGTCTGTGGCCTAAGCCAAAGCATCTAAGAAACAAAAAGATGGTAAGAGAAGTTGCTGAAGAGATGAGCTAAAATACTAACTCAGTAACAGTGCCAGTGTGCTTCTACCTCCTAGACTGTTGCAGCCTAATTGAACAAAGAGGGATGAGGTGCAGTCTGTGGAAACACACGTAATGCCAAAAGGCCATTTATGCTGATGGGAGGGGCTGAGGCAGCAAAAGTTTTACCTGAACTGACAGGTGTGGCTGTAAAATCCATGAATCACACTATCTGCATCACTTGGCTGTCCTAAACATTTTACTATAAACTAGGGACATGGCAACCTTTCAACCTCCCTCCCTCCCCTCCTTCCACCTTCCTTGTTGTCTTTGTTTTGAAGCTTATTATGATACATTTAAAAACATTTAAATATACACAGAATGCTTCATTTTTCCATTGGTTATTTATAGAAGGTCCTACTTTCTAAACACGCCTCCTGCCTTTGATGTCATCACATTTTGCCAATCTCCTTGGAGTGAATGGCATCATTTTTCAATGTGCATTTGTCTGATTTCTAGTGACTAGTGATTTTGTTTTCATATTTTATGGGTTCTCTGTTGACTCTCTTTGGTGATTTTCTGTTAAATATCTTTCCTTTTGCTATTAGCATACAGAGTCATCATATCTAATATCTTAAATGTAATATAAAGTCCCTGAAGTTATTAGACTTAGGAAGCTGAAGATTAACAATTTCTGACACATTATATTCTGAATGACACCTACTCTGCCCAGTCTTAAGTATGTAACTTTTCATTATTTATAATTGTAGTGTTTTTACTAGCAGAGTAGAGATATCCTTCTGTTGTAGAATAATTGATTTATTCCCATAATACAATAACATATACTTATGAAAAAGATCCATTTAGATATCTACAAATCACAATGAATAAATATTTTAAAATATGGCATACATTTTAAAGCATTAAATGTTTCCAAAAGGTCGTTAAAGCAGGATACTCTACTCAGGGAATAGATCAGTTGTCAATTATTTGACTACCATTCCTGAGTCCCTAGGTTTCATACCCAGCATGGCTGAATAAATTAGATGAAATAGGTTCAATTCAGGTAGACTTTCAATACACATGCTATTTTATATTATGTAAAGGTAGCTTAAACATAAATTATAAATGGGAAGCATCAGCACTAATTTGGGAATCATTTTATTCCTGGGAGGGAAGAAAAGAGAAGATATGGGGATTATATACTTGTTCTATGCTCTCAACTCTTAACCCTTGGATTGGCAAACTACTATATCATCACCTGATACCATAATTATGCTATATTTTTTCTATATTGTCATGCGAGGTGTAATTATCTGTTATATTTTGTGTTCTATATTGTCATATGATATCTTAATTATGTGTTATATTTTTTGTAAGTTTTCCTTGTACTTACACTTGGTTATTATTTTAAAACTTAAAAAACATTCATCTTCCACCATAAATTATGTTTGTAGTTATTTCGTATAAACATTGGCTATGATTTAAATTACACAAATTAACAGTTACATGGCAATCCAAATTTGAAGGTGCTCTGTGATGGATTTACAACTTAGCAGATGAGGGAGTTTTCTGCTTCTACAAGCAATAAAACCTAGTGGTTAAGCAGGAGCAAAAGTCATAGAAAAATTTAAGGTGTCACTAAAGGAACATACATCTGTTAGCCACTTGCTTTTATAACATTCTAAAATGCACAATTGTTGAAGCATGGTACTTAGCACAGAATCACACACTACTGGGAACTCTGTGTTCTTTCATCCCTATTCTCCCCCTTGTAATACTTGAGCTACTGTACTCAGTTTTGAAGCCAAACCCTCAGAGCCAACATTCATTTGTCACTTTTTTTTTTCCATCCTGTTGTATGCTGTCTGTCTTGAGACGCCATAGTAGGGGCAGACAAACACATCCCTCTTGCCAAATCCACATTCAATTTGAGATCTGCCCTGATGGGTGTAGTTACACCATGAAAACCGACAAAAGCTTCAGATCAGGGTCTCCCCTGTTGTCCGGGGAGAGCAGGCTGTTAGGTTGGATGGTGGCCCGTTGCTACTCATCTCCCACTTCCCGTTAATTGAGCTAGCTCCCTTCCATATTCTATTTCAGATCAGCCTCTGGTTTCAGTTCTATTGCTACATACTTAGACAAATCACTATTATCTTTTTCCGCCAGTCACCCTGTAACCTCAGAAAAGAATCTGGTTCCCATTTTCTACTCAGATCTCTATCCTCACAGGCAACCACTAAAGCTGTCCCCAAACCACTGTGCACTTTGGACTGTTCTTAAACTGTACATGCTTGCCATTTTGTGTTTATTTTTATTTATTTATTTTTTTGTCTTCTGACAAAAATTTCTGGAATTTAGTTGGTAGACCAGGCTGGTCTGAAATTCAGAGATTCTTCTGTTTCTGCTTTCGAAGTCCTGTGATTAAAGGCCTGTGCCACCGTGCACAGCTGTGTTTATCTCCTTTTTGCCACACAGCATTTGTTAGATTTATTCAGGTTGTTTCATGTGGTTTTTGTCCTGTAATACCTGATTGTGTGAATGTATAGACTTTTTCTCTTTTCTATTGTTGTTGGACTTGAGGTTGTTTCCAGGTTTTGGCTGTAAAGAATACCAGGAGAGTGCTGTCTTACATTTGTTTATTGTGTGTACGGAGTAGGGAAAACGTGTGTCTTGGTAAAGCTGTGGTGGCCAGAGGACAACTTATGGGGGAGGGGGTAGATTCTCTTTCCTCCAAGTGGATTCTGGGAATGGTACTAGGTCATCAGGCTTGCTAGCAACTGCCTTTACCTGATGAGCCACCTTGCTAGCCGTTTTATGGTTGCTTGTTTCTCCATTTTGTGCATATAACTTTATTCAATCAGCCAGGATCCTATGGAGGGGAAGGGTTAGGTTATTTATTTAGTCTTAGTTCTCATAAGAGTATACTTAAACATACAACAAGAAGCCCAATAATTTTCCCACATCTCCACTTTATACTTCCAAGAATGCATCGGTACACTCCAGTTGGTCACCCTTTGGCCATTATTTATCTGCTTCCTTTGTGGGTTTGACATAAGTACACAATGCAGTAATTCCATTTTACTCACATTTTTGTCAAAGGTTGACATACTGGATGTGGAGTTAATGATGCAATCCTTTTGTTTTGCTTTGTGACCAGGAAATGACAGTGGTGGATTTCCTAATGGTGAACCACCTTCACATGCTTGAAATAAATCACAGCTGATCTCACTGGATTGTCTATTCACATGCTGTGAATTCCACTTAAAATCAATACTCATCAGGGAAATAAATCTATGCGATTTCCTTTGTTTTTTCCCCTTAGTCAAGTTTTACTTATATACAATATTCATATTATAGCTATAGTATTCAAGGTACAAAAAATAAAAAAGAAAAATAAAAATAAACAGACCCTAGGAAAGCTTTACTAGGGAAACATTCGGACCTGGTGCCTTTCTTAACAAGTAGCTTTTGTTTGCTTGCATGTTGTGGTCCGGGGATAAACCCAAGGTTTATAAATGCTGGCCAGGTGCCCCATTCCTGACCTACATCCCAGCAATATTTCTTAAAACTTCCATTTAACCTACGAAAATTGGTTTACTTTAAGGTTGCTTTTGCTTTTAAACTCTTCTACTAGTGTCCATTCAAAAATTTACATTATCTTAAATGTCCTACAGATTTCATCTAGATTTTCAAATACCTTTGTTCATCAATTTCAACATTTTTTTGGTCTTAATTCTCATTTAAATACTTTATTTTCCAACCCATTTAGCTTCATAGATTGCTTCCCCTTTTCTATTTAGACGGACTAGTATTTTTTTTTTTTCTATATCTTCCTTTCTCTATAGACAGTCACAACCCTTTTAAGTTCTATTGTTTTTATTACATTATTATATAGTTGATTTGTTGCCATTTAAATTTCAATAATCATAAATGCACTTTTAATGCCAACAAATGAGTTTACTGCATTTATTAAGATATCATGAAAACATGCTTTTTATGCCTGTTAATAGGAAACACATCACAGGTTTGTGGTGTATTGCAAGGTTATCTAGGGTGGTTCACAGAATCCCTTTATATCACAGTTGTCTGTGCTCTGCTGTTCCTCTCACACATTGCTGGTCTGAGTCTTGGATGTTTTGGATAGAGGGTTTTTGTTTATGTTCCTGAATCCCATGCTGTTTTCCTTTCAGGTAAAATCCTTCTGAGACTGTTTGTATGAAAGTTATCTTTGTACTATAAAACGAAATGAGAAGTATTCCTTCCTTTTTTCCTTGTTTTGAGGAATTAATCTAAGTTTTTGTTTTTTTGCCCTTTTTAAAAATGTATAGAAGAATTTACCTGTGAATGGATCTGAAGATGTTTTGGAGAAAGTTTTAAAATAAGATAACAAATTTCCAAATTGGAGGACTATTGAGATTTTTTTTTAAATTTTCTATGTGATTATCTTACTATCATTTTAAAGGAATTTTTCTATTCATTTCACTGTCAGGTTTACTGGACAGGTGACTTAGTACAGTGTATTTTCATTGCCTCTGGCTATCCGTAGGCTCTTTAGAGACGTGCACTCTTGTGGGAGCATCCTGGATTCTTTTTGACTGGTTAGGAGTTTATTAACTTATTTATCTTCGCTAAGAAGCAACTTTCAGCTTTTTCTTCTATTTCCCATTTATTTATTTGTTGTTTATTTATTTGACAGAGTCTCATCATGTACTTGCAACTGGCCTGGAACTCACAGAGATTTACCTGAATTTACCTCCCCAGTGCTGGGTCTAATGGCATACACCACCATGTCTGGCTTCCAATATTTTTTTATTTCATCGCTTTCTCATTTCCTTTCTCTTGCTTTTGAGATTTGCCTTCCATTCTGTCTTTATTTTCTCTAAATTTGATATAAAAGTTAGTTTGAATATTTATTATTTGCATGGGCCCATGTGTGTCACGATATGTTGTAGATGTGTGTGTAGGCCAAAAGACAGCTTGCAGGATCTGGTTCTCGCCTTCCACCACTTTTGTTTCAGTGATGGAACCCATGTTCTATTGTTTGGGGAGGGAATTCATCTCTGGCAGTGATTCCTGCTGTCCAATTGAGCCTACTTTTGGGGATTCAGGATGATCACTTACTTTGTCTTGTGGTGCATTAATGGACAGGCACAGGCTGCAACATAGTTGTTGGTGGAACTCTACACACTTCTTCCTCTGAGACTCCAGTTTACTGCTGGCCAAAGGTGCAAGGAATGGGAAGGCTGGCTCTCACTTTCCCATCTTGTAATGTTCTTTGTTTTTGTTAAAATCACCATTGGGTTCTCAGTTTGATACAACCAGGGCATTTCTTTCTGGGTGTTAAGTCTTGCAAACTTTAGACTAGATCACGCCATCTCAGGAAAATAGACATGTTTTCACCAGTTTCAGTCCAGCACCATTGGTCGTCATCAGCATGATCAGTGCCTGTCATGGTTCAGTAGTTTCCATATGCTCACATTTGTCGTCAGTAGCCTGCAGTTGGGCCAGCATTCCTGCTAGCTCATGATTGCTTGTTTATAGTATTTAAGTTTCTAACTTCTCGATGGAACAGATACCCCTTGTTTCATTGTTTCCACTGTGGATCATTGAATCCTGAGAGATTGTTTTCTCTGGAAAACAAAAACACTCTTTGTTTCCAATCCCTGGCACATTGGCTGAAGAGGAAACCCATTCTCCTGCCTGGTAAGATTGCTCCCCTATCATCACCAAGACGAACACACCACTCTGCTTCGGATTCAAGCTCCAGGTTGGATGTTAGCAGCCTCAGTTGGACCTCACTCGGCATCTGGCATCTTCCAATTCATGCCACCAGGAACAACCCACAGCAGTTATTCACCGAGGCCCTCACAGCCTTCCCATTCTGCTCCCTTGAGTGGTGACACTAAAAGCTCCTTTGTCAATTAAATTATTTTAAAATACATTTTAATAAATTTGTTTTGTACTTGATTAAATGTGTGCATGCATACAACCCTACTCAATGTGGAAGTCAGAGAATGACTATTGGGAGTCAGATCTCGCCTTGGATCACACATGTCGTGAGGACCACTGTAAGCTCTCAAGCTTGGCACCCTCTTTATTTTCAGCTTCTTTGATGACTTCTTCCTTGTATAAGATACAAATGCTTCTTTGCAAGAGAGTCTGCATTTTATAAATGTTTTAATTTCTTTATTTTGGCTCCATATACCTTTACGTGTAAAAGGTCTGTTTTAATAGTTGGTCCAATTTTCCATTTAATTGGATGATATTAGTCTTCAATTTGGTTCCTTTCTGTCAGTGTGAAACTGCTATATCTGGGATGATGTCTGCCTTCTTATTCTGGTTTTTATCTGAAATAGAGTTGACACTCATTTGTTCCTGATTCCCTATTTACAGATTCACCTTCTCTCTGAAATCTATTTGTAGCCTCAGAAGTGGTACCCACAGCACTTCCAAGGCTATTTACAGGCATGGTAAAGTGGTGAAAAATTTGAGTCATCCAATACAATTTTCTAGCTGAGTTCAAAGAGGGTAGAGGAGTGCTTTGTAGTTTGACGTTTTTACCGGTCACCTCTCTGCTTATGATGGTACCCAAACACAGTGCTGAAACTCTGCTGTCGGTGCTCCTAGGTTCAACAAGTGGCTGAGTTTTCACGTTCACGAAATGACTGCTAATTGTTTGAAAAGCAGTGTGCGAGAAAGCACTGTTCCACAATAGAAAGCTATGAACAGTGAAGTCATGTTGCTCAGGATCAAGAAACTGTCAAATCTTTCTTAGCTAGTGCTGGCTGCCTTGCATGTTTCAAAAGGTGATGCAACATGGGAGATGCTGAACTTGAAGGTAAAGGAGACAGTCTCTACTGTCAGGAGGCCAGAAGGGAATTTTTTTAAATACCTGCTAAGAGCTTTGCAGGAAAAGGGTTATGTGGAAGAGAGCAGGTTTCAGCGGTGATAAAGCTGGCTTGTTTCCCAAGGAAATTAGCAAACAAACTTACACAACGGTATTTTAGTTGACCAGAATGTTATCAGAGACTTGTTGAGAAATTAAATCTGCATTCCTGATAGGAGTAATAGCTCAGTATTTATGGTCTCTTTGTCCAGCACAACTATCACGGATAATGATCACTGACTGTGTAATTTGAATATTTATCTTGTTCTTCCAATATGCTAAATTGTCTCTTTGTTTATGGGTAATTTCCCCACTAATTCTTTTGTTGTTTTCCCAGATACACAAATATATTCTTTAGTAGATGTATTTTTACCATATTTTTTTTATTGTGTCCTTTCTTTTGTTAAGCTATATTTACTAACACCTGTAAAACAACATTAAGTAGCAGTCAAAATAACAAGCATCTTTCCTGTGTTTGTGACTCTGTGGGGGATTCTTCCAACACCTTCCACTAACTGGAAACTAGAAGTTAAAATATGTTTTAATATCTTTAAAAGTATCTGTTGATTATTGTTTCATGGGGGTTGTGAGTTTAATATTACCCACTGACTTTTGTTACCTGTGGAGATGCTATTGTGTTTTTCTTGAGTCTATCAATATGATAACTTACATTAAAGGATTTTAGGATATAAAACAATTTTACATTGATAGGATGATTCTTCCTGGTGATGACATACTATTTTAATATACAGTTGTATTTAGTATTTTAATTTAATTGCATCAATTTCATAACTCATGTTCATTTAGAAAATTTAAGCACAAATTATGCTTTTGGTATTGACACTATACTCATTGCAGAAATTGAATCGATACTTTTTGGTCTTCCAGTATCCTAGACAAGCTTAGTTATGACTGAGTTATCTGATATTCAGGATTAAGTATAAATTACTTTTGAAACATTTGGCTGAGAAACATTTTCATCCTTTCTGCATAGAGACAGTGTCTTGCTACAAGGCCCTGGATAGCTTCAAACTACTCAGTAGCACTGCCTCATCTTTCCATGTGCTGGGATTGCTAGTCAATAATTTGCATGAAAGAAAACACGGTGTCATCATTGAATTACCTTGAGCTCCTTTTGTTAGAACTGTGGAAAGTATCATACATTATTCTTACCAGTTGAATACCTTCACCACTAACATAGACGACATTTGTTACACAAACAAGCATGAAAATAGGCAGAAACACAGCTTTGAGACAGTGGTTATATAGCCTGTGAGCCCACCACTTCCAGATGCTTTGGAGGAGAAAGTGATGGTTTAGGTTTTGGAAAAGCTAACAGACAAAGGCAGTTTCCTGCCTGCCCTGAGTAATCTGTGCCTCATTGTAAAGCAAATACAAAGAGTTGAAAAATGGAGATGCGATATTGCCTAGATTGCTTTAATTTAATTTATTTTCAAGTGAGAAGCTTGAACCCAAAGGGGTTAAATGACTTCTTGGGATCCTTCTGCCAGCTCTAACCTCTTTTTAATAGCCGTGGTCTTACAGTTTCTAAGGAGGAATTTCCTATTGTCTATCATAAATGGGTGAGTGAATTAGTGCATGTTAGAGATTTGACTCCAAATCCACAGCTTCAGGTCAAATTATACAAGTAACTTAGTAAATTACAAAGTTTGTAATGATATTAGTGTGTAAGTCTACCACACTACAGTGCTACAGAGATGGAGAAATGGGGGTTTCCATGGTCCTATACATCAGAGGAAAGCTCAGGCATGCCAGCCAGCATGGGGCTCAATAAAGACACTTACCATAGTAGAACTAGGAGAGCAGGATAATGGGGTATTGTGGAAAAAGTCAGATGTCTACTAGTATCAGGTACACGAGTTCTTAAATGGGCCAGAGGCAACTGCCTAGATGTGTGAATATACAGGCAAGGTAAATGAGCATAAGCAGTTAGGATTGGTGTGTGTGTGTGTGTGTGTGTGTGTGTGTGTGTGTGTGTGTGTGTGTGTGTGTAAAGGTATCATAAGGTATCATATTACACTGGGAGGCATCTGGCTTTCAAAAGTGGATGCAGCTATTTGGCCCCAGGAAAGATTTAACTTTTGAGTCTAATGCTGCCTGAAGACATTTTCATCAAAATGAAACATAATTATTTTCTATGACAGATTGATTGATTGGTGTTAGCGCAGCACGGTACAGTCCTGCACAGTCATTCACAACATAGAGCTGTTCCTCTATGTTGATTTCAGTTATGGGCCACCAGCTGAGCAAGAATGGGTGCTTGGAAGGAGGGAGTTACAAAAAGAGAAAGGAGACGACAGTAAAGAAGGATGGGATTTTTATTTAAATCTATCCTTGATGCATTGAAAGCTGAGTGCATTTATGATAAAGGACTCAAGGAAGAAGCTCTCTCTCCAGGTTCACCACTGCGGCTACCAGGTTGTCATGTCTTCTGTTATTACAATGCAGGTGTCTTGGCTGTAATAATTTACAATTTATATCACAGAAGAATAATCTCACTGCTAAACATGAACAAGGTGGGAACTTTAAAATGATAAGAAAATATGAGAATCCAGCACTTTCATATTGTAAAGTTGTTATCAACATCCTGGAAATACTTTATTTCATTTACAATCTTTTGGCTACACAATGCTAAAAGGAAATGTATTCATCCACATGCAAAGCAATATGGCTTCAAAAATATAGCTCTTAAATGTATAGGACTTAAATCTACATCTCAAGTGACTGGTGGGAGATGTGAAGATGGTTGTGAATGGTGACATACTTATTTCCTATGGAAAAAAATAAAAGGATTGGTTAGAATAATTATAATAACCAGATGATATAATTAATTTATCCAAAAGACATTTCAGTATCATTTAATAAAAATTTTTTACCAATCTATTTATCAGTAGATCCCTCAGCTTTTTTACTTGAATTCTTGAATTTGTTTTCATTTAAGGAGGATTTGCTTAAAATATACCAAACCATGTATTTATAAATATTATGAAAATTAAGATCTATCAATAATGACATTTTGATTAGATTTTCATGGGTCCTTAATCAGTTTCTTTATTTCCTGTTTTTCTCTTTTTTCAAGGCTGGAGACTGAGTCAAGGACCCTGCATATGCTAGGCTAGCATGTACCACTAAGCTACATCCTGGCACACAGCTGTGCTTTTAAATTAAGTAAATAACACCACATATAATGACATTTTACCTGTGTGTTAAATTATAGAGATTTTAATGTGGTTGCTGGTGCTTGCTCTGTTGACACCCAGTTAATTGCTTTGAGAATGAGTAAGAAGATAGAAACTTCAAGGAAAAGTTAAACATGATGGTGCATTCTTAAGCAACTTCGACATTAAGCATACTTTTATTACCCAAGATGCCTCTGGACCCTGGGACAGCTAATGGCTGTATAACCATCTGAAGATATATCTATATCTATATCTATATCTATATCTATATCTATATCTATATCTATATCTATATCTATATCTATACCTATACCTAGTTTCAGAATTAACTGAATAGTGCTTACTTGTCAGTGATTTTGGTTTGGATCAGCCAATTGATGAAGTCCCTGGTGGCAAGACTATCGAGAATCGTGTTCATCTCATCAGAGAAGGAGCCATCAGCATGTCTGCGGCCGAGTTCTTCAACAATGGTGACTTCTTCTGGGAAGCTAAGAAAAGGAGGGCTGAAGTCAGTGTTTGCTTATTTTAACTTTGTACGGATTGCTGATTGTTGGTGGTGTGTGAGAGCTGTAGAGGACACAGGTTTGAGGGCTTTGCTAAAACCCCTCATACAAGCCCACGTGAAACAGAGACCATTGAAACAGGTAGAAGGTTTTGGATCTTAGCAAAGACGAAACTAAGCTTTTGTAGCTTCATGCCCCCTTTCAACAATTTATGTTGCCTTAAATGT
Source organism: Cricetiscus sungorus (assembly GCA_030556225.1). Classification (NCBI taxonomy): domain Eukaryota; kingdom Metazoa; phylum Chordata; class Mammalia; order Rodentia; family Cricetidae; genus Cricetiscus; species Cricetiscus sungorus. The sequence goes on from JANBXA010000372.1 coordinate 4,082,982, forward strand.
TTTAGTTAGTTGGCAACACAGACATTATTGTTTAAACTATTCATTGCTCTGAAATTCAACACAACTGCATTGTACCCTGTAAAGCCAGTGACTGTGAAAGCAGCCTTGCGAAATGCAGAAGTAAGGGGTTAAAACTTCTATTGTTGTATTTGTTTCTTTCATTCATTTGCCACAGTGGAATTTTGGGCATCCATACAGACTGTGGATTTCCATCAAGATGCACTATTGGCTTCGTAGGCCTGATGGGTACGTGTAGGTTGACATATAAGTCAGTCTCCTTCCCATTTCAATGCTTCTTAGAAAGCATGTTTTTAACTCTGCTGGAAAATCGGAGTTGAACGTAAGTTTTCTCCCACTTCCATTTCAAAGGCAAATCAAATGGTCACAAGAAAATGAGATGCTTCAGGGGGGTTCATGTTTAAGGTCTAAGAGAGTAACTAAAGAACTTGTTCTCATTTTTCATCTTGACCATTGTATGGCTGTCTATATGACAGTCCCATAAAAGCTAAATATATGATTAGATGTGGTTAATGTCTCTACATACTTTAATATTCTAATGCATGAACATTAATTGAACAAATATGGAACTTTAAGTCAGACTATAGGCATTTTATTATATATTGAAATGTTCTTAAGCTTTCAGTACAGTTTTTATAAAAAATATTTTTAATTTTCATAGAATGGTCCTTTAAAAAAATTCTATGTCAAGGAAAAATATCAGGTTAAAACAAAACAAAACAAAACAAAAAACCTTGACTTACTCTCTCCTTCCTCTGCCTTTCACCAGCCAAGCAATGAATTCCTTTGCAGCCTGGCCCTCCAAATAAGAACTCACATCACTGGTAAAGGTTCCCTCAGCATGTCTCTCAAACTCGTCGTGGCGTTTAGCAATGTTGTTCCTGAAAGACATGTGGAAGTTAAATGGAAACTTTTCCTCTTTGGTAGTGTGGTCCTCTCTGATGAGTGGTGGGAACACATCCAGCCAGTGATAGTTAGCACGTTCAATGGAAAGCAAGGGACAGCTTTGAGTTATTATGAGAAGAACCATATGATAATGAATTAAAGAAAATATATGATCCAGTTGGAGAGAAGCAGAGGTGAGCTTTTATCCACCACAAATGTGTGCAGAGGACCCTGGGGAGCTGCTTGCAGCCGTGGCCATGCAGCACCCTTGGAAGGTTCATCTTAGACAACAAACAGCTGAGGTTATGGGTGGTCTTGTGTTAGTTTTCCACAATGTATCATTCCCACTCTAGAGGATGAGAACAATTGTTTTTTAGTTCTATAAATCCGTGTTTTCTCATTTCAGATACCTTACCTATAGTCATTGGCAGAGACACTGTTGGCCCCCAGGCCTGCTCTGACCACTTGGGTCATCTTCCTTGATGCTGAGCTCTCCATTTTCAGGTTAACTGTGCACGGTCAACTCTTCTCATCCCCTCTTCCTCCCTTTCCATTTTACCCAGACACATCTATGTCCTTTTCCTGATTTTTAGATTTCTTCAGCTACTTGGTATGCATAACTCCCTTTCCCAAGTGGGCTATCCTCCAAAGAAATTGTGAAATTCCACCATCTCTGTGAAACTCTTGTGGATAATTTTCTTCAGTAGCCTAGGAGTAGCAAAGCCCCCAACACTCCTCAAACAAAATCCAACATTAAAATGTATGCCTTCTGATGGGTTTGTGTTCCTGTTTGCCGCCTTCTCTCTGTGCTCAGCTACTAGCTAGGCTGCAATTTTAAATGCGTGTTTTGGATTTTATTTTACAAGAGAAAGAATGCATCTATTTTTGTACTTTACCAATGATCAACTCAGCTATGGGATAATCTTAATGTGATCATAGTCATTGGCTTGAACCCCACAATGGCATGTTGAATTTTCTCTAACTTATAGTAAGAATTAAATTTCCAACCTAGTAGGTCCCCAAAACTTAGTTTCCAATTTTGAGGTTAAAATGGATGAGAATAAATATTACTAAGACTAGTGTTTGTTGAAAATAATAATAAAAAATCCATGTCACCATGTGTGGATAAGGAATTTGAAGAGGTAAATCATGAGAGTTGAAATATTGGGTAGCACCCCAACCTTGAAATCATCTAAATTCAATAAGCCTATTTGATGAACATGGTAAGCTAAGAGTTAGGAAAATATTTTGATAAGCATTTGTCTGCAATATAGGGAACAGGTTTAGACTCTTACCTGTTCCTCTTGGTGTTCATCAACCACTGCACAAAATCTTGGGCACGGCGGGAGTCCAGGTACTTGCTGTAGTCACTGGTGAATGTGCCCTGTGAGTGGCGCTTGTCTTCATTTATTTGACCAGGGTCCTGGAGCAGGTCTGTCTGGGAAGCTGGGAATGATCTGTGAGCAACAGTGATTAAACAGCATAAATAATACACCAGGAACAAGTAACCTAAGGGTAAATGCTTCCTGAGAATATACTCTGTAAGCAGGCTTATTGAGAAGAGCCCTCACTACAAAGCAGAAGACCCATGCAGTAGTGAGCCTGGTGTTTCTGTGGATGCCTTAGACTCTAAGGGACATGAGAGGGTCCTTAGAGGAGCCTGAGCTGCTCACAGGAGCAGCTTTAGTGTATTGGGAGATACTTGTTCTGAATTCTAGCAACAGGTTTCTCAAGTGTTTTCTGAAACAGGACGAAGTAAATCTTTTCAACTAATTAATCTACTCATGATTATGCTAATATGACAGAGGAGAGCAGTGACTTGAATATTTTAAAAGTTTAAGAATCCCAAATCATTTGTTTGGGCAGCAGATCTATGGCCCCCAATTTTGTCTTGCACATACTAATGTAAAAAAAAAAAAAACTCAATTATTTAGTTATACGGTAGCTAAAGATTGGAGAAAGGGACAAAAAACACCATCTGTTAGTTTGAAAATTCCTGATGGATATTCCCATGTAACTGGTTGGCATGGTAAATATACAGGAATATCAATGTAGTAGCCACAAATGATATACTATTTTTATTCACTGAATTAAAATTATTAAATATTATTGAAGATAAAATTTTTCTCCGCCACTCATGGGAAAGGGCATGAACTTCCAGAACTTTTCTAGAAGACACAACAGCAAGATTTTTGTATAAACTCTGCTTTAAACTCACTCAAACCCTTTGATACAATAATCCCATCTCTGAAGACCCACTTCAGAAAGTATTAAGAAATGTGGGGCAAAGTTCAAGTGGGCACTCTCCACTTTTCATATTCTTCATGGGCAAATGTTAAGACTTCTTAAATGACCAATAGAAGAGGGACATCTAAGTAAATATTGTGTATGTATGAGGTGAAAAGTATGTGGCTCTTATGTATCATACATGTAATGGATATTGTAATAAAAGAGAAAGTTAACAATATAATTCCAAGAAACATGATTCATGGCCATAAAAGCTGAGAGATATTTGTATTATAGTTTATACAGATAGTGGGGAGGGACTGAGGAAGAGGGAGGGGAGAAACTGATATAATGCTATTTCAATTAAAAACTTATTTTAAAAGATTTTTAAGATCCGGGAAAGCAAGATGCCATATTTATCTATTTTGAATGGTTTTCTTTGGGTAGTAGAAATTTGAATACTTAAAAATGTTTCATATTGGGACAATGTAGCCTTGCAGACAACTACAGCCAGGATTTCTGCGTCTTCTTAGGATTCCCCCATGACAGCGCCCCCTACCAGCAGGAAGCAGTTTGGAAAGAATGACGCCCAAATTCCTAAATATTGTTTATAAATGTTTGTTTTAATTTAAAAAAAAGTCTTTGTATAAATAAAAAAAATGTTTCACATTTTTAACATTTTACACCTTAGACATGTATACTTTTTATAACTAACCAAGAACGTTATTTTTAAAGGCACAAAGATGGAACTTGAGCTGAAAGGGTTAAAACAAGGTGTTTCGCCTGGTGTGACTAATGAGTGGATATAGCACCATCTGAGAGAAGGACTACAGTTTCCCATTTTCATGGCTTACACCCTTTATTGGTGAATACACACCCTGATTCATATTCCAGAAAACCCCAAGTTTGTCACCACGGTGCTTTCAACATTTCAGAAACTGTGCACAGAGGTCATGCCTTTAAACTGCTGATACTCACCAATCACACTTCTCCAAACTTTGTTCTAACTACACTGTTAGGTTAGCTAGCGTCTATAGGTTAGTACCTGGGTTTCTCCTCTGTGTCCTGAAGAGAATGCTGCCAGCTTCCTTGTACCAGCATTACAAAAAGTCCAGCCACGATGTAAATGTTCTTCATTTTTTTTTTCTGCCTGTTGGAGCACAGAGTAAAAGGCAGGGGAATGACAGGGGAATAGGCAGTCCAATTGAGTTCAGTTTTGACTAAGTAAATATTATATACATAAAAAGGTAATGCTGTCAATTTTATCCTGCTTTGAGTTCCAATTCCACCTTAATTTCAAGTAGAATATATCTCTTCATGAATTTTGATAAGCAAAAAATAACACAAAGGATATGTTCTACTATTGGGCTTTTTCATTAATGTAGGACAGCTCTGTTAATGTTTAGAAGGCTCATTTCCAGACTTGAAATTAAAAAGTGTGCACAATAAACATTCAAAATACCCTCTGAGGATGATATGCTGCATATGGTTAGCCTGAGTGGCGCCTTAGCCATAACACCACCCCCTTCACTATCAGTCTGGCTTTCAATTAATCGTCCTTCACTTCCAAGCATTTACATTATACTGCATTTCAACCATCTTAAAGCTGCCTCGGGCTACAACTTGGCATACCAGCTGTCGGTTCAGATGTATTATTCATTTATATTTTAAATAGTGTAACTTGGTCTAGACTTTGTAATTATAAAGCGGCCAACAGATTTGAGGTATTTTAGGGTGCTTTGACCTGTTCTAAATTAAAGGAAAAAATCATTTTAAAGACAAGCAATTTGCAATAAGAACTAATGCTCCTGGCAACTTGAACAATCACAACTAAGAAATTAAAGATTAGTATCCTAGGGAAAATTAGTGCTTGCTTTTGAAGTCCCAGAAGTCCCTGGGTTGTCTGGTAATTAGACTCAGTCTAGGAAATGACATTTCCTATTAATGACACTATAGTTCTATCTGTTGCATACACCTGGTTTCTTGTCTGTTCATCAAAAACAGATACTCTGTGAAACCATAAGATACCAAGCATGTGATGATGAGGATGGAGATCCACATGAATGTGTACCAGGATGCCTTCCATGGAGTGAGTTCTTCTGCTTTCTGAATTGAAACCTTGAGTTCACTATGTGTGAAGGGCTGCTCTCTGCCACTTTCCAACTCCAACATTTTATTTTTGAGAAATGGGAATTTCAGCCCAAGTTTCATTATGTTTCTCCATAAATAAATTAAATGAGTATTTTTAGCAAATGACATTTGGTTTGAAATAAGGATTTTTACAAATATTATCATTTTAAAACATCAATCTTTCCTTTAACATCTCAGCCATATTTACTATCTGTCGTTGGCAGAAAAACAGAGATTGTCATACCTGCAGTTGGTAATGTTCTGAAGTAATAAGCCCTTGTTAGAAGAACTGGCCAATCAGACAAAGCAACGTAATAGAAATTGTGCATTCATGCTTCTTGATCATCAGCAACTAAGACCCACTTTGACACATTTCTTTGCTTTAGTTTAACTAGTTGTCAAGCTTTTGTGAGCTTGTTATATTTTCAGTTAATGTCTTTGATTATACTGCTCACTGGTAATAACGTTTTATACTGTTTAAGAGTTAAAGCGAGCACTTCCCTTTAGGATTGTAACACTACTGGAAAGCCTCCTATAAAAGACTGAACAATGCCAATTCAGTGCTAGATAAATCCTTCAACCTAAAGTCCGTGAAGGTTTTGTGATGTCCTGGTCATATTTAACAGTGCAGACTTAGAGCAGGTAACACCGTGAGAACACATGTCTTCTTCTGCAACCCAAAGAGAGTTCTCTTGATATAACTCAGTTTTTGAAAGTTAACAAAATTATGAGGAGACATAATAAACTTGTTTTAATACTACTATGGAGAATTAAATATATTATTTTAACATCAAAATCTTATTCAGTAAGGGATTTGCCATTACTTCCCTCCTCTTTTAGCTAGTGTAAAGAAAGAGTATGGTATTTTTGAAAAGAACAAAACCACCACAATTTTTGAATCAGAGTTAAAGGGAGACCATATAGTAACAGTACTACCTACCTTCTGTAAAAAAGGAAAATAGAAAAATTAAGCTTAGATGTAGGGAAGAAGAGATAACATTATTTTCCTAGAATATTGTGGTGTTGTAGGGTACACAAACACTTTCTACTTCCTTGTCTCCTTTCCAAGGAGTCCCTAGAGTGTATTGAAACACCCTCTGCAATGACTGACTCCATTGCTGGCCTTTGGGAATTGAAGCTTTTTTCTTTATGAAGTCAAACAGGTACTTCACAATATCTGATTTGTCTTCCTAAAGAAATGTACAAGATTCCATTCCAGATGTAGCTACTTTGGATTTTATTTACAACTATTGGTCATTAATATGCTGTAAATAGCTGTTAGTTTATAACTCATATGAAGAAATCCCCAGGCATTAAGTATGCTTGCTCTCTGCACCAAGGATACCGGTTTCTATTTACAAAGGATTGATGTATAGGCCTTGATATTTTGAAATGTTTATTAGAAATTTGGATACTTGAAAGATGATATCGAGTATCTTCTTTTAGAAAGCAAGAGATTTTAATTGATAAAGAAAATTGCTCTTGTAGTCTGGTAATGTGCACTTTTGTTGTGAAATTAAAAAGCCCCTTCTGTTCAAAGTAGTACGTGCATCTATCAAGTCAAAGGAAAAAATATTTTTTAAAGTGTGTTTACTTATTTGAACATGCTGTTCTCCTTGAAACGAGAGCATTGGTCTGAATCCTTGTTTTTCTTTTTTCTTTCTATACTATGACTACATCACATTTCTCTAAGTAATTTGTGAATTCATTGCGTAGGTAAAAATCTAGTCAATAACATTTTTATTTAAACCGTGTTCTTCATAGTCCTATCAATAAAGTAAAAGATGAAAAAGCAATATTTTAATTCATAATAAATACTTAAAAATACTTAACATCCCAGCCCCCTGCAAGCGCACTAACTTCCGGCTGCACAGTCTGCCTCTTACCTGGTGTGACTGAGCTGAGAGCAGGTGCAGATGAAGGAGCCCACTCGGGAACTTTGGATGTGTTCTGTGCCCAAGCTCTGCCCTTCTGCACCAGGGTGCTGGGCTTTTATATGTTCTCCAGGCTGTTTAGCCACGCAAATATTACGCTGACAATATAAATTTCTCATCTGTAAATAATAGGGTTTTGTTCAAATGATTTCACTCGCCCACTCGCTTTGCTCATCTGCTTTCTAGGCTGACACTGGGCTGAGACCTCAGAGACCCGGAAACTTTTTATTTACTCTTGTGCCTTTCTGTTTGGGAATGGAAAGGGCAGTTTGGAAATCCACCCTCCAATCTCAGTCAGGCATGAAAAACCACTTAACGTTTTCTGAAGTGAATTTTGACGTCAAATGAGCCGAGAGTCTCATTTGAGGGTCTTGTAGTCAGTCCCTTGATTTGCTATTTGGCCATCATGGGTCCCCGAATAACTCATTGATCATTCATCTAGGCAAACGAATCATTCACCAGCACAAGTGTAGCAATAAACCACCCATCCACATTATATGGAATCAATTTGTGTTCTTTTTGAGGGAGTTTTAAAATGTCGATTGAAATGTAATGAGCGCCATATTAATGAAACACAGGAGAATGCAAAATGAGAATACCCAAAGTACATGATGCAGATGGCAAAGGGTCTGGTGTTTCTGTTTGATTCTGGGGAAAAAGTTTTAAATCTAGTCTCATTAAGAAGGGGTGGGGCATTAGAATACAAAAGAAAGATATGTGAAGAAACCTATTGAGATGGGATGCACACTGCTACAGTTCCTAACTTCTTAGATGTATGTAGGTCCTTACTAATTATAGCACATAGCAGATACAGTTCTGGTCATTTCAACAGAAGGAAACAGAAAATGGAAAATAACCAGGATGTACTAACAGGAAGCTTGAAACTCCTGTGATCATAAGTAGGTTTTCCTTCCTCTGCCATCAATAAGCTGTGTGACCTTGGCCAAGCCACACATTCTCTTTGTGACTCTATTGCTGACTTGCAAGAAGAGAGCAGTGGTTAAACATTTCTTTAAAGTGAAACTCAAATTCTATATGACAATATCATTATAGTATTTCCCAACTAGATCTCAGTATTCAAGTGTGTCAGCTCCATGGTATGGCTGACGACTTAAATGGAAATAGACCATTGAAGCAACTGGAGAATTACTCCAAGTGAACTTAATTCTGCAAATATATTAAATTACCTGGTGGGTGTAGGTATACATTAAGAAACAGGTATCAGTTTCTATGTCAGTTGGGAGGCCTTACTGAGGGAGCATTGTGCCAGTCATTATTGATGATACATGGTACCTAGAATCAGCACCCATGAGACCTTATTAAAACTGGAAAATCTCATGGCTCAGATCTGATTTACAGAATCAGAATCTACAATTTATCAAGGCTCCCAGGAAATGTCTGAACAGGGTAAGCTGAAAAGCACAGCTGTATAAATCACCCACCTCACTTTCTCATTGCTTTTGCTGGTGCTTTGCTCTAAGGACAGCTCTTGGCAGAACCAGCAGATGGGGTGAAAGAGCAGACAATAGTGTCCAGCTCAAGGTCTGGCAGAAAGAACTTGAATGTAACGATAAGTTTGAAAATGTGGACCAGTTTAGTCCAGATAAAACTGCTCATTGCCTTTAGGTGTATGACAGCCACGTTTATTAAATGTTTTGTCACTCTCTTTTTTTATTCTGCTGTCCATTTTTCCTCCTCATTTTCTCTTCTCCCATTTTTTTTCTCTCTCTCCTTCCTTTTCAGATACTGTTTGTGAAGCACCTGTAAGGAAGGAGTCCTGAAGATGACGTCTAAACGCCATAAATATAGCACCAGAATCTCGGTAAAACATACTCTTGGCATCTCAACACACAGCACTTCTCTTTCTCCACCTTATTTGCCTTTTCTAGTTTTTATTTTTTTTTCCATGAAAATTTTTCTAACTTTACCTATAGGCTACTAATTCTGGCTCTTGGAGGCAAGGACACCCTGAAGATAAACCTTATGACAATCCAGGGGTATTCTGTGTTATATACTTCTCTTCCCCACTTGCTAGAAGGATCAAAATCAGCTTCTTTTTTTTATGATAAGTTTTTCATTTAAATTCGAAACAAGCTTGTTTTACATGTCAATCCTAGTTTCTGTTCCCCCACAAGCCCCTGTCCGTCCCATCCCCAGGGAGCAGACTTCCATGGGGAGTCTTCAATATCTGTCATATTTGGAGCATGGCCTAGGCCCTCCCCGTCGTGTCTAGGCTGAGAAAGTATCCCTCTACATGGAATGGGCTCCCAAAGTCCATTCATATACTAGGGATAAACACTGATCTACTACCAGAGGCCCCATAGACTGCCCAGTCCTCCCAACTAACACCACATTCCGGGAGTCTGGGTCAGTCCTATGTTGGTTTCCCAGCTATCAGACTGGAGTCCAAGAACTCCCCCTTGTTCAGGTCAGCTGTTTCTGTGGGTTTCCCCAGCCTGGTCTTAACCCCTTTGCTCATCACTTATCCCTTTCTGCAACTGGATTCCAGGAGTTTGGCTCAGTGTTTATCTGTGGTGTCTGCTTCTGCTTCCATCAGTTACTAGATGAGACTCTAGCATGGCATATAAGGTACTCATCAATCTCATTGTCGGGGAAGGGCATTTAAGGTAGTCTTTTCACTATTGCTTTGATTATTAGTTGGGGTCATGCTTGTAGATCTCAGAACTTTTCCGTAGTGCTAGATTTTTCTTTAAACCTATAATGGCTCCCTCTATTATGGTACCTCTTTTCTTACTCTCCTCTATTCTTTCCCTGACTCAATCTTCCTGCTCCCTCATGCCCACCTCTCCCCTCCTCTTCCTCCTAACTCCCTCTCATCTCCACTCATGCTCCCAATTTGCTTGGGAGATCTTGTCCCTTTCCCCTTTTCCAGGGGACCATGTATGTCTCTCTTAGGGTCCTCCTTGTTTCCTAGCTTTTCTGGTGGTGTGAATTGTAGGCTGGTGATCCTGTGCTTTATGTCTAAAAAACCATGTATGACTGAGTACATGCTTTGTTGTCTTTTTGTGACTGGGTTACCTCACTCAGGATGGTTTCTTCTAGTTCCATCCATTTGCCTGTGAATTTCAAGATTCCATTTTTTTTTTTTGTTCCACTGAGTGATACTCCACTGTGTAAATGTAGCACATTTTCTCCATCCATTCTTCAGTTAAGGGACATTTAGGTTGTTTCAGGTTCTGGCTATATTACAAATAATGCTACTATAAACATAGTTCAACAGATGTCCTTGTTGTATGAATGTATGAATGTGCATCTTTTGGGTATATGCCTAAGAGTGGAATTACTGGATCTTGAGGTAGACTGATTCCCATTTTCCTGAGGAACTGCCATACTGATTTCCAAAGTAGCTGTATAAGTCTGCACTCCATCAGCAGTGGAAGAGCATTCCCTTTTCTCCACATCCTCTCCAGCATAAACCATATTTGGTGTTTTTGATTTTAGCCATTCTAACAGGAGTAAAATGGTATCTCAGAGTTGTTTTAATTTTCATTTCCCTGATGGCTAAGGATGTTGAGCACGTTCTTAAGTGTCTTTCAGCCATTTTAGATTCCTCTAGTGAGAATTCTCTATTTAGTTCTGTACCCCACTTTTAATTGATTACTTGGTGTTTTGGTAGTTGGCTTCTTGAGTTCTTTGTATATTTTGGAGATCATCTCTCTATGAGATGTGGGATTGGTCAATATCTTTTTGTCATTTTGTCTTTGTTGACTTTGCCTTACAGAAAGCCCATTCTGTTGGCTGTCATTTTGCCCTTTGCCTTAGAGAAGCTTTTCAATTTCAGAATGTTTCATTTATTAATTGTTGATCTTAGTGTTTGTGCCACTGGTGTTATGTTCAGGAAGCGGTCTCCTGTACCAATTTGTTCCAGGGTACCTCCCACTTTCTCTTCTTAGAGGTTCAGTGTGGCTGGACTTATGTTGAGGTCTTTGATCCATTAAGTTTTGTTCATGGTGACAGATATGGACCTTTCTTCAGTCTTTTACATACTAGCATCCAGTTATGCTAGCACCATTTGTTGAAGATGCTTTCTTTTTTCCACTGTATAGTTTTAACTAGCACAATTCTTCACAGAATTTGAAAGGACAATACTCAATTTTATATGGAAAAACAAAAGAACCAGGATAGCCAAAACAACCATGTACAATAAAGGAACTTCCAGAGGCATCACCATCCCTGACTTCAAGCTCTATTATAGAGCTATAGTCCTGAAAACAGCATGATATTGGAGCAAAAATAGACAGGAAGACAAATGGAATGTAAATTACATTCCTTGAAAACCTTGATATTAACCCCCACATCCATGAACACCTGATTTTTGACAAATCAGCTTTATTTATTTATTTATTTATTCTTATTTTATATATGGATCCCAGTTCCATCTCCCTTCCATCCTCCCATCCCTCTCCTGACCCCTCATCCCATCCTATTCCCCACCCACTCCCCAGGGAGGGTGAGGCCTCTAGGAGGGATAATCAAAATCTGTCAAGTCATTTGGGGTAGGGCCTAGGCCATCTCTCCTGTCTCTAGGCTAAGGGAGTATCCTTCCATGGGGAATGTGCTCCTGAAGTCCTTTCGTGCACCAGGGATATATCTTGGTTCCACTGTCAGAGGTCCGATAGACTCCGCAGGCGTTTTAACTGAGACCCATGTTCAGGGGGTCTGTGTCAGTCGTATGTTGGTTTCTCAGCTATCAGTCTGGGGTCTATGAGCTCTCCTTTGTTCAGGTCAGCTGCCTCTGTGGGTTTCTGCAGCCTGGTCTTGACCCCTTTGCTCATCACTTCTCCCTCTCTGCAACTGGATTCCAGGAGTTCAGCTCAGTGTTTAGCTGTGGGTGTCTGCTTCTGTTTCCATCAGCTACTACATGAGGGCTCTAGGATGGCATATAAGGTAGTCATCAATCTAATTATCAGGAAAGGGCATTTAAGGTTCTCTCCACTATTGTTTAGATTGTTAGTTGGAGTCATCCAGGTCTTTGGACATTTCCCTAGTGCCAGTTTTCTCTTCAAACCTACATATCAGCTTCTTAAAAGGTATTGTGTTATGAGACAAAGTGTGCACTAAGACAACCATTAAACTCAGTTTTTGTGTACAAATGCAATGGTAACTTTAACATCAGACTCTCGTTGGCCTTTAACTAGATTATTGCAATTGTTCAATTTTTTAAATGTGAGGCAGTGAAAGTGGTAGGCATGTATGTACAAGACTAATATTAAAAGTTTGTCTTGATGCAGAGTAGTTGTATGTTTGAGAGGGTGTTGTCTAGAATTGTTCTGTTGAGGGTAGCATATGAGGGCCTTTGTTGCCAATAAAATTATGTAATGATAGATATGATTTGCCTTCCTGGAAAGTTGTTTTTACTTGTTAGTAATAAAATAAATTTTCATATTGTGAAATGTAATGAATGATTTTTACACCAGTGTTTAAGGTAAAGCAATGTAAATAATTAGTGAATTTTTAGTGTTTTTCTTTCTTTTCTTTCTTTTTTCTTTTTCTTTTCTTTTTTTTTTTTTAACCTCAAGGCTTAAGATAAAGGACAACTCCTATGAGTTTTCAGTCTATGAAATGCACATATCCACATATTTAGAAGATGCAATGCTTGCTTGCCTCAGTTCCTCTGTTTTACTGTCTTGAGATTCTTATTAATAAGGCACAGCCCATTTAATTTGTACACATTATGTAGCTGGTCCTGCTGGGGACTTCACTTTGGCCAAATGTCATGGAGGGTATGAGATGGTTGTGCATTAATTTTTGACAGCTTTTGTGAACACTGAGACCTAAATGCTTGGGAATGTTTCATAATGCATTCTGGAAGCAAGGCAATAAGAAAGAGGGATACATTGTACTGTTTGCATAATACAATGTGTCATGACCCCTTTGGGGGACAAGTTGCTAATATGTAAAAAGTTACAAATGCCTACAGCCCTGGCCCAGCAAGATTAAAGTATCATTTTGAAAGTTAATTGCACTACTAATGCTATATATATATACTTGTAATGATGTAAGGAAGGCTTTATTGTAGTATTTTACATAATCACAACATGCTACCAGTAATCTGAAGTGCCATCCATACAGTATTGTTTTAAAACAATGCAGGCAGTCTCTATTTATCAATGTAAAAGACTCCAAGAGAGGTTACTAATTGAAAAAGACAGAAGCATTGAATAACCACCTATCAGACTACTTTTGTGGGTTACAAGGAGAACAAATACATGTTTATTTGCTCACAATTGCATTAAAATTCAAAGTACACATGAACAATTGAGGAAAGTTTACCTATCTGTAAGATACAGTATGGGGCTGTACAATAGACATGCCATTTATGGTCCTTTGGCTATTTAGTTCAAACTGTTATACAAAACAACTACAAAATTCAACTTACACAGAATAAAAGTAGAGCTACATTAGGAAGAGACAGGCTTAAAGTAAATGTTTAAATAAGTTTTATTTATCTTAGCTACTAATAAAAATAACTGAAGAGAAAGAATTGACAAATTGTGACATAACTTTATACAATTGAATGCTATTCAAAAACAAGGCACCAACAATGGCTATACGCAGCAATACAGATGAATTATACAGACATTGTAAAAGAGCCTGGGCACACAAAAACAAAGGCCATCCCTGTTTGGATCCAGATATACAAGTTCAAAAACAGGGAAAAGCAATGTTTTAATAAGGGCCCAGACCATGGCTGTTTCTTGGAAGAGGTCAGGAGAAGTTACCTTGAATAGAACTTTCTGGTGAGGAGAACCTATTCTTTATTGCAATAACTATCAAAAGATTCAAGCCAAAGTTAGTGATTACAGGTTTTGTAAAATTTACCTAAGGGTTAGGTGGAAGCATAGATAACATCTCAGGCAACACTGGTAATGTTCAGATGGGTGGTGAGCATATGGGATGTGTTATGTGGATCTACTTACATAGCATATGCACGACATTTTCCATACCAAACAGTTAAAATGAAACTATGATAGATGCTTGTTAGGAGTGGGATATGAGCACTAAATCGCCAATTGTTTTGGAAATTGAGACTTTGCCCTCTCAGTTACTGAGTAGAAATGAAGTAAACTATGTAAGTTCAGAGGCACCTGGTAGCAAAGAGCCCTACATGGGTTAGAATACTCTTCTCCATAGGAAGGGTTTTGTCAAAATAGGATTACAAACAAAACAACAACAACAACAACAAAACCCTTACATGTGACGTTTGAGGGAAGTGTTTATGTCAATTGATATTCTTTTAGATTTGAAGATCAAAGAAAAGGTTGAAGGACATGTAAAAACAATGAAAATTTTAGAATCAGTTTGTAGAATATAATGATCAGATGTCCTTCTAGTCTTAGTGAGTGACCTAATGGACTGAGGGATGAAGGGACAACAAGGGAAGAGCTTCCAGGGGGTTTCTAAGTGAGCCAGAGGATGTGAGAAATACCCTTCCTGAGAGATATTTAAGAATCAGTTCATGACAGTCCATCTGGAAAGATTTGGAGGATGCTTGTGGAGGAGGGGAGGTTCCCTAATAAGATGGATGGACAGTTTCTTGCCCTGAGGCTCTGAGACCCTGTAGAAACTTACAAGTCTGTGCAGAGGACTGTGTGGCATCATGGCTTAGCAGTCCTTGATTTTATCTTTTGTAAGATCCCCTGTATAATGAGATGTTTAAAATTGTTCTAAGTTTCAGTTGTTATTTTTATTCCTAAAGGGAACAAGAAAGAGAAAGAAAACAAAAATCACATTTGTACAAAAGGATCTTATTTCATAATTTATAAGCAGAATATATGTTTATGTGTATAAATACATATATATCATTGAATACATGTGCTATGCTGCTACTATTTTTTGCATATTGTAGCTATAAAAAAACAAACCATATGTCATTACATTTATCCAACCTCTTGCTCATCTGGAAAGATTTTTTTTTTCTTCAAGCTTCTCAGAGTCTTTAATGTGCACCAATTAAAACATTGTCATTTTCAAAGTCTTCTCAGAAAGGAAGTAAGTTCAGCCATTAGAAAATTTAACATTTGAGATCTGAATACTAAAAACATGCAGGAAATGTAAAATGAAGTCATCAACACTGTTGTCTATTCATTGCGCTTTGTAATCAGCTTTGCCCCCCGCCTGGGACTTGCTCAGCGTCGCCAAGTCACATGTAATCAGATGGATTGTGAAGATAGGCCCAGCTTTCTGGTGCTACTGAAGTGATAAAACTATGGAGGATATTGTATAAAGCCGTGAAGCCCATTGCCTGATTTTTAAATAGGGCTTTGTTTATTTTAGTTCAATTTATTATTATTAGTTATTTCATTTTTTCAAACCTAGAAAATGATATTGTATGTTTTCATTTTGTAATGATCTATTGAAGTCATATGTTCTGGGGTCAATGTCATGTCTTTGGCTGACGTTCTTCAGCCATCCCTTGAAAGGTCCCTTCTTTGCTTCTGTACTGCAGGGAACATATAGACTGAGCTGTCACTCCTATTTCAGAAAGAATTCTTTTCTATTTCCATTCTAATCCAAATCTTTCTTGTTTATAGACCATAGTAGGATATGAACTGTTGGCTTTGCTAAATTTGAAGAGAAACTTTTTTTTCTCATTTATATGGTCTGTAGTCTGTATGAGCATCCATTCCCATAAGCCCAGTCAATATGACCAACAACTATGACTAGGCCATTTGTTTCTGGACCCCTTTGTCATAGCTACTAAGCACAAAGCATGAAAAATACTACACTGAGTACATGAATGTATAGTTTGACTTATCAATTTGCATCTAGCATTTTATTCTACTCACCAAGTATAACATATAGGACAGTTGACATTGATGAAAATTACTAAATAAAATTTATAAATTTAAAAGTATATTTGAATGAATATTCATTCTACTGCTCAGCACACAACACCAAGACAACATATTCATTGAATTTATTTTTTTTTCACCTGAATTAATATAGGCTTCAAATGTAGGCCAGGTCTTTCAAATGGTAATAGTTTAAATAGAATATAAAATATTTCTATTGACTAAGACCAGGCTTTTCTCTCAGTTCATGAATGAGAAGCAAACTCTCAAGAATAGAAATAGCTGACATTTATTCCATGTAGCTCTTAAGCCACCCAGAATCTGTTCTAGGTCTAAATCCATTCACAGATGTCAGATAGCCAAGTGCTAGATCTTAAAATATTAAACAACAGCAACTGGGAAGTGTGATTTGGTGTTCTGGAGAACACTCAGAGAATTGTCTGATCATTCTTGCCCTTAGATTATTCTTATTATTCAAAGAAGCAAGCCCAAGCTCATCAGCCATCACGTTCTTGTTCTCTTTCTGAGTCCTTGACAACTGCCAGTCTATATTGTGTGTGTGTGTGTGTGATAGATTATGCTTCATTTTTCACTCTACAGAACCACTCTCATGTAGCCTATAATGTCTCACATATTTTGCTTTAAGGTTCATCCATATTACAGCTGTAATTCATTTTTTATGGCTAAATAATACACCTATATACACACAATACGGTGTTTGGCTTGCTCATTTCTCATTTGATGGGAATTTGGATTGTTTCACTTTTTAACTATTACGAATAACGTCATTTGAACATTTGTGGACAAGACCTGGTGTGGATATATCTTTAATTATTTTGTGCAAGTAATTAGGAGCAGAATTTCTAAGATATGTGATTACTCAATGTTTACCTTCCTGAGAAGCTTCCAATTTCCTTCCCAAGTGACAGTAGAGGTTCCATTTTTAGTTACCTGAATCACAAGGTTGGGGACAACACTTGATTGAGTTTCCTGTCTTCAATAGCTGAAGATGTCACAGAGGGTATTAGAAGGACTTAGGGCTGAAATCTCCTTTTGTACAGTCTAGACTGAGGGAAGTAACAGTGAGGGGTAGGATGAGGTTGGGTATGGAAAGGTTGGAGCATCAGACACTGTGCATATCAGATATTTACATTATGATTCATAACAGTAACAAAATTATAATTATGAAGTAATGATGAAAATAGTTTTATGGCTGGAGGTCACCACAACATGACTGTATTAAAGGGGCACAGCATTGGGAAGGTTGAGAATCATTGCTTTAAATAGAGGTACAGTTAGAATAAGTAAAACTTAAGTCTTAACTTCTTCTTTTATTGTAAAGTAAAGTGGTTTGTGTGTGTTTTTTGTTGGTTTGCTTTTTGTTTCTTTGTTTGTATACTGGCAAGAACGGTGGATCAAAATAGATATCTCCAAAGCATTAAAGTGCCAAATACCCAGGAGCTGTCCAAAATGAACTATGATCTCCAGCAGAGTCCTCGCTTTACTGGAAGATAGAGATGACCTGCAAGTTCTGTGGATTGCTTACACTGAAGCTTGAGATAATACAAAACAGAGCTTAGAAAAATCACCTCGATGGAATCTGCATAAAAATCCTACCCTTTAAAGTGAATAGAACAGTGAAGTTTACTGCTTTTAACCAACACCGCTGCTGTCTGCCAACTCATGTCATTCTAAAACAAAAGCTCACATCCAGTAAGCAGCTTTTTATTTCCTTTCCATCCAATCGCTTTGACAACCACCAATCTGAAGTCTGTCCTTTGGATTTATCTTTTCCACACATTCTGCATTAAGTGAAACATACATATAGCCCATTGTTTAGCTTCTTTCATTTAGTATGTTTCACTACTCATATTGTGATATGTGAAACCACTTTTATGCCTAAATAATATTTAATTGTATGTATATGCATATATATTTTGATATATTTATGTGTATCAGTCTACTCAGCCCTTCACCCATTGACTTGGTGGACATTTGGCCTGCTTACATTTATTGGCTATTATGGAGAACACTGCAATGCCCATAACCAGTAGTACTTAATTGTGGTTTTGATTCATACTTCTCTAGCAGCTAAGTTTGTTGAGGACTTCTGTATACTTTCTTTAGATAAAGGATCATTTGCCAATTTTAAAATTGTGTTCATCTTTTTGTTACTGAATTGTAAGAATTCTTTATGTGTTTATGTTTGTACATATGTAGCTATAATATATGAACATATCTATAAAAGTTTTACATGCACATAAACACATATGTAAGTATTCAGATCTTTTCCAAAAATGTGTAACATTTTAATGGAAAAATTATATATCTTTAAAAGTTGTACTTGTTAGCCATACAGTCATAGTTCCCATGACTTTTCATATTTTCTAGGAAATATGACATAAGGCTGATGTGAACACTTTTTATTTGCACTAGTCATTATACATTGTAAAATTTGACAAATTCATAATTATTTTTAAAAATAAAATATGAATAAATAAATATATCATGAATTGTAGTGAGATACCCACCCCGCCCACACCTATTGCACTGACCACACCCATTGGGGAGTGGGGACAGGTGCAGGCATGACCTGGGGGACAGATCTGGGGTCCCTGACCCAATCTTGTGCTCTAATTTCCTGTTGGAGACAGAGAGCATCCGGAGGCATCCTTGGGATGGGAATCTGCTGGTGGTCTTCTTTTTCTGGTGTGATTTCTCCCCGAATAAACATACATCAGCCTATTTGTTTTCCCAGATTTTTATTTATTCATGATAATGGCTCTAATAGAAGAATTTTCTACTGTGTTTTTCCTAGGACTTGGCTTTTTCACAAGAAGATTAGGTAAATAATATCTTATGGCGCTTGATACTATAACTTGGGAGAAACAAAATAACAAATATTGAAGGTGTATTGGCAACTTGTAGGTACACATGACTTTTGTTAAAACAAAAATTGATAGCTATTAACTAAAAAGAGATTCTGACTGAAATGCATTTTCCAGGAACTCTTGTGAAGTTTTAACTTTGTCTTTCTAAAAATGTAATCTGAAGAAATGAAACTTTAGATTTATATACTCAGTGTTGTTTCTGACTGGAGTCTGTTCTTTGACAGACTGAGTGTGGCTGCCATGATGTGCCCCATGCCAATTTGGGGACCATTCTTGAGTGTTATCAAGAGAACATTCCCTATCCTGCCCCCACCCCTATGTCTGTGGTTATGGGAATTGGAAGGAGAGCAGGCACAGTAGTGTGCATGCAGTATAAAGGCAATATTCATTAGACAACATCAGGAAGAACACTTCAGTGGAGGAGAGATGGCAGGAAGATTGGAAACCTGGCATCATTTTGAGTTTAGGGATGGGTGAGATTTTATTTATGAGGTAGCTTGTCTGTTCATACACACAGTTTTGCTGTGGCCAGAAACAAGTTCTAGATCTTGCAATAGCCACTATGTTACAGAGAAGTGTAAAGCTTCTTTTTGAGATCAACCTATTCACCTTTATTGAGCAACCACTTAATGAACACTCCATTGACTGTACTTAAAATCTAACAACTTCTAATAAAGAGTTTACTACAAAGACTGAACTTATATTCTTTTAATTTTATATTTTGTGGAGAACTTCATGCATAACCACTGTATCTGTATTGATCCTGCCCCACTCCATCTCACGCTCCTCCCATGCACTGAGTGTTTGACTAATGACAGTAATATATAACCTGAAAAGGCTTTACACTTCATTACTCTCTTTCTAGAGTGTCTAAAAAAAGAGGCACTGACCATATTACATGACAATATGGGAATAATAGCCCATAGTAGATGAGTGTGTTACACATACTTTTAAATCACAAACACATATATCTTTATTTCTAATTTACAGTTTTATATTTTAGATTGATAGATATGGAGCTTCAGCTATAGTTTACACTCAAAAATAAAACACACTAATATTTAAAGTAGAAACAGATACCTGTGGGCCACTTAAAACCCACTCTTCTGGTTTCTCTTTTTGAAACTAGGAAGGTCTGGAAAAATCAAGCATCTATTTTTGTACAGCAGCTATGGGAGAAAGCAGGTCTCATGGCATTAGGTGATTCTATCAGCTCACCAACCTCCTACCATTAGTTTGTGGAGACCTCCTTGTAAGTAATTGACCATCCTTGAAAACTGGGTACCTTTCCTCATTCTGATTGCCTACATGACCTCAAAGTTTACTTTAACAGGGAAGTCTATGTCAATTAGTTGAATAATTTGTTTAACAGATTTTCAACTCGCTGTTGAATGAGTTTCACCAAGGAAGGTAGTTGCATGGTGATGATGATAAGCACAACACATTGACAATACTTTTCTCCCAGTGCTGCCTAAGTCAGATGAACTATTTCCACATCAGTATTACTAGGGGAATCTATGATTGCTGCCCAACAAAGAATTTTCCAGTCTACCCCTAAAAATAAAACGTTAAAGAGACCTATTATGTTAAGGTCTCTTAATGTTTCATACTGATTTGAAAACCATGGATCTAGCCCTATGGCATAAAGAGGTAAGGAATAGTTGAGTGTTAGGAACAGAGAAGCTCTACCTAAAACGGAAGAACTAGAACAGTTATTTGGACTCTGGCAATTTGAAAGAGCACAAGCTACCCTCATCTGCCCTAGTGTGATCTCAGAAAGTTCAGTTAACTCATGTTGAATCATCACTGACAAAAATATGATCTGCAATGTACAACTTCTGGAAAGGCACACTGCATTGAATTGCTTCTCATGACTTCACTTTATCATCTGAATTGAAAAGAGTGAACCAACACAATTTCCGGGAGTTGAACTTGAGATCTATCAAAAGGCAGAGACAGGAAGACATGGGCAGAATTGCTTTATAATTTAAAATAAATCTTTAGTATTTGAACTATGCTTGTTAAAGTAATATGTTTTTAAAATTAGGATTTTCAAAAAAAGGTAATGATTTCTATACTCTGAAGAAAATGTCAATAAAAAAGTAGTTTTAAATAAAAGCTGTTAGGTTCCTCAATAGCACTTCAGATACTTAGCTGACATCTTGCAGTCTGAACATTTGGTGCCAAATGTCCTCAGTGTGTGGCATCCCTTCAGTGATTCATCAAGAGGCAGCAAGTATCTAAGTTGGGACAATGCAGTAGGCTGTTTTCATTTCCTAACCCAAATTATTTTTGTTTAAAAGACTGATGTCTTTTCTATCTCTGATTAAGATTCCCACCCTCCTTAACCCTGTTCTGCTGTGGGCACATGGTTCTTTGGTATTTTCTTTCTTACTCTTCTTTGGTGGGGGGGGGTTTGGAGTGGGGGGAGAGGGCAGCAAAGTTCTGTTACATGCCAAGTTCCAGGAAGGACAAACTATGTTTCTTTGGAAAGTTGTGCATACATGTTCTAATTCCATGGATCCTCTTAGGTACAGAATGTGGGAATTTTCTCAACAAATATTCATTGAGCTTTCCCTATTTTATTTCAGGTACAGTCGTGGTACTGGAGGTAGAGAGTTAAGTAATAGATGAAATTTCTAGTGTTTAAAGGGACAAAATAAACACACACACACACACACACATAAGTAAGGTAACTTCTAATATCTTCAAGCGCTATCAAGAAAGCAAAAGTAGGAAATGGATTTGAGCAGTTCTGATGGTAATAAAGGCAACATTAAATTTGGTGGCCAGAGACATTCTTTCAACAGTGATGACACTTATGCTGAGACTTGGATAAGGACATAACCATGGGTTGAGACTCAGATAAAGGTATTACCAAGGGCCAAGTAGATAAAAGGCATCCTGGGTTCTAAAACAGTAATAAGCTTGATGAACAAATACCACAAAAGTCATCAAAGTGGGTCTCTATGGTGTGTTGTAAGCCACACAAGAAGCAGATACGTGGCCTTTACCTGTCTATTGCTTTGGAAGTTTGTGTCCCTCAAAGGTGATTCTCAAACATCAGGGCTTAGAGGTGGTTTTTAACATTAAGCTTTGTTGACAGTTGCTGAGATAAAAGAGTAAACCCCTCATTCAGAATAAGTACCAAGGCAGGTGAGCTTCTTGGGGACTTACAGCCTTGATATTAGTCATTCCTAAAAGGCCATTGTTCTAGAAGTATGTGGAGAATTCTATACAAATGAACAAGATTCTATCCCATATTACATTTGTTGAGATGAGAAAGAAATTATTGCCTTTAAACTCAAGCTATCAGTTTAAGAGTTACCCTTTTTAAAACAATGAAGAGTATTTTGCATATGTTAAATAAATAATCACAAAATTTCTTATGAGCTAGAGAAGAATTAGTTCTGCAAATAGTATCTATGTTAAACTTCCAATCAGCTCCATGGAATGGGAAGTATGATTATGTCTACTTTACCTTTAAGTAAATAGCAAGAATGTATGCATGAAAACTAATGAATTTTATATAGCTAGTAACTGGGATTCAAAGAGATATTCTGACTTTGGCATCTATGCCCTTATTGTTTGTAGTGGACTTTCTCTAAAGTGAGTCTTTATAAACTGGTTGTATGTAAAACAATGACATGTGACATATGATGTATTTCATTTGAAATAAAAAGAATTTCCTATAATGAAAAGCATTGCTTTAATTTTCTAAAGGAAACAAGATAGCAGCAATGTTTCCTGCAAGTACAAAAAGCTGTGTATATATTGAAAATCAGTATATAGCTACCATTTCTTTTTTAAAATATTTTGTTTGTTCTTTGAGAATTTCATACAATGCATTTTCATAATCACTTTGTGACATTGGAAAAGCAACTTATTGTCAGTGTGATATAAAACATTCATAAAACATCCAAAGGTTATTTGAAAGGATTTTAGCACCCTAAATCATGTATGAGTGGATTTTTAAAAACATATTGATCAGTATCATACTCTATTATGTGTTTTGTTAGGCATACATTTCCAAAGTTTACTTTATATTGTAGCTGTTCCCAGCAATTAATGACTGGCACAGATGATTCTGTCTTTGCAGATCAATGAACAGTAATTATCAAAGGAGGAAGCTGGGCTGTCAGGCCATTGTGCTGTTACCTCCACTTGACCATGTGTCTCTCATTCACAGGACACAGGCTGTCCATAACCACGGAGCAAAGAATGCCATGCTGTACCAACAAATATTTGTTAAAACCTAGGTTGTCAAAGCAGTGTTTTTAAAGAAAGTAGTCAGTGATGGGGTATTAATTAGAAGCCAATGAAATGGAATCGCGTCGACCTAGCTTGCCAAAGACATTACCTGTGTGTCAAAAGAAGTGTTTGTGAGCAGCATGCTGGGACTGCATGCCAATGATCTGAGCAGGTGGTCATTAGGGGCTTTTGCTGCAAGCCAGATCATTTTCTCCTTGAATAGCTTGGTGAAGTTCAGGCACTAATGTCTCTGTGAATTAAAAATTATCCCACATCAAATTGCCAAGGTACCTGTCCATTATGCTAAGGAAATGTTGCAACAGCATTTTCTCAAGCTGCAAAGGATGCACTGCACTGAGAATTTTTCAATCTGTCTTACTGGACAAGCTCAGAACATCTGCTTTATTGATTCAGTTTGAAATCTCTGTTAGGAGATTATTTCTTCCTTACAAACAGCATAATTGAATGCATTGTTTTGGTAGAATCTTCTAAGAAGACCACATAATCACCATTTAAATTAGTCCTAATTCATTTTACATTTGCTTATTTTACTTTCCCAGAACTAATTTTTTTAAACAATTAGAACATCTGAATTTTAATTACATTACCATCAAGAAGCTCATTAAAGTCACTTAATTGGCAACATTTCCAAAAAAACCTTAGCTGGGTTTAATATATTTTAAAGAGTTACTGTCAAAGTATAATTTCACCATTACAAACAGCTTGGCAACAACATTTGCATAAAGATCTGTCAGCTTCTGAAAAAATGCTTAAATGTTGGGAAAATCAGATTCGTTAAGTCGCCTTTACTGAAACAGCCTACAAATGGAAAAATTGTCACATACATTCATCTTTGTAACCCCTGAAGTACACACACCATGCCAACACACGGAGTCATTAAGTGCTCCTTGAAGGAAATAAATAATATACTTTGTACTCTGAGGTAGAGCTTTTTAGAAATTAAAACATCACTAGAACTTCCTTCATTTGTGTTAAGTTTAACTAAATTTCTCATGCACCTGCTTCTGTTTGCTCACTCTTTCTAAGAAATACTGCATTATCATTTAAAACCTTTTTAAGTAGTTAGAGGACCAGCACTACAGTGGGGGGAATGAGATTTTCTTATAGACACTTTTATGATTTCCTCTTACTTTGCGAGGGTTTTGTTTTTCTTTTGGCCACACATAGTACATAAAATAGTGATTTTCATGTATTAGTGAATAGACCGATGAAAATCTTGGTTGTGATAGGTGGACACTTTGTTGTGTGCCCTTTGTAATACTGAGACATTGCTCTCCAAATACATTCAAGAGTAAAATGGGAAAAAATAGAAACATTAGTATGTCAGTTTTTAAAAGACTAGAGGTACGATGTTCTAGAAATGTCCATTTAATTTGGCATTTTTCTACTTAAAATAGCCCCTTTTGTCCTTCAAAGCCCTTCAATTCTTCCAAGTGCAAAGGAGAATCTAGCGAAGCAGAATAAAATATAAATACTAAAGAATTTCTAGTCAAATGCCCGCCTTTCACTCCTCAGTGTAATGCAATGTCTGGTACATAGCCAGATTCAACAAATGTCTGTTGAATGAACCAGTCAATGAATGAACATACATACATACATACATACATACATACATACATACATACATACACACACACACACACACACACACACACACACACACACACACACACACGGAAGACCTAGCTGTTTCTACCTAGGGGGTCAGGCTAAAGCTCCATCAAAAGGGATGCCTAAACCTCCATTTCCCGTGAGAATAGGGATGTGGATTTAATAAAGTGCTGGTGAGCTTTCTCTGTTGTATGTTGTAGGATTCGGCCATAGAGATTGCAGTAGGATATGGCTGTTCACTACTGGTTTCTGTGCTAAAGTAGGTAGCCTGTATCTACAGTATCTCCCATGGTACCTACTACTCCATGTGGCAATTATGGCTAAAGTGCTGCCTTTTAATTTCATCTAACGTTTAATTGTTTAAATTAAGATAGCCACACATGGCTTTCACAGTGTGGTGTGATGTGAAGGAGAAACTCAGGCCTTGTGACTGGAGAAAGGTTAGGAAAAATGCATGAGAAAGATTTTCCAAGACTCCATGCATCCAGGCTCTGTGCGGTTGAGATTCTTTTGTAGATGGGGAGGATCCCTGGAGATTTCTAAGTGGGGAAATGACCTGATTGGATTCGTCTTTTGGAACTCATTTCTGTGAGCACAGAAGCAAAGGTCCATGGCTCAGGGTTACTTTCTGAGCATTAATATAGAAACTGGCCTTTCAGATAACCATAAAAGTGTGAAACTCGTTGCTGTCACAAGATTTCTGATTGCCATCTTGTTTGTAAACTCTTAGGCAGAGTACCGCTAGGGAATGCCTATTGGTTATTCTCTTCTCCGGAGCTGGAAAGGGAAGAAGACCTTTCTGGGCTTGCTTCAGAGGCTGTGCTGTGGAGACCTGAACACCACAGGGAGTAGCATTCTTTGTGGCTTAGGACATGAGTCCCTTTTTTGTGGCCAGAGAGTCTTTGGATTTATAGAGGTGCCTTCTTGTTCCAGTGTCTACTCTGCAGCCCTATGGCTGTGGGAGGGGACGTGTGGCGAGAGGGAGAGGTGAGCTTCAAAACTGGGTAGAAGAAAGGATTTGGTGGTTGAGAAGTGTCTGAAATAATAGAAAATACCGTGACCCGTGAACTTTCAAGCACCTGTTCCTCGCTTGGATTTGGTTCTTCCAGCTGTTAGTATAAGAAGAGGGTCTGAGGATATGAAATCTGTAGCCAGACAGGAAGACTTAAATTTGGGGTGGAGGTGGAGTACCCAGGGCAAGCCAGAGCTGGAAAGCATAATGCCCTCTAGACAATGCTTAGTGAATGCTTCCAAATCCATTTGTGTGTATCTGCCCGTGTCCCAGGGTGGCTCTTTTTAAATTCCGAGGCAATCCTAGAGATGGCAAACTACCCAAAGTTTCTGATGATAGGCATTGTAGCTTTCTACTCTTTGAAATGAAGTTTAGAATATAAAACTTCAGAGAGATCTTATAGATGTAAATTTTGCTTGTTAGATACTGTTGTCCATTTTATTTTTGTTAGTTTAATTTAGTAATCTTGTATTCTAAGGTAGAGTTTGTTATTAATTCTACAGAGATTCAAAGTAATATTTCCAGATTTAATGGATTTCTTTTTCTTATTTTAATAATTTCTTTTTTAAAATGTATTTTACATACCAATCCCAGTTCCCCTCCCTCCTCCCCTCCTGCTGCTCCCTCCACCCTTTCAGAGAGGGTGAGGCCTCCCAGGCGGAGTCAACAAAGTCTGTCACTTTGAGGCAGAACCAAGGACCTCCTCCCTGTATCTGGGCTGAGCAAGGCATTCTACCATAGGAAATGAGTTCCAAAAAAGCCAGTTCATTCATTAGGGATATATCCTGGTCCCACTGCTAGTAGTCCCATAAGCTGCCCAAGTCACACAACTGTCACCCACAGAGGGCCTAGTTCAGTACTATGCAGGTTCCCCAGCTGTCAGTCTGGAGTCAGTAAGCGCTCACTAGCTTGAGTCAGTTGTTTCTGTGGGTTTCCCCATCATGGTCTTGACCCCTTTGCTCATAATATCACCTCTCTCTCTTTGACTGGGCTCTGGAAGCTCAGCCCAGTGTTTAGCTGTAGATCTCTGCATTTGCACCCATCAGATATGGATGAAGGTTCTATAATGACAATTAAGGTAGTCCTCAATCTGATTACAGTAGATGGCCAGTTCAGGCACCCTCTCTACTATTGCTTAGAGTCTTAGCTAGGGTCAGCCTTGTGGATTCCTGGAAATTTCTCTAGTGCCTAATGTATTTCTTAAAAGAAACCTGGATTCAAAAGTCCGGCTTTATACTAACACATTTGGCAGTGCTGAAAAAAAAATCTTTGGAATTAAAGTTAATAAACATTTCTTGGAGGGACAGCAGAAAGTACAGACATCTCAGACCTGATTCATTGCATGTTCTCAACTGTGACTTTCTGTACCCTGTGCTATTTGTCCCAGTATTTGGGGCTCTCATTACAAAACCCCAAACTGCACCAAGTTTATCCTTCTCTATGACCACCATGTTAGTCACATATTTTTTCCTATAGATGCATTTTCCACAGCAGGGCACAGAGCCTGAAATTAGCACACACAAACGACATGACACAACTTGAAATTGCTGACTTTATTTCCCCTGAAGCGAACAGGAGATAAAACATTGTATTCAGAGTGAGATAGATGTGTGGCTCCTTTTTTCCCCCTCTTCTTTCACAGAGTATAAGAAAATGTAAACAATATTGAGCTTGAACTTCTGAGCCCTCCTAAATGATCAGCGGCCTTGACAACATCCATGGTCCAAGTCATCCACATGAGGCACTGCGATATAGGCTAATACCTGTGTTGATTCAGTCGGTTAATGAAAAGCATTGTTTGAGGAAGTGGGTCATGTGGATATATAAATGCTTCGTGGATCCACGAGAGGATATGCCATGGTTCTGGTCAGAGTACCACTGCAACACAATGGAAGGAAGCATGCATGTTTTATTCCTGGAGCTACAAAACACACCTAGCTTTGGCTTTCTTGTGTTCTAAAATCAGTTAGTTTCCTAATATGTTTGGAAGATTCCATTAAGAACCCTTGAATAAATACAATCATCCACAGGAAAACATTTGGAGCAGGAGAATGTAGAGTTCTTATCAACATCCAGTACTGTTTTATAATCTTTAAGTTTTTACATACTAGAGAATGAGCTGTTCTAACGGCCAGCATCCTGGGAGTTAGAATCAAGAGTCTTGGCTCCCAGAACTGGTGAACTGGGTCTCTTACTTTGGTTCTCTGGCACTTTGGTTTTCATGAGAAAAGAAAAACATTCTAGGATTGTGGTAGCTCAAAAGTTCTATGAGGATTTGGTCTATAAATCTAATTCTCTGTTTTAGAAAAACCCATCATGTAGTATATTATATATAACCATAAATACATTTTATAGGATTTTAAAAAAATCACTGTAAAAAAAGGGGGGGGATAACATAACTTAAAACTTTATTGTTGGAGAGATTCCAATGGGATTATTGTCTTCATTGAATAAGACTGGGAAAGGTCATGATGTAATGCTGGAAATTTACCGAGTTGAATTTCTTTTAAGAAGTCACAATAAATAAAGGTCATAAAAACCTCACCTCACTTCTTGTAAATTACATTTTAAAAATACAAACTTCTAAAAGCTGAGGAACTCCCTTCCTGGAGTCCTGTCCAATAGAAGCAATTGAGGGAGAAAATACATTTACTGAGGCAGGGACACCTTGGCTACCAATGACTGCTCTCATTCTTATTGCCTCCTCGGATCCCATTCTGCATTCTTCTTACAACCTGGAATGCAACTAATTCCCTGACTAAATGGGACTGCGGAAATTCACTGAGATTCTGGTAACATTTTGTAATTTCTTCTTACTGAATAAATAGAAACTTTTAGCAGCTCTGTGGCTCCTAGATTCTGGAGGAACTCTGATGTGCCTACACTTAAGCACACACAGGACTACAGAGCCATTAACTACCTGAGCCCTTTAATATTATAAATGACCTCATTTTACATGATTCAGGTCATTTTATATGACATAGGTGGTTTGGCTTTCCTCCAACCCTAGACGAGATTCAGAAAAAGTCTGTGATTCATTTACTTATATTCTGCTTTTTCTACTCACCAGCTGTGTTTTCAGGCTTTACTAAGTAAATAACTATATAAGTATTTATGTAAGACCTTCCCCTTTTATTTTTTTAGCTTGGTGGTCAAAGACCATGAACAAGGGTAAGACAGAATCATATACCATGGCCTGGAAATCCACTTGTGCGTTAACCAAAGCTTTAGCAATCTGTGCTGAGTTCTGAAAGTGCACATTATCTGCAACAAAGAGAGAGTGAGAGAGAGGGAGAGAGAGAGTTAAAGTGCTGCTAAATACCAGAAAGCCTAGAGTGACAATGTACTGCCTGGAAATGAACACCAACAATTATCTAGTCATGCATTTGACATTGTCAGCAGCGAGTGATCACGCTCAGATATGGAAATGTCCCTGACTCTTAGGTACTGACCCTGAGCACAGGCATAGGAGGATGCTTAATGTTTCTTAAACAAAGTGATGCTGGCTCAGTATTTTTATGTGTAAGAGTCTTGCTTAAACCTCACCATCTGCTGTTCCGTGGATGAGAAGATAGTCTACATTTCTGAAATATTCTGCTCTTGCCATCACAGTTGAATTCTGGAAAAGAAGAAAAATTAACATTTTAGTTGCTGCAAGTTCTAATAGAAAACCAGCTAAATCATTGTGCAATGGACTTCTCACCAATACTGAAATTATGTATTGCTTTGGTTGATAAATATTTAAGAGTCAGAGCAACACATTTTCATCATCATTTGCATTACTTCCATCTGATTCTTAGTTTGAGAAACTGAAAGTTTATGTGTCATATGTTACATATGAGTGAGACCTTAGGCATAAATGATGCCCGCTCAAGCTGTGTAGACATTGGGGGTGGGGAGGAGAGGTTAAGGAAAGGAGGGTGGTGGAAAATAGAACCCCCCAAAGAGTAAAAGTTCATTCTAGTGATGCATCCCAGTGAACAAAAGATCTTAATTTTTGCCTGGGGATCTAGAACTGATTCTGCAAAGCCCGGAATCACTGTTTTAAAATGACTTAACACATTTGAAATAAATGAGTGACCTAGATACCAGGGGAAATGCTTACTTTATAGTGCTCAAGATTGTCATCCTTTGTTGGGAGGCCCATGAATCGCTCTGTGTAGATAGATGCTGTGACAAGTACAGAAGGCTATGTTATTTCTACTTTATACATATCATCTCATACCTTATGTAACTCCTACATCAGTAATTGTGTCCTCCCATGTGGAGCCCTTGAGGGCATGCTCCTGTTTTACTTGATATAATAGTTGGCCTCAATGAAGGTGTCCTTTCTGTAGCTCACCTCACCAAGGCTCGAGAAACAATGAAGAAAATTACAGAAACATGAGGATCCAAGTCTTTCCGTTTACAGTCTGCCCTTATGCTTTTTCACATGCTCTCCCTGGGGGAATGTTGAAATGGGAATGGCCTCACTATATTTTAAAATAAACTGCAAAATCCACCACCTCTGGCCCCTTCACTGGTGTCTGGTTGCATCTGGGATGAAAATGTGTCTCCCAGATTTACTCAACTCAACATCATACACACATATTCAAATATTCAAACACACAAGCACATATCTTTCTGAATAAAGAAGGTTTCTTGTAAAGTACGGATGTCTCATTTTTACTCCAGCATGGGAAAGAGAATCTAGAAGAAGCCATTTTTTATTTTTGCATAATTATTAGAGTTGATTCTAAGTAAGCATTCTGAATGGATATTTCTAAGTTCAGACACACACACACACACACACACACACACACACACACACACACACACACACATCTTTTCTCTGACTTGTGAAGTAAAGGAGCTCTGCTCCACACTGTAGTGTGAAGGTGAATTCCTTGGCCCCCAGCCTGACTTTGCAAAAAAGATCTGCTGCTTAAAAGCCATAATCGCTGTAATTATGTGCCTTCAAAAACAGAGTTATAGTTCTGGTGTTAGAGATTTTTTTCAATAGGGGCCCAAATTTCTGGGAGAAAATAAGATACACCAGATTTCTGAAGAATCCTTCCTTTTAAGATCTCAACCACTAAGGGTACTTACATCAAGATAATAATGAGTTATATGAACAACCTCATTTATAGATTATATTTTCCTCAGTGATGCTGGGGGTGAACTTTACTGCACAATTTGTTTTCCTAGCAACCTCCAAAATAGAGTAATTATGTGTTAAATGTTTTCACGGCAATGTTTATGAAATGTTTCCATACCGTAATATTCCCAGCTGGACACTGGAGCCACTGCTATTCCACATTTGAAAAGACCCGTTCCAGATGCAAGAGCCAGGGATGAAACATAACCCCCGTAGGACTGCAGAGACATTGATATTGGTCAGTCCTAGATGCATGCTCAGAAGCTTCTCTGTGTCTCTAAAGACAATCTACCCAATAAAAACTGAGGGGAGCTGGGGGTACACATAGAGCAGGTGCAATGCTCACCATGCACCCTAGCAGCAAGTGCCACTAGTAATCTTATCTCTAATTCTCTAATAATCAGGAAGAAGTTAATGTCCTGATAAGACTCCCTGAATTCAGGGTAGGTAAAGTTTAAGAGATAAATGCAATTACAAAGTCTCTATAAAAACACAAAACTCCTTCTTTTAGATTTTTTCTAACTAGGACTTTGTTAGAAAAACAAAACAAAACAAAAAGAAACACATGCAGAACAAAACAAAACAAAACAAAAAAACACCCAAGCAGCTTCTACTTGTAAGAGATACATAGGAAACTGGAATTGTTTCCAAATGCAGATGTAAGATACTTTGGAAAGTTCACAAAAGTCCTGTGAGGCAGAATCTGTAGCTACCTTTTTACCTCCTCATGGACTGAGCATGGCTGGCATTTGTGCTGTATATTTACACAGGCTCATTTGAGGCATTCTGACACAGCAGGAAAAGAAGGAAAATTGTTGATGTGCTTCAAAACCTTTTATTTCTTCTAACAAATTTCACAGAAGAGTAACGGAAGACTAAAGGAGATGAAAGGGCAGAGCTGGAAGTAGTTTAGGTCTCACAGAGTTCTTTCCCAAAGAAATCAGGGGGCATTTTAGGAACAGTATCCCACACAGAGAAGTTGTATGTGACTTAGCTAGTTGACTCTTTTCAAAGATATGAAGAAATTAATAGGATATCATCAGGGGGTTTTATTCCCTCTTGGAAAGTAAATCTTGCCTGTACAGATACGCTTGGGAGAGATGCTACTCCTGGGACCATGGACTAAGTGGTCTTCTGGGATATGGACTAAAAGCAACTCACTGAAGGTTAGAAAGTCATCTCTTGTCCTTTTGTGTGCCTTGATGCGGGGCACCTGTTCATATCACATGGGCTCTTGCAACTTTTCCCTGCAGTCATGCAAAGCTGTTAGTCTTTAGAGAAAAGTAGGGGGAGCAAAGGGGAGCAAGTGGGCCCATTCTTAAAATATAAGGAGTGGAAGACTAGCTAAGAATCTTGTTGAATTTAACAGTTAAATGAAGAATCCTCTAAGTAGTTTGTGGTTTTATGTTTCCGTCTTTGGGGAATTTTATTGAGGGCCTTTGGCTGCAAAACACAGAATAAAATAGGCTACTCCAATTATACCATGGCCTCTTTTCTATTATATTTGGAGGAGAACTAGGTTTTAATAGGGGAAAATATATTTTAAAAGCAGAAGGAACATTTGGGTTTCAAAATCACTTCAGTAAGTGAAATTTTCTATACGATTTGAAATTTCTCTTATGAAAATAATTTGCTTTAATTAGTAGGATAGCAAGAACTGCTCCTAGTTGGAAAGAGGTTCCTCCCTTTTTAATTTCAATTTCAAATGACAGCAGAATAAACCCGAGAGCTTCATTAAACACCATTGTTTATTATTTTATTGGAAAAGAATATTTACTAAAATAATAACATTGGGCGTGGCCTCTCCTCTCCATGTTCCAGAGCATAGTATGGCATGTCATTGAAATTCCTGCTACATATTAAAATCTTCTCAAATGTTTGTGTCTAGAACATTATTAATATGTACTAACTCAGAATTTGCTTTTATAACACCATGATTAAATAGATTTTTTTCTGTTTTAAGGTAGAATACAAATATTGTTTAGGAATTAGTGATAGCAAAATTATCCACAGCACGGCAAGAGAAGTTTGTGCTTTAAGTGCCCGGGTAGCTTGGAAAAGCTATTCCTATTGTAGAAAAGGAGAGGGGAGAAAAAAAAACCCACACTGACTTTCTCTGCTGTCTCAGGAGTGGGGCTCCTAGGCAGAGTGGGTGGCCGCTGTAAGAAAAGAACCTACAGAGCAGATTGGCCAAGAGAATTCTAGAATTGTGTCCTTTGCACTTAGATGCCTTGCCATTTTGTTTAAATGAAGGATGCTTTTAAAATCATTCCTGGAAGGGCACAGAATTTTAAAGCAGGGCTATGTATGTTCTTATTTAAGATATCATACACATTGGGACATTTTTCCTACTGACAATAACAATAACTAGCTAACACTTATCTGGCCCAGGAGTTCACTGCCATGCTCTTTGAGGTCCCTTACCCATCCACTGCCCCCTACCAAGCCTCTCCTTTCTTCCACTTTGTTCCCCAGATCCCTCATTGTTCTTGAGCTCTGGAAACAGGGTCTGGCCTCAGGACATTTGCAAGTGCTGTGACTTCCTGCCTGGATGGCTCTTTCCCCAGAAAGTTCTGGTCCTCATGCCTTGTTTCTTAACCCAAATGTCACTTCCAAAGACCTCTAGAGTGGTCTTGCTTCAAATCATGCAAGTGTGTTAGCCCTTCACTACCCTCCTTTCTTGTTTTATTTTGCGTTTTTTAGATATCACTTACCATCTCTCAACATTTTGTATTGTACTCATTTGCCTTTCTTAGTTTCACCTCCACTATTCTCCAACTTTATGAGTAGATGCTTTTGTTTATTTTGCTTATGGACATATTCCCAATACTGAAAAAAATGACCTTATATACAGGAGGGATAAAGTATGTATTTACTGAAAATATGATTGCACTCTTATCTTCTGCAATCCACACAGTGACCACAGGAAGAAATTGTTGATGCATTTCATAATGGGGTAGCTGTAGCTCAGAGTGAACTTATAGTGGCTGCGGAGTCAGTAAAAATCAGAGTTGGGGGTCAAGTGTAGAAGGCCTGCTTGTCTCAGCAACCCATGACATTTCCTGTCTTCCCACACCAGGCAACTTCTTCTGGCAGGAATAATATAGTCTAACATGGTCTCTCATTAGAAGTGTATTCATTCTACATTTACATCGTTCTCACATAGCAATTCACATTGCTTATAATTAGTCACTGCAAGAGAAAGGAACTAAGATTAAATAATGAACTGATGCTTATTCAACACCACCTGGCTAGGTCTATACTAACAAAGCAAAGCCTCAAAATGTAGCTTCTTTTTCTAATAGTTTAGGCAAGCCTCTCCCTGCTCATGAACAGTAAGAATAACTGCTTCTCTTTTTCATTGACCTCAATGATTGGAGCACTCTTGATGCTATAGGCTTCCTTGAACAGTGTTGAGCATTTCAACTTCACCCTGTTCTTTGTCACATATGCCAATAGCCTTTCTCCACAGTAAAGTCCTAAAATTTCTCTAAGTATTATTAATTAACAATACTTTTGTCCCAAGGACAAAATCCTTCCCATCAGGAGTCACTAAATGAACAGGCATTTCTTAAACACCATGATGGAGACATAGCAGATATTTAGCAACCAGAGTTAATGAAAAGTGGTGTTGAAAATGCTTCTTTCCATTTAAAAAAAATCCATATCTTGGAAGAAAATGAAGGATTTGAAGCTTATTTACAAACCAATTATAAATAGCATTTATTAGGTTTGGGCACAACCTATTTGACAGGCCACCGAAATACCTACTATGCACAGGAAAGATGCCTTTCTTCCTGATATGGAACATTAACACCCGAGAGGCCATTGTGATTGTTTTTACTGTCTTCCTCATTCACATCTCCAGTTTCCAATAGGCTCCAACTCCTCTCTGGCTAACTGCAGGCCTTTGCAATGTGTGCCTAACATTCTAGCTCCCTTTCTATCCTCAGATCATCTTCTATTCTATGATATTATATTCCAAGGCACTAATACAGTGGTCTTACTAAGGACAACAGCACTTCTCATAGAGATGTCTATGAAAACATTTGTTTTCACACTGTTAATATGTGTTTATGGAAAGAGAAGAAATAAATAATTGTGGAATAAAGAACCTTTTTGTTAAACAAAAACAATTAACAGTGTTTTTTTTTTAACTATTCTTTCATGGGGCCTAAATATACTATTCTTAATAAACATCTATTTTCAAAACTGCTAAACTATAGAATATTTTCCTGAAAAAGAAAGCTCTTGATATTAATGGGACAAATTATGGGAGAACATTAAGGTATAGGATTAAATTCAGCTTAAGCAGTATTAGAGATGCTTGACATGGTGGATTCTGCTACCGTTGTCTTGCTAAATGGACATGTCATCTGACTTCACTTTTAAAATGATGTTTATACCCACAAATTAGCACTGCTAATTAGCACTGTTTTGTCATAGAAGTTTACTTTTGGAGTGAGCAATAGTTAATGCAGAGATTCACAAGTCCTGAGAGTAAGGACAACTAAGTGCCATTTACACCACTTCCTTCAAGGCTCATGGAACACTGTAGACTGGATGAGAAGATGGAAAGAATTTAAGAGACTAAGGATGAGGATAAGTTGCTGACATGGACATTGGGTTAATGGACTCAAAGTAACTGTGGTCAACCTGAACAAGATCTGCACAGGGCTGGGTCTGCCAATATTTTAGCATACATGGAAAGGGATTCATGAAACGTTACCCTCTGTGGGATGATTGGCAGTTAATACTTTCTGGAAGAGGGGAACCATTTTATTTAGTGGTACAACCACTGAAATATTGCCCATGTTATATCCTAGTAAATACTCGGCTCATAACTCATGCTCATACAGGCAGCCTTAATAAAAATAAAAATCAGTGAGTCAAAAAGCAAAAAAACAAAAACACCCCAAAGGGCATACAAGTATGATGTGGGCTTGTTGGGAGGGTGGGTTTTGGAGGAAGATAGCAGGAAATGAGAGAGGTTAACAGAGGGTGAAAATGATCAAAGTTCATTATATATTGAAGAGATTGAAATCAAGCAAGCTTATTGGGGAGGGCAGTAACTACTTATCTGTTAGAAATGGAAAGAGAATTCACTAATCAACAGAACATGGGGCTCAGAGAGAGCTTAAAGGTAGGAAGTAATTCTTCGGAGTGTTCTAATTTGAATGACTTGGTAGATGAAGGTCTTCTGTGATGATGAAGGCTTACTTTAAGGTTAGTTTGTAGTAAATGAAGCCTGAGGCCCATAAAAGTTACCTGGAGGAGAGATATAAGACTCAGAAGAAAAGTGGATGTGAATGGCCAACCATCATCATCTTTGAAACCACAGAGCTCCAGTGACTTACCGAGTATTGGTGGATGGGTTAAGGCCACACTCAGAAACATAGTAACATTTAAAGAACTTATAGACTGAGGATCACAGAGAGACAGAATGCAAAAAGCCAAGCACAGTCCCCTTCATGCGTCCTAGTAGGTTCTTGTTATCTGATGGGCTACTTCTCCTGCCATATCTCAAAGTTTTCTTCATGAATCTTTAGACTTTCCAAGTTTAACATATTCCTAATGAACTCACATATACTTCTTTATCAAGACCAGGATAAATGTGGTCTTCACATTCTGGAATGCCCATTTACTAAGCTACTTTAGCCTATCAAAGACACTGACTCATTTCTGACATCTCTATTTGCTCTCACAACCACAATTAACCACTTTTCTTTCTGTTGTTTTGTACACTGAGTTATATCTCTTGCTAAACCATTGTTTTTCTACTCTCTTACACCATAAGACAGTCAAAAAAGTATAACTAATCATCCTTTGATCCATAAACAACCTAGCATGAGGGCTGGGGAAGTGGCTCCCTTGGTTTAGGGCTTAATTATTACATAAGAAGACCAAGTTAGATATCTAATAGCACATAGAATTGGGAAAAGCAGTGCATGGTCTGTCATCCCAGCACTTGGGAGATGGAGTCAGGAGGATCAGAAGCTCCAGGTAATTCTCAGATATATAGCTAGTTGAAAGTTAAGCTGAGATGCATGAGACTATGTCAGAAAAAATAAAATAAATTGCTTAACACAGCATCTAGTTGAGATATAATGATAATTTACAAGGATGAAGGAAGGGATGGATGAGTCAGAGATCAGACATATGGGCTAATAAGAATGGAGTTGTCTTTTTGTACCATGCTTCCTCCAGCTGATTAGGGTCTACTTAAGCATGGCAGACATTGGCAATCCCCTCATTGCTTTATTCTTTCAAAGCTGTTCTCACAGTCGGCTTCATGACCACTGCCACGCGAGAGTGCAGGGAGACTAATGCAC
The DNA here is from genome assembly GCA_030556225.1 of Cricetiscus sungorus. Classification (NCBI taxonomy): domain Eukaryota; kingdom Metazoa; phylum Chordata; class Mammalia; order Rodentia; family Cricetidae; genus Cricetiscus; species Cricetiscus sungorus. The sequence continues at coordinate 4,120,246 of JANBXA010000372.1, forward strand.
TGTTTCTTTTGATGGCATTTACATGATCCAACATGGGACGAGTCTCTTATGGAAAGATTCTGGCTGACATGAATGATGGGTGATGTGTGGGTTTTCAATCATCCCACATAAAGGAGTCTCTACTAAATCAATATATAACCGTATTCTATAAATGAAATGGAAAGTTCCAGCTTATGGTTCCTCAGAGTGCCACAGCAAAATCAAAGAATAGCTGTAAGCAAAATGTTAATGATTATACACATTATTTGCTTAAAATGAGACTCTGTCCAAGATTTACTTTAGGAATTTCAAAAAAAATGGACAGTAAGAAAGGTATTATCTGAAATATTCCCCTATAAAAATATTTTGCTTCTTTCTATGTCTTTGAATCCCACTCTGTTTAGATATGTAAAATTTGATAGTTTTGAGAAGAACCAAATGGCTTGAAATAACAACTTTCTCCAAATTCCTAACAGACCTTCATCTGGTCATTGAGCTGGGAGTTGAGCTGAATCCCACAAATTCCTTTCAATGTTGTGTTTCATTCCCTCCATCTTGTGCAGTCCCCTTTCAGTGAAAACAGCCAAGAAAAACAACCCAAGCACAACCGGCTGCAAATTGACTTTCAAATGTACAAATTCAGACCAAAAAGTGAAGCAGAGAAACTTCTTTGAGTGTAATTATCATAATTTATAATGGGCAAGCCTAAACTCTCTTCAGTATTTCTCTAGAGTGTTCAGTGACTTCACTGCCCACAATAGATAACTTCTTCCACTTACTTTTGTGTTTATTTTCAATAAATAACACCAGTCCTCAAACGTGGGAGAGTGTCATCTCCATGAGCAATAGCCAAAGAATGCAGAAGTTCACATTGGGTCTACTAGGAGAATCTGGTTGTCCCCAAAGAGAAAAATATCTACCAGCCCAGATAGGACTACCCTGTTTACTAAACAATTCCTACACTGAAAGTTCCTATAATTTCCAACCTTAGCTCAGCTTTTCATTAAAATGAAATATAAGACATACAATAAATATTAAACCCAAAATCAAAAAGGCAGTCTTTGATAGGCATAGTTCAGTTCAGTACACTATAATTTAGCACCAAAAAATTAAGTAAAAATGTGTCAATTATGAGTTCATTTGTTATACAAAGAAGATACTGAATTAAAGACAGGAACAAACATTTGAAAGCACCACTTCAGAGCTGATATTATCCAAATTGACTGTTTCTATTGACAGATTAAATTATGTTGCAACACTGACATTTCATGAGAAACCTTCAAAGCAAACACTTCAGAAAATGAGGATTACCAAACCGAGTAACAGGCAGGAACTTATAAAGCAACTCACCCAGCCCCATATGGCTATTCTTTTTTCATCAATGAAACCCATTTCTATGAATTTTCTAAAGTGAAAGAAACAAATTTTAAGAATTTTAATTGTGTACACATGACATTTACTTCATTACACAAGCATATTTAATCCAAAGATTTAATAGAAGAGCTTCATTTCTTTGTTTAAACACGAGTATAACAAGGCTGCGTTTACAAATAATTGAAGTAATATTACCATGATTTCTGCAGAGAATAAAAGGATCACTTAGGATCTTCTTCTTCTGAGTGATCCCGGTGCCCTCAGCCCCAGTGTCTGAGTCCTGTTATCAAAGCCTGTCCTCATGAGAACACAATGGCTCCACTGAGTAGTACCAAATTTCCAAATCCTTGGGTCTTGGAAAGGATTTTTTGTTTCATTGCTGATTAGTTTTTATTAAATTTGTATCCCCTTATTTACTTAGTGTTTGATGACCACCATTTTGATTTTAAGCCCTGCTCAGAGGAAAAATAAACATCGATTCTCTTGCCGTTCTTAAGCAGGAGCCCCCAATTTCCCATGGTATGGACGTTTATGTGTGTCCTTTAAAAGGCTGAAATGATTTGCTTGGCTCCACCACATTTGCAAAACCTTTTGAAAATATGTTTTTCCTTGGGAATAATGGACTATAAGAAAACCTTTCAAAATCCCGAGAATCCTCTAGACAACACAAAACAACGTATGCCAGTCACTTGTACTTTTATTCTCCAGTATTCCAGAGGACATAAGACTTATTTGGGGAAATGGACTGATAAAGTCTCAAAGAAACTTTAGAAGCAGAGAGAAAGGTGTGATGGGAGTGGATGGGGTCTAGAGAACACCACAGTAAGCAGCTGGAAAGGAGGTTAGCCAAGGTGAGGCAGCCCCAGAAAATACTGCGGTGTGGCCTCCAGTGTCTAGTAATGGCTTCCTCGCCATTTCGCCTGAAGTAGAACGCAGGTGCTTTTTGTAGTTGAATAATGACGTTTCTCCTTTTGTTTTGTTGTGCTGGGGACTGAACCCAGGTCTTTAGGTATACTGTGCAATCGCTTTACCTCTGAGCCCTTTTGGCTAGCTCCGTAGAGTCACTTAAAGGGATTTTATAGCAACCATTTCTCTCATTACATCGACTCAGCATGCACGTTTCTGACGCATTGAGGAGTTGGGCAAATGCCCGGGACAAACAGATGGGAAGAGGCCCCGTTAGTCACAGCTTACCCGACACGAATTCTGAAGGACACTGAATGTACAGGGAAGAAACGGAGTAGCGAATGGAAAATTGCTACCTGTGTGGAAGCTGATCAAGGGAAAGCGAATATGCAAAAGTATGTGACCCTTCAGCCATTCTCCCATAGATTTTGAAATCCAAGTGAAGGACTAGAAGGTATACTTTCTTGTTTAAAAAAAAATGTCTTGCCACTGGTGTTGGAAGACGGTCCTAAGCCATAAAACCGCTCACGATTTTATGATCTCCCAGAAGCTAACAATCATACTGCCTTACATCTGGGGCACAAAGCAAATAACAGGTGACACATGGGGGCAGGAAATTCTTATCCACGCCCTTCCTAGGTGTATTCTGAAAGGATGACATTTGCAGGAAATGATAGTGTAGTGCTTAACATGGAAATAAAACATTAACACTTAATGTGGCAGGAATAGGTTAAAGGTTAGCTAGATAATACAAGCCCTTTGAGATCAACAAGGTTCAATAAATTTCACTTCCAAAATCTGAAAAGCTTCCTGGAAGGTTATCAGAAAGAACTGATAATATGGTTTAATCAACACAGTGGTGGTAACAAAAGCAGAAGATGCTTCTCTCATCTTAGAGATTGAACTGAGCTAGAATATTTTTCCACATTAAAAATGACTCTTGGCTAAGGTCGTTTCAAATCCTAGTGATCAATTACACTACTTGAGATATTTCCTTTTGACACTACCTGTAAGTGTGATAATATATTTTTTCTCATGTAATTCTTCACCATTGACTCTTAAATTCCATAAAATTAGAACTACGAGAATATAAACAATGCCAAATAGACTCCAAATGTGTGGAGCTGACCCTACAAGCTCTGAAATTTTACAATTTTCTTATATGTGGCGTTTTCCAAGGAGCCTGGGGAACTTGTGTTGTTTTTTCACCAGCGCTTGTGAACTCACAACCATCTGTCTCCTTAGAGGCATTCTCATGCACAGACAAGCTACGAGGTCGCGTTGGCCTGTTCTTCCTCCACTTTCCACTTTGTTTACATTTATTAGCTTGACTAGTATCTACTGCTGTTTCAAACACATATGCATGGTTTTCTGTCCACATGTATGAAATTCACCTATGTTAAATTTTATTAGAGATTCAAGGAAAACAATTTCATTGCTGCGATGATTTGACAGTGACAGTCAAGGGCCTATAAATCCATTTCCTTGGGTGTTTGGTGTGTGAGTCCTAAACCAATTCTTAGAGAGATATGGAGGTGATCATCCTCAGGTTAATCATTATTCTCTTTCTTTTTAACTTTTCCATTTTAGGGACCGGGTTCAAGGCCTCTTCATGGAACAGAGATTTTAAACAAACCAAGACCTGGCCTGGAATTCTCTCCACTGTTTCATGTGTTGCCTGAATGTGTCATGTAGCCATTCTGTTCACTGAGGAGCTTGCTACAAGTTCCATCTACAAGTAGTGCTGTCCCCATCAAGCACAGACCGTTTATCCATGTTTATCCAATTGTAAATGCATTTAACGCAAGGACTGTGAGCTGTGCCATTTTGTGCAGAATGGAGTATTACGGCATGTATTAAAATTTGAGATGCCATTGTTAAGAGCATATGGGTGGCTGTATGCTTGCCCTATATGAGGAAATCTTTCTCTAGATTCTGTTCTAGAAAAAACAATCAGGGAAAGAGAATAGCCACCAGTTTCTACCTCTGGCACAGCTGTAATTAAGTACTAAAGACAAGTTGGTATTAATACAGAATTTTAATACAGAATTTATAGAAGGTAAGAATTATGGCTCTGTAATCTCTATATTGAATGCTAGGAATAACAACTTTCATTAACATCCTTGCATGGGCTTAAGACTATGCTTTTACTTCTTTCAACAGAGGAAATTAATAATTCATGTCTGGCTGAGTACTGTATTTGTGATGGTAAATCAATGCCTTAAATACCATGACACATTTTGGTTTTGGTGGACTGTATTATTATGATTATTTTAAGCCAAGGACAAAACAAACACCCTTCTAGGCCTATCAACTTTAGAGAACAGTTGATGAAGAAACAATGATTTATAATTTTTATCTCCGTGCCTTTGAGAAGTCTCTGGTTTATATTTCCTTGGTGTTTTGCAGAGCTTTAAGTATTAGCAGATAAGACCCAAGATGTACCTCTCACAAAATACCAGAAGAACTAAAGTTCTTCTTTTGACAGGGCACATCAAAGCCTGAAAACAAAAATCTAAGCTGAGGATTTAGCTCAGTGGGTAAGTGATTGCTTAATACTTACAAGGTCTTGGGCTTAGCTTCCAATACTGCAACTAAAACAAACATTCAAAAGCCAAATACCAAGTTCTCTGCTACCCCAGTAGGGCTTGTTTTGAACCATTTCTCCTCTGGATAAAGTTCTTCTGAATAAATTAATAGTAAAATGTCAAAAATCTGGATCAGTGAGAGTCATGCAGCCTCCAAGAAGTGAGGGGGGTTAATTATAGATTTTGATGTTGTTTAACAATTTAATCACTGGTTTACTGCAATTGACTACTTTAACTGAATATATTTTGTCTGTGCATAAATGACTATTCACTGAATGGAAGAAACATTGCCATACATGAGTCATGATTGCCTTTCTATTCTTAAAATTAGCTGCATATGAATCTAAACTTTTCTGCCTTGATTAAAGTCAGAAATGCAAAAAAGTGCTGTCTGGGCCTACATCCTAGCTGTGAAATATAATCTCTTTTGTATATGTTGACCAATATTGCTAATAACAATAGCAATAAGGGGATAAAGGAAATATTCCATTGAATATTCTAAATAGCCTTTTCTTGTGGAACCAGTGTTCTGCCATAAGTTGTTGCATGTACAAAATCATCTGTATTTATGAATGCAACAAGTCAGCTAGCCCAGCTTCACCTACTCACACTATAGCAATTGGAGTCCAGGAAAATCCTGTACAGTGTCCTCAATGCAGTCATAGTTTTACCGACAACATCCTTTTAGATTCAAGAAAGATGATGGGATCATAAACTATGGTTAGAAATATAGCTGGGGGAGAAGAAATTAGACCTGACTTCCTTCTGAATGTTTTCATAATATTACTTCTAATATATATATATATATATATATATTAAAAACAGGGGCTTTTGATCAAATGAAATTAGCATATATCTTCATGTTAGCACAGTAAAAAACTGACAGCGAGTTTAATCACAAATGAACTCCCAATACCTAGGACATATAGTGTGATGGAGATCTGAACCATCTCTAAAGAGTGAGACTAACAATGATTGAATGCATTCAGATATTTGATTTACTGAAGATTATCGCTCAAGTTATATACTATTTTTCTTTTCACTTTTCCAAATATGAACCACAGTAATAATAATAAAAGTGCATTGGAATGTCTCATATCTACCCAGAGATTTTTCTGCACTTATATTAGCCCTTTTAAAACTATGAACAACTTTCCCCAAATTTGGCCCAGAAGATCCCTTTATAACCAATAATGATATTTTTTCTCAGTCAGGAAAAAAGAACAAAGTCATTAGGAGTTGAAAACATGATTAGGAGTATAGCTCAGTGGCAGGACACAACTGCCATGTTCAGGGTCTCCGATATGAACTACAGTAGTGACTGTGCTACATTCATTGTGTGTGGACAGTTTGATGGGAAGGTGCTCACCTGACAGCTGTGATCTGGTCCTCAACTTCATACACACCCAGTTTTCGGTACACCGCATACAGGAATTTGTCACCTTGGAAAGCAGTGCCTCGACCATCCACCAAGGCAACGACTATCCCCTCCTTACTTGCAAGATAAGTTATCCATTGAACAGCAAATACAGACTTTACACTCTGGCTGCAGGGACCACCATACCTAAAGGAAAATAAAAAATAATTTCTGAATTCTTTATAAAATCCAGGTTCCCACATCAGCCCAGCACTGACTTTGGCAATTTCCAGACCAATTATGTGATGAAAATTCTGATATCAGTGGTATTAGAGCTGGCTCCAAATCAGGAGGAGACCAGGCTTCCCCAGAGGTTTGCTACAAGGAAGTTGTTTTGGGACACAGCCTCTCCTATTCCCCAAAACGGATACATCTAGGGTTGGCATTTCAAGGAATATGTGTGGGTTTTTCGTCATTTCTGCCACCTGCCACTTGCTAAAAGCAGACATAAGACATACTAAAAAAAATGCATGGTGTTTTAAGCAAATTGTGTGTAGGTCAGCACTGATTTTGGGTGTGATTCCACTAAATGTATTCCATTCCTTTATTTCATTTCTAACTCAATTACATAAGATGTTTAGATGATTTACACTATTTTTTTTTTGGCTGCAATCTCTCTATCGCAAAGGTATTCTGACACATTCGGCAATTTGCCATCCCAGGGATTTTCAACACAACAAATGCAGGCAAGTCCATCTCAAATCTCAAAACTCCCTAGATCTATTTTAAATAACCATATTTTATTTACTCTGATTAGTTGGGAGAATATATAAAAACAGCATCAATAGGAACTGTTACCAAGGAGAATGGTTCATTCTATTTCATAAACGTGTATTTCACCCAACATATTTCCAGTAAATAGTTTTTACACAGAGGAAAACATTACGTACACTTGGATCAACAAAGGGTACTTTTTTGATCTGTCAAACTGAGGAGGAAGAATCATCTTGTACCACAAAGCTTCGAAAACAGAAAGAGAGAATAATTACTCCATCACATGTATGCTATCATTTATTTTCTTTAACAATACGCATCATAAAAGCAACCCATAGCAAGTTAAATCATTAAGAATTAAGAACACATTTTAAATTGACTTTATTACATATTCCAGGTCTACTTTGAGAATGACTATAAATCTGAAAATATTTTTATTTTAGAATCATATATTCTAAAATTCTAATGAGATAACCTCAACACTAAAATGTCAGCGTTGAGAGGTAGCTACGAAGGAGATGATCAACTGCATGCATAGTCATAGTATAATGTTTAACAAAACTAAATATTGTTTCAGAAATGTTATTTTAGATGAGAGCTTATGTCACATGGGTTGGACTGTAACATTTACTCAGTAAATTTTTTTTAAGTGAGAGAAGTGTTCCCTTTCACATCTACACGTGAGAAGTCTTTAAAAAAGCTTACTAATTTCACTGTCTTCAAGCTTCTTAATTTCCTCTGTAGGCAGCTGGATATTTCTCAGAGCATTTTCCAATTCTTTGTTTTCTTCCAATATTTGTATTTCTTTAAAAAATACAATGTTCATCATTAGTTAATACTATTTACATGAATAATTTCTTTAAATTCCTTCAGTTTGTATGAATGACACTGAAGTGACCAAGGTTTTTTTTTTAAGGTGCCTCATATTGGAAGTAATAAGGCAGGTGTTAGTGTATGAGGACATCACATTTCTATCAGTGTCCTTCAGTGATCCTTATAGTCCCTAGCATTTTCAATATTTTGCTGGGCAGTGGTGGCTCACGCCTGTAATCCCAGCTCTAGGGAGGCAGAGGCAGGAAAATCTTTGTAAGTTACAGGCCAGCCTGGTCTACAGAGTGAGTTACAGGATGGTCAGGGCTACACAGAGAAACCCTGTTTCAAAAAATGAACCAACCAATCAAAACAAACAGCCCATTTCCAGCATTTTGAGCAGAAACATAAAAGTAACAATGTGATTTTGAACATGTTTTCCCATATCCAACTGTACTTTTTTAATTTGAAGCCATATATTTGAATAGGTGATATTTCTTTAAAAACTGACTAAAAGAAGGAAATAGAATAACCAGATCATTGACTCATCTAGGTGAAATGGGGTTAAAACTGCAAACCTAATGTATTCAGTGTGAGGAGTTAAACATTGTTTCTGAGATTTTTATATTTGTATACTAACCTTTTTCTGATATATTTGATTAATATAGAAATACCTCTTTTTTGATAACAAATTACTGTGTACATGATTCTTTCAAAATCATTCTCTAAAAGCTGTCCCATATCTTCCTCAAAGGACAATAAAGAGTATTGTTCTGTCTCATACCTGAAAAACAATCTAAAAGCTGTTGTTTATATTCAGGCGTGCTGGATCCTGCCTATAGTTTCAGTGTTTTGGAGGCTGAGACAGAAGGATCTCTGTGAGTCCAAGGCCAGTTGGTTCACAGAGCAGTGAGCTTGAAGTTAGTTTGGTCTATATAGTCTATGACTCTCCCTCAGAATTCTCCTGGAACAAGTGAATCCTGTGGGTGATGCACCAATTGATTACTTTTTCTGTTACCTGACCACCGGTACCAGAAATAGAAGGTGTTACCATATTGTGTGATTTTTTAACTTTATTGGCATTCTGTTGTTAATTATTGAGCCTTTAAATTTAAAAACTTAATGAAGTGCCAGGTTTAATTGAAAAGCTATCCAATACTCCTGTAGTTAGAGTGGTATTCTTATGAATAGTGAACAAGTAGTTCTACTGCTTAAAACACAAAGAGAATTCCTAGCCTTTGGTAAGAATAAGAGGTGAAATGTGGACTTCTCTATGGGGCTGTGCAGTATCAGCCATTAATTTGTAAGAGGAGGGACAGTCTGGACCATATCTTTCTTCCTTTCACTTACCCTTGTATATTTACTTCACTTATCTAGCCTACTGAGGGTCACGTGTCAGATATGGAGTCCATACTCTATATGTTTGTAGATACTTTATTATGACAGAACTGAATTGAATTTTAAAAGTGATAGATTGTATATTTGATATTTGTTTGCCACATAAAATGTTGCTTTTCATATTAATTAAATTTTGTGAAGAATCTGTGGAAAAGCTGTAAGTGAGGTCATTCAGTTACTTAGTTTAATGAGAACCTGCAATGCCCACAGCAACTAACTTCAAATGGATCCTCAATGTTAAGTGTCAACTCTTCAGGGTTTTCATAGTATCTGATTCAAATATAATCTGCTGCTTTCAAATGACTTTCCTCTTTGAAAGGAAAATGAAGCCCATTGTTTCCTCTAAGGCTTCATAAAACTACCAGCAAGCTCTTCGTTTTTTCTCATGACAAGAGATTAACCTCTTCAACCTCTTCGTGTATTTCTGGATTCCCACTCTTCCCAATTTCTCAGGAACTTTCTTATTTTATTTCTTAGGTCTTTTATGGTGCAGGCTATGTATACATAGCTAGTCTGAAACTTCTGATACTCGTCTCTCTCTCTCTCTCTCTCAAGTGTTGAGGTTACAGATACATACCATGTGCTTTGCCTAGCATTCTCTAACCCCTATTAGCCTTGTAATTTCTTTAATCAACCTTCAACAAATACTTATCTTCTTAAGAAAACAATTGTGTATTACTAGATAATACACAACTTTTTTTACTCTCTTCAAAGATGTATGCACTGGAAGGACTGGTGTTTGTCAAAACAAACAAACAAACAAACAAACAAACACAGAGATACCTATTAATTTCTTATGCAGGTCCAACCTCACTTTAATCTTGTCAACTCCTCCACTGTTCTCTGGAAACTGCCCTAGAAATAGTTGCCATAGTATCTTTGTCATTTGTGTACCAGTGTCTTCTAGAGACTCTGTTTTCTCTACCTTTCCTATTCCCATTTCAAGGCTGTTTACCTCCTATTTTTCTCCTTGATCTCCTTAAGAGACTTTGTTTTCACTTCTTCCGTTAAGGGCATTCTGAAGGGTTTTGCTCAAGGCTCACTTTTTTAGTAACTTACCATCTTATCAATTCCCAAACCCACAGACACCAAATTCTCCATAAACTGACAACTTCTTCATGAATCACCTTCAGTACAACTGTTGCTTTAACATTCCGATCCCAAAATCAAATCACCATAGGCCAACTAGCTTGACTTGCACATCCTACCAGTACTTTAAACTCAATACTTGAAACAAATCTCATCCTCTCCTCAAAGTCAGTACTTTGTGAGTGAAAAAGCAAGCATTTCAATTCACCCACTAAGCCAATCATCCAAACAGCATCAACAGTCTTTGTAGTCAAGAATCTCAGGTATAATGAATGCCATTAGAAAACATTTCCTACCTGAAGTAACCCTGATGGGGCTCTCCCAGTGCTTTCACATTTACTACATTTCCTTTCTCTTAGCCCTACATTTCACTTTCTCACTGTTGCCTGTTCCCACCTTTGCATTGGCCACTAATCTCAATTCTCCTTATGGGCAGGAATGATGGCCAATCTGGCATCCATCACTGTAGAGAAATAGTACCTAGTATAATATAAGACCTGATTTAGTAAGTCCTCAGTATTTGCCACATAAAGATGGCTGGTACAAAATTAAAAGAATAGTGGGTTTAAAAACATACTAAAGTGTAGTGCACAGAATCTGCTATAAAATAGCAGTTACATAGACTGGACTGGAGACTCTGAGAATTTGTATTTGTGATAAGCATACTATGTGGTTTCACCCTATAGGCTCATATGTTTGAACATTTGCTCTCCAGTGAGTGGCAACCTTGCACTGTTTTGGAAGGTTGTAGAATGTTCAGGAGGTGGAAGCTTTCCAGAAGTGAGTCACTGAGAGAGTAGATTATCCCTGTCCCCATTCTTGGCCTTTCTCTGACCAGCTAGCTGCCTCAGGCTCCTGCCATTACACTTCTTATAGGGACTCTGTTGGAACAATGAAAAAAATAACTGATACAGTGAAAATGAATATTGTTCTCATTAGACAAGTTGGTGGATCTTTTCTCTAAAAGAATTTGAGTGGTTTCTTGAATTAGAAAATATAAAAATATATATGATGTATATGGAGAGTGGTGTAATACTTCAAAAAGAATTAAAAAGATTAGTATCTGCCTGGAATATAACAAGAACATCAAGAAAAAAATGCTAGGATATAGAAATTCATTTTATGGAGGAGAGGAAGTGGAGTTATATTTTAGAGTGGTGATAAAATTAACTTTAAATATCTATGGAGATTTCCATTAAAACAAAAACTTTAGGACTTGAAAGTAGTATTGCTTTAAAATGCTGTTCCCTGGAAGTTGAATATGTCTAATTAACACATTTAACCTTTTGTTTAATCAAACCATTTCCTTATTAGATACAAGGTTAAAATAACTTCAAAATGAAATTAAATCCACTGTCCCACTTCAGAAGCCCTAGCTTTTCCTCATGACTTCATTTTCACCTATTCTTGAACCACTGAACTGACACAAAACAAATCCCCAAGTAGTGTCCTGACTGTAAGCAAGGCTGTCCAGGGACAGCTGCAGGCATGAGTGCTGAAGGGGAGAAAACATGGGCTTGTCCCACATCATCCCTGCTGTCCAGCAACTCCAATCTTTTGGTGTTTAATGGACAACCAGAGGATAATGGAGAGCCAATGGGAAGAATACCCTGTCCAGAGCAAAACAAAACAAAACAAACAAACAGACAAAAACAAACAAACAAAAATGGCCGTCTTTCAACTGTGAACTATTCTAACCACTATCACAAATTCAAGGTAGAGAAGAACTCGGATGACAGCAGTCAAAATGGAAAGTTTCCCCAAATTCCAGGGCTTTCACACATGGCAACAATGTGATACAGCTGTTAACACAAAGTGAAACAAACAAAAGTGGGAAACAAACAAAAGTGCTGTCGTGGTAATCACTCTCTGTCCTGAACTGAATTAGAGAAGTAATGTCTAGAATTTCTGACCATTATGTAGTAAAAGAAGGAGGAGGGGAGGAGGAGGAAGGGAAGAAGAAAAAGATACTCCTTGAAAAGAAAGAATTCTGATTTTTGTTTGTTTGCTTGTTTGGTTGGTTCTTTTTTTTTGAGGAGAAAAAAAAAGATGTGTAAATATCCTGTCTGATTATAATCTTCTGGGGTTTTAGAAGGCAAGGGGGAAGAGAGAATTTATCTCTATCTTGTGATTTCTATCATGTCACATTCCCATTGCCAATAAGTATCAAGCTTCAAGTGATCAGGTTTAATCCAAACAACATCTGACTCTATGGAATAATAAGCTTTACGATGATAACATGGTATTACAATTCCTCCTTTCAAGGTGAGCCAACTATCCTGCACTCTGAAGTGGTTCATGGTAGAGAACTCAGGGTATCTATAGAGGCGAGAGAGTACCTTGGTCTGTTCGGCCATCATGGAGGGTGCAAATGGGGAGGCCAGGGCCTGCGTGTAGGATGGAAACAAAAATGTGACTACTGTTAAAAATAACATTTCATTTTCAGCCAGGACTGCTTGTAATACTTGTGACTAGTGGCAAGCACAAGTACATCTCTTAACTCTTCAGTGACTTTTTTTTTTTTAACCATAGTGAAGCAAACATTTTAAGTTACGTTTAAACCGCATGCATCAGATCAAAACCCAATCAAAGAACAGATTGATATGAGGTATGAGAAAAGCCTTACCTGTGTTGTAGCTTTTCTAGGAGTGATCCTGTATAGTTAAAACCTGATTAATTACACAGAGAAACCTCACAAACTGCGAATAGCCTTCTGGGAAGCTGTCACACTGCATCTGACAAGTTTTAGTTGTATATTACCAAGTAACCTTCATCAGCACCTAGAACATTCTCCTTTGTTGAATGTTCATTTTGTTTTGGTGGGTAAAAGCTGACATCTTTTATCTTTGTGTTTATTACATGTAGAAATACTTTTGTATCGAAAACCTTTGCTTTTCTAATATGTTGTTTTAGGGGCTAGTAATTTATGACATGAGGAAGGGTGATGTTGTGATGTTGTTTGAGGGGTTAAAGAAAGAAGGATAGGATCATGAGTGGGGGTGGGCTTCAGCAGTTGTCATAGAGACTCAACCTAAGCCTCCAGCAAGCTATGGAGTGTGCAGAACTGTCCCAATGGGGCAGAATGACAGGTCTTTATCCCCCAGTATAGAGCACAACCATTGGGTATGGCTTGTGACTAGATCCGTCTCCATACTTGGGAGTTGGGTTGTAAGCTGTCAGCTACCAGCATATTCAGTAATGACTGATAAATTCATTCTTAAGATGGAAACTCTGGCTGGTTGGTGGTAGTACATGCCTTTAATCTCAGCACTCAGGAGACAGAGGCAGAAGGATCTCTGTGAGTTCAAGACCAGCCTGATCTATAGAATAAGTTCCAGGATATCCAGAGCCACACTGAGAAACCATGTCTGGTGGGGGGAGGGGGGTGAGAGAAAGAAAGATGAAGGCTCTGTTCAGCATATCATTGTCTACCACGCATTGCAAATTTAGTTTTTCTATGTAGAAACTGGCCATTTTAACAAGGTACACATAAATAAATAAAGTGTCACTCATCTAAACTATAGAATAAAATCATGCCCAGATCACACTTTTAAAGAGTGCATTAGCAACACATGAGTGGTTGGGGTAGATGACTTGCCATTCCTAATACTTCCTTCTGCCTTAAGGGAGCCCTGTTAGAATTGTGTCCTTGACTCCAAATAAAGCAGAAGAGGGACTTCTCTGGGTTCTTAGAAGACCTGCTTATGAATGGGGCCTTCTGGCTGGCTCCTGGCAGCCTTCTTCCTGTGGAAAACATGCTCTGATTTATTCCATAGAGCTTGAGGTGCCAAGCTCCATTAGCCAATCCTGCAACTGTACAATGGTACCTATGTTTGTACAACTGTAATTATGGGGTACAGTGTTGGATGGCACACAGCTTACCACACATTCTCCGACTAGTCTTCATAAATAATAAAGCTAATATTTTAATTTTCTGCCTTACTTCTTAGAATAACTTGAGACTAGAGAAAGGAGATTTTTATTTGGCTTTCTCAAAAAACCAGCAGTCCTTCTGCGACAGTCGAGAGTGTTGGGGAAGATAACTAAAAAGCTTTTCCTGGGACTCGGTGTTTCCTCAAAGTTATCAAAAGGGACACACATGCATATTACATTTAAGACCAGAATCTAAGGAGACAAGGCAATCTAAATCTCTAGGCTTTGATATATTAGCATCCGTCATATGGCATTTTCATGGGCATATGTTTCCAGTAGTGAAAACCTGCATGGCCCAAGAGATATGGCATCAATGCCTAACATTCCTGTTTGTACTGTTTTTGTTTCACATTACCAATGCAATTTTTACCTGCATTAATCCTGTCTTCCAGGGCTCAACAGCCCTTTGGAGAGTTTGAAAGTTACATAATAAGGCGCTCCTCTTAGCCCTAAAGAGAAAGATTTCAAGGTTTTTCCTATGATGGTGCAGTGACTCATTTTACTGGAGCTTCAAAAACACCAGACGATGTGATGCTTCCCACACAGTATATTTTTTGCTAAATGGGAAATTACCATACTGCCGAGGAAGAGTGAGTGGTAGAAAAGTCAGGAGATTCAAGTTCTAGAAAGGACTCTTCCACCAACTTTTGATGAGGGCTTAGTCTTTGGTTCCTTATCTATACTTCAGTGAACATTTAGGTTCAGGTAGATACTAGAGAGAAGCGATACAAAACATATTAGCATGCTTTTCTGGAGAGCTGTACTGCATTATTTAAACACGGAGTGCACACCGGTATAAATGCTCATGTACACTGCTACCTTGATTATCAGCAAATGGAACAGCAAGAAACAACTGTCTCAGTAGAGTTTGCAAAAAGACAGTCGTTCTTTTCACATTCCACCATGTTTATGTGAAATGTATTAGACACTCCTGTTATGAATAGAATGACTAGAGATCAGCCCCACCCAGCCTTCAAGGAAAGAGAGAGAGAGAGAGAGAGAGAGAGAGAGAGAGAGAGAGAGAGAGAGAGATGCTCCAGCATCCTCAGTTCAAGGATGCTATGTGCCTGACATGTAAGTTTTTGATACATGTTACATAAATATAGAGTTTGGGTTGGAAAATGTTGCATATAACTTGAGAGGGACATTTAATGTTTACCTTTAAATGCCATAATCACAATCAGCACATATGGCCATGAACAACAATCTCTTGACATTTCAAAGATGCCACTGACCAAACATTTTATGGAAGTGTTATTTCAAACTGACATCTTGAAGGGAGCATTTGGGTTAAAATGGTTATTCATGTCTACATAGTCAAATGAGCCGTGACTCGGGTTCTAGAGCAAGGTTGTTGGATTAAGGGAGGTGGCATATCATGATGGCCTCAATCCTTGTTCATTTTCCAGGAAACCCACAGGAGGCCTCTGCAGCTGAGTACAGATCTCAGTTGATGAAAGGATCCATTGTTCTTTAAGTCACCTACCTCCACGGGAGTAATTGATATCAGGAACCAGAGGATGGTGTGCACTTTGTTGAATTTCCTGCCAAATGTGCTACCCACTCTTCTAAATAGGGTTTGCTAGAGTGACAATGCAACAATTATCGAATTAATGATTCTACTAAACCCTCAGTGGTCACTGATTCCTTCTGTTTATAGTGTTATCTTAACTTGTATTTCTTGTTATTTATTCAAAGTAATATGTTGTGAATGAAATTAGATAGCAAATTATTTGTAAAATGTAACCATAGTCTAAACAAGCAGGAAATACTTTCTGTACTATGCTACAATGGTTCATTTGTTAACATTTGAGTGGAAATTTCTCAAAATACCTTCTGATTGTTAAGAGGAAAGATTGAATTTCAAAGATTTATTTTTTGTCCTCATTTAATGCTAGAATTGGAAGGATATTTGTCTTCACTGCACAGACCTCAGGTTTCTGGGCCATTGTTCTTTGATACTTTCCCCACAAACAAGGCCAAAGCAGAACAAACATTTTATCAGAAAAAACAAAAACAAAACTTCTGTTTTAACATTTCTCCTTCTGTGCTTATAAGGTAGATGGTATCTGCATGCAACATCACTGTGATGTGAAACATGGTGGCCAAAAGCAAGATTAGAGGCACCCAACTCTTGCTTCAGCCCTGACTATTGCACCACAGGGGTACACAACTTAGCTGGTTACAACTTCATCAAACACAAACAAGTGAGAATAATACCTTCCTATGCTATTCATTCCCAAAACCTTGGGCATTTGATAAGATCCTTATATATAACAGGTTCTTAAGAAATGGAAAGCTTCAAAGTAATCAGATGGAGTAACAGGGATGATGACAATGGCTGTGGGGATGGCGATGCTTATGTTAGGTCCGTCACCTACCATAGCAGATGAGTGCATAGTACTTGGCGTCGTAGCTGAAACTTGCTGTGTAATATTGGCACCTTTCTTTCCTTAGATGGCAAGTAACACACTTCTTGCTCGGAGGAGAGTTTCCAATGCTAATTCTAGAGGGAAATGAAAATAAAGCTAAGCTGAAATTTTGAGATTGTATTTATCAAAATGTACTACTCCATGTAAAGTGACTAATTTACATATTGACATCAAACCCACTCTATTTTTCTGTTGCCAATATCATTTAAAGTAGAGGGGAATCACAGTGTTTTGATGTAGCTTGATTTTTGATCCATTTTTGCCTGAAGAGGCACAAGCTTTGAGGGAGAAGCCCTCTGTGGTTTTCCCAAAATGGGAGAGCTACAGAACACTTGCAAAGGGAGTGAGGTAGTCATTTTTCGTAGCCATTAATTGCTTATGAAGCAGTTGGAGATTCTCCCCCCCCCCCACACCTAGTTTCTTCTACTCCACATCATCAAAACACACAAAGAAACCTGGTAGCATTACCAAGAAAGGGTCTCTATTCTTTTCTGCATCTGGAAAGGGATTTTAGTAATGAGGAAATAAGAAGCCACATTCTATTTGCCTTCTGAACCTTTCATCCTTTCAACAGGACATGTGAGCTTTTGGGAGCTCCATCTGAGGACATTGCCTCCTCCATCCCACACAAGTCAAACTGCATCTTTCTTTCCTCCATGTCCCCACACTGTGGTTGTGGAATGGAGTGATTAATTTCAATAAATGATAGACTTTTAGACCTCTCATCAAACCCTTAATCAGAATTCCTTTATGGGGATACTTGTGGTGCTCTGACAAGGGTTAGGCTGTGTCAGAGCCCATTCTGGCTTTGCCACCTCCCAAGTCTTTCTCTTCTTTCTCTCTGAGATTGCCTTGAGCATGACAGTGGCAGCAGGGGGTGGGGGAGGTCTAGAGACTTGGTTTGCTCCCAAGAAGAGGGATTCCCAATGCAAAGTTAAGTGTGTATCCAAGTGTAAAACAGGACTGTGAATAAGAGGGGTTTTGTTTGCTTGTTTTTCCTCCTACACATTCCATGCTTGAATTTTTGTGTGGTCTTGGAAATGGAAGGAAGGGAGGTGCTCAAAGGACAGCATACCAATGTTCAAATCTCAATCCCAACAATATTATCTACTGCATAAAGTTATTAAAATTAAATGTAGTTATAGGTGCAAATCAGTTAAGAAGATATTTGGGTTGTATTAGAGCACCAGCAACAATAACCGCGGTCTCTATATTATATGCAGAACAATTGAATTGAACTTTAATAACTAATATAGGGATGGACCTGGCTGTAGCAAAGTGAGCCAGAGTGATTATCACACTATAAGAGTAAAAATAGTGTGACAATGTAGCAAGTTCTCAACAAATAAATGTGCATTAGTAAATAAAAGTCCTGAATAAATCCAAGTTTTTGAAGCATCTACTATTATACAAAAATTTTTAGTATTCATATCATCATTAGAATTTCCTATATTGTTCTTTGCAAAAGAAAGCATTTTAAGTTAGGTCACATTTTGGGAGCATGAGACTTATATATTGACACTGTGTATGCCATTTTCTGAATTATTTACGCTAACTTTAAGTGGACTTTATAACATTCCACACTTCAAAAATCATCCTATATCCACCCAGGGTCATGATTTGATTTTACTCAAGTATCTATGCATCTCTCTATCTATCTATGAATACTATTTTAGATTGGCCTAAATTACCTATAGATGTTTCTTCTTCCAGGATAACCTTCAAATTCATTGCTAGAATAAAACCTGAAATGAATTTAAGAAATATTAAGTATTGATGATTAAATGACAAAAGTATTGTTACTAATATTTAATACGTAACTTTGACAAAATTCTATTCATTTAATGAAACTATTAATTAATACTTATATATAAACATCACTACTATGCATAATTGAATTTAACTTACTGTAACTTACAGATCATCAAAGGAAGGTGGAAATGAGCTGAGTACTCTTTACGATCAAAATATTTTATTCTGATTCATTAAGTATGAGCCATGAAAAAATGAGCCATTGAAACTAATATTATATGTTTCCTTTTCCATTATGACTATTTACTGGTTTCTCAACTGTGTTATTTATTTTGTCTATGACTGAGAGCCCATTTTGGTTTCATTATATACTCCATGCCAGGAAACTCATCTGAACTGGATGGTATGAACAAACCAGGGGCTATGTTAATTCACGAAGCTGCAGAACAAACCACAGAACAAACTTGCTACCTATACCCAGATGGAGCCTCCGTTCTGTCTTAATATAGCTATGAAGTGGAAACTCCAGTTTGGTGGCATGACTTCCATTCCTCTGTGAATTTATGGGAATATCTCAAAGTAGCTGTCTTTTTTTTTTTTTTTTCCTCCTCAAGAAGAGCATAATGGAGTGTGAAAAGTTTAGAATAAACAAGGTTTGAATTCTCAGGAGGACTTAGCTGTACAGGCATCCTCGGTGCCAAAAAAAAAAAAAAAAAAAAAAAAGTTCCTTAAAGAAGAGACAACACAACTCAATGCATTTCCTGTATGAAATTCTTATTCAAAACCTACATAGGTCTGGTTTATTTGTGTCTGTACTAATGTCACAGGACTCCAGTCTTCACTTTCACTTTCCCACACCCTTTCAAACAGTGTGTGAATTAACTGCTCACTCCCCTTCCCCAAAGGCTCCTTGAAGCTTTCCCAGGCTGTCAAAGTTTCCAGTATTGCTTTCACCTCTAACACTGCGAACACTGCAGCCCAGCTCGCATTCCCACTTGCCTCTCTTCTCTCCCTCACAGACAATAATAATTCTTTCACCCCATCTTTCCTAAACATCTACCCTTTCCTTTCATTCCCTTAAGAAATATGAACTGAACCTCTACTCAGCGGGCCTCATGCTGAGGACACACAAGAAAAGAGGTGTGTCTTTGACTTACTAGTCACAGTTCATTGTCATCAGACCAGCTCAAGCCTCAGTCACCACTGGCCACCATTATAACCACAGAGGTTTTCCCATTTCCTAACCTATTATGCCTGAACTCTATCTCCCATTCATTTTTATTTCATCACTTTTCTGACTCTAGTCACTTTTAAGGCTGTTCTGTGTAAGGACCAAACTCCTTTGGCTCCTATTCAAATAATTTCATAGACTGGCAATAGGTTCCTAACACTTTCTATATGGGGAGCTCCTTTGCTCCCCAAATTCCATTTAATGGCAGTCAGATTATGAGTACTGAGGGAATATTCCTAATTTAAACAGTATTAGAATTGATGGGGGGGGGGGGAAATAGCAGGGACTGATTAGTTAAATGCATCATGGGTGGCTATTCCAAGACAGTTTTATGAGACAGTGTGTAGGATGGATGGAAAGGAAAGAACTTAAAGAATTCCCTACTGAGGTTAACACCAACAATCTTAGATTCATAAGCTTTAGCTCTGAAGGCTCACCTTCCATTAATTAAATGGCCTTTAGCCAAGTCAATTACATGCTCTGAGAGTCTGTTTTCTCATCTACAAACTCAGAGCAATTATTCTTACCTTACAGTATCTTGGCAGGCCGTAATCCTGCAATAGCTACTGACTGTTACAGATATCATGAAACCCAGATAACACTGAAGCTCTACATATTGTCTCCTATATCTGTGGCCTATCTTCTACAGGGTTTGGAAGCCTGTTTGTTCCTTTAAGTGTTGAAAGATAAAATTAGCCTTCAGAATTAATTGCTATCTGAGAATTCTTATACTTTCCATAAAGGTACCTAATAAAATCTTGCTGACTAGTTATTAAAGAATGGGCTCTCTTAATGAAATCACTGATGTTTGAATGTAACCAGAGAGCAACAGAATGCTCCTTCAGTTAGCTGAGTAGACAGTACAGCCCATCATTTGTACACCCATTGTTTGGTGCCAATTAAAACCTGAATGGTACATCATAATGCATGAAATACTTACAGTGAATCCTGTGTCACTCTGAATATATATATGGCCTCCCACTTGCCACTTGTAATTTGAATAGCATTTTCCTGTAAAAAGACAAACATTATGTTGTGTGAAGCTGAGCATTATTTGAGCAACCTCGAGTGAAAGATCTCTGAGGAGATAAGTCTTGGAAGGAACGTACCACAGTGTCTTTGATGTAGTGAATATGTTTGTAACCATCCTTGTCACTAAATATTTTGTAGTATGAAGTGGCATCATGGCTGAAAGCTGGTGTTGAAACAAAGAACTGAAAGAAATGAGTAGAGGTTATATTCAAAGGATAAACTAAAGTCACAGCTATTTTTGTAAAGCCGTACATGGCTAACGATCCTAGTGCCTGGCCTCTCCTGTTACCTGTCACTCATATCTGAAATCCCAGGTTTTCAGACGACAGTGTTTCCAGTGACTCTCACAAAAACTTACTTCAGTGTTCCAACTGGTGCTTGTTTGCCCCCACGCCCATCTTCCCACTGGAACCCCAGCTTTATGATGTCTAATTTAACAAATTCTTCTACTAAGATGATGTAGTTTGGAACTGACTTACATGAATAATGAACAAGTGTTGATACTAATCAAACCAGACTTTAAAATGAGGCATTTGAGAAAAGTATAATTCTCATTACATCTCACAGAACTTTTAATTTTTGATTTGTTGAATGCTAAGCTCCCGATGTCAACAACTTAATGAAGGCATTTGTAAGATTCTGATTTCACGGTCTAGCAGCCACAGATTTTAGTAGTCGGGCAGGCCAAATGCACTTGAAAGAAACCATGAAGCATGGTTAGGGAGTAGGGTGACCTTGACTCTCAGCTCAGGAGGCAGAATGACCTTGTAATCTGAGTTTAAGGGATTCAGCATACCCTGCTGGGAACCACATAATTGCACCGGAACTACCAAATACTTAAGTGTCTTGGGAACAGAACTAGTGGCAATTCACTATCTTAAGAAGTACAGAGAACTGAACTGCAAATGTCTCATACCAAATTTCCATCCATAGTGTCATGTGCCTCCCCTTGTAAAATTTTGATTTGCTCTATCAATAGTGCCATGTGTCTACCATTGTAAAATTTTTATTTGCCCTACATTTATGGCTATTTTTACAGGTTGTTTTCTGGTGAAATGATGGCACCTTACTGAGAAAAATCTCATGAGAGCCGAGCTTGTCTGAATCACACAAGAATACCTTAAAACCTTGTTTTTCTCTCTGGTTTAAGTCCATGGAACAGTAAGCAAAGTTGTTCAGCTATTTTACACCAGAGGAAAACGTTGGGAAGCTCCACCCAGCCCCATTCCTCCATTTCCAGACCCTACCCCAAGAAAGCCTGCCATCCTGGCTCTTCTCCCTGGGATGCTCAGGACCACACCTACAGGCGGGCTATTTGTGATGCAGTCCGACCTGCCACATGGATCTCCCTCATAGTTTCTCCTCTTCCACTGAAACCACCCAGGAATGCTTTTCTCAATTAAAGCCTAAATTTTAATTCTACCTGATCTGATTTATTGCATTGGCAGAGAGACTTAATATTGGGGTATCTATCAGAAAACAATAAACACCAAAGCACACAGCAGTATCTTCTAGCCACAAACATCTGTCCCCTTTTATATATTTTAAAGATCAATTTCTGAGCAAAGGAAAAGTAGGAAGACTAGCTATGAGCTTATTTAATGATCAAATATGATCTGATGCTGGATATCGTTTGATAAAATTATTTCTCTTATATTGTGATCATGAAACATTTGAATGCAATGTTATCTCTTTTATCTCTACTGGGTAAATAATGTTTCTCCAAATTCATTTCCACATGGTTAGAAGCTTTATAGATGTAGTTATAATAAAAATGGAAGATGTGGTTCTACTAGATTAGCATTAGCCCTAGATCCAAGGACCATAGTTCTTATAAGAGAGAGGACCCCAAGCAACATGGAAAGACACAGAAAAGGACTTGGAGGCTGCCTGATCCATGAATAAGTCTTTGCTCAAGGAACTTCTGCTAAATGTAAATGTCTGATTTGTCTTTAAATAAATTTGTAGCAGAATGGAAAATTGAGTAACGTGAGACTTTGTACTTCGATATTCATAAGCATCATCCATCATAAGATCTACTTTGTAGGATTTTGTATCTTGAGACAAATTACATTAAGTGATTGGAAAATTAATTTGCAATTTTGTGGACAAGAGCTGCACTAGAATAGGCCTTTCACAAAGTTGTTCTTTCATTTCAGGAAGTTTTGCCCTCAACTACATAATGGCAGAATTACACAGATCTTCTTCACAAAGACTTCCTCATACCCTGCAGTGCGAGAGACAACTGGCTCTGCATTGCCTTAGTCACTAAAATGGAACCCAAGTCACAGGACATTTTCATGTCACACAGTGAAAAGTTATTCCCCACAAACCTAGTGAGCTACTTATGGGACTTTTAAAAATATTATATTCTAAGTATAGCCTACAATTTCACTTGCATTGAAAATAAAAAGTTAAAAAAATTACAGAGCAGACTGTTTTGTTTTAAGATATTAGAAGAAGGCAAACAGGAAGAATCTTTCTGCTATGATAAGCCTGTTATCTCCTCCCTTTCATTGCGCACATGGGAGACAGTTGCTTCCGATGAGCAGGTAGCTTAGGGAAGGTAAAGAGGCTGTGAAACATTTACGCTATCATGTTGTCAGAGCAGGGACCATAATGCTTTCTGAGTTAAGTGCTTCTTGTAGCACATCACACCTGGACCGTAGATAAGACATTCATCTGCACTGACCTCAGCTTTAACAAGGCCCTGCTCTGGTTTCTTCATCACGCTTAGATTTTCTGATAAATTGCTTATCTCTTTGTGAAGTGCAAAGCCATTTAAAATATCTTACCTAGAAAGTAAGCTTACATATGGCAGTGCTGTATTATGCCATCCTCCTGAAGTGGCAAAAGATGATGCTTAAACCAAGTTAGCAATTAGTCAAAAGTACAAGCTTTCCGATACCAAACACAAAGTTAATGCTTTGTTTTTAATCGAGAGGTTTTAGCAACAGGCCAGAGATGTGTGGAACATTGCTTAATTAGCTGGTGATGGTTTGTTGTAACTGTAGCCTAAGCATTATGATTTCAGAGCTTATTTTAAAATGTGAAGAACTAAAATTTAGTTTCTTTTATTT
The DNA here is from genome assembly GCA_030556225.1 of Cricetiscus sungorus. Classification (NCBI taxonomy): domain Eukaryota; kingdom Metazoa; phylum Chordata; class Mammalia; order Rodentia; family Cricetidae; genus Cricetiscus; species Cricetiscus sungorus. Next base: position 4,143,981 of record JANBXA010000372.1, read on the forward strand.
TGTACATTACCAGGAAAACATTTCCAGTTAATGTCTGTGACCTTTTCAGTTTAAATCTCTTGGTTAAATTCTAAAGAAACCACTTTTTAAATATAGCCACTTTCTCTCAGCCTAGATAAACAGGGGAGGGCCTAGGCCCTGCCCCAAATGATGTGACAGACTTTGATAATCCCCCATGAGAAGCCTTACCTTCCCTGGGGAGTGGATGGGAGGAGAGATGGGGAGCTGATGGGGGACATGGGAGAGAGAGGGAACTGGGACTGATATGTAAAATAAGATTGTTTCTAAATTAAATAAAAATTTATAAAAAAAAATAACCATTTATTGAAAGCTATTCAGTAAAGCAGGTATCTTCAAAGGATGGGAACCTATTCCCAAAAGTTAACACTATGAATTTTTTGGATAGTTCCTCTTGTGAAATTTAGAAATTTCACTACTAAATATTTCCAAAGATTGAAATTAATACTCAGGTATCCCTTTTTATAGACCATGTCTAAATCTCAGCAGAGCAGCCCCCCCAATGTAAATGCATGCTGGATGCAATCAATGTGACATGTGGCAGCACAACATTCACTCATTATCCATCTCATTTTGTACTCTTAATTAATATAGGATACAAAACACAATGGATCTCCTTAAAACATTACTTTTTTTTTTTTTAACACCAAACAAACCTCATCACTGAATAACTTTGTTAAAGATTTCTGTACACAAGTAACCATAAATCATACACCATAAACACATTTTTCTGTTTGATCCCTAACCATAACAAACAAGGTGGAATGTGTACACAGTGTAAAACTCAATTCAGTGAATAGGGTGGGTACCATTAGAATAAAGGAAAAGATAGAAAAATCATACTCCACCAGCCCATCCTGTTCTGCTTTCTTCTATGTGCTCCTGGGTCTAAAAGAAAAAAAAGATAATATTAAATCATAAAAGGAGCAGGTTTTCAAAAGTGCAATCTGGACACAGTTAAGCCACCTGGCCATTGTGTCCTACTGCTCAGCCTCCAGTTCAAGAAGTTTTATTAAAGTTATTTCAGAGCAGCACTGCCTAAGTCTACTGGGAAAATTAGTGCCGGACCTAATTTCAGAATTTTTCCTTCTTTACTCTTCCATGGGACAGTTATTGGAATTATTGCACACCCGTGGAAGCTCAGCACAAGCCAGCATATGGTGCGACAGAGAAGAAGGAGCTCCATAGCACTGCTGAGATGGTAGTCTTTCTATTCTTTTGGGTTAACTAGAAACCTAAACATTTGTATTTTTAGGTTTCAGCAACATGCAGAAGCATCGCATTTCAAATAAATATTTATAAGTCCTAAAAAATAAAAAGTACTTTTTTTTTTTCTAGAGAAACAACAAACATTCTGAGTTGAATTAATAGGTATAGATGTTGTAGCAACCACAGTGGATGGACAGGAAAGTGGCTACATGAAGATAAAAATTATCTTAGTTCAGTTTTAGAGAGACAAGAGTAATATATAAAATGGTTGTTCATTAAGCTATAGTTTTTTCTTTCCTCCTTCCCTCCCTCTTCCTTCCATCCTTCTGTCCCTCCCTCTCTCTCTCCCTTCCTCCCTCCCTCTCTCTCTCCCTTCCTCCCTCCCTCTCTCTCTCCCTTCATCCTTCCCTCCCTCCCTCCCTCCCTCCCTCCCTCCCTCCCTCCCTCCCTCCTTCCTTCCCTCCCTCTCTCCCTTCCTCTCTCCCTTCCTCCCTCTTTCCCTCCTTTCCTTCCTCCCTTCCTCCTTCCCTCCCTCCTTTTCTTCCTTCCTTCCTTTCTGTTTTTGATATAGGGTTTCCTTGTGTAGTCCTGGCTGTCCTGGAAATCCCTCTGTAGACCAGGCTGACTTCAAACTCAGAGACCTCTTGCCTCTGTCTTCTAAATATTGGGATTAAAGACATGCACCATCACTGCCCAGCAAGCTATAAATTTCTTAATTAATCTCACCAATATTGTTATATTATAAATAACTGTCACTAGCCTCTTTACCTCTTTCATGTCTAGCAACATGAATAATACATAGAATGATTGTCCTCAAACATTACTGGTTTTAAAAACACTAATACATTTATCATGAGTATGGCTGTTGGAAAATTATGAGTTAATTCAGCCAAGATATTGCAAACACAATTATTTTCTAGCCACAAAGGTTATTTTTCAGGAACCTCTTCTGTCAATTTAGGTTAAAATTGTCTCATATTTTGATTAATTGTGATTTCAGATTCCAAATGAGTAAGTTTTTATTTGTCTATGTTCATAATTTCCAAGCTAGTAACATTAAAGCAGAGTTCATAATGCTTAGATTCAGGAAGTGCTGAAGATATATAGCCAACCACAGCCAGTGTGATCCAATAAACTAGTTTAATTAAGACCTTGATTTGTTAATGATACTACTTAAAACTTTTCTTTTGCTTTGCTTATAAAGACATAAATGAGATAAACTCAGCATCTAGCAGATTTTCTTAAGGTTAGTCAAGAATCTTTCTGACAAGGTAATGACTTAAACATGTTTTTAGCTTAAGTAATGTAGACTAATATAGCCCTGACATATTTCCAAACAGAATAAGATATTCTCCTTATAAAATAAAATGTTCTAATTCCTAGATGGAATTTAACGATTTACTTTGATTGATCTGGACTTTAACTTCATAAAATAAATTTACTCTACATTTGGCTTAATGAAACATTTCTTCATAATTTGAACTCTCTCAAAATGCATTCATCAATATTTCCTATTTAAAGAAAAAAATTTAAATATTTTAGTCTCTAAAATGAGAACTTAAAACAAGGAATATTTTAATGATTTAGACTGGTGAGTTTTGACTCATTAATTTCAACAGACTATGTTTGAATTTAAATAATACAAACAATTGAAGCTCAATGGTAAATTTGTATCTTATTTTCAAGCTCTCTACCTTTGGATTAGTACAGCTGGAGACACTCTCCAAAGTTAACTGGACAGTTGCATAATATGCAAAATAATCTAACAGTTCATGTCCTATTATCAGGCACCCACCTTTGATTTTAAAAAAAATAGGTAATATTTGAATCCCATTTGTAATTTGTCTCAATTTTTGACAAGATAGAGCATGTCTAATTTTCATTTCTTCTCCATGGTCGTGTGAAAGACAGCTAGTTATCTAACAGACTCATTCATTCCATGTCTTATCTTCTTTGTTTTGCTAACAAACCAGAGGCCCATCATCCTAATGTCACATTGTCTCATTTAGTATTTTCCACATTCAAAGGAAAAACAGTTTAAGAAAACTATTGTTATGCAATATGCAGCAACAATGCCGGGGTGGCTGCGAATGTGTGGCATACTGTTTTAAATAACCATCAGCAATTGAATGCATCTAATCCTGCTTTACAATACAAAATGTGACCAACAGATAAGAAGCTCCTGTTGTGTTTTCATCTTCAGAAATAGTTACCAGGGGTTTTAATACACTTTACCTTTGGACAATTCCATGCATGCCAATCTTCCCTGAAGTCACATATAGACAAGACTGAGACATTCTGCACTCTCTTTAGCCACTGCAAACATACCCGTTCATCGGTCACCCATGTGAGCCAGCTGAAATAATAGTCACTGTGAACAAACCCAAACAGAAGCCCATTACCACATTTAAATGATAACTTCATTTATATTTTTCTAAAAGACAATTATTATTATAGGATATATATTTAGTAGGTAAGGAAGACAATCTTTTTCTGAGAAGAATATTTAAATAGATCTGCAGGCTAGAATAAATAAGAGCTTATTCATCTAAGCAAATTATTTTGTGCTTGAGTATTTTGGCAAAAATATTAAGATGTAAGGGCAAAGCTTTATCTAAGAGGGATAAAAGTGTTAAATTTTCTATTATGCACCCAACTTTGTTTCCTGGTGGGTTCATGATAAAGGCAAGTTTTAGCTGTCACCATTGTCAAGTGCTGATATAAATAGCTTTGATAGTGTTTATTAATATACTTAAGTGTCAGTGAATGGCTGTGATGATTGTACTTGTCTGTGAATAAACATTTACAGCCAGAATTACAGAACTTTTTAATTTTCCATAGAGCTAGAAGGGACTCAGAGCTCAAATCCTGACCTCATAATATCCTACCGCAGTGAAAATATTTAGCCATGTAGTTCTTTGTTTCTGTATAAATTTGAAATAATAATGTACTGACTTAGGTATGTAAATATGGTCCAAGAGTGCTTAGGATGCCCTTTGGCTTATGTGCTGTTTTCATAGTTACTTTTGGCACTAAAGGAGAATAATATATTTTTTTTAAAAAAAAAAATTTTTGTTATTCAAGCTTTCATTAACCAGGTTGTTGTGAGCAATAGTATGACTCTGTTTGATTCTCTTTGGTGTAGCTGAAGAAGACCTAAGCCCTCTGTGCTAGGCTGGTGAGGCTCTTGGAGACATTTATTTATTTATTTATTTATTTATTTATTTATTTATTTATTTATTTATTTATTTTTATCAATTCAACCAGAAAGACACAGAGGACTGACTGGCTTAGGCCTGGAAGGGTGCTATAATCAATATTAGTCTGACAGAGAAGTTTCTTTTCCTTTTTTTTTTTTATTAAAAATTATTTTTGCCAGGTGTGATGGTGTGCCCTCAGAAGGCAGAGGCAAGCAGATCTCTGTGAGTTGGAGGCCAGCCTGGTCTACAAATCAAGTTTCAGGACAGTTGGGGCTACATAGAGAGACCCTGTCTCGAAAAACTAACCAAACCAAACAGAAGTAAATAAATAAAAAGATTTTTTTAAAAATTAAGTGTGTGTGCATTATATACTTGAGTATAGGTTTGTATACATGAGTTCAATGCTGAAAAAAGTAAGAAGAGGGCACCAGACCCCCTAGTGGTGCTCTGTGGGAATAGTGGGAGGTAAATTTCATTCTTCTGCCAGAGCACTATGCTAGCAGAGTCTTTCTAGCTGACATACTTCATTTTCTTGTATGTCAATAAATAGTTCCTTCATATACAATTCTATATTCAGATAATCAAACCAGACTATCTCACAGTAAGAAAATGCTGATGTTTGAGAAGAGTTGTCTTATCTTATTCATAATACTCCCACGACACACAGAGATCCAGAAACCTTGGCTCAAGGGAAGTAGATCAGACTTTAACAGAGTCATGCTGAAGACGTGATAAAAACTTTGCAATCTGCAGGTTGGTCCCAACTTTACATCTCTACCTCCGAGGAAATCCCCGAAAAGCTTTCGATTCATCACCATGGTCACCTTTAAATGAGTCTTTCAAATGAGTGAGAGGGTATTTTAAAAACTAGTTCAAGAAACTTATTTGTGACTTTTAATTTGCATGCATCTTGCATGTTAATTTTCTGCTTCTGGCATGAGTATCTTTAACTCACTAGAAAAAAGTCTAAACTATGATATAAGAAGTTCAGCGTGTTAGGATTTGGTTAAATATGAGAGATGGAGTTGGGTGGTGGCGCACACCTTTAATCCCAGCACTCCCGGAGGCAGAGGTGGGCAGATCTATGTGAGATTGAGGTCAACCTGGTCTACCGAATGAGTTCCCGAACAGCCAGGACTACACAGATAAACCCTGTCTCCATCTCCAAAAACAAAACAAAATGAGAGAGGGATCTGAGACCACTGACCTTGAGGCTATCATTTCTGGAACTGGTACTTCTATTGGGCCCACATGGTGAGGATAGGTAGTGTCTACAATAAAGACACGAACAACAGGATTCTTAGCTCCAGCCTACCAAGAAAATGGAAATTTACAAGATGATACAATTTTATTTACCACCAATATCTTAAAAACATTTTAGGACTCTAGGCATATTTTAGGAAGTGAATAAAGCTAAGTATATTTCAGTTAAAGATACTCTGCACAGAGGCCAGGAACTTCATTTCTAGTTTATGTGCAGGGCAATTACCAACGTTATACCAACAGGAGTCAAATGTATTTCATGTGTTTAATGAGAGGCTTGATTTATAGGAGAAATTATTGGGGAATATGAAGTGCATGTCTGCAACCTGTACTCTGTCTTGATTTTTGAGGCAGCTGTGTTTTGTTATTTTTAAGATGATAGTGAACAATATACCTGTGTGCTCTGAAGAGTAGTGGGAAGATCTGTTTGGAAGAGAATAGAAAGCAGAACTAAATGGAACTTACCTCCCCCGCCTTTGCCAAACAATATGGATTGAATGACCAGTTTTCTCATCCCCTCAGTTGCCTCACAAGCCACCACCATAGCCCCCTTTCCAAAGGATAGGAGAAATCTCACTACCAAATAAAGTGTCCATGGGCTTTTACATTTTTTCTTGGTTTGTGCTTTTTGTGCTACTATATGCCTAAAATTTGCATGACATTATACTCCTATGCCTAGACAGTGTCTGAATTGATGTTATTTTACTTCAGAAAGAATCTTGCAGTTAAAATAAAATTTGAGTCGGCAAAGTTTGGAAGCACAATATTCAATAAGTCCATGCTGTTTGCTTTCAACGAAAGCAATGGTTCTCAACTTTCCTAATGCTATCACCCATTAATACAGTGCCTCATGTTGTGGTGACCCCAATCATAAAATTGTCTTTATTGCTGCTTCAAAATTGTATTTTTGCCACACTTATGAATCATAATGTGAAGATCTATGTTTTCCAGCAGTCTTAGGCAGCCCCTGTGACTCCTAAATCGTGACCCACAGGTTGAGAATCCCTGATCCAAAGGATGTTTTTTCTTTCCTGAGACTTCTTCAGTTCTTTGGAAGTTTTTAATCTGTCCACCCAGTACTGAGGGTAGTGGTGTCCCTACTCCGTAAGGAAACATGAGGACTTAGGTACATACTTGCAGATAAGTGCAATCACTCCTCAGCTCTGAGTGTCTTCTTCACACCTTCTTACTCACATTGATTCTCCAGAACATTCCAGTTCTTTTAATTATGTATTCTAAGTATCAGGCGCTTCACTTCCAAGCATCTCCAACTTTTCATTTTTTTTCTACACAGTCTTTGAGGGGACTTCCATCTCAACACTCATTTCCTATCTCCTCCCTTTTCTTAAATGACATAAACATTACAATTCTACTTCTCTCTCTAGGGTGTCTTTGGCTTGTTTCAAAAGCTACTTTTGCAAATGCCACATCCATCCTGTCACACATAGGGACCCACTGGAGTCATTCATGACTAGGGTTTGGCAAGTAAAGGCAGTAGGAGCTATGTACAAAGAAGCCACATTCTAAAAAATATCCATTTCTTTTGAAAGAGGTAAATTCATCCCTGATTTTCTGCTCTCATGCCTTTGTCTAGATTTAAAGTAGGTTGCAATGCCTCTTCCCTTTCTCTTAGCTATTCTGCTGCACACTCAGGTCCTTCTCCTTCAGCCTTGGGACTGAATAAAAAGTGTCCATGATGTTTACTTTCATAAATTGCCTTAAGGAAGAAATAGAGGCTCATAAACTTCACTAACCTCTCCACAAAGGATCTTAGCATGTGCCTGACGCTACCTGACCAGAACATCAAATTCCACATTTGAATTTTCTTTTTGGATTTGCGTTTACATGAGAATTCAAGAGGGAATGTGAAACAGAACTTTATCCTGAATTTGGAACAGAGAATGTATATATATATATATATATATATATATATATATATATATATATATATAATTAAAACTAAGTTAAGCTTGTTTTTCCTCCATGATCTAGACCATATGTTTTTTTCAAAGATTCTGCAATGGATTTTGCAAAGACTACTTCTTCCAGCATAGCCAGATGTCCAAAGCAACAGATGTCCACATAAACAATAGAGCACAGTACAGTGTTTGCTTTACAACGACAAGGACATGAAGCCTTCCAAATGTGTTGATCCCACCTCTATTCATGGTAATGATTGCTCATTCTGACATCAAGGGAATAAAGGCCTCTACAAAAAGTATCTAGCATACCTTTGGGTATGGAATATTTATTGTTCTAGGATACTGTCCATCACCGTAATAGGAATAGGCAATAATTGGTATGTCTGAATCATTAAATTCTGCATATGCCAAAAATTTTCCATTTGGAGACCACCAAAGAGCATATTTTGCAGCAAGCATTTCCTCTGAAAAATAAGTATTTGCATATTATTTACAACTATAGCTTATTCTTAAAATCATTGTTAATACTTCTAAACAGATATTTATTGACTTAGATCATGTTATTAATGTGGATGTAACATGCCATACTTTGGTTATTAAAAAAATACTGTGAATTAAGAACAGTTTAAACTTCATTCTATAGCGAACATCAATTAGTCTTGTTAGTAATTGCTGTTAGCCATAAATGAAACATTTAAAATAAATAATAAACACATTGGTAATAATTAATTTTCTCTTTAGGGCAATTAAAAAAATAACCTAAAGTATCCCAAATAGACTATGCTACAGATTTAGGTAGACAAAGCAGGCTATGATTTCACTGCCAAGTGACATTGCCAGTGTAGGTTGAGTTTCATTCCTAAGAAGTTTCTTTTTTTAACCAGGTGTAATCTCTTCTCTCTCTCTCTCTCTCTCTCTCTCTCTCTCTCTCTCTCTCTCTCTCTCTCTCTGTGTGTGTGTGTATGTATGTGTGTGTATGCATGCATGTGAAAGAATATACATACACATATATCTTTTTAAATAAAAGGACAAGATGAGTAGAGACTAGAAGACCTCTTAAATCCAATTACTCTCCATGTACTCTATGTATATCCCAAAATAAGGATAAATTCAAGAGGATGTCAGTATCAAAAACTAAGAACATTTTCCTGCTTGTTGGGGAGGAAGATTTCTTTCTGAAGCAAAACAAACATGGGCTAAGACATTAACTCAGTAACTAAGGATCACATACTTCTTAGCATATAAGTCTTGTGCACTTCATAGTAACATTAATGAATAGTGATTCCATTTGTCCTGATGACAAGATTTTATTCCTTAAGGTTGTGTCTATTCATGACCTGTTAACAGTTGTCAGAAGGATGGCATTTCATAGAAATAAGTTGCCATCCAACTAATTCTTCCTGAACATGTGGGTGCACTTTCAATGTTAAGCTTAGTACAGCAGCAGTAGAAAAGAAACAAAGCTTACCTTCATAAACCCAGTCTGGAATTCCATTAAATATTTTATTTTCTCTTCCACTGTAGGTTATTTGAAAAGGTGGATCTCCGGGTCTTTGTTTCAAATAAATATTATTTTGATAGACATATGCCTGGAAATTATAGAAAATTAGTCGATAAGAGAAAATTCTCTAACAAATATAGTAACAATGTATATTTGATTATTCACCTGTCTTTCAAAGGGCTGGTAATTCAAATGCAATAGGATTCACAACTAAAATCATTTAACAGGTTAAAAAGTACAAAAATTTGCATCAAATAAGAAAATTTCTACTGCAAAACAGTTATTTTATTACCCAATAAGTAATTGTTCATATTGACAGGCAGTCAAACAAATCCCTGAATATTAATAGCTAGCCAGATCTAATCTTTATTTAGCGTCCTTAAATAAGAGCTTGGACAAAATTTCATGTTGTCTGAAGCTAGTCTGGGAAACTTGTGAAAACCATATTTTTCCTGAGTTTTCTGGCACAACGCATTCTGGCTGAGTATAAGGATAAAGTTTTTGACTGAGATATTTAAAGAAGTGTATCCATGAGCTTGAGGTTTTGCGGAATTCTCAAACGGGTTTCAATTTATCCAAACTCTTCCCATTTTTAGCCACTGAAATAATCATGATCTATATTTTTTTTTTCCTTTTAGGCAGGGAAACTTAACAAAGGCCAAAATAAAATGGCTCCTCTTTTATTTAAATGATTAAACACTTTTATAATCTAAACACTTACTAATTTACTCCCAACAGGCGACCAGCATAGATACTGAATTGGACGAGGAAGCTCATATCCTTTTACAAATTCCCTAGAAAGAAAGAAAGAATATATATATTTAAACACAATGCTTGGTGTTCAATATTAAAACAAAATCTTGTATAAACAGCATAAGTAAACAAACCATTAAAATTAAGAACATCTGTAAGAAATATACCCCCTTCTACAAGTTCAAAGGAGGAGTACGTGGGAATAAGGTACTAAAGCCATTCACGGTGGCTGCCATCCTCTTGCTGGCCATTCAAAATCACCCAACTGCTCTGTTTTCAGAGCTTCCCAGTGAAGTAAATGGCTAACACACCTACAGACTGGGTCATTTAGAGAGCATCTAATAGAGTCCCCCTGTTTTATAGAAAACCACTGTGAGACATGGATAGATGATAATGACTTAAAAATTGCATTGCTAGTTCTTGGGCAGACCCCCAAATAAAGCTCAAGTCATTTAACCCCTGAGACTGTAAAATTTGCACACACCAGACTAAGATGGTCGCTGACGTGCCTTCCAGCTCTGAGTTTCTATAACTGTGCTCAAGTTTAATATGTGTTCTTCCACATTCTCATTCACAACCCCCATCTCTGTGAATGCATATGAATTTCAAATTTTTGAAAATAAGATGCCATTTGACAATCTCCCTAGGGATCTGACTTGAAATCAGAGAAGGAAAGGAACATCTGATCTCAAGCTAAACTGAAAAACAGATCGGATACTGGGCAGTGTGCCTTAAGCTTGCAAAGTTCTCCACCCATGGGGAAATTTCAGATATCTTATTGGCCAAAAAAATCTCACTTTGATGTTTAGAGTCTCTGCAAGCATTAGCTAAGTGAGTTGCATTGTGGAGCTCTTGCAGCTTTTCAATGAGAACATATCGATGTTTATGTACTAAAGAATCATAAGCTACCATGCTGAAAGTTTGACTGCTTGAAAAGTCATCCTAATAGTGTCTTCAAGACAGAGAAACAATAGCTACTTCTGGGACCATTGTGAAGATATTTAAAACGACCCCATTCCTTTCTAACAATCTGTGTACCCCAGTCCTCACATTTGTCTGTCAATTGTACCTTCCCTTCTCCCTCACACTTGGACACCTGTGAAGACCTATAATGCACTTTGTCTTGACTGAGTTTATTTTGTCATACAGAACAATACCTAACAATGAGGTAAGCATTTGATAGGAAAAAGTGATACTCATGGAGGAAGGAGATGATAAACGCTACACTGCAGTGGTACTTCTGGCAGCCAGAGGTCAATACATGAACACCAGGCACATGAGAAGTCAAGGATACAATGTAGATATAAAGATACAGTTAAGGTGACGAGTCAGAAGTCATTCTTTATCTGCTTTATAATTATGTATCAAGTTAATTTTCATATTACATCAGACTGACATTGTAACACTGCCTAAGTTACAAAGTTATATTTTAACTGCCTAAGTTAGAGAAAACTGCCTAAGTTTTCTCTGTGGAGTACAGTTAAGCAGTGCAATGACATAAACAATGGCAAGTTGAAAATCCAATTGAATGTCTCTTTATGACTGGAATGCCACCTGAGCTGTCATTTTGTGTTTTTATGAGTCACTAATTCCATGGAAGATGGAGAAAAAGCTGTCATCTATGAATTCCCACCTTGCTTAAACCACAACTATCTTCACTATTCTGTGCTAGACATTTTTATTAATTTTTTTCATGCAATATATTGTGAAGTTGTTTTCTCCCATATTCTTTCTACCTCCTTACCCATCCAACTTGATATTCTTTCTTTCAAAAAGCATGAAAATGAAAATTAAAAATGAACAAATAATATTATAAGAGCCAAAACCAAAATAAATTCCCCAACAGCAACGATAAAATCTATGGAATTTATTTTGTGTTCATCAACTACTCCTGGGCATAGGGCTCACCCTAGCATGTGGTTGATATACCCCAGTGACACTCCACTGGAAAAAAGTGATCTTTTTCTGTGCCATTGGGTATCAATTACAAATGCCTTTTTGGTTAGAGGTTTTAATAACCTCAAGAGGCAGAGGCCCTGGATTAGTGGTATTCAATCAAAACTTGACTCTTAACCAATTGCTCATCTCCAACTAAAATGGTATGTTTCACTTGGTCAAAAATATCTAAAAAAATAAATAAATGGTTGTGAAGAAAACAGAACACACACACACACACACACACACACACACACACACACAAATCCACACATAAAAATAAGTAAACCAACAAACCCAGTGGCTTGCTTAGATTTACTACAGATAAGCTAATCAGTAACAGGGCATAATCTTACCTAAGCCATTGTTTAAAAATTAATAATTATCATTTTACTTGAAAATATTTTCATTTGAGTGCTTTTCGTTGTGGTGAACTTCACCTCAAGAATTATGAAATGATAAAAAAGGATGATTAAAGTCTGAATAAAACTGTTCTGCAAGGCTATGATTGCCATCTTTCCAGACTGAAGGGTTCTTAGGAGTAGGGTTGGTTCTTTCAGCTCATTTGCATTTTTCTACATATGCTTTTCAGGCTATAGAGCGCTGGAAATACTTCTTGCCTTAAGTGGCGATATTGAGACAGAAAGGAGACTCCAAACCCATTAGATTAAAGAGAACCTCACTGTAAAAACCAGGTTATTCCCTGAACATTTCAAATAAGGAGGCGACTTTAAAACATTTATTTTGTTCCTTGCTTGACAAAAGGGGAAATAGCCCAGAAGAGGTTTTTCAATGCCTTTTCAAGACATTCAATTTTTCTTACTTTTTGTGTAACAGTAAAGAGGGTATCATATTACAATGAGTAACTAAACTAACCTGTTTCCTCAATTAGCCAGAGTGAGTTTTCTAATGAACAAATCCGATTGTGTCATTTCCTATAAAATGCTTCAGTTATTTTCTTTTGTTGGCAGAAATTGATCTAAACTCTTTTTAATAGTTACCTAGTCATTACAGTCCCCAAGCCCCTTTCAACCTCATATACCCTCCCCTGGTAGGCAGCTCTCCTCTAATCAGTTGAAGTGTGATATTTAATATTTTTTTTTAAACACTTTGTATTCTCTCTGCCTGGAAGCCATCATATATTCTTGTGTCTAGAACAGACAACAGTTGTTGCCATACCTCCTGTCTACAGCCTCTTTCTAATACAGTGGGCCACCTCCTTAAAACAGTCTCATTCCAATGCATTATAAAAATTTTTTATTACATGTGTTTATTTCCATTAGTAGCACATATATCATTTTTTCTTTGACATTAGGAAAATTAAGATTATTTTGTATATTATAAAGCACAATGGTATTTCAATAGACAGGTAACTATATCATTGGAGGGTTGTCCTGTTTTGTGGGGTGATGCTTATTGCAAAATACATAGATAATATCAGTAACAAGATAATGTAGTCTTAAACTCAGATCAGAGATAGGAGTCTTAGAGATAAGCTACATTAAGAGTGGTGTTGATTTACCCATTCCGAAGGTCGTAGATGTAGTATGTTGCTGTGTATGAATATCGCCAAAGCTGTTAGGAAAAGAGACAAAGACAGAGGACAAAGTTTTAAAGCTCTTTAAAATAACAATACATAATGATAGATTTTTATTGGGCTCTGGAGGAGACTCGTTTCAATGCAAAGCAGGGTTTCATTTACTTTTACTCTATACTTTGTGAGGTTTGTTCAGGTTCCAGGGGGCACCTCAGGATGCTCTAACTTTTATTCCATCAAAAGCATAGACAGAGTCATTTCATAGTATAAAAAAACTTATCTTTGACACACTTGGTCCTCAGAATGTTCCTCTATATTGAAGGAGGCCCCTATGATGTTTATAACTCCAAGTGTCTGCATCACACCTTGGTAAGAATAATACTCTTTAAAATTGGTTACAAGGAATTTCACAGGACAGCCTGTTACAAATGCCTTCCTTTCCTTGGGCACATATATTTAAACCAGGGAACTTGAAAAGTAAATAGAAGAGTTTAATTTAATATTCCTCTTGAACAAAGCTGCCCATTATCTACTTGAGTATATGCTGGGCTTAGTGAATTAAGCAAGCATTGTTTTGGGTTGTTTCCTAAAGGACTTTCAATCTCTCAACAAGTTCCATTAGGTTGAAATGCATATTTCTGAGGATTTGAGTCACCAGGACCTAGACTACTGGAGAATAAGACCCTGACTGGCGTCCTGATAGTGGTCAGAATGACTTCCTTGTTGGAACAGGAAGAAAAGCTTACCAGGGAACTTCATTTCAGAGAAGATCTGAAATGTGTAGTCAAAGCAAAACTTTTTTTTTCTTCCTTCTTTCCTCCATCCCTCCTTTCTTCCCTCCCTCCCTTCCCTCCTTTATTCTTTTCTCAAAGAAAAGGTCTCAAAAGAAGTACTAGAATTTTAATTTGAAAGTAAGTTGCTTTATGCTTTCGTCACATATAGAGAGAAGTGAGATGACTGTCATTTATTTACCACTTACTCAGGAAGAGAAAATTAAGTACCAGTAACACTAAAGGATTAGGCTTTCAAATACACAAAATCTGAGCCCTCTTCTACTGTATATTGACTGTATACTCCTGTGTTGATATATGAGTTGTTATGCTACAACTTGATTCTTCTGTTGGAATATCAGTATAGTTTTGTGAGATAAAACTGCACAAGAATTCACTAATATGTTATGTCAACAAAGACTGCTGGAAGTACCAGAATAAGTATTCCTTTTCTGATGGATAGCAGTATACCCAAATGAAATTTCTTATCTCTGAAAAAAAAAAAAAGAAAGCAAAAACCAATGGTTTCTGTTATTTGATAACCAGATAAAGAGACTAAAGAAATGTCAAATATATAATGCTTTATTTGTTCATTGATTTTTTTTTAGTGACAGATATAGACATCTACTGGTAGGAGCCTCCTCTCCTAGTTTCAGTTAAATTTTCCTATTTCAATACACTAATCTGTATGTTAATGGGAGAAATAATTTTCTCTATATATGTATCAAAATTAAATAGTTTATACCTTTGAATAATCACTTTCTAGATATGCAAATTGCCGATCAGGTGACAAGCCATAATCTGAAGCATTCACACTTTTCTGAAATTATGAAGAAGTTGGTTAGAATATAGAAAAAAATACCTATCATAAATTTTTTGTTCTAAAGGAATATCATATCATTGATATACTCACATACAATTTCAATGCAATTTTAAAAAATGGATACTATACCTAGTACAAATAAGGGGATTTACTAGGCACTATGGGAGGATATGATAAAGAAAGCTACAGCAATTTCAAAAGCACATAGAACTAAACTTTGCAGATGAGTGACAAGGCAAATTAGAAAGTTATAAAAGTTAATCAGTACAACATTGCAAAAGCATTAAAGGGAGAGTGAGGGAATTAAAAGGAGAGGATAACTGGTTACACAGACTACAAGGATATCCTCTGAGCTCAGTTTGGAAGACTAGTGGGTCTTCGAAGGTAGAGATGTGGGAGGTTTGAAAGTCCAAGAAGAACGGCATGAACCAAGCATCATAAGTACCATTCATTCAACATCTATTCTATGTTAAGCTATCACTAGGTACCTTTCAATGTTATTTTATTTAACCTTTATATTAGCCTAAAGAAGCATTGTTGGCCTCACTTCATAGTAAAAGAAACTGAGGCATAGCAAGCTGGGGTAGTGTAGTAACGTATGCAAAGTTTCGTGTTAGTGATAGGAATTAAATCCCAGTTCACTTGACTCTAGGTTCCTATTTCATATCTTATGTCATATTACTTGGACAAAGAGAAAAGATGCTATGGGATAGAGCAGAGGAGAGGGTCTAGAAGAAGATACTGGAGTTGGTGGGAAGACAGATCACCACTAAGAATTTGAATATGGTTCTGAGTCAGTGGGATGCTTGCAAAGGTTTCTGAGGGATTGGAAGATGCTGATACATACCATGGTGCTATTGCTCAAAATGACATATGATTCTCTTGTTTCAACATTATAAAATACTATGTTATCATCCGAAGACTGATGAAGATATTCTTGTGCTTCAAGTGAAAAAGAAAGCAAAACACAAAATTGTCACTCTTAAAGAAAATATTCATAACAAAAGAACCCCCTCTGCACTACAGATATACCTTGCTTTCTACCTTCTTTAACACATAGAAGCTGATGATGGGAGGGACTAAACTACTCTTTCTGTATCTCATAAAGATGGCACATTTGCTAGTTGCAGCTCTTTTTCTAACTGATTCAGGGTGCTCAGAAATAAAATGCCATTTTAACTGAACTACGAAGAGGACAAACTGATTTAAAATGGTGAGTTTCTTCTGTAATAATAAAATAAATATAATCTGGGCTTTGTCTTGATTTATTGTAATAGATACATTACATGAATTTTCCTTTCTAAAGGGAAAAATGGCAATGCTCTACCTTAGGTAAAAAAAAAAAAAAGACTCTTTATATATACAAGTATAATGCCATCTACTTAATTTTACCATTTTTTTTGGTTAGACCTCATTGACCATACTCTAATTATAAAAACTACAAATTTCAAGTCTGTAATCCTTAAAGGTCTATTTTTGTCAAGGAGGAAACTGGCTTGCTCTTATATTGTCTACATCAATGATAGATTCTCCCTTTGGGTAAAATTCTCATGACTCCTCCTAAATAGGGACCTGTTCCTTCCAGGAGCAATGTTCCCATACAGTGTTTCTAAGTCCTGCTTTCCTGCTAAGATTCAAGGTAGCTTCACAACAATTGTGCAAGTCCAGGATGAATGAGTGTGTAAAAGGTTCCCTGAAGATTCTGAATAATTTGCCTCCATACGTTTCTATTGGTGAACAGTAGTCCCACCTATTATAAAGAAGATATATTTTACAAACTCCCAGAAGACAGAAAATGATTCTTTTACCTGAAATCCAGTTTGGAAAAAATGTTTTATATGAGAATGTTCCATTTAAAATATCCTTCAGAGTGAGAGCTCTCCTTGTGTTTCTTTCAGGGTTGTGGACTTAGGGGGAGAAAAAAAAAACATATTATTAGAAACAAGGTTAATAGCCCAACTAAATTCTAAAGTTGTCCTTCATCTGTTCTTTCTTGGGTATGGACAGGTTCAGCCATTGCAAAATGCCCATTTAACTCCTGAAAAGTGTATTTGCTGACACCCAGGCTTAGGGAATACTCTGGTAGCATAGGAGGGAATAGTTGGGGGGCTGTGTAGAGGAAGGTGAAGATTTCAGGGCAGCTGGAATACTATCTTACAGCAGTAAATATAAAACCTGTGAAGGACTTCTAGGAAGGGAGGTAAAGTTTCAACAACTTTGGTCCTCACAGAGGCAAGTCTAAAAGCCAGCCTCTGAAGCAGCACTGAACTCCTCCAGCCTTTGTTCTACTCCACCACACGTCCTCACTTGCAAAACCTGGCTTGGTTTCCTATTCATTTTTTAATGATGCACTTTAGAATTCCACTTGGTTGAATGACATCAGTCAGAATTCCATCCCTCTGAAATCTTAAAAAGGGCTGTCTGAATACAGGAGATTTTCTTAGCCCTGATATATACGTTTACAAACAGAAACCAGACCAGGAGTACCGCATTAAGTATCTTAAAAATTCATGCAAAGTCATGGAAAACCTAACCTTACATGTAGCTCACAAGCTCACATGTAAATTTCTTCCACATGTGAATCCTTCTAAGTAGGATTGTATTTTTTAACATGATGGTTTCCTTGGGAGCTCATCAGAGAGCCCCAGGGCTGTTTCCTTAAGCCAGATGGGTGATGATAATGCCCTTCCAATATCCCTTCATAGCCCTGCTGCCATTCTCCCTGCCTCCCACCTGCTCCTTCTCCAGGCCACCACTTAGAACCTAAAAGTTACAGGAAAGCCCAATACCTCAAAATAGCATTTATGAGTCTGGCATTCACCCAGGTGAAAATAAAACTGTTAAAGATGAGAACCATAACATTATCCTTCTGCTAACACTCTTGCATAGCTTGCCATGACTCTCATTATAAAGATAAAAATTCTAAACTTGGACTACAGGTCCTGGCAGGTCTACGACACCCTCTCCCACTAGTCTTTCCTGCTCCTCCCTCATTATGTTCTCGACCCCAAACATGCTGGGCTTTATTTTTAGCCCGTAAACACCTGTATTAGTTACTTCTCTGTTGCTGTGATAAACTGCCCTAACAAAGGCAATCGAAGGAGTAGTACTTGGCTTAATGGCTCCAGAGGGTAAGAGTCCATCATGGCAAAAAGGGATGTAGCAACAAATTACAGGAGTGGCAGCAAGAGAAGGTGGCTGACACCCCCCCCCCATACACACACGTTTTTAAAGAAAAGCATGAAGAGAGAGCAAACTAAAAGTAGCACGAGGCTTTAAGTTCAAAGCCTACCTCCAGTGATGTGATTCCTCTACCAAGGGTGCACCATCTAACCCTCCTCAAACAGCGCCACCGACTGGGGAATCATATGTTCAAATGCAGTAGACTATGGGGCACTCTTCCATTAATTCCCTATATTGTTTTGGTGAATCTTCGCAGCTCTAGTTTGCTCACATAAAATACAAGAGATCTGGCTAGAGGATACTGACAAACTCATTGAGCCATACTAGACCACACTTGGAAATGTGGGGTTCAGTCTGCTTTATTTACACTGAAGTCACATTCATGTATGCCCTGTAATCACAGCTAAGTTGTTAACTGAATGGTAACATCTTAGGCTATTTTAACCTATTCCTACTGGTGTGCACATGGTCCAGTCCACACATTTGATTATGACCAAGGGCTTGCTTACGAAAAATGTTCCCTATAAGGCTCAAGTATTTGCATACTTGATCCTTAGATGCTGCAACTGTTTTGGAGATTACAGCACATTCAGGATATGGACCCTTGTGGGATAAAGTACTTTACTGGGGAGGCATTAAGAGTTTCTAGCCTCACCCTGCTTCCAGTTCCATTGCCATCATTTCCTGTATGTGGATGGAATGTGACCAGTCAGATGTTGTGCATCCTGCTGTATCCCTTTGCTCCATACTCCTTTGAAACAGGATCTCTCTCTAAAGCTGAAGCTAGGTTATCCACCAAGGTGATCCAGCAACCTTCCTGTCTCCACCCTCTACAACAATGGCTTACAGACATTGGATAGCACTCATCTTTTTTTCCTCTTTTAAATGTGAGGCTTGAGTATTTGAGCTCAGGTCTCCATGATTACACAGCAAGCAGGATGGTGCTACCTGCTGAACTGTCTCCTCAGCCCAGAAATATTCTTTAAATACTCCCATCCGTGTGTGTGTGTGTGTGTGTGTGTGTGTGTGTGTGTGTGTGTGTTTACAAGTGGAAGCCAGAAATTAATGCTTGTGTTTTCCTTCATCTTCTGTCATCCTGAATGATAAAATAGTTCTCAGTGAACCTGGAGCTTACTGCTCTGGCAAAGCTAGCTGGCTGCCAAGTCCCTATTATCCTTCTGCCTCTGCACTACAACACTGGGATTGCAAATGCTTGCCACCAGTGTCCAGACTTCATGTGGGTGCTCAGGAACCAGACTTGGTCCTCATCTCTGTAAAGCCATTTAACCAGTCCTTCAATAAATAATTTATGTTTCCCAAGTAGTTTGATTCCTGGACATTTTTGTATATGTTATTGTTAAATATAACTAAATCACAGTTTTATCAATGTAGATCTAGCTAAGGCTTTTATAAAACACACCAGTTACTCTTGGAATGCTTTGGCTATTATGTAGCTCCTTAACTAACATGTCACAGAGATTTTTTGTAAATAAAATTAGTGCCAATATTGCACAAATAACCAATTTTTCAAAGTACTTTAAAAAAAACTAGTCATTTTCTCTTTCATATCGTTATTGGTCACCTGGTATCTATTGGATTTCTCAGAAAGAAGCCCAGAGTTTGGCATTTTCTTTTACAATCTCTGAATTACATGATACAGAAAGGTTGTACTTGATATAACATTTTATATAATTTCCTAGTTAGTCATTTATTTATATGGGCACATAGTAGTTACGAATGCCAACAATCTATTTAGAGAAGTTAGCATATGTCATATTATGGCTTTAAATATCAGTAAAGTATTTAAATAGTATCAATCATATTAATAACTCATTGTCATAATGAGTCATTTCTCACCCATGGTACCTTGTAGACTAAGTGCATGGGAAGTATAACTATGTTGGTATTTGGCTGGGAACAGCTACATCCATCCCTTAGAACAGGGAGAATTTATATTGGGTTTTCTTTTCCTGCTGGGATTTACCAAGGGTCTGTAACTCAGTGGATGTTGCATTTCTACTCTAGGATGTTGCATCAAACTACATTGGAGTGGAACAACAACAGCAAAGATCATGAGTGTAACACTGGGTCACTGCACCAACCACTGGCGTTTGTCACCTAACACATCCTTGATGGAGTTGTGTCACTGCACCACTTCAGTATTCAACATATGTATTTTTCATGTTTGGCCAAGAGTTAGACAGGGCATAGAGCTCCAACCATAAAGACAGAAGTCATGTTTGATTTTTATTACTAACATGTGCCCTACAACAAACAGAATACAAGAAATTGCTCTGTGTGTATGTGTGTGTGGGGGAAATAAGAGTGTAAACAGATGTCTTTGTTGCATGGATGTGGATCTTCAACTGTATTCGTAGCAGCATTATTTGTAATAGCAAGAACCTGGAAGCAACATAGATGCCCCTCAACTGAAGAATGGATAAAGAAGATGTGGCACATTTACACAATGGAATACTACTCTGCAGAAAAAAAAAAACCAATGGAACTGTGAAATTTGCAGGCAAATGGATGGAACTTGAAGAGGCCATTCTGAATGAGGTAACCCAGTCACCAAAAGAGAAACATGGTATATACTCACTCATATATGAATTTTAGACATAAAGCAAAGGATTACCCATAATTCACACTGCCAGAGAAGCTAGGATACATGGAGGATTCTAAGAGATTCATACAAAGTCCCTCACAGAAGGGGAAAGAAATAAAATCTCCTGAGCATATTGGGAATGGGGGGAGGCAGTGAGTGGAGAGGGGTCTAGGAGAAAGAGAAAGGAGGAAAGGAAAGCACATAGGAGTAGGAAGATTGAGTCAAGGGAAGAATAGAAGACAGAAAAGAAAGAGAGAGAGAGAGAGAGAGAGAGAGAGAGAGAGAGAGCATAAAAGAGGGAGCCATTATAGATTTCAAGAGAAAACTGACTCTAGAGAAATGTTCAGAGACCTACAAGACTGACCCCCAACTAACAATTTGAGCAACAGTGGAAAGGCTACCATAAATGCCCTTCCCTGATAATTAGATTGATGACTAACTTATCCACCATCATAGAGCCTTTATCTAGTAGCTGATGGAAGCAGAAGCAGATACCCACAGCTGAGCCAAACTGGAATCCAAATGCAGAGAGGGAAGACAAGACCAGGCTACAGACCCACAGAGAGAGCTGACCTGAACAAGGAGGAGCTAATGGGCCCCAAGACTGATAGCTGGGAATCCAGCATGGGATTGACTCAGACCACCTGAACATGGGTCTCATTTAGAAGGTCTGGGCAGTCTAAGGGACCTCTGACAGTGCAACCAGGATGTATCCCTGGTACATAAAAGGACTTTGGAAGCACATTCTTCATGGAGGGATACTCCCTTAACATAGAGGCAGGAGGTAGGGCCTAGTCCCTACTCCAAATGACTTGATAGATTTATATGACCCTTCCAGGAAGGCATCACCCTACATGTGGAGTGGGGCATGGGAGGGTGGAAGAGAGGGAGGGATGGAGAGGGAACAGGAGTTGCTATGTAAAATAAGAAAAATAAATAAAAAACTTTAAAAAAAGACTATATAGGTACTGTGTTGTCTTGTTTTTGATAATTCTCCATCAAATATATACCTATTCTTTTTTCCTATGTTTTATTCTAGTCTGTATATTAATTATATATATTAATATGTTATATATAATATGTAGTTGCAATTATATGTTAATATGTAATATATATGAAATATTTCACTTATGTATACCTTCATTTAAATATTTATCCAAATTTGGTTCTTGAAGTCATGTGGAATGCTACTTGAAAGATAGATTTCAATGCCAAGTGGCACAGGTCTATAATCCTAGATATCTAGAGGCTGGGGTAAGAGAATAGAAAGTTCAAGACCTGTCTGGGCTGCTGAATTTGTTCATGATCAGCCTAGACAATTTAGCGAGACACTGCATTTAAAAAAATCATAAAAAGTAAAGGGCTATGAATATAATTCAGAGGTTGAGTGCTTACCTAACACAAATAATGTTAGGTGTACCACAACACACAAAGAAAATGGGTTTCTAAAGCCTAGCATGGCCACTTCTGCTTATCATTTTAGCATCAGGTAGGCTCAGACAGGAGATTTTTTTAAAGTGAGTTTGTGGCAGGCCTGGGCTACAAAGTGAGTTCCAGACCAACTTGAGTTACAGTGTGAAACCCTATTTAAAAAAAAGAAAAGAAAAGAAAGCAAGTAAACCCAAGAACCTGAAACAAGCAAGCCAACACAATTTTTTGAAAAAAAGATTCTTAGTTTTTCTCAAATTCAAGCTCACTGAAACAGAGTCCCTGGCTGAGGTTTGGTACCTAGTAATATTTTTCCATGCCTCTGGATGATTCACACTTGTTTCACTAGACTGCTCTGTTCAGTGTGACCCATCATTAGACCTACTTCCTGACTTTGAATTCCTGGGAGCTTGTAAGGCTGAGTAGCTGTCTGCATGCTATGGAGATAGATACCACCAGACTAAACATTGACCATGGTTCTCAGAAAATGTGGGTGGTCTCTTCCAGTATGTATGCTCCTGTACAATAATCGTGTGCACTACCTGCAGTGGGCTTTCCTTCAGGCATACTCACTCCCCTTACTGACCCAAAAGACACGGGGAAAGACAATCTGATTGAATCTGCTCCAGATTAGATGTAAGATTACAGGGAAAGCATCCTGGTCATTGTTTGTGGAGTGTGTGTGTGTGTGTGTGTGTGTGTGTGTGTGTGTGTGTGTGTGTGTAAACAGTATGTGTATGGAAAATAAACATATGAAACTAATTTGATTCATTATTTATTAAAATACTTCATTATTCAAATTCTTGAATGAATAAATGGATTTTCCTAATTGTTTTTCCAAACAGTGATCCATGCTGGACTGTAATCATTGGGTAATTTGAGAATGGTGGCTTTGTGTCTGTGGTTTCCAACTCTGATAGCTTAAAAGAAATAGAGTATAACTGTCAAAGCATGTCTGTCTGCTCTGCACAGTTGACACTTCCCCATTTAACACTTCATCCTTGGCTGTGCCCTTAAATTCAGTTTGGTCCATCTTTAGCATAGTTACTCACACAGCACTTAAATGCCCTAATTAGCCATGCTTTAATTATCTGAGTTTTCAACATATTAAGCAAAGCTGAAAGTTAGCTCAATTATTTGTTCGAGAAATTACAACTCACAAAATGATTCTCAAGCAAGTAATGAGCTGCTGTACTCCTAATTCTTCCTGAAAACTCTGTGTCTTTATGAGGCTGTGTCTGTCATTTAATTGACTAGTCCTGTAAGATTGAAAGTGTGTGTCAGAGTAGAAACATCCAATTTTCATACTCTCATTTGCCAGCAAACACATGAGGAGGTGTGTTGTCTTAAGTGGGCATACAATGACAGGCAGGTCTTTTTGTTCTTATTTTCCTGAATGAGTTGGTATGTGTGGCTCAAGGCCACTGCAAGGAAGACAAATGGCCCCGGACACTGTTCTCAGCCTCCTGCTGCCAAGTTTATGAAGAGCCTACTTACGAGGAGCCACCTATTTTTTTTCTGTCTGAACCTTCCTCATTTGAGTAAGAATTACAGGGTATTTGATAACCATGTTTAAAAATGGTGATATCCAGATATTATTGTAAACACCCAATTGTTTGTTTTATCTACAATATACTTATTTTACTTGGTTGGCTTATACAGTAGCTAATAATATTTGTTAATGCAACTTAACCGCTGTGAACCTTTACTGAACAAATATTGAAATTTATTCAAGTCAAATAAATAATTTCTAATGATTTTTTGTTAAAGCTTCTATTTAATAGTTAAGGAGAAAAGTTTGTATGACATACAGGATACAATTAACAGTAGATTTTACATTTAATTAAAAAGAAAGAAGCATGAAAAAGAGAGAGAGAGAGAGAGAGAGAGAGAGAGAGAGAGAGAGAGAGAGAGAGAGAGAGAGAGAGAGAGAGGAGCCACCATTCTAGTTATCAGATTGGGTCTTGCTTATTTCTGGAGTAAGTCCAAAGGAACGAGTGCAGGCAATATATGGGTGAAAAAAAATACTTAAAAATGTTTAAAGTCAAATATTAGTCAAGACCTACAACTTCGGTTGGGAGAAGGGTCTGAAGTAATAAATTTCTGACATCAACAGAATTTTTCAGAAGATGCAAGCATTCTCACACCCGTACCTGTAAGTCCTCATGGTGCCCCCCTGAGATGTCCTGTTGGGAACACCATTTGCAAATTAGGAAATGGAAGTAGAGGCCAACTAACATGCCTAACCAATCACAAAGGTGGGCTTTAAAATCCATCTGATTACAGAGGCTGAATACTTTGCCATTGTAGTTTAACACAAAAGTACACTTGTAATAAAACAACAAAAACTATAAAAATTAGAACAAGAACCAAACCACAGACAAGAGGGAGAATAATTGTGCACCAAACCATAGATGAAAAGAAAACGAAGAATCTGAGCTGACTTCAAGCAAAGAGGCACGTACTGTCTGGCTAAAGAGGGAAGTAGTAGCTTTTCATCTTAGAAGGTAATAACCACACTGGACAACGAGCATTCAGATGTGTCCAGTTTTTCCATAGTAAACTTTCTAACATCATGGACCATGGTCAGTATAACACATAAGAGCAGGCGTGGCACCGTTTTGTCTATTTTTAAGACTCGGCCTCCTTTGGCAGCACATCTTTTAACCCATCTGAAATTGTGATGTTGCTCATTTGAAGCTACCGCACATGACCCGAGGAAAAGCCACTTACTGAAGTCATTTCATTCTTTCAGGAGTTTTTAGGGACCCACTCCTAGGACCGGTGTCACACATGAACCCCACTTCTATACACTCCAGGCCTCTGTGTGCAACGTCTGAACATCTTCCCTTGTACTTCAGAATCGGCACAGCTAGAGGTGTGGCCCAATTGTAGAATGGTTACACACATACACAGAGAAACCGACAAAGGGGGGGTGGTAGGAGGAGGAGGAGAAAAGAGGAAGAGGAACTAACAAAAAAGAAAGGAAAAGAAAGACAGGATAAATAAGGTTTAACAGCTTATCCAGCTTCCTCTATTGAAATAATTGGGAGTGATCCTTGCTCTCCCCCTCCCCCAGAGTCTTTGTTTAGCAGCCAGACCTGAAAACTCATCTATTACATCTCTCTCTCCTCTGGCTGCTTTCCCCCATTTCCTCTGCATGCCACATTGCAGTGGGTAAGTTATTTCCCTGCTATTTTCCTTCCGGGCATTTCATTGTGGTTTTGATTTGCAGTTTTCTAATGATGAATGATGTTGAACACCATCCACATGCTTACTAGCATTTGTTAATTTTCTTTGTATATCCTTCAGACAGACTTTTAATCGGTTTATTCCCCTCTTGGCTGTGAGTTGTTACAGGTCTTTGTATACCTGCATCACTTGCTTCTTAGATACACTCTTTACAAATGCTTCTTCCCATTTCGTGAACATCCTTTTCACTTTTGTGATGTTAGTTTTTTGGCAGTTTAAAAGCATTAACTTTTGAAAAGTTTCGGTTTAACCTGTTTTATCTTTTGTGGTTTGTATTTTTGTGGACTCAACAGCTATCAAATCCTCAGCCTCTGCTACATGCAGAGCTATTGCTGAAGTATGAATACTGTGTCATGTGAATATAAATCCCCCACATAAACATATTTTTAATATGCTCTTTTCTTTTTCTGGGTTTTGAGAGCTGGTTCTGGCCTGGAACTGGCTAAGTAGACCAGGCTAGCTCCAAATATACAGCTATTCTTGTCTCTCTATATCCCCAGGGTTATGACTGTAGGTGTGCTGCTGTGCCTGGCGCTAGTATTTTTATCCTGAAAATAGACAAATTTTTCCTCAAATCCTTTCTCTGTAATTGCTTAATGACAATGTGGGCTTTTTTGTTCTTTTTTTCAGTTAAGAAGGCTTATTACATTCATTTATAAATGTTAAAATAACCTCACATTCTTGGGGAAAATCCCATGGTTCTAAGTTACAATCTTTTAAAATATCACTGAATTTAGTTTCCTATCACATTTTGTTGAGAATTTTAAAATGTATAGTCATAAAATATACTGGCCTATATTTTCTCTTTCTTCTTGTCTTCTTTGGTTGCTTGTTTTAATATCAGACAACACTAGTCTTTAGAGTGAGTTGGAAAATCTCTCTCTCTCTCCCTTCCCCCCCCAAGCCTTCTGGGCTTAATATTTTGCTCTGGGAAAGTTTTTTTTATGATAATATTTTTTTTTATTTAGATTTGAAACAAGCTTGTTTTCATGTCAATCCCAGGTCCTCACCCTTCCCTCCCCCCATCCACCTCCCAACTCCCATCTCATCCCCTTTCTGCTCTCCAGGGATGATGAAGCCTCCCATGGGGGAATCTTTAAAGTCTGTCATACAATTTGGAGCAGGGCCTAGACCCTCCTCCATGTGTCTAGGCTGAGAGAGTATCCCTCTATATAGAATGGGCTTCCAAAATCCATTCATATATACTAGGGATAAATACTGATCCACTACTAGGGGCCCCATAGACTAATTCCCACATTCAGGGGGCCTGGGTCAGTTCTATGCTAGTTTCCCAGCTGTCAGACTGGAGTCCATGAGCTCCCCCTTGTTTAGATTGGCTGTTTTTGTGGGTTTCTGCAGCCTGGTCTTGAGCCCTTTGCTCATCATTCCTCCCTCTCTGCAACTGGATCCCAGGAGTTAGGCTCAGTGCTTAGCTGTATGTGTGTGCGTCTGTTTCCATCAGCTACTACATGAGGGCTGTAGGATGGCATATAAGATACTCGTCAATCTCATTATTAGGAAAGGGCATTTAAGGTAGCCTCTCCACTATTGCTTAGATTGTTGGGGTCATTCTTGTAGATTTCTAGACATTTCCCTGGTGCCAGACATCTCTTTATACCTATAATGGCTCCCTCTATTATGGTATCTCTTTTCTTGCTCTCCTCTATTCTTTCCCTGACTCAATCTTCCTGCTCTCTCATGTTCTCCTCTCCCCTCATTTTCTCCCCTTCTCTTTCTCCTAACTCCCTCTCCCTTTCCCCCTGCTCCCAATTTGAGTTAAAAGTATTAACTCAATCTCTTTTTCTTTCGGTTTTCACATTTTGGATTTCTGAGATGAGGTCACTTCTTACAGCACACACATGTATTGAACTCTTATTACCTGGACCCTCCCTCTTGAGTGCTGGGATTACATACATATGACAACACATGAGCTCTCACTTAGTCTCTTTAGGAATTATAGTATTTTTTCCAGTTTTCTATTTATTTTTGGGCTGCGAGTTTTGATGTCTAAAATTGGTGGAGAAACCTGTCCCATCTAACTTTCCTGGATGCTTATTTGCTTGTGTTTGGTATTGCCCATGCTGGGTTTTTATTAATATGTTCCTCTTAAAATATTCAGCACAGTGACTTTTCTGCCAAATATAAAATTATGGCTTGCATATAATCAATTCATATCTTAATGCTATTCTTGTAATTGTCAATAGGAATAAAAGTGAATAAAGATTACGAGTCACTCTATTTTGCTCTGCCATTTCAATCAGTTTATAAGGATATAAGAGTAAGCAACATGCTTGTTTCTTCTAGTACAATGGGTGCTAAGGATAAGGCAGATTTTGTATTTGGCTGGCTGCTCTACAATGATACAATTTCACTTTGTACCCTCTGTGTTGATTACAGCCATTCTTAAGTCCCAGATGGATCTTAAGAATGGTTTTGAAAAAGAAATCAGGCTTGCTTTTCTGCATCCTCAACTTGAACTTTAGAACCTGTTTTGTGATTTTCTCAAGGTAAGTCTGTGGCTAGATGTCCCTATGGAGGGTTTAACAACTTTCTTTGGAAATCTGAGGCAGATAAACTTCTTTGCATTACAGAATTGTCTGAAAGGTTTTAACTATTTTTGTATTTGACAATACTCAAAGGGAGTTAGTTTGTTAAGATTAATTTTCTATTTTAGAGTAACAATGACAGAAATATATTCTATACCCTTGATCTGCTTATATTCCACCCAGAAACTTTTATGCCTATGACCTTTTTGGTTCTTTCACTCGACTTCATAATTTTCCCATGTCCCCTCCAAAATAACGATGTATAAATAAACTCTTCAGACATGTTAGAGAGTTTGTTTCACAGTTGTAATTTTTTTTTTTCGAGACAGGGTTTCTCTGTATAGCTTTGTAGACCAGGCTGGCCTTGAACTCACATAGATCCACTTGCCTCTACCTCCCTAATTTGAGTGCTGAGATTAAAGGCATGCACCACCACTGCCCGGCTCACAGTTGTAAATGTTAATTAATACTGGGCAGATCTTAAACACATATTCACAGCTCCTTTCAAAATGATTCACTTCACAAGAATTATTTTTACAGTAAGTAACTGCTGAGTTATAATAGTTATAATTACCAGAATAATAACTATTTCTGCTTCTTTCTAGAAGGTATTAATATCTGTTCTATTTAAATTAACTTTGAATTTAAAAACATTCTAAAATACATTATATGTTATGAGTAGCTATTATTAGCTACTGCTATTAGTGACACATGTTTATATGATGTCTTTCTCTATGTGCAGTTATGCTTTCTTTGCTAATCAGTGAAATAGTTCTAGAGTCACGGCTCTTTCTGGTTTCATGAACTTTCTAAGAACATTCCTGAGTCAGAGAGGCCTTGTCCTTGAATTCTCCCAATAATGAGGGCTTCTCATGAGTTTTATCCTCTTTGTTCTTAAAGTCCTAATTCAGATATCATCTCTTGGTATTAATTACTTAATACATTAATTAATTAATTACATTAATCACTCTTGGTATCTTGTTATGGGTGGACTTGTGCCCTCTAAAAGGTAAGTTGAGGGCTAGTGAGATGGCTCAGTGTGTAAAGGTGCTTCACCTCCAAGTCTGATGGTCTGAGTTTATCATGGGACCCATATCGTAGGAGAAAAGAACCAAGGCCTAGAAGTTGTACTCTGAACTTCATACAAGCACCTTGCCATGAAAATGTACATACTAGCACACACACACACACACACACACACACACACACACACACACACACACACACACACGGAAAAACATATCAATATATAAAAAATATTTAAATGTTACAAGTTGAAGGGCAAACCCAGTGTGATTGTATTTAGAGATTAAGGATGTAGTTAAAGTTAAATGGCATGGCAATGGAATAGCTCTAATCTGGGAGGACTGATACCGTTGCAAGAGGAGAGAACAACATCAGACACATACACACACCAGCGAGAGTCCAGTATGGAAGCACACAGCAGTCTGCAAGCCAGAGGAAGTAAGTCTGGGGAAAGGAACAAGCTGGCACCTTGGTCTTAGATTTCTAGGCCCCAGAACTGTGAGAGAAATAAAGTTCTGGCAAGTTCTCCTGATGGCCAGAACAGACTTGTTCTGGTACAGAAGAGTAGGAAGCTGCTTTCACAAATACTTAACTTATTTGTAAAGAAGCCTAAGAGTTAATTTCTTATCGGAAATCTGATTTTAAAATTGGCATCCATTACAAATTTCTGTAAATCATATTAGGTTAAATCAACAGCAATAACTAATGGAGGAAAGAGTGGAAAGGCAGATAGGAGGGTGTTTGGGTGGTCCAAGATTAAAGTGACAGCGTCCCACTGTCCTCAGGAACCACCAGAGTCACACTCCAAGAAACCTGTGTTTCTCTGTACTGTGTGACTCCCTTTGCTTTCTCCCACTCAGCTTTATACCCCAACTCCCTTTTTCTTTCTATATATATATTTTTCATTTTATGCCTGCCACATACACAAAAGTTTCTAAAATATTTGTTATTTTAGGTTCAAACAGGTAGACTATAGAAGCAAGGATGACACTCAGGGATAAAGGCCCCTACTGTCAGAATTAAGTAGAAATTAAAAAAAAAAAACTGTATCAAATAGAAAAGTCTATGAATTATCTTTTATCACATATGTGTGTATATATATGTATACACATATACATCCTTACATAATATATATATATATATATATTCATATTAGTATGCTAGAGAAAATAGAGTTATAGACACAATTTTTGACTATATACACATGCTATAAATTTTAGAACTTAAAAAAAAAATCCTAGTTGGGATGGTGAGATGGTCCAGATTGCTGCCAAGCCTGACAACCTGAGTTTGGTCTCGGGAACCCATATGGTAGAAGGGGACAATCAACTCCCACAAGTTGTCCTCTGACAACCATACAAACATTCCCACACATACATACACAAAGATGCACATGTAAAACAAAACAAATGAATGTAAAAAAATAAATAAATCACAGCTAACATGTATTGAGTGCTTGTATATCACCACATGGGGTAATGTACTATCCGAATTCAGAAAACACAAATCACAACTCAAGGAAGACTGTAGAGATTTAAAAAAAAATTCTAAGACCTTTGCAACTTTCTAATTTTAGTTTTAATTTTTATCATGTGTGTAAATCTCTTAAAATAAGAAAGTCTGTGTGATGGTGATCGTCAGTGCAGATGAAGGGAACACGGTAGCATTGCATTGACTTTTTCCTTGGCTGCATCGTCATCCTAGAATAAGGGTGATGCCAGGGAAGAAATCCTCAAGGCAGAGAATAAACGGAGGCAGGAGTAAAAAGAGACTGAAATGAGGGGGTGGAAGCCAAGGACCACATGGGACTGCAGGGTAGAAGTGCATGTGTGTCTTCAGTTTGGATTAAAATTAAAATTAAATCTTTTGAGAATTTCAGAAAGAGCTGTAACACGGTTGTTTTTAATATGTAAGTGTGCTAAACAGAGCATTCTTATTCACTACCACATTTCTACTTATCCTAAGATTTGCTCCAAAACTCTTGTAAGCCGGAGGCTGATCCTGTGTGGACATCTACCCTGGAAGTAAAAAGCCCCTTTCATCCTGATTCTGTTTCTATCGTTTATAAGTGTGCAGAGTGACAGAAATCTTCTGTAATGGTGGTGATGGCTGTGTGTTTTGAGGCATTCAGAGTGAAGAATTATTCCATGTTTGCCTGGGAGAAAATTGAGATAATTGAACTTTGTAACCTCTACAACAGGACAATGTTAGGAGGTGCTTAGGGAAACTTAGTGCATTCCTGTATAAAAAAAGGAATGGTTGACTTATTTTTTGACTTCTGTTACAGTGTCACGTAGCACCTGGACTAGGAACAAAGGCTCAGAAGACAAATGTGTGGTGATGGCGTTTCTGATGAAGTGGGTGTAGACGCTTACGCAGCTTTTAGCTCTCTTTTCTGTTCCCTCCTACTTTCCCCTGACTTCCCACCTCAAATTCTGTTCTTACAGGCACTGGAGAAATGTGAAGTAGGGTGGTACCTGATGCCCAGCATGGACATGGTGAAGGTGTGGGGCATGATAAAAGAGAAGAGAGGTCAAAAAGAAGAGGTCATCACACCAGACTCCAGACCAGGGGAGGAAAGATGAGTCTCACTCAGAAGCTGTTGTTAGGTGACATTACACACCAAAAAGTAGTCCCCCAGCATTCTTTACTTCTCCATTAGAACTAAATGAATACTCAAATTTTGTCTTCAGGCTAATTTGATTATTTCACAATAACAGGAAATTAGTTAGAGAATTATCCTTTCCATTGAAAATAGAAATGTATGTTATAAAAAAACATAGGACTTTTATGTTATATATAGTTTATAACATATTTTTGAGTATGCTATTCATAAAAAACTTGGAAAGAAGATAAAGATTGGGATTATATGTAATTACACAAATGTCTATATCTATAAATACAAGTATAGACCCAAATATCTATCCTTATATGCTATTTGCATTGGATAAATATGCTTCTCATTGGAAATATAGTTCAAAGTCCAAAGTCCAACACTGTGGACATGGAAGGCTATCTCAACAAAGTCCATATATTATTGTTGTAAAAAGTGTTACTTTTTGAGGGAGCAGATTGTCCATTTCAAGCTCCAATGAGTGTCAGTAAAAGTCAGAGGACAATTTTTAATAGATTGGATTTAGAAGGGTCAGGGACTTACCCCAGCACTCAATAGCTCTGGGCTGAAGGAAATGTGTCCCTTAAAACACTGAGGTGGTAGTCTGGTTTAAAATCAATTTGAGCTTGAACAAGAAAAAAAAGTGGGGGGGGCATACATTTCAATAGCCCAGGAAGAATCTTGTTTTGTGGGTAGTGGAATGCAAGCTGAAGACACGAGCATCCTGCCATTGTCAGGTTAGCCTGTACTTTCTAGTTCTGGAAAGGTCCCACAAACACTTTGAACTCTTTAGGTTTTTGTGTGTTTCAGTCTTAAAAGCAACAGATAATTCAGGACTCATGTGCGGTTCGGCTGAAGCTGTGCCATGAACCCCCTTTTAGTGTCAGCTCACTTTCAACCATAGATATTTCTCAGCTCTTACCCAGATCCTACAGTATCTATTATTGTTATATTGTGTTTTGGCTTTAGAAGCTCTAGTTGCTCTTCATAAGAATTTTCATAATAAGAAAGAGTTCATTATCAACTGATAATATTAAAATCAAAAAACTAGTTTCAAAATCAGTGTGGAACACCTTTTCCTGTTTCAGTCGAGGCACCATTGCCAGCCCAAGCCTCTCTGCACACAAAAACGAAAAAATCCCCCAAAACTAAAACCCCACAAAAACAGTTTATCTTGATAATGCTCGCGTAACTATACCAAGCCTCCTAATTTAATTGTTAATTGCTACCACTTATAGAACAAGAATTCTACTTTTCCTATACGGCTATTCCTGAGATTTCTATTCTGAACGTGTTCCTTAAATTTTTCGGAGGCACTATTTAGTGATTTCAAAGCTTCCATAGGTTCTTTTTTTAACTTTTCTATTCTTACTCATTATTTTCACTTGCCACCAGGCAAATCTAGTAATAGAAAACAATGCAAGTTAAAAATATTGTCTTGAAGGCCTATCAAAGCTTGTCTTCTGCATGTATTTTTGGGGGTGGTGGGAGTGAGGCAGAGTAGCTCCCAGGTTTTTCTGTTGCCATAATAAGACTGCAAATCTCTTCCTACCCTTAACTCTTCAGTGTTTCTGGTCTTGCGCACAACACAACTGTGAACTTACATGTCTTCTTAGAAATAACAGGCCTCCTTTGGAAAACAGGCACTTAGGAAATGTTCACCCATTTGAGTTCACACACTGTTGCATTTTCCAGGCTACGCTAGGCAGACTGAGTGAATCAGAAAATTTCTTACCTCTTGAGGGACGTAAGACAATGCATATCACGAGTAAAGCAAGCCCCGTCAAGGTGGCAACTCCAACGACAGTTTTCAACCATGTCTACAATAGAATACAGAACATTTTAGCCACAGCCTTAGTTCCTACGAAGAAATTGTAAGATTTTGTCGAGCCCTAGCTCCTACTTCTCCTCCCCTACAAAGCTTGCGATTGTGTTCCACTGATCTGGCGGTAATTGCTGGAACCTTTCCAGTTCTGCTACAACAAATGTTTCTACAGTATATTTAGAGCCACTTTCCAATCCTAACACACACCAGGAAGCGACTCTCACACACAGACCCTCACCTTTAAACAATAGAAAATCCTGACAATACTCAGCCCAGGCTGCCTCGGCGCTGTGGTAATCCCCGAGACCACATAAACTAACCTTCATTTTTCCAGATGTTTTTGAAAGTTAGCTGATTCTCACTGCACTGCGTGGGTCACCGCATCTGTAAAAACCGTTGAAAAGAAGCAAGTCTGTCTTCCAGTTGGAAGCTGAAGTCAGGACATGAGAGCTTTTTTTTTCCCCTTTCCACGGACTTTTGACTACTGTGCCAAATTTCGAAAGATTTTTGTAAAATTAGAAACAGATTTTGGGGGCGTTCTTGGCCTTTAAATGAACTGTGAGTGGCCCAAGGGAGGCTTTATAGCCCTCCTATCCTTGTAAATTCTACACCAACATCTGCTTATGGTGTCATACAGAGGTGGCTTTTTTTCCACTTCTTTTTTTTTGGGGGGGGTGTTCATGTTTGTGTTTCATTTTCTCCTAGAAATTGCTAGAGTCACTTTCGTAGCAATCTTTTCCCTACTCCTCCCATTTGTAGCTGAAGGGAGGAATTTCAAATAAAGAAACTTTCTGATATGTGCATCACTTATATCTAATTTTTAGGAAGGGAAGAACATTGGAGCCCAATGTGGCTTTGGAAGAAGTACATGGTGTAGCTGCACACTTTTCTCCTAGGAGCCTGTGAGGTGCAGGAGACAGAAATGTTTTTCTTTCAGCACAATTTCTTTGTCCATATAGCACCATATGCACTTTCAGTAAATACAGAAGTTTAAAAATTCAACTGTCTAAACCCACGGCTGCTTTCCTTTAGAGAAACGAAGCACCATCTGTTGAAATGTAGTATGGGTTAGGTGTGTTTGCACAGGCTAGAAAGATGGAAAGATCAGTGGGAATAATTTACCAGCAGACCTTTGGAAGAATGGAAATGGCTTTACAAGAGTGATATTTTTGCTTTGCTCTCAGAATAACTTCTGAGAAAGGAGAACATTTAGTAATTATAAAGACCTTAAAATAAATTTTAAAAAGGCAAGTGAAAAGAGTAGTCATGTGTACTTCATCTTGGCTAGTCCACATATTTCAAAGTGATTGGTCATCTTGGCAGATCAGTAAAATGACTGATGGTGTACACACACACACACACACACACACACACACACACACACACACACATACACCACACACATACCCACACACCATATACACACCCCACACCTCACACATACACCATACACCATACACACAACCTCACACATACATCACACACACATACACACACACACACACCACACCTCACAATACACCATACACACATATACACACACACCATATACACACACACACCACACCTCACAATACACCATACACACATATACACACACACCATATACACACACACAACACACACACATACCACATACACACATACACTACACACACATACCATACACACACCCTACACCTCACACATACACCATACACAAACACACACACACACACACCACACCACACACACCACATACACCACACACACCATACACACACCACACACACACACACACACACCACACACCATACACACACACACACACACACACACCATACACACAACACACGCACGCATGCGCACACACACACACCATATACACACACACACACACACACACACACACACACACACACACACATACACACACACACCATACACACAACACACGCACACACACACACTTTTGTGTGTGTGAGGGGCATACTCTCTTGGACCAGAGCAATTCCCTAGGGTGGATTCTCTGTTTTCAAGTGGATACAGTTGCTAAAGTTTGCTGTCTTCAGATTTCCACCAACGGCTTCCTTCAGAAGTTTGTAATGTCCTTTGCCTGACTAAGCCAAACTTCATGCTGATCTTTCATGAACTGTTTATGGAAAGTAATGAGGAAACATTACTGGAAGATGTTGCTGTTTGCCTTAGTTGACTGCTCTGGTTACCACAGGAAGCTTTCTCCACCATAAACCAGGACAGTGGCTTGTTAACTTCCTCTCAGACATTCTCCAGACAGCCATCCCCAAATTCCAGCCTCATGAAAGTTCTATTAAAGAAAGTGAGTCATTAGCACATACTGGCAGAGAAATGTACTTACAGCCTGCAGCAGCTTTGGGATGAGTCCCTCTCCCTTTGCAGTTAGTGAGGTCTCACGTAACAAATGCAAGCGGTCACTGCGAGCAATCACAGGTGTGCTGTGCGCTTACAGATACCTCCATGAGTCTTGATTGTGAGGCCTCAATCCAAGATAAAAACCACCAGCCTGGTCCCAAATGAACCGCTCTCTGGAGGACCATCTCAGATTGGTTTTCTTTGGCATATCCACATAATACTTTCTCAGAAATTCTGTCCCAGTCTGCCAACCCCTGCAAAGTCCACAAGTACTTTGTAGGGAGTGATTCCCAAGACCTCCTTTTCTGGACATAAACTGTCTGCAATAAATGATGAAGGTATAATTAAAATGCATACTGCTAGCTTTAGCAATTAAAAACACTGTCACATGACCGGGATGAGTACCACTTAGGACTCTAGAGATGAGTAGAGGACTTATCATTAGGACTCACAGAGACTCACCAGACAGGCTTTATGAAGAAATCAGGGCGCCTTAAAAAGGAGCGTTTAAGTTGGAAGTGTTAATATGTGAGGGAATTATAAAGATGAATAAACATCTTACTTTTGTTTGTGTTTTCCCTAGAAAGTGGGTCAAATCAGACTATATCATCTGGGGAATTATTAATTGTTTGAACTGCTTCAAGTAGAATGTGACTGAATATAGAAATAAAGATGGACTTGTGTATAATTTTATGTTAGGAATACATTTATTATAACAGAGTTACAGATAGGTGTGTGACCTAGCTAATGTACAAACAATGGACATTTAACCATTTCAACAGCTTTACCTTTTTTCTTTTTTGGGGCCAAAATTAAAATGCTTTTGATAAGGTTTTTGGTTTTTTGTTTGTTTGTTTTTTTTCTACCAAGGAAATTGACTGTATTAAAAAATTGCCCAGTTATCATCTCGTCAATTTTTGCTGTTGAGAAAACAGACAAAGATAATTGAGAGTAGGTCTGTTTCCTCAGGGAACATACCCTTGTACAAGTATGGAAGGTGTAGTTCTGTTTATTTTTCCTTTCTGGAGATCTTGCTAAGTATTTCAAAGCAGGGGTCATGTAAGGCTTAGTTTGAAACACAATGATATTCTGGTAAGCACATTGGGTAAATGGGCAATAATACATCTCAAGACTATAAACAGACCTTGCTAGAGCTATTTACTAACAGATATTGGTTGTTTTCCTTAACGATTCTGCCGTAGTTTGGAGTTCAAGTGGCCCCTAGAGAGTCTTCTCCTGAAGGGAGAACTGATAGGAGGTGTTGAAAACTTTAGAAGCTTAAGCTGAACTGAAGAAGTTACGTCACTAGGAACATATCCTTAAACATATATAGAGGACCTTGGCCCATACCTGTCTCCTTTTGCTTCCCAGGTATCATGATGTCAGCAAGTTTGCAGTACTGCCCTTCTGCTGTTAACGCTTTGCCCACCCCTATGGATTTTCAGATATAATGGACATTTCATCCCTATTCCAAACACAGTACTTGAATATATAATTTCATTTTATCTATGTCCAAACTCATTTACTGATTATAAAACAGAATCCAGATTAAAAATTAGAAAAGTTGCCCATGAATCTAACAGTGCATAGTTTGAAAATATTACATTCTTTCTGGTAATTCCTTAACTGCTTCTAAAGTAATAGTGATTATTTACAATAATGAATAGCCCACTGCTTTTCTATGGGACACACCTAGGAATGTCATGGTATTTTTTAAAAAACTAAATCATACCTAATATTTTAAATATTAAAATGATACTTTTGTTTTGAACCACATCTTCAGTCTGCATCATTGTTGTGCATTTCTCAGTCTCACTCTACAAAGACTATGGCCTCAGTATTAAGTTGGACAGGTTTTTATGAGTAATCAGAGAAATATATATTTTCTTGGGACTATGAGATCTTTCTTCAAATATGTAAGTAATTTAAGGAATTTGTCAGATTATCATCAAAGGGATTTCTCAGATCGAAGCAAGAATGTGTCCTGACATCTTGAGAACATATAATAGCTGTCACATAGTCATAGATCTGGAAGAAGTGCTGTGACATAGTGTCGATGGAGGAGGATATCGCTTAAACTACTTTTAAAATCTAATCTAATTTCTAAAATTATGATTTTGATGTAAGGGAGAATATGAAGAAACATGTCTTTCAGTTTATAATTGGCATCTACCATGTCATAATTAAATGCCAGAGGTCCATTATCCTATCACAACTAGAATGACTTCTGGAAGCAGCAGGATGTTATCAGTCAAATAGGATTAGAAAGAAAATAAACAATTAATTTCCTTCTCAGCAATGGACACAGAGATTCAGAAGATAAGCCAGTGCTTCAATGAAGTTTGTGTTATATTCTGTTTTTTATTTCTTCTTTGGTTTGGAACTCACCTGGTAGCCCAGGCTAGCCTCAAACTCTGCTTCCTAAAAGAGTTGGGACCACAAGAATTTACCATGACTTTCTTCAATGACATTTCAAATACAACTCCTTTTAAGTGATTCATCAATGGCAAGATTAACCAAACAGTATAAATTTATACCTTAGCTTATGAAGGTAGAGAAGACTATGATGAATAGTCAGTGTTGGTTGAGAATCTTTTCTCAGCTTGACTTTTTTTTGTAAGCACTTTACTATTGCTGTCTCAGTTCATCCTCAGAACTTACTGCCTTTATTGTCCTCATTTTACAGGCAAGAGCACAGATGTATGGGAAATTTAAGCAGCTTTCGAAAGTTAAACAGCTTTTGAGTGGTGCAGA
Organism: Cricetiscus sungorus; assembly: GCA_030556225.1. Taxonomy (NCBI): domain Eukaryota; kingdom Metazoa; phylum Chordata; class Mammalia; order Rodentia; family Cricetidae; genus Cricetiscus; species Cricetiscus sungorus. The sequence continues at coordinate 4,182,515 of JANBXA010000372.1, forward strand.
TAGGACACAAAACCAAGGAGTCTAAAAGGCAATTTGACTGATTCACTAAGGTTCTAGATGGATAATATTTGGGGTACATGACTGGGCTATATAATTAAGACTAGAACTGGGAGATGAATGGAAACAGAAAGAAGGCTTTGGATAAGCTAGTAAACGGGAAATTTTCATTAATTGAAACATAGGTGTCATCAAACGGGAAGGAAAGAGCTTCCATTAAACAGCAGTAGATTTCAGCTAAGAAACAAGTTTTCACTGACAAGGACAAGTATAGACTCAAAGAAATGAGTGGGTAAGTTACCGCCAATAATTGGAGGTGGAGGAGAGCTGCCTTGAATTGCATTGCAAATTCTTTACAAAAGAGTTGGAGAAATGGGAGTTCAAATTGGCAAACTGAACATATGCAATGATATTTTGTTCATTAGAGTGCAGTACAAAGGAAAGAAGATCAGTCAAGTAGCAATGGGGAAAATGGGGACGGTATCATTGGATAGAAGATAAACATCTATCTGAGACACATTTAGAAAGGGAACTGCTTTGCCTGAAAGAAATGCGGAACACCAGAACTTACATGGCATTTACAACAGAAGGTGGGAGGGTGAGATGAAGCTGAAGAGAGGGCTAATTGGATAATAATATATAGACAATTTTGCTTTTGTTTGCAGAGGAATGTGCAGCTTGGCTTTAAGACCAAAGCAGATTTACTTTCCGATGATGTCAAGGCATTACTGGAGGAGTATCAAGGAGCATGGACACCAAAGCCAACCCATCCTCCAGTTTCAGGACTTCATCAGCATCCTCAAATTTCCATCCCCATACAAGTGTGTTCCCATACTGATTTTCATATCTACTCTAAGATATCTAGGTAAGAAAGGTAATTTTATTAAAACAAGACAAATTAAATCTCTAAAGCATGAAAGAAAAAAAATGAGCAAAACAAATTTGAAAGTTGAATTTGTGAGGGGTAAAACAACAAATAACTGTCCGATAATTCTTAGGAATTGAAATAGGCATTTATAATGGGTTTTTTTTTGCTTCATTTTGTTTTGTTTTTGTTTTTTATGAATCCTCTCAGTTATAGTAAGCCAAATCATTACCATCATTTAAATGCAAGGTTATGAGAAAATAAATTCAAAGGATTATAAAAATATTCATGATGGAGAAAAATTTGTGTATTAATGGAATTGTTCTAAAGGATGTTGGAATAACTAGTGAACCATTACTTCCATGTTCCTCCAGAAAAGTTAGCACTGGAATGCACAGTGAGAACAGAAATAAAAATCAGTCCTTATCAAAGTAGGCAAAAATTCATCTGATCTCTTCAGAGTCTGAAAAGACCAAAAAAAAAAAAAATTCAAAGGAAGAATAACTCTATCAACTATCTATCTCTAACTATCTATCTATCAGCTATATATCCATCAACCTATCATATATCTGTCTATCTATCTATCTATCTATCTATCTATCTATCTATCTATCTATCTATAATTTATCTTCTATTTATCTACCTATCAATCATCTATCATTTGCCCATGTACCTATTAATCATCTGTTATATATTTTTTCTCTGCCTATTATATATCTATGCATATATTTATACAAAACTATCCCTCTTCTATTACCTATTTATTATCTATATATCTATCATACAAATTAACCTATTCATGTGTTATCCATCTATATCAGTTGCTATCCTTATATAGTGTAATATAGCTATAGGATAGTGTAATAGAGCTCTTAGTAGACTCCCCCCACCACCACCAGTCAGTTCAACTGACTCCATGACAGAAACCCCTTTCAGGCTGTAAAACTCAGCTTATGGACAACACCACAAGGCAAAATGAAAACAACGACTTAACCCTTCAAAGTTCGTAATTCTGGAAAAGTACCTAGATATACTAACCTTGCCTTTTGGCTTCTGTAATTCTACTTCTGGCTAACTATTTTGTTAACTGATGTATTTCAACCCAAAATATGTTCTCTCTTTCTCTTTATCTCTCTTCCCCTCCCCCACCTCTCTATTTAAAAGTTCACCCTGAGAAAGGCTTAGGACTACAGTGGGATCCTAAACACCTAGTGTAGTTAGTTAAAACCCAGCATAGTCACCTTCTGGATAATAAAGTCTTTCTGTTGACTTAAACCCTTGTTGGAACAGTCTTCTCTGGTAGATATTCTACAACAGATAGCGTGATAGAAAAGATAAGTGGCAGAATTAAAAACAGAGTTCAAGGACTAAAAGTCAAAAGAAAGGATTTTAAGAAGTAATTCTATGCTGTTATGGAAAAAGAAAACCCAAAATAACAAAAAACTGATCCTGACCTTAAATTACATGTTACATGCAATGTCCAGAAGGCTCCAGGAAAAAAAAAGGGAGAAATAGGGATACACAATCTATTAATAAAAAAAAAAAAAAAACAGTAATTGTGCTGAAGTCTTTGTTCAAATGTCCTGCTTTTAATGATGCCTTATTACACATTTAAAATTAGCCCCTAATTCCTTTAGCATTCGGAAAGAAGGCAGAGGCAGAAAGATTACCAGATTCAGGCCAGCTTGGGCTACCAAGGAAGTCTCAGGCCAGAGAAGATTGCATATCAAAATTATATTAAAGGCATTAAACAAAAATCCCACCAAATCCCAAATGATGATGCTAAAATAATTAAATAAATAATTACAATGGAATAAAATATGTCATTGACCACTCTTAGGGGCTCCAGTGCAACTTAGTAGTAGTGTACTTGCTTCATATGCCCAAGGCCTGGGTTCAGTCTTCAGCACTGCAAAAATTATATATATATATATATATATATATATATGTATTACAAATGCATATAGTATAAATACATAAATACACGTAGTATACATACATAAGTAAATAAAAATAAAACAGACCATTTTAGCTCCTACATTTTCTTTTTGTTTCTAGCCTTCATAGAACCAATCACTTGCTCACATCCTGTAACAGCCTCACTTGTTTTCTTTATTGCTTCCTGGCTCTTTCCCTTACATAGTTCCATCACAGAAATCTTTATTTTCACTCACATGCCCAGAGTTTAGGGGCAATGCTTAGCTTAAGATATGTATGTAATAAACACTCATGGCTAAACAAATTGGGGAAGGAAGGCAGAGAAGCAGAGCTCTGCCCTGGTTTCCAGTGGGTCCAGCTTTGACAACACTAAAGGGGTTGCTTCCAGGCTTGGTTAGTAAATACTCAAGTTTGTTTCTGAGATGAAACCAGATATAAGCTGTTGTTATCTCACAATGGTCAAGTAATCCTGTGCTATTGCATCAGGGTGTCTTTCAATGGGGATTGCAGGGTTTAGATTCTGAGTGGAGCATTAGTAAGAGGACACTTTCCTGCAGCTACTCTGGTATTTTCCCCTGAGAACAGAGGAAAGCTTACCAGCTATTTATTGGAAGTATCTCTTATGAATTAGTAAAGTGAGAATTATCCAAACTCCATGTCCCCTTCTTTTGACATTTTAATTAGTGAAATTTCAGTTAATGTACAATCTAGCAAATAATACCATGAGTCTAGCAACTAAGACATTTAAAGATGTATAAACATGCTAGAATACAATTTCATCATAAAATCTACCATTTGATTGAATTATAGAAGAGGTAGAAACCTGTAAAACTATTGAGTAGCTCAACATGCCAGACTGTGTGATGATTTTTGGGGGGCGTGATTTACCTTGATTGTGATGGGTGACTTGGCTGCCCCATGCTGAGTTGATGTTATGGTATTGCACAGGGCACGTCAGGACTCTGTAGAGCCTTTGGGGCTGTCAGGTCCTAGTGGCTGTGGCTGTGGAGGGGTTGGGTTTCCTCTCTTCCACTCTCTTACTACAGGTAAGGGCTTCCTTTCCTTACAGCTCTTCTTCCAGACTCATCCTAGTAAAAATATTCCTGGTGGGGGTCTCAGATATGAGGAAGGATGGGGAAGCAGCCCAGTGAAGAAAGAAAAAGTGAGAGGTCATGGTCTCTGGCATTCTTTTTTTTTTTTTAATTATCCTGGGAAAGGAACTCCTATGGGAAGATCTATGTATAGCAGATAAAACCAAGCTTTAACATAAAGGTTAATTTCTGTATCTCCACTCAGCTCCCTGAAAGGGCTGTGTGTCAACCTAAGCCCTTCAGGAGTCCTGTAGTGAATACAGTATTCTGGAAAGAGAAGGCAGAGCTCCACCAACAGCAGCACTGTGATAAAAAACAGAGTGTCTGGAAAGGAAGAGATCTCCCAGGGAAGAAAAATAGGTGAGAATTGCATTAGAGGATAAGGCGCTAACATTAACAGGCAAATCTGGTGCAAACTAGGGAGCTTGGGGGGACTGTAAGTAGAACTTTCTGTCCTTCTGCTTTCTGCCATCAGATGCTGCAGAAACAAGGCAATCACCCCACAGCAAATGACTTTAGACATAAGGCCTTTAGAACTTTGAGAAAAAAAAACTTCCATTGCTCTTATATTTCATGGTCTTACCTATTTGTTAGAGCAATGCCAGCAGATACAGACAAGCTCCTTGCCCAGATTCTCTCTGCATGACCAAGGTACCAGTACCTGAGTCTAACAGCTCACAGCTGCCACCCTATAGGCACTGTCCTAGGCCATGCTGAATGTCTCAACTAGCACCATGCCCTTTTGGGGGTGGCTTGAAGCCAAGTAAGTGATGGATGAGTGATGAGACTTCCAGGTCTGTTTATTCACTTCATTTCTGGCAACCACGAAGGGACATCCCAGCTCCTGGAATCCTGGTGGGGCTGAATGAAGTCCTTTTTAGGATTGTTCCACAATCTAGAATTTTGTTCTCCTCCATGATGCCTCTTTCCCTTCTCTTCAGGGCACTGAGAACAATGCCTCCACTCACTTCAGTAAACAAATAAACCCTGTTCACATTGCTTCATCTTAAGGTCTGTGTACAATGAACTCTGCTTAAGAGAGAATGTTGTCTCTCTGTATCTCTGTATCTGGGGGATGAAAGATGTAGACTTACTCTCCTTTCTGCATCTTGTAACTAAACTTCTCCATCTATAGGCAAGACCACAGTTCCTTCTGACTCTTCCTCTTCTTGCCCCATTACTGTTACCACTTTTCTTTTTCTGTATCTTCACTTCCCTAAGATCCACAATAACAATGGAAGAAACTGTGCCGGTGGCCTTGTCAGAGGAGCAGCAGGTGACAATTGACTTCAGGGGATCAGCCCACCAGAATGCAAGGCACTGATGAGTGAATCTCAGTCAGGCAAGGACACAAGGGATTCGGCTCCAGAATGTTTCTTGCTGCTACTGTTGTTCATCTACATGTTGGCCACTGCCATTTTTCTCTGGTATCTGGCACAGTGTGAATGGGTGTGTGTGGAGGGGAGGGGTCCCCACTGCCTTTAATGTAGTGTGATTATGTCATGTAAACATCCCTCTATTCTACTGGACATTTTTACCTGTGGCTTATTGTGTAGATAATTTTTCCTAAGCTGTACTGTTTACATGAAGTAATAATTTTATTCAATGACAGTGTTAGTTTAAATAGGATTTTAATGATTGAGGGCTTTAAATAAACACAGTGAAGGATTATGATAGCTGGTTTTTTTTTTTAGTGAGAAAATTAATGTAGGTTAAGACAGGATATAGTGTTGCCCCTGACCCTGATGAATCAGGGGATGCAGAGAATAGAAAATAAGAACAAGGAAGTGTCGCACAGCTAGGAATTATGAGTTTCTCTTGAGGAGCCGTACATATTGTTGCTTAGGTTAATAATTTAAAAAGCAATTGATTCCCAGAATCCAGGCTAGCACAAATTCTTTTAATCTTAATGTTGGGAAATGTGTTCACAGGTTTCAATGTGCATCATACTTAAAACAAAGCTGTAAATAATGACTGAAGATTAGGTTAAGAAGATGTTTTTGCTAATGTTTTTGAGGTAGAAAATCTTGGGGAACAATTTAAAGTTTAGAAAGGCACGTTTTTAATAGTTGAGTGAGGGGCTCATTGAGGTCAAGGGACAAAACAATGGCAGCCTGGCTATTGCTGGATGATATTCCCTTATTGCTAGTATCAGTTAGTAATCAAAGGTGATGATTAATTCCTTGTACTCATTTCTGCCCTCAGATTTCTGAAAAAACAAAACTGTTGATGAGTGGGTGCACACCGTGCGGATTTAAAGTAGAGTTTACTGATTGTTTTTTTAAATATAAAAGTTTAGATTATTTATTCTTTTAAGATTTTTTGTAATGTTACCTTCTTAGATAAATAATAAAGTGATTGATCTGTTCTTTGTAACTTCAAAATACAGCCTGCCATTAAAAGAACTGGCTGAGAAAAATATCTTGCTTGCTTATTCTTTGTTAAGCTATAACAAGTTGCTTGGGCATGAGTGTAATTATTAGATTATTTGGACTAATTTGTTTTTTATCTGTAATATGTAAAATATTTAGTCATGTAAGGGATATGGAACACATGTTTTATTTTTAAATTGTATTCATTGTAATCATTCACTTAAAAGTGGAATATAACCACAATACAATTTTTATATTGCTTGAAAGATTCTTCTGGGGTATATAAGCTGTAAGGGAAAAAAACAGATGGGATAGAAAGGGAAGAAGTAAGAAAAGAAATAAAGAAAATGAGAGAGATGATAGAAAGACCCTAAAGGTGTGCATGCACACACGTGTGTGTGCATGAACGTGTGTCCATATATGTATATGTGTGTGTAATGTTTTCTTATTTTACATATTGATCCCAGATCCCTCTCTCTCCTCTCTCCCTCCCTCCCATGCCCCCCCCCAACCCACCCTCCCTTTTTTGCTGGCCCCAGAGAGTTAAATTTTGCTCTGCTTGCTGGCACCGGAGAATTGTTTTACTTCCTCAGATAGAAAAGTCAATTTGATTAGTTCACTGACTCCATAGCTCCCTCTCAATTCCTGAGCTGCTGAAGGCTGGCTCAAAACATTCAGTTGCAGCATTGGGCTGAAGTGTGAGACAATTATCGCTAGACTAATTGGTCATTAACAGACCTGAGTGATTGTTAAACTCCATTTAACTTGATGGGACTTAGAGTCACCTAACAAGGTACACCTTGGGTTGTGTTTCTGAGAGCATATCCTGAGAGTTTTAACTCAAGAGGGAAAAACCAGAACAAATGTACACAGCATCATCCCATGGGCTGAAGACCAGACTGCCTAAAAGAATAAAGAGGAGAAAGCAACCTGAGTGCTGGTCTTCCTCTGTACCTGCTTCCTGCAGAGGGACACATTGTACTCTGGCCATCATTTCCTTTGTCCTCTTTCTAACAGCATTTCTATTAAAGCATTAGACAAAAGAACCCTTTCTCTTCTGGGGTCGTGAATCCTATCTGTGCAGGTAGAGCTCTTAGGGCTTTGTATGTCCCCATATCAATACGCGTAAATTAGGTTTTAGATCCTAACATGAATTTGGGGGAAGACTTTAAACCACAGGAAACTCACACTATTGATTACCAACTATTACTCAGGGTTTGGTGAGGAAAAAAATGTGATGTGCACAACTAGAATAAGAAAGCTAACAAGAAGAGAAAAACAAAAGACTTTAGAGTTAAATAACCTTCAAGGAGTGAACTGAAGAGCTCATGCTTAAGATTACAAACTGTAATCTTTCTTTTGAAAAGTAAATTGTCTAGAACTGCAGCATCCATGTCCATGGCCCCCAGACACTCGTGCCTACTGAGCACCTGTAATACAGACTGTATCAAATGAGTTGTGTAAGAATAAAATACACACCATCTCATGATAACTTTTAAAAAATAAAATTGTACACCTTATCTTAATAATTTCTGCCTTCATAGTGTGTTAGTGAGTGCAAACATGTTTAAAAATTTTCTTCATTTAATTTTAATAGATAGCCAGGTGATAGTGGTGCAGGCCTTTAATTTCAGCACCTGGGAGGCAGAGGCAGGCAGTCTGTAGACCACCTGGTCTACAGAGCAAATTCTAGGGCAGCCAAGACTATACAGAGAAACCCCATCTCAAAAAGCCAAATGCCCTACCCTCCCCCCCAAAAAAAGAAAAAGAAAACTATAGAATTGTTCTAGTTCTAGAAGATTTCTTTTTCTTCTCTCCTTCCCTCCTTCCTTCCTATCTCCTTTTATTATTATTTTTTCAGTATAAGGGATCAAAGCCAGGGTGCTATGAATGGCGAGCAAATGTCCTACCACCATTCTGGAGTTTTGTAATGTTAGTCCCATACTCCTTGCTTGACTGTTGAGACACTGCCTTAGTCAATTTCTGCTGCCATAGCTAGACACTGCACACTGGGTAGCCTAAGTGATGAAAATGTATCCCCCAAGACATAGACAATTCTGGAGGCTATAAGTCAAACACCATGATAGGAATATGGCTAGTTTCTAGTGAAGGCTCTCTTCCAGCCTTACAGATGACTGGCTTTCTGCTCTCTACCTAATGGCAGGAACCTGCACCTAATTTCCTTTCATTGTTAGATTGGAAACGGTCACAAGGAGTGGCCAGCATCCATGGCCACTCCTACAAAGAAGTGGAGTCCTTAGGAAAGAAATGGGTTGGCCTCATTGACAACTAAAGGAGGTTCTGACTCTAAATCCTTTTCTCAAGGCAAGAGAATTGCATATATCATAAGCCAGGCATCAGTGTGCCTAGACTGGGAAACAGCTGCAGCTCATCGAATACATTCTCGGGTGCAATGAAATAGTGATTCCATATGCCAGCAACATGAGGACACATGGCAGCAGATGACAGCCAAATAGAACTATGAGTCACGTTTAGGGCAAAAATAAGGTAATGCAAATAAATTACTTGTATTTGTTTCTATCACCAACTGTGCTGCACTTTTGTATTTATTTTGTGTATTGCCATCAATTTCATGCCAGCAGTATTTTCCTTAGCTAGTGATTTTATTACAGAAGCATCCAGAACCACTCATTCCTCCCATTCCCACTGCCAATGACCAAGTCCAGATTTCTGTTACCTCAGCCAGGATGATTCCTTCCAGCTCCTTTCTTCATCTTTTTCTTTCCAATTTTTCTCTCTCTTCAATGTACAATTTAGCCTGTTAACTCCTTGTAGGTCATCTTTTCCAAAACATGTCATTTTCCTGCTCAAAGAAACTAGAATAACAAGAAACATGTCATTTTCTTTTCCTAAAACATGTCATTTCCTTGCTTAAGAAACTAGAATGACATCATATTGTCCAGACAGTATGGCAAGCCCAGACACAGTATGGCACTCCATCAAATCCAGACACAGTATGGCATTCCAATAGACGTGTAAAATATGTTAGTCTTTCTTCTTCTGCCTTTCTCATTTAGAACATACTTCCTACCCTAATCTACTCTTGAAATTGTATTAAATTAATATAGATGGAACATTAAATATATATGGTATTGCTTAAATTGCTTCTATTCCAGAAGCATTTCTCAAATAATCCAGAGCATTTTTTAGCGGGTTGCTGGCTTTTCTGAACTCTATGACATCCTTACTGAATATGACACTCTATTGTACACTCATCTTCTATCTGATACATCCATGCTTCTAGTTAATGAACTCTTAACCAACTTGCCAGCTCCCTGCGGTCAGAAATACTAGTTCCTGCCTCAAACAAGACGAGGAAATTTATATTTATTAACTACTTACTCTGTGCCAGTCACTGTAAAGTATATTTAGCATTTGTTGTTCAGAACTCCCTCTATTGCTTGCCTATGTGTGTGATGTCTCTGCATCATTTCCATATTGCCCTGCCAGACAGCCCTCATGACTAATGCCAAATAGCACCAATCCAAGTAGTCAGTAGCAGATTTACTGGTGTTTTGAGACAATGATGGAATTTCCACAAGTCAGCTCTTCCACTTGGGCTGCAGGCTCCTTGCCTTGCTTCTGGAACATCCTTCCCCACCATTCTTCATCAACATTTCCTCTCTTTCAAGCTACTTCTAAGTGGTCCTGTTTGAGGCAAGATGGTTTGGCTATCTTTTTGTGTTTATTCCCAATAAAGCCACAAGAAGGCCTCATTTAAATAGAAAAATGCACCCACGAGAGAGTTCTTATAACAAAGTGGTGTTGCTTTCTCTTTGAGATGTTTTCTTCCTGTCATTTTTCTATGCCATTCCTTCATTTTCTATGCCACACACGTTTATCATTTGGTCCTCTCAGTGATCCGCTTCACAGCAGTTAGCAATAAACATTCACTGGGTGTTTACTTGGCACCAGCAATGCCCCGGGTGTGCTATCTATTATCTGATTAAGCCTGAACTATAAACACTATTACTCTTCCTCACATTTTACAGATTTGAGAGTGAATGTAAGCAACTGTATCAGAAAACTTGAAGAATAATCAAAAGTGTTCCAATGAAAAACCAAAGCGTTTGATCCCAGAGCCCAAATACTAGATGTTACTCTCCTTACTGAGGGATAGAGGAACTGAGACCTGTGAGGTCAAAGACCTACTGTAGTCACAGAAATGGCAACTGATGTGCTCAGGATCTTTGCCCTCTCCACAAGAACAGGTCATGGATCTCATCCGTGAAAGTCTATACTTAGCCACATAGATTCACACCATGGCAATGCACTGGAATGTCTCTCCTCTTAAAATCCATGACTTTTCTTTTCCTTGATTCTCTGTACTCTGGTATCAGCAAATCACACATCAACATCCCTCTATTCCATTCTGTCCGTTCCATTCCCTTCATGCTGATGCACACTGGTAGACAGTTCTACACCACCCAACTCTTCTCTCTGCATCTATGGTGCCTATTCCTACTAATTCATCACAGTAGCTGTAGAGAAAAATCAGTTCCTGTCACTGCCCTGAGGAATATCTCTGGTGGCTTCTGATCACTTTGAATTTGAACTCAAACTTAGACAGTAGTCATCAGGGTCTCATCTGATCTGGCATCTCCTCCACTCCAGCTCCAATAGCTACAGGCCATTCTTAGCTGTCTTACTTAGCCACACTGGCCTTTTCACGCAGTTCTTTGACTAGAATGCATTTTCTCCATTTGGGACTCTGTTCCTGTTTCTGATTTTACCTGGGAAGCCTCTCTTCTCTCTTTAGGTAGTTGTCTGGCTTTGCAGAGTGCCCTATAAATGTCACTTCTACTTAATCCTTTTCTGAACTTTCTCTTCTTTCAGCTCATGTTGGTTTTCTGCATAACATCTGAATTATTAAATGGCTGGTAAATCCACTGGGGACTGGGATGTATGTAGTAGACAAATCCTGAGATTATGAATAGGTAGAATGAATAGATGCAATGGAGAATAGAAAGCAAATACATAAAATAACTAGAAAGCAAGTTTAAGGTAATAAGAAATGTTCGACAGTATATACTGGTTAAAGATATGGGGTGTGAGGAAAGTTAGTATGAATAAGAGAAAATTAACATAGGGGTTCACCAGAGATAGCTTTATAGAGCAGTAAAAATTTACTATGCAATGTTGTGTACTTAGAAGAAATTACTATATAAAATTAAACTTGGTAGGAACAGAGAGGGCATACTGGACAGCAGTTCTAACCACCAGGCATCAGATTGGGAAGGACACACAAGCAGGGTGTTCAAATACCAAATTTGAAATTTATATTAGTAATTGATTTTAAAAATGTGGCATGGTAATTCTGGCTTAAAATTTTAGACATTTAGGAGGCCGAGGCTGAGCATTGAGAATTCAAGATTGTCAAGGCTAAAGAGTAAGTTTAAGGTCAACCTGGGAAACTTAGTGAGATCCTATCTCAAAATAAAAGTAGAAGTTTGGGGATGTAGATCAGGGGCTGCCTAGATCATGTTGACTAGCATGTCAAAGGGCCTGGGTTTAATCCCTACTGTTAAATGAAAGAAAAAGAAATACAGTAGAATTTACATTCTTTAATATTCTGCTACTTTCCAAAACACAGATAGTGAAGCACACATTTTAGTGTCTATCAGTCATCTATCAAATATTTGCAGTTGCATTGTCATTTTTGAAGATAAGAAAAGAAAATGTTTCTTTCAGCTGTGCCTAGAAGATTAATTACGATAAGATACTATTAATATCTAGTATCAATGATACATCTCTAATGATCAACATTCTTATCTGTATGTTACTGGCAATCTCTACATCAGCTATCCCATCTTTTAATACACATATAGTCTACATATCTATCATCTATATATATCGATTGATCATTGCATGTTCTGAATGTCATATCATTAGCGGTATCACAAACCTTGTGGGGTTATGCAGTTTAGCAAGAACTGCAATATGAACTTCTCAGTCTCACTCTATGCTCAACAATCTCTTTCACAAACATGGATTCTGAGGCTATCTTGAAAAATAAGCTGTTTGGGCTGTTGTTTTGACTTTAATAATAAGATTCTAAATACTTCTATTCAATTTAAATGGGCACATTTTATAAATTTAAGAAAAGCTTTCATAAAACAACAACAACAACAACCAACTTAATCATCCTGACTAAATAAGTATTCCATAATGGAATTCTATGCTTAAAAATAGGATTCTATATTGACCCTTCATTAAAAACAAAAACAAAAAAAGTGTCCTTATTTGCTTTAGGGTCTTAACACGGACATTAACATTTTTTTAAACTTTTTATTTACTTTGGATTTTACGTCCATGCATGTCCATCTTACTCATCTCTCTACCTTCTTCCCTTGAACCTCCCCACACAAGACAAAACAAAATAAAATGTAAAGAAAAGAAAGGAAGGAAGGAAATAAGAAAGCAAGATAGAAAGAAGGAAGGAAGGAAGGAAGGAAGGAATGAAGGAAGGGAGGGAGGAAGGAAGGAAGGGAAGAAGCTATCTTGGCGAGGAAGCTGCAGTGTGACACAGTAAGTTATGCAATAAACCCTTTAGCCCATACACCTTTTCTTGTAAGTGTTCATTGCTATGAGTCATTGGTCTGGTTTAAGGCCTTTGGTTTCTGCAACACTATTGACACTGGACCCTCTCTGGGTTTCTCCTGGATATCCTGTTGATGCCCTGTGTCTTAGAGAACCTGTAGCTTTGGATCTTCAGGCCCTGCCCCTTCACTAGGTCCAGCAGATCACATGGAGAGGATGTTAGGATGGGCCAAATCTTGGCCCAGGTTCTGGGCCTGGGTGGTTCCTGGGTTGGGCCAGCCCACCAGCTCTTCCCCATCTTCAATACTAGGGTGAGCTCTCCAGTACTGCCCATGTGATGAGGCAGGTTCTCCAGCTCTCATGCCCCCAGGGCTGGCTCACCCACACCTACACCAGAGCCAGCTCTACTGTGTTGCCCAGGTGAGGTGCAGGGGGCCACTTTCCTAAGTGCTGCAGCTGGTGAGGGGCAGGGCCAGGTCTCCTCTTCTTGTGACCTCACGGCCAGCTCTCCCACCTGCCATAGGAGGTGTGTGTGTATAAGGGGCTCACTCACACCCCACCCTGGTGAGGGGTGGGGCCAGATCTCTCACACTCATGGTCTCAGTCCAGCCACCTGCACCCCCCAACACCCACCATCAATCAACAGGGTCCGTTCTACTCTGTTGCCCAGATGAGGGCTAGGGCCTGCTCTCCCAAGTGCTCCAGCCACTGAAGGGCAGAGCCAGCTCTTCCACATTTCTGCTCTCTGCTTGATGTATGCAGCAGGGAACAAGGTTGCCCCTGGGGGGCAGGTCATCTCTGCCTCACACACACACACACACACACACACACACACACACACACACACACACACTGCCACACAACAGATGAGTAGTAGGGCTAGCTCTCCTATTCTCATGCTCTCAAGGCCACTCACCTTATTGGAGAAGTGAAGAAACCTTAAACAGTTTGTGTATAAAACTGAGGCCAGAGCTTTGCAGTTAAGCTGTATTCAGTAAATGTTAGTTACCTTTATAGTAATCATATTTTGAGAGGCGAATATCCTCTATATTTTTATTTTACCTTCATTAGCACATTTTAAACTCACAGGAGCAGTAGATAGGTGGCAGGTCTATACAGAGGGGTTCAGGAATAAGGTTTTTCATAAAAGATAAGCTTTGTCTCTTCAGTCACTGAGATGACTTCACAACTGTTTTTTTTTTATCGAGTAAATAAAATTGTCTAGTTATAAAATACATTCTGTCCACTCTTTAAATCATTTGGGTAATTAATTGGTCAGAAGTGTTGAGTCATTTCCTATGTGAAACATAATGCTGCAAGAGTAATTAATGCATGAGTAATTGGTTATATGAAGTGTAAAACTTCTTCCAAGCTAAATCTCTTATTTCTCTAATGATGATTGTCACAGTCTGAATCAAATCTAGAAGAGGAAGGCACACAGTAATTTAAACAGGTAAAGTTTATAATAGATCTGACCTCTGATGGGATTGGAACAATAGCAAATATTAAGAGCTAAAGCAGTTAAAAGATATACACACTGCAGACAGAAGAACCACTACTACTCTTTAAACTATGATAGAATATGTGAGACCAAGATCTACACTTTTCTAGTGAAGTTAGTGTGGGCCATTGAATAACAAAGATTCTGTGAAGTCACTGAAGTTCCTTGGAAGGTGCCCCGTAATATACCAGGGGAAAATTCACAGAGGATATCTCCAGAGACACTAAACCCAACCGTCTGAGCAGATGCAACGAGAGTGACCTGTTGAAGAGTACTGCCAGTAGCAGGCTCCATCTGAGGACTGGATGCTGGAGTTACCTGGAGTGCAAGCTCCCAGGAACTAAGAAGCAAAATTCTTTCTTCCTGCAGTGTTTTTTCAACACTTGATACTGCAATGCAGAAGTAATCAAAGGACCAGGATGCATTTTCAGAGAGGTTCCAAAGGTTGTGTTTGGAGATGAAGAGGTAACACAGTGGTTGCTGGAATGTTTTTTTTTTTTTTTTTTGGATATTTGATATTATAACATAAACATTCAAAAAAATTAGCTCCATCCTATGCCCTACTCCTAAGTCAGAAAAGCCACCTATGGCTTGATCATCTATCAAGCACCAGATGGTGAACAGGCAGAGGCAATTACATGTGGAATTCCTATAAAAGAAGGCCTCGCAGAAAGGGTTAGGGAAAGAAATATAATGCCAGGTGATTTGAGGGAGATAATTCAGAGAATTTTGAGGAAAAAAAAGAGGTGGTGTATAGTTCATAGAATAGTGAATGGTTCTTTTGGAAAAACAATGCAAAGGAATTAAGAGAATTGTGTGATGTGCAAGTATCTTTTGCTTTGTCTGCATACCAGAAGAAAATATTTAAGTTAGTTTTTCATTAAACTTGGTTGTTGACATTTAGTTTTCCCAAACATAATCATACTGACTTATTCTCATTGGGTTAAATTTAATCAAACTGATTGCAGCATTAAAAAGTTTTTTTTGTTTTGTTGTTGCTTTATGTTTTTGTGAGTGAGTGTGTGTGTGTGTGTGTGTGAGACAGACAGAGAGAGAGAGAGAGAGAGAGAGAGAGAGAAAGAGAGAGAGAGAGAGAGAGAGAGAGAGAGAAAGAGAGAGAGAGAGAGAGAGAGAGAGAGAGAGAGAGAGCGCTCTATCCCTGGCTGGCTTTAATTTTATTCAGGACGACCTTCCTGCCTCTGATTATAGGCCCAAGATACCATCTCCGTTTTCTAAAAACTTCATTGGTACACAAATATAACAGAACCCAGCCTAATATCCTGCATGTGTTTACTAAGTTTCTAAGTTTGCTATTTCTGACCCAGTTAACAACTTTTCTCTGCAGTAGCCTGAGTTTCTGAGGAGCTGTTGATGAATTCATTGAAGCAAGTTTAAAAATCATAACTGATTTCCTTATGTCTCTACGTTCATCCTGTAATAGTAGTAGACAGCCTTCTGGCAACAAGAGAATTGGTCCCAGCTACTGTTGCTTGGCTGGATTGGTACCTTAACTTTAAGGTGGGTCTTTTCATCCATTCTTGCATTTCTATTTTTGTTTCCTGAATGATGTGAAAGCTATGCTCTTTGTCCAAACTTAGACTGACTACCTCTTCGTTTATGTGATCATCCTCTTCCATCTCCCAAGACATCTCTCTCCTGTGCTTTAAATATTTCATTGCTTCCTGACTCATTTCTCAGTCTGAAAATATCTCAAGTTTTGGACCCATTGTTAAAACTCTTTTCCTTTTTCATCAAATCCCTCTGACTGTCATCTATGGTTATCATATCAGTTACCTCACCTTCCTTATCACTTTCATGAAGAATATCTACTAGGCTCAGTTGCATAATTCAACCAAGCTGAAAGTGCATCGTAAAACATATTTAAAATAGAAAGCATTATTTGATACTAATCACTGAAAAGTTATGAAGATGTACATGCCACCATTCCTGAATCTTTCCATCTGTCTCTCTGGCTTCAGAGTGAATTCTGACAGACTGAGTGGTTCATTTCTCTAGAATGGGTATATTCAATGACTTTGACCTGGGCAGATGACGCTAATGGGTCTGTTGCTTAGGCTTTTGTTTAGAAGAACTTGAGGAAAATAGGATTGTTCTCAAGGCATTTTTGAACAGGAGGGGTGTGGTCAAAACAGAGACACATATTGTTTTTCCTCCTACTTTGGCTCATTTCAGAGAATCCAGACCTCTGCTACATCAGAATTCCACATCCTTGTTCATTAGGGTTTTTTTTTCCCTTCTCCACTTAAAAAGAGTTAAGTCTCATTAATATTAGCTTAATGAATGTGTAGTTAGATAAGTCTAGTAACATTCTTTCAACAAACATTACTATCTTCACATTACTGACTCTCATGCCTTTCAAAGCAAAAATGCTTCTGTTGTGAATGTGTCCTCAATGAATTTGACTTTCCGAAGGCATAATGACAACTAATAGCAAATTAACTGTCAGTGGCTTGCTACAGTTCTCTCCTTATTTACAAGGCATCAATCCTTGACACTTTGTCCCTCAAATATGGTAACAACTTTGAGGACATTAAGGAATCCCCACAACACCCCAAACTCTAAGGCGGTTCTCTTTTCTCCATCTTTCTTTAGTATAGACTTCCTTACTGGACTTTATTGATTCTTAAATACTTGGCCAATCTCTAAGCAAATTCTGAAAGCAATAGAGAAAATGAATATACTAATCCATTAAGTATATTTGCTGAGTAGTTGCAGGAAGAAGTAGTCCTTAATTATATCCTTTTAAGCTAAATTTGTGTCTCTTTCTTTCTCATTTATTTGATACTTGTCTTAATGTGAATGTATTTTAATCTTTTGCTAATATTTCATTTTGTTTATGTTTATTCTCTTCTTAGCTTATTTATTTGTTGCTTTTTCCTTTAGGTATGAAGCACAACCAATCCTTTCCTTGGAGTAAAACATTTAAAAATATTTATTTTGATTATTTCAATTTTATATTTTATCTTTAGTAAATTATAAGAATGAAAAACTGAAAATATTTATTACAAAGCTTACTAAATATTACATGAAAAACTTGGTAAAACTTGGAAGTTTTGTAAATATTGCAAAGAGTATCTACAACATTTTCATACTCATATTTTAATGTTTTTTTATTCTAAGATTATGATGTCATTACATCTCCCCCAATTCCACCCTCCAACCTCTACCATGTCATCATTATTCTCTTTCAAATTCATGGCCTCTTTTTCTTGAATTGCTGTTATGTCTATGTGTATTCCTAAATATATATAAATACAACCTGTACAATTTGTATTGAATTTGTATGTGTATATCAATTTTATTTGTATGTGTATATCTTCAGGACTGACCATTTGGTATTGGATTCCTGGTCCAGGCTTGGAGTTTGGTACTAGCGCTGGGGGTTGGGACCGATGTGAGGAATGAGAATGATCAGTCAGACTCAGCAAGCTAAACTCTGGAAAAGGATCCATATTTCACATTTTATATGCTCCATGGTTATTTCTTGTACATGCTAACTGCTGGCTTTGTTCAGTTCAGTGCCTATGTTTCCAGGATATCTCTTCAAGGTAATTATTATTTCCTTTGGCTTCAAAGAGATTAGTGGTTTAATCTCAAAGTCCCCAAACTAGTAATGACCTATATCTTCATTTATTTTATTCCACACTCTAATTACAAAAACAAAGACATATCTAGCAAGACTAAATAAGGCAAAAAATAAGTTTCTAATTAACATCATAATTCTTAGAATTCTTAGAACAGCATCAAGTCTGTGTCTTGTTTTGTGCTTATTGCTCTGACTCACATACTTGTTTACCAATTTCATGAGTATTTATGCTAAGAATGAGTGAGCAATAGTTTCCTTAAAAGCCCTCTCCATTTCTGTTTTGGAAATGTAAATGTAACTGAATTCTGGGAAGTGACATCCGGATTTTGTTTTGGAAAAATCATGAAAGATATATGTTGAAGGGGAAGTGGCAAATAATGATTTCACTTTTGAGTAAGGTTCAGAGTGACCAGAAAATACTGTAGCAGGAGCATTAGCTAAGGAATAAAATGTCAAGGGTACCCAGTAGGTGACTTAACTTGGACAATGCAGATATTTATCTTTCTCTTTGTTCTTCCGTAACTTCTCAATGTATTTGAGACTCTCATATCTTGGAAACTATAAGGGCAAGAAGAACTCTGACTCTCTCTTGGCATCTTCAGTTGAGTTGTAAACAACATCTGGGACATGTTTTCTCCAAGACAGGACTTCCTGCTGTAGTGGCTATTGAATTACAGAGAAGAAAATGCCTACTTCTTTTATAGCATGTTTCATTTTGAACACTTGTGACATGTACCATTAGCTTTTGAGAAATCATTTCATATTCATGGGCTATGCTTTAGAACGAAAGTACAGACAGGGAGCCAGAATCACAAACCATGAAAATGTTAGGGTGGTTAAGAACCTTTAATTCAACCACTTAGGGTTCAGGAGAAAAAACACAGGTGTGTGTGTGTGTGTGTGTGTGTGTGTGTGTGTGTGTGTGTGTGTGTGAAGGAGTTCCTGAAAGCCATTCAAACAACTAAAGGACTAAAACTAAGACATTCTAAAGCCAGACTAATGACTTTGTTTCCAGGTACACTCATTAATCAACATTATGATATTAAGGATTCTATACTATTAATCAGTAATGATTAATCAAGATACAACAATTATAGTTGCTTTTAAATAAAATGTCTTCTATAGTTCAAGTTTCTATGTGTCATTACATATTAAATTATAGTATATCTGAAACATACACCTTTAATTTTAAAGATGCAACAATTCTTTTTATTGAAAAACATGAACATTGACAAAAAAAGCCCAATATTTGTTGATAACCCTAAAACAGAGTACATATGTTAGGGTACAGTGATCTTAGATATTTGGTTTCTTGCATAGTTTCCAAAACATTTTAGAATATAGAAATACTTTAAATAGAGTCAAATGGAATTTTTAAGGTATTTTAAGAAAACCAACTCTTATCCGTTTATATTCCCAAGAGCTCTGATTAGAATATTCATCTCGGCTCAAGTCTCATCATAAAAAGATTCAAAATATCCTAATATGGAATTAAACTAATAGATCAAAAACCACAAAAGAATTCTGCCTTCATTCCCTTTTCCATCAGAGGTAGTTGTTTCTGTGGAGCAAACCATCCATGAGACTTGGTGTCAGTTCACGTGGCTGGTTGAAGTTATGGTCTCCAATCATGGCTCTTCTGTGACAATGGAGAGGCTCCATTACTGTTTGGTACAGGCCCTGTAGTGAAGACAGCTGGCCCCGTTTTCATCCCCAAATAATACATTTATTGTATCACCCTCCAAGGTTGTTACTCTTCATCCAGAATGTGGGGAGCTTTTGTTCTTCATTCCCTGCTCTAAACCCTCAACATTAGTTCTCTGCTAAACCCCAGGTAAAGGCTGGAATGACTGTAAGCTACTCTGTTTGTGGACACTGGTAATCTTACATCATTAGACTTGCTCTCAGTTTAGCCGCTGTTCTGTGATTGGGTGGCATTCCAGAATGGTACTGTGCTTGCAGAAGTGAAAGCTGAGGAAGCAAGACTGATGCTGCTTGATGTTGCATTTGGTGACATTGTCTACTATATAGTGCTTCCTGTTCATCAAAGTGCTTGCCTATGAATACACATTACCAAAAAAGGGACAAATGGTAGAATTCTAAAATGATCCCTAGGATTCCTTCCCAAATTATGTCAGTTCATGCATCACACCCTGAATTATTTCCATGCTTTGAGTGTGGGCAGGACCTATTAGCTACACGGGATAGACAGGCATGCCTGGAGGATCTTACCCCAGATGACTGCAGATCTTATCAAATTGACAAGTGAGATTCCCTATCACATCTCCCTATCAATATGATGCCTAATTCAAAACGTAATGTATTGTGCCCTTGTTACTCTAGTTAACTTACTTAAGATTCCTTAGCAGCTTTGGAAGTTTGTCCTGCTGGCCCTGAAGAAACACATGATACGTGCTGGGTTGGATTTCTGAAGAGGCCACAGAATAAAGCATTCCTGGGATGTGAGAGCAATTCCTTGTGGAACTGTAACCAGAAAGCAGAAATCCTAGCCAGACAGTTATGCAGAAATAAATTCTGCATGGAAGTGGATTCTTCCTTGAAGTCTTCTAGATGAGAACAATCTGGCTTAAACCTTGATTTTGGCCTTGTGAGAAAATTACATCTAGATGTTGGACCTACAGAGCAGCTGCTATAATAAATTGGTGTGTATAAAACCATGAAACATGTCCATTTGTTATACAAGAACAGCAAGCTAATAAAAGCAGAGCAGATAGTGTAATTGACATTTCACTCATAGGGAGGCTGGTGAAGAAGAATGTACCAAGTAGGGATTTTGAAAATGAGTGACAGAGAGGCAGAGAAGTGGCTTAGTTGCTAAAAGTACTTGCTCATGTAAAGGGCCACGTATGATTCCTACCACCCAGCTGGTGGCTACCAACCATCCATAATTCCAGTTTTAGGCGATCTGGTGCCTTCTTCTGACCTCCCAAGGCAGCAGGCATACATTTGGTACACATACATACATGCACGTCAAACACACATATACATAAAATAAATCTGAAAAAAAATTGGAAGTCAGTTGTACCAGCCTTTTTCTTTTGGGTCACCAACCAGCTCTCAAATCATGACACATAGACTTCCTAGCTTTGATTGCTAGGCTTAGCTTAGTTCCTTTCTGGCTAGCTCTTTTAACTTAAATTAACCTGTTTCTTTTTATCAACCTTTTGCCTCAGGCTTGTTTCCTTTCTTCTGTATATCTATCTTACTTTCGCTGCTTCTCTATGTCTGGCTGGCTGGTGGCTGCTGCCTGGCTTCTTGTCCTGAGTATGTCCCTCTTTGTCTCCTCCTTCTTTTCTGGTTATTCCTTCTCCAGAGCCTTCTCCTATTTGTTCTCTCAGCCTGTTAGCCCTGCCTATCCATTCTCCTGCCTATTGTCCAGTTATCTTTTTATTAGAATAATCTGGTGCTTTAGGCAGGAAGGTGAAACAAATGTAATACATCTTTACATAATTAAACAAATGCACCATAAACAAAGTAACACACATTTACACAGTTAAAGTAATATTTTGCAACATAAGCAACTGTAACATATCTTTTCCCAGTTAAAATAATATTCCACACCAATTTGTGATGGAACTGGCCGAGATTAGTATATGGTTTCTTATTTATATTTCAGTACTTTCCACAATACTATAACACTCAATACTAATGAGTATTATTGGTAGATTTTCTTTATCCCCACTGTTTTAGTTACTTTTCTGTGGGTGTGATAAGAATGCCCCGGCCAAAATAACTTGGGAAGGAAGGATTTCTTGTAGCTCTCACTTTAAGGTTATAATCCATTACTGTAGGGACATCACAGTGGCAGGAGCTTGGGGTAGCTTGTCACATTGCATTCCACAGTCAAAAAGCAGAATTATTAGTGCAAATGTGGGTTCAGCTAGTTTTCTCAGTTACGTACAGTACAGGACTCAAGCTTGGAGAATGGGAGCCCCACAGTGGGCAGGTCTTCCTACCTTAGTTAATTTAAGACAATCCCTTATGGGCATTTGCAGAAGTCCATCTCCCAGGTGATTCCAGATCGTTGCATATTGACAATTTAGATTAACAATTACATTTACAACCAGTAAGAAGAATGCATTGCATCTTTTACATACATTAAAACAAAACTATCATTAATATAGTCTGGCATTAGTTCAGTGGTATAATGAAAACGTCAATCAAAATCATACTGAATTTTGAGTTGGCAACATTTTAAAATAATCACGAATCAAGACCTAGTCTTCATCACTACACAAGCAATATTCTGCGCAATCAAGATCAGGAAATCTGATAGGCAGTTCCACCCACTTCTTATATTGTTTCTTTGATGAGTTATTTTTGAAATCCACTACAAAATTCTTTATTTTGAGACAAGGCAAATCTAAACCTTTGTGTACCATCATTGTTCCCCAAGTCTAGAAAACAAAAGAGAGAAAAAGAAATCAAATACCCATTCAATTTATCACTCATTTTGGCAAAAGTAAAACTCAACCCAGTAGATTTTACTCACCTGGCCACATTTGCAGATAATCTCTCCATTTGCTTGATAATCAGCAAATTTCTTTTGCAGCGCTTTGTTTTCTCTTACAAAGTAGAGTCTCCTAAAATGACCACACAGGAAGGGTCACTGGTGAGACTTGACAAAATAACAAAAAGCAGCCATGGATTCATCACATTGGGCTTGATGGTTACCCACATGGCTCGGTTATCTTGTACCTTGCTCTTTCTTATCTTTTTCTACCCAGGATTTCTGTGACAAATCAGATGGATGTCACTGTCCTACACAAATCTCACAAGTGCCTTGTCTCTGGGTCTCCTTTGAAGTCTGCTATTATTTTTAACTTTTCAGTCATTCAAAATAATTGAGAATAGGTATGGACATCCATAAATTAAATATCTTGTATCCAAATGGCTTTGTGTCTTAGGTTTACTCCTTGTCTCAAGGGAGATTACGTTCAAAACAGACACAAGAGATGAAGTTGCATGTGAGGGATTACAAAAGGGAAAATTGTGAGGAGAAAGAAAATCTCACTTCCACTATGTAAGCAGAATGTTAGCAATGCCATTGACCTCACCTCTACTAAAGAAATTTAAAGATGGATCTTGCTGCACTCACTTGAATTCCGGGGTCATGTTGACATGATGCATCTTCTCAATTACGTGGATGTGTTCTCCTGAGCAGACTAGCATACTACAATTTTTGCAGAGTAGTGTTATTAACGATGGATTGTTATTGTAATGTTTTGCAATACTTCTTTTGATTTTCATTTTCTTTTCCAAGATACTTTGTACCTGTAATGTCAAAATCTGTGTGGAAAAGAGAATAGTGAATTAGGTATTTCTTATAGTTTTGTGGAAGTAAATGAGATGAAATTTACGTATCTTAGATAATTGCACTCTAAAAGATAAACATGAAGAGACAACAGTACCAGATGAACTTAGTATATCATCTAAGTTATAGTAGTCAATGTTATCTATAGTAGTCAATGTCAACCTAACTCCAAATACAATGGAAGGATGAAGTAAAAGGTGTTGGTCAAGTGGTGGGAGATGTTTGAGTTCATTCTTGATGTGATATAATTTTAACTTTTCAGTAAGACTGCCATTTTATGACATGCAAAATAGACTTTGTCTTATGTGTTCACTCTCACTTTTTATCAGTGGTTGCTTATACACTGTTGAAAGAGCATTTAAAACTGGAGAGTTGCTCTCTCAGTACCTGATAAGTAGCAATTGTTTTTGGGATCTTTGAGTATAATTGCATTGTACATGGTCCACTTCCTTGTTCTTTCTCTTCCATCCACCTGAGAAGTCTTGAGATGATAGATCTCTTGCTCAAGGGAGACTGAGAAAGGCAGAACCTTCTGGGGGCCCTAAATGGACCATTTGTTATCATTTGAATACTGCAGGCACCTCTATATTCATGCATGAATTGAGTCCACAAAGTCTTGTGTTAATAGTATTAGAAGTGAAACTTAATCTAGTTGTGTGCTTAAAAATGAGGCCCTTGAGAAAAAACTATCTTGGATTAGCATTTAAGGGGTTGAACCCACAGGATTGAATTATGGTGGCTTTGTAAGGACACAGAGAGCACAAAGAAGTTTAGATACATAAGCATTCTTGCCATAATGTGATATCATATCAGGGGGTGAGGGCTCACAGAACTTTCCATGTTCTTAGGCCTTATGGCTTTAACTCTCAGTCAAACTCATAAACCTCTTTACATTATAAATCAGCCTACCTTGATTATTTTGATAATGTAATGAAAGGTTAGCTAGTACAATGCTTGAATCTACAGATGAGGAGACTCTGACCTGTGAAGGGTACATTGTCCTATAATTGACCTAAATAACTCAGTCTTAAAACAACAGCTTTATAAGAATCTTACTGAGTCATTCTCTGTAGCCAAAAATATGAGGGGCTAACTTTATAGTAAGATTATTTAGTGAAAAATGTTTAGATTGCTTTGCACTTAAGGGGGTTTAAAATGTACGTTTGTATGAAAACCTGGGCCAGGAAACCTTGGAGTTGGTTATATACTTTGCACACCAATTTGAAAGCATCTCTTCCCTAAAACTCTATTTAGGGTAGAGCCAATTCTAATGTTAAGAAACTAACATTCACACCCATATGCAAGGGTGTGAATTTTCTTCTAAATGGATTGTTTGCTATTATAGGAGTTACAGTCTTTACTTCAGTGGTATGAAAGTTTCCTGAAATATTGTATAAATATACTCTTTTTTTCCCCACTGTGTTCCTTTACCCAATTCAAATAACTGTTAGTAAACTGAGAATCAGATTTATGACACATTGCACACATTTTAATCATTCAGAACTGGCCTCAGTGTCAATCTCTAAGTGGAACTTCTCAAAAGTAGCCATGTAGTTAAATGTTTTCCATCATACTCTACTACGCTGAGTTTTTTGTTTTGTTTTGTGTGATTTTGAAATAGGAGTCACTCTGTAGCTCGGGCTGGCACTGAGAGTAGTATGTAGTACAAGATAGCCTCAAGCTCATGGAGTAAGCCTCTTGCCTCAGCCTTCTGAATGCCAGAATTACAGACATGAACCACCAAGCATGGCTACACAATCCTATCCTAATTCCATAACTCATGTATGATATGCACAATGCCTTTAAATTTGTGTTTATTGTTGTTCCTTCCCTGTCCTCATCAGCACACACTGCCATCTCTACTTCACGTGGCAAGGGTAGTATGTCTTGTTTGTCAGCATGTTCTCTGTTTTCAGAATACTGTCTGGCAGACAATAGGTGTTTTATAAATATTTCTGTGTTTGTATACATGGATTAGATCAAATTGAAATTACCAGGTAGTCTTGAATAAGTGAGTTGCACAAGTCTTTCTGGAAAGGGGCAGCCTAAATTTATATTACCAAAGTTGATGTTTGGTTTCCTGGAATGATCAAAATTCCCTCATCATTCCCTTCCCTCCCATAGATTTTGGGGCTTTGTGTGATTCTGGACTAAGAACAAATCTTCACACAGGAACTGGTAACTCAGCATAATTTTTCTATCTGGAGAAGTAGCCACATAGACACCAGTGGCAACCAAATGTAGCCATTTTCAGATGAAAACCAAACTCAGCTGTGGCCCAGAACAAACCTCACGTGCATACTCCTCTGGCTTCATATTTTGAACTCGGTTTATAGCTTTATACATCATCTTCTCTCGGAAATCATTAACGATTTCCCGTTCAGTAACTCCCGAGCCACTGCTGGTAACCAGGACATAGGTGCTTTCATCAGCTCTGGCTCGACCACGGGCCTGAGAACATAAACAAAGGAAGGTCTGGGTCTTGCTATGAGCTGTCTGGGTTTGGGCCTGGGAAGATAGTCTTTGGTGGGTATCACAGCCTGCAAATAATCTCCCCATTCTTAGTAAAGGTAGTCATTACCCATGGCTTGTAGGTAAATTTTTTCAGACTTAAATGTGCTTTAATGCAATGTTCTAGAATGATTTTTGGCAACTCTAGGAAGCCAAAATAATATACCACCATTATAGCCCCGCTGTACCCGGAGTAACTGTCATCAACCACAAAAACTCTGAGCAGTGGCTTGGACCAGTGAAGCCATCTATTTGGAAGGAGGATGAATGAAGACAAGACATATCTCTGGCCTCGGCACCAGGGCTTCTGAGCACACCAAAGTATTCCTGGAAGCCTACTTTGGACTTTAAACACACCCCACCCCCAGGAAAACATAAGCAATAAAGAGTCAAATTTCTGTGGGCTCCATAAGAAGGTGAAAGTTAGGAACATCATTTTATTTTTGTTCTCTAAAACTTTCATTTATGTAAACAAAAAACTATGATAATACCCACCTCCCATTTGCTCCCTCCAACTTCTCACAGGTCTCTCCCCTTCTTCTACATCCACCTCCATGCCCTCTCCTTGATTTTTAATGACAACTACTGCCACTCACTCAGTGGTGCCCATGTGTGCATGGGTAGGTATCAGAGCCACTCAATGGAGCATAATCAATCTAGCATTGCCAAGGTGGAACTCGCCAGACCCAACCGATCACTGGGAGCTAGAGGAACACAATTTCAGTAGTAGAAGCTTGGGTTCCTAGCTCAAGAGCTTAACTATCAACCATAGTACTATTTTTAGGGAAAACAGCTTTCCTAATTGTAGTCAGAAAACTCTGACTTAGATAGAAATCACTTCGCGAAATAACCTTGCTTTCTAGCAGGATAGCTGCCCAATGACCTTCATCTTCAGTAACTTGTCATCCACCAAAAGATGAAATAAAACTCCTTCCATGTTTAAAGGAGACTGTCACATATTTTCTTTGTGATAACTCCTTTACATACCACGACATTGTTGGTGTGGGTAAGAGCTGTGACATTTTGGTCTAAGCTGAGAAGTATTCATTTACTTATCATATTTGTAACCCCACTCAATATTTTATAGAAAACTAAATATGCAGAAAAATTGAGTGGCTAGAGGCAGTAAACAAAGAGCTTCAGGGCCCCCTGAGGTCTCAATGGGTTTCTTTGTCAGACATTTGTGGACAGTGTGGCTCACATTCCTGATCTCACTAGGGGCTCACTGACATCTTAAGACTGAGGAGGCCTCTTTTGATCCTTGTAACGGGGCCAATATTATGCACGCCCTTGGAAAATCTCAGGACATAGAAATAGCAACCAAAGTAGGCTTGTTAGTTACATTGTAAGAGGTTGCCATCATAGTTCAACAAACAGCAGTCATACAAAAGGCTTTCCCTTGTGGTTCTTTAAGATTGGTCTTTTAACAGAAACACTGACATATACTTAAAGCTAACAGGGTTTTGTGTTGTTTTAGTAAAAGGGTGGAATCCACACAGGAACACAAGGATAGAGAAACCTGTTAGATAGTGATCTCTGAACATACCTGGACCATAGCTATTTCATTAGTGACGAGGCCATAACGGATAACGATATTGCATTCTTTGATATCCAGGCCTTCCTCTGCTACTGTAGTAGCAATCAGCAGATTTATTTTTCCACTGCGAAATTTACTAATGACTTCTTTTTGTTCATTCTGTGGAAACATTTTAATAAATTAAATTTTGTGATGCTAAACACATTCGGATCTTCTAATTAGGAGAAGAAATAATAAATTGCAACTGGTCAGTGTAAATCAGAGGATTAGATCATACATGGATTTGCTGCCATCTGTTTTTGGCAATGAACAAAGACATGATGGTGAGACAACATTTGATTTCCAATCTGGGATTACCACACAATAACTAAAATATTTCCATCCTGCAGTCTGGAGGTGGGAAGAACATTCTTTATGCCAAGGGAATAAATTGATGGGTGATTTGGGAGGAAGAAAAGGGAGAGGTATTGCTGGCTGAGAAAAGTCTTGGCAGGGACAGGGTAAAATAGGGTTTACCTCTCAATACATTAACCCGAGAGTCTGCTATTTAGGGACTTAAATTCACTAAACCATTTATTTCAGTTTTGGGACAGAGAAAATTTCCCATGGATATTACAATTGATCACTTTAAGAATCATCGGGGAGGGGCGGGAGGGAGGACCTACGGAACATTCCAGAAAGGATACAGGGAGGGGAACTGGAACAGTAGGAAGCAGTGTTACTCTTTAATTTTACTTTGAGGAAGATTTAACTTTAGCCAGAGAAAATACAAGTTCTAGTCAAAAGACAATCAAAATGAAAAGTGGATGACTATGTGATTAAATCCTAATCACAGTGAGCAGTTTTTAAAAATGGGAACTTCAGAGGTTAATATAAGTCTATTAAGATCTGACCTCTAACCTTTGCATTGGAAAAGCAGCTGAGCACAAATCCCATCTGACATGGACGGTCGGTACTCTTTTATTCCCTCACAACCCTCATCAAAGTTGCCAGTTTCTGGGGCATTCAGTGCCCACTTTTGTCCTTATAAATTAAGCAAAATTCGCCTTCTAGACCAAGTGTTCTCTTGTGGTTTTGGAACTATCTCTGTAGACCAGGCTGGTCTCGAACTCACGGAGCTCCACCTGCCTCTGCCTCCCGAGTGCTGGGATTAAAGGCATTCACCACCACTGCCCAGCTCCTTTCTTCTTAAAGGCTAATATGAGCTTTTATTTGTCTCATCATTGTGGAAGAACATGCTAGAAAGGTCCCTGACAAACCTCTGGCCGCTTCTACCTTCACATACATGAATTTAAAAAACCAAGCATTTGATTTTAACATAAACCTGTGCTTTCATTTCAAAGAGTACTGGAATATGAAATTCCAGGTTCAAGGCTAGGCCCTCAGATCAAGTATGTGCCTGACTGTTACTCCTCTCCAGCTCACAAGGTGAGACAGCAGGTCTGGCAGCCCTTAGCTTTAAATCACATGAGGATCTAACCCAGGAAACACACAGCTATTGTCAGAGAGGGAGGTTTCAAGTTCTCTTTTCTTAAACACTAAATGATTTGGTTTGTTCTGATGTGTGCAACAATGACTGCTATCAACAAAGCATCCCCTCCCCAAGCAAGACTCCAGGGAAATGTAGCTTTCAGAAGAACATTTAAACAACTTACATGTTTAAAATGCTTCAAACCATTTACAAGTATCTTTCTTTCTCTCTCTCAGAAGTGGTTTTTACTGTACTCACAACAAATAATTTTTAAGAATCAACAAAGGAACAGAAACCTCAAGACGCTGTCCCTAACACAGCCAGTACATTAACTCTTCCAGGTTCTTATAGATTTCACCTTACAAACATTTGTCGTACAGCTTTGATTGGAATCCACACATCCTGTGCAGTTTTGAATTCCCACTGGATTTTATATTGCAAATGTTTCTTTGTGATGTTGTTAAGGTAGAAGTTACTCATTTTTTACAAGAGGCGCCAATCTTCAGAAGTCCCTGTGACTGTGTCAAAAGCAAGGGGAATTCTGAGGTGACACTTAATGTTATTTGCCTACCATCCACTCAAAATTCCAGAAACAAGAGCCCCTGTGAATCTGTGAGGTGGGGGAAGAATTGAGAAACATTATAAGCAATGCTATTGAAGGCTAGTCCAGGTGTAGGAAACGAACTCTGAAAGGATGCCATACCTGTGTCATGGGCTTGACTTCACTGCTATGCCCTGCTCCAATCAGATGATGCGCTTTGATTCCAACTTCGGCAAACTTTTCATTTTCCATAATCCACTGGGAGAGTGCATAGGTGCTTTGCCGAGTTTTTGTGAAAATAATTCCTCGAGATGATTCCTCAGTTTTTGTGAATTGTTCCAGTATAGTTTTTCTTAATTTAATGAGTTTTTCATTTTCATATTTTGGGTTTTCAGCTAGTTTTTTCAACATTTTCTTGTTATCTTTAAAAGTAATTAATTGTATTAGCTTGATTTAGCTACTCTACTAACCACACACACACACACACACACACACACACACACACACACACACACATACCCTATTGTGCACCATATATATGTCTAATTTCTATTGGTTAATTAAAGAAAAAAAGTGAACTTAAAAGCTATTAAAAATAAAATTAGTTTGCATCAGTAAGTTAAACAAAAAAATTTACACTTGCAGTTTTTACATAATGATGCACCAAGACAGAACTCATTTGTAGGTAATCTTGTGATACATTTAGTGCTCAGACTATTTAATTAATTAATTGCAATTGTCTTGGCAATGAAACCAGATGAACAAATGATTAATTATGATCACACAGTTAAAAGTTAACCTGTGCTATCAGTTATCAACTATAGTCTTCAAGAGAATCCTTTTCGTTTAAGATTAATTTTGAAGGTGCTCTGAAAAACTCAAAGAAAGCAGTGAGCCCCTGCCGGAGAGGTCAGTGCAGGGACATGGGATCTGTGTTATACTGAGTCTTACCAAAGAATAAATTCATGAGAAATTCATCTGTTTCGTCCAGTTTCAAAGATTTCTTTACATTGTCCTTAAGTTCATTATTGTGACCTCTAGCATCATCTTCACTCTCATCACTGTCCTCTAGGACTGCGAACTTCTTCTCTTTCTCATCATTGTAGAAAGTTTCCAGGTGGCTGTATGCGTCAATCATTCGGATTGTGTCGTTGATTTGCAGGGCTTCATTGTACTTCCTCAAATGTTCTGCACAGACACGGTCTTTGCGATTTCCATCTTTAGCAGCTGTGGAAGAATAAACTCTATGAGTGAGGCAAAGCACAGAGAACCATCCTACAGCTGTTGTAAACTTGAAGCCAGCTTTATTGTGGTGTTGGAATGGGCAAGGCTTCATATGTGTCAAGGGTTCTAAAGGGGGTGGTTTTCAGTGCCAAAACTTGCTGCTTGAGCTCAGGGTGAGCAGGGGTGTGGACCTGAACCATATCCACACAGCTTGAAAAACACGTCAGGAAAATTGCCTTTGGAGGCAGAGCTGTTGATAGCTGCCTTAGTACTTTATATATAATAAATGAAAGTGAAAACTGGATGAATTGACACCTCTTTCCTTAGATGAGGGGCTTGAACATGTGCGGGCTTGCCCTGCACACAAAACAGAAATTCTACTGAATGCTCCATCTGCCTTCAGATTACTTCTGAGTCTAAGAGGATCATCTCAAATCTTGGTGTAAACAAGGAAAAAACTGTTAGATCAAAGCCCAAATTACCTTTTTTTTCCACTTGAATGGCCCATTGCTCATAAGGCTGTGTTCCAAAATCTGACATGGGACTCATTTGGCAGTAAGTTTGGATGCTTGTCATAATTTCCAGAAGTTTCTCTTTAAATGGATTCTAAAACCAAATAGAAATATATTACTAAAGTTGTTTGAAATGGCATTGTCATTATGAAAGTAATTTACATATTGTAATGTAACTGGCTCAGAATCGCTAACTAGACAATGTAACAGAACAGTCTCTGATCACTTCTTCGTTCATTACTTTTGGTTTTATCATTTTGCCTCTAGCTTCAGGACATACCAGTCCTGACACTATAAACCTCTATCATGAAATTGCCAATCTAAATTTTTTAAAATAGTAAAGTGAGTATCACAAACCTTGAAAGTTAAAGGCAACTACAATGTTTACTGAGTTAATGTCATAATTATTTAGAAAGTCTTTAATTGTATTTCGGTAACATTCCTGTGTGAATACTAGGTTTCTCTACTATTACTTTCAAAATGAAAGCAATTGACATTGTTTGGAAAAAATCCAGATATGAAAGCATGTATGTTACATGATTCAAATTGGATAAAGTTCAAAATCAGTCAAAAATAATAGTTTCTCTTGGCATAGGGACTACAGCGAGAAGGAGCTTATGATGTATGTTTATCTGAATTTTTTTTATGTTCGGTTAATTTATGAAAATCCATAGGCACATTTTGGGCCTTTCTCCTGTAATGTATATGAATTTTTTTTATGTTTGGTTAATGTTCTCCATGCATCAAACTTTAATGAAAAGTAATTTTAAAAGTTAAGGGGAAAAAATGGCAATTCTTCTCAAAAGAATTTCTAGTGAAATGTCTTTGGGTGGTCATGAATAGAATAATGAGTTTGAGCTTCTCAGGTAAATCCCAGTGACAAAAATGCAACAGTGAGTATAGTATAACCAACATGCCAGCCCTGCTCTGTTTCAGAGTAAAAATAGGTACACTGTGGAGGTTGGCCACTAATACTGGTTTGGTGCCTACAATATTTTGAGCATGACTGCACACACATCCCATCATTTAGCCCTAATAGCCTTATGAGGTAGATTCTCAATGGAATTAAACTTATTATACACAGCTAAAATTTGTCATTTTCAATTCTACAAAAAAAAAAAAAAAAAAGAATTGTAGTAATCTACTAGACATGACATCCAGGTATAAGCTATTTTTTTTAATTAGTGAAAATATTCACCAGAAAAGCATCAGTACATTAAATATTTCACTTTTTTTTTTTTTTTTACAATCATTGTTTTCCAAAGGGGGGAAAATACACAAATGAGAATTCCTATTGGTACTCCTAACTACCACAAAATGGCTCCTTCAAATGTCAGAAAACCAATCCTGCAAAACACCAAGACAGTAACAGGGCATTAATCCCTCTTATAATCCCGCCAGTTTCACCATCCAGTTTTCCCCAGCCCAATACTCCACTCCTCCAACAATCAGATGTAGCCAAGTACTGAGCTCCACGTAAGCCAGAAGAAGGAGAACCGTGGAGTTGATTCATAGTAGCCTTTGCTGCCTTGTACAAGTTTTTAAAAGTGTAAAATGATGGCTTTTTGATAAAAATATTAAATGGGAATATTCAATTGGTGAATGTAAAATAGCCCATGCCATTTTTTAATTCAATACAGTGTTGACAGACGAATGCATGTGAAATGTTTTAGAACATACTTCTCTGGTGTCATCAGCAATCACAAATTTCTTGCATGGTTCCTTTATTTGGTGTTTAAGTTGACCAAGATTCTCTTTCACTGTTTTAATGGTAAATGCATCAAGATTGGCACATATCTGGAAAAGAGACATTTTAAGTATTCTTACTACTGAATGTATAATTCTGTGTCAGTAAAGTGTAACATGTAGTTTTTAGCATAAATACATAGCATAACACTTTATTCAAGTAACATGCAACATTATTTGTTAACTGTAGCATTTTAGGATTACTTACTATTGACTTAATCAACTAATGATCAATAATATTTGTTTTGGAGTCTTCTAAAAGCGTGTCCTAATTCCCTTTTGTCCTTTAAATTCCATTTTGTAGCTGTTATATAGGACTGATGATTTCACTGATGATTTTGGCACTTGAACTCTCAACAATACTTAAAATCCTAAGAAGCCTAGGCATTTGACACAACTTGTTTGGGTGTTCACAAACCCAGTGACTTACATTTAAAATATGTTTTTCAGCCTCTGCTTGCTTTTTGGCTCCTCCAACACCAGGTGAAGCTGTCAGCCCTAGAATCTGTGGCAGGGGAATTACTGGTTTATTTTGTTTCTTGAGCTTATTGTTCTTCAACTTCTGCTTCAAATACCGCCTCATGATATTGTTGTAGACAGCCTCCTTATTGGTGTGATGACATTCATCAATGATAATGAGGGAAAAGTCTTAACAGAAAAGGTAGAAGGTCTGTTTACCCAAAATGGCATGGTACAATAAGACAAACATTTTGATGCTCTAAAGGAATCAGCTGCCATTGCGTGTCTTTCATTGGGCAGAATATTGGTACAGTCCTGCCTCAGTCTGCTGGCATGACTTCCCCCATTATTACCATCCATGAAAACAAAGTTTATGTGTGGTAATTGTGGCTCTGTTCCTATTAGCTGTTATCACTGTCTCAAAATAAGATTCAGAAAGTGTTAGTGAAATTCACATCTTTCTTCCAAATAAACAAACAACAACAAAAACAAAGTTGTCCCAGGGCTCCACTTTTGCTCTTGAATAAAATTTTAATTTTAGACCCGACAAATTCTATTTTTGTTACACTGAATGAAGCGTCTGCAATTGAAAGAGGGATGATTTTGTGTTGTTTAAACTTTGCATTACTTACTGTGATTTACTTTTACTTTTCTCTGTCTTTCTCTTAGTCATTTAACCATCCCAAATAATATAGGTAGGACTGTAACTTTATTCTACAGTAAAGAAGATAGTTGTAGCTGGAAGGTGGTGGTTCATGCCTTTAATCCCAGCACTCTGAAGGCTGAAGCAGGGGGAAATTTGTGAGTTCAAGGCCAGCCTGCTCTACAAAGTTACACAGAGAAACCCTCAAAAAGCAAAATATGTAAGTAAATAAATAAATAAAAGATTGTTGTTGTAGGATATATCATCAAATTAAAAATTATATACATAATTTTATATATTACAATGTAATTATGTAATTATTCTCTCAGAGAGACACAAGCAGAATGATAGCACAAAGGAAAAACAATTAACCTCTCAAAGAAGGATTCAGAAGAACTCTGGCAAGCTGTGGGTTAGTTAAAAATTAAGCTGAAAGTGTGTGTGTGTGTGTGTGTGTGTGAGAGAGAGAGAGAGAGAGAGAGAGAGACGAGAGAGAGAGAGAGAGAGAGAGAGAGAGAGAGAGAGAGAGAGAGAGAGGGGTAATGGATGAACATAGTGCATGCTTGATGCTTGATTTAGTAATGATACACTTGTGCAAAAGCAAGCCATCAAGTCAAACACTTTTCTGTTTTTGTTCATGTTCAGGAAGTAGAGCACTTTGATGAAAAGCCTTATGAAATAAAAATAATTTAGATAAGCTAGGGTTAATTTTCATCATGTAAAAATAACTGAAGGAGAAGCCTCTGCTACTGTCTACAATATTTCTAAAAATGATCACTCCAACCAACCTGACAGCTGCACACCATCATCTTCTCCACTCTCCAGATTTAAGAGAGAATTCTCCAGGATCTGAGCTGTGCTGATGATAACATCATAAGATTTGACAACTTCTGGGAACGATATTTTCAGCTGGGTATCACCACTTAATCCAATAATGCGATACCATTTCTTCAAAAATGGGTTGAACTCTTTGCGGAAAAGTTGTTCAGCTAACATCACCTTTAAAGATGAGAACATACAGAGATTTTAAAGACTCAGACGAAACAGAGAAGAAAGGAAAGTGAAAGACACAGAGGAATATCAGCCAAAGGAATGTGTGTGAACTAGTAAGAGAAATGCTTACACTGAATCAGTTAATTTGAAATTACCATCTATGTTTCATTACATCTATTCATCTGACATTAAATACCCATCATGTTTGTATTAGATGTACACTGCATCTTCAACACAATGGTATGTAAGATAAGGGCGATGACTGGGAGTAACTCAGTCTAGCTGAGAACATATTCTAGAGATCATTTATTCTTGTTCTTGGAATCCTGCTAGGGCTATTTGACTATAAGAGTGGAAAGAGCAGAGAACCTAGACAGTAGCATCATCATACATTTGCTAGGGCAATGTGTGGGATGGGAGAGGATGAACTACAAGAAAGGCTTTGGCATCTGCATAAATACAAAATAGCAAGCAAGAGTGAGTGAGGTAGAAATTCTGCTTCATTTCCAGCCAACTCTGTCTGTTACAATATCTGGTGACAGCAGCCATTGAAACCCCAGTAACATCCCCGCATTTCAAGTCACTCAGCATACCTCCTGGAACAAGGGAGAGATGAGTTAGTCTGTTTTATTTTTAATTTTTTTTGTTTGTTTGAGAAAGGGTGCTATCACTTAGTCCAGGCTGGCTTTGTATTCCCTATGTGCTGGAATTATGAGCATGTACCACCAAGCATGATTTGTGCTGTGTGAAGTGCTGAAGATTGAGCCTCAGGCTTCCTGTATGTTAGCTAAGTGTTCAGACACTGAACTATATGGCCAGCCCCAGTCAGGCTATCTTGAATGTTCTTGTTGTGGAATATATAACTATGTAAAGATGTGTTACATTTGTTTATACTGTAGAATACTACTTTAACTGTGTAAAGGTGTGTTACATTTGTTTCTGCTGCTTTTGTTTAATTATGAAAAGATGTGTTGATGGTTTCCCTTGCCTGCCTAAGATACTTGATTGGTCTATTAAAAAGCTGAGCAGCCAATAGCTAGGCAGGAGAGGGATAGGTGAGACTGTCAGGCAGAGAGATTAAGTAGGAAGAGAAATCTAGGCTCAAGAGAGGAGAAGAAAACAAGGGAGTAAGAGAGGGAGACAGTCAGGTGCCTGCTAGCCGGGTACCAGCCAGCCAGACACAGAGGGCACAGAAAAAGTAGGACATACAGAAAGAAAAAAGTTAAAATGCTCCGAGGCAAAACATAGATGAAGAGAAAGAAACAGGTTAGGTCATAAGAGGATAAGCTAAGGCCAAGCATCCATAACTAATAAGTCACCATGTCATGATTTTGGAGCTGGTTGGTAGCCCAAAAGAAAAAGCCTGCTACAGGTTCTGTTCTAGGAGGATGTAAAAGTGGAAGTCCAGGAGTATACAGTAATAGCAAATAGAAATTTGGCAGGAAGAACATCATGGCCAGACTTCAGCACATGCAGATTCTATGTCTCATAATTACCATATTACCTGATAATTTAGTCACTGTTGGATAATCCTGAAACTCACTCTGGGTGGCATTGACTTCCTACTGAAGGACACAGAGAAAGCCAGATGCAAGTCTGACATGGCTAATTGGGAGGTGTGTGGTCCTGTTGGAGCCTTTTCCTGAGATGTGACACAGTGCGTGCCAAGACTAATCAAGCCCAACTGCTACCCACTTCTGCTGAATCATATGGGGCTGCATTACAGCATCTCGAGGAACCTGGGATTTATCCCTCGTGATGTTGAAGCCCTAGATAGGAAGTGGAAAGTCTGGGCGCACAGGTGGTGTTTGCATTTCTCTCCACACTTGAAGGCTATAACTTTGGAAAGGATGGAGAGGAAAGGAAATGGTATTAGAGACCAGAATTTCTGTATTCTAGATTAAAAGTTACAATACCTCGCTATTGGGCTAAACATGAATATGCTGTTTTACTAAGTCAAAGATTTCCTGACAAAAATAATTAAGGCTGAAGCTACTTTAATTAAATTAAAAGAAAAAAATTTCAGTAATCAATTACAATGCAAATAGAGATCTAGTGGGAAGATTTGGTAATCTCAAGGAAAAGAAGAAAGCGAAAAAAAAGCACTGAGTGATGTTCTCAATGCTCATTCCATGGAGAAATGCCACTTGAAGAATTCAGATTTCACGTGTGCAACTCAAAAGTTTTAATGTTTAACAGTAAATGTTCAGTTACTCTATAAAATACAAATAGCTGCTGGTATTGGAATATCTTTGTTTAGTCTTCTAGCTTTTGAAAATAACCATGAAGTACTTAGACCTGAGGTACCTAGCTCACAGCCTATGCTAAGTGCTTGGACCTGAAGTACCTAGCTCACAGCCTATGCTAAAGCTGATGCAGGATCCATTCACGCAAACCATATAGGACAAATAAAACTTGCTTTGATTCTGAAAGGAATCCAAATGGATATACATAATGAAAATT
This sequence comes from Cricetiscus sungorus, assembly GCA_030556225.1. Classification (NCBI taxonomy): domain Eukaryota; kingdom Metazoa; phylum Chordata; class Mammalia; order Rodentia; family Cricetidae; genus Cricetiscus; species Cricetiscus sungorus. Next base: position 4,219,882 of record JANBXA010000372.1, read on the forward strand.
GTAAACATTAAACTTTTCAATTTATTTGCATGTATAAGAATTACCTACATTTTATAGGTTGAAAGATTCCCAGTTGGAATAAATCATCAAGCAGGCATGATAGACTAATACAAAATTAGGTTAAGGGCTAGAGAAGTAACTCAGCAGTTAAGAACACTTGCTACTCTTTCAGAGGACACAGATTCAATTCCCAGCACCCACATGGTAACTCACAGCTCTCTATATCTCCAGAGGATCCAACAGCGTTTGATGGCCTTCATAGGCACGAGGCACTCACAGAAACACATGTAGGCAAACACTCATACACATAAAATAAGAAATAGATCTAAAATGACCAAATCATATGAATAAGAAAAACACTGAGTGCTTACACTGAAGATTGAAAGCTAGTTGCAGAAAAATAAATTTAAAAGGTTTTAGCTTAGTGTGGTATTCAAATAAAAAGGAACCAAGGATTGTAAGCTGATAGCAAGATGCACCAAAAGTCAAAGTCTATGATGTACAAATATACTAAGTCCTAGGCTGGATGCCTACCTCATCTCTCTCTCACACTCTTAAGATTGCATCTACAGCATGTTTCCCAACTCTAAATACTGTGTCTGAGAGAACTCCAACTCTCGAGGGGCCTGGGAACCATGCTGCATGAATAACGAAAGGATGTTGCCTTTTCTTTGTTGCAAAGCAGGAGAATTAGGTTTGTATCCCAGAATGACCAAGGAAAGAATGACCATGTGTTCCATAGAACACATATGTTTGGGCAAATGCATGAATGGATTTCTTTGAGTGGCAAGTGTGGAAAGAATGCCTGTGGTTATTTTGAAAGATGGGAGGTATTCTTGGTACCAGGCCTTAGCCAGCAGAAGTGACATATCTCTCAGCAAACAGAGAAAGCTATATCACAAAGATCTCTCAGCTCTAATTGTATATAGTCCTATATCCACATAATGGAAATTAGGGAAGGAAATGAATGAAAGTTAATAACTGGACTTTGAATATTCATGGTGTGGATGAGGTGGCAAAATAAGAGAGACAGAAAAGTAGGGAAAAGAACCTTTAAGAGGGGAGGAGATGAGGCTGAGGTTCAGAAAATAGTATAATTGTCTCAAAGAAACAACAGCATCAGTTTAAGTGCCAAAATTCATTTAACAGCATTATTTTTTTTCCTATGGACACCTATAGGACATATTCCTTTTTGATATGTAAAGTATTTGATTTTATTAAGTTCCATGTAAGAAAGATATGAAAGTTTAATGAGCCACTATTAAATTCCTTTAAAATGTGTGCACAGGCACACACACACACACACACACACACACACACACACACACACACACACACACACACACACACATTTTAATTTCAGAACTTGGAACCTAACTTGACTTTATAGACCAGGCAACTAAAAATCTAGAGAAGATTCTAATTTGTCTAATATAAAAATTCTGAAGGGTAGAAATAGGATTTAAACTTAACAATACTCAAAAGGGGGAGTAAATGAAAGGTTTTGGGCAAATAAATATTAGAGTGTCATCATCACCAGCAAAACCAAAAATATCTTCTTATAGTGTGTATAAAGCTGTAAAGGTCTCATGTCCCTTTGCTTTACTTTGGGGGTGCTGGATCTCAAGCCCACAGCTCTTCCATTGACCCACAATGCCCATCTCGAGGAGAGCACTTTGGGCTCAGAAGTTGCATGCAAGTTGATTGCAAGCATCGTGATGGAAAAAGAAATCACTAAAGCTTGGATTTTGCCTGCATTTTTCAGTATGCCAAGCAGCTTTCAACCAAAACTTGTAGAAAAAAATCTAACTCTTAAAAAAAAAAAAACAAAGTTTTAAAAGTCTATTGATGTATTTTCTGTGAATGAATATACGATAGTAAGATAAAAGCTATTGTTGAGCACAAAAATCACACTAAATTTTATAGAATAGGAAAAATTAATATTCCCAATCTAATAAAATTCAAATAAATTTTGTTTATAATGTTAATATAAAGATGTGTTTGGCGCCTTTGGAAGATAAATATTTTTGAAGAAAAGTTCAATAGCATTTACTGTAACATATATTTGCATAAATTTTTTATTCATCATTCGCCTATTTAACTTGCAATAGACAAAATATTCACTTAATTTTCTCTTTGGCTTTCAGTCATATTCTGTGTGTTCTGAATAAAGGAGATGTTTGGTTAAGGATTATTGGCTAAAGGCAGGCATTTGATCCTAGATTCCTGGGACATTTTCAGGTCACACATGCTCACATTCATTGTCCTTATACTGTGTGTTAGAAATTTTAATTTGTATACAAAAGTTAGACAATTTGATTTAATGTTATAGTTTTATGGGAAAAAAACTTAAAGGGGAAAAATGAAAATAAACGGTTTCTTTGACATTACACATGAAATCTGTGTGATTTGTTGCTACAAATATTATCGTCTAAATGGTTCAGAATACTGACACAAAAATAAGAATACTGAAGCAAAGATGAGTACCTTATTGACAAGAACCATAACCTTCCCGGGTTCAGATGCCTGCTTCCTCTTGTCTAAGTGATCTTTGGTGATGTAAACAGCCACTCTGGTCTTCCCACTCCCCGTGGGAAGGCAGATAATAATATTCTTCCCTTCTAAAGCTGGTTGGGCCACTTCCATTTGGTAAGGTCTGAGCTGTAGTTCTGGCTCAGGGGATGCTCTTTGTGTCCCCATTCTTTCGTCTGAAGGAAGTAAACAAGAAAAAGCAACATCAGAGAAAGGGCAACAAAGAAACTAAAGCTCAGAAGCTGGAAACTGCACACAGGCTTCTGGTGGTTTAAGTCCCTTTCCTCAGTGATCCAAGCCAATCAGTTTTCTCTTTTCTGTACCAGAGAGTGTCAGTGTCTTCAGGACATCATCTATGGGTTCCCTACCATGAAGTGAATTAACAGCATGGTGTCCTTGGAGGAGAAGATATGAGGAGACCAAGGAGAGGGCACATTCCTCTTGGCTCTCAGAAAGGCTGTGGTATAGGCTTGTGGATTCCCATTGCTAACATATCAGTTTCTTAGGTTGTTGTGTCCCCCTGGTTTCTCTTAGCCCTTCGACCTGTAAACCAAGAGGAGCTAAAAAGGCAGGAGTGATTAGCCCTCACTTTCATTTTTATTTTATTTTATCATTTTTTTTTATTAAGAAGAAAGAAAAATAACAGCTGGAACTACGTACTTAATTTGCTAAAATATCACTTGGCAACTAAATGCCACAAAATGCATACTTGCTGTCATTTAAAGGTATCTGTGGGGCTTTGGGAGCTCAAGGCCTGCATATAAACTGGAACATTACTTGTGCAGAGCATGTGATGGGAAATGTTCTTCTGTATATATGTTTGTCTTATTGGTTGATGAGCAAAACACTGATTGGTCAGGCAGGAAGTGACATAGCATGGACGATACAACCACTAGCTAACCATAGAGGTCAGGAGGTCTGTACACACAGGCAGGAAGTGACGCAGCTGGGCAGAATCATAATATGAGCAGGGACAAACAGGAAATCCCTCTCTTCTCTGCAGAGATGTAGCAGGCAAAGGAAATGCAAGTCCGGCATTTCCAGTAAGCCAAGACTACGTGGAAATACTTAGATTGATAGAACTGAGTTAACACGGAGCTAGCCAACAAGAAAGTCTAGTAACAGGCCAACAGTTTCATAACTAATAGAATCTCTGCGTGTTATTTTGGGACTGCCACAACTGTGGGACCAGACTGGCAGGAAACTGCTCATAACAGAGCATGCATAGATATCTTCTTACAAATGGTCTCTATTTACAAACCTGATATAGTGTAAATGCTTTATAAAATGCTATTTTTATTGCTGAAGAAGTAATGATGAAATATTCCTGTGTGTTCAGTACAAATTTTAAAATACAGTTTGGACACATAGTTAACAGAATCTGTATATGGACACTAGTAGACATAGAGGACTGCTTTTGTGCATGAGAGAGACAGAGAGAGATACAGAGAGAGCAAGCATGCACACACACACGCACACACAGAGAATGGGGAAATCTTTGGAATTCAAGGCAACTAGGTTGTACAGTATATTTAGGAAACAGTATGACAGGACTTTCTATACCGGCTTTTAATTGATAATATTTCCACCAAAATATAAAGCATAACTGCATAGCTTTAAACTAAATTGTCATGAATTTTACCGTGTAGTTTTAAATTGTCATTTTATGACTCCTTGATATGCAAGCCCCCTGGCGTTTGTTCTCCTGAAACCCCAAACACAATATATTACAAGTATTTCCATAACACACATTTTTAAGTATAAAATACTGACAAAATAAATGCTAACTAATAGTGATTTTACAAATGCTAGGATAATCTTATTATAACATGACTTCATTTAAATGTATTTTGTTCAGAGGTGACCATGTATTCCCATCTTATTAGCTGAGAGGAAAGGCTCTAAAAATGCATTGCTTGCAGCATGGAATGTATTAAAACAAATATTTTTTCAACTTAAAGGTCCACCTGTGCTTTAAAGCATCGGAAAAGGTGAAATGACTGCTTATCAGTATCTCACCACACATGAAATGAACACTAACTCCCTTATCAACAGTCCCACTAAAGCTAAGCTAACACTGTCCCATTAACTAAAAAAAAAACTTGCTGACAGCTCTATTTCCACAAACTGTTGATCCTCTTTCAGTGGGTTTTAACCCGCTGAAAGAGAACTAGCTGAACAGATAGGAAAATTCACACCAAATTCCACTTTGTAATAACTATCTACAGAGTAAGCAGGACGTTTGCCTCCAATGCATGACTAACCACAGATGTAATACATTTAAGCTGTGGTTGGATCATCTGCTGAGTCATTTAATATGTTTTTTATGAAAAACATCTCACAGATCATCAGTGTTTTGAGTTCACTTCCCATTATATTTCTATAAGGAGCAGGTTTAGTTAACAATATAATGGTAACATTTCATTTCCAGCAAAGCGGATCCTATAGATAATGAAAATCTTGTTTCTTCTCTACTAAGAGAATTTATTACCCAACTTTTCCCCCAAAGAGCTAGAATATTTATAATGAAAGACATAACTTACACAGCACCTAAATGAAGACATGAAATTTTATACCAACAAAATTGCTCAATAAAAATTTGGTACAGATCTAAAAGCAATAAAATATTGCACTCCATATAGCAATTGTATATACTTGTTAGTAATAATTTCCCCCTTTTGTTGTCAGGTTTTCTAGTATATCTTTTGGTAACAAGACTTAAAAAGAAAAACAGGATTTTCTAGGTCTCTTTTGTAGAAGCCCAAAACCTAGGTAAAATGAATGACCTCTCAGTGTCGCTTATGTGTGTTAGAGATGAAAGTGAAATGTTCCCTGTGTTTCCATCGCAGCAGGTAGTTATGCTTGGGTAGGGAGCTTCAGAAGGTTGGGTCCAGCTGGAGGAAGTGAGTATCTTGGCTGAGGCAAGGGAATCTTTGAGAGTTATAGCCTGGACAACCTTGCTTCCTGTTAGGATGCCAGAGAGATAAACAAGCCAATCCATCTCCAGGTTCTACATCCCGGAGCCACACTCCTCACCATGCTTTCCACACCAACATGGACTATATCCTCTGAGCCATAGGCCAGAGAAATTATTTCTTTCCTTTAGTTTTTTCTTGTCAAGTATGTGGTTAAGTGATGGGGAAAGTAACCAGTACAACATAGGAGGATTTTGTTATATTATTATAACTCAAAAGGATCAGAAGAGTCTAAAGGCTATTATTTTAAAGATTTAACTCCAGAACCAAGATTAGGAGGTTTTACTGCTACTGAACTGGTCATATGACACTAATTCATTCTGTAGGCACCTATTTCATACCACATCTTGCCAAAGTCAATTTGCTTCTCAAAGGACCTCAGTACAGGGAACTGTATGGCTTACACCTACTGTATCAGGCTAGATAAATAGATAATCCTATTTATTTTTGAGTCAGGACTAGGAGGTCTAATGGGCAGCCCAGAGATTTAAAACAGAAAATCAGAGCAGATTCAAGGAAAAAAAATAGAGTTGGATTCAATGTTAGAACAGCATCCAAAGAAAAAAGCTGGGTTAGTGCTAAATATTCGGCCTGATTCTTGCCTTCTCACATCTTCTGACACAGGGATGGAAAAATGTATCCATATAAGCAATAAAAACAGAGTTACATCTTCTCTGTCACCAGAAGGAGAACGCTGGGCTGGAATCATTGAGCCATGAGCTAGTATCAAATAAAAATGAAATGTTTGGTTTTGCTTTATTTATTTATTCTTGGCTTACTCTGATGTAATCAATATAAACCAATTATGTAATCAATAGAACCAAAATTATAAACCATTCAACCCAATTATATAATCCATGTAACCCAAATTATAATCAATTAAAATCCAATAATGAAAATGGTATTACAACCACTGACAGGCTTTGCAGGATGCTGCACATTTCCTTTAAAATAAAAGCCAGTGGAAGATCTTTAAATTATACTGCAACATGTAAATGGTCAAAAAGGAAATGAAATAGAGTTTAAATAATTCTATTCTATTGGAACTACAGCATGTGGCAAACTTCATTCTCACATGGGTTTTGACAACTGAGTTATTCTTGGAGAGAAAAGGTCTGCCACTGCATGTGTCTGAAATCGACAAAGCATCCTTTTACCTATAGTGTGTAACCACGGAAAAAACACACTCCTATTGGACAAATATTAATAGACATCTTCTCAAAATAGCAGGAGGCACATTCTCCATATCAGGTCAATATGGATTAACAAAAAGTGCCACTGCTTTGAGAAGCAATATATCTTTCTAAAAATGGGGGAGGAGACATCTTGTCACCTAATTAGACTACTTAAACTTGAAAAGTGCCAGTAATCACATTCTGCTATAGTATGAGACTTCTCTGAAGACCACAATACAATTGCCGTGGTTCTCATCATGTTACTTTGGAAGGGGGAATTAAGGATGTATAGGTGCCGTAAGACGTCAGCCTGGAAGGTGAAAATAATGTCAGCTCTTACAGTATTAAATGATCCAGTATGCATTTAACCTTTCACCAGTTTACCAAAAGCTTTTATTAAATGACTTCTATACAGTTTTAGTATGTACTTGGGGGTCAAATATTTCATAAATGTTATCATTTCAGGATTTTAACTGCGCACTATACAAAATCATTCTTTGCTCTTAAACACTCATCCATCTAGACCCTGAAGAGCGTCCCTGGAAAATGTGCTTGCTTTTAAAAATGTTATTTGCTTTTAAAAATGTATTTGCTTTTTAAAAGTAGGTTGTGCTCAGATTTATCACGTCTTTCATGCCACACTGAAGACTAAAAATCAGCAAATACATTTGCTAACAGCTCTAAGTAGGCAAAATGCCCTGCAAATAGAGGATGTGTTTTAGATATTTATTGAATGGATGAATATTGTTGAAAAGCCCTTCCTTAGACAAATACAAATTAGGACAGGGCAAAGCAGCTTGAAACAATCCATATGGATCGTAACTATCAGCTAGAGTATATTTAGAGTTCTAGCATCAGTCACACACAGTAGAAGTGGTATGCATTTTTCAATTTAACTCTTTCAGAACTGATTCAGAAAATCAAATTTGATCCGTGTGTAGAACTTAACAATGACTGCATCAAACAGAAAATGAACCAACCCTTTTTAAAGACTAAGTCATGACTGACATTTGGTGAGGTGGCTTTCCTCATACTAACCTGTGAAAGATACAATGGTGCAACTGGGAGGGCAAAAAAAATACAAAACACAAAAACCACCCTGTGTACATAGAATTACGTTGTAATTCTACTTTTAAAGCTTTTTAAGGCAGATAACCATGCTTACGCAAAATTCTTTCCCTACTGCTGATCTATATTTTATATATCTGACCATGAAGAATTATATGAACCACACAGTTACTTTCTAAGAAGAAACAACCCCATCACAGAGAATAAGCTAACTTACTCCTTAAGGTGTCAGTTTCCCTTTGGTTCCCTAGCTGGCTCATTGCCAATTCGTTTTACTTATTAATTCTTGCAATGCATTTTTTTTCAAACTTTTAGACAAACACAGAAAGACGAGTAGTAGACATCAATAACTCATTGGCCAGAGTTGAAAGATGTTAACCCTGTAGCTCTTTGTAATCACACATTCAATAGACAGAATGGAATAATTTGGATCAATCAAACTGACAAGTTAGGAAGTCTAATAAGAGGAAGTACTGATAAAGGGGGGGGTGTCACTGGAAGCTAGCATTCTCACTTCCTGCAGGTGTGAGAGGCGGCCAATAAGGAAAGAAGTATGGGAGATACCTAGTCATGTTTTCATTTTTTGATCTAAACACTATCTATGCTCTGTTACTATTACATCCAAATTGGATCTAACTTAACTCTATGTGTAATTTGTAGACTCTCATTTTAAGAGGCACCCTATTTATTATCTGTAGTCACATTACATTTATTGGAAACATTAATTTTCTGTCTGAGTACATTTTAAAATAACAAACAAACTGGGAAGGGGTACATATACCAAACTGCACCACGCATTCAAGCGCAGTTGAATTAACTGAAACAGATTTCATGAAAGAACAGAAGACACAATTCTATGAAAGGAGGCGTATGACTGACCAAACAGACATAACTAGATCAAAGCTAGAGTTTTCTCATAAGACTTGAGCAAGTTATACTGTTAAAGAAAGTAAATGGCAAAGTTCCAATATGACTCGCTGTTGAAAGAAAAGAAAAATTACTTTAATTGCATAAATCCATTAGGGAGGCTATGAACAGCCCCCATGCATTCCACTATATGGTGTCTTATTTCACACTTTTTCAGGTTTACACAACAGTTAGGCAGTACCTGAATCACTTCCCATGATGCCTGAATCACTGCCCATGTTGCTGTTATGTCCAAGACTTTCGTCTAAGCAGCTGACACTCCCTGCTGCCAAACTTGTGTCTGATTCTGCAAAGGAAAACATTTTAAAATATTTAAAAAATATTTCTGAGAATAAACGTATTTTAACTGCACACCTCTACAGCACGCAGTACATACAGTCCATTGCAAGTGGGGAAGGCACACCCAAGCAAGTATGAATAAAAGGTAAAAGTTTCTCACGGGCTACACTGCAAACATTCCACTATGGATGAGCAGCTGCCGGGAATGACTCAAGCCCGCGTTCACTACCTACAGTAACACCCAGCAGGGAAGTAAATGTGAATCCCAGCACATTTGCGTTTGAATTATGTATCTCACCTGTACACATACATTTTCTCTCCTGGAAGAAATTTCTAAGCTCGATAGTGGCTTTTTAAATACAAACTGTTATAGAAACCACTGGGCTGTTTGTGTACAGTGGGGTGAGCAAAGGATACAATTTAATGAAGTTTACAGACCTACTGACCAGTTATGGAATTAACATTTCAGAGATAAATAAACATGAGTTTAAAAACCTCTAAAAGAACCTTCTCAAAGAGAGTATGACTGACGTTAGGCATCACATTTGCTAACGTCTGGAAATGTTTCTCTTTACTATAATTATCTGAAGCTGCCATCAACTGAGGGTGTGGGCAGCAAGTGTGTGCCCTTCGCTGAGTCCCAGCGCTGCCTTCGGTAACCAGGGTCATTTCCTTTCTGACAACCTCCTTTTCTTATCATTTGTCTCCAAAGATGTATGCAATCTCATCGTCAGGGATCAGAACTAACATTAAATGTCAGGGCATAAGCGTTCTTGAAGCTGACTTGGAATCAGAAAGATTTGTGAAACTTGCTGTTCACGTTGGTCTGACCCTAGGTTCCTTTTGTGTCAAATGGCTGTAGTATCATTTACCATTTTTGATTTGATAACTACTGGGCAATACTAGACACAATAACTTGATGGCAAAAGAGCTGGATTAAAATAAAAACTCAACAATTAGTATATTACCAGGGTAGGTGTTCCATTTCATAATGTTCTTGTAATTAATTTTATTTCATAATATTTACAATTTGTTAGGCAACTTTTTAAAGCTTTTGAAACAGTAATAACCCATATTAAGATACCTGTCAGTTACTTAAAATCTACTATCAATACCACATTTGTTTTTTTTTTTTTTTTAGTATTGGAATAGAAATAAGGGGAAAGAAGCACATTGCATGTTATCAGTATAACTGGAGAAGGAGAAGACATACAGCTCAGAGTTATTAATGTGTTCTTTATTTTAAGTGCTTCATCATTCGGAGGCAGATGAACATAGCTCCATTTTGCAGATCACTCCTTCGTGGTTAGTGAGTTTGCTGAATGTTCTCAGATCTGCATGTAACAGTGCTACACTGAAGACATCTCTTTCACCCATGAAGTCCCCTCCAGCTTCCTTGTCCTCAATGCCTTCCCGTTGTCCCCTGGCAATCATATATCTAGTTTCTGGTCTCACCACTTTCCCTTTTCTAGAATGCCATGTAAGTGGATTCATGGAGCATTCAACCCTCCTTTGACTTAGAGTACCATAATCATACATGCTTCTTGTGTATCAGTGACTTTCTGCTTTAAAGTTGTGGACTCTTGTTTCTATGGAATATGCTCTTGACATGTAAGGCATCTCCTACAATTTAATTAAGTCCATTTAGGTTGGACAATATCATGGAACTTCAGCCCCATGCGATCTATCAAACATGTTAGACACTGCCCTTAAAAATCAGAAGCTGAGGGGGAAAAAAAAAGTTGTTCAAAAACTCTCCATGGACATACATACTGTTTAAGTATATTAGCACAACATAAATACACTAATGTGAAAATACTGTGCTTATCAGTTGTCATAGATTAGCTCTGGAACTCAGATTTGAGGAGTCCCTCATGATCACACGGGAAAACCTGGATATCTCACAGAGAGATTTTAAATATGGCACTTTGCAAATCCCAGAGGTATGTCTTGTTAGAGACTCAGAGGCGAGTGTGGGATAGAACTGTCAAGTCGAAGAGCGTTTCGGGCAGATGTACTGATGAAAAGAGAATATGATTTGTAAGGAAAAGGCAAGGTGTAAAATGAGATGGGAAAATGTCATTGCAAAGATAATTCCAGTTCTAGACAGATAGGCCAAGATTTCTGTGGCAAAAAAGTAAGTTTCGACATACTCTCCACTTGTTATTTTAAATGTAGAATTGAGAGCCGAAGAGTATACTAAAGCAGCTGGGAAATGCCAATAAATACAATCTAGAAATTGAATATTGTTACCAACAAATTTTCCAGTGAGTATAGTGAAAATGGAAGTAACATTTGATTTTCTGCTTCATTCTCTAATCATTAGCAATTAAACCATAATCATAAACTGACTCTTAGTATATGCAAAATCAAGATTTCCCCCAGCTTTGTTCTAGCACAAATAAGTTTTGGGTGGAGGATTTTTACAGTGTGTACAAAAAAAAAATACTGATAATAATGTTGCTACCATATACAGAGTGTCATTAACTTCATTATTGGGGTTATGTAGATTTCACAATCAAATGGGCACTGTGTCAGAACACTAAGCTCAGAGCTTTCTTTCTCGGATGCAATGAAAATTAGGACGTATCATCTTCTGCAGTAGCTACACCCATTATCAGCTCAGTTTTACAGGGGAGAAACCGATATTCAGAGAAGTTAAATGACTTATCAGCATTTCAGTACTCTTTACCAACATCAAGCATGGGCCATGGTTTGTGTGAAGCTCTGGAAGCTCTGCATCCTTGGTGCAAAACGAAATGAAGCTCACTTTAAAAATATCATTCTCCTTGTAATGTCCTATTTTCCCTAAAAATGAAAATACCTTCTCTTCCAAGACACAACTTCGAGAGATGTTTGCGCTCTTCTAATATTTCTGACTTGCGGATGGACACAGACTTTCTACTCCCTCATCTACACTTACTTTGCACACTCTTTAGGAAGGGACTCGCCTGTCTTACAGCACAGAAGCAGTTACAGTAACTCTGTTAGAGATCTCTGCACCAGTAACAGGGAGGGCGCAGAGCCCGATTGCTTTGCCATTTGAAGTGGATCTTTAAATGACAAATCTCCACCTCCTCACAAAGGGAATGTATTTTCCTAAGGGGGGGGTGAATTGGGCACTTTTATTTGTTCTTTCATAGAAATAGGGGAAGTATTAAAGAAAATATACTTAATAGTAAAGAAAACAGCTTATCTTCAGTAACACTGAAACTGCCTTTCCAACAGGTTTTCTGTCTGAATAAAAAAGAAAGTCTCTCGTGAACATGTGTGTGTGTGTGTGTGTGTGTGTGTGTGTGTGTATGCACGCACGTGTGTGTCTGTCACATACACCTCCAGAAAAGCAATGTCAAGAAATGTATTGTGTTGCAAAAAAAAAAAAACAAAAACAAAAAAACAAAACCAAAATAATGTTTTGAGTTTGTAATAAACACTGAATTGCTACAATTGAATTACATAGGATTCTCCTGTTTTACCTTCATATTTTTCAAGATATGGCAGTCTGGTAGGTCCTAATATCCAAACATATAAAATAGAAGGGCTGGAGGAGGCTAAGGGCTGAGTTTTGCCCTGAAGGGAACAAATACTTTGGAGACCAGAGAGGTTCCCCGATCTGAATTCAGAAACTACTCCCAGGTGGCTTGCTCTTATTTAAAAATATAGATAGTAGCTTCTATAGTTTTAAAGTGTATTGTAAGAATAATCCTTTTAAACCTGGGAAGAGAGTTTCAGAAAAGAAATCCAAATTCATGTAGAGCTGCATTGGATATTGGAGTCATAGTGTATAATGTGTTTAATTAACTTTTACATATGTGATTTCTTTCCCTAAAGGAATTACCAAGGCCAGCAATAAGATAAATTTTAATATGGCAGTCACTTCTATTAATATTATTGTCTATAGTAAACTTACTGGAACCAAAGAAAATTATACTTATTCAATTAAGAGGTAGAAAGGATTTTCAAAATAAAAAAGTTAAAGAGTAATAACTTCACAAATAATATTTAAAAAACAACAGCTTTGCTTACAATGACAGTAAGTCTCTTAAAGGCTATAAATCATGGAGGGGATTTCTTGATTTTGGAAACACATTTTGAATATTTTGGTAATAGTCAAAAATATTAACTGAAACCTAAGGACTTTCTTATTTAACGTATTATATACCTTAAATACTTCAAAAATATTTTTAAAAATCATTTAGAAACCAGAGAATTTACAATAAAATATTGAAAGCAAAATCAGGGAAGGGGGTTGGTGAGTTTAGATTCATTTTCATGTAACGTCTGCCCTCTGCTGGAATGTACTAGTATAGCAAGCAATGAATAAATAATTCTGCGTTTCCTTCAAGGAGCTGGGGCTTCCTTAGATTACAACACAACTTTGCTTCCTTCTTTCCCCCCATGTAGACTAGAAACTTTCACTCTACGGACTCTGTCTTTTTACTCTTGCCTCAGCCTTTCACAGCTTCTCCTTGATGAAGAGTAGATTTGCATTTCAGCAGGAAACAAAGGCAGCGAAAAGGACCTCCATTCGGTGCACCTTGGTGAGAACAGTACTCCTTAGTCACTGCTTCTGGGAGCTGGTGAGGACAGGGTCTACACCTTACCGAATTTCGCCTTCCATGGTAGTCTTACTTATGACCTCGCTGTGTGCTTGAACGTCATACTTGCAGTTTCATAGTACTCTTGTCAAAGATTATCTGGAAAGCTTGAAGTATGCACCCATATTGGCATACACGCAAGGCTGCACTGACCCCTTAATTCTGCTCACTTTCATACCATTAATAATATATATTTTATTTTCTTTAGAAATAACAATCTTTTCTTTGAAAGGAAATAGATTACTTTTATTTTCGGCTCTATGTATATGGATCTACACACACGCTCACATTTTGGTCTGTCATAGTTCGCTCTGTGTGCCAGGGAACATGTGTTCCCGCAGAATGGAGAGAAGCCACCTCCACCCACCTTGCATATTCTCTACTGGATCCAAGCTTCTAGGAAATGAGTTCCCCAAAGAGAGAGAGAGAGAGAGAGAGAGAGAGAGAGAGAGAGAGAGAGAGAGAGAGAGAGAGAGAGAGAGAGAGAGAGAGAGAGAGAAAATCTCTCTTAGAACCACAGGCCCACATGGCCATCCGTGGAGCTCCTCTGCTCCTGGTTATAGAATATCTTTTGTGCTGAAATACTTCAGCCAGAATTAAATTTGAATCATGCGTAACGATGTTGGTTTAAACTGTATTATCTCTGCCTGTTGCCCTTTGCTCTGGGGTCTGCACACAGAGAAAAGGTTATGAAATATGGGGTTGAAAGCCAGGCAGTGGTGACACACGCCTTTAATCCCAGCACGTTGGAGACAGAGGCAGGTGGATCTCTCTCTGTCTATGTGTTTGAAGCCAGCCTGTTCTACAGAGCAAGTTCCAGGACATCCAGGGCTACACAGAAAAACCCTGTCTTGAAACACCAAAATAAATAATAGTGATAATAAGAAGAAGAATAAGAAATACAGGGCTGTGAGGGTGACTTACACCCAGCGGAAGGGCTTGTTCCTTCACTGCCAATAAATGTTGAAGGCAGAATGGTCTAGAGTGGAGTCAATCACAAATGATGGTCTCGATGACCACACTAGAAGTCTTGGCAAGGTAGAAAGAAGGGCATTCATTAGAACCCCTTTTTTAACTCATAGACGCTTGTGGGGAAGGCTGAAGGAGCTAAGCAGCACAGGAAAACACAAATGGGAACGCTCTTAGAGCAGCACAGGTAATGCTCACCAAGCAGTTCTGGCGGGGGATTAAAGTCATTGCCAACTTCTGTGCCTAAGTCTTTTCCTCGTGGGCCATGCCAAGCTGTCAGTATAAAGCCCGCGAGTAATTCCTTACAGCCACTCTCGGAAAAGGTCACGCATGCGTTGTGGTGGTATTTTATAAATATCCAGAAGAGGAATTGTTAAGTTTGAGGAAGCTTTTGCTGTGGGAGAAGCAACTGCAGAAATTCCGTAGAGAAACGTGTCAGCTCTCCTCAGTCTTCAAGGTCTAAACTGTTGCTGTTTCCCCCAACCCCCCTATCACGTGTTCTGACACACTTTTTTGAGATATCTGGTAACTTCCTTTGCTGGTGATACTCACTCAGCTTGCAATGTTATCGGTCGCCTCTGTCCATGTGTCTTCTGCTGAGTCCTTTAAGAACGAAATCGTGTGGCTTTTCTCTCTTTTGTATCGATTTTCTATGAATTACTGCTTCTTTGGGAGCATGTAACCTACACCTTCTTATCTAGAGAATACACTTTTAAAATAAAGCACAACGGCTTGGCGCTTGTCTTCTCACCGAAGTGACCTCACCAACTCGCTTCCTTCTTCCTGCCATTCTGGCTTTTAGTCCTTGTTCACATCCTTTAATAGAGAAGGCCAGGTCTAATAATCAAATTAAAATGTGAAATCATCACTTTGTTACGACTCTGCTAAAACGTTGAATTTGTAGTTATAACCTGGCATAGGAATAAACCCAGTTCATGTTAGCTACACTCTAGAAATGCATACACACCTTACTTGCTGATAAAATAACCATGGCCTTGTCCTTGGAATGCGAGTGACTGGATGACAGATCTTTTAGGACGGCGGTGCAGTTGTGAGTCACATAACACTTTGAGTTTGTAAAGAATGTAAAATCCCTCGCAAGTCCCAATATCAACATATTCATTTTTCTTCAAATTACTATCTACCCTTAAATGACCTCAGTAACACTGCAAGTTCTTAGCAGTCAATGATAACTAAATTTAGGAAAATATAAAGGATGACTCTCCTCACTTGAGCCAATTCTGAAACAGTAATATATGGCTACTGTAATGATCTTCCTTTAGCTTCAAATGCTGCGGCATTTATTTCTAGAGATCCTAAAAAATCACTAGATTTTCTACAGGATAGTGATACGGAACATTATTTGGATCCTTAAGTGCAAGGATAAATTTTGTGACACTTTCACAGAAATAAGTATAGATCAAACCCAAGATTGGACTTTCATCTATAAAAAGGAAAAACAAAACAAAACAACAACAACAAAGTGCCATGACAGATTGGACCGGGGAGAAAGATGCTGTTTTTATAAAGGTCAACTTTTAAACCCCTCCTACAGAACATGATCTATGCAAAATATATCCACAATATATTCCAAAGCATAATGTCACCGGATAAACCTAAGGAGTTGAACATATGGGGGAATGAAAAAGAAGGTATTACAGTCTGAAAACAAGCAGGTTGGTGAGCTCATTAGCTGGGGTGGAATTTTAAAATCTTCACGTGAACGAATATATAAATCAAAATATACACATGCGTTCTGGGTCATGCGCACTGTGTATTCACACATGGCACGCTGGTTAGATTATAATTTTCCACACTGGAACAGAGAAATTGTGTCTCTTTATAAATGTCAAAGCGCCCTCTGCTGACCATCCTGAGGTACTTGCATTTCTAGAGCTCAAACAAGGCTCTGTAATGGACCCCCAAGAGAAGCTTAGCACTTGCTGGTGTTCAGTGCTACAGAAAAGTGTTTCTTCCAAACTCAATAGCATTTTCTTAGTTTGAAATCTCATTTGCTGTACTTTCATTTTAAGCATAGTACTTTACTTCCTAAAATACAATAATAAAAAAATCTAGGAAAAAATAACTACTCACTTGTTTTGACAAAGCAGTAACAGATATTTAGAAATGACCCCTTAAATTTTATGTAACTGTTCAGAATTAAAATAATCCATGGAGTGTGGTCTTCCAGGTAAGTGTGGTCTAAGGAAACATCAACATTCTGTGATAGTTTCTTGCTCTAAAATGGCCTGTGGCTTCAGAAAGCAGAAGTGCCATACCCATCATTACAACCATACTGACAGTTCTAAAACACAGTGTGTTCATTTAGGAAAGATGGAGTTTATTAAAAAAAAAACAAAACCTATGGTGTATTTTAATTAATAACTACATTCCCTCTCTCTTAAACATGTTTCTTTATTTGTGAGAATTTCATACATGTATACAATATGATTACTGTACATTTCTTCCTCCTGCTTCCACTAAATCTCCACATCTCCCAATGTGTCTTCTCCCTTACTTTATGTGAGTGTGTTTTCGTGTGTGCATGTGTATGTGCGTGCATGTGAGTATATGTGTGAGTCTGTGTATGCATATATGTGTGAGTATATATGTTTGAGTGAGTATGGGTGTGTGTGCATGTGTGTGACTATGTGTATGTTTGAGTGAATGTGTATGTTTGTGTGTGAATGTATGTGAGTATATGTGTATGTATATGTATGTGAGTATGTATGTTTAAGTATGTGTATGTGAGTGTGTGTGAGTGTGTGTGTGTGTGTGTGATTCCATTCAGTACTCTTCATTTTAAGCTAGAAGCAGTCTATTCTTATAGTCAATGAGTAGAAAACTAGAAACACCAACCCTTTGAGAGAGTGAAACTACTTTCTAGAATTTTCTGTTACCGAATTATAGTCTTTAACCATTAGGAGGAAATATAAATGCCATTAAAATTGGTTTAGTGTGAGACACTATGCTGATTGCTGTTGTTGAGGAGTAAAAGTAACTCCTGAAGAATCTTCATGTAAAAACTACTCAGTTAATAGACTCAAATGCAACAAACTACCATCAACTAAAAAAAAAAAAAAAAATAAAAACTGGTTCAGAAAGACAATATGAAATATTCTGATTTAAAATCACAAACTTCTTTTATCTTTTACATCTGCACGTTTAAAAAAAAATCCACATTTACAGAAAATGTACAGGTTAAGAAACATGGATTTTTCCAGTTGACCTGAACAAGGGGGAGCTCATGCACTCTGATAGAGTCTGATAGCTAGGAAACCAGCATAGAACCAACCCAGTCCCCCTGAATGTGGGTGTTAGTTAGGAGGACTGGGAAGTCTATGGGGCCTCTGGTAGTGGATCAGTATTTATCCCTAGTATACAAGTGGACTTTGGGAGCCCATTCCACATAGAGTGATACTCCCTTAGCCTAGACACATGGGGGAGGGCCTAGGCTCCAAATGATATGACAGACTTTCAAGATTCCCCCATGAAAGGTCTCATCCTCCCTGGGGAGCAGTAAGGGGAGAGGATGGGGATTGGGATGACAGGAGAGGAGAGGAGGGAGAGGGAACTGGGATTGACATGTAAAACAAGCTTGTTTCAAATTTAAATATATAAAAAAGTTTGTTTTTTTTCAATGTTAGTTTAGCAACTACTAGAAATATTAACTCATCACATTAGAACACCAAATAAACATACAACATCTTTATTTGGGTATGTAACAAAAACTATGGCATGCTTTTGCAAATATTTTAACTTTTAATTCTAGGTAAAATCCTCTATTAGATTTAGCAGTAAATACCATGACCAAAATAACTCCATGGGTGGGATACAGAGGTAAGTGTCAGAGCATTTGCCCAGCACAAGGGAGGTGGTAAATCCAATCATTGGCAACACAAAATGAAAAAAAAAAAAAAAAACAACAAAAAGTTACTTCTGTGGCTAATGACACTTCACAAGTTACTTTTGTTTGTCTATTGGTAATCCTTGATTATTAAGAGCAAGATAATGAGCAGAAACCAGGAATAACTCATTCATCAGCTTTGGTGTCTAAAGCAAAGCTCTGGGGCAAAGTCATCATGACTTCATAAACAAGCCACCCCTGCCTTGCAAGGGCCCAGAAGGACCCTGCAGAAAAGACCCTGGATGGGGCTCTAAATGCCCATGAAGCTTACAAGCTCTCTCCACAACACAGATCTGAATATTTTGACCTTGCCTTCCATCACATGTGCTGTAAGCTTAAGGTGAACTGTGTGGCCTACATCACAGAGTGGAATGCTCCAGGAAGAGTGGGGAAGGGGACTGTGGTCATTGTTCCTCAATGTGTGCTTAAGATTGAATAGGAGGTCTGGTACATATGGAAAGTCTGTGAGTTTTTCTTAAGTAAAAGGTGAAGGAAGGGAAGAGAGACAGAGAGATTAATAAGAAAGTAAGGGCAAGAAGGTAAGGCTATCAAAAGGTAAAAGTAAAAACAAACCAACAAGATAAAACAACCCCTAGTCTTTCCATCCACTAAGGCCATTATTATGACCTCCATTTCCTGACAGGGTCCATGCAAAACTTAAGAAAACTAATCCATATATTAAAGAATAACAGGGAAATTTAAAGTTCTGGCCTTTGTGTTGCCTACTTTGGAACTTGGGCTAGACAACTGCAAGCTAATGGGATGCCCCCGTACTGAGATGCAGACTCTTGTCTCCCAGTCTCCCATGCTTAGCTCAGAAGTCAGCTCTTACAAGTGTGGACTTACAAGGCTGCTACTGACACCCAGTGATGCCAGGTAGCACACAGGACTGTTTGGTAACTTATGGAATCCCCACATCTGGATTTAGTTTTCTTGTAGAAGCAGGGCTTCCGAAGGAAGGCACAGGCCCTCACTTAATGGAGAAAGCAAAGCCTGTGGTATTCAGGTCTAAACGCCTCCTACTGCAGTAAAACCTTCCTACTGCATGTGTGACTGGAACCCTGTGTAGCAGAGGCCTGTGAGCGCCTGACAAAAGAGGAAATTCAAGCCCAGCTCTGTATTTCAGCAAGACCCCGTCCACCAGTAGTTCATTTGACAGTGAAAACCTCAAAAGTATTGCATGGCGAAAAACCAAGACTCGTTATTATAATGACACAGAAAGATGAGTATGCAAGTTCTTTTGCATACATGAGAATTGAATAAGAAAGCAGGCACCCCGAGAAAAAGAATTTCTAGGGGTGGGGGAGGGGGGAAGAGTACACAGTGTACACATACATAGAAATTTCACAACAAATCCCATTAATTTGTATTAGTAATTATAAATTTAAAAACCAAATACTAAAAACAGGGCAAAGCAAAGCACACAAGCCATAAAAAATGATATTATTGATGGGACTGATATTTTATATATTTAAATAGTTCATATGAACTAGGAGAAAAGTGCAAATGCCTTAATATAGACGGTGACATGTATTCAAAGAGGAGGGAGTTGCAAAAACAAAACAAAACAACAAAAAAGTACAAATCAGAAAAATTAAAATCCATATTCAATTATCAAATTTTATTGTAGCTGAATTGGCAGAACCTAGAGATGATGCTACCCATTGTGGGGACGGGTAGAGGGGGTGAGTAGGCACTCCCTAGATAAGCACACACCAAAGTCAGGTGGGAAGAACATGCAAATCAGTGTAAATTCCTACAGTGAGGGCTGACATTAAGTATCAAATGTGTTAAAACTGTACAAATCATTTCACCAGAAACACCAATTATATATCTTTTTAATGAGTCAAGAGTGACATAAGTACAGAGGGTTCTAAAGGCATTGTTCATGATGTAGTAATTTGGAGACACACTCTGTGTCAACACTTGTTTAATTGTGTCCAAATGGTGTTACTATTATTCAGTCAGTAAAAACACTGAGAAACACCTAAAATGAGCACAGGAGAAATTACAGTTCTGCACGCAGGTAGGCAGAAAGACTGGCAGGACGCATCCCAAATGTTACCCATCGTGTGTATTGTGGGAACATGGGTGGCTTCATAGTGTGTTCCTATGGATTCCAAATTTTCTGCCACTCTGCTTCATTGTGTCTTTAAATAGAGCTAGTGCACCAGGAGAGCCAGCCAGTTCAAGCTAGTTTAGACTAGGGTGTAAAGGCAAACTGAAACACTTTCAGGAATTTTGTTAGACACAGCTGTTTTTTGAAGTTAAGTGGTGTAAATGCACAATTTCACGAATTTCAAAGGGTAGAAATCACCACTTATTGTTCATCTGCCTGGATTCCACTGTAATGTATGTATGTATGTAAAGTTAAAATATAGTTTATTACTTCCTCCCTTCTCTTCCCTCCAACTGGCCCCCCTCTCTGAAATTCATGGCCTCTTATTCTTTAATTGTTTTTGTTTTACACACACACACATATACGAATTAATATATAAATACAGCCTGAGAGATATTTTTAATAAAACCTCTCACTGATATTAGTGTCCAAATTCCCCTTATGTTTCACAAGCCCTGGTGTCATAAGTGTACCTTCTGATTCTTCTGTAGGGAATAGTTACTATACACAGGTCACCTTCATGTGTCACGTACCTGTGGTCACAGAGCAGTCTGCAAAGGAAGTCTCTGGTGAAGAATCCTCTGTGTCCCTGGTCTCTGTCTCCAGACTTGACTCATCTAGAGCAGACAGAATGGGCTCATGAGCTTCAGGTCCATCTTCCTGAGACGAGGAATTCTCCAACTCTGTGAACAGTAACCATTAGATGCAAATGTTAGGGCAGCACAGGTTTCTACACAGTATGTACAATGACATTGGTGTTCTGAAAATACATCAGGGGTTTGTTTCCCATACACTGTATATACTTCCAAACACTGACACTTCAAAATACCTAGCACATGTTACTTCGGTGTAACACAATGAAACATATTTTCAATTTATCATGATGACAGTTGAGTATTTTGTAACAAATTTTATATAAAAGGCAAGCTAATTAAATACTAATCGAATCACAAGGTAAGTGAGATGACTTCCTGTCTGACCATTGTCTTTGGGAAGTCAATCACTGTCTGGATGACTTCAAGCTATATTTAAGGCTGAATTAACAGAAATGCAAATTGGGTGCCTTTCTTTAGCTTTTACTTGTCATTTTGTTTCTGCCTCTGTGTTCATGAGATGTACTTCTGCTTTAATGTCAGACTGAATCCGTGTGTTTTGGATTCCTGGGGATTTTTTTTTAATTGAATGAAATATTGTATTTTTTCTCCACTTTTCCATTTTGCCTCTCTTGCTCTTTGGTCTCCAGCACATGGGGGATCCAAGCTGCAGCCCGTGGGCCACGTCTACACCCAGCTGTATGAGGAAACTTATGAGTGCAATCCAACACAAACTCATAAACCTACTTAATACATTATGAGATTTTTTTTTTTTTAGCAATATATTTTTTTCTTTGTAACTCCAGTTCGGGATCTTCACCGTGTATTTTCGTAGAGGGAAGCTAAGACAGCCAAGAGTTTCTATTCCTTGTGAAACTTGTGCCTGTCAGAAGAGTCTGAAGTCCTAAATAGTGTCTTCAGACTGACCCACTCCAGACAGCATGGGGGAACCCCGTCCAGCCTTGCATGGAGAATTTCCTGAATAAAATACTTGTGGCCTCGGATGAAGCTAAATTGACAATGTTTATTCCTAGCTACTAGCTATTACATGACTGCCCTGACCCTTTAACACACGGGTCGATCCAAGACATTCGGTCACACAGCCTAAAGAAACCAGGCCACTCTAGCAACACCTAACTCATGATCCTTCACTGTACAATACCCGGCTGCTGGTTCTTCTTGCCATAACCAGTCACAGACTAAACCACATGGTGCAGAACTTCCTTGTTATTGAAGCCAGGGGATTTCCTGAATACGCTCTTCCCCGAGCCTCTCCCTGCCTCATTATCCTCTTCTGGAATGTTCTCTCTTTACTCCTATTTCAAGCTACTCTTCTGAATAAAGTCCCTATGTTGTTGGAAGGGGAACCTCCTCTTCCGTTTATACTCTGTTGGGGCTGTTTCCCATACACAGCACTGTTGTCTTCTAATGGTCTCCTACCTCAAGGCCAGGTCATGGTCTTGAGGCCTTTTCTACTAATAAACCTCATTCCTGAATGGCAATTATATGTCAGTTCCTTTGAGTAGCCAACAACAGTGGGGGACCTTTTCTCGTTCTTTATTTAACATTTACTAAGGTTTAAGATTACATTAGCCAGGAGCTGGAGAGATGGCTCTGAGATTTAGAGCACTGGCTGTTCTTCCAGAGGACACGGGTTTGATTCCCAGCACCCACATGGCGGCTCACAACTGTCTGTAACTCCAAGGATCTGCTGCTTTCTTCTGGCCTCTTGGGGCACCAGGCATGCAAGTGGTACAGAGACTTCCACTCATACATATAAAATTAAATAAATAATAAAAAATTAAAATAGTCTATCTACTTTATACTTACCACAAAGCCACGTTTTTATATATTGAATAATATACTTCTCAAAATAACCTAGCTGGTAAGTGATATTTTTATCCTTTTCACAGACAAGGTGAAATCCAAGGATGTGTGGTAACTGACCAAAGGTAACAGGTCCAGGGAAAGAGCCAGCAACATAGAAGTATATGGACTTCAAGTCTGGGACCCTCTGCCATGGAAACATACCACAGCCTGGGTGGTTTAAAGAGAAGAAATTTAATTGGTACAGTTCTGTACATAGTTAATCAACTGTCATGGTGCCAGGGGGGCTGAGGCCTGTTGACACACCTTCTCTCTGTGTTCTCAATGACAAAAAGAAAGATGGCTATTTTACTTCCTCATCTAAAAAGCCCACAGTCATAGCAAATTAGGGCCCACCTGTAGGACCTCACTTAAAGCTAACAGCTTCCTGAAGACAGGCCCTTCAGATACACTCAAGATAGGGGTTAGGGCCCTGATGCATGATGCTGGAGGGGGATAAAATTTTCTACATAACCTTTGATACTGCTTCCTTCATTAATATCTTCATTGCACACAAAATGCATCCATTCTATCTCCAAAGCCCTTGATGTATTAATGTACTCCAATCTCATGGGAGGTCTAAAGTTCAGAGCCAAATATTACCTAAATCATGCACGAGACTCTGTGTGACTGACCCTGAGGTAAACTCCCCTCCATTTGGGGACTGAGAAGGCAGATAATTATGACCCCAGAATATAGGCCTGAAACCAACACAGAACAAAATTCTCTTCCAAAAGGGAGAAACTGGAATGGACACAGAGGCAATGTCTCTTAAACAAACACTAAACCTAGCAATAGAGCATCCATAAACTCTGACAGGGCATGAATATCTCTCCTTGATCTGACATTCTGCCTTCTTAGCCCCTTCGGTGGAATTGCTCCAGAGCCTTGAAGGGCAGCCTCTGTTGTTCCCTCTGATGGAGATAGCATTGTGGATTGTTGTGAGGTCCCCCGCCTGCCTCTGAGACACCTCATTAAAACCAGAGGGCCATCTCCACCAGCTGACACAAGGAGCAATAAATTATTTTGATGCTGGGTCTGTGCATTCTTTGGAGTCATTCCTTCTCTTGCTTGAAGAACAGCTTTCTGGCCTGTTTCTGTAGGTCCAGGAAGCTTCCCTTATCCACCTTGCTTTTTCTATTTCCTTTTAGTTGAAAAGTATGATCTAACATCCAGCTGACTTGACCGATCCTGCCCATGAACCACACCCATGATTTACTCTGCTGATGTTGGTTCAGCCATACCTCCATGTTCTCAGAATCTCCGCATGTGTCTCTGCTCCCCCCCCCCGAAATTTCTCCAAATCTCTTGTTTTTGGCCTCTTTTAGATGAATGCTTTTTCATATTCTCTTACATTTACCACAACTGAGCAGAAAAAACAAAACCATTCCTGTTCTTAGCAATCTACCTTAGGCCAGGCAATGGTGGTGCACAGCTTTAGTCCCAGCACTCAAGAGGCAAAGGCAGGCAGATCTCTGTGAGTTCGAGGCCAGCCTAGTCTCCAAAGTGAATTCCAGGACAGTCAGAACTGTTTCTCAGAGAAACCCTGTCTTGAAAAACCAGAAAACAAGCAAATAAACAAACAAAAACAAAACAAAACAAAAATCCAAAACAATAGCAAAACAAAACAAAAGCCAAGAAATCAGCCTTAGAAATGTGTTATGGAAACAATTCAGTGGATAAAGAACCTGACACAGTGTGAGGATCAGAGGTAGAATCCCGGGAGCCCGCATGAAGCAGGGAGTGGTAGGGCCCATCTGCTTTAAAGTCAGTGCTCCTCCTGAGGTGGGAGGTGGAGAGATGGAGGTAGGAGAATGGGGAAGTTCTCAGGATAGCTAGCCTGGTATACACACACACATGCACGCACGCACGTACGCACGCATGCGCACACACACAGAGAGAGAGAGAGAGAGAGAGAGAGAGAGAGAGAGAGAGAGAGAGAGAGAGAGAGAGAGAGAGAGGAGAGAAGAGAGAGCTCATGAAACTCATGTCTTTTTTCAATTTTTAAAATTTCAATTAAAATATAATTAGATTATTTCTCCCCTTTCCTCCCTCTATCCCTTCCTATGTCTCGTGCTTCCAACCCCTCCCATGTCTTTCCCCCACTTCTCAGACTGGTGGCCTCCTTTTCTTTGATTTTTATTGTTACACTTAAACACACACACAGACACATGAGCACTGCATAAATATAATATACAACTTGCTGAGTCCTTTTGGTTTTGATTGAGTGTGCATGGTTTCAGAGCTGACTACTTTGTATTAGATAATAAGTTAGGGAGTACAATGCTGGGGAGAGACAAATTCTCCCTCTCCTTAGAAGATATTAGACATTAGTTGCTCATTTTTTTTTTTTTTTTTTTTGGTCTAGGGAGACCCATGAGACCTCACACTTCTGCATTACTATGTCTATTGTCCAGGTGATATTGTTGAGGTGTCATGGGTGTAACTTGCCTGTCATTTCTAAGAGACACAGTGTCACAGCAGATTTTTGGGTTAGCTCTTACAATCCTTATGTTCCCTGAGTCCTAGGGGCAAGAGTTGTGTCTCAGATGTATCCACTGGGGCTGGACTCCTCTCAGTCAGCTGCTGTTTCATGACCAGTGGCTACTTGTAACCCTCTCTGTTGCAAAGAGAAGTTTTTGTGGTGTGCTGTAAGAACTACACTTTGCCAACAAAACAGGTTCACAGGCTGGGGTTTGTGAGCTAGGCTTGAGATAGCAGCAGGCAGCCCTATCTGATATTTGAACCTAGCTGGACTCACCTTCCCCTAAAATTCTTAGAAAATTCCAAAGAAAACAAACAGCTTTAAGCCATTAGAGCCTCACCTATGTTTACTTCAAACATGTGACACTGTGTAGTGTTTATCTCAGCAGGGAGGGATAGAAAACTACTTTGCCCAGCCATCTAGATAATGCTAGCTTCTTCCTACTGGTTTCCATGTAGTTTATTCATATCATTTTATAATCCTTCAGTGTTTTCTTATAGTTCACAGTAAAAGCGATCTGATTTTCTCTATCTGAGCTTTTCTACTGCATCTGCTTCTGTCTCCTTGGGTGTAATAATAGGTGATGGAGATGGTATAGATTAATCACTGTAGACAGTTACAGATGGATATAGATACAGGTACACCCACACCTGTAATATTAGTAGAAACATTAGAACTTTCTGGTTGAGAAACCACGGAGCTACTATCTGATTGTGAAAGCTATATTAATTTCTTCTGATGAATATAGTGAAATATATTTAAATGTTTCAGAACTTCAAACTACCATGCAAAAGTAAAAGATTTTCATAAGCCATACAGTAAAACATAGCAAATGTTTCTCTTACAATCTAGCAACATAATCGAACTAATCACAGTTCTTCAGTACTACATATTATTGGTTCTATTTGCAGAGCCCATTCAGGAAATCATTTGCTGGGTGAATCATTTTACTAGAATGAACAGAGGAGGGGTTACTTTCCCAGGTCTCCTGCAACTCTATATCCTCATCACCTAGAACAGTGCCTAGTACAATTTCACTGAATGATTGCTGAAGAACAGAAGGAGAAAAAACAATCATTATAATGTTGATAATTATTTACTAATAGTGGACTTGGGTTTTTTTTCTGCATATGATATTTTGAAAACAGGATACATATTTTGAAAGTAAAAAATATCAACGGGGCAGTTTAAATTAAGTTTACAAAGGAAGTATATAAAATGTATTATTATTTTAGCATATTATTATTGAATATTCAATAATTCATATTAGGTGAAAATTAGGTATATTGGTAAGAATAAGCTTTTTATAATATTAATAAATCACAAATATATTTTCTTCCAGTTTATCTGTGTCTTTCTAGTGTTAAAACTATCTTGATAAAAATTTGAGGTGATTTTCTCGTCTGAAAAATGAGATTTGAATGACGGACTGTTGGTGAGCTGGTGGGCATTCCAGTGTGCTAGTGGGGGTGTCTCATAACAGAGTCTTCCTCACACATGGGCTTTCTCATTTGTAAAGGAGATGAAATCAATTCTCCCCATTTAGAAATGTTGACTCTGGAAACCCTGGTACTTGACATTACAGCTGGAGGCTTCATTGACTTCACAATCAAAACCTCACTGACAGGATTAGGAATACCTGTGATGTTTTCTGGGCAGCCAGCACCTGTTAGCTCTTGGCAGAGGGCATCATTTCCAGTTTGGCGAAGAACATCCAGGAAGGTAGAAAACCAGTTTTCTTTCTGCACAATCCTTCTCAACAGCTCTCTTACTCCTGACTCGTTCCCAGAATTTCCTGCAGCAGAGATCTATCATTTCAACAGAAAAGAAGCAAGAGGAAACACTGTCTGAACATGGGAAAAGTAAAAATATTCCAAAGGAAAATCAAGGGGTTAGGCATACATATAAACTAAGGCTTATATTCAATCACTAAAGTAAACATGCAGTCATTCCAGGGTATACCAGGGGGGAAAAAGTCATTGAGCCAAATCCTCTTCTAAACATGCAATATTTTCCAATCCAGAGAATTGCTTTAATTAGGCTGATGAGGTTGCTCAGTGGCTAGCGGCACTTGCTGCTAAGTCTCATGTGCTGGTTTCACTCCCAGACACCACATGGTAGAAGGGGAAAACAATTTCTTACAAATTGTCCTCTGACTTTTAGGCACACATCACTGCACATTTCCTCTGCAGTTCCCACCACAAATGAAACTCCAAAAGAAAAATTTAAATAAAAACTAAATAATTGAGAAATTAATAAATGCTTTGCTGGAGCTTCTGTGACCAAAACCATGAGAAAGTATCTTCAGTCTGTATTCATGTTAAGGCTAGTGTGTGTCTATGTGAGTGTTTGTGTGTGTTTATGTGCATGTGTATATGTGTATGTGTGTCTATGTGCTTGGGTGTGTATGTGTCTGTGTGTGCCTTTGTGCATGTGTGTGTATGTGTCTATGTGTATTGCGTGTGTCTATATGTATCTGTGTATGTCTCTATGTGTCTAATATATGTCTGTGTCTGTGTATGTGTCTGTCTGTGTGTATGTATGTATATGTCTATGTGTATGTCTGTGTGTATGTGGTATGGATGTGAATGTACACCTGTGTACTCCTCTGTGCATGCATGTGTGAAGGCCAGAAACTGACTTTTGATTTTTTTCCTTATTCACTTCTCTTTATTTGAGGAGCTAATTGAACTAGGAACTTGCTATATTGGCTAGACTGGCTGGTCGATGAGCCAGGTCTGGCTGTCCCTGCACACCAGAATATAAGACATTTCTTTTCTATATATTTTGGGCTTGCTATTTTCTTTCAACCCATAATGTTTATAAATGAGTATTCAAACATTTCATAGCCTCTTCCTTGACTGTTACCAATTTGGAACTAAGTAGTTAGTGATGCAAATTTATCTTCTTGCCTATTCAATATTAGAAATATTTACTATTGCAGTAATAACATTTCTCCAAATTTTTGCACATTTCAATATTCCTTTTGAAATATGAGGAAGAATTACTTCTATATATATACATATATATGTATATATGTATATATGTATATGTGTATGTCCATATATATATATCCTTTACAATATATAATCACCATATATCTAGCATATCATTTTAAAATACAGATCATTTGTGCAGTAATCATTAAAGCACATCTTTCTAGGTCTGAACAGAGTAAGAAACATTTGGAGAAAATGGTAATCACAGGCCATGCTAGAAAGACATTTAGTCCACCTTTGTTGTCTCTGACATCAAATATGCCACTTCCTCTCCCCAAGACTCACTTATTACCCCTGACATTGTGTAGTTCTGCCATGCTGAATGTGCTTTGAAACCACCTGTGGAGGTATGAAAACACCACATACCGGAGCTATCTGGAGAAATCTGACTTGACAGAAACCCAAATGTGTTCAAATGTGTGTGTCTGTGGTGGTAGGGGTGTGTGTGATCTTTTATAATTCAGTCAGTATCTCAGATGAGAAATACTCTTAGATATTCTCAAACTTCCCAGACTCTACTAAGCATTGTGATTGAAGCTTCTCTTTCCTACAAAATATACATCTTGTTTTCTAGTCTTGCCACAATATTCAACAGCATTATTATATGAGGACCTGTTGGAATCTCTACATCAGTGCCTGCCACAAATATAGTATTAGCTTTTTTCAGAGATGATGGGAAAGTATTTATTTTCGCAAAGAGTTTATTGGTAGACAAACTAAGTACCTAGAATGCTCACCTGAATTTCACTCAGGAGATAGTTTCATCTTTAAAAATTTTAATTACCTTTTCATTAATTATTATTTATCTATGGAGTGTGGTGTGGGGCATTCAATGTGCTTGTGAAAGTTAGAAGACAACTTCCTGGAGTGGGTCCTCTCTTTTTTCCATGTGGGTTCCTGGAAGGATCAAACTCAGGTCCTTAGCTTTGCAGCAGAGGCCTTTACATTTGAAGCCATCTCACAGGCTCCATTTTATTAGCTGATGCTGTATTGATTGATGCAAATCTTTTAACCCAAATAGCATGGGGGCGGCAACTACAGAAATCCCGCCTGTATCAGAATCTAAGACACACAGACGTTTAGCACTCACTAAGGTCCCAAAGCCAATAAATAGCAGACACAGATTTGATTCTAGGCAATTGCGTTTTCCAGATGAATGCTGGCTCCCTGTTCTGTAATTCCCGCTAAAAATTCTCTCCAATGCTGTTTGCTTTTTGGCAATAAGTGGTTAAAATTATTATCTGAACTTCATGTATTTCAGCCCATTTCCCTCATAGCATTTTCTAAGCAGTTTCTTGCTCAATCCTAGTGTTTACTAACTTTGCTGGTAATATCTTGATGGAAAATCTTTTGTCTGCTCTGAAATTTGTGAAAATTTTATTGTTCTCTGGTAATATGTATAGCATAATGCCATACATGTAAACAAGACTGATCTCACATTCTTATTTTAACTCAACATCCCATTTTTTTAAAATCCTTCCATCTTTTAAAACTTTAACTATATCTTATAGAAATAATCAGACTTTTCTAGGGACAGTGACTAAAGCTTTGTAATCATCATTCATATTAAAATCCCAAGAGTACTCTATTAACCAATTTTCTTTCAACTATTAATCTATTAAGTTAATGTTTCCTGTTGAATCTGAGACTTCATACTTTCTTTGCCCAGGCATTAAGGATCAATGATGCTGTACTTTTTCCTAAAGATTTTTAATTTTTGAATGTGAAACTATATCTATTATCTGGGGTTTTCTTTAATAGCTTAATCAATGTTCTCAATTTTAATATCTTCCCTTTCTTAGTGTTAGAAATCACACCATTTAAAGTAATCATATGTGTCCATGTTTTGGTTATTCTGTTCTCTTGAAATGCGGCAGTGATATTTATCCATCAAATAAAGCACAAAAACTTTAACTTCCAGAAGGTTAATATCTATTCACAATTGTAACACGAAACAAAACGATACCGTCTCCAACTGGAATTTTTCCTTTGAAGTTAAAAAAATATTCATATGTAGATACCATATCAATTAATTTATGGAATAAGAAACACGGGTGAATTTGTGGCTAGGACAGTTCACTTCTAGACTTTTCAGCCAAAATAAGTGGAGAAAGCAATGTTATTTTCATAAAGTACTGGATTTCCAAGAAAATTGTGCTATTTAATACCACATTTTCTCATCCTCTTGTATTTTAGGTAGCTACTTAAATATAATAATGACCTTTTAAAGCCAGCAGAGTTCAATTTTCAAACAACAGCAAGTTAGGAAGCAAAATTCATGTGCTAAACAAATAATGTGTTCATCTTTTACCAAGTGAATTGTCAAATGTTCATTGATAATATCTTATTTGTACCTTTTTATTTTCTTGCCCCAAAGAGTCCTGTCCTCCCTAATTTGCCTAATAATACAATACTTGAGGGGAAAACTTACTTGGGCATTCAGCTTCATATTGGAAGGGCTAGACTGTCTATCTGGGTTATCATCGTATCTTGGTTTGGTTTTCCATGTAAATGAAAGGTATATGACTTCCAAGACTACAGGTGTTTAGTGATGTCATCCAGGGCTAAAATACACATCTGTTTCTTTCCATAGCTGTCCATATGGATATTTCTGTACTGTGAAATGTAATCACATCTGTCTCAGAGCTCTTCTGTGATCTGTGCTGATACACTCCCCCAAGTTGTCACTAAGTATCCTGGGGAAAGCAGGCAATATAGGAGCATTCCATACTGTGAGGGATCATTCTGCTTTGGTTATTTGTAAAATGAATCTTGTATTTATTAGTGAGTCTAGATTCACTGATGCTGCATACATTCAGCTAGGAAGACTGAACTCCGATTTACACTCGAACACCAGACAAGCAGTATCTCTGTTTTTTCTCTTGTCTTCTCAAATTAACATGGTACACGGCAAAGATGTCACTCAAATCATTCATTCTGAAAGGATGATGAAGTCAGTAAGTCAAATATATACTTATTCTCAAATCATCTGGGGGCCAGCTAGTGCTGGTACAAGCATGTAAGAAGCCAACATTAAAATAACTGATCAAATAGAAAATGTCTAAAAGTCAGCTTCTCAGCCTTTGTTAAAGGTTAACTCAGAAAGTCTACAATAACAATAATATCATTTTTAGAATCCCTGATCAATTAGTTAAGCTTAACTTCTGATGTCTTTTGAAATTACCATAATCCAATTTTAGAAATTTAATGCCCATCAACCATCTATTTCCCAACATCATACCATAATTAGCTTATCATATGTCTTCAACTCAATTTTCTTTTTATTTATTTTTCTTTCTTCTTTTTGTTGTTTTTTTTGTTTTGTTTTGTTTTTGCAAATAAACTCAAACACCAACAAAATGATGAAATACTAGCACTAGATAGTGCCTAGACATTTACAAGGTGAAAGACAGTTTCTTTTTCAAGTGAACTTAATTCACAGACATTAAGAAGTAGGTCTTTATTTGGGACATTAAGCTAAATCCCTAAAATTTTACCCCTAAATGAAAGAGCGAAATGTGTGATAATCAAAGTCAATATAATCTTCATATCCAAATACTGACTATTTATGAAGCTTTTTCTTTAACATTTCTCAATTCGTATTGATATGAGGCTAGAACTTATTGTGTTATTCATTTTGCCAGGTTAACTCGGGATCAGGGAACCAAATCTCACATACAGTGAAGCAAAGATAGACCTCCAGGCTGTACCTTCTCATTCCAAATTCTTGCTGTTGTAAGGTAAACATTCAATAACATTCCATGACCCTTGTATCAAAAGAGATTCATCCAAATATAACACTACCTTCCCATTGTGCTTCATGTTTCCTTTTAGAGCTGATAATGTAAAATAGCGCATGAGGAATGATTACAGACACGTACAGACTCACCACTGCTTCTTAGCCTCAGATCTATAGCTCTTCTTTCTCTCAGGGATTCCTTAGAAAGGCGAAACTGGGAGAAAGTTTGGGTTGTTTTAGCTTAACTGCTGCCAGTACACAAGAGTCCTTTTACTACCCATCTTCTCGATGTCAAATCCCTTGCATTACTGCTAGCTGCCTCAGAGCTTGCCAGAATCAAGAACTTGGATAAAATGTAGCTGGCACAAATTCAACCCAGGCAAGACAAAAGTGATGCTGATAGGCAGAAGTATTTAGAGTAAACAAGAAAAAGTGCTGATTCTCTGGCACTCGGGACATGGTACCAGCAAACATAAACAGCTTTGTGGTGTGACTGGACTCTGTTGCTTCTGGACCTCCTAACAGCTACTGTGGCTGGAAATGCCATCTTCCATCTCCAGCTGGTTTGGAGGCTGCATACTTTCTTCCAAATTAAGATCCTGCCACCGTGATGTACACATTTGTCATATCCAGCTGGACTACTATAATGCGTCTAGTCAGTTCTCAATACACAAAATGATATAAATGCAACTGTCAACAAATTCAAAGGAATTCACTCGTTGGAGAAACTGGACATCAAAATGAGATGCGTACGTGGCTCTGGAGTACTGTTGATATTAGTAACTAAAGGCCAAGTTGCATCACAGGCTAGAGCCAATCAATCTGATGCCCAGAATCTATAATTAAGATACAACCAATGAGTCAAAAGAAAAGGAAGAAAATGACAAAACTCATAGCACAGTATACATGAAACCTTTGACTTACAGTAATGGGTTATTTGTTCACACGTTTTCAAATAAAGACTTTAAATGTTATTTTATTTATTTATTTTGTTTTTATGTGTCAGTCGGGGTGGGGTTGGAGTGTGTGTATGTAGGTGTAGTTCAGGTGGGAGCCAGGGGCATGAGCGCTACCTGGATCTCTAGTAGTTATAGATAGTTGTGTGATACCTGACATCGCCACTAGGGACAGAATTCCTATTCTCTACAACAACAGCCTTGCTGTCAATAACCGAGTCATCTTTCCAGCTCCCAAACAAAACTTTCAGCTTACAACACTGGGTAAGCCAGATGCAGAGAGTCCAGCATTTACACAATACATGTGCATCTCTGCTCTTGAACAAACAATTAACATTATATAAAATCACCTGCTAAACTGACCCATACAAATGATACTCCTGAAAATCATCCACTCCTTCACTAGTGTGAAAACCTAAGACTAGTATCATTTGTCAGTTGACTACCTCTAAACTTGACCAGATTCTAGAAATATGGAACCTTTGATTAAAGAAAAGAGAGAAATGAGATGTGTGATTTTTTGAGATGTGCATACTATTTGAAGCATGGCTTAGGGACATTGGGGATCTGACAATAAATGTTTTAGCTTTATAGGCCATATTACCTCCACCCAACTGTGGAAAATGAGCCATAAAAGAGTATATAAACAACAAGGGAGTTTCAATAAAACTTTATAAACACTTAAACTTGAAAAAAATCAGACAGCTAATTACCTTCCTTAGCTTCTGGTTCTTAAAATGTGAGTAAAAGGCTGGATGCATCGGGTGGGCCACACCCGATGTTGGTTACTCTAAGAAGTAAGTGAACTAAATCATAAAACTCAGCATCACCTGGATTTGGTCAATCATAATGGTGGTAGTCTTGTTTCTGTTCTTCCTGGGAGCGAATTGTTTAACTTACCTGGTATTTTCTCATCTGTTAAATGGACCCTCTGTGGGTAATTTGAACATGAACCATAAAAAAGAGGAGTGGGTTTGCCCAAAGAAGTCAAAGGCCACTCTCTATGAGGAAACGCACAAGCAACCCTGCTTTGCAAAAATCTTCCATGAATGCATCTCCATCTAAAGTGACACCTACCCGATTTCTGTCCTCAGGTGTCAACAGCCCCTTCTCCAAGCAAGTATCCAAGACATCGGTAATCAGGAGCTTCTCCACCAGAGTGGGCTGAAGGAGATTCAGCAGGTGGAGACATTCATCATGGGTGGCCTCAGAGGAGGGGGAGGGCAGATCGGTAGGTCTGACATAACGTGCTGCTAGGTGGCTGCCACTGTGCTCCAGGGCCTCCACGAACACCTGCGTCCAGCCTGGTGGCCACTCCCCCTTCTCCAAAGTGCTCAGCAGCAGTTCCGCAGCACTGGTGTTCCCACAGGTGGTGGCCTTCTTCAGAATCTGCTCTTTGGTTTCTGCGGGCAGAAAGAACAGGTAGTCCAGCACCGGCTCCACCTCAAAGGACCTTTTCAACCTGCTCCTGAAGGTTGAGATGAGATAGCGGAAGCTGTCCTCTGTTGAACAAACATTGGACATCCTTGCTTCTCAGGGAATGGGAGAGGAGTATCTCAGGAGAGCAGATGATCCACAGGTGGGAGAGAGTCCCCGCCTAGGCCGCCTATGAGTGAGCTGCAGGTACCAGGTGGCCTCAGATCCCTGGATGATCGGTGGCAGGTAGCAGGTGGGCCGCGAATGCTCTGTTGCAGGAGGATGTGGACTCGGGACCACTTGGACTGGGCTGCTCACCCTCGCAGGCGCTTTATGCACTGCCCTCCACCCACAGATCATAGAAGTTGCAGGGTTAGTTTCGGTTTTGATTCTCTTCTCCCGACTTCACTAACATCAACTTCCGGGCCAGAGAATTAGGGAGGAGGCGGCCCGTGGACGCAGCTGATTAGGCTAGAACTTTGGCCAAGAACACCACGGGGAACCGAAAGGGAAAGCGAATTCTCCCTTGTGTTGACAAAGCGGGCGATGCTCCGCGATGCTTGATTTGTGGTTATTTTGTCTTCCCCTAGGTGTGCTGCTTAGAAGACCAGCCCCCCGCCCCCTTATCAGAGGGCCAGGAAAGTCTCAGGGGAAATGAAGAATTGCGCTAAACCTTGTTGGAAAAAATTGAGTTAATCTCATTTGTATGTGTGTGGGGCTGGCGGGTTGGGGGTGGGGGCAGGTGGAGGGAGGATCCAGAATAATGGAACCCCAGGAGGCACTTCTGCAACCTAGGAACATTAAACCTCACACTCAGTGGGGTCCCAAGAACTAATTTGTTCCTCCAAGAACTGGGGCCTAAGTTTACAAAGTGAACTCTACCAAACAGCTTTATTCTCTCGTGCTCTGATTGGTAGTATAATATTTATACAGCTTTGACCTGGGCATGAATAGTGACATATGCAGGCTGACTTTAGCCACCAACTCAGTTTAGGAGGACACTAAGGCTGAAGGCTTCCTATCTCTCAGTATGTAGGTTCCCTGTATTCTTTAGTAGACAACTTTCTTATAATAAAACAAACAAAATGAACCCTCAACAACTTATTTTTGATATAGCTGCCATTCTTTTCTTGGACTCAATACAACAAGTTTTGGCTGAAGCATCTAGGAACTTAATTAGCAACTAATGTACTGCCTTGTAGTAAACATCAACATTTGTCTAAGTCATGAGAGAGAGAGAAGAAAAAAAAAGAAAAAGAAAAAAAAAAAAAAACAGGCATCCACAGTGGGGGGGGGACAAACAAAAAATGGCAGCTTTGTTTCAGTACAGAAATTGCACAAGTGAGTCTGTGGGTTGCTGTCCATCCAAGCTGGCAATTATACAAACCAAATATGGAGGTACATTAACATTTTGAATAGAGTTTTATGGAGAAAGGAAGTTATCAGAAAGACACATTTAGGACAATCAATCTGTTAGGGAAGCATATGTACCAAAATCTGGTGAAGCTGGGGAGGCCTGGGGATTCTTTAAAACTCATAGGAGAACTGCAAGGTTTCCATGAGCCTCATGACACCATTCAAGATAACCGGAGCAATGCATTATAACATGCTAACATGCCCTTGTGTTATTCTCTAGTTCATATAACATAGTTAAGAATGCCCACCCCCAAGGATTGTAAGCTGCAGCCTTTAAAATGTTTTATGAGTACCAAGTCCTTGATTTCTGCCCTGAATAGGACCACTGGGGCAGGCCTCATGTTAGATACACAAGTGAAGATTCCCAAGTGATTGGAGCCATTGCCTTGTGGGCTCTCTCCCTTCTGTTCTTCATAAAATGCTAATATTTCATCATTTAATTTTGGAGATTGACTTCACATTCAATTAGAATTCAATTAGAATATGCAAAAGGTATCTTTTTGAACTATCACCAAACTTTATTATCCAGTTGCCTAGCTGCCTATGGATTTTATTCAATATGGTACATCAGAAATTGACCAATAAACCAAAAATCAATCTAGGCCCTGGCATTTCACCCCATCCTCTCTTAGTTTCAAACACTGAATATGGGGACATGGTGTCATTGCCATAAAAACAAAAATCCTGGTGGATACAGGGTCCAAGTAGTTGTTTACATGTTGGTAGTAGAATTATATCATTCATCACTTCAGAATAGTCATCAAGTATATGGCCATCTTTTTTCTAAATGCTGTTAGTAACATAAAATTCCTATTTTTATTGTACCCACATAAAGATAACTTTAATCATTAAAAATATGTAATGTGCCAGATCAGGATAATTGCTATGAAGATAAATTAAGACTAGGCTGTTGAAGCAGGACTGTATCACCACCGATTGGTTTGATTTTGCATCTAGATGTCCTTACCAGCCTTCCACTGTCAACACTCCATGATGTCCATTGAAGGCAATTTTGTATTTATTTTCAAATGAAAGTCACCAGCTGATTGAAGATTGAGTGTAGCACCAGAGGGAGAATAGACAGGAACATCTTTTTCTAAGATTCTGTCACAGTTTCAATAGGACCCTTTCTATAAAAATGATGATTTAAAAAAATAATAAAACTCCATTAACAATTTCTCAACAATTATCTTTGTTGGATCAGTGAGATAGCTCAGTGAGTAAAAGCACATGTGAAGACTGGAACCCACATGGTAGAAAGAGAGAACTGACTCCTGCAAATTGTCCTCTGATGTTCACGTAGTCACCGTGGCATGGGCACACACACACACACACACATACACACACACACACACACACACACACACACACACACACACACACACACACCACATGAACAAATCAATGTGAAAATATGCTTTTCTCCATTTGTAGTTTTGCATGATGATTTACCTTCTGCACTTTTTCCCATAACTGCTTCTCCTTCTTACATTTTCTTTGCTTTTACTTTCGTCATCACCCTCGTTTTGTCCATAATAAGTTTCCGTTTCTTTTCTTCTCTGAGAAACACTGCTGACCCGTGTTTCTTTTCGTCTTGTACAGAACTGCCTATTTTTTTTTTTTGAAAACCCCTAAAGATCCATGCTAGTCACTCTTTAACATCTTGTCTAAATGGTAACACAGGAAGATGCTAGACTAGAGCTTTCTATTTTCCCCCCAGTTTTCATTAGAACTTTTAACATTAAAGAAGCAAAGATTGTAGCAAGTTTTCTTGGAACACCAGCTCCCAAATCATGACACAGAGACTTATTAGTTATGAATGTTTGGCCTTGTTTTATGCTAGTCCAACCAGCTCCTATAACTTAATTTAACCTGTTTCTCTTCATCTATGTTTTGCCTCAGGGCTTTTTACCTTTCTTTCATTCTGTATGCCCTACTTTTTTTTTTTTTTTTTTGCTTCCTCTGCATCTGGCTGGTTGGCAGCTGCCTGACTGGCTGGTCCCAGGTGTTTCAGTCACTTTCTCTCTCAAGCTTAGATTCCTCCTACTGATTGTTCTCTCTGCCCCTCAGCAGAGAGAACACCCTATGCCTGGTTATTGGACATTCAGTCTTTTATTAGATCAATCAGGTGCCTTAGAAGGCAAGTTGAAACAGTAATACATCTTTACATAGTTAAAAAAAAAAGCAGCATAAACAAATGCAGCACACCTTTACGTAATATTCTGCACCATAGACAAATATTTACATAGTTTAAAATAATACTATACAAGATGGGAGAGTCAAGAATGGCTCAGCTAGTAATGGCATTTGCTGTCAAGCCTTACAACCTGAAGTTGACCCAGGACCTACTTCCTATAACTTGTCTTCTGACACTTGCCACACACACACACTAAATAAATAAAATGTCAGAAAGAAGCAGAGATGGTCATAGCTGCTAAAAAAAAAAGTAATAGCTATGTGAAATATTACAAGTTTGTTTTAAAGAAAATGACATTAAATCCAGTTTTATGAGCAAATCTTCTAAGTGCATCAATCTTTGTATTTGTTTACTAAAGGAAGAACTCACTGTATGTAAGCTAAGTGTTATTCAATCTTAGCTGAGCAGTATGGAGTCATTATGCGTGGACATTCTGACTTCAGGGTGCCTGAACTCACATCTAAGCATTGTCTGCTTAATTCCTGCATGACTGGTAGATCAGTTAAATGAGTGGCACCAGTGCCATGTCCTGATGTGGTTCTAAGGATGAACTGCAAACTGCTTACTGCAAGGACTGGAATGTTTGTATACCTAGTAATGCCTCAGTTCTCCAACAATACAGAATTTATGAAGGCAATTGTTTAGTTATAAACACAGCCAGAACCTAGAAGCAACCTAAATGCTCAACTGAAGAATGGATGGAGGAAATGTGGTACATATAAACAGTGGAGTACTACTTAGCATAAAACAAAACAACCCCCCCAAACAAACAAACAAACAAAAACATGGAATCTTGAAATTCACAGGCAAATGGATGGAACTAGAAGAAACCATCCTGAGTGAGATAACCCGGCCACAAAAAGACAAACATGAGCCTTCATCCAGTAGCTGATGGAAGCAGAAGCAGACACCCACAGCTAAACACTGAGCCAAACTCCTGGAATCCAGGGGCAGATAGGGAGGAATAATGAGCAAAAGGGTCAAGACCAGGCTGGAGAAACCCACAGAATCAGCAAACCTGAACAAGGGGGAGCTCATGGACTCCAGACTGATAGCTGGGAAACCAGCATAGGACCAACCCAAACACCCTGAATGTGGGTGTTAGTTAGGAGGAGTAGGCAGTCTATGTGGCTTCTGGTAATAGATCAGTATTTATCCCTAGTATATGAATGGACTTTGGGAGCCCATTCCAAACAGAGGGATACTCCCTCAGCCTAGACACATGTGGGAGGGCCTAGGCCCTGCTCCAAATGATATTGTAGACTTTGAAGAAGTCTGCTCCCTGAGAAGAGAGGGGATGGGATGGGGGTTGGTGGGGGAAACAGGGGAGGACAGGAGGGTGCAGGAACTGGGATTGATATGTAAAACAAGTTTGTTTCACATTTAAATAAAAAAATTATCAAAAAGAAAAAAGTAAAAGAAAAAAGAAAATAGCCTTTTAACTGAGATTTAGCCAGGATTCCTTTGTGTAAGAATCTTACAGGTTGACTTGGTAGTACTTATTAAAGGGATATTGTCATGTCTTTATGTTTCCATAAAGATTAATGGCCCTGTCTTAGTTAGGGTTTCTATTGCTGTGATAAAAGAACATGGCCAAACAGCTTAGTGAGGGAAGTATTTATTTCAGCTCACAGGTCCTGATCAGTCTTTCCTGAAGAGCAGTCAGTGCAGGAGCCTGGGGACAGGAGCTGATGCAGAAACCAGGGAGGGATGCTGCTTACTGGCTTGTTCCCATGGCTTACTCCACCTGCTTTCTTGTAGAACCCAGGTCCATCAGTCTAGGGATGGTACTGCCCACAATGAATTGGGCTTTCCCACGTAATTATCCCAAAGGCTTATCTGATTACAGCCTGGTCTTCCAGAGGAATTTTCTTAATTGAGATTTTCATCTTTCCAATGACTCTTGTTTACACCAAGTTGACATAAAATCAGCCAGCACAAGCCACAAAACAAAAAAAGAAATTCTGACTAAGTTTATTAGAACTTGACACTCATCACCTAATTATTTCACCAACTCAATTAAACTTCTTGGTTGTAGTGTGCATATATGAAAGGTTTTCTAGAAAACATTTTTGGCTAACAAATCACATGCCAATGGTCATGATCCAAAGATTCACTCTTCCAATATGCTCACTACAGTTTCAGTACCTCTAGAGAGCCATTCCTTGTTGTATGTCTCTATTAAAGCAGTAGCTGTACCTCAAATGCCTGGATTGTTCTTCTAATTTAAAGCAAATCTTTAATAGACTAGAGAGATGGCTCAGTGATAAAGAACACTTGTACTTAGACTGAACTTGGGTTTGGCTCCTAGCACCCACTCAGTGGTCCCACGGGATCTGATGCCTGTTTCTGACCTCCATGGGCACCAGGCACATACACTTACATACACATAGGCAAAGCACTCATACACATTACATAAAACAATCTTTAAAACGTGCTCAAGTAAATGCTCAAGCGAAAAGTATTTTCAAATATAATAGACTGCTATTGATTTACTCATTGAGTGTGATGGTTTGAAAAAAAAAAAATAGTCCCCATAAACAGTGGCACTATTAGGAGGTGTGGTATTGTTGGAATAGATATTGCCTTGTTGGAGAAGTGTGCCATTATGTGTGGTGGGATGGACGTTATGTGTTGTGGGATGGTCTCCAATGCTCAAGCTATGCCCAGTGACACAGTTCACTTCCTGTTGCCTGTGGATCAAGATGTATAACTCCCAGCTCTTTTTCTAGCACAATATCTTCCTGAATGCTACCATGTTTCTGACCATGATGATAATGGACTAAACCTTTAAAAATCTAAGCTACTACAATTAAATGTCTTCTTTTATGAGAATTGCCATGGTGTCCCTTCATAGAAATAGAAACTCTAAGACAGTAAGTCTGGTTGACATTTACCAATGAACACATCAGGGTTAGATGTTCCAGTCTACATTCATTCTTTTTGCTTCATGTTTACCCTTTACCAACTGCCAAATTATTGTATTCTTGTTCGCTACAATTGACAGTCTTAAAGTTGGAGGGCTATAGAATTAGTGACTAAATACAATGTTTAGATACACTGAACCAAAATCCTGAATTCCTAATTCATAATATTAAACTGATATTTTAAAAAAGCTTTTAAACAAGCCGGGCAGTGGTGGCACACACCTTTAATTAAGTTAAGCACTTGGGAGGCAGAGGCAGGTGTTGAAAGACCTGCAGAGCGTGGTCCTTCACACTCCCACTCAGGAAAGGCGACACCCCAAATCACTCACGAGAAGCAGTCTTGATGCAAATAGCATGAGGAATTTTTATTCCAAGTGCACTGGGGTCCACAGTCATACACCACCCAGGGGTAGAACACTGAGGACCTCTAGTGCAGAATTGAGATGGCTTTTATAGGATTTACATCAAAGCCAACAAGGCCAGTTTCAAAGCTAGGCTGTTATTTTCATTAGGCCTAAAAGCAAGGTCATGGGATAGTTCAAAACTTGGAATGGTTAGTAAGGTTTCCTAGGTTACAGAGATTGAGCACACCTGCAAGGTTGGGGGTTTTCTTTCTCAAGAACCAGCAGGCTCAGTAGCCTTGTCCTTGAGCGGCTGGGAGAATGTACTTTCCAGTCAGGGAGTTATCTATATCTTATTGGCAGAAGCTCTTGTTTTCTGTCTTTCCCTTTTTTTCTATGAGTCCCGTCTTTAGTTATTAATTCTCTTTGTGGACAGGATGACCCTTAACAGTTTCCAGACTGTTGATGATAACAACATTCTTCAGAAACTAGGTGATTATGAATAATAATAATAATAATAATAATAATAACAATAATAATAATTTCCAGAAACAAGTCATCATGACCAAGCTATTTCATGTGTTTTTCTTTTTCCCGAGCTTTGCATGCAGCTAGGGTGGTTTTAAAATACATGCTGATGGACTTTTCCTAAATTTCTAACTTTTAGTGGTCATTAGAGAGTTAAGCTGTATTTTCATCCTTTCAGTGTATCTCTGTGAGTTTGAAACCAGACTGATTTACAGAGCTAGTTCCAGGACAGCCAGAGCTGTTACACAGAGAAACCCTGTCTCTTAAAACCAAACCAAACAAACAAACAAGCATTTAAACATCAATGTATAACATTATATAAATAAAATTTAAAAAATCTAATTTGGGAGCTAGGGAGAGGGCTTGGTTGGTAAAATGCTTGCCAATTAAGCCAGAAGACCTAAGTTTTCAGATCTTTAGAAGCCAAGTAACATGGCAGTTTTCTCCGTGTGTACGAGTAATCCTAGTGCTAGCTAGCTTAGCCGAATTAGTGATCTCCAGATTTGTCAAGACACCATATCTCAAAGAACAAAATGGTAAGTAATCTAAGAAGATGTCTGGTGTCCAACTCTGGCCTCCACACACAAGTGTACTCATCAAACATAGATGTGCACCCCTATACAAATGAACCACACTTACATGTGCACACATTATCACACACACACACACACACACACACACACAGAGGACTTTTATTTTGTTTATCTGATTGCATAGTTTTTATTTTTGTTTAGATTTTATAATGATACTTGTGTGCACCTACACTTTCTACATAAATATGTGTACATTACAACTATTGGAGTTCATATTAGAGTGCATATGTTTTCAATGAGAGGGTCCAAAGTATTATGATTTTTAATAAGAAGACAATTGTAAAGAATTGCAGCACCTTGCTTGAATAGTAAAAGGGTGAATCCAAAGGGTGTTAGAAAATGTTTTCCATCTGTCCCACATTTCTGAGCCTCGGAAAACAGAGAGCTCAGAAGGGGCCCATTCAGTTCCTTCCTGGGTGACAGACACAGCGAACCAGGGCGCCTTCCAGGGATGGAAACTGAACCTAAGCCTACATTCCGATTAAGCTTTCATGAAAACATCTTTACACTGAACCCTCACAATCTTCGGGATTGGAAATTTGGTGATTTGCTCTCAGTTCCATTCTCTGGCTAGAGGCAAAGCCCTG
This sequence comes from Cricetiscus sungorus, assembly GCA_030556225.1. Taxonomy (NCBI): domain Eukaryota; kingdom Metazoa; phylum Chordata; class Mammalia; order Rodentia; family Cricetidae; genus Cricetiscus; species Cricetiscus sungorus. The sequence goes on from JANBXA010000372.1 coordinate 4,263,074, forward strand.
AGATCAGAGCCTCTTGGGATCAATTAATGACACAGTTGATATTTATGTATGTGAGGTAAGAGGGGGTACATACATATATGTGGGGGGGTCAGTGTTCATTTTCAGGTTGCCATTTCTCTGAACTGTCTCCACCTTGTTTTTGTTATTTGTTTTGAGACAGGATTTCTTACTTTTGCCTGGAGCTCATTGATTTTGCTAGCCTGCCTGGCTAGTAAAACCCAGAGACATGACTGATTTAGTCTCCTCAGTACCAGGATTATGCATGCCACCCTGCCTAGCTGTTGGGGAGCCAACTCAGGACCCCGTGATTTCATGGCAAGTACTTTACTGACTGAACCATCTCCCTAGCTATTGATACTCCTCTTTCTCTCTCTCCACAGTAGCTCTCCGCAGTTGTTGCCAGCAGAGCATTGTAGATTCTAAGATATTGTCATTCCTGGAAGAAATAGAAGATTGTGTCACATTTTTATCAAGTTACTAATGTCAGAACTTTGGCTTGTGTGTATTTCTGTTTACAGATATTGTATTAAACATATAGTGTTGATTCCTTAACACTGAATCATTCATTCATAACCAGCACAGATGCAATTCATGCCTTCACAGAGCTTATCTGTGGTGGTTTCTCTGTGCGGCTCATGGATGTGTGACATCAACATCACTCATCTGTATGCATAGAGCCATCCCAGACAGTGGGATCACCAACGCATCACAAAAATGTGCAAAACATGGCATTAAATGGGCAACAAAACAGATCTTTGTTTATGTAGCATGAAAGCCAGAACATAGAAGCAGAATTTTGTACCGTTTGATGGCTGTTTTTCTTTTTTTTTTTAATTGAAAATAGATTTTTTTCATGCAGCATATTTTGATTAGTTTCCAATCCCCCAACTCCTCCAGACCCCACTTCCACACCCTTTCTCTCTCATTAAAAAATAAGCAGGCATCTAAAACTAATAAAATAAAAACAAATGGGAAAAATAGTTGAAGAAAGAGCACAATAAACACATACAGATGCTGATATACACACAGGGAAACTTTAGTGACAAATTGAAGTGACAAATGCGGAGAATATTAATATGGTGCACACTCAGGTTTTTAAAGGGGTTAAAATGAAGAGCAAACACACACCCTGTATATAGGCAGCACATGAGCTGGAGCCCCAGATTGACCAGAAAAGGAAAAGAGGGAAAAAGCAAGCCGATCCCTGTTATCTCCCATTTTGGGTTTCCTAGCTGATGTCAACCTGCTCCTACCTCTCTGCCCTCCCTGAGATGATTGATTGTATTCCTCTCCACAGTGAGCCAATCATAAATCCCACTCTTTTAAGTTGCTTTGTTATGTATATGGACACAGATGTTTAAATTCAGTGGGGCTATTTGGTTGGAGTGACTCAAATATCTCATTACAGGTATTTGTTGACATGTGTTGACAAATGCTTAATCAGGTGTCAAGTGTCATTGGCATTGGCCTTGTGGTCTGTGAATCCACTGGGAGAAACCAAAGACTTAGGGGCAATTCAAATTTGGACAATGAATTTATTCTTACTGCTAGAAGGACAGCAGCCTTTGAGCCAAACAGAAGGGGAATTAGAGTGGGGTTCTAAAGCAGACAGCAGAAAGGTATGTATTACAACTATTCATGGGCAGGAAATTTGTTTAACTTTCCTCAGTTGTTTCTTCCTTTCCTACTATTTAGTGACAAAAAGGCCATTTCATCCTTTACCAATAGTAATAAGCAAGTTTTAGAGAAGCAAAGGCAGCCCTTAATACTTCACAACCCACTATCCTATTTTTCGTTTTCTTTCTTTTTTTTTTTTTTTTTTTTTTTTTGAGATGGATTTTCTATGTAGCCCTGGCTGTTCTGGAACTCTTTCTGTAAACCAGGCAGGGCTCAAACTCACAGACATCTGCCTGCCTTTGCCCCCAATGAGTACTGGGATTAAAGGCATGCACCACCACCACCCAGATCATTATCCTATTCTTGTTTTACCTGCAGGACACTAGACTCTCCCAGACATTCCAGAGCAAAAGGTCAATGGCCCTTAAGGGATGGCTGACTCCACATTACGTTTCTTTAGTCACCACAGGACCAGTATACATTGCTACCCAGGTCTGAGCACTCTAATGACTGGGATAGAGCATTTCATTTCTGGGAAGGCAAAACACACAGTGCCATAAGATTAGTGCTGGCCATCATGTCCCTACATTGGTTAGGGAGCTACGAATAAATGTTAGCAATTGTTGAATCCACATATGTGAAGTTAATAAGTGATGAGTATCAGCTGTACTTTGAATACTTGAATCCTCACCTTGAAATACAGTCACCTTGAAAAACTTCCAATGAAACAATGTTAAGAAGTGATTAGGGACATCCCAGAGGTGGTGGCTCACGACTTTAATCCCAGCATTTAGGAGGCAGAGACAGGTAGATCTCTGTGAGTTCAAGGCCAGCTTACTCTTACAGAGTAAGTTCCAGGACATCCAGGGCTGTTACACAGAGAAATCCTATTTGAAAAAAAAAAAAAAAACAAAAAACAAAGACTATGGCTTTCATCAGCCAGGGCTTGCCTTCATCTTGGACTTCCTATTCTTAGTGGCATAAATAGATCACAAACTTGCCAGGCATTGTGGTGCATGCCTTTAATCCCAGCACTGGAGAGGCAGAGGTAGGTGGACCTCTGAGCCCAAGGCCACACTGGTCTACGAAACAAGTTTCAGGACTACACAGAGAAACTCCATGTCCATAAACACAACACACAAAAGGACTGAGACAAGTGGCATGTGTATACTTTATTTTATTTTCTTTGCTGGTAATAATTGGAAAACTGAATGGTGATTTTTAGACATGTTTCTGAATTACATATAATTCATTTTGACTAACATTATTATTGAAATGGGCTTATATTTTCACTAATTTGTTAATGAGCAGGTTGTAGCTTGGAGCATTCATCTGCTAAACCAATTGAATTAGGCATTGCCACACATTTTTCCTTAAAATAAATAATTCCTTTTTATAGTACATAAGACATATAACTTAATAACAGTAACATCTGGGATACTTTAGAGCATAAATTCCTACCTGGCATTTGGAAAAAATTAAATCACATATGAATTTAACTGAAAAAGTTACCTAGTGTCTATAAATGGGAGAGCAAATTGGAAGAGTTAGCAACTTGATTTGACTTACTACAGAAGAGGGCCTGCATCTTTGTTTCCTCCATCTACTAGCTCAGCAAAGAGAATGAGCAATGAGCAACTCACATGTTGTTCAAAACACGTCTTGCTTACAGTCAAGTTTCATATGCTATTATAATTAATTTCCTTGTACTTTTAGTGACATTTTCAGGAAATTGAACTTCCACAAGAATACAAGGACAGCCATTTTGTTGCATGTTTGTTGTGCCCGAGCTGACCAATATTCAGCTAAAGAGATTGAGACATGTAGGAGAATTATGTGTGAAGTTCAGAGACTTCTCCAAAGGAAACGGACCACTGTCTTTCTGTTTTCAATTTTACACATTCTGTGGCATATAAAAGATTCTTGTAAAAATGAATTTTTAGATGACCTCATACTTACTATGTTTATACCCATCTAAGTAGCAAGGGGAGGAGTTGAAAAGATGGCTCAGAGGTTAAGAGGACTGGCTGCTTTTCCAGAGGTCCTGAGTTAATTCCCAGCAACGACTGTTGGCTCACAACCATCTATAATAAGGTCTGGTATACTCTTCTGGCAGGCAGAACACTGTATACATGATTTTAAAAAAGTAGCTAAGTGAGCTCAGCTAGGCAGCTGTCTTTACTCTATGGGTTTCTCATAGGATCAAGTACTAGGATGTTGCCAGGTTCTGAACCTTTCTGCTAAGTGAGGGAATAATGGGGGTGGGGGTGGTAGAGCACAGAAAGTTGGTAAAGGAAGGAAAAGATGATACAAATATTGATGAAGTCATACATTATACTATGTGTTATATTATAAAATTGTAGTATCATGAAATGGTTTCTTTTCCTGTTGCTATGTTAAAAAGAATTCACACCAAAAGCAACTTAAGTGGAGAAAAGGTAATTTGGGCTTGTTGTTTAAGAGCACAGTAGGTTTGGTCTTTCATAGGGAGGAATTCTAGGAGGCAGGAGATTGAAGCAGCTGCTCACCTGATACCCACAGTCAGAATGGGGGAGAGAGATGAATTCTAGGCTTGTTTTCTCCTTTTTATTTAGGACAGGTCTCAAGCTTTGGGTGAGGTGGAAGTATGTGTGGGGTGTCCAGCCACTTTTAGGATGGGTCTTCCCACCTCAGTTAACCCAATTAAATAATTCCTTACAAGTATGCTTGGAAGCTTGTCTCCTTGGTAATCCCAGATCAAGTTAACATTTAACCCTACCCATCACATTCTTAATTTCCTTCTAAATTCCCAATTGTCAACACCTACATTGGGTATCAGTATTTTGAGTATATTTATCTCCGAACTTGCATACACTTCCCTGATCTTCACATCTTGTTCAAACTTTCAAAATCTACTTAAGACATACTATGTTGTTTTATTTATATTTATATTTTCCCACAATAGCAGCAAAACAGCCCCAGAAAAGACATGTTTATAGCATGTGACCCAGTATTCTCTTTTCAGTATCATGATTCAAATTACCTTATGGCACAAAATTATTTATTTAAAAATACTTCAAGCTAAAATACCTATGACTTCAACTGACAACATTAAGCAAGTTTGTAGGTGTGGAGTGTGTGGGCTGTGTGGCCAGTCTTCAGGAAGGCTCTGTCCACTGTATGAATAACACGCTTATGTGCATATACCTGTGCTGCATGCTGCTTGTTGGTAATCAAGAATATAATCCTGCATTTATTTTGTGGAGTGACAACAATGGACCAGAGGGAAAAAAGCCTGAAACTTGTCTCACAAAATGTATTTTGAATCTCTCTGGATGCTCCATAACCAGGTCAGTGTCAACTCTCAGACTGCCCCATGCATCCCTTCTCAGAAGCTGGTGAGTGAGAACACCTGATTGCTTCCTTCATCAGCCTTGCTCGTTCCTCATAGATGAAGACGACTCTGCTGCCACCTTGTGGGGTTTCATTACCGAATCTTAGAGGCACTGCACAGGATGAGATTTAGCGGGTGTTAAAGAAAAGCTAACCACATTCATACAGCACAGCGTATACCGAGGCAATTAACAGGAAAAGCAGGAGGTTTATGTTTCCCAATAGGAATTTAAAGCCATGGTTATGACTTAAAGTGTTACTTTATAAAAGTCAATGTAACCTTCTCATTACCTGCTACCACCAATGCTCTGCCCACTCTTGGAAAAGAACATTTGAATGAAGTTGCCCAGGGCTCAGGTCCTTCTGGTACAAAGTCATAAGAGGAAGGGCACCTGTAAGTAAGGGGCAGGATGGTAGCTGCTGAGGCTCATTTGGGGAGGCTGTTTTCTGGTGGCCTAAGCCATCTTATGCCTCCCAAGGCTAAGATAGCAAAGGTGGACTTTCCTCTACGCTCATCACTTGACTCCTTTGAGCGATTGCATTTTTGTTTACATGTCATTCCTGGTAAAACTCAGTTCCAGAAAGTTGTGCGACATGTTTTTATCCATCTAAATCTTCTTATGTCACATGTTAACATTCTACAGTCTGTCACAGAAAGGATACCCAATATTGAATGACTGAATTTTAAGTATCTTCCATGTGCTTGAAGAAAAATAAAAAAACTATACTCTTTTCCAGAACCTTTTACATATTACCTCCTCATTTTTTACAACTACAGAGTCTAATCATGAATGAGCCTGTCATTTTTTTTCCTGCTCAGTATTTATGGTTATGATTTTAGAAACATTGCACTAGAATTCTGTGGCAAAACAACCTATCCCACCCTCAAATCTTGTTTTGTATGATTGATCCCTTTCCCATAAAATAGGGATTGATAGGTCTGGAGTAGTGATTCTTGACAACACTTTATGGGTCAAGCTATACTCTACAGAGGTTGTCCAAGACCATCAGAGAACAGATATTTCCATTATGAAAAATAACAGTAGCAAAATTACAGTTATGAAGTAGCAATGAAAATAATTTTAAGGCTGGGGGGGCACCACAACTTGAGGAACTGTATTAAAGAGTTGAAGCATAAGAAGGTTGAGAGCCACTGCCCTAGAGCTTGATTACGTCAAGCTATTTCCACATACTCACTTTAGCGATAGCAATCAGACTAGGAGGGGACCAGAATCCAGTTGGAACCAGGGAGATAAGAATGGAAATTCCCTGTAGCTATTTTTGTCAGCGGGTTGATGCTCAATCAAGGGTTGAAAATCATTTTCAGGAAAGGCACTCTCTTATGTCCTCTGAATGGAGGCATCAGGGACAGCTGGAGTGATATTCATTTTGGAAAAACTGCTGATATGTCAAATAAAGCCAACTTTGGATTTGGGGTTACAGGAGTTAATAAATTTGCTTGTTTACACACACTGAGCTGAATTGTTTTGTCACAACATGAAAGGGATTACTCCATCTTCTGATAGCAATTATCCTCATTTTGCAAAAGGAGAAACCTACATTTGAGGAAGTTGCACGATGCATGCCAATACTTCGTGCTCCGCTGCTGAGCCTGCACTCAACTGCCAATCTTGGAAGCAGTTTTGCAATGTTCCTTCCATAGTTAATATTGGAATTGCTGAGAATCCAATGGACTCTTTCTCTTGTTATCAGAGTTAGAGTGAACTCAGGACATCAGTTTTGTGAAAAAACTAAAATAACCAGTAAAGAAAGGTTGTTGCAACTGAGGCCTTAGGATCTAGTGATTTTCTATGTGATGCTGCTAAGCATTTGAAAAAAAGCGACTTTCTAGGACACGTATCTTGTTTCCTTCTAACCACTTCCTGATTTGGTGCAGATTCACTTAAAATAATGCTCAGAGAGATAGTTTATATAGGAAACTGACATACAACCATTAGGTATTTCCTGTCTTTATACCTACCTCTTTTTCATATGTTCCCATGCAATCCACTTTTGTATAACTTCTTTTCATGTAATTATATTTTCTGATATCACCCAGTTTGGTTTCACTAAACACTTTATGGGCATACTCTCTCATAGATATTCTGTTGCTAGGTAACATATTCCTTTCACCTCCCTTTCCATCCCTCTCTTTCTCTTGAACTGGCTACCATAGTTCCCCATGCAACGGGTGGTCCTAGTCTTTACTATAATCTCGTTGGTTGGATTAAGATTTGTGTTCACATTCTCTGTCTGTTCCTCTCTTTCTTCCTTATCTCTCTTACAGCCTCAACCATGTATTTTGCTCAACCATGTATTTATATTTAATGAACACCAGATGCACACATTACAAAACCAAAACAACAAAAACAGATACATAGTTCATGTAACTATTCCATAAATATTTACCCTTCATAATTTACCTGGATTTTCCCCCTTTCTTACATTTTACACAGTAATCTCATAGGTTGAGACTGTGTTAAACTGAGGTAGCATGTTGAGTTTTAGAAGTTGTTTTTCTTCAGCATTTGATAACTTCTGGTTGTCCCTGAAGGTCTACTCTGCATCCTTCTCTGCATTGCTTTGTGTCTATAGAAAGCTCCAATGAATTTTTTCATCTGGTGTCTGATTACAAATTATTGGCTGAAGATAAGAGTCAGCAAATAGAATAAGATTTGAGTTATTCCATTAACTGTAGTTCATCTATTTCATCATGCATTGAGACACCAAAGGTCACTGTATCCAGATTTCAACAACTGAACCCTTGTCATTGTTGTCTTGCATCTTTATCCAAGGATAGAAATGGTTTTACAATACTTACAGCAGGATTCCAGACTATCCATTACATGTGTCTCTTATTTATATAAATACCTTTGTAATTAAAACTTCACTACAGTCCCTTAATGTGGTTGTATATGCCATGAAGTTTATTTGGTGGATGAAATAGAAGCTGGGTCTTATGGGTAGAGGCCAGAAAGCAAAGAAAATTTCCAAGGTAAACTAAATTCAGTGGATGCTGGTTGGTGTTTTACTGGGTTCTTCCCTGCTCAGGGTCCTGGCACCAGCTCTGTTCCTGGCTCATGGGCTACATCAGTACCTATGCCTACATTCATGAAGAAGAGAAGCTTTTTAAAAATTTAGTTTCAAATTTTAACTTTGGTTAAATATCTTACCACTCCATTATCACACTTTAAGTCTCTTTAAAAGATCTAAGAATGGGACTCCACTTACCTATTTGAAACTACGTAAGCATTATGGGCTGTCATGTTCTTCACACAAAGAATAATCAGGCCATGCTTTAATTAAAAAATATGGGTTAACTGTTCTGATCTGTGTCTTCCTCAGAAAGGACATTTATTAACATCCAGTTTCTCTCTATAGTGTTTCTACGGCTATGCCTTTCACAAGACAGTTATATATAGAGGTCAAACATGGTAAAATACATAAAGCTGTAATGGGCATTGAATGCTATATTAATAAATGGGTTGCAATTTATTCATTCTTATTACCTGGCTTTTCTCATTAATGGTTCTACAAATTTGGGGTGATCTTATTTCACCTACCCCACACAGAATTTGAGGATTTTTAAGGCAGCGCATACTCTATTTAAGAATAGAGTACTTTTTGATGACATTATTTTTAATGTTTCATATAGGTGTAACTGACTTATTTATTTTTAAGTAAATCACTAACAAATGGGCAAAAGTACTTGAAAATGACATTTTAATTTACAAACTTCTATGGACTCAGTTCTTCAAGTGTAGGAAACTACAGCATCTGCACACAATCTATAGCCACAAGCATGCAGCTTGGAGTTAAAAGTTACCTCAGACATATTTCCAGTCTTGTCCAAGCAGCAGATCGCTTTCCCAGGGCTACTAATTATAGTGTTTCAGCTCATGTTGAGCCTTAGTTGTGTACACATATTGTGATCGATATTTGTTAAGAGTTTGCACTGAATCCAAATTGCTTAACAGGGCTAAACAACCAAGGCAGGGTGTGTGTGTTCAGAATAGCCCTGTTGACACGTCTCATATGTGCCCAATTTGCTAAATTGCTTTAAAGTTTGTGCTTCTGCCAACACAGTACTTAATATTACTAGAATTAGAAGCAGAAAACTGTTGTTGAAAGCTTATCTATAGAAAGGTCAGATTCAAAGTGGTTGGTTGATATAATAAATGGAAAATAGGAGTTCTTTTTCTCCCCTATCTCTCTGTCTTCACTGGTGGACAGTAACCTTTACTTAGCTGCTGAAAAAAAGCCATTGTGAACTTCTAACAAAATTGCAACTGAGTGGCCTCATTTTTATGTTGTTGTTTTTACTGACAAATAGCACATAAAATTATACAGATTAATTTCTGGAAAAAAAGCATGTATAACTATGTGTACACAAACATATATACTTAAGAAATTCATGTGAGTGCACTTTAACATAATGTAAATAAATAAACATCAAGGTAGAGCCACTGTGACATTTCTGCCTCTTTTTTCATCCTCATCCACCAAACAAACGTGATATTAGGACACAGGGAGTAAACAGCTCTCTGCAACTCAAGGACAAACCTATCATACACCATTGTCTCCAGGGCATCTTGATCTGAAAGTGCCAGTTTCCACAACTTTGAGAAATGAATTTCTAATGTTTGATCCACAAAGGCTGGGATCTATTTCCATAGAAGTCTGAGCTAACAGAGTTGCTGTGTGTGTAATCTCTCAAGTGCTATATAGATTTAAAGTTATCAGAATTACTTTGCATATCTAATAGGCTATACTTTCAGTCTGCTGGGTCACAGTGCTGCTATTTTCCTTGTTAATTATTTTTATGGGTAATGATGCTAAAAAGTCCATTAGGAGGCTGGGTGGCTGGTCACTCCAAGCAGTCTAAATTCAACAACATATCTGGCATAGTATATTCTTGTTCTCACAGATGTTCAGACCTAATAATTCCAGTATTGACTGTTGATTTGGCCTCATCTAAAATAAACAAATCCTTCTTCAGTTTTCAATGTACAATTAAATGGAAAACTAAAAACGATCAGTATATCCTGCTGCTGCTGCTGCTGCTGCTGCTGCTGCTGCTGCTGCTGCTGGTGGTGGTGGTGGTGGTGTGTGTGTGTGTGTGTGTGTGTGTGTGTGTGTGTGTGTGTGTGTATACACATGGTTGTGTGGCAGAAGCTGGTGGTAGGTTGTGCATGTGGAGGCCAGGAGACAACCTAGGTACTCTTTCTTAGTCAGTTAGTCAGTGCCCCCTTTTGTTTTGAGACAGTTTTTCACTTGCCTAGAGCTTGCCTATCATGCTTGGCTAGTGCTAGTCAGCCCCAGGGATCTGTCTGTCTCTGTCTCCCTAGGGCTAGGATTAGACATCTAAATAATTGTAATCACGTGAACTTAATGTCCACCAGTAAACATGTATCTTATATTAGATAAGTGGTTAGATCGATTATTTGGAGGTTGATTTTTCTTGGTCAAAGTAATATGTTTTCATTTTTGTTTGCCTAGTTATTTTTACTATTATTCCCCCCCCCCACACACCCAAGACATTGTTTCTTTGTGTAACTGGAACTCACTCTCTAGGCCAGGATGGCCTCAAACTCAGAGATCAGCCTGCCTCTGCCTTTAAAGTGCTGGGATTAAAGGCATGCGCCACCAACTACTGTCATTCTTTATATTCTTTAAAAATTTTCTTTTTACTACTGTAAAACTTTCCTGTTATATTTTGAAATATTATAGTTGGAGGCAGAGAGGGAAGGGAAAAAATTACAAGACTATATAGGCAAAATGTCTGAATTCTACTTTCATCTCTGATACCAGCTGTGTATCTGTGGTACTCTAGTAAAATGGGGGGGGGGAATAGTACATGTCGGATATAGTCCTATGTTGAAGAATAAGACTTTGTAGCTTACAGTTCCCATTACTTGGTGTTGTTCAACCTACACAGAAAGCCATGCTGAAGAATAAGGAACAAGTTATGAATAGAAAAGCATGGGATCAAATATACACACATGTATATTTGATAAATTCCACATTGTTTGATATATAAATATAAATACACACAGGTAATCTTCATAAAACTGCTGCCTATACAATGCCAACTGAATCATGGAGACAAGTTACTATTATTTTTAAAAAAAGTCTGTGGGCTAAAGTGAATTTGTTTAAAACATAGTTTATAATGCTGGCAACTTTGTAGTTTAAATGTTGGGTTTATAAAGCCTACTGTAGGCTGTGGTGTTGAAAAATACTTTCTGTATGTATCTCCACCCCTATTCTCTAAGGAAGATACATTATCAGCATTTGGTATTTTGTCCCACTTGCAAGCTAACAACAAGCTTGCCAGTTTTCATACAAGTTGGCAGAGGCACAGAAAGCCTAGATCAGAAACAAAGGACTTCATTACTGAAAGTACAATAGGGGCCTGAGCACAGGTCCCTTGGACCAGTGGGAGCTTCCCAGAGAGCCTCAGTTACATAAGCAGTGGGCTTGCTATCACATTGCAGGAAGTCTGTGGTTAGGTAGGTTTAGTCTCTTTAAAAGGGCTGTTAGCAAACTCGTCAAATTTTATCCTGGGGTGGGTTGGGGTGGGTACTGTCTTTGAAAGTAGACATGTAGAAATCAACAGACATATGAAGATCTGACTCCCAGCTTAAAGACAATGAAACTAGTTTGATTAAAAAAAAAAAAAAGATACAGAGAAATTCTGATTTTAACTTTAGTGTTGTAACTACAAACAGCCCCTCGAATATGTGATTTATCAATTAGAATAAAACTTGGCATGATTTTTTTTCTGCCAACAGTTTATCAGTTGGTACCCTGTGAGTCACACTCTGATTTTATCGAGCAGGCTTTTATTCTGCTTCTCTTTTAATATATCCCAATATTAGCTACAAACACAGCTATTGCTGCAGAAACTGACACTTTCTCAATGGTAGGGTGGATATTAGCAACTATTAGCAACTTGCTTCTTTCAGCCTCTTCTGATAAAATAGTTTCACAAGGTCCAGAATGTTCTTCCGTTGTAGTACAGCAGAACGATTGTTAAATTCTCTGCAAGGCTGATTTCCTCTGTTAATACATAACAGTTTCACGGTCTCATTTATTTATTTATTTTTTAATATTAGGCTTTCCTTTTCCAGAAAGAAATGGCATCAACTTCGTCCTTTTGTTTGTAAGCTAATTCTAACAGCTGCACTGCTCTTCTGAACTCTAAACGCAGAGACACAAAATCCATGAGTTTTAGAGGAAAACAGGCTGGTCGTTGCTTTTTGTCAAATGATACAAAGTTGTTCTCTTGATGTTTAGAATCAGGCAGCACGTCTTAAGAGATTTCTTAAAAGTTGAATCACCTGTAAAGTTACGGAATAGCCAAAGACCCTCATGCATGTAAACAGCATTCTTAAAAAACAAAACAAAAACAACATCAACAACAAAAAAAAAAAAAAAAGAAAGAAAGAAAGGAAGGAAGGAAGATTAAAGTATATTAATTAACGCAGTGTTTGGAACACACATGAGTTTTAAAATCTATTCCGAAATCGAATTCAACTAGACCCTCCTTAGACCCTCCTGTATTTTTTATTTGCTACTTCTGACAACTGTGGCCACCACTACAAATTGACAAATACCCTTTTCTCACACTGGGCATCAAATGCAGCACAGCTGTGGTCAAGATTTCAAAGTTCTGTTGCCGCGTCCACACTCTATAGAACTGTGAGTAAGTGCAAAGTTGCAACTCTCTGGTCAAAAGAACTACGGATAGCTTAAAAGAAGTCATAGGCAGGTCGGCTCAGGGTTTCTATAGAGAGAGGGAACTCTAGAAGTTGATAGCCTAGAGAAGCTTTCCACAGAGGGTGGGGAAATGACTGTGGAGGAGGCTTCTGGTAAGAACTTGAAAGAGCCAGTAAGAGAGATGAAGTGGAATCCGTGAGACAGGCTGCAGCCAATCACAGCCCTGGTGGGCGGGGCTTCACTCGGTTAGGGGCGGGGCTCCAGAGGCGCAGCGGGCTCCCGGGAGCCGAGGTGCGAGCCACTTCGTTCAGACCTTTCGGCACCTGTCGCACACCTGTGCCTTCCTCGCAGCCGCGCTGACGTTGACTTACGGGTGACTCGTGACTCTTGATCGGCTGGTCATGGCCTACCCGGGATACGGAGGAGCGGTAAGTCCTCGCGAGCTGTGGCGACCCTGCGGGCCGCGTCGCGATGTGGAGGTCACCCTCTGGTCCCGACAGTGCCCTCTGTCTGGTATCAGGCGACGCCGGGACTCTGCGCGGTGCTGGAAGCTGGGGCTGGGCGGGGCTCTGCACCCAGGGGAGACCCGCGAGTGAATTGGGGTCTGATCACAGCATCGAGAAACGTCCTTGTATAGCCAGGGGTGTGAAGTGTTTGTGACTTGTAAGTTTTGTTTTCAGAATGGAGGAACAAAAAACCATGTCTTGTTCCAGTTACCTTTTTCGACTTGCCCCCCGCCCTCCGCCCAAATCCAGGCAGTTTTTCTAGCCATCCTCATCCCGACTTATTTATTTTTAATAACATTGTCTTTTAAATTGCTGGGGAATAGATTGGAACGAAATTTCAGTGCCTCTTAAACTTTTCTGTAGTAACAAGCACAATCTGATTTTCTAGACTTTGCTTTTGGAAGGGGCCCGGTTATTCCTCTCAGTACTTCTGAGAGTTACAAGTAGTTACTGCGGCTTGTGGAAAGGCAGACTTTCCTTCTTTCAAAAGAAACTAAATTTTGACTCCTCCCATCAGTGACCTGTACAGTGAGGCAGGCTATCAAGTGTGGCCTTGCTGTGGTCACTGCCTTGGGGACAGAAGAGAACATGTATTTTATGCCTATCTTTATTTGTTCCCCCCTCCAAAAAAAAAGAAGTTAATGTGTTACAGTTAAATGGGAGTTGGAGATGACATTGGCATGTGGATATGGTCCTTAGACAATAATTTCTACCCCTGAGAGTAAGTGATGATTATTTTTAAAAGTAAGTTTTAGTTCCAGGCCCTCAGCTTCGACACATACATTACCAAAACTGGTTTGCTTTAAGTTGCTTGTTTGAATTTCATCTAACAACATTCACTTACCAATGTATATTCCCCAGTAGTCATTGAAATGCACTGAGCATACCCTTAAGGTAATGTTGTCAGTCCACACCTTAATACTTGTTATAGTTAACAAAATAGAAAATGTTCTCTGCTAGATAATATACTTTTATCTAGTAAAGTACATATAATTCATGACTTTAGGAGATGCATTTCCAATCAATTTTCATTTTTTAATGATTATTTATCAAACATAGCTGAGGATGTGGCACAATTGTGAGTGAGCTTGCTAGTATGCTCAAGGCCCTGGGTTGGAACCCCAGAACCACTTAAACTGGGCATGGTAGCCTGACCTGAAATCTCAGCACTTGAGAGATGGGAGCAGAATGACCAGGACTTCAAGGTCATGCTTAGCTTGAGACTAGTCTGAACTATCAGAGACCTTGTATAAATTAGAATCAAACCAGCTAGAACCAGGTGAGTCTGGTAGCTTACTATGTCATCATAGCACTTTGGAGGCTAAGGCAGAATTGGTGAGAGTTCAAGGCTAGCCTGTAAAGAGGTCCAGGCTATCCTGAAGAATTAGTACATACAGAATCTTGTCCCCAGAAAGTCCGAAGATGAAAATAAAATAAGAATCCACAAGTTATATCATTTTATATTTTATTATTTCTATACTAATAAAATTATAACATGACCTAAAGGAATATTTTTTTTTTTTAAATCTCATTTTGGTCATAGGGAAGAAAACAGAATAAATAAGTTTCAACTGCACCCCTATTGTATTATAAGTATGAGAGGGACATCTGTATTTCCCACAAATTTTAAGCATTAAATAAAAAGAAGTGTAGGGGGTTCAAATTGTTACAATTTTTATATTTTCATTTTGAGAAACCATGATTCTTCAAGAAAAGATACTAGATCACTACCGCTAAAGTTTAAGTTCTAAAATTCTTAATATATAAGTATATTTGGATATGAAGTTTATTTTAATAACACACCCCCATATATATATGTATATATAAGCTGTATATATATATATGTATATATATATATATAAGCTGTATGTAGCACTACACTAAACAAATTCATTTTATAAACAATATTTTTAATTGATAAACTATAGAAGAAAGAAGATGATTTGGTGAGATCTAGTGAATGTCTGCAAAAGTTTCATAGCACATTCAAGTACTGTAGTGCTTACTATCTTTTATTTATTCTTACAAGTTCTCTAATTTTAAACACAAATTTACCTCAAACCCAGACCTGAGGTTGAGTGCCAGGAAAAGCAAAAGTCCAAATTTTTATCTTGGCATTATGGTTTTAATTTTCAGAAGCTGTTTGAGACACAATACCCAACAAAATGGGTTAGGAATACAAAATAAACAAAAAGACATAAACAGAATTATGTAATTATATAATAATCATTCATTATAAGAGAAGTGTATTTTAGGGTGTCATCTAAAATGTTGTTCTATGTGGGTCTCCTCAATAATTAAACTGACTTAAACCAATACTACCAAAAATAAGAGTAAAAATAAGGGGCACACATTAACAGTTTTGTTGGTCTTAAAAGCTGAAAGAAAAATAATATTGTATCAAGTAGTACATACACATCTTAACATAATTTCCATGGAACTACCAATGACATCTGTGCAATGTGTCTCTTTTCTTAACTGTATTACTACCTACCAGCAAAGGAAAGATGATATTAAAAATAATGGTACTAGCTGGGTGGCTTAAATGCCAGCACTCAGGGAGGGGCAGATGGATTACTGTGAGTTTGAGCCCAGCCTAGTCTAGAGTGAAATCCAGGATAGCCAGTAGGGCTACACAAATTAACCTTAAAAGAAGTTAATTGTGCTGAACTTAGTTGTTTGAGTCTGATGTCCCACATATAGCCACATACAAGGAAAACTTGAGTAGTTAATTTAGCAGCAGTACAACAGTGTGGAGGTAGTGTGCTTAGACATGTAAACTCTAGAACAGAAAGATGCCCAGCCAGGGCAATATGTAAAACCATAGTATGAAGATAATAACCTTGAGACATACATATACTGCTGTCTTTAAAGAAAGACATTCATGTCGTACAAGAATAGGGGGAGGTCTTTAAAGTTACCAATTGTGGTTTAACTCATACACATACACACACACACATACACACACACAAATACACACACACACACACACACACACACACACACATACACACTATAGACACATGTATAGAAAGTGTGTTTAGTGTAATTTGTTTGCTAACTTTTCTAGTTAAATTTTTGTGGCTCTCCAATCTCCAGGAAAGAAAAAGAGTCTTCTTCACTACTAGTTTTCACTCCCCCAAAGTTAAGAAAACATATTTATACTAGGAAAGATGTTAATGCCTTGAACCCAAAGACTCAATTCAGATATTTTGATCCACAATTCAAATAAATAAAATTAATGGAATTGTCTATATCTTAGTATATAGTTTCAGTTCTAACATGGTCCAAGGTCCAAATCTAAAAGAAGTAATATTAACTGGTTGTCTCTCATATTCAGTTCAATTAATTATTCTTTAGCTCTGGAGAGAATTCCAAAATGAGATCTTGTCAATTCTCCCATGTTTTATGTTGAGGGAATACATTGTGGAACTGAGATGGACTACCCACTGGATATAATTGAAAGTGATTTCTAGCTAAGGTCCAGCTATTCAGTTTTACAAGACTGGATAAAAGACTCTCAGGTGTAGTGTAGAATGTTACTGATTTTTTAATTTTTTTTCACTTTTCTAACATTTTATTTATTTATTGCTTATTTTACATATTGATCCCAGTTTCCTCTCCCTCCCTCCCTCTCTTCCTCCCTCCTTCTCTCCTTGCCTCCCTCTCTCTCTCCCTCTCATGTCCCCCAACCACCCCCCCACTCCACAGGGTCAACAAAATCTGTCAAGTCATTTGGAGTAGTGAGGGACTAGGCCCTCCCTCCTGCCTCTAGAATAAGGGAGTATCCCTCCATGGGGAATGTGCTCCCAAAGTCCTTTTGTGTAGGGATACATCCTGGTTGCACTGTCAGAGGCCCCTTAGACTGCCCAGGCCTTATAGCTGAGACCTATGATCAGGAGGTCTGAATTGGTCCAATGCTGATTTCCCAGCTATCAGTCTCGGTGCCCATTAGCTCCTCCTTATTCAGGTCAGCTGTCTCTATGTGTTTCTGTAGCCTGGTCTTTTCCTCCCTCTCTGCATCTGGATTCCAGTTTGGCTCAGTGTTTAGCTGTGGGTGTTTGCTTCTGTTTCCATCAGCTACTAGATGAGGACTCTATGATGGTGCAGTAGGCAGCACTCCAGTCTCATATTTTGAAACTATTTTTTAATTTTAAGTCCTCAAATTTATGGCATTTTGCTAATGGTCTGAGTATTCCTGACAATCTGGCATGTCTCAGGCCAAGATGATTTAAATGGGACTGGTTTTCTGTTGTAGGTGGGAGGTCTACTTGTTCATTGTGCTGCAAGTCAAGGTTGGTTATCTGGGTGCAGTTTCCAGTCTCCTTTGGAAAGTGTTCAAGTTGATTGTGTGTATCCAGCACAAAGAGATTGCATCACTTGCCAATTTCAACTGTTACTTTATAATTTTATTCTCTTGAGTCCTGAGTGGCAGAGTTTTTGATGTCTCTTTCCATGTAGGTATAGAGTGGTGAGAGAATCTGGCCTAGACACCACTGAAGGAATCCCCCCCTCGATTTATTATGCTGTAAATCAAACGCCCACAAGCATTCTTCAAGTTATCAAGAATCTGAACTTCCACCGAGAGCCAGTGTAGACTTACTAAACATCCCCTGTCTGCTGGGAAAGTCTACAATTTGTTGCTTTATAAATTAAAATTCTGTTAACCGAGTCAGCTTTTTGATTGATGGTGGCAGGATATGTATGGACTTCTTGGATAAGTCCACGTACAGTCAGTGTCCTCCTGCTGTTATCAAGCTCCTTAATAGCTGGATTTCTTTTCCAGTCCCAGGTGCTGGATTTGGCCAATGAATGGTATTGTCGACTAGAAAAGCCACTCTTGACTGGGCAGCACTGGAACACTCTTTTCCACCTCCTGTGGCTTCCTTTGGATTCTTTCCCAAAGCCTCTAGAGGCTTTTGCCTCTTTCCTCTTTCCTGGGTGAATTGTACTTGGGGTCTTTCTCTGTAGAATCTTTTTCATTGCCTAAGCGATCACACGTGGTGACTCCAGCTTAGACAAATACTACATTAACTTGTTCTCTTTGCCATTGTTGGCAAGGCTGGAGAGATGGTTTAGAGGTTAAGAGCAGTGGTTGCTCTTCCACAGGACTAGGGTTTGATTCCCAGCATCCACATGATAATTTACAACTGCCTGTAACTCATACCCACTTGGCAGTTTACAATTGTCTGTAACTCCAGTTCCTGGGGATCCAATGCCCTCTTCTGGCCTTTTTAAGCACTGCACATGTAGAACCTGCATACATGTAGTCAAAAACACTCGCACACATAAAAAAAATAAATACATGAATGAATTTTTAAAAAGTGTTGGCATAAGGAAGTAACTAGCTTGGAGTCACGTGCACCTGTTACATGTTGGATCTAAAAGTGCTATTGCCAAATCTGATAACTCATTCCAGCAGGTAAATGGAGCTGGGGGATCAGTGTTTCATGACCCCTCTTCCCGAATGCGTTTCCTATAGTCCCATGCACTTCCTTCATGCCTCAGACTTTACCAGAGCCCAGAGGAACGTGAACATTCCACAACAGTTCCCAAGTCATGCTCCTGTTTCTCCCTCATTCTTGTAATTCTTTTCTCTTTGTGCCCTCTGGCAGTCTTTGCTCATGCTGCAAAGGTGCAGGACAAGACAGTTTTTGTTCGGAATTGAATAATGAACAGCCTTAATGCTTCTTCCCTCTCTGGACTCATAAAAATGCAAGGTAAAGTGCTTTTCTAAGGCATTCAAATCCATACCAAGTAAAAAGGGAGAAGCCATAGTTGTAATTAGAGACACGTACGTGGATGGCTTCAGTTATCAGACTGTGTGAGTACCTGGCTTGTTTGGGAGTCCTTGAAGTTTGCTCAAAGGCAAAAGGTCAAACTACTTTCATATCTCACAGACTGATGAAAATCAGCATAAAAGATAGAAAGTACTAAGGATGGTGCTCAGGCAGTACAAAGGCCCCCAGTGATTGTTAGCTGTTCATTGGTAGTACGGTAGTATTGTAGATTTCATACTGCCTTGGACGACTACTTGGATTGGGATTGTGCTTTTTTTTTTTTTTCTGGTCACTATACTTTTGGAAAACAAAATACATCTCTTACATTGGAAGGTGCTTCAGCTCTGTGATTTCCCATGTTTAGGTCATAGTTTGACTGTACTTACCCGAGTCTAAACTAAGCACATGTCTAGAAATGTACTTCTTAGTTTACTGTAGGTGAAACCCTAGGCTTTACTTTCCGTTTATGTGTGCTTTTGGTTTTCCTTAAAGTCATAAACATTCTTCTTTTAAAGTTTTGATCTCAACCTGTTGGACGTGACCTCTTTGGGGGTCAAACCACCCTTTCTCAGGGGTCGATTAAAAAAACACAGATAAAACACAGGCATTACGATTCATAACAGTAGCAAGGTTATGGTTATGAGGTAGCAATGAAAATATTTTTATGGTTGGGGGTCACCACAGCATGAGGATGTGCATTAATGGGTGCAGCATTAGGAAGGTTGAGAACTACTGTTTTCTTTGTTTGGTTTTTAGTTTTTCCAGATGGTTTCTCTGTGTAGCCCTAATTGTCCTGGAACTAGCTTTGTAGAGCAGGCTGGCCTCAAACTCACAGAGATCCGCCTTCCTCTGTCTCCTGAGTGCTAGGATTAAAGTCTCACAACACCACCCGCCACTGCCTGGCTCAGAACCACTGTTTTAAAGGTTCTTAGAGACTAGGGCCTGGAGAGAAGGCTGAGTGGTTAAGAGCACATGGCGCTTATGTAAAGGACCAAGCTCAGTTCCCAGTACCCGCATCCGGCAACTTGTCATTCCTGCTCCAGGGGATCAAACATCCTCTGGCTTCTGTGGGTACCTACTCACATGCACAGCCCTCTCCTTTATATACATTCCCATAGTTAGAGGCTTGAAACTTATCTTTTATACTTCTTTTTCTATTGGTTAACATGCTGATGAACTGTATTTTAATACAGACCTTCTAGCATCTTGTAGTTAAAAGCTTCAGTGGCAGATAGGTTTGAAAGATTTTGCCATTGGATTTTTAGTCTTTAGGTGATTTATAATAAATGATTCGTTTTAACTTTTGTTGCTCAACTTTTTATTACCAAGCTTGTCTTTTCCATCAACAGTTTGGAAACTTCAGCGGTCATATTCCAGGAATGCAGATGCAAATGGGCCAGCCAATGCCAGGTCCCAGTATGTTCTCTGGCGGTTACCCCGGGTACCTGGCCTACTCTGACAGCTACTCCCCTGCTGATGACTCTATGTGGACTTACTTCACAGCTGTTGCTGGACAGGTGAGGTGATGAATCTTTTACCAAATATGAGTCAATAAATGATCACTATTTCAAAGATGTGCCAACTACTCCCACGTAGTGTATCATATAAAACGTCTTTAAACTCATGTAGAATAATACTGTTCTTGAGATTAAAGAGGAAGCTAGTCATAATCCCTTCATTTTTTAACTTCTGATGAGTTTACTTTTGTCAATTTCACATGAGAATAATGTCCATTCATATCATATAACCCCCCATAGTCTCCCCCATTCCCTTCCAGTCTTCCCTACATGCATGTCCTTCATTATCATTATTGTTGTGAGATGCACTGAGTTTAGTTAGTCTCTAAGCATGATGGCTAGTATACTGCTTATTTGATAGGAGCAATGTTCTCAGGAGAAGTGGGGGGGGACCCAAATCTTCCTCACCTTGTGCTTACTGTGATGACTGGGTGTGACTTGTCCCATTTAAGCTCATGCCAAAGTGTAATTGCAAATATAGTCATACTGAGCAACAGGGAAGTCCTTAAGAGGGAATTAGACCTTAAGGGTCCTATCCTCATGGGGGGATGAATGTGATTTCACTAGATGCTTGAAAACAAGCCAGTCAGCTCCCTCTTTCTTCTTGGACATATGCTTTGGGTCCTCAGACACCTCCTTCCTTCATCTCCTCCACACAGAAAAGTATGTGGCCCTCTCCAGAAACTGCCAGTACCCTCCTGGCTTCCAAGAATGACAGCCAAAATCAACTTGTTTTCTTTCTAGACAGTTTTTGGGTGTTTGGTTATAGCCACAAACAATGGAATATATGACATTTCTTTAAATTCTTTAGCAAAGATCTCGTCTTACTAGTTGTTAATAATTACATCCCAAATTAAATATTTTTAATATTTACTGGTTGTCTTCTTTTAATTATGTTTTCTTAAAGATTTATTTTATTTTTAATTTTGTGTGTGTGTGTGTGTGTGTGTGTGTCTTCTGATCATCTGGAATCAAGAGTGACAGACAGGTAGGTGTGAGCCCCTTGATTGAGTTCTGGAAACAAAACATTGATCCTCTGGAAAAGCAGCAAGAACATCATCACCAAGTCATCTCTACAAGCCTGCTGAATTATGTATCTTTATTTTAAAATAAATTCCTTCATTGTGTTTCACACTGGGACACACCCCACCCTCCTTAAATGACTCTATAATACAAAACTAAATCAATATCTGAAAGAAAAGGAAGAATACTCACATTTTGATTGAATACAAGGAAGTTTTAGAGCTGGTAAATTAACCATGGGAACAATAGTTTCAACTTTGGCATCAATTCCAGTAAATATAAATACATGTATTTCAGTTAAAACAGAAGTATGTCAAATGATGTGACAGAAAATCAGTTCCACTGTTGTCCATTTATTGGAATTGAGAAATTGCATGTCTTCTCACAGGTAAAGTTATATCATTTTTAGTAATATATGGTTTAAGTTGATGGCATCTTTTCTACAAAGGTTATCAAAATGATCATATTGATAATCTAATTTTTAATACAAAAAATTGAAAGCAAATGTTTTCTTAATGGCGTGCTACGCTGTTAGCATGTTAGTCTCTAATACATTTGGGTAAATATTGCAAACCAGTTTTATTATAACAACAGAGCAGTTTCTGGCCTGCCAATTCAGGTCTATGACTTCCATATGAGCTGTTACTGACAGTATGTGATCACAGTCATCGGGAAACTTTGCTTTTATTCTCACTATTAATATATTAATTTTTTATTACAATTTATTAGTTCTAAGTACTTGCATACACACTCTCCTGTAAAACTTGAAGAGAAATTAAATAAAAACATATGCATGTGCTGTGGTTGGAATGTGAACACCCTAACAGGCTCATGCATCCATACATTTGGTTCCCAGCTTACAGTGCTATGTGGAATATTATGGACATGGGATGTAGATATAGGGCCATGAGAGTGGGGCATAAAATGTACAGGCCAGGTCTACTGTCCAAAGCTTTCCGCTTCCTGATTTGCTTAGATGTAACAAGCTGTGCTACATCTTCCTCTGCCATGGATGCAGCCAAACACAGAGTCTTCCTGACCCTGAAGGAACCTGTTCCTTTAAACTGAGAAGCAGAGTGAAACCTCTTGTTTTTTTTAGGAAGTATTGTGACACAGAAATGAAGTAATCTTTACATTATACTTATATTGGTTTTGACTGCATGTGGTATGAAAGAAATGTTGAATAAATATTTAGAATTGTGATTTTATGCATAACATGGACATATATATGTATAAAATCACAATTGTATTTTATAAATGGATACATACATGTATATGTAATCACCTTTATATTGTATATACATGTCCGTGTCTCCATCCATGTTTCCTGGCTCATAAACCTATGCCCTAGTCAGACATAGAAGTTAGAATTTTTCTCCTGTCAGGCAGATGATACAAACTCATTCTTGCCTTCTCTTCAGAATGCCATATATTTCCTTCCTTATTTTGTATGGTGATTTTTTATAAGACTCCCAGCCCTGAGCAGTTCTGCCATGTGCTGTGGATGCCGTGTGAGATGTGCATAGGGTGAGTATGTGAGAAAAAACACGTTTCTCTAAACTGAGAGGCAAAATATTAAAAGGTACCTGGTTCTTTCAAATACCACTTGAATCAGATTTCCAAACTTTTGTTTTTATTTTTTTTCTCCTTTTGGTTCCTGTCAAAAATGAATACAAATTTTTCTAGTAGACTGTTCCATTAGAATAAACATTACAATATTAAACATAATACATATTGTACGTATAAGTAGATCTTAAAAATTATAAAGTCACAGTCATGCCCTACTTGACAACAGTATTGTGCTCTGGAATTTTAGGCAGAAGAAAGACTAGATGTCCTTGTCACCTTTGAGTGAATGCCACAATAGGCAAAGACCTTACTGCAGGTCTCACCTTCTCTATTCCTGTCTGCCTGGGGACCAAAACATTAGCAATTCATCCCTGGTAGACATTCACTCTAAACACAGTACATATTAGGTAATAGAAAACTTTTGACTCCATTATAATCTTGTGGGCTTCTGCCTTACATGTGGTCCATTGTTGATTGAAACTGTTGTGTCAAAGGGCTACATAATTTTAGTAGTAGGGTCCTTCTATTAAAGAAAAAAAAAAACAACAACATTTGAAATAAAAGAGCAAGAAATTTAAAACCTGATTCTTGGACTCAAGATATTATAAAGATGGTTGTGCCAGCTAGTTTTATGTCACCTTGAAACAAGCTAGAGTTATTTGTTAGGAGGGTACTTCAAATACTTCCATAATATCCAGCTGGGGGCCTTTTCTTATTAATGGTTGATATGGGAAGGCCCAGCATATAACTGGTGGCGCCATTCTTGGGTTGGCAGTCCTGGACTTTATAAGAAAGCAAGTTGAATAAGCCATAAAGAGCAGCTCCCCATGGCCTCTGCATCAGCTACCACTTCCAGGTTCCTACCTGACTTCCTTCAAACGATGAGCAGTGAAATGGAAGTGTCAGCCAAAGAAACCATTTTTTCCCCTAAGTTGCTCTGGTTGTTTTGTTTCATCACAGCAGTAATAATAGTAACCCTAACTAAGACAATGGTGAAAGTGGTACTTTATATTCCAATTCAATAGGAGATAGATAGATAGATAGATACATAGATAGATAGATAGAGATGAGTATGTAAACCCATGGCAATATATACATATATTAGACAAGCATAACATATTTATTTGGTGTTTATTTATATGTTTAACAATTATTGGGGTCAGGGATATATGATTTGTGTCTATGGGATATAACAGGATGGAGCATCAAGACTGTAGGGTATTGTAGGGTAGAATTTCAAATAGAATACTGTGTCTAAATCTGGGGCAGGCTATCAAATGGTGACTTATAAATTGCACTTGTTTCTGGGGGGAGGTTGATGATACAAAGGGTTAACAATATAAAATAAAATCATGTACTGGAAATTCAAATGTTGGACTGATGACACAGAGGCATTCTGTCTTGGTTTTAGCTCCAGTCTATAACCATCCTCCTCTCTATTATAGTAACAGAAGATGTACTGAAGTAGGTAGATTTTCACAGAACACCAACAGCATCTTCCTTTCTGTAATTCCCTTGAGTGCCCTTCAGGTCCCGTTGCTTTTCTAAGAACAGAGGCTTTGTACAGAATTTCTATATGTGCTCCATGATGGGCTACTCAAGCCTCACAGACATTTTCCTTTCAGTCTGTGATAGAAGCTGGAAAATCATAGCTTCAGAAACTATCTGTTTGCTATAAGATAAAACATAGTCACGTGGATAGAGTTTCTTTGGAATGCTTTTTCCTAGTAAGGCATTTCTGGGGGACTAATAAGGTGAAAGAGTACCTGACGACATGAGTTCAAACCCCAGAACCCACATGGTAGGATGAGGGAGAGGAGACTCCCTTCCAGAAGTTGTCCTCTGAGATCCATGTATGTTCCACACACCATTTCAAAATAAAAAATTAAAACATTGTAATCATTTTAAAGGCCTTGTTAGAAGACAGCCTTGCACCCCTTGAGGTTTGAAGGTACAGCAGCCATCTGTGTCTTGGGAACAATACGCTTGGTTAAAGGCCTGTGGATGGAGAATGTGAGAAATGCAGAGGTTGATGGTATAGTTAAGGTGCCATATAAACTTTCCACTGTGAAACAGTGAACCCTTATTGAACTTTTTTTTCTTTTTTCTTTTTTTTTAATTTTTAACTTACTTAAGACAGGATCTCACTGAACTCAGAGAGCTACACTGGCCTCCAGCCTAAATCACAGCAGTGTGTAAGCAACATAAGACTTGGGAAATATTTGACGTTCATTTTGCTTTGACTCTATGGATCTAGCAGGGGCCTTATATATACTGAACATTTGAATTTGTAGTAGTACATTTCAAGTTCTCATTGGCAACTCTAGCCAGAAGCTGCTGTCATGGCAGCCGAAGACTAGGGAGAGTGCTATTCACTCAGGGGCCTGCATAGCTGACCCTCCCCATCCAATTCTCTCATCAGTGGGGTTTTCCTTCGATATACATCTGAAATAGCATCACTCTTGACCCTCACAAAGTACCCATGCCTCTCATTTCTACATCACCTATGCTGTGTTTCCCGCTTGACTTCTTTATTGTTTCTTGACATAGTCCTTGCTGCAGTATTTTGTCATCTACCACTGAAGTGAAAAAACACCGTGTAGACAAGGCATTTGTTTTGCACACTGTTTGATACCTTGAAAGGGATTCATATGCAGTGGGCCTCAGTGTGTGGTAAATGAATGAGGGTGCTTAAGAGTCATTTGTTCATGTCTCTGTACATTTGCAAGACAAGTTTTTTAATGATCATCCCATGAAAGTAATTTTATCTACTATGGATTTTTTGAAAACCTCATTTTTTTTTTTCTGGCTATCTTTTTGAACACATAATTTTTATGTGCAACTTGAAATTTTGACTTTCACATCTGTTTCAATTGAAGTCTGTCTTTCTTCCTCTCCCTTTCCACTTCCTTTCACGTCCTTTCTTCCTTCCTGCTCCTCTTGTCACTGTTTTCCTCATATTTTTTGTTATAGCATTACCTGGATTATATTTTGGGTCAGTTCTCAGCCAGTTCAGGGATACGTCGTGGTGATGCTGAAAATTCCATCCCAAATAAGGTATATGTAGGTGACAGCCTAGTCCTTCTCTACAGGAGTCACAGAGGGGATGTCCCTAGCAGTGTATTTTCATGTGGATTATTTTGGTTACTTTCATGAGTCTGGTATCCTATCCCTCTTCCTAAATGACAGCTGGGTCACAATGACATGAAACTATGTTTGCTTCTACATAATATACTAACATCTGATTTAGAGTTGGAATTACACATGTATGTGTGTGTATGTATATCCACTTCATATACTTTGAAAACATAACTAATACACAGTGAACCATCATAGACCTCAAGTGTTTTTAGTAAGAGAATTAAATACACCCTTTCTTTCATTATCACCCTTGTTAGTTGCCACAAAAAATGCCCTAATGTAAATTCCTTGTGTTGTTGCTGTATTGTTAAGTCACTTGGGGATCAGGCTGGATTAGAACATGAGAGACTTTATTCTTGGTTACACAACTTAAATGCATTCTTTAAAACCAGTAATAAAAACAAATGGAATTTTAATGTGATTTTCTTTAAGTAACGTAAGAACAGTGTGATGAGCAAAAGCTCATTTTTCTCAGCTTTTAAGACAGGGTCTGACCTTGTGGTTGCACACAGGGCTCAATTGCCTCTGCTTAAATGTCCAAAACCTAGTCAACCTGTCTGATGACTTCACTTTTGTAAAACAGTAAACTGCAGACTGATTATTTTGTTATGGTTAAATTTGCTTATTTTTAGGAAATAATTGGGTGGAATAATGTAACTTTAGAGAAAAGATTAGGTACATAGATGACTTTCCTTCTATGTCTGCAAAAGCTTCATAAGATAAAGAATCTGTAAATAGTCATCATGGTGCAGTAGATTGCTTGCAGTCCCGATACCCAGGAGGCTGACACAGGAGGACTGTTGTGCCCAGGAATTTTAGTCTAGCCTGGGCAGCGTAATAAGATAACCCATCTCAAAGCAAAATAAACATTAAGCAAGTAAAATGTCAAAAGTGTTGAGAAAGTTAGCAGAGAGATTTCTGCAGTAGATAGCCTTTAATTTTTCAATGGGTGAAGCAGGACTTTTTTGTAGGCAGGGTACAGGTTTCTAATTATAAAACAGACTCCTTTTGATACACATTGTATATATGCAAAGCAGTGAGTGGAGAAAGCAGGAACCATTGCACATAAAGGAGAAAGTGCAAGTGTGATGTGTGGTCAGGTTTATTTAATCAAGGCATGCTTCTTAATGTCCATTCCCTCAGAACAGACAAGATCCTAATGCTTTTTATATTCTTTAACTAAAGTTCACAACATGTTTTTCTAGTTTTTTTTTTAACTAGTTTTGCTACTAAAGTAGCTCCATATCCTACAAAGTTTGTCTTCTATGTTTAGAAGCATAAAAAGTATTAATAATGACCCTTCTGTGTGGGGGATAAGTGGACTTGTGTGTGAAGGTTGCAAAAGAGGGATAGTACTGGGACAGAAAACACCAGACTGCACAGGATTCATTTCTTATGATTTTAGTTAGATTGGTGGGATGTTTTAATTTTATATTGTCTGCTCATCGAATTCCGTTATCATTTTGCTGCCTGAATATTGTAAATGGGACGAAACTGACAAGGCTTAGACATTTTTATTAATTTTAATCTCAAGTGGAATAGTATCTTCCCACTTAAGAGTTAAGGAGAAAAACAATTATAATGGCTGTTGTTGGTGTGTGAGAGGATAGTTTTTAAAAATCAAGACAAAACAAAACAAAAAGCTCTTCTTTACTGAAGAGTAGTTGACCACACCTGGTGTTTGGTTTGAACTTTCACGGCAATGGCCTGGCTGTAGAGCTGTCAGATTTAGGTATAGTTGCTTTTTGTTGGAGCATAGCATGAAGGTTCTTGAGCCCTCAGATCTCCAGAGAAACCAGGAATGTTAACAGACAGAATTGTCTTTCCAATGGGAAAGATGAAAAACCTGTTCTTCTGTCCAGAAAGCTGAGACTTGGAACTGATTAAAAGCCTGTTGGTCTAGGCCATATCAAATCTTACAACTAAGACTGGAGGTAGCTGATAATCTAAATGAGTCATAGCCAGAGGCTCCCCCAAGGTCCCACAACCAGAGCCAAACATGGATAATAGCCCAAATGACCAAAACCAGGCCAGACCTTAGGCCCTAAAGCTAGTATAGGTAGCCTATCTCTAGAACCCATCTTCTTGGAAGAAATAACAGGTACCCTGAGGTGAGTTTCCATGTAATTACATGTCTGTGCAACAGAGATTTCATTACACTAGAACATTTTCCCCTGCCCGCCCGCCCCCACCCCCATTATACTAGGCTTCAATACATTGGGAATAAACTGCCTATTATTAGGTTTCCCAAAGTCTGATCCGGATTGACGAAGCTAATCAGTACTGGGTTTTTATCCATTTGTTTTGCTTTTCTGTATGACACCTACAGCAACTCCTTCAGATTTTACCACTTATCTCTTCTTACACTACATCAATCGACTTTATAATTTTTTGTTTCTTGAAACATAATATTGGCTTGAAATGGTTTCTTCAGGATAGACAATTATTGGTAATGATTATCTGAGTAGAATGTGATGGAAAGGCCTTTTGATGTCTATGTTCTTGGAGAAAAAAATTTTCTAACCCAGCATCACTCTTAAAAATATACTGATTTTTCTTAAGTGGCAGTTTTAAGGATAATTATGGCATTTGTAATTTGGCAAACTCCCTCCAAGTACAGTGATACAGATGTGAAAGGAGCACTTAGGTGCTCTCAGGAAGTATGACAAAGGTGACCATGGATAAAGTGACAAAGCATTTTGCGTTGTTTTGACTGGGAGAAGACAAGGGTGTTGTCCTGCATCTCAGATTCAGGAACCAGGTTAACCAAGTTACACAGTCTGTGGTGTGCCTTTGTTGGAAATATTTATCTAGTGAATTTTGTGGTTTATACCGTTTTGGAAATTGCTGTTTCCAGGTGGCACTAGTGCAGGACATAGTTAATATCTTTTGGTGCCACCACACATTAAAGCCCGTGGCCATCCTTATTTTTTTTATCTGCATTCCTTTTTCAGGATGGTGAGGTGGACGCAGAAGAACTTCAGAGATGCTTGACACAGTCTGGAATTAGTGGAACTTACGCACGTGAGGCCACATGCTGTTCTGTTTTCCCTTTCTTGTTACACAAGGAATTAGAATAGGAAACTCATTTCCAGCATTTTAGTCCCATACCGAAAATATTAAAAATGTTATAAACTGTACATAGATAGGCCATGTTCGAAGAATAAGATAGTTCTGTACAAGGTATCATAAAAACAAATGTTCATCTACACTCCTGGCTTTCAACTTTAACTGTTCAGGAGAAACATCTTTTAGATGCTTGTAAATGGCTATTTTCAAAGTTTGCTTTCAGATCTCAGGGTGTCATAGTTTTACCACTATGTAGTTGCAGCTTTGTGATTATCGATTGTTGAGTATTTAACTTTCTTCCAACCTTAAAGCCACTCCACCTCTGCATGTGAAAAATCTCCATCCTTTGCCCTGCTGATGGATTGTAATGATATGGGGACCTTCATCAGCACTTACCTATCTCTGCTGTCTACATACTGCTTACAGCTGTGTCTTGCGACAGTGTCTGATTACTTTTCTTTTTCTGTGAAGCTTTTTGTTTTCCCCAAAATTCACAGTGGTTAGTGTATGGGAGGGGTCCAGTAGAGAGACTGCTGAAATGGCTGTTCCATTAGGGGAAGATTTTTATTGTGGATAAGAGAGGGAAAAAATCCAGAGGCATCTGGAAGAGTCCAAAGCAGAGAGAAAAAGAAAAACACTGGGCATAGCCCTGAGCTGTCTTTGAGAGAAGGGAGAATAGCAGGAAATAGAAAGAGCAGGAATAATATGGAATGGGAGGGTGAGGTAGGAGGAAAATTTTTTTCCTTATATAGAGAACAAATGGGTATCTGGGAGGAGGAAAGCCTGGGGAGGTGAAAAGGACCAGGAGAGAGTGGGACCCTAGAAAAATACAGCAGATACTTGTGAATAGGCACTATAGGTGCCTGGTGCCTGGAGGCTAGGATGCACAGTGGTAGCCAACCACAAGAATAATCCATGGACAGCTGTATGTCCCCTCTGCCAGAGGCAAGAGTCAGTTGGGAACTCGAACGTTCCTGAGGCATGCTGGTTTTTATCTAATGGCCAGAAATCCTCCAATAGTCCAGCTTGAGCTAAGCTAAGATTGTCATTTCTGGACACATGCCCTGCCTTTTGAAGTTTGGGAAATCGGTGGTTTTGTTTGGATCTGACAGCTCAGTATTGCATCCTTCTGGTTCTCTCAGGGTTCCTTAGGAGCTGTTTTATAGGTGGGTCTCATTCTTTCACCACTATTCTGCAACTCTTTCCCCCTCTGGAGCTGCATCTCTCGTTTTTATTTTATCTCTGTCATCTAATATTTTTAAACTCAATCTGTTATTCTCATTAAATAACTTCTAATGAGAAAGGGCATGGATTGCCATCAAGTTTTGAAACATCAAGTGTCTGAAAATGCTTTTGTTTTGTTTCAATCATTTGAATGGGTGCTTGTCAAGGTGTGGAGTTCTCTGCTACAACCCATTTCCATATATAATTCAAAAAGAATTTTTTTTTTCATAGACCAATAGGTAGCATTTACCTATACAGAGGCAGGAAAGGGACTGGGAGCTTTAAGAGCTCTTGCCATAGACATCCCTGCCATTGTTTCTGTTGTTTTCTTGTTGCCATTTTCACACACATTTTCAGAAGGGTATCCAGTCTCAGCTGCCATCAACTCTGTGTGTATCTCACCTAGGAGAGACTGTTCCTCTGTGGAAGCTGAGGGACCATTCTGTCCCTCACAGGGTCCCCGCCCCCTGCTGCTTTGACATTTCACAGTGTAGGGCTGCCTTGTGGTCTTGCCTGGGGAACTGTGTGGGTGTGTTCAATCTGGAATCTCTTGTACTTTTTTGTTCTGGGAAATTTTCTTTAGTTGTGTTTCCTGGGGCTGAGTCGTCTGTTCTTCTTTTTTATGGAATGTTCTCAGCTTTCTTTTGTAAACCTCCTGTGTCTTTCATTTCTGCTGGTGTGTTTTGTAAGAGCTAAGAGCCTCTGTGCTTTTTCATAAAAGTTACTTTTTTTTTTTTTTAACTACCTCTCTGAAACTAATAATATACTATAGCCTTTCCTTCCTCAACATTATTTTTTTTCTTAGCTTATTTGGTTATCTTCCTTGTCATTTCTTGGGTGTCTGATGACACTTTGTTGCTCATGTCTCATGAAAGTAACTGAGTATAAGCCCTGGTCTGGTTGACTATGAGCTTCATTGGATGTTGAAGCTGTGCAGTTTCACTGCGGAATTCAGGTGTCACTGTCATGGGAAATTTGTTTCTTTTGGGTTGCCTTCTCTGCTGTGTTTCAGGGTTGTCAAGTCTTCAAAGTTTTAGTTAATTGGCTTGTTTTCAGTACAGTTTATTCCATTGGGCCTAGTGCCCTACAGTCCAGAAACATCTCCAGAAAGCAAAACTCTTGCTGGATGAGAGGATAGGTGTGACAGCCATCCACTAGAGGCAGAGAGGGATTGGGTCTTTGCATGCTCTTAAAGTAGCTCTTCACTCAGCTCTGTTTTTAGCTCCACCTTCACACACATGTTCAGAAGCTGCAAATTCTTAGATGTTTGGCATCTTTCCCAAGGTAGCTAGGTTGTCTCAGCATTTCTTTTTATGCATAAACATTAAATAGCCACATCCCTTGACTTTATAACTTGCATTTACACACACACACACACACACACACACACACACACACACACACTCCCTTTTCCTCTAAGTGTTTAAGTCTTCCCAAAACAAAACAAAACAAAAAAAATGCGTCCACTCCAGTGGGTTGTGAGGAGGAAGTAAAACCTGTAAAAGTCTGTCTCTCCACTCTATAAAAACATTGAATCTTTAAATGACTAGTCCTACTCTGAGATTGAAGATATGCTTATTTGCTGATTTAATTTTTAATTTTTGTTTTAATCTGGTTAGATTATTCTACTTCCTGAATGTGAACCAAGTTGAATTGGGGGGGTAAAGAAAAGATGGCATACTACAGAATTTTTTTCACGTAACTTTCCCCAATTGCCAGAAGTTTATTTTTGGAGGAACATTAGGCCCCAGTATTAGTGGCTCTATACACTACCTTTATGAAATAAAAAATCCACTTTTCTTGGCTCAGATTTCTTTATTTATAACATTGAAACTGTTATGCATTTGCTCTGTGTGTGTTAAATCATGTGCTCCACTGCAATGGCTCGTCTTCCTCACAAGCATGGCTGGACTTGGGGTTTCCTAGAACACACACCACAGGGTGAGTTTATCAGGGCATTTCTAGGAAGACCCACCCAGAGTGCCAACCGCACCACGTCTTGGGCTGGAGTCGTAGTGAAAAGAGGAAAAGGAGTAAGCATTCATTTTTCCTTGCATCTGACTGTAGACAAAACATGACCAGCTGGGCTGGAGAGATGGCTCAGAGGTTAAGAACCATTGATCTTCCAGATGTCCTGAGTTCAATTCCCAACAACCACATGGTGGTACACAACCATCTATAATGATATTTGATACCCTCTTGTGGTGTGCAGGTTATATGCAGGCAGAATATTTTTTTGGGTATTCTGTACAACAATGATGCAGTGATACACCCAAATTTCTGCACCAGTAAGCACTCACTGAGAGTGTGGAGTGTTGTCCTTCATACACTGTAACTAATCACCCTAGCACTCACAAATATCCAGAACAGCTAAAGAAAATCCGCTGTTGTTCCCAGCAGAATATTTTATAATTTTTCCTTAGGTATTTTGCAACTTACCTCATTGGTTTTAAAGATTTCAAAATGTTATCAAGCAGTATAAAAGAAAGTGAATCTAAATTATTTATTTACTTTTTTAATATCAGTGAGTTAAAAGAATCTTGTATGCTAACATACTCCTATTTTAGATAAGTCAGCCCAATTAGTTGAATATAATTATAATAAAGTCTGGGAAAACAACACTTTTTTTTCTTGTGGCTTCATTGTAAATAAATATGGAAATGTTAATGTTTCTAACAACCTCATTCTTTTTGATTATTCCTTTCATTTATAATATAATTATATGGTTTCCATATAATTTTCTCCCTCTAAACTTTCTGATGTAACCCCACCTTGCTCTCTCTTTTGAATCCATGGCCCTTGTTTCTCATTGTGTTAATACATATATATTCTTAAATACATTAATACACCCTTCTCTGTCTGTATAATGTTGCTTGTATGTATGTTTTCAGGGCTGACCATTTGTTTTGGATAAGCAACCAGTGTGCTCTTCCCAAGGGAAGAATATTTCTTCTGCTCTCTGCATTCCTCAGTTGCCTGTAGTTCAGCTCAGGGATCATTGCAGAAAGACGGAGGAAAGAGGAGCCAGAGAACCAGGGTGTCTGCTGTGAGATTGTATCTCCAAAGATTGTCAGACCCCCAGAACTCCTTTTCGTTGTGTTGATCTTCCTTTCCCCTTTCTGAAGAGAAGACATTGCTCTTTACTAAGCCATCATATGATTTACCTGTACATCATTCTCCTTTCACCTTGAGTCCTTTGTAAACTGCAGTTCAAGTCGAGGAAGTGGCCTATTTCTCTTCTGCTGTATCACCACTGGATGTTCATTGGTCGAATGTGTGCTGTTTCAGAATTTCCTGATTTGACCCTTTTTTGCCTCTCTGATGCCCTTTTTCATTACTCTTTTGCTTGTTCTGTAAGTCCTGTACTTTTTCTGACTTCTGGGTACGTAGCAGATATCCAGGTAAATCTCCCTGTCTTTGTCTCTGGTGGTTTGAAAGCTAAAACCAGCTTTCTGCCTAGACTCCCGGCAAAGCAAAATGCCTGTAATGTGTTCATCACAGTAAAACTTTAGGATACTCTGTAACTGCTCACCTGGTTACTGCCTTCAATAAGTGGGAGAAGTTTGGAGACAGCCATTTAAAAATGTATTTTCTTTTTATTATTCTAAATGTTTAACAGCCAATAACTATTTATTGCTTATAGTGATTTTACATTGTTTGTAATTTTTAAATATTTTTGAAAGTGAAGAATATCTTCATGTTACATTAGTTAAAACTGAGAAGAGTCTAACATTTCAGTACTGAATATATTTTGCAGCCTTCAGTCTGGAAACCTGCAGAATTATGATTGCCATGTTGGATGTATCCTTGAGAAGAAATGGAAAATGCCAAAATATAGAGTTAAGAAATTGATTTCTTAACATTAAACCAGTTATTAATTCTAGAGCTAACTGTATTTTGTAAAGTCTGTGTAGTTTCATTTTCATGCAGAAGTCTATTCATAGAATGGGTCCTGCCAGCTAACTACACAAGAATATGTTCTTTTTACTTAGTGATTTGAGGTACGGAATCAGATAAATTGTTTCAGCTACCAAAGATTATTTTTGTTAATAAAACTGTTAGAGAGACTATACCGGAAAGATGGGATTCAGTGAATTCAAGGAGCTTTGGGCAGCTCTTACAGCCTGGAAGCAGAACTTCATGACAATTGATCAAGACCAAAGTGGCTCTGTAGAACATCATGAGCTGAGTCAAGCCATCGCTCTTATGGGTAAGACTATTAACATCCTTTAAAATCTGTCTTCACTCATTGATCAAGTTATGGATTTTTTTTTAATATTTACAAAAGATTTGTTAGTTTTGTTTTATAAGCTTGAGAGTTTGTCTGCAAGTATGTGTGTGTACCGTATGTATGCCTGTTGCTCCAGGAATCCAGGAGAGAGTGTCAGATTCCTAGGGACTGGAGCTATAGAAGGTTGTGAGCCACAATGTGCATGATAGGAACTGAACCTAGTTCCTCCTGCAAGATCGGAAAAAGTGTTCTTAACCACTGAGTGATCTTTTCAGCTTACAAGTTATGAATTTTAGTTGCTTTAATTTGCTAAGTAATAAGGAACTGTTTTTGTTTAGTGTATTCCTTAATTGAGGCTCTTAATTGTGGTCAGATGATCAAAGACACTTCAATATTTTTGTTACTTCTTTATTTTGTTGGTTATAGTTAGTTTTGAAGATTGAATCTTTAGCCTTGCATATTCGAGACCGGCATTGTACCACTGAGCCCTATCACTAATCTGTAAATTTGTCTGAGATTTCTTCCAAAGAAAATCTTTTATTTCATTCTGAGTTCCCTGAGTATAACTATCACCCCTAATGCTAGCATCCACCACTTGCATCCCATTCTTTTGTAACTTCATGGACTTTTCAATTATTCATGAAAGGCTTGTCTCAGTTGACCACACATGTCTGTGCTGGAGTCTAGCTTTTCAACAGAAAAAAAAAATAATTTGTTTTGTTTTCTATCTTTTTTTCTTACATAGTCTAGAACACACAAAATAAGTACAGAAAAACTTCAAAGTGGGAGAATCACATTTCAGATTAGTTTAAAGAGATGTAACTATTTTCATTGTACTTCCTATAGGCTAAGTTTCTTATAGGCTAAGATCTCTCTCTCTCTCCCTCTCTCTCTCTCTCCCTCCCTCCCTCTCTCTCTCCCTCCCTCTCTCTCTCCCTCCCTCCCTCTCTCCCTCTTTCTCTCTCTCCCTCCCTCCCTCCCTCTCTCCCTCTTCTCCCTCCCTCCCTCCTCCCTCCCTCCCTCCCTCCCTCCCTCCCTCCCTCCCTCCCTCCCTCCCTCCCTCCCTCCCTCCCTCCCTCCCTCCCTCCCTCCCTCCCTCCCTCCCTCCCTCTCCCTCCCTCCCTCCCTCCCTCTCTCTCCTCTTTCTCTCCCTCCCTCCCTCCCTCCCTCCCTCCCTCCCTCCCTCCCTCCCTCCCTCCCTCTCTCCCTCTTTCTCTCCCTCCCTCCTTCTCTCTCTCTCTCCCTCCCTCCCTCTCTCCCTCTCCCCCTCCCTCATTCTCTCTCTCTCTCTCTCTCTCTCTCTCTCTCTCTCTCTCTCTCTCTCTCTCTCTCGCCCTCCCTCTCAGACTGATTCTCACTCTGTTCACTATAACCCATTGCCTCAAATTCACTGAGATCCTTCTGCCTTGGTCTCCCGAGTGTTGAGTGTGAGCCATACTTTATGTAGTTTTGCCTAACTTTAAATAATGTATATACATGAAAATTACCTGTTTGAAAATTAAAATGTGAGCTCAAGACACATGGGCTTATATTGTATGTTAAAGAGCTTAAACTAGTGATTTTTTTTCAGGTTAGTTATAGAAATATACATTTTATTTTCATATCTAGGGAAATCCTGGCCATATAAACATTTTTAAAAGTAGACCTATAATAATAATTGGTTGAACTCTACCTTCAAGTATAATTTTTATAAGTATTTTCTAATATTTATCTATTATGTATACAGTGTTTTGAATGCGTGTATTCCTGAGTTCCAGAAAAGGGTGCCAGATCTTATTATAGATGGTTTGTGAGCTACCATGTGGTTGCTGAGAATTGAACTCAGAACCTCTAGAAGAGCAGTCAGTGCTCTTAATCTCTGAGTCATTTCTCCAGCCTCTCAATAATAATTTTTAAAAATTAGTATTTTTTTTCAAAAATTGGTTCATCAAGCATCTGAATGTAAGGAAAGATTATCCCGGGGTCTTCAAAAAAGGCTTAGTGGGTGAAAGCACCTAGTGCCAAGTTGGATGGCCTGAATTTGACTTCCAGGGCCTGCATGATAGAGGTGAGAGCTGACTCCTGCAAAGTTGTCTTCTGACCTAAAAACAAAATGCTGTTTCACGTGTGCCCCCTCGAACTGTAATCAAAGGTTATGTTATTTTGGACCATTCTAAGTTAACACCTTCAAGTATTTTTAAAGTCATTCAAGTTACGGGAAATTTTTAGGGATTGTGTTCACACCTTATCCAGATGGTAACTCACTGGAAGAATGATTAAATTCTCTTTTACATGGTTGTGTTTATATGTGTGTCTTGGTATGGCTTTTACTTTAAGCATGTTTATAGCATACATAATATAATATGTATGATTGCACATATATGATTGCATATATATATCTTATATATGAAATCTTATGTATATTATATATATATATGTATATATATATATATATATATATATATGATTTATTTTGTTTTGTAGTGTCTTGGTCTTGGCCCTTATGGATTATATTTTATTATATATTATAAATATATTATATTTTATTTCAACTATAGGTAGAGTTTTTCCTTCTGGCACTAATTTTTGTCTTTGGTGGGATTAGTGCGTTTTTTCTAAATCTACTGATCCATTAATATGTTGACCATAATGCATCATTCTTCTGAGTTATATGTACTCATCTCACTAAATAATTAGGATCATGCTTGGAATGCAGCAAATACAATCTCCTAATTAGTGTTTCCATTATTTTATATTCATTCTTTTTAAACATCTCTGATTTCAGATATCTTCAAAGGAAAGCAAGCAAGCAAGCAAGCAAGCAATCATAACTCTAAAACTGACTCAAAGCACTTAACACTGCAAGTCCATGATCAGAAACTGTATATAGACAGGTGTACACAGTACCATTAGTAGCAATGGAGCTTGAAGAAAAACTAATGAAATAATAAATACGTGGAAGGGTAGAAAAACTAACAGAAGAAATACATTTTCCTGTTAAGCAGGTTAATTTTTAGATGTTCTTTAGAAAAAAAATCAGACATTGGATTAGAAATACAGCATTTCATAAATAACGATCCTTCCTTTGATACTCTAAAAACTGTAATATTGAAATGTTAAAACCCCTACCCCAAATAACCCCAGGAATAATTCAAGACAAGGTTTCTCTATGCAGCCCTGGTTGTCTTGGAACACATTCTGTAGACCAGGCTGGCCTGAAACTCAGAACTCAGAGATGCACCTGCCTCTGCCTACTGAGTGCTGGGATTAAGGGAGTATGCCACTGTCTCCTGGCATAAAAATATATTTTCAAAACCAGTGAGTATAAATTGTTTTCTTTCTTTAGAATTGATTTTGTTACAAAGTTAGAATTGTGTCAGCCATGAACCACTTGGTGGAATTTTTAACGAATCTGGTGTCTTACCAGTTTTTATATTAACTTAATGTATTTCTAAAATATACTTTTGAGGGCTTTGGTTCAGTGGTAGAGTCCTTGCTTCTTTTCAATATATAAGCACTTGTAGTCATTCCTCAGTCCTGCCAAAAAATAAATAGGATATATTTGTTTTTGTTGTTTTGTGGCTTTTTTTCATTTTTTATTATTATTTTTCTTATTTTTCATATTGATCCCAGTTCCCTTTTTCTCCTATCCTCCCATGCCTCCTGATCCTATCCACCCTTCCATCCCATTCTCCACCCACTTCACAGGGAGGGTGAGTCCTTCCAGGAGGGATCATCAAAATCTGTCAAGTCATTTGGAGTAGGGACTAGGTTCTCCTTCTTGTCTCTAGGTTAAGGGAGTATCCCTCCATGGGGAATGTGCTCCCAAAGTCCTTTTGTGCACCAGGAACACATCCTGGTTCTACTGTCAGAGGTTCCTTAGACTTCCCAGGCCTTCTAACTGAGACCCATGTTCAGGGACTCTGGGTCAGTCAAATGCTGGTTTCCCAGCTATCAGCCTATTTGATGTAGAAAGAATTTTGAAAGTTAGTCTATTACATGACTTTATTAATAGTGGTGTTTGGTATTTTATGGTATTTAACTTTGAAGGTTTTAATTCGTCAACCCTCTTTCTTAGGTTATAGGTTGAGTCCTCAGACATTAGCTGCTATTGTTAAACGCTACAGCAAGAATGGCAGGATTTTCTTTGATGACTATGTGGCCTGCTGTGTGAAGCTTCGTGCCCTGACAGGTATTAAGCATTTAAGGTGGATTCAGTTTATGGGGCCATTTTTTCTTGTATAGTGTCTTTGCTTCTTTCAGCAAATTATAAATTTTTCCTCTTCTTTATTCACTATAATATCTAAATAGCCTTAAGGATTTAAAACATGACTATAGAGAAACATTGAAATCTCTGAGTTTTAGAAGATTTTCCTATTTAAGTTTCTTAGAATGTTAAATCAATTAAGATATGGTCAGTGCTAGTACCAGGAGACATTCAGTATTGGGAATTAAAAGGTTTTCAATTGTAAACCTAAAACATAATTTTTGTGTGTAAAGATTTCTTTAGGCAAAGGGATCACTTACAACAAGGGATTGTGAACTTCATGTATGAGGATGTAAGTATTCTGAATATACTGAAACATTTTTAGTTTGTGGTTAAG
Organism: Cricetiscus sungorus; assembly: GCA_030556225.1. Taxonomy (NCBI): domain Eukaryota; kingdom Metazoa; phylum Chordata; class Mammalia; order Rodentia; family Cricetidae; genus Cricetiscus; species Cricetiscus sungorus. Next base: position 4,302,428 of record JANBXA010000372.1, read on the forward strand.
TTATTGAAAACTTTAAGGGGTGGGACCAGAAGGTGGCTTAGAATGTAGGTGTTTGTCACCAATCAAATAACCCGAGTTCTAGCCCCAGGACCCATGTGGTGGAAAGAGAAAACATTCTCCTGAAAGTTGTCCTCTGAATTTTACATATGCATCATGACATGAGGTCATGAGCATATATGCATGCATGTGCGCTTGTGTGCGCATGTGCACATGCACGTGCACTAAATCAATTAATTGATAAACATACAAATGCCATAAAAAATTGAAAGACATTAACTGATCCAGAGCACAAACAATGAAAACAATATATCGGGTGGATACATTATTTTCTACAATTTTTACTAATGCAGATATAATGTTGATGTTGGTATACTGTAAAATCGCATGACAGGTGTTTGGTAGTTTAATCTTTCCAATTTTTAATGGTTAACACGTAATTTTCATGAAGAGTTGTTAACTTGTGGTTATCTTTTCCTAAGAGAGAGAATATTTTCAAAGAAAAAATACAAAGCTGCTACTTTTTCATTTCAAATACTCTCCATGAACTCTGTTCTAGTTGTTTCTGAGTTGAAGCTAGCAGTTTTCACGTATGGATTCTTTATATTTCTTAATGGACGGTATGGGATAGACTGTATTTTACTGGTATACGTGTTTGAATTATGTCTTAAATGGTTTCATTACAGTTTCTTACAGTAAAAGTTCTCATGGAATATAGTTACTTTCAAGCAAATAAAACCCATTTGTTGTTGCCATGTGATAACACTCCTCGTGCCTTAGTTTCTGCAGGGCACTATGACAATTTGAAATCCTTGCATTCAGAAGGTGAAGAAATACTGAAGAATCCTTCTGCTTCCCTGAAACGAACTGGACTACCTAAAATTAAGAGTTTGATGACCATTTTTTTGTATCCCTTGCTGTTAAAGCTCCCCTCCCCCAGCCCTTTTGTTATTTAACCTTAAAGCACAGTTCAATGCAATAACGTTTTGGGATATATTATTTTTGGATAAGTTATGGTGGTGCAGATGTATGCATGCAGTCTTGAAATGTTGCTAATGATATGTACCTAATTGATGTCAGCATATCTGAGCCTTAGTTCTGTTTTGCTTTTTTAGCAATAATAGTGTGTAGGAATGTAGTCACATGACAGATTGTCTATGAAGCCAAATAATAAAAGTCTAGGTAAAACTTTATTATCTAAAGGCTACAAGTGATACTTCTGATTTTGTTCATGCCTGTGGGTGTTTCTGGAAGTGAGTCAGTCAGAGGGGACAACTACACTTAGGCTTTTGATTACACCATCAGAGAACATAACCTCATGTTCTTCGCCTATAAATAAGAAAACTGTGGCTCCTAAAACTTTTTCTGAATTTGGGTCTGCCAGCCTATGGTAGTAGATATTGTCTAGCCTTTTTTATTTCATTGTTATTTGCCTACAATATATTTTAATGTGTTCCTATTTTTTTCTTTTAAAAAATATCTTTTTAAAAACATTTTAAAAATGTTTAGCTTTGTTTTGTGAGACAGGATCTTAATACACAAATTCATGGTCCTCCTGCTTTGGCCCCCATGATGTGCAGAGATTCGAGGCCTGCACCCCTGTGCCCACCTGAAAGTTTTAAAATGATGATACCTTTCTCTTTCATAAGCGATGGCATAGATAACCTAAAATGTTGTTTTTCTCTAAATCAATCAGTTCTGGGGACTGACACATTTTAGTGAAGTGTCACCATTCATTCATGTTTTTCTTTAAACCTCAGTGCTACTCCTAGGTAAGGGCAACAGTTCATAAAGTTTAAAAACTTCAAATAATCTGCTACTGTTCAGAAATTCTACATAGGATTGAGAGCATAAACCAATGTGTGTGTGTGTGTGTGAGAGAGAGAGAGAGAGAGAGAGAGAGAGAGAGAGAGAGAGAGAGAGAGAGAGAGAGAGAGAGAGAGAGAGAGAGAGAGAGGGAGGGAAGGAGGGAGGGAGGAGATATGTTTTGATTTTTTTTTTTCACTTCATGGATTCTATTAGCAGCATTTCTGGTGAATTTTCTATAGAGATTTCAAGTAACCACCAGGTTTTTCACATTAAGTTCTCTGGCATAGGATGTCAGAGTTAATTTAGTTTCTCAAGTGAAAACTTCCTGTCTCTATTAATGAAGATTTGATAGACCAATGAATTTTCATATATTTTAACTGAATATATGTCTAGTTGAAGAAAAATGTGAATATATATGTATATATATACATATATATATATATATATATATATATATATATAATTTTTAACTGGTGACTGAATTAAATATTTTTTAAAGAAAATGTTACTTTTTAAAAACCTTTTTAAAAATAAATACAGAAAACTTAAAATCAGCTTTTACTTGAAAGAGAAGTGATGTCTAATCATTTTGATATTGATTATTCTACAGTTTGCTGTCAAATCCATTTGGTCAGTTATATGAGAATTGGCTGATGAAAAATCCACAGGCATTGTCCTCTGACTGTGTTTCATGCCACATATCTGATAACCTGAAAGTATAGTAACTGATCCATTGAATGTACAGAGTCTGAAGTTGTCATGGAAAAATAGAAGCCACATTATGATGTTAAACATTATTGAATAATGAACACTCGTGATGTATAAGTGCTTTTATTTATACAGTAAACATGTTTCCATGTCATTTTGAGAATTTTTTAATAAACATTCAAATAGCTTGCTGTAAAGTTTTGTATCATACAAAATTTGTTACATATATACTGTTATGAGGTGCGTCAGTTCAAACAACAGTGCATTAATTCAGCTGTTATCTAAAAGATTGCCAAATGATTAAATGTCAGGTATTGCACTTATAGTTTGAGTGGCAGTTTACACATCTTAAATTACAACAAGGGAAAATCAATACTATGGAATCTTGATTTGGTCCACTTTAAATGTATTTTAAGGACTGTGCTCATTAACCTATTTTAGGCATGCATTCAGAAAAAGAAAGTAACAAATATATATTCAAGTTATATATTTATTTTGAGAAAAGGCATTTATCCTGGGAGAAAGTCGAATTTATCAAGGTAGTTTAAACTCTGTGCAATTAAAAAAATAACAAAATCAATCTGCGATATTTTTAATTAAAGTGTACAAATCAAATTCACTTGTAATCTCATGGCATTACTAATTGGACAAACAAAATAAACACTATTCATGAGAATGTGCTTTTTTTTAATGTTCTCTTTTACAAACTAAAGTGGATATGTTTTGTCTTGTTTCATTAACAGCATTCTGTAAATTTGATAAGGGTATGTTTTAAAAAAATCTGTAAATTGAACCCATTGCTCAGAATCCCAGACTGCTTTCAGTTAGCACATCCTTTGCTTAAGAGTGTAAAGCACAACCGTGGCTCTTTTATTACATTAGTACTTGCTTGGAAAGATCCCATTTGCTTGTTTTAATGTAATCATTTATGTAGTGAGTTAAGCTTCCTCAAATAAATGCCTAAGGCATGGTATCATCTAAAACATCTGGAGAGTATGTATATACTACTGGGGATACAAATGCAAAATGCAGATGTTTAGAACGTCTGTGAGGCAGTGAACGCAGACAGTATTTTAAATGAATGCCATGTTCTCATCATTTCCCACTTACAACGAGATGAAGATGTCTCTCCATATATTAAATTCCAGTTTCCTTGTAGTTTAGAACACCAAGAAGAAAACTTTTCAGAGAAACACTTGCAGAACTTGGGGAGTCCTTCTGACTCAAGACCTGCCTATCATTTGAACGCTAGGAAACCTGTGCTTTGAATCCTTCTTGTGTTTCCTTCTACTAATTTTTAAACAATTTTTTTCCCATCTTACAAAGAAAAGTTCTTATGTTCTTATCACTCCTTTTGTCCAGGTAGCTTTCCACATGATGAGTAGTGTACTATACTAAAATCCAGGCTTGCTTCTGTCAGTTTGAATGTATAGTAAGTCGAGTACTTCTACTTCACTACCATGCATCCCAGTTAGGATATGTACAGGGTTTTTGCCCATGTGCTGGTCCTGTTGTCAGGTGTGCCCCTCCATTAAAATCTCAAGAAGTTATGGAGCATCACTTAATAGCTATGTGGAGAGATGTGTGAGCTAGGAATGATGGATTTCCAATTCTGGTGTATTGGGGGGTGGAATTTAATCTTTTCTCTAATCATAAATATCTAAATATATAGACACATGCATACAACCATTTTGATTTAATTGTCTGTATTGTTTATTTAGTTGTCTTATTTTTCTATGATTACTGAAATTGCAAAAGGTAACCTGAACAGTGAGGATGTTACTGTTCTGGAAATGTACTGATTAAAGACTCGTGTTATTTTGTAAATTATAGGCCATTTAAAATTGACTTTACTGGGCTTTTAATGCATATTTAATTTTTCACAGTTGTGTATGAAGAATTCTCAACTATGTCTTAGGATAAAGGATAATTATGCTATAGAATGTTCCCAGATATTTTGCCATCTATACTTTATCTCTGATTTTACAATCAGTTTCACTTACAGAGGGCAATGTAATATTTCCTGCTATCTGTACTGTTTGATTTTTACATTCATCATATGGGGATACATACATGTTCTTGGCTTCTTAAATCTTGAAAATGAAGCATGAAGGATCTATGCTATTACACAGTCAATGCTACCCTTAGCCCATGCTGTGTCAGCGCCAACAAATTTTGTTTAAAAGTCTTTGAAGATAGTGTGAATTTTCTCAAGTGACACAAAAGCAACTAGGGAAGAAATTTAGCCTGTAGGAAACTGAAGCAAGAAGACATAATAGCTGCATATTTCCATTCTTGAAGGAAAAGATGAGCCAAGCTTTCATTATGAATGAGCCATTTTGAATGTATGTTAAAGGCCCTTTATCCTTGAAAATTCTAGCTAACAATAAACATTTCAGTCATTTACTGCCATGGTTCTGGTGGGGCAATAAGTAAAATGTTTTGAGTTCTTTAATTTCAGATATAATGCGTTCACCGCTCAGCTCAGCTTGCTAGTGGTCTATTAGAAGTCGGTGAAACTCTAGCACTTTTCCAATGATGTGAATTTCAAATTGATCAGCACCACCATGCCTATATCTAGTACTGTACCTAATAAAATGTTGGAGTTCATTGGCTTCACTATTAAAAGTACACTAGCTAGCTAATAAGATTTACTTTCTTTTCCCCCAAAATAAATTCTTTTACAAAGTCTTGAGTTTTTCATGTATAAATAGATCAGAAATTATGTGTTTCATCCTTAAATTAGTTATACATATATATATATATTCAATACATCTTCTATGCTTCTTTCAGCTACCAAAAATTTGCAACCATTTGTACATGAAATTTACATTTTTCTTATGTACAGTTATTTGTAGAAGGTTATTGCAAAACTAGCTGTGCAAATAGATTACACTGTCAACACCACATACCAATCTTTGAGGAAAATATTGGCTAAAAAATAAATATTTCTGCACAGAATATTTCAAAAGCATCATGATTCCATGCTACATTGTGTGCATAAAGACTCTGAAGTAGATGTGTTTTGGTTGATTGTTTCATTTAGTGTAAAACATTCCAGAGTTCTATGTATCAGGATGTGAGTAAGTTCCCTTATATCAGATGACTGCATTTTCAAGTGATCACACACATTCTTTTTCTGAAATACATTATTCATTGACTGGCAAGCCTTCTTGGATAATATATTTTCTCATCAGAATTATAAAATGAAAATTCAGCTCTAAAGAGGTCATGTGACTTTCTTTAAAATCAGTAGGCGCCTAGGAGGAAAGTAGGGATTTCTTGATATTTTTATTGTGTTTTTGGACCACTAAAAAGAAGGATGCTGAGCCATTCCATCGCTTTTGTAACTCTGTGAGCTTATGAGGAGAAAGTAAGAAGAGCTAATCACAACTTTACTGATCCTTCAATTTTCCTTCTAATTAGGGATAAGTAATGTGGTGTGGACTTAGGCACTCACACACAATATAAATCAGAATGAAAACTAATACAGATGAAATGTTCACAGTTGGGGTTATTCACAGTTGTGAGTTTTTAAGCTGCATCATAATAAACCAGAAGTCCAAAGAAAGTGAGTTGAACATATAAAGCTTTCAAATTGCAAGTATACCAAATTGTTTCACATCTTTCGAAATTTGTTAACTAATGGGAGTCACAGATGACATGAATACAGTTTAGGAATTAATCTAAGTTTTGACATTAATTTTAAAAGAATAACCATGTTCATATTTTACATCTTAAAAATGTTTAATTGGGAAACTATTACAACAGTTTTTGCTGTGTATGTTCAAAAGTGTGATCATTGCTGGTAAAGGGATGGACCAGGTCAACTGAGGATATTGTTTTGAATACATGCCATTTCTAATGAGATTTTTATTCTCATTTATAGTTGTTACATGCCTTCCATTTAGTAATCTCTCAACTTCAAGTACTAGTCAACAAATAATCATTGTGATAGTTTCTTTTCATACTGTTAAATGTGAGTCTGTCTTCTATAAATTTTGTTTTTCTGTACTGGGCATTAAAATGAAGTGAATTTTACCCAAGAGACTACAGTGACATCCTAAGCATGGGTGGGCCATGCTCAGTCATGATACCTACTATTTTATAAAGCATTCAAAATATATCCTTTCAGTTTTTAAAAGGCTAATGCCACTTTAGAACAAAAGACAAGCAAACAGCTCTCTGGGGAATCAGAGAGAAGGGACAAGCTATCTCAAACCAAGAAAACATCTGCATTGTGGATGTGTTGTTCTACAGGTGTTGGCCAAATATCTGGGAGCTGCCTCAGAAGAGATGGCCCCAACGCCAACCTCATCGTGGGCAGGGACATGAAAACCACTTTGTAGGCTTCTGTTACATACCAGTTGCCAGTGTGGGGCGTTGCGTGGAGGAAAGAGTGGTGGAACCTGTTTTCACACAGCTATCAGTGTTATTGTGTCACTACCTGACTGAATAGCACTTTGTGCAGATGATCAGACCACGGGTTGAATTTGCATCTTCATACAGAGCATGGTTTCCACACACTTCCACACATACTTTTCAGAGAGATATTTCAAAAATCACTTGTATCTACATGGCTCTGGATACTGAGGTTCACTTAGGGGTTTCCCTCAACCACAAATGAAAAAGGTGGGATTCAATTTCATCTTAGCCACGCCACAACTTTTTTTGCCATTTCCAGCATTCCACAGGAGAACTCACGTGTCTAAGGTCTATAGAGCGCACTTGTGCAGTGGGAGAAAGGGTACCTGAAAAATGCCATTACCCCTATTAAATTCTAATTTTTGTTTAAAAGAGCAATTGTGTTTACTTTCAAAATTGAATTGTATTTTGTAAATAGTTTCAAATACCCACCAGGGAACCCTATCCTGTCCAAGGAGATATTGCACAGTGCACTAGCCTTTATGAAATAGCCTCTAGTAGACTCTAGGAGCTTTGGATAGCACAATTTACCTTGCAGTATTTAACATTAATTCAGAGTTTTGTTTTGTTTTTAAAACAGTTGGAGTCATATTCCCTATGCCACTAGTCAGCACTTTTTTGTTTTTTTAATTTAGTATTTACTTTAAAGCTGTAGAGCTAACAGCACAAAAATGAAAAGATGTAGCTACAATTAAGTTTTTCAGAATGGAAAGCTTTAGTCATAGGAACAGTGATTTAGGTACTTAGCACTTGTTCAAAAATGTTTTTCTTCCTGTTTTTAATGTCATATTTCTGGCTAGGAGTGGGGGGGTGTTAGTTTTTTTGTTTGTTTGTTTTTTGTTTTTTTAAGCACTTACTTTGTGCTAGGCACTTTTATTTATTTCATTTTGTTTCTCCTCAAACTTTAGTGAGGCAAGGACTATAATATCATTTTTACAGATTCAAGAGAAAACTCACAGGGTAATTCACTCAGGGTCACACAGAGTGTGAATGAAAGGCTTAATTGTTAGGATGCAGTTGGCCTGACTGCAGAGCATATCTTGGGGACCTCAGTGTTTCAGTGTGTATACAGACAATGTTAAGGAGAGATCATTGAAGGATCAGTGCTGGGTCCTAGCTTTCAAGTTTCTGATTTAGTAGATCTGGGATGAGACCCAAAACCATTCGTGTCTGAGTTCGTAGGTGATGTGAGCACTGCAAACTTTAGGGCAACAGGCTGAGGCCCCTCCACAGCAACCTGTCTTCCAAGTGCCTCTTCAAATGCACAGTATTGACATGTCTGTTTCTACAAAACTGTGATTAAAATGAAATATCAATTCAATATTTTGGTCTCAATGTTTTTAACATTGAATAACAAGGCCATTAACACATTGAGAAGATTTTTTTTTGGTTTTGTTTTTGCCATGAATAAACAATATAGAGTCCCTTATAATAAGTTATAGCCAGAGTTATAGTTTGTTTGTAATTAATTGACGGAATTGCTTTTTTTCCTGACTATAAAACATAACGTTATTTATTATTAGTTACTCTTTTATACATATTGAGGAGGCGATACATTTTTTTCCTTACTTATACTGTGTAAGTTGGGATAAGAAAATGACATTTGGATACAAATGTTTTTCTCCTAGGTATTTTGGAACCATTGCACAAGTCCACACAGCCTTGGGTTCTAATATGCACATAGTAAACCTGATTCCAAATTTCACTCTACCTGTCTAAAAGAACAGAAAACTCGATTCTGATGGCCAGTCCTTTATAATGGACTTGAAATTTATGTTGTCTCAAATTGGCTCCCTGCTTTCCCCTGTTTGCTGAATTAGTGACTAATATATTTAAAAGATCACTTCTGTATTTTTTATTCCTGGTGTTCTCATCAGCTAATTAAAGTATGGCACTCCCCTCTGGGATAAAATGATGAGTATTAGAGGCAATCCTCTGTCCAGAAATTAATAACAGCAGGAGAACATCTCAGCCAAATAAACTTTAAGACAGCATTTATTTTTTTAAAGGACATGGGGCCAGATGATAATTTTAGGTTAAAGGCAAAAGGTGTTATGTCAGCGCTTCTAATTCCCTCCTAGGAAAGCAGCTGCAGTACTGCTTTTCGGCTGGTGCAGCGTTAGACCTGGCCTTTGGCAAGACCCTAACTTAGAGGTGGCAGATTGCTTTTGCTATAGGTAATAGGTAGGGTAATGCTATTTTAGAGTTATTTTTAGGCTGGGACAGGGGGTGCATATTGTATGCCAAGATGATTGCTTTTATTATCCATAAGTCAGTTAAACTGTCTATTCTTCTGACATTTATGACTATGTGTATGTTTATATTGTTTGGGACCTTTTAACACCAATATTCTGTAGGAAAACAGGTCCTTTTATATTACTACATTAGGATTTAAACAGCAAACTATTATTGCATGTGGAGAAATTAGGAAGGGGAGGGGTTTGGATTGTGCTAGAATTTAAGCCAGTTGGATGTTTGTGTATCATTCCCTATCTTCCTTTTCCTGCTAGTCTAGTTTTTATGAAGAAGTATAATGGAGGCTTCAAATAAGTCGAATTGCATGCATGGTATACCAAATGTTGCTGCTGAAGCATTAGCTAATAAGATCAAACAAACCGTTCTCAGTTCCTTATCTACCAGACCCTCTACCCTTAAAAATGAGCAATCTCTAGTGAATTTATCCTGAATGCTCATGGAGCTCAGGCAGAACAGCCCTTAGGAAATTAATTGCAACTGCAGAAATGGGACCCGATTTGTAAATAAGATCCCTAAACCCACGTCTAAATTGGTCGCTTCTTAACATGACTCTTCCTGTGTGCGACACCTCTTTTGAATGTTTGCCGAATGAGGGAATGAAAGTCTACATTTGTGTCTGTGCCATATCAAACGATTTGGGGAGCCCATTCTAATTGTTATACTCTTGTTGACTTGACTGGTCTGCCGTAACTACGAAATCACTCATGATTTCTTAAATTAAGTGAGAATAAGAACACGTACAGATTTCCTCCCACGCAGATCAGACTGGCCTATTCTGTGACTGTTTAAAAGCACATAAAGAACAATGTAAGGTCATTCTAACACATTTTAAATGGAGTAATAGTGTTATACATGCTTAATACATTGCTTGCACTTAAAGCAGACTAATAGTGTTGAAGGTGAAGGAAAATATAACCACTTAAAATGTATAAATAAACTACTATTTAAAGCTCTGCAGGAACATAAGAATTAAAAAAAACTAAGAAGCCATCAACAAATTTCTAGGAGTTTGTTCGTAGAAAAGAACATAGAGGGTTAGTCTCTGATATTTTAAAAAAATATATAATTTAGTTGAAAATAAAATGTAACTGGAGTTTTACCCATTCAGAACTGTAAATTGCATTTTTTTCTGTGTTGATTTTAGATCCAAATGTCATCTTCACCTAAACAGTATCTAGCATTCAAAGGTATTAAATATATTTTTCTACTGTATATATATCCCGTGATGGAATCAGTATATATAATTAGACCAAATTATACATGGACTTTTCACTTAATTTTCAATTAGTTGAAGAATTTTCTAGGTGGTTCAATGAACATTGTTTGCCACAGCTGGCATAATAAAGCAAGGAAACAACCCATCCTTATTGAAAGACAGTTCTGTTGACAAATACTATGAAATTGCATATTTAAAAATATATGGGTGTCTACTATTTAATCAAATGCAAGATTACTCTAACATGTAAATCTGAAGAAATTGTAGATGTCTACTTGTGTAAGTGGCATGTTGTGAGCTGTTCCCACCACACAAAATAATCTTTAAGACTTCAGAAAGATGTCCTATTGTAAATATTTTAGGAAGCTTGTTAATGAAGCTACTCCAGAATCTACTAAAGAGACCATTTTATTCTCTCACTGATATTGTTTTGTATTCATAATTGTTTGGCTGGAGACAGCTCAGGTTGACCAAAAGCAGGGCAGAAATTCACAAAGGTCTCTCTCTTCTCTTCCCACTTGTCTGCCTAAAAGCAGGATCCAGAGACTCCTTGTACTCACCTGCCCAGAGACTGAAGCTCCCAGAAAGCTGGGAACAGGCAACTGCTTCCCATAGTTTTGTCACCTTTGGGAGCCTGGGACAGCTTTGCCCTATCACTTCTCTAAAACGAGTAGCTCTTGTTGAAGGTCTTATATAACTAGTACCATGAAACCGGGTCCCGAGTTCCTGGATATTTTTTAAAGTGTGATCTGAAGTTTACATTACTAAACTACAAATTTATTAAGAAAGAACTCTATCCTTTGGTACATGTGGATTTAGCTCCCTTTCCGACTGATAACTATACTTTGCATCTTTGTCATTGTTATAGGAAACGAAGGTAAGTAACTATAAACATGTCAATACAGACAGGTATTTCTTCTCCAAAGTGACTAACTTTCCTTTCCTCCCCCTACCCTTGAACTCCGGGAAGTTGAGGGTCATCTGAGTTGCAATCGTGAACACTTTAATTCCTCAGTGTCTTATTTGCTCGGAAGGCATTTTATAGTCAAGCACTGATTCAGTAAAAGCGGTAAATAGGAGTCTCCATGCAAGAGAAACTGGAGTTTCCTAACATGCACATGATTAAAAAAAAATAACTAAATTTAAAAATAAGGTGCCTTGAGATGCTGACAGTTTGAACACATGGAACCAAAAGCTCTTATGTATATTTACATCCTAACTGCTCAACTTTACCTTACAAGCTTCAATTTAGGAAAAAATATACAGTACTTTTGCATATAATGGTACCTTGTGAGCCCCTGAGTCAAGTAGAGAGGATTTAAATACAAAAAAAGGAAAACAGCCATTAAAAGCACTTACATTGGATGTGAAGGAAATAGTACAAAATGATTTACTTTCCCGGAAGACCAGGATCAGAAACATGCCTATGGAGACCCAAGATCCCTACAGTGCTTAGGGAGGAATCTGGCAGAGACGGGTGCCGGATGGGATGAAGGTAAGTTTTTCTTGACCGAGGGTGAAGCTCTAAAGACACATCACTGTCTTGTTTTAAAAGTGAAGTCAAGTTGTCTTCTGAGGCTGTGTTCAGATGCCTTCCGCTTGAGAGGGATTCTTTGGATTTGAGTTTAGATTTTTCAAGGTCTAAAAATTCAGGACACTGATAGAAAGAAAAGAAAATGCAATTTTATAAATCACTGCATGCATAAATTAACATTATGCTCATGTAATCCAGATGCGTTTTTCTCTCTACATTCATTGTATGTGGTTAAGGATATTAGCCCCCCACCCCAAAATTAGGAGTCTGTTATCTCAAGTAAAGAATTTTAACTTCATCCTGAAGCCAGATTTAAAAGTTCAGGGTTTTGGGTTTTGTTGTTGTTGTTGTTGTTTTTGTTTTGTTTTGTTTTGTATCCACTTTGAGCTGCATATTGGTGAAATTTCATTTCATTCAAAATTTAAGGCTGCATTAAGAAATGTCTGTTGGTGACTAGTCTTATCTAAGGTAAGCGATGAAGAAAATAAAATTATCATTCCTATCAGAAATTACTGCCTAAGCAAACTGAAAAGACACATAGTTGTATAAGAGACTAATTAACTTTAATATTTTGTTAAGATCGTCATTTTCATTCTGACACACTAACTTCTGTTATCATGTTTCATATCCTAAAAATTTTACATGCAATTTCCACATGGAAATGTACACAAGATTGTCTATGCATTAGTACTGGAATAATTTTTCTTAGGTTCAATTGCCCATGATACTTAAATAACTGAGAGGGGCTCTAGTAGAAGGATTAGAGTCAGGATAAAGGATCTGTCACATGTCTTGTCTTACCATGTGTATTATCATTCAAGTGATAAAAATTTAGAGATGTCTGGTGACAAGTGGGGCGCAGATGTGTTTGCCAGCCTTACTGCATTTGAACCTCAGATCTAGTCCAGCTAACTGCCAGCTTTTTTCTTCTTGAAGACCTATCCTGCCTTGTAGCACTGTATCAAGTTACAGGTTTATCTCTGACTACTTTTTAAATTATTATTATTTTTTAGCTAAGAGCTATTCCTTACCATTAAAATCTCTACAGTATTCCAGTATATATAGGTTGAGTCTTGAGTAACAGCATTTCCTTTTAAATAACTGCAAATGTTTAGGGAAAGGTGCTGTCTTGTAAGCCTGAAGGCCTGAGTTTGTATCCTTGGCAGCTATATGAAAAGTTGGGAGTTGTGCGCCTATAATGCCAGCACTAGGGAGGTAGGGACAAGAGGATCCCTGGGCATCACTGACCAGCAAGTCTTGCCACATCAGTGATACTGACTCATTGAGAGAGCTGTCTTAAGGATAATATACAATGTCATATAATAAAATGCCTGTCTAAAAAAATACTATAAAGAAGTATTTAGAAACCTGATACTTATCCTCTGGCCTCTACAAGCATACCCCCCACAACTACCCCACCACACACACACACACACACACACACACACACACACACACACACACACACACACACACTGATACTGTTTAAATTTTTCTTTAAGTACATTGTTTGCAACTTTTAAGGATACAATGCAAAAACACAGGCCCAGTTTACAGAATTGCTGAGCAGAAACAGATGAGTATGTAAATCCATATTTTCTGCACATGATTCTTTTTTAGGTGCTCCTGGAGATATGCTCAAAGACACACTCCAGCTGGAGAGATGGCTCAGAGGTTAAGAGTATTGGTTGCTTTTCCAGAGATCCTGAGTTCAATTCCCAGCAACCACATGGGGTGTCTCACAACCATCTGTAACGAGATCTAGTGCCCTTTTCTGACATGCAGATGTACATGCAGGAAGAACACTGTGTATATATTAAATAAATAAACAAATTTTATTTAAAAGAGAGATTCTCAGCTTTATAATATCTACACTCACTTGTGAGGAGGGGCTGAAACTCCTGTCAGTCTTAATGGATGCTCTAGGGTGACTGGTTCTCAGCAGACGGAGAACGGGTCTCTGATACTCTGCTCCTGCTGTCACCATGCTGTAGGCTGGAGGGACCACCGTGGTTTGTTTCTGCAGGAGCTGTAAGATGGTCTGGATGTCAGTTGTCATTTGGGATTCCAGTCTGCAAGACATATATAAAGGGGAAAGTTAGTCTGAAATAGTCATGACTTGTGAGAACACCTGAGAAAGCATCAGCTCTGCCAATAAACAGAACAATGAACTGCCCTGAGCAGGAAAGACAGAAGAGGGCAGGGAGTCTCCTATCCCATCCTTTCTGGAGAGTCAATCACTGATTCAAACGATTGATTTCTTATGCACGTACTAACAGAAAAATAGGGGGTATGTACAATAAGCGTTATTTCTGCAAAACTTTATTGATTTTAAAATATAAAACACATTTAGAATATTACGATCAATAATTATCTGATTTTGATGAGAGTTTTACTCAACTATTTGTGAACTGTTTTTTTTCTTCCCCTTCAAAAGAGAACTCAGTAACATATTACCCCCCCCTCTGTTTTAATTATTTCAATTACAAGACATGGACAATCTACAGGACCTCTGACAGTGGAACCAGGATTTATTCCTGGTGCATGAAAGGACTTTGGGAGCACATTCCCCATGGAGGGATATGCCCTTAACCTAGAGACAGGAGGGAGGGCCTAGACCCTACTCCAATGACTTGACAGATTTTGATGATCCCTCCTGCAAGGCCTCCCCTCCCTGTGAGTGTGTGAGAAATGGGATGGGAGGGGGAGGGAACTGGGATTGATATGTAAAATAAAAAATAATAATAAAATAAAAATAAAAAAAAAACTTTTAGTGCATTGGTGTTTTGCTTGAGTGTATGTCTGTATGAGGATGTCAGATCCCCTAGAATTGGAGTTAAGGACAGCTGGAAGTTGCCACATAGGTGCTGGGAATTGAACCTGGGTATTCTGGAAGAGCAGCTAGTGCTCTTGACTGCTGAACCATATCTCCAGCCCCAGTAACACATTTCTTTATGATTACAGCATTGCAGGAAAACTTCTTACAAAATTTGTATTTTTACTACTTGCTAGCTAGTCTTATGTCAGCTTGACACAAGCTAGAGTTATGTGAAAAGGGGAAACCTCAACTGAGAAAATGCCTACATAGTGTTGGAAACCAGTAGTCTGCTGACCCTGTCCCCTGACGGGGTGCGACACTGATGGCCATGTCATCCCTATATCTTGCGTTACCTAGCTGCACAGGGGACTCAGTTATGCATGCCCAAGTTTCCCTTTTAAAGCAAGTGCACCAAGTGCGCTCCTCTCTCTCTTTCTCTCTTTCTCCCTCTTTCGCCCCCTCTTCCTCTTCTCTCTCCCTCCTGCTTTCGGTTGGCCACCAGCTATTCCCCCCCCTTTTCTCCCCTCTACCAATAAACTCCACGTGGGCCCTGAGTCTCGTGTTTGTGTTTCTACGCAATAATTGTAGCAAAAGAACAACATTGGCTGTAGGCAATTTTCTTAATTAGTGATTGATGGGGGAGAGCCAAGCAAATTGTGGGTGGTGCCATCCTTGGGCTGATGGTCCTGGGTTCTATAAGAAAGCAGGCTGAGCAAGCCATGGGAAGCAAATCAGTAAGCAGCACTCCTCCATGGTCTCTGCATCAGCTCCTGCCTCCAGGTTTCAGCCCTGCTTGAATTCCTGCCATGATTTCCTTTGATGATGAACAGTGATATGGAAGTATAAGCTGAATAAACCCTTCCTGCACCAAGTTGCTTTGGTCATGGTCTTTCTTCACAGGGACAGTAACCCTGACTAAGCATACTATTTTACCTTGCTTCTCTGCTAGTCAAAGCAAGTTCTATACATGACTAATCATGCTTTCTTTTCTTTCTCTTTTTATTTTATTTTTTAATGCTTGGTGATGTTTGAATATTAAATTCCTTTCCTGTCTGTGGTCGAAAGCTATGGTGGTTAAGAGACAGAACAAACTTCAAGTTTACTTGCTTCTTTGACCCCTCTGGCTTGCACAATGTGCAAACAACCATTGCTTACTTCAAAGCTCACAAGTAGTCAACTACTCAATTTAAAAATAAAAATAAAATTCAAGAGAAAATAGCAAAGTGCAATTGGTTGTGCCAGGTCCAAAGGAAACTCCAATTCCCCAAACTCCAAAAGGTAGTCCAAATATCCAGAGCTTAATCTGGACTGTCAGATAAAAGCCAGCGTTCTTCACAACTTGTGAAACCAGTCCCCATCTGCCAAAGGAGTAACTTCCCTTACCTCTGGCAGAAGAAACGTAAGGCTCACTCTCCATTGACTTATTTCCCTATCACCGATCATTATATCAAGGTAGCTAGCTTTAGGCTCCCTTTGCCCCTACTCACAAGTACTTGTTATTTATCTCAAAGTCTTGCTAACACCTCTCACCTGTCCTGTACCCTGAAGTCCCCTAGCTGATGGGCCTTGCTCTCCCTAATGATTCTCACTACTCTGGCCTCCTGCCATTCTCCCTTGCTCTCTCCTCCCTGCTCTCGCAGATTGCCCTGGACTTGTCCATGCTGCTGCTCTGGACTCTTCCAGGTTCCTCTGGCTGTTTTCTATCTCAGAATAAAACAAAACAAAACCCCTTTCCCTTTACTTGTGCCAGGGAGTGTTCATGTCAGCAGTTACTTTACTGTGCCCCCTCACCTACATCTGGTCCTAGAAACCTCGCATACAGAATGATTCCCCTGTGTGGACAGCTTAAGAAAAGGGATTTCGTGGGTGTAAGAACAAATTTTGGACCATATGCCTTTTTAAAGAGTTTTTGAATTATCATATTTGTGCTTAAAAAAGAGTTTTTGAATTATCATATTTGTGCTTATGATTTACCATTGAATTAAAAAAAGAGACAGAGGAAGCAGTGCATCTTAGAACTATTTGCCCAATTAAATGAACATATTTATGGAAATTAGCTTTGATCTTAAAGAAAATGAAGATCTGGGAAACATTAGAAAATCTACATATTATTTTTAATTTTAATTTTGAGATAGAATCTTCCTGTGTAGGGAGACCGGGATAGCTTAGCACTTTCTTCTCAAGTCTCTGGAGTTAATGAATGGAATTACTGGTGTGACAGAAAATAGGTAGGTTCTTTTTACCTTTTAACATTAACATTCAAAATCTTTCTTTTTGAATTATAATCTATCCTTACAGATTTTCATTCATTCATTCATAAATACAACCAGAGTGCCTTAGTATTCTTTATACCTGTAGTTTATAAAATATATTTGATTGTGTCATATAAATGTCACAGTTTCACACTGAAAATGAAAAAAAATACAGTCATCAGCTAATAGATGCCTAAATGCCTTATGTAATTGTGGTACAAATTAAATACAACAAAATGATTATTTTGTTGTTATGAAACAATTTTTCATCTCACACTTTAAGGTTCAAGGCAAATTTTATTTCCACCAATAATTTCCCCTTATTTAATACATCAAGAATTATTCTGTAATGGGATAAGACAGGACAGAGGTCTTGTATTCCAGCTGAGGCCATTACAGATTTAACTAGAATTTGATCTCCTTGATGGATATCCCATGGAAATATCACCCAATTGTGTTCTAGGAACCCAAGGTGGGGATGCCCTAGTTAACTTGGTTTTTATTAAACTGCCTGTTTGTGAGGAACCCCTTCCAGCTAACTTTATCAGCCAGCTTCTATTGAACTGCTTGTTTATCTCCCTCCCCCCCCCCAAGCTGTCAGTGGGATGCCAGGATGTGCTATCTACCTTTAAAACCCCCTGTATTCTGGACAGTAGGGGGCCACACCCAGGTCTCCTAAACACTTGAGTGTGATCCCAGCTGGCTGTATAAAAACTTTCAATTGGCTATATGCTGTGGCACTGTCTGAGTGGATGAACTTTGATGAACTTCCCATAACAGTTACTCTTTCCCCTGAGTCCTAAAAATAAAATTCTAAATTCAAACTTCACCTCGAATATTTGTACAGATTTACCCTGTCAATGACAGGATTACATGATGCTCTTTACTATCGTTGCCTAGATACACTATTGAGTGTACAATGACTTATCTGTGGATACTGGGATAAGGGCTTCATTAACAAGTCAGATTCAAGATGATGATATTTGAGTCCAATAAATCCTTTGTTAAACAGCAACAGTCTTTAAGGGAAAAAATGTCTTTATAATAGATTCTATTTAAATAATGTCTATGGCAGACACACTCACAGGAAGGTAGGGCTTCAGCAGCTATGTGCCCTATAATTGTAGTCTGTTGCTGTGAATGAAACTTCTCACTGAGGACATCATGGAAGGTCAAGTGGCTGGTGTAGAGTGAGACTAGACATCGTCTGTGTTAATACAACTTACATAAATCTATAGACTATCTCTATCAACTGTAGTGAGATATTCACTTTGTCCACACCTGTGGCACTGGCCGCGCCCATTGTGGTGGGGACAGGGGTGGACATTACCTGGGGGAACTAAGTCTGAGGAGGGGATCCCAGGAGCTCTCTTGCTTGCAGCACGGGGACAGGAGAGCATCCGGAGGCATCCTTGGGACCAGGAACCTGCTGGTGTTCAATTGTCTATGTTGTAAGTTGTTTCTCCCTAAATAAGCATCTATTCGGCCTATTTGTTTCTCCTGACCCTTATTAAACCTCAATAATCAACTTGACTCAGTTGTTTGTTGCAACAAAATTTTGCCTAAGAAAAATGAGACTAGGTCAGGAGCTATGTTTGTCAGCACAGGGATATCTACAAATTAGCTCATCTGGACAGCTTCCTAGTCAAACTTCACTGAATCTTGCTAAGTCTCGCTTCTCTTTTCACCTGAATTCCAGGTGAATGCCAGGGATTTTGTTGAGTCCTATTTTGTTTTATTTTTTTTTTATCTTTATGGCTTGGATATAAATCTCTAGAAATGTATATGTTAAAAGATTAGTCTCGGGAAGGTTGACTCAGGCATGGAGAAGTGATTGGATCACAAAGATTCCGGCCTAATCACTACATTAACCTATGGGTAAAGTCATAATTTGAAGGCACTACTGGGAAGCAATGGAAACCTTCGTAGCTGGGACGGACTTGGAGGAAGTGCATCTTGTTTTGGGCTCCTTTCTGTTAGTTCTGTGTTCCCTGGGTGCCATGAGATAAGCTGTACCCACCATGCTTTCCTGACATCATTTTCTTCCTCACCACGCTGCTCAACAAGCCACAGAAGACAACGTCTGAAACTGCAAGCCAGTGTAAAACTTGCCTCCTTTGAGGTTGCTCCTCTAGTACAGTGATCAGTGATCACAGCATGGAAAATTCAGCACAGTTACCTTCTTTAAAGGCCCAGACTCAAGCCCTGTAAGCACTCTACCTCGAAGCACCCATCCTTTCTGAGACTTGATGCTTGTGACTATCCCTCTGTGTCCTTCCCTATGCTATTTTTAACACTTTACAAAATTATTCTTTGTTTTTGTGACTATAACTACGTCATTGTGCCTTGCCCTTCCTCCTTCCAAATCTTACCATATATTCTTACTTTCTTTAAAATTCATGGCCTCTTCTTTCATTAGGTGTTGTCACATAAGTATACACATATTATATGCTTTAAAAGAATTATAGGGAGTTAAACTTAAGTCCCATTTTTCTTTGTTGTTAAAACACAAAATAACCCTGTTTTAGTTTTTTTTTTTTTTTTTTTTTTTTGGTACTATGGCATACAGTTGTAGAAAAAGAATAACAGATCTGTTACCAGACAGGCATAATATTAGGTAAGAGGGAGAAATGAGAGCATCATGATGAATGATAATTGAATGTGATTTCATTACTAACAGGACATGTGTGAGGACCAGTTTAGATCCCAGAACCCACATAGGATTGATAAACCTAGATGAATATTAACTATGTTTACTAGGTCATTCAAACATTTCTAGAATCGAGTTTCTCATACCTATCAGCAGCATTGTTTTTTTACACTCATATCTTGATCACAAAGGATAGGTTCCAGGGTATCACTTAGGTACCAAAGACATTTTTTTACACAGAACGACATCATTTGCATGTAACTTATGTATAATCCCCCTGCATACAAAAAAGCTGGGCAGATGTGGCTGCCATCTGTAATCCCAACACTCAGGAGACAGAGAAGGAAGGTACCCAGACATCCCTGGATAGCTACGGTAGCTGACTGACAAGTTCTGAGCTCACATGAGAAACTGACTGAATAAAAAGGTTAGACAATTATCGAGATAGACACCTAGTGTCAACTTTGGACCTCTACACATGCACACATATGTACTTAAACATAACCCTCACATGTGCATTCTGACATATTAAATATCTGCACATATGCATATCATATAAAAAAAGTGAAAGTGAAAGACATGGATAATAAATCATAACAGTAAATGAAGCAGTACTGATGGGAGATGTGATTCTGTATATATGTTTCTCATACTGTTAATAAAGCCCTGTAGCCAATAGAAAACTAGATAGGTGGGGCTAGGAGACCAGGAGGAGGAAGAGGAAGTAGTAGGTAGGAGTCGAGATGTAGCCCTGGAAGAAGCAGGAAGCCTGCCGTACGGCTCCCCGATAAGACGACCACGTGGAAATACTTAGATAAGTAGAAATGGGTTAATGATTAAGGCAGAGCTAGCCCATTAACAATAATGGTAACTGGCCAACAGGATTGTATCAAATATAGAGTCTCCTGCGTGTTATTGGGGGCCAGGACGCCAGACCAGCGGCAGGCGGGCTGGCGGAAACTTACACGCTACACAGTACTAAATGCCTTGGTAGTGGAATGCAGACACATTGCTTTGTGTGTTCTGCAATGGGAAGGTCAACAAGTTTTACATTTTTAGGTCATCTTATTTGTGCTCCTTAGTCTAGCAGCGTTGGATATCCCTGGCAGCATGTTAAAATGTGGACTCTGCAAATTCCAGACTGTCTTGCAGTTGCATTTCTACAATTTATCCAGTGATATGAGTTACATTGAAACTTGTGAAGTTCTGCTGTGGGATCAAGCATTTGTAATTTCCTCAACTATTTGTATATCTAGGCAGACTAAGTAAATATTTGAGAATACTTATGTAAACCTTCAAGCCTACATACATGTAGCTTCATAGGCCATTAATGCTCGGGGGATAAAAGAGGTTGCAGCAAGCACCACTCAAGGTGTATTATTTATGTTTGTTTTGATTTTATTTTAGATCTAATATTTGTATTTGACTACAATATAAGAATTCACAGAGCTGCATTTGTCAATGCAGACATGTCAACCGGGGCAGATTCAGCTCTCAGAAGATTCTAGGACTCTCACTATGCAGAGTAGAGTCCGATTCAAATTGACCTTTTCAGTTTTGTTTTCTATGCATTTTTACTTTACGGAACAAATTGGAAAAGAAGCTGTCAGAGGTGGAGTGCAATGAAAGCATCACGTACTGAATTTTAAAATAGGCTAAGAAGACTTGTGCCATAAAACATTGGTGAATATATCAGGAATAATTAAGTATTAGTCAAGAATAACTACTAATTGTGGTAACAATTCAAAACATGTTCAGAAGTGCTCACAGATTCTGGGAGCAGGTCAAACAAGACTTAGTCCTATTTTTATCAGTGTAAAAATATGTAAAATATGCTAATGTAAGAAAACAATAAACATCATTACTAATGGGTGGTTAAATGCAAATGTGTTCTAGATGCAAACACTTAAAGCTTCTGTTTTCAGTTCTAGGACACAAAGAAAACAAACATTTTTTAGTAACCTTTATGTCATACAAACATTATTGGTATTTATGAAGAGACAACAAAGGAACATTATAATTGTGATTTTAGTTTCAAAGATTGGTACAAACCTAGAAATGTATGTAAAGCAAGAGAGTAACAGTAAAGCAAATAAAGTAAAATGACACTTAAGCGTTACCTAGCTGCACACACATTCTCCATTTAGTATAGCGTGTACAAATAGACTGTATTTTTAAGTTCTGCATCTGGAAGAATTTGTATTTGTACTAGACATGTATACTTTTTTTCTTGTTTTTATTCATTAAATGACACAATATAACAAAGACCTAGCATTTATGCTGTATTATGATTTATGGTAGTGTAGAGATGATTTAAAGTATGCAGGAGGATTATGTGTAAGTTACATGCAAATGATGTCATTTTGTATAAGAAGTTGAGCATACATGGATTTTGGTACCTAAGTGATATCCTGGAATCAATCCTTTGTGGATACCTAATGAGTATAAAAGAGCACTGTTGCTGATAGGTATGAGAAACTTGATTGTTTCTGGGAATGTTTAAACAACTTAATCCAGACAGGCTATAAATAGTTTAGTAAGCAGAGTTAATAGTCACCTAGGTTAATCAGTTCTACGCACTATGTTGGTATTGAGCTAACCAAAGCAATGTTGTCTTCATCATTTACTTACTCGCTTTTCCAAGAAGAGTAACAACTGCTATTACTAGCGTAGACAAAATAAATAGTATTAAGCACAGATAATGAGTAAATAATATTAGCTGCTTTCTCATGGCTATGATCAAATACCCAACTGTAGTGAGATATTCACTTTGTCCGCATCTGTGGCACTGACCACGGCCATTGGTGGTGGAGACAGGGGCTGAAGTGACCTGGGGGAACTAAGTCTAAGGAGGAGCCTGGGAGCCCTCTCTTGTTTGCAACATGCGGACAGGAGAACATCTGGAGGAACCTGCTGGGGTTTATCTGTCTATGTTGTAAGTTATTTCTCCCTAAATAAACATTTATTTGGCCTATTTGTTTCTCCTGATCCTTATTAAACCATGATACCCAACAAGAAGTAACATGAAGAACTGGAGGTTTACTGTGGCTCTAAGTTTGAGGTACAGCCTGTCTTGGTAAGGAAGGTATAGCAGTAACAATGGCTCTCAGCTGTGACAGTAGGAGCATCTGCTTCCAGATGAGAGCAAGCAGAGGTAGGTCAGGAAGTATGCTGGGCAACAAATTACATAGCCTGCCCACAGTGACTTACTTCCACCAGCTAAACCCCACCTAAGAAGTTTCTGCACCCCGATAAGCCTCTATGCTGATGCAGTAATACAAATCAAACTGAATTAGAGGAAGCCCAAATTTAATGGATACAACATTCCCAAGTGGCTTTCCAGGCCGCCAGAGAGGAGACAGAAAAGAAAGACCAGTAAAAAAATTGTGTCTTTTTTTTCTGGGGGGCACTTTAAATGTCTGGTAGGTGTGGTTTTGAGCATCTAATTGGGAGGGGTCATCATTTGGCAGGCTTTCTGAGATGTAAGAGGGTTTGCAGAGAGAGAGAGAGGGGAGGGGGCTTGAGGTGGAACTTCCACCATAACATCCCAGACTCTCTGGGTCTATGGATGCCAGGGGCTGGGGAAGCTTCCACCAGAACACCACCTGGTAAAGATTAAACAACCTCTGAAATAGTATTACTTTCTGGAGATCAGGTGCTCAGCATATAAGCTTAGGGAGGGGGCATGCCACATCCAGACTATTTTATAATCAAGTAATTTATGCCATATGGACAAAATTCATAGCCATATTGAATATAGAAGACTATGCAAGTAGTTTGAACAAAATACAGACACACGCATACACACAGACACACACATACACACACACACACACACACACACACACACACACACACACACATACTAGTCAGGTAATACCAAGGTATATGAAAGAGTGAATGGAGATGTGATATGACAAGAAGATGGAGAGTTACAAAAGAAGTAGAAAGAACTTACTATTGTGGCAGCTCTGGGCTGATAACTTTCTCCCCAAATTAAGCCAACTTTTTAATTGCACTTGATGTAATCTTTTTGTGGCTCCTCGTGTGCCTTATCTACAAGAGCCCAGTAAATCCTGAGACTGTAAAAGAGGCTAACTAAAGAGCAAGAGTTAAGGCATGGTGTCCCAGGCCTTTCATCTCAGAAGGTTTTGTCTATCTCGGGAAACTTCTACTCTGGTGCTTGTGTCCACATTACAGACAGAGGTGTCAGAGAGGGGCAATCTGAATCATCAGGTTACAGGTAGCAGGCCTTTTCATAAAGCTTAAAGAAAATGTATTAATTACCCACTTCTGCCCCTCTTTAATAAATCCTGCTGTGGTCTTTGAGATACTTGACTTGAAGGTCAACACTGCATAAAACAAATTTCCACTCACATTCAGAGCAGCTATCAGAGTCTTTATTTTTGTAAAATTTTCTTGGAGGCATGGTCTCACTATGTAGCCCTGGCCGGCCTGGAATTCACTATATAGATCAATCAGAAACTTGCTTGTCTCTTCTAGATGTTTTTGACCAATTTAACTTGAAAGATCCAATACAGGCTTGAATAAAGTGTTGCCTCTTTCCCCAAACTAAAATTATTTCTCATTTTATATTTGTCCAGATCAAAGGAAAGGGGTGGGGTAGTGAGTCTCTCATCTTTAGCTTGTGAAGTTTTAAAAACATTAACACTTTCGAAAAGTTGACTTAATCACTTTCAAAAAATATCGCAGCTCAGGACTAATTTAGAAACAACAACTAAATAATATAAGGAGATTAAAAGAAGGAGATGGTCATTTAAGAAGTGAAATGTAAATTATTTTCAGGGCAAAAGGAATTTTAAAGGTAATCAGTGCAGATGATATACAAATGGAGTGGTAAGTAAAAGTCGGGTGCTTGATGGCAAAAGTATACTAAATTTAGTGCTCCTTGCTATTCTTTACTTATGGAATGTACATAGGTGAATTCCTCTTTTGCTTCAACTACTCATTTACCTGTTAAGTTGTTCTTGAAGTAAATCTAACCTTTGTTCCACTTCCCCATAGGTGAGGTCACTTTCAGTCTCAGAAATTCCCCAGGCAGCTCTCTGAAGTCCTGAGGGACTACTTTCTTCAGGTTGAGCCCGTGCAGGCTCTCTTTCCCAGCTGTGTGCATTGGGGATATCTGTGGGAGAGAGCAAGACAGATGTCAGCTTCTTTGGAAGCCCCTTTGTTTTAGCAATACAAAGACACCCACAAGGCAGACTAGGAGGATCTCCAGGCATAATCGATGACCTACAGAATCCAGGATTTCAAAGACATGACAACCATCATCTCCATTTTGTAGCAGAATTTTAGCCTTAACCTGCCAATCTTACCTCCTCCATCCATTTTCATAGGATTCAAATTCTGTAACAGGTCATGAGATTTCTTTCCAGGTTATGATTTTTTTTTCTCACCTTTTTGTTAGTGCTGAGAAGGCATGATGGACAAATTTAAACTGATCAAACGGCCATGGTTTTATATTATTAAATTTGGGAGAAAATAGTTTTGTTTGTAACGCTTTCCTCAAAAACATAAGATTGCTAATACCCCTACCCATAAGGTAATTTTCCCGTATTACAGTTCTGCTTAAGCCCAAGTAGAAGATCAAAGGGAAGTGTGGGTCTTCAGGGTGTTTTCCTTAGACCAACATAACCCAGTGCTGAGCCAAGGAGCCACAGTCTCCAGGAGTCAAGAAGCCTTAAAGGTCCTCTGCTGTTGTTCTATGCTTTTAACTTTCTTAAAGGTCCTTTTGCACTATATTTAATATAACCACATTGCTTTCCAGAATTTTATTCTTGTGAATCTTTTATTATAAATAGTTTTATGATAATATACTTTAAAACAAACTTTTTATGTGTTCAATTCTAATTTTCTGGTGTGCTAGGTGTTAAACTCCTAATTCTGCTAAGCAGGAGGAACTGAAGACAAAGGTTGTGACTCTGAAGAATTCCACTGAGAATGTTCGTGATCATTTTTTCATGTAATGACTCATTTTATGAGCCTCTTTTAGCACTGTTTTTCCAAATGCATGCTACTTTCTTCCTCATCTTTATCAAGACTTTCAATGCTCTGGACCCACTTTATTCTATAAAATGTTTGCAGGGTAAGAAAATAAGATCAGTGAAGAAATGCAACTGGACTTGGGAGATTCTCAGCGATAAAGAAAAGCAAATTTATTCCTTTATGGGAGAGCTGGTTCGAGGGAAGATGTACCTCAAGTGGGTCTTTGCTTTCCCATGGAAGTAGCTTTGGATTATAGAATGTGGTTTGGGTTCAACAAACATTTTAAAAGAAAGCCTTGACAAGTAGCTATGATTAAACAACAAAGAAAGTTATTACATAAAGATATGGGATTTACATCCTCAGCTATTAAAAAAAAAGAGAGACAGAGTAACTAAATTGGGCAGGATTAGCTATGATTCTAGAAATAGGGGACTGAGCTGTGAGACTTCCTTTCCTATGGTTTCTCTGAAAGCACACTGGGGGAAGTGTTGCCTCCCCCTTTCTGAGCAGATGACAAAAACAAAAAATCTATTGTTTTTCCATGGGTTCTCTCTCCATATCTTTTATCACCGTATGCACAGAAAAGTCTCTAATGATGTGTTTTTTATTTCTATCTCAGTAGGGGAGGCCATAAGGAAGAAAGAAATTAACATAACCAAAGACAGCATGAGAAAAATAGGCCAGGTTCCTTGTTTTGTGGAAAGGCTAACAGACCTCAGAGACTTCCCTGTGACATCCAGAGAAGGCTCCTGATTATGGTACCTTTAGACTGCAGGATCTAGGTGTTCTATGTTTATCTACAGTGTCAGTGTGTCGCTTACTTTCATATTTTACCAGACAGGAAGAAATGTGAATAGAAACAAACGTCAAACTGCAGATTTTTACGGAAAAGTATGATATGTTGTTCAAAGGCATTTGAACCAATTTAAATTGCAAAACCACACATAGCGTCTCAGTAAACTAGAGTTTCTCCTCTATGTTGGTGATGCTAAATCAGTAGGTAGAACATGCACAAGGAGCTTGGAGATGCCAGGGACTGTGCCCCTCTTGTTTCCCAATAGCCAGTTCTTGTAGGAACATTTCTTTTAGAGATTGAGAACTGATACCATTGGAGGCTATGTAATGTCCTCATGAGCTTTGTGCCAAGTAACCTCATTGAATTTCTGCCTCTGCTTAACAGCCCCCTCATTTTACAATCATGTAACACATTGATTTTTAAATGACACTGGTGAATCACATTCGGTAAATTATGGAGGATAGTATTTTTTCTTTGATGCTTAAGAAAAAGATTATCTTAGCAGAAATGAATAAAATGTGTACTGTGAGGTGAGGCTTCCTTGATTACAATTTAATTTATAATTGAAATTTAAAGATATGCGATTAATTTGTTTTAAAGGCAGAATGAAAAAATAAAGAGTTCAAAGGGGGAAACCCTGGTTATCGTCTTAATCAAATGAGCATCCCTGTAGACACTTTCTAAAAATAGCTCAGACAGTATCTGCACTGGTTGCCTTGGAAAATGTTGCCATAGTTGCAAGACACATTTCTGCAAATGGATGAACAGAGGGTAAACCTTCATTTTCAGAGTTCACAGTTTCACGAGAGTCTATACTTGACCTCAGCATTAGGAAGGCCAGAGTCAATTTAATTTTTTTCTTTTTAAAGTTTTGCTTAAATGAGCCCTTCTTCGGGATGACAAGTCTCAGAATACAAGGGAGTGAAATTGCCTCTTGGTAAAGAAACTAAGATGTTAGAATTCAGCAGTTTAATCTGCAATTGTTATACCTACACTTATGTATTGAAGTTTGTTACATATACACAGCACTTTGAAAGTTTCTGGGGCATGATCTTTTTAGTGAATCAAGTTTTTAACTTCTTCATTGGTTTATTATATTGATTAGACATGTTAAATGCATGTTATCTTGACTGAAGCTTTGTGTCACCAATTACATTTGTCAATAGACATACACATAATTTAACTATGCATTATCAAGATAACAATTCATGACTTGAATGTGGATTACATTATGAATATTTGAAAACATGGATATTTGGAGACGTTAAAATCATCAGAAAATATAATTTGTTGGGTAATGGGGAAGAGTTATTTAAAAGTTGGAAGAAGAAAGATTATGAAATGAAGGGAATTTGAATTCATTGACAGGGGAATAATTATAAAGTCAAATAAAAATCTCAAAAATATCTTTAATAATTTGTCATTTGAGAGCCTAATATTCAAGAAGAAAACACGTTTTTACAAAAATCATCTTAAAATCGTTTTGTACAGATATTGTTCAGTCAGTTCCTCAGAACTTTGACTTCAAGGATACAACCTGTTTCCTATTTTTAGTACTACCCACAATCCATTTTCATAAATAACTAAAATGGGACATTTGATAATCACATCTAATATTCTATTCTTCCACTCTGATGAATGAGATACTATTTCCATGCACTTCATGAAGATTTTAGGTTGTCTAGAGGACATTTGCATATATTCTTAGCTTATTGCCATGTGATAGGGAAAGGAACTCTGGGAAATTAGAAAGCCTAGTTATCTTGTACTCAACAATACTTTGTTGTTGGACATTCCGTGGAATGATGGTGATAAGTAGTGTCTACCTTCTCAGTGACATGCTTTCCTTTCCTCCCAGCAAATCATCCTATGATGCTTGTAGCATTTAGTTATAATCTTTTGATATTTCATGATACTGTCTTTTAAAAACTGTATTTATTTTAACTATGTGTGTATGTGTGTGTACTGCTTGTCTGCATGTGTAGCACATGCATTTAGAAGCAATTTGTGTACTACCAGATGGATTTGAGAACTGGGAACCAAGCCTAAGTCTACTGCAAGAGAAGCAAAAGCCATCCCTCCAGCCCTGTGTGATACCTTTTTAACTTTCACATTTAAATTAAATAAGGAAATAGTTGAAAAATAAAACCTAGTAGAAAATATTAAGTAGACCTTAGGATTCAATCCTAGAAAATTTTACTTTACAGATATATTGTGTAACAATCATAATCAGTTAGATAGATAACATTATTTCTACTTTAAAGATGAATAAATTGGAACCTGGGGTTGGTCAAATTATTTACCCAAAGTCATATAGGATGGCAGAGCTATTTTTATAATTCAAGTAGTCTGACTCATGTCTCCAAGTTTACTTAAATAGTAAGATCTAACTAGATCTGGTGTATTGTTCTTCCCTGTAGCATTTTAATTGTTTTCTATCCTTTATCATAAAACCTGAAACGTAAAGCATACTGCTCAGCTTTTGTGTATTTTCTACAGAAAATCTTATATATGTGTTATTCCTTTCAGGGGAGATGTGAAACAAGAATGTTTTCAAGACTATGTTTTATTTCAAGATATTCCTCTTCATTATAATTCACAATGAAACACAATTCTGTTTGGCTTACATTGTGTTATGATTAGATGAAGCTTACATACTATAAAGTTATTAAGGCTGAAGTTAAGAATTGGTAGAGAGGATATATATACATATATGCATATATGTATATATATGTATATACATGTGTATATATACACATATATATATATCCAATATATATATGCACACACAGACACATACACACACACACACACACACACACACACACACACACACACACACACACAACTTACTTGTTAGTTCTCAGTAAATAGCCTCTGACCCTATCTTCCTGTAACCAAAAAGCTGCCAAAAGTGCTGTGTTGAGTCTTACACTAATTCTGATTGGCTGTAAAATCCTCACAACCTAAAATTTTCAATCTTAAGACATTTTAAATATTTTATGAATTCAAAGGGTTAGTGTTAATTTTGAAATTGGTCAGAAAAACCAATTCCACCATTTTGGGTGAATTTATGCAAGCTTTTATTACAAATATTAATTACTGACCGAGATGAAACTTGGTCAGGACCATCACTGACCATCAACTTTCCAAGTTCAGTGACAAAACCCATAGGCCACCATTCTTTCCCAATATGCTTTGCTGTTATTTCCCAAGAATTACAATTCCCAGATTCCTAGGAAGTCACCTGGTCTTTGGGATGGTAGCGGTTTACAGGTTAACTTTGGGTCTAACATCAGAAGAACCTGGGTTTGTGCAGTTTTTAGTTTTTGAAAAGCAGTGGTTTCCAGTGGTGGTGGTGGTGCACGCCTTTAATCCCAGCCTAGTCAACCTAGTCTACAAAGTGAGTTCTAGGACAGCCAGCGAAACCCTGTCCCGAAAAACAAAACAAAAAGAAAAAAAAAAAGGTTTAAAAAGAAAAAAAGAAAAGCAATCGTTTCCCATGTAACCATGAGGAGAGACCTCTGAAGCTTAGTTACCTCTGCAAGAGTGACTTCTTTTATCTGTGTGAATTCTTCCTGAGGGGGGCATTGGTTCCTCTCCATGGAGTCGGGTTGCTTTCACCTTTCTTGGAGTAGAATCTACTGTTTTTAGGAAGAGTGGCTTTTGCTCATCATCGATGGAGGAGATGAACGATGATGACCTGCTCTTCCTCTCTTCAAATTGCTTCTTGGAACTGTGATAACGTCTTATTGTGTCTGTAGAATCGTCGGGATCATTTGCGCTGTTTTCTTTGCTAAAATCTATCAAAGAGAGGTTGGTTTCATAGTAAATAACCAGATGTGGGGCTTCGTGCACATTATATTAAATGGCTGTAAGTAAACTCCCTTTTACTTATGGAAAAATGTAGTTGTGTGGAGACTTCTAAAATCAAGCTTATCTTCACGAAGTAAATTACTTGTTTCAAAATTCAAAGAAAACAAGCAAGAATGAGTTTATGAAGAAGAGAAATGATATGAAAATTTAAGAACTACACACAGTCAAGTCTTATTTAGTCTTAGAATCAGGCATATTATCCCTTGAGGAAAATGGAGAGACTAGGGGAAATGTGTCCTAATTCTAAAATATCACCACTATACAGCTTGTTATATTTTTAACCTTTATGCTACATCATCTGTGACAATCATTCACACATTGTAAAGGTCAAAGCTGGAAGCCACTTCAGTAAAGTCAGGCAGGCTGAGTTTCCACCTTAGCTCAGAAAATGGCCTTGACATTCCAGGGAGTTTGGTTGTGTAGCACATTGCAAAGAATATAAAGCTTAAATACAGTAATTGAGGTGAGTTTCTTTACCTAATTACACCAAGGCCACTGATGCATATTGACTGCTTCATAGAGAAATGTCAGGATAATTTGAGCCCTGAAGGTTGTGTTAGAACATATTTCAGCAAGAAAAACTCAGAAACAAATCTCAGAACTTGTTTCTATTAGTGTCCTGGGGAGAGAGTGTAATTCTCCATCTGGTTTCTGCTAATAACCAACCAACAAAACTCCAAGAGGTATATCATTTTCTAGAGAAATTTTGAAGACAGTGTCCCCATCCACTCTGTGCCTGATGTGCTCATTTTGTTATTTATAGAAGGCCAGATGAACAGATTTAAGGCCACTCCAAAGAAACTTCCAACTGCTTTTCAAAATTCCCATATGGCAATGAAGTGAAACAAAGATATTCTTTTTCTTAAAATCTACTTACAATTAAAAAAAAAACTAATAGCTAGAAAACAGCTCAAAGTAAAAATGGTCAACCCAAAAGTATATGGTCTGTCAATTTAAGCCCAGCAAAGAACCTAATGTATGCTCTTAAGCTGTCACACCTGTTCAGCGACTCCATCATTGCTGCCAACACTGTAGACCCTTTGGTTAAACAGTACAGTGATGACCACAGCTCTAAGATTTGCATGTTGCCACTCAACCACCAATTTAATTATGACCATACAGATCAGTACATGGAAATATCCCTGTTCCAGTATTATTGACCTAACTCTGCTTACACTTCCCGACTTCAGCCTTCCCATCCTCTCAGTTTTTTTTTTTTTTTTTTTTTAAATCTTGTCTCATGCAGAGCCTGGAAAATACCATCAACACTCTCCCTTTTGAGCATATCCCTTCAATCCTTAAAAAACAACAGTTACCAAATTTATTTTAGTAAGTTTGAGAAAAGAATAAAAGCTCAACTTTTCTCAGTTTTCACTAAATTTTCACTGCCTGGGTTTTCAATCCTAACTAACCACTTTTTTTTTTTTCTCTTTTCTCACTTTTTATTTAAATTAGAAGCGATTTTGTTTTACATGTCAATCTAAGTTCCCTCTCTATCCCCTGCCCCCCTGCCCCCCCCCCCCACTGACCCCCTATTCCATCCCTTTTCTTCTCTCCAGGGTGGGTGAGGCCTTCCATGGGGGATCTTCAAAACTCTGTCACATCATTTGGAGCAGGGCCTAGGCCCTCCCCATGTCTAGGGTGAGAGAGTCTCCTTCTATATGGAATGGGCTCCCAAAGTCCATTTGTACACTAGAGATAAATACTGATCCACTACCTATAGATTGATTGCCCAGGCCTCCTAACTGAAATCCATGTTCAGGGGGCCTTGGTTGGTCCTAAGCTTGTTTACCAGCTATCAGTCTGGAGTCCATGAGCTCCCCCTTGTTCAGGTCAACTGTTTCTGTGGGTTTCTCCAGCCTGGTCTTGACCCCTTTGCTCATCACTCTTCTATCTCTGCAACTGGATTTTATGAGTTTGGCTCAGTGTTTAGCTGTGGGTGTCTGCTTCTGCTTCCATCAGCTACTGGATGAAGGCTCCAGGATGGCATACAAGGTACTAATTAACCTTTTTTGTAGTCTGGACAGAGTGGTATTTGTATCAACTTAAGCTTCCCCATCCTTTCAATATTGACATTCTTTGTAACTATATTATGGAATCTTTCCTAGAGGAACCAAATTGAAATTAAACTAGCCATAGATTCATGTGTCTCTCATCCAAGTGTGGGTAATTACAGTCAATACATACCACAGATTAATAGAATATCCTGTCACATTTAATTTATAGTTATCTGTCAGTTTTTAAATCCCTACACATAAGTTGTCTCAGCAGTTAAGAGTATTTGTTGATGTTTCAAAGGACCTAGGTTTAGTTCCCAGCAATCACAGGATGAATCACAACCATCTATAACTCCCGCTCTACAGATCTGACACCTTCTTCTGACTCATGTTACCACAAGGTACACATGTGCAGGCAAACACGTGTACACATAAAATAAAAAAAGTAAATCTTTAAAATATTGAATCTCTACAAATGTTCTGTCTTACATTCTATAAAGGCCCAACCTTAACTTACTTACTCATGGTTTGATTTTAGTTGCTTAGACATAAGATATATTGGTTAATATGAATGAATGAAAGCAGGCTTGTTTCAATTTAGGAGAGGGACACAGTAAAGAATTACTAATTTTTAGCTCAGTAGTCTAAAAATGCCAACTATTTCATATACATAGGACTTACCTCTTGTCCCAGTTAGTTGTTTTTTTGTTTGTTTGTTTTGTTTTTCTATTTTGGTTAGTTTGACAAAATACTAGAGCCATCTGACTCTGAGAAGAGGGACTGGCCTGTGGGGAATTTTTTGGTTTAATGATTGATGTGGGAGGACACTGCCCACTGTGAGTGGGTCTACCCCTTGGCAGGTGGTTCTAGGTTGTATAGGAAAGCAAGGTGAGCAAACCATGGAGAGCAAGCCAGTAGGCAGTGTTCTTTCTTGCTTCAGGTTCCTGTTTTAAATTCCTGCCTTGCTATCAGGTTTCAGTGATGGACTCTCTACTGTAATCCAATTGAGCTCTTTCCTCTTTAAACTGGTCTAGCATTTTATAACAGAAATCCCCATAGCAAGAAGCACAGGGGATCTAATAGTGAAATAAATGGCAAAAGTTTGATATTCTTGAATGTTTCTGCATTCCCCTAGATTATGGCAGTCTGTGAGAACAGCTGCTTGAATGAAGCCTTCCCCCAAAACAAGATTTTCTGTTTAATACGAGATAAATTAAAGTTTCATTTTCTATGATATAAAATGGAAATAGAAATGACAATCTACTTGTAGACTGAAGATAGAAACTGTCATGTTTAGTCTGGAAGCTGGCAGGTGTAATTCACGAGACTGAGCTGTTGAAATGCACTGTTATTAGCCTTCAAGAACTAGATTTTGATGGCCTGTTCCATTTTTGCCTTTCTGCAGAGAAACTGAGTTATTTAATAGCCATTAAACAGTATTAAAAAATGTTTAATACTTCCTGCATAGGTATTCCAGGCAAATATTGAAGATAGGGGGATTACATTCTGAAACAGATCTGAGGAAAATTTTATGTTTTCCCCATTTCTGGAAATGGGATAACATAATCACCCATTAACATCATTTTACAAAAAATTATTTTCTGCTTAACTATCAAACTTGCTTTCTGAATCAGATGACTATAAATCTTGTTTCTTTCCTCCCCTTTCTATGGGTTGGCGATGCTTTTCCTCCTTTCTTTTCTCACACATGGTATGTGTGGCTTTCCTTGTAGGTAACTCTGTACCCTCAGAATAAGTTCAAGTTAATGAAATTAAACTTTTTGATGGAGTAGCTGACCCACTGTCTTACAAATGATAATAGAAATAGCTTTCATGTCAAAAAGTCTGGGAATAAGCACTTAAGCTCCCTCTGTCTTTTTCAAGTTCTTCCTTTCAGATTAATTACACCTTTTATTAGTCAAATCCAACAGGGAGGCATAACTCTTGGTCAAAGAGAGACATTTAATGAGTTTTCTAGGCATTTGGGTTTTATGTTTCCCACTGGTGACAATTTGGAGGTAACATGAGTACTCTCCAGCCAGTTAGTTTAGGAAAACATTACATTGGAACTTAAAGCCAGGAATACAATTCTTCACTTGTCACCAAGTTCTTTGGGCTTTCTGCAGCTTCAGAGGCTAGAAAGGGGATCCTAAAATAGGTTTTCATACAAATACTGGATTAAACAGTCTTACAAACTAAAAGAAATGCTGCGTTTGGGGAGGTGTCACAGTTTTATTTAGGACAAATAAGTTCTAAAGCTCTGTAGTAAAGCAAGATAATGGCAGTTAACTGTAGAGTGCTTAATACTCCCTAGGAAAAGATCTTAAATATTCTTTCCTCACAGAGAAGTGATAGTTATGCTGAAAAGCCTGGTTGTGGTAATTACCTCTCTCTCTCTCTCTGTCTCTCTCTCTCTCTGTCTCTCTCTCTCTACTTCCCTCCTTCTCTTCCCTCCCTCTCCCCCCCCCATGTACATGGATACCCAAATACCACATTATGTACTACAGTTGCATACAGCTTTTGCTTTTCAACCATGCTATGAAAGATCTGGAAAAGAAAGAAAGGTTTCCCATGCATACCACTAAAATGGGTAATACCAGTTATGTGGCTGTTTGTTAATGGGGGTATTAATTTATTTGTTTATTTATATAGATGTAGCCAAGTTGCCTCAAAGTCACTAGTTAGCTGAGAACTATCTTGAATAGCATATCACTCTACCTCTCCTTCCCAAGCACTGGGATTATAGGCATACACCACAGTGACTGGAAATAATTTATTTTGAGAAAAGACTATCTGGAACCCAGACATTAATTTATTTTGCCAATTTATTTAAAGAAGTATTTTTTTTAAAATAGAGGTTTATAACTTGCCTCACTCATAAAATAAGTTTAATAAATAATGCATTTATCCCTTTGGTTACTTTCATTGATGTTATTTTCTTAGGAGAAATGCTTTCAGAATTTACTGGATTCTAGCATGCAATATGAAGCTACTAAACATATAGTAATACCTACTGTTATCAGTAGAAGGAAAGTTGTAATCATTTCAAGCTGCTTAGATGGTGTTCCATGGGACCTTGAATTCTTAGTTTAGAATGCCAGTCTCTGCTTCCTACTTTTAGTGTGGGACCATGTCTACTCACTGGAAGGGGGTGAGAAGTATCCTCCCAGTGATTTCCCTACATCTGGTTGTCACAGACACATCTGTTAAGTCTTTGTTTTTTTCTTGTATTGTTCAAATATGTATTTATTTTTGTCACTTTGGGCAGTTTGATATTGATAACAAGTTTTGTTGTGATTGCCACAGCTACAGGAGTCCTCTGACATTGGGCAGCTGATTAGACAGTCCATGTTATTTCTCTTTTAGAAATACAAGTTTAGGATTCTGGGAGAACTTCTAATTGGCTAAATATGCTTATTTTATTTCTGATTCCACATATTTTTTGGGTGAGACTTAATTGAGGCTATTTACTGTATCCTTTTATTTTTAACAGTTTAGAAAAGGAAGTAGGGAACACTTCCATGAAAGATGAGTAGAAGCAAAAGTATGTACTTCCGCTGATTCTGAGTGGGAACTTGAATAGGTACAGCCAGGCTAGATCTGTCTTTGGGAGGGTTACACTTTCTGTTTCTCCTCCTTTGATAATGAATTAAGGTAACCCAGGCTTTAGATAAAAAATACCCCAGCAGTTCATTTTCCTGGAAATTCACAGTATCAGCAGATATGGTATGCCATGGTTGTTTTCACATCAGCAGTTTCTAAGTAGGAAAACCAATTAAAGAGTTCACCCTTTCTAAATTTTCCTTTACTCCCTGCTCACCATTTGCTACAAAAACGGAAATGCAAGTTTTACACAATTCAGTGGTAATCTTTGTTTTTTTCTGCTAATCAATAAAAAAAAGCTGTAATAAAAATGGAAAAGGATAAATAGACATTAGCAGTAATTCAGAAGTTTTTGTCTGTTAACTAGGAAAATTCTTTTTTCTTGTAACTAGAAACACTTTTTTTTTTTTAACTAGAAAAAGAAAGATTTAAGTAAAGTACCCAAGTAAAGTATACAACAGACACTCAATGATGGTTTTATAAATGAATGATTGATTGACTTATATCCACAATATATCTACTGTTACTTAATTATTAACTACCTAATGGCCACTGATACTCCAATCATCTAGTAGTGATTGCTTTGGTACATTCTTTCTACAGAAGGAGTTGAGCAGAAATCTCCAAATATTTGATCATGTAAGTTCTGTTGGTATATACACATATATGTATATGTGAATGCTTGAGTGTGAAACGGTATACATACACACATATGTACCAAGACACAACTTCATATTTTATTATATACTATCTATACGACTTTTTTTCTGTGTCAATCTACATGCCACTGTGATAATATTGTATACATTTTTATTTAAGATATGCATCACAATATTTTAAAAGAAGGATTCCCAAGACCCAATTCATCACTTCAGCGCACTTGAGAGTTAGCATAATCCAAGTTTGTAGACCATTTAAATGGAAATAATTTTTCATTATTTCTTCATTATTTTGCTTAGCCATCAGTTTCCTTGGCAACAGACTACATCGTTGAAGCATCATCTTTGCTTTATGTAGCAAGAAGATTCTACTTCTATCTTGGGAACTCTTAACATCTATACATATGTGGACCCTAGTTATAAGGGATCCTAGTTGCCTGTGTGCCAGACGTTAAAGAAGGAATTGTCCCAACCTTCAAATTTACGGTGACAATTCTTTTGTGTTGGAAAGTGGGTTTATTTCCTCAGAAGAAATCTGAAGCTCATGAAGGCAAACTATCCACATTAACAAATTCCTTATATTTAAGTCAACTTGGAAGAGGTCCTGACCATCTCTTTAAATATACTGTTTGTTCACACTAAGGTGGACACACTAAGGGCTAAAACCTAAGAACTTTTAGGGTCTTGCTGACTAGGCAGTGGGAACCCGGGCAGGATTTTACCTCTGCCTGTTTCCTATCCACAGATTCTTCTTGTCCCTGGTATCTCTGCCAGTTGATTTCCTGAGACTTCAGTGCTCTTGGAATTGTACTGTCAAAGATCTGTCTCATAGGAGCAGTGAGCTAACACTAAATACATTGGTACTTGCTCTGGGATGCTTTTAGTTTATTCACTCCTTGGTTGTTCACATTCAGGAATTATTTGGCAATTCTCTATTCTTGCACATTGATTTCTCCTATGGAGTTTTTCCCTTATAAGACAATTTTATGTGATAAAATGTGGGATGACTGGCACCTAAAGAGCATTAGTGTAGGGTGACAAGGACTAACTTACTCTCAGCAAAATTTGCACTTGCTAGCAGCATCCTGGAATCACAGACTTTGGAAAAGGCTCTGAAGTTCTAGATAATAGGAATTAATTGTATTTTTATATTGTTCAACTCACGGTAATACACTAGTATACTAGGAAACTTCAGAATGATATTGGGAGGCAAGTGTCTTGTTATCTGCACTTTATATAAAATAGATCTCATAAACTAAGGCTGAGTTTAAAGGGAATGCTTTCAATATCAATAGCAATGTCTAGATACATGAACACTGTGTGAATTGTGACATGATTTCAAGGCCTTATCAGAAGATGAAAACATGAGATTATTTGCCTTGAGAACGGGGAAACTGAACAAAATTGAAAGAGGATTTAATAAATCTTCAACCCTATGAAGAACAATAGTACACAGTCTGCATTGCCAGCTTGTTCTTCATTTCCAAAGAGATAAAGCCAAGAGATTAACATCAGGATGAGGGAGTTAGATTAACTCTATGGCAAAATAGCTTGATGTCAAGGGTGCTCTTTTAGATAACACCACCAAGAAAATAAAGAAAGTAATTGCAGAAAAAAATCATATTTATGAGTAGTTTATGCAGTTGGCTAAACGATTCAACTATTGATATTTGACAACCAATATTTATCAGGCTTTTTCAAAAGGCACCTAGAGTTTGGTAGATAAAAAGAAATCATGCCCAAAACCTAAGCATAGGCAACATCACAAGGGGAATGTATCTTGGGAGTTCATAAGAAAATCTTGGTGCATTTAAAGTGATTAAGAAAATGCTCAGGTTAAACACATGACAAATCACAATTTTAGTGAGTGAAAAAGAGTCTGATATGGTTATATGTGAATGTTTACTTGTCTTTGTATTTTTTAGGAAATGGATGAACATTTTATTTTAAGGACCAACATGTAAGAACACAGAAACAATGTACATAAAATAGAGGAATTTAATTTACTAAAAATGAATAGCAAGCTAGTAGAAGGGAAAAATAATCCAAGGGAATAGAGTTACGAAGAGAACTTGAAATAAAAAGACAAAAAGGAGCAAGAATAAAAGTTACTCAAATGCCATTTGTGCTTCTCCTCCTTTTCCTCCTTCTTCTTCTCATGGCTTAATCTGGTTTGAAAACTGCAATCCTCTTTCTTCAGCATCTTGAGTACTAGGGTTATGGAAATGTATCAGTATGGCTGGATCATTTATAATTTCAATAGATAATGCTGCACATATGGCAAACACTAGAATCACTGAACCAGTATGTTCCACTTTTATGAAGTTTACAATTCACAGGTAGACAACACTGAGAAACATATTTTGAATAACTTCAACAGACAAAAAAGGCTTCAGAGGATATGAACCTCAGGGCAAAGGCAAGGAGCTGATGAAAGAAGTTAAGGGGATGATAGTATGAGATAAAAGACTTGAAGAAGTAGGTAGAAGCCAATTCTGTTAACAATCAGAACAGGAGAATATGTTTTCTTCAGGGATGAGCCCTGATAGATTATCCAATACCAACTAATCAGTCCTAAACACATTTCTTACCACCAACACTAAATAGACTCAATAGAGTCTCTTACTATGTATGTATGTGTGTATCATCTATCTATCTATCTATCTATCTATCTATCTATCTATCTATCTATGTATCTATCATCCATCATCTCTTATCTTTATCTGTACCTGTATCTATATCTTATCTATGTCTACATGTAATAATAATGAAGAAGTCATAAATTTGAGGAGTGGAGACATGTGAAGACAGGGTTAGAAGAGAGAAGAATAGAAATGTAAATAAAGTACTATGTATGAAGTTCTCAAAATAAACCTTAAAAACTAATAACAACACAAGTGAATATACAGAATGGGAAGTCCTTAGATTAATTTAAATATATGGGTGACATAAATGTAATTGGATTCAGGAAAACTCATCAGTTGTTCAAGATGCAGAGTAGATAAAAATAGAGTGAATTTTACATGGAAAATGAGTTAGTTCAAAAGCTGGTTTAGCATTATAAGGGGACATATGATGATATCTAGGCTCAAACAAATTATGGTTGTGGGGATGGAGATAAATAAACCAATGGACACCTAGTTTTGAAAGTAGAGATGCTGAAGATAGTAGTAACAGGCCTTATCAACACTAGAGTTTCTGCAAAGCTCAAGAGAAGTTATGATCCTACATGTTTGTAGAACTGAATTGGATGGCATGAGTGTTTTCAGAGCAGTAGATATGGAAAGGGAGCTGAATTTCAAGGAAGCATCAGGAGATACATTTGAAAGCTTAGGTAGATAGTTCAATAAAGAGTTGGATTCACAATATTGAAGCTCCTCTAATCTGTGATTTAAGATATTAATATGTACACTCCACAAATGAGGACAGAACAAAATGAGGACAGAACAAAATGAGAAGTATAAATGATATTAATCAGATAAAGAGTATACTACAAATAAAGAAAGCAAGGCAGAAGGTATCTTAAACAAAACTCTGGGGTCTTGGGAAACCCTCAGTTCATGAAGTCCTTGTCTCACAAGCATGAAGACATGAGTTCAATTTCTAGGGCCTATTGCAGTTTAATAAGGGTCAGGATAAACAAATAGACCGAATAGATGTTTATTAAGGGAGAAACAACTCACAACACAGACAGATGAGCACAGCAGTTAAAACTGGATGCTCCTCTCTGTCCCACCAGAAAGAGCATTCTCTGCCTCCTCCCGAGACCAAGCCCCACAGGTCACTTCCGCCCCAGGCTCCTCCCCTCAATGGGCGTGGCCAGTGCCACAGAAGCAGACACAGTGAATATCCCACTACAAGGACCCACAAAAAATGATGAGATTTTGACATGTACATGTATTCCAAAGAATGGGGAGACAGAGAATCCTGTAAGTTCACTGGCCAGTGCTTAATTGTGAGAACCAGACCAGTGAGATTCCATCTTAAAGGAAAAGGGGAAGAGCCTTAAGGATGACATCTGAAGTAGTTTTATGGCCTCTACACACACACACATATACAAATGTGCACATGCACTCCAATATCATGTGAACATGTATGTATGTATGCATACAAAGCACACAAATACACAACAAAAAGAAACTCTAAGAAATAACAAACAAGATGAGAATATGATATGAAGTTGTCTTCATAGAATTTGGTGGGCAGAAGGAAAATAGGATGAGCGGAGAGCTACAGACACTAAGCAAAGAGTATTCAACAGGAAGAATTGATTCACAGTGTCTGGTGATGCTGAGGCCAGATAGGAAAAGGCTAGAATGTTCATGACATCATTAGATGGCAAAGTGCAAATTTCTTCGGGGATCTTCATCTCATTTATGTGTATCTGTATTTGGGATCCTATTGGAGAGTACTTGTTTCTGTTCCTGACTGAGGGTGGCTTTCTTTCCCTCCTAATAAGATGAGTTCTACTTTGTGCTTTCATCCACGTAATAGATCTGTGTGCTGCTGCTGAAGGGACTGAACTCCTCCTGCCCTGAAATGAAAATTTCTCTTTCCAAAACACTCTGTTCCAAACTCTGAGTATACTTATTTCCTATTATCAACTTGATTTCATTTTCAATCAATTTAGCCTATTTCTCTACTGGTGCTGTCCTTGAAGACATGGAGTGGCTTTGATGAATTATGCAATTTAAAGATAGCAACCTCAAAACAGAAACAATGTTTTTAGTTTGGGACAAAAGTGATTCTCCTAACACTATCAAAACATG
This sequence comes from Cricetiscus sungorus, assembly GCA_030556225.1. Taxonomy (NCBI): domain Eukaryota; kingdom Metazoa; phylum Chordata; class Mammalia; order Rodentia; family Cricetidae; genus Cricetiscus; species Cricetiscus sungorus. Next base: position 4,343,799 of record JANBXA010000372.1, read on the forward strand.
AATTAAATTTACTTTTGAAAATCAGAACTCTGATGAGTATGTAAGCAAGAAGAGCTAGTCACCATGTGCTTTAGATTAAACTTTAAAAGTGGAAGGAATTAGTTACCTTTTTCACCTTCACTTTCAAAGGACAATCTCCTTCTTCGTAGTTTACCGGTGTCTCCTTCAGAATCATTTATGGATTGGGACTGCACCAAAAGATCAGTCTTTGTTAATGGAAGTCAAGTGTGGAAATAGAAGATTATTCAACTCGAGTACAATGTATTATCAGTGGACTCTACTATGTCAAATCACATCAATGGTTTTAAATTTTAAGAATCACATTTTTGGCCAGTAGTTAGAATAATTTGCTTGAAGGTTGACTCTGAATTGTAAAACAGATTAATAGAATAATTCTGGTGGCTTCACACTTTGATTTGGGAAATTATAGTTTGTAGAAGTTAGGAAATGTTGGAATCTTGCATTGGAGTTTATAGACAAAACTTTCCACATAAAGGAATATTTTGTACAACATGAAAACTTTGAAAATTTTAATGATTTAGAAAAATAGAAGAACATGTATTGTTGCCAGAAAAATATATGAATTGCTTAACAGTTACCAGGATGCATAAATTAATTAGTAAGGAACATAAGGCTACATTTTATAATAAGTATATGATTGAAGTCAATAGATACTGTGTCGAAACACCTTTATTACTCTCGCTTCAACTCCTCCTCCTGGTTTGTCTGTACAACATCAATCTTGTAAATCAAACCAGAAGCCCCTGCGCTGTTCATTTGGGTGCCATCTGAATAACAGGTCAAAGGTGTTATCTGAGGCTCGTAGTTGCTTTTTAGACAAGACCACAGTGATTTTGGGGCCATCTGACTGACATCACAATGAAGCATTCAATTAAAACTATTATGAGAACATAGTTTTAAGAACTAGAGACTATTTTTTTTTTTCTTATTGGTTCGAAAGAAAGTTAGCTCAATTAGCTGAATTAGAACACTGAATGACCACCTGACAACCCTAGAGACTGCTGTTTCCTAAGTCTCTCAGAGTGCCTGGAGATGACTGCAACTCCATTGGGACTTATATATATATATATCTAACAATTTTTGCCTAAATACTCTCCTACGTAACTTTTCTATAGAATCCGTATGCAAATTCATTGGGTAAGTACCAAGTATTCAATGTTTGATTTATGATAAAAGGGCACTTAGAATTGGAATAGAATTTCTGAAATTTGGGGAACTAACCTAGTCATAAATTGTGAGCTACAATATAAGTTGTCTTCCCCCACACAAGACTAGTTTGTAGATCACAACTCACAGTGGAGCATAGTAAGAGGCTCAGCCTCAAAATAGTTATATATTAGGTAATGGGTAGAATTTAAAAGACAGTATTGTTCCTATTAGACCATATTTTATTCATTCCATAGTCTAGATTTTTACTCTATTTTAAGAGTTAATTAATTCATACATCATTAAATTGAAAATTGAATTTAGTATTAATCTGAACTTGAAACAGATTAATACTAATATTTTCAATATTACAGGTTAATCAATAGCAGCTAATGTGGTTGAAATAATAGATGATGGGATATTTCACCCTCTCTGTAAGAAATTTTAAAATTGCTTGAAAGTATTCATTTTCCTACAAATAATACAATGTAAACCAAGACTCTAAAAAACTTCTAAAAGGTCAGATTTAATTGTCATTTTAAAAATTATTCAACATATTTTAATACTGAGTTCCTGCCCTATCATTTATTAATTTCAATATTCATCTGGCCTTTTCTTAATACTTTACTTAATACTAATACATTTCCATTGCAATCTTTTGTTGTTGGTTTTGGAAGCACTGGGCAAATCTATGAATGACGTTTCTGCAACGGGAAGGTCAGCAGTGGCCTCTACCTTTGTGCTTTCATGTCTCAGGTTGAAAGTCAGTTCTAGATTAGTCAGAAAGTGGTCAGAGAACTCCGGATACATATCCAAGACCTCCAGTAAGTCTTCTCGCTGGATCTTATGCAGGTCACAGTATGTGAGCGCTCTTACATCTGCGTTAGACTTGCCAGGCTTAGCATAAAGATGAACCATTTCCCCAAAGATATCATTTTTCCCTAAACAAACAAAAAATAAGAGCAAAAGAAGAAGAGGAAAGAAAGAAAAAGAGAAAGAGAGAATTAATGTTTTCTTTATAAAAGTAGAAAGGGACACTAACCAACTGATAAATCATTGAACCAAATTTCAAAATAGGCTCCTATACCAGCAGGTGCACAGACAGCAAAAGTCTGTCCTAACTGTACAATGTGTGTTGAGTGAAACTTTTGTTTTCTTAAAAGACATGTGTTCTGTTATAATTTCTTTCATGTCTTTATTTAGGTTCCTTTGCTAAGCGTGCAGGATCTAGAGGATTTTTGTTACATTCCTGAGTGCTAGCTATGGTATGGATCTTACTATATAGTTTTCTAAATATACTTTCATGTAGAAGTGTTCTGATGCTGTCAGTCCAGCAATGTGAGAGGCTAAAGTGAATTGGATTCATGTTCCTTCTGTTCAGCAGGATCGATCATGTCTGGAGCCTTTGCCAGTTAACAGCTCCACCATCTCTCACCACTCACAGTTACGGACAAGGGATATCAATACACACTGTTTCCTCAAGTCACCAGTTTTTAATCTACCCTTGAAGAATTTACCCTTTTGTTTACATTATTTAGGAGTATGCCTTCCATATATGTAGTCTGGGTTTGGTCATCTGCTTTCTGCTCTGAGACTTTATCCCCTTTGCTTTTCTACAAATACTGGGGTTATTTCAGTATCTGAATTCTGATGGCCCTCCAATCCATGTGCTGTCTGATTTTTAGTTTTATTCAATGACAAGATTAAGAATAACCTATATTTTCTGAGGATTGTGTAGGTGCCAGGTACTGTGACAAATGTTTATTTATATTATGTATATGTGTGTTTATGCATATGTATGTATATTATACCTTAAATAATTCTGTGAAGATTTGACTATTTTAAAAAATTTATTAATAGTGAAACAAAATTATAGAGGAGAACTGAATAACATAAGGTCATTTTTCAGTTGGGTGAAATGGAGGAAGGAAAAACATGCAGGATTAAAACCCATGCATTTTGACACCAGAATCAATATCAATAGCCTTACCTGCCTGAGATATCAAACTTCTCAATATTTCTCAAAACTTCATGGTCATTGTTCTGCTTTTGAATATCAAGGTACTCACATAGTATATCCCCTTAGTAAATATTGATAGACTATATCATGAAGACCCCTTTAAAGGTCATTAGTAGCTGTGCAAAACTTACTTTCTTCACATATTCTGAAGCTTCTTTGTGGATTAAAATTCTTCTCGGTGTGCATTATGTTAGCTTTTGGTGGATTACCACATATATCCTCTATTTTGGGGAGCTACCAGGGATGTTTAAACAATAAAGCTCCAACAACTTAAAAATGCTGGAATGTTCTTATTTTAAATGAGACTTTAATAAGGAAAAGCAAACACCATAAACTAATAATTAGAGAGAAGACATTAGGCACAGTTTAAATAAATACTTAATAGATTTTGAAAACCATAATGAATACTAATACTTTTTTTTATGTGAACATACATGGAAATTGGGTCCACAAAAGAGAAGCGTTCTAAATTCTTTAGCTTAGATGGCTTAGTCTAAACATTTTTTTATGACTCTGAACTATAATTGCATGGGGCATATATTTTAATTATCTTCTGTGAATATAGATGACCAAGGAGGAAGCCCTGTGACGCCAAGCAGCACTCCATACCCACTGCTGTTTAAGCACAGAAGCTAGGTGTTTTTCACACAGACATCAGGGCAGGTGGGCTTAAAGATCAGCCCCAGCTTTCCTTGATAACAAACCAAAGCGAGCTGTCAATGCCAAATTCAGTGAAAACTTCCTTTTGATGAGTGGCCTCGAGGTGACCTAGGATGCTTTTGTTCCTTGACTCTTTATTGGTTTGGAAATCAAATTATGTATCTTCTGTGAATTGTTTTGACTATAATAATGACAACATTATCGAAATATCAAGGGAGTCACTGAAACCTCTCTGTTTGTGTAGGGCATCTAATGAGGCATGCTTTGATTCTGTCCAACAACACACAGATAATACCCACAAGTTCACGTTCAGCTGTGAGAACTGAGGGCTGAGTGAAAAGAAGCCATCAACTGCACATATTGACTGAATGATTGATACATAAGACACTGGGGGATGAAACTGGGGCTTTGACTGTGCTAGGAGGCTCTGCCTCCCATCTATGCCTCCAGACCCATATGCCTAATAATCTATGGAGCTGTATATTAAATCTATATGAAAACTGCATTTTCATAGACACGGGAAGTGGTGTTACTGTGGGGAAGGGGGATTTTTGATCCTGCAACCATGTGCTTAGAAAAAAAGATAATAGAGTTGTTGCTGTTTTTGTTTTTTCCTATTTTGCTCTTCATTACCCTTAAAGTCCAAAGAAATACTATAAGTTCATATAAAGCAGGTTCATTTTTAAAGAGACAGATTGGACTAAACATGAATGTTCTTTTACATTCAAACCCAAGTATTACTCATTTTGTATCCTGTCATCTCTAGTCCTGATGTTATACTCACAGCTTCATTCTGTTAAGTAATGTCTCCCATTTCTTTTCTAAAGGTATACAGCCCATAAATGAAATTTGTTAAAATATAAACTTAGCTCATGCTACTGTAGGCACATGCTGATTAGTATGTCTACAACCCTGAGTATTTATATTAAGATGCTAAGGGATCAACCATGAAACTAAGATCTCACATGAAATAGAAAATGTCAACTATTTTTGTATATTTGGCCTCAAATGTCTAAGTAGCTACCAAAAGCTGAAGAGAATAACAAGAATGTTACATATTAAACAAAACTTGAGATATTAAAATATGTTTTTGCATGGTTTATTTGATATGAAACAAATTGAAACAAAGCCTTAAGATGATCACTGTAGAGTGCTTATCAACCAATCAGTCTGTTGTCCTGTCATTCTAAACTGATGATTGGTTGCAACCATTCATAATTGGAGATGTCATTATTTCATGCTAAAATACTCACCAAGAATAGCTACCACTATGTCATCCTTGAGGATTTCGATAGAGCCTCTGGATAAGAAATACAGTGCAGTTAGAACATCCCCACAGTGAACCAGGGTGTCTCCTGGAGGGGCGTGGGTGGTTTTGAACTTCATTGCCAAAGCTCTAAGGCAGCCTTTACTTGCTCCTCGAAAGGCTTTGCAGTTTTGCAGCAAAGTCTGGTTTAGATGCAGGCAAATGTCAGCTTGTAAACATTCTGGAAATCCCTTTAAGACCTGAAAGGAAAAAATAAAGAGTTTGATACTACCAGAACACCAGGCATTTCAACTTGAAATAAAGTCTATTTCTTGCTCACAGATCTGAAGTAATGGTCACAAGGGAGATTTTATAATGCATCTAGTTTGCTTCTCTTAATGAATATTTGGTTTGCTACACATGTCAGAAGTTTTAGCTCTGTATTGTTCTGTGAATTAACTGCAAATATTCGATTCAACCCAAATGCTGTCTCATTAAAATGTAATACCTACACATTTCTCATTACTTAGCCTGCACTAAGTTATGCAGTATCATATTGTGTACAGATGTAATGCAATGTGACAACCAAAAAGACACTGCTAAAAGGAAATACAATTCAAACAATGAGAAATTTTTTGAAAGAATTTTAAATCAATTTAAATTGCCATCATGGGTGTACACCTCAGTTGATGCAGCTTTGGTATTTGAAAATAGAACTCATTTAATGTTCTTAGTCAACTCTACCTGTAATAGTCATATTTTCTATACATATTTTTATACTAAATATTTTGACAAACACTGAAAATAAAAGAAAGGAGAACAGTTGATATAATTTGAAAGTAAAATTTAGTTTTTAGTAATAGAATTGGTGCTACTTTTGAAAACTTACTGGTTAATTTAAAACCCAAGGAATAGATTAAACAATAATTTGTGGTAAATGTCCTTCAGTTTGAATGGAATAAAGTGCTGTTTTACAAAATTATCTGTATGCAATGGGTTGGGGACATTCTTTAATTCTTTAAGTCTTATTTTCTGGGGTGTCAGGCTTTGGTTTTTATATTGACTTTCCCCAGCAAGTATAAACAGTATACATTGGGGGCAGATGGAAAGAGAATTGAACAGAACAATTTATAGGGTAATATTGCATTTAGAGTTTTTTCTTTTGATTTTTATTGGTTCAACCTTATATAATTCAATATACCCCAAAATAATCATAAATCGGCTATAAGACAATTCAAGTATATTTAATCCATAAAGAAACTTCAAATTCAATTATATTTAAGTCAAATTATGATTGTCAGTGTTTGAAATATTAAAACGTTAGTGATCCAACTTCTACAAAGCTATCGTGTGACATAGTCTCTGAATTGACTATGGTATAATATGAAAGGCTCATTAACATTTGTGAAGCACAGCAGTCACATTTTTGTTATGGTTTTATTCATCTACAGAGAGTAAAGTATATTTTGGGAGAAAATCTATGAAAATAAAATTTTCATAAAGATGCCACAATTTGATTCTTGTGCAAGCCACTTGACCCATCCGTGTTTTTTTTTTCCTACAAGATTACAATCTTCACAATATAGACTTAGTTATATTATCATTACATAGTGTGCCAGTTACCAAATTTTGCTTACTCAGCTCTATGCTGCCAACACTTTCACTCTGAAAGTTTTGTTACCTAACTTGGGTTTAGTAGAATTCAAGCCTTCCTGTTGTGTGAGTTTCTGGGCATGCATCCTCAAACATCCTCTTATCTACAACTTCAGGTTTCATCAGTCCTAATAGACCCCTCCAAGTTTCCCTGCTTGGGCTGCAGACCCCTCCAATATAACTACCTCTAATTGCCTAGTCCTGTCTCTGAAGCCTAGTGCTTTTATCTTAGTCTTATGGAGCCCTACATTAATTTATGTTTCCTCATGGAACCAATGGATGACTGCTCTTTTCCATCATTTATATTTAAAATTATTGCTTTGAAATTATTCTTTGACAAGTTGTGCAAAGCTGAAGATAACCTTAGTTTGGATATTGTTTACTGAATTAAGAACCACTTTCTTTGGGGACTCCATAGGAGAAAAGCACCAGTTCACTGGCTTTTGCATTTATCTTTTTTCTCCCTTGAAAACCCCTTTTAGAATCTCAGCATAATTCTTAAATGACCCCACTAGTATATAGATGGATAAAGCACTACACAAGTTAGACTTTTTCTTTTAGGGAGGGTATTTGTTTTGTACAGGTGGTAGGATGCAATTCTGGCAGATTCCTTGAAATACCGGAATATAGTCAAGTCATGTGCTTCTGTGTATGCTAATGTGTTTTGGTGTGTTTTTAGTTGTAAGACAGAGAGGAGGTAAAGATGGTATTGTCTTTTGAATTTGTTATATGAACTACACAGTTTGATGAGCATGGATTGAAGTTCTTGATCTTTCGCTTGCCTGTTCTGAGTTTGGTGGTTATTTAACTTGTCTGTGACTCAGTATCTTATTTTTCAAAATAATGTTAATAACATTTGCTTCACAGTTGTTACCACAATTCAGTATTATAATGAATGTGAAACATAAAGTTGATAGAAAATTCACAATGTATTTCTGGATTCTTGAAAGAAAAAAAAAAAAACTGAGTACACATTTCTTCCCAAATAAGAGATATGTTCTCTTTAACTAGTTTTGGTCTCTGTTACCTGAGAAAAGTTTAAATGTTTTGTATTCTAGACATCATTAGTTTGTATATCCCATCCCCAGCATTTCTCTGTAGTGTTATTTCCTATTTCTTAAGTGTTATATTTCATGTAAATGTAATTTTCAACAGGACAGGTCTTAAATTAATACAAAAGAAAAAAAAGTCAGCTAATGAGATAAATTACAACCTTATTTTAGAATCCCAGTCATTCTGGAAGCTGACAGTCACTTGGGAATGTTTCCTAGCTAAATGGTCTAGTTGCAGTATTCAATCTGTTAGACTAAAATTTACAGGACAGGATTACATTCTGGTCCAGATGTCATGGAGCCTTGTTATCACAGAAGGTGATTATATAGACATTACAAAAAAGTTGCCTATACACAGAAGTCTCGTGTGATGTTAACCTTGAACTGACTCTCTTAACTATTTTAGTTTGATCATGTCGGTTGCTCATCTGAAACTAAGTAAGACTTGAAATTTCCTTGTTGAATCTCAACAAGTAGGTCAGAAACTTTAGAATTTGTGTTTATCTTCAGGAAAGAATTGTTTTTTTTTAATAGAGAGTTAACAGTTTGGAACATAAAAAAAAGTACTTTTTTTTTAAAGTGGGAAGTAAGAGGTAGTTTCAAATAGGTGTTTGTTCAAGACACCTTGTTCACTATTTCCATCTCAGTTGCTGTCATCCATTCCTACTTATTGTATTATTTTTTTCTCTGTGTTTGTTTCCTGTGTTAAACTTCCTGAATTAGAATCTTTTCATTTACCACTGAACTCTCACGTCTTAGCAGGCCTTGTAGATACAGACAATAAAAAAAATCGGAATATAAAATAGCTAACTACAAATCAGGACACAAACTTGCTTGATGACAGTTACATCCCTAATCATGGTGCCCTGCATTCTTGGCTGTCAAATTGTGATGCTGCAAAGGTATGTGTCACTGTCTGCTGTGTACCTGGCACAATTGTTTTATTAAGTGAATCCTGGATTAAAGACCAAGAAACATCACCCACAAGCAACCAAGTGTCTTGAACCTTAAACAAAGCAGTTCTTGGGTTTTTTTCTTTTTAGCATGTATTCATGCACTTGTTTACTCATTTAAATATTTAAATATCACCAGACTCTAGGTTCAAATTATAATGGATAAAACATGTTCTGAAAATGTACCTACTCTTCATGACAGATGAAACACAATTCTTAAAGGTTTAATTAGAATTGGCCACATCGTCCTCATGTTAAAGTACGGCATTTGTAATGTGCATTTGTAATTATAATGGACATTCATGGAATTCTCAAGTGGCAGTTAATCTGAGGTGAGTTGAAGTCCTAATCTTATTTATCTAACACTGCTATTGTAGGACGGATTTTGAAGACTTGCTAAAGTTGCAGAAAACGATTCTCTATGTTGAAAGGAATCACATTTCTTTTATTATGTGTGGTATGAAGCCTTTTGTGTTTTGCCTACTCTTTACTTGAAGCTATGTAAATAAAAATCTGTGATTCTCCTAATGAAATTATAACTTGCATAAGAATTTTCTTGTTTATGTCTGAAATACTTGCTGTGATGACTAAGTTTTGTAGTTTATTGCTTGTGGGCTCCGAATGTAAAGACCATTGAACACAAAGAACCCACTAATAACACTTCAGCATTATTAAAGTCATTTTTAAAAAGTCACATGAAACAAAGGGAGGGCAACATTATTACCTAAGAAACATGTATGAAATGTGGTCAGTAATTAATTCAGGAGCATCTGACTTCATGGTAGATTTTCTTAACAACTGTTTATGCTAATATACTGTAATGTAATGACGATACATTCTTGTTATTTGTACCTATACTGAACAAGCATTATAGCATCAGACATTGTCAGTGATGCCAGCCTAATGCTTGATATACATACTAGTCAAAATGATATAAAATTTAAAATTAATAAATCCTTCTTTATAAGTTTTTAAGTCAATAACAATAAAATGCTTATGCTATGTATTGGGCCACCAATGAAAAAAAATGTGATCAATTCTGATAACAATATAATTGAGGAGCTATATCATAGATGTTCTGGATAGTTTTATGTCACCTTGACCCAAGCTAGAGTCATCAGAGAGAAGGGAGCCTCAGTTGAGAAAAATGCCCCAATAAGATCAGTCTATATGCCAACCTAGAGGGTACTTTCTTAATTAGTGACTGCTGTGGGATGCTCAGCCCATTGTGAATGGTACCATTCATGGGCTGGTGGCCCTGGGTTCTATAAGAAAAGCTGTCTGAACAAGCCATAAGGAGCAAGTCAGTAAGCTGCACTTCTCCGTGGTCTCTGCCTCAGCTCCTGCCTCTAGGTTTCTGCCCTGTTTGAGTTCCTGTCCAGACTTTTTTCAAGGATGAACAGTGATTTGGAAAGCATAAGCCAAATAAAGCCTTTCCTCCTCAATTTGCTTTTGTTCTTGGTGTTTCATCACAGCAGTGGTAACCCTAAGTAGGGCAATAGATCTTGGTTAGTGGCATCCAGTGAAAAGACCTTTCTAACCAGGGAAATTGTAACAAAGTTTGGATATGTTATTATTATACCATATTTCATGATGATAGGAGAGATATTTATTTCCTCAATAAAAGTTTCCTTGATAGAAAAATGTTTCTAAGTAAGACAGTGTATTGTCAGTAGTCTGTTATTCTTTCCTTAGATTTGGGGCACAAGATTGAACATTTGCTGCTTTGGTCTCAAGATAAGTAAACTTTCCAGATTCTGTTGAAAAGTGTCCATGTAAGTTTTTAACCCAAATACTTCCCAGCCTTCTTCCATATGTTTTGAATTTACCTTTTGAATTTGAATTCACTTTTTGAAAGCAACCAAATCTTTTCTATAACACACATTATCTATTCTGTATCCTGTAGTATGGAGGCTGATCTATGTTTAACCAGTGTTTTTTCACTCATTTCAGCTAGTGTTGCTGCAGAACAGAACATTCCCAAAAGGCAGGCCAAATAGAGAGCACATTTAGGCAGCCTGACTGTGGCAAATGTATCCCTAAATAGCAGATTAATCATGTGGACAACCTTGGTGGCTGATTTAACTGTCATTAGAAAATGTCCTAGGGAAATTCTCTGGGTCATTAAATATACTTAAACCTTGACAAATTAGGATTAATCAAAACACAAATTAGCACTCCCTATGAACCTCCAGGGTGATTATCAAACACATTATCAAGTAATATATTAAATCTTAAGTTCCAACCCCAGAGTACAGCATTACTATTGATAGTGTTTCCTGACCCTGGTAGAATAGCTGTTTTTATGTGGGCATTCATCTTTTTAATAAATGTTTAACACCTGTGAACTCATGAACTTTACATTTTGTTCTTTGTAGAAGCTAATGCCTTAGCATAATGCATTTTGTAATCTCTAGATTATTCCATATTGTATCATTTCTAATGTTAGGCACTAAGAAATAGGAAACACATACATTCTATGCTTCCTTGGTGGTTACATGGTGATTACTACATTTTAAATAATTGATTATGATAGTGAACCCCTAAGTAGGTTTAGCAATACATATACACATTAATTACCCTAATGAGAACCTCAAATTGCTTTGGCATCTATATTTTTATATTACATGACTGATAAAAATAAGGAATTATTTTAATATTTAAGGCCTTGCCAGTTTGTGTGTGGGGGTTAGAGGATTACTAATTCAGGAATGTGGAAATATATATAAACAATGGAATAGTACATTAATATGTTTCAGGTAATCTGTCCACATTTAGCATACAGTTTGTATGACTCAAGATACTAAAGCTGATCATCCTTGGACATGGCTCACAAAGCAAAACATCCTGAAGCAGTTTTGAGGCATCCACCAATGATGCCTCAAAAATAAAACACATCCTCTTCCTACATCCTCCTCTTTCCTAACTATCAACATTGTTGTGATGTTTCCCTTTTAGAGGGACACTTAAACGTCAACATGTTCAATGACGATAGGGATAACGGTGATATGTGGGCAGAAGGCAGAAGGAAATCATTGCTTTTAATCATCATCCATGCTCTTGAGTAATTTTTTTCTAAATCAGCAAAAGCTTGGCTTACAAAGGGTATCTCAGGATTTCTGCAGTGTGATCTCAAAGGTAACTAGAAACTATTGAGATTTCTAGGGGCTACAAAAGAACCAGCAGCCTCAGGGTTAGAGTATGAGCCTCCCTCTTTTTAAGCCTCACAGAGTTAATTGAGAAAGTAGAGGAAGGGATGAAAAAAATGTACCTGTAGCCCCTTCTTCTAGCTGCACTCCAGATAGTTCTCCCTGAAGTGATTGATTATAGATGACCTGATCTTGCTCACAGTGAGGTGAAGGGAAATGCAGTCTGACAGGCGACAGATACAATGATTCAAAGCATCACCTTGCACCTAAAATGCTATCTTAAGTTTGGATCAAGTTTTATGATCTGAGAAAGGCTTCCAGTGTGCTATATTTCAGAACCAAATTTCCACAGTATGTGAAGCAACAGTTGCAGTTGTCTCACTGACCAAATGTAAAAGGTAAGACAAAACAAGTTAGAGGACTCTGTTTATAGAAGAACTGAGGTTCCAAAATTAGTCCAGAATTTGCTTACCTATTTATATTTAGCTGTCTTTCAAGTTGGACTTCTAAGGTTGATAGCAGTATGAGGAGAAGTAAAGTATTTCCTATTCAGTTTTAGTAATCGGTTTTGTAGATAATAGAGTATCATGATCCTGAATAAATGCTGTTTTCATTTTGTACAAAAAGGGTGATGTGTTCTTCAGAAATATTAAGATTGAATATTAATGAAAATGTAATTAATTGTTTTGTAGGGAAAGTAAAAACCCATATTGACAATGGTTCAACTTATTATAAAATAGTTAGAAGTGCCACAACAGAAATGTACTGTCTTCGTAGATCAGATTTCCTCCCCATAAAATACCCTGCCTGTTACCTGGAACTCTGAATGTTGTGCATACTGTCAGATCTCTGCACATTTCTGCTCCCACTAACCAAACCCATTGTGTATATTCCAGCAGTTGGTTTTTGCTTTTCAACTTTGTAGAATTACATAATTCAGCAATATAATCCAAAAAAATCTACATCGCTTAGAAAAAGTAGGTCCATTTCCTCCTTCCTTAAACTATAATTCAAAGATAATTTTTTTGAAAAGTCTGGTAATGATGAGTCATTTAAAAACTGCAATCATAATGAGAACAGAAGGGATCAGGTTGTGGAAGATTAGAGGGAGAGAGTACTGGGAGACACATCTGGAACTGGGGGCCATGACTGTTTCAATGTGAGACCCAAGCCATGAGAAGGAGCACAAGCCTGACACTGACTGAAAGGCCAGGAACCAGAGGCTGGACAGCTCAGAGACCTAGGAGAGAACCAAATACAACTGGCAAAAAAAAAAACAAAACAAAACAAAACAAAAAAAAACAGAGAGAAGGAGGAAGAGGAGGAGGAGGAGGAGGGAGGAGGAGGAGGAAGAGGAGGAGGAGGAGGCTAGAGAGAGAGAGAGAGAGAGAGAGAGAGAGAGAGAGAGAGAGAGAGAGAGAGAATATGAAATGATTTCTAATGATACTCTGGTATACTCGTAGACAGGAACCTAGCCTAATCGTCATCAGGGAGGCTTCATCCTGCAGCTGTTGGGAACAGATACAGAGACTAACAGCCAAATATTAGGGAGAGTGGGAGAACCCTAGAGAAGAGGGTGAAGAAGGATTGTAGGAGTCATGGAGGTCAAGGACACCACAAGAAAAACATAAAACCAACTAACCTAGCTACCTAATTCATAGGGGATCACAGAGACAGAACTGTCACAATCAGGGAACCTGCATGGGTCTGACTAGGCCCTCTGTGTATGTTTGGTTATATAGTTAGGTCTTCTTGTGGGACTCTTCATGGTGGGAGCAGGGGCTGTCTTTGACTCTTTTGCCTGCTTTTGGGACATTTTCCCTCCTACTGGGTTGGTTTACCCAGCCTTAATACATGGGAGGTACTCAGTCTTACTGCAACTTAATATGTCACATGTAATGATTTGTTTTGTGTGTCAAAGTGGCACAAGCTAGAGTAATCAGAGGAAGGAGCCTCAGCTGAGGAAATACCTTGATGAGATCCAGCTTTAAGGCATTTTCTCACTTAGTGATCAATGGGAAGGGCCTAGCCCATGGTGGTTCTGGGTTCTATAAGAAGGTGGGCTGAGAAAGCCAGGGGAAGCAAACCAGTAATCAGCATCCTCCATGGCCTCTGTATTGGCTTCCAGGATCCTTCCATGTTTGAATTTCTGTCTGCCCCTTCCTTCAGTGATGAACAGCATTGCTGAAATGTAAGCCAAATAAACCCTTTCCTCCCCAACTTGCTTTTTGGACGTGCAGCAATAGAAACCTAAACTATGACACCATGTTTGTTTGATATCTCTGGAAGTCTTATTTTCTGAAGGGAAACAGAGGAGACATGGATCTGGGGCCAGGGGAAGGGGAGATGTGCTGGGAGGAGAAGAGGGATGGGAAACTGCTGACTGTATGTAATGTATGAGAGAGAAATAAAATAAAAACAGAATAAAACACTGCAATTAGATTTCTGAAGCAGATGTAGGCTCAAGTATTTGAAAAGCAGAAATGTTATCATCCATGAACTGGATCATAATTCACAAGAAAATGAGAAATCAAAAAGTAATTGAAAAATGGCCACAAGCCTGGAAATTATTGGAAATAAGGAACCATATCTGCTAACTTTGGACTAAAGAACAGGATACTTAAACAGAAATGTTTCATGTCAAAACATATAGGAAGATGCCTATCATCATATTCATATCGACCCATCACAAAAAGAAGAAATAAAAACCATGACTAGGAAAACAACCAGCTTTCTATCCCATTCCAGCAGTAAGTGTGGCAACAGTATAGCATTAAGGAAGGAAGGAAGGAATGAAGGAAGGAAGAAAGGAAGGAAGGAAGGATGGAAGGAAGGAAGGAAGAAAGAAAGGAAAGAAGGAAGGAAGGAAAGAAAGAAGGGCAGAGAAGATGATGCTGGTTAAGAAGGTCAGAATACAGGCAAGAGTATAGGAATTATGAATAAGAACAAAATGAGACTATGCTGATTCATTTATTTGAATGTCACAGACTGGCATGGTTAACATAAGGTGACAAAAGTTGGAAAGTGGTTCCACTGGCAATATTGAATCTGCTTGGCATGTTGGATGCAATTATATTATAAAACATAGTTATTCTTAAGTTGCTTAAATCTGTAATCTTATGGTATGAACCTTACCTTAATTTTAAAAAATGCAAAAACATAAGCAATCAGACTAAAAAAAAAACCCAGATTTTATACAAGTGATGGCGTTTTATTTCTAATCACATAGCAAAATACAAGAAAACAGATGAAACAAAGGCAAAGATATAATGGGACCATTTAGATTGAGTCGGGTGTAGAATAGAGAACAGCAAGAAAAGACATACCTTAATAGAGGGAGCCATAATAGGTTTATAGAGAAATATGGCACCAGGGAAATGTTCAGAGGTCACAAGGATGACCCCAACTAACAATCTAAATGATAGTGGAGAGGCTGCCTTAAATCTCTTCCTTATAATGAGATTGATGACTGCCTTATATGACATCCTAGAGCTTTCATCCAGAAGCTGTTGGAAACAGAAGCAGAGATCCACAGCTAAGCACTGAGCTGAACTCAACTCTACAACTGGAATCCAGTTGTAGAGAAGAAGAAGGAATGAGCAAAGAGACCAAGACCATGCTGGAGAAACTCACAGAAACAGCTGACTTGACCAAATGAGAGCACATGGACCCCATTTATAAGGCTGGGGAACCAGCATTGGAATGAACCAAGTCCTCTGAATGTGGGTGCTAAGCTAGAAGAAATGAGAACAAAACATAACACCCATTTCTGCTGAAGGAAGAACAGGTGAGTATTTGTATTCTTCTTAGAAATGGGAATTGCCAAACAATAACTATTAACATTAAAATTGCCCACAGAAATCTAAATGTGTATATATTCTGTGTATATGTAAAGACATATGAGAATATTAGCACATTTATAGCAGAAATAAGAAAGATGTGAATGATTATATATATGAGTGATGGATACTGTGTGAATAAATTTTTTGTTGTGGAGAGAGGGGATAGCAATGATCAAGGATGGAATAAAAGCCACAATATAGCACTAAAAACTACAAATTATATATATATGTATATATATATATATATGTGTGTGTGTGTGTGTGTGTGTGTGTGTGTGTGTGTGTATGAAATTTGTATGTAATTGTGTATCTGTGTGTGTTATATGGGCACTATTACAGAAGATCGTCTTTTCTGACCAGACTGTGTAATTTAGAAGATTAACAATTATTCAATATTACAGGAAATAGGCTTGGTGACCAAGATGCTGCATTTGGAAATCATCTATGATTTGAAAAGATGTAAGGTAAATTTTAATTACTTTATTTTAACTACTTTTAAACATAATTTTGTTAAACAAATAATAGAATATTTGAGGTGGTTTTAACCTGAAAGCTTTCTACTGTGGTCTAGGTTTCATAGTACCAGAAGGTTCTGTGACAGGTGCAGAGGGATAGGAACAATCACAGTTCTACCCAGCTGTAATAACTCTGAACCCCAATGATGACCACCATAGCAAGATATCACTAATAGTGCAATAGTAACGCTTATATTGTCAATGGCAACAGCTGCTTAATTGACCGGATGGTACATTCAGCAGGAGGAAAATCATGCCTGGTTTTAAGTACTTAGCCAATCATCTGTGGCTAATTAGGCCTTAAAAGAAAACCTACTGCCACAACTGTACTGGTCAGCATGATTCTTAACAGACTCTAAAATCTATCCTTATACCTACAGATAAGTGTAGCTTTCATCCCACATCAAAGAAGCTTTTATTTGCATTAATCAGAGACCATCACAGAAAGCCACACCTGGTTATACTGCAAGAATCAATTAATTTATGGGGAGCCTAGTCCCAACAGATATATTTACGGCACTAGTCCTGCACTGAAGGCTCAAGGAACATCATGGAAGAGGGGCCAGAAAGACTGTAAGAGTCAGAAGGTAGGAAGTCTGCCATGAGATTTGACTTCTAGAAATGACAGGGAAGCTAAACCCATAGTACCTCAACAGGATGGTGTCCTAAATAAGACCTGGACAATGACAATACCAATAGACAGGCTATTGTGAAATGGGGACACTTCACAAAGTCCTACCCCCCCCCAAAGAACTATGGTTCACTAATGACTGCTAAGAAAGGAAGAATTAGTTTTCCCTAGGGGAAAAGGGAGGTACTTAATTCATATCCAATACCAATTGGGCCTGAAATTATATACAGAGAAGCAACACTAAATGGGCTCAGAAAGTTTTATTGTATATTCTTGTATATATTTGTATATGTGTGTGGTTCATACCTATGGGCATATGGGATAATGAGCATGAAAAGGCCAAAGAAGGTCATCAAGTGGCTTCCCCCATCACACTGTCTTAATTCCTTCAAGACTGGGTTTTCCACTCAGGCTGTCTGGCTAGTGAACACCTTGGGCCCTCCTCTCTGTACCACTCAACATTGAGGTTAGAGCCACATACAGTGATGCCCAGTTTTCACACTGGTGTCTGGGCTTTGAAGTCAGATCCTCATGTTTGCACACTGGCACTCTTTCCCACTGAGCCAGATCCCTAGCCACTACTTTTAGACAAATCCTTATAGTCTGGTAATTTTTAGCAGTTCTATAACTTATATTTGAAAAAAAATCTGAGTCTTAGTGTTTCTTTTAATTTTGTTTCAGTGACTTGAAAAGTAATTTCTCCAAAGTGATATATGGCTAATACAAAATTTATAATCTATGGGAGCTATTATATTTAATAAAAATATCTCTAAAATATTTATAGATTCCAATTCAGTGTGCTAAGGCAGATAGGACCAAAAGGGAAAGTAATTAGGTGATACATTGCAATTAATGCCCTCCTCATGCATAAGAATGAGAGCAGAGAAATGAAGTGCAGTCAGACATGGTGAAACATACCCCCTGATTTTCTTTTCTTTTTTACTATCAAAAATTAAAATATAATTATATAACTTCCCTTTCCCCTTTACTCCCTACCACCCATACCATGTCACTCTCTTTTCTCAATTCTCACCATTATCTATACGCCCCCCTTCCTCAGCTAATCCCAAAATGTCTCTACCTGTTGGTTTTAACTAAGACTAGCTCATATACTTTTGTCCCATTATCAGTCCTGCTTGTGAAAAATCAACCATATAGCATTTTTGACATAATATTCTCACCAATTCTTCATCTATGTAGCCAAAAGGGACTTGACTTATGAAGCTGTGTTGATTATCAGTTCTCAAATTATTCTATTATGAATGGCTTCTAGACATGGAGAATAGCATTCTATTGTAGACTAAAGCCTCTATCTTGGAAAATACCACCGAGACCTCATTTTCCTTGCATTTGTGTACTGTGATTCACAGCAAAGGGCCAGGAGTCAGAGATGGATTTCTGAGTTCAAATAAATTAACTACATTGATGTAGAGCGAGTCTTTGGCTTATCTTTCCTTATGGCAGCTGTTCCTAAACACAGACGTGTTTCTCTCTGTGAGTGTTGTAGATCATCATTATCTGCGAAGATTACCAACAGAAAGGACAAGATGAACCACAACAGAAATAAACATGCCTTATCATAGTACCCAGACTCCACCAGGAGAAACTCACTAATACAAGTCAAGATACCAACTAAAATATACTTTTAGGTATATCCACCATGAAAGATGGAATTATTCTGCACTTTTCCTATCCACATATTCACATAAATGTCTACATCTAGAAGAATATATATCTGAAATTTCGGTGCTATTGCATCCTTAAGATTCTGTAATAATATGGTTTGGGTGAATTGTTTCTGCTAACTTTCATTGTTAAATTGACCCTAATGTATTAGGTAGAACAGGTACATATTTGTTAATAATAATCATCAGCAGTTCACTGGTTTGTTTTTCATGTCAGAGGGTATTAGGACTTTTTTTCTGGGGACCATTGGGGTGATCTGAGCTCATTAAGTTGGGGACATGCTGAGTTATTCTAGTATCCATTTAAAGAGGCTTAAAATAATATTTCTGAAGAATGCCTTCCTACGAAACTTGATGAGGTCTGTGTATGGAGTAGGGATGGGAGGAAAATTCAGTGAGTGAATTCCTGAGTGAATGTGTGCTGTTGACATGTGTCTGGAGCCTCAGACCAATGGAGGAAATGACAAAGCTACCCGCCTCCCCAGCATGAGGCTCCAAGAGAAATAGCAAGTCTTCCCTTCTGCTCCCTGTGCAGCTTTTGATATTATGTGTAGAAAAAATGTCCGTTATAGCTTTCTGTATTCTCTGTTGTTACAGTCTGAAGAATGCTCCCCTAGAGAGACTGTTGCTAGTGAAATTAGCTGAACCTATCCTTTTGATTCAGCTGCATATCATAAACCATGCCTCTTTGTTCCTCTGTATATAATAACCTTGTCTCCTTGTTCACTGAGTTTTGGATGCTGTGGCTTCTTCAGCAGAGAGCTCAGACTATCAGAATCAAGCTTTCTGTGTCTGCATTTTTGTCTTTTCTGTGTTCCCTGTCATTCCTGTCATGTTCAATTCTTTGGAGACTTGAGCAGTAGTTTTGTTTTATCTTCCTTCCTCCCTTCCTTCCTTCCTTGCTTCCTTCCTTCCTTCCTTCCTTCCTTCCTTCCTTCCTTTCTTTCTTTTTTCTTTCCTTCCTTCCTTTCTCTTCCTCCCTCCCTCCTTTCCTCCCTCCATCTGTCAATCTCTCTCTCTCCCTCTCTTCCTCCCTTCTTTTTCTTTTTCTTTCTTTATTAACTTAACCTGTGTTGATAAAAGAACAGGAAACTGAATGGGCTTTCAATGACTCTGCTTCATGCTAACTGACCAAAGAAAGTGTTTTATAACATGCCATTCCCTTCTGCATCAGGAACTGCACTCAAGGGTCCTGTTCAAACAGGGTCATTATTTTAAGGAGTTGAAAACAAATGCAGACACCATTTCCACTCTACTGCTGCAAGAAGAATATTAGTAATGCACTGGAGAATCTGAAGCCCAGAGTATATTCATTGCTTTTGTGGTGTTTCTGAAGCAACTGTTGATCTCTGTAAAGCCCTCGGGTAAGCTGCAGTTTGTTCCCTTGAGTTTAAAAACTGCTAAGGAACCTGGGTGTGGTAGCACATAGGCCTTTAATCCCAGAACTCAGGATGCAGAGATAGACAGATCAATGAATTTGAGGCCAGCCTGTGTTTACACAAAGAATTCCAGGACAGCCAGGGCTACATAAAGAAACCCTGTCTCCCGAGGAACAAAAGAAAAGGAAAAAGAAGAAGAAAAGGACTCACTCATGGGAGTATGTGGTGGTTTCTGTAGCTAGATAGATAAATTATAGATAAGTCATTCTTTGCATGACAGGAAAATGCCATCATTTTTGAAAGATGACTGAATGACTTGTCACCTAAAAACATCATCTGATGTCTTATGTTTTCTATTGGTCATGACATTATGACAGGGAGTTTCAGATGTGTTGTTAATTATTTTTTTCACAGTGGTATTTTAAAGAGGTTTTGAGTAGCATAGGATGGGCAGAAGGGCAGATGAACTTTTTTTTTTTTTAAAGCATATGTTGTCTGGCAGCCTGCTGTAGGAGAAGATTGGGAATGACAAACTTGTATAGTAATATAGAAGTGAAAGTTTATAATCTACCTTTTTCTAAGAGTTAGTCCATCTCTGCTGATTGATTAATCACTGTGCAGGTGAAATTATTATCCTTAAAAAATTTAAGTACATTTACTTATTTGTGTATGTGTGTGTGTGTGTGTGTGTGAGAGAGAGAGAGAGAGAGAGAGAGAGAGAGAGAGAGAGAGAGAGAGAGAGAGAGAGAGAGAGAGAGAGAGAGAGAGAGAGAGAGAGAGAGAGAGAGAGAGAGAGAGGGAGAGATGAGGACATTTGTGGAGGTTAGAGGACGAGTCTCGTGAGTTGATTTGGTCTTTCCACATGACGGGTCATAGGTATAACAAAGCCTATGTGTTGTAAGTGTCTATCAGGGTTGGCAGCAAATGCCTTTTATCCATTAAGCTATCTCACAAAAACAGCATCTTAAGTGCATTTTTACAAAGTGTTTTTTTTAAAGCTCAATTCCTAAATGATAATCAGGTATTTATTTATAGAAAGTCAAAAGATTTCACCAGTCCTATGGTCCACTATCATGTATTTAAAAGCATTTGCCCATCTCTCTACCTCCCTTAAATGTCTGTTGAATTAGGCACACTGTTATAGTTCCTTATTACATTGATCAACCAAATATTGTTCATTGACTATGTTTATAAATAAAAGTTTTTTTAAAAAAAATAAATTTAAGAGTATTAAAAGATCTGAAGTCATGCTACATGATTTTTACATTTTCCTTTTACACTGGTGACTGGGTTTATTGTGAGGGCTGTTTTTAACCTGATTTCATGCATTGAGCACAAGTGCACATGCATTGAGCACAATTGCACTTCACTGTGATGTGTCAAAAAACGGTGATCTGAACACGGAAGTGGAGGGCATGAGGAATTATGTAAGCAAGCATACAGAATAATGTCTTTCTCTTAGTGTGTTTGCACATGCACAAATGCACTTGTATACTTATGCTTTTGGAGGACAGAAGTCAGTCTTCAGCTGCTGCCCACTTCTGTTTTTTATTGATACAAGGTCTCTAATTAGCCTGGAATATATATAGTAGGCTGAGTGGGTTTGCCTGAAAGTCTTAGAGACCTACCTATGCCTGTCTTCCCTGTGGTGGTGTCATAGAACTATTGAATTATTTAAATGAGTTATAGGGATTGAACTCAAGTCTTCATGTTTTTGAGGCAGAGTGAGCTGCCTCCTTGATCCCCAAGATGGGTTTTTCATTGAGTCCAATTACATCATGAACCAAGAGGTAATTTCAATGCTAGTATTAGAGGCTACTCTGCCAGGTGGCTGAGAAGCTAAAAGAGATGTGAAAAAAAGGAAAATAAAATACAATTAAAATATCTTTTAGAGACATAAGGCTCTCTTTTAAACAGGCTGCTTCTACTTTGGCTTTATAAGCTGACATCTTTAAGAAGCTTGCTGTGTCATGTAGAATATCATTGGGCTTGAAAAGATTTCTGGTCTGCAAGGATGACTCTTCACTGAAATTGTCAAAGACTCTGTCCCTACAGCTCTACTCCTATTTCATATATCCATCCTTCTCATATCGAGAGTCTGGTTAATGTAGGAGTTTAGATCAGGTAGTACCATGCTGGTGAGCTTCCTTCCTTATTCCTGAAAGCTATCACGCCACCTTATTTATTATCCCTACATGTATTCTAAGTGATTTTTATTTGTTAACCTTTCTGTAGAATGTATTTCTTATCTAAACCATTAATCTAGATACCTTCTATATTTGTGTCTCAAAATTTCTTTTATTAAACAGCCCTAATAAAAACTCAATTTACCCTATCCTGCTCTTCCTAAAATCAACTAAATAAAGATATGTGCCTGTACTACCTGATTCAGTGTGTGTGTGTGTGTGTGTGTGTGTGTGTGTGTGTGTGTGTGTGTGTGTGTTCTGTATAATCAACAATTCTAATACCTACTTAGTAGACTGGATTTTGAACTACATTCATTGCAAGATGCTCCATAAGGAAGGCTCAGATGCTCACTACATGGTGTGGAGAAAGTGGGCAGCAGATAGATTAAGATGCACACATCATATCTGAATACAGATGCTTTCCCATGCTTATACATTGTGCGTTTCTTGAAAATGAAGAAAGATGAAGTGACTTGCTCAAGACTGGTGGCAGGTTGAGTATAACTACCAAAGTCTCTTGCATTTTTCCTTTTTCTCAGCCATTACTTGGTTATTGTCTTGGCAGAAATTTTAGGGAAGGTAAAAAATCTTCCACTAAATTTACACAAGTGATTTTCTTCCATGCCAATATTAAATTATAGAGTTTTCTTCCTATCATGATAAAGGATATAAGTATAGAACGTAAGTATCTTCTTCATTTAAACCTATTAGTCTACTTGAGTTTACACTTATATGAAAAAGAGTTTTCATTTTCTTGTTATTGTTCTCATTAAATTAATGTTGGCTAACTTCAGAAAGTTTCAGATTGAGTCAAAGGATGACTTTGATTTGCAGATATTCTTTGAAATGCTATTAGCTCTAAGTTGAGAAAATATCTCTTTATTATCAACTAGTCCATTTTCTGCATGCAGAAGGAAAATAATTTATGGATTAATCTGTGCATATGCTTGAGACAATTATATGGCCCTAAAACTGAAGCCAGACCCTGAAGAACACCCTCTTTTCACTACCTTTCTTTGCTTGACATTTGTACTCTCAGCCATTTTTGGTCAAGTGAAAGGGAATCCATATTGTTTTCTAATCAGGGACATTCTGGCAACAGTACATATGAAAATTAAAAGATAGAAGGAGTAAGAGATATGGCCTCATTTTTTTAGGTCAATTATTTCTATGTTTTACTGGTTTGCTAAGAAATCAAATGTCTTTGACCATCAAATAATTTTAAGTGAATTAACTGTGTGTTTGGTAAACTCTACTTCACTTGAAGATGATTGAACAGTAAAAAATGGCCTGAAATGTTTCATGAGGAAATATATTTATTTATACTTAAATAAAATAATATGGGATGCTGATGGAAAATACAACAATTTGATGTAGTTTTATGTATCACAATACACAAAGTAGCTAATTTTCAACTTTTAAAATTATAGTTTTACCAACAATCATTTGACAAGACACAATAATCAATAACAATGTGGTTTTGGCAGTAAAAAAAACAAACCATAAAGGTCTTTTTGAATTTACTTTCTTTGTTTCTGTTTTTCTTTTTTCTTTCTTTTTCCTTTCTTTCTTCCTTTCTTTCTTTCTTTCTTTCTTTCTTTCTTTCTTTCTTTCTTTCTTTCTTTCTTTCTTTTTACCTCTCAACTGTCTAATAGTACAGTTGCTTTTCTCTAATCAACTTTGTTTTACACATCGTGCTTAATAAGCAAACATCTTCCATTTGCTGTTTTCAGAGTTATCTCATACTGAGGTTTTTTGTTTGTTTGTTTTTTTGTTTCTTTTCTTTTACTCACTTTGCAGTCACAAAATGAAAATGTAGACACCATGTACAAACAAGAAGTTCGTGCAAAGTCAAGTTTTCAAAACCACATGCAAGTCTCAGCGGCACATGGCTTAGAGCTCACACGCTCCAGGATCATGTAATACTGGCATGCAGATGAGAGGAGAGAAAAGCACCTACATCATGAAGAGAGGATGATGAAAGAGAATGACATTTTCTTTATGACAGTTATCTAATGCAAACCGTATACCCATAACCTCTACCAGCATGGGGATGGGGGCAGAGAAGTAAATTTCTGTGGGGAGTAGGAAACTACATAAACACAATTGGAGGTCAAGTTGTTACTGAAATGGAGAATTGCTATTCTGTACTTGGCCTCTTCCATGTTATTTTCCCCAGCTTCTTGCTCTGTTTTTCCTCTGCTGTATCATGCAAGAAAGATCAGAACTAACACTGGAAATCATTTAACAAGCTCTAAACCTGACAGATAACAAGGGTATTCTCCACAATTTACACGAGAATTAAATTGGATATAAATACCTCCTGTTCTTACCGGTGGGTGTTGTGATTCCATGTGTTAAGGTGTGAAGCAGACAGGAAAGAGATAAATCTTTCATAAGTACATTGCAAATAGGCAAGTGGTATAGAAACCATATTTATAGGTAATAGAGTCAAACAATGATAGGTAAATAGTTGTTACAAATTATTTTATCATAAAAATGGTCATAAATCTAGATTTTTATGGAGAAGGGAGGTAAAATAAATGACTGTTTTACTACTCTGGCAGTATGAAACAATAAAATTGAGTGACACATAGTTTAATTAAATATTCTTGACACTGCTTAAGCCAGCCCAGCACTAGCAGTTCCCCAGTGGTTTTGAATGCTGGTATCTTTGTTAAGCAATCACAGTAACAGTTTATAAAAGCAACCAAGATATAGGTGCTCTTTCTTACAAGATTAAAGTCACTTCAGAGGAGATTAATTTATTAAGTGGATTTTTCACCATGAACTTTGAGATACCTGAAAATAACAGCCCAAGGGCTTGAGCTACAATTTCTTTTTGGCTCAAATGTGCTCATTTAGTTCTTCAAATTAAAAATTTTAGGGTAATATGATTTTATTTCTCAGCAAATAAATCACGTGCAGCTATGATAAATTTATCTACATATAAGTGTGTCTTTTAGTTGGCATCAAGTGCTCTACAGCCTTCACTATGATTTTTAATTTTGATGCATTATCTTTTTCTTAGAACATCTCTGGTCAAATAGAAAATAGAAATCTGCATTGTACATATACACTCACACAAAAATGACATCATGTAATTGATGGAATCAAATATGGATGATTTACTTTCAGAATAGGGGAGTGATGTGAGGATGTGCCATACTTTTGTCTTTTCCTATTACTCTGTAGTAGGTAGTGGGGTTTAGCATTGTTGAATAATTTATCTGTAGCATTAAGCTTCCAAAGCCAACCAGCAAAGTAAATAATGTGAGCAATACTCTTAATCCCCCCAAAGCTCTTCAAAAACCATTCATCTTAATTATGTTGACTTCTATGTAGTGATTCAGGAGGTGCTTGTGAAAGTTGATTTTTTTTTTTAATTTCAAATATTTTAGAAGGTGTTAAGGAATGTCTGTCCCCCTCCCCTTGTGCAGAAAGTTATTAAACCAAGTTTATTGAAATGAAATATAATTAATTATTAAAGGAAGTATGAAACTTCCTATCAGAAAATGATTTGTGACACACTTAAGGTCCCTATACTTTCCTACAAGTATTTATGATGTCTTACTTCAAAAAATATATTAGTCTTGGATCTCAGCTTAGGGTCATCAGAATTGCCACAGTTTGTTTTCCAAATCTTAGTTGCTCATGGGTTCAACAACTTTTGTTGTTGTTTATTTGTTTGCTTTTTTGTAACCAGGCCGTACCAGGAAGACCTGAGTTTTAGCTAAGACAATGTTTCCTTTAATTGGAGATGGGAACTTTATGACACATAGTTATATCAGTTTGCATCATGTTATAATGCCTTTGCCACACAGTATAACTAGATATAGCACCATGCAATGCCATGAATTGAGAATGAGACACTATCTCCAGGGGAGAAAATAAACATCCAAGAGAAGGAAACAAAAGCACGGGGCTCAAAGCTGGCGAGACTGGCTTTTCATTGAGCTATAGCTGTAACACCTGCGGAGCTTCTGTTTTGGGTAACAGAAATACATACCATGTTCATGTCAATGCCGTTGGTGTAAGTCCATGCATGCTGGAAATATTCTTCAAGCCGTTGCCTCAGAGGGTTTGGGATTTGGTGGAAGCGAATGAACTCTTTCACTCTCAGCATTTGCATGTGGTACCTGGCAGTTCCCGAGTATAGTCTTTGAATAATTGCAGAAACATTCCCAAAAATGCTTGCATACATTAAAGCTGGATTGGATAAAAAACAAAGTTATGGGGAAACAGTGCACTTGGGTATAATGTATTTTTTCAGAATATCAAATGTGCTGGTTTTAATTATTTAACCCAAGTATGTCAATTTAATCCTGATGCTTGGGTAAACCAATCCTTCTTACATTTTTTAACATAAAGAGATGTGAAGAACTCAAAATCATCATGATTCAAAGTAAAACCCATATTGTTTTATGAGATACACCTGCAACCAAGAACATTAACTAGATGTTCAATACATTTGTGATAAGCTGTTTTATTTATAGTAAGCTAAATCATAGTTATCATTACCATATTTTTTAAAGAAAAATCCATTAAGCAAAAACATCCTCAAGGGATTTTAATACCACATTTTCAGTAATCTATATAGGCTTATCATTAAGTTCTGGGCGACTAAGGGCAATTGCAATACCTTATATTGTTTTGGGGATTTCCAGGACACCCCTGACCAACAACTCTAGGAGAAGTAACACATTCATGGCTCTGGACTTTTTATGTGGTGACCTATGACTTTTGGGAGGAGCATTATCCCCTTTGTAGGCTAATTAGAGTTAAACCTAATATAATATATATATATATTATAAATATATATGTATATATATTTCTACATGGCTATATCTCTTCTCACATGATATTGTTATAGAATCAAATTGGATTTGATTGGAGAAATCAAATTGTTATGGACCAGGGAGCTTTTCCTCTGCTGGCTGGCTTTCATTTGAAAGTGATATTCAGACTGCTAGAGGGAAATGTTGTCAACAGTCTTACTCAGCTGTGAACTCTTAGAGTTAAAATAATAACCAATATAGATGATACGTCCATGGGTGCAATACTAATGGAACAGTAACCAATTCATAGCCAGCTCCATAGGAGGGCACTAGTGATATCTTGCCAAGAACACAGGGTTGGGAAGGTTGTATTCTCAAGGATGAACCACCTATCACCATTCTTTACTAATGGACATAATATCAACCCACTCCCTAAATCTATCTCTCACCCTTATATTGGTGAAACCCTTGGACCTCATCAACAGTGGTTTTTAGTGCAGTGGGAAAATAACACAGAAACTCACAATGGGTTATAGTGCAGAGAGCCAGTATACTAAGAGTACTCAGCCACAAATGTGATATCTACAGTACACTTTCCCCTCTCTCCAAGGCTCAGGGAACATCAAGGAAGAGGAGATAGCAAGATTTAAGAGCTAGAGTCAGTGATGACCAGAGCAAAACACTGTCTTCTAGATGTGACAGGACCAACTGCACTCATGAACTCACAGGGGTTGTGGTTGCCTAGCCAAGGACAAGCCAGGCAACATTCTAGCACAACAAGGAAAGTCCTGACAGCTCATGGCTTCTTGAAGAGGGAAAGTCAGTTCTTTAAGGTCATGGATCCTGGAAGGTCAACCATGCTCTGGAATGACCGAATATCCATGAGTACATGGGTAGCACCAATCACACTTGGTGGCTTACGAAAAAGGTGGGTAGAAACACGAAGTTGTGAGGAAAACTGGAAGAAAGGGTGAAGCTGGGAGGGGAGGAAGGGGGCTACAATTATATTCTATGCATGTATGAAATTATCAAAGAATTAACAAAATATTATAATACAAAATAAAAAATTAATCTGGAGCTGAGCATGGTAGTGCATGCCTTTAATTCCAGTACTTAGGAGGTGGATCTCTGTGAATTCAGGGACAGCCTGGTCTACAGAGCTAGATCCTTGACAACTAGGGCTATTATATAGAGAAATCCTGTGTAACACCTTTGAAAAATAAAAACAAAAAATCTTGAATCAGACATAAAATACTAATTTCAATAAAGGACTTATTTCTATTACAGCCTGGAATCTAATCTTGTAATAAAACTGTATTGCAAATTTTCAGCACTTTGAAGTTCTCAAATAATTGACTAATTTTCTTATGGAACATAGCATAGCATTTTCTTAGTATTAATTTGTGTGAAATTTTTAATCTATTCCAATTTGATCACATAGATGTACATACAAATATCTGACTTAGAAAAAAATGTATATTGCTTAACTTTTGCCAAGAAAGCTGTATCACATTTTTGTTCATTGATTAAGAGAAAGTGCTATGACACCCAGGTACACTCAGCATTTTGAATGTCCTCATTAAGGTAGCATCTCCACTATTGCTTAGATTCTTAGTTGGGGTCATCCTTGTGGATCTCTGGACATTTCCCTAATGCCAGATTTCTCTTTAAAACTATAATTGCTCCCTCTATTCAGGTATCTCTGTTATTGCTCTCCTCTGCTGTTCTCCCTATTCCCTATGGAGAGATACTCTCAGCCTATATAGATGGGGGAGGGCCTAGGCCCTGCCCCAAATGATGTGACAGATTTTGATCTCCCAATGCGAGGCCTCACCCTCCATGGGGTGGGGATGGGAAGAGGGTTGGGGGTTGGTGGGGAGCATGGGAGGATAGGAGGGAGAGGGATCTGGGATTGGTATATGAAATAAGATTGTTTTTTAATATAAATATTAAAAAGAATATCCTCATTAATTCTTCTTGGAATAACAATTATTAGATATGTATATGTTTTTCACCTAAATGTATATATGTGTATTGTGTGTGTGCTTTGTGTTCACAGAGGCCAGAAAAGGGGGTCAGATCCCTGGAACTGGAATTGTAGATGGTTATGAGCCCCTTTTTTGGGTACTGGGAACTGAGCCTGAGCACAGATCCTCTTAACCACTGAGCCATTTCTCCAGCCTTTGAACTAAATTTTTATTTAAAATAAAATTTCATATTCTTACTGTTTTTTTCATTCACATTCCTAATAATTCTAACATGGAAACACTTTATTTCATATAGAAGAATCACATGACGTATTTTCTGCTTATGGATCGTTGGGAATATGTCAAGAGCTTTGACATGACAATGAAGGCTTCAGGCCCTGGGGACACATTACACAATCAGGTGGGAAAAGTATCAAAAGCAACAGCACTATTTGAAGTATGAGATTCAACTATGCTCATCCAATACACCTTTTTCCTTGAAATGCATTTTCTGGACAACACTGTAAAATCTACTTGTTCCTTTAAAAAGTAGATTTTACCAAACTCAGTCTTTTTCTTCCTGGCTTATTTCCTTGGCATGTCTTATCATGCTTGATTGTAATAGTCTCTGTTTGCCTAGATGTCCAAAGAAAGGAATGTTTCTGGGAAAGGTGTGATCATTTATTAAAATACATGAAAAACGAGGACATGTGAGGATTAATGGCAATGTCACTAGGGCAGAGCATTCAAATAATGTGGTTGCATGACACTCTGTTTGTGTCTGTAAGGATGTGTCTGGCTGAGACTCATATCTCAAATTAACATCTGATATAAATAATACAGATTGATTTCTCCTGTAGGTAGTCATCATCCATTGAGGTCAATGTCTGAGTACATGTTGGAGCAAGAGAGTTCAATCTCTTTTCCTCTGTTACTGTCTATGGTAGAACATTAATCTTCCCTTTACTCTGGACTGTACTAACCAAGGATGAAGTTATGCCTTGGTTCTCCTCCAAAACTCTGTAGATCACTTTGTTATCTTGGGTATCTGTTTGCTTCTTCTGTGAAAAATCTTCACTAATAGAAGAAACCTATTGTGAGACTAAGTTGGCTTGTGTGTGAAACATCAGTGCTCTGCAAAGTCCTGAGTGTAAAACATCAATCATTTGCAATGTCAATCAGCTGTGTAGATTGCTTTGTGTTCAGGAAGTAGCAGCAGATAGAAATCATTTCTAATTTGAGTAAATTAGTACTTTGTTAAGTAGATAGCAATATTCACATGAAATTGATTCATGTGATTCATGTGGGAAGAAGTTTTATGATATGTAAATGCATATTGCACATATTGTTGACTTTCAGAAATGCCTGTCATACTTTCTTGAAGCAGATAGTGAGAGCACAAGACCCTAACCAGCTCTTTTTTCCTGAAGCTCCTAATATGAGGGAAAGTGGTCAGAAAGCAGTTCTTATTGGGGCCACAATACATGAATTTTATCTCCATGAATATGATTCAAAATCCTAACACAGAATCAGGAGTGTCCTACACTGTCAAGATGGGAAAACTAGATTCTAAGTCTGGAATTGGAAACCTAAATGAATGGAAAAATTGGAGGATGTCTTCACTAATTTCTAAGCTGATGGATTTTAAAATCTTAAGGAAAACATGAGGTTTTATCAACCCCATCCCCCCTTTAAACCAAAACATCACCAGCTAGAGAGAACAAATTATTGTATTCTGTGTATCTGATGGAGTTGGTGTCCATGCACTGGCATATTGGTCAAGTGTATACTGGAAAATAAACAAATAAATGAATAACTAAATAATACTGTTTATATATAGGAATTTCTTTAACTCAACATTTCATTTAGCCATCTTCAGGAGAAAGTTTTGACTTCATCAAATTGTTTACTTTGGCTTGAAGTATTAGAGAATCAAAATAAGCATTACCTTTTTCAGCCTATACCCACCCACCTATACCGCACATATTAAATGCTGATGAAGTATTAGTTTTGTATTTTATCGGAACCACCACAGTTTGCTTTTTTATCTACATGTTTAAAAACATGTAAACAAAGGATGAAATTTTTGATGCATAATAAACGTGTAACTAGATGTATCCATTTTAAGTGTATAGTTCACTCAGTTGTGACAAATGGGAACATTACTGTTATGAGCTATTAGCTTGTTTCTACCATCCCAGAATATTTCCTATTGTATCACTCAGTTGCCCATGCTTATTTCAGACATGGAACTACAGACAGGCTTCATTTGTTAGGACCATAGCACACATTTCATACACAAGTTTGCCTTTTGTTCAGCATAATACTGAGAATCATTGTGCCTATCAGTATTTTTTTTTCAAAATCTTTTAAATCATAAAGACGTGCCAAAGTTTGTTTATATCATCTGCTGATAGGAAACACAGCATTTCTACACAGTAAAAAGTGTCATGAACATTTGTGTACAGATCTTTGTGTGGGCATGTATTTTCATTTCTGTTTTAAACACCCAGGTGTGGAATTGCTGTATGATATGGCTTGTTTAACTTTACAAGAAATAAGCTGTTTGCCAAAATTGTCTTATTTTATGTTCCCACAAGCATACTATGGCAATACCATTTGTTCTATATCCTGTCAACATTTGGTAGTACCAATTTAAATTTACCATGGTAGCTGGTGTAGTGTGCCTCATTAGTGTTTAATTTGCATTTCACTGATACTAATGCCACTTTTAAATGAAGTTTTTTACATGCAGGTGTCCTTTTGGTGCAGTTCTGTTAAAGTAATTCGCTCCTTAAAACAAAAACAAAAACACAAACATCTCAATTATCTTTTTGTGAAGTTGTAAGAATTCTTAATATATTCTTGATGCCAGTCTTTTTCATATGCGTATCTTCAAAATACTTTCTTTAAGTTTATCACTTCTACTTTCTTTGTATTAACAATGTTGATATTTTGAGACAGTATCTCCCCATATTGCTCTGGCTGACCTGAAAATTGTTGTGTAGAATATGCTGGCCTGGAACTCTCACCTGTCTCTGCCTACCTAAGTGCTGGGTTAAAATCCTGTGCCTTCATACCTAATTGAACAATGTCATTTGAAAAGAATGTAATTTGGATGAAATATAATTAAACAACTTTTAATTTAAAGGTCTCTTGTGTTTGTTATCATAGTATCCATAGTGCAATTTGTTGTAAGTTGTCATTCTTAAATCACAAATCAATTATTAATATTATTTTTGTTGTGGTGGTGGTGATGGTTTTGGGGATTAAATTCAGGGTTTTCCACACCAGTAAAACACTCTACGACTGACTTGCATCTCAAGCCCCAGAGTCTAGTTTTTCATTAAAAGTGTGCAAAAGGACTTCTTCATCTAATTTGTTTGCTTTCATCGTGTCCTCTGTTGAATACTAAGTGGTGAGACCATGATGACCTTGGTCTGGGACTTTGCAGACAAACCAATAAGTCCAAAATTTATAACTATACCATTAGGAGTAGTGGTTCTTAACCTGTGGGCCACAGCCCCTTTGAGCTCGGACAATCATTTCACAGGGCTCACCTAAGACTATTGGAAAACATGGATCTTTACAATAAGACTTGTTACAAAATTACAACATTTTGTAAAATTACAAAATTTTGTAGCAAAATTATAGTTTTGAAGTAGCAATGTAAATAATTTTGTGGTTTGGGTCACCACAGTGTGAGGAACTGTATTAAAAGAATTAGGAAGACTGAGAACCACTGACTAAGAGCATAGATTTATTCTTTCTGAGGACCATGCATGATGAGGGCCCAGAGCACAGATGAAAGTTAACCTAGAGCCCTAGACCGTATGCTGACAAGTGTTGTGGCCAAGCCAGAGCAACAGGGATGAAGAAGGCTTTACCCAAACTGGATAACAGTTTGGCTTTTTAATGTCCTAAGAATTAAATAGCTCTTTTGTATTGCTGACTATTTGTAGCTTGGTTCAGCATAGTAGAAGGCATATTAATTGTACTAACTTTTCAAAAAGAGCCAGAATTTATGTGCATCAACTGTCTCTCTGTATGTGTTCAAATAGTTTCTTAATTTCCTTTCAGCTTTATCATTCTACTTTTCTTATATACCTTTAAGTTAGAGTTTTCAACTTTATAGTAAAAATTCTTTTGAACATCACTTTAGCTAATTCCTATAGCTTTGGGCACATTTTAATTTTCATTCACTTAGTTCCTAGCTTTTCAAGTAACTATTTCTTTCTTGGACACTTAACACTGGCTCAAATGATGCAGAATTTCACAGTAGCGATAAACTTCTACTCCACCTTCCTTCCTTTGTCACACCTCCTTTTACATATTTTACAAAACCTATCAACTCACAGACATTATTTTCACATTGTTCAATTATTTTGAAGATGTATAAAGACAAGGAAGAATGTTTTCAGCTTATTCGCTTATTATCTAGTTTTGGTCTTCTTCATTCCAGACTTTCACAGGTTATATTTCTCCTTCTTTTGGAAAAATTTTTAGTTTCTTATAGTCTGCTTATGGTCAATCAAGTCATCTACTTCCTTGTCCTTACTTGAAATACAGCTTAGTCATAAATTTCCATGTTGACAGATACTGTTTTTTTCCCAGCAACTTAGATTTTTTCCCTATTGTCTCATTGCATAGTGTTGTTGTTGAATGTTATTTTAAGAAGTGTTGCACTTGCTCATGCTGTGGAATAGTTGTTCATTGATGCAAAAATGTGTTGTATTTCCTTTATGTTGCATTTGTTTAACTCTGTGAAGCTGTGTTAATTTGCTTGTCTAAAACACCTGATTGATCTAACAAGGAGCCGAACAGCCAATAGCAAGGTAGGAGAAAGGATAGGTGGGGCTGGCAGGCCCAGAGAATAAATAGAGGAGAAATTTGGGAGGAGAGAGATAAAGGAGGGATCAGCTATCCTGCCACAGAGCCAGCTACAGAGTAAAAGTGAAAGCAAGATTATAGAAGAAAAGGAAAAAGCTCAGAGGCAAAGGATAGATGTGAGAATTTAAGTTAAGAAAAGCTAATTAGAAATAAGCCAAGCTAAGGCCAGGCATTTGTAAGTAAGAATAAGAACTCATGTTTATTTATTTGGGAGCTGGGTGCTTGCCCCCCCAAAAAGCAAAAGAGCAGAAAGAGTAACAAATAACCAATAACAACATAGTGCTGTACTCTTTCTTTTAAAAATGTTAGAGTGATCTTTCTGTTTGTATTTTTGATGTGTGACTATCTCTCTGTGTGTTATATTGATATATTACTATGCATGCATGTGTATGTGCATGTTCACTTGCCACACAGGTATGTGTTGACCACAGAGGATGGCATCTGACATGGGTTAACTTCCTCAGTCACTTTTCCATCCTATTTTTTGAGGCAAGGTCTGTTGCTGAACTAGTATCTTGTCAGTGGCCTGCCTCGCCTGCAAGCTCTAGGAATCCTCCTGTCTGAATACCCAGTGATGGGTTAGAGAAACTTTGTCACCATGCCCAGATTTTTTTATATGATTGTTGCAGATTATTATTATTATTTTTAAATCAGATTGTCCAGATTGTACTACAAGTACTTTACCTACTGAACAATCTCCATAGTTTCATAGTTCCATACCCTTCTTCTTCATTGTTATTATTATTATTATTATTATTATTACTATTATGTCAAATTTGAGTGTGTTTGTGAGTGAAATATAGACACATACAATCTATTTACTTGTGAGGTATCATATGACATTTTGATAATGTATGTATTTGTAGTGTTTTCTCTCCTTAAACATTTATCATTTTTAAGTGGTAAAACAATATTAGTAGCTTACCAGAATTCATTATTCTTATTCAACTATGTTATTACCCATTATTTATTATTTTATTACTAACTTCCTCCTGTACTCCCCCTTTCTTGTTACCATCAATATGTATGTGTATCACTTTTTCGTCATCTATCCACTAGTGGGCACTGAGATTACTTCCACTTTGTTAACTATTACAAATTGTGTTAGAGTAAAGACGGGATATAGAGACGTCCTCCTGACTTACTTCATTTCCACATGTATAACCCTGTAATAAAATTGCTATGTCATCATACTATAGTTTTATTTTAATTTTTCTATAATAGCTTCATTACTTTATGTTCACACCAGCAGTGTTCAATGGCTTTTTCTTGTAGCATTTATTTTTGACAATAGATGTTCTTGCTAGAGTGGAAAGTGGTATTCTAGTTTTAATGTGCTTTCCCATGGGGATTAGAGATGCTGAACACTTTGCTGAACTTGATCATTTGTGTGTCATGTTTTGATAAATGTCTAGTAAAGTCTATTGTTCCTTTTACATTGTATTGACTTTTGTTTGAGATCTTAGAGTTCCTCCTATATTCTGGATAGCAAGCAAACCCTTTCCAGGGTTATATAAGTATCTTTTCTCCCATTTTATGGATTAGTCTTTAATAGATCGTTTTCGTTGCCATTGAATTTGATATAATCTCAGGTGTTTAATTTGTTTTGTTTCCTGTGCTTCATTGTATTGTCCAAAACACTTTTTTCAGTTAGATGCTGTTCCTGTGTTTTTGCAGATGGGGAACTTGAAGATCAGGCTGATTCTTGAGGTCTGTAAGTACTCTACTGCCAAGTTACAGCCTTAGCCCAAAGTGTTAGGTTGGAGGCTTGCTTACAAAGCTTTGTTAGGGCTGTATTAGTTCTGGTTCTATGGCTTTGTTTTACTAAAGTTTCTACTTAACAACCCAGACATTCAGTGAGACTTCCTAATTTTAATGTGTCTCATACCTGTGTGCACTATGAGAATAGTTCAATTTATGCTTGTGTGCCTCTTTACTGGACCCGAAGACTGACACGCCATGTATTTGTGCCTTAGAAGAGACCATGAAGTTCTCTGTGCTTTTCTTTATCATAGCTGCCTCTTATTTTATTTTATTTTATTTTCTGTGTTATAGATTCTAACATCTTAGCCTACATGGCTTCCGACCTTCCTTTCTTAGCTGGGTGTGACCATTGTACACCCTTAGGATATTCTCCCTTCACAGTTCATTCTGTCCTTGTGTCTCCAGATAGGTAACACAGAGCCATCCTCCTTCTGTTTTTCTTTCAGGGATCACAATTCTCTGCTAGCTTTTTAGTGTCTGAAAACAATGACTTAATATATATCTTACTTAGTTTTCTGGCCTTTCGATCAATAGTTGAGGCTCTAATTACTCAATCATGGCTGGAAGTAGAACTCCAGTGGCTGATACATTAGTTAAAACCAAGAAATTCTACCAAGTTATTTGCCAAGCAGGTCTGACCTGGAGGACATTCATTCACTTTACCTGGTTTTGCATTTTTCTTTTTTATAATTAAATACATACATTCTATTTCTGAAAATTTAACAACTTAAAGTTATCTCTAAATTAGAAATGTAGATATAAGTGCATTAGCATACCCATATTCATATTTGTTCAGTGTTCTGAACTATTAAACTGAATTACCCAATCATTGTTTGTATACACAATCAGAATTCAGTGAGAATGGCATTTAAAACTGTCTATAGATGTTGCAGTTGTTTGCATTTACTGAGACATTTTTAAACAAGCACTTATTATATAGCCCGTGCTGGTCTCCAGTGTTTGTGCTTCCTGTCATCAGTCCTGAGTGCAGAGAATGGAAGTAAACTAACCTTTGCCTCCCTTTAAATAGGTTAGACTTCTTTATTTTTCTTTTTCTTGCATAATAATGCTGCAATATTGTATATAAGATCCACTTTGCCTAAAATGTGGCTCATTTTTCTGTTATAATTAATTTAAGGAAGCTGAAATTTCACCCTGACAAACTTTATGGTTATAATATACAGATGATACTTTACATTAAAATTTTTATTTTGCAATTTAATTTTATGTTGAAAGTCCCCTTTCTTGCAATGAAAAAATCCTTCTTAGTGTGTAAATATTGCAATAAACAAGAACCAACTAATTTTTGCCTGTAATTCCATCTTATGGGAGATATCAGGAACAAATATGTCACTATGTCTAAAGGCTAAGAACATTTCATAAGCATTGTTATAAATGTTGTGTTTCAAGTCTCAATTTTACCTTTCTCCTGACTAATGACATCATAGGTCATGACAGAACTCTCAAGCAAGGCTTAGAAATTTTTCTGTGTGACATCAAAGCTTTACCCATCTAATTTTATCAAAGCTTATAAAACTGTCTTCTATTTAAATAAATGATATATATATATATGGAATGTGATTGACTTTCTTTATCTAATTTGAATAGAATTTTCTCTTAGAACATCAAATTTATTTGTGGGATTCATAAATTCTTTATAAAGGATCATAGTTTCTTTTTAAGTAACCTAGTGTTATATTTATAACAAGAATGAAAAGATAAGAAATGCTTAAGGAAAGGACAAAAGAAGGAAGGAAGGAAATAAAGAAAAGGAGGCAAGGGGACAAAGAAAATTAAAAAGAAGGAAAAGAGGGGGAAATGGGCAAGAGGAGCTGTCACTATTCTGATATTAGCTATTGTGTGTAGGCTAAATGAGAATTAGCATTTGTTTTCAATAAAATGATTCACATAATAAATATCAAAGTGCTGAGGATTTCTCAGCAGTGAACAGGATATATTTTTTTGTAAGTTGCTTGAATTCATTGTTTCTAAATATATGTAGGTACTCTTTCCTTAAGTAGATATATTCATATTTATTTCACAGCTATAAATACTTAATCAAGAACAGATACTTTTCTTTGCCTTCATTTATATTAATGCGACTAAAATCTTTAACCACTGTGAAATATATCCTGATATATTCTTTTGTTGTTGCTTTTAGTGAGTATGTGTGTGTGTTTGTATGTATATAAGCACATGTGGAGGCCAGACATTGATGTTCTGTGT
Source organism: Cricetiscus sungorus (assembly GCA_030556225.1). Lineage (NCBI taxonomy): Eukaryota > Metazoa > Chordata > Mammalia > Rodentia > Cricetidae > Cricetiscus > Cricetiscus sungorus. The sequence goes on from JANBXA010000372.1 coordinate 4,381,562, forward strand.
TTTCTTCAATCACTTTCCACCATGTATATATGTTTGTATATTTTGAGCATATATGCAAGCATGCATGTGTATGTTTTTGTGTTCATGTGTGTGTGCATGCATGAACAGGCATGTGTAGGCCATGGCTTGTGTGTGGTAAGAGGGTGACTGTAGGTGTCAGTGTTTCCCTTCCACCACGTGGACGTGGAAACTGAACTGGGTTTCTCAGGTTTGTCATTCAGTGTCTTTACTCACTGAGCCATGACACTGGACATTCCATCATATTTTCCATGTCTCTCACTAGACCTGGATTCAACAAACCCACTTACTTGCCAGCAAGCCTTCAGGATCCTCCTATCTCTGTTTGCTGGACTTGAGGTTATAGGTGTGCACTGTTACATGGGGCTTCCATGTGGGTGCTGAGGATTTGTCAAGCTTGCAAGGCAAAGCCTTTATTTCCTGAGTCATCTCTGTTGTTATAATTGCAGACTAAAAGTGCCTTGAATGTATAGTTCTATTTTTTAATAGGCTCCAGTTCTATGCTGTCTGCATGCACTGTTTCTTCTGTGTTCGTAGCTAAGACTGTGGTGGAATTAGAAGATCTTGAGGGTTTAAAAAATATATTTTCTTATGAAAATGTTATTGAAATAAAAACTATATTTTAGGCAGAGTACATTTAAGTTTCACAAATTGGTCTTATCTAACCATATTTCAGTAACTAATAAGGTGATACATGAAAATTAATTGTCAATAATTATTTTCATGTTGGTACACCATCCAAGAGCAATGTTCCTTTTGAAGTTATTGTTGTCTGCCAGGACATCACTAGGTTCTCTCCAATAATTTCAAAATTATTAAGTCAACTCCATCTTGCCATAAAATCTTCTATTCTAAATAATGCATGTAATAAATTATGCTCTCTGTTTAAAGCCACTACAGAGTAAAAAGTAATGACTTTGGCTTTAGAATGATGTCAAAAGAACAGCAATTTAAAAACAATAAAAGAGGAAATCGATTGTAGTTATAACTGTAATGGTTTTATATGTATGAGAGAATGATTTATATCTAGAATTCTATTTTCCAACTTAACTTGATTTCAACTTGTAACAGAAAATAGCTATTAGTAGTAAATTACAATAATTTTTATGTATCAATGGATGAACTGTAATTTTCAGATCTGCAATCTGAGTACCCATATCACTTCAGTTTTATACTCATGATATTCTAGAGTAAAAAAGGAAGCCTTCTTGAATGAGGGAATAGTGACTTCTATATTTACATGCGAGAATTCAGCCAACCATGAACCAAAACTATTTTCAAAAAATTATGTCTGTATTCACTGCACATGTCCAGACATTTTTCTCATTCTTCCTTGTAAGATTTATGCAATGTTTATGCCGTGTTAGGAAATACATGTAGCCTAGAAGTGATTGCATATACACGAAGATATTTTTGGGTTAAAGGCAATTTTGAGGAATTATTTTTAAAATTGATTTTTCAAATTTTATTTGTTGTTATGTTTACATGTGAGTGCCTATGTGTATTCATTTGCACCATGTGCATGCCTTGTATTTTCAGAGGCCAGAAGAGGGCATCAGGTTAGAACTAGTTAGAGGAGGTTGTGAGTGCTAAGAACAGAGCATCATCTCTAGGCAAGAGTAGCAAGTGTTTTTAACCATCGAGCCATTCTAGAGTCCTCACACTATAGTGTGATACTATTTTGCATTAAGAACTCAAGAAGCTGAACTGATCCTGGGATCACCAAGCGAGGAGGTGTTTGTTTATGTGTATATTAAAGCTAGTTCTAAGAGAAGAATATGAAAAGATTTTTTTGTTTCTTCACTAAGAAATATCATAGTTTATAGACTATAATATCTACATCTTTAATTTCACTATCTCCATAGTTTCCATATTTTGCTAATTCTCTATGTTCTAGAAATACCAATTTTGTGCTATTATTTATCCTAACAGATAGCAAAAGAGAAATCTACTTACAGCCAATCAACATGACACAAATGGAAAAGATTTTCTCCGAATTGGTGTTAGGAGACACATTTCCAAATCCTACACTGGTTAAACTGCTGAAGGTAAAATAAAGTGCCGTGACGTATTTGTCTTTAATGGACGGTCCAGAACTTGAGTCACTGTCATTGTAACGTTTCCCAATTTGTTGTCCTAAGGAATCCAACCATCCAATTTTGTCAGTCAGATAGGGCCTCTCTACATTCCCAATCGCATACCAGATGCAAGCCAGCCAGTGGGCAATCAGTGCAAATATGCACATTAAGAGCATTAGAACAGCAGCGCCGTATTCTGAGTATCGGTCCAGTTTCCTGGCTACGCGCACAAGACGAAGAAGGCGAGCAGTCTTCAAAAGACCAATTAATGTTGTTGTCTGTGGAAATAAATGTCTATGGTGAGAAACAATTGTAAGCAATTCAAGGTATGTACTTGTAAGGTAGAATTGTTAACAGAAAATGGGGAAACAGACACAGGCTTGAATCAAGTATGAAGATTAGTTCTTCATCCAAAGAGTTTTCATTCCACTTTGAAAAACATGTGGCTTATTAACCCAGTGTCTTGGCATACAAGATCCATGGAAAGAGAATCAGCCTTCCCAAGGTCTACAAAAGGGACTTTCACAGGGTATGCACTACTAACATGTTCCTTCCTCAACCAATGTCCTAGGAATTGATTGTGTGTCTACCAAGTGCCACATATCACAACTACAGTCTCAAAGGAAGTACTCTTTAATAAAAAAAATTATTTATACACATAGGACCTCCTCTAATGAAGAGAAATATGGTCGGCTATTTCCCTGGCAGAGGGAATAAAAAGTGAGATCTTGGCATTAGCAACTGCATGGGTATTTGGTGACTTAGTTTGTGGTAAAGATCACAAGAAAGGAAGACCACAAAGGACCTTTCTGACCAGCTTATGCTGAAGTGAAAAAACACCTGAGCAATGGGAAGGAACCAGCCAAGGACCTTTAGTAACCATGGCAGCCTTTAGTGGATACCTGCATGTATGAATTTCAATCTATATTTAAATATATTTTTCTTTCATTTTCTGGATCCATCAAATTCATGAATCATTTCTTAGCATCTTGATGGCACAACTGTCTTTTAGTATGATGCATGCTAACAAATTGCATGATTGTTATTGAGCAGGTATTTAATGATAGGATACTTTTACATAATAATAGGATATTTAACTGGCTGTTAGGAATTGAAATCTGATAAGTACAAATTACAAGTTCATTTCTTATGTTTCCTAAATAATGTCAACTATAAGTACTATATAATTCACAGAGCATATAATTATTCCATAGTTACATGGTGTTTACCAATCAATTATTGAGTCATTTTATCTCTTCATTGTGGTGTTTATTTTACAAAGTACATCCAAATGTGTTAAGAATGCTAACGTTTTAATTGAAGAAATAGCACATGGAGTAGCTAGCACCCCATAGCCATGAATATTGATTTAGTGAAAAAATATTACTAAGTATACAGGAAAACTTTTAATGGAAATATTGTAGTAGGGCTTCTGTTTGTTCCTTTGCTATACTCTGGCAGTCAAGGAAAGGAAAATCCTTTAGTCTCCATTGAATTCATTTCTGTAAGATTGGAACCCTCCAAAAGTGGGAGGAGTTTGCCTAGTTTGGATGGACTTACTGTAACAGAATTATAATTTTGTATATCTTGGTTGTACCAATAGTAAGTTAACACATTTCACAATACAACACAGGAAACAGTTTTTCCTTTTTTTGCAGCTCTAAAGGCATATACCCCTTCAATAAATTCTATAATTTAAGACAGCATTATAGGGTTCACTGGAAGTTAAGTGAAGGTCCCTATTTGTATCATCAACACTTTACTTTAGCAGTTATGTGCAAGGAATTTCAAACAGATAGACTTATGAATAAATACTACTAGTATACTAGTATTCCACCTTGGACAGGTTACACTCAGTTTTTCTACTTTTACTTCAGTTATTCTATTTATAATTAGAAATATGATGTCTATAAGGTTGTAGGTAATAGATAATAAATGGTAGCTCTTTATATTTCCAATTAAATATCTCCTTAAATTTCTGTTTCTACTAGTAGGAACTTTATGTTATAAAATATGTTGATGGAGCTTACTTACTTTCCGAACATACCTCACAGAGTTTTGGAATCTCAAATGGAAGTTTGCAACATGAATGATGCAGTGCCCTCAGAAAATGGATGGGTCTTGGAAAGACAAGAACCTCATCCAGGTACATGGTTACCATAGTTACCATACTCTTACAGCAGAAGTCACATGTTAAGTCCCATCACTTCTACACAGTTCAGACCCTTGAGTTTATTTCTTTTCCCAATACAAATACCTGTTATGTTTCAAAACCAGAGCTGTTTAAGGATTGTTTTGCAAATACTAAAATTCTTATTTGGCTTTAGAATAAAACCCTTTGAAATAATATAAATATAAGGAAAAGTCACCAGGTAGTAGGTAAATTAAGTAAAGTCTTTACAATACATTGGCAGTGTTCATAATGGATTGTAAAGCAGTAGACTAAAAGAAACATAATAAAAAATATGCTGTGAATTTCTACCTCAAATACCCTAAAATTTCTCTTATATTAGTTAATAATGGAAATAAAATTCACATGTACCTAAGTTTTTCTAAATATATAAATAAGTATAACTGATGTGATCACACATGAATGATATATAGTCTGAGGAAAATAAGTTAAGAAGCCTTAGCCTCATTCACAATTTTTATGCATGATGATTACAGAAATAATAAAAGAAAGGAGGGTCAGAAGGAAGTACAGAACAAGGAGGAGCAGGAGAGAAAGTAGAGGGAGAACGACAGGAAAAGAAGCAGCCTGGGAGGAGGAGGAAGAGGAGAGATGATGAAGCAGTTGTGATTCTCACTTTCATCCTGAGGAGAGGTTGAGTGAACAATGACTTCAATAGTTATTCATGACATTTACTCAGGCACAACTACCTTAATGATCAATAGACTTTCTCTGCTTCATAGTTAACATTCTATTCTACTGTAATATTAAATCCCTTTCTATTTCATTGCAGTAACATAGAAACTGGCAATCAAATGATAAGTGTTAACAGACAAAAAAGTTATCCCATATAGAAGTATGAATGTTAAACTCTTTTAATTGAAATTTGAGTTTTTACCAAGAAAAAGTGGCCTTTTAAATAATCTCTATCATTTTTAGCCAACCATGTATAAATGACGTATAGATGGTTAACTTGAAAATATTATTCTCAATTGGAAATTTTGTATTTATGCCACCTGTCATGCCACAGAATTGAGAGATATTATCAAAACTGCACGGAGAGGAGGCCAAGGAAAATTTCCGTAAAATATAAGCCAATGACTATCTAAAGAGAAAGAAATAGTTATGTTACTTTTGACATGATATATGCATATTTTCAAGCTGTACTCTTTTATTTCAAGTAGAATATGAACATCTCATTTGAATTATAATATCTAGTCAATTCATGACACCTATCATAAAGATCAAATGCAAGGAGAACAGCTCACAAGATAAACAGAATTTCTACAGAAGGCTACTAGTGTTTTCTTTATGTTTGCTTCACAGTTCATCTGTCAGGATAATGAGTGAAACATTTTGTGAGCAGAAATTCCACTTCCCTATTGGAAATTTTCTGCAAAGAACCCCTAGTTATTTTGGTTTCAAAGCTTTTCTTGCCTGCATTTACAATTCAATAAAGTATGAATCAGAGGTCAACAAAGGAGATAACTGAAAACTAGAATTTTAATTTTCAGGAAGGAAGGAGATAATGATTTGTGTAACTAACTAGAGACCTTTATTTCCTAAATGTCAAAGACTTGAATTTGCCATGGAGAATCCAAATATGGGGAAATCTGAGGTAGATAATCAAATCTGACTTTATAGAGACCAAGGAAATGATATTGGTCCTTAGCATTGATGACATTGAAGCAAATCACTTTGGCAGTGTCATGCTTGATGAAGCCCAAGTTAGAAACCACAGAATTTTTTATCTTTCTAGAAGAGGATATTAACATCAGTAAGTTGGTAACAATAAGTAAGGCCAATAATGCCCAGCATTCATTTTCTGCAACATGTTTGAAACAGTAGGCGATCCTCTAGTTATTTATATCACATTTAATTCTAGTAAAAATTAATATTAGTTTGACAAATAGGGTCAATTTTGTCTTCTTTAGTAAAACCATATTGTACATTATCCTCCCATTGTTAATGTGTATGTTTTATAGATAAAGTTGTATTGTTACAAAATTAGATCTTTGTACTAACTAAAACTAGTTTAGTTTTAATAAATTAGTTTAACATTCAGGTAAAGGAAGATATTAATGTTTAATTGACATTGAGAAAACCTATTTTCTCTAACCTAGCTGATAATGCTAACATATAAGAAAGAAATAATTCAAATAGTTCAGCAAAACCTTTTTCCTAGCTTTTAATCATTAGAAAATTATGTTTTCATTAATTTGATTCTGTAATATTTGCATGTAGTTTCTAGTTTCTAGAAATGTTTATTCATGAGTGAGTGGAAGCCTGGATGTTTGCATTTCTAATGTGGCCACCACATTTTATATGTTTACACAGCACAACTACCCTGAAACCTAAAACAGAGAAGCTGACTTTTAAAACTTTCCTTCCTACCAAATGTGAGTCTTCAGGCACATGTTCATGCATGTATGTATACATGATGTATGTATGTATGAATGAGTGCATGCATGATCATATGAATTAAGATTTTGTTATGTAGCCCAAGATGGCCTTCTCCATAAGCTTAGTTTTTTAAAAGATACACACAGAAATTTATGCACAATTCTGACAGGAAAGAATTGATTCAAACCACCCATTACCATGACTATATCTAATTTTTAATTTAAAGACTGCCTTCTCTTTTATATGGCCATGTGTGTCTTTCTAGTGTCTCATAGGGTATCTAATTTGCCTCCCAGCCATCTGTACTTGTATGACTAATAAGCATCTCATACTTACTATGGCCTAAACATGACACAATAAACTTTTTTTCTCCTGCACAATACACCTTTTTTTTCTTTCCATGATTTTACCATTTGGATACATATATTACCATCATGAAAGTTGATTATGAAAGTACCTTTCCTCTCATCCTTACTCCCACCTGAATTTTTCAATGAGTGAACTATAAAAGATCTTTTGCATTAGTTTTGATATTTCTTATTTCATGGCTATTTAATTAACCAACAATTTATGATAGATGGTATTTTAGATATACAATAAATTTATACATTTTCTACATATCTTGTGTTATGTGTCTATGCTGTTTTCTCATCCATCATACATCATAGTCTGGACTTTAATTTGGATCCCTTGCTCTTGACTGTTCAGTGCACAGAGAACAGTCTACACAATCTTTTAAAATGTCAATCAAAGTCACTTCCATTCAGGAATCTCATTAAAGCCATAAAAAAACAGGTCTCATGACTCTTTGTGATTTAGTTCTCATATCTTAGTACCTCATCTTTGACTTTGATTCAGCCTTGCTGTAACTGGTATTTTTCTGTTCATCTAACGTTCCAAACCTGATAGTCAACTGAAGATGTGCTACAACTCTTTCCATTGGTTGAAGTATTTTGTAGTCTCATGTGGCTGGAAATTTATTGCAAGTTGAAGTTCAAATGAACTTTCCTTAGTGGTCTTTCCTAGTCTTTTGCAGTAGTGATTATTTGAAAGGAATTTTACGTTTTTCAAAATGTGTAGTAACTGAAATTAAAATAATATAGCACTTAATTCTACCTTGATGACTCTAATTAGAATTTCTAAATATGCTCTGCTTTGATTATTAGTTATTGAATATCATAAGTACATTAACTTTTCCTAATATTCCATTTGCCTATTCATTTGCTTTCCAAAGTTTGATTCACTGTTAGTATGTGTACATATAGTTAATGTACACACAAACTTACACACATACACACTCATGCACATTATTCCCACCTTTGAAACAGTGAAGTTTTATTCTTAAGTTCATCAGGAAAAGTTTGTGTAATATAATAGCATATATTCCCCATTATTAGAGATTCAAAGATAAATATCAATGCTATGTTATATTGTCTTTAGTTACAACTTAAACTAATAATCACAGTTAGAAGATCTTGAACAGCTATTTTTTCATTTAATATGTGTTATTTCATTCTGTACCAAATAAAATATCAAATTACCAAGGAAAACAATATTATTAGTGTTCTTTTACAGATTATGAAATGTTGCTAGGATTTTGTCATATTTCATTGTCCTGAGTTCTCCTAACCTAGAATTTGATGAGCCTTTCAGTAAACACAGAGACAATTCTACACACACTGATGCTTCCCTCTGGAAGACAAAGATTCTTTTGTCTGGAAGCCTTCATTCGCTAAGAAGCAAGTGTCTGTTGAGATCTTTTTCTCTTGAAATGTACAAATTAACAAACCAACAAAAGATGATGAGAAATACTTATGCAGAAAGGGACATTGGATTTTTTTTTAATTTTAATTTCAGCACATTCAGTTATCTCTTTTTCAATCAACTTTCTTGGAGTTACTTTTCTACATATCACAATGGTTAGTTTTAATTGTTAAATTGTCAACTTGACAAAATCTACAAAGTTTCAAGGAGGGATTATTTAAATGGTTTACAGTGTGTCTGTAGAGGAATTGTTTTGAATGGGATTGTTTTGAATGTTTGATATGGGAAGACCCAGCCTAATGTGTGGGTCAACATTTCTGGGTTTGGATCTGAAACTGTACTAGTAGAGAAAGCAGTTATGCAGTAAGGATGCATGCACTCATTCTCCCTCTGCTCTCGGCTGTGGCTTTGACCAGCTGCTTCAAATTCCTGATGTTTTGACTTTCCTATACTGATAGACTAGAACCTGGCATTGTGAGCAATAATAAACCCATTATCCTCTAATTTGTCTTTTGTCTATGTAATTTATCAGTGCCCCAGAAAGACAACTAAGATAAATACATTCTATAAATCTTTTCATTGTATAAATACTTATATACTATAACAATTACTGATAATTAAATAAAGGGAACACTAACTGAATCTGTCCCAAATATTCTTTTGAAGATCTAATTATGTTTATAGACCCTCTATTCAGAAAATGTACTTAATATACACAAACTTGTCATATTTCCTTAAGGTTCCCAACTTTATGAGATATTAGAAATATGCATTAAATATTTTCCAAAAGGAGAAATAGAAGTGAGTGAGTTTCGATAAAGACATTTCATAAGGTGCTTTCTTTTTCATAGTTTGAAAAAAGAAGTCTCTTTTTGGTTCACACCTCAATAAGTGATTCTAAATAAAGACATCTTCAATGTTTGATACTCAAGAACTTAATCTGTAGGGATTTTACTCACTAGGGGTATGCTGGATGCTCTGTGCATGTGTTTCAAAATTTAAGTCCTTATCTACAGCATGGATAGTATCTTTGCATCTCTTAGCAAATATAGGAGGAATTTCAATTATTTCCAACAGAAAATGTCTTCATTTCATTTACAACATTTCCTGGGGAAAATTAATTTCATCTGTGAGATGTGGTAACTTTGAAGCAACTATTGTTTGTTTTAGTTAATGTAGATTTACAATTGCAGTCTTCCAGAACATAAAATTTTTAAGCAGCACTTACCTCATCAGAACCTGATCCAAAAATCAGCAAGTCAAAAGGGATGGCTGCAACCATGTCAATCAGGAACCAGCCTTTGAAGTAGTGTATTGCTATTTTGGCAGGATCACTTACCACTTCTTCATTTTGATTTACATAGGTTGTTCTGAAGTTTATTAGAATGTCTATAATAAACATAATATCCACAATCAAGTCTACCACATTCAAAGGGCTACAAGAATAGCCACATTCTCGCCTTTTCTGTTCTTCTCTGTCATTGAGAAGAAAGGCTGCAGAGTAGGGGGTGAATATAGCAGTATAAATGACCAGTAGTAAAATAAGCCAATCCCAGACTGCTTTGAAAGGGCTGTAGTGCAATATTGTAAATTTGTTGATGCGCGGAGTCTGAAGCTTGTATTCTGGCAAGACATCTGCTCCCAAAGAAAGAACCTGAGTATAAGAAAGAAAATCAGATATGCATAAAAATGCCACTATAAATTGTCAGACCTACAAAAATAGTAAGGCAATTATACAACATGATGTTTCTGGAGGAAGTCATGTTATTTTGAAGTATTCATGAAAAACACACATACATTTAAATGAATCCGTATAATGCTTATTTGGTGATGTTGTCAGTTTAAGAAAATCTCAATGACATTTCTTGATAAATAAGATTTTTTTTTACCAAAATTTAATGCATATTATTCCTGAGACATTGAGGAATCATTGATGTTTTTTACATGAATATTTTTAGAAATACATAAAATCAGTTAATTTAAGTAATAGTTCAGTTTTTAAATAGTTTCAGTTGAAAAGAAGTGGCTGTAAAGAATAAAAGAAATGCCAGGTGGTGGTGGCACACACCTTTAATCCCACCATTTGGGAGGCAGATACAGGTGGATCTCTGTGAGTTCAAGTCCAGCCTGTTCTACAGAGTGTGTGCCAGGATAGGCTCCAAAGCTACACAAAGAAACCCTGTCTCAAACAAACAAACAAACACAACCAAAAAAAAAAAAAAAAAAAGAAAGAAAAAAGAAAAACAAAGAATAAAAGAAAAATACATGGATCTAAAGTTGGATTTGATTTATCTATACTAATTAATAGTTTAAATTTGGTAAATTAAATTTTGCTAAACCTCTTCAGATCTTTAGTTAAGCATGATTTTCTCCTAGTAATGTTTACGATATAAGCAAAAGCAAATGATACTAAAATATACTCAAAAGAACCTTTTGCTTAGGTAATGAAAAGGTATTAATAGTCTGGGACAAATAAGAGCTTCATCCAATTTTTCTGAGATTTAGATAATTACATGGAAGCAGGGAATGCTTTAGAGTTCTGTCAAAAGATTCTTATTTACTCAGGGACATGCAAACACTAAGATATATTCTCTTAATAAAGCATTAGGTAAACTAAAGTCATTTAATTTAGTTTATAGTTTTAGTTTATCTGAGAATTTCAGTGCTAAACTTGATCCATGTCTCAGTAAAATGATAAGTTTATGATTGCTACAAACAAATTAAAAAAAAAAAAACAAATCAAAGCAGAAGAGTTTTCACTTGTAGTGTGCCATATAGTGATCCTTTTTAAAGGGTCTGTGAGGAACAATATGGCACTCTTCATATCACACATGTACACAATGGCTCAGTATATGAAATAATTTACTAAGTATATAAACTAGTTTCTTCTAAATAGTAAGTATTATATTGGCTTAATGATATGGATCTCAGATCCCTGTTGATATTTTTAAAAATAATTATGGAAATTCTGTACTATTGAATTTAAGTATACTAATGAACCTTCTTGGGCTTGTTTCAATATTCAATTATATTTTTATTATCATATCTTATTCCTTATTTCCTCACACAAGTTATTATTCCTCAACTGATATAGACTTGAAAAGTTATCATAAAATTTAATATGACATAACTATTAAGCTTAACACAGGAATTTAACTAAAATTGGCAAAAGCAGTTATATAATAGGTAAACTAATTTAAATAGCTATGGAAAACAAAAGTATAATCCAATTATTTGTTCAGAGCACAATAAAGCTGAATTAAGAAATATGTGGATGAAATGGAAAGTTATCTCAAGCTATAGTGGAAAATGACAAGCTAAACAAAAGGGAAGTATAGAGACTTTAAAACAGAGAAAAGTGACCTAATAGTTTATAAAATATTAAAAACCCTTAGAATCTAAGACATGTAAATATGTAAGTATACCACTTTCCAAATCTTAGCAGGCAAAATTTTAGCCTATTATCTTTTTATTTATTACATGGAAAGAACAAATTAGATAGAACACAATTGTCATATTATTCAGCCTAGAAAGCTACTATGTGACATCTTGGATGTTTAATGTAGATCATATTTTAAGCTGTCATGTAACTCAATGTGCCTTTCTCATAAAACACCATCTTCCTATCTTGTACAATGTGAAATTTAAAACCTTGTTTTGGCTGCCAAGTCTAAATAAAAAATAAGATATGGATGTGTTCTATTTTTCCAGCTCCCCTCCACCCCCAACACCCCCATGTGTTCATGGGCTACGCCAACTAAGTAAGGCTGAAACTTTTGAGCTAAGTAGATCTTTCTGAACCCCAAACCTACAATGTTCCTCACCAAAGAGTAAAGAAAACTGCAGGCATAACAAAACACCTTGTTTACAAAGAGGTATTGCCTGGAATTGCCCAATGCTTTGGCATGTTTCATACACAACCTTCAACATGGGGCAGCAATGTTTGATCTATCAGAAGTATGAATTAGTATGCACACTGTACCTTAGAACTTCTCCTGCAGAGTAGAACTGTGGCTGGAACTCTGCCCCTTCCACATGATATTTGACGTTTAGGTGTACACTGTTACTGATGTCATGATATTGGGGGAGAATGGTAGACATTTTGAGCTCCACTTTACTCGGAGTCTGAGGGTGGGGATGGTGCTGAGGTGGGAGAGGGGATCTTTGAAGAATGATCAGGAAAAGATGGCAGGCATGTCAAGACTTTGAATATAAGTCCCAAGTGAATAATGTAGGGGCATGAGGAGACTGAAACTAAAGCACATTGCATGTTTATATCCTAACCCACAGCATCTGTAAATGTTATATTTTTTGAAATATAGCCTTTACAGATAGAATCAAGTTAAGATGAGGAGAGAGTGTTGCAATAACTGATATTTGTATAAAAGAAGATATGCAAAACAGAAAGACACATGTAGAGAAATCCACAAGTTAGTGGAGGGAAGCACCTGCAAGTCAACAATGGCCAAATGTGTCTTATCACAGCAGGGTTCCAGAAATGATAGATGTGGCTTTCCACTTGGACTCTCCACAAAGAATCACTGTGTTAATACTTGGACCATATAGGTTCCAAAGTTATGAGGGAATAAAATTTCTTTGTTTTAAGGCACTATTTAATACTTTATTATCTGCTGCCATAGGAAACTAATAAAATGACAAAAATAGAATCAGATGAGTTATAAAATACTTAACATCAATGAACTAAATCTATCATCATTAATTCAATATTTGACAGTTACGTATACCAAAAGAATTGAACATTGGCTACTTGACATGGGTCAATGTAATACATAAAATCATGGTTTGTCCTTTTCAAAACTTCATGCCATTTTCATAAAGTTAAAATACTGTTACAACCTTCAAAGATTTAATTGCTCTTTCAGGATAATCTAATGTAATCCAAAAGGCAAACACTACTCTTGTTGGCCTTTGAAAGCCAATTTAAATGGCATTACTTTGTAACTCTACAAGGTTTTGTTTACTTAACGTTAACTTTAGTTTTAGAGCATTATTGAATCCTCCATCTAGTGATTATATAATCAAATCATCTGGAACTGGGTTTAGAATAGTAGTTTATTATATTGCAATATAATAAACCTCAGCATAAACCATTGCCTTTTGTTGTATTTAGTGGAGTACATTTTGATGGTATGAGATCAAATGTTATATTACAGGTTTTTTAGTGTTTGCTTGGCTATGCACGAATAATATGATCACTCAATCACCATGAACTTTATTAGTAAAAGAATTTCAACAACTTCTGTTAGGTGCCATATTTTAATATCATGAATTCTCACTATAAATCCAAATGAGTTGGGGTTGAAATCAAGTAATTCTGTATTGGACGGTCATCATTTTCATGATTCAGAAGACAGAAATAAGATTTGCAAAAAGAATTCATTATTCCATGGTGATAAGTTTGAAGATTGTTAAGCATTGCTTGTCAGGAAATATAGTCACATTTAGCTTGAGAAAAATATATCTGGTAATACAGTGCTGGTGAAAAGAAAATCACAATTAGATATCAAAGCTCACTGTGGTCTTTGGTACCCTGAGAGACAGATATCAAGAGGATGTTTGAGGGACCAGCTTTCAGAGATGTGGTAGGGTACATCTGAGATATAAATACCTCCCAAGAGTGAAAAATGAGGAGTGGACAAAAATGTCTTTATCCTTAGCTCCAATCCTAACACATCTAAATTAGTGTGACTCATGCTATAAGTCCCTTAAGGCACAGCCAAGGTTGGAATAAGGGAAAGAGCATTTCCAGAAATCTGAAGATCTGATTATTTTTTCTGCTAATTAATTTTTTTGGTTCTCAGATTTTCACCTATGTGGTACAGACAGTGATATTAATACATGCCCAAATTACTGCTCTATGCAGAAGTATTATATCACATCATACCATCACACCATCATATTATCACATCATACCACCATATTACTTTAATGAACTAGATAATAAAACATGAAAGTTTTTATTATCATGTAAATAACACACCACAATCATGGTTTAGAATTGTAGTGTAATTTACACCAGGCTTAGACAAGCCAATAATAGCAAAGTATTTGTAAAGCATATGGAGAAATTTTACTTGGATTGAAATTGCTTTAGTGACCTGCTCCTTGCAACAAAATAAGCCAAAGTTTGAGGTTTAAGAGTAGATAGTAATTATTTACAGTTTTGTGTGTCATGTGTGAATGAAGGCATGACTTAGAATACAGGATTTCTGTGCTACATGATGACAACTGGGGTTTGTTTGGTGATATTTACTGTGTGAGAAAACCAAAATTCACACAGTTAACCCCCTTGCTGTGGCTAACTGCAGTGCAGAACTCACTCAATATTATGAGGGAGGTTTGTACTCATGTTCATTCTTTCTCCTCTATGCTTCCTCACCTACCTACATTTCATTGCATTCCTTCCTTTTCTCTCCACCCCCTTCAATATTTTGCTCCTCTCATTCAATAACAAAAACTTCTAGTCTTTGCATGGTCCAGACACATTATTTTTATTAGTTAGTTTTTTTTTTTTTTTTTTTTTTTTTATAGAGCAGAAGCTAGTCAGTGCAAATTCAAGGAAGTGGGAGGATACTCCTTACCTCTTGTCGGGGAACATAGATTACAGAAGAGAAGAAATTTGTTATGGCACTTCTTGTTAGTATTCAGGCATCTGTACTGGCCTGTACTTGGTGTACTCACAGGATATGCCCTTTGGTGCCACTACCACTGAGAGCACCACTGGTACACATTTATTCTTAAAAGGGCCCTGCCCACTTCCCATTCCTCTCTCTTTCTCTCTCACTGATTCTCTGCCTGTCTCTTGGTCTCTCCTTATCTCCCTCTCTCCTCTTCTGACACTCCTGTCCCCAGAGAACAGTCTGCCCTTTCCCTTCTCCCTTTTCTCATTCAACTTCTTACCCCCCCAAAAACCCTCTGTGGTATGGGGTTGGTGAGAGGCATGTGAGGATGGGAGGGAGAAGGAACTGGGATTGATATGTAAAATAAGATTGTTTCTAATTTAAATTTAAAAAAAGAAATAAAAGAGAGAGCCATCATTTCCTAAACACTTGAGAAATATATCTTAGAAAGACAAAACAGGATTAATTGAACGATTTAAAAAATTTTTTTTTCTAAGAGAAAAAGGAAAGATGAGAGGGATAACAACTAATTGTATAAATCTAAGATTCTATGATATCCAGAAAGACATTTCTATTTTATTTAACTTCAAACTACCAATTAAATGTACAGTTTAATACAGAGAAAAAAGTTCTTTTCCAACTACATTTTTTCTTCTTGTTAACATATTGCTATTTGTTTAACTTTCAATGGTTTAATGTTATATATAACTAAAATTGTTAAACAAAACAGCACTATTTATTCAATGGAGATCCATTTTGAACATTTTTTTTTTTGTGAACACCAGGATTAATAGATAGTTTTTTTTTTGAAAAGTGCACTAGGGAATTATTAAGCCTTCCAAAGGATTGGGCAGTGCTTCAGCAGCCATTAACTACCATGCTGCAGTATTAGTGGAGCTGGTTCACCTGTTATTTACCTTTGACTTTAGACATCTATTTAACTAATAGGCTGGCTGTGTTTATATCCACTGGGAAGAGTACAGAGTAGCCAAGTGAATCAGATAGATTATATAGTACCAGAAAAGATTTAAACTCCCCAGACTTTTAGCATATGATTTGAGCTAAACTGAGTAATTACCATCAAAGCCTGCAATCTCTAATGACAACTGCCCAGATATTCAAAGAAAACGCATGCAAAAGAATCACAGTATATCACCATCCCCATTTTTAAGCTCTACTACAGAGATATAGTCCTGAAAACAGCCTGGTATTGGCACAAAAATAGACAGGTAGACCAATGGAATCAAATAAAAAATCCTGACTTTAACCCACACACCTATGAACACCTGATTTTTGACATAACAGCTAAAAGTATACAATGGGAGGATAAAAGCAACAAATGGTGCTGGCACAACTGGATGATGGTGTGTAGAAGACTGCAGATAGACCCATTTCTATCGCCATGCACAAAACTCGAGTCCAAATAGATCAAAGACCTCAACACAAATCTAGCCACACTGAACCTCTTAGAAGAGAAAGTGGGAGATACCCTTGAACAAATTGGTACAGGAGATTGCTTCCTAAATATAAATCCAGTAGCACAGACACTGAGATTGACAATTAATAAATGGGACCTCCTCAAACTGAGAAGCTTCTGTAAGGCAAAGGACACAGTTGGCAAAACCAAACAGCAGCTCACAGACTGGGAAAAGACCTTCACCAATCCTACATTCGACAGAGGGCTGATCTCCAAAATATATAAAGAACTCAAGAAGCTAGTCACCAAAACACCAAATAACCCTATTTTAAAAATGGGGTACAGAACTGAATAAAGAATTCTCAATAGAGGAAATAAAAAAGCTGAAAGACACTTAAGAAACTGCTCAACATCCTTAGCTCTGAGGGAAATGTAAATCAAAACAACTCTGATATACCATGTTTCTCCTGTGAGAAATTAGGAACACCAATGACAACTTATGCTGGAGAGGATGTGGAGAAAGGGGAACACTCCTCTACTGCTGGTGGGAGTGCAGACTTGTACAGCCATTTTGGAGATCACTATGGTGGTTCCTCAGAAAAATGAGAATCAGTCTACCACAGGACCCGAAATCCGTCTTAGGTATGTACCCAAATGATCCACATCCATGCAACAAAGACATCTATTTAACTATGTTCATAGCAGCATGATTTGTAATACAAGAACCTGGAAGCAACCTAGTAGCCCCTCAACTGAAGAATAGATAAAGAAGATGTGGCACATTTACTCAATGGGATACTACTCTGCAGAAAAAAGCCAATGGAATCTTGAAATTCCCAAGAAAATATTTGGAACATGAAGCAACCATCCTGAATGAGGTAACCCAGTCACCAAAAAAGGAACATGGTGTGTACTCAGTCATATATGGATTTTAGACCTAGACCAAAGGATCACCAGCCTATAATTCACATTGCCAGAGAAACTAGGATACAAAAAGGATTCTAAGAGATTCATATAAGGTTGTAGCGAGATATTCACCTTGTCTGCACCTGTGGCTTAGGCCATGCCTATTGGGGCAGAGACAGGGCCAGATGGGAGCTGGGAGAAAAGGCTGGGAAAGGGTCGGGCTGCCCCTTTTTGGTGGTGGACGCTGGAATGCTTAGGATCCGGTGGAACCCGCCACATTCATCTGCCTATGTTGTGAGTTATTTCTCCCTTAATAAACATCTGTTCGGCCTAATTGTTGATCCTGATCATTATTAAATCACAATATAAGGTCCCTCAAACAAGGGGAAAGGGACAAGATCTCCTGAGCCTATTGGGAGTGGAGGGGGCAGTAAATGGAGAGGGAACTAGGAGAAAGAGAAGGGGAGGAGAAGAAAGCACATAGGACTAGAAAGATTGAGTCAGGGGAGGAATAGACAATAGAAGAGAGAGAGAGAGAGAGAGAGAGAGAGAGAGAGAGAGAGAGAGAGAGAGAGAGAGAATAAAAGGGGGAACCGTTATAGGTTTGAAGAGAAAACTGAATCCAGAGAAACGTCGAGAGACCTACAAGATTGACCCCAACTAACAATTTGAGCAACAGTGGAAAGGCTACCATAAATGCACTTTCCTGAGAATGAGATTGATGACTAACTTGTCCACCATCATAGAGCCCTCATCTAGTAGCTGATGGAAACAGAAGCAGACATCCACAACTAAACACTGAGCTGAATTAGAATCTAGATGCAGAGAGGGAGGACAAGACCAGGCTATAGAAACCCACATAGACAACTGACCTGAACAAGGAGGAACTAATGGGCCCCCAGAATGATAGCTGAGAATCCAGCATTGGACTGACCCTTGAACATGGGTCTCAGTTAGATGGTTTGGGCAGCCTAAGGGGCCTTGGACAGTGGAACCAGGATGTATCCCTGGTGCACAACAGGACATTGGGAGAACATCTCCCATGGAGGGATACTCCCTAAGCTTGGAGACAAGAGAGATGGCCTAGTCCCTACTCCAAATGACTTGAAAGATTTAGATAACCCCTCCTGAAGGGCATCACCCTACATAGGGAATGGGGGGGAGATGGGAGGAGAGAGTGGTTGGGGGCATGGGAGGGTAGCAGAGAGGGGAAGATGGAGGCAGGGAGGGAGAGGATCGACATGTAAAATAAAAATAAAAAAATTTATATAAAAGATTCACAGTATCTCTCATCTATCACAAAGGAAGTGATTTTCAATTAAATATGAAGTTATAATGATGTAGCACAATCATTCAACATTCTAAGTTCAAATAATCTTCTAAGGTCGGAAAATTGGTCTGTAGAAGAAAGAGAGAGAGGGGAGATAGAACAAGTACACGTATGTCTGCATTTGTGTGTATTTAATTACATATTAATGTTTGACTTTGTAAAAATCAGATACACATAGGTCTAGGATCTATATACATAAGGTTTAGCATTGTGACCATTGTGTTCTTTGTGCTAATTCAAAAAACCTGGCTCTTAAAGGTATGAAAAATATTGTTTTATATGATATAGAGATATATGCTTCTCAGAATTTTCAGTCATCTATTCACCTAAAACTCTAGCCCTGGGGGCAGAGAGAGACAGGCAGACCCCTACAGTTCATTGGCTAAACAGTCTAGCCAAACTGATGAGCCTAAAGTTCAGTGAGAGAACCTGTCTCAAAAAACATTGGGAAGCCATTCGAGAACATACCTGACTTTGACACACATGCACACATGCTATATGCACACTTTGGCACATGTGTCCACTCCCACACCAACATGGACACATCCCCTACCATACGTCTGCCTTAGAGCATAGTTTTCTGTGACTGTCTTGGAACTACAATGACATTTTTAATCATCATGTAAGAGGCAGAGGCAAGGACTGAGATAAGGAGAAAGAGAGGAAAGACACAGAAACCCTGTCTCTCTGTTAGAAAAATGATGAGGACTGAAGGAGGAAAATCTGTAAAAAAGAAAATTAAAACCCAATTAGAGAGAGTACGCAGGAGCCCAGAACAGGGCACCACTCAACCCTCACCAAGGAAATTTCTTCTTGCAATGGATGGTAATTAACACAGAGACCTACAACATGACAACAGACTATGTACAGAGAGTGAGAGACTTTGGAGTTCTAGTTCTGGGTAAGATGTTTGTATCATACTCATTTCCTGCAGAGATCTACAAGGAGGAAGGAGCAGAAAGACAATGAGAGCCAGAGGAAGCATACAATTCTAAAGAAACTGCATTTTATAGACACAACAAGGCCAATACACATGTGAGTTCACATATACTGTAACAGGTGCATAGGGCATGGATAAGCTCAAGCCAGAGGGAGTTCCAGAACAGAGGAGGAGGGGTAGGCACAAAGTCCCACTCCTAGCTAAGAAGCTATTTGTAATCGACAGTTACTGTGAGAGTGAAAATCAGTTTTATTCAGTGGAGCAACACTGAGTACATCAACTCACATACTCAGGAATATAGTTGACCAATACTAAACAGGTCCCATGTTTTTAATGGCCTTTTCTTTTCCTTTCCTTCATTTTTAATATTAAGAAAGAACATAAATTGATGTGGGGAGGGAAGGGTAGAGGATCTGTGTGAAGTTGGGGGCAGGAAAAATATGATAAAATATACTGTATTAAATTGTCAAGGAATAACAACAAACATAACAGTATTGCTAGTAGGAAATGTGCTCAAGGTCACAATAAAATCAAGGGTGGAATCTTGCCTGAGAAATAAATGACTCCCACACTGACAAAAAGTGTCTGATAACTCCTAAGGCAAAAGCAGTGCTAATTATCAGATGTGAGCTGAGATTTGGTTTGAGATGGACATATTAATTAGTCATTATTCTACAATAAAGATGCATATCAAAGAATCATATTGTATTCTATAAATATAGGGTACTCTTTCCATCCAGATAAATCTTCAAATAAGAAATGAGCAAACTCCATAATGGAGCAGCTTTGGCAACAGAGACATTTCTGTCTGATGGGGTAATGAGCCTTACTTGGTTGAGCCATGTTTGGTGGCTAGAAGTTGGCTAAGGGGCTATGATACCTTATTCTAACTGCAAGGATTACTTGTCTTTTTTTTTTTTTTTTTTTTTTTATTAGTAACAGACTCCTGGAAGTCTCTTACTGGAAGTCCTGGAAGCCTTCTGGACTTGTTCTTTTTGGAAATCTGACAAACTTCAGTGGGGAGCTAAGGGAACAAGGATTATAAATGCCAGAACATTAGTAGCCCAACTAGTATAAACACACAAAGTAAAAATAGACGACTTCCAGTGAACTTGCTGGGCACCAATGAGATAGTGCTACCAAATGCAGTTTTTTAACAACTTTCTTTTCAAGTCATACAGAAGAATTCAAATATAGTTCATTTAAAAAATTACCTTTGACTTCTGTAGCAGCTTTCAGCCAATAAGCACGTGCAAAATTGAAGATAAGTGAAGAGAAATAAAGATGATATTTTAGCTTATTTAGAAGACTTGGTAAAGAAGCAGGAACTTTGTATGAATAATCATTTGCATCCTGTTTTTCACATCACTTCTCAGGGATAAGCTCATAGGGGGTCATTTTTCTTGACTCTAAATTGTCACAAATTTCACTTTGGCTGGTATTATACTTTATGTCTCATCAGAAATATTTTAGCTTTTTTATTTTTGCAAAAAAGAAAACTTTTAAGATTTCTTATTCCTCCTAGATAGAAGTATGAATGTGATAACACCTAAGTAGCACATAAAGTATTATACATTCAAGGAACAAGTGGAAATCAAGCCACCGTGTGCCTCCTTGTGGGAAGCACAAGTTTCTGAGTGCCAGTCAGATCATTAATTGTGTAAAATACAATTGTGTATGTTCATTGCCTTTCCTGATTTATTCATTGTTGCTTTTGTGTCTTACCAGTATATAGAATGTTCTAGATTATCTTTCAGAAATACCTTTGTATTTGAAATTATCATTTTAATTTTCTATTGAACATGGATGAATATCACAACAGATGGACTAGTCCTTTTGAGATCTTTAAAATTTCAAATGGCAAATATTCTTTAGTGTATGTGTATCTTAAATAGTTCTTACTAATTCATTCTCATTGCTAAATTATTTTAGGTTTTCAGTGTAAAGTACTCAAGAGACTCCCTTCTGCATTGGCATCTAAAATAGTGTTTTCCCAAAGTTATGGGTTTGATACTCTAGTAAAATTTTGAGTCTCTGGTCAATGGGATCCTATAGACTCTCTAAAGCATTATAGGCAAAACCTGATGGTGAGACCCCCATTCCTGAAGGTACCACAAACTTATCCTGGCACATGGAGAAAACTATAAGCTATCCAGCTGGAAGCTTTATTCCAGTTAGATATTGTTCATAGTGCTTAAAGTTACTTACCAGAGGAGAAAAATAATCATAATATCACCCATCTACAAAACAACCTGACTGCAAGGTATGCCCATTGCTGCAATTGTGGCACAAATGTTATGAGAGTAATTAAGCACCTTTGATCGGATGTTAGGCTTGCTTCTTGAGATGGAACATATATTTGACACTATCAATGAAGCCAAGAACCTGAAGCTAGGTAAGCATGAGCCCTACAGGTAAACCTACTACTCTTATTCTGTTAAATGGACACACCAATAAATGATTCCTCATGACATACTGCAATAACCATAGATCACACTATCTTTCTTCTTGCAGTGAGTAATATTTAACACTCAAACCCACAATTTGATAATGTGCCAAAACAAGAGACTTTTAATATTAAGCCCTAAGTGGGTCGTCTATAGCATATCCCTCCTCTCATTGCTCAGGGATCTGTGTGGCTGTAGCAATGGAAAGATTGTGAGAGGTACTGGATGACTTCGAGGACCCAGCATTTCCTAGACACAACATTCCAAGGGCACATATGAGCTCACAGAGGTTGTGACAATATGCATAAGACCTGCATAAGCTCATGCAAGCACAATCCCACATAGGGGAAGGAAGTCCCACCTGAAGGCAGGAAGATAGTCAGAAATCATAGCTTCTGGGAGGGTAAAACAATGAAGTTTATTCAATGAAGTGACACTAGGTCTATTAAATATATTCTAGAGCAGACTCCATACACAGGATTAATTGGCTAAAACAAATTTGGCTCCATGGTTTTGGGGGTGTTTGTTAGAGAAAAGGAATATCAAGTTAGCTCAATATTAATATTTTAAACAGTGTATTCTGAAATGAGTAGGAGTGATTCAAGCAGAGTAGATGTCAATTAAATACAAGTTATAAAGGATATTAAAGGAGAAAGCATTACTACAAAATGGAAAAGCAAGTCAGCCTATGGGCCTCTGCTTATATCCCCTCTGGTGGAGTGAGGCTTATTATTATCACATGTTATTTCCAACTAATTCTGTTTGTCTTCAGGATAAATTTTTCTCTTTTCCCCTACAGTAGTGAAAATTTTTGTCCTGGGAATATAAGACAGTAGAGGAAACAAATCAGCCTGAAGTATTCCATACTAAGGCCTGGAAAAGAGAGCATACTGTCAGTTGTTGGGGATGTAAGTAGAAGTTATCGTGCCACTGAGAAGTTGAAAGTGATATTTTTTAAACTAAAGATTGTGAAAGCCATGTTGACTGAATTCTAAATGTAATTTATCATGCTAGCTCAACAGGGCAAAATTGACATTCATGCACAACTTTGGTCTTTTGGGGCTGCTAGGAGACTTATAAATAAGAGAAATTTATTTCTCAAAGAGTTGTAACCAAGAAATCTTAGTATCAAGGGCCATCATGCTCAAGTATTTTTAATATACAAACACAGTCTCAAAAGTTTTTTGCAAAGGCTGGTTTCCTGCCCTTTGACTTTGGAGTACAAGAAATGCTTGGAAATATGAATTTTAACAAGTGATGGTGACAAATTCAATAGTTATCTTGATGTGTTATTATAGCTTTATGTTGACATAGAGGTGTCTTTATATGTATACATGCATGTTTAGATATATACATTTGTGTTTGGAAGCATGAGAGAGCAGGCAGAAAAAAGAAACCTTGAAAACAGGATCGTGAAGAAGGCTTGTGAAATAATGTAGTTATTATGAAGTTATAGACTTCAAAGCATGAAATAACAGTAAGTCAGTGAAATACTGACTTTCATCTAAATTGTATCTTAAGAACTACCAGTGTAAAAAAGCATGTTCTTTGATCTAAACAACTCTTGGTCAAGCAGCTGTCCCTTCAAATAAATAGAAGAAAAGTGCTTATGGACCCGAGACTCTCGGTTTCCAGTAGGTGTGGGAGGTAGAGTCAAGTAGAGAAGAAAGAGTCTGTATCAAAATCTCGCAAATCATTCATTCATTAAACCATTTAACTTGTATTTATTGAAAACATACTACATGCTGACACTGAGCTAGGTGCCAGGAATACAGAAATAAAACATTCACTTTTACTTTTGAAGCACTCACATTTTAGTAAGGCTTATAGTGTAATTAAACAGAGTTTGAAGTAAGTTAAGAAATAGAAAATAAACGTGCTTATTACCATGATAGAATTAGTCACAGTGGCTGGGGAAAACTGAGAGGAGTCCCCCAGTCCAGAATTATGTGTGTGTAGAGCCTTCCTAAAGGAAAATGATTCCCTGGATTAAGGATACATTGGTGTTCTTCAAGTAAAACTTTGAGAAAAAGATACTGTTGCAATTGCAGCATGAATGCTATGCTAGTACCCACTCACTTTCTGATTCCATCTAAAGCCTAGTCCACAAGTTGTAATTTACACAATACAATTAACTGGGTGTAACGGACCTATGGGAGAATCTGGTACCTTCATTCTGTCACTAAACTGACCTCTTATTTCTTATCATCATGCCCATAGATTGGTGCATCTCAACCCTCATGAGGGCAGCTTCTCTTTGTGGTAGATGGCCATTAATATAGAGACCCGCAGCTGGAGAGCATGCAAGAAAGTAAGAGACTGCGGAGTGCTCAGTCCTAAATGGGTCATCTATTTCACATCCCTCCCCTCTAAGGTTCAGAGATCATTGCAGAACGATGGGTGGGAAGATAATTGTAAGAGCCACAGGGAATAGTAATCATGGAACCTCACAGGCCCTTTGCACACACTAACTTGCTGTGGCTTTGGCATGCATAGTGCCCACACACGATCAAGGAAACATTTTCGAATGGGTGGGTTAGGGGTTGATGAAGTCCCATCTTTATCTGAGGAGCTGTTGGCAACAAGAGGAGAGTCCTATGTAGCCTCTGGGAAGCTATACATGTCTTGGCAGTTGGTTTTACACCTATGTACATAGAATCAGCAATAAGTGGACTTTTAAGTCTTTTGTTTGTTTGTCTTTTTTTTTAGAACACTTGATGGAAAGTGTAGATGGATCAGAGAGGAATTGGTGGGAAGCAAAACACTTTATGGGTTATGAAATCTTTAGTAACAAAGGAATCTAAGAACTTTGTAGAAAAAGTGACATCAGAGTTAGTTAAGAATAAGCTCAGAATATTAGTTTGTGCTGTTATACAGTTTCCAATGATGTAGTTCCAGACAATAATGAGGAACTTATAGTATAGTGCTACGGAATTCTTTGTAAAGAGCTAGACACTGTGTTGCAAAGAGCTATACCCAGCAATACTGTTTTTCTCAGTTTTCACATCAGTTCTATCAAGTTTTGGATTTCAGGGAAGAAACTGAATATACATGAGTTGAATAAATATTCCAGTCTCATAAAAATGAATAGCATAACCATGGTTAGAACTTATATTGCTTGGTTTTGAAGCCCAAGATCTTAAAGACCATTTAGGATCAGCAAGAAGGCTCAACAAATAGGGGTGATGACCAAAGCCTGGCAATCTGTGTGAGTTTGAGACCTTTAACTCACGTGAAGGGAACAGAGACCCAGCTTCCACAGGTTATAGACTTAACTTCCATAAGCCTTCTCTGTCCATTCATCCGCCCCCCCCAACACAAACACACACAAATACTAAAAAGTTGAAAACTATTTAGTACTATATTTATATAGTTATGTGAATGGTACCATACAACATAATAATATTAGGCATTTTCCTGTTAGACAGTTAATTGTTAAATTACATATTCAGATTTTCAGTTGTTAAGGATTACTTCATCAGAATAAAGGTGTTTTTTATTGCAAGGTATCAAAATTAGTAATTCTGAAAATAATGTGCTACGGGAGTTTCATATTTCCAGGGAGAAATGCTATGGGGTAGGCAGTTTCTGCTTCTTAATACTCAAGCCTTTTGTAATCTTGTCCTCAAGAATGTAGGTTGTGTTTATAGATGTGACGCTAGTGACAGAATCTAGCAAAACACAGCCACATGAGGAGATCTGTCCTCAGTTCCTGACCCACAGAGATATGAGTTTGCAAATGCTTATTGTTCCAGACATTAAGACTGAGTTTCATTTTTTACTCAACAATAGGTACTTGATGTGTCAAAACTCTCATCCTATCATATGTACTATAGATCCCTGGAGACAACTTAGTTCATGTTCAGTAGGATGACACTGTCTAATTATGTCTTTTCATACTACTGAAGCAAGTAATATCCTGGATGAGATTGCTCTCTCTAATTGACAATAAAGCCCTAATGAATTCAAATGGCCTCAGAGTAATGATCCCTTTTTACCCCCACCAAAAACAAACAAACAAACAAACAAACAAACAATAACAAAAAACACATATTTCTGGTATTTCTAGAATATTTTTGCAAACTCTATAGCAAACCTTCATGCCAGTTATCATGGTATGAAGCCAGTTACTCAGGCTTCTATATCCATTTCTACCAGATTGTCTTTGCTCTGAATATCAAGCTGATTCTTTACTCTGTTTCTCTCTCTCTTTCTCTCTCTTTCCGTCTCTTTCTCTCTCTCAGTGTGTGTGTGTGTGTGTGTGTGTGTGTGTGTGTATAAGAAACTACAGTTCTTACAATATATTTGTTATTGTAACACTTACAATAATGCTGTTAAGTGGCTATTAAGATACATACAGTGAGTGTTTCCAAAACTGCTAGATTATAATGCACTTCTATAGCCAAAATTCACGAGTATATAGGATATTTATACTGCTTAAATAAGTACCTGTCACTGTGATTTTCCCCTCAACTAGTAGACAAAGAAAAAGGCAATTTTAAAATGGAGTCCTTGAAGTCCCCCACCCACCCCTGATGTGTGCTTTCTCAGCCTCATGAGTCATGGCTGTGTGCATACAGTTGGCTCAGATGAGCTGGCACCCTTGGAATGGCAGCAGCTGCACTAAACAATTACCAGGCTCTCACTGAGAAAATTTCCCATGGGGGACAAAGAGCCAGCTGGGCATTGCTGGTGCTTGTCTGGTGGACGTTTGTTAGTTTGTATGAACACTGAAATTCCCAGGGCAGCAATCAATGGGTGAGATAATTCCACCAAGAATATATTAACCCCAAGAGCTGCAATTGGAGAAGACCCCTTTGTAGGGAGCAGTTTGCCTCCAGTGTAGCAGACTGGAAGCCTGTTCTGAGCATCCAAAATCTGGATGAAGCCTTTGGAGTATTGCATCTCATTAGGGAGCCTGCTGTCCATTAATGAAACTCAATTTATCAGTCCTTAGTCCTTTCAGTGTAACTTGTTGAAATAATACCCTTAAACTTTCTGATCCAAATTATACTTGAACTCTATACATAGAACAGACTTTCAATATTAATCCTGTGAAACATATGTGTTATACCAAAGACTGTATCAAAATATGAATATGTTCTTGGCATTACTAACAAATAATCCCTTGGTTCACTTTAATCCATTCAGTAATTCAGAAAACTTCATTATCTTAGAAAGATCATTTTCCTTATTGTGAAGACGGATGCTAGAATGAGGTAATTTTTTTGAAGCAGATTTTATAGTTTTGATGTTATGTATATTTAAGATGAGAGTTATAAATCTTAAACTAATGAGAGGTTCTCTCTCTGGTTCATCTAAAATCACTTCCACTTTATTAAGCAATCTATCACTTGCTCTTTACTGTTAATAGAATAGGTTCATTAGTGACTCTATTAAATACACTTTTAGAAATCTTTAAGCTTAGCCAGTCTTGAAATAACTGGCGAGACAATTGTTAACCCCATTATGATTTTGAATAAGTACTCATGGTAGAACACAGTGTTTCATTTCCTCGTGAGTTGAGAAGAGAATATCTTTCCAGGAAATGTTTGCAAGTTTGAAGATACACAAGACAAGATCCCATTATCACCTCTGGTAGAAACGCAGCTCCTAAGATGTGAAAACAGTGTAAAGCACAGAAGCATCTCATTCGCAACAGCCCTTTGTTGTAGCAATAAAAATGTGCCTGGGTTCAGAGCAGGCCATCAGGTTTATTTATGTTTTTGGTAGCTCAGTTGAAAATAAGATGTCTAGGACTTGAATGGGCACATAAACAGTGTCCCTCACTGGTACTATTATAAATTATTTTTAAGGAACACTGCATTTAAAACAGCTAAAGAGAAGTGGGGGACTCTTACCTGTCCCCAGGCAACTTTAACTTGGAATTTAACTCGGAAATTATGGTCATTCTGGACATTCTGCCGATTTTTGTTACCTTTCACTCTGCCAGGAGGATATCAAGCTTTGCATGTCAAAAATGCTCAGAGCACAAATGTGCCTTCAAAGGAAGCACAAAAGACAAATTCAAGAGGATGCAGAGTTGCTAGTGCACAGGCTGAATGGCTGGCTGGTAGTATGGTGGTATTATCACTACCTTCCATATACATTTGTACCTCTCAATACACACACATACACACCATACCACCACCATGAGGAGTAGTCTTGAGTAAATAAAGTTAACTGAGTTTGTACTTAAAGACTTCAGGGAGAGAATGGAAAAAGGAGATAGCATTTTGGTTTTTTTTTTATTTCCTATTTTGCTGCCGATGGACCCCTGAAAAACTATCTTTGTCATTTTCATCTTTGCAGAGAAAAACACACAGAAGAATAAAGTAAATGGTGCAAAAACATTTTGTTCTAATTCTTATTTTCAGTCTCTATTGTTTGAAAAGAATATACCATTCTGGTTTTGAAAGTGAAACTCCATAATTGATTTAGGAAGTAACTTACAACATTTCTCATTTCACAGAGCTTTTAAGGTAGCAGAAGAAGCCTGTCAGAGCCTGACCACACAGACCTCATAACTGTCCTGATATGATTAGAGTCAATGGAACAGTAGAACAGTATACAGTGCACCGCTGTGTGACTTTGCCTCCTGTTAAGGAAACATCTTTTAGGAAACAGTATTTAAGATGCACTAGGCTGGATATGCTGATGGTGATGGTACCCAGATGTGATGCTAGATGATAGGTAGTGTGCACTGGGCAGAGACTTGTCAATCTCCTTTGATATGGAAAATTAGGCTTCTGTAAGAAACTATGCTCATCTCCTTTTTTTTTTCTTTTTCATTCTTTTTTTTATAATTTATTTTAAAGTTTGATTTTACATTCCTTCCTCAGTTCTCCCTCCCACCCTTCCTCCTGCCCCCCTCATTTTCTCCTCAGTGCCCCTTCCCTCCTCTAATCCCACTCACAGGTAAGGGCTCCTTCATGGAGTCAACAAACCCTTTTTCCATGCATTAAGGCTGAGTATGACATCCCAAACTAGGCCCTCCATATGTGGGAGACAGTTGTGAAACTTGGTCTATCTGAGGAGCCCCTGGCAGTAAGACCAGCATCTAACCCTGGTACATGAGCTAGCTTATTGAAGCCCATCTCCTTTTGCCAGTTACAAACTATTTTTTTCTTTTTAATCATTCTTGATAATTCTATGTAGACATCTGAAATGGACTTTCCAACAAGCAGCTATGACTTGCTTAAGAGCATAGAGGAACATGTGTTACATCATTGGTCAGCTTCTTGTAGATTCAGATTCAATCTACTGACACAATATTTGATATCAATTTGATGTTTGCAACAAATTGATATTGTTGGTCTCTGATCTCATAGTTACTTTCCTCTAATGCAGTTTATAAATTCTCCCTCTTCTAGAACACATAGAGGAGAATAGGAGATAGAAAGTAGGCAGGCCATTAAGGGGCACAGACATTGATTCTCGTTGGAAATGTCCTTAGTTCAGCTCTGACTAGAGGCCAAGAATGCCAGAGGAGACTCTGGTTCCTGCTCTGGCTTGATGTAATATTTCCTCTCCTTTCACAATGCATAGAGAAGCATCACAGCCCAAGAATGTGTGTGAAGATATTCCAGAAACCGAGAGACCTGGACACCACATTGATGGCTGAACAGACTGACCAACTCACTTCTTCATGTCTCACCCTTGGTTCCTGCCATAAATCTTAGGATAAAACCTCTCCTCAGCAGCTCAACTCTTGCCTGCTTCCCAGGACTGATCTCTGATTCAAAACGGCTCTGCTATCTCTCTGTTATTTTAAGCTTCTAGCTATAACCTTCCAACAAAATTTTTTTCTCAGCTCTCCAAGGAGTAGCCCACGAACTACATTCTTTGAAATCACAAGACAGGAACCCAGAGCCACCAACTCCATGTAAGTCTTGTGTGACCATGAATAAGCATCCTGCACTCTAGTTGGCAAGTTAAAGCTTAGTGGAAGCTAGCCTCCGCTGCGCTCCAGGACCTCTCTTCCCGTTTTCAGTATCAAAGTTCTTCACAGAATGTAGAAGTTTTCAGACCAAGTCACCATCTGGATTAACACAAATTCCACATTACAAAAGTCTGAATGAGTGCAGAGTTAGGGCTTTGTTATAGTTGTATTTTCTTACCTCCCTATAAAATATTAAGCCACTGAATCATGATCCATCGAAGTTTGTGGAACTAATTGAATTTCCAACCTGCCACCTGCCATTGGCATTTGGTAGACCCTTGGGCAGTTTAAGCTCCTGACCTACTTCAGTGTTTCTTTTGTGCTCTGGAAGGTATCATAGCTGAGAAAGCCATTTAAACCCTAGAACAGGTCGTTAATCATTGTGGCTCCCAGGGCTTTCCTGGTGCTTTTGAAATGGAAGTAGAACCTGACACAAATAACACATGTGGGGAACTTTTATCTTAAAAGCTTCAGATCTGGTCACAGAAATCACCAGGTTGGGGAAAGAAGAAGAACACTGTGAATTTACCTAAGTGGAAGTGACTCAATTATTGGAAAATTCTTTTCCTGATGGAGTGAAGCCCCTTCTGGCTGGATTGGGAGAATGAAGCCCCCACAAGACCTGTTTTTACATTATAGAGACATGCATTCAATATCTCAAATTCAGCAGTGACCATGTTGCCTAATGGATAAGGCATCTGACTTTGATATCTTGAATTCATATTGTATGCTTTTTTGATATGTTGGGCTAGAATTATCTTGAAAAAAAAACAATGCCCATTATTTATTAGCTAAGCAGTATTCATACATCATGGTCATATGTAGTTTATGTTGTTGGAATACCAGAGTTTGAATTTCTTTTGATATGGAAAGTTTATGGCCTTTATAAATTCTTCTGGGTTTCAAATACACATATTTATTTTTGATGACAGATAGGAGTCTGTCAGTACTTCAAGAAGAACTAAAGGTCCAAGCCAGAGAATAATTAACTTTCAAAACTTAAACATGACTTTTGAATCATGTTGTCCTCTTTTCAACTTTTATAAGAAGTTGTCGTATTTTGCCTCTTATTACTGTGATAAAAGCCATGGCCAAACCAACTTGAGGAGGAAAGGATTCATTTCATCTTTAACATTACATCTGTCATTGATGGAAATCATGGCATTAAATCAAGGCAGGAACCTGGAGGTAGGAACTAAGGTAGACACTGTTGAGAATTGAGGATTCCTGACTTGTTCCTTTACAGGTTGGTCATCCTGCATTTGTATGTTACCCAGTACCAACTCCCAAGGCATGGTACTACCCTAGTAGGCTGTGCACTCCCATGTCACTATTGATCAAGAGAATGCCTCGCATACTTTCCTTGGGGAATTCTGATGGGAGCATTTTGTCAGTTGAGATGCCCTCTTTCCAGATGATCCTAGCTTGTGTCAAAAAACAAACAAACAAACAAAAAACAAAAAAACAAAACAAAAATCCAAAACAAAACTAGCCAGAAAACAAATGAATTTTATGCTTACTCTTGTAATAAGTATGTAAGGAAAATTATGTTGGAGAAACTCAAACAATGATTTGCTCTAACATACTAGCAAAGGGTCTCTTTTTCTCCCCAATGTCCAGTGTGTGTGTGTGTGTGTGTGTGTTATGATGATGACCTATGACCTAGTCACTGGAGCGTTTGATACAATCTCAGGAGCTAAAGAGAAGTGACTTTTCTATTCAGATGGGTATGTTTTAATACAGATTTGTCAAGACTATCAGTGACCTTCCTTGTCTGTCTTTTTTCTTTGACTCTTTATCTCTCATTTGTGGTGAGTTTTAGAGAACAAAACTGAGTAATGCCAGATCTTCAAGATTAAGTGAAGACGTTTATTTTAATTTCTATATCATGACAATGTCATCTGGGATTGTATTGGAAGGCTCTGTGGACATTCATCCTGCAAAGGATACTGGCATTTCCCAAGTTTAATGATGCTATTTTAAGACATTAGGAAAGAAAAGAAAATCTGAGTTGAAGGCAGGCACTAAATTAGGTGGTGAAAACTTAGTTCACTTTGCTTAAAATAGAATTTCTTCTTTTCAAACCTAAAGCATTTTGAAATATTACTATTTCAAATAGATACCTATGCTATATATACATCTTTTTTTTTCAGTTTTCTTGACAGTTGCTGCATTGCAAATATATTGTTGTTTAGTCAACATAGGATGCCCAACACATTCATAAATGGCTTTTGAATTTTGAGTAATGCTCATTTTTTAGAGAAGACTGATTTATTGACCCGTGCCTGCTAAAGGTAAAGGAAAGATCATTTGTCTGTGGCACTGATTGTCCTGAAGGAGGCAGAGACAGAGAACCTGGGAGACTGTCACTAGAACCAGAGAACTTTTCTCTAAACTTTATTTGTCACTTGCAATCTGCTCCCCTCCCTTTTACATGTTTCCATGAATACAAATCTCCATTTGAGTTAGTGAATTTCTCCTTCTCCGTGCAAATACATCCCACAGAGAATAAAATCCTATTTCTCATGCAGGTGTTTATATGAAATACTTCAATCATATTAGCAGCCTTAGGAAAATGTGGGATTTTATTACAATGGCAAGCCAGACAAAATTCCAGCATGGAGAGAGAAGGTGGATATAAGGTACCACCTCTAGCTAAGGAACTATTGGTAAGTGGTACCTGCTAAATGATGGAAAGAGCAAATTGACCTGGATGGACTTTAAAAACAAAACAACACAAAACAAAACAAGAATGAAAAAAATGGGTAAATATGGAATGGATCTTGAAGGAATTGGAGGATGAATCTGATCAAACTATGAAATTCTCAAAGAATCGATAAAATAAAGAGAAAAGTAAAGTGTAATTTCAGTTTCTTATATTACTTTAAAATATTTAGATAACCTCTCAAGAGGCCATCTGTAGGATGAAGTGATTTGGAGAGGAGAACCAAAATGGGAGAATGTGTTACCTTGTAGACTAAGGAGTTGCTAAGAACACCAGAGAAGAAAACAGGAAGCCAGAAATAGAAACTTGCTTCAAAAAATCCGTCTGTCTTTTGCTACCCTTTCCATAGTTACTTCTAGTCACTCAGTCTGAAAATGTCTGTGCTATGATCTGCTTTGACTTCTCTCTGCTTTGAACTACACTGTGGTAGGGCTTTCCACTTTCTTTCTCTTTTCATGGTTCATTATGAATACCACTTCCTGGGCATGCTAGACTGGGCTAAAAAGATTTTTTGTCTGTTCATGAGTCCACTCTGTCAAAGTATAACATTCACCTTTCTTGGACATATATTCTGATACTATTTTAGTCTAGTCAACTAGATGGCAGTGGTTTGCCCATCACTGTAACCAACATTTATAATGAAATACCCTGTTGCAAGGAGACATCCTCTAGACAGCTGGAATCCATTTTGCTTGGGAACTCAAACTAATGATTTATTGAATACTTCTAACAGGGAAGACAATATACCCAGCTTACAATTTAAGAATATACGAAAAGAAAGGATGAACAATAAATGAAGAATGTTGTCAATATTGTATCATACATTTGACAACAGAAGGAATAACTAGCTTCCTATTATTCACTTTAGGATATATTTATCTAAGATACTTATAAAGTATAGTATCTGCCCTAATTTTATGGCTCCCCTCACTAGTAAAAATAGTAAGATAAGGAAAGAATCAAGAAAATTATCAGTAGAATTATCTCACATTTCTCTTATTGGCTCTAGTTACAATTTAGTAAAAAGTCAGTTAATATTATATGAATGGAAATGTAATTTTATTGCTCCATCTTTATATTTTTCTGTGATTTCCAAAAATAGACTATTCACAATGACATTATAGTTGCTTTAACTATTCATTGATAAATGAGTACTATGTTGAGCTATTTGGAACATAAATTAAAAACTATTATACCAAACTGGACAGAATTTCCCCCAAGTTCTCAATACTACACAAAAGACAGTGAGGAAACCTGGATGCAGGAAGATGGCCTTCTCCAGAGAAAGGCATATCAATTGATTGTCCACTGTCAAATGGTCAGCCCTGAGAACATATATACATGTATATACATGTAATATTATACATATTCAACAGGTTATATCTAGGAACATATTTGTGTGTGTGTTTGTGTGTGTGTGTGTGTACATGAAATAGTAATTATTGAATAAAATTGAATAAAGAGACCATGAATTTGAAGGAGAGTGTGGGGGTGGGAAGGAGTAAAGGAAAGGTTTTAAGAAAATGGTTCTCAACCTTTCTAATGCTGTGACCCTTCAATACAGTTCTTTATGTTGTGGTGATGCATAACCATAAAATTATTTCATTGCTACTTTATAACTGTAGTTTTGTTATTGTTATGTATTAATTATAATGCAAATATCTGCTATGCAGGATATATGACATGTGACCCCTGTAAAATAGTCATTTGACCTTCTCACAGAGGTCATGACCCAAGTGTTGAGAACCACTGATTTAGAGGGAGGAAAGGAAAGGGATAAATATAATTAATGTATAATCTCAAAAAAAAATTAAAAATTTAAAAATGAGGGTACCAAAAGAATAAGATCTTCCCAAACTATAATCCTATCTCTCAAGGTGTAGATAAGCAAAATAAGATAACTCAGTATGCATATAAATACAGGTGAATTACCTTTTATGTATCCATCTTCATAATTACTTGTTTGTTTTCATTGCCATCATCTAGCCATCTACAAATAGACACTACATATCACGGATATAAGTTTTCCTATTACACAAAGTCAAATTGTCCTTGGAAGTTAGAACTTGGATATTTAGTACAAACTATGTAGCTTGCCAAATTTACTTGGATCTAGACCTCAGAATTAGGAGGGATTTGATGGAGATGAGGATGTTGCTGTTGTCAAGCTAAGAATAAACAAAACTCTACATCATAGTCATGCCATCACCAGGACAAAAGGGACTCCAGGAGACTGTTGGGTCACCCAAATATTTGCTGATGAGGAATTAGAATTCAGTGACAGACAAGAGAGACAAGCCTGGGTCATGTAATAACACTTTGAGGTGAGATAGACCACAAAATCCTCTTTAGCTTGTGTGTTTGTTTGTTTTCTAGGAAGACAAGGGACAGGGGGTTTGTTCCAAGTGACTTATTAAAGAGGGTTCAAGTGGTCAATAGTTAAACAAAGTTTAAACTAAGGGGTAAGCCTATTTTACTAAAATAAAAAAATTTTTAAAAAGGTTTTGTTGGGAATAAAGACTCCAAACAATGCTAGTACTTTTAAACAGCCACATTAACTTTACTGGCTGAGCCAGATTCCAGGAGCATCAGGTCACTCCAGCTACCCATTAAGCCAGTGCGAGCAAAGAGAATGATATTATTGATGTGTGCCATTTCCTATGGCTACTGAACCCTGAGAAATTGAAAGTGTTTCAGAAGTATGTTCCCCTAGCCTTTACAGATTAATTTGGAGCCTTTCCTTCCCACGCTGGATAGTATAGCTCTAAAAGAGTTTCACTACAAATTTTAACATCTATACTTGATGTTTTCAGAGACATATTCTGAATATTAAGTGCCAACTGAGTATAATTATATCCCTGCAACTAGCAAGTTAATTTTCACCTGTTGTAACAGAAAATTCCTGAAATTGTTATGTAGCAGTAATTATGTTCTGGATTTATTCTCTGGAGCTGAAAATGCTGTTGGCAAGAAAATGCACAAGCTAAATCAAGTTCTAGACTATCTCTTCCAGCATGTGCATGTACTTTTGTTTTGACATGTGGTTTTTAAATGTAAATTTTAATTTCAGGTAATATGAAAGAAGAGCTATGTAATGTGGTATAACTGTTGTTGGCAACATTTAGGAATCTTATTTTATTTATGAAAGTGAAAATTCTTTCAATGAACACATATTCATGACTCCCTTGTTTTCCTTTTCCTATCTGAATGTTGTATTTCTTTTTGAAAAGTATAGTAAGCCTGCAGTTGAACCTGTTGGCACAACTGCAGCCTCAGATTCTTCTGTCTGTAAATATTCTCAGAAAAAAGTAGTAAGTATCTCATTTTTAAGGATGTGATTAAAAAGAATAACTATGCTTTCTCAAAAAGTTCATTTTCTGAATTTTTTTGAGTCAGATAGTAAAATGTAAAGTAGAAATGAATAGTAAAAATACATGTTTGCCTGCTCATTGCAACCAGCCATGATAACTCATTTGTGCTAACCCTGGTGCATTTATCTTATAGAGAATGATTGGAGCTAGGAATAAGGTTAGAAGGCTAGGATCCTCCTGAAATGGCCAGGTTAGAGGAAAGACAAACTAGAGGAGTTAAAGTTGCCTTTTAATTGAATGGCAAACCAAATACAGTGAGTACCAGACTTCCAAGAAGTAAATTTTATTCTCAGATGTGGAATTAGTAGTTTGTGAGATTCTGAGTGTGTTTCCTTGACTCAAAACTCATTGTAAAAATAAATGCTTGTTGATCACAATCAGTTGTAGTCTAAGATGTCTTGATACATGAAAGCACAAAATTATAGATATGCACAAAATTCATTTAGATTAAGAAATCTAAATAAATCAACTTCTTTAAAACACACATACACACACATATGAGAGAGAGAGAAAGAGAGAAAGAGAGAGAGAGATAGAATGCACTAATATATAGAGCATATAGAATTCAACTGTGTCAGGGGTAGTACACGGTTTTCAATCTTTATACCTTTGACCCCAAGGTACACAGAGGACTGTATGATTTTACCAAAAATTTCATATTTTTAAAAGGAAAATCTATTTACAACTTTGTACTTCCTTGGGACAAAATATTGGAGTAACGCCACTAATGGAAGAAAGGGTTATTTTGGCTCACAGTTTGAAGAAGCAATCCTTTATGGTAGGGAGAGCATGGCCATAGAGTGTGGGTGGCTTGTCTTGCTGCATGGTCAGTCAGGAAGCAGCAAGAAATCAGTACTGGTACTCAGCTAGATTTCTTCTTCTCATTTATTCTAAGCCCACACAGACCATTGAGGGTGCTGCCCACATTCAGAGTTTGTCTTCCACTTTAATTAACCTAATCTAAAACTCCCTTACTGACCCAACCAGAGAACTGTTTTCATGAGGATTCTGAATCCCATCCATCAAGCTGCCAATCAATATTCCATCATAAAGATGGAATTCTTCCCACTGCTGTAGTGATCACATGGTAAAGGAGCCAAAGAAACCTCTACAACACGACTGCAAGGACAACTCTAATTAATATGAGTTGGGTGGTTCACTTCTAGGCAGGGACATGTGCTGGCGAAGAGTTCTGAATAGAAAAGAAAAAGGAACCCAGGAAGCTAGTTTCTATCCTTGAACTTAAACAGAAAGCTGTAAGGACTCCAAATGAAACCAAAGGTCCTCAAATGAGGATTGCATCTGTTCCTCTTCTTCTCTTCCCCAGTGAGTCTCAGGAGTAGTTTTGTTTCAAATGCACATTCACTTTGAAGAATCAGTGTTTGGAAGACACCCTGAATCTTGAGAGCATTGTCAATAGCATACTTATATTCATTCTAGATAACCTAATATAAAATATAATATTGACTTTTTTCTTTTTCATACTATTTTGTTGAAGCTTTAGTCCAATGACCTCATAACTATTGGTTACAATGAGAATATGTGACAAACAAAACCAATAATTAAAACACAACATATATAAAACACAGCGCTGCCATTGACAAGTGGGCAAAATCATTACTTTTCAATCATTTTCAAGTAATAGGTTGTGTTGAGCAGAAAGAAGGTATACTCATGCTTTGGAAGACTCCTTTTCAGTTTAACTCTGTACTGACTCCTCATGTCCATGTTGCTCATTTACTAAAACTAAAAGCTTCACAATAACCTTCGGGGTTCACTCATTCAAGTCTACTAAGAGAAACAGGGATGAAGAAAAGTCTTTACTTAAAAGCCAAAGTGAGTTAGTAATATCTGATAAGAGGGAGAGAGGTAAGGAAGAAGGAGGGAGAAAAGAGATTTTGAAGTACTTTAGGTGTTTGCAAGGGGAAAGTTCAAGGATCAGAAACCACCATTGTTCAATACAACTTCATGAGCAATGGAGACAGATATA
Source organism: Cricetiscus sungorus (assembly GCA_030556225.1). Taxonomy (NCBI): domain Eukaryota; kingdom Metazoa; phylum Chordata; class Mammalia; order Rodentia; family Cricetidae; genus Cricetiscus; species Cricetiscus sungorus. The sequence goes on from JANBXA010000372.1 coordinate 4,419,704, forward strand.
AGCGTAAAAAACAGTGTGGTTCAGTTGAAGTGACACCTGGCAGACAAAGAAAGATGGTTAGCGTTTTTATTGCATTCATTGTTATTCATCTTTGAATTCTGTTCTCTCAATATGTCTCAGTTTTCCTATTCTGTCCTAAAAATTAAGGACTTGCTCCTGATGTGGTGTGGGGACTTGTCAGGTGGACTGCACTTAAAATATAACCAAGATCCACAGTCACAGAGGACTACACATGGCTAGAGGCTATTTTGTCTTTTTGCAATATTAGAAAAAAAATTGAAGACCAACAAGACAGGAGAACACAAACTGGAGTAGAAAATATCTCATTTCAATCTGTTCACCTCTGAGGAAAGGATTAAAGTGACACCTTTAGAAAGGAAGGGAGATATAGATGAGATCTCCTGGATAAACTGGTATGGGGGCAGTAAAGAGGAAGGGATAGGGGATGAGGACATGAGGGAACTGGATGGTTGAGTTGGGGGAGGAATGGAGTGGAAGAGCAATGAAAGAGATACCTTATTGGAGAGAGCCACTAGGGGGTTTGGAGAAACCTGGTGTTAGGGAAATTCCAAGGAATCCACAAGGATGACTCCAGCTAAGAGTCCTAGCAATAGGAGAGGATGCCTGGACTGGCCTTCCCCTGTAATCAAATTGGTGAATATCCCAACTATCATCATAGATCCTTCATCTAGTAATAGATGGAAACAGATGCAAAGATTCACAAGCAAGCACCAGCTCTAACCCCAGGATCCAGGTGAAGAGAGAGGCAGAGAGAGTCGAGGGAACATATAAGTAAGGGAGGTCAAGATCATGATGGAGAAATCTACAGAGACAGCTGAACCTAGCTCATGAAAACTCATGGACTCTAGACTGACAGCTGTGGAGACTCCATGGGACGAAACTAGGCCCACCATATGTGGGAGACAGTTTTGAAGCTTGAACTATCAAAGGAGTCCCTGGCAATAGCACTAGGGTCTATCCATGGTATATGAGTTCTCTTGTTGGAAACCATTCTCTATAGTGGGATGCCATGCTCAGTCTTAATGTAGTAGGGAGGGGCTTGGCCTTGCCCCAACATAATGTGCCAGACTTTGTTGACTTCTCATGGGAGCCCTTACTTATTGTGAGGAGTGGATGGGAGGTGGGCTGGGGGGGGAGAGGAGGAAGCAAGAGGAGAGGTGAGAGGGAGAACTGTGATTGGAATTTAAAATAAAATTAAAAATAAATCAAATAATTTTAAAAAGACCAAATGGGCAGAGAAGAAAAGGATCATCTCTGAAGTCAGCAGGCCAGCTTCCACCATGGTCCTCTCATAAAGGGATTTAGACTCTTTCCCTTATTCATTACTCTATCACATTCTGTCACTCCTTTTCCACTTAATAGATTCTAAAGAAATAGGTCTCAAACACACATTGACCTGTCACAGGAGGATTGAAGACAGAAAAGGATTTTGTCTTTTTGTCTATGAAAAGAATGTGAGACTAGTGTCTTGGAGAACAAACTTCAGAGTACAGGCATAGGCAGGTTGTCCTGGTGGGGTGCTGCTTCTTAGAGGGACTGTTGGTACCCACTGCTCTAAAGCTGCCTCCAGAAATCAAGTGATCCTCAATGCAGGATTATTGAGATAAGAATGGACATGCTTTCTGTTTTTGTTCAAAGATGTCAGAAGAGGAATTTGCCAAGATAGTGTAGCTCATCCTCTTCCTTAGAAACCACGAAGAGATGCAACTTCTCAAAACAAATGAAGACTTGCAAAACACAGGCCTATGCCAGATTCTTTTTTCAGCTTCAACTACAGGTTGAAAAATTGGACTATGCCCATGTTTCCCAAGTTTGTCTGATTTCAGTGATATGGAAGTGGATGTTACAAAGAAGATAGAGATTGTTAACAATTAAGAATCTTCATGAGCACACCATTCAATTTCTAAAACAGACAAAAAAAAGGGGTGGGAGGTAGACTGGTCTTCATGTGATTCTATCGACACAGAAATGTCAAAGGAATTCTGAGTAGGACAAAAAAAAAATAAAATTATTATGAATTTTAAATTACTCAATTTTTAATGAACTTTTCAGAAACAATTTTGGAGGTTTATGTGATCTAACAATATACTTTCCCCTGGAAACAAGGTCTCCACAATAGAGAGAAATAGAACCAGGGGAAATATATTACTACCAAGATCACCAGTAAGGCTTCCTAATTTATTTTATTTTATTTTCCTAATTTAGATTTTCTTTTAACTATATTTCCACATCTCAACTCAAGTAATAATCCATAGCTATAACATTTCAAAGCCTTAGATGACTTATGCAAAAATATACTGTATACTCTGGGATGTTCGCATCTGGTAATTTTTAGCTTAATTCTCATCCCATGAAATGTTAAAAACCTACTGCTTCTGCCTGTTCTACTGCTGTCATTAGGTAATTCCCTTTGAACTGTGCTTTCCATAACCCCTAGGTTACAGAGCAAATGAGCAAAGAACTTTGCCTCTGCATTTCCTGTCTGTTTCACGGCATGACTTTTATCTCAAAGCTCAGCCTAACCGAAGGGTGGATGGGGATGGAAAAAACTGAACCATCTTGGCAATAGATCCACATTCTTCTGTGCCTCAGTTGCTATGGCAACCAGGCTATTGCTATGAACCCTAAGCTAAATTATTTTTACCTGTCTCTCCTGACCACTCATACGGATATATATATTCCTCTGGCTGACCCAGCTTCTAAAGGAGATTGCATTCTTTTACTTTTCTCCTTTATAATCTATGAATATATAAACTCAAACAGGTGGCTGCTTTTAAGCAGTTATGCATAAATCCTTCACCAAAAGCTGTGGCTGTCATTCAGTGGTTTCCAGGTTTCATTTCTTCATCATCAAAATGATGCTGACGTATGATTATTGATATTAAAGTACTGTTATGAAAATGAAGACTATATGTGATGTTAAGCATATGTAATATATACACATATACACACATCTATACTTAGGCATATCTGTATATATAGGCCTAAGTATAGATGTGTGTATATGTATGTATGTATGTATGTATGTATATATATATGTAAATATGCCTATATATGATTTAGTGACAGTAGACAAAATTAATTTCTTGATTTAAATTTTTTTCATGTATTTTTAAAACTAACAGCTTTATTTATATTTCAATTATGTGTAGTATAGTACATACTTATAGAAGATACTGGTTAATAAAATGCTTAGATACTTTTGTCTCATTTCTCTTCATTATTTATAATGTAGAATATGTCAACTATATGAGAAAACACTTGAAATAATAATCTAGTATTTTCAGTCTCAAAGCTTTGTTTTAACTCAAGGCAAAAGCAAAGCATTGCTTTATATGGTTTTGTAGCAGCCATAGCCCTGGCTTACAGCTGAGCACTCATAGGGCTCAACCGATATACAGTGTGCTTTATGCTATTTGCAAAGTCTAGATTTACTGTTTTCATTTCAATTTGCATTTATAAAAGTAGTTTATAATCCATTCCCAGAATATGGAGAAAATATTAGATGGGGATCTCTGTCTTGCTTAGCTAAAGTTGATGGTATTATATAAATAACAGGAAGATAATGGATGCAAAACAAATGTCATATCAATTGGTAGTGTTCAGAAGCAATTTTTTCCCTGTTGCATTTCAAATTTAATTTATAATATTTTGATTATTGCTATTTCTGGCAGTTCAAGTTTATCTGCTCAGTTCTATTGAGATTTAGATACAAAATGAAGTTTAGGAAAATGCATTATTCATATGACAGAAGCATTGGAAATCTTTTATTTTGTAATTTCAAAATTGAAGGATAATTTGTTAAAATAGTGTTAGAAATTAGAATCTCTGATTAAGTGCAATTTTAACCTAACAGCATTATTGAAAATTAATGCTCTCTATAAAATCAGTTTTAATGTGTAGTTTTGTGTAAAAGATTTTAAAAGATTTCTATCATTGATGAAAGATTAGTATTTATGTTATTTGAAGGAATATATCAAAGGTGTTAAGAAATTTTATATGGCTAATCACAAGATGATAATTTCGAATATTGGCTAACAGCATAAAATTAATGTTACTTTTGCATTAATATTCCTCTACTATAAATCATACTGAGTTATAAATAGTTGCTTTGAAGTCATTGGTTGACAGTGAAGAGATTATGAATAAATTTGCAATTTATAGATTTCAATAAAAAGTAAGATGCTATCTGCTCTGAGATCTTATTTGTGTTTGTAACATCACCATCACTTCACTTTTTTTTTTTTTTTTGGTAACTTGTAGCACAAAAACAAAACCCTAAATCCTATGGTCCTCATTTAAACTTAGCATGAATAGATAGACATGAACTTCAATAAGTGATGATGAGAATGATGCTTCTTTGTCAAGATGTGTTTAAGAGAAAGAACATCCTAGTCAGTTCCTGTTTCTGTAGCCTTGCTTCTCTGAATAGTTTATGTTTTTCTGAGTATGACATCTGACCATAAAGACTCATTTCAGGCATATCCAGATGCTGTGATGACTTCTGAGCAGATTCAGCATGGAAATGGGAAAATAGTAGATTCATGGAGTATAGTTTAGAAACTGAGGCATTCACATGTGTAGTTAGGTGACCTTGGGTTGGAAAGAATGGATATAATAACACTACCAACTAGTTATCATGTAGATTGAACTTGGTCATCCATAAACAATTTATCACAGAATCTCTTAAACAGTAAACATTGTCAGCTCTTACTAAATTCACCATAATTCTATTTTCATGCCAGTAACATACTTACAGTGAGTACTGAAATTAGAAATCTACTATGGCTTAAAATTTACACAGATGATTTAAATATTACAAGTCATTGTGGGTTTTTTTTGTTTTGTTTTGTTTTGTTTTTGTTTTGTTTTGTTTTCGTCTTGAGAGAGAGTCTCTTTACATAGCCCATAGCCCTGGCTGTCCTGGAATCACTATGTAGATCAGGCTAGCCTTGAATTCATATAGCTCCACCACCTATACTATGTGGACTGTGCTGGCCTGGAGCTCACACAGCTTTGCCTGCCTCTCCTCAGTACTGGGATTAAAGCTATACTCCTGTAGAATATATGGACTTTTAAACATTGATGGATTTCTTTATTGTAGCCTAAGATGTTTTTTTTGTGATTATTTAAATCTAATTTCTTGAACACTTTTCTCAGTAAATCTATAGGAAAACTTTTGTGGACTAATAATAAATTTCATCTGTTTACTAGATGAACGTGCTCTCATTCATTTAGGCAACATCTTGGATCTTACTCTGATAATGTCTATGTGGATTTCCATTAAATTTGTCAGAAATTCTTCATAAAGATAAATACAATTAGACCAATTTTGAGCTGAAGGGAAATAGAGATTCTCTTTAGTTCCAAAAGTAATGTGATAGCATTTATCAAGTTTTCTCTTGTCAATGATATCATTGTGTACTGTTGTACAGTGTTTCTCCATCTAGTTCATGGTACCCTCTGTTGTCATAGCAGGCGTTATTCCTTTATGGAGCTGTATTTTAATCCACTGATTATATTAATCCATTGATTCTGTGTTCTAGAATTTACTCAGCATTTAACATACTTGTATTCTATGCCCACTTCAGTTTCAGTGATGCTTTTTATCTTCACCATTTAAGGAGCCATTGATGTTTGGTTCTTCATCAGAGTTTCCTATGCCCCACTACATTTTCTTGGGTTGTTTTCATCAGAGAACTACACTTTTATTACAAGAATGATCACAACATCTGCTTGGTGTTGTGACCAAGAGTCCTTTTTCTCTGGGAATCACATGGCCACTGAAAGACAGAAGGCATTTACCACTAATTCATGACCTGCGAGCGCTAAGCGAAGCAGGAGAGTCTGAGGAACTTGCTTTCCTTGGGTGATAAGCAAAGTCGAGATGAAAGCCTGGCCAAAGACAGTGTGAGTGCAGCCTGCTGTTTTCCTTCTCAGCTGTTTCATATGTCATGAGAGACACAAGGGACACTGCAATAGTTCTTTATCCTGTAGTGTCCTCCTTACATGTTGGACATTCAGGATTCTTACTACGAAATGCTGGAAACTTCTCAAGCTCCATCATTACTCTAAAATGTTACAATACCTAACTATCATCTCTTGGTTCCAACACAGGTAAAGTTTCCTATTTTAGAACCCTGTGTATCTTGTCTGACTATGTAGCAAAATTTTTCAAACTGTCATGTAATACCTATGTAATCTACTTGTCCATTTCCTTCATCTCCCCAAGGTAAAAGACATTTCCTTTAAGTCTAAATTTCTAGGATGTTACATTGTGTGTTCTCTCAGTAAATTCTTGTTGAATTAATAAACAACCGCATGAAAGAATAGATAATTGGGTGACTAACAATAGACTCTGCTGCAGAGAAACATACCTAGCAGGAGAGAAAAACAGCTAGTTGGCTAATTCTAATTCGATTTGTAGAAGAGATTGGGATTCAAAATAAGAGCAGCTATTGTTTTTTTCATTTATGCCTCATTTTGGTGATGCCTGCTGTATTGTTGGTATGCTAAAGAATGTTTAAAATTCAGTGTTGAGTTAACTGAACAGAAGCTCTGCTTCTTTAAAGGAAGCACCTTATACAAATCTATTGACCCAGAAGATTTGGCAAGAAAATATGGCTGATTACCCAAAACTTACATATTGATAAATCTTCTGACATAGACTCTCCAAAGATTAACTGAGGAAAAAGTTTTAGGTCATTGTCAAGTTAATTTTAGAGACTGAGGAACAAAGGATGTTGCACCTAATGAATATGTAAGTTTCAAAAACAGCTATGGTTAGGAAACTTCCTAAACACTAGGATAGTCATAAAGTCGTTGGGAGTCTCAGAGTACTTTAATGCAGTATTAGACTTTATATTGGTAGGTTATTTATTTTGAATTTGATCTTTGCTTTGGTTGTTTTTGGCATGCAGACAATGAAGATTTGTTAAGTGCCAACATAGAACAATTCCCAATCAGGGTCATTTGCAGTTTGTGCCCTTCCTTCCAGAGTAAGTTCCATTCACTGGAAATTCATATTACAAAACAAGGTCCTTTATAAGCATGCTGCCATTCTAACCTCCTAACCCCCTTGAAAAATCTGTACCTGCGCTGGGTTTGGGGCAATTTGGAGAGTAAGAAAGGGGTACTCCAAAACTTTTGAAAAGATGAACTGTAGTGAGATATTTACCTTGTCCACACTTGTGGCTTAGACCAACTCCCATTGGGGGTGGAGACAGGGCCGGAAGTGACCTGGGGGAAAAGGCTGGGGAGGGGGTCAGAGGCTCTCTCTTGCTGCTGCGACTCTGAGAGGATAGGATCCTTGTGGAACCTGCCGCATTCATCTTCCTATGTTGTGAGTTATTTCTCCCTGAATAAACATCTATTCGGCCTAATTGTTTATCCTGATCCTTATTAAACCGCAATAATGAACCCTTGTGTGGGCCTCATGTCCTGAGTGGTATGCATTTGGTCTGTTTGGACTGCTGTTATATAAAACACTGGTAGCTGGATAGCATATAAACAGTGCAAATTTATTCCATTTTATTTTATTTTTTTTCCATTCTGAAGGCAGATTCAGTGCCTGATGAAGGCAGCAATTCTTTCTCTGTGTTTTGATGGATAGAATAGGGTGAAAGGCTACTTCTTAGTCTTTAAACTGTTTCCTGAGAACTACAAACTAATGGCCAAATCAACTCTCAGAAGTCTCATTTTCTGATGAACCAAGTCGTGTGTGTGTGTGTGTGTGTGTGTGTGTGTGTGTGTGTGTGTGTGTCTGTGTGTATTTGTGCTACTTTCAATCTAGGCCAAAGAATTTTCTTTTTCTTCCCTAAATCAAGGACCTTATGTTTATTTTTAATTATGTATAGAAGTATGGGAAATCATGAGGTACATACATATAGAGCAGTGCCATGGGGGTCAGAAGAAAATCCCCCACATCTGGAGACACAGGTGACGGTATGTCATCTGATTAGGGTGCTGTGAACCAAACTTAGGTCCTCTGGAAGAGCAGTTGATGCCCTTAACTGTTGAGCCATTTCTGCAGCCCCGAAAAGACTTCTTAATTGCAGTGGGTAGAGGCTAATGAGGAGATCATGTTTGTTCAAAATGCCAAGAGCAAGCAGCTGAGAGGACTGTATCAATTCCCACCCAAAGCTTAGGAGACATATTGGAAGAGCATACAGAAAGGATGTAAGAGCTGGAGGATGGGGAGGAGAATTCTGAAATGACAGGCTATGAATATGGTGCCGTTCTTGCACAGCTGAACTCATAGATGCTGTGGTGAACTGCACAAGATCAAAATCAGTATAGACTGAAAAGCTATTGGCAGCTGATGGATGGTGGATGAAGGACAGTCACTTTGGGGTTATGGCCACTGGTAGATAGATTTCTTGTGACCCATTGGGTAACATCACACTCATGAGCACATTGGCAGCATAATTGGACTCAGTGGGTTATATAACAACAACAACAATATTAAAATAAAATAAGAAGACATAAACCTTGGAGGCATTGGGAGGGTCCCAGAAGAATTAGAGAGAAGGAGCAAGGTAGATATAGTCAATGTATATTCCTTGTGAAATTTGATAAATAAAATATTCTTAATTAATTAATTAATAATTAATTATTGTATGAGTGTATAGGGTGGGCACTCTCTCTCTCTATCTCTCTGTCACACACACACACGTACACACACATGTCATTACAACACATATGGCTCAAAGGAGAACTTTATGGAGTTGGTTCTCTCCTTTATTTTATGTGGATTTGGGAGATGCAGGAGGATTAACCAGGTCACCAATGCACAATTAGCTTTTAAAAAAAATAATGCAGCATCCTCAAACATTAAAAAATAACCAACAACAGTGCTTTAAAGATACTGTAGCGTTGAAACCAATATTACAAAATTATGGAACTAAATACATAAGCCACAGGGATTTTTAAAGAAGAGGTAAGAATTCTTAAAATAATGTGAAGTTTTTTTTATGGCATTTTACTAGTTCCCCTATTTTAAAAGCCTAGTCAAGAATCTTCTAGAAGGGAAATTTCCCAGCCTCATCTTTCCCAAGTTTAGGAATCTATTTGTTCTCAGAAGACATAGTGGACTTTTGTGCTTCAGGGACTACACCTTTTCTGATTTTCCTCCTTCCCTTCCTAACTATTTCCTTTGTTCTTTCAGCCCCATCTTCCTGCCTTCCATTATTTCCTGCAGCAGACCCTTGAGGATGTCCACTCTACCTCTGTTCTAGAAGGCTCAAGGATGTAGCTAAAGGGACATTCTACATACAGGGAAGAGAAGTAGAGCCATAAAAAAAAATAAAGCATGAATTAGAGTGAACATATTCCTTATTATGCATACAGCACTGGGATTAACACTTTCCATATATAATTATCTTATATAGTTTGTTTGCTTGTTTTAGACAGGCTCTCACTCTGTTGCCCTGACTGGTCTAAAACTCATAGAGATCTATCTGCCTCTATTTCCTGTTGCTGGGATTAAAGACACACACTGTTTCACCCGAGTAACTCTGGGTGTTAACCTTGCCTTATTCTCACACAAGCAATACTTAATTCCAAGTCATACAATAAAAGGCAGGAGTTAAGCTCAAGCATGTTTGATTTTGACTTCTGGCTTTAAATATCACACATTGCCTAGGTGATCCACAGCTTTTAAGATCCAGCTTTAGTGTCCCATCTGAGTCTTACTTTCTTCTCTGATTAGCCTTGCCTTAAAGCACAACTATGTCCTCCATAAACTGTGTTCTCAGATTCTTTATTAACAGGCATTTTATTACCAGATTCAAACATGCGTATACACACACACACACACACACACACACACACACACACACACACACACCTACATACATCTTCATTACACTAGGATGAAAAAAATTCCTAAAGAAGGTGCCACCTTTTATCCACACTGGTCTCACTCTTCTTGAACAGTGGACTGGTTAGGTGTGGTAGGATAGAGGTCCTTGTGGCAAAATAGCACATGATACCTTGGATGTTCAAGGTATCAATTTGTGTTGTTTGCCTAAGAAAAGATGCAGTGGTAGCCTTCTAATCAATTTTTGAACTACCACAAGTAAAGATTTCTTAAATTAAGTTTCATTCCTATTTTGGAATGAGAATATCTGGGCACATACATTGGTCAAATATTCTTGCATGGCCACAGTTGGCTAGAAATATGTTTGGGAAGTCTTACACTACAGTTCATGACCAGTTCCCACTGTGCTTGCTGTGTTCCAAACTACACTTGTACATGCCACTTGCATAGCCATGCACCTAATTTCACTAACATTGCTTCCATCTCTTACGTTTCTTAATTTCTATATATCTACATATTAGTTACTGCTTAAAAAGAAATTTTAAGATATAGATAAAAGTTGTAAGTAAAAGTCAAAGCTAGCAAGATGATGCCAATACAACCAGAATAATAATGGAATATTTATTTAACTCTGTTACATTGACTTTACTTGTGCTGGTTAAGAGTGGAAAGACCAAGAGTAGTGTGCTTTATTACCATACAAATATGAAAGTACTTTCTAGGGATGCTATCACAAGTGACATATATATTTTATCATCTCCAACAAATAGAGGTTGGTCTCCTCTAACTATAATAGAAGCCTAGTGCTGTCATATATATCTCATATTACAAAAGAGGTTTTGTGTAAATAGCAATACAGTATTACGTGTGGTAATTACAGTTCAGAAAAAAAGTCTTTATTAATTCAAATTCAAATTTTCCAGTGCTTAGAATAGGGGTTTGGGATTGGGGTCGAATTTACTTTTTTTTGTTTGTTTGTTTATTGTGGGTTGGTTTATACAAAGACTTGCTGGCAAATATACTAACTAAATTGTAGAGAAATTGCTTATTGGAAAAATTTTAGAGCCATGAATCCCTAACATGGTTAATGCACTCTAAGTAAAAGCTAGGGACTGCTTAGGTGGTTATTTTGACATAAAAAGTACAAATCATCTTTATTTATTCTTTGAGGCAAGACTTTTGGACAGTATCTCTTTATCATAATTCAGTTTACATTATTTATTTGAAAAATTATAAAATATTGTTGCTGTGATATGCATTGTTTCACTCTAATATTTTATTATCTTGGGCAGCTCTCCTTTCTACCAGCTTGCATACAGCTCTATTTAGTGGAGTAAGTACAAAAGAAGAGGTCACAGGAGTAAATCTCAATTAGACCTAAAGTTCCAATACACACATCCATTACATTTCTTTAAAAATGCTTTATAATGTCAGGGTTGGCAGCAAGTCGATAAATGTCCAAGCATGATAAATAGCAGGCTAATTACCTCTGAGCAATAAACAATATCAAGTTAGTTAGTTTTGCTCAGTTTAGCAACAGGCAAAAAACACTGTAGCCAACTTTGCTAATGTTTCTTTAGGAATTTTTTTAAATATCTCAAAGTATGGAGATAAATGTCTCACCATTATGCATCAGAGAGAAAATATTCATTATGGTTCAGAAAGATATCTCCCATAGCAGTTGAAATGTATAGTAAAGTCATATCTTACCTGGGTTACTTTCTCTGTCACATTGTGTGTTCGTTCTTTGACCTTGGGTGCAATAATAGTTTTATCTGAAGAAGGAGGAGATGTATTCTTTTTTTCAGGTTTGACATCTGAAAAGTTCAGAGTGAGCTGAGGAATCTTGTTGATGGTGCTGTATTTGTTGAGGTTTGAATCTGACGTGGACCCCAGCAGACTTGACTTGATATGATTAAAAGGCCCTAGAAGAATTTGAAGGTATTTTTAAAAATAGTATCAGAAGAAATAGAAAACAAAACAAAACAAAAGATGGTCTTGAATGCCTGGCTAATGACCCATGACTGGTGTGATTCCTGTGACTAAGTGGAGTTAGTTTATATGTGAACACCTTTGGCTACACAGAAGGACATGTGAAAATCAAAGGGGAAAAAATTCGGTAGTAGAAGTGCAAATGCCAACTTCTGCTATTAACTGGCTTCTTTTATTAAAAGCTGGGGAAAAGACAAACAAAACAAACAAAAAGCACCCCTATGCCCTGGTACTGGCTAGAGTCTACCTTACATGTTCTCCTTAGACTTTGTTTCCTATTCTAGAAACACTTAGGGAAGCACTGGCCAAAATAAAATCATGTAGGCTTTGACATTTATGAATATTTTTACACAGCTCTTGTTTAAGTTATTCTCTTACACATGCCACTGAGAAGTGACAAACCAGTTGTTTTCTTTAAGTCTTCTACTACCGACATGAGATGATCCATGGAGTTTCTATAAGATTCACGACTAGATGAAGCTGAAGATGACCAAGTGTTTTGTTTGTGTTTGGGTGTTTGGGTGTGATGTGTGTGTGTGTGTGTGTGTGTGTGTGTGTGTGTGTGTGTGTGTGTGTCTGTGTGTGTGTGTGTCTGTGTGTGTGTATGTGTGTGTTTGTGTGTGCTTGTGCACTCATGTTCTCATTCTGTTGAAATCTTCAGGATTCATTTTGGGTTTGGGGATCTTAAAATTTTTGTTTTCATGTTATTTTCAGTTACATTATAGAAAAAGAAAAGAAAAATCCTATAACCAAACTCCACAAAGATGTTGCTATGACAAACACAACTTAAAATAGACATAACCATAGTCAGGAAACAGATCATGTCTGGATTGGAAGCTCCCAAACACCTTCAACATTCTGTTCTTACAAACACAACTGGGAAGAGGCCAAGTTCCCCAGTTCCTTTACTGAAGATGAGCAATGCCATGTTCATTAGGGATGGATTTATTATCTGCTATTTATGATGTCAAGAAATGGCCTGGAGTTCTTATGTACTGGATTCATTGCTTACCCCATGTGATAGCTCTTAAAGCTTGGCATCACGAAGAAATGCTTAAAATTCCCGAGACCATGAGTGTTACACAGTGCATTTTTTGACTGTGAGCATGTGTTTTCTTTTGGGGGAGGGGAGACTACCTTTTAGTTGCTTCTGCCCATGTTGTTATCTGATCTTGCTCTACAACTACCATCCTTGGGTGCCTCCAATTGGTGCTCCAGCCATCATGTCTCAGGTGCCTCCAATTGGTGCCTGAAGTAATCAGGTCCCAGAGTTAACAAGGGCTGGAAAGAAGTGATCCTAGGGTTTCATCCTCTCCTGGGAAAGGCAGACATTCCTTGGTGCCACAATATTATTCCTGGACTGAAATAACTGCTCAAGTGTTACAAGAGCCATAAAATTAAAATTTGACTCATAACAAAGTGGTGGTTATAGGACAGGGGAGGGAAAATATGTTGTCACAACCTTTTTTTAAAAAAAAGTATAATAAAAATGTGTGTGTGATTTTATATTACTTTAATCCCAGCACTTGGGCAGGTGGATCTCTACAATTTGGAGGCCAGCCTGGTCTGTATAATGAGTTCAGGCCAGAAAGGGCTAAATAGTTGCTTCTGCTCATGTTGGTGTCTAATCTTGCTATACCCTACCATTCTCTAGTGCCTCCAATTAGAGCTCCAGCCCTGGTGCTTGCAGTCCTTAAAAAATTAGAAAGTGTAATAAAGATGTATTTCTGGTGGGGGTTTCCTGTTTTGCATATTTTTGCCTCAATTTTAGGCACATTTGTTAAAACTTGTAACACATGCTCGGACTTTGGACTTCTTAGACACTGTTGTCTTCCTCCTCACTGAAATGCTATATTTTCTTTTCTTGGATAATTCATCCACACCTAGGGATATGAATAAAAGACATAGGTGGTAATATTCAGGCATACAGTGAAGCTGTATTAAAATCATTGAATTTATGTAGAGGCCACCCTTCTTTATGTTATATTTATGTAGAAAATTGTCTACAGAGATGATCTGGGATGTTAATAGGCAGGCAAAATATGTTAGTGTGGCTTTATAGCCATTATGGTTATTTTTTTATCAGTTTATAGAATTAGCTCTAGCTGTGGACACAGGGTCTGAAATATTGCCTCCAAGGGACATTTGTCAGGGTGCCTTTTGGTTGTCATAATGATGGAAGATGTTGAATACCACAGTTCTTATTCTCACTTTGGCCACCTGTTGCATGTGTTTCATGGGACATTCATATAGTTAAAATGCTTGGAATGATCTGAATCTCTAATGTGTTGCCAATAAAGCATCATGATATGACTTACAGAGTTACCATAATATTAAATTTGTAGAGCTACACCTATCATGAATATGGAAGATCATACTCTGCTTTAATGTTCTCTCATAGTTGTGGTAGAGTATGTCACTATTTTGGTAGTTATCTAGAATTTCAATCTTGGTAGCATTTGAGTGGTCAACACAAAATCTTAAAGTTCTGATGACAGTTTCCTTCTACATCTGACATGTATAAGCATGTAAAATAAGGAATTTCATTCTTTGTTGATAACTAGAAGCGAATAATAAATTTTCAAGTAGCTATCGGAGTTACACTAAAGTATAAGTATGCTTTTAAAATATTTTACATCATTATTCCTTTCTAAATGTCAAATGGCATGTGCCTTCATGAAAGAAAACCTACACTTTAAATGCAAAACATCTGATGCTGTTTTCAGAGTCAGGCTACTAACACTCTAGAGACCTTCCACAAGTTCTTTGGTGCTTTGATGGGTATTTGTACCTACTACTCCTCATTATTTTATTTATTTAAATTTTAATTAAGTGTGTGTTTGTGTGTGTGTATGTGTTTGTATGTGTGTGTGCATGTGTGTGTGTGTGTGTGTTTGTATGTGTGTGTGTGTGTGTGTTTGTATGTGTGTGTGTGTGTGTGTGTGTGTGTGTGTGTGTGTGTGTGTGTGTGTGTGATAATTACTGGGGAACACACGTAGAGGCCATAGGACACCTTTGAGGTTTCTTCTACTACTGTGAGGAGATCAAACTCTGGTCAGCACTCTTGAAAGTAAATGCTTTTAACTGAGAATTAATCATGCCAGCACTACTCACTCTAAACAAAGCATGCGGTTTGCAAGTAGTTTTTCAAAGTGAAGATAAAAATATACCTTAATATTTGGTAATGTGTCTGTCTTCTGTGCAAATGACTGTTATTACATTTTATCATATAAGGAGGTACTTTGAAGGAATACTTAAAGGGAAGGACTTGTGCAAATATCATACCTCCTAATTTCCCTTTCATGTTTTCTTGGTATATTATTATTTTGATTATTTGACATACATTTAGAAATTGGTTAAATACCAGTTTATTATCATTGAGTATGATGGCTCTCCCTCTTTACTCTTTTTATATGGAGTGTTCAATCATATCCTTAGTTTCTTGGAGGCCAAGTTTTTCTACTGTGATTATTGAATTATGCCCTCAGCATATTTATATTCAAACACTAGCATGGTAATATGCATATTGTCTGATTATAAACTGCCTTGCCTTCGTGAGCCCTTCGTATTAAATTTAGAGGATCGTGCTATTATTTCAGGAATGGTTAACTATCTCTCAATTCCACTTCAGGAAAGTCAAGTGAGTAAAACAAAATACTTGCTGAGAAAAGGATTATTCAAGGGAGAGCTGAGAAACTCTTTGATAAAATGCCCTACTCAGATGTACCTCTGAATTTGTAACCTCTTTACAGTCCTCATTTTAGCTTCTCTAGTTAAGGTGGAAAAATATCTCTTACATAGTCATTTCATTCAATTTGTTTTGGACTTTCAGTCTGAAAGAGTTAATGAAGACTTTCTTTTAAATGAATATATTTAATGAATTCAGCGTAACAGTATATTTACATTTACGTACTGTCACTCAGATAAGGCATCCCAAGCTTATTTCTCCTGTATACCAAAAAACAGAGTTCTTCTTTCTCTTGACTTTGATTCAAAATATTTACACCTAGAAGTCTTTTGGATTCTGCAAACTATAGTCCTTACAGATGTCTCTGGTCTATATAAATTCCAATGGAATAAATTCCCAGTGCTTTAGGGTAGAGCTTTGTAATATTCTTTTACACCAATCCTAAACTAAGCTGACAGAATATGAGGCCAAAAGTGTATGAGTCAAAGACCAGAAATTAAAGTACAAGGTTTCCTACCTCCTAGGTCTACATTCAGAGAGGCCTTGGCTGAGGACTTAGAGTTGATAGGCAGCCTCACTGACAATGATCATGAACAGATGGGATTTGGGATTCTAATGAAAGAAAGGAGATTAGCCTGAAAAACAAAGTAAATAAATTTAAAGAGAAGGAGCAGGCAGAAATAAAGGGACATGATAGATTCAGTTGAAGGGAATGTAAGACTCAGAAGTGGACCAGGAGACTGACATTCTTGGAGGGACAGTTGTGAGAAGGATACCAATGTGAGTATGTCAGTGTGCGATTAGAAAATGGAAAGCGGGTGATCAGGTAGACTACAGGAACAACCGGGAAAGGTTTAGTACAAGTACCTGATGAAATTAAAAAGTAAACTATGTCTTCCAATTATGCATAGAGATTCAGCAATAACTAAGAGGAATTTTAGGGTTTTGGAATATTTAAAATGTAGATGAGACTAAGTTTCTCAGAAATAAGAAAATGCTTTACTAACTACAGTTGTTGTTATCATTGGTGTGTGTGTGTGTGTGTGTGTGTGTGTGTGTGTGTGTGTGTGTGTGAGATGTGTGCGATGCTTGTATTTATGGGAACAAATGTCAAGGCTTATGCATAGAAGACATTGTAGGACAATGTCATGGAATTGGTTCTCTCTTTACATGGTTTAACATGGCTTCTTGGGATCAAACTCAGGTTGTCAAGCTTACACATTCTGACAGCAAGGGCTGCCTTTACTTTGCTATCTTGTTGGACATGGGTTGGACATGTACAGCATCTGTTAGGACATTGAGTTCATTTTGCTAAATGTAGTGAAGCACATTACTAGTGTATATTAACATCAGTGAAAATGCCAATGCAGCATTAGCAATGAAGCTTTGCCAAGGAACCCCATGAATAAGCTCCAGCCAGGAAGTGTTGTAGCACGCAGAAAGAGATGTAAAAAAACACTCCTTGAGTTATTTGGATCTACAAATTCTGTTCCACTGTATGACATATAATTTGTCAGACAAATTGTCACCACTAAGAATCAATTTGTAAATACTGGTAAGATCATAGGTGTCTGGGTAAAGGCCAATACAATTTATCAGAAACAAGTTCTATCACATCGTTCCCACTCCCCCCCACCCGCATGCATGTGTGTATGCTTGCGTGCCTGCGTGTGTGTGTGTGTGTGTGTGTGTGTGTGTGTGTGTGTGTGTGTGTGACTGATAGGTTTACTGGCTTCAGTGAAAGTGATTACTCTCAGCAATCTTGAGAGCTGTTTGGTTTCTGACTCATGATAATGTCATGCACTAGTTGGAAACTGAAACGTGAAATAGAAATCCAGGGTCTTGAAAAACAATAAAGGGGCACAACTTTATCATGTACTTACTAAATAGGATGAGAGGAGTAAATGTTTTATCTATGTTTTAGAATGCAGAACACATAAAAAAAACCTTAGTGTGAGGTGGTTTGTGAGGCTGAATTAACAGTTGAAGTCCTTACATTCTAGTGGTATTGCCTCAAATTATATTATCTACACACATTATGCCATTTGTTAGAAGTAGCTTTCCTCCTTCTCACATAGGGGTAACAGTATCTAAAAATAACAAGTAACTGTTGTTTAAGGTGTCAGAGTGCTAAGGAAACTTATTGAAGGGAAACAGAATTGATTTGAAGAAAAAGGTTGGGTGGAAATTATCTAGTGTTGGGAGAAAAGACTGAATGCTACTTTACTGTCTTCTGTTGCTGTGACTTTGTGCTTATAGTTCTTGAAGTCAGAGAATATATCACTGTCCTCTGAGGACAGATGGAAGGAGGAAGGATTTAAGCTAATGCTGGTTTTCTGTGGAATGGGAACTAAAACAGACTTCCCAAGACAGTTCACTTATGACCTTTTTTGAAAATAAAGATGGCTGTACTTGTGTAAAGGAATCAGGCAGCACCCAAGCTTTAAGGGGATCACTCAGACAATCCTGCAAACCCTTTGTATGCATCACTAGGTTATTTATGCTATTTCCTAGGAAAGTGAGTTCTGGTCAAAGTGGGTGATCCTGAATTGTAACAATACATTATGTGTTCAAAGCAGTGTAGAAATGTATTTTTTTCTTTTATTAACTATCTTATTTATTATGGCTTAGAGTCAGTATTGATTTATGTTACAAGCACACTTGATGGATCATCCTGTAACTATTTGTGGTTTTATGAAAATGGCTATTGTAAAACTGATGTGCATCTGAAATATATGCACACACACAAACAAAACTAAAACAAGCTTTAGTCAGGCAACTGGAATTGCTATTATGAAACAGAGGGATAAGGTTAACGTTTTGTTTAATGGAATAGTTAATGAAATTAAAATAAAGTGGCTTTATTATTAACAAATAGAGAACCTGTGGTAGATGCTCTCTTCCTTCCTTTCTTTCTCTCCCCCTTCCTTTCTTTGTGTGCTAAGGATCTAATCAGGGCTCACACATACAAGCATTCTACCACTGATTTATATCCTGAACCACTAGTTTAGGGAATAAGCCAGCCTTATTTTTACCTACTTCAAACAAACTAGATTCATTTCTCATTTTGATTTTTAAAATTCACTGGAAAATTAATGTCTACTCATTTGCTCATTATAAGAATTAGCATTTCCAAGGATCAAACAGGCAGCAGATCTTTATGTTTTCTCTGAGGAATCTTTCTGAATTGTCAACTAAAACTACCACCCACAACTAGAATTAGTTTGCTCCCTTTTAAAAGTCACAATGGACAGACCAAAGATGGAATAACTGTGCAGTTAAAACCCCATCTCACTATTGGGGGTCTCGTGCACAGACCTTCCTTGAAGTGCTCACAAAATGATACAAAAGGCAAAGTAACCCTTCCCACGATTTGATCTCCTAATTATCCCTGGATTCTGACCATACAACATCTATAGTCTCTACTACTGTTCATTTACCAGCAACAGCAATTCTGAATTAATTAGGGAAGCAATTAAGTCAATACACAAAACTGCACAGTGGTCTGAGTACCAGTGACATAAAGAAGGGGCTAAGACAGTAAGGTCTGAGGAATGATGGTTACTGGTGGAGACATGTTCATGCAACAAACATGCACAAGATGGATCACTGTCACCATTTACACACCCACAGCAGCATGCATGGCCAAAGATCAAGCCAACAGTTTTGATCCTTGCATCTACTGTGATAGCCAAAACAGAACTGAATTTCAAATGTTAGCCAAATTCAAATTTATCCAGAATATCTCCCAATTAAATATAACCCTGTGGTAGCTGTAAACCATGCCAGTGACTAGAATAATATAGAATACAGTTTTAAAATGATTGGAATATATTAGAGGAAAAGTAGGAAATGACTGTCATGCAAGTACAGTATACTACTACAGTAAGCTTAAAACCATACCCCCTGCCATCCAGGAACGTGAAACTAGTTTTAAGGAAACAAAAGAGGAACAAGTGAAGCGATGCTGTCATAGAGCTCTTTGATCATTTTATTTAATCTTGTACTCAAGAAAAAACAAAGTCCCTGAAACAGCTTATGTGCTTCTTTTACACTGGAATATATGCATCTTGACACTCATTTCTTTCCAGATATTTATGAAGTAAGTGTTCACCGTCAACCTTACATCCTTTTGCTCAGGATAAAAAGATGTTCATCATCACTTTGATGGCACAGCCGAGAAAGTAATCAATCATGTCTCCAGCAAAACCAAGCCATGATGTCTCCACCAGGCACCTGGACTAGCTGAGGGCAGCATGGAGATGTGGCATCAACAGGGCATACAGCAGGCAAGATAACATGCCAAGTAAAGGGCACTTTAAGCATCAGATGGTGAATTTGAGTTTATACTTTACCTTTGACACTGCGACCATTGTCTGTTTTGAGCATATAAGGATAAAAGAGAGAGAAATATAAAAAAGAAGACTAAAATTACGTTAAGCAAACCAAACTAGCTTAGTAGAAACAATCAGAGAAACCAGAATGTAGATACAGAAAATGTAATTTTGACTGAGGTTAATATAAATCATTAACAAGGCAAAATGCACAAACTGAAGTATGAGCTATAATAAACATTGGGAATAAATGAAATACATCACTTAATTTAAAAAATTATAAGTAACGGATTTTATAATTAAGGCATTTGGGGGAAAGCTCTGCACAGTTGCTGGCAATTGAGGTAATTTACAACCTTGTCAGAAACCAATTTTGATGTTTCCTCAACTGTAGCTTGTAACAAATCAAAGGAAAATCATACAACATTTTGCATGTCAAGTTATTTTTTTTCCATGTACTTAAACCTTAGTATATTAGTATAGAAAAAATTTCTAGTACAATGGATGAATATTTGGATTATTTAGAACACTTTTATTAGCTGTCTCTTTCCTCTCAAGTGTTCTTTACTGTATGCCTTAAAAATACCAATGTTTAATGAGTCATTTTTAGGGAAAAATAATTGTAACATATCAGTGAACATTTTATTGTATAAAAAATTGCATTTTTGCTATGCAGTATGCACCTAGAATATTTTTAAATTTGTTCATATTAAAGCAGGCTGTTTTCAAATCTTGGCATAGCGTATTTACAGATTTATTTTGAGAGTATAAATCTAAATGTTTCCTATGTGATACTAAAAGTATGTATTAATATGTATTACCAGCTTTGAAATACACAAGCTTAAAATAAATGAAGTCATAACAAACTATTGAAATATATGCAAGAGTTGAGAAATTTATACATTTGTTGCCATCTATCATTATTCATATTCAAAATCTTGGGATAGAGCATAATTGTTCCCAAGCTTATGTTGAAAGTAATTCCAGTACTGTGGTTTATGGGATTGTTAGAGGAGACATTGCCTTTAACAATAATATCTGTGTAAAATGTGAATTGCAGTGACAAATTTCTCCTCTCTTTTTAACAAATCATTTTTTTTTAAAAAAAGAACCAGCAGACAAGTCTGTGTTTACATAGAAATAATTTCACCCTT
Source organism: Cricetiscus sungorus (assembly GCA_030556225.1). NCBI lineage: Eukaryota > Metazoa > Chordata > Mammalia > Rodentia > Cricetidae > Cricetiscus > Cricetiscus sungorus. The sequence continues at coordinate 4,440,713 of JANBXA010000372.1, forward strand.
AGAGTAGTATACAGTCATTAGAAAAGTCGTATCTGATTTTCAAATTGTTAGAAAAAATTATAGATGAGGCTGGAGTTTAGCTTGGGAGGAGGGCACTTGATTAGTATTTATGTGGCCCTGGATTTGATCCCCAACATTGCTGAAAACTGCTAATATAATGCTTGCTGTACAACACATACACATATTCACACACATACACAGGCATGCACACTCACATGCTAGTACACACACATGTGAGTGCACATGTGCACATACCTGCACATACATGTGTGTGTGCCCACACACACACACACACACACACACACACACACACACACACACACTCACTCACTAAGCCCACATATTATAAAGGTAAATGACTACAAAGCTATCACGGAGTTAGTGAAGCTATGATACTGAAGAACGAGAAACTTTAAGACTGACATGAGTTGACAATTCTTTATTATTTCTTCTATGTCCATCAGTGGTTTTATTTAATTAATCGATTGACTTTTTAGCTATTTTTTCTGAAGTTAAAATACAAAATGCCCTATACATTTTTTAGTCTGAAGTCACATATCAACTTTGCCATATACAGTATCAGCAACATGAAGTGCAGAATGTAGACTGCTTAGATACCTTTGCAATATTTTGACAGATTAATTTCATGTATTTTGAATATAATGATAAACTAATTAAAATTTATGTTTTCTATGTATGTTTTCTACTTTCCTTTTTTATAATACTACATTTTTACTATATTTTCATAATGTTATCTTAAAATAGATCTCAAAAAAGACTCACAGTTGTCTGTGATATGTGCCTTAAGAAGGAAAATTCCAAGGTACTTTACAATAGCTATAAATAAGAACATTCTGTAAAATACCATCTACTAATATGTTTATAGAATATTTACAGTACTCTAAAGATAGAGTATTTAGCAGCATGCTACTGTATGAGATGAAACCATCTCAAACTCCAACACTGGGGCATCTAGGATTTTATATCTTTACCATTTTCAAGGGTTCATAAAACTAAAGCCAACTGTGAAGATTTTTATCTATTTTACTTATTCTCAGTTTCCCAAATATATAGAATTATATGGCCCCACAAATGGTAGCTCCTTTAAAGCCATTAGTGGTTTTTAGGAAATATCATTTCACGTTTGAAGTTCTGTGTTTGAATGCCCTGTGAATTCATCAGTTTGCAGCACACACTGACTATGGTATTGGTAGGAGACTGAAACTTTGCTGAAAAGTGCCTAGCCCAAAGAGGGAGGAAAACTGAGAATGATCTATTGCATCATCAAGCATATATAGTCAGATCCTGTCCTGAAAAATCTAAAAAATATCGTTACTCTTTCCTATAATTGAATTAGTAACTGTGTACTATGTGGAGGCCACCTGAGAGGAAAATAACAAACATAAGTTATAAAACTTGATACACAATACTGAAACATTTCTTAGAGACACAGGTGAAGTATGCAGCATGTGGTGAGTCTAAGATATTTGATTTTCTAATTCATTATCATAAACTCAATTTCCTATGAGAAAACTCTGAAGATTCAGTATTTTGTTAAAAAAATGAATATACTAATTGGTAAGGGACAAACTACAGCATATGCTGTTTATTTGAAACACCACTGAATTTACTGCAATTCATCTGCAGGACTCATTGTTCAAATATCCAGTTATACAGGTTTCATTCAGTCAGAAAATATTGAACCCATCATTCCTAGGTGGTCTGGAGCATAAATATCTAGCTTGGGAATTGTCTTTGATTATATTTTTCGTTGGAGTTTCCTCAGACTATAGACTAAAGCAGATGTGCTAACTGCTCTTGTAATGTAGTTTATCCAATTTGTCTTACTCCAAACTACTCTTTCTGTTCTAAGATTTTCTAGTTTTCATCTTGCTTTCAACTCCTTTCTCATGCCCCTGCCAACTTTTCTTTCAGCTCTTCTGTCTTTCCCATTTCACTGTGCCCTTTAGAAAGATGCCACCCCCCCCCCCCCCAATGATTCAATACTAAGGTTTTGGTTTAAATCAGTATACTTGGGGGAAGGAGCCACTGGAAAATGAGCACTGGAAAATATACACAGTCCTCTCAATGACAAGGTAATGTATGTTATTGAGTATCTGTCATAAGTACAATACTGGAATGAGCGCTAAGTCTGCAGATCTACAGGCACTAAAGTGCTAGTCAAGGGTGTCTCATAACATCTTATTTGTTTCACTTACAGCTAGCTATATTTTATCTATGTCTGCATTTCTCCCTGTGTGTGTGTGTGTATAATACATGCATATATGTCTATACCTGTATATGTTGGTAACTATAGAATGTAATCAATGCTAAAACATGTACTACTTTTGAAAACTCAGGTTTAATTTCATTCAGGAAATCATTGAATTCCTCTGTTTTGGGATTGAAGCTTAGTAATAGTATGAACAGGGAACAAATAACTAAGAGGATAGATAGAGCAAAGTACTACAAGAGGAAAATGTATGATATGGCTTTGTGAATTAGCAAATTATCTTGGTGATAGCAGTCTCCAAAGAAGGGAGCTAAAACTGAGTATTAAACAGTTACTCTGTCCATTGGGTATAATAGTAAGGATGCCATAGTAGAGGACCTCATGAGTAGACTTAACATTTGTGAAAAGACAGCTGACAACAGCTTAGGTGGCAAAGCCACTTGAAGGAACGAGGATTTGGGAAAGGGTTAGAGATGAGTGTTTGAGCAACTGGGCATGCTACTCTGTCTTCCTGGACTTAGTGAAGTCTCCCAGAATAGGAGTGAAGGAGTGCAATTGTTGCAGGGAGGCAGTACAGTGCCCTGTGGCTGTTGTTTACTGACCTATAAAGGGAGCTTAAAACTAGTTCCTAACTAGTGAGAGTTACTATGAGATTTAAATATGTGTCAAGCATTTACATTGCCAGAGGCATCCCAACTTCTCAAATAGAGTTATCTATTATCATGCTAAAGATGGATTGTTTCTGGCTTTCAAAGCAGATCTTTCACTCTGGCTAATTTAGGAATGTGAGCCAAGAGGCTAGAGAGAAAATAAATCTGACTCTGCTTTCCAAGTTGTCCAGTGAGTTTCCCCACCAAACTATTCTTTTCTTCTCGCCTATCTCCCACCACTGATTGTCAATGCCATAGTCTTGTGAGGGCATACTGTTCTTTCCTTTAACGTATGATCATCTGCTAAATCCAACAAAATTAATTATGCTTAAGATGATAGAATTCACCACCTAATCACATCTTAAATTAAGCATTAATTAATTAACACACCAGGAAGCAGACTGATAATGGTTATACTATTTCAAAAACACTGATAAAGAAGCCAAAGAAACCAAATTACTCACTGGGGTTCAAAGAGGAAATGAGAAAAGACCCTTATTGCAAGATTTGTGTTTTTAATAGCTTTTAATCACATTTCTCCTTTGAAGAAACAGATTGTTTTTCAATTTTGAAATAATGTAAAAATAAACTTCCATTACCCAATTAAAAAATAATGTTACCATGTTTAAAAAAAAATTAAACATACCTTCACTGGCATGTCGATCTCTAAATATGTTCTTGGGGTGGACACTGAAGCCTTCTATATCGTGAACTGAAGATGCTCTCCTTATGCTGCAGAGGCTTTCCCTTGATCTGGAGTGTGTTAGTTGGGAACTTGACTGCAGCATGTCAGGGTAGAGGCGGTCCCATTGCCGTTTGGGAGAGGAATGGTCCAGAGGTCCAGATATGTTCACTAAGGGAGAACATTGGCTAGGCTGTATCAAGGCTTTTGTATCGTCTGCTTCAGAAGGACTGCAACTTTCTTTTGTGGGAGATTTAAAGTGTTTCATGGCCACAGAGTCATCACTGTGTTTAGATGAATCAATGACTACCACATCTGGGTCTTCTTGTGGCAAGGACTGCTTTCTGTATGTTAGAACTCTTAGCCCAGGAAATTTGAACCCAAAGAGTTTCCCTACAAAGGAAGACAGAAAAGAGTACTTCTCACACTATGAATATATACTTTAAAAGTAATAAACACAATCAACTCATATTTAAATATCATATGAAAGAACTGCTGTATTTAATACTACCAATATTAAATAACTAAGTGTATTTAAGTAATTCTGCTTTAATGAGACATATTGTAAAAACAGTTTTCTGATAGCAATACATCTATCTATATATAGATATGTATATCTATATATAGATATGTGTATCTATATATCTATATATCTATATATATATAGATAGATAGGAATACATCTATTATTTATATCTTGCTTTTGATAATTACACAACTCCTCAATGAATTGAAAACCTTAATTACATGACAAAAATCCTTCAGTATTTAATAGATTAAAAACATGTGTTCAGTGAGTATCCACAATTTATATAGGAAAAGAAAGAGTCAATGTCTCATATTAAGTACCACACACAGAAATGATGGGGTTTATAAAGGGTAGCAAAGGTATTGGTAGTGATAGGGAAGAACATGAGTTTGAAATGGGCTTGATATGCTTTTAGTTTTGTCTTTAATAGTGTTCTAAGTTCAGTTTCGGACTTACTGTATACCAAAGGCTTCTCCATGGTAGTATTGAAAAGTTATAGGCTGCCAAAGAGATATAAAGATAAGATGTATCTATCTATTTAGTTGATATTTGTCACATTTCTGACAAATGTGATGTGAGATATTGTACTTATATCAGAGTGGATGCATTGAAAATCACCTAAATATAAACATTAAAGAGTGAATATTCTGGGCCCACTGCTCCACTGCTCTGGTTGAGCATTGGACCAGAGTGTGGGTCCAGGAACCCCTCCACCTCTGTGGAACCTCCTTGGTCTGTTCTGAGCACATTGGATCTGCCTACCTATGAGGGACTACCTGGAGGCTGCTCCCACCTGATCTTTGGACCCTATCCTTAGCCTTCTGCCTGAGGAGAGACCCCCTAGAGAGCTTGAACCATCCAAAGTTGCAGACATCGAACTTTGACCCACCTACACCCACTGGAAGATTAGGGGAGAGAGGGAGAGAGAGAGAGAGAGAGAGAGAGAGAGAGAGAGAGAGAGACAGAGACAGAGAGAGACAGAGAGACAGAGAGAGACAGAGAGAGACAGAGACTACCTGTACACACAGGAAGAAGTGATAGGAAGACTGCAATACAAGAAAACACCTAATGATAGAAAGACAAGCATGACACCACCAGAATATAGGGACTCTATACCAACTAGACCTGAACACACCAAAGCAGGTGAAGGAGAAGAGAACGACTTAAAAAATAACTTCATAAAAATGATATAGACCTTCAAAGACAATATGAAAAAATCTCTTAAAGAAATGGAAGAAAAACAACAACAAAAAAAATTGGAAGAAATAGAGGAAAAGACCAAGAAAAAAATGCAAGAAATGAACAAATCTCTTAAAGAAAGTAAGGAAAAACAAAAAAACAGATGGAGGAAACAATTCAAACAGTTCAAGACTTGACAACTGAAATAGAGAAAATAAAGAAAACACACACTGAGGGAATGCTGGAAATAGAAAAACTGGGCAAACAATCGATCAGGAACTACAGATGCAAGCATTACCAACAGAATACAAGAGATCGAAGGCAGAATCTTAGACACTAACGATAAACTAGAAGAAATAGATTCATCAACCAAAGGAAATGTTAAATCCAACAAATCCTTAACACAAAACATCCAGGAAATGTGGGATACTGTGAAAAGGCCAAACCTAAGAATAATAGTCATAGAAGAAGGTGAAGAAGCCCAGTTCAATGTTGCAGAAACATATTCAAGCATATCATTGAAGAAAAATTTCCCAGTCTGAAGAAAGACATGCATACCTAAACATAATAAAAGCAATAGACAGTAAACCAACAGTATTGTACTTGAAGTTCTAGCTAAGCCAATAAGACAACAAAAGGAGATCAAGAGGATACAAATTGGAAAGGAAGAAGTCAAACTGTCACTATTTGCAGATGATATGACAGTTTACATAAGCGACCCAATAAACTCTAGCAGGGAATTCCTACAGCTGATAAACACCTTCAGCAAACTAGCAGGATACAAAATAAATTAAAAAAAAATCAGTAGCCCTATTATATACAAAGGGGCTGAGAAAGAAATCAGAGAAACATCACCATTTACAATAGCCACAAACAACATAAAGTATCTTCAGGTAACACTTACCAAACAAGTGAAAGACCTATATAGCAAGAACTTTGTGTCTTTAAAGAAAGAAATTAAAGAAGATACCAGAAAGTGGAAGTACCTCCCATGCTCTTGGATAGGTAGGATAAACATAGTAAAAATGGCAATCTTGCCAAAAGCAATCTACAGATTCAATGCATTCCCATTAAAATCCCAGCACAATTTTTCATTGACCTTGAAAGGAAAAACAAAAGACCTAGGAAACCAAAACAACCTGTACAATAAAGGAACTTCAGGAGGCATCACCATCCCCGACTTCAAGCTATACTATAAAGCTATATTCCTGAAAACAGCTTGGTATTGAAACAAAAATTGACAGGTAGACCAATGGAATCCAATTGAATATCCTGATATTAAACCACACACCTACAAACACCTGATTTTTGACATAACAGCTAAAAGTATACAATGGAAGGAGGATAGCATCTTCAACAAATGGTGCTGGCACAACTGGATGATAGTAGAAGACTGCAGATAGACCCATATCTACCGCCATGCACAAAACTCAAGTCCAAATAGATCAAGGACCTCAACATAAATCCAGCCACAATAAACCTCTTAGAAGAGAAAGTGGGAGGTACCCTTGAACAAATTGGTACAGGAGATCGCTTCCTGAGCATAACTCCAGTAGCACAGACACTGAGATAGACAAATAATAAATGGGACCTCCTCAAACTGAGAAGCTTCTATAAGGCAAAGGACATAGTTGACAAGACCAAATGGCAGCCCACAGACTGGGAAATTATTTTCACCAAGCCTACATCTGACAGAGGGCTGATCTCCAAAACATACAAAGAACTAAGGAAACTAGTCACCAAAACATCAAATAACCCTGTTAAAAAAAATGGAGTACAGAACTAAAGAGAGAATTCTCAATAGAGGAAATCAAAAAAGCCGAAAGACACTTAAGAAAGTGCTCAACATCCTTAGCTATCAGGGAAATGCAAACCAAACCACTCTGAGATATCATCTTACTCCTGTCAGAATGGCTAAAATTAGAAACACCAATGACAATGGTGGATGTGGAGAAATGGGAACACTTCTCTACTGCTTATGGGAGTGCAAACTTGTACAGCCATTTTGGAGATTAGTATGGCAGTTCCTCAGGAAAGTGGGAATCAGACTACCTACCCCAGGACCCAGCAATTCTGCTCTTAGGCATATACCCAAATGATCTACATTCATGCAACAAGGACATCTGTTCAACTATGTTCATAGCAGCATTATTTGTAATAGCAAGAACTTGGAAGCAACCTAGATGCCACTCAACTGAAGGATGGATAAAGAAGATGTGGTACATTTACACAACGGAATATTTTTCAGTGGAAAAAAAAACACACAAAAAAAAAACAAAAACAAAAACAAAAGAATATTGGAATCTTGAAATTCGCAGGCAAATGGATGGAACTTGGAGGAACCATCCTGAGTGAGATAACCATGTCACACAAAGAGGAACATGGTATTTACTCACTCATATGAATGTAGACATAGAGCAAAGGATCACCAGCCTATAATTCACACCTCCAGAGAAACTAAGACACAATGAGGAACCTAATAGGTCCCTCCCAGAAGGGGAAAGGATCAAGATCTCCTGAGCATACAGGTAATGTGGTGAGGGGCAGTGTGTGGAGAGTGAGTTGGGAGAAAGAGAAAGGGAGGAAAGGAGAGCATGTAGGACTAGGAAGATTGAGTCAGGGGAGGAGTAAATATGAGAGAGAGAGAGAGAGAGAGAGAGAGAGAGAGAGAGAGAGAGAGAGAGAGAGAGAAAGAGAGAAAGAGGAAAGAGAAAGAGAGAGAAGAAAGATACCATAATAGCAGTAGCCATTATAGGTTTGAAGAGAAAACTGACTCTAGAGAAATGTCCAGATACCTACAAGGATGACCCCAACTACCAATCTGAGCAACAGTGGAAAGGCTGCTATAAATGCCCTTCCCTGATAGTGATATTGATGACTAACTTATCTGCCATCATTGGGCTCTCATCTAGTAGCTGATGGAAACAGAAGCAGACACCCACAGCTAAACACTGAGCTGAACTCCTGGAATCCAGTTGTAGAGAGGGTGGAATAATAAGAACATGGGGCCAAAACCAGGCTACAGAACCCCACATAGACAGCTGACCTGAACAAGGGGGAGCTCATGGATCCCAGACTGATAGCTGGGAAACCAGCATTGGATCCAATCAGACCCCCTGAACATGGCTCTCAGTTAGATGGCCTTGGCAGTCTAGGGAACCTCTGACAGTGGAACCAGGATGTATCCCTGGTGCACAAAAGGACTTTGGGAGCACATTTCCATGGAGGGATACTCCCTTAGCATAGAGGCAGGAGGGATGGCCTAATTTATTCTCCAAATAACTTGACAGATTTTGTTGATCCCTCCTGTGGAGTTGGGGGGTAATGGGATGTGAGGGTTGTCAGGGGGCATGGGAGGGAGGTGGGAGAGAGAGGGAACTACAATTGATATGTAAAATAAGAAAAAATAATAAAAGAGTGAATATTATACTTCTAAATAATTGCTAAGTAAACAGATATTAATGAATCCAGTATTAAAATACCAAATATACAAACTCAGTAGTGGTGTTGTAATTAAAACAGAAAGAAATTATCTTTTCTCCCTTCAATTTAGCAGGAAATAGAGGCTGGAGAGTACAACATTTGTCCTGACTACCCTGAGGGTTTCAGGATATATATATCCTGAAATGAAAAAAGAAAATACACATTTCATTTGACATAGTAATTCACATTTAAGCTTCAAAGACACAGAAGGAAAAACTATCTGAAATTTCATTAAAATGACACTTGTTGAAAATAAAATTATAGTATTTTTATAGTGTTTTATGAGATACTTAAGATACTAGAAAATTTGCATGCTTTAAATGAAAGTTCTTAAAATGTTTATGTTTTAAAATGAGACTGGATATGGACCTGTCTGTCTTGGAAATTGCTCTATAGACAAAGCTGGCTTCTAACTCAGAGATCCACCTGCCTCTGCTTCTTGAGTGCTGGAACTAAAGTTATGCACCACCACTGCTTGGCAAAGTTTGTTCAAATGTATTTTTAAGAATAATATACATTTTGACTTTATGTACTAATAATATTATTTTCTACTAAAAGATCAATAATTCATTTTCTCAGTGAAGGGGATTGGAAGCAAATGATATGCATTGCATTTTTTTATAAACATCTATTGTTGCATTGAGTATGTTTTTTTTAAAAATAGAATTAAAAAAGTAATAATGCAAGCAAACTTCTATTCTCAAAGGAAATAAAAAGCTGAAAGCACCCAGACAATAATCTGTCATCCAAAGATTCTCTAATGTTTCCAAGAAAACCTTAAGTTTGAAATTTCTGATATTAGCAGAGTAGCCTACTTTTGGATCTTACCCTGTCTAAAGATAGATGTATTTACACTCACTCTGGGCATTTAGCTCTTGTCTAGGAATACAACATGTTCCACCCTCCCTCTGGAGTGGGGGGAGTGGGTGGGATGGGAGGAGGGTTGGGGGGTATGGTAGGGAGGGAGGGAGAGGGAACTAGGATCAATATATAAAATAAGGAACTATATGTATGAAATTAATATATATATGTATGTATATATGCAATTAATCACCATGGACATAGTGGCTTTGTTGGCTTTTCTTGCATGAACTTCTCAATCCTTTGAAGATGGTTCTAAACACAAGAGAACATCACTCCAAACTCAAGATCTTTTCTTCATTTTGAAAACATGATTAGTGACTGGTGTTCTCCATCCATATATTTTCAATCCTGTTCTTACCCCAATTATTGTAAATTTGTTCTCCAGCCCAGATTTCTACTCTGACTTTTAAACCTGTATATCTAAATCCAGCAACATTCTCTTTTAGATAGTTAAAAGTTATCTTGGATTCTTTATGCAAATTCCAATCTCCTGATCTAGTCCTTCAAACTCAGCTAATTTTCATAGCAAATGGCGCTGCAATACACCTAGTTGGATAAATCTGAGACATGAGGGTCATCTCAATATTGTTCTCTACGTCCCATCTTCTATAATGCATTAATATCAACCTCTTGATTGCATTCATTTCATTTTCCATTATCTTTTTTGATGTTTACACCTTTTTCATCTTACTGCCTTCCTTCAGTTGAATTAATGGTTCAATGGATTTCTTGCCATAGAATGCTGGTCATTTCCATATTCTCATCAGGGTTGTTCTTCTCTCAATGACAATGAGTTTTATGTTGTAAAACATTAGATAAAGTAGACTATTCTCACTTACTTCTATAAATTCTTACTTAGAGAGTGAAGACACAGAAGCTCTACCCTGGTCCTTAATTCTCCTCTTTGGTTTCTAGAATCCAGCCATGATGACTTTTTTAGTTCTCTGGAGGTCCCTGCTTCTTTCTGATTCAGGACTACCTTCTGTTAGATCTTTTCCTCTGTCTACTTAGTTTATCCTTCAGGTTATAACCCAGAAGAGTTTCCTCAGAGAGGCTTTTCCTTTCCTCTGAACCAGGTTGGCATTTCTTCACAGTTTTTACTGTGTTAGGATGGAAAAATTTAGCCTAATTCCCCAGAAAACCCAGGAAGCTGGGAGTCTTAAATCCCAAGCTGATGGTCACCTACTTTAATGTTTACGGTAGTGAATGAACACCCAGAAGCCCGTGGGAAAGCAGACTTCCTGGACTAAGGGCGGGGTTGGATACTTTAAAGTAATTGGTCTGCACTGGATGCTACTAGGTGATTGGTTCACAATGCGCTGGCTTTGCTGTAACCCTATAAAAGCTGTCTCAATTCTGTCCTAGGGGTCGTTGCTGAGCCCACCACCCTGCATGGTGTGTGGTTGACGACCCCAGTATACTGGAACACAAAGAACCTTATGCGTTTGCATCAAGACCACTTCTTGTGAGTGATTTGGGGGGGCTGCCTTTCCTGAGTGGGAGCGCGAGGGACCATGCTCTTGCTGGTCTTACAACTGCATAAGATAATAGATGTAGTGATTTCCTGGTTAACATTATTCTACACCCTTGTAAGGAGGGTCTTCTCTATTTTGCCTTGGTTTGGCAAAATGTCTAAGTATGGCAATAGAGTTAAACAAACACGTAGTAAACTGAGTTGATGATGTGCTTACTTTAGATTAAAATATATATATTAACTCTGATTATCATACTTATGTAATCTTAGCCTTCTGGAACTGTATCAACTCCTATGTACTTTACAATTGAATGGAACTAAACAAATCACCGGAACTCTTCCATACCATGCCCTGTATACCTGAAACAACTCTTATTACCAATTTCATTCTTTTAGACAGGGTTTAAATGGCTTCCATTCTGACTGTTGAGTTTACACAGAAGTGCCTTCATGGCCTTCATCGTCCAGGAAAATATAGATAAAATGCTTGTTGGAGAGCAATTTAGAATTCAGCAGGCTAATTTATTATGCCAGTGTTTCCCTTGTAGTCTAGGAGTTAATAATGCTAAAAATAATAGATACAGATTTTATTTCTCTGGTAGAAATGCAATGACAAAATAGAAGTATATTAAACATTATTTTGTAGAGTAATATACAAAGACAGGAGCAACCAATCTGCACAAATAAGATTAGATACCGGTGCAAGACTGTAAGTGTTTGGAAAGCATTTTTACATATTTCTACTAACTGTTTTTATATGCTCAAGTAAATTGCCAAGTTAAAAATCAGTGAGCTGCATCAAAGTCATTTGATTAGGTTTTAATGCACATGAAATTGAGTTACGGTTTACAAATCAATTTTTCAAGTTTTATTACAATGCATTGAAGGTCAATGCCTACTTTTACTCATTTTTCAACAGTTACATCACACCCCGCCTTCTAAAGAACACCCAGTAGCTCTCTTCAATCAATTACCACACAGGCATTTATTTTGCTTCTCTCGTTTAGTCACGTCCAAGGTGGTACAGATGGTCTTTTCTGCACCACTAGGTTAATATGACCATGTTGTATTGCATTACAGATTTAGTTGTCTCCATGTAGTTCATGCGGAAAGAATATGCATTGAGAAATTCGTGCACTGCTATATGTTCTTAAGGGATTTAATATAAAATGTAGATAAGTGTAACTGTTGTGGCTTTTAACTCTGCAAAAAAAAGTCTTGCTAAATCTTCAGATTTTATTAAATTTACTTTCTTACTTGGATAATTAGATTTTATTTAGTCTCATGTCTACTAAAATAGAAAACCTGAAATAGGAAAAAAATCATTTTTTTCACAACTCTTATACATTGTCAGATAGGGATAAATACTGAGAAACTAATTCTATGAATGTAGTTTTGCTTGAATACACAGTTTAAGTAACAAGTCCTGTTGGCTATGTATATTAGAAACAGTATTTCTTGGGGGAAAAATGAATATTCACAGAAAAAAATTCTACCTAACTTTTAAAGATTAGTTTTTCTTACAACTGCAATTTCTTGTTTTCTTCATTCTGTTTATTATCATTTTACAATCTTTAGAACACTGGTGATCTAATAATTTTACTACTAAAACCCACTATGTGGCTTAAAAACATTTATGCCTTGACTGGTTGTTCCTGGTTGAGTTTTGTATGGAGAGGAGGGATCCTTAAGTGTAAATTGTTATGCAAATAGAGCTATCCTGAGGTGTGGCAAGGACAAGGAGAGTTTGGAGGAAAGTGGAGCAGAGAACAAGCTTTTCCCTTAGTGAAGGATTGAGGTGGGTTAGGATGACTGGATCACTGAAAACACAAGTGCTGGTAGTGGTGGAGCACACCTTTAACACCAGAGGCAAGTAGATGTCTGTGAGTTCAAGGCTAGCCTGGCCTAGAGATGGAGTTCCAGGACAGCCAAGGCTACCTGGAGACAACCTGTCTCAAAAAAAAAAAAAAAAAAAAAAAAGAAAGAAAAACAATGTGACTATGTAAACATTTTTATGGGAATGCATGCATTCAGGTGCATTGACTGTAAGGAGGGGTTTGTAGTAGAGAGTCAAATCAACTGTTGTCTAAGTGTACCTGAATTTCTCCTGAAACTTCTGGAATGAAATAGGGCTGCGGTGCAGCTCAGAATTGCAGCTGCTGGTGACTGCTCTCGAGGCCTTACTATGTTTCTAACTCTGCCCTGACCTCCATGCATAAGACTCAATACTTCAGGATTACAATGTGATCTTCAATTCTCTGCTGCTTTTGGAGCCTCTTGGATCTGAAGGAATCAGACCCTCACCCAGCCTCAGATTTGACAGACTGAAGAAAAGACTCAGCAACATGTGCTTGCCTGACCTTGCCCCCAGTCACTAGGAGGTCAGATACTCTCCACTTGGCAAGGAACCAATCAGAAATTTTCTATCAGGCTTTGGGAGAGCTTTATGAGCCATGTATGGTAAAAGTGGTTTAACAGTGACTTACAGAGCATTGCAACCATCCTCAGAGGACCTATAGGCCATAGCAACCAGTTAACCAATCAACACAGGACAAGTCACCCAAGCCTGGAAGCATACCAATTCCGAGACTGTTTTGTACCCCTGGACACACCCCTTATCCTATGCAATAAATTCCCCACCTTGTAGTTCCCTGGGGTCCTTCTCACATCACCCACCATGTAGGAGGGCAAAAGACTTGAGTTAATGGAGTTGACTTGATAAATAATAAAATACTTTTTGCTTTTGCATCAGAATGGATCCCTTGGTGATTTTGGGGTTCATAATTTGGGCACAACAGATCTCTGCATCACCCAGTCACTGGCTGCAGCCCCTGGGAAAGAAAGGTCATAACCCTGTGTAAACCTATTCCTACCTATGAGCAGGATTCTCAGACCAATTGAGAGGCAGTTTAGTGTGTCTGACAATCCACTTTGAATATTTTTGCTATCACAATAAGGAGCAAAGAAAGTGTTCAGTAAGTAGGAAGAAAAAGTCATCTTTTGTTCTGGAAAAAGATTGCCATAAATGAGTTCTACTGTCATTTATTGCAAGTAAGAATTAAGTCAGGCAGCAGTGCTCACACCTTTAATCTCAGCACTTGGGAGGCAGAAGCAGGAGAATCTCTGTGAGTTCAGGAGATCTGATCTACAGAAAAGATTCCAGGACAGCCAGGGGCTACACAAAGAAACCCTGTCTCAAAAACAAAACAAAACAAAACAAAAACAAACACCAAAACCAAGCAAACAAACAAAAAACACACACGTACACAAAACAATACCCAACCAACCAAACAATAGCAATAATAAAAAAAAAAAAAACTAACAAAAAAGAAAGAATTGAATGGGTTCTTTTAAATTCAGGGTATTCATGCAGCTAACATTTGAATTGAAAACCTTAATAATGTAGCTCAATAAGTTCAGTAAGAATGGATATGTAGAGGGACATGATTTAATCCCAGTCAGATATAGTAAAGATCAAATTTGATGGGGGAAACAGAAAATGACTGACCCATCAATCAGCCTTTTCTATTGATGGAGAGAAATGTGAAAGAATCCTAAGTGAATGAGGTGGAATATCTGATCATTGAAGGACTACAACAACCCAGAATATTGCCAAAGAAGGCTGTTATTGGCAGCTACACTGCTAAAAAAAAAAATAGTACTGATAAATGGACCATTGTAGCCAGTGTAGTTTTGTAGCTACAAATCAGAATAGAAACAGAGCATCTTCTGGAAGTTCACTAAGCACACAGTAAAGCTGAAGATAAATGTGGGGCTCTTTGAATGAGCAGATGTGATTAGTAAAGACACATATAACTAACTCTCCAATGATACAACCTGAAAGCAGGTGATACCAGAGAAAACAAGATCATATGAAGGAAGGAAGTCAGACAGCAGGACCAATTGGGATCTTGAAATAATGTGAGTTTCAGGATGCTGTATGAACTTTAGGGGTCAGCAAGAGCTGCATCAAGGCATGAGGACAGTTGAGCATCAGCAACAGCAGCATACTCTTCTGAAATTGTTAAAAATTGCTGCTGGTGTCTGAGAAACTCTGCTTCCAGTCTGCCCATATCTTCATGACAGCAAGGAGGCAGCAAACAAGAGATTTGGATAAGCGAGATAAGCAAGAAGACAGGGTAATGAGATGGACTGCTTTTAACCACTCAAGGTTAAAATCATTCAATAATGAGACACAGAGAATGACTGCAACACACCAACATTACATATGCCTAATTAGATCTCCATGTACTTGAAATAACCACTGAATCAATAAATGCATGATTCTACCATACTATTATTAAATTTCTCTCTGGTATATGTACATTTTCCTCTCTCTAAATGCCAAGTTAAAGAATCAATTAAGGTGTCCTTGATTGTGATAATATCTTAAAAGTGATAATATCTCAACTTATGTTGGTTCTGGATGATCATGCAGCCATCATGCTGATGGGAACTTGAAATAGAATATTCAAAACATGAATGAGGAATAGCCCAGTTTCCCAAATGCTGTATGACTAGAGAGTGTCCATGATTTTCATGTTGCTTGGTAACAAAATATTCCATAAGATGTTCACATGGGGACTCAGATATGCTTATGCTGACCTGGATACTGATCAATGTCCATTGTTATTGAAGTATTTTTCCTCCCAATAACAAACACTTCAGTTTATCTTAGATATATGTTCTTTGCCCATATAGAAGGGAAACTATGATATAAATTTGGCAAAACTTTTTTCCTATTTGTTTTTTGCTACAATGCTGTGTTTCCTTTTTCTCTATCAAATTTAATCCTTAACCACAAGACTTTCAAAGGAAGGATGAAAGTAAACATTAGTTATATCGTAAAACCTTTAATTGAATTCCATTGAATAGCAGGCTGTTTCTATAGTAATGTGTGCTGATAAGGGAATTCTGTATTACCACTGCAGCCTCTCATCTTTGAATTAAAGAATGACATTCAGCTCCAATGGAGAATAGTAAAAGCCTGGTGATGGCCCTTCTCCAAATGAACTACATGGAACGATTCTTTGTTTCTTCCTTGCTTGGAGTCATAAAGCAGACACACATTTGAGAAAGTAATGTAGCTGTTGAGACAAATGTATGTTTGTCTTAATTATCTTGAATGAGTCCAAAACATATGAATAGGTTTTAGTGGCTTAAATTAGACACATAATTACCTAAATTATCAAATGTTATTTTGTATGTATAAACTGAGTTTCAGTTGAAGCTTTTAGGATAATTTAAACTTTTATTTTAGTAAGAATAATAGTAAAATTTGCTCCCAAAGATATAATTTTAATTTTTTAAAAGACAATGGGATAGAGATTTGAGGTTAGTTTTCTTTATGACTTATATTTTATTTCACTTAAAAACACTTTTATATGAATATTAGTTAACTTAGACTATGGCACCAGAATGACATAAAGTTTGATATACACAGAGTATTGAATTTCTGTGTTTCTGAGTCAGAAATTTTGGCACAGGGACCAAAAACTTGATTCCAAGCATGTTGCCTATTCACAGCAATGGTCTTCCCACGTGGAGAGTTGTTGCCCTGAGCAATCTAGTTGATGTTCACTCAGTAGACAATAAATTAAGGATTCTATGTGAAAGAACATATACGTGTATTTTTGTTACACACATGGGTACTTATTGTGGTTTAATAAGGGTCAGGATAAACAAATAGGCCGAATAGATGTTTATTAAGGGAGAAACAACTCACAACACAGACAGATGAACACAGCAGTTAAAACTGGATGCTCCTCTCTCTGTGTCCCGCCAGAAAGAGAGTGTTCTCCACTTCCTTCTGAGACCAAACCCCACAGGTCACTTCTGCCCCTGGCTCCACCCCTCAATGGGTGTGGTCAGTGCCACAGAAGCAGACACAGTGAATATCCCACTACAATTCCCCTTTTAGTCTAAAGAAAAGATTTAAGCTTGATACAAAACTATATACAAAACAGTGAATAACAAGTGTGCTCTAAAAAAAGGAAAATCGAGAACAAAACCATAAACATCCCTAGTCCTAGGGTGAAGGCATAAGGGAGTTTACAATAGAGTTGTCCTAAGCTGGAAAGCTTAAGTCTGGTACCTAATATATCTAACTAGGAAGAGAGAATAATACTTATGATAGTTTAATCTACAACCTCATCAACACCTGAGAAGGAAAATAACAATACTAGGGTAGACAGGAAGTGCAGATGGGCAATTTCCAAAAGGTGCAGTGAGGACAGAAACACAAGCTACCTGGACAGTAACCCAAGGTCTCACAGCAATGTTGGTACAGCCAGTTTTGGCTAAGGCCAGGAGTATTTGTCAGACCACAACAAAAGCAGGGATGTAGAAAGGCTGTCTTACCCTGACTTGGCAAGGTTCAGCAGTCTTCTATGTTTGTCTCCTGCAAGCACATAGGACCGCATGTCCAAATCAGTGGTCAAGGTTGAGGCAGTTCCTTGCCCAAGAGCCAGACCCCCTGAAACAGCGCCCCAGGTGATCTAACATTCAAAGCAGTTGAGACAAAGCCTTGCAAACTACAGCCAAGATTTCTGCTTCTTCTTTGGACCCCCATGACAGCGCCCTCTACCAGCAGGAAGTAGTTTGGAAAGAATGATGCCCAAATTCCCAAATATATTTATAAATGTTTGTTTTCATTTAAATGGGCTTGGTTATAAATGGCTATAACCACAAGCAATCTTTTTAAAGGTAAAAAGGGAATTATGGTATAGATATGAATACTTTGCTTTGGAATAGATTTTCTTTTATTGATACAATTTAAGGTCAATTTTGTGATATGTGTGTTTCTCCTCTTGTTTAGGTATTGTGTTTAAATAGCTCATTGGAAAATGTAATGTATAATTTAATACAGATTATAGAGAGTTACCTATGATAGTCAAAACCTGGAATTAAGTTAGTTAGGATTTCTAAATATGCAGAGTTGTATTTGAGATGAATAGGCATTCTTCAAACCTTTCAAAGACCTACAGAATATGGCATTTAAAATGGTTTAGGTTTTTCTTGACAGGGTGGCACAGCTGCTCCTGGTAATACCACCTGCATCAGAAAGGAAGATGGACATTGAAGAAATACATTATGGAGTTTGCTTCTAATATGGCAAGACTAGCCATTTAGGCAAGGTACAGAACACAGAGAAAAGTGACTGACAAACTGCCAATACAGGTGAACAGTTTAAAGTTTCCTGCTTTGTTGAGGAGTCTGGAGACACACTATGGCCTATGGGCTGAAGATGGAACATTATAGAAGAACTTTGTGTGACTGACCAGGCAATGAATTGTCTCTGTCATTCTAGAGTTTATATATTATCATTCTGTGGTCTTTGAAGGAGTTGAAGACAGATAGTTATGGTTATAGTTTTCCTTAGTTAGGATTAAAGATAAGTTACATACAGGACTTTAGACTCACAAAGATAGGATAGATGATATTTCCTTTAAGTCTTACAAAATGTTAATGGACTAAATATTGTTAACTGTGATTCTTATTTGATAACTGTTGTATGGTATATTTTGCTATGTCAAAGTTAAAACTCTTCTTTTTATTTTAGACAGAAAAGAGGAGATGATGGGAGATGTTATTCTGTAAATATGTTTCTCATATTGGTTAATTAATAAGGCCCTGTTGTCCAATAGGAAACTACATAGGCGGGGCAAGGGGACTAGGAGGAGGGAAGCGGAAGTAGTTAGGAGGAGTCAAGATGTAGACCAGTGAGGAAGGAAGACGCCAGCCGTGGCTCCCAGATAAGATAACCACATGGAAATATTTAGATAAGTAGAAATGGGTTAATAATTAAGACAGAGCTAGCCCATAAACAATAATGGTAACTGGCCAACAGGATTGTATCAAATACAGAGTCTCTGGATGTTATTTGGTGCCTGAGCACCAGATCCGCGGCGGGAGGGCTGGCAGAAAACATACAAGCAACAGTTACTTACTATTTGGGAAGGATTTTTAGAGGAACAAGAAAGAACATGTAGCCTCTTTGAAATTGAGCTAAAGGATCTCTGGCCACATTAGAGTATTATTCTGTAATATCCCACAGTTCTACCTTTCTCTTTATTTTTGATTTTTAAAATTCATTTTTATGTATATTTAAAATTAAGATTACATTTTTTATTTATAATCTACAATTTTATATAGATTATTGTCTACTGGGCAACTAGATGCTCCCAATGTGACAGCAGATCAAAGTGTGAAGTGTTATGTTCCTACAGGAACAGATCTACCAAACCACGTAGATCTGCTTGGATGAGGTGGGATTTTCACAGGAAAAGAATCTTTTGATATACATACACTACAAAAATGACAGCATTATACTAGACAATACTTGTCAAAAGACTCTTTCAGTGAAGCTATATGAGAAGCTTATAGAAGATGAAGCTAATGAAATAATGGAAGCTACTCTGATTTAGATATTTGTATTTCAAACATACAGTAATTTGGAGTTTTATATGTTTTGGCAACAAAAATGTATTATAAAGGATAGAAAGGGTGGACTACTGTAATCTGAGCAAAGCAGTGTTTTATGTGATGAAGAAAAGAAGCTGAAGGGAAGAATAAAAATTATGAGACTATTACCTTAGTTCAAGTAAGTTGAGTTGAAGTTCTTTCTGGCTAGGATAATTATAGTGCAATAAGATAGAGCTATTGAGCGATGTGATGGAAGTACTTGGACCACCCTTTTGATGGGAAATGAGAGGATTCAATGGAATGAAAAGCATGACATGATACTATGCTTTGTCTTGGATGACTTGGTTAATAACAACATTCATGATGGTCAAAGGATTCTGAGTGAGAGGAACCAGAGATCTGAAGGCACATTTAACTTGAAAGGATAAACCTTCCAGAAGTACTAAAATATTCCAAAGAGCACACCTAATGGGCCATTGGATATATCTGGCTCAAAGTAATGAGAAAAGACTAAAGAAGTTGTGATCTGAAATGCTGGTTTGTGGAAAGGCCCAAAGATGTAGGTAACAAGTGAAACTGCCCAAGCAGTGTGTACAGTGATGACTCCTAAAGTATCTTCTGGAAGATGAAGAGTGTTTGAGGGTGGAATGAGAGGGAGTTTTGGAGTGTGGTGCTGGTAGAAACTTGTCTAGGATGTGTTAGTGCCAGGGTAAAACCCTAGCACTGATAACAGAGAATGAGAGTGGGAATGGGAAAGTGGGGGATTGAGGAGAAGGAAAGGGAAAGAGGGGGAGAAAGCAAATCATCTTGAAATAATGGTTCATTTTAAGGATGCAGTGAGTATAGTTGTCTAGAAGTAGAAAGAAAGGCGAGAAGTGAATTTAACTCACGTGTGTGAAAGGCAGTCTAGAGAATGAATGCAAAAAGCTCAACTATGTTGTTCTGTGGAATGAAGGGAAGGGTGGGAACAGAGATACACATAGAGTTTAAACACCTACAGTCAGAGACAAATAATAGGAACCAAAAACCCAATTATACACAAAGTTAAGGAGATATGTGCTGAGCACATGTAATAGAGTAGCACAGGCCCTGTCAAAAAGGGATTGCTAGAATTCTGTGCTGACTTACAATAAATATTTGTGGTGTGTAGATATCCTAATTTTAATGTGCAATATTCAAATTTTAAATGCTGCAACAAATTCAACTAATTAAAACTTTTAAAAAATATGATGTGATATAAACAAAATGTGGCTGTTGAAGTACGGGCTATTTATTCTCAGCAGCTTGAGTATGAGCAACAGAGGAAGGAGCCAGAGGAAAACATTTGCATGGGAGGGAGACACTGGGGAAGATGGATTTTGAAAGAGCAGGATAGTACAGATCCTTAGGGGATATGTAAGTTTTACTTAGAATTTGTCAACTGAAGGTGGCATGAAGTTGCTGAGGAATTGCCACCCAATTCCTCCTTTACTTCTTCTGCTGTAGGGAGAAGAAGAAAAGTTTTCATGGTTTGACTAAGGAATTGACTTGAGACCACAGTCATAAAAACTCTACTGGATGTTGGAAGTACTTGCTAGGGAAAATGGGTAAAAATCTAAAACAGAAAAAGCATCTCAAATACATACATACATACATACATACATACATACATACATACATACATATACATACGTGTGTGTGTGTAAGGCTACAGTAAATCAGGGCCAGGCTTCTATTGGCCCCAGCTTTCACTGGCCCTGGGTCCCAGTTTAATTTGACTTTCAGTTTCTGTATACTCTATTAAAGCAGGAAGAGGAGCCCCAGCCAATCAGATTTGGGATGACCTAACTCGAGGCAATTAGGTTCAGGATGGCCCACTCCCCCAAACCCCTCAGTCCTAGTTGCCTATAAAAGTAGCCTGCCAGCTGTGGTCAGGGTGATGGCCATTTTGTTTTCTGTGTGATGGACTTTAGCATCCTGGAATAAACAACACTATTACTTATTGCATATGTGAGTGGCTGTCTTTGTTTTGTGGAACACTCCAAGCACATAGCATAATCAATTAATAGCTTGATGAAACACATTTTCTAAGAATAAGAAAACTTCCTGGTTCTGGGTATTACAAATAATGTTGTTATTCACATAGTTGAACAGATGTCCTTGTGGTATGAACATTAATTCTTTGGGTATATGCCTAAGAGTATACCTGCTGGGTCTTGAGGTAGATCAATTCCCATTTTCTTGAGAAACCCAGAACCTGGAAGCAACCTAGATGCCCTACAACTGAAGACTGGGTAAAGAAAATGTGGTACATTTACCCAATGGAATACTACTCAGCTGTAGAAAGCAATAAAATCTTGAAATTAATGGGCAGATGAATGGAACTAGAAGAAGCCATTCTGAGTTAGTTAACCCAGACACAGAAGGAAAAACATGGTATGTACTCATTCATAAGTGGATATTAGACATATGCAAAGGATAACCAGCCTACAATCTAAAACCCCAGAGAAGCTAGGAAACAAGGAGGATCCTAATAGAGACACACATGTACTCACCCCACCCCAGAAGGAGAAAGGGACAAGATCTCCAGAGTAAATTGCTAAAATGGTGGGAGGGGAAGGAAGGTAAAAGAAAGAGGAGGTGAGAAAGGGAGGGGAGAGGAGAGAATGGGGGTTTAGGAAGGTAGAGTTGGGAGAAGAACAGAGAAAGAAAACAAGGAAATAGATACCTTGATAGAAGAAGACATTGTGAGATTAATGAGATACCTGGCACTAGGAAAATCTCCAGGAATTCACAAGGATAACCCCAGATAAGAATCTAAACAATAGTGGAGAGGCTACCTTAAATGGCCTTCCCCTATAATGAGATATATGACTACTTTAAATGCCACCATAGAGCCTTCATCCAGTAGCTGATGGGAGCAGAAACGGAGATCTACAGTTAAGTACTGGGCCAACTCCTGGAGTCCAGTTTTAGAGAGAGGAGTAATGAGCATAGGGGTCAAGACCATGCTGGAAAAAGCCACAGAAACAGCTGACCAGAGCAAGTGGGAGCTCATGGATCTCAGTCTCACAAATGGGGTACTAACATAAGACTGAACCAGGTCTCCTGAAGGTGAGTGTCAGTTGGGAGGCCTGGGCAACCTATGGTGCCACTGGGTGTGGAACCTGTATTTATCTCTAGTTCATGAACGAGCTTTTGGAGCTTATTCTCTATGAAGGGATATTCTCTCAGCCTAGACACAGGAGTAAGGGCCTCTGTCCTGCCCCAAATGATGATCAGACTTTGATGATCTGCCATAGGAGGCTTTACCCTCTCTGAGGAATGGATGTGGGTGGGATGAGGAGATGGTGGGGTAAATAGGAGGTCAGGAGGGAGAAGGAACTGGGATTGGTATATAAAATAAGATTGTTTTTAATTCAAATGAAAAGCTAAAAAAAAACCACAACGAGAATGAGAAAATTTAATTAGATCTTCTAGCTTATTAGAAAATACCTAAATTATAGCATAAACTCAATAAATCATGGACTTTTGACAGTGATATAGGTTTAAATTGAGACTGAAAATGTTTTACATTGATGAAGGAGTGAAAATGTTATTAATGAGATTTGTTTGGTGAGAAAAACATTAGAGAAACTTTCATAGTATGTCAAACAAGATAAAAATACATGCATTAATTTTCTGTTTGAACATTAATCTTAGTTTATTTTCCTGTTGCTATGACAAAATCCCTTGACAAAAGTTAGTTAAGAATGAAAAGCAATTGGATTGTTGGCTTTGAAGTAATATCACTATGTTAAGAGTTGTCATTGTAACAGGGCAAGACAGTGCAGAGGTTCTACCATTTTATATCCTTGCTAAGGCCATTTCAGGTTTAACTAGAATTTGATATGCTTGTTGGAGAATCTCAAGGAAAATTATTGAACTCAATTCTATGAACCTGAGGCAAAGACGCCCCAGCTGACTTACCTGAGCTTCTGTTAAACTGCCTGCTCTACAAATAAACCTCTGCCTTTAGCTAACTGCTTATCTTAGCTTCTGTTAAACTGCTTCCTTAAGCAAAACCTGTCCCTGAAGCTACAGCTTCAGAGTAAGATACAGTATGTAGTTTTTGTCTTTAAAAGTTCCTTGCTCTAAATGCTAAGGGCTATACTTAAGTCCTAAATACCTGAGTATAGTCTCAGCTGGTTGGAATAAAAACTTTCAATTGGCTATAAATTGTGTTTCAGTGAGCATCTCTGGTAGACTCCCCATAACAGTATGTATTGTTCCAAAGACATGATTCAAATTTCACCTCCCCTCCCTCCCTCCCTCCCTCCCTCCCTCCCTCCCTCCCTCCCTCCCTCCCTCCCTCCCTCCCTCCTTCCCTCCCTCTCTCCCTTTTTCCTTCAGCCCTCTCCCAGTTCTTCTCTGCATTCCTTACCCCCACCTCTCTTTTTCTTCCTGGCTCTTTGTCCAAAGATGTTTAAAAGAGCCAGAACCTTTATTTTGTACTGACTGTAAAATTTTACTCTCAAAGAAATAAATCAGCATGGTTTGTCAGAGATGAGACATAACGTGAAATGTTATCAAGCAAAATTTGGGTCTTTATCAACTTTTGTGTTGATTTAACAATCCCTTCTTCAAATTCTGGCACTAAATTAAGGGAAATAGAGAACAAAATGACAGAAGGGCTTGAGCAACACCAATACACTAGCTGTAAATAATAAGACGTTGAAAATCCGTGGAAACAATTGTATCTGTGCTATTTTTAACCTTCTCCAGTGATTTCCTGCGTGAGTGACAGATACATCATAGTGGAACCACACATATTCACAGAATCTCTTCTGGCCTTGTCAAGACTTCCCCTGGACATGCCAGTCTAACTAAACATAAAATGCCATGGAACTGTATCTGCATTCTGGAAGCAAGTGTGTAGATTTCTTTTGATTTTGGAAATCAAGGTGTTAATTCAACATTTATATTTTAGTTTTAAGTGAATGCATTATCTTTTTTCTAAATACCACCCTCTGCTATAGTGTGGGTACATTGTCTATTTCTTACTTCCATAAGATGAAGGGTCATACTAAATAGTATTCCATGGGTAAAATGAAACATGAGAAGATGGCTAAAAAAAATAAACTACTCATTCCCTCTGTGAACAAAGAAATATTCATGCATATTTATAAATATTCACAGATGTTCATGGCAGAGCAGGCATATACCACTGAGCTTCACTCTCATACACCAGTAGTGATTGAATTTGATAAGAAAACGTATCAAAATTGAAGTAGGTGTCATTTGAAAGACAATGTTTGAGATCAGAATTTTTTATAGTAGTTTAATTTTGTTTCAAAGCACATCTTTTGGAAGATGTATAAATTACAACTTTTTCAAGAAATTTTCTCAAATATGGTATTTTTCAGGGTGAAAATTCAGAAGATTGGCATTATATTACATTAGTGTATCTGTTCTACTTTTGCTTTAAGAAAAATTAAATTTTTCCTGCTATTTAGACTTGGCAAAGGAAGTAACTGATACCATGAAAAATGTTTAATTGTTTGATTTTGTATTAAATTTAGGTTTATACCTACAGGGAGGAACCTGTGACTCATGGACCACAAACATTGTATAGCTAAAGATAATGAGGGATAAAACCCCATGCAAAGGCATAACCTGCCATGACCAGTTTGTGTGTGTGTGTGTGTGTGTGAAATAAACAAAAAAAATCCATTATATGGTTGTTATTCTTGAACTTTGTAGATAACAGTTTTGTATTTCAATATCAAAAGGTTGGACATGGGGTGATGGCTCATTCAGTAAACTGCACACCAGTGAATGTTGACTTGAGTTCTACCGTAAGAACTTATGGCTTTGTAAAAGTTTGAAGACCAGATTCGGATTCCAGAACCCAAACCAGTGGGCATGATAGCCACTGTAGTCTCCGCACTCAAGAAACAGAGACAAGAGATTTCTAGGGCAAACTGGTGGGAAGGCCAGAAAAAAAACCTTTGTGTTAATTTTCTTCTCACTCAAAGTAAGCAATCAAGACTCATTGTGTGATGAGGATGATGAAAGGGATATATCTATAAGTTCAACACACTATATAATTGTAGATATATGACATCCAATAAACTATTTTATAAAGACGACTATTAAAAAAGTAAAAATGTTACCAAATATAAAAAGAAGTATATGTAGACTGAAATAACCTAATGCTGACCAATAAAATAGAATAGATCAACACAGAATGCTATCACTATGAAAAACAATCAATTTTATCGATAAACATGCATTCCCACTAGAACTATAATCAAATAAAAGGGAAGTATAGCTTCTTAATGAGTATCAACAAAACAAACATCAAATGGATGGAATGATTCAACTGAAACAAATCTTAAAATTTAGTTTAAAATGCAGCAACAAAAGGGAAAGATTCATGTGTCATAAACCAAGGGCCTGGAGACTGAGTTGGAAAAATCACTAAATGAGGCACACAAAACATTTTCTACCAGGGTGAACTGTCTTATTTTACCAATATAAAGTTAATTATATGAAATATTAGATTTTTTTCAAGTATCTTTTATGGGTTTACTGGTCCATTATCTTAACTGAGGTAATTTTTTTAAATTTATAACCTAATAGTTGATCAAGCACTATAAATTCTTTATCTCATATGAAATATTACTTCTAATAGCTAATGTTTTGTAAACAACCTAAGTGTTTTTCAGTAAAGTATTGATAAAGTAGTCAGCATGGTGGAGCACACCTTTAATCTCAGTACTATGGAAACAGATATCATCTGTTTGGGGCCAGCCTAGACTACATACTGAGTTTAGGAGGCATCCAGAGCTACATATCATGACCTTGTCTCCCCCACCCCCCAACAAAAGGCATTGGTAAGATACATCATGACATACCTGAGACATATGACTGTAGATGATAAACACTGTGGAGGGTCAAAGATTAAAATCATCTATGTCTATGTGATATAAAATAGTAATGTTTCCTATGTGAGAACTGACACAGGCAAATGACTACAGTAGCAGCAGATTTTGAGGACTTTATGGACATGTGGTCTTGTACTTACGGTTTACAGATTTGACTGGTAATATTGGGTTTACCCTCTCTGGGGAGGCAGCATTGTCTTCATCTGTCACATACTCAAAATTAATGATGAACATCATAGCCACACCCTCTTGGTTCTTCACTGGGATTATGTGGGTGTTACAAATGAAAGTGGAACCTAAAGAGAGAAAACAATGAATGTTAGATAAAAAATATACTCTTTGTGTGCAGTAATAATGAAATTGAAATATATTACTATAAACATTTGTCTTAAATGAATACTCACATTCAATAAAATAATTTAATTTTTACATAATTTATTGCAATCTATTTACTTTATATACACACTTTATATACACAGTGTAATTCAGTTACTACATTGTGAAAAAACACAATACTAATCCCGATATTAACTTTAATAGTGCATTAAAATGTTTTCAAGATTCTAGAAAACACGATCATCCATGTGCTACATATTTGTTTTAAATCTATGTCTATGAGAAATATTCTAGATTTTGGAATTAAAAGTTATATCCCTTTTCTTAATTTCTTGGACACAGTAAATTGCTGTCTTACATGTAATGCAAATAAATGAGAAAAATGCACAGCATTCAAATGACAATGTTTTTATTTGGATTTATTTTGTTAAGAAATGGGGAAATGTCTATATTATTGTATTCATTTTTTTTCATATTGTCATTAGCTACCACTGTTGATCCACCAACACAGTCTTTGCCATTTATGATCTACAAAATGCAGCTACTTGTCTTCTGTCTGATTCCTTTGAGCTGACAACTAGTAATCCTCAAACAGCTCCTTTCCATCCTTATCTTCTGAATGTTTGCTCTTTTCAGTCAAAGTAAGAGTAATCTCATAAAACAGGTTTGTTTTAGTCAGTTGTAAATGTAAAACCTTCAGAAAGCAATCCTAATCACTCAGATTATAACGTGTATTGTGATTATTCCCATTTTTAATGATTAGTTGAGATTATCTTGAGGAGAACTATGTTTCAGTGACAAAGTCAGAGGGTGTATGAAAGTTGACAAAAGATTTAGGGGAACTGAGAAAATGGCAGACATCTGGAAATGAGGGGCAAAGGTGTGGACAGATGGCAGAAGGTTTTCCCAGCATCTTCAAGAACCACAGGATGCTGACATTCCAAAATGGCACTGCAAATTCTATTGCAAGCAAAACAAAGAGTGAAGGAAGCGTCTTCCTTCCTGCAGTGTCCTGTATCATGGCTCATGCCACAGTAGCTGAAAACATAAGCTGTTTATGATACTGTTATAGATAGAGGACTTTGAGGGATGAGACTGGACAGCTGTTTGTCATGTGTTAAATTGTTCCAATGGTGTCTAATTTCTACAGAACCAACTTACAAATGCCCTTTAGAGCACACACTTTTTGTATCTTAGAGATACCAAAGTATTAGGCTAAATACTGATAACCTTCCAAATTTGATATGGAATAACCTAATGTAATATCAAATATATGTAATAGTAGCCCACACTTCACCGATGCTAAAAAAAATATGCTTTAAGAATGATTTGCTGTACCTCCAGTCTTCAGCTGTATCTTCAGTTCATCTAATAAAATAGTTAGCTAGAGCTCTTCTCGAAGTTTCCATAGTAACAAACAGGCCAACTTTAGTAAACACAAAATAAGCAATTTAAGAGTGCCCCATTAGAGATAAATATAGCAGTGCCATGGGCCAGGCATCACAATGCATGCTGGTTAAACAGACTCTGAAGAGATGTGAGAAATAGTCATTATGTACTTTCCTAATGAGTCAAAATACATATTGATTTTACCACTTAAAATGACATTTCCTACACCATTTAGAATATAATTGTGAATCCACAGATTTGTTATTCAGCTGTTTTATATCTTTCAGCATTTGAGGTATACTGCTGATTGTAAAGCAGAAACATAAAATAGATCTTTGAGAAATCAATAAATAAAAGATGCAAGGATGGAGATCTAATGGGCTTGCAATAGAACAGAGTTGTTTTGCATTGGCTGATGAAAAAAAAAATCATGCCCTTCCTTATGAATGCTTGAAATTTACTGTCGGATACTGAAAAGCATGTAATTACTGTACCACAGAAAAACAGTTCAGTGCATGTATATCAGCTTCATACCTCATTACATACATATAATTAATATGAGATTTATTGCTTACTATGATTGCTTCCTACATGCTTCCATTAAGTAATATATTCTTTTGACAGTCAACTGAAGACTCACACTTATATGCTTTTCCAGTTTTAGTTTGGAGGACTGACATATCCATCAATCTTGTGTAGCCTCTGGAAGGTACCCAGTGAAAGGAGAGACACAGAATATAGAGGAGGAGCAGATATGAATATAGTTTAGCTTGCATAATTCTACAAATTCCAAACTCTGTTGAGTTACTGCTTTTGGGAAGCAACATTTCTGTCAGAGTTATCATTCGGTAATTGTTAATATGTTTTCCTGAATGAAATGATAGAGGCAAAAGAATCAGGAACATAACTTATGAAGCACTATTTTAATAATGAAGAAGGCTTGTTCAATGATATTTAAAAGCCTTAATTCAAGAAAAATTCAAACCTTGTTAAGGGGCATCATTTATTCAAATGAAATTAATAGTGTTTCTTAAGAGGCAGAATATTTACAATAACATTATCCATTATTTATACAGTTATACATGCAATTATGCAGCTTTAATACTAGTTAGACTTGAGTTCATTTCCATATTTTATTTCCTGAATGAAAACCTTTCTGAAGTGGAAAAGGTTATTTAGGAGAAGCAGCATTCTTTTTAAATAACTTTTTCAGAATTTAAAAATTTAAACTCTTGCTATTAGTCAAGTAAAGCAAGGTAATTTGAATAATATAACAATTACTGTTTTATTCATCAATCAGTGGCTTACACTTAGCTGTATTATGAAATAAAATGAAATGAAGGGATGTGATTTTTATGCATGAACTTCTTCAAATATACTTTATATCACTAATGTGTACTCACAGGGCATCCTATGTACTCAAGGAACAACAGGGAAGTCAGAGTAACTCCATCAGTGCAGTGACTATAGAGTATGAGATGTAAAGGTAGGTCAAGGGAAATGCAAAGCAGCCCACCAACTGGGAACTTCTCTCTTAGTTAAAAAAGTGGCGGGGGAATTTCATGCAAAGATTGCTGTCATTTGATTTAAATTTATCACTCTCATATGTGTGCAAACAATAGCATGTTGAGAAGGCCAGGAAGGAAGTAAAGAAGGGCACTTAGGAAAATAAGAAAACTGGCAAGTGTGTCTAATAGTTTGAACTAGGGTGGCGTGGGTTGAAAGTGCTCAGGTAGAGTCTGCAATGTGTTGGACAAGAAGAATGACATACTATTTCTTAAACTGAGACAGAGTAGGGAAGGAAGTATTTTGAATATAGTAATTCTGAAATTGCTTGTTTGATATCTAAGTGGAGATGTTGAGAATACAAACACAAGGAGTTGCAGTTAAATCCAGTTTAGGTATTGGTCCAAGTCAGAGTTATGGATTTGGAAGTCACTGGGGTACTTAGGTATAGAGAAAGTTTGTAACTTTATTGCAGAGGCACTTCAGAATCAAAGGGAAGATGATCAAGACTCTGTAAAGTCATGGGGGAACACACAGTGAAGTAGGAGGGGAATCATGACTGTGAGTCATCATGCCTTCAGAGCCAAATATATTGTTAAAGAAGGGCTAATATGTCTTGCTAATAGGCATCATGAGATGCCAGCAAACATGCAGCCTCTTGAGAAGTATTTCATAGAACTGTGGCCATGAAACTGCTTGGAGAAGGGTAAAAGGAAGTATAGGAAATATACCCAACAATAGATGATTCTCTCAAACTGTTCTATTAATGGATGAACTACTCACACTGTTCTAGCAGAGGTCAATAGCTATAAAGACTATATATATATATATGTATATATATATATACATATATATATCTAGCTAGCTAGCTAGAAACATTGTGATGTATTTCAACACATCTGCAAGTTGCATTGAACTGTTTTCACAAAGCTCAATTCAATTTTGTTTATGATAAGATATTTTATTGCCTGAGCCCAAGAAAGGTCTAATTCTAGTCCAAGATATTTTTTAAGCTTTGCTTTGTTCAGTGTTTACTTATTTCCTCTGCACACAGTACCTATACAAAACATGATCACACCCATTGTTGAAGATTGCTAGCCCTGGAACTGGAATGTGTGTCTCTGAGTCTCTGTTTCTGCTCTTTATTTTCAGAGCAATCCTCTAGCTGGCTTAAATGGCTCAGCTCAGCTCAGTTCACACTGCCCTTAACTGTATCCTGTTAATAAATTTTATTTTCTAAACTTGATCTTGGAATCAAATGAAGCAAGGTATTAGAATATGATTCTTTATATCATATTAGTACAATGATACAGTAGATCATCTCTTCTCATTTGATTTCTATTGCTATGGTTAATAGCATGTCCAAAGATAACTTGGGAAGAAATGACTATATTTAAGTTTATACTTGCATGTCCTAGTCCATCATGGAGGGAAGCCAGAGAATAATTCAAGCAAGAATACAGAGCAGGAGGAGCAGGAGGAGCAGGAGGTACAGGAGGTGCAGGAGGAGCAGGAGGAGCAAGAGGAGCAGGAACTGAATAAAGCAGAGTCCCTACATGAATGCTTTTTACTGTCTTACTTCCCGACTCATTTTTAGTTACCTCCTTACACAACACAGTACATGACATCCAGTGATCACACCTTGCCCAGAGAGGCCTGGACTCTTCTCCATTAATTAGCAACAAAAATATTGTCCTACAGTCATACCTATAGGGTGTAATGATTCTTTACTTGAGTTCCTTTTTTCCCAAGGGTGTTTCTAGTTTGTATCAAATCTAGCCAGTACATCAAGAACTATGATGAGGCTAATCTCCAATGCTGCAGATTTACAAAGCCATGAACTGTATTCCAAGGACATAAAACAACCTAGAGACAGAGAAGAGAGTTATAAAAAAAGGGGGGGGAATTAAGGAAGAAATTTCTTTGGGGAAAAGCTGTCTGTGAGCTTTCCTCCATCTCATCTCATTAGGAACTTTGGTCTAAGATACTTTATATAACATAAACTTTTGTGGGTCAAGACCCTTGACATTTACCCCATAAGAAAGGTACTTCTTAAAATTGAGTTAGAGGACAGGTGTTTGAAAAATAATAAAATGCACAGTAGGTAAGTTGTGGGCAAGTGGCCCCAATTCTCCAGTTATAGAGGACAAAAAATTTACAATCTTTTCTTCCATAGAGCCAAGCATGTCTCATTGCTGAGTAACTAAGATAGGACAGTGGTGGGTGATGGCTACTCACCTGAACTCATGCACTGTACTGAACACTTCATACAGGTAGGAATGAGGGGACTCCAGAGGAAGAAGCAGGAGGAAAATCCCCTGATGATAAGAACTGTCTGAATTGTGAGGAAAACATGCAGCAAGAGGCAGCTAAACAGGAGTAAGGTCAACATAGCTTCTGAAGAGACCATCCATCTGTCTGTCAACTCTGAACATCTGATACTACCACAGAAGGCCGACAAACCTTCTATAAGTGAAAACTGCTGTGGTCCCCACCTTTCCTTCTACATACTTTATACACCAAAAGGAGCAGCATAGAAACCAGCTTATTGGGAACTGGGGAAGGGTAGATAGTCAAGGCACACTGCTGATTGTTCAATGCAGGTCAATGTTGTATCTTTAGATCTGTTTTCATAATAAAAAGTCAGCAGAGATCCAATGGTCACAAATGATTCATAAAAGGATATGCCTGTCAAATCACCATCCAAATATCAGTCAATTATCCTCTGTGATTAAAGTTCATGGGATTGTGACAAACAAACAATCAGCATTTTCATTACAGTGCAAGTGTCACAGAATATAACAGATACTGTGCACACAGAGAGGGCTTAGAAAAATATTTGGCATGAAGCAAATTTAAAAAAATTGTGAGCTATTATATTTTCCTATTGTTCCTGAATCTTCAGAGGGCAAGTGTGATTGCTATTCTTAGTTATCAATCTAACTACATCTAGAATTGACTAAAATCTAAGAGTCTGGATCCAACTCTTAGAGGGAATTTTCTTAACTGATTTGAAGGGGTAAGATCCACCTTTAATGGAGCCTACCTCTTCTATGGAAGCCAATACAAAAGACATTGGAGAGGAAAGCTCATATTCTTTGCCTGCTCATCTTTACAAATTTATTCCTTTACTAACCTCCCTCTTTGAGATTCCAGCATATACTGAAGACCAGCTGAGACACCCAGCCTCATGGACTGAACCACTGCTGGATTCCTGAGTTACCTGGAGTTTTCATTAGTAGGCAATCATTAGTAGACTATCTGGACCACAGTCTATAAGCCACTCTAATAAATCTAGCTATATATATATATATATATATATATATATATATATATATATATATATTTGCTCCTCTACAGAACCCTGACTAATACAGCAAGGTATTGCTTTATATCTTGCATGCATTTTCTTTTAATCATTTACCATTCTTAGATGTAGAACCACAATATTTGTCTTTGGGATTCCAAATAGAGAATACTCTTTTTTGAACTAAACAATTCAGCAAATTCTTGGGAGCTTTCATTTCTTTTTCTCTAGTAGACTGGAAGGCCTTTGAAGATTAAAAAAGTCATTAAAGGCTGTCACTAGAATAAAAATAAAATACAGTAGTCTCTAGGGAAGGAAAAAGCCTCATCTAAGAGGCAGGGCTGTTAATTTTGAATAGAAAGTCATGTTAGAAAATCAAAGTTGAATGCAGTCCCATAGAAGAAGAAAGTTACTGGTCAGTAATGACTGATGGTAGATTTAGGTAGAAAAAAATGTGAAAAACAAATAAATTGATGCTTGGATTTCTTATGTAATACTCATTTTCTCCCTCCCTCCCTCCCTCCCTCCCTCCCTCCCTCCCTCCCTCCCTCCCTCCCTTCCTTCCTTCCTCCCTCCCTCTCTCCCTACTTCCCTCCTTCCCTCCCTTCTGCCCTCCTTCTGTCCCTCCCTTTCTCTTTCTCTTTCTTTTTCTTTCTCTCATTAACTCTTTAGTGTCTCTATGCTCTCTCCTAGCCACAAAGGTGAGTTAAACTTTTAGGTATCGCAAAGGAGACTTGTGAAAATCAGCAACTTTTCATTGACCTAAGAATGGCATAATTTATTACCACTTTCAGAGGAATTTTTGAAAAGCCTAATAGTGATAACAATCTAGTAGACAGTTCTCATGTAGCCTCCAATATTCAGTTTTAGACATCTCCATTTTAGACTGTCTCATAATATCAATGTTGCCACTGGACAACTTCTGAGCCAAAGCAAAAGGTCATATGTTGAGGTATTGGAACAGAACTAGAAGAAATTACTGATTGGAGCGTATATGTACCATTAGTTGGCCTTGTACAGATCAATAGATTATTCATTCCTATTTACGGTCCATTCTTGAATTCGTCACAGTATCTGAAGAATAATAGAGCAGTGCAAATCCGACATTATAGGATAAACACTCCCAGACACATCCTTAGGATTGAGCACATCATTGAAGTACCATACATATTTGTTGATACTTGCTCCCCTTCTTCCTGATGGCTAGATAGTCTACATAAAGCTGTCCACAAGAGGGGGCTCATGAATGAGACAGAGGTCATGAGTGACCAGAGTAGGCAATAGCCTGTAGCTTTACAAAGTTAGGATTTGGACTGCAGATAGACCCATGTCTATCCCCATGCACAAAACTTAAGTCCAAATGGTTCAAAGACCTCAACATAAATCCAGCCACACTAAACCTCTTAGAAAAGAAAGTGAGGGGTACCCTTGAACAAATTGGTATAGGAGACCACTTTCTGAACATAATACCAGTAGCACAGACATTGAGATAGACAAATAATAAATGGGACCTCCTCAAACTGAGAAGCTTCTGTAAGTCAAAGGACATAGTTGACAAGACCAAACAGCATCCCACAGACTGGGAAAATATTTTCACCAAGCCTACATCTGACAAAGGGCTGATCTCCAAAATATAAAAAGAACTCAAGAAACTAGTCAACAAAACACCAAATAACCCTATTAAAACATGGGGTACAGAACAGAATAGAGAACTCTCAATAGAGGAAATCAAAAAAGCTGAAAAACACTTAAGAAAGTGCTCAACATCCTTAGCTATCAGGGAAATGCAAATCAAAACAACTTCAAGGTACCATCTTACTCCTGCCAGAATTGCTAAAATTAGAAACACCAGTGACAATGGTGGATGTGCAGAAAAGGGAACACTCCTCCACTGCTGGTGGGAGTGCAAACTTGTGCAGCCATTTTGGAGATCAGTATGGTGGTTCCTCAGGAAAATGGGAATCAGTCTACCACAAGCTCTGGCAATCCCCCTCTTGGGCATATACCCAAATAATCCACATCCATGCAACAAAGACATGTGCTCAACTATGTTCATAGCAGCATTATTTGTAATAACAAGAACCTAGAAGCAACCTAGATGCCGCTCAACTGTAGGATGATGGATAAAGAAGATGTGGACATTTACACAATGGAATACTGCTCTGAGGGGGAAAAACAATGGAATCTAGAAATTTGTAGGCAAGTGGATGGAACTTGAAACCATCCTGAATGAGGTAACCCAGTACTAAAAAGAGGAACATGGTATGTACTTGCTCATATATGGATTTTAGACATAGAGCAAAGGATCACCAGCCTATAATTCATACAGCCAGAGAAACTAGGATACAAGGAGGAAAGGAGGATTCTCAGAGATTCATATAAGGTCCCTCACAAAAGGGGAACATGACAAGCTCTCATATATATATGTGTATATATATATATATATATATATATATATGTATATATATATGAAGTTAGGATTTGAAGTCCAAGAGACACAAGATATCTGCTGCTGAACCTGCTATATTATTAACTTCTCTATGTTCTGGCTTCTCACTGTGGAGTGAGAAGCATGTTATATCAAAACAAATAGAATGGACAGTGAGGACCATGGGTAGGAGAAAGTCACAGCTTTTTACTCATTTGGAAAGGCCTTGCTGAAGAATGCAAATCTCAGTAAAGACGGAAGTAAGTGAGCTGTAAGGAGAAACGCCAGGGAAAGGTTAACAACACACAATAGAGACTCTACTGTGGGCTGAATTGTGCCCCTTCAGAATCTACATGCTGTGACTCTATTTGGTGATAGCCCTTTCAAGGAGTAAAACAAGGTTATAAGTGAAAATCTAATTCAGTGAACTTCTCCATTACAAATAGGGTACCCCTGGCATAGGAGACTATCAGAGTCCGTAATAAAGGGTAACCTTGTGCAACCCCAAACTGCCAGGTTTGTGAATAGTAAGGGGAATGATCCTTTTATGTAAGTACTGATCTGTGGTCTTTTGTTTCTGCAGCATGTATAGATTAGCTTCAACCTGGAAAAGCCAGGAAGGTGGACAGTGTGGCTGAAACATATTAAGCTGGGATGCACTGTAGTGACTTGGGCTAGTAGAGTGAACCCACTGTTTGAACTGAAAGGGAAAATGATGGCTCTGGAATATTTGTTCAATAACGCCATGGCCATGCAAAATTTTTGACATCTTCTACAAGTACATAATGTAGTTTAATCATAGTAATCTCCTCTTTATATTTTCATGTCTTCTTTATATTTTTCTTTTGGTGACCTTGTAAGTTTAATTAAGGATGCTTACAGCACCAGGAAGGGGTAAAGGGTTATCATGCATATTAACTCCTCACTGACTAACTGCACACTAGAACACATTTTATTACCTGGGAAATAGGAACAAGGGTTGTGGGAGACCCTCTCTTGATGTTTTGGGAATTTAGCCTGTTGGTGTTAAGGATGTGACATGTTGTTCTGAGAATGGGAGTACCTTATGAAGAAATACTTCACTGAACAGAGAACTTAAACATGGCCTGCTGTAGCTATTAGTGATGCCACAGAGAAAACACAAGTTCAAAGATGTAGGAGCTATATATTTGATTAAAGAGACAGAGGTACATGTAGAAAGACCATTAAATAACTCTTGCCTAACATCATATCAACAAAAATAAATGAAGCAGTCATTTCCAGCGAACACAGACAGTCTGTTTGGTCTGATGGATTGGGTCTAACTTGACTGCTGAGGGAGGTTTGAAGTTATCACTAGACTGGTGGCCATTTTTCTTATTTTCCCAATCACCTGGCTAACTCCAAAGGAATATGCTAAAAACTAACAGGAGGAACTCACATGATTGAATAAAAAATGCTTTATCCAGATGTGTTATAAATAAAAAAACACCCAAGAAGTCAGTATATCTAATGATACTTTAGCTTTAACATAATTAAATGATTGCAATCATGAATAAATTAAGATAGTCTGTGTTCCTGGTGGAGCAAAAAGGAACTATAGTTGTCCTTTGAAGACTTTCCTAGATAAATATTCCTTATTCATTATCTGCCAGCTTAAAATATAGAAAATTAGTCTATTTTATATAAACCTTGTTATGACATTTATGTTGTGCCATGTGATATTAATGTCTCATGTATCAGAATAAATCATTTGTATTTAATTATGTCTGATTAATGTAATTTTAAATACTCAAAATGACATGGTTGTACTATTCTACATATTATTGACATTGTAGCTCTGCATACATGTAGAATTAATACTTATCTGATTCTTGTCATTTAATGAGGGACCTCACACAGGCTCCTTAATAAATGTATCCAAGAATTATACTCCCTATTTGGAAAGTGGGAAAAGAAAGAGACAGTGATCTATGTGCAGTGTTATTAGTAAGACAAAATAGTAGATAAGCATCTTCCAAAGGTTCACTGGTGCATAGGAGATATTTATTTTCTAAGGGATTTCAAATATGAACTCACCAATACAATCGTCTTAGCTTTGGCTGAGCAAGTACATCAGAGAACTATTAGAATGAGGGTGATGACTTCCAAGAAAATGGACTTTTCATTAGCTAATGTCAAAGGCTGGTCTCTTTTACTTTGTAGTGATGAAGTCCTGGTTTAGTCCTCAGACTTGTCCTGTCTTTGTAAATGGTTCCTTAATGCACACAGTATATTAGGTGACTACAAGAACATACTTTTAAAATTTTAATATGCAGCAGAAAGCTGTGAATTATTTAGGACCACTTTGGTTAACACCTGAAAGCATGTTTTAGGTAAGATGCTCATGTTAGCTTCTAATATGTATTCTATACAGACACTGTACTGATGGATTTGCAAGCTTTCATATCATTACAGGCTAATGAAAACTTAGTAACATGCAATATTGTATTTACCATCATCCCGCATACATGAAGGCAGTTACACATATAGTTCCTTATCTTGTGATCTTAGGACAATTTGTCTCTTATGACAATTTGGACAAGATCCTTTCTAAGTTCTTTTTTATGGCGAGATTCCAAATTCCATGATATTCGAGTCAGGTGTATACAAAAAAGAGATTTTTATCCTTAATAGCAGCTTGCTGAGGAATTAAACCCTCTCATTTCTTTTCTCAGGCTTCCATGCTTCTACAATGTCCTTGGCTTAGATAACTTAGATTCCTGGGTTTTGTTACTTGGAAGGCAGACAGTTCTGCCTTGGGGGTTTTCAGAATCAACACTCTCTAATCTGATGCCTCTATCTTTCCACATATTACCACCACAAATATGGCTTCCATATTCTGAATGTGCTCCATGTAACATTCTTTTTTTTTATGAAAAAGTTTCCAACAGAGAAATGTTTCAATTAAGTAACAGAAGCAAAGATTTGAACTCTGACGTAACTTGGTATTGGGTAGTGATATCTCTAGAATGGAAACATTCTCTTTTGGAATAGAATTTATGAAACCTGGAAGGAGAAGGAAGACTTGGAAGAACCAGGAAATAAAACTAAGTTTAAGGAAGTTCATACAAATTACAAGATTCACAAGATTTCTCCCCAAGGATATTGTAGAAGTAAATGCTGGGAGAATGACTATTAGTCCTGCTCCTGTGGGGAGCTTCAGAGAAGCAGCTTTCGTGACTTTTCACCCATGCTGAGGTGGGCTTTTCCCTGGTGCAGCTGTCCTTGCGTTATCACGTTTCTCTAAGAAACTCCTCACTCCTACTCCTTTATGAAACTTCAGGAACCTCACTGGCTCATTAAACTAGACTCAGGTGGCATCTTCTCTCTAGTCTTGTCATTGGTATCCCATCTGGGGTGAATAGATATTTGTTCACCTTTCTTTAGGAAGAGTCAAACACCACCTGGTTCATTCTTCTCCCTGCATCTGTGTCTTTGAAATGTGGAGATGATTCTCAGAAAAGATCTGAAATCAATCTACAGTAAATAAACTTCCATAGTAGATGGTTAGTATCCATTATGAGGATTGGCGATTTAGAAGATTTAGAAGTTACAAGTTTAGCCACATTCTAAATAAGGAAACTTTTGTATAATGTAACATCTTCCCCGCCCCCTCTCTGCTTTCTTACCCCCCCCCCACTTTTCTTGTTTCTGTTGTTTTGTGAAATGTTATGGTTCTATTTCTGTGCCTCACAAATATTGGGCTAGGACTCTACCCCTGAGCTATATCCCTAATTCTATATTTGATAAATTTGTGGTTGAAGTCTCTCCTCAATATCACTGGAAAACATTAAATTGTGTAATGCTTTCTTTCTCACATGCAGCATTTTTTTTTCAGGGAAGTAAGTAAATATCATAGGTCAATTACGTGCTAATGGAAGAGGAACAATCTATAGAGAAGAAAATGCTAGGTCAGGAAAGGGCGGAAGATGTCAAATATTGTGCACCTGTTTGATATATTTTGCTTGGTAATGATTCTTGCATAAGCTCTCAGAGATCCAGTCAGATCATATTGTCACATTAGATCACATATATATAGCATCAGTGAATTATTATAAGTGCATTTTAAATTGAAAGGTTATTGCTAAGTGAAATATAATATAGTTTTTTCCATCCTAGGCACAATTTATATCTCATTGCAGGGATCATTGTGTCATATAAAAACACTAATTCAAGCATCCAATATGTTTGAAATTCCATGAACTAACTGTAAAATATGTAAAGAAGTATCTTTCATTGTCTTTAATAAGGCATCATTCCCCCCCCTCCTTTTTTTTGGTACTGAGTATATGGGAATTTATAATTTTTTGTTGATTATTTCTAGCCATTGACATATTTTCCACCAAGATTTATGTACATGTATTAAGCTCTCTTTAGTAATTAACTTGCAATTTTTATTTATATTTATTAGTGATCAGTCACATATAAATGACTTGATGGTTGAAATTAAAAGAAAACAAACATCTAACATTTTATCTTCTTGATAGTTGATTATTTTTTTCAGATGGATGAACTATTTATATTACCACTTACTTTGACTCCATTTTATTTTGAGGTTTTATACATTGACAGTGTAGTAGGTAATACAAGTGTGAGAGCAAGCTGGGGCTGATGTTCAATGATATTTTCATTTTTCTGCAAATCTAAGCTTATATATATCAATAAAGAATTTAGAGAATGTGTTGATTTTTAAAAACTTGTATGCTTTTATTTTTCTACTTAATGAATTATTTGATTATTTAATTAAAACTGCTTTCGACAAAGAATATTCCTCTGGCCATCCCTCAAATACAAATTGTCAATTGTTCAATCAAGTCACAGTAACACTAAGCTGAGAATATAAGCAAATGTGCACATCACAGTATGTGCTCACAATATCATGGTCAGAACACAATGAGGATCCAGGGACCACACACTCACTGTGTATATATGATTGCCAACTGATCTTATGCATGGTTGTGTGTTTTGCAAGCTCTGCCCATTGAGTTTTTGTGATTATTGAAAGGATATTATTATTATTGCATCTTGTTCTGTTCTTTTGTGCTTGCAACATTAGAATAGGTACCAAAGTAATAAAAATAATATTAGCATCTCTTAGAATATGTAGATATACATTTAATGTTGGCAAATTTAGCAAGGACACATGTGCTACACACCTACAGTATATTTAGTACTGCTTTACAAGATACAAGTGTTACAAACATGATCAAAAATATGGGTTGAGGATTGAAATGGTTAGGGACAGTGCATTTGCCTGAAAACAGGGGTGTCTTGGAAACTGGAAAGTATCTACTTTTAGGAGTATTTGAGAAGAGGCATGTAATTCCTCTTAGAGATGAGGGAAGTTCACACAGGAAGCATTCAGGCTGCATCTTAAATGATGATAATAGGGAGAAATTTGGACGGGAGGTGTTTCAGATTGAGGATAAGCATAAGCAATGAAAAAAAATAAAAAAAAAAAAAGAGGTGACTCAGGGCATAATGCATGGTTTGTGGGAATGAGGGTAAAGATTTCAAAATCCTGTTTCCTCTCCTTTGTCTTTCAGATGTCTGTAGTGCTCCAACTTAGGCAGAATTCCTTCCTCCTGCTACCTGGGAAGAGAAAGGCACTTGTTTTTTTTTTTTTTTTTTTACTGGAGAGTAACCCATTTTATTTTTATCCACTTTGTTCTCTAGTGGCAACAATTCCAGGCAGCTAATTTGATTAACCCATGGCAAGTATTTTTCATTTTGATAATGGATATATTTGTCAAGCAACTGCTCCCTGTTAGTTACACAAACTTTTTTGTTTTAAACAGGCACATGGGGTCCTCATAAGAACCTTAATCAGCTGTATAAAACAAATCCTATTACCGCAAAGAACTGTAGCTCCAGAAGAATGGGAAACTTCCCTGAAGCACACAGTTCTTCTATGGGAGAGTCAAGATGTGACTCAGCAAGGTGTGACTCAGGCTGATGTATTTCACAGCACATAAAGGCTCTTTGCCACCTCCTCATGGGTGACGGGTGTGACCTAAGTCTCTCAGAGCTCCACATACCTCCCCTTCCCCCCTCTTCCCTGGCAGCTCTCTTCCAGCATACATGTTTGGGATTCTCTTTTTTATTCCTTGCAGCAAAATGACATGTTTACAAATAGCAAACACATCAACCTACGAGCTCAAGCCTCATTCAAGAGCCTGAGGCAATGGGTGAAGACCATACTTGGATTATCATTAAGTTCCTTATGTATGTT
This sequence comes from Cricetiscus sungorus, assembly GCA_030556225.1. Taxonomy (NCBI): domain Eukaryota; kingdom Metazoa; phylum Chordata; class Mammalia; order Rodentia; family Cricetidae; genus Cricetiscus; species Cricetiscus sungorus. The sequence goes on from JANBXA010000372.1 coordinate 4,482,358, forward strand.
AGGAACAAATGTAATAAAAGGAGAAAGAAAAAGTGAAATTGAAGTTTTAGTAATTATTTCATTTTGTACCTTGTCTTCTCATGTTTTCAAATAAAGTAATAAAATGTCCTTGAGTTAGAATCTAAAGTGTCCTTTAGTACACTCACACTGTTTTTTTTTTTTTTTTTTTTAACAGAAGAGTAGCAGAAAGATAAACACATTTGAGGAAATTGTGGTGACAGTCTTTTCCTATTATGGGTGTTTTGCATGACTAACCTTGCTGGGGAGCATCCCTTCCCCTCAGGCTTTGACACCAGGCCTTGGGGCATGTGGCTGCTACAGATGTTCTCTGTTCCCTAAGGATGTATGTGCCTGCAGCAGATGACTAATGGCAGTAGTTATATTGAAATGCTTCATCTTGCCTTGGATATATTTTTTTCCAAAGGCAGCGAAGGAAGGGGACACATTTGTGCTGTTTCATGTCTAGTCTGTTTCTGTATTTATTATGTAGCCTACCATCTTTTCAAATTGCCAGGAGAGTGACTGCTGTGGTCCAGCTGTTCACTGAGACTGTGGAGAAGGTGCAGAATGATCATGATGTTATATGTTTTTCTGAGTGACAGTGTGTTCCCCCCACATCCCGAGAGGCTGTGGTGTAGATGACAAGCTGAAGCTCTCCAGGGGTTTATTTATGGGTCTCTGAACTATCTGCATTTAATGTTGGGGTAAATTAAGTGCTCTAGAAGTTTATCCACATTTATAAATGGAAACAGTAAAGCAACCAAATTCATGAACTGATATTATGATAATTGAATTATCCAACATCTATAGAAAGATTATAGTATCCCCTTGTGCAATGAAAATGTATGCTAATATCAAAGAATAATATATAGGGTGTTCTATTGCTAGTGAGTCATTAACAAAAAAGACAGGACTGATCAAATTAGAGATGGGAGAAAACACTTTGTGTTTTCTACCCTGCCAGCCTACGCTTCATGGTTGCCTTTCATGTCCTTGCCTATAGTTCTCAAATTGCCCCTATAAATTTATCAGTCTGTGCAGTCACAGGAGACTGCTTAAGTAGATGCTGACATCAGAAGGCATAGAAGGCCTTGTGATCAGACAAGAAAGTACATCTTAGCTCTCTGGGATTCTTCCTTCCTTCCTTCCTTCCTTCCTTCCTTCCTTCCTTCCTTCCTTCCTTCCTTCCTTCCTTCTTTCCTCCTTCCCTGTCTCCTTTCTTTTGTCTTTCTTTTTAGATAAGTATTTCTGTGTCTCTCTACTGTTTTCTCATAATAAGGAATGTATAAATATACATTAGAGTGAACTGCAACATCTAACATTCAAGCTTTGACTATTCTGAACAAAACTTCATTTGGGCATGAATGGCTTCTTTGTCTGATGCTCTGACAGTAGCTTGTGTGTGCTTTTCTTTACATAATTATCTAATTCAGTAAGAACTTTCTGGGTATTAAACTCTGGAAGAAAGAGTCTAATGGTGGAGATTTTAGGCACTCAGGTAAGCTTTATTACATCTCAAATAACAAAGAACTGAAAAAATGTAAGAATGAACAGGTGGGATTATAAATAGACATGAAAGCATAGCATAATATGTTATGTTTGAGAAGAGAGAGATTAAAGATTTAAGATGAAAGGGATTAATTTCCCACACTTCTTTTTCTTATTGTCATTGTAAACTATTAGGAACAAAGGAAGGTGACAGAATTTTGTCATTTAATAATGTCACTAGAAAGACATGAGAATGTCTTGTTACAGAATGTCAGATGTCAATAAATTTTCTTTGTTTGTTTGTTTGTTTTATTTTGTTTTTCTTTCAAGACAGGATTTCTCTGTGTAACAGCTCTGGCTGTCCTGAAATATACTCTGAAGACCAGGTTGATCTTGAACTCTGAAAAATCCATCTGCCCCTGCCTCCAGGGTGCTAGAATTAAAAGCATGTGCTATCATGCCAAGCTTGACAAAAACTCTTTGGACTAATGTTTTTTGTTTATTATTATTATTATTATTATTATTATTATTATCATCATCATCATCATCATCATCATCATCATCATCATTATTATGTCTTTGATAGTTTCATATAATGTATTTGATCATATTCATATTCAAATTTGGGCTGCATTTGATTCCATTAATCTCCTTTTCTCCTCTTCAATTTCTTTTGGTGGCAGAACCTTGGAAGATAGCCCAGGATAGCCTAAAATTTGGTGATCTTCCTGCATTAACCATCCAGGTGACTGATTTATAGGCATGTGTCATCATTCTGTGCTCATTGGTATTTTTAAAATTTCTGCTTCCTCTTTGAACTGTGCTTAAGAAGTCATGACGTTTCATCTGTGAGCTTTGTGTAAGGCTTTCTAGTAATATGGAACTAAGTTGTGCCTTAATGCAAGAATATTTCCAAACAAATTTTAGAAATCATGATGGTGTGGGATGCTTGGCAAACTATGACAATATTGAGTGTTTCTTCAGAGCCCAGCTTCAGGAAAATTAGTTGATTGGTGTTGTAAGCTGTTCTGGAACAGTGATTTTAAAGTAGGAATTGAGATGGAATGTTAATGTAGTTCTGCTGTATTTCATCATTTTGTCCTCATAGATTGACTTCCACCCTTCTCTTCCTATTGATAACAGACACAGAATACTTCAGAGGTTAAACTCCCATGCCCCACCACTTTGCCCTTGATTTGTAGGCAGTGGTGGTTGTAAAAAAGAAACTAGAGGAAGGGAGCAGGAAAATTGTGTTAGGTTGTTTATTTCCTTGATTTCAGCCCTGTGGTGTACCCATGGAATAGCTATATCTTGCACAAAAGCTCACTGTCTAATGCTCAGCATATAGCTGTACTCAGTCCTACTAACAACCCATTTCCCCGGTTCATCTCTTGCTTCCACTAGACTTACCCATATATTTATAAATTAATTTTTCATGAATGTTCTAAAGTCTCAATTTTAATGTTTAAATGCTTTTAAACCTTGATTCATACAAAATAAAAACAAACACCAGACAAGTAAAATAAACAAAATCTTGGTAGGCAAATAAAATATATTTAAAAAAAACAAATGCAGATGAACATACTGTGGTAATGGCAATCATTTATTTGGGTATGTTATCAATGGCAAAAGCACTAGCATGCAAAGTCAGGCTGGATAGCAATAATGCAGCTATCCTGTGTTCATAAAGAATTTGTGGAGACCTGAATCAGGCAAGTTTTGGTATCAGAAGTTTAGATTTGATAAATGAATAAATGATTTTCTAAGATTAAACCTTCTTTAGAACTTCAAGATGAAGTTTTAGTTGAGTGCAGGGTTCATAAGAACAGCATATCACCATGCAGCAACTTTCCAGGGCCATATTCAACACCATAATGACAGTGGGGGGAACTCAGAAGCTACCCATCAGAATGGGAGCACTCAGTGACAAAAAAAGAAAGAAAGGAAACTTCAAAAACAGAGATGATTTAAATTATTCAGAAACTGCCCATTACTGTCCCAGTTGGGAAGTCCTGAACTGTTTTAAAAGCATCACAGTGTATTTCCAAGAAAATAATTTGACCACAAAATCTTGCATGGTTGAGTGGCGATATTAATACAAGTGAATGAAGAAACAAACAAACAAAAAACAAAAACCAACAAAAAAATTAAGGCATTGCCAGAAGTAAAGATACAGTAAATTCTGATAAGGAAACTATTAAGAGTTTAAAGTCAGTGTGAAATAAAAGGCCATAAATAATTTGAGGAGCACCTGAAATAGTTTTTAAGCCATTAATTAAAATAATAAGTATTTGGAATCATTAAGAAATACAGAAATACAGAGGTATGAACAATTTTTGGTAACTGAAGGTATACTTGGTTATCAAGAGAGAGCCAGCTAAAACTATTTTATTAGACATGAAAGAGCCTTAAACCCATGAAATGGGAAAATAGATCACATTAATTGCTTGCACAAACCAGTAAAAATAAATCTCTTTCCGTAATCAATTTTTAAAGTGCACCAAGTTTGGTACTAGTGCTCTAAGTATACAATTTATTATTCTACTGATCAATGTGCTGGCCCATGTGATTTCTATAATAAGCACTTAAGAGAACAACAGCTCAGACCAGCAGTTCTTTGCCAAGCAAGTGGCTGGCAACAGAAATAAATTGTGAGGCTACTAAAGACGGCTGAGAACAATGCATTAGTGAAAAGGTGATGGATATATACATACATATATATATATATGTGTGTGTGTGTGTGTGTGTGTGTGTGTGTGTGTGTGTGTGTGTGTGTATGTATTTTTTTTCCTGTGAGGTAAAATCTGGTTTCTTTTGTGTATTAGAGGTGTTTGCACTTAAATAAAATCCAAGTAGAATTAAAAAAAGAAACCAGAACTGAGGATTTTTGACAGCAATTGCTATTAGACTACTCTGGGCCTTTGGTCTTCAAAGGAAAAGAATTACTCGTGCCATTTTGTGGAGGAACATAACTGAAGGAACTTGCTATCTACCCTGCTAATCTGCTGGAGTCGACTATCAGTTTGAAAGTAGATTTCAGACATTGGTCCAGATCTGCCTGATTCTTAGTACTCAAATTATTTCCCTAATTTATTTAGACTTAAAAAAATAGCAAACACTCCTTAGGGGTTTTAGAAGGTTTTAAAAACTCTATCACACTTCAGTGAACATAGTGTATTGAAAGATAAAGAAGTTATTTAAAAAAATAGAAAATAATAATAATCAAGTTTTTCTTTGATTAGAAATTCACTATATTTCCCATGTTGAAGTCTACAGTGCTCTTCATAGCTTATGTTCTTGGCATTCACATATAGCATAATGACAAAACTGTGGCTATGGTAGAGTTATAGTTTCTATGATTATTTCAATTATATGGTTGAGATAACTTTAAGCAAATAAATAAATACATAAAAAACAAATAAATAAATAAAATCACCCCCCCCTAAAAAACCAAAACTGGATGTGGTGGTTCATAACTGTAATCTAAATATTTTGGAAGCTAAGGAAGAAAGATATGGGGTTTATGGTTAAGAGCAATCCTTTCTAAAAACAAGCAATAGGCAAACAAACAATAACATCACTACAGAACACTAGAGGGATGTGATTTAAAAGTAGTCTAATTAAAACTTTTTCTTTTTTTTTTTTTGTTTGTTTGTTTTTCAAGACAGAGTTTCCCTGTGGCTTCTGGAGCTGTCCTGGAACTAGCTCTTGTAGACCAGGCTGGTCTTGAACTCACAGAGATCTGCCTGGCTCTATCCTTGAGTGCTGGGATTAAAGATGTGCACCACTCAGCTCTAATAGTAATTTTTAAAAGCAAAGAGTTTGCAATGACTGGTTACAGGTAGGAAAATAAAATAATTCTTTCTGGTTTGGAAGAAATCAGACATCTATGTGAGAACTGAGTGAAAAAGAGGGTCTAATGACTTGATGTGGTACTGGTGAACATTGAGAGAGACAGTGGAGACTCCATAACCACAGTAGATGATATCTACATTCAACCAGTGCACTTGTAAAAGTATGTGAACCCAGATGAGAATTTCAGCTCTACAGTTTACACATAACTTTTTCCCTTGTAGAATCCCAAACAGGGAACCAAGAATGATATTTCCAAAGTTCAGACCACCAAATCTCTAAGCTAGGAAGTAGGTATTTTCAAAGCTGTTGATTCATCGAATTCTACCACTTGGCAATGGAAATGAATACCTAATAAAACTCTTCCAGGAAATTATCTTTTCTGACATTCTTACAAAGTTCAAGTGAGGTTCTGGGGAGATGACTCAGAACCTAAAGCACTTGCCAGAAAGCAAGAGGACTAGAGTTCATATATCCAGAACCCATGTAAAGGTTGGATTGGCATGGTTTCCCACCTGGGATTCCAGCCTTGGTGAGCAAAGACAAGGATACCTAGAGCAAGTTGGCTGGTGAGATGAGCCATGCTGATGAACTCTAGTCTGACTGAGAGACCCTGAGTTAAGGTGGAAGAGCAATACTGGAAGATTCCTGATATCAACCTTGAACCTCCATGGGTAAGTCACCACAGGTGTGTGTGTGTGTGTGTGCATACACACACTCGACACACTCACATTTATATAAACATGTATACATATATACACATAAAAAGAAAAAATGCTTGAAAGTTCAGACTCCTGAAAAGTAAGATTATATTGTGTTTGCACATTAAATTTGATCTTTGGAGAATATACTACATGGAGATTGAATTACAATGATTGATAGAAGCAGCTTTGGTGTGGGCAGGAGACACTTCAGGAAACATTAATCCAGGTGATATATGGAAAATGATAGATGAGACTAATTCAGCAGTTATGATTCATTAAAAAGCTTCATGGGACATTTTCATTGTTCCCTTTAGACACTGACTTAGCATAGTACTATTCAGAAGACTAAAAGGAAAAAGGTATTTGGAGCACCTCTGGGAGAGTGTTGGAAACCAACTACAAGCAAAAGATCCTTGGACAAGAAGTTATTTCACCCAATAACACAAAGAGCTATAACTACTACTGAGAAATATATGAGTAAGAGACAAGGTCACCAAGTGAGAAACTGATATGAATAGCAGGATGTTATTTTAAAAAGTACATTTTCAAATTTGTCCTCTGTATGTCCTCTGTATGAGAAACTAAATAACGAGTTTACAAAAACAAAAATTGAAATGACCACAAAGTAGGCATGTTGGCAATAATTCAGAATCCAGTTATCAAGGGTTGTTATTTCTTTCCCTTTTCTGGGAACTCTCTACATGGATCTATCTAGAAGTTAGAACCATGATGTAATTCTTCTGATCTCTCTTTAGCCCTTCCTTCTCCATGCCTTAGGTAGACAGTGAGCATTATCTGCTTGTTAAAACCAGCACAGTGTGTTGAATATGTCTGACTGTACTTTTCTTTATCACCACCAAAGTATTTGACTAAGGAGAGAGCCTGACCTTTCTTCTATGTACATCTCTAAGATTTCCTTCCAAGTTTTATTCGGGAGCATCAAAACCTTTCTAAGAATAAAAGCTTTATATATTTTTATTCCCCTCTAGCCCCCTTTCCTTGAGTAATAAAGATTAAAATTTATTCCAGGCAATATTGCTGTGTTTTTAAGTTCATCCTATCTGTCTGTCTGTCTGTGTATGATGGCACTTTCCACTATATGTGGAAGCTGCTGTAATTTGGGTCATTGGGGTTGGTAGCAAGTATGTTTACTTACTGAGTCATCTTGCTGGCCTAGTTACACTGTGTTTATGATGTTTCAGGAATATTATTTACCCATACCTTGGGGAGCACAGATTCAAGAAACAAGCTGTTTAATGTTTGATTTATCTACACATATCAAATTCAGTACTTCATAAAAATAACTCAAGTAGTTCAAACAAAATATCCTCCATAAGTCTCAGGCATTCAAATTCTTGTGTCCCCCCCCCCCCACATTGTTGGCACTGTTTGAAGAGATGTAGGAGATGTGGCCTTGGGGGAGGAATGTGTCACAGAGGTGAGACTCCGAAGTTTCAAAACTCTCATGACATTCCCAGTTAGCTCTCTTTCTGTTCTGGTTGTGGTTTGAGATGTGAACTGTCAGTTGCAGCTCCAGCCACCGTGTTTGCCATCTGCTATTCCTGCTATCATGGGCCCTAATTCCATAAGTCCAAAGTGCATTCTTTTGTCTATAAGCTGTCTGGTCATGGGATTTAATCACAGCAATGGAAAAATAACTAATACCCCACAGAATATATGTATATATAGATACATACACATATGCATTTACACAATGCATATATACACATACACATACACATACATACATACATACATACATACATACATACATACACGTGTTGTTTTACAAGTCTTGTACCATTTTGGTAGGGAACAATGGAAATGAAAGCTGATGTGGATCATGTAGGGAAGTGAGGAAGAATGTAGATTACAAAAAAGAAAGATGAAACATAATTTCAGTGTTGAGTAGATTCAAGAAAGTATTTTCAGATCATCACTTTACTTTCTACCAAGCTCTAGCTCAGAGAAGTGAGCTATGGAATTCTTGATCACAGCATAGTATACTGGGGACAAAATGCTTATTGCTGCTGATAAAACAAATTATTGCCATTTAGTGTTTTCAAACACTTTAAATTTGTTACTGGGGAGGGGGGCAGAAATCTCAAATAATTTGCAGGATACATTCCCACAGGAGACTCTGGGGGTAGGATGAATCCATCTCCATGACTTTCCAGCTTTTACAGACCTTGGTTCCCAGTCACAACCCAGTGTTTGTGTGTCATAGCACCTCAGTTTTAATCAGCTTCTTAGCAAATACAATGTGATATTCTTTACCCAAATCTGTCCCTAGATAAACATGTATGTTTGGACTTTAGCACTTTTTGTTTTATTAAAACTATGTGTGCCATCACTGACCTTGAAAGGATAATAATTAACTTTGTATGGAAAAACAAAAGACCCAGGATAGCCAAAACAACCCTGTACAATAAAAGAACTTCAGGAGGCATCACCATCCCTGACATTAAGCTCTACTACAGAGCTATAGTTCTGAAAACAGCCTGGTATTGGCACAAAAATAGACAGGTAGACCAATGGAATTGAATCGAAAATCCTGATATTAACCCATACACCTATGAACACCTGATTTTTGACAAAACAGATAAAAGAATACAATGGAAGGAGGAAAGCATCTTCAACAAGTGGTGCTGGCACAATTGGATGATGGTGTGTAGAAGACTGCAAATAAACCCATGTGTACTGCCATGCACAAAACTCAAGTTCAAATGGCTCAAAGACCTCAACATAAATCCAGCCACCCTGAACCTTTTAGAAGAGAAAGTAGGAGGTACCCTTGAAAAAATTGGTATAGGAGAACACTTCTTGAACATAATTCCAGTAGCACAGACACTGAGATCAACAATTAATAAGTGGGACCTCCTCAAACTTAGAAGCTTCTGTAGGCAAAGGACACAGTGGACAAGACCAAACAAGACCAAGACCCACAGACTGAGAAAAGTTTTTTTACCAGTCCTACATCCGACAAAGGGCTGTGATCCAAAATATAAAAAGAACTCAAGAAACTAGTCAACAAAACACCAAATAACCCTATTAAAAATGGGGTACAGGACTGAATAACGAACTCTCAATAGAGGAAATCAAAAATGCTGAAAAACACTTAAGAAAGTGCTTAACATCTTAGCTATCAGGGGAATGCAAATCAAAACAACTTCGAGGTACCATCTTACTCCTGACAGAATGGCTAAAATTAGAAACACCAATGACAACTTATGCTGGAGAGGCTGTAGAGAAAGGGGAACACTCCTCAACTGCTGGTGGGAATGCAAACTCATACAGTCATTTTGGAGATCAGTATGGCGGTTCCTCAGGAAAATGGGAATTAGTTTACCACAGGACCCAGCAATTCCACTCTTAGGTATATACCCAAATGGTCCACATCCATGCAACAAAGACATGTACTCAACTATGTTCATAGCAGCATTATTTGTAATAGCAAGAACCTGGAAGCAACCTAGATGCCCCTCAACTGAAGAATGGATAAAGAAGATGTGGCACATCTACACAATGGAATACTACTCTGCAGAAAAAAAAAATAACGGAATCTTGAAATTCTCAAGCAATTGGATGGAACTTGAAGAAACCATCCTGAATGAGGTAACCCAGTCACAAAAAGAGGAACATGGTATGTACTCACTCATATATGGATTTTAGACCTAGACCAAAGGATCACCAGCCTATAATTCACACCACCAGAGGAACTGGGATACAAGGTGTATTCTAAGAGATTCATATATGGTCCCTCACAAAAGGGGGAAGAGACAAGTCCCCCAGAGCACCTGTGAAGTGAAGGGGTAGTGAATGGAGAGAGAACTAAGAGAAAGAGAAGGGGAGGAGAGGAAAGCACGTGCAACTAGGTAGATTGAGTCAGGGTAGAAATAGAATACCAAAGAGAGAGAGAGAGAGAGAGAGAGAGAGAGAGAGAGAGAGAGAGAGAGAGAGAGAGAGAGAGAGAGAGAGAGAACATAAAAGAGGGAGCCATTATTGGTTTGAAGAGAAAATTGAACCTTAAGAAAGGTCTAGAGACCTACAAGACTGACTCCAACTAACAATTCCAACAACCGTGGAAAGGCTACCTAAATGCCCATCCCTGATAGTGAGATCATCAACTAAATTATACACCATCATGGAGCCCTCATCTAGTACCTGTTGGAAACAGAAGCACACACCCATAACTAAACACTGAGTCTAACTAGAATCCAGATGCAGAGAGATGGGACAAGACCAGGTTGTAGAAACACACAAAGACAGCTGACCTGAAGAAGGAGGAGCTAATGCCCCCCCCAGACTGATAACTGGGAATACAACATGGGACTGACTCAGACCCCCTGAATAAGGGTCTCAGCTAGAAAGACTGAGCAGTCTGTGGGACCTCAGACAGTACAAACAGGATCTATTCCTGCTGCACAAAAGGACCTTGTGGACACATTCCCCATGGAGGGATACCCCCTTAACCTAGAGACAGGAGAGAAGTCCTAGTCCCTACTTCAAATGACTTGACAGATTTACATGACCCAACCTGGATAGCATAGCCATACAAGTGGAATGGGGGTGGGGGGATGGGAGGGGAGGGTGGCCAGGGTGTATGTCACAGGGCAAAGAGGTTAAATGGGAGGGAGGATTGAAGGGAGGGAGGGAGAGGAAACTGGGATCAACATGTACAATTTTTAAATTATATTATTAATAAAAAAAACTATGTGTGATGTCATGATATAATGCATTGTTGAGGAGGCCTGATCCTGATAATACTATGCAATTTTTACTTTTTTATTTTATTTTTTCTAAAGTTATTTTCATCAGGGTTTACCTACTGTCAGGAAGGTTACCAATCTCATTGACAGTTTCATATTTTTTAAAATAATTTAGAGTTAAGAGAATTTGCCAATTAATAATAGATACAAATATCCTGATATAGTTGAATAAAAAATTCTTCATATTTTAAGTAGGTTATTTTCTCTAACTGTGGGATTCTGTTCATAATTTTCAAAATATGAATGATTATTGCTGCTTTATATACTAAATTAAATTATGTATAAAAAATACTGCACAATATCTTGGGTTGTGTCTCCACCAACATACAAACAATTTCATAGTCTTCCACCACCAAATCACATGTACTCACATACACACACAAAATTTCAAATAAAACCTTATTTCATGTATATTATCAACAACACATTAAACTATGGTGCAACTATTGGAAACCAGTGAGATATATTTCTGTATTTTTTATAAAACCATGTACATAGGGAATAGCACAAGGTTCAAAGCTTTGCTTGAAATTAAATAATTTATGGTCACTTTTATTAAAGATACATACATATATGTGTATATATATATACACAATCTAAATATACATGTAATTATTTATATATAGAATAGAATCTGGAAAGATGTACTCAGTATCAGATTACAATTGAAACTATAACTTGTGAAATATTTATTGGTTCACAAGCTCTCTTCAAAATGCTTAGTAGAAATCATTCTATATGATATCAGTCAAGAAATCATTCTATAGGATTATGGATTTTGTTATATACATGACTCCATAGGAAGTTATCTACTTGTTTTCAGAGATGACTCTTCAGAGGAATATTTGCCCTGTTCATGACTATAAAAATAGAGAAACTTCAATAACCTTTGTGTCTTACTTTCATAATTGCAGAAAAATCTGGGGGAAAATTGATATCCACAAAAAGAAAATCAATTGCAAACACCTGTCTGCAATTTACTGGATATAATAATTTAAAATGTAAGAGAATTGATGATTGAAAATCTGTCTTACAATGTGTTCAAAATCCATTTCTTTTAGTCAGGAATTGTGGCACATATTTATAATCCTAGCACTCTGGAGGCTGAGGATGAACACCTGGCTTGTGTACAGATACCTTGACTAAAAAACAAACAAACAAACCCCAGTCTAGTTAAAAATAATTAATATTAGGTTCTAAGTCTGCACACAAATAATCAAATAAAACAAAAATGTAGTCCTTATGTATATATATATTCAATGCTTTCCCAAGAACTATTTTTCAGATGAAATTATAAAATATTATAGGTGTTAAGAGAAATCTGGCACTAGGGAAATGTCCAGAGATCTACAAGGATGACCCCAACTAATAATCTAAGCACTAGTGAAGAGGTTACCTCAAATGCTCTTCCCCAATAATGAGATTGGTGACTACCTTATATGCCATCCTAGAGCCTTAATCTAGTAGCTGATGGAAGCAGAAGCAGACACATGAGCTACACATTGAGCTAAACTCCTGGAATTCTGTTGCAAAGAGGGAGGAATGATGAGCAAAGGGGTCAAGACCAGGCTGGAAAAACCAACAGAAACAGCTGATCTGAAGAAGGAAGCTCATGGAACCCAATCTGACAACTGGGAAACCAGCATAGGATCGACCCAGACTCCCTGAACGTGGGTGTTGGTTAGGAGGACTGGGCAGTCTGTGGGGCCTCTGGTAGTGCATCAGTAACATTAGTGTAGTACTTTAAAAATTTACAGCACCAATATGATGAAAACCACAGAAGGATTTTGCTTAAAAGTCAAGGTGGTTTCAGTCACAATCATTGCATTCACCGGGAGAAGAAACACAGGGCAGTTACATTTGTGAAAGCTAGGCTTCAGATTAAATAGCATTCTCATTATGTATTGCTGGGCAGTAGACACCCTAACACCTGGGGGTCCAAAGCAGTATTTATTACAGCCAGGTGTTGTGTGTCTGTAAATGTGAGTGGGGGGTTGAGTGGGATCCAGCTTGCATCCTGCAACTGAGAGTATTGGAGGGCAGGATTGGGATGGCCTCCCAAGGGGACACATTCTTGCAGCAGGTAGCTGTAGCTAGTGATGGTTAGGAACCCTGTGCGTATTCTTCACTGCCCTGCTTACATGTACCGTAATAGGATCTGGGATTTTCAGAGAAAGATGCCTACATATCCAGAAGAGATATCCAGAAAATTAACGTTCAATTGACATTCAGGAGGTAGAAGGAAGAATCAACCAGACAAATGAACTAGTAAGGCAACATTTGAAGCATTTGTTTGTTTTCCAAACAAAGGAACTACAGAGTCTGCCATATTGATGGATGTAGAGAAACATACAGCCCTTCTTGATGGATCAGTGGGATGAGATGGGAGATAGGGAGAGAGTGCTAAAGTTATCTTTGGAAAGTATAAACCTGTTAGTCTGTTAAAAGAGACGTTCACCAAGTGTACAAATACATATTTTATGCAAAAGTCCCATGAAATTGACAGCTATGTGGGCTTGGTTACCTCAGATAATCTCACATGATTCTGATTATTATACACAATGAGGAAAATGACTGTTTCTAACAGTCTTTGTTTCTGTCAAAGCTCCTTTGATTGTTGGTGATCTTGGGGTACTGGTGTGCAGATCAGGGTGAAGAGTAGGAGAAAGAGAGACTAAGGAGAAATTTACAATGAAAGTATATGGAGAGCTTGCCAACGATTACCGCTAACCTTTGGTATCAGTTACATTTCTGATGCTGTTTAAAATAACATGATCAAAAACAGCTAAGGGAAGAGAGTTTATTTTGGCTTGTGGTTCCAGAGGGGTAAAAAGAATCCACCATGGAGGGGCAGAGCATGGCAGCAAACAGAAGACATAGCTGCAGGAGCTGGAAGCTGAGAGCTCCCATCTTCAAATAGAAGCATTAAAAGCAAAGTGGAAACGACGAGTCTTCAAGCTCTCATGTCTGCAGTGGCATGCTTTCTCCAGCAAGATAGCATTTAAAGGCTCTCCCAACAGTGGGTCAAGTATTCAAATGCCTATGGGAGGCATTTTCAGTCCAATCCAGTACATTTCCTTAGAGTGGAATCATATAATCTGGTTGATAGTTTTCATTGTAACTGATAACAATGACTGCATTTCTTAATGCTGAAAATCACTTGGTGTTCATCTCTTCCAGACAATAAAACTGCCTGGTAAACTATTGCTAAGTTTGCCTTAGTACCTGTTAGCTTTGACAGGCTGTGGCATGGAGAAAACAAGCATCCACATCTCTGTGGTCTGTCACCAAAGTGGCTCTTTCTTTTTGTGCTTTTTATTAGTTCTAGACTCTAGCAGCAATGGATTGTCTGTAGTTCTGAACATAGATTTTCTAAGACTAGGATAAGAGTGTTGTCGTTCTTTGTGACAAACTGTTCTAATGGCAGTGGGGAAATGTAATGAAAGTCACATAATGTCTTCTGAATTTTTTTGTGATAAGATGACAATGTCACATATATTCACCATTCTTGAGCTCACAACATGTACACTAAAGTCAATGTGAGTATGTAATTCTTGTACAAGTAATAATAAAGTAGTTTTAGGTAAGAATCATAAGGCTACTGGACTAAAATTTCCTGAAGGCAAAATTCTTACCTGAAATATTTTAAAATATTCATTTCTCTATATTCAGTGCATATTTCATGCACTGTAAGAAGCACTTGTTAAATATTAATGGCTCAATTCATTATATAGGTAAAGATTAACACCTAGCAAAACCTTGTTCTGTGACCTTTATCTCTCCATGCTCCAAATCGAAGCAGCATTGATTAAAATTTAAATTTCTGCTGTTAATCGAGATGTATTCAAACATGCTTAGACCATCAATAAAGTGCCCTTTATAGAATTGCAGTCATAACAGAGAGCAAGGTAATACAGGCAATTAGGTCAAGTTAAAATAGTTCAGTTATTCCTTTAACAAACAGGTACTAAAATGTCCTATCAGAGCTTTGTATGTACAGGGTACTGAGGAAAGTATTTAAAAATGAGTGGGACAGAGCTTTAGGCCTTTCCCTTAATGAAGTGCAGTAACAACTATCAGGGCAATAATAAATTCCATGATAAAAAGTTTAGTGAATTAATCTGTTGTTTCTATTTTTAAAATCTTAAACTCTGATTTGGGAAGTGCCTGGATAGGCATTTGTGATTTCATTAAACTACATCCTTTGAAAATCTATTTCTTCTAAAAAGTATAGTCAGTGTTTCCAAAATGTCCTTAAAAGCAGGAAGTGGCAGTGCACAGGCTTCTTATTAAAGAAATCTCTTAAATTGGGAGCAAAACTATATTTGCATACTATGGAAAGCAGCTAGTTAAAAGTGTGTTCAATATACACCGAGGAGATAGCATTCAACATCTAGACTACATCATCCTGTGCAGAGGACTTTAAATGTTAAATTATTTTGATACAATACTTGCTCAATCCAAGTGAATACTGTGCAGTGGTTTAATTGGCCCTCCCTCTACAGTGAGAGCTCATTTCCTTTCCCTAATAGAAATAGGGAAATAGCTTTGTTCTCTCTCTCTCTCTCTCTCTCTCTCTCTCTCTCTCTCTCTCTCTCTCTCTCTCTCTGAATGAAGGTAAATTCCTAAACTCAGCCCTTCCTACTAGCCAAAAATGAAACACAACACTAAATATAATATTTCAAAAGCTTTTCCCAATTAATGACAACCAAATTTTGGAATTCAAGTTTTTTTAAATCAGTTATTAAGAATCACCTAAGATATAGACCACTCTTGCCAGAGAGGCAGCCAGAAATTTAAAACAAGTTAGATGCCCTTCAACAGAAGAATGGAAAAAGGAAACACGGTATATTTCTACACTGGAGTATTACTCGGCTGTTTAAAAATGACATCATGACATCTGTAGGCAAATAGAATTAGAAAAAAAAATCCTAAGTGAGATATTTATTCCCAGAAAGACAGTTATGGTATCATTTGCTTATATGTGGATAGTAACCATTAAGTCAACGATAATTGTACTAAATCCATGGAGCCAAAGAGGATAGTTATACTGTAAAGGACTAGAGGGAACAGCTAGATCTATTAGGAAAGCTAAATAGAATAGATAATCATGGATGGATGGACAGTGGTTGCTGAAAGGGAAGAACCAAGTGGTGGTGGGGAGATTTGTGGGAGGAAATATAGGGAAAGACAGTTAAAATCAATGGACATTGAAAGGGTTGCATAGAGACCTAATAGAGTAGAAACTTCCCAAGATATATATGTATATGAAGGTTATCTAAATGGACTTGCCAGATAATGAGGGGAACAGTCCCAACTGGCCATCTTTTGTCATCAATACCAGATTTGGATTACATCTAATTGGGTTGTTGGCTAAACAGGATCTTATGGGAATCCCCCAAATCCTCAGGATGTTGATAAGACTATAGGTTGTTCTCCATAAGCTAACAGCAAGGCACCATTGCTGAAGATAACACCTACATAACTTGTTGATCTTGGAGAGGTCAAGCTTGTGTCTACAGATAGCCTTCACCCCTATGTTCTAACATCTTTGATATAGGAAGGTAATTTGTATATTTTCAAAGGAGAAACACAAACAACAAGCCTGGCACAGACCCTTTGATCTATCATGGTTGTCCTGCCTGAGAGATATACTAGGACAATGGTAACACAAACCTTGTGAGAGAAACCAATCAATATTTGATTTGAGCTAAGTTCCACTCCATGAAATGAAACCCATACCAGACACTGCTTGGGTTATCAAGACCAGAGACTAGATATCCCAGGGACCTAGGGTAAATACTACTTGTCTTAAAAAAAAAAAAAAAAGTAGTCATAGAATGACTCCTAATGATACTCTGTCATTCTCATAGTTCAGTGCCTTGTCCAGTCATCATCCAAGAAGCTTCTCTCTGCAGCAGATGGGAACAAACATAAAGACCCATAGCTAGACATTACGCACAGGTTGAGAAACCTTGGAACTCTCAGCCTTAAATGAGGTATCTCCATTAAATCCTACCACTCAGAGCTCAGGGAACCCTGTGAAAATGGAGGTAGAAAGAATGTAAGAGCCAGTGAAAATGGAGGACACCAAGAAAACAAAGCCCTTAATATCAACATGATTAACACACATGAACTCCTAGAGATGGAGGCAGCATACACAGGGACTGCATGGGTCTGTACCAGGTCCCTAGTGTATATATTATGGCTTCCAGTTTAGTGTTTTTATGGGATTCCTAAGTGTGCAAATGAGTAGGTCTCTAATTCTTGAGTTCTTTTTCTACTGTTGTTTTTCTCTTGTCCAATCTCAATGTGATAGATTTTTTTATAAAAAAAATCTGATTTTATTTCATTTTGTTATATTTGATAAAATGAATGTGTGAAATAACAAGTAACTGTAGGGTAAGGGATAACAAATGAACTGTAATTTATATTCTGTAAGAGGGAAAATCAGTTTCATATATATGTATGTATGTATGTGTGTATATATCTTATTATTTTTTCTTATTTTACATATTGATCCCAGTTTCCTCTCCCTCCCATCCTCCCATGACCCCCAAGAACCCCTCCCATCTCATTCCACCCCCCTTCTGTTCCACAGGGAAGGTGATGCCTTCCACGAGGGATCATCAAAATTTGTCAAGTCATTTGGAGTAGGGACTAGGCCCTTCCTCCTGCTTCTAGGTAAAGGGAGTATCCCTCCATGGGGAATGTGCTTCCAAAGTCCTTTTATGCACCAGGGATACATCCAGGCTTTACTGTCAGTTTCTTAAATGTAGTAACACTGAGTATATCAACCACTCCAGGACAGGTTCAGGAGTAATAGACCAATTCTAGAGTATTTTGTATGTGCTTTTATTTGGTGAGTTTGTTTGTTTTGTTTTCTTGGTTTTATGGGATTTTTGTTGTATTGGGTTTCTTTCTTTTTTGGGGGGTAGATATGGAGAGAGAAAAGAAAGATCTGGAAGGACTTGGGATAGGAACAGAATATGATAAAATATATTTAAATTAAAATGTTTTGTTTTCTGATTAGGATTTGTTTGTTTGGTTTTGTGGTGTGGGTATTGGGTGTGTGTGTGTGTGTGTGTTTCATTTATTTTTTTTAAAGCAATAACTTAGATTTGGATAGATTGGGAGAAGGAAAGGATCTGAAAGAACTTGGGGGGGAGGGACAGAATATGATAAAATATATTTAAAGAAAAAATTGTTTTAATGATAAAATACAATAAAAATAAAGTATTTTTAAAAAGAATAATCAGAATCACAAAAGACAGATAGAGGCTTCTCTAATTAGTTCTAGATTTAAATATTATTTTTCAAACTTATTGCTTTAGTTGTAGAGTAAAATTCTACCATCAATAAGATATTTGTTTCATTGTCATAAAAATGTCATGCTTTCAATGAATATTACCATGAGGTTATTTTTACACAGATATTATTATATAACTTCTGGAACCTTATAAATAGATTTTGAGTATATGTTTGCCCCTCATATCATATAGAATAATTTTTCAAGAAAAAAGAAAGGAAATTGAAAATTAAGTTGCCCTTCTTCGTGTCATGGGCATCTGAGGCTTGCTCTGAGTGAAGTGCCCAGTACTAATGGGATACATATGCCAGCATGGGCCTCTGTGCCATAGCAGAACTGGACTTCTTTACTCCTTCAACATGTATGTGTCTTTGCTGCTTTGATTCATCCACAGGAAGAGTTGGGGGAACCATAATGAAGAACATAAATTGGAATATAAAATTTTCTTTTCTTGGAAGAGTTTCACAAGTCTGAATGGATGTGGTACAGGAAGCAAAAACATGACAATCTTTTGGCATTAAAGAGTTTTGTACTCATTACTCATTGGAGCACAACATTTTAGAGCTGATCAGATTTATAACTCCTGGTCAACAGAACCTGAATCCAGAGATAAAAATAACAAACTTACAAAAAAAATTCTCAGTGCCTAAAGTGCTTTTACCAAAATGCACAGGATGATATGGAGAAACACCATGAGAGTCAGCTATGACTAGTAGCCCCAGACTAGTGATGAAGGTATAAAATCTATTATAGGAAGATCTTTAAATGATTTAGATTCTCATTTCTTACATCAGCAATATCACATGCAAGGCTATTTCACTTTAGAAATTTACAAGTGTTGAAAAATAAACCCTGTCTTTCTTATCCTTTCTAACTACACAATCAAGGTGTGTATAACTATTACACAGTATTACCTCAAAGATGCCTTTCTGGTTCTTGAAAATCCTTAGGTTTTAAAGTGTTCATTTTAATATCTTTTAAAAAAAGGAAGCTATAGGGCTGGCATTATGGCTTCTGGGTAAAGTTGCCTTCTGTCATACCTTTTGATTGGAGTTTGAGCATCAGGACCCACATTTGGAAAGAGAGATTTTTGTTAAGACAAAACTTGACAGATTTGTCATATGCTCTCTACACATGAGTTGTGGAGTACAATTCTTGCCTGCACATAATTGCACATATAATAAATAAAAATGTAAAAAAGTTAAGGCTACATTGTGACTGTAGATTGTGACAAGTGGAGCTAAAGACAATTGCCCACAAAAGTGTGTGTGCAGACTATGTTCTGAGCTGTGGTGTGTGAACATTCTGCAGGTTGCTAGCTGTGCAGGAGATATTGAATTGTATGTGAGAAATGGCATTTACTACACAGAATTCTGAATTTTGTGATCACTTTACTATGTAGAGCTCTACCATAGACAGATATTAATCAATAAAACATATTAGAAGTCATTGTTTTAGAATATAACACCCAGAGTGGCCATAAGTTAATAATTTCTACAATATCTATTTTCTGACCGACAGTCTTGACCAATATATTTCTCTGTGATAAAGCTGTATTTCTTTTTGAGTAAACTGTAGAAAGCAGTGAGGGTGCCAACTGTAAGAATAATTCTTGCTTGGCAACTAGCCAGTGCAACATGTTCATAGAATTCAATGAGGTATGCCTCAAAGTGCACAGCTCCAAAATTTATGAACTGGAGAAGCAAGTTTTTTTCTATGCTTGGAAGTTTATTTTTTCTGAAGTATTTCTCTGCTGTTTATTATATATACATATATACATACATACATATATATATATACATATATATATGTATATATATATATATATATTTTGTGAACATAATACTTTTGGTCTTAGCCAGGTCTGCATTTAAAATACCCTTTACTTCTATAAGTAGGTGATTTCTAAACATGGACAGGAGCCAAAGCATTGGCCTTAGGGAAAGTTGAAGGGAAGCAGGCTCTGATTTGATGGAAAAGAGGTTACTTCACTAGGCTTGGGTCGTTGGGTTACTTAGCAAGTCAAGTAGCCAGGAGCCAGAACATACAAGAGGACAGAGTAATGGGGGAAATGTCAGTCTTGACTTTATTCTTCTGTTGCGAAGAGGATACCTGAAGTATTCGAAGCAAAAAGCAATGTTGGTGACTTTAAACCAGGGATTTGGTCAAGTATAAGAGAGAACTGAATTTAAAAAATATAAAGTTTTATCAGGCAAAACTGATTTTGTTTTATGACTTTGTTCAAATAAGTTTCTTTCTTACTTTCTTTTTTCTTTTTTTAATTGGTTTTTCGAGACAGGGTTTCTCTGTGTAGCTTTGGAGACTGCCCTGGAACTCTCCTTGAAGACCAGGCTGGCCTTGAACACACAGAGATCTGCTTGCCTCTGCCTCACAAGTGCTGGGATTAAAGGTATGCACCACTACCACCTGGCAAAAATAAGTTTATTTCTATCAAATTCTTGCGTCTTAAAAATACCGAAGAGTTGCAGAAATTTGCCAGGGCTATATTCTAGGCATTTGCTTATTCCATCAGCTATTCTTGAAGTCACTAAGCACGAGTGCCCTGGATGTTTGCGTCTGTAAAGTGTCTAATGTCAAAATGGAAGGATGCCTGTCCAGAACTGTAGTGGTCAGACAGATATGGGTAAAACACACAGAAAGGGATGTATTTATTTATTTATTTAGGAAATATTTACACTAATTGCTTGTTTTCATGACACCACAGCTTCTTAATCAGTTTTAATATTATATTTATAAGCAGAATCGTCAATTTGAATTTAACTGATATTGCATGTTCATGGAGCATAGTGTACATACTTCTCTTCTCCTGTAAGGATTTTCCTTTCTGTTTATTTATTCATTTATCTCATTGTAGCTGTTGTTTTACTATGAGGCAATGGTATTTATTATTACTGTTGGTGAGGAAAATCAACTACTCACTTTTTATGAACCAGATTTTTTTTTCAGATTTATGTGTGCAAACAACTTTGCCTACTTTGCTTTTTTTTATTAGAATATGGAATTGATAAATAATATCCATGTTTGCTAAAACACTGAATCTAGCACAGGATTACAAAGTTAGATGGTTGGGATGGCCTTCTTTTCTTTTTTCTTTTTTCTAAGAAACAGGCACTGGGCTTGACAGTGTGGTAGGCATCCCTTTAGGCAGATGTTTATGTCACTGGAGGCTGGGCAGTGGTACGTGAACAGTCCATAGTGACTTTGGAGTGAATCTGAACTGCTTCAGCAAAGACTCAAGATGAGGGAGTGGGTATTCTGGGTGTTGGCCACCAGGGAAGCTTGGCATTGTAACAGGTGGAAGGAGAAAGCAGGTTGTCCTCAAAAGAAGGTCCTTGTAAGAAATCCCTAGGGACATGTGCTGCTGCACCATCCTCATAGACTTTTCTTGCCTAACTAGCTCTTATGGGTCCCTAGAAGTCTTAGGTAAATGCCCTGGAAAATACTGAGTTCTCCTGGGAGTTGGGTCTCCAAAGTTGTGCCACATGGTCCAGGATGGCTATGAAAGCACGGAAGAATGCTTACTCTGGTAGAACAACTCTCCCAAGGTTTAAAGATGAGACAATGCCTCTTGTATTTTTTCACAGTGTCATGGAGCTCATTTCCAAGCACAAGGTCACTTTCAGAAGGTGACTGCTTTTTCCACTTACAACTTAAGTGACTGCCACAAGATGAAAGATGGCTTATTCATCGACTTTAAATGTGCAAGGATCAGCATCAAGTTCAAACAGCATGACTTGCTGACTGAAGGGCTGTTCTCTTCATCTGAGCACTGAGTTAAGGCCAACTCCCTGGAGATAGTTTGGTTTTCAGTTGAGGGAATAAGAAGACTTAGAAGAAAGTGCTAGACATGTAAAGGGCAACTGACTATTGTTCTCAGATAAATGAACATTTACATTTTAACCACTCCAACTTTAACTCTATTTGTTAACACAATTTTGACATCCATATATATATACACATAACCTTCTTAGTAGCCATTTGGTTTGTGTTGCACAGAACAAAGGGCAATTCTCCTTCTTCCGGAAACTAGTGTGAGATGATGCAAGCCTATAAAATCAAGACTACTGCTGCAAAGATTTGACATCTTCTTTTGCTGTTATGTGAATTATCATATATGAGTCACTACCTACTGTGCTTTTAAAAGAGGCACACAAAGAGGCAAACTATAACACAAAAGCAAAACAACCAAATAAAATGTCTTCAGTGTGCTGGCTGTCAGAAGAAGGTCTATAAAGTCCTGAATTACATAGCAGGAAATGACTTCATAGTGTGTGTTCTTATGGTTATGGACAGTATCTGAATCTAACATTATACCAACTTACATAAATCATGAATTCCCACCTACTTTCCTAAACATTCACTTCTACGTGTATGTATATCAGTGACCTATTACTCCTGCAGTATTATTTGAGATATATGTTCTCCCATTTACATTTATACCTATTCTTAACCAAATCTTTAGAAAGTCATTGTTGAGAATAAAATTTCTGCTTTACGTGCATTCTTTAATGCGATAAATTCGAAAGTCAAAATTACTTTCTTTTAAAGCTTAACCATATCAAAATGTACCATATGTACATATGAAAATTTCAAAGAAATAAAAATATAAAAAACATTAAATTACGTTTCATCTTTTTCTTCTCTGTATATCTTCCCACATACAATTTTATTTAAAACAATTAGTTTCATGAATAATTCATTTTAAAGTCACTGAACACATTTCTCTGCCTTTGTGTTTCCCTCTCCATTTCCCATCCCTCTATTTTTTTTAATTAAAACCTCTCTTTCCAGAATCCCTGGAAGCAGAGTTAGGACTTGTTGTTGTTTGTTTGTTTGTTTCTACCTGATTTACTGAGAAGGGCTAGAGAGCTGTAGTAACTTCATCAAGGTTAGGGAGACAGACAGAGGTTATGCAAGTGCTGAGTCCCAGTCAAAAACTATTGATTCCATCTTTGAGAAGGAATGTCACATTCTCAGATTTCTTCTCAATGAATTTTCTTTGCTCTGCTTACATGATACAGGCGATATATTCCTGGAGTAATTGAGGTCCAGAGAGGTGAAAGAGAAATTCACTAACCCCTAATACTGCCTATACAATTAATCTCTTCTGCTTTTCTTTCTTGGAAAACCCTGAGAAAATCCTTTGTGATAAATTTAAAGAGACGTTTATACTGGATACTTTTCCTTGCAGCAGGGAATATTCAGTGTGTGACCTTGACCGCTAATTCTTTGTAACATTTAAAGGATAAGAAGGATTATTGGTTTAGGATTAAGGAAATACAACATAATGTTTTTGCATCTGGAAATTACTACATGATTCTGTTTTGAAGTTCATTCAAGGCTTGTGCTTCACTCTGTCTACCTTCAACACAATCTGTACTCCCAACTCTATCGCCTATTTGCTTGTTCAAAATTTCATGAACTTGGAAAAACTGTAATGTTTTCAATAGAGTTTTGAAATTCTCACTTAATTAAAGGTATGCATAATGCTGGTTGAGAGATGCTCCTAATGGGAGTCATTTTTACTTTTGATGGCTACAAAAGTACAATCAAAGTACAATTGAATTAGTATTTGTGGAGTTCCTTAACCTCCAAGTCATTAGCTTTTGTGTTTCCATATAAGAAACATGCCTTCACTGTTAATATTTAATACCAATGAACATGGCATTTAGAGTACAAATTTTTGGGACTGGACTGGCACAATGATTGTGTCCTATAGTTGGTTTGGTTTTCTTTTCCTCCTCTTCCTCTTCTTCCTCTTCTTCCTCCTCTTCCTCTTATTCTTCTTCCTCCTCTTCCTCCTCCTCCTCCTCCTCTTCCTTTGCTCTTTGGGGCCCTGACACCCAGCTCCCAAATAAATACAAGAAGACTTATTCTATCTTATGAATGCCTGGCCTTAGCTGGCTTAATTTTAGTCAGATTTTCTTAATTTAAATTATCCCATCTACCTTTTGCCTCTAAGCATTTATCATTCTCTATTTCTTTATATTGTTTCTTTACTTCTTACTCTGTGACTTGCTGTGTGGCTGGGTGGCTGACCCCAGGAGTCCTTCCCTCTTCTTCCTCTCTCTTGGTCCTCCCCCTTCTCTTTTTTTTTTCTATCTATTCTCTCTGCCTGTCAACCTTGCCTATCCCACTCCTTCCTAGATATTGGCTATTCAGCATTTTATTAGAGCAATTTTGTTTTGTACAGGAAAAGTAACACAGTTT
Organism: Cricetiscus sungorus; assembly: GCA_030556225.1. Taxonomy (NCBI): domain Eukaryota; kingdom Metazoa; phylum Chordata; class Mammalia; order Rodentia; family Cricetidae; genus Cricetiscus; species Cricetiscus sungorus. The sequence continues at coordinate 4,506,711 of JANBXA010000372.1, forward strand.
CACAGAGTCAAAGAAATGAAACATAAAATAATGCAACACAACACAATGTTGTATCATTAAATAAATATTTTACAGCATAAACGAATGTAACACATCTCTAGCTAGTATTAGATAACAGTCACTAATAGCTGAATATTGACCTTAGGATGAGTAAATATTTCAGTCTTCTTCCCTCTTCTGTCCTTTTCCTTCTTTGGGTACTCTCTATAAAATATTAGAACTATAGTAACATAAAATGTATTTTTTCCTTTTCTTCTCTATGTGCAAAATAAGAGTTTTTTTGAAAAAACAAACTAGCAGTAGAAAATATGACATTTTTTATGTGTTAGATAATACATAGTATTTCAACATATTTTAAACATTAAGTATTTAGTCCAAATACAATTTGTATTTTACATGAAAGTATTGGGGAAAGTGTGGCATGCAAAGTTCTCTTGATATGAAGTAATAAAGTATTAAATTTTAATTAATAAAATAAAATTGTGAGAAAAAGCATTGCTTTTATGTAAAATATTGATGTATAAAATTGTTATGTCTAAAATACCATTTAATGTTCTATTAAATAATCACTTAGTGAATTATACTTGTGGCATCCTAATGTGAGAGTTAAGAATAATCACAATGATTGTGAACACATATGATGAGGATATTGTTATGTCTGGAGTCAGTTTTTAGACACATAAGATAATTACAGTGGGTGGGAAAACTATTTATGAATGTCAATTTCATCAAGGTTTTCTTGATCATTTAAACTTGGAAGGATGGTGGCTAATACACTTGATGTTACTTTACCTGCAATTAGACCTTAGCTTTTTATTTGGAGTGTGTGACCCTGGGAAAATTACTGAGCCTTTTTGTTCCTCTGTTTCTGCATCTATAAAGCATAGTGTGATGAATGGTTTTGTGAAAATAAAAAAAAAAGGCTATCAAATGCTCAGTACATTACATATTTAATAAACTAGTTTATTGTTTATTGATTTGAGAAATTTATAAATCACTTTGATCTGTCTGAGGACTGTGCTCTTCCACATAGTGCTCCTTGTTGGGGACTGAAAACCTCAGAAAAGTATGAGGTCATGACCTTTTGTCATTTGCCTGTCTGTTCTCTTCATTTCTGTCTTATTTCACAGATGTTACAGGTACTTTAGACAAAACAATTACTGGGTAATGACTTCTCTAAAATCTGTTTTAGGATAAAGCATGGTCACTCTTCTCAGCTCAATTTCATTGTAGGATGACATTATTTTTGTTTTTTCAGATATCCATAAATCTTTTATCAGTAACTTTGGCTTATTAATTTATGACAAGACAAAAAAATAAGACAGCTCACAGACTGAGTTCTGTAAGACTTTATCTAACTGTCCAAATGGCCTGCTTTGATTGAACAGTTTTCTTATAAATATAGCCATTAGGGACACTAAAGACATTATGTGTGATGCTCAACTTGGCACTTCAGGTAAACTTTATTTATTTAACTAAGATGTAATAAAGTTGCTAACTAGGACCATCTTAAATGCCTGGCAAAAATCAGGTATGTTCTCCTTGAATCTACAACAACAAACAGAGAAAATTGCCATTAAAGGGTTACCATTTAAAATCTAACTTTTTGTTTCAACAGAAATACATGGAACACAGGCAATATCCAAAGAAAAGGCAGGACAGAAATCCATGTGGATGAGTGTTAGCACCTTGGCGGGGACTAGTGTGAAAAGAGTAGTTCATAGCCATAGGTTGGTAGTGGGAGGATTTATGAATTCAGAGTGTTCAGTTGATGACATAAGGTATAATATTTTCACTAAAAAAATGTAAGATGACTGTATCTATACATGCCATGAATTAATGAACACTTAACAGGAAACAAAGACTGAAAATGTAGTGATGTATAAAATGTGTTATGAGTTCCCTACAAAGTCAGTGTTGAAACACACAGCTCTTCTTTAGGGGATAGAAGACAGGTATAAAATTATCACTTCATCTAGGAAAGTTCATCCAAAAATAAGTCTTTATGATACATCAAATGTGATTTTTTTAAAAGAAAATTTTAGACTTACAAAGAGTTGTACACAAAGAGGAAATACTTCCCTCACCATTTTGATGTTTGTTTGTTTGTTTTTTCCTCTGACTTTCTTTTAGAATAGCCACTATGTGAGAAGAAACAAGGTTATAGTCATCTGTGTGGAATGTGTAAATGAGAATAAGCAATATTACTGTTGTTTGATTATGTTCCCCCACCAAACATATGCCGGGGACAACTTACTTATAGGTTGGCAAATAAAAGGCCCAGTGCTAGATGTTTAATTGATACCTGCTCTCAAGATATTGGTCAGGGATGCCTCAGATCAGAAATCACTCGAACATTACAGGCTATTTGCCATTATACTTTTTTATCTACCAAAACTTGATGTTGGGAACCTATTTTTGAAGACACCATACATATATATAAATCATGTTGTGTAAGGACTTGTGGGAGGCCTTCAAAACTGTTGTGAACTCTTGATTACAGTCTTTCTATCATGTACCAAAAAAGCCACACTTTCACTCTGGTCTGTCCTGTTTTTGGACCCTCACCCCTGACCCACTTCCACCAGCCAAACTTTGCCTCTTACAATCTTTCTTACCCCTCTTCCCCATGGTTCCAGAGCTTTGCGGGAAGGAGGTTTATGTGGACGTCTCATTTGTGGCTGAGCAGTCCACAGACACTTATTCTCTGTACTTTGACTAGCTATAAGTTTCTATGTTAACTGCAGTCCACTAAACAAAGAAATTCTTTAATGAGGTCTGAGTGCTACAGTAAAATATGATTATAGACATACAGACTTTAAAGGGCAGTTTGATACCATGACCAGAATAATAGTTATAGGTCCACTCATGGAGCCCGTGAGTTCACAACCATGGGTTCTTGGCCACATTAATAACAGAAAGCACAGATTTCTTCCTGTGGGAATGCCTTTCAATCCAACCAGAAAGCTGTTGGTTACCCCCTAATGTTTGTGCGACTATTCTACCAATGGCACATCCCGCCATGCCAGCTGTTACTGCAGCTCATAGGATTCACAACTAGGTAAGAATGTTGATGATATTCCTCCCTAGCCCCAGAAGTCTTCATGGCACCTTTTGATATTATGGGAACAAGCTGGTAGGGATGAAGCTTCCTGGTTAAAGGAAACCTGCTGCCAAGCCTAAGGACCTGAGTTTAGTCCCTGGCAACTACATGGTGAAAGGAGAGACCTGATTCACATTCGTTGTCCTCCGACCTCCACATGCACATTGGGTAACATGCACATGTTCATACACATGCATACACACAAAAATATAAATAAAATGTAATCCAATTTAAAAAATATAAGTTAAACAGGCATCGAAGAAAGATTTATACAGAATCACTTTAGAAAACATTAAGCTATATAACTAAATTGGCTTAGGATGTATAAAAATTTCATTTTGTTATAAAATACAAATTATTTTTATGTTTCTGCAGTAAATACTATTAGATCCATTAGGTAGACTAAGTGTACCTGTTACCTATAATTGTCAATTATGCTGCATAAATCCAAATTAAAGTTAGATTATTATTTATATTGTTTTGGAGGAATTAGCCAGCTGTTTTCATGATCAACGAAGTACATTTGTTTCATAGAAATAGTATCTCATATTTCTATGGTAAAAAGCTGAAAATTTTCAAATTCTTCATGGAAAAGACAGGGAGAAACTTGGATCATGGTTCAAAACATGTGCAAGTACATTGTTGCATATGTTCACCAGAAAAGGAAAATTTCCCTGAGGACACATTGAGGAAAAGTCATGGGTTTCTTATAAAAAGAGCACAATAAACAGAACAGACTATTGTAATGTTTTATTCATTCAAATTATGAGCAAAACTCTTAATTCCTAGTGGATAACTTCTAAGGAATTTGAAATTTGACCTAGATATGGGTTATTTTAAAACACGTTTTTAACCGAATATCTGTTGAACAATGTATACAACATCACATAAATGTAACTCTGGATTTCTGAGGGATGAATATCTGTGATTTTCACTGGACACTCTGGAGTATGTGGAAGATTTATAGGCATGAAATTTAATATAATGCAAATTTGACTGGCAGAGCTTGGGCTGCTCTGATCATATTTTGAGTTCTCATTAGCTGTGTTGACAGTTGAATGGCTTGTCTCCATTCATTTCTTTGGGGCTTTAGTATTCTCTCTTTAACTTTATCATACTTAATTTTTTGCTGTCTTAATTTCTTCTTCTTTGTAAAGTAAATAAAGGAACAATGGAGCCATCATGTCACATAACTATTAGACAGCTAGTTCAATAGAAGTGTAAAGCATTCCATTGTGAATGATTTCTTAATTGTGTAAACACATTCAAAATGTAGACTGTTTACCTAGTAAGTTACAATAGCTCTCTGGTTTTTAAATGTAACTATTTAATGATATGAATGTCCTATGAACTATGTAGAAGAAAAATCTTTCAGCACTTTAGCAATGTTTACCTCGTAGAGTTATAGAATGATAACTTGAGTAGGTAGAACTGAAACAAATGAGTGGGCTCATGATACTGGTGTGCTCATGACAAGAGCAACACCATGTGGTGACTGAGACCTCATAGTCAGTGCATCATAACATCCATGACCAAAATTCCACCTTTGTAGAATCAGGTCCATGTTCTTTCCCATGCATAGTATCATCAGGCTTGGTTTACATTAATTGATCTTCCCATGAGCAGGCATATTTCTCATAACATGACCATGCTCAGGCAGACTACAATGACAACTACTGTAGTTTCTTTCTTCTTTCTTTTCCTTTCCTTTCCTTTCCTTTCCTTTCCTTTCCTTTCCTTTCCTTTCCTTTCCTCTTTCCTTTCCTTTTCTTTCCTTTCCTTTCCTTTTCTTTCTCTTTCTTTCTTTCTTTCTTTCTTTCTTTCTTTCTTTCTTTTTTTCTTTCTTCCTCCTCCTCCTCTTCCTCCTCCTCCTCCTCCTCCTCCTCCTCCTCCTCCTCCTCCTCCTCTTCTTCTTCTCCTCCTCCTCCTCCTCCTCCTCCTCCTCCTCCTCCTCCTCCTCCTCCTCCTCCTCCTCCTCCTCCTTCTTCTTCATTGCTGTTTGAACTGTTGCTCAACATTAAGATATTTACTTTTCTTATTTGTCAGAACTGTAGGAAAACTGGGGCATTGCCAGTCACGATTGCCTATGTGCAGCCACCTAGTCACTTAGCAGGTAACTTTAACTGGTAATCAGAACTGGCGATGTAAGCAGGTGTGGAAAAAACGAGTCATGTAGAGTACACGGATATACAAATCAAAGCCCATCTGCTTTGCTCTCATTCTCCTGATAAGGCATTCTAACCAGGCTCCTGCCTTACTTCTCAGTCCTAGTTCTCCTCCTACATTTATTTGATTGCTTTCTTGCATACATTCTAGTGTTTTAAAAATTGCTTTCATCTCTCTTTGGCTGTGTCAGTTTCCCATAAGGGACATGAATCTGCACATCTAATTTCTAAGAGATCTTCTGCTTGTCCACAGATGTGCCTTAGGCATCATGTCTGCTGCCTGCTGGAATTCCTGAAGTAGTGCTCATTTACCTGTTGAGTCATCCTGTTGACCTTAGCAGGTTGTCTGTTCTAGATGCTATCCTGGACCATCAGCTATTGCCTGTGGCCATATTTCTTTCATGCTATATCTATTATGTTATGCTAAGACAGGCTGGTTTATGTGAAAGCTGGGCCTCTTTATCAACAAATAATCACAATTTTCACATTCAGCCACTCCAGTCTGCCTAGTCCTATTACATGGAGCTATGCTGACATACTGCATTCTGAAGGCTCTGCCAAAATCTTTCTTATTACAGTTATTTGTTGTTTTACAAGGTTATTTTACTTTTATTTTTTAGTTCAGTGTATGTATATGTGGCATTCATACATGAGCAGAATTTCTGTAGAGCAGAGATAGATCTTATCTCTGGTGTTGAAGTTGCAGGCAGTTGTGAACAGCCCAACACTGCATTCCTAACTGCTGAGCCATCTCTTCTGCCTTTCTTTAAATTTGTAAGACAATGCTTATTTGTTAATTGATTAGACTAACTAATTTTACCTTGTAATTTAGAATATTTTGTTTTTGTGAGTGGAATATATATCCTTGAAAAAAAATTAAAGCTACTCTTAACAAAATCACTATCATAGTTAAATGTTTTCAAAACTAGATCACAGAGACCTTTTATAATTGAATTCTCAACCAAAGAACTGTAAATTCAATTTAATTTAAACAATTATTTTTGCAGTGCTTCAAAAATTATGAATGATCTTTGATCTTTCTGATAGCTAGACCACTTGAGGGGAATGAGTTATGCCATGCAGAAACACCTTTTATTGTCTCATAATGTGGGTTTTATTTAAAATTGAACTCATTAGTTGTGAAAGAGGTTTGAATTTGGCAAAAGTGCATTTTTCTAATAGTGTATCATTCTTTCTTTGACTACAAGATCATGGCTGTGTCCCAGGCAACTGGCAATTTTAAATTGATATGGAGAACTTAAATTACCTGTCAGAAATTTTATTGTGACTTTACTAGCATTCAGTTATCTGAATTATTTTTTTAAAGACTATCTAAAGATTAGGGAATCTTGATGCAAAAGACAAGAAAGGTTGATATTCTCAATTTTATTTTATTTTTTTTTTTTGTAAGTATGCCTATTCTATTAGCTATTTACTCTATTTTCTCATCTGTAAAAGTTGGTGATTTATGAGTAGTGGCAATTAAGGAGATGAGATTTATTTAAGTTAAAAAAGGCCAAGATTAGTAAGTCAGAAATATTTGGGATGATGCTCAGTCCATAGAAGAATCTTTTAGCATAGAGGCAAAGCATGTGGTTCAGTTAGATAAGTTAATTACTGCTTCCTTTTATCCATATTTAAGCTTTTTGTTCACATTACTCTTGTTTTATCCATCAATACCCCTTCCCTTCCTAAAACATTTTGTACAACTATAAAACTATTTCTAAGATTATGTTTTTGATTTTGTTTGTTTTTATGAAAGGATGAAACAAAATAAGTACTGAGTAGAATTTTGGCTAATGGGAGCAAGAATTATGAGCCAAAGTGTACTGTGAGTAAGACAGCAATTTTCAGAAAAAGGTACAGAAGAGAAAGGAACAATAATGTAATCACTTCTGCTAGAATCATGGAAGATTGAAACTTTATCAACTAGGACAATGCACTATACACTTTTCATGAATGTTTGTTACTCATCAAGCCATGGTTTTTTCTTTGTATACTGTCACTCTGGAGCTGGCCTAGACCAGAGTGAAAGCCCTTGAGGGTTGAGCTTTGTGTTCTGGCTCAAGCTTCTTTACTATTAGGACTTTTTCTTGAAACTTCAGCCAAAACACCTAAGCTAATTTTGGCTACTTTTGTAATATTGAGAGCATGGGATTTATTTCCTTCCTCTTGCTCTCAAAAATCCGAGAAGAAAGATTGTGGGGAACCACTTTATAAGCTACAATAGATTTTATCAACATGATTATTTCCTCTTCATAGACTGGACTGCTGAACTCTCAGCAAGCTGTTAGTACCATGTCATTAAAAGACTGTACTTTGCTAGAACTTCTCACAAGTTCCACGTTAATGATTGGAACATGACTATATCATATTTAATAGTGCCAAATTCTTTCATTGTAGGTATTGCTAGTTTTATTTTATAGCTAAAGAAATAGATCACAGTGGAGTCTAACTACCTGCTTGTTATCCTTGAGCTCCCTAGCAGCTGAGCCGAGATAACACCTCTGTTTCAAAACTCATAGCCTTCCAAATGGGACTGAGTTCTAAGTACATGACCAGTTCCTGTGCTGTAGTTCATCACTGAGTCAAATATGCCTGCTGTGTTTGGGGAATTTTGCATAGAATATGTTCCTGCTGTTTCCAAGGCATACAGCCATTGGCTAATCACTTCTCTAGCCCCTCCTTAGGCTATCCCTGGTGCTGACTCTGATCCTTCCCTAGAAAAGATCAGAATCAAGACATATAAAAAGCAGACAGGTCATAAAGTACAGGCTATATTTGAGGCAGTTGCCACTGTAACCCTGCTTTGTAATGTCTTCCTAGGGTTCAGTTTGTATTCATCCTCCCATTAGGGCAAAAGTTTTCCTGTTACAAATGATTCTCTGAAGACATCTATTTTTAAATATATTTTTTTAATTTTACTGTGAATTCAATTCTTAACCAATTAGCTGGGAATGCTGCACTATTAACTGGAAATATCCATTATTTGCAACTTGGAGTAAAATAGTTTGTCTCCAGGTAGAAAAATTTCCACAGATGGAAGCTAGGGAAACTTTTGAGGGGATGTGGGGTGTGTGCATGTGCTTGTTTATGTATATGTGATTTTTAAAAGATTGGTTCCTTCAACTCCTGTTAGGGCACTAAGAAAGGGACCATAAAGGTAACATTTCACAGAAGAGCAAATGCATTTCTCTCTCTTTAAAAAAATATTAGATTATTTTATAATACGTTATTTGTGATGGATAATCTTGGTTGTCAACTTGACTGCACCAGGAAAGCAAAACAAAATGAAACAAACAAACAAACAAACAAACAAACAGAAAACCCCACAAAAGCTGTTGGGCACTCCTGTGGGGAGTTTTCTTGATCGGGATATTTGAAGCAGGAGTTTGGGCAGTGCCTTCTGGTAGCAGCTCATGTGAAAAGAAACAAAGGACGTGGAGAAGAAAACTTGGCATTTTGTCTGCCCCTTTCACTTCCTTGCTCATCTCTCCTGGTGCTAAGGAATTCTTTGCCAGTATCAGGAACAATTTTTAGGGGTTCTAATCAGCAGCTCTCCAGGAGCCCTTTAGGACTCTCATTAGGACTGCTGAGACACCCAGCCTCATGGACTAAGCAACTATTGGATTCTCAGCCTGTCAAATGAGGCAGCCACTGATGTACTTCCTGGACATGGTCCTGTGAGCCAATCTAATTAATCTACTTTTAATATTTACACCAATTCTATCTGTTCTGTTTCTTTAGAGAACTCTTACTAATACAATGCACACGGTTCACAGCTGTCTCCTGTATACAGAGGGGTCTAGTTTGGTCCCCTGGAGTCTCCACAGTTTTTAATAATAGTTTTTGTTTTGTGTTTCAAGATTTCAAATGTGTTTCCACATATTTGAGAGAGGTCAACAACATACATATTATATAACCAACCAGACAGTGATGCAGTTCCAGCAGGCAACTGAAGATCTGCTTAATGCCTAAATAGGTCAGAAAGGGTTAGGCAAGGCAATGCATTTATGAGTATAGAAATCCAGCTTATTAATCTTGGGTAAATGACAATGACAGAAGAAAGTACAGAATGTCACCTCTTGTAGATTTTTGCTTAGACTTGACTGAAGGAACAAATGACCATGAATTTGCAATTGGAGTAAAGATTGGATGCTGGGATACATACATTTATAAGAGAAAACAGAAAAGCAATTCCTGGTTGGGAATGGGACTTTCTCTTTATAAGCATCCTTTGCTATCATCAGCTATACAAATGTACATATGCAAAAAGGATTACCAAATTATTATTGTTATTATTATCATTATATTTACAGTTCTACTAAAAACAAAAATTAAATTTCATTCGGATTTATGAGACTCTTTCATATGGCAACATAATAAAATTTAAGTTGTGTTTTCTGTCTACTGAAGCATTTATATTTGGAATGACTCAGTAACTAAACAATTCCATTCATTAGGGAACTTGGCTTAGCATGAAGAGAAGCTTATGAAGATTTGATTTCTCCCCTTATTTCTTCTTCTTTTACTTTTTTCTAGGCTTATAGATGAAGCTTAGGACTGTGCGAATCCTTAAGAATAACATGCTTAATTTTAGCAGAAAGTGAAGGCAGTTCTTATTTGTGCTGAGTGAGAAGGGAATAAAGCAGGAAGGGAGACTCCCAGAACAGGAATATGAAGCTTGTCTCTGCAAGAATCATAATTCAAGGTCATCACAAGGGAACCCACAGAGACTACTAACCTGGGCTAATAGAAGTTCACAGATGCTGGACTAACAGCTGAGGAACCTGCTAGGGATGGACTTATACCAACTGCATATGTGTGACAGTTGTATTCCTTGGTCTACTTGTGGAACTATCTTCTAGGGAACAGGGCCTATTTCTGATGGTTTGGTAGGCTTTTGGGAACTTATTCCTGACACTGGGTTGCTTTACTAAGACTTAAAATGAGGAGAAGAGTTTATCTCTACATCAATTTGATATGCCATTCATTGTTGACACCCATGGGAGTCCTACCCCTTTCTGAACAAAAGCAGAGGAGGAGTGGGTTGTGGGGAGGAGGGGACACAGGGCAAGTGAGGGAAGGAATGTGAGGAGAGGATGAAAGGAAAACTGTGGCTATAATGTAAAACAAATGAATACATTTAATTAAAAAAGAATCACAATTTCTCTGAACTCATCCCTTGATTTTCTTCTAGACTGAAGGCATCTTTACCCTATCCCTGAGAACCAAAAGGAAGTATCAAGGTGAATACATGTTTACTTAGTTCCAGTTCCTGTAGAGGGAGATAATGTATTTCTTGACTGAAAAGTACAGCAATCATTTTTTTCCAAAGAGGTGATGTCCTTCCTGGTCCTCTGCTATGTCAATATCAAAATTATATTTTTTCAGTTTTTGTGAGGAGCTTGGAGACTCTTCAGTATCCCCAGTGTCTGGCATATGGCTTACAACAAAGGACCTTACAACTTCTTGGTACAATGAAGCAATAGGGGTACACTTTCAAGGGTGCTGGGTTGAGTACCCTGAAAGTAAGAGCAAAAAGGAAAGAGAGGGAGATTAACACATTTATTTAATAGAATGGCATATCTGGCTAAAGTTCAGGCTTTCCTAAAGGTCTGTGTGTCTTTAAATGACCACAGTGTTATTGACAAACCTTGGTCAAAGCAGACACAGAAAGTATGGAATAATTGTAGACAGAAAGCAATCTTCTTTCAGGAAGATTAGTAAGAGGAACTGTGGGGGAAACGGTTTCTCCTTTGTGACATGGCCTGACAATGGTTTATGATGATCCTGCTTGATGGGAAAAGTAGAACTTTCCTTTGTGTGGAAAAAGTGCTAGCAACACTCTCATAAAGGATGTCTGGGTTTACATGCTGTCCTTCTCTAACTTCATTCAAAGAAGATCAGCTAACACATCCTCCAGGCTGTTCTCTTCGAAATATCCAGAAAATGAAATGTTGTGACCTTTCCTAGATGTGCTAGAGGCATCACAGCTGAAGTCAGTATGGCTTCTCTGCTGTTTCTAAAGTCTTCTCTCCCAGGCATGTCAACTTCTTTAATTATTTATGGTTTACAGTACATGTCCATCACTGAGAAGAGGCTTGAGAACCTAGCTCTTGGAAAAAATATCAGTTCCTACAAAGGGAAAGATAAGTGCTAGTTTTTATCCCTTCGAACTATATATTTTGTAATATAGATTTTTTTTTAAAAAAATGAAAGTTTAATAAAAATTTAAAGCACAAGAATGAACTTAGGGCTCACAATATGTATGTACAGCAGACTTCAACAAGGAGGATCAATAATAAGACACTGAATTCCATTTTATCTCATCATAAGGCAGAAGACTCTATTAAATTCTAGTCAGTCTAATTCACCTTTATTTTGCTTGCTGTGACTTAACTCAGTTCTTATTAATTATAAGATACCTTTGACTGCTGTGCGCCTTGGAAGGAATACATTGATTGGCTAAGATAAAGAAGATAGGTAGAAGAAATTGAGCAACTCCACTAGAAAAGATGCTGCAGGAGGATGTCTTTTAAGAGTAAAGGATGAGAAGGGTGCTTGGTCAAAGTAGAAAGTAGAAGGAATGTGTCACATGAATTTTCCCATCATTACCCAAGGAAGATATAGACAGAAACCATCATGATGTCTTCATAGAAATAATTTTAGGATAACAAGAAGATTGAATAATATAGCAACATGATTTTTCCAAACTTTTAGCGAGTTAGGTGTGACTTTGATGAGCTATGGAGATAGGCTGCAGAGAAGCCCTAGATAGGGTCACACTTCCTAAGTAGAAAGTTTTCCATTTGGCTTGAAATATTAGTGGTTCCCATTATTTTTGACAGATTCAAGCAAATCGATGCATTAGGCCCAAATTTAAAACTGTGGTTTTAAAAAGAATTCTAATTCCAGTAGGACAAATTGTACAACTCACTTTGCTAATAACTACACTTTCGAGGCCATAAATGATGGAAGAAATTTTAATAAATCAAATAACAATGGATAGCTATTTTCAGAATTTCATGAGATATGTGAGTAGCAGAACAATACAATGGTCACTAATATACCAGCTTAGTAAAAATAGAACTATCATTTTCTTACAGCTGATGCCAAGGGATTTAGGACACAGCCTTTGGAACCTAGAGCTTAGCCCTTACCTCATTTGGAGGAGAGGTATTGCAGGTCATATTGCTTGTTTGTCCTTTCTAACCATAGAATATATTTCTCCAAGTCATTTGAGTATCTACAAGATGTATTTAAATAAAGACTTTTTTCCGTTATATATTTTATTTTGCATAATATCACCCTGTTAAAACACTAGACTGAACATCGTTTTGAATGAATTGGATAATATTTAACTGGAGAGCTACAAGATCAGCTGGGAGAAAGAAACTGGTAATGGAACATCATGTATGTTAATTCATTGAAGCTTGGCCTGATTTATAATTAAGAAAATCAATATCCCAGAGAGATGTCTATGCCATCACTACAGAGTGATTCAAACTTTTTAGAGAAATGTGAAACAGTGAGTTGATACTTATGTAGAAAGAGTAAATTGCTGAGTGTGAATCTCTCTCTCAGGCTTGCCATTTGAAAATGATAAGCACTGTGTCTCCTGGGAGGGCCAGAAGTCTTCAGGTCCAAGTCAGTTTGCATAACAAAACACGCTAGAAAACTGGAGGATAACATAGACATGGCTGGTAAAGTGTGGCTGTACAAAAACTTCCCTTGCAGTCCAAGATTTATGAGAAAGGTGATAAGTAAAGGTCAAGATTATCCCCGCAGGGATAGACTATGACTCCATCCGGTCTTACAGTTAAGTGAAGGTGTTTGCTAAGCTGAGTTTTGTTGCTCTCAAACAGTAAATACGACCTGCCAGTTTTTCTTGGATCTGAAGAAGGACTTATGGAATCATATATAAAAATATAAATGAAAGAAGAAGGGATTTACCCTATATTCTCAAGTACAATGTGGTATATTAACATTTATTACTTTGGTAGTAAGACATGGTAAGGATAAAACACGATGTTGTTTTAGGACTAGGTCAGTTATCCTTTACAGAACCCCCCGATACTATTGCTTGTCCTTCCTTTTCCTTGTGGGAATAGTTCAGGAACTCGCAGTGCCTTCACTCTCAATCTGATGCTCAGTGACTCAGCTTTGGAGCCATCCCTACAGAAGGGGGCCTGGCTAAGTCATGCTCTTTGTTCCTAGGCTTGCCTTAGTGTCTTGGTACAAAATGACAAGTTCGTCTCCAGCTTTGGGGCCTACAAGGTCACTTCTTTCTTAGGTCTAGAATACAGCTTCTTAAGAGATATCAACCCCTCCCCCCAAAAAACCAAAAAACCCAAAAAACAAAACAAAAACAAAACAAAACAACAACAACAACAAAAACCCCGGTCATTTGGATGGTCTGAGTATGATGGGAGATGTTATTCTGTAAATATGTTTCTCATACTGGTTAATTAATAAAGCCCTGTTGGCCAATAGGAAACTAGATAGGCGGGGCTAGGAGACTAGGAGGAAAAAGGAAGTAGTTAGGAGGAGTCAGGATGTAGAGCATGGAGAAAGAAAATGCCGGCCTTGGCTCCCCGATAAGATGACCACGTGGAAATACTTAGATTAGATAAGTAGAAATGGGTTAATAATTAAGACAGAGATATCCCATAAACAATAATGATAACTGGCCAACATGATTGTATCAAATACAGAGTCTCAGCGTGTTATTTGGGGCCAGCGCGCCAGACCGGCACTGGGCAGGCTGGTGGAAAACATGCATGCTACAGAGTAGACCAGGCTCCGGCCATTGCTTCCCTGGAAGCGGCAGAGCCAATATGCTCAGATTTGTAAATATATGGCTATTTCCTATTTTATGGTTCTTCAGATTTAGTACTTGTAAATAAACACACATTAAGGAGAAATTAAACATTTTTGCAAAAAAAAAAAAAAAAAAAAAGAAAGAAAAGAAATTTAGATACTTATACCTGAAGCTGAAGGAACGGAGCCTGACTGTGACACCCATTGCACCATAGGAAGCATCCAGGACCTTATTTTGTCTCAAATGAGACTGATCTTGATTGCTCAGTGGTCATTGATTTTATATCACACATCACTTGTATCTTACAAGTAAACTTAGCAACAATTCAACCTAAGTTTTGTAAAATTGCTAGTTCATGATCTTCCCACACAAAATATCATTTTAAACTGTTATATTGTAACTTCTTCATAAGGGAGAGATATTTCAAATCTATTTTTAGTATAGACAATGGCAACAACATCTGTGGTAAATGCTAACCTTCAAAATTGCATTCCTTGTAGTATTTTTGGTTTTTCCTTTGAGAGTTTTGTAACATTATTTTATGGGTATGAATGTTTTATATATATATACATTATACATACACACACACAGACATGTGTGTGTGTGTGTGTGTGTGTCTTGTGTGCATGTATGCTTGCATGGTGCCTTTGGAAACCAGAAAATACATCAGATGCCAGAGAGCTGGAGTTAAGAAGGTTGTGAGCTGCCATGTGGATGCAAGAAACTGAACCCTGTTTGTCAAAATCAAAGAGGGTTCTTAACTGAAGATCTATTTTCCCATTATCCTCCTTGGTTGTATTCTTGAAGAATTTAAACATATTTTTGACTAGTAATTGGTTATACTGTATTTGGAAAACTCACTTTAAGGAGCTGTAGGGGCTACAGGTGTGTGATTACATTGTAAATAGCAAAGGTGGACAATCAATTTATTATTAGAAAAGTACAGCTTTGTTATAATAAAGGGATTCTTACTGTATGGAAAACTTCAAACACACTTTCATAGCTATACAGATGTAGCAAAGCATTGTTCCTCATTATACATAGCAGATACAAGTTAAATTATAACTATGCTTTTACCAGTTTTATTTTGTCAATTCAATATAATATGAATAAATTAGAAGTTTTTCTAATCTTTCACCTTGTTTTCCTTATTCTAGTTCCCATGTACAATGTTAAATATTATGAAATGCAATTGATGCATCATTTTAAATCAAGCAAGAAGAACTAGAACTAATTTCAATGTATAAAATTCTGAACATATCTGTTATTGAAGTACAGTTATATGATAAATACCAGGAAACAGCCAACATAACTGAGATCAATAGTAGTAATTAAATATGATAGCTGGAGTTGCCTGTTGGGACACCAGTAATAAGAACAAAGCACTAATACCTCAATAGAACTGTCAAAAATCCCTACAACAAAACAATACTACCTGCTTTGGTCACTTGATAAGTCTACAGCATGCCTTGGAGCCATAAGTACAAAATGTACTTTAGAATTCAAAGTCTAACTACTTTGCGGAGGATAGTACCTATAATCAAATATACTGTTGAATTTTCTTCAAAATACATTAATATATAAATATTAATATTTAAGGTAAATAGTTCAATGTTCATTATAAGTTTTGATACCAAACTTGTTAAAATCATTTAGTTTACACTTTGAGCTCATATCAGTAACATTTGAATCGTATGAGTATTCTCCAGAATTGTTATTGAACTCCAAATAGCCTCAGACTCTAACTGGAAAGCCTAGGACCTGGACCCAAGATGTATCTTAAATGGCTTAGCTCATGAAGTAGCATAGGATTTCACAGCATCAGTGGGCAGTCACCTTAATAGACAAGTCCTAGTGATATAATAGGTAGATAGAGGGAGTAAAACACCATCTTATGATCAAACTCATCCCATAGTCTTTATGTACCTTATTTAGCTCTCTAAAACTCAGAACTTCAAAGTCAGCTAGTGTTAGAGTACAAAAGTATTGCATTTTAGTGTGTTTGTAAACAGGTTATTCTACACTAAGCTGTTACTTATTGGTTCCACAAACAAAGAAACAAGTTATGGGATTAGCAAAGACATGACACCATTGTTTTGTTCTTATTTTGACTTGTTTAAATCTTTTTTTTTTATAGCTCTGTGCAAGTCCCTTTCCCATATCTATTCCAAACAGTTTTATTTGTAAAACAAGAGCTCATTCTCTGACCAAGAGTCACAGGACTCACAGCAAATGGATGTTTACTAGTGCTTTGTGGAATGATATGTGCTGTCAGTAGCTAACAGTAAATGCACCAATTTTCACAGTTCTCAGGGAGAGCAGAGAATGATCCCTGGGATGCTGTGAGCTCTGCCCTAACAGATGATGCTGGGTAATCTGGCTCCCTCAAACAGGAAATTTAAATGTGACTGATGGAGCCACCCATGTGTCAACTTTGAAGCACAAATGTTTCTTGTTTCCTGTTTTCTTAACAGTAGTGTAGTTGGGGGTCTTTTACATTTTTCCATTAGTAGTTATAGCCTTGCTAATGTTATCTATGTGTCCTCACTGTCTCTGTTTCTGCCCCACATTTACCAATTGTTCTTTCATAAAAAAAAAAAACAAAACAGTTGAGTCATAGTTTCTATTGACAAGTTACAATAATATGATACATTCACCACTTTGAGAAATGTAGTATGTCTAAAATCTCATTTTAACAGCTAGGATACATCTATGTGTAGATATATATTCTAATAATTCAGGTTTTTAAAAAGGAAAATAGACTTGAAAAAAACTTTTAATATGATTATTGCAGTATTTGTAACATATCTTCTACTATATAACCAGATGATACTTCTTACCTAATATAATGGAATACAATTAAATAAATTATTAAATAAGGATAGCTTGGGTAAGTCATTAATTAATGCAGTATTCTGTGTTACTTTGTTAACTCAAATTTAAGGCATCATTGTTCAGAAATACTCTTATGTTATTATGAAGACAAGTTATAATTGCATTGGCATTAATCAAATTGATTAGTCTTGCCTATTTTTATTAAATGAAAGAAATTATATATATTATAGTGATTAGTTTTTGCTTGTACTCACGATAAGATTATGCTGACTTGGTATACTGTAAAATATGACAACAGATTTCTCCTATGGACATATAACTTATCATTTGAATTATAGTATTAGTGTTTTTTCCTTTAAAGGGAAATGTTCAGTTGGCAAGATAGTTGAACACTTGTCATCAATGATGCAAGCCTGATAACATAATTTTGATCCCCAGAAAGATCGTCCTTTCTATACAGACAGGTAGAAAGAGAGAACCAACTTTGAAAAAGTTGTCTTCAGACCTACACATGTGTGCACGTGAGTGTGTGTGTGTGTGTGTTGTGCGCACGCACAAGAAACAAAAAAAATTAAAATATCAGCTTAATAGGGAGTGCCTCTTTCACACTCTACCACCAATTTAATATACTGAGAAGCTGCACTGACTTTAATTTATAGAATGTTGAAGCAGTGCCAGCCCTGTGTTAGAGTTTAACCTACTCCTGTGTTTGAATACTTGTTTTCAACTGGGGATGTTATTCTGAGAGGTTGGTTACACATTTTTGGTCTTGGGATTGTGGTGGTAGATATAGATAGGAGGCTCAAAACTTATAATTGGCCTAGCTTGGTCTGAGGTCTTTGCTTCCAGGTCTAGAGTTGCGATCAAGCCTTGGTACAAACTTCTAATGCCAAAGGAAAGAGCTGGACTCATTGCCACACCATCCCTACCACAAAACTCTGAAGTGAAGTAAGTTCTTCCTTGCTTAAGTTGTTTCTCCTCAGTTTTTTTTTTTTTTATCACAGTGATATGGAAAGTGACTAATATGCTGTTCACTAACATGCTTTCAGAATGTGGCTTCAGAAGGCATTATTGATTCAGTCTTGTTATCTGGAAACTCTGAGATTACTGGGTTCAGAATGTCAGGAGATTATCCATATGCAAAATGCCTGCTATTCTGGACATCTCAGAGGAGTCCTTAACACCTGTTAAAGGAGCCACCCTAGTCAGCATCCTTACTCAATTACTGATGATTGGAAGCTGGTGAATGGTACCCTGTGAGTCAGCCAAAGCAGAGGAAATTTCAGGAACAGCTGATCTTAGCACAATCTTCAGAATAATGAACAAATCGGGCTTTATTATTGTTTTAAGGCATTGTTTGAGATGGAATGAAATGGCCAAATGATGCAGTAAATAGTTGATATAATATATTTATTGTCTTCATTTTTTTTGTAGTAGTAATAGAAACTTGGGCTTTGCAAAAACAAAAAACAAAAAACAAAAAACAAAAAGTTGTAAACTTAATATGAAATTGAAAACAGCTTTTTAGGTATGATTTTATAGTCCAAACAATTTTTAACATGTCATAAATGTTAAAAATTTTAAATTCAAACTATGCATATTGGTATCAATTTTTATATGTAACACCATTTACACTATAACTTAGGTTTCCATCCTCAACCCAACTAAAATTTGTCAGAATTTCATGCTCACTGTAGGATCTAATTCATGCTCTGCATACATATTTCCCCCTCAGAATGGATGGCATCTTTCATCTCTAATTTTACAGCTTAACTCGTACTTGTAAGCAAAGCTCTCAGTAGCTATTAAATGAATTCATACACATGGATTCTGTCAGAGTGTATCTGTAGATTTTCCTGCAATTTATGCATTTAATTTTCTACTTGTCTATTACATGATTTACTTTATATTTATGAGTGATCTGTTATTCCTATTAGGAAAACTTGAATAGGTTTCATCAAACACTCCAACTACTGTTTGGCGGGGGTAGGCATTTTAAGGCCCAGATATTTTAAAGGGTTTCGAATACAATGCAGAAGGTTTCCCTTATAAAACACACCTCCTTTCTCGAGTCTGTCTGTGACAAATACTCACAGTCACTTCCTGGAGCTATCACAAGTTTACTGTGGAATATCTAATACAAAGGCTATGTAACAATATTCCCTGAGATTGTTTTTAATATCTATTATATTGTGAAAACATTCTTCTTATAGCATTTAGATTAAAAAATAAAACAGAGGAAGCAAGAGCCGAGCACATTTATGTTTTGTTGTAAAAACAAACATCCATGCAAGCACATGCTCCTCTCTCTTTCTCTCCCTCCCTTCCCCCACGACACACTCAGAGGCATGTGTGCATATATACATTATCATCTTAATCTTCTGTATTTCTAGTGAGTCTACTTTGGCTTGTCTCATTTCCTAGTTTTTCTTTTATTTTTCTTTTGAAAATGACACTCTCATGTGGGATAATTATTAATGAATAAGGACAAGAATGCTGGAGAGACTAAGAAGAGAATATCATGAGTTTGATGCCAGCTTGGTCAATGGAACAAGCATCTTTTCTCAAAACAAACATTTTTGCCTTTGTGTTTGTAAGGCTCCAAATTCATTTAGCTCAGTCTGTTTTTCACACCCAAAGAACGCATGAGTCAGTATACATATACCACACACACACACACTGATAATGGAGCAGAGATATATAGGTGCCTTGCTGCATAAACCTGGAAAAACATTTCTCTGTAAACAATATTAATTTGTAATTGTTGCCAAGAAAGGAAGACAATCACACTACTGAATACAAACAGTGGATACACTGGCTGACTCAGTCTTCTTCCTCATACTTCCCCTACACCGAAAGAGTCTTTAAAAAACTATAAGATGGAGACATCTGAAGCAATAATGGGAGCCTATGTAAAGCATCAAAAACCATGATGGCTAGATTTTACTTTTCCACCTCTCAGTAGTACCCACTTTTTGCTACTTAAAATAGAGTAGGAAGAAATAAAAAAGGAAGACAAATGGAAGGTTATTATTTACTTTTTTAGGGAAATGTCTTTTTATGAATTAATTTGATTTGTAATCTTTGACACTTCTAATCTTGTTCTCAGACAATATAAAGTAGGTCTAAGTTTTATCATTATATTGCTATTAGTTACCAAATTAATACTTTTCTATTTACTATATTTTCTCTATAATCCCTACAAATGAAAGTTTGGGAATTTGTCACTGAGACACATCTGTAAGAAATTTGTACAAACCAATGTTTGTTGTCTTAATCCATTCCTTTTGGTCACTACTTTCTCCTCTTCAAAAAACATCTCCTGTCCTGCTCTCTTCCCCTACATATGACTAGTAGTAGGTATAGTTTCATTTCTAGATAACCATGGCCAACCAGTCAAGACTGGAGAACCAGTAGAAATAAAATAAGCCATGTGATTTTTTTGTGACACTCTTTATAACCTCAACTTAAATATTTTTCACCAGTAGACATACCTCTTTGTTAATTTGGATCCCAAAATGTGGACTAAGTTTTTTCACTTTTGAAAACACAGTGGAGATTTAAATTCCTACTTTCCTAACAGGTAAATGGAGAAATTATGGAACAAGATTTCTAAGAAAATAGAAAGGTGACAATGGCATCCTGTGTCCTTCAGGTCAAACATTACCAAGTGAAGGCTGTCAGCTGTGTCTATCAGGTGTATTGGCAAGAAATGTTCAGAACACTGGCTGTTACTGTTTATTGGGGGGGGGGAGAAAACAACAAACACCTTCTACTTCTGATGAAGGTAGTATCTTAATGTTTAAATAGAGATAAAGAGTGAAAAATCTGTGTTCACATTATAAATTCATTTCTATGGACCTAAAATTGAGATGTTAGTGGTGTGTGTGTGTGTGTGTGTGTGTGTGTGTGTGTGTGTGTGTGTGCTTGTGCATGTGTGCAACTCCACTAACAAAGAATGTGTTCTCTTTAAATATATTTTATGTGTAAGATAAGAACTGATACAATAATTTGTGTATAAGAAAAAGAATCTACATTAGGTGCATTGCATGAGGCATTAGCTAATGCTCTAGACTAAAGGAAAAAAAACCCAGATGCACAGTGATTTAGCTCTTTATGGAAGTGAAGAGCAGAGAAGGGAAATGAAATGTTAAATTATAGAACATGGAAGTGACTTGAAAAGCTTTAAGCATTTACAGAGGTCTTTTTTTGATGTGGAAATATATTTGAAGATAGTTTTGTCTCACATAGATGAAAGAGGTTGAGAGAGTTCCTCAGCACAGTATGGTGGAGAAGACGACATCATGAACTAGGCATTTCTGCTAGTGCATTTGAGTGGGAGGGAAGTCACACCTCCTCAAATTCTGGCAAGTGCAATAGCTGTAAACACGAAGGAGCCAGAGCAAATATTGTAAAAACTGCAATGAGAGACAAAAACAGCAAAAGCTATTTCATCTGTAACAGCCAATGGAGACTGGCATCGTGAGGACATTGATGGATGCAGTCTAGCTTGGAAGCTACCATAAAGCATGTCACTGAGGCACTAGACTCAGAGTGGTAACATAAGGCCATTTTGTGGTCTTCCTAAATTAGCACTAGCCCCTTCAGTCATATTTTATTATTTTCCAAAATTATCAGCACAAGGTTTCCTGTCCAATATATCAATAGGAAGTCTGACGAGTGGAAGTTCTGAATAGTAATTATAACTGCCCACTCTTCAAATATTCTCTACTACCCTACTGCTATCTGGAGCCTGGACAAGTACACCAATACCCATCTACATTACTGGCTTTCCTTCCTATTACATCTCCCTCTGTGCATTTTAAGTATGTAAAGCAAGGAATGTCCTTCTAACCATCTAATTGTGTCAAGCTCATCACTGTTGCCTGTAAGAACATATACCATGTGGCCTCATTTCATAGTTCTCAGAATTTCAACTGAATAAAGTTTTATATTCCCAGAATATGCCAATTCCTCCTGTCTCCTAGGGTGTTTGCTGGTCTGTCTCTGTAACTGAGTTTCCTCAGCTCTGCAATGACTGGCTTTCTCCACACTTACAATGCACCTAAAGTATTATTTTCACAGAGAAAGCTTTCTTGACTAGAAAAATTCAACACACCAATACTTTTGCATTGCTGATTTTATTATCTATACTATATCATCTAAGTTTCATTTTCTCTTCCTTTTTGTTTCTTCCTTCCCACTTCTCTTCCACCTTTCCCTCTATTTTTTCTATTTACTCAAAGTAGAAAGCAATTTCAGTTGAAAAAAGACCTTCCTTTACATGTCTCTAAAGAACTATACTACACTACCTCGCTCACTAATAATATAAAATAATACAAATACTGTATTTATTTTAGTTTCTCTTTTTAAAAAATGATTTATTATTTGTTTGCTTGCTTAGTTATTTATTTTTGTATAGGTGTTTTCCCTGATATGTGTTTGTGTCCATGGAAGCCAAAAGAGAGGGATGGACTACTTGGAACTAGAGTTACAGTTGTTAGCTGCCAAGATGGTACTCGGAGTTAAATCAGGGCCCTATGGAACAGCTCCTGCTTTTAACCACTGTGTCATCTTTCCAGCCTCCAGAATTATATTTTCATAACAATTATTTATTTCTCTTAATTAATCTTTCACCTACTTTGTGGAAGACACAAAAAGAAATCCAGAAACAATGAAAGAAGTAACGGGAAGTAGCCGGTACCTTTGTGGCTGTGTGACTAACTCACTTAAACAGCTCACTAGTTCTGAATAGGTTCCAGTGAGTCATCGTTAGGGTACTTAAGGTTTCATTCTGCCACTATCCCAGAACTGAGAGGCAGACACAGGAGGAGGGGAACCTGGAGGACACACGGCCAGCAGGTATAGACAAATGGTGAACTCTAGGCTCATAGAAACTCTGCCTCAAAAATAAATAGCATTGTAATAAAAATAAGTGTGAGGGTTGATGGCTCCACAGAGAAAAGTTCTTGCCAGGAAACCAATATAAGCTGGATCCCTGGAATCTAAGTAAAGGGGGAAGAAGAGAAGCAACTCCACAATTGTTTTCTGACCTTTACACAGGCACTGTAGCAATATACAGCCACATAAACAAATCACACACACACACACACACACACACACACACACACACACACTCACACACATACAATAATACTTTTTAAAAAAAGTAACATGGAGGGCCTAGAGAGATGGCTCAGCAGTTAAGAACACTGGCTGCTCTTCCAGCCGGTTCCAGCTCAACTCCTAGCACTTACATGGCAACTCAGCAACCATCTGCCATTCCGGTTGCAGGGAATCTAATGCCTTCATCCTGCATCTTTAGTTAGCCAGGAATACAGTTGTACACAGATGAAGATATCCAATATTATCCTCTGTTTTGTACAAGATGACACACATATCCAGAAATATCTGCACACATAAATGAACATACCCGTATACACAGAAAATAAATTATTCATTTAACACACATCAGTACTGTGGACTTTTTGTAATTTCAAGTTTTGAAATTTACTCTACATTGCTGAGTTTTTTTCTACTAAATTAAAAGTCAATAAATATGTTTTTCCTGTTTGCTACACATCCCCTTCCTGACCGGTTACACTCATGGTTTCAATGTTATGTACATGCACTTAATAACGTGCCAAGGCTCTTCTTATTCAGGGACTGACTTGTGAATATTTAAACAATGGTAAGGTCTTGTACAGCACTCGTGCAGTTTGAGTGAATATTGAATTTTCTTTTCTCTCCATTGACCAAGAATGAAAAGTTGTGGATGTAGTTTTACAGTTTTCTAAAAAAAAAAAAAAAAAAAAAAAAAAACCCAGAATACTGAGAAAGAAACAGTTAAGAATTGTGTGCTAGATTGGTGGGGTGATTCAAGTCTTCCACAGCGGAGAGGTTACTCAATTCAGAGCTGTGCTGAGTGTCCTGATCTATTCCTAGCCTCCTGATAGACAAAGGTTTCACCCACAATCTGCAATCAACTCTAGAGTTATCTTCAGGGAAGGGAGCTGATGCATTTGTAAGTACATCCTCAAGGAAAGGTGTAGAAGTTATTATAGAAGGGAGGACAGAGTTGAGAATACTTTAGGGTCCAACTTAATAAATATAGTCCCCAGAGGACTATAGGAGAGGACATAAAAGCAGGGACTTATTTCTCTAATTAAGGCTTCGACATGACTCTTGAGTGCTTTGAGAAAACAGACTCTTAGCTGCATGCATCGGGCAGTCTTAGATATGTAGCTGTGAGAATAGGTGTCACAACTTAGGTGAGCTTGCCCAAAGGAGCCAGACGGCACTGCACAAACTAGTGTTTGTTTCCAGCCTTTATCCCTAGCAACCCCAGAATCCTTGCTTATTCACTGGAAAAATAGAACACCACTTTATTTGTGTATATGTGTTAATGTAATGATGTTTAAATGAACATATAGTTTTTATTTTGTAACTCCTGCTTATTGACTAACTGCCAAAGCTTTGCCTTTTCAGTTTATTCAGCTTCTGGTGAGCTGGCCTAGTTTATAAACAGAAACACTTCCTTCTCGTTGATATCAAAATATTGATGCATTTTTGACACCTCCATCAACTAATTCTACATCAGAAGCATATTCTAACACTTCATGATTGGAATCAGAGTGTCTGCCTCCTGCTTCATCTTAGCAGGCCAACATGGATGCATCTATTTAATTCACAACGTTTCCTTTACTGCTTGTCCCCCACACAAGCTATACATTAAAGGAAGTACACCATGAGTATACCCATAAAGAGCTAATAACAGTTATTTTATGATACACACAGGGTCATCAACACTACAGAATTTTTCAAGATATTTAAAAATTTCAGCAACATTCGTAACCCAAAGGCCACAGAAACACAGCACAATACAACAAAAACCCCAGCACAGTGTAGGCCTATCGATCAGATTAGACAAATAAACATTAATTTTCTGATTGACAGAATAAGAAAATTTATAGTTATTAATTTGATTTGTCTCTATCAAACAATTGTTTTTGTCTTGTCAGCATAAAGAAATAATAATGTAAGCAGACAGAATTGGGAAACTTTTATATTGTGGATAAGATACGGTTCACTTTGAAAGTAGGGAAAATAAATATTTTCAAGTGCTCACAGTAAGCATAGCCATATTTATTCCATTACTGTTTTAATCTTAAAAAGATAGTGATCCAATTATTTTGTTCTCATTTTTTTCCTTCTGTATGCCATGACATACAAGTGGAGTTTAGAAGACACACCCTTGTGGAGTTAGGCTTTTCTTTCTACCTTCATACAGGCTCTGGAGATGAAATTAGATTGATAGATTAATATATCAAGTATCTTTTCCCTGTAAACCATCTTTCTAGGTCGCCCTCATATGCTTAATTTAAAAAAAGATTTAATTATTTATTCATATATTTTATGAATATGATTGCTCTGTCTTCATGAACACCAGGAGAATCTGATCCCATTGCAGATTGCTGTGAGCCGTGATGTGGGTGTTGGGAATTGAACTCAGAATATCTGGAAGAGCAGTCAAGTGCTCTGAGCTGCTAAGCCATCTCTCTAGCCCCCATATGATTAATTTGTACAAAAAATTTTATTTATTTTTATTTTATGTATATGTTTGTATGAATATGTGTCATATGTGCGTCTGGTATCCAGGAAGGCTACAAGAGAGTATGAGATCTGCTGTAACTGGGGCTACAGTTGGTTGTAAGTTGCCATGTGGGTGTTAGGAACTAAGTTTGAGTCCTCTGCAAGAGCGACAAGTATTCCTATCTGATCAACCATATCTCCATCTCACCCCCCCAAAAAATTAAAATGTATCTTTATTATTGTTCTTTGGCAACTTAAAAAAGATTAATCCGACAAGATAGTAATTACCGTTTCTCTTATAGGGCAGTAACTTTTACATCTTCGAGTTCCCCCACAATTTTCAGGCAAAGAATTTTAGTATGGATATCTAATAATGGCTATATTAGGTTCATGTGTCTAACTGAAATTGAAATTCTGCATTTATAAAGCTCATTTGTAAAAGGTTTATTTTATTTTTAGTTATTTGTTTTATTTATTTGCTGTGTGTGTATGAATATGTGCGTGTATGTATGTGTATTTGTATATGTGTGTGTACATGTTCCCACACATGCAAATGGGTGTATATAAAGTTGCTCCTGTTATCTTTTTTTATTACTGATACTAACTGTCAAAGATTCAATTTCATGATAGAGGGACATTGTCAAATCAAATTATCTTTAAAATAGAACTATTTGTTTGTTGACTCAACAGATCTCAAGACAGGCACTGGGTGTCACCCACTTCTATTTGGATATTTCATATGTTCTTTAAGCAGTATCCTGTTAGTCTAGCAATGATTATAAAGGATGCAGGGATCATGATGGGAATTTCACTTTGTGCATGGAGTATAGTCTTGTATCACTTTTGTGACCGAATCATTAGGTCTTGTTTTACCAGGTAGCAATTTTCTCTGGTTGAAAAAGGGTAGTTCTGACTTTGGCATTTCAAATTTAATTTGTAATTTGATGAGGCTTTGAGGATTTATCACTGACACACTTTTATCACCCACTGGTCATAGTAGTTAGTTTGGCAGAATTTAATCTCTATCTTCTCTCTTTCTCTTTGTCATTCCTTTCTCCCTCTTTGTTTCTCTTTCCTTTCTTCCCTGTATCCTTCTCATAGTCTTTCCTGATTTTTCTGCTTACAATATTACCAATTTTCTTGGAGTAGAGGGACTTTGAAATGTCATTTAGCCAAGAAAATATAATCAATTCAAATTACAATGTTGTTAAGAATTGACAATAACAAATAAACAAAAAGATTAGTTAATGCTCATAAATTGTAAGAATTAATGTGATAATCATATCCACACCACCAAATTGATGTATCAATTTAATGGATTTTAGAAATCTGGTGCTATTTTTCACAAAATAGAAAAAGCCTTTAAATTTCATAAGAAGCATCAAAGGACTACAAGCAGCCAGGGTAAATTTTGAGCAAAAAATTGATGGGGCCATTATTCTGCCTGGCATCCAAATATATTACAAAACTATTGCAATAAAAACAGCATGATATTGGCATAAAAGAAGACTCATAGTTGAATCAGATAAGGAAAAAAGCCCAGAAATATACCCTCACACCTGCAGAAAATTCATCTTTGACAAAGGAGCCAAGAATGCATAGCAGAGAAACAATCCTTTCCATAAATAGTGTTGGGAACATTGTATGTGTATTATAGAAGAATTAAATTATACTCATAGCCCATATGTAACTCAATGCCTAACTCAAAATTTGTTAAAGATACAAACTTAGTTACAGACTACAGACCATAGAATAGCCAAAAGAAAACAAAAGCTATGTGACAATGGTTTGAGCAATATTATTTTTGCTTATATTCCACAAAACATAAAACCAAAGCAAAACTGGATAGGATTGTAACAAACAGCTGCTTTCTTTCCACAGGGGAAGGGTCAGTAGACTGAGTAGATTATATTTGTAATGAGAGGAAATGTTTGCCAACTGTTTAAAAACGGGAAATGGAAATGATCACACATTATACAAACTAACACAGATAGATGACAGTGAACATGAAAAATGCTTGCTGTCACTAACAAGTGGGAACTACAAGTTAATACCCCATTGAGAGAACACCTCATAGTTAGAATGGTCCTTATCAAAATAACAAAAGCTAGTGAAGATGTGAAGAAAAGAGAGCTGTTGTATAATGTTCACCACAATGAAATTACTTCAGTCACTGTGGACAACAGCAGTGAAGTGTTCTTAAAATAGCAAATAATCAATTCTGTGTCAGTACTTGTGTGTTTACCCAAGGTGAGCAGAATCTGTATGCATTCCTACCACCACTGTGCATTATTCACAAAAGGTAACATTTGCGAGCATACACATCACCAACTAAACCAGTAATGTTAAACAAGTAGGAGTGTCCTTTCAAAGGAAAGGGCATATGACCTCTTTTTCCATTCCAAAACACTTGGAGTTGGAAGTGATTAGCAGCCTGGTGATTGGCATTATCTGTAGGTTCAGGCCCTATCAAACACCCACCACCAGGACTGAAGGTGGCTAGTAATCAAAATGATCCTTATATTATTAGTATGGGCTTCTCCCTAGTTCCCACAAGCAGGACCGGGGGTGGCTAAAAGCCCAAATGACTCTTATGAAGTCTGTATTACTAAAATAAAGCCGTAGTCTTCCCCAGGACCATACGTTAATATAGGTAACCTATCTCTCGATCCCATCATCTTGGAAAGAAATGTCATGTTCTTTGAGTTGTGTTTTGATGTAATTATACCTCCTTATGTACTGGGGATTGTATTACGTCAGGCAACTTTCCCCACCCACAAATTATACTTTTTTTTAAAAAAAATATTCTGGCAATAAACCATTTGGTATCAGAGTCTCAAAGTTTGATTTACCCCAATTAAATTGGGCTGAAGGGAGTTTTCATTCTTGTCTCATCACAAATAGTTTTACTGTTGGCTATAATGCCTGCAGCCACCCCCCCCTTGCCCATCCACCATCCACAAATAAACAAATGAATTAAAAATATCACATACACACACACACACACACCACTGAAATCTGACGATAAAAGCATGATTTTATCATTGGTGAGAGTGTGAACAGATTCAGAGCCCACTAAGAAAAAGCTAGGCGCAAACAATAAATATCATATTGTGTCATTCATAAGTAGTAGAAATGGAGGTTAGCAAAGACTGGGTGGTATGTAAAGGATGATTAGGAAAAGAGAAATGCTTTTAAGGTCTTCAAAGTTAGAGGCAAGGGAAAGAAATTCTGGGAATGAACTGAACTGATAGGTGAATATAGTTAACCACATCATGCATTGCGTGGCTCAAAATCACCAAAAGAATGAATTCCAAAGATGATTACTACAAACAAATGATAGCTACGTGAGGTTTTAAATAAAGAAGCTATATTTTGGAAATTCTACTATCTGTGTAGGCATTAAACCACCATATTATATCTCTTAAATACATGTATTTATTGACTAAAAGTATTTTGTAAACATTTAAATCTAGTATACTATCAGAAACAGGAGTATTTTAAGTATATACCAAACCAATGAAACACTATTAGTTTGGGCTGTGTGGTAGCACTCACTATTGCCAGGAGAAATCTTCTACCCTTCAGTCTGGAATTCCGAATATTTGCATTTATTTATTTATTTATTTATTTATTTATTTATTTATTTATTTTCTAGGCTCTCTTCCTTTTCTCACTCACCAGATGTGATCTAGTAAATGTGGCAGAATCCTCTGTATCACTGAGATAGCTGAAAGCAATGTGATGAACACAAGCTGACCTGTTCAGAATCTAGATGAGTGCTAAAGAGGTTTTTATGAAATTAGTTTCTGTGTAATCCCTAAGGTTACCTTGGAAATCACTCCATAGTGTCCCTTTGTTTATTAGTTCAGGTATACAAACAGGCAGAACCTATTCCAAGGTTGAATTTGTGGGAAAGTGACTTTGAAGCAAACTAAAAACACAAGTAAGAAAAAAAATATCCAGTAATTATTTAAAAACAGACAGATGTTGCGAGGATGTGCTACAAGCTCTAGGTGCTCACACTCATGAACAAGCCATAAAATGCCTTTAGAATTATGTATAATAATTGTCAGCACTAGTGATTGAAGGAGAGCAAAAGGTTAAAGATCTAGGAATATCTTGGTGTGCTTGTTCGCGTAATTATGGTGCACTTAAACTTGTTTAGTGGTTCTGATATTGAATGATTAGATCAATTTTAATGATCTAATTTTCTGCATACTGTGTGGCCATCTTCAGAATTCCTGTAGAAGGTACTGTTACTGTGAACACCGCCTATCAAACTCTTCACTGAGATTGGGGCAAAAGCCTTTTCTAGCAATGTTTAAGGAATAGCATGGAGGATACCACCGCACTGATTTCCTTTGTTTTATACAAAAGAGACTTTATGTGGTTATCACCATTACTAAGAGAATGTCACAAATTCTTTATGATATGTATGAAATATTAAACATGGTAGAGTTTTATAAAACAGTTTTAGAGAGGACTTCAAAAAATTTTATGACTTTGTAATTGCTAAACAATGTCAATGTAATCATTCATTTTGAAAGCTTGTTCAATTTACACTATTTTCAGAAACTACATACCTTTATGTAGAGAAAGGAACACCCCCCCCAGGAATATTATATTCTTCCGGAACCCTGCAATTGTTAATGTTCTTTGTTGTGTTCAGGTAAAGCTGTATGTGAACAATCTAGAGGAGCCCTACCATATAGAACAGTATTATTAAATTACAGTTTGTGAGATTCAGGAACTTTCAACTCTGTACAGGAACTAGAACTTTTGAATTAAAATATGATGTCTTCATTTTCCTTAGGAAAAAGTGACCAGCTTTTTACCCCCAACATTTTAGTTACTCTAACATTTCTTAGATTATTTTCCTACATTCTACCATTGTATTAGTTTTCTCGATCCAAAGTGCTGTACCAAACTTCTGAGCCTTTTAAATTTGTATACTTAAATATTAACTTAAAATGTTAATGGTTAATTTATATTTCTGCTTGTACAGTATCAAAATATTATATCGCATTTAATGAAATATTAAGTACACTTCATAAGACGTACATTACTCTCATAAAACGTACATTACACTCTTTCATAATTGCGCGACACAATTATGCTAACATTCTAATCAGCAAAATGCTGTTCAGAAAAGTGTAGCTGAGGGCTCTCTAGGTAGGCAGTGACCGGCTCTGCGTTCACTCAACCGTTGGAAACTTGAATTTGTGCAGTTGGAGGTCTCTTCTGTGCGCTGCTGTGGAGTCGATTCTAGCGAACTCGATTTCATTTGCTTGTAATCATTTTTCAAGCTGTCAAGGTCATTTTTAATTCTAAGCCTGTCTTCCAAGGTGCTCGCCCATCCTCATGATGTGATGTACTTGGCAAGCTTAATGACTACCCTCTCCAGCTTGTAATCAATCACATACAGAGATGTTAAATGCACCCAGGACTGATCTCCGCAGAACATCACCTGTTTTGAGCTTAGGGGCAATGGTACTACATCGTGTTATTTTTAAATTCTGGTGATTACCTATTCTTCACACTGCGCTTTAGAGAAAGACAAATGGAATGCTGTCTGAGTTACATAAAATCAAGTAAATGCAGAGGGATGAACACAGCTAGCTAGCTCTGGGGGCTTTCCTAAACAGTCCTGCATTAGTTGCGGCACAAAGTCTGCCGTCTGCTTGTTTGTCAGCATCACTCAGGTTTTCAGAACACAAAGACAGATTCTCTGTCGGAATATAACGTGAACAGTCTCTGTGTCAGTTGCTGATAGACTCTGTGCTCCCTTCTAAGACGTTAGCCCACATTCACTCTTCATATTTTTGTCTGCATGCTAGTCTTCTTAATCCTCATCATAATTACTCATAGGCTTTATTTACAGGGACTGATTTTGAGTGATCCTGCATGCAGCACCATGGCTTGATTGGACTTGTGATTTACAGGATAATATTGAAATTCGTAGAACTTAATAAAGCTTAATTTTGACCATATGAGAAGAACTCACAGAAGTGACAAGCCCATAAGTGCCCAGATAATTTTATACAGGTAGAAATGGAGAATAAGGTGGCCTTTTGAAGTTAAATCTATACTGAGCAGTGTATATGTGCTCTGCTTCAGGATCTTGGTATCTTAAATAAGAATATAAAATTTTTCTTCAAATAAGTATTAATATTTCCAATATAGAAAAATCCATTTAAAGACTCAAAAGAGTCAAGCCCAATTGCAAATAGCCTTGAGCACAAGCTTCCTGCAATGAAAAATGGAAAATTAGACTGTATTAGGTACATCAGAGATGGTTTTATTTATTTATTTTTTTTTACATTGGTGGGATTGAACCTGTGTTTTCATGCATGTTAGGCATAGGACATTGAACCATATCCCAAGATCAGATAATCATTTTTTTTAACCTGTAGTTCAACATTGAGTGGAAATTTGTGCCTTAAATGGCCTTTAAAAATTGTAAGATGGAATCTATACTTAACGGAAAAGAACATTCCAATACCTAATAGTGGTGTCTCCCAGGGACTTGACAGGAGAGAGACAAGCATTTTCTTTCCTGTACACGGCAATTTTCAGCCTCCTAGTGTTCTAAGATTTTGTAAGGACTTAGATAAAAGGAAAGGAAAAAAATGAAGACACATATAGCTCACGCCAGTACTCTGGAGAAAGATGCATGGAGCTTTGCTTTGATAGCTAGAGGTTAAGAACCTGTGTTTCAGACACATTAACGGCCTGCTGTGGGTCAGAACAAATGCTGGCTACTGCCTGAAACATTTTTCAGTTGAAGGTGAGTCCTGTGTCCACTATTGAAGATTTTGGACATTTAGTGCAGAATTCTTTCACTAACACTTAATTCAACAAATTGAATCTGTTTTGCCTTCTCAATTGAAAACCTTTCTTCATTCCTTTCTCCCTCCTGACTTTCATCCTTCCTTCCCTCCCTTTTGGCATCCCTCCCTCACTCCCTCCATCGCTCCTTTTCCCCCTCCCTCCTTCTTCTCTTCCCTTTCTTTCTTTTGTGTTTTAACACACACGCTCACACACACACTTTCAGATGACCTTCTTTAGTTCCACACCCTGGCGACAGAGATGTTTCAGCCTTTTGCTCAGGTTGAGCTTCTAAATCAAGGAGAAAATGACCTTTAGTGACCTGACTACTATCCAGTTTGTACTCAATTGTTACATTCCTTAATGAATCATTTAACTAATTTTTAACATTTTGTTTAGACTATCACTGATAAAGTTTAGTTTAGCTTGCTTTATTTGATGGTTGATAATGTCTGTTTTAAATATTGTGCTCAGCCTTAGCTGGTCAAAGTTAAGAATTTTGAAACATTGAACTGCCTGAAGAGGCATTAAATATTATGTGCTTATGGGTAGATGTTTCGTTTCAGGTTCTAAGCATATTGCACTTCATGTTTCTGTTGACTGGAGAGTCTATCATAATTTCAAATTCATGTTCTGTGATAAATAAGTTGATGTCAAATTTAAGAAGAGGAGTGAGAATTTTTGAGTTCAAATAATTATTAAAAGACATGATGAAGCAGACATCAAATATTAGTATATGGTGTTGACCAGGAAAAGAAAAGGAATAGTCTTTGGCTGTAAGCACTATTGCAGAGAAAGAAGCTGGGCTGTGGGTCAAAAAAGGCCTCATGGGAAATAAATTACAAAATTCTCTAATAAAATGTAATTCATTCTATTTTTCATCAGTGGCATTCATTCTATCTCTATTACAGTTAGTTTGTACCACCTTTCTCCATGTGGATGAAGAAAGAAGTCCAGTAAGTTTGGTTTGTGATAATGGCAAATATGCAGGAGGCTTAAGAAGTTTGCAACAGCAGTCTTCTGAATGAGAGCCAGATCCTGACAGAAACAATCACAAATGGTGTAGAGCTTTGGGACTGCTCGATGAAAAAGCTGTTTTATACATTTATCCAATGAAGCCATAGGCAAGAGAGTCCAAATGATAATTGAAATTGCTCCAGAGTTAGAGATCTGAAAAGGTGGTAAATATCAAACCTCCCGAGTGTACACAGAACTCTGTCACCTGGCCTTTGGCTACTTCTTCTGTTTTTGTATTCCTCTGCCTACTAAAAAACAGCTTGCTCTTCCTCCCCAAGCTTGCCAAGCATATCGATAGAACTTCTTTAGTCTAACACTCTCGCAGCTGAGATATTTTGGGGCTATGCTCAGATGGAGTTTCTAAATCCAGGGTTTCTATTTCCTCTCTGGATCTTTGGAATCACCCCTGCATTTTATTTAGGGTTCTGACCACATTCAAACTTTTCATAAAGTGCTTCCCTAGCTACTTTTCTCAAATGGTTCTACATTAGGTAGCCATTATTCTAAACTGTTTCTCTTTAGAACTGTTTGTGCATCATCATTTGATATCAGATAGAACAATCTTGCATCAGAGAAGAAAACATATAAGAATATCTAAGTGATGAGGGTCAAGCCAATGTTTAGGAAGAAACTACTGAATCGAGGAAGGGAACTGGGTCACTTTTTGCAATGGTTCTGTGGAATGGCATGGGCTTCATTTATACCACAGGGAGTTCCAGACAAAGACTGATGAGAACTAAACATCTGAGCATCACATGCAAGAGACCTGAAGAACTAAACAGGCAGAGCTCAGGAGTTTGAGTATTAGTGTCATGCTTGTGATTTTAGAGTCTCGATTATCATACTATTTTCATTTTTTGCTCAGTCACTACATTCAAAGTTTAAGAATGAGATAGGCTAAAGACATTGCCAATACGGTATGCATACCAGATTATAATTCCAGGCACATGTATCATAAAAAGATGAATTACCATATGATAAAATTGCTCCTGATGCGTGTCCTGTTTATTTTTACTTAAAAAATAATTTCCCTATGAGGGTCTAGATAATACTTTACACTTTCACTTTCTTCTCAGGATCAGTTTAGTTTGGGGACAGTGTTTTTTGAACATTGCTGTTTCGCTGCATGAAAATTACTTTTATGGTATATTTTAAACTTAGAATAAGTGGCTGTAAAAATGTCATTCTCATTTTTTTTAATACAGAAAACAGAAAGATAGTTTCAGAAAGAGAAACATGTTTTCATGCTTTTCCACTTAAGAAACAATTGAACCTTCAGAAAATGTTCTTCCTAATCCAAATAACATTTTTATACAATCTATGTAATATATAATTGAGCCCTGCCCTTGGTCTGTCTTCTTTCTACAGTGTGAAAATCAAGTTCAAACTTTGAATGCTTGTTAACTATCTCTCAATAACCTATTCCAGTACTCTGCACACACACGCCACACACACACACACACACACACACACACACACACACACACACACACACACACACACACACACTTGGAGTTGTTCTTGTTTTATTTGTCAAATCATTAAGGTAACCAGGTGATTTATGTATGCCTTCTTTCATTGAAATGGGAATGAGTGAACAGAAAACACATTAAAGTTAGGGCCAAGGTTTTTCTTTTATACTTGAAATTGTCCATTTGTATAGTAAGTATTCATAAACATAAGATGAAGTAGTTAACCACTTTTCAGGTACTCAGAATTCTGTAATTTAACATATTTTTGATTCTACTTTTGAATGGCTTTATAGTTGCTTTCTAAAAATAAATTGCAATACCTAGGCAATGTATAAATAGGCACATGTATAAACATTTTTTTCCATTGGATATGCTTCTGAGTTGCTATGTGACAACCCAGTTTTAAGTTATACAATTTTAAAAGCAGAAAATAATTTGGAACCAAGCTCTCCCAGCTGTGTTCCAGGCCATGTCCTTGGAACATGGAAACAGGTGCTTCCTCACTTGTGTGTATGGCAGCTGTAAACCTCAGGCAAGGCACCAAATGTTACTTATGTTTTAAGAATTTGCCGTGTGTGTGTGTGTGTGTGTGTGTGTGTGTGTGTGTGTGTGTGTGTGTATGTGTGTGCATGTGTGTATGTGTGTGTGTGTGCATGTGTGTATGTGTGTGAGATACTTGTACACTGTGTGAAGATGTATTTGCTGTGATTGGTGTGGTAAAAACCTGAACAGCCAACAGCTAGGCAGGTGGTATAGGTGGGATTTCCTAGGAGAGGAAGAAAGAGGAGGAATGGTGGCTCACAGGAGAAAAATAGGAGGTGCAAAGTGGAGGAGAGGTGATAGAACACCACGACATAGAACATGGATATACATAGATGGGTTAATTTAAGTTATAGAAGCTAGTTAGGATCAAGCCTAAGCTATAGGCTGAGCATTCATAATTAATAAAAATAATCTCAAAGTCATTATTAGTGAGCTGACAGTCCAAAGAAAAATCCAACTGCATGTCTCTGTGTGTACGAATGTATGTCATGTGTGCTCACAGAAGGTTAAAACAAAAAGCATTGGGTCCCTGGAGGTATAGGTGGTTCTGAGAAACCCAATGTGGGTGCTGGGAACTAAATTCCAGTTCTCTGAAAAAACAACAGCACTCTGAATTGTTGAGCGATCTCTCCAGCCCACACACTTTCTATATTGATGAAAGCATGTTTAGCAGATGGAAGTACTAGAAGTTTTAGGTGGCAATGATAGCACTACAGAATTTCAAGGCCAGTCTGGGTTGTACAATGAAATCTGTGCAGCTTGGTGTACAGAAACCCTGTCTCAGTTAAAGAAAATTAAAAGATAAAATCCCATTAGGTACACAGTGACAACAGCGAGAAGCAGGAACCTAATCTTTAAGCAGCTTTCTTCCTCATTTTTGCCTCCTTGTAAATAATTTTGACCTTTTGATTTTCGTCTCTCTAAATCATTCATATACTTTTTTCTATTCTCCACATTTTCATAATAAGGTCTTAGCTGACCTTTTCCTGTCTCAAGAAAATAGAAAAGAACAATTAAGTAGGCCTGAAAAGGCAAGAATCCAAGCTCAAAGGAAGACAGAAGCAACCTCTCTCATGTTTTATATTCAAACGAGGTTTTGGGAATAGCGTGCATAAATAAGTACAGCTAAGTGGTAAAAAATGTGCTTTGCAATATCATTGAAAATAGTAAAACATAGTGAAAAGACTTTAACTGCTTATTGATGGTTCCATAAGCTCACAAATATCAACTTATCAGTCTTATGAATCACCATAGAGAGTACTCATGATCAATATGCTTTTACACTATCAAGAAATATAAAAAGACAAATCATGCATGAAAATAAAATGGGTACCACAAAAACAGGTCTTTCAGTAGCTAGATGGGGGAAGAGCAGGAAAAGTTGCTATCTCATTGCCCATATGGCCAAAGTAAATAAACTTCAACACATGTCACCATACACCTGTATTCCTATTAGGTTTATTGGGCTGACGTGGAGAGATGCCAGTGCTGTATGAATTACTGCCACAGACTGCACAGTAAGCTAGAGTTCACCTTTAGAGAAGCAGATTAATTTTGCTTTCCAATTTAGCCTGCTCTGTAGCTATGACAAGGTAAATCATTTCAGAGAAGATCTGCTAAACCTGATTAGGGCTCTTGTTTAGCAGTTGTCAGACTGGTAATGACCCAGTGTCCAGCAGCAAACAGGCACTTGCAGAGTAACAAGTAGACATCTTTGGAAAAGGAATGAGAAATGTGTTTTTATTTTTCAAATTTCCAGAAAAAATAAAAACTCAGATTGGCAAGATTTTCTGTGCTGTGATTTTTGGAAACCTTGAGGGTGACAGGCATAAACAGAAAATTTTTTTCTCAATGAGAATCCCTTCAAATTGCATGGTGGAAAGCCCTTCAAATACAAAACTACAATGTGTTGTTTAAAGTTTTGTTTTTTTTTTTTTTACTGTTGGTTCTTTCCTCCTAGAAATCTTGTATTTTCTCTTTTGCCAAACATTTTTTCACAGCGGCATGCAAATAGACACTTAAAAAATCCAACCTGGATATTTCTACAGGGTCTACGAAGCCCTGAATACAGATCTCCTTTCCGGTGTACATGTAACTAGAATTTATAGCAAAGTTACATAATTTTATAATTACATAAAGTCAAGTGTACCAAAGTATAGAACATGTCTTGTTAGTTACTTCTTAATGTTGTGTTTTCCCTCACTTCAGCTGTAGTAGGAAGACTACCTTATATTTGTGAACTACTACTAGGTGATGTATCTATAACCTAAAGCTCTCTCTACATACACTTATATATCCACGTATCTGATCTCATGGGAAATAAAAGATGTAACTACTGCTATTTGTATGTTTGTGAGTGTATATAGGTGTTTTCATGCATGTGTTGTTGCTTCCTAACTTTTTATATTAAGTTTGTTTGCTAGGCTGGTCTTGAATTGCTCTCAACTGAACTCCACCTTGTCTCCAACTTCTCCTAAGTAGGCATAGGACTACCAGCTTAAAGCTAAGACTAGCATACAAAATAAACTATGGATTCAAAATAAACTTAGTAATGAAATATTCAAAACTGCAAATTTTGATTACTGATTTGTTATGAGATTACAAATTATTTTTTATGTCTTCATTTAATAGTATACTACCACATTCATTTTACATTAAAATGGTTTTTAAAAATTAATGGAAAATTATGTTGTTGATTCATAGTTTTTAATTTTAAAAAAGTAAACCTGTGGTGCATATAAAGAAAATAATTCTCAACTAGCAATGACTGTTTCAAAACTGTTATTTATACACATATATATTATTTTATTTAAATAATTTTTTCATTTATTTTATATACTGACTGCAGTTTCCATTTATTCCTCTCTTCCCAGTGCCCCCAACTCCCACCTACTCCCCCTCTTCCACTCCTCCTCTGTGAGGGAGTGGGTTGGGTGGCCTTGGTTCAGAGTTGTGTTGGAGGTAGGATGGAGGGGAAGAGTAACTAAAAAGATGACTTGATAAGGGGAGTCATTTTGGCTTAGTGAGAAATTTTACCCCAACAAAACTCCAAAGAATCCACAAGGATGACCCCAGCTAAGATTCTTAGTAATAGTGGGGAGTGTATCTGAACTAACTATTTACCGTCAATTATATATTTAAGATGAATTTAAAAATCTAAGTACATTGTAATTTGAATTATGGCTAACACTATATTTCATTTATCTGTGAATTAAAATATACGTTTTAAAATAATTTTTCTATTTAAATATGAAACAAGCTTGTTTTACATATCAATCCCAGTTCCCACACCCTCCTCTCCTTCCTTGTTTGCCCCACCAAGCCCCATCCCATCCCCTTTCTTCTCCCCAGGAAGGATGAGGCCTTAGATGGGGAGTCTTCAAAGTCTGTCATATCATTAGGAACAGGGCTCAGGCCCTCCCCCATGTTTCTAGACTGAGGGAGTATCCCTTTGTGTGGAATGGGCTCTCAAAGTCCATTCCTATACTAGGGATAAAAACTGATTGCTGAAGGAGGCAGAGGCAGGAGGATCACGAGTTCAAGACCAGTCCTGATAAAATACACTTTTAAGTCTTTCTTTCTTTCTTTCTTTCTTTCTTTCTTTCTTTCTTTCTTTCTTTCTTTCTTCCTTCCTTCCTTCCTTCCTTCCTTTCTTTCTTTTTGTCCCTTCCTTCCTTCCTTTCTTCCTCTCTCTCCCCTTCCCTCTCTCCCTCCCTCCTTCCCTCTCTCCCTTCTCCCCCCTCTCTCTCTCTGATTCTTTGAGACAGCATCTTTCAGCATAGCTCCGAGTATCTTAGACTTCGCTATGTAGACCAGGCTGGCCTAGAACTCATAGAGATTTGCCTGCCTCTGCCTCTCCTCTCCAGGACTGGAATTAAAAGCATGAACTACTACTCTTGGTTGTACTTTATTTTTTAAAGCCAAAACTTAGTGTTCCTACAGATTGTACTAGTTGATAAAATTATATAAATTATAATAAATTTATAATAAAATTATAAAAATTATATAAATATAATTTTTATAAAACATAAATGCTGCTTCCTTCAGTGTTTGATTAATTTATAAAATAAGACTTAATATTTTAAAATAAGATGTATAAATATAATAACCTTTTAAAAATATTTTTGCCTATTAAAATATGAAAGCTATTTGCAATATTATTTTCCTACAAAATACCAGGTATTGGCTACTCTTCCCCACTTGTCGCCTTGCAATCTCTTAGTCCATTATTTCTACAAAGAGTGCCACATAATTAGGTACTTGATTATTACTCATAAATGAACAAATACATCAACAAATGGACTCCTTATACATATTAAAAATTTTATTCAGAAGCATGTTTCCTGTACTTAATAATGAGGTTGTGGTGCTATTGAGGCTAAAGAATCATATTTTATTAATTTAGGTTTCCTTTTTCATATATATATATATATTCATATATATGAATTTCTGTTCTCATATGAAATCATGGAACTCATTTCTGGAAGAATGCTTAGAGATCACTTAGCTCAATATTTTCATTGATATTCCTTTTGTGTTTTACTGTGAAGATATTTTAGGTATTTTGGCCCAGAGGCAAGAAGAGTTAGTTAAGGTAGAAAGTGCTAAGTGTGCATAAATGAAGGTAAGGCAAACTTTTCCTTGGTTTTGAAGAGACATTTGGCAGAAAGCAGGATAAAGGGAGGGAGAGCTGGGGAATGTCATAAAGTCTCTAACAATATCCAGACTAAACTGTCTCTGGAATAGGCATACATTTGAGAGAACAGTGCAGGGGAGGTCTCAGAGAGTACGGAGGCTCTAGAGCTGATGCAGTTCTACTTTGGATTAGAGTATTAATGAATTTCAATGTGAATCTCATTCATGATAACACAGATGCAGCATGGACCATCCTGATGAAGGTGCCAGTTCTAAGTATTTTCAGAGAAAATAGGAAATGAGGGAGATAACACACACACACACACACACACACACACACACACACACACACACAAAGATTTCTCTTCCTCTTACCACCATCCTTCCACACAGGCAGGGTAGTATGACACCCACAATGAGTCAGGAAAGGGAAACAGACACACAACACAGAGACCAGTAAAGGTGAAAACAAGGTCAGTGAGTATGGCATACTATTTCAATGGCATATTGTGGGGCATCTTCTTAAGTTTTAAAAAGTACATTACTGCAATAAGCTCTGAGATCACAGAGCCTAGACATGCAATCAGCAGCCAAGTCTCTGGATTCTTCTTCTTCCTTTTCATTTAACAATAATCTACAGTTCCTTAAAAAAATAGCTAAGGGAGCTTTAACCAACCTTTTATATTCTGTACCATCTTAGGAGACACTGTCACTTAGACCTGAAATGATGAGCCTTATTCACTGATTGCCAGAACTCCTAGGCCATTGATACAGAAAGTAAGAGTAGCTAGAGAATTCTCTTTAATACTTATATTTCTAAAGATGAAGATACTCTAATTTATTGAGTCACATGTGGCATATATTTAAATAAAATACATTCCTTTCCCTAGGCTCAGTTTTTGCCAGTATTATGTGGACAAATTCATATTCCATTTAATATATGAATGGGCATAACACTGGTGATTTGTCTATTTTGTCTTAGCTTGTTTTAAGTCAATATATTTTTCACTGAGATACTATTCTAAACATTAGTTTCTTTTTGCTTCTATGAGTATTGGATCTTTACTTTCCATAATGTAGAGAGAAGAATGTGTAGAGAATTAATATTTGTTTATATAATGCTATTACACTAAATGCTATTACACAAATGAAGAAAGTTTTGTGAGACAAAAGGCTGAAAAAGTCATTGAAAATAAATGCAATGATATTCAAATTAGAAACCATTTTAGAAAAATGAGATAAACAACTCTCTGGATATTACTCTCAGTAGGCATGAAGGAGAAAGCACATCACGAGTCATCAATAGAATCTGCAGTGCATGAAAGTCAGGCAGGGAAAGGTCATAAGGCTTAAACTTCCAGGTATCTCAGTTGCATGGGACATGAATGAAAAGCCGTATCATAGGCAGACCATGAGGCCTTGGAGTTAACCAGCAGGCAGTGGGGCAGGTGGAGATCTTGTCAGCACAATGTCCTGGTCATTCTGTGTGGTAAGATCTGGAGTTACGTGGCAGCATCATACTTGTAGCTTTTGGCTTTTTCCT
Organism: Cricetiscus sungorus; assembly: GCA_030556225.1. Taxonomy (NCBI): domain Eukaryota; kingdom Metazoa; phylum Chordata; class Mammalia; order Rodentia; family Cricetidae; genus Cricetiscus; species Cricetiscus sungorus. The sequence continues at coordinate 4,548,271 of JANBXA010000372.1, forward strand.
CTGATACAAGTTTATATAGAGAATGCATTCTGATCATTGTATTCTCCAGTACTCAGATGTCAACCTAGGGATGAGCTGAGGGAGGGGATTATGAGCTAGAAATGTGTGCGATATCATCAGGAGGAGCTCTCTTCCTTGAGAGCATGAATACTAATTACTAATATAACACTGAGTAGTTAAGGTTCTAAGACTAAGAAGTCCATTAGATAAGGGAGAAATTCAGCAGTAACAATGGAAGAAAGCAGAAGTCGTTTTTATTACTGCATTTGAGCACACTACGATTTAAACCTACAAGTTTACTTCACAATAAAGTACCAAACATGCATTCAAAGAGGAGTGTCAGGGCTGGGAGATGACACAGTGGTTTAGTGCACTAGTTACTCTTCCATAAGGCCTGGTTTGATCCCTAGCACCCAAGTGATGGCTCACAGCTTTATATAACTCACTCATAGGGGATCAGATGCTTCTGGTCTCTGTGGAACAGGAAAAATGCCCATACACATACAAATAGGAGAAGGGGGGGGGAGAGTTAGAAATAGAGGGGGAAGAGACAGAAAGACAAAGTGTCATGTCACATGTTATTCCCCAAGACACCTGAAGCTCAGTAGAAATCTAAATACTTTGATAAGTGAATTGATGTCTAGCTGACTACGTATATGCTTAAGTCCAGTTCCTTTTGGGGGTGAAGTTATCAAGACATCTTTCACAAAAGCAGCACCAGTTGAGTCATTCTCTCTGTCATGAATAGGGTTGAAAAACACAGAGAGCCACTGAAAGCAATGCAGTGTTTGGAGTAGAGCTCTGGAATAAGGCAACTGTAGATTATGGTGAGTAGAAAGATTAATGGTTGACTTCTATTTTTAGTATTGTGATGTATCAGAAGATTAATAAAGGGGATTAGTAGAGAGGGTTTAGAAATGTTCACTAAAATTTAACAGATCTTGATTTTAGAAGCAGAAGCAGAAGCAAGCTTACAAGAAAGTATGTAAAATTAGAAGGGAACAAAAACCCAAGTAGCAATTGACATAAATATCTTCACTCCTTCTTTATGTTCTTCTAGGCTTTTACTTAAGAGGACAGAATATTAATGGCTATGCAAGTTTACAGTGGATCCACTGCAAAAAGCTAGGCTCCAGGAAACAAACAAACAAACAAAAACAGAAAACAAAACAAAACAATCCCCCAAAAAACAAAAACCAGAAACATGGTGAAAGGTTAAATCGAAAACCAACCAAACGAAACCTTAAATATTATCTTGAGGTAACATGGCAGGGGGACTTTGAAATTAAATATCCCTCTAATTTTATACCTTTATACCCATGGATTAGCACTGCTATCAGAAATCACCAGAACTCATTGATGACAGCTAATGTTAGAGGACAGAATTTGTCAGTGTGCTCTGTTCTGCCACAAATGGACATCTATATCACCCACTCCAAAGCTCAGCAGCCATCAAGAACAGGGAGTAGAAATGTCTAAGAGCCAGAAAAGAGGATGACCAGAGTAGAGCAATGTCTATGAAAGTAGCACAGCATTTATGACTGCATAGAGCTGTGGTTATCTGTACAAAAAACTAGCATGGAGCAGGTAGTGGCTCATGAGCACCTACCCTAGCTGAAGAGCTATGGACGGGTGATGGTGTCTGGGAGGGATATTTAAGGATATGGGATAGATTGACTATGCCTAGTGGATGGTCCCACTCATATGAGTATGAAATATGAATAACACAAATTGAACTCTGGATTTTTAAAACAAGTAGTTTTGAAAGGATACATGCTTGGCAGTGATTGGGGAGGTAGGATTGGATCCTTGAGGATTGTATGAAATTTTTAAAGAATCAATAAAATATTATATTCCATGGAGCCCTTTACTCTATATTCTAGTCTCTTTGGTGGGGGAAGTTACTCTGCAGGGTACAGAAACTGAAACCTGGATACCAACCTAGCTATGAAACCCTCAATTTACAATTTGTTCTGCCTCAAGATGTGCTAGGGCAGTGGCGGCTGAGAACTTGTGGGAGTGGAAACCAATGCCTGGTTTAAATTGAAGCCCACTCCATGAGACAGAGCCCATGCCCTACATTGTCTGTAAGGCTAGGACCAGAGACTAGATAGTCTAGAAACCTATGGTAGAACCAAACGCTACAGACCAATAAGCATAAATAAGTAAACAATCAAACATAAACACATAAATAAAACCAATGAAATGATTCCTAATGATATCCTGCTGTAGTCCTAGATTGGTGTCTTGTCATGTCAGCTGCCTCTGGCAGCAGATGGGAGCAGGCACATGTATGGTCTGAACTAAGTCCTTTTCATATATGTTATGGTTGTACAGCTTGGTTTTACTTTCAAGTAATTTATAGTTAGGTTATAAAAAAGAATGGGGTTATTAAGTTTACCCATTGCTTTACTGTTTTTTTTTCCTTTGAAAATATTTTTATCAGCAAAAAGTTCTAGCTGTAGCATAGTTTATGAATGTAATTATAATTATGAATACACATGCAAGAAATGTGCAAATGGCCCATACTTAAATGCACAACCAAGAAAGCACAACTTTTCCCCAGGATTGCTTATGAGTTACTTTTCAAGTAATTAACAAAATGATTTCCTATTTCATACTTGAATTAGAATTTATATAGGGAAACTGCTTAGATGATTTTCTGTTCCCTGTTTCTAATGTGTCTTCAAATATAAAGTGTAGTGGATTCAGGCAGATCTTTGAAGATGCCAATGATTCCAATAGTGTAAAGGTGTGATATCCTAGTCTCCCAAGCCTACTTTATGACTAATAGGATGAATAATTGAAGCTCAATTTCACTTAGTTCACGTGTACACTAAGAACCATACATTCCTTGTATGATAACCTCTGCAGAATATGAAAAGTAAAGTGGATGCCATTAGTCCTAACTGTGAATCACACAACTTGGGAAAAGTGCATATTTTAAGTGAAAAGCAATTATACACAGTTGATGTGCCACATCAGATGGAGCAGAGCAGTAAGTAGAAACATGGAAAATGGGAGTTACTATCCTTTCACACCGATAACTAGTGCGGCTTTGATAAAATGTCACTTAGTCTCTGTGCACTGCATTTCTTTCCTCATCTTTAAAATAAGCTATCCCGGATTGTATGATGACTAAGTTTATGTCAAGTTCTCTCATATCAACATTCCTGGTCTTAGGCGGGATTTTTGTTTTCATTTGTCTACATTTCTTGTATACCAAATTGAAGCTTGAGATAGGTGACCTTGAAAATGCCAAGAGCTATGCCAAATGTAAGCTCTATGGAGGTCAATGGAGTCACCTTCTGTGAGTCTTTCTTCACAATGGGAACATGCATAATGTTGAAAGTGCACACAATCTGTTTTACAGAGGCAGCTCATTTACACTCAGACAAGCAAAATGAGGTGAACATAACCAAACACATCAAACTGGATGGGGAGAAGCCCAAGAAGCCTCAGCCCTACACAAAGAACTACAGGCAATTGAGCAAAGCTGGAAATGTTGAGAGGTGGTCCCCCTCCAGGGAAGAGCACACTGGATGGCTGCCCAGTGCCAGAAGGTCAGTTCTGAAAACATTATTACAAGTAGCTTTATATGGACTCAACAGCTTGTATCTAGGAATATATGTGTATACACAAATGCATATGTGTGCAATAACAATTAATGAAAAAAGAGGCCATGCATTTGAAAGGGAATAGAGAGGAGTACTTGGGAAGGTTTCGAGGAAGGGAAAAATATAATTAAATTACAATCTTTAAAATAAAGAAAAAAGCTTAAAAAATACATTGCCCACTTTAAATGATTAAGACTAAATTTTAAAAGTGGAAGTCAGCAACTCTGCAGTTGTCTGACACTTGCCTTTTAGTTCATTGCTGCCCTCTGTATTTCTTCTGCAATCTCCCTTCTTTTGTAAATGTGTTCCTTTTGAGCTGAGGTCTGTAGTTATTGTCATGTTAAGGGCTTACAGAATTAAAGTTAGAAAGAGGAGATGTGTGGATTTGGGAACAGTGAATCAGGCAATCTTTTAGAAGCTGAGGACTAGAAGAGTAGCCAGGCCTAACATTTCAGGCAGAGTATGTGATGGTTTAGAAAGGGAGAAAACTTTTTAGAGGCATGGCTACAATTTTGAATGCTAGGAATCATGCGGTTGTGACAAACCGAGAGAGCCATGTGCCACCCATATAGCCATTTTTATTCTGGGCAGAAGGTATTCATCAACAAAGTAAAGAATAGAGTGAATTATACCAAAAAAAAAAAAAAAAAGAATTAAGAAAACCACTGGGCATGCTCGAACATGTTTCAAATCTCAGAACTTGAGAGACAGTAGTAGGAAGATCTCTGTGAGCTTGAGGCCAGCCTGGTCTACAAAGCACAATCTGTAGACATCACATGACTCAATGAGATTCTGCCTCAAGAACAAACAAACAAATAAATAAATAATAAATGAAGATAGGAAGAAAAAGAAAAGGAAGAAAAGAAAGAAAGAAAGAAATATGAAAACCAAAATAGAGATTAGAGACCAGACAAAGACTTCAGAGGAATGGAGGGAAGACAGAAAAAAGACAAAAATATTGCACATAGGCAGAAGAGTTGAAGCTAGAGTCCTGATAGTACTCACAGAAGTTCCAGAAGAGATGCACAGGAGTGAGGAAAATGCCTGGTAACCAGTAATGACATGACTTTATATTGGATTTAAGAGGTTATAGAAATACAAAGAAATTAGAAGTGAGTATAATGAGTTCTAAATAAAATGTGAAATATTGAATCCACAAATTACTAGGGATAAAAGTCTATCTATATCTAATTAAAATGTCTTGCCATTTGAAGTTTTTTTTTATTTTCTTATTTTTCTTTGAAGATCCTATATAAATGATGAAAATATGTACTTAAGATTTCAAACTTCATTTTATTATCAATACCATAAGTCTAAAATGCAGAATACTTTAAAATCCATTTTTATATATCTTTTTTTAGTTTATTAAAATAAAAGAATAATGATAATATCTCAAGCTAATTTGAGCTTTATTAAATAGATTTACATTTTGAATTTATTCTTTAGAAGAAATGAAATGAACAGAGAGAGATTATTTAGATTTTCTAAGTAAATGCTTCACAATAATGTTAAAATGAATATAAGGCCAGGTAATATATCATTGGTTATTGTCTCTAATCTTTCAGTTTTATGAAGTCCCATTTTTTTCAATTGTCCTTTACACTAATTTGTGAGTGAATAGAGTCCTATTCAGAAAGTCTTTTTCCACATGCATATTTTGTAAAATACTGCCTGTATTTTTCCAGTCATTCCTGTAGCCCATTTAAAAATGACTTTGTACAGGGAGATGCAGACATAGATCTAAGTCCATCCTCTACCTGAGGACACAGGGCCTTCTCAGCAACATTTGTCAGAGATGCTTCTTCTTCAGGGTGTGTTTTGGCATCTCTGTCAAACACGAGATGGCTATAATCATATATGCACATTTGGATCTTCAGTTTCCTTCCACTGACCTACATTGTCTGTGTGTACATGAGTACCTGTACTGTGTATTTTTTTTCTTACCTCACTGTGTAATTCAGCTTGAAATCTGTAATGATAATTCCTTCAGCATGTTCTTTTCTCCCTCAGGATTGCTTTGGCTATCTGAGATCTTTGTAGTTCTAGATGAATTTTAGAATTTTCTTTCCTATTTATTTTTGTAAATATTGTCATGGTGACTTTGATTGTGATTGTTTTGTATCTATAAATTGCATAAGATAGAATAGTCATTTTCACAAAACCTTACTCATAACAAATCCTGACAACACATGAGCAAGGGAAGTATTTTAATTTTCTAGTGTCTTACTCAATTTTTTTTCTTCAGAGATTTAAAGTGTCCTTTGTAGAGATCTTTCAACTCCTTGGATTGGATTACTTCTAGATAGTTGTTTGAGGCTATTATAAGTGGGAGTGTGTTCATTATCTTTTCTTGTTGTTTTTGTTATTGGTTCATAGAAAATCTGCTGATTTTGTAAGTTGATTCTGTATACTGCCACTTTGCTGAAACTGTTGACCATTTGTTAATGTTTTCTGATGGAATTTTGAGAGCTGAATATTATATCCTCTACATTTAAGGGTAATGTGACATCTCCATTTCCTTGTTTGTGTTACTTAATTTCCTTTTCTTGTCTGGTTGTTAGTGCTGCAAGCATTATATTGAGAAGTGGTGATAATGAGCTGCTTATTCTCACTCCTGATTTGAGTGGGGTTGCTTAAGATTTTCTCATTCGAGATGATGATGACTGTGACTCTGCCATATACAAGAAACAATCAACTGAGTGAAAAGGAAGAGCACACTGTAGAAAAGATTTTTTTCTAGCTATACAACTGACAGAGGGTTAATATCCAGAATATATAGAGAACACACACACTCATGCACACACACACACTCATGCACACACACACACACACACACACACACACACACACACACACACATGCAGAGTCAAGAAAACAAAGGACTCAATTAAAAAAAATTGGCTCTAATCTGAATAGAGTTCTCAAAAGAAGATAGAAAAGTAGCCTTTAAACATCTTTAAAATATTCAACTTTTTAGCAATTAGGGATATGATATTAAAACTAATTTGCAAGTTTTATCTTATCCCAGCCAGATTGACTGAAATTAAGAGAACAATAGGTGGCAGATACTGATGGGGATGTGGTAAAAGGAGAAACCTCATTCTCTGGGGGTCGGGCTGCATACTAATACATCTATTATAGAAATCAGTGTGGGAAATTGTCAAAAATCTAAAAGAATACCTATACACACCCCAGCTATGCCAGTTGACATATGCCCAAAGGATTTAACATTCAACTATACAGATACTTGTTCGGCAATGTTTATTGCCACTCTATTTACAATATTTCAGAAAATGGGCCCATAAAGTCCCATACTATATCTATCCTCCAGGTCCTGACAGGCCAGAATGCCTAGACTTTCTCAGTCTGCTGTGTCTGCTCTAAGTTTCAAATACTCATCTAACCCTCAACCAGAGCCTGGTGCTTCATGCCCCAGATTAGTCTAAAAGTCCTACCCATACTCTGCTAATTTCCAAGCTTGGCCCAGGACACACGTCCTACTATATGCCAGATCAGATGTTATTCCATCAAGTCTCATGCTTTATCTACTCACCAGGTCAGCCAGAACAGAACAACTAAAGCTCTGGACCAGCCTGATGAGTATGCTCTTATTCTCAAGCCTTTCCCACAAATCCTCTGAAGGCAACCAGGTATCAAAAAGCTATTACTCCAGGAAGTAGAAACAATCTAAATGCCTTATCTGAAGAACAGATAATGGAGATGCCATATTTGTATATACTGGAATTCTATCCAGTTATAAAGAAATATAAAATCATGAACTTTGCAGGCAAATGATGGAACTAGAACATACTATATTTAGTGAGGGTTAGGATTAGGGTTAGGACAGTACACCTTTTGAGCTCAGAACTAATAGGAATTTAGCTAGAACAACTGACTTGGAAGTCTTCTCCCAGAGACCTAGCTTTTGTAATATCTGAATGTTCTATGCAAGCTGCCAAGGGAAAAAAGCAGTTAAAAGGCTGTTAAAAGTCCCACTAAGCTGAAAAGTCTTTGAACCACAACAAGATCACCATAGCAATGCATATCCAAGGGTACAATAGGGGCACTCATATCTCAGTGGTAACCAACAATCACCTAATTAAACTTAAGGTCCACTGAATAGAACAGACTTCATTTGGGGTACTATAAATACAGCAAACTACCTGTGACTGATGGGGAACCCTAGAGAAAACCACATTTGCTATCTTCCTAAACAAACATAATTTCCCAATACTTTCTAAATGATTCTCTTTACATCTACATAGAAGTGTATTCTCAGCCCGTATCAAAATAGCTTCTTAGTTTCTTTTTGCAGCATATAGAGATCATCACAGAAATACTCAACTGGTCAAAATACAAAGAACAATTATTGTGTATCCAGTTGATACATTTACAATGCAAACTCTATGCCCAAAGGTCAATGAATATCGCGGAAAAAGTGTCTTAAGATAGCAAGAGTCAGAGGCCCAGCAAATCTTCTATGAGTTAGTATCTTAAGCGCATGACAGGTGTACTGGCTAGCTTTATGTTAACTTGACACAAGCAAGAGCCATCCAAAAAAAGGGATCTTCAGCTGAGAAAATATCTTCATCCATAAGACCCATCTGTATGTATTCATGTAGGACATTTCTTAATTAGTGCTTTATGTGTGTGTACCATTATATGTAGTACCATCCCTGGACTGGTGGTTCTGGGTTCTATAAGAAAGCAGTCTGAGTAATTCATAAGGAGCAAACCAGTAGAGTAGGAAGCACTCCTCCATGGCCTCTGCTTCAGTTTCTGGTTCCAGGTAACTGCCCTTCTGGAGTTCATGTCTTGACTTCCTCTGATGATGAACTCTGATGTGGAAGTGTAAGCTGAATAAATCCCTTCATCCTAAAGTTGCTTTGGTCATGGTGTTTCATCAGAGCAATACTTAGAAAATCTAAGTAATGCAATAGAGAATTGCACTCATGTAATCTTAACAGTATGTTTGTCTACACAAGAACTGAATAATAATGTTAGTTGTGAGTTGCATGGGCATTGCCTCATAAGGTCCAACTTTTAGATGAAGAGGTACACACATGTGATTGATGATAAGAGAGGGAATATAAGTTTTTCTCTGGGGATGATTTCTTGGTGGTTTTCCCAATTTCTAAACATACTCTGTGAGTATGACTAACTGGATTTAGGAGATTATATTTATGTAACATGTGTGTGATTGCATTTGTGTATATGTGAGAGAGAGAAAGAAAGAAAGATAATAGTTACTAACATTGAGAGAGATTAGGGGACAGCACAGGAGGAGGAGCAGAGTGTGAGGTAGAAATGATGTAAATGAAATACTCATGTATGGAATTCACATACATCAGTAAAAATTAATCTTGTGTATATTGCATCTTCATTTCCTAAACTAATTTATTTTAGAAAATATAGCATACTTGCTTATAAATTTTAGTTGCAGTGCATGTTAGTACTCAGGCATCTGTACTGGGGTTCTGACAGGACACACTGCTGTCACTAAGAGTACCACCTGAGCATAGTCATTATGTCAGCTGCTGTCACTAAGAGTACCACCTGAGCATAGTCATTATGTTCCCTTTTAAAAGAGCCTGCCCATCTCCTATTTTCCTCTATTTGTTTCTCTCCTTACTCCTCACTTTGATCTGTATACTCCTCTCCCTCTCCCTCCCCTCTATCGATCTTCTGCCCCTCTTTCCTCTATCCTGCTGCCCCTGTTCCCAGGAGCCAGTCCTCCCTCCCTCTTCCTTTTTTTTTTTATAATCCCTTTCACAATAAAAACCCCCTCTTCTTGAACCCTCTCACATGGTGTCTTTCTCTTGAGTGCTACTTTTCTTAAATTATAACAGTGCATGGAAAGGAATCCTTACTAGAGAAAAGAAAAACAAAACAAAACAAAAACAAAAACAACAACAACACACCAAAAACCAATAACAAAACCCAAGTACTTAATTAGGAAATAAGACTCTATTCACTTCTATGGTTGGGCAAATAAAATTCCTAGCCTATTTTTAAAACATGAGAATTATTAAAGATTTAAACTTAAATCTTTTATAAATTGCCATATTTAGTTTAAATTTTCTTCATGTATCTTTGTATGTTTTTCATTACCTGTGCTCTGTATAAATTTGCCCTTGTGTGGGTATAAATGCAAATGGACTGATGGTTCTAGTTGGTCCCTCAACATGATTGAATTAGCTTAATGTCTCTGATCCCTTTTTCATAATCACTGAGAGGGTGACAAAAACTTTCCAACCTGACAACAATTTTTGAGGCACACTATTATACAGATTGATGAGACTGGGCAACACATTGGAAGGTTTAACTGGGTTAGAAGTCAAATAATATTACAATGGCTCATTAACATGATTATTCATATGCATTCAATTACTCTTTCAGCAAATATTTATCAAAATTTTAACAAGACCAAGCCACTCTTATAGGCACTGGTTGAAATGTAAGTTTAGATGAAAGCTATGTCTTTATGGGTATTTTAATTTTGGGCAGCCCTTGCTGACTCTTCCACCCAATTGGCCAGCCATTCATGTATTTATCCATTCCATTATCTTGCATTAATTATTTATTGACAGATGTCATCATAGGGTACTCAGCTCAGACACTAGTCATGGAAAGTGTGAAGTTATTAATCAAGAGAATTATTCACCTTAAGAGTATGCTATTCTTCACTTTCAGATGTGTCCTAATTGAATGGAAAAGCATGAAGAATTAGTAACACAAGATCAGAAAATATAAAATGTTTCATTCAATCACTATAACATACCAGGAGTCAAGACAAAGGTCAAAGGTAATATTTGAGATTTCTTTGAGGAGAAGTTGGTAAATCTTTTATGATTCTTCTTCAGGATGACTCTGTGCTATGAACATGTTTGGCAAGCAAGAGAACCCAGTGTGTTACCTCCCGGGACCTATGGAGAGGGTCCAGCAAGGTTGTGCCTCTTCGATTAGTTTTTGACATTTTGACACAATCTAAGACCTGTGTAGAATGAAGGTGAGAATATGTCAACATCTGTTTGATCTTTAAGCACACCTCCATAGTCTCTGCTTCAGCTTCGTTCTCTACGTTCCTGCCTTGATTTCCAGCTCATTCTTTCCTCGGGGATGGCATGTGACAAACAAACCCTTTCTTTCCCAAGTGGCGATGGTCATGATGTTTATTACAATGATGGAATGCAGTCAAGGGCAATGTAGTGTTCTTCCTCACCTCCACAGGACACTGCTCCTTTTGAGCTTTATGGTTTCTATACGGGTACGTCTGTGCTGTTGCTTTGTGGTTTCTTGCTTTTGTACTGCCTCATATGTATTCTGGATAAAATGATCCTCAAAATTAAATAATATGCAAGCATGATGCTTGAAGTTATGCCCTACTGAGCCAGAGCACAAGTTTGTCATATATGACATTTCTTTTTCTCAGCCACAGTCATCAGTGTGACTTTGTGTTCTGATGTGGGAGAATGAAAGGGCTGGAAAATTTGTCCAGGCAATATTATGCTGTATCTGCTTCTCTGGGGTTCCAAGTATAACTTTGCCTTAGTTTCTTTTCTATGTGAGTTCATTATAGACTATTAATTGTAGGACTTGGTAAAAATCCACAAAGTTTCTTTCTACATATGTACTAATACATAGATTATAAAAGTTATATTAATAATTGTTCTGTACCAATGTGCACATATAATGAAAAGATTAAAGGACTAAGTATTATTATATAGTCTTTTTCCAACTAGCTGAAATTTTATATAAAACTTGCTTATTAGGATAATCTTATAGCCTAATATACACTATACAAGACAGCCATTGACAATTATTTTAGAAAGCTGAAATTATATATAAGTTAAAAATCATTTTGCGCTCTTATCATCATTAATTACACTCACAGTGAAAATATTTCTTTTATGAGAACAGGAACCAAAATACCAAAAGATAAAATAGCCATTAGAGGGTATTTTTCTTTTACCACATCTCATGTGTCTTTTTAAAGACCGTTCAGTCTAATTTTTCTCTTGATATATAGTTTGCTATTCTATTTCTGCAAAATGAGAACATTCTGTTCTATTCATTCTCCCACTTACTTTTAGAAACTGCAGAAAGGCTTAAATTAAATTCCTAAAGAATTAACTGCCATTCTTATGCTTAGTTATGAAATATACAACAGTCTTTTGTGGATTGTTCCTAGGCGTTGTGCCTCGCTGGTGAGTGATCAGCAAAGCGTTCATTTAAAACATCACTGGAGAGAGAACCAAAACTGGGTCAGGAAAATCCCTCCACACGAGGCTTGTAGGAGCCAGTGATGGAAGAGGGAATAGACACTACCCACCCCCTCATGATGGGAAGGACAAGAGAGAATGGCTTCTCTGTATCTACCACAACGCAACTCTTTTGTTTGTTCACTTATCAGAAATCATTGTAAAATATTCCCAAATATGTCCATCAAGGTTGGCAGGTGTCAAAAGAGTTTACTTTAGCTTATTCATAACAATATTTATAGTTAAACAGTCTGTCAATGTCTTCTTCGGTTTTGCTGTTGTCATTTTGGCAGGGATTCGAAGCAAGGACTGGATCCTTGAGTTTTCCCTCTAGTTTAGAAATTGACTCTTGAGCTACTGGAATGCAGCGTTAAAATCTATTTATGCATATGTAGGTACTACGGCTAGCTTTAACTGTCATAAAATCAGATAGTCTGTCTACTAGAAATAAAATTATGTTTCAGTGGGATCCTCTTTTCATCTCAGTATGGCATATCAGATATTATTTTGCTGGTTTTGATGGTTTGTAAAACCAAGGAGGTACTACTAAAGCAGGTTATCCCATAAATTCTTGGTCCTGGGATAAGTAGGTGTATGTCTGTACCTGAGAGAAATTCTTACATTGTCTTTGGTCAAATGTTTAGATGAAGAGTTTGTGCTTCAAACCATCCTTTATGCTATAATGTATACAGTGATATCCTGAATTTATGGCTGTTTTTAAGAAACAGTGATCTACACTAGGGTGTGGCTATTTTCCATAACAATAATCACAAAACTCAAAGACATCATCTTGTATCTTCAGTTTTTCTTATACACTATGGTTATCACTGCTTGTAGTTTGCTTTTCTACCTGCCTGGAAACATTCCAGATTATAACTTGCCTTGTGCTAGTATTGTAGATCTAAGGTGATTGAATACTCACCTTTACACATGGTCTAAAGCACTGATACATGTGAATGGGATTTATATTTCACATTTTTTTTACTAAAACCATTTTGACTACAGAACTTATTTATTGAATGTGAACTATTAGTACTGTAATCACAAAATAACAAATGCTTGTTAGCCTTTACTATGGTTTATCACAGAGATTAGAACATAGATTAAAGAGTTACCTGTACTTGGGTTCAAAGCACCTATCTTTGAATCCAGTAACTAATAGTATGTAAGTTAGATAAACTACTAGACAGTTTTCTTTCAAAATAGAGTCAACACTATTTTACAGAGTGCTAATAAATACCAAAAGAGATAATATCAATATGTCAAGAAATTCTTAGAGGCAGTATAGCATGCAGACCATGAGTAAGGATTACTGGACCAGACAAACTGGTATTTTAGTCCACTGTTTATGTACTCTTGTTTACTTCTTGGAAAAATAGTCAATAATAAGGCCTGGAAGTGCATAGCATCTAGTCAGTACTGCTCTTAACTCAGCCAATGGCCTCTTTTTGTTTATACACTATCATTTCAAGTTTCCAAGTTTCTCTGTTCATTCTATATTTCATAGCTAAATTGCATTTTTATTTGGCTCTCTAACTTACTCTCTTGGACTACTGATGCAAAATATTCTAGAAAAAGAACCACAATCATATGTACTATCTTCTCATGTGATTGGCCTTGCTATTGCTGTAAATCTGAAGTTTGAATTAACTTCTCCTAATTTTCTCTGATGCTAGAATCAGTAGTGTAATGATTAATTGAATCCTCTCAAAGGAAGCTTTAAGTAACATAGCAGTTAAAGTTTAGTTTAACTCAATGAGTCTCAATCTCAGCTCCTTTACTAGTAATATAGTAGATATTTAACTTCTTGATTCTCCACTGTCATGCATATAAAAAAAGTGGAGTATTGGTGAAATGGTTCAGCTATACAAAACTAGTGACCTGAGCTTGAACCCAGATATCCACAGCAGGAAGAGAATTGGATCCTCCTCCAATTTTTCCATTAACCTCTTCATATCTGTCAAGCACTCAAACACATATCCTACATACAAGCACACACACACATAAATTAATAAATATTTTTACAGATTGAAAAGAAAGAATTCTTGCTCTGTGAATTTGTGAAATTAAATTAGTTAATGCAGGTAAAGTATCTAGAACATTCTTGGCTTATGCTAAGTCTTTAAACATCACATACTCTTTTTTCAATTTTGAATGAATAATTAGGAGCTATGAGTAGTAAAATCATTGATGGGTGATGAAAGATTTTAGTGATTCATTTGCCTTGGCAGGAACAGGAGCCAGTAACCAGCTTTTTTTTTTTTTTTTTTTTTTTTTGAGAAAAAGATGCTCTGTAGATTTTATTTATAAGATTAACAAGTAGACTTGGGAATCAATAAGGGAAACGTTGTTGCAAGCATATTCACAATGCAGCCACAGTGTACAGAGCCTTGTTGTTTGCCCTTCTACGAATCTATTATATATTTAGAATAGCAGGCAGAAAAAAAAACAGCAGTCTTAAAAATTACTGGGGAGAGGAAGAATGGTAACAAAAGGAAATAATTAGTAAGTAAAGTGGTGGAGGAGTTGAAATAAAAAGAAATCATTTTGCTTTTTCAGTGAAGTGAGAGGCTTTAGTAATCTAGGGGAGAACCTATGGAGATCTGCTTTAGATAGCTGATATATGTTTATGTGGATTGCACATTTGAGTGTAATTGTGCTATAGATCTAGAACTTAGGAGATATCTAGCCATGTCATAGCTGGACGTTTGAGGTAGCTACTGTTAACTGTGGACTGCTATGAGGAGGAATTTGTATTTGTATAAGCACATGATGATTTGGCCTTTATATTGTCCAAATATTTAACAAGTACTGTTTGTGAAATAGAATACTTTATTATTTGTATAATCAAAAGACAGTAGAGTCTAATGTACAGACTGTAAAACCTGTCAAAATAAAATAATTATAATGCTAATAAAATTATAAAACTAAGTTTGAGAAAGTAGGTGTGTTTATTTAATAGAAAAAAGACTATGTAAAGAGAAAGCAATTATTCTATGTATCAGGGAATAGATTGCTTTATTTGATTGAGAATGGATTCTTTAAGAATAAGTGATTGACACATCTGATATATGGAAATATAAATAAGGCCTGGACATAACAAATTTAGTCATAGTAGCCAAGTTGATTCCTCTGCATCTAAGGTCTTGTGAGTATCCTTAATAATGGAAGATGTCACCATACAGGCATATTAAATATATCAGCATTGCAATGATATTATTTATTTATGTGATACATATCCTTAAAAATTAGACTAATTCATACTGTATTACAACATCATGTGTGGATATTAAAGCTGATTATTTTGAGAGGCAGATAAAATGAAAAATAAAACAATAAGCTAATATTTTTCATGGCTACTTTGGTTAAAATTTGGTTACCAATTAAAGAGAAGAATATAAAAATGTATTATAATTTAATTACTATATCAGACAACACCAAAAGTATGCTATCACAGTACTGTGAAATAAAAATATTTGTTAGTGATTCTTCAGAAAAAATGTATTAAGCACATGAATTATATAACAAGGAAACTGAGTTTAGCCCTCTCACATTTTTTCCCAAAAGAAAGTCTATGCAGATTTAATGTCTAGGAACATTGAAGGGTATCACCCATTGGATTTACTTATGGCTTCCATGTTCAGGTTGCATAGCAATTGTAGTGGGCTGTGGTCACTAATTATCCCATCTGTACACACAGAAGTTGGTGTAACAAAGAGACCAAGACCATGAATCAAATAAGCATGTCTCATCAGGTCAGCATCAGTATAGTAGCTAGACTTATGAAAATAATCTCATGGATAGTGAAGCTAAATTAGTCTGTTTTTCTTTGATGGTATGCTCCTAAATGCATTTGGAACTTTTGAAATCATAGAAAAAATTAGAGTTGTGAAGCAACACATTTAAGATAAGTGAAAGCTTTAGTTTGCTCATGATTAAGAATTGCCAAGCTACTTCATATTCCATAGTTTATAGGAATCATTTAACATTCATAGCAAAATATCTTTTATGAAATAGAGGATACTATGATTTTCATATCCCATTATTTATGCAATGACATTTTAATATATTTGATTTGGAACTACTAAGTAAATTGTCATGGCTCAGTGCTTGGCTTGAACCCTAGAGTAATCTAGACTTCACATCTGTCACAGTATTCATTGCCAGGACAAATTTGGCTAATTATTAATGATTGACATGGACAACATGTAAAATTTTTTTCTAGTGGATAAAATCTCCTTCACAGGAAAAACTACCACCTTCCCCCTCCCCATCTTTAGAATTTCATTTCAACAAGTGTATGTATTATATGTATATATATATATGTATATGTATATACATATATATATATTATAAGTATGTGAAACTTTCTTAGTGATATGTGTGTGTGTTTGTGTGTGTGTGAGTGTGAGTGTGTAAGTTAATAGGTAAGATAAGCTATTCATAGGTGTATTTTTTAAATGTATATGCATTATTTTTTTAGCTGGAATGTATTTTTCTGAAAAAATAAAAGATTTTTGAAAACTACAGAACTAGAAAATGGCAGTTCCCCTCTCCCTCCCCTTTGTGGGGTGAGGGTTGTTTATTAATCCATATGAAGAATTTGAATTTTTATAAAATTCCCAGGAGCAATCGGTAGGTATTTTCCAACATGGGGCTAGTTTTATAAATGGTGGAGCACATAGATTTATCAACATTTAGAGATAAAGAAGGATGACAGTTATAATACAGATATGTACATGAAAGATTAGGAAAAGGCAAAAATCAATAAACATCCCTTTACAATCACTATTACACACTCACAACTGGGTTTCTGCTAAAGCTAGGAGCCATGTGACAATGTGGCAATGTTGTGGAAGTATCAGCTTTTTCACTGGGCTGTTTGTTGATCAGGAAAGCATCCTACATGTGGGCTCTAGTGGGTGCTTCCAATGGACCATGGGTAGAAGCCACTCTAATTTAGGTATTCAAGTGAACACTCAGAATCACTGTTAGAGGCAGTGCTTGGAAAAGGAAAAGGTCACTGGCTGAGACTGCCCTTGGTAAGGACACAGCAGATAAGTAAACAACTCACATTGTCATTCATCACTCCCCTCCACTCCACCTCACTGCCCTGTGCTTGATCAAGTGTCAACTGTAAATCTCAAGGGCTAGACTACATCCTGAGCCAGGAAGAGCAGGAGGGGTATCTCACAGCAGTAAGTAAGGACTTCCTTGGAGTCACCTTACTCAAACCTGGTCTCCTAATGAAATGTGCAGTTTTCCCTCAAAACAATGCAGTGCTTTCTGTAGCTAACTTGAAACTGATCACATCAGGGATATTTGCAGCACAGAAATCAGCTGGAAGTTTCTTTCCCTCCTTCTGTGTGTCAAACATTCGCAGGGCATTACCATTTAGAGTGAATCTTTAGAGATGGGACATTGAATTGTGGATAGTGACATACAATGAATTCTCAAACAAGAAGCTGATATTAAAGTAGACCAAAAAAGGAAGCCCCAAAACTACAAGGCTAAGGGTTTGGGAAATTAAAGACTTATTGTCTATCAATTAATCAATCAATGAACCAGTCAACTAATCAACCAATCAATAGTTTTCTTAAGACAAGACCTCACTAGCCTAGAATTTGCTTTTTAGCTCAGAGTAACCCAGGATTCACAGTAATACTCCCTCATTGGTCTTCTATGTGCTGGGATTACAGGTGTATTCACTTTGCCAAGCAAAAGTGTCTTGAGGATACAAAAATAACTCAGCATGGTGACAAAATTTCATATATGCATAAAGCTGGTTAAATTTTACTGACATTTGAATTTGAGGTGGTCCCTATGGAGATCAAAATGCAAATTGATAAGCTATTTTCATAGAATATACTGGCTTACTGCTTATAGGAGTGTACAATTTTGCAATATAATTCTAGAACTTGCATTTATTTTTATGGCAAAACAAAGATGCAGCCCTATGTAATATTATCGTGGAGAAGACACTGAATTAGAGGTAAAAGCCTTGCTGAGGATGTTACTTTCAGGAATAACAGCTAACTGAGAAATGGAGGGAAAGGAGAAATAAAAGTTGACAGTAAATAGAGAAATAAAACAATAAAATTAAAGGAGAATGGAGAGATGTGTCATCATTCTGGCTAAAGTTGAAGACATTGGCTTTGCAACTTGGAAGCCTTTCTCAAAGATAATCATTGCAGGCAGCAAATGAGAGAATTGGATAAGGAATATACTTGATATAGACTGTCTCTTTGAGAGGTTAATAGATCTCAAAGTAAAGGAAATTAAATATAGATTGGTAATATTAGAGCATGACCAGTCTCTAAGTAGTTTCAGGAATATCAGTCAGGGAAAAAAGCACTGATAAGAAATGACCTCTAAAAGTTGAGGCCTTTTTTTAGGAGAATGAGGGTTGTTCAAGTTTTTAATTGTCTGGAAGAGAGAGGTTTTGAGTTAAGCTGAGAACATATAAACAACTCTGTTATTTTTCTGCCAGTCTATTTCTGAAATGATACCCCAGCCATCTGGGAGGTTGCTGGGGCTCCAGAGATGCATCTTCAGTGGGATCTACACTAATCCTTGCTCAAGATTAATAGTGCCATTAATTTAATTAACATCAATTAATACCCAGTTAGAACAGTAAGTAGTGTCAATTGCAGTTAGAGCTAGACAGATTGAGGTTTTCTAGCAGAGCTAGCTAGGAATATAAACAGATTTGTCACAGAATTTCATTCATATCTGCCAAGGACATTTGTGGTGATGGAATGTTGTAGGATGCACTTAGAGTGTTTTGAAAGAGTCCTACTACACTGTCACATTGTGGAAAACTGTAGGATGAGTAGCCCGTCTTCCCACCTCACCCAACCCTTATTGCATTTATTTACTCTTTATGTTTACAAGTTTGTGGTTTTTTCTCTTTGCAATTATTACTCTGCATTGCATGGCTTATATTTTACCAAAACATATTTCTTTATAATTGTGTCAGAAGTAATTAATGTATGTGTCTTCATTGCCTTAATGTTGTTGTGAGAAAATGCTAATAAAGACAAACTAAAGAAGAAAAAGTTTAATTTGAATCAGAGTTAGAGGACAGAATGCATCATGGCAAGGAAGAGGTATGGAGCAGGTTCAAGAGGCAGCTGGCCTCCACAGTCATGATGCAAAGTTCCATGAATGGTCATATTTAACAACTGTTCTTTTGTTCATTCTTTTGCACCTGCTTATTGAAAACTGTATGTCACCCAAGTGGTTGGTTTTCCAAATGTCAATTAATTTATTCTAGATATTCCCTCACAGGCATACCCAACTCTTTATTCCCTAGTTGATTATAGAATCATCTAGTTAACAATTGAGGTTAACCATCATAGTATGGTATACTGATGTTAGATGCCAGATACCAAAACATTGAAAGAAAGAAATAATCTTACATAGAAACTGAAGAGAAGGTTTGAAACGTGCTTTTAAGCAACAGTGGATCTGTTATTTCAATTATAAGTGAGTAAGTTTGAAATGAATTATTAAAATGTTCTTCTTTGATGTTAATAGATAAATCTTTCTTTAGAACATTTTATTATCCACAGAATATCTATAGAATGTAAAGAACAGCTTATTTGATAAAATTGTAGAATAACATGAATTTTTTTCCATTTCATGAAAGTTGATAAATGTAGGTGTAAGAGATCCAGCATGTCTGAACCACCAGCAAAGAGAAAAGAAAGAAAGATTAAGGGAAACACTAGATTACATTAAATTATCAGAAGTATAAAAGTAATAACTCTTGAGTGAATGAATATGTAGACAGAGAAATGATTAAAATATGATTTATTAAAAATATAAATGTCATTTTGCAAGAAAAATGTAATAATGAAAGTATTGCAAGAAGTAACCTACCATCATGATCTCTCTTTTAGGGAATCTACACAGGTGATCCCATAACACAGAAGCAGGGAGTAGAGGCAATAGAAGGAGATATTTATTACAAGGTATATAATTTATACAATCAGATGGAAGGAAGATTTAAAAAATGTTTCCTATGGAAAGGCAGAGACATGAAGTTGATGAATGATTTCTGGGAAAATGCACATTAGAGGAGATGATAGCTGCTGGAGGATAAGGAAGAGAGAGAATGCTTTCTACATTTCTCATTCATGTGGCAAATCATAGGATCCAACCTATTTTTGAGTATCTGTTGAGTGTGTGTGTGTGTGTGTGTGTGTGTGTGTGTGTGTGTGAGTATGTCTCATATTTTCTTTAATTAACAAAGGTTCTTTTGGAATAATATCCCATCAATAATTTCTTTATGGCTATATGGTTGGGGTCTTTATTATGTGGTAACAACTTTTAAAAGTTTGTTTGAAGGGAAAAATAAGATACATATATAGAGGTTTAAATATTGGAGTTGAAGCACTAAATGAGGTTACCTAACAGGGAAGGCTGAAGGTATCAATTGAAAATTATTAAAAATAATAAAATTATTCAAAAAGATAATAGGTACACCAAATCAAATTGTTCTATAGACCATGAAACAACCAGTTAGAAAACTTAAAGAAATAGAAAATTTATTTTTAATAACAATAAAAATAAGATAAAATGCTGAGATTCATTTAGAAAAAAATAAATAAATAAATAAATAAACATATACATATATGTCTACTTATATGTCTTGTGTTAATAAATGTTACTATAGAAGTAGGCCAGAATTCAACATTTAAAATTTTCAGCTTTTAGAATGGCATTTTCTTAAATTACTGTTTGTTTAAATAAAATCTCATCAACCTTTTAACATATTATTCATAGAACATAATATGCTAATCTAGTATTGACAAAGATGAAAATATACTCTCTCTAAAAGATCAAAGCATATGTCTATAGCAATAAAAATGGGAAAGCAGGAAGAGAATTTGACACGTAGATCAATGGAAAGAATAAATTCTAGGGAAGACCTATGAATAAATATTTATATAGCTCAACTAAATGTCATTTAAGATTTTGGAAGATAGACTGACTTTTCTAAAATGATGTTCTGATAATCTACTAACCAATTATAATTAAGTGAAATCTCAGATAATTTATGGGCTCCTATGTTAACAATTAAATTGTATGTAGAGAAATATTCCAAATACCGAATAAAGAGGTGGGAGAATATATACTCACAAAGAAACTGAAAAAGAAAAGGAGAATTTCTGGAAAAAATGAAGACGTGGAGGAAAATCTGGTAGATTTATTTGAATGGTTAAATCAAATGAAGAATTTCCTTCTTTGAAAGATAGGAGACAGAAAAGACAAGGATGGTAACACATTGTTTGGAAAGACTGTTTTCCAGTTTCATAACAGGAGACATTATTCGATCTGCTTATGATATGGCCTCATAAGGATTTCATGCCCTTTTCATCCAAGCCGTGTACTGAAGACTTTGTGATGTTTTAGGAAATGCATGATGATATCAACTTTAAATTAATTTGTCATATTAACTCTGTCTGGTGTATATAATAACCTGTTAGGTTTGAAGTGCTGAATTTCAGATTCAGGCTTCAGATGTTCTAGGCAAGCCTTCTGTTGCTTAGATATAGATTCAACTTTCATATTTCACTTAATCATAAAACATATATATTTGACTGAACTAATCAGCCTAAACTTATGCATTTATTTATGTACTTTATTTATGTGCCAGTCTTTTTATACGGCCTCTTAACTTAGGTTCTTTATGAAGTACCCTTCAATTGTGCTGTTAATTTCTTTTAGTGACTGTTTATAGTTTAGCTTTGTTCATGTATTTATGATGGCAAAAAGTAAAATATTCTAGAGAGATATAACTTGATATGGCTTTTCTCTGATAATATTTTGTATGATTTCTCTGTATGAGATAAACACTATGTTTATCTTGCTTTTTGGTGGCATTTCACAGAATTTCTTTACCCAGCTATAATTTATTCTTTGGCATGATGTAAGATTTTGTATGGCACACTGGTATTTCTTTTGTCTATGTAAGTTACCCTTTTCCTATTTTTTAATCTCAGTTTTTACCAGCTGCTCCTCTGAGTATATCTTCTCTAGTTCACTTACATATCCATTATGTTGTGGATTGTGTTGACTCACTAGTTGAGCTTCTAGAACTTCTTTTATTGCTTCACTGGATCAGCTCATTATTCTAAATATTCAAATACCCTTGGAAATTGTTCACAGACTGTAGATTTAGAAAAAGGATTATGTTTCCATGGAATATTTAGTCTCTTCATTCAGGAATCACATATGCCATTGCATTAGTTCCAGACTATATATTTACATAAATCTGATAATTTTCTTTATAGAAATCCTTCCTATTTATAATTAAATATGTTTTTTAGGTTATATATTTACCTAGATGTGTTTTGTGAAGGCTGCAAATAATAATATACTTAACAGAATACTATCTGTTTTATTGTGTTGTTTATAAATGTGACTGGATATTGGTATTATGTAGAAATTATGCAGTGGGGACTGAATTTTTATGTTATTCCAACTCAATAACCATTTTGAATGATTATTAAGTATCAAGCTCTGTGTTAGGCATGAGTAAATACATTTAAGGCAGTTATCCTACACTTTATACATTAGGTATAAACCTCAAAACATGCCTGGCCTGATGGAATGTTTCTATAATCTTGCCATCAGAAAGCAGGACATATATTGACTAAGGACATTCATATTATTGCTACTGCTATATGGCTCAGTATCTTCATGGCACCACATACACTATCTCATATTTCACAACTACATTCTTTATAGCTTCTGCTTATTATATTTTTAGCTATGAGCAATACAATAAGGACTGAGAATAATTTGATTAAGCATCAGCCATCATACATAGTATATATTACAATCCTTGTTTCAAGGAGGAAGAGTTGAAGAGGAAGAGTTGAATCTTCTTATCTATTTTTTGTTGTTGGTAAGTTCTAAGACATGCATTTAAGGCTTTTAAGACAGTGGCTGCCTATCTCCTAGAACCCATTAGAAGCAAATATTTCAGCAACAAAAACAAAGACCCTTTAAATCATACCACAATGTCAATCATATTATTAGGTGTTAGGCTTGTATGTATGTGTGTATGTATGTATGTTGTATGTTGTAGGCAGCCACAGCAGCTATCATGATAACACTAGCTGTGCCATTCCTGGATTATAATACATCACAGCCCTTCTCTTCTGGTTCTTACACTCTTTCTTCTCCTCTTCCATGGTTTTCCTGGTTTGTGGGGAAGTGTGGTATATATCTCAGGTTTAGAGTTGAGAAAAAGTCACCTTTTCTCCTCAGATTTTTATTTGCTTGTTTGTTTTGTTTTGTCTTTTGTTTTTTTAGCCATGCATCTCTGGATTCATTCATGACTATTCTTTGACCAGAGAAATCAGCCCTTTCAGGTTCCTTGAGTCTTAAAACAACAACAACAACAAACAAACAAACAAAAATCCAAAAAAAAAAACCAACAAAAAAGAACACAATTTTCCTAATTACATAATTATACATATGAATGAAATAAAACTGATGTAGCAGTTCCTGTTTTCCTAGCTGTATTTCAAATGCTTCATAGCTACATGTGGCTAAAACATATACCTTGGATCATGTAGAACAGGTCCGTCATCACAGAAGTTTTTATTGAATGGTGCTGACTTTTCACATATGACTCAGACGCCATATTCTGCTATTGCTTTATAATTTCATTTCCTTGGTGAATGTTTATGTACTTTAACATGATGTCAGGGTATAAGCAAGGACTTTATACATACAAGTACTTAAGACAAAGTTTCTTTCATTAAGTTTTTCAGTATCTGTGGCAGACAAATGTACTTGTCTTGATTACTATTTTTAGGAATAATAATACCAAATAATAATAATAATAATAATAATAATAATAATAATAATAATAATAGTAATCTCCACGTCATCATAATATCATTTTGTTATTTTTCATTTGTATTCTTTGCCTATTTAAAATCACATGATTTATGTTTATTCCAGCTTTATTAAAGGTGCTCTGAGGTAGCTGTTGTCCCAAGAATCTACATTGGCCCAGTATTTTTATTCTTTTCACTTTGGTTGTATTGCTTTTATAACCACCCACACAGGCCTTGAATGGCTAGTTGCATAGCACGTATCTGAATGATAATTTCTGTTAATTCTTTTTTGATAATGAATGTACTCATGTCTTGATTTCCTTTGTTACCTGTAGAGAGAGGAAGTCTTGGTCTAAATTTTTTCATTTATTCTTTGAAAGAGACCATTGAAAAGATTATCAATAGAACAATTTAGTTTTTCACTGTTAAGTGTTTGAAATTTGTTACTTACATGAAACAGTTGGAAAACATTGTTTTTCCTCCACACAAGAAAAATTCACATTTTCTGAGTTTTCAAACACAGATCAGAGGAGAATCTGGAAATAACTGACACAGAAAATTCTGCCAAATGTTTTCCTTAATGGGGGGTCATCTGTATAATTTTAGTCAATAAGAATTCTGTTTTTAATCTTATAGATTCCAATTAAAAAATTCCTTCATAAGGGAGCCAAGACCCCTTCATTACAGGATCTCCTTTCTTCCTATTCGGATTCACGTTAGTTAGAGTTTGTAAATGAAAGGTCCTGATTTTAAATTAATGTGTGGTAGAACTTACAAATTTTCCTTTTGGCAACAAAAAAATCTCATATATGGTAACATTTTGTGAAGATTGCCAAAAAAGCAACAGCATGAAATAAGAATTTCAGTCAAAGACCAAATCAAGCATGAGGCTTTCTGAAACATTTGTCTTTTGAGAGGAGATTCGTCCATATTTCTTGCTTGGCTTTTCCTGCAAACTATTCTGTTTTCAGGACATCTTTCCTACTTAGATGCTCTTAGATTGCCAGTGGCAAGCCAAGCGCCATATCCTGGGAGTTATCAAACCCTCATTAATCTATGAACACAACAGTCTTTTGCTGATGCTAAATTTTGCTTTTCCATTTAGATAAAGTATTCTAATTTTGAGTTTTGATGACTCAAACTGCCATATGTATAATCTTGAACAAGAGTCTGAACATTGATGTTTTCTGACATAATATAGTCATCAAATTATATGTCACAACTCCATTTTTAATAAACTTGTCATCATTGTTTATTTAGAACCAACATAGCCCACTGATAAGGGCAAAAGAAAGTAAACTCATTAGAGTTTTCAATAGATTCCTTGACCAAAAGAACAGTACTATTTTCCTACTTCACTGCAACCATTCACTTCTTGTACTGTGCAAGGCAAGCCTGCTGCTTATACTGCTGAGCTACAAAACTTGTATTTGTCTTTGCAAGTCTGCTGTCAACTCTACCTTTCTTTTATATGTCTTACTAAAGTTCCCCCTGTCTTTCCACTTTCCCATGGTCCTCCTGAAAAATTGAGCAAGAGGGTTCCTTTTGTGGACAATCTATTAGAGATTCAATCCAGGAAAGTTTGTGTGCATTTTTTTCTTTCTTCTCTATTCTTCACAATCTCTGTAACATTGCTTACGATATAGAAAAGCATCTTTCTTGCACCTCCAGTCTTCATATCTGAGTGTCAATAGGAACACTTCCCACATTAGTTGTATTGTTCTCATTGGAGAATTCCCATGCCTAAGGACTCTATATACCTTCATTCTTCTTTAAGTGACCTGATCGTGTGTGTCCTCCAGCAGGGACTGTGTAACAAGACAGTGACTCACCTTGTACTCCTACAGAGGGGTGCCTGCTTGGCAGACAATCCTTGAATCATGTTGTACTAGTGAACGAGTTAGACCTCATAGTTCTAGGTGGGCAACCATTTAGGTCTTATTCTCTAACCCATTTGAATAGTTAGAGAGCTGATGTGCTGCTATCATCTGGCGTTTTCTTAAATATACACATTCTAAATTAGAAACTGTAAGTCCAACATATCTATTATATACATTGGCTATGACAGTTAAAATACATATTATAGGCTTGAAATGCTAAAAATGTTCTCAACACGAAAAGTTAAGTATTTGAAATGATGTATGCTAATTAGTTTGATTAGCTAATGACAACTACTCAAATAGCAAAACCTCTTTCACACTAAAATATAAACAGCTTTTTATTAAAATATATGAAAAGAAAGCCAATCTGGTAATATACATCAGATTATGGGGACCTACCGGAGGTGAAATTATTGTGACTCATTGACCCCTTAAAATCTGGTCGTGAAAACAATCTTTACATGTGGATGATGAGACATGCCAATGTGTTTTCTCTCCTAGTGCTCATATTTTCATTTCTTTTGACAGTCTTAAGAGGGTAATCAAAAGTCTTACAGTGATGGACAGGATTTAGGCTTTAGAAGATTTTTACAGAACATTTTTTGGCATAGGAAGAATCCCTAAATTAAAAAAAAAAAAGTTTATTTTAAAATTCTATGTGTGTGGGTGTTTTGCTTGCAAGTCAGTGCATGCAATTCTGGAAGAGGCCAGAAGAGGGCATCAGATCCCCTGGGACTAGAGTTCCTAGATGTCTATCAGCTATCATGTGAGTGCTACAAATCAAATACAGGTCTTCTGGAAGAACAGCCAGTGTCTTCAACTATTGAGATGACTCTACAGATCCATAACCCTCATTTTTAAAAAGAATATTTTGCTAGGATATGTAATTTAAAGCAACATAACTATATATATAAGTTTTATATATATATATGTCATATGACGTATGGTCTTATATATATGGTCATATTCCCCTCTCTCATCCACTTATTCCCATCCTCCAACTCTCTTTTGGTCTGTTACTGTCCCTACTGCTTATATTTCAATAACTTTAGTTTCCTATATTCCATATATAAGAAGAACATATGATGTTTTCCTTTCTGCTTCAAAATTATATCATTTAAAGAGAGTATAACATTCTAGATACAGACACAGAATTGAATATAAAGCTATTGGACACTACAGCTGGACATGAGGTGATAGTTGCATTATGATATGAAAATTTATCTCATGTTTTTCCTTAAAATACAAAACAGTAGTTTTAACAGCAAAGTGTTTACAGTCAGTATCAAATGTTAGAAGACATTACACTGGACTCTGGTGGATAATGAAGATTATATATTAGGTTTGTATCCTTCAGAATTGATTTCTATTAAATCATCCCTTCAGCAGAATTGAATTCCCCACTGATTTTGAGTAATTGAGCTCACTTTTAAGATGAGGTCATGCTTTAAACGTGCCCTGTGTATGGGACACTTGTAATGGAAAATGTTAGTATCTTGAGTTGATGACAAAAGGGACTACTGCATTTTAAAGCAGAAGAGCAACTTTCTAGCCTTGCTTCTGGAGCTTATCCATAGATACAATATTACATAATCACTTGAGTGATTGCTGAAACAGACATAAGGCAAGTATGAACTTTTGAAAAATAAGAAAAAAAAAAACCAAAATGCTATCTCATAGGACGTAAATGGGAGCAAAATAAAAATTGCTGCACATATATAACAACTATCAGTAATGTATGGTAGCAGACTAATCCCAAAGTTTCTGGATTCAATGTGGATTCAAGCATTTATTCTATGGATGGTAACTCAATTTAGATTAAGTAACATAAATTAATATATTGTTGGAAGGAGGTTATTTTGAGGCATATCCTAAATTGAGGAATATTTTAAATTTCAGACGGCCATTAGAAACAGTAAGTATAGGTCAAAGATTCGAAGGGTAATAACAATTCACTGGCAAACTGTAAGTAACTTTTGCTGTACTTATGGAATCTAGCTATGTTAAGTCATGATTACTGCTCAACATTGGCATTATTAACATGTGAGCTTTCTTCAACATCATCATTTTGTGTCGGTGATGGCTGTGGTCACTGTGAAGTATTTAACAGTTTCTCTGGCCTCTCTATTGTACACCAATACCACACTATTCTCCACTACCACTTTCTCTTGAACCCGTAAAATACTACCTGGAGCAATAAATTGCTCCAATACTAATTGGAGCAATAAATTGTTTGCCTTCTCTTTATTAAGCACGACTGATCTAAGTGCAGGTGTACAGGAACATCTCATTTGACACAATTGTGTGTGGTAGTAATGGTGTTCACAGCTGAAGTTAGATTAATACCATGTGGTGAATATTTTGACAGACATATCTTCTTTAATTGCTACAGTGCTGTGAGGTATGCAGGCACGGTCATTGTTAAGTCTTTGGAAACATTAAGTGTGAATTTCCTGAATGAATGAGTGTATTGTATTGTTTAGCAGTGAAAGAAGAATTTAGAGGGGTTAAGATACTTATTCAATGTAATACTGTTAGGTAAAGATAAAGGAAGGAATCATCTAGTACAAACTCATCGTACATCCCTGTATAAAAGCATTATATCATCAGTTCTTTTGGTGTAATCTTTATTTAATCTGTCCTTGGCAAATGCATTAAAATGAACAAACTTGTAATGCTATGATACAACATCAGAGTGTGGGGTTTTGAACACTTGTTTTCAATAATAGTTACATAGCAAATATCCGGTCTTTCAACTTTCATTCATCACCATTCTAGAACTCTGGCTAATGTACTAAGAAAAGAAGGAAATAAGAACATCCATGTTCAAAAGAAAGGAATAGATTCCTTCACTGAATATATATACATATATATGTGTGTAAGTGTATGTATATGTGTTTATGTTCATATATGCATATATGTATGCATATGAATTATGTATACATATATATAATGAAAAATAATCTCACAGACAAAAAAAGTGTTCACTTAAAATTTGAGTCATTGTCTTTAAAACATATACAAAAGTACAAAGCCAACTATTTTTCATCAAAGTATCAATGTACTAATTAAAAAGGGAATGATAATTCAAGTTAGTTTCCCAAATGAAATACGTACATATAAATCAAACAAACATGCTAAAATTTTATGCTGAAAATCACAAAGCTAATAAAGGAACACACACACACACAAAATCAGTGAATATGGGAAGTGTCTAAGTTAAGGTTTTCATTGCTGTGATTAGACACATTGACCACAGCAACTCATAAGAAAAATATTTAACTGTGGGAGACTTGCTTACAGTTTCAGAGGTTCAGTTCATTATTATCACGATGAGGATCATGGTGGTGTGTAGGCAGACAAGGTGCTGTAGAAGTAGGTAAGAGTTCTACATCTTGTAGGCCACAGGAAGTTGACTGAGGGTCACACTGAGGGAGGCTTGAGCAAAAGAAAGTCCACTCTGACAGTTACACACTTCCTTCAACAAGGCCACACCTACTACTACACTCCTAATAGTGTCATTCTCTATGAAACAATGGGGGACAATTACATTCAATTTACCACAGGAAGATATAGATTTCAATTTTTCCAAACTTCATAAATATTTAAAATTACTACTATTATTATTATTATTATTATTAGTGTGTGTGTGTGTGTGTGTGTATGTATGTGTATTTGCATGTGGGTATTCACAGACTACAGATGATATCTTTAAGATCCCTGCTGTTATAGGCAGTTGTGAGCTGTTCAAAATAGTTGCTAGAAATGGGACTCTGGTCCTTGGTAGGTTAGCAAGTGTTCTTAACCACCAAGACATTATTGCAATGGCAATGAATTCTTTTGAAAATCTCAACATGATGATTTTATGCTGATATAGACGTGATTATCTAAAAGTTTGGAAATGCAAAGGTAGAAAAATAGTATAAACAACATTGAAAATGAAGGATAAAGAGGCCTGGTATAAATTATTTCATGATGTCACTTTGCCCAGTAATAAAGATTGCTTGCTATTAGTGAAAGCAGAGATTCGTAGTTGAATGGAACAGCAGAGAGAAACTCCTCCCCAAACCCTTACAAACTTGGCCAAAATTTTTCACAAGGGCATAACACCAACTCCGTATACAAAAACATATTCTTGCTCTCCACAGCACCATGGTGTGGGTGTCCTTGGCACTTCACAGTAGTGCCTCTAGACTTATAAGAGACTTATTTCCATACACAAGTCAACAAGAATATTATGCACAGAAACAAATACACACTGACTGTATTTTAAGTGCTCTGAGCTGGAGCACACTAGCCTTTCCAATATTGTTTTTCACTTTTTCTGTATTTAATTTTTATTCACATGCTTTGTAATATTTAGCAAGTAGTTTGGTAGTTCTTAAGTTTAATGCTTATCTACATATTCTATTCAGGTTTCCAACAAAGTACCATTGACCAATCTTACTGCAGTAGGCACAGATACATGTTTCTCATTATTTGATTAACTAAAAGGAACTCAATTTAGCTATTTCTGGCACATTCTCTGAAAAAGGAGTATTATCCTTTGAGGGCTCCTGCAGAGATGAATTGTGATCTTTATTTAAATGCCCCAAACAAGGTCAAGTCTGCTGCCATGCTGTTTCTTTTGTTTTTATCACCCTGTGGTGACTCCTAGAGATGAGATGTTACTGCACCTGGCAAAAGAAAAACGATAGTGCATCTGCTGGGAGATACAGATGTGCTTTCAGGCTGCAGTAATACTTGCCCAACTTAAATCCACATTGGCATGCTGCTGTGTTCCTGCTATTGATGCCGAAAAGAGAGATGGTAGCTAAGAGGCAGGAGGTAGCACCAAGTGACAATCAAAACTCTAAATAACATCATAGACATTCCAGTTTACTGTTACGCTGAAGGAGTTTAACAAGGTAAAACATACTGGTCATATTATAGGCATTTGGAGGTATGTAACCTGGAACAATGCATATGGTTTGAGAACTTTAAAAACACAGTGAATGGAAATATAGAAGTATTTATGCAATTAAAATCGAAACTGTACTGCCCAATTTATTTATGAATGGAACCTGGCTTAAAGGAAATTCTTCCTTTGAGATATTTAAATGCCTATAAAGGCTGCCCTCCAAGTACTTCTATGGTTATTTTTATAAAATAATGCTAAGCCAGCTAGCTCACTTTTCAATCCTGTATCAATCAAGGCAGCATTGTTGGCTTAGAGAACTTCTAACTGATGACTATTCACACTAATGATTCTTTTCTAAGTTCTACTGATCAATCCAATGGAACTTATTTATGTAATAGCTTTAAGAATACACTATGTCACCCTAATAACACAGTAATTTAAAGCAGGAAAAGTATACGGAAATTTTCTATCTGGACTGGAATAGGGAAACACTGCCATGGATTAGATTCTTTAAGGCAGAATGCTTAATGAAGCATTTCTGTGTGGTTTTTAAAGCCAGCTTTCCCCCTTTCAGAGGACTATGGAAACATACTGGATGAATCTAAACAGTTCTTTAGCAAGTAGACAGGATAGCTTCTCAGGTTATGGTCTAGAAGTCACCATCTTATATCTCATTTATTTCCTGTTTTAGGCCATTTCTGCTTTATGTTTTCAACTTGTATCTTTTTCTCCTCCCTGAGATCTGTACATTATTCATGAAAACACTGGGTGTGTGGGGAGTAACCTTATATAAAGACAGCTTGATAAAATGACTGAACAGCTCCTCTGCTTATAGTGACACACAGTATAAACAAATAACCTGTTGCCCTGAAGATAATGACAAGATCTCATTTAGATGAAAGGAAAGTGATAGTGGTCTTAACTTTTTTTTTTTTTTTAAGTAAAGGTGCTCACATAATAAAATAGTTAACAGTGCTAATGATTCCCAGAAAATACACAGACAGTTTTAAATAATTAACTAACTAAATAGGACAGAGCCTTCTGTATATCATCCCGGTTTTGAACTAGTTATGTGCCAAGGGTGGCCTTGAACTTCTGACCTTCCTGCCTCAGCTTTCTGAGTGCTGAGATTTCAAGAATGAGCTACCATGCCTAGATTATGCTGTGTCAGTAACTGAGCCTAGGCTTTGGGCATGCTGGAAAGCACACTACCTACAGTCCCAGCCCCATTGGCGCTTTTGTCAACTAGAAAATTCTTTTGGCTTATGTGATAACACATCTGAACATCTATATATTTCTTTCTGACCAAAATAATAAGTTGAACCTCTGTTTACTTTATATAACAACAACAAAAAAAAAAGCAACAGCAAAACTACCAGTGGTTAGAAATTGCACTCTTGTTAATGTTTATTCATAGTACAGCATGAGATTTCATCTTTAACATTTGTATAGTAAAAGGCACTATTCATTTCAATTATTATGTAGCTGTAATTAAGATGTCACCATCAGGAATAAGCTCTTTGATGTGTCTGTGTGACATATGCACAGTAGGAAAAGTCTCTGTACTATTTTCCCAAAGTGAGATAAGTTATTTTTCTCACAGGTCCCATTACTTCATTAATTATTTGAACTAAACCTCTGTGAAAACCTTTTAAATGTCAATAGAACCAATGAAAGCTGTACTTAAAGGGCTTCATTTTATCTCAAATGGTGATTGTTTATCTCAATTTAAAATATCAATAATTAATACTCTACATGTAGGAATATAAGATGTGCAAAAATGTAACTCTCTCACACATATTTAATTTATGGTCCTCTACAATTTGTAAAGCATTATCAAAATAACATTTGAGAGAAGGAGAGAGGGAAAGAGAGGATAACAGGGAGAGAGAGGAATACACTTGGCATCAGATCATGAAGCTTGAGCAGAAAAATAAGTTTAGTTCATTCAGACTCAGACTCTTGCTACAGAATAAGGTCATAAACAGGAGTTGTTTGCAGTAATTTGTAGCTCCCAAAATAGAAAAAAATATGGATTTATGGTATAGTCTTGTTATAGGGACTATAAGTATCAAGAGGCAGATGATTAATTTGTAGGATGAAGAAGCTTATGATCCAAGAAACAAAGACAAGATGCTTACTTACATCAAGTCTACTTGGTGGCATATGTGGACATACTGTTAAGGAGATATTTGGTCTTCCCAAAGAGTGACAATCTCATTCCAAATACTCTATTTGACCAAACTCCTGGCATTCTGTATAGCACTGGTTGTAGTTATGCTTTATTCACACTGTAAAATGGAGCACATTTATAGTCTGCTTGAGAACATTTTAAAATATTATGGAATTATTTGTGAATTTGTATGATTACATTTTGAAATGCTTTAGAATTACATTGCTTCAAGGCTTGTGGTTTATTAAGACTCAGAAAATAAGAACTGCATTGCTAGGTCCTGACTAATCTGTAGTAATAAATAAACAATTGTTGAATGTATATTTATAAGTAGCAGTAAAGAAGAGAGGTTACAGTACAGAACCTAAGGTCTTATTTCATTCAGCACAACATTGGTTCATCAGGAGTAATTAATAAATTCTATCTAATGATCTTATACAATTCTGAAATTTGTAAGGAAATTACATTTGTTATAAAATGTTAAGACACCATGGTCTGGTCTATAGTCCATCCTTTATTTTAAAAAAAGAGGTCAAAGAAGCAGGGACCACAGCCAGCCTAATCTTGTTCTGATCACACAAATGCTGAGAAAAAATTCTTTATGAATATTATTTTCTTTTCTTGTTTTTAAACTTTCTGTGGGAGTGAACCCAAGGTTCTACACATTACAGACATGGTGAGGACAGTTTTTGTTGTTTTCTTAATGATTTTCAATTGATATATTTATTATAAACGGTCACATTATACCAGTGCCTATGCAATGTGCTTGGCTTTGGTCTTGATTCTGGACACTTAGATGTTTATTATTTGGTGCTTTCCAGGCATAGTATTCTTGTTTGTACTTTATGTGCCATCTTCTCTGTAATTATTATATTATTCCAAAATTGAGAAATTTTTCTTAAAATTCTGTATTATATTGCTTATAATGTCAGTAATCACTCATTTCATGCTGTCTGGTTAATCTTGTTGCTGATGTTACTGGGTTTCTCTGTGCAGCCCTGGCTGTCTTGAAATTCATTCTGTAGATCAAGCTGGCCTTGAACTCACAGAGATCCTCCTGCTTCTGCCACCTGAGTGCTGAGATTAAAGGAATATTCTACCAACACCTGGTGTCAGTTTCTAACACAGCTTTGTCAGACATCACACATGTTGTTTTTGAGAATGAACAATTAAACATTTGGGAACCACTTGAATATCGTATCTATTAATTTAAGACCTTAAATATATGAAAGGATTTGAGCCATGGGAAAACTATTCTGCCAATCTACAGAACAAATACTATTTGCTTCTCATAGATTGATCATATCAGTACCAAACACAAAACTTTCTAAAGAGAATGTGTGGATACTATATTAAAATATTATTTGCTATGTGGATTTTATTTAATTTTTAACTTTTAAAAATGTTTTCATTAATTCTTTGTGGATTTTATAACGTATTTTAATCAGATTCACTCTCCAAACTCCTCCTGGGGCTACCCCTACTCCACCTTCTGTCTCTTCCCACCTCCTTTCTATATTTCTCACCCACACAGTTCATTTGAGTGGCCTAAATATTCCTGAAATGTGGGGCCTGGAGAAACATCCTTAAAGCCAACTGATGCATCATCTCCCAGCAGCTTTGAAATATCAAAAACTCCTTAGCTGTGGGTGGGGTAAGAGCTCAGGAAGTTCTTACTGGTTAGATTGTGTATTTTATGATTCTGAGATTTTCACCCTGGGTGAGATTAAGTATTTTGTGATTCTGAGGTATACAGACATGTACTATGTCTGTCTTACCTTGTCATATTTCAACAAATTAGCTATATTTTAAATGAATGAATGGACAGAATTTATGCTAATGAATTTTCAGCTAAGCATTCACCACTCTTCTTTTCAAAGTGAGCTATGCATTTCCTACAACTACATGAAAGCAAGCACAGCATTAAACAAAAAGAGTTAATGCCCCTTTCCCAAGCTTCGATTTTGTTTAAAAATTAATTTGAAATAAAACCATGCAGAACGAAAACAGTTATATATTATGCAGTAAAGCATAAATTTTTCATTAGTGCTAAAGTGAAAAATAAAACTTCCAAGGAAAGAAATATGTAGCCAGAACAAGGGCTTTTTCATTAGTTATATTGCAGAGATACACTTTCCTTCTCCTCTGTCATCAGAAACATGTGAGTGGGGAAAGTGTGAGCTAATTGAGACAAAATAACAGGGAGAAAAGATCAAACTTAAACCATATGTTTTCTTCCTTGAAATCTAAAAACACACAGGCTAAAAATGATGTCATTTGACCCCAAGAGCTCAGGGGTCTCAATTTTACCATAGTGATGTCAAAAGACCTGTATGTCTTGGAACAGAAGTTCAAATCTTTATAGATTAATGATGTTAATGCTTCCAAGTTATATTAGTATATTATCATCTGAACACTACAGGCAAATTAACTCTAGTTAAATAAGTGAGCTCCTAATGGATTGATGGGTGAATATAGAACTTGGCAAGGAACACATTCAGTTCAAATATTTTCTTTGTTACTAACTAGAAGTATGA
Organism: Cricetiscus sungorus; assembly: GCA_030556225.1. Taxonomy (NCBI): domain Eukaryota; kingdom Metazoa; phylum Chordata; class Mammalia; order Rodentia; family Cricetidae; genus Cricetiscus; species Cricetiscus sungorus. Next base: position 4,583,500 of record JANBXA010000372.1, read on the forward strand.
TTGTCATCCAAATACTCTCCTAAGTGCTTATTTTCTTTAATCTGTAAGATGGGTAAAATAAGAGCACATACAAAAAATATTGTAAAGCATGGAAGAAGTAATGCTTGCACAGGACAATACAGTGCCCGAAGGAAGCCCCCAGATCATTTTACATATAAATATTAAACAAAATTGTTTCTGGCAGGAGATAGTTGTCATAAATAGACAAAATGTATGCATTGGCATCTTCTTTAGAAATGTATGGTTTTCTTACAGCAGCCCTGTTTTGATTCACATAATGTTAATGAGTGCTTAGCAGCTTTGAGATGCCTCCAGCTAATGTCTGACCTACTTATTAGGAAGGGAACTCCAATAATATGGCCTTTACAGAGGCTGTTTTCCTGGACTGATGGAATTGAATAATTGCTACATCAGACTTTGCTATAGAATGTTTTCAATTACATTAAAGTACTACAATCCTTAAAGTCAATTGGCTAGTTTTTCTAAATGTCTTCTTTCTAGTACCATACAAATGTCTGATACTCATAGAATAATGTAAATGTATTGGAATATGTTCTATTCATATCTAGTTTTTTTTTAAATGATGGAACATAAAGAACAGTTAAAGCAAAACAATTTTATTAGGTGTTTCCAAGATGTCTGTGGTCACAGTAGGCTGCCTTAGCACCCCTGGGTTCTAGATTTTCCAATTAGATCACAAGAAGATCATTGTAGACCTTAATTCTTAGTATCACAATTTATTGGGAAAATTGTGATAGTATAATCTCTAATCCAAGTAGCAAACAAAGAGGAAAAGTTAAAGAAAAAACCCTTCATGAGAGGGTGGTGAAAGATTCAAGAACATTTAGATAGTAAGACTTTCAAAGTTTTCTGGTAGCTCAGTACAAATTGAAAGATGTTTGTGAAAGAAAGAAACAAACAAAAAAGGAAGAAAGAAATAAAAACAAAATAATAGTAATACATCTAAACTGTGCAATTCTACTGGAAAGAATTAGAGATTAATAAATGACAGCTATGAATCATTGCACTAGCAAGTAGAAAGGACTTTGTGCTATGCTTGGATTCTGGTCATTAGTAGATTGTGATAGGCTAGGGTTCTTGTCACTGGTAGATTGTGATAGACTAAGTTTTTGGTCAGTGGTAGATTGTGATAGGCTAGGGTTCTGGTCATTGACAGATTTTGGTAGGCTGGGTTCTGGTCATTGATAGATTGTAGTAGGCTGGGATCTGGTCATTGATAGATTATGGTGGGCTGGGATCTGGTCATTGATAGATTGTGGTAGGCTGGGTTCTGGTCATTGGTAGAATTCTCACAGGTGAACACCTGAATATCAGGTTAAGCTGGTTATTTGTTGATGGCCTTCTGCTGAATGCTTTAGTAAATTTTTATAGTTTCTGTTTTGTGATTCTAGAATATTAAATAACTCAAGTTAATTTTCTTTGGAGTTTTCATTTCTTCAGGTGTATAAAATACTAAGCTTTCAAAATTGAATTGCCCTAACATTAGAAATCTTTTCTGAGGTGATGCTTTTATGACAAATCATTTGTCAACGCCATCCTAGAACCCTCATCTAGTAGCTGATGGAAGCAGAAGCAAACATCATAGCTAAGCACTGAGCGGAACTCCTGAATCTAGTTGCAGAAAGGGAGCAGTGATGAGCAAAGGGGTCAGGACCAGGCTAGAGAAGCCCAAAAATAACTGACCTGAACAAAGGGGTGCTCAGGACCCCAGACTGACAGCTGGGAAACAAGCATAGGACACACCCAGATTACCTAAACATGGGTGTCAGTAGGAGGCCCCAGAAATCTATGGGGACCCTGGTAATGGATCAGTATTTATACCTAGTATATGAATGGACTTTGGGAGCCCATTCCATTTAGAGGGATACTGTCTCAGCCTAGACACATGGGGAAGGGCCTAGGCCATGTTCCAAATGATGTGACAGACATGGATGATCCACCATGGAAGGCCTCATCCTCCCATGGGAGTGCATAGGGGGTGAAACAGGGGAATTGGTTGGGGCATGGGAGGATGGGTAGGAGAAGTAACTGGGATTGATGTGTAAAATAAGATTGTTTCTAAATTAAATTAAAAAAGAAAAAAATTCTCAATTTAAATAGATTTTAGTAATTCTACAGAAAACTCATAGGAGGAAACATCTTTTCATTGAAGTATCACTAATATCAATAGTTCTCTGTATAGAAGCTGAACAATAAATATTAATCTGAATTAAAATGTGTTGAAAAGAACACATGCGTCTCTCATGAGATTTTCTCTTATTTATGTCATTCTATTATGCAGTAATTGACAAAATTTGCCACTTGGCATTTTATTCTAATTTTCAAATTTAGGTTATGTCAAGTAACCATACACATCAGCATTCCATAATAATAAAAGTAATAAATGCAGAGTTCATGTTTCAGGAAAATGGAAATTTCATTAGGAGTCTATTTCCACTATTAATTATTAAATAATTTCATCTGAGTGTTTTCTTCTCGTAAACTATGCAGTAGAAAACTTCCTCAAAAGAAGAACTCACTCTTCTTTTGTGTGAGTAGCTTAAAGTAGAAAAGTCACCCCAGTCCTTTCTGAACACTAAGATTTCCTGAAGACAATATCATAGTAATTTTGTTACAAGGCTTTATTGTTTGTTTGTTTTAAGGAAGGCTTCCATCTATGTAAATGTTAAATAGCTAGAGAATAAAAAATGGTCAGCAATTTTGAAGATAAATTTTACTTTTAGTTTTATAATACCTAGTACTTTCGTTGTATTTTATGGAAGTTAAATACTTGCTCATTACTTTGCTGTCATTTAAATATAGAGCGCCTTCCTTAAAGACACCGTCCCGTGCACAGAAACAACATGCCTTTTCCTGTTCTCCCAAATGCTTCAGAAGGGTCTCAAGGAGAACAAAGTGAGACAACAGCATAACCAGACACCATACATCCTGCATCAAAAGGAAATCCGCTGGCTGTCCTCAGTACTTGAGTACAGGTACATGTGAACTCAGGCGTGAGTGCATAGCATCAATACTACATCTCTTTGTCAAACCTCCATTTTTTTTTTAAAGAGTATGTTTGTGTGGTAGTATCTTCCTAATACACTATGACTTTAGGTAAAAGGCAACAGTGTAATAAAATAGAAGAGAGACTTGCTCACTATTTTACAGTCTTACTGAGCTTAGGGAGGCCAAGAGTGACCACTGACTGTCTTATTAAGAGATGTGTGTCTCATTGCCATTATGGTTCTCATTTGATTATAAACTGTTTGAGAAATGGGAGGTTATTTTGTATTGCCTTGAATTGAAAACCTACCACAAGTACTAGCAGAAAGTAGTAGCATATGAAGAATTTACATTATTATATATGACTAAAGCTTATACACATGTCATCACAATCAGAAGGCACATGGTTGTTACCTTGCATGTCAAACAAAACAAAACAAAACAAAAAAAACAAAAAACAAACAAAAAAACCCACTTAATTGTTTCCAGGCTAGCGTTGTAAAAAAAAATCCTTTTGTGAGTGTAAAAAAATGTGTATAATAAAGACTATTTAAAATGGTTTTAGCTTATTTATAACTCTATAGTGGTTCTTGTCCATTATTCAGAACCCAGACATTCAGTAATGTTACAAAGGCTATGTTTTATTTATTTTATTTACTTTTATTTGCTCCAACTAAATCATTTAGATCATTTAGTTTTCCTTGAAGAAATGACTGAAAAACTGAAAAACACAACTCTAGATCGAGGATGAGAACAGCATTCTCCATGAGAGCAGAAACCACTGAAGTTTTGGTATTCAACAGTCAACAAAATACCCAGTATGTAGAGGAAATTCAGCAATGTCCAATTAATGAGTGAATTAATAGAGGAAGCTGTGAAATCTCATTAAGACCCCACCAATTAAATATGGCCCTTCTTCTAAGTTTTCCATAATCTCCTTTTCTCTCTTCCCATTACCTACATACATATATCCATATTGACCATTTCAAACAACAAAAATGAATCATTATTATACTTCTTTATGATTGAGATAAGTCTCAAACTGTAAACATTCGTAAAGTATGGCACAGAAATCTTTTAGTAGGTGCTTTAAAAGACACACCCTCCTCCCCACACACCACGTTTTTGATAAAAATATATGCTTGATTTTAAACCACTTTTAATTCCAGAGGACAATGTAGTAAATTTCAATTCTCAAGTGGGAAGTAGAGAGTTATGATTTTATGATCCATGTGGATTCAGAAGCATATACTAGCAACTTATTCCTGTGAAAACCTAAATTATTCAAGTATCCATCTTCATTTATTTAAAATGACAACAGCATTAATTTTTATAAAGATTAAAAGATATAGTTTGAAAAATAAATTGTATGGTATCTTTATAGAATACCATCTCCAATGTCAATATGCTCATAAAATTAGTATGTATTTTTCTATATATAGTATGTGGATTTTACAATGCTTAAGATACATATGTTGAATTAAGACAGATATTGAGGAATATAAGTATAATAACATGTTTTAACTTATTTTTTTAAAAATTTTATGTGTAGGTATATTTTCCCTCCAGAGTTCAGAAGAGGGCATAGGATTCCCTGGAACTGGAGTTACAATTGGTTGTGAGGTGCCATGTGGGTGCTAAGGACTGGATTCAGGTCTTCTTCAAGATGAACAAGGATTTTTTTAAAAACACACACACATACACACACACACACACACACACACACACACACACACACCATCTAGCTTCCCCTCCATCACCTACTCCTTACCCCACACAGACCCTCTGCCTCCACCATCCACTACTTTTCAGTTTCTATTTAGGTGAAGGCAGGCTTTCTATGGAAATCGCAAAACATGGCATAAGCACGCCTTGCAAGAAAACCAGTATTTTTAACCTTGTCTCTAGCTCCTACAGCAGCAATTTTAATTGTATTTGTCCAGAACATGAAAAAACTGACTCACTAGCTAACAAGGCATTTACTTTTCCAAGTTTTATCCCTACAATATTGAGAATGGATTTCAATTACACTTGTAGAAACTGAGGCTCAAAAGACAAGCTTGATTATCATGGACCTTTGCTTTAGGACAATTAAGTTAAGTTAAAATAAGTTCATAGAACTCTTCGGTTAGTTGTAATTTTTACAGGAATTACCAACTTGGATCTTATGAAATAACAGTATCTCCTATAATGTTCATACCTAAGAACCACACAATCAAAGTGCAATGAAAATTAGCAAACAAACAAACAAACAAAACAAAAAATAGCCAAATGTCCAACCAAACAAAAAATAAAATCCTCATAATATTTTAAATGAGTTTCTAACTATCAGTTTCCCATTGAACTCCATTTCTGGGCAACTCCCTGGGAATCAGGTTGGATATATCTGATAGAGAATAGCATGTGGATTCTGAAAAAGCAATGTAACCTGAAAATATAGATCTATTATTTATAATGTTCATACAAGTGACTTGTTAACTTGACAAGTTATTGATGGATATTTTTAATCAATATCACTCTGAAAAACCTTATTCACAAAAACTGAGCTATGTAAATATATGAGGCATCCCCAGATTCAAAACTAGTGTGTGAAGAAAATTTTTCCTTTTAGAACTGACTAACAAATAGCAAGGTTGCAACAAACTAAATTAAAATCCAAACAGTGAATGTGTTTCTATACACTCACAGTAACCTCTATAGAAGAAAATGTGGTGGAACTGCAAGACACAAATCACAGACAAAAGTCAGTTTTATAGTCCAACTCTATAATATAATAATAAATTACCTCAAAGTAGTCAAGAAAACTATACAACTTATCAAAGCATTGAAAATTTTCATGAATTAAATCAAACAAAGACCTAAAAAACCTTTAAATGGCATCATAAATATTTATTGAAAATACAGACGAAGATACAAATAAGTGGAAAGATGCCTGGGTTTATAGATCAGAAAAATTTAAGATTGTTATAATGTCCATATTATCCAAGGCAACCTATGGATTCAGTGTAATTCCTACCAAGACCCAAATCAGATAAACAATCTTAAACTTTTCAGATAAAATTGCTAACAATTTTAGTAGCTAAGGCAATCATTGAAAAAGAATAAAGCAGATGGCAACTCATTATATAATTTCAAAGTATATCACACTGCTATTGTAGTGGAAGGAACATGCTATTGCCCTAAGATTAGAGAGAACAATAGAATGTAAAAGAAAACAAAGACATCCATTTACACTAAATAACTTTTAAATTGAAATGCCAATGTACAATTACACTTTATTCAATAAATGATGTTGGGGCAATCAGATGTCTACATGCAAATAAATTTCTACATTCAGTAGCATGTATAAGATAAACTCAAAGCTGATTAAGTATTTAAATGTAGTACAACAACTAGAAAAATACTAAAATGAAGTCCCCTGACATTAGTCTGAACAGTAATTGCTTGAATGACACCAAAAACAACAAAAGCAAAACAGACAAATCAGCTTACATAATATTAAAAAGCTACTGCATAGAAAATTAAACAGTACAGTGAAGAGACAAGATAAAAATCAAGAAACATGTAAAAATGTAATAATATTAGTACCTAAATAGTAATGAATTTATAATAATCATGACACTATTGCTGTGACTGCAATTTCAAGTCACCAAAGAAGCAGTTTAAGGGAATAAAGATTTACTATGGTTCATAGTGTCAGAGGATTTCAGTCCACCAGATCGGGATGAGTGTGGGCTTGGGGAATGTAGCTGAGGCTTGTTATATCTTGGCAGACCAGCAATCAGAGACATCTGTAAGCCACAGAGAGCTACGTCTAGTGGCCCACTGCCATCAGCCAAGTGCCACTCTATAGAAATTTCACAACCTTCTAAAATAATATCATCAGTTAGGAAACATTTAGCACATGCACGTGTGTTGAACATTTCAGAATGAAAGCAACATGGGAGAACTCAAATCAATACCAAGTACACAAATAATACGATAAAAATTTAACAGAAGGTATGAAAGACATTGTTCAAAAGAAGACATATAGACATACAGAGGGTATTTAAAAATTATCATTATCCCAAAGACTAGCAAAGTTTTCATGAGTAAAGCAAGGGACATTAACCTCAGAATATAAGAAGTCACTTACTAAAACGGGTGGGAGATAACAAATGTTAGGAATTATGTGGGTAGCAAAACTTCATGATACTATTGGTAGAAATGTTGGTCAGTCAATGAAGTTAGAGAACACAGTATGGAGAGTCTTCAAAAAACTGAAAAGTACTACTGAATGTGTAGGGAAAATACACAATGAAAATCATATCAGCACATTCATAGCCACTGCAGCATCATTCACATAAGTAAAATTTTGAAATAAATGGATGAATTCAAATTAACTGTGCATCACTAACCATCCTATAAAGTGAGGAAGAAGCTGTATGTCAGATATAAGCTTTGAGCAAGATACAGAAAAACAAATATAACATGTAAAAACCTGACGTAGTCAAATGTTACATAAAAGTGCTGAGTGGAATGGTATTTACCAAAGTTTGGGGTGGTGCTGAGAAAATGTTTATCGGAAGTTAGGAGAAGTGGAGGGAAGGGAAACTAGGACAGGCATGTATTGTATCAGAGAAGCATCTATTTTCCAAAAATGACATTTTCAGATAAGTGGTAACAGCTTATGGTAATGGTTGCACAATTGGATACGGTTAATTGCATCACATTGTGTTCTTGAAAACCACTAAGATGAAAACTTAAAATATTCTCATCAAAAGTGTATTGGATAGCACACATGTATTTTCATATGTGAACATGGAAAAATGTTTATCACTCCTGTCAAGCATTCTATATTTTACATGTATTTCAATACATCATATTCTACATGATAAATATGTCTACATTTTATTTACCAGCTAAAAATAAATTAACCAATAATGACAGTTTATTGCTATTCATTATACAAATTTAATCAACACTTTAAAATCAGCCACCAGTAAAGTTTTTATATCTTGATGTCACAATGGGAGTGCATCTAGAGGGTCAGGGAGAAACCTCATGCAAGGAATACTCCCAGGAATCTACAAAGACAACTCAACCCAAGACTTAGCAATAGTGGAGAGCTTGCCTGAACTGGTTGTCTCCTAAAATTAAATTGGTGAATACTCTAATTGTCATAGGAGATCTTTTGTCTAATAACTGATGGAAACAGATGCAGAAATCCAAAACCAAGCACTGGGCTGAGCACTGGGAATCCTGTTGAAGAGAGGGAGGAAGGATTGTATGAGCAAGGGTTAAGGACATCACAAGGGAACCCACAGAGACAACTAACCTGGGTTCATAGGTGCTAACAGACATTGGACTGACAGCTAAGTAGACCATATGGAACCATCCTAAGCCCTCTATATACATTTGACAGTTCAATACCTTGGTCTACTTTAGGACTCCTAGCAGTAACAGCAGGGCCATTCATGACACTTTGACAGGCTTTTGGAAGCCTATTCCTTCTACTGGGTTTCCTTATCAAACCTTAATACAAGGGGAAGATCCTCGTCCTCCCTCAACTTGATATGCCATGCTTTGTTTACACCCATGGGAGGCCTGTAACTTTCTGAACAGAAACAGGAGTGGATTGAGGGAGGTACAGGTGAGGTGGGGAGAGAGAATGAGAGGAGAGGAGGGAGGGAAAACTGCAGTTGGGATGAAAATAAATGAATAAACTAAATTATAAGTATAAAAAATAATAAAATAATCTTTACAGAGCACAAAGTTGTTATACATATGAGGAATGATGCTACAGAGATAAGGTCCTTGAATGTGGTCTTCTGGGGATTTTTCTGTTTGATTTATTCTTGCTTTCCTAGCTATCCTTTTCTGTGAGAAAAAAGAGCATCAAAGGAAGCACAAAGGGCATATGTTAAAAGGGAGAAAGACATGACTTTGACATACTTTTTGAAGGGAATAGGAAAGCCACAAATCATCGTTCTCTGTCATTTTATTAAGGACAGGTCTAGAACCTGTTAGTCAGATGCAACATTTTCAACAGCTAGTCTGGCGGAGTGGCAGAAAACTCATAAACAAGCATTTTGCATAAACCACAAAGAGTGGGGTATGCATATTATGGAGCATCAACAGAAAAGCAGAGAAAGTCAAAGGAAGTTGCAGTGTTTTGTTTAGCTAGATTGAACAGGACATGCTGAAATTGGGGATCAGGTAATTGAGCTCAAGGGTTACAATGTCAAGTGACAACAGAGAGAAAAGTGAGAGACAAAATGGGAAGTCCATGGCAGTTTGGAGAACACACATCTTAAAGGCACCATGCAGCTCTTTCAGCTGCTAGAACGTGGAATTTATATCCATAACTCAATTTTAGTACATTCATTTTAAACTGGAGTTGCTTTAGGCAGCATATCATCTCTCTCAATACTTCTAAATTCTGCATCTGAGTGAATTAATAAAGCTTTACTAACAAAGCATTGGCCTCTACGGTGTCTTGTTAACTGTTATGTTTGGATTTTAGTGTTTTGCATTCAGTGGCATTTGGAAGTGATTTTCATCCAGTAATACTGAACCACTGAGGATGCTTGCTCCTGGTATGATGTTTGCTCTGCATATTTGAATATCTTTCCCTTCCCTTGAAACCATTGATGTTTCTACCTAATAGATTTTACCCTTCCATATGGCCATGTGTTGTGTTTGGAATTATGCACATTATAGCCTCTTAGTGTGACCTTTTCACCAAGTAACATGCATTGAGTTACCTTTGTGATTTGCACAATAGGGTAGGCATTAACTTTTAGTGGAGAATAAAGCAGCAGTGTGCTGATGTACCACAATTTACACATTTAGAATCTGCAAGGCATGTTGACTAGTTCCAAGTTCAGCATCCTTTGGTAAAGTTACTATAAAGATAATCATGTGGAATTTGGGTGGACTTAAGTTTTCAACTCACTGGATTTATACCAATGAGTGTAATTTCAGGATCAAGGGTAAGAGTCTCTACTGTTGTCATAAAGTGGTAAACTCTTCCAAAGTGTCTCTACTACTTTCCATTCACAGTAACTGTATATGAATGTTCTTCATACTTCACAGTCTCTCTAAGTTTTTCTTTTTTCTTTACTATTCTAATAGGTATGACATTTTTACCATTATAATGGATATGTCTACTTTATAATGCTCCAAGGCATGTAGAGAAATTTTCATATGGATATTTGTTAACCATATATGTTATTTTGGTAGTCATTTTTTTAAAATCAGACAAAGATTTGAAAGACAAGATTATTTATATTATTGATTCTTGTATTTCTTTATAAATTTGTAATATAGCCTTTAAATAGATGTGCATTTTGCAAATATTTTCTTGAATTATGATTAGTCTTCTGGTCCAGTATATAGTGTTTTTCACAGGATGGATTATAATTTTAAATCAAACCCACATTAGAAATTATTTTTGTAGATTAAAATTATGATGCTGTTGCTAAAAGCCACTATTAAACACAAATCTCTTAGCTTGTTTCAGCTTATATATTCAATTGGGCATTTTATGATCAATAGGTACATATTCCTAAGAGTTAGGAGGCTGAAGAGTACTAAATAAGATGTTGGTACTGTGCACTCCTGTGACAGGTGTGTCAGATATCTCAGTTTACTCTCACAGATTCACTTAATAAAATTACACCCTTCATACTGTATAAACCACCAATGACACAGACAAGCACACACACACACAATGAATGATAAATAAATACATTGAAATACTAAAAATAGATCTTTGCTCTATACATTTATTTCTGGAATTATTTTCCCTCTGTGTACTCTTCTACATAGTCATGCCATTTTACAATAAAAACCTTTATTCCTTCCCTCTCATTTTGTGTAGCTTTAATTTCCTTTTATTATTTTGTTTTGATGAAGATTTGCAGTATAATTTTGGAAAGGAAATGATGAAAACAGAAACCCTGATCTTGGGGGATAGTTACTAATTCCTCACAATTAAAGATGATGTTAGCTGAGGATGTTTTGTAGGTGATCAATATTCATTTGAAAATCTTACTCTCTATTCCTTTTAGATGAGAATTTTTAATGAATTTAGACTTTCACAAAGCTGCCTTTATAATTATCAATTCTCATTTTCTTTAGTCTACAGTGTAATAGATTACATGAACTGAATTTTAAACATTTAACCTGCCTTGCTTATTTATAACAGGGTCAGCTTGCTTTACTGGTAGTGGTATATAATTCCACCATTGTGGAATGCACATGTGCATTCATGTGTGATAGTACAGACACATCCATATGGAGGCTTCCACCCTTTTTGAGACACAGTCTGTTTCTTTTTTTTTTTCTGTTTCTTTTTTTCTTTTTCTTGGTGGCTGTATATGGCAGAGTATCTGATCCCTAGCATCTTGTGATTCTCCAGAACATCCTTATTTAACTGTAAGCATCCTGGGATAATAGGAGCACTATAGTATCTGACTTTATTTGGCTTCTGGGGATCTGAATTCAAGTCCTTACATTGGCAAGTGATGTTCCCACCAAACTATCTCTCTCCATTTCATGAATTGTTTTTTGAGTGAGGCTTTCTCAATAAAACTTGATAAAGCAGTTTCAGCTAGATTAGTTGCCTCAGGCTCCAGGGTCATGCTGTCTTTGTCTCCACATACTTGAGTTACAAACATGGCTTTGTATGGTTGCAGTGATCCCAACTCAGGTCCTCATGCTTGCATGACAAACAATTGACATACTAAAGCCACATCATAAGTCCCACCATTTTATTCTGTTTTTCTATATTTTGGAAAAATCTGAATGTATGTTTATAACAGAAACTCATAATTTTTCATATACTGTCTTTGATTGCTCTTAGAACTGTTATTTTCATCCATTAAGAAATATTTCTGCTTCGCTCTTCTGAAAGAGAATTTGAGACATTTTCTTTTCTTTAGAGTTTTAAGAGAACTAGTTGAACATTTTTTGATTTGGGAAGGTCATTAACTACTGATTACTTAAAAAATAAATACCTTGCTAGGAATATAACTCAGTGAATATAGTATTTGCTGCACAAACATAAAAACTGGAGTTTAATTAGTAGATCACACAATAAGAGAGAACCAACTTCTGAAAATAAGCTGTGTCATTCAAGTGCCAATTTATAGCTGCATGCGTGAATAATAAATATAAATTTATAATAATTTTTAATTAAAAATGTATAAATGTACAGATACTGCTTGCTTGTCCCTATGATTTTTGGCACATTTTATTCTTTAAAGAATTTCATAGTTTAATGAACTTATGGACATAGAGATGTTTGGAATAATCTTTATTTCCCTAATTGATGCCCCAAGGTTCTGTAATGATTTCTTTCTTGTAGTTTCTGAAACCAGCAAGTAGTTTCTTTCCTTTGCATGTAGCTTGTCTGGCCAGGGCCTTACCAATTTCTTTTATGCTATAAATAAAAATCACCTTTCATAGGGTTTCTCCACAATTTTCCTATCTTTTTTTAAGTTCATTAATTACTCGGCTCTCCTATGATTTTCTTTCTTATTTTCTTAGAGGTCAGAGAGACAATTATCTTCAAATACTGCATTGTTTCCAACATATGGATTCAATCTGCACAGCTGCCTTATGATTGCTTTATTTGCATATCCAAGCTTTGAGAAACTCTACTCTATTTTCATTTAGGTCAAAGTATTGCCTAATTTCTCTTGATTTTGTTTGACTTACGCATATGTTAAAAACACATTGTTCAGCAGGGAGTTGGTGGCACATACTTTTAATCCCAGCACTCAGGAGGCAGAGGCAGGCAGATCTTTGTGAGTTTGAGGCCAGCCTGGTCTACAGAGCTAATCCTAGGACAAACGCCAAAGCAATACAGAGAAACCCCGTCTCAAAAAAAAAAAAAAAAAAAAAAAAAAAGGAAACCCGTAACACATTGATAATGCATTGTTCAATTTCAATTTCATTTTTTGTAGCATAGTTCCATATTGGGGATTTTTTAACCCATTTTCTATTTTATAGATTAATTCAGTTGTTAGATAGTAATGCAATACTATGATTCTAATAATTTAAACTTGGTCACCTGTATTTTGAAGCTTCCAATGTCATCCTTTTTATGGGGTATACCATATCAACTTCAAAAAAAGTATATTTAGATATTGTTGTATGACCTTTCATTTTCTCCATCTTGTCACCTCTGATTTCAGCCTTTTCAAGTGATTTTCCACCCACCAAATAAATAAATAAACAAACAAACAAATAAATAAATAAATAAAATCGTAACAAACAACTTTTTCTTCAGTTATTTTCTGGAAACAAAGAAAATACAAACACTGCAAAATACTGCAGCAATGCACAACAAAGAGCATGGTCACAATTGCATGCCACATAGCTATTTTGGGGTGGGATTAACAAAAAGACTTTATTAAATGCCTGAAGGCCATACTCTCCTATTAGTATGTTAAAAAAGGAAATTACCATGATCTAAAGTACTTTCAATATGCCTGAAAAATGTTATTTTCTGTGAAAAATCTGCAAATGGCAATGCTATATTTTCAGTGTAACAAATATAAAAGTTTACTGTTCAGCCACTGTCTCCTGCCTATGCCGGTGAATACACAAAGTGCTCTATCAATGGGCATATTGGATATTTGGCAATTTACAAAGGGAAAAAAACATATTTTCCATATTTGCAAAAGATACTAAACTGTTGATATTTACTCTTAAAAACAGGAACTCGCTAAGGAGGGAAAGTCAGTGTGAAGAGACTACAATAGCAAGCACAGAGCTTATACAAGACATTACAGATGTGAACTGGCTACTGGGGAAAACATCTTTAATAGCATAGAGTAAAGAAATTAGTGTGAATGGGATGCTTTTCTGATATTATGTAATTTACAATCACAAATTGTTATTATTTATAATGAAAGGTCTAGACTCATCCAAATCACTAGTTTCTGGATAGGCCTTCAGTGTTAATTCTTGTCTTTAAGGTTAAATTTCTGTGTTAGGCACAGGGTTCTGTGAATTATAATACATCAGAAAAGACTCTGTAAAAAGTTATTTCCGGTAATGAAAATTTCATAAATTTCATGAGCTAAAGATCATGTAAGCCTGAGAAGAGATGCTCCAGATTTAGAAAGGAAATGAGGAGCAGGAACTATGCAATGACACTGACAGATGTTCCCAACTCTCTACAGTCTCTCTCTCTCTCTCTCTCTCTCTCTCTCTCTCTCTCTCTCTCTCTCTGCAGATGTTATGATGGGTCTTGGAGCAAAGTGGTTTTGGTTCTGGAAGAAAGGAGATTTCATACTATTATTTTATGTTATTTTATATAATTTAAATAAACAGATTGCCTTAAATTTGATTTTCTATGGAAAATATTTAATAAGTGAAGTTGCATCATTAAATGTCATTGCTTTTATCCTCTTTATGTACTTTTATGAATGACAGGTAGTTTAGTTTTTTTCAGTTTCAATTAGGTTTCTTCCCAGGAAAAGAAAACTGGCACTATATGCTCAATATCCTGGTCAGTAAAGTATATTATCATAATGTAGAGAAACTTATTTGCTTGTTATTTTTAACACAGACTCTCTATATAGCCTGTCTGACCTAGAACTCTGTGTAGAGCAGACTGCAGTGGATTTCCTAGAGATCCACCTGCCCATGCCTGTCAAGTGTTGATATTAAAGGTATGTGTCACAGTGCCTAGCAAGAAAACCACATTTTCATCCTTGTGTGAAAGTATGATTGCTGTCATCACCTGTAGACTTATCTGACTTATCTCTTCTTCACTCAGAGCTTTAACATGATGTTCTTTGTCATGACCACTGAAGATTACAACTAGTGCTTTCATGGGAATTTTCTGACCATCTTTAGTTTTTTACTCACTAAATTCTAATCTCTTCTCTTTGTTTTTCATGCTTTGTTTGCATAATTGAGTTGGTTGCTAATAGTTTCTAAAACCACTGAAATGAGAATGATGGCATTTTTGTTTCTCAACCAAGATTTTATATTCAAATTTGTATAATATAAATATTCAGCCTGTGATAAAATTATCTGTTCTGGATATTAGTATATATATATATATATGGAAAGGTATGAAGACATTAAATTTAAAGTCAAAAGTATGACTTTATCTTACTTTGATGATGTCTATTTATAGTGAAAAGGTCTTTGAGTTGTCTTGGCTATGGTTGCATTTGTAAAAAGAAATAAAACAGCACAGCTTTCTTGCAAGGTATTTATGGGAGAGAAGACTGTGGATCCCATGTGCTAACACATGGCAGCCACTTTATGGCTGCTGTGATTGTCTATTTGGTAGTCTTGGAGTTAACAGTTTCACATATGTAAATTTAGTATATGAATAATTACAGGAGTAAATTATGTTCCCTACAAGTTTTGTGCTTATCAAAGAGAGGATAAAACAGAGGTGTGTAGAATATGCATTTCCTCTGACATTTAGTCCATGATCCACCTATTTCCATTTACATGTCTGAGAAAAATTTCTGTAGAAAATATACCTACTATCATTTCATCACAATTTCTGTTTCTTTTCAAATTTAATATTATCCTATAATAAGTTTAGATAAAAAATCTTGATGAATTCTTAGTTATTAGTATACTCAAGCTGGATGTATTTTATTTACCTTATGCTTTGGGTAATGTATAATTTTGAGTATCATTTTATTTTTCATAAAGATCTAATCAGCTTGATCTTCCTAGAATTATCATTATCTCCTTGAGCATTCAAACAATGCTCAAGAAAATCAAATGATCATACGTCAGAGGGAACAGAAACTAACATGTATATCTTAACATTTTCACTCTACAGAAAGGAACTTTGAAGAAGCTCCAACAGACACCACTGGTATTTTTGGAGAGCAGGAAGGATCAGTCTGTATGAAGGTGTAACAGTAATGACATGGTACTTACATTAGCACAAGATGAAGATACAGATTATAGACAACATATATTAAGCTAAATTTAGGATGAACATAGCTTTTAGTATCTAAGAAATTTAAAGGTGAAGAAAGTTAGATGAACCTTTATAGGACTTAGTAGGAATTTTTACTCTATTTCATAATTTTACAAATATCTGTAATATCCTCTACCTAGTAGAAACTTTTTTTAAACTCACCTGCTTATTTTCATTAATTTTTACCTAATGGTCACATCCAATTCAAGGCCATAATTATTCATTAATTCTCCATATTGATTTATCTGCTAAAATTTAAAATTGTCTTGTAGTTTTTTTCCAAACTATTGGTTCTTTTTGCTTTTCCATTAATAATCTCTTTTCTACCAACTTTTCTTCATTAAATCTGTCTTCCTGTTTTAGAGACAAAATGCTTTTAAGATCTTTGAAATTATTTGAATCCCTGTGAGAATTAGTTCTGATTGTCAACTTGATGGATTCAACTTGATGAGGAGATCAGATTTTCCATAGTAGAGAATCTCTGGGCCTGTCTCCGAGAGACTGTCCACACTGGGTTAATTGAGGTTGGAAGATGGACTTTACATGTTAATGGTACTATCCTAAGGGCTAGAGTCTTACTGAATAAACAGATAAGGAAACATAACAGAAGTATTCACAGTTTGCTACTTTCTACCTGGAAACAATGTCACCGTCTGCCTCCTACTACAATAGAGTCTTCCTGAATAAAACTGACTGTTCCACTTACAATTTTAAGTCAAAATAAACCCATCATTCATCAAGCTAATTTTTATTTTTATTTTTTTAATTTTTGGAGACAGGGTTTCTTTGTGTAACCCTGGCTATCCTGAAACTAACTCTGTAGACTAGACTGACCTCAAACTCAAAGATCTCCCTCCCAAGTGCCTGTATCACTACAGTCTGGCCTCCCAATGTGTTTTTATAAGGGATTTTGTCTCCGCAACAAATAGCTAATAAAACCTTTCTCCAAGAGGAGTACATGCATAAGCTATTGCTACATTTATAATTTTTATACTTTTGTTTTGTTTTAGTCCTAACCATAGATAATGCCTTAAGTTCCTTCTCAGTGCAGGGCTTGGGTCCTAGAACCCAATTGTTACAAGACAATTTTAAATTTTAGCAGATAAATCAATATGGAGAATTAATGAATAATTATGGCCTTGAATTGGATGTGACCATTAGGTAAAAATTAATGAAAATAAGCAGGTGAGTTTAAAAAAAGTTTCTACTAGGTAGAGGATATTACAGATATTTGTAAAATTATGAAATAGAGTAAAGATTCCTACTAAGTCCTATAAAGGTTCATCTAACTTTCTTCACCTTTAAATTTCTTAGATACTAAAAGCTATGTTCATCCTAAATTTAGCTTAATATATGTTGTCTATAATCTGTATCTTCATCTTGTGCTAATGTAAGTACCATGTCATTACTGTTACACCTTCATACAGACTATGAAGAAAGGACAGACACACAGTCATAGAAAAGCTGGGTAAGGTAGACTGTAATCTCTGATTGAGACACCATATCACTCTGGAAGCTCAGCATCTTTATATACATATATACATATATTATAATATTATTATAGACAATTAAGTAAGTATATAAGTGAGTTAAGAATCAATGTTTAAAATATACACCTAAATTTAGGAACAAGGTTTAGCTAATTTTGGTAGGAGCAGTAGTGGAGAAATTTTCAAGCCATAAATATCTAGTGAGAGAGAGCTGTGGTAGACATTTTCTGTGCACACTATCAACATGTACATGAAGAAAGGCTTTGGCAGATCCCTGTTTGCAGTCTGGGAAGGCTTTCCCATTTCCCATGGAGTTGCGCCTCTTTTGTCCTTGACATAGCCTTGCCCATGTCAATAACAAACATTTTCTTAGGACTTCACTTGCTCCCTACACCTCAAAATGAACAACTGTTTTAGCAATGGCCTTCCAATGCTCAAGAATAGGAGCAGCAGTTATCTCTGATTAGATCACAGTGATACATCAGATATTCTAATGTCCTTCAATGTCGTTTTCAGAAGCTCATGAACCCCATGCATAATAGACAAAATTGAGTTAGCAAGAAGTTGAATGCTTTCATCTATGCTGCACAATATATTTTTCATGGAATTCCAGCATGAACTACATGAAATTTTTAAGTAAAGCTTGTTACCATTGCACTCTACTGCATTATCATACTCAGTGAGTAGAGACAGAGAGTAAACAACTGAGTAGCACAGCCTTCAGGTAAAGAAGCATACAAAATAAACTTAATTAGTTGTTGAAAATATAGTATATAGTATCTTTGTATGTAAAAATGTGACATAAGAAATGGCTAATATTTCTTAGATAATGTACAGTAATGTACTTACACCAGTTGCTAAATAATGAAGCTAGTATATATCAGTCAGAATAGTAATTCTCAATTTCGCTAAATGGTCTCCTGACTTATTGGCTTACCAAGCTATTTGTAAGCTAACATCCAGTGCAGACTTGTGTGTTTAATATTTCGAATATTTCATTGTGGACCAAAACAAAAACATTGCCCACTGAGTCCTCGTCCATTTTCCCATTTTCTTTTGAAACCACACTCAACTAACAATGTTATTTCCCATGATATCCTATGAAAGTATATTTCTATATCATCTATTTGTTGGAAAGAGTTACAGAAACACTGCAGGAGTCCTTTGGATTTGGAGCCCAATTTCATATGTGTTCCAATATCTTATACTTCTCATTGACTATCATAAAATCTGGAATCGCATAATTCATTTTAATAGTCTTGAGATGAAACACAGGTCCTATAAATCTTGCTAAATTTCACTTTTATTCTTTCAGCACCATTCTTATTGAAGATAGAGATCAAAATATTCTCATTATTATTACAGGCAATCTGAATACCAGTGGTAACATGTTGCATACTTGGATCCCATCTTTGATCAGTTCTCTTACTTTTAGATCAATTAAGATAAAACATGCAGTATTTTGTCCCCCGCCACTCCCCACATTGCCTTTCCAGATCATTCTACAATACTTTGGAGAGTTCCCATTAGCCTTAAAAGACACATCTGTATGTCCTCCAGCATTCTGCCTTCTCACCCACTTATTTGCAGTGAACACTTGCGACATAACATCACTCCATGCAGTTTTTGCTTTCTTTATTACCCCTGCTTCTACCCCTTTATACACCTCTACTTCTTCCTCTTATTGATTGTCTCCCCTTACTCCAACACTGCATTTAGCTCATCTCTTGAGACCCCTGCCAAGAGAGGGTTTGTGCCTAGTCTAATTATAACTTGTTATGCTGTATTTATTTGATATCCCTGGAAGAACTGCTGTTTTTTTCCCAAGGGGAGTAAGAGTGGATCTGGGGGGTTAGGGGAAGTGGGAGGAGGGGAAATTGTGATGGGGAATATCCTTCTGTATATATGTTTTACTTATTGGTTGATGAATAAAACAGTTTGGCCAATGAGGCAGGAAGATAGGCAGGACTAGGAGACAAGAAACATTTGGGAAAGGTAGGCAGAGAGAGCCTACCAGAACCAGAGCCTACCAGAGTCATCATGTAGATCACAAATGACTAACAGGTTCGGGCATTCTCCATGTAGAAATACATAGATTTGTAGTTATGTGTCAATAATTAAGACATAGCTATACAATAAGAAGCCCTAGCCAATGGCCAACAGCATTATAATTAATTTAATGTCTCTGTGTTTTCATTTGAGGCCGAAACAGTGGGACCATGCTGGCAGGAAAGAAAAACTACATCAATGAAATGACACCCCATGCCTCATGCTTTCTCCTTTTTGGTTCCATTCACCTGAAACCACATCCAAAGTGGTGTGGCCACTAAAACAAATATACTGACAAGGATAGATGCCACTTCAAAACTGTGGTCAGGATATAATATATGATATATGAGAGAATAAAACATGTACAGGAAATAGAGGAGACTCAACTAACAAATGGCCAACAGGCATTTCCCCTAACAGCTGTCTTTCTTGTGTTTTTAGAGTAGTAAGAAATACTATATCTATATTTATATTTTTAGCTAGTCTAAAGAATTGCTCAATAATTAATATTGCATTGTTTCAGACTCACATGAATGTCTAGAATACTTGTGCATATTAAATATATTATAGGGCATTGATAAAGGATGGTAAATTCTTTTAATTTAGAGCCTTTGCCAGTAATGCTTCAGAGAAGGCAGATTACTAAAACATAAAATACTCCTACAATTAAGACTATCATATATTATTGCATATAATATTGTGGTAATTACTTAAGCACTTTGAGCAGTTGTTTGAAAAAAAAGATCAATTTAGAGAGTTAAATACAGGATAAAAACTTCAAAATATGCATTCTATGACTTTTAGTTTGATTCTCACATTCAAATATCCTTTAAATTAATAATTTCCCACCTATTCAGTAATCTGGTCATTTGAAAAATACTTCACAGTGTTGTGTTTAATTATTTTTCTTTCATGTGAAAACCAAGACAGGGTTCAGCTTTGTGTTAATTAATGTATTATGCTTAATTTATTTCTGTATCTCATGTTTCTCAAGTTCATGTGGTCTTCTCAAATGTATTTCTGAATTGGGTTTAATTTGCTTTTGTAAAACCATTTTAAAACTTATATGAGAACATTACTTTGTACTATCTTTAAAATTTACATAAGTTAAGAATATGAAGCATGAAGAGTCATTTTACAGAAGTAGAGAACATGCCATATTTAAACCCACCGCAAAAAGGATGAATGCAATGGCTTTCTAGATGGAGAGAACTAACTTATATGTTCTGAATGTCTTGCAAGTATTCATGTATGTCTAAATGATTCGTCTTAATGTACTTAGCAAAATCAATGTTGAAAATAAGAAAAATTTCACTGGATCTGTACCATGATATTCACAGCAAAAACTGAAAATCTGTGTAATAATCCATGATGAGAAACAACACCCTCCCCACCACAATCCTGGAAGACACATACACTAATAGTACTTTTCATTCATGTAAAGGCAAGCTGGAAGATCTGAGTGAAAGAATAAAGCATTAGGGCAAGATGAAGCATTAACCTATAATACAAATGGTTTTGAAAGCTTATGGGTATATGATGAGAGAAATGAAAGGCATTAGGCTTACATGGAATGCTTATATAATATAGGAGGGATGCAAACTTTTAATTTTTCATTAATTAAAATGGACTAAGTGGGCTTGAATACATTTTCAAATGCATGGAAAATGAGCGCCACTTGATCCACTCATCCATTTAGATGCTCATTGAACTCCAGGACTTGTGGATTACAAGAATACGCATCTGAATTCTTGCCTTAAGAGGTTACAGTCCAGAGCAAAACTGTAGCATATAAATTAATATTGATATAACTATGTAGTGACATAATGCCACTTCTACAAAGAATAAGTCAGGTGCTCATGTCTTATGTGGGAGTTCAGAGAGAGCAGTACTAAGATGGTTAGAGCCTAAACTCTTGAGAGAATCTTCATTTGCTTCACAGATGGCTGTGTAACTCCTGGCTTTTCCTCTGTCTTTCATTTACTCACTACTGAATGAATAGGATAGTAGGACCTTTTAGATAAACTCTATAAGACAAGATACTAGTTTGAAGAAGGATGATAAGGAGACCATAGGCTTTGGAACTGGTAACATTACATTTCCTGCTTTTTTTTTTTTTGGTGAAAAAGACTATCATGCTGATTTATATCATGTACTTTTTTAATTTTTAAATTGCTTCTGTTAAATTTTTCAACAACAGTTTTAAGGAAGTATATAGACAGTACAAACAACCTTTACCTATTAGTTATCTATAACCAATAGGATTATGTGTTATAATGATGAAAAACATATAATTTCAATTTCTGAAATTGAACATATAACTTTATTTTTAAGAATAGTTCAAACAAAAAAAAAGAGAGAAGAAGAAAATGTAAAAATCAGAGTTTTCCAGGGAAGGACAGAGAGCAAGGGGATGCTCAGTGCTTAGGAGGAAGCAAGGATCAGAATGTACTTGAAGCTTAGGGACACATTGTCAATTTGAAGCCTCAAGCATGCTTGGAAGATACAGATTGGACTTTGCTGCCCAAATCAAGATCAAAGAAGTGTTTGTTGAATCAAAATGCTAAATTTAGTATAATTGAACAGAAGGTAAAAAGGAACTCCAGACTTATACAAATGTACTTAAATTCATAGTTTTCTATTTTTTTTTTTTCTGATAAAGGACACCCACCAGAAGACAGATATTTTTATTTTCAGTTTTAAAAAAACTGGTAAGTATCTCATCATTTGAGCTGATTGATCTTGAATCTTTGCCTCATGTCATACTTCCTCAGTTTTCTCAGTAGCCAGGACTACAACAGCATGCATTTTCACACCAGACTCAGTCATTATTTTTTTTTCCTATTTTTAAATTAAAAGCATGTTCTTTGAATTATGAGTAATATTTTCATTTATCTAATACAGGAAATGTTATGAATTCATTATGTCATGATTTCAGAAGGGAAGTTTTTTTTTTTTAATTTGAATTTAGAGACTTAAAGAAAAATGAGCTCTGAGTCTAGAACTATTTTATAAGGAAGGATGGCCAGAGTTTATCCCATTGTTAGTCAAATGAGATATGAAAGTCATTGCTAAAAGTCAAAGACCAGAGTGTAAATTCTATCCAGGCTCTTACAATCTTACCCCCCCCCCTTCTTTAATCCCTAAGACGTAGTATACAGGGGTTATTTAGGTTTATTAGTTGGTCCTGAATATCACACAATTACTTGTTCTCTTCACTTCAATTGGCTGTGCTTTTATGTAATGGTCTCCATCTGATTCAAGAAGATATTTATTTCAAAAAAGGTGAGACACACTTTTCTTTGGTTATAAGGACTATTATTTATAGTGGGGAATTGTGCTGGTTTGTAAAGTGGTAGCTGTATATTCTCTTCGGTAATCCAAAGTGGTGAGATTTCATTTCCTAGAAATGTCAGAGAAGCTATAGGTCTATCAGGTCTCATCAATATGGCTACCCAAGAAACACTTGGACAAGAATGAAAGAGAATGATGAAGTAATGTGGTTTTATTTTAATTGTAAAAATTGATAAAAATTTTTATACTTACAAAAAATAATGCAAAAGTACAGTATTGCAGAGGACTCTAAAGTAAGAGGCACTAATGATATCTTAAAAGCAGACATAGAAATTGTGGTAGTTGAGCAGACATGAAGGATACAATTGTGTAAATGTTCCATATAAATTTTTTTCTGTGATATAGGGAGGACCCCAGGAGTCATTACTAGAATTTAGAAAAGAAGGTGTAAGAGTTTATGGGGATATTTTATTTCTCAGTCTGATTATTTTTGTTTATTCTGCTTGATAGATATTTCAACAAGAGTTAATTTAAGGAAAAAAAATCAAAGTAAAAAGGACAGACATTTTCTACAGTTCAACCCCAGAGTTATTCATTAATAGTCAGCAACATGTTTATGCTCTTCAGATGTGCTGTGTTTTATGTTCAAATTACTGTCATGATTGTATACTTGCACATATACATAAATTAATGGAGTGTAAATGGAGTGATCTCATAAGGGTTTGGGGGTGGAATCAATGCTAACAAACTCCATGGGCTTTGAATAAAAAGTCCAGTACCAAACACAGGCTACCTCTTTTCAAGTTGTTGATCAGTGGATTCTCACAACATTATAGGCTATTGACATTATTTGTATTTACCCTCCAGAACTTGATGGTAAGAATCTATTGCCAAAGACACCATGGACTTGAACTATTGAACTTAGAGAAATCCAACTGGCACTGGCTAGGAAGTACCACTTCTCTCAGATAGCTTTCATAGTGTTGGCAGGAACAACTGAGGGAATGATCAACAGTGTTTCCCATCTGTGAGCCTGGCATTCTGGGAAAAGTAAATGGACTGACAAGATCATGCCCACTGGTGCAATAGGTGCACAGAAGTTATGGTAGTGAACAACAACATTCTGAATGGACTTAAGGCTAATTATATCAGGTGGACTTCATGCCTACCACCATTAACAAAGCAAAGAATCTGTTACATGTGACAGGCTATATGGAGAACAAAGTACTACTACTCCTTAAATGCATATAATATTAAACCAACTCTGAAGTAATTGTGCCCATGTATCAGTGCATCTCTGAAGACCCCTCCAAAAGGAACTTTTTTTTTAAGTAAACTGCAATTACCACAGAGATTCACAAATAGTTGACATGAAGGGAATAAGAGAATGTAATTCTCAGCCCTAAATATTGTACCCCTCCTCCCAAAGCTCAAGGATCATCTCAAAAGAGAAGGTGGAAAGATTATAACAGCCAGAGACAACAAATTGTGTTTTCTAGACCTACATAAGGCCAAGCCACATAAAGCCCTGGCATGGAAAGGGACAAGTGGGCATGAAACCCCATGCTAACTGCTGACAGTTTATGGATCTGGGGAAGGGAAAATTGTTTTTTTTCAGTGATGTATCCCTTGAGAAACCCATATTTCATTAGATGGTCTTATACCCATGCACCTAATGGTAGCACTGAATGGGTGTAGTCTATTTAAAGAAAGAAAATATGAATTTGAGAGAGGATGGTGAGGGAAAAACAGGAAAGGGAGTGGTGTAACATTAATGTTCAGTGTTATAAGCATGAATGAAATTTTCAAACAATAGCTAAATAAAATAATAAACATATTTTATATTTATAATGGGAGAATTCCCTTGAGGTTTTAGGGATACAGTAGATTAAAAGAAAAGTAACAGGAAAAAATCTGAAATTTGTCACTCTTTCCCACTTGCTCCTTCATGAAAACAAATTTTCCTCTGCAATTTTAAAGAGATACTTTCTGCTTATAGAAGTTAATCCTCATGAATTTATTCCAAAATTGATCCTACTAAATATGAGATTTTTAGGGTACCATGTGTACTTTAATGTACAAGTATTTCATGAAAACCCAAACGTACTGGGAAAATTCTCATCTCATTCTAATTAAGTACACATCCCTGATTGTAATATATTTTTTAGAGTATTCAACTATGTTAAGCACTATCTATCCTAAGAAACAAAAGCAGATATAGTAATGAAGATATGTAGTGTGCTTGCCAATGCAAGTCTGTCACTAAAAACTGGAATCATAAAGCATTGTTCCCATTGCAAACTGTCTGCTAAGTGTAAGAGATAGTTTATTAGTAACCACTATTGTGTTGAGGCAAGCCAAAAATGTTACTATAATTCTGAAAACTTTGCCACAAAACTTTAATTTAGGACACTATAATTTTATTTGACTTGTATTTACTTCAGATTTGTAGAACTAACTATTGTTATTGTTTATATAAAAGGAGTAAACACAAATCACCCAAAGAATTTCCAACAAAATGTCATTCATAGTTATATACAGTGGTGGTTATACATGATTTCATTGTTTTCATTGACTGTCAAAATTTGCAATGTTAAATGTACATGGGTTGTTTTTTAATTAGAGAAAAATAGCTGACTGTCATGATAAAGCTTTACATTGAGTAGATTATGAATTTAATCTTGAAAATTTACAAATGTCCCTATCTATACCTAAATGCTAAAGATTTATAATATTTTATGTGCCTGGAGATGATAATAAATTCCTGAATATTCATCATGAAAAGGTAAGGAAAGTAATGGTTCACTGGAAAACCCAGTTTAACACCTCCTTACCTTGTGTTTTGCATTAATATGCCTTGCTTATTTTGTGACAAAATGCTTGCCTATTCCTTTTTCTTGAGAACATACAAGGTGCCACAGAGAAGGTTTCTGAGTAGGTATTGCTGAAGCTCACAGTTAAATTTTTAACGTTATTTATAAACAAAGAAGTGTTTTTTTTTTTCTGCTGAATGATCCAGGACTTTATATTGCAAGGTATGGCCAGATCATGATATCTATCTATCTGCACAATGATACCTTAAACTCAGTGTATCTAGATTTATTTCTTTTCAGCAAATTAGAATTTTAATTTGTGTACATCTAAATACATTACTTGATACAAAAAGCAAATTATTCCCTATTTAGGTAGCCTAGAGGTGTGAAAAATTAATTTAGTATCCTGAGTCCAAAAAATCATTATTCTATTATTTGGAAATTATGGTTCCTAGAGCCAAAAATAGCCATTAAATTTGTTCCCCTAGATTATTAGATTCTGAGATGCAGGCATTACAATAGGGATGGTTGGTGTTTTAAAGTCAGCTAAATGGATAATGGTAGATTCCACCTCTGAGTCGTCAGCTTTGTGTCCAGCTTGTGTCCTAAATGATTCTTCAACATTTGCAAAGATCTTCTAATAAGGTTTCACCAATTAGTCTTCACATTTTTTCTTTGTCTTTTTATGTTCCAGTATCTAATGTCATACCTAATCTATTCGCCAATGCCTTACTGAGAACATTCAAGCTTTCTAAGAAAATCATGCCAGGATGTTCAAAATCACAAACACAAGTCATAGTTAAGGCATTTATAACAAAAGGCACTGGACTACATTGGGATACTTTTGAAATCTATAGACTAGGGAAACTCTTCCATAAATGGTTAGTATTTGATGTAATTGGGTATTGTAAATAGTTCATTTTTTTAATCATTCCACAATGTACATACCTATCAAAGTGTCACACTGTGCTCGCTATATACATATTATTAATTTTGTTAATTAAAAATGAAACTTTATCTCTGTGAGTTTGGGGTCAGTACAGGCTTCGAAGCTACAGAGAAACCCTGTCTCGAAGAAAAGAATAAAGAAAGAAAGGAAAAAAGAAAGTTAAGTAGCTCCTTGCCTGAAGGGGACAGTCCCAGTGGCCTGGACCAGCCACCTCAGTGTTACCACCCAGACCCATATCCTGGGCTTTGGGTTGGCCCAACCTAACATCTAACCCATGTGTGGCCTGCTGGAGTGCCTGAAGGGACTGGTCCTGCATAACAATAACCAAAGAAACTCTATGACTTGGGAAAATAACAGGATATCCTAGAGGAGTTCTGATGAGTGACCAGCGATGATGGTGTGACAGAGGCCTTGACCAGACCAATGACTCCTTGTAAAAAATGTTTTGAGGAGAGCAGTGCTTGGAGAAGAAGTTATGCTGTGTGACACACCACAACTCAGGATGCAATTAGATGAGTGAAAAACTTTTGAAAAGCTGGAGGAGCTAGGTGGCTTTCTTGTTTGTTTGGATGGGGCATGCTGCAGAGGTAGGGCTAGATATAAAGGGCCTGAGAGATGAGTAGAATTGGGGTACATGATGTCAAATTCCTAAAGAATCAATTAAGAATTATGTTTATAAAAAATTAAATTGTATAAAATTTCAGTATGTTGAATTTACTAAAATCAAACAGCAAGTATGTAAAAAATTCGATTATTTCATTAGTATTTTGTTATTTAAGTTATTTATGCTAGCTGAATTTCTTCCAGAGAGAAATGTTCATAAGAACTAAAGTGTGTGGTGGTAACTTCTCCACATTTACTCAGTATTGTCTCAGAGGCTGATTGACATTGTCCATGTTAGAAATATTTACACACAGCAAGATTTGGCACATACAGCAAACCTGATCTTCACCCCACTGCTCCCTAGAAATTATTCTTTAAGCATAAATACCCACTAGTAAAAGCTCACTGCTATGACCAAAGCTGAACTATGTATCTATTTCCATTTCAGCTTACTCTTATGCTATCAAGACCACACAGATTTTTCACTCTCATTGAGAAGTACACACGGAAGATGGGCTTCTAAATAAGGAGATATTCTACTTAATTTTAAAAAAGGGAATGTGATATAGGTGGCTTTTAGCAAGCATTTACTCAATCGGTTTTAGGTAACTCTTAAGAATTTAAAGGGATAAAGTCATCTTGAATATAAACACAAACTGACTTATGTCTTGTTTATTTTTGTGCATTTGCTTGTGATTGTCAAGTTCAAATTCAGTAGCATGATACTTGAACTTCAGTCTCTCATTGATTTACTAGTCCTCTCTGTAATTAGAAGATATCTATCCAGGGACAGTTATCTCCTTTGTCATCCTCAATTGCAGGGAATATGTGTAGAAGCTCTGCAACCTTCATGATGGGGATATTAATATTAATAATCATAGGACACGAGAACTAAGCATCTGATGGGTTTATCAGAAATCATGATTTTGAAACCTACTATCAAGTTACACATAACAAATCTACTCACCTGGAATCCAGAGTAGACTTTGAGCTGAATCAGCTACTAAGAAACTCCTAAAATTAGTAGAACATGGAAATATATAATTCCTTGCTTTGATGGCTTTATCTCTTTAATCTCCAATTTATCTTCCTCTTATTTTGTTTCTCTTTGTTTTTTGGGTTCTGTTCTCCACTTGATATTTAATGAAACATTATGTTTTGCTATTATTTAAAAGTAGATGTCTATGTCTTATTTTCTAGAATATTCTAAGTTTCTGAAGCTGAATGAGGCAAGAGACGAAGTCATAATGATCTAGAATGAATCATTTCTATGTCAATTATGTCACATTATAATTTAATTTTGAATTTCAGCTCTTATGTATGAAAATACACATTACACCTTATCTTCCCGTGGTCATATATTTCAGTAGAATTGCAGTAATGAGCCTTCAATTGCTGAAATGAGTTTCTGGCATATAATTTGTTTTTAATAAATATCACATTATTATCCTCCTGTGATGCTAAATGCTAAATATAGCATTTTCATATTAAAATTGAGCACTATGAATATTTTGAATTTTATTTATATTCTACACAGGAATCAGAGAACACATTAACCCTTGAAGAAATGAACACAAGTCATAGTACAATCAGCTCCTGCTAATTCTTACTAAAGTGCTTTTTACATATTTGAGGGAATTTTGATAAAAAAAAGCCAACAAAATTCCATTTTTCATTCTTCATGCATTTCCCCCTAGGATGTAGCACACACAATTTAATTTTAAAAAAGTAGAGGTTTCTGAAATTCATATTTTAGTGGGGAATTGGAAAAAAACTTCACTTCAGACACAAATAGCTGGCAGGAGTTTAGGAGGTAAGGAGTATACAGTGGAGTTGCATTGTTACTCATTCAAGGGCAAGGTTCTCTGAAGGAGTTCTGCTTTCCAGGAGTCCCCTGTACTCTAGAACTTTTCCTATATTATCCAAAGAATAACAAAGGGAGAAAAATGCAAGGTCTTCTCTTATAGGGAAAAATTGAGTACTTTTTGTCTTCTCTGATAACATGCATGTAAGACACATTGTTATTTGGCAGAGGAAGCTATATTAGATGTTTCCTTAAATCATTTCCCTATTTTCAATCTTGGATGGCTGCCTGCACTTTTGTTAGGTAACTGTTAAGCCAACTAGTTTTCTTGGTTCAAAACTTCCTTTATTGGTAGAGGTATAGAGGGATTTGTCTGTGTTTGGACACATAGTCCATTCACTTAATTATTTCTACTCACAAATTTTCAAAATGCTCTATAAAACAACATATAAAGTATATATATATAAAACATATTAAATATGAAGTTAAATTAAGATGCATCTTAAGTATAACAAAGAACATATCCAAGATGGAGTGGAGGCTTCCTGTGGGTTGTTATTTTTTAACTTTATATTAGATGGAACATACTGTATTTTAGCTTTCTAGAAACAAATCATATGTATTATTCTCAGAAATTTGTTATTCCTCCAGGCCAGAGGTCATGGGATCATTTTAACCTATAGAGACCTTTCTTACAGTGAACATTTACTAATGAACTCAGCTTGAATGATTATAAAAGAGGCATTTCTCAGCAGGCAGCATAACAGTGATTGTCACAATTGCAGCTCTGGTGGGATAATGATGACAATGACAAACTTGTAATTATTTCTTTTATGTTTTGATATCATATTATGGTTGCATCATTTTACCCTTCCACCAAACCACCCCAAATACATCATTCCTCTACTTCAAAATTCATGTTGTCCTTTTCATCAAAATTGCTTTTGAATTTATATATGTATATGAATAGACATATATGTTTCCAAATACAAAAATATAACTTGCTCAGTCTGTATAATGTTACTTGTGTGCATGTTTTCAGACCAGAAAATTTGGTATTGGAGAACCAATTGGTGTGCTCTTTCCTGGGGAAGATTATTTCTCCTACTCTCCTATTTCTGAGTTGCCTGCATTTCTTTGTGTAGGATTGTCTCACCAGCAGGACTGCCTAAACATGAACTGAACAAAGATAACATTAAACATTTTAAAGTGGTAACTTAAAAAAACACCCAAAATGGTGAGTAACAAGAAAATAAGTGTATATGATTAATCTTTAATACATACAGCCAATCTATTATAGGAAGTTGATAGTCTGTAGGTAATTAGCTAATGGCTACTCATGGAAACAGCAGATTTGTATGCTGTTTTTTCACATTTGTAGTAAACACTTTAATTTCTGTTATAATAAGTTAAAAAATGTTATTTGACATTACAGTTCCTAAATCCACATAACAATTGATTAGTAAATTAACATTGAATTAAATAGTTCTAATTGCTTCCAACAAACCATTTTGGCAAATATCATTTCAGCAAATATCACTACTTTATTACCGCTTTCTACCACATAGTTTAAAATTGAGAGATTGGTGGGAACTGTTCTTACCTTTGAGAGACTTGACTTGTCAACCCCTAATAGTGTTAAGGCTATTACTAATACACACGATGCAGAGAATGGGCCAACATCAATACACTTATTGATGTATCACTAACTAGATTTAAAAGGTTATAAAAATATAAGACTTTGGGAGGGGAGCATTTTCAGAGAAATATGGGGGAATTGCAATAAAGAAATGGGAGTATATATGATCATATTTTACTATATTCTAATGAATAAAATATTTAAGGATTGTATCACAGTCTTTTGCTAGGTTAGAAAAAGAACAATTACCTTACCTTAGCCCATGATGGGCTATTTCTTATCTATTTCAAATATGAGAACCTACATCCACTTAGCATTAGATATTTACATTGACACTGTCTATGGAAATTTCATGTTGATGTGAGCAGCATTAGTTACACTATGAACCATCTACCTTAGAATCCATGTCAGGCTTCTACAAATGAGTCTCTCATGATATACAACTGCACACTTGTACCTCCACATATAAAAATGACACTCAAAGTATTTTAGTAGTTTAGTGCATAATAGTTTTGAGGAGTCTGCATGCCCACAAGGAACATGTTGTTTATGCTATGATTTTTCTGTTGACAAATCCAATAGATACACAAGTCACTAGGCAATACATTATTTTTCTACTAACATTTTAGAGTCCATGCTGATTTAACATGGCAAAGGCCAAAAACAATGCTAATGAAAAATGAGAAGAGTGATTTGTTTGTGCCTTATTTACAATGAACAGAGAAAGAAAATTTGGTGTTCATCAATTGGGGACCCACATGAGAGAACTTATATACAATATAAGTAAAGACCATAAAATAGCCTATACACTGTATGTAATCTGTTAAGAGAATGTGTGAAAAACAAAGAGACATACTGATACAGAGTGCTGATTTCAAAAAAAAAAAAAAAAAAAGAAAGAAAGAAAGATAATTATCAGAGTACTAAACTATCCAAGTAGCTACAAATAATTAAGAATGGAATAGAGGAATGTTGACAATACGGGTGGGAAAATGTGACACAATGGCTCTAAAGGAACAGGACATTTCTTATTAAATGATTAAACACTAAAAGGAGAGCTTCAAAGTCCATAAAAATGTATAGCTGTATAGCAATATAAACTCAGAAAAAGCATTTAATCATACCCATGTGAACAAATAAAGTAACAAAGAAATCTGCTTCTAATCTCAGAGGACATTATGAATAATAAGGAGTCAATTAAGGTACTATACATAGCAGAGACAATATTCTATTGCTGTTAATTTTGAATGGTACAGTTGCTGTATAATTTAATGAAAAAGAGCCTATGAGGATTAATGAGCTGGTGTCTTCAAAGTCTTTTAGACAAAGGTGTTACACAAGAATAAAGCCTGTCTATTATCAAATATCTACATATTTTAATAATATATATTCTCATTTTGAAATTGTACATGAAGAACTACATTTAATCACTGCAGTTTTAACCTCAGGATTATAATTCTCAAAAAACTTTAGTATGTGGAAATGAGTATTTTGTGTTTGGTGATTTGTCTTCTATGATTTACAGAGACAAAGCACCTGATGGCAATGAGAAAGTACCCACAAGAGGTCATTACATATTCACTAAGATTGCCTTCTGTGCCATAAGAGATAAGCTAAAGGTGGGCTGCTACACTCTGATAGAGAAGCAGTGGATATTCATAGGTCTTTGTAGTATCAAACTACCCTACAAATCACTTGAGGGTATGTGTGTACAAGTGTGTTCCTGCCATGGGGAATCTGCATTCTTACGATGTTCTAAGTCCCTTGCTAGAGATTCTGATATTACACTGTCTGAGAATGAGCACATTTAAAGAGAAACTGAATCCCTGGCTCATGCTCTTTCCAGGAATGTGCTTTGTGGGCACACAGAATGGACTTTGGTAAACTTACTGAGACAATGTAGGGAAAGAGATGCATTCCTTACTGCAAGGAAATTTCTTGGAACACAATGCACAGCTAGCCAAGAAATGAAAGATTAAGCAAGCAGCATCTAATTGTTCAAGTAATTAGTTTCTCAATTGGTGAAGAAAAATCTCCAATAAATATAGCTGTCCTTGGGTTGTAGTGAGGATACTTGAGGGAGTAAACTTTCTTTTTCCCCTCTCTGCGATATCTGTGAGACTATTGGCTGTGTTAGCATAAATATCTGTTAATTTTATTTTTTGCTGTGCATGCAAGTTTTTCTGTCTACAGTCAATAATAATCAGCTACTAGATTTGGAAAGGATGAGAATGGCAGGAGCAGCTGGATAGTTCTCACACTTCTCTGAGTCTCAGCACAAAAATAGGCCAGATTAACAAGATGGTAAAACTAGAAACCTATGAATAACACAGCAAATCTGGTGTCAAGCTATCCCAAGAACCCCCAAGTATAAAGCTCTGAGGACATACCATCACTAGCTAGCAGGCTTGTGGATAATTAGTGCCTTTATGAGAAAAAGAAAATGAAAGTCACAGGGTTTCTTTTGGTCCTGAAAATCACAAAATAATCCAGAAAACAAGAGTTAGGTTGAGAATGGCTGGAATGTTGGTCTACTTGACTGGACACATTACCAATAGTTTAACAGATCTAACCAGGTGCTTCTTAGGGCACAAAGGCCCTGGATCCCTTAAAAACTGTCTCAGGCTCACACATTATGCAACAACTACTAAAGAAGAGACAAATAACACTCAATATTGACCATAGAGATCATGACAGAGGTGGCCACATAAAAATGGTGTAAGTAAATATTCCAGAAAATCTTGGAAAGCATGACAAATTATTTCAGACAACATCAAGAAAATAGCAAAACAGAGACTGTGGTATTGAAGTTTACTTGAGCTCTAACCTTTCATAAAACTGTTGAGAGACCAATTTCATATACAAGAATAATGTTCAAATAAGTTCTTAGTAAGAAATATGTTTGAACATTAATAGATGTAGCTCAGCAGTTGGAAGCATTTGAGGCTCTTGCAGAGGACCTAGGTTCAGATCCCACCTGACACATAGTAGCTTAATACCATTTATACAGTTTCAGGACATTCCAAGCTCTGTAAGATTCAGCACACATTTAATGTATATACAAACATGCAAGCAAAATATTCGAACACAAAAATAGAATTTAACAAAAATTTAAAAGAATATATCTGCTGCTAGATGAAGAATTTCAGGAGACAAGTGAGTAAACTAAATGTTCAGTTTCAAGTCAGTCTTGTTGAAGCAAGACTAACTATGAAATCTTAAAGGGAAGAGCCAAGGCTTAGTGCTCACATAATGTAGATAAGATATAACCTATGAATGAGAGGCATCTCACAAGTGGTTTACACATGTTTGTAGAAACTATTTTAGAAGTTGTCCATGTGGTTGCAGTATTCTAAGGGCATAGCATGTGCAGTATGGTTATTTTTCTCTGTCATTCCTAGTCCAATGTAAAAAGTTTACATGGAATTTACAATGAAATAATACAAATGAAAAATACAAAATCTGAAATATCCTACAAATCCCAAATCTCTTAAAATGCTAACATTAGATCACAGGTAGAAAAGTCTCTACTTATTCTCACCTGAGGGTTACAGTGACAGCAGGTACACTAAAAGTAGTCAATGTGCAAGATTATGTTATCTTCAGATTGCATGAATGATGTTTCTACAAAACAGTGATGTGATTACTTTTCTATTTAAACTTAAACCTTTATCCCAGGGTATCTCATATTTGTAACAATCTGTAGGTGTTATAATTTGAATGTAATTGACACCCATAATATCACAGAGAGAGGCCTTGTAAAGTAGGTATAGCCTTGTTGGAAGAAATCCATCACTGTGGGCAAGTTTGAAGTCTTCTACACTCAAGATACTGCCAAATCTGACAGACCACTTCCTGTTGATTACAAGATGTAGTACTCCCAGCTACTTCTCCAGCACCATGACTGCCTGAATCCACCAGGTCCTACCATTATGATACTAGACAGAACCTCTGAACTGTAAGCCAACCCCAGTTAAATGTTTTCTTTGTAAGAGCTACAGTGGTCTTGGTGTCTCTTGAGAGGAATAGAACCCCTAAGACAGAAGTGTTTCCTAGTTCAAGCATTTTGGATAAGGCATCCTGAACATATAATAATAATGCCTTAGAGCTATAGTATGAATTAGAAGTAGAAAAGGAAATTAATGAGGTATTTTATTTTTCCAGATGTGTTTCTGTAATTTGGATTGAGTGGCTGAATACAAGGAATATGTCTTGTATTCAAGTTTTAGCATTGATAAGTACCATTATGTACAAAAACAAAAAAAAAAGATTTTCCCAAGAAAGACAATACTGTATGAACAAGCCTCCTGACATTGAGGAAGCTAATTACAGAAAGGCACAATGGCAACAAACACTGACAATAAGATCTACCCTCTAACGCGACAAACAGACAAGTGTAAAGACAATGACAAAGGAATTAAGAGAGTATGTGAAAATTTGTGTTTTACTACAATTGAAATTATTTGAATTTCATAAAACTTAGTAATTGTCAAAGACTGAAACCTAACATTTAGCAGAAAGATTTTCCCATAAAAATATACATCACTATCTATCTATCTATCTATCTATCTATCTATCTATCTATGTATGAAATGATAGAAATTTTAACCCATAATAAGCTATATTAGATGGTACAGAGCAATTAATGACAACATAAATCTAGCCACACTGAAACTCTTAGAAGAGAAAGTGGAAGGTACCCTTGAGCAAATTGGTATAGGAAACTGCTTCCTGAGCATAATGCCAGTAGCACAGACACTGAGATTAACAATTATTAAATGGGACCTCCTGAAACTGAGAAGCTTTTGTAAGGCAAATGACACAGTCAATAAGACAAAACAGTAGCCCACAGAATGGGAAAGGATCTTTACCAACCCCACATCTGACAGAGGGCTGATCTCCAACATATACAAAGAACTCAAGAAGCTAGTCACCAAACACCAAATAACCTTAGCCATCATGGAAATGCAAATCAAAACAACTCTGAGATACCATCTTACAACCATCAGAATGGCTAAAATGAAAAACAACAAAGTCAGTTTATGCTGGAGAGGATATGGAGAAAGGGGAATGTTCCTCCATTGCTGTCAAACTTTTTTTTTTTTTAACAAATTGGAAAGTCATTGCTCATTCAGTTGTATTTAGATTTTTTTCTGGATGAAAATAACACAACAAATCTCTTTTGGTGTCTTAAGAACCAAAGTTCTGGCTTAATGAAATAATCAAATAGTGAATGCTCATTTAAAGGGTTTCTGTATTGTGCTTTCAAAAAGTTATGGTCCTTGTGTCTGCGTCATGTGTAACTAACTTCTGCCATAACTAACTGAATACAGTTTAGACATGACTAGATGCTCAGCCAAAGTTGTGGTCTTTGTGCCTGCCCCTTGTGTAACTTACTTGTGTTATATTAACTGGATAAATTTTACACATAACTAGATGCCAAGCTAAGAAAAACAAGCAACTGTGTTGGATTTCTGGTCCCCGAGAACTATTAAAGAACAATTAGTAAATTAATATTAATTAAACTAATTTACAATCTTTTATGTCTTATAAATCCTTTCTCAAATGACTAAAGACTATTTCAAAATATGTGCATATGTTCACAACTGTCTATTTATAGCCTGTGCATTTATTTTAAATCTTACAGACTAGCAACAACATTTTGACCAGGAGCAAATCAATTTAAGTTCCTTTAACCTATTTACTAAATATTTTATGCTTTGTTTTTTCAATCATAAATAATCAGAAAACTGACAGGAGGCACCATAGTTTCTAATGGCTATTTTGAAAAAGAGAAAATATTTCCTTCAAATGTCTTAATCTCACAATACCTCAGTATATTTTGAAAGGACAGAAACTAAACAATCTGAAATGAGGTTTGGGGGTCAGAGCTAAACTTTAAAGACATTTATGATCAAATTAAGTTTAATAGCCAACAGTATTAAATAATTTATCAGTTTGAATTTTGTTTGCTCTTGCAAGTGTTCGTACATGCCTGCCTGTGTATGCTTGTGTGTGTATATGCGTGTGTGTGTGCATGCACAGGCATGCATGCATATGCACGTTCATGCGTGTATAAAGATCAGAAGACAATCTCAGTAATCATTCCATAGTAACATCAGCTTCTTCAGTTTTATACAATGTCTCTCATTGATCAAGAGCTGGCCTATACACACAGATTGGCTGGTAAGCAAGCAGAAGGGATTCTCCTTCTAGTCTCCTCAGTGCTGGGATTACAAGTATTTAACAATGTGTTTTGTTTTTTACCTGAGTGCTTGGGACTCAACTCAGTATTCATGCTTTTTGGCAAGCATTTTACCAACTGAGCCATCTCCCAAGAACCCTAAATTTTATCTTCTAGACAGCATTACTTAAAGAAAAAAATATTTTCAGGAGATCACTTCTTTATAAAAAATAAAGAACAGTGAAAAATATGAAGCAGCATGAATTATAAACATCATTTGGTATATTATCATTGTAATTAGTGGTTGTTAGAAGCACAATATTCTCACTGAAAATCAGTTACAACTACATCTCTATTCATGCTCTCCTTCCTTTGTACCAGAGTACTGAAAAATTCAAACTATTATTAATAATCATAGTATGCATATATTATCCACAGGGCTAAAATAATTTCTGTGATACAATTTTGTTCTGTCAAATTAATGACACACTATCAAGTAGAGACATCTGGTTCCTACCTTGAATATCATGCTTTATCTCTGAAATATAATCAATGAAATGTTGTACATCAAAGGATATTACTCATCATTTGTTTCAATTGCTTAAAATAGTCTAAAAATAATTGCAACAATTATGCAATGATACTCTGTCAGAGAGTACTCGGTGGATGTGATAAGAAAGAACTCATATATTAAGGAAAAGAAGTCACATCCTTGGCTACATTATTATTCATGCTTTTCAAATAGCCTGTAATTCTCCTCTCTCTCCCACAACTCAGTTCAGTTCTTTGAAACACTGATCCCAATGCCTAACAGCCCCTTTTAATTCCAGAATATCCCAGAGTAGTTTCTGTTTGACCTCTAAATTTAGTGCATA
This sequence comes from Cricetiscus sungorus, assembly GCA_030556225.1. Classification (NCBI taxonomy): domain Eukaryota; kingdom Metazoa; phylum Chordata; class Mammalia; order Rodentia; family Cricetidae; genus Cricetiscus; species Cricetiscus sungorus. The sequence goes on from JANBXA010000372.1 coordinate 4,621,161, forward strand.
CCTCGTCCATGAACCTCATTTTAGTCACCTTTGCCTAGGATAGTAACCATTTGCACATTCTATATTCGGGGTTGTGTTCCTTATAGGATCCAGCTTGCTTTATGTTTGAAAATATAGGATCCCCTCAATTTTCTGGATTTCAGTAGAGAATCCATGACTATTGACAAAAAAAATGAGCATCCATGAAACTACACACACACACACACACACACACACACACACACACACACACACACACACACACACAATAACATCACATGGACTGTGTAGGTTATATGTTTGGAAATAATTCTAGGTGAATACATGGTAAGGGTTGGAAGGTAGAAAGGAAAGGGAAAAATCTTTTAATTTCAAAACAAAAATATAGTTTAAAAATGATCCTACAATGGTTGCTCAATAAACAAAGAACTGAGATATCAGAGGTTGAGAGATTACTGTATTAATGGGGAATATTATACTAATTAAAAATTATTTTGGTATTTGACTATGTACGTACTGTAGCTTGAGATAAACATTGATAATAGTATTAATAAATAAAACACTCATTATACATTTATTATCTCTCATCACCTCAATGAAACATTATTATCTCTGTTATGTGCAAAACACCCGAATTATTGTGAGTTCAATGAACCAGAAGGATGAGACCTAAAGTTACAATTCAACTAGCAAAGTGCTATGGATGAGCTATGTTTTCTCACTTTACTTTCCCAAAGTCATAGAGTCATATGATATTAAAAATTCAAGCATGTGTGCTAGAGGATGAACTTGGAAATGTCAGAAAAGAAATGTTTGATATAAACTTACATATATGTAATATATAAATGAACATATATATATGCATATATATATATGCATTTGTATATGGCTATGGCTATCAGTATATAGCAAAATGTTAGATTTCAATAAAAAAGAAATTTCAAAATATACATATTCTAGAAAGGCAACTTTAAACATTATGCATAATATCTATGTGATAGTCAATAATTGTTTTATGGATCAAACACTTAAAATCTCATGTTTTAACTATTCTAAAATTTGGCCTACAGCATTGACTTTTCAATATAGCACTTACCTGTCACCCTAGCCAACACATTATTACAAGAATAATAACAAAGTCTAGTTGAAGTACTGACACAATTACCTTCACCTAGAATTTCTACTACTTCTGAGAGACCATGCATTTTCTTAGCAAAATGTCAGACATAGCACAATGAACCAATCAGTCTACCCACTGTTCAAACACTGGGTGTTTCTCAGAAAAAGAGCAGAGGATGAAGGCATATAAAACTTACTTATGTAGAAAAATACAGTTTCAAAAGTGTTGGTTTGTAGTAACTATATTATCTGTTATTTATATTTTAAAGGGTTATGATAAACACTATGATGTCTGCAAATAAGTATATATTAAATATAATAATTATGCACACTGGTGATATTTTCCCAGAGCACAAATATTATTTCAGTTTTCCAATATGCCTCCCCAGTCACTGAAATGATGTTTGACATTGACTAAATTACATGCTACTTTTTGGATTTCAGTTTCCTCAGAGAAATATCCCTGTTTCCAGAATGGGAACATGTTGATACATTTGAAAATTAAAAGATAAAATAATAGCAAATTATGAATCTTTCCTCAATATAGAGAATAACAGCAACCAAAAGTCAATTAGAAAAGAAATCAAATTATTGAAATCTTTGAGGACAATATTAGAGATGTCTCTTTTTTTCTCCAATGAATTAAACTGATTTCTCTTGTAACATTTTTGTTGTATAGAAAAATGTAGCCTTTATATTACAAGTTGTATATGTTAGGTCAAGATAAAAATAGAGGTCACTATTTTTAGAACAGTAGTCTTTTTTTGAGAATTATTATTTCAAAATATGTAATTTAAGTGTCCACAGCCATATCTAGTCAGAAATTTTCTCTCTGCACCCAGAAAACTGGGAAAGAAACACACTAGCATCAGGGGAGGATTTTCTTTTACTCCTCACACACTGAGTTCACATGCTTTGAACCCGAGTAGTCACAGACTATCTCTACCACAACACCACTTGGCTTCTTTGGTTATCAAAGGCTAAGTGGCTATATTGAGAAAGTATGTACAGGCAGTTCAATATTGATGATTTACTCTGTTCTAAGTTGTGAAAGTGTGATGAACTGGTTTATGGCTATTGGTTTAATTGATGGTACTAATTGTTACCTTTAGGGTGATAAAACTGGACCACTCTATATTATGAATGACTGGCAAGTTTCAACTAAAGAAGTTTCAGATTTTAAAATAGCCCTTCAGCAACATACAACACACCAAGAGGAAGATTCAGCAAAAAGTTGGTAATTAGTAGTGTAGTTAGCAACATTTTTTTCTTATCAGTGAATCCTGGGAGCCAGATCACCAAACAATTCTTCAAATGCATTAAAAATTAAGTTTAAACACGTTAAACCAACTGTTAACTGGTGCTTCCAGCTGGAACATTCATGATGCAATAAAATTAGAAAGTTGGAAAGAAAACACTCCACAGAAATGTACTTGATTTAAAAGTCAGACTTCACATTTCAAAGTTCCTGGTATTTCAGATGAGCTTCTGCTGTGCATGCCCACAGAGGCACTTTCAAGTCACAGAAGAGTGCTCTGCTAAATGTAAAAGCCTTTGTGCTCCATTTGTAGACAGGAGATCTTAGGGGGTTTTGCTGGAGACTGCTGTCTGCTGCAATTAGGATATCTTAACCAACCCAGGAAAACCTTTTCCAGATCTCCATTTAACCAAAAGAACCCTGGGAAACTATAGCTTTTATAAAAACGAAAAACTGTAACTTCTTTAAAATGACTTCAGTGATTAGGTGAATAATGATTGTGGTGTTGGTCATCGGAATATGATGGGGGTGATAATAATATGATCATAAAATGGTGATGATGATGATGATGATGATGATGATGATGATGATGATGATGATGGTGGTGAAACTGGTGAAGTTAAAAGCAATTCTTGTATACCCAATGGGTGCATGTACTTTTTGCGGAGGATCAGACATTCTACTGTAGGTACTCTAAATGTTCCTATATTACAGATAAAATTACCAAGGTTCCCGTAAATTAGATTGTCTGTCAAGGTCTTATCTAACCTAAGGCAGATTACAGTTAGGAGCTCAGTTAAGCCTCACTACCATGTTTCACAGTCAACAGTCTTCTCATTTGGTACAGTTGAAGGTGGTCAAACTTCTCCAAATATGTTACTACAGATCTCATCTATGCAACATAATTTGATTTCAGAATAGAACAGAAACCTTGATATACAGCTTGCCCTCAATCACCTCCACCCATATGGAAGTCCATCTGTATTGGCCTGTGGGAGGGAAAAAGCTTGCAGTAATACTGGTCCACATTAATTGTCTCTTGTGTTTAAAAAGGCAATAACCACAGTCAGAGCATTGTCTGACCATTTAAACCCACACTTTATTTTTTGCAACGTGTGTTACTGAGACCTTTAATGAGCACAGTTGGAGTGGGGAGCTTTCTATTTCTGAAAGCCAAGATCATCTCCAGTTTCGTGGTGTTCCTTAGCAGCACACTAGAATATGCATTCACAGAAGTCCAAGGACAAAACTTAGCAGCATATCTTTTGACAGGCCATCTTCTCTTATGAGGTTCACATTCAAATAAAGCAATTACTGTCTTTGCATTAAGAATTCACTAGAAGATACACCAAATCTCTTATGGCTATGAAACACCTAACTGATTTCATATTTGTTATGCTTGTTTTATCGTGGCTATAACCTTGAGGTTATACAGGGAGGAAGCTGGTTTTCCTTTTAAACACGAAAGAGTCAGGACAGAATTCAGACATTTAAAAATGGTAAGAACAATGGGAATCTATAACCTTTAAGGAAGAACCTTGTATCTCTAGAAGATTATGGCTAAATTAAAATGTCATCCTACTTAAAGTGGAAATTAGCCTTTATGACTAAATAGATAGCATTGATTTCTAACAAATACATAACTTAATGAAAAATTTTAGCTGTTTTAAAAGAAATCACCCATTCTAGTGACATACCTTATTTTATTATATTGATTATGATTGCTCAAACCATTCTATAATACCTATAGAACAAGAGTGTATCTGAAAATAAAACTCTGTGCAATGGAGAGCACTAAGTTGTGTTGTAAGAAAAATTATGTTCAAATAATTTTTGAGGAGAGTGTGTGTGTGTCTGTGTGTGCTTGCACACATGGGTATGTGTTTTGTGAAAGTAAAACAGCTCAGACAAAACTGTATGATGAGTACTTAAGGATGTAAATTAGGTGGATAGAGAGGAAGCAGGCTCATGACATCATTGTGCATACCTGGTATTAGCTCTCCACTGCTATGCTCTGGACAGGTTGATGTTCTTGTGAGGCATTCAACAACCACATTCATCCTCCCCATAATCAGAGTCTCTTGCCACTTGTTTTTTCGATGTAGCTAGGCAGATTGAGGTTTGCTCTTGTTTTTCCTTCATCAAAAATTTCCACAAATGTTGCTTACAAATTAGAAACTCTCCCAGTTCCATATTGAAGATTGCATTTTCCCCAGCACTTTTTGTACTCTCCATATTCTTTGTTCCTCTTATTTTTCTTAACTCATATTAATCTCAAATACATAAATAGTACATTCTTGTTTATTTTATACATTGCCAATTTCTTTCTACCATTTGAGACTTGAGGCAGTGGTTTTCTTTATGTTTATGGCTAGATTTGCAGATCCTACAGCATAGAATTGAAAAATGTTAAAAAAAAAAGATTTGTGCATATAGGCCCCTAGGATGAAGAATTAAAAAAAAAAAGACTGTAGTTAAATATTAACAGAATTCATATGGTGTTCCAAACTAGGAAAGCTAAATTGATTCACCAGCCAAGTAGTAAGAGGTTGAAACCAGGGAACAGAAAACCATGGATCATGAAAACACCGAAGGCCAATGTGCTGATCAAACCAAAGCATGCAGTCCTAGAGTCACAGTTAGAGCAGTTAGTTTCTCCTTTAGGAGAACACCTTGTTCTCTCTAAAAGACAGAATGAAAAGAAGGAAAATGACAGGCAAGAATAAAGACAGAAGTTTAAGTGTAGAAAGACTGAAGATGAGTAAACCTATCTCTAAGGTGTCTGGGTAGAAAATGGAAGATGCTCAGCAGAATGCCAAGAGCAGTTGCTGGAGGGGATCAAATGAATTTTATGAATATTGAGAATTTGACCACAAGAGAGCAAAAAATTCAAAGGGAAAAACCTGCAGGTACCATGTAGACCTCGGGGTAGTTTCATCAGAATGGCAGGAGGGCAGGTGAAGCAGCTGTTTGGAAGAAAAGTAAGCATGTCCTTAGAACCAGCTATCATATGGTAGATACTGGATAAATGGTTGTACTTGCTGTTAGTTAAGTCATACAATTCAAACCACCAATTTTATATGCCTGTGCTGAGTAGCATGTTCACTTAAGTCTCCTCTAGGTGTGTGACCCCAAACATGGCTTTGTTTTGCCATATATGAAGTAGGAATGTGTATGAGTATCTAGCTTATATCCCTATGGATGAGTAAATGGAGATTATTCTAATCTTGAACAAAAGTATGGTAGTTGAAAACTGAATAAATTTAAGACAATGTATCTAACACAGTACTTGGATCTGTGTAAGCACTACCTAATGCTACCTTTGAAATAATAATAATTTGATGGGAAATTTTTTGATCTATATGTTCATTCTTAATTTTTTTTGGCAAGGGTCTGACCACCAAACTCTAGATCCAATAGATAGTAACATTTTCTTCATCCACTTTAGGAACTGAGAAATAATACAGGTGACCCTCTATAACAAAATCTACTAAAGCAGGGGCTCTTCCTTGTTCCTGTAGAAGTCTGCAATACTCTCTAACCTTTTTTCACAAAACTAACTTTGAACTCTTAAGCTCATAATTTAAGTTTTGCTGCATTTTGTTCCCAATTTTTTGTTCCAAAAATCTTCGGCAGCCGAATTTATTCAAAGTTCTTACAACAGCCAAGAAAACAGGAGGCTTTTGTTTTTAAGTTCTGTCTATATCACAATACCTTTCCCCATCTTACTAGTCATCTTTCCCTTCTGTTACAGGCTCACATAAGCAATCCCCAAGTATTTCTCTGTCTTCCAAGTGCTAACAAGCATTGTTTCACTTTGAATTTTTCTTTAAGTTAAAATTTGTTTTGGCCACCAGGTCACACACAAAAAAAAAATGACACAGAGACTTATTATTAATTATGATAGCTCAGTCTAGAGCTTAGGCTTATCCCACTAGTTCTCCTAAATGAAATTAACCCATTCTATTCATCTACATGTTACCACGTTTCTCATGGCTTTTACCTTCCCCCTGCATATCTTGTTTGCTTTGTGTCCTGTTGACCCTGCCTTTCTTCTTACCCAAGACCTCTTTGTCCCCAGAAGTCCTGACTAACCTCATTCTGCCTAGTTATTGGCCATTCAGCACTTTATTAAACCAAGCACAGTAGCACATCTTTGCACAATGTAAAGGAGTATTACACAACAATTTGTGACTTGCACTGGGCTCAATATATATCTTGAATCCCTAAACATGCATAGTGTTAATGTAATAAAGGGTACAGCTGGGTTATTAAGAATGGACATGGAAAGGAGTTTGTTTTCCTGCACATGCATAGCCATCAAAAAAAATGAGAAGAGAACAAAACAAAAATACATACATTAGCTTCCAAAGATGACAGCAAAGGACTTGTCAATCATGTAGCAGAAAAGCTCAAAGGTTACAATAGCTTTGATTTGTAGTTTCATGAAATAAATATAGCATGTAAAATTATTCCCAAAGAAGTGGAAGGGATATAGAAAGCCAGTTCCTCTGACTAGGCTTACAAACACGTTATCTCTCCTAGATAAATAAAGTGAATATGGAGACTGCCATAGTAATTTAAACATAAACATGCATGCATGATAAAATTAGAATGGCTTTGTTTTACAATTTTTTTTACTAAGTTTCCAAATAAGTAACATTTAACTGCAGTAGCATTGCATAATGAGTCACATTAAAGGAAGACTTAACATCCCCCTCTCCATACACACACACACACACACACACACACACACACACACACACACTTTTTTCAAGAAGTGTAACTGAAGTAGTACTATTGTACATTAACTTTTGGCAGAAAACACCCTTCTACTGCAATGTTCTGTTAGAATGGGGATCAGGAACTCAAAGGTCTGTGAATAATATAGTATCAAAGTATACAGAGAGGGGAAGTTTGTGTGTGGCAAACACTGTGATGCAGGCAGCCATCAGGGATGGTGGCATATAGACAGATTCCCACAGGAGTGACCATTGCTGTCCTTTGGGTGACTTTTTGTCATTTGCGAATACAGGTGTAATGCATCAAAGTCTTCCACGAGATCAGAGGAACTGCCAATTGTGGTCTTTTGTTGTCAAATACAAATTTTAAAATTTGACTGAAACTTGTATAGTATCAGTTAAACATTCACATGATGACCCTCTTCAGCGTGACTTAAAATCAATCACCACAGAAGTGAAAAAAAAAATCTCACCTGTAAGATGTGGAAAATAACCATTATTTTTATAGTGTAGACATGTATGGCTGAAAAATAATAGCCTTATTTTGTTTTAAAGAAGGTTCTGAGGTGATATGTGGGAGCCATGAGGCAAGGGGCAGATATTCTAAGAAGAATGTAGATATTTTTGGCTCGGTTTTATTTGGTGCATGACCTCTGGGCTGAATATATTCCTAGTACAATAATCACATGGCCATCGCTGGCCTTAGTGTCAGTAGAGACCCTGAAAGGTGCTGTATTTTTAGACCTCGTTCACTGAGGATGCTATCACCACCACTCATCCTTTAGCTTCAGCGTTTCCAGGAAGGATCTTAGAAATACGCTCCAAGGAGAAAGAATGGGAAAAATGGCTGGCCCTTTGGGAAGCAGTGCTGCTCCTTATTTCCATGGCTTACTTGCACATGTTGGGTGAGTGTTCCACTGCTGAGCAGGAGGCTCAGTGAGCAGTATAGTGGTAGGAAATTTACCTAGAAGTGCATTTTGTTTTTAGGTTGATTCCTAGCCATTCACAATTAAGTAAAATAAAAAAGAATCAAGCATGCACATTTAAAAAAAAACTTTCCCAATGTTTTGCTAAATTGAAACAATAGTGGCCTACTTCCACCCATATCCACATTTCCCCTAAGTGATTTTAAAGGGAACTGTGTTCATATTTAGTTTTCATGATAAGAACATACATTTAGCTATTTTTGTGTCTCTGCCTTGGCCCAGGACCTCTTCCTGATGCCCCAAAGTCATGTTTCTCTTTTGACAGTTAACATAGCTCCAAAGTGAGAAAGGGTGAAATACTCGACTTAAAAGTTAGACAGCTGGAGTAAGCTCTGAATGCTTCATGGAGTAAATGTTTCTTCATTCTATCAAAGCAAGACCATACTGCAGAGGCCTTAGTTCCTAGAGCGAAGCAGGTTTACAATAGCTATTACCTTCAAAAGGAAAGGAGTGGAGGGGTGGGAAAGACTAAAACAGACAAACAAAAAATGGTAAAAGCAATAAATTTGAATGACTCCGAAAGAGTGAAGAGCTCCAGGTGACAAAAGGAGAGTGACTTCCTAGTCCCCACTTGCTTCCCATAAGCTTTTATCCCTGCTCTCATTGTTGTGCAATTAGGATGTTACATTTTTTGCTTCACAGTTTCCCACTGGGGACCCTGTTCTTTGATTAATGTGTGCTTTGCTCTGCTGTACCATATTCTTTAGAAAGTGTTTTAAATGTTTTAAGCCATTTGACTGTCTGGAGCATGGCTCTTCCAATCATATTTTATAGCCAGTGAATCCTTTAGAATTAAAAAGCAAATTGAACAACTTTAATGTCAGCTGAACAAAAGCAGATTTTTAAGACAGAAAAAAAAGACCTGCTTCTGCGTTGTTTCCTCAGAAGAGCTAAGCACACCTGTTGGTGTTCTCTGCTAGAACTGCTCATGCTTAGTTTATCCTCAGCACCAACAGCCTGTCTCTCCTACAGGAAATAAACTATTCTAAGGCACTGCCAATGGCTCTCTGAGCCTCGTCAGCAACCCCTTTATTTAATCTTTACTCCAGGTTGTCATAAACAAGGAGCTGTTTTTCTGCAGTGCACAGGAAGAGCAACTGAAATAAATTATTAATTTAAGCTGACAATGGCTGAAAACCTTGGAAATTTAAGACGAACGTCTCCTAGAGTGATTTTCCAAACAAAACAGGATGAAATGGTGAATGAAATAGTTTCAGAATGTTCTTCAATTAATTGGTAGATTAATTTTACCAATCTCAGCATCTTTCAGGATGTATTAAGTTTTATTTTATATGCATAGGTGTGTTGCTGGTGTCTATATCTCTTTAATAAGCCTGCAGTGCTTAAAAGAGCCAAGAGCAAGCATCCCCTGGAGCTAGAGTTACAGATGGTTCATAGGCAGTATGTGGGCTTTGACAACTGAATTTGGGTTCTCTACAAGAGCAACAAATGTCCTTAACTGGAAAGCCGTCTCACCAGACTGACTCCATTGGTCTCAACTGTAGGCCTAGATGTATGACTAACTGTAATATATGTAAAAGATCTGACAAAAGTAAGAGGTTTCTGGATGGCTCATGATGATACTTCATTCAAAGCAAATGAAATCATAAACAAGAGGTTTCTTACAGTGCATACCCATGCAACTTGCATGTAGATTCAATTCTGAACACATTATATACACACTCAACACTGAGAATAATTTCAAACCAGGCAGTGGCAATGATGGCTGCTCTTAACAGCTCAGCCACAATGGTAAGACTATTACATATATATTGCAGTGTTTTTACAGTACATACAATGTTTTCTACTTTTATAGAAAGATAATTGTTTAATTATAGAAAACAAAGCCATAATAGGTTCCCAAGGTCATGTAGGTATCAAACTGCATTACATTGCATTACAATATTTAAGGGGAAATTTTCTTTTGAGTTGCTGATTTGAGCTTCGTAATAAAGATCATTAAAATAACTTTGGCTTAGGGCTAGGGCCTAAATGAAATGCCCTAAAAGACTGTTAACGTACTGTTGCCATTTTATACTGCGCATATGTGTTACTCACATATAAAAGTAGACTACTGATCTATTATTTAACAAGTCACTACTTTTACATTACATTCTGAGATACAATATTAAATCATTATTAAATTCTTTATTTAAAGCAAACAAGTACATCCATCTTATTAGTATGCACATTTGAACTAGTCTTTAATGAACAGTAGAAGTATATGTATTCCAAATATTGTTTTACGATAAAGTTATTTGTAAATTACAATTTTTTGCACACCCTTTTTAACACCTATGTTTCCAGATTCTCTTAATATTTCTCAGAAAGGCGTGGCCAGTGTTAAAAGTTATAGAGGGTGTTTTATAGATGACATATATAATTATATTACAAACAAAGGCCCACATCTTGCCTTGCTAACAAACTTTTTGGTATTGGTTTTCAAATATACAATTTATATGGCCAATTTCCAAGAACAAAGGTGATTTTAGCTTTAATACCAGAGTGTCATTTATCACAGAGGCTTGCTGAGTTTATTAAAGCAGATGGAAGTTCTTATTTGGTTTAAATGAAGAGGGACAGTAAGCACATGTGACTGTGAAATGTCAGTTGAGTGCCGTGATTGTAAGATGTATGTACCGGGATATAATCATTCCTGTTTTCAGTCATGCAGAAGGCAAGATGTGTTCAGACTTGAAAGAACTGCTTGAGAAAGTTGGAACGGCAATCTTTCATGCTTAAAGAGAGAAGTCATAGGTAAAGTATGCACTGTAAGAGAGAAATGAATGGAAACCCCTTGTTTTAGTTACTGAGATGAAGAGTGACTAAAAGGTGAATTTTGAGACAAGGAAGTGCTAAGAAAATTGCTTTCTGAGCCTGAACATATCTGACAGGCAGAGGGCATGTCTTGTAGCTGGCAGCTGTGAGCAAAATTGATCCCCAACTTCACAAATGCTTTATACTTCACAGAAGCATTTCAAGTTAAAAGTAAAATGAAGGTGAGTTAAGAAGTAGCTTAATAATCATATTTGAAGAGTTTCAGAAAGCCAATTCCCTTGGCTTACTGACTACTAACAAAATCAATTACAGGATCTACTGAAAGCAATTAAAAATTATAAAGCTGCAGTATTCGCAAACATGACCTGGTTTATGGCAGTCCTTAATTCTGTCATGTTTAGTGATTTGATAAAAACGTACACATTTAATTTCTCAAGTGACAGTGAAGTATACACGTCCAGCTGACCATCTAAGGAGAACATCATAGCATGGTACACTGGACACCATTTGTAATTAGAGGGCAGGGGTTCATGTGGCAGCAATATACTCAGTGCTAAAGGACCAAGTCCATTTGAGCTTCAAGTGTCAGGTAAGAGCCAGCAGGCTTTTGCTTGGGGCTACACCTCTGGCCCCTTCTGCCAAGTGGTAAGATAGTGAGAACATGGCATAATTGAACTTTTTCCTTACAGGACTTCGAGACTCATACTAGAGAGGTGTCCTAACCCAGCGAGAAAAATGTGGAATAGAAAGATAACCACTGAGTGCAAAAGGAGCAATGCTAGAAGGTAGAGAGTGACAGTTAGTCAGACCTCATGAATCAACACCCCTGACTTCTGGACTGTTTCCTGAAGAGTCTTAGAGAGATGTGTTAATCACCAGGCAAGACTTCCTTGGAAATGTCTGTATAGAATCTGTGAAGTAGTGATGATTCTAAAACATGCAGCTAGTAAGTGGTTATTTTTTTTGTTTTGTTTTTGTTTTTTGTTTTGTTTTTTTGTTTTTTTTTGTTTTGTTTTGGTTTTTTTTTTTTTTTTTTTTTGTTTGTTTTGTTGTTTGGTTTTGGTATCAGGACAGATAGCAAGTATTTTAATTATTACAGTCCACGTAGTTCCTGCTCTGAGATTTCCTAGCCACTGTAGCATGCAGAAACTCCAGAGTAGACAGAAATCAATAAAGATTGTATATTCCTGTAATGTTTTTGTATCGACACTGCAGTCTGAATTCTATATGATATTAAAATGATATAAAACTATTAAAATTTTTTAAAAAATTTTATACCTAGCCCTCTCTTGTGAACTACATAAGGAGTCAATGAGCTCATTTGCTGAGGACTTGCTGATCCTTACTCTAGAGCTATAAATCAATCAAGATACATTTGATGTACATGTCATGGTAACTATGAACAAAGTAATAATTACAATAATTTGTAATATGTGTTGTACTATATACAGTGGGGTTTTAAGTACATTTCTTTATCTTCACAAGAATCTCGTGTACTATGTTGGTGTATAGATTAAGTGGTGGACCTAGTTCTGTAAGTTGGTAGACTTCCATTAGCAAGAATTACACTCTTAGTGGCTGCAAACTCGACAATATTCTTCAGTCCCTTATTCTGATATGGACTATGTTTTTCCACTTGGTTAATGGAATGCTGGCAGTTGCCGTAAGAGCTGAGACTTGAAGCATACTTGAATGTTTTACTCAGTGCTTACATTCTGTCATTGCTGTGAGATCATGATAAGTATGGAAGGTGACTCTAAATGACATCACATAGCATTTATCCACCAGGAAGTCTAATGCATATGGAAAATTTCAATACCTATCATCAGAGCAATCCTGCCAATTCAAAAGGTTGATATTTACTGTGTTAATCTACAGGGTGTCAAAAGATAACCCAGATGATCATTATGTAAAAATCATATAGAAAAAATATGAGCTAACATAGTCTCATGTGAGCTATGAAGTTAGAAACAGCTTTATAAGTCCATGTGAGATCAGAAGGATACTTCAGAAAGACTTGAGTGTAAATGTGTGAAGTCCTTTGCCAAAACCTATTTTCATAGTAACTATTTTACTTGGAGGCGTAAACATCATCATCATCAAACAGTAAGTAATAATTTTCTACAATAAATGTACAGATATGTCTGAAAGAATCAATGTTCAATTATTGAAAAGGGAAATGAGACTTTTACAGGCTCAATGACCTTTAAAAGTGCGAGCTTGTCAGCAAATGGAAGGCATGAAACTGTTCATCAGATGCAAATCTAAATCTCCCTTTACTCTGTAATTTCACAAAATAGTTGAATATCAGAATGTCCAAAAACTTTTAAAGAGTGCTGCTCGTCAAGGATTACCTATGACTAGAAAGTCCTAATGCTGTAAAATATGTTTTTTGCTGGTTTTCTTATACATTGTTTTTATTGAGTATTAGCTGATTAAAATTTTATTACAGAATACTACACATGCAAAACAGTAATCTTAGAAACACAAAGGTGAAAAAGATGGAAATTATATTTCTCTGCATAGACAGACTTTGTGGTTTTGAACTGAGAGACAAGAACTAGATGAACACAAGCAGATATTTAAAAAAATGATCAAGCATTACAATAGATACTGTTGAAATATAGAGACTCTATATAAAATATTTCTAAAAATTATATTTAAATAAACTTGAAAAATCTAGAAGAAACAGAAAAATTACCAGACATACATAATCAATAATTAAACCTGGAGGATAAAGCAAAATGTGTATACACATACATGCACACACACTCACATTCATACAATACATACACACATATACACCGGCTCTCTTACACATACAAACATACACCCACATATTCACACAATACTCAGAAGACACATACAGGTATACATACACACACACACACTCATACACACACATACACACACACTAACACGAGTATACACATGAACACATATGACAATGAATTTGAACAATGTTTTTTGTAAGTCTTTCAACAAAGAAAATCCATGCCTAGACTACTTCATGATGATCTCTCAGTTTCCTTGGTGACCATTCTAGTTTGAATCTTTTAAATTAAATATCACAGGAGTAGACGAAAGGATTAGGAAAAATGAAACCATTTTAATTTTGATTTAAAAATCATTACTGATTATTATAGCAACTCTTTCCATTACACACATACAAGTGCATGTGTGTGCATGAGCACGCACACACACACACACTCACACACACACACCTGCCTCTAAACTTGATCTAAAAACTTTAAAAAGAACTTATTAACATTTAATTTAATAAAATTAAATATATAACTCCTACTTTTTATTTTTATTTGAACTCTCAATGCTATTGAGACAAGGTATTGTGAGACTTCTCAGGGTGGCCTTAAATTTATGGGTTCAAGAAATCCTCCATTAATCTATTGAATAATTGGGGCTGTAATTTGTAGGCCATCGTGACCTGTTTAATAAGACGTTTTAGTCTGAAGTGATATAATATTTTATGCAGTTATAAAAGTTAAATAATACCTGTGTTCCATTCATCTAATTTCCCTCCAAAGATAAGGACCTGAAATGCTATGGTACACTATCATAATCTGTACATTGCATTGATGCAAGCTGAACTCAGTATGCTTTCATGTCTGTATGATTCCTCATGTTCTTTACAGAAACCCCTTTACTCCTACTCACTTGTTCTTCTAAATTTCACACGAACAATCTATTTTCTGTTTCTATATTTTGTCATTCAAGAATGTTGTGACAATGAAATTATATGGTGTAAGATCTCTTAGGGATTATTTCCTTTTTAGTCAGTGTAATCCCTCGGACCTTCATCTAGCTTATTGAAAATCAACAGTTCATTTCATCTTACTGATGAGTGGTAGTCACAATGTGCTTAACCACTTCACTGAGGAACATATGAGCTGTTTTAAGCCATTAACTGTTACAGATAAAGCTGCCATAATATGGCCAAAGTAGAACTTCTGAATCGTGTAATATTTTCTGGATTAGTTAAATTTTGAATTGTTTCTCAATGTGTGGTACAATATCTCCTTCATGCCAGCAGAATATAATCATCTAATATCCTTCCACCTGTCTAAGTATTTTCTGGTTTTCAATTGCTTTTACTTAGTCTTTTTGATCTGTGTGTGGTTTCACCTTGCTCTAGGTTTAATTTCTCTAGTGTTGGTAATGTTGAAACGGAGGAAGAAATAAGAAGAATAATTAAATGAAATCATTTGACACTGCTTTGTAAGTGACTTAGCTTTAGTAAAAGAATGCAGGGTAAGGAGAGGGACAAAGAAGCAGAGACAGCGATAAGACATAGGGTCAGAGAGATACACAGAGAAAATTCCCTATGAGAAGATTTTCAAACTAGATGTGCCAGAATCCATTATTTCATGGGTAAATTTAATATACTTCTCATTAAAATTATCCAAATATATTTTGAGCTACATAAGATATATCAGAGTTAACACACTGACAGAAGACAAGAAAATGGTGTGGAGGACCACTAATGTACAGGGAATTTCCTGCAAGGCTTATAAACAATATACTTAATTTAATCTGAAATATTAAAATATTACCATCATACCTAAAAAGGACAGTTTAAAATGCAGAATCCAAAATCTGACACAAGCACATGTAATTTTTAACTGTGGTAACTCTTTAATTTCATGAGGAGATAATATTTGCCTTTGAGAGAAAAATATTAAGTCCTAATTTTATTATACAGCAAAAATAAAATTCAGTGCCTTAAACTTCACTATAAAAATTAAGTCACCAAGCATGTCCTGACATTTTTCATCATAACAGTTTAATTGAATATATGTGATTATATATACATATTTATCTCATATATTCATATAAAATCATTATTGACTTCTCTAATTGCACTGTTTGCATTGGTATGTACTGAGAATATAATTTTGCTTGACTTTTCAAATTGCTCTTCTAACCAGCTGATTTTTTTATTATTCGCACAGCCATGTTGTGTCTTTTCTATATTGGAAATCAAGTATGTATTTGTTTCCCATTATATTTCTAGTACTGGAAGTAATAAGTGAACAGGATTTCAAGTGTATAAGGACTGAATTGGGTACTATTTAGGAAGGAAAGTTTATAGAAATTATCTCTGAAGAATGAAATCCATTAGTGGATACTTCAAGATCTATAAATATCAAACACTATTATTCAATTTAATTAATTAATCAATTAATTAATTAATGTGTAGGGGTTCTGCTCATAGAAAGGAAGCAGTGCTGTTACATTCATTGCTATTATAATTTTAAAATTGTATTCCTTGTTTAACTAGGGTTATTTTTTTGTACAAAAAGGAATAATGTATCATTTTTCATTCTAACCTGGGCTCTAGATAATTTCTCCAACTCAAACTCCACCTATAGAGAAATGGGACACTCACTTCAGTGGTGTCATAGTCCAAGGGGGGTTTTCCCAACAACTCAAAACTCTTTCACTTTCAAATCTTGTGAAAATTTAATTGTAATACGTATATTCAATGGATACATTGTCTACAGTTGAGGGAGTACAGAGGGAAGCCATTTAAAGCCCACTGCAGGGAGCACGACACAGACAAAGAAGTCCTCATAAATGTTTCATCAAAAATTGATGTCAGTGGACCCTTGTGAACCTCCTTTCACAGTTTGCTTATCTATTGTCTCTGGAACAACTTTCAAAATGAGACCTAGATTTATTTTGAATAACACAGTAAAAGAGAAATGATTTGAATGGGAAAATACACACCTTTTTTCTATTATGGCATACTTCATTTAAGTTTAAAATACATCAGTTCCTTTTTTACAGGAATATATACAGAATGTAAAATGAAGTGTTTATCCTTCCAGGTTCTCTTAATCCTGTAATTTCAGGTATGTTTTCTTTTCATCCTGCATTTTCCTGCCTTTGGGTTTCTTATAAAAACAATCAGAAATGAAGTTGGAACCAAGTTCTTCCAGCCATGTTCCAGTACAGTGATCTGTTCCTCCCTGTGGAAGACAGCACACCAGGGACATAGCTACTTTGTCAGTTAGGTGTGTGACAGTTAAAAATCCCAGCCATAGCACTAGTTGCTATTTATACTCTTAAAAATTTATTTTAATTTTATTTGTGTATGTATGTATGTCTCTGACTGTGTATGCAGTGTAAACTGTATATGTGTGTACAGAGGTCTAATAATAGTGTTGGATTCCTAGGAGCTGGAATGATAAGCAATTCTGAATCACCTAGTGTTGGTGCTAGGAAAATAACTCAGATGATCAGAGGTTTTTTTCATAGCCACTGAACCATCTCTCCTGCTCCATTATGCCTCGGGTCATATTGATGCCAACATGAATGGAAGACTGATCTTTAACATATTTTTCATGCTGTTTTTATTCAGGGCATTGGTGAAAGCTATATATTTCACAGGATGTACAAAATGTCTTACAGAGTGAATATTTATAGTTATTCTTTCAAGAAAGCACAGTAAGCCTGCACATAGCATGGCAAACCAATGTAGGTTATTTTCAGTTGCCTACATGCTGACTATATAAGCTGCAAATATTTTTGTTCTTAATGAATGGGATTATATACGTTTCATAAAATGGTGGCAATGTAAAATTACTGCAAATTGATATGTAAAACACAGAAGGGAATTACGGGAAGACTTGCTTTAAAGTAGGCTTTTGTTGCTTTATTTTCAAGTAGTCACAAAACATCTTTAATTACTTAGGGAACAATAAAGGCTTTGTCACATTTTATCAAGAAATGTTTTAATATATTTTAGAAGAAATTCCAGTCTATGGAAATAGCAGTCTTAAGCAGATGGAGTAAAACCCCTAAGTTTTGCAACTTTGTTTTTAAATAGGAATATGTGGGCTACATACCAAATACTAAAACATGACTTTCAACTTACTTAAAATCTCAAATTGTTCTCTATTCTCAACCAACACCCTTAAATTCAATTTAAAACAATAAAATAAAGAAGGAAACAAATAGAATGCTAAAATATACAAAAGTTACTATAATTTAACAACCTGGTTTAACACACTTTTGTCCATATGTTAACTGTCTTTGGGTGGTTCCCTGCAAGTTTACTTATAGCATAGCCTATAGCAGAGCCTTTAATTGTGCATATATTCAATTACATTCTAAATAATACTATGATATATTAGCTATCACAGAAAGAGAAAAAAAATCATGAAGCCCTTGATTCTGTCAATTACAGTTTTTTGTTATCTTGCAAGAAGCTAAGGACTGGATCTAAACTAAGAGTCTTCATCTTGCTTAAGGCATGTTTTAGCAGGAGTCAAGTATTCTCACTTACATACTCACTCACACTAATCCCAAAGGGATTTATATTTCTGCAACTATTGTTTGTGGAAATGTCATTTATATTTACCTTTACAAAAGATGACTACAAGTAAATGGCATTTATAAAAACTATAAGCAAGCACTGTGTTTCAGGAAGAAATGTAAAAAGTATAATGAACATATGGGCACAAACTTTAAATCTAGGGAAATAGGTCTCTTTCTCAAATGATTTAAACTGTGTGAAGTAACATGGGACAAACCCAATGAATTGTTATCTTAAAATGAAATGGTCACCATGTTTTTCTTATGGAGACCATAAACTCAAAAATCCATTCATGACAGTTGCTATGGATATCTATGCATAGTTAGTTGATGGCTACTCAGGGAGGTGAATCCATTTTCTTAGAGTGTGGACACTTGTAGGCCAACCATCTCCAGTAGATTATTCTACCTCCAGGACTGTGTGAGAAGAACAAATTGAGTTTGATAGGTTATTAATTAAAACAAGAAAGAAACGAGGACATATAGTTGGGGATAGGGAGATGTCAGTGAATTTAGGGGGATTGATTTTAGTAAGTCCATATATAGACAATCTACCTTCCCTATTGGGTCATGCAGATACTGTTTCATATTAAATGTTTGTTTATACCCGAGTTTGTCTTTTTGTCAAGTGTTGTTCATTATTTGTCTGTGTCCATATGTGTCACTAAAGCACTATTTTTCTTTTTGTGGATTTGAAATGATTTTGGAAATGTAATAAATCACCTATTGCTCACTGTACTTGGTTTCCCAAGTTAATAAAACAAAGAAAAACCTTTATTCTTGTTTGGAAACTTTTAAATGTGCATCACATGAAAAAAATATTCTCCACAGAATTTCAGTTCAGGACCCAGTGTAGCACTGACTATATTGATGGATTTGGTCGAAGTTTATATTATTGGTTTTTTTTTTATTAGAAATGACCAACTTAAAATTATATAAACTTCCTCCATACTTTTGTAGTTTTTTTTACTACCATTATAGTTTATTTTCAATGTTTATCCAAATAGATATTGAAAAATTCTCTGTTAAATTAATTTACTTGTTATAGGCCTTATAACGACTATCAAATAACATACCATCTTTTTAATCCCACAGTCAAAGAACATTATTATTGCTAATATTAACTTTAATCTAGCCAAATTGCTACCATATCTCATAAAATTTTTGTTATAAAAACTAAAAATTACAGATATGAATTTAAACAATTTATACATTAATTTTCCTATAATGGTAGGAGGGGACTAGCAATAAATCCAAAAGCTTAAATATAAGTAATAAAAATATAATTTAAAAAGTTCACTAATTAGGCATGTTTCTAGTACAAGGATATACATGAAGTGATGAAATAAGGAAGAAAGGAACAAAACAGTGGACAAGAGAAGGGGGTAGTACAGAGAGAGGGAGAAAGGAAGGAAGAAAGAAAGAAAGAAAGGATGGGAGGAAGAAAGAGTTATTAAAGTAACATTAAAGAATTCCCAATCCAACATAGTGAAACACATTAAAACGACAAATATAGCCATTTTGACCATTTACTCAATTTTCAATTGAGCTTTCAAATTAAGATTTATGTTGTTACTTTTGTTATTGTTTTGAGTTCCTTACTCATACTCTCTTTCTATTAGTTTTCTCATAGAAATACTAATTCTTAAGAAGATCTATAATAGATGATCTCCATGGCTCTATCCAAATAGAGGATAAAAATTGTGAAGAGATTACATTTCTTTAATGTGAGAAAGGAAGTCCATGTGTCCATCTTTAGCCTTACCAATGGCACTCTCAATTCAGTTGTATTGAGACTTGAAGATTACTCAAATGTTTTTCATAATATAATTAGAAAACTTATAAATTTGTACTTGATTATTGAAGTATTATCATCAGCTTTCACATGAACTTAACAAAGTATTAGTCTGAATCCCAATGGTAGGTATGTATAATCCATATGATAATTCTAGGCCAAAGCTATGATTGTTGTAATCATAACCAAGGACCAACTGATACAGTTTTAAATCTGGGTACCTGCTAGATTTTATAATTGGTAAATTAGAAGAAAATCTTTCTAAAAATCTCATGTTTGAGTTGTGCATATAGAAAACAAGTCAGCTAAAGTTAACAGAGTTGAAGTATTAAGCCACAGAAGCTTGAGAAATTCAGCCTGTCTAATATCTTTTTGTAAAGAACATTAATTAGGTTGTTTTGTTAGTATAATTAAACCTACTAGGCAGATATTATATAACACTAGAGATAAATATAAAATAGATACTGTAAGAATGAACTTTTTCAAAGAAAAAGGTTACTTAAGAAAATATCTTTAAAAATCTTTGAAATTACTTTTTATTTCATGACTCACTGAAAGTATTCTTTTATTTTTGGAATGTTTTTTTTCTAAAAAACTAAGGTCAATTTAGCCAACTGTTTGCTGGTGATTATTTCTGCAATTTGAAAAGAATGTTCACTTATCTAATTTTAGTGATAACAATGGCTCTCTCAATTCAATTGTATTTAGATTAGAAGATTTTTTCACAGTTTTATAAGATTAATTTACAAATTCAAATTTGCTTAACAAAATACAAACCCATGGTTGGTAATATCCAATCCTGTGCTTCAGGTCTCTGTTAACTAATATTTATCATTGCAAGTATTTGACACGGGTTTAAGTGAATTCATATGGTATTATTATCAATATGATTTAGAGAAGAATGGCTCATTGTTACTTTGCTTATACTCTTATAATTAATATTGTTGAGGACAGAATTTGTTTCTGTAAAATTACTTGGTCACAAGGTCAACAAATACTCTGGAAAATAAAATAATGTTCTGACAATTTTAATGCAACTATTTTACTAAAGGGACTTTATATCATCTGAAGTTTAATTTCATTGATTTACTATAAAACTTGTTTATTCTGAAAAAAATTCTAGGATAGTCACTCAGGGAAAACAGAGTTCAAACCACCACCTAGGTACCCAGCACTCAGCTCATATGATTTCAAGACATAATTAATATTACATTTATACATACATTCTCTAAACATCATATTAATTTATAGCAATTTTGCATGATATTTTATTTATACATATTTCAGCATGTATATCTATAATAATATATTCTCTCAAAGCCAACTCATAAACATGGTCCTAGGTTTTTGTCATTAGAAAAGTAAGTGATGATATATTGTATTTTTCTAATTTTGTGAACACAATGATCTGTTTTTTTTCCATTTCCTGCAAATATGTGACTGGTGTGTGTGTGTGGGCATATGTGTGTGTGTGTGTGTGTATGTCTGTGTATGTGTGTGTGTGTGTGTGTGTGTGTGTGTGTGTCTTTGTGGGTGTCTGTGTCTGTGTGGGTGTCTATGTGTATGTGACTTTGTGTGTGTGACTCTTTGTGTGTGTGGGAGTGGGTGTATATGACTCTGTGTGTGTCTATATGTGCATTAATGCATGTGTGTCTGGGTTTGTGTGTGTGTGTGTGGGGGGGGTTTCTAAGTGTATGTAACTCTATTTATAACTCTGAGTCGTGTGTGTGTGTGTGTGTTTGTTTGATGTTTTCTTTATCTATTCATCTGTTAATTGGCATATAGATGATGCAGACTCTGTAGCATGGCTGTTGTGAAGAGGGTCACTGAGCATACAACAGAAACACCTCCATACACATGCTTGTTATGGCACTATTCATAGAACCAAGGAGTTTCCTTACTGTACCACAAAAATAAATAAGAAGAATGAGAAAAAAAAGTCAGAAGTTCAGTTCATCATCCAATTAGGTTACACCAAATGATTACCTTGTAATTGTTTTTGTATAATAAAAAACAATTCCCTAAGAAGTATTTTTCACCAAACTGAAGATGAGCCAGTATTTCTCATGTGAATAAAAAGATTGCTTTGGATCAAACTAATCACTTCATTACTTTATAGTTGCTTAATATATTAAATTAGAAGATTGGTGTACTTAATTTAAACTTATGTACCTAGTCAATATGCATTTGATATTTATTTATTAATCATCAATATTGTAATTTTTGTTGAAGACATCTTCAATATATACACGATAATTGAACAAATGGCAGTCATCATCTTGGAACTCATAATTCCATGCAATAATATTATATCTTCCATAATGTTGAAATTTAAGAAATGTTTCTTAATATTATTATTGAACAGAAGTATAGATTTCCTTCCATTTTGAAACACTTTTGAATTGGAGCACAATAAAATTCATTAATTACATTTGTCAATAAAAAAATAAGTAAAACATAAATAACTAGTAATAGAAACACTGAAGTTGTAGATTGTAAGATATTTATCTTTCTTCAAGTAACCTGTCCCCCCAAGTGGATCAATTATGACAAGGTGGTTTTCTTGACAATGTTTCCCAACCTTTTGTAAAGCTAGGAATAAGGGGGGAATCTCACTAATTCACTGACATAACAAAGACATGGTAAAGTAAAACTACTCCCCAGTGACATTCATGAACACAACCATATAAATCCTGAAACGTACCAGCAAGCTTAACTAGATCTGACCCTGTCACTTCAGACAAAATTAAGTTGCAGGAGATTATTGACTGATATGAAATTTTATTTTTTTAAAAAAAAACAAAAACATTTAATGCCCTGAGATCTACAAGTGTGACCTCGACTAACAATCTAAGCAATAGTGGGGAGGCTATCTTAAATGCCTTTCCCCGATAATGAGATTAGTGACTACCTTACATGCCATCCTAGAACCTTCATCTAGTAGCTAATGGAAGCAGACATCCATAGCTAAACACTGAGCCAAACTCCTGTAATCCAGTTGCAGAGAGGAAGGAGTGATGAGTAAAGGGGTCAAGACCAGCCTGGAGAAACCCACAGAAGCTGCTGAGACCTCAACAAGGGGGAGTTCATGGACTCCAGTCTGATAGCTGGGAAACCAGCATAGGACTGACTCAGATTCCCTGAATGTGATTGTTAGATAGAATGACTAGGTAATCTATGGGGCCTCTGGCAACGGATAAGTATTTATTCCTAATATACGAATGAACTTTGGGAGCCCATTCCACATAGAAGGATACTCCCTGAGCCTAGACTCCCCCCCCCCCCATGTGTCTAGGCTGAGAAAGTATCCTGCTATGTGGAATGGGCTCCCAAAGTCCATTAGTATACTAGGGATAAATACTGTGTACTTTCTTCTCCATTGCCATTTCTAAAACACCTATTACTTGTCCCTTCTCACTATATTTCTCTCCAACTCACTATCATCAGACTTGACTCCGTAATTTGCTTTCGCTATTGAACTGAGACATACACCATGACCAAGCAAAACTCGGCTCTGCCTTCTGTGTTTTTCCCTTAGCCAGCAGTAGATCAGTATTCTCTAGGTGGGAGCTCTTGTCTTGGTCCTAGACCAAGAAAGATGATACAGAGGAGAACTGAAACAGAATCAGGATTTGTGTAGCATGAGCACAACCTAAGCAAGTGTTAGTAGGGGATATGAATGTGTCATTTTCTGTTACAGAACAATTCATTCTAACCTAGTTCATGTAGTCTTTTAGTTCTGGCCATCCCAGCTGTCAAACATCATAGCACTGTCCTGCCACCCTACAACAACTGAGTTTTTGATATAGTGACCTAAATCTATTTCACTTGTTTGAAATGGAAGATACAGGGGCCCATTTGTTATTCGGAATTCTGTAACTGCTTCCCCTTTTCCTTACCTTCATGAAAACTGAAGTCTTTCCACAGAGTAGGTGCCTTGTATACTTTACCTCTATTGAAACACCTAATAGTATTAATATGTTTTCTTACTACTATAGATTTTTTTTTCAAAAAAGGAAACTGCTGCTTAAAAATTTACCTAAGAATCAGGCATATCAATTATTATCAAATATTTATTTATAAAATGTATGGAAATATACACATATTTTAATAGATGTTCTTTTTGACTATGCTCAATACATTATTGAAATGTGGATTCTAAAAAGTATTATTCAAAAGCTCCATATATTAATACTGAATTTCTAAGTTGGATCTAAGATAGCTCATGATTAAATTTTATTTATTTTTCTTCCTTGGACATAAAGAATTGTGACAAATAGGAAATAGTTTTAAAATTAAAGTGACAGGCTTTATTATTAGATTATAACCTTTTTTGGTTTTATGATTAAGCATGTTTTCCTGAGAGATATGGCAATCTCAGATGTGATTTAGGGATAGAGTTTAATATGGAAATATTAAGACATGATGTCCTTGTGTTTGATGTCATTGTGGTCTTTCCTCTCAGGTGTACAGCACACAGACTGAAATAAATAAATATTCCTTTCCCCTGCCCTCTCTCTTATGGCAAACATCCCACATCTTGTTTAAGCTGGACATATGGCACCCTACCCCAGGGTAGTTTGCTTAGAGAGAAATTGAGTGCTTTCAATTACAAATTGGAAGTTTCAAACTCACAGCATATAGAATTGAAGTATAATTTGTTTCAGATTTTTTAAAACCATGATTTTTAAGCATCCAAAGTTAGATGCAACTTAATACACAAAATACATAGTATAAGGTAAAATAATAGAAAAATAAATGGCTAATTAGCAATACGTTTTCTTAACAGTAAGTTTTAATTTAACAAATAGACATGTGTATGGGGTGGGGAGGACAAGTGTAGGAATTACTAAGTGAAGTGGTGACCAATTTAGATGTTGACAGACCTTTGAACAAGAGCTTGGAACTTTGGCCTTCATACTGCTTTGCTCCTAAGCCTGGTATTTGGAGATAGGGAAGTCAATAAAACTCTCTGTCTTTATACCTGAGAGATGGTAAGTCTTATCACAAATGCATATAATTGGAAGTAAAGACTGTGACATATATGCACAGACAAAGCTTGATAGAGAGCCTACAACTTATTTTGTGCCCATCGTTCTTAAGAGGATGACTGAAATAGCTCAGAAAAGGCCAGTTGAATTGAAGGAGCTCACGATAAATACTCGGAGAAATCTGAGTGAGTCTGTGGACTAGTAACTTACTGATGGACAAATATGGTGTTAGAACTGATATTGGTTAATAATAATAAAACAATTAAAACAATATAAATGACTGAAAATTCTGTTGGCTGATCCAAACAAATGGTAAAAAGTTAGGTTCTGCTTTTCTTCCATGGGAGCATTAGCACAGCTCAAATGAGAAGAGACCTCATGTTTGATATAACCCAGATGGGAACAAGAGAACCTTGAATGCAGTGAATAGATCTTTAAATAAAATGAAAACACTAATAGAAACTAATTTTACTTCTAACATAATCCATTGCATTAACTCTAAACTTCTAGTAACCTATAATATATGACTTGCAATAAAACAATTTTAATGTAGAGTATTGTATGCACTGAATGACACAAGGAGACTTGCCTTTGTTCAGTAAAGAAGGCATACCTTAGATTGAGATTGCTGACACCTGGCAGTTACCCAGAGGGTATATGATCCATTTGTGGCTAAGGGACATTTAAACAGTTCACTCATCATGGGTGGAGTGATATTTTCTGATAATAGAAATGATGGTGATTTCTGAGGTAACTGAAGTTCCAGAGGGAGGAGTAGGTGTTGGAGAGTCATGGTTACTTAGCTACAGTAAGGGAACATGGAGAAGCATGCTCAGCATGTAAACAGCTAGTGTGGATGAATGGAGATTTCCAAAGCCAAAGAGAACAAGGTAAGGATCAACCCCAGGAAACTCTGTAGGAAGTCTCCTACCGCCCCACATATTAATTATCACCATTGCAGATCCTCATGGTGAGTGGCAATTAACACTTTTCCACTGAATATTTGTTCTGATTCTGAGTTTTTGACAACTAGGGAAACTTGCATTGTGAGTATAACTTTTTCATGACTCAACTATATTCCTAAAGTTAAACATCTAGGACAAAAACTTATTTTTACAGCTATAAGTCCATAAAAGAATACACTCCATTCCCCTGTATGTGAGAAAAATGAGGTTTAGAATTTGATCTATTTAAACTGTATTGGAGCCATGTGTACAACTTCTCAACAAAAATGGAGGCAAATTTATACCTTGAAATCAAGAGAATTTATTTTGTGGACCTGTTTAGTGTGGCTTGTTCGTTTATGATTTCATGGATTATCACTTGGTACCAACTCCCTAGAGGACTCCACTTTGGGAGAGGCCAATTCTCTCTCCCCTAATAGTCATTAGTTGCCTGTAGTTCTTTGTCTAGGGATGAAGGCCTGTAAAATGTCCTTCTTTCACGTTAGCATTGCTGCAGTCATTGTTCAAGTCTTGTGGAGGCAGTCATGTTACTGAGATTTTGTGCATGTAGCTTCCTTGTTATTTCTAGAAAACAATATCTTACAACAGACTCCCTAATCTCCTAGCTCTTAAAACCTTCTTCCACTTCTGGGAGGTATAATTGTAACAAGAAAAGTAAAAAAAGAAGCCATCAATTTATCAAAGAATGAGGATGCAATACAGCAACTGGAGGCAAGTGACAAGGGAGGACTGGAAGGACAGGAAAGGGGTTAAATTATGTAATTATATTTTAATTAAACACTTTAAAAATGATTATAACTAGTAAAATTATTTTATATCAAATAGAAATGTCTAGGTAATTTTTATTAGCTAAAATAATCTATAGTATTTTGAAAATATAACTTTCAGGAAGCTATAGGACGTTTGTTTTAAACAGGGTCTGAATATGTATGTAGGCCTGGTTAGCTTGAAGCTTGCTATGAAAGCAAATATTTTTAGGCTGACTTTGAGCTCAGAGATCTGTCTGCCTCTTCCTTCCATGTGCTAGGATTAAAGGACTATATCGTATCCAACTAAACATAATTTATATAGCAAGCATCTCTACATTATGGTGAAACAGGAAAAAGGCAAGTATCTTATATTTTCTTTAATTCAACCCAAGCCATATAGTATGGAACAGTGAGTTTCAGATATTCTTGTAGAGTGAGATTGTCTTCTCATCTGCAATAGTCGACCTTTCTTGTAAGAGTGACATTGGAATTCAGAGCGGTAGATAAAGACTATGAGTTTTAAGAGGCACATTAGTGCTAATGGGTTTGGAGAGGCCTCTGATTGTGCTCACAGCTCAGAGCACAGGAAGCAGCCTTGTGACTAGCATAAGGTACAGAGAGATCACTGGAGCAGGAAGGAGGAGGGAAGTTTAACTGCAAGGGCAGACAGCAAGCCAGAGGATTCCAAGTGTTCTCACAAGGAGTCAAGGAAAGTGTCAAGGTTCTGCTGTCATGTGACAAGCAAAACGTATTCAGTAAGATTCCTCGTGCAGAAAACATACAGATTTTGAAAGGCAGGATGTGATAAGATGGTAGAAATATCTTATCATATTTAAGATAAATATTATTTACTGATTAAAAACTTACAATGAAGACAAAACTATAATGCTTAAACACACTCTGAAACTTTTCTTGCTAAGTGTAAAATCTTTTGTTCCTCTTGCCTCTGGTCTGGAAGACAAAGCATAAGATGACTATGGCTTGACTTTGGAAAAATTATTGAAATAAGAAATAAGATAATAACCTTTATTTCATTCTTGCTAAAATGACATAACATCATACGATGGCATTATTTTAAAATAATTCTAACCTTTGGAGTTAGAGCACAGTTTAATGATGTGCTGATAGTGATGATAGTGATGACAATGACAATTATAACAACCATGACAATGTTACATGGAATTTGTCCTAAGAAATAATACTAATTATGAGTCAAGCTCCATCTATAAAATGGCTTTTTGTTTATATATACCTTTGCAAATTCCTTAGTTTATTTCCAGTTTACTTGCAATATCTAATATAGATGTTATATATGTAGTTGTTACACACACACACACACACACACACACACACACACACACACACACATTAAATGAACGATGACAATGAAAACATCTGTAGATATTTGTAGAGATGTAATTTGTTTCAAATAGTTCCTGTCCATGTTTGGGTTCACCAGCACACAATGGAAGCTCATATATAAAAAGTTGGCTCTATTAATGTAAATGTACACACATATGTACAAATATGAGCAAGAAAGAGATAGAGAGAGAGAGAGAGAGAGAGAGAGAGAGAGAGGGAGAGAGAGAGAGAGAAATGGAGAGGGAGAGGGAGAGTGTTATTATCAACTCTCAATTTAGAAAGGTCCCCACTCAGTTTGTATATAAACTGCAGGCTGAGTGAGGCCCTACTAATCCTCCCCTACTGGCCTATAAAAGGCCTGTCTGTCAAAGCTCTTCAGCATAGCCCTTAACATTAACATGATTAGTGCTGTAATTTGACACTTGACGAAGGACAAGTTTCTTTGGTGGTTCTCATTTATTTAGGATTCTCCAGAACTTGCTGACAGAGGCTTTTGGTTCTGGTAAGGTGGTATGTGGAGCTCTGTGCTGAATACTCCCTAATCTGACCTTGTTCCTCTAATTAGGGAACAAGAGACCTAAAGGAAACACTCAGACACTGTGTGGATTCCAGCAGGTCACATGAGCAATTGCTCAAAATAAAACTTAGATCCCTCTTTTTCCTTTGTCTATGATACCAGTCTGGCTTGTTAGTTAATATCGTTATAACCCTTATTGAGAATAACATATAAAATTGGTATATCACTAGTTAGCATTAGAAAATGCTATAAAAATGAGGAGCTCTTCTTCAGTCTTGTTTCCAGGAGAGAGTTTCTTTCGAAAATGTTACTTTAAGGGCTAACATTCAAATCATTGGTCATGTTCTACAGAGAAGTAAGAAGAACAATTGATATATATCAGTATTTAATACACCTCATTTCTAATTTGTGATTCCTACAGTGAAACTGTGCTCCAGTCTGCACTTATACCTCTGCTAATACCACAGCAACTAAGTCTTTGTAAGGTTGAAACCACCCTTTAGTGGCTAAGGAGCCTTCCTCACAAGGTTTCCATTTAGCACAACTGTCTCTATATTGTTCCTAGGTATGGATTCTGATTTACATTTTATTCAGGAACACAGCATCCCCCTAGTTCCCATGCCTATTCTTATTCTGTCTATCAAAGCTATTTGGGGGAACCCAGACACCCCATGTCCATGTGTATTCCAGGATATTCTTTAAATGAAGTTTCTCCTTAATATCCATCTTCAAATCCCTTGCTTAAAACCTCTTATATGTTCACCCTGCCCCTCATTTACCCTACTTTCCTTCTGAAAAATTATACTCCATTTTCTCTGTAGGCTATGAATCATGCTACAAATTCCAGACAAATGTCTAAGAAACACATCTCAACTGGTTTTATCCCTCATGCTCACTGTCTAGTACTATTTCTGGGCATTTATACTATGGACTGGTAAATTCATTATTAACATCTTCTACTATATCTCGATGTTGATTTAAACATACAGCTAAATAACCCTAGTTCTGTTTTACCTTGTCACTTAGGAACTATATTGTTTGTTATAAGTTTAAATCATACCAACTCCACAAGAAATATGATCCTAAGATTTTGAGATAGGCTGTATCAGATTCTACGTAGTTCTGACATATCAGATGAACTTCCTCTCTAAGATATCAATTTCTCAGAAACAGAGACTAGCACTGTGGTGTTCTGGGTATGGCCATGGTCCTGTGTGGACCCTGATAATTCAAAGCACTTTTCAAAATATATTTCTACATAGCTTGTTCTGGTTTCCAAAATGATCAGTGTCCCAGGCCCCAGGCTGTTTCTCCTACTACTTCTACTAAAAATATCAGGTGGTCAATACGTGTTTTGAATGGTATAATAATGTACACTCCAAATAAATAGTAAAACTATGAGATTTAAATATTCATTGGTAAGGAGGTATGGACATTGATTCTGATAGGAGGTTATTTATTAAAATGTTATATGAAGAGAAAATTAACTGGATTGCAGGAATTAACTTGTGCAAGATGAGGCAAGTAATCTATAGACTAGTATCCCAAGGGACTGCAATAAAAAGAATGTTAAACATGTATTAGCATGTCAGTGTCTGAGGTTGTACAGGTCAGTGATGACTCAGTCAAGGTGATAAGTCATCACTGTTTAGTCAAATATGTTCTCTTGTATCAGGACTTCAGGAGTTCAACTAGGAGTGGATCAATAGGAGTGCATGTATCAATAGTCAGGACAGGTAAGTAGGAAGAGGGACTCAAATACCAAAGGGGGCAAAATTGTTATTTGAGGTACACTGAATGCCCAGAAATTATTGGTGTAGACATTACACAGGAATTAAGTATGTTGCAAGTAAAATGTCACTGTGAACAGAAGACTCCTCTGATACACAGGAGACACTGATAAAAGCACATGACACTTGTGCCCTTATTAGAGCCTATTGGAGAGAGGGAGAGGTCAATATGTTGAAGGTAAGCAATCTTGAGTTTAATAAACTTTCATGTTTCTTTAGCTTTTTTTTTTCATGGTGCTTACAGCAAAACTGAGAGCTGTGCTCCAGTTGTCTCAGCTGCTAGAAGAAGTACAGCATGAGAAGAGAAAGCAAATGAAGCCAAGGCATCTCAAGAATAATATCCTCAGTACTAGGTGAAATAGGATGTTACTCATTGCTTTCACCAAACAGTTACAAGTTCTGCAGACTGACCCAGCAAATGCCACGCCCACTGTACTGGGATAATTTTTTTCTGTAAGAACTGGGACTTTTCTCTGTATTACAGATTGTTTGTTATCACAATCTGTTCTCACACTTACACCCTACTGTTTGCTATCTTATTTTATGTGTGTCTTTCTTAACAGACAAGTAGAATATTATGGCTAGGAAATGCAATGGAAAGACCCTTTGCATATCAATTTTAGTATTTTAATTATTGTGCCAGGTATAGTTATTTTAAATTCAATAAGTTGTTACTTCAAGTAAAACTCTGGAGGAAGCAATTTGTAAAAGAAACATCACTAAAGAGAAAGACAAGAAGGGGGAGGAAGAAAAAGCCTGAATGTCGTTCTGATCAAATGCAAGAGACAAACCAGAGCGTATTTTCAGGAAAATACAAAATAACACAGGATGTTAGTTAAGAATTATTAAAAAATAAATGACAGAATGATTTAATTAAAAATAGAAATCTAGATACAAGTTTGTTCCAGGTGAGTGTCTTAGTATTTCTGTTATTAAAATTGAGAGTATGTAAGATATGTGGGAGCATTGCTTATAATGGAGATTCCAGTGGTCTACAGCAAATTTGCAATAAAAAACAGAAATATGTTGGACATTGTTATCAGAACTTCAGTCATTCTATTCTGAAATGCTAAGTACTGACCCATTGTCTAAACATTAATCATAGAATAATAATTAAGAGACATTGTCAACATATGCATTTAAAGGGCAATGTTTTTGATATTATTTTTTATATACTTTACTAGTAGATAAAAAGAAAATTCATTTTCAAAGTGATTCATCAATAATTAAAATCATTTTAGTTATGGTTAAAATGTATTTATTTCAAGATATTTTTTAAAATAATGGAGAAAACATTTTTTTTCTGTTTCAAAATCTATATAGTGCATAGGTTCACCATCTCCAAAAATGTGGGTGACCCAGAAATCATCAGCAAGATAGATTCATTGGCCAAGAATTGGGAGAAGAATGGCCCCTTTATACATAGCTGTCTGTCTATCAGATGGTGGGAAAACCTGGTACATATTACCTGAATTCCTATGTCTCAAGCCACAGAGGGTTTATGCACATTTGCTGGAGGAGAGTTTAAAATGGTCTACCTTATTAAACATGATATAAATTGTCCCTAAGGCTAATTATTAAGAACATCTTGATATAATTTATTATTGAGAGTACTAAGCAAGTGTGAAGTTTAGGCAATTTCTTTAAGATATACAATTTCTTCCAATAAACTCTTCTAAGGCTAGGCAAGAACCTCCTACCACTACCACCATCCCCACCCCTGCTTAGGTTATTTTCCTTCCCTCTTCACTGTAATTAAGTTCTCCCCAGGCAAACAAGCTTCCCTGCCAGGCAGGTATTCCCAGTTTCTCCTAGCTCTAATCATGATATCCTCACCAGCTCCACACTGAAAATTTAAGTTCTACACATACAATTATGTTCTAATTTACCAAACTTTTAATTACCCCTCTAACCTGTGATTCTAGACACTAATGTGTCAGACTTTGTGGTACACAGACCCTGATAATATTTTGGCTGCATCCTACACAAGCAATTGAACATTTTGCAGGAGTCATTGGAAAACGGTTTACCTGTCTACTTCTTGATCTCCAAGTAGCCTTAATGCTACAAGGTGTGTTGTTCCTGGAAGGCTTTAGGGAATAGAAATTTGCTAATATTTTCTAAGGCTCTACAACTTAATGTGTACTTGACTGGTAGAATTTCTAGACCACTCTGAGCAGAGACAACACACAGGGAATTTGCCATTCATCATGAACTATAAAGCAATATAATATGGCTATTTTTAGCTCAGCTGAACTGCTTTGTTACTTCCTTTACATAGATAGGCTCAGTTACTCGCACTCTTCATTGCTTTGAACCTGCATGTAACTTGGCAAATTAAACAATTCTAACAGCTTTCTGGCTTAAAAAGTTCATGGTTTAGAGTAAAGAATGACCATACATTATAAATGGGTAGGAAGCAGCATAGGCACTTTCCTTTAGTTTGAACACAATGATCCTCCTAAATTTCCTTCATGTAAAATGTAGTGTGAGCTCTACTGATTTTTCCTTAAAGGATATTGTAGAGAGAAAGCAGTACTCTCCACAAGTGAGTTTTTCAACTGACTAAATTGATTATAATGGCACAATGTACATGATGTTGCACAATTTATTATGCCTTACAATTATTATTTAATGATAATTCAGAATTTTCAAGGACATATATATTTAAACTCGAAACATGTATCAGGTTAAATGGTTCATTGTTGTTTTTTTAATTAAAAGGAAATATTTTTATTTCCATTTTGTGATGTGTTTTCTTCTTTTCATGTAACCCTCTAAACACTATTACACCTCTCTCTCTCTCTCTCTCTCTCTCTCTCTCTCTCTCTCTCTCTCTGTGTGTGTGTGTGTGTGTGTGTGTGTGTGTGTGTGTGTGTGTTTTGAGACAGGGTTTTCTGTGTAGTTCTGGCTATCAAGAAACACATTCTGTAGGCCAGGCTAGCCTTGAACTCAGCTCCTGCTCTTGCCACCTGAGTGCTGGAATTAAAGGTGTGAACCAGCACTATTACTTTACAAATGAAAAATTCAGTATATTAGTTTCCTAAGATTGCTGTGTTATAAATGCAATGTAGACGATTATTATAGCTCTTACATCAGAATATCTTCACAGGCAGCCATGTGTCAATTATTAATTTTTTTAGATATATTGTCTTGTAATATTTTCCTTTCCAGATTTTCAAGTTAGAATTGCAACTAATATAAAAAAGTTGGCATTGATTGGAAATGGGTTTAGTGACAGCAGACACATTGATTTGCTTTTCAGAAGAATCATTCTTAGTAAGACTATGGCAACATTTAAAATCTGTAAATAATAATTTGTCACTTTAGTCTGTAAAAATGACTGATAAGGTAGGCAATGTTCTAAGTGTTAATATATAAAAAAGATTTGAGTTGTAGGTCAGAATGTATTTTTATCCTGTAATATTTATAGTGGATTCAGCTTCAATTCCTGAGTCCTCATCCCTTGAGGTTTTCTTTGAGATTCAGGCTTAAATGAACCAGAAAAACCTCAAACGCAAAACCCATCTTATATTGCCAAGCTTTACATGGTTTCTGCCTAAAATAATAAATCAAACTTGAAATCCATCCCAGATTTGTTGAAAACTCTAATTTCATGAAATCACCAAGGTCCTAAAACTATAATGAGACTTGTGATAAATGTCAAGCAGATATGGAAATTAGAAAGCAGATAAAATACCAATAAATTCACAGTTACAATGAAGCAAGCTAACGGTAAACCATCTTGGCTCATCTCAGTTTCTACAAAAAAGATTTATAATAAGAATGGCAAAGCTAATTAGCATCAGAAATTTTGATGACAACGGTTCAGTTAGTAACAATGTGAGTTGTTCACAAAGTCTTTCCAGTTGATCAGGATGGAACAAAGAGACCCAGTGGCAAGTCTAGCAATGATCCAGTTATTTTTTTTTTCTTTTTATTTTTACTAGTTGGCCGTGATATTTCAAAATATCTAGTCTTTAGTCACTGCTAACCAAAGATGTAGTTTTTCCTGCTCAGTTGGAAGTAAGAATAGTCAGCACAGACACAAAAGAAGAAAGGAAGCAGGAAGATTCTATTTGTGATAAAGATGAATTTTCAGATGTTTATAACTTTTAATACCAGAGTATAGCTGATTTCCAGTCAGTGAATGAAGAGCTAGTTTATGTGACAACCTTTATCTTTTTTAATTATTTTTATTTAAATTTGAAACAAGCTTATTTTACATGTCAATTCCAGTTCCCTCATCCTTCCATCTCCCCCACCCCCTAACCAAACAACATCTAATTGCCCTTCTGCTCCCCAGGGAGGTTGAGGCTTTCCATGGGGAGTCTTCAAATTCTGTCTTATCATTTGGAGCAGGGCCTAGGTCCTCCCCCTTGTCAACCCTATACAATAAAGGAACTTCCAGCAGCATCACCATCCCTGACTTCCAGCTCTATTATAGAGCTATAGTCCTGAAAATAGCATGATATTGGTGCAAATATAGACTGGAAGACCAATTGAATCAAATTGAAAACCCTGATATTAACCCACACACCTATGAACACCCAATTTTTGACAAAGAAGCTAAAATTATACAATGGTAAAAAAGAAAGCATCTTCAACAAATGGCGATGGCATAACTGGATACTGACTTGTAGAAGACTGCAAATAGATCCATATCTACCACCATGAACAAAACTTAAGTTCAAATGGATCAAAGACCTCAACATAAATCCAGCCACACTGAACCTCTTAGAAGAAAAAGTGGGAGGTACCCTTGAACAAATTGGTATAGGAGATCGCTTCCTGAACATAACCCCAGTAGCACAGACACTGAGATCAACAATTAATAAATGGGACCTCTTGAAATTGAAAAGCTTCTGTAAGGCAAAGGACAAAGTCAACACGACAAAATTGCTGCCCAAAGAATGGGTAAAGATCTTCACCAACTTCAGATCTGACAGAGGGCTGATTTCCAAAATATACAAAGAACTCAAGAAGCCCAAATAATCCAATTAAAAAGTGGGGTACAGAACTAAATAGAGAATTCTCAATAGAGAAATCTAAAATGGCTGAAAGACACTTTAGAAAGTACTCAAGATCTTTAGCCATCAGGGAAATGCAAATCAAAACAACTCTGATATACTATCTTACTCCTGACAGACAACTAAAATAAAGAACATCAAAGACAGTTTATGCTAGAGAGGATGTGGAGAAAGGGGAATACTCCTCCACT
This sequence comes from Cricetiscus sungorus, assembly GCA_030556225.1. NCBI lineage: Eukaryota > Metazoa > Chordata > Mammalia > Rodentia > Cricetidae > Cricetiscus > Cricetiscus sungorus. The sequence goes on from JANBXA010000372.1 coordinate 4,656,751, forward strand.
ATTGGTGAGAGTGCAAACTCATGTAGCCACTTTGGAAATCAGTATGGTGGTTTCTCAGGAAAATGGGAATCAATCTACTGCAAGATATAGTAATTCAACTCTTAGGCATATACCCAAAATATGCACATTCATACAACATGGACATCTGTTCAACTATGTTGGAGACAAGACAACTTAAATGACATGGATGCAGCAAATGTCCTCTGCTGTGAACAAAACTGTAGAAGGAATCTATGTCTCTTAAAAAGAAGCTTTGTCTAAGTGGGGGATAGATATTGTTATTTGAACCATAGTGGACATTAAAAATAATAAAGGAATCAATCAAGAATTTAGGTCCACCATCAGGAAGAGTTGAAACCCAATATCTTAGTTCCTGGGAATTTTTTCCAGAGGGTTTTCAAAACTACTCAGGATGCACATGATATTCTGAAAACAAGTTGGTTATATGTTTGTTAATTCCTGATGTGTATAAAGTGATGTTTGTACATATAGTTTGGTGTAGTTTGTTAAGCTTTTGTGTAACAAAAATTTATACATTCTATAATAAGAGATGTATTCAATATGTTATCTAGTAGACTACAGTTCACGCATATGCAGTATCTTGCTAACCAAAATCACTATACCAGAAAATCTACATGTAAAGATTTCTTTAAAAATGAAATGCAAGATAGAATTCACTCAAACTAAAAAGTTGCTTATTCTGTTCTATTGTATTGTTCAATTTCAATTATCATATGATCTTCACATATAATTTATATTTTTATATCATAATTGAAAAAAAATCCTAGAAACTCCTACTACTTCTACAAAGGAAGAGACAAAAAGATGGAGTATCTTATACACTTTGTCTAACTTCAGTATGATTCATTATGCTTTTTCATTACTACCCTTCTGGAAAGCTGTTGCATAGTTGAGAATTAGTATGATTGGTGTGGCTGTACAAAAGACAAAGCAAATAATGAATCCTGGAATGGCAATGTTTGGAAATCAATTTTGAAAAGACACAAACCGTGATGTGTTAGACAAAGAAAATAATGCAAACACCTCTGCAGTCTCATTGTTTCACAGCTCTCAGGGAAATCTGTGAGCACAGCACTGCTTTGCAGCATGTTGGAGGGCTCTACATACCTTCTGATCTTATTGTAGCATCTATAAAATGTGCTCCAATTACTTTTGCTGTATTCCTTGATATTAGACAGAACCCAGTGTCATATAAACAGATGTTTTGCATTATTCTCAGACAGGACAATGATTCTTTCATTAAGATAAGATGGACTGTGATTTCATTCCCTTTCCAGGCTAGTTGAATGCCCCAGTGTTTGCAAGATAATACGCTAAAAACCTATGTGAAGACAGAGGAGATAGAAGGCCAATAGGAGACTCAGCATGCTTGTCCAAATACAGTATCTTCTAATACAGATATCCATCCATCTGAAAACTGTTTCTCAAAATCCTTTTCTTGCTTTATAACCAAAATAAATAAAACTAAACAAACATTGTGTACATTCAAATTTCATACTGTAAAGAGAGCAACAGACTAGAATTAACATAAAAATTCATACATTAATACATCTTATGTGTTTTGTAAGTAATCTTTAAAGTATTATATTAGGGAGAATGGGCATGGAAGATAAGGGAGGTAGGAACAAGTAACAATTTAAAGTAATAATACATCATAAGATGCTGACATTTGGGCATAATTTTGAAAGAGTTAGCTTCAAGTTAGGCAATCCTTGAAACTTTTGAATTATAGGAGGGCATGAAGTATATAGATATACAGAGCATATATGTCAGAAAATACCAAGAAGAAAAATCACAAAGGGCAAGTTAGTAAATTATAATATCTCTTCAAGGTGCTAACAAATAAATAACATAGATATGATTAGATACTGAAGATAATGATAAGAATATTGAGGAGAAAAGACCCCCAAAAAAGCTGGGAAGTTGTGGCACATGCTTTAATGCCAGTAGTCAGGAAACAAAGGCAGATGGATATCTGAGTTGGAGGACAGCCTGGTCTACAAAGCAAGTTTCAGGACAGTCAGAGCTACAAAGATAAACTCTGTCTCAAAAACAAAAACAATAAACAAAAGTAAAACCAGAACAGGTCTACTTGGAACTTCAAACAGCATGAAAAAGAAAGAAAGTACTGTAAGGAAAGACATGAGCAAACTATTTTATGAGTAAACAATGTTATCCTACCAATGACCCACAGCGGCTTTCGAAACAGAGTTTTTGTGGTTAAACATACACTGGGGACATGTGTTATCCTAGGAAGGTTAATCAGATTAATTAAAAGGCATGACAATTCTGGATTCAATCCATTAACACAAAGGACATAAAAATGAAAACTTTAGAAATTGTTAGTGACAGGAAATTAGCCTTTAGAAAGCCCCAGAGATAATGTGATATACAGAGATATTAACATCAACATTATATATCACTAACAATGTGAAAATTAGATAGAATGGTAAAAATGTGGATCATATTTATCTATATAAATAATTATGAGTTGGCTTACTAGTGAATAACATACAACTAGGATTAGATATTTTGAATATGAAAATTGAGTAAAATGTTTATAAAATTCAGAGAATTCATATAGTTCACAGACTAAAAAAATGTACTAAAATTTTTATAAAGTATTTACTAGTTAAGATTACATCACATGAATGAAAAATGCAGTACATATATACTAGTGACAACCGATGAAGGAAAAAAATGTGCATTAATACTTTCATAAATTTAGATTGCATTAATATATGGGACATTGTAAAATATAGGTTTGTGTCATGTTTTCTATCATTTAAAATTTAACTCCAATCTTGTTGGATATATGGAAAACTGTGTTTCCTTGTTCCAATTTTGGACATGAGAACAAGAGAGAACAAAATTATGATTGTTAATACTTCCATAGAAAGGGCACATGAGAAAGAATCCTTGAAAATCTGTTTCTTTTCATATTATAATAATAAATTACTTTTCTAATTATTTAACATTTTAATATATTTCTTTCTTTCCTTCTGTTCTTTTCTTTTTTTCCTTCTGAATTGGCCAAGATTTTATTCTTTTGTATTCAAATTCCTAGTTGACGTTTTTTTTTTTTTTGAAAAAATGAAGCATTCAAGATTTGATCTCTTCTCAAGCGAAGTTTGAGAACTAAGCTAAACTTCTTTATCAAGTCCAATGTAGTCTCAGAATTGGAGTGTTTTGGTTGATATTTGGTATCCCCAGATGACTGAAGGTCTCAGGTTTCTTATTCTACTTGAGAGGTTTTGAACTGTGACTCATTGAGTTCATTATCCTTTATGAGAAAAATCTCCATCACAGTGGCACTCGGGTTCCTTAATCTTGATTTGACTTTGATGCTCTGTCTCCTTTTCTGTGATGCAGCTCTCTCTCTCTTTCTCTCTGTCTCCCCACCTCTCTCCCTCCTGCTCTTACTTCTTTCTCTTCTTTCTCACTCCTCTGTCTCTGTCTCTGTCTCATTCTCTTTTTTAAATCTGTCTGTCTTACCTATGAGTCCATAATAAACTTGCCTTTGAAACTAAAACAAAAAATAAAAAATAAAACAACAAAATTCCCCAAGACAAAACCACCTAAACTGAAAATATTTAACATTTTATTATCATTAGAAATTGATATTGTTTCATATCAAATATAATATATGAAGCTGCCCCAAAGCATTAGTTTCACCTGCTACTTCTATGCCTTCACCCACCATGCCCAGTCTCTTGGTATACTGTATTATTGAAGGAAGCAGAGACATTAATGTGCCTTCAATATACTACTAAATAAAATTGATAACATTTGTTTTTATATGCTTATTTTTATGGAATTGAAAAGTTTCTTCAGCACAGACTTTAAAGCCTTCATCAGAGTGTGTTAAATATACATAGCATAGTAAACCATTAAGAATACATGAATGCCAATTCTAGTTCTATTTCTAATCTAAGAATTGAACTCCATCAAGCATGTTTTTCACCGCTAAGAAAAGAACTATAGTTTGTAAATGTGTATACTTTGCTCTAACTTCCTAATTCTCTTTCTTTTTTGCTCACTGTGATGATGGGCGATATTTGGGAGACATGCTCTAATATTAATAATCCTATATCTTCCACAAAACTATTGTTTTTATTTAGTCTGGTTAAATATAGAAAATGGTCACAAACTATTTTAAATTCCTTCAACACAGTTTTTAGTTTTCAACACAGTTATTTTGTGTATTTGAAATATGGAGTTTTCTTTGTTAGTAGAAACCCTCACTGGGTCAGGAGTTATGGATCGAGTCAGACCACCCAGAAGCTTTTCCCTGGAATCTGAATTATGAGCAAGGTTCTCAGCAGAAAGCATAGAGTCTCACAATACTGAGTGCATATTCTACCCAGAAGGGATGCTAAAGTGACTGTTGCCACAGGTGAGGCCCGGGAGTGTATAATCTGTGAGTAATTTCCTTCTCATGATTGTCAGCAAGCAGTCTGCTGAAACCCAAGCTCTGTCTCTATAATCTCCACTTGTTCTCTTTGAGAAGCTGTTGCAAATAGGACTACTCCTTATTTTGTTATAATCGTTATATAAGTTTGGAAGAAGTTGCTCATGCTTTGCTAAGAATATTTCCTAGATGAATTACTTTGTGTTCAAAGATAGTGCTCCTTCCAATTTACTTTCTCTTTTATTTTATTTTTCTCTGTTGAAAAAACAGTTTAGCAAGACCATATAGTGGGGCCACCTTCAAATATTGAAAGACACATAAGTGTAGAAATCACCCCCCTATGTGAAAATGATTATATTTTAATAGGAATATTACTTGTCAACATCATTCAAATTAGTGGCATTAATTTCTAATTTTGAGTATTTTTGATAGAGATTGGGAATAAGAATATATTTAAAAAGAATAAAGCACAATTTAGATACAGAAGAGTGAAAATAAATTTCTTCACCAATATTTATTGTTTCACTCACTTGTCATTTTATGCCAAAGCAATATGTCAATTTTCATAATAAAGCATGAATTAGACAAATAGAAAGTGAAAACAGCGAAAGGAGGAAGAATGTTGTCATAATAGATCAAGAACTGGTCTTGCTAAGCATCATGACATAGCTGAAATTAGAAAAGAAAAAGAAAGAAAAAGACTATTCAAAAAGTGAAAACTGGAAGGAGCCACTGATTTCATGAGATAGGAGAGTCCAAGACCTGATAAAAGGAAAGTAGGTTATGACATGGGATACTAATCATAGTGTCAGCTTGTATTTTGAAATTGGAGCCAGAAGTTTACCCTTGTTTCAGCTACATATCAAGCTTTGAAATGAAGCTAGATGTGAAGTGGTGTGTATGATAACTAGAGCAATATTCTTACTAATATTTATCTTCTTGGTGCTATGTAAAATAAATGCACATCTTCTTTAATATTTTTTTTTGATTACTTTGCTTTACTTAGAAGACAAGCTATATTGTAGCCCAGGCTTGTCTCAGATTCATTATGTATAGATGACTATGTACAGTTCAAGTTTATCTTGACCTTCTGATCCCTGTACTTCCAATTCCCACACTCTGAGATTAAGAACATGTGTCACTATGCACAGCTTAATTTGAAATCTTACTCTTAGCAAGTCAAGTTAACATGACTTATCTTATTGCTTCATATTTAGCCAAATATGGTTGCCCGAGCTAAGAATTCTGAGTTATAGACCATCCATTGAACTCAGTTATAAAATAAACTAAAAGGAACTACAAGTCTCATTATTCAGTAGACTTCAAGAGACTGACTTTATGTATATTCTTTTCAAACTAAATTAATATTGCAGTATTATGACTTAAACAGGAAGCCTATTTACTCAAAAAAAAAAAAAATACCTAAAAGATGTTCAGTTCTACTGTAGGCAAGAGACGCAAATGCAAATTTCATGCGTGCACTCACTTGGCTGGCTTGCTGGTTTTCCCAGAGCCTTATGGTGAATCCAAGGTTACAGGGGACTCTGGTGAATCCCTGTTGCTGCAGTGGTACTTCCCTCCTGCAATCTGCTTCCTCTTAAATCCAAGAAAAGTTACACCCCAGTTTCTTTCAGCAGAAACTGATACCTAAATTAAATTCCAACATTTAGAATTCTTCCTTTAAAGAATAATTTAACTTTTACATAGGATGTTTCCAAGGTGGGGATTGTGCCAAGAAAATGTACATTGGAATGCAAATATCAGGTAATCATTTAAGATAGATAATCATAAAACTTAATGTGGTTTGAGTCAATCGATTAAAAGAAAAGAAAGAAAAAGAAAACCTCATTAGTCATCAAAACATAAGCAGTGTTAAAATTAGGTCCTGTTTACATTTCACTGTGAAATTAACTTTCTACCACTTGGGAGTTTACAAAAGGAAAAAAAATCACTTGGTTTAAGAATATTTTTCCATGTTTAATTTTAGTTGTACATTTTTCATTTTTAGATTATTATTTTTTTATTTGAAACGTTAGAGCTGCTAGAAAATGTGGAATAAATTACCGAGGTAATCATCTGCTGTTTTACCATTTCCTTCTGGTGCCAGCTAAAATTAAAATGGGAATATCAATGTTTAGAGATTTAAATGTTAGGCATGATTCAAATAGTATCTGAAATAAAGCCTCCCAGAGAAACCTCTGAACACACATCGAAAAGGCAACCAATTTTAGATACTACCCCTTCAGGTTATCCTACTCATCTATTTAATATATTTTTCCTTTACAAAAGTTTGTCTTAATTAGACTACTGATGAAATGAACTATTATAGCTTTGTTTCTAGAATTTAAATACAGAAGATAATACAAAACAATACAGGAGCTCTCCCAAATTACTATAGAGTTAGCTATTTTTCTGCTCAAGCCCCATAAAATGTGTAAATAGCACCCACAAAAAATGTATAATCATAAAGGTGGCACAGTTTCCAAAATTTGCTCTGCAAAAATGATTGCTTTATTAATAAAGGCTCTACAGTTCAATCAAATGTTTTGTAAATTTTATTTTTCTTAGTGGTTGATAGGCATGGAGGCTGACTCTATGACCTGATAGTTGTGACTAGTGTAGAAAAATAATGGATGTATCAGACTGAGACATTATAAGCATTCTAAAATCCTCTCATATGTGAAATAAGAGATAATAGAAGGAGAAGAAAGGAAAGGAAGTGATGAAAGAAGAGAAAAAAGTAAATACAAAGAGTAAATGAAGGTGTTTATCAGCTGTAGGAGTTACCTGGTGGAGTTTTTTGGGTTTCTTATGTAAACTATCATATCATCTGCTATAATGCAAATCAAAACAACTCTGAGATACCATCTTACTCCTGCCAGGATGGCTAAAATTAGAAACACCAATGACAACTTATGCTGGAGCAGATGTGGAGAAAGGGGAACACTCCTCCACTGTGAGAGTACAAACTTGTACAGCCATTTTGGATATCAGTATGGCGGTTCATCAGGAAAATGAGAATTAACTTACCACAGGACCCAGCAATTCCACCCTTAGGTATATACCCAAATGATCCACATCTATGCAACAAAGACATATGCTCAACTATGTTCATAGCAGCATTATTTATAATAGGAAGAACCTGGAAGCAACCTAGATGCCCCTCAACTGAAGAATGACTAAAGAAGATGTGGCACATTTACACAATGGGATAATATTCAGTGGGAAAAAACCAATGGGATCTTGAAATTCACAGACAAATGGATGGAATTTTAAGACATCATCCTGAATGAGGTAAACCAGTCACAGAAAGATGAACACGGTATGTACTCATTCATATATGGATTTTAGACCTAGAGCAAAGGATCACACCACCTATAATTCACACCACCAGAGAAGCTAGGATACAAGTATGATTCTAAGAGATTCATACATGGTCCCTCACAGAAGGGGAAAGGGAAAAGATCTCCTGAGCATATTGGGAATGTGGGGGTGGGGGTGGGGGTGTGAATGGAGAGAGAGCTAGGAGAAAGAGAATGGGAGGAGAGGAAAGCATGTCGGACTGGGAATATTGAGTCAGGAGAGGAATAGACAAGAGGACAGAGGGGTGGGGCAGAGAGAGAGAGAGAGAGAGAGAGAGAGAGAGAGAGAGAGAGAGAGAGAGAGAGAGAGAGATAGAGGGAGAGAGAGAGAGAAGCCATCATATATTTGAAGAGGGAGCCATTATAGGTTTGAAGAGAAAACTGACTCTAGAGAAATGTTCAAAGACCTACAAGACTGACCCCTACTAACAATTTGAGCAACAATGAAAAGGCTACCACAAATGCCCTTCGCTGTTCATGAGATTGATGAATAACTTATCCACCATCATAGAACCCTCACCAAGTAGCTGATGGAAACAGAAGCAGACACCCACAAGTAAACACTGAGTCAAACTGACATCCAGATGCAGAAAGGGAGGACAAGATCCAGGCTACAGAAACCCACAAAGACAGCTGACCTGAACAAGGAGAAGCTAATGGGTCCCCAGACTGATAGCTGGAAAACCAGCATTGAACTGACTCATACCTCCTGAACATGGGTCTAATTTCAAAGGCCTGGGAAGTCTAAGGGACCTCTGACAGTGGAACCAGGATGTATACCTGGTGCAGAAAAGGACTTTGGGAGCAGATTCCCCATGGAGGGATACTCCTTTAACCTAGAGGCAGGAGGGTGGGCCCAGTACCAAATGATTTGACAGATTTAGATGACCCCTCCTGGAAGGCATCACCCTACTTACCCTACTTACGGAGTGGAGGAGGCTTGGGAGGGGAGGGGGATATGGGAGGGTGAGAGAGAGGGAGGGAGGGAGGGAGAGGGAACTGGGATCAATATGTAAAATAGAAAACGTAAATAAAAAAGAAAATAAAATAGAATAAAGACATATTAGAGAAGATAGTGGGAAACATGAGGAGATTGCTATATACAAATAAAAGATAAACACAAACAAAAAAGAGATTATTTTCCTAGAGTTCTCAAATACCCAAGAAGGAATGCTTTGAAAGTACTTTCCTTGATGTCCTGGGTATCAGGACTGGTATCAGACCCTAGGTTTGCTGACTAGGCAGTAATGAGGACATCCATGTATGATCTCAGGGAAGAGAACCTAAGGAACTTATGTGAGGCACCCACAATCAGGTTGCTAATTCTCCAATAGCTGCACTTATCAGCCACATGACCTATGAAAGCTTTTCTTTGTGAACCATGCATTCCATGTAAGCTGCCATCATTCTAAAGACAGTCCTAGTTTCAGTAAGTTCCATATATTTGGGCATGTGGGCAGAATCAAAGCTATAGCCAGCATAGCTATGAGTACTAAAGTTTTTATACACATATCCTATTTGTAAACAATGGATGTGGTGGTTGGTGGTGATGAAGAGGATGAGGATGATAATTGTCTTTACCTCTTCCACAGGACCTGTTGCACATTAACTGCCAATGCTAAGTATGGTTGTTTGGGAAAAACCATGGTCCACAATGGGAATGGCACTAATAGGGGGTGTGGCTTTGTTGGAGGAAGTGTGTCACTGTGGTGGAGGGCTGAGGTCTCATATATGCTCAAACCACACACAATTTCTCAAACTACTTCTTGGTAATTGTGAGTCAAGAGGTAGACTCTCAGTTACTTCTCCAGCACCATGCCTGCCTGGATGCTATCTTGTTGCACCATGATAATGGACTAAACCTCTGAAAGTGTAAGCAACCCTAATTAAATATTTTTCTTTTATAAGTGTTGTTGTGGTCATGGTGTCTCTTTACAGCAATAGAAACCTCAACTAATACACTAAGTGTTTACTAAATAAGCAAATGGAAGTTAAGTAGTCTGTTCTAAGTAAACATGAGACACTAACCTGGGGGTAAGAAAAAATAAGAGTAAGTATATTAGTGAGAACCAACTTTTTTTAAAGTCCTCAGAATGACATAAAGCCTGGCCTGGGTTTAGTGTAAGCAGCTAGGTTATTTTACTAATGGGGAACAGATTGATAATTAAACAGAATAACATTTCTTGATAGTAAGACACTGAAGAACTTACTCAGCTTTAGAAATTAGCAAATAGATTTTTATATGGATATGCATATGCATGTTATTATATTTTGTTAATGCCTTAGGTTGTATATAAGGTATACATAGTGTGTGTTTGTGTTAGGGAGTTTTCCCAATAGAGATTTTATAGAAAATGTGTTAAAACTTAAAGCAAGCAAGCAGTTAAAACTCAATGGCCTTTAGCTAAGCTCTGATGGCTCAGCATTTCCTATGCACAAGAGAAAGCTTAAGGATGCCATTAGGAAGTCATTTTGAGGTCAAGGGAATAGAAAGGGAAAGTTAACAATTATTTTTAGAAATGAGGGATGACATAAAGCTATTTCAATTACAGTTTAACAGACTGGTAGGATATTGTTTATTGCCAAAGAATCAAATGAGATAGTTTTGTTCTGTTAGAAAAGAATTAATACATACTCTACCAACTGCTAATGTAGTTCAGGATCTGGATTAGGTTTCTTTTATCTTCAGTAGAAGCCAGTCTTTGGTGTGGGAAATTTTAATCCTCATAGGATTATTCCACTGACCATACAAAAGAAGGGGAATAGAGACCTCAAGTTTAGTTGATGACAGGTAATTGGCCCAGGGACAGAAGAAAATTGGATTGTTTTCTCTTCTATCCATGATTGGGAGCTGCAACTTTGCATCACAATCAGAATCTAGGACTGGCATTTACCCAGAGGATGGGTAGCTACATGACTATCATTTGTCCTCAGGAAACCAGTCTAGTCTAGTACTGAAAGAGTGAAGTTGGTAAGAGTAAGGACACACAACAATGACTGCTCTTAGATTTATCATTGATGTTGCAGGGTGCAAAATTGCCAGTCCCTTTTGATAGCACAAGTTTGAGAAGACAAGGAAGATAGAAAAAGCAGAAAGGGAAGGATGGAGGGAAAGGACATGGATGCAGCTGATGGTAGAATACGTGCCTGACATGCTCAAGGCTCTAAGATTCTAATCCCAGCACCACAAATAAAGTAAGTGAAAGAGCAAAGAAAGCGCTTAGAATTTTTTGAAGCTAGAAATTTTGGAAGCAATTCCATCCCATTGCAAATGAATTAATAATTGGGTTCCAGATGATAATGAGTATTTGTCCCCAGTAATTGTTCTCAACTTTGCTGTAGATGTTTTTGAATTAGGTTTCCAAGGATGGCCTATTAAAAAATTCAACAGAGTTGAAGGCCCGAGGAATCTATCTATGGTAGCATTGCCTACAATGTTTACTGAAAAGCAGAGATAACAGAGTACCGTAAGTGAAAAGTGCCTGTTTTCATGTTAAGCAATTTTGTGGCATTCAGTAGATGGCATTAAGCTAAAATAAGTGCAGGCTATGACAGCTGGGTAGGATATTTATTTATCTTCAACAACCCATTCTATGACTTGTAAACAAGACAAACAAGTTGTAATCTAAAGCAAGGACTGCTGCAAATGTTTCTTTCCATTTAAGAAGTGCTATATCATGTATAATTTTTTTTAAATTATTGCATTTTACTTTGTTTCGGTGTATATTGCTTATAAAGAAAAGATACACTACCAGATCATTATTCACTAAATATTTAAAATTAGCACTTTATCAAGCAAACACAAGTACCATTTTGTTGTTTTGATTATCTTCACATCACAAATAGAAGATGTGGTTTGTTTACTTTTCTGTCTACAGTACTTACTGACTTTCAGCGTCTAAAGTTTCAAATTACTGTACATGACACAGTGAGCTACCCTCTCCCAACACTTAAAAAGATAGGTTGCATATCTGGTAGAAATTGAGTAGCAAAAGTTTGTTATTCCCACTGATGATGAACATCCCACTGGTCTGCGCAGGGAAAGAAAGCATTTAGGAAGTTGTTTAAGAGACTGCCAGGGACTTTAGCACAATGGGAGCGTGGGTTAAATTATGTGGAGCACCTGTTACACAATTAACCTGGAAACAAAGTATTTGCTCTAGGAAAGTTTTACAGGCCTTTAGCTCATTGGTTTGCTCATTCATCTACTTGTGTCTACTTGTGTCTATTATCATACTCGTATCTAGGGATAAAAATTTAGTTTTTTGTCTTTGTATAAACAGGTGACAAGTAACATGATGGATTAATGGAAAAGAATTTAACAAAGGTGCCTTATGCATTGTAAATGTGTATAGTCATGAAATGTATGTCTGTCAGGGCTTTTTTTCTTTGAGTGAATGATAGACTTCATACACTGTTTGCAAACTCCTCCTCCTCTTTCTCCTTCTTGTCCTTGTTGTTCTTCTTCTGTATTTATTGTTTTAAAATACTTATTTATTTTTAATTTTCTATACATCAATTGGATAAATACTCCCAAACAACATGAGATTCCCAAAGTTCCATGCAAATTTCAACAAGAGGAGCTCAAGGAAGAAATTGAAAGCTTTATACATCTTGGTATCTCTGAAATTCTCATTTTACAAGAGAAAATATCTGTATCTACAAGAACAGGCTATTCTTTGATATTATGGTTAGGAGAGCAACACTACTTTATAAAAATACTAAGAAGAAAATCATTTCCAAGGGAAAGTTCTTTCCTTATTCAGCTTCCTATGTAATAATTTATCACCTTAGCCACCTATGTATTGCTAACACTGGTAAGCTCTTGTATACACTGTCCAGAGTACAATATCACCATGCTGACAAATACATGACAATGAATTCTTTTTTAAGTGATCAGAATATATTTATTTTTCCCAGTAAAATTATGAGCAGCATCATCACGGGTTCTCCCAAATAAAACAGCTAGATCAAAACTGACAGGAAATAAAACATCATTGGCTTATATATAAATTCAAAAAATATAAATGCATGAATTTTCTTCAAAAGTATACATTTATTAATGTATCCAGTATAAGCATAAATAGTTGAACATAACTTAAAATGTTTCTTTTAGCCATGATGCTTCAGCATGTTATAAAGGGCCATGTATTAAGTTTATGCTTGACAGAATAAATTTACTTGAATAAGCCATGAGAGATCAGGCAGCATTTTTTGGTTAGCTAACATAACTTTTAAAGCTGTTGTATTTCTAAATTGTTTGACATATATAACCATATAAACACCAAATGGAGCTATAAAAAGAAATCCAAAATATATTAAAATGTCACAGTGCTCACATGAATATTTATGCTGACTTCATTTTATTTAATGTAACTAGGCGAGGGAAAAAGGGGCAAGAATACAAGCAGGCGCTAAAGAAATACCAAAACTCAGGGATAATTTTACACAGCGACCTGGACTAGACCGGAGCTCAGAGGCAGGAAAGGACAGGAAAGAAGATGAAGTGATATATGTCAAAGCTTCACTAATAAATGATTGCTGGGATTCCTCAATGGTTTGACCTGCCTATGCTGTGACTCTTTAATACAGTTCCTCATATTGTGGAAACCAGCACACCTGTAGTTTTTCTGTTGTCCTGAATGGTATTATATATATCTGACATGTACAATATCTGATATGTGACCTCTGTGGGAATTGCAATTCACAGGTTGAGGATCACTATATCTATGTGATCAAATTTCAAAGTATATCCCCTTGCATTTTTTTCTGTCAATATTAAAGTCCCATTTTCCAGACATAGTAAATCCTACCCCTTGGGAGGCAGAGACAAGTGGATCTCTGTGAGTGTGAAGTCAGGTTTACTTGGCCAGTTCTGTGACAGTCAGGACTACATAAGAAAGACCCCTATCTTTAAAATAATAAACCAAGAAATCAAATTACTTTGTTTTACTTCTGACATTAAGTTTAAATGTGAGAATACCTTTCAAATAGAATGAGTTGCCTACTTTTAGTCTCATTCTCCACTATAGTTATGCAATTCTGAATTCAAGGGTTTCAAGTCTTTTACTGTTGTAGGGCTGAGGTTGGAGAGGACACAGAGATTAAGAGCACTTCATGCTCATACAGAGGACTAGGTTTTGTTTTCAGTACCCAAGCATTGACTCACAGCCATCTGTAATCGTAGGTCTATGTGTCAATAACCTCTTTGGTTCTCAGTGGGCATTACACCTACATTCATGTAGCCAAGTAATACCTGAACACAGTAGACTGTTTTACATGAAGCCAAATGAAACAATATCTAGCTGTGAAAAAGTTCTTCTGAGGAAAATTTCATCTAATATGTGAAAGTGGATTTCCTTTAGTTAATAACTGATATGCCTTTGCATATGACTGCTTTTTTAAACAAAATTAAATTTTAATATTTAAATTAAAAGCAATCTTATTTTACATACCAATCACAGTACCCTCTCCTATCTTCCCATTATCCCACCAACTCTGCATGCTCATCCCCATCCACTCCTCAGAGAGAGTGAGACCTCCCATGGGGGACTCATCATTGGAGGTAGGACATAAACCCCACCCCCTCTCTCGTGTATCTAGGCTGAGAGAGTATCCCTCAATAGCCCATTTGTGCACTAAGGGATAAATACTGGTTCCACTGCCAGTGAACCCATAGATGTCCAAGGCCCCACAACTGACACCACTTTCAGGGGGCCTGACTTGGTCTTATGCGGTTCTGCAGCTGTCACACTGGGGTCCATGAGCTCCCACTTGTGCAGATCAGCTGTTTCTGTGGGTTTCCCCAGAATGGTCTTGACCCCTTTGCTCATCACTCCTCCCTCTCTACAACTGGATTCCAGGAGTTTGGTTCAGTACTTGGCTGTTAATCTATGCTCCTGATTCCATCAGATGAAGGCTTTATGGTGGCACTTAAGGTAGTCATAAATCTCATTATAAGGGAAGGGTGTTTAAGGTTCCCTTTCCACTATTGCTTAGATTCTTGTGAATCCCTGGAGATTTCCCAGTGCCAGGTTTCTTGTAATGCCCATAACAGCTCTCTCTATTAAGGTATATCTTTCCTTGCTCTCCTTCCAAATTATTTTCCCAAGTGAAAAATTATATTTTTTACATAGACAAATTTTATACAATTTCATCAGCAATCAGAAAACCTAATCAAGATATTGATAAACCTTATGATTTACACAGTTCCAATCCGTAAACCATTCCATATTTTTTAAAAAGCCACAATTTCAATGACATGCCATCCTGTAACACTCTATATACAAAAATATCAATTTCAAGGACATGTGGAATGCATACATTTGTTAGCAAATGCCTAACCTCTTTTTCTGTTAGCATATATCAGATAAGATGCACATAAAAGTATTTCTAGGTTTTAAAATATTGACTTAAAATATTAATTCACTAAATTACTAATTTAAAGACTAATTTTTAAGTAAGAATAATTTGTAAATTGAAGGCTAAATACCCAAAAGACATTAAAATTTCTTACAGACATTACTCCTAGATTAATCTAAACAGAACTTTGTGGGATGATGTGGGTTGGAAAGACAGCTTAGCATAAAGAAAATTTCCCGCTTAGCCTTGCAACCTCACAACCCCAAGTTTGATCTTTGAAACCCATGTAGTAAAGGAGAGAACCATTCCCATAAATTTTCTTATGACCTCTGTCTACATGTGTGCTGTGGAAAACAGGCAAGTATGTACATACAGTATGCACCAACAGAAATGCACAACATATTTTAAACACAACTTTATAAGAAAATTAATATAGGAATGAAATGACAGCAATTTAAAAAATTGTGACAAGTGTTTTGAGACAGGTCTTCATTTTATAATCAGTGACTTTTTCGTTTGTCCTATAGAGAACACACACACACACACACACACACACACACACACACACACACACACACACACACACGAGTAACCACAACCATCATGGAAATTTTAGCACCATACAATAGTCAGTGAAATCAAAAAAGTCCCATCATTTAACTGAAACCTCAAACATGCCATTCCCAATTCAGCACTGTTCATAGATGCATTCTCACTGAGAGCTACCTAGAATTGGCTTGTAGGCCTACTATAATAGTCTCATTAGGGAAAGTAAGAGAATAAAGGAGTGTTAGTGTACCGAGCAACCAGCAATCTACAAATGTCCAATTCTGCAGTCTTATTAGAATCTTTGGCCAAGAACAAGACTTTCAGTTCTTGCAAAGTGTGACAGCAGTGGTCATCCTTGGCCCCTGTGTGTGGTCACATAACCAAGCGCCCCTTCTGTGCAAGGGCAGTCTGCTGGTACACAAAAGAAGGAGAAGGAGACTTGAAGAGAAGAGATTGGTTAGTGTTAAAGAGAGAGATTTTCCATGGGGTTCTATGGTTGCTATAGAAACAGTTTCTTTTGTTTGTACATATTCTAAACAGCTGCTTCTCTTTGGTTTCCAGTGGCTGGATACCATGGAGGTAACTGAGGGGAAATGAAACATTATAAACTGACACAGAAACACTTTCCACATCCAGAGTACTCTAATTTCACCTGGTATCTTGAAGGGTGGGTGGGGTCAATATGTCTTTTGAATCTTGATAAGCAGCTAAAAAAAAAAAAAAGATAAATTCCACTGAGGAAAGGCCAAGGTGTGCTCTAATCTGCCAGAGATCTGGTGCTAATTTGAACAATATACCCCACTCCTTCGTGCTGTTATGGCTTGAAACACTCCATGTTATTACAATCTTAGATATATGCAAACTCTAATACTAGCCATCCCCCAGCAGGTATGTTTTTCACCAGCAGTAAAATACCCCTTCCAAATGCACACAAATCTCGCAGTACCTTTCCAAGCCCTAATTAATTTCTCTAATTAGAGCCTTTTTCTGGCTGCAACCATTTACTAAGTTGACTGGCTGCATAAAAACAAATTTAATGAATATGCATAAACTAATAATCTTCACTGAATTAACAATCCTATTGCCCACATACTTGTATTGAAACCAGCTTATTAGAGTCTTTAGTAGAATGCACTAGAGAAGGTCATCTCCAAGGAAAAGGCAGAGCAAGTCTGTTTGCAGGACATACTCTCTAACAATTGCTACTTTATGCATTTTGGATATGTAGTATGCAGGGATATATAAAACACACATGGGACACACACACACTGTGTGTGTGTATGTGTGTGGATGTATCTGTATGATATCAATTTGTTCATCTTTAATATATAGAGACCTAAGTAACATGGAATAAAGTAGAAACTTGTTTGGTTAAAATAAGTGAAGCAAAACAGTAAAAACAGCACCTGTGGGAGGAGTAATCAAATTGCACAGTACACAAACTTACAATGCAAATTTGCACAGTAGAAGAGACAGCTGTCCTTATAAACAAATATTACTGAGCATAGGTATATTATCATGTTTCTGATCCTCTGGGATTTTAGAGAAGTGCAATATGAAAGCAAAGCAATGCTTTTCCTTTTAAATGGAAGCATATTCATCATTTGTTCAACTAGTGACTTTAAAGCCTCCTATTTGTAGTTGAATTCCAGGTAACATTTTGTTGCTTTAATTTGGTAACTGCAGATATTCACATATGCTGCCTGTTATGACTTAGCCATGGCAATTTAGCTGCATATTCATCCAAGACTTCTCATCTCAATTCATTTTATCTTTTTTTAATCACATAAAATCTTAGTCAATAAAATTTTGATTGGTTCAAAATATAAAGAAATTTAGATAACAGCATAAATGTTTATGGTATTAAATAAATATAAAATTTTGTGAACATTCATATTGGATATCATGCATATATATAATTTATTAGTTTGAGTATTGGTATATTAGACCCTGCTACATTCATATCAATTTCAGTTCAATATAAATTATGAAAGACAAATATTACAGTAACAGGTGTCCTCACTTTCTCAGCTTTTGCCAGCATGATTGGGACATATGTCTGGCCTCTTTAAAAATCACTTTGTGTAAGACAGTGACACCAACACTGTGGGGAATAAACTTAAGCAAAACATCTAAATGCATATGGAAATTATAAATGTTACATAATTTTGTTATATCA
Organism: Cricetiscus sungorus; assembly: GCA_030556225.1. Taxonomy (NCBI): domain Eukaryota; kingdom Metazoa; phylum Chordata; class Mammalia; order Rodentia; family Cricetidae; genus Cricetiscus; species Cricetiscus sungorus. The sequence goes on from JANBXA010000372.1 coordinate 4,674,635, forward strand.
ATCATTGAGAAAAGTTTTCTTTTATATTTTCAGTTCATGAATATCTTTTGTTATGACATGTTTCTCAGAGTTATCAATTTTCTAAGCATCAGACCTTGAATGTTCCAAATACTCATAACTGAAGTGCCACCAACTGTCAATACTTCTCACCAGTTCTAGGGTTTCCAACATGTTCCTTATATTTGTAACTTTGCTTTCTACAAGTCCATGAGTGTGGCATCTGCACTATTTTGCATCTATCTTTCTGTAATACACCAACCAAAATGAACTTGGAAAAGAGAGGGTTTATTTAAGCTTACAGGTTACAGGTTATAGTATTATGCAAGGAACCCAAGGGAGGAGCTTGAAGCAGAAACCATGGAGAAATACTATACACTGGCTTGCTTCTAGGCTTTGATTCAGCTTCCTTTCTCTCATAGCCATGGTCTACCTTCCTAGGGATGTCACCATCTACAGTACACATACCTGTTTATATCAATTGGCAATCAATAAAATGTCTCACAAATATGCCCACAGGCCAATCTATTTGAACCAATTCCTTAACTAAATTTTCCTCTCCCCAAGTTGACAATGGAAGCTGATCATGGCATCTTCTATATGGAGCTTTATATTATACCAATTACTATAAGTCACATGACACTTCTTTTTTGAAGATTTACTCAATTCACTTCTTTTGTTCCAAAGTACACCACTTTGGGCACTCCTCTGGAAGGCATCTTTAGCCTAGAGACAATCTTACTCTTTGTGTATTTTTTGTCTGTGTTACTTTCTAATAATTTTTTCATTCAATTTAATACTCATTATAGCAACTGTTGATATAAACATTAATACTTAAGATATTTTAAGTTGAATTTATAAATTCAAATTTAGACATGGCTGCTCATAATTTCTTACCTACTAATAAAGTAATCTTGATGGTAAATGAGGGTTCTTTTTTCCTACCTTTAACCTATTCACAATACTGTTACTTCATATTATCTCCATCCTAATATTTCCTGAGCACACCATTAAATAATTGGAATACAAGTATCTGCTTCAGAAATAAAATTGTTGCTAGGATACATATAATGGTTAAATTACTTCTTAAAAATGGGCCAGAATTTTTCTTTTTTTTAATTCTTTTAGACACCATCTGATGCCGAAGATGAGGTCTCTGTCTGGCATCCATTATGGTCACAAGTGCAATCAAAAAGTAAGACAGCACTGAGGATAAGAGGCATGATGATAAGAAGGATCTGAGTTTATAGTGTTATATAAAACTATTGAATTAGCATCCTCTAAAAGACCAAATACATTATTGCAGTCTATAGCCATGAAAATAATTCTTTAAGTTAAACACTATCACATTTTTAAAATGAAAGAAGTAAGAGTGAAAAACTAAGGGTTGTAAGGCATGTAAGAGTCAGACAAAACTTTGAACTTGAACCTATATAGATTGTTGTTGAAAAAAGAGGTTCCTTTTTAATACATCTCATCCTAACACTGCATACAATTTATTGACTAACTGCAATTCTCTATTTTAAACTTGTCGAGTAACATCAACCCGATCAAAGTTTTACTTCATAAAATGCAATACTGTCATGGCTTTTATCCTCCTTTCTACACTTTATGCAGCATTGTGAATGCCTCCATCTTGGGTCATTTATTACATCTCCTTTCTTCTTTCATCTGCTCTCCTTGACTGAAAAAAATCATAAAGTCAATTGAGCACCACACCTGCTCAGGAACAAGTGGGGAAGCAGCTGTCTATTTTAAACATAACACCTTGAAAGCCCCATTTTGATCACACAGAATCAATAGTGGAGACCAATTAAGGAAGTCAATATACTAAATATAACTTCAATTTTTATATCTCTGACGTTTTTTTGTTTATCCCTCCCTCTCCCTATATCACCGAATTCATTGCATTAAATATTCATTTAGTAGGTGCCAAAGCAAGTGAGTTATCATCTCAGTCTGAAAGTGTCACGCAAAGGGAAACAGGGATGCAGTCAGATCAGAGGAGACATGCCGAAATACTACTTTCCATAAAGTAAACCCTCTTTGCCTGCTCATAGCTGGATCAAATCCTTTCCCTGAAGCTTTGTGACTGTGTTTCCTCAGGTAACCAGCTGGTACGAAATTTCAGCTCCCTGGCTTGGGTTCAGGTCCTTTATTACTCTTATGAAATTGTATACATACAACTGTAATCAATGTTCATTCTAATTTTGTATCAGATTCATTCTACAGCAAACTAAGGCTATATTTCCCTTAATTACCAATTATCTATAAGTCAGCTGTACAGTTTGTGTTTAAATATCAATGGAGAGTTTATAAACAGATTTACTAATAGAAGTTGAAAAATAAAAATGGGTCTAAAAATCAAGACTTCCCAAGTCCTATGCTGGGAATTTATGAGAATATAAAATTTTTGTATACACCCATCACAGACACATGCATATATACAATTGAAATAACTACGTCATGCATTTATATTTCATAAGTTATCAATAGGCCTTTAAAATATACAATTTATAAAGATTCTTAGATCCAAGGGACTTATAATTCCTTATACACAATGAAAAAATTCATAAATAAACATTTCACAAAGACTTTAGGTCAGTGGTTTTCAAGCTGTGGGTCTCAACCCCCTTGGAAAACCTCTAGTTCCAAAAATATTTACATTATAATTCATAATAGTAGCAAAATTACAGTTCTGAAGTAGCAATAACAATAAATTTAAGGTTGGAGGCCACTGCAACATGAAGAACTATATTATAGGGTCTTAGCATTGACAATATTGAGAACCACTACTTAAGGAATTGTTTCATATATATATATATGTGTATATATATATATAGTATTGCACATATGATAAGAGATTGTATTATATATATAGTATTGCATATATGATAAGAGATTGTATTATATATATATATAGTTTTAACATCATATCAAAATTCCTGTGAATATTATAACCACAACACAATACAATTTTGAATACCATGCTTTTAAGGATATATCAGAGAATTTTGTATAGGGGACTGTGAACTAAGATTGTTGGGAAATCTAGAAATAAAATATATTAACTAATGACTCACTAGCAATGGTAAGAAGCCATTACTTATAGACCCCTACGGATTTGTTGGCCAGGACTATGAGATTTTAGAGGCAAATGCCTTTCTCCACCCAGCTTACTCTGAAAACTCTAATATGTTAGTGGCCAGACAGAATGCCTACAGAAAGAGTAGAAATAGTGAATAGGCCCATGCAGTGTTCTGGGATGTGAAATCTGAATTGGCCCATAGTATAAAGTTGATCACATGGAGATGACTCTGCACCCAGGACACTCCATCATGAGGGGCCACATAGGAAGACCCAACACTTGCTCACTACACTGTTATCTTTAAATAACCTTTACAGATACCATAATTGACAGAATTTTCTGACCCCTGTATCTTATTCTCAATTAGTTGATAAACTGTGTAAGTCGGGAATAAAACATATCTTTTTGGACTTCATCAAATGAGTTGATGTGTGTATGTGTTTATATCATTTGCCCTCTCTCCTCCTTCCCACTCTTCCCCAGGTGTTCCACAACTCTTCAACTTCATGATTCTTATTTTTAATTATTATATACCATATGTTATAATTAATTACACTATTTGATAAATTCATTTAGTATTATTTACCTGTATGTGTGTTTATGATTGACCACTTGGTATTTCATAACCTATCAAGGGACTAATCCCTGAAGAAGACTGAATCATTCTCATATTCTCTCTGTTTGTCTGTCTCTCTGTGTGTATTTCTCTCTCTCTCTCTCTCTCTCTCTCTCTCTCTCTCTCTCTCTCTCTCTCTCCTCTCCCTCTCTCGCTCTCTCTCAGAAGACTGAATCATTCTCATATTCTCTCTGTCTCTCTGTGTGTATCTCTCTCTTCTCTCTCTCCCTCTCTCTCTCTCCCTCTCTCTCTATCTTAGAAGATTGAATCATTCTCATATTCTGTCTGTCTGTCTGTCTGTGTGTATTTCTCTCTCCCTCTCTCCTCCCCCTCTCTCTCCCTCCCTCTCCAGCCTTGACATTGTCTATAGATCTTTTTCCAAGGGTGGAGCCTTTTGTGATTTCTGATACAAATGGGCATTTGTTTTTGTCATTTGACAGGGCTTGTTTCATTGCTGAGATTTCATGGTTCAGCATTCCAGTCATGTTGGAAGACGTTATATTTAGCAGCAGGATCCTAGTCCTCTAGCTATAAGTGCTCTGCCTTCTCTCCCATGATATTCTTTGACCTGAGTATAGGGATTGTATCATGGACATATCAATTGTAGATGGGCAGTGCATGGTAGTTGTTCTTTGTATTTTGTACAGTTGTGGCTTTTCTGCAAAAAAAAAAAGAAGTTTCTTTGATGAGTGGTGTGAGCTACCAGACAAAAGTGATATACATATTTAAATAATTTGCTTTATGTATTATTTGTAGGAAATATGATTAGAGAGGATTAGGCAAAGGAGTAAAAAAAATAAAACTTCCACATGAATTCTTCAATGAGTATATAAGTAGCTATGTCAATTGGAAAAAAAAAACACAGCAGTACATTTTATTCTTTCTTGCACTGAAAATTTCCCTTTTAACATCTACCTTATTCTTTCTACTCACATAACCTTTAAAGCAGTTAATGTCTGGTTTTGGATTCTATAATGTAATACCAATTGAATAAAAATGTTTGATATGACAACCCTACCTGTGGGATTTAATGATCAAACCAATGTGGATTAAATGAGTTATTAAAGTAAGAATGAGATCTTTAACCACAGACATTAAGAAAAGTGAGAAAGACTATTAGTGTCAAGAACAACATAGGTACTTTCTGTAGGTCACCACTGGCTCTCTGTACCAGGAAACTGTTTGATCTCCTTATTCTCTGTGATGTGGCTGCCATGTATTTCCATCCCTTATTTTTTTTTATTGCTGTGGCAAAATGTCAGGTATCTGTGGTAATATGTTAATGCACACTGGCTTTCTTTTGTCTGGTGATTATGTATTACAGTTAAAACACCTGAGTATGCCATTTGACTCATGGAAGGTACATTTGCTGATGTTTGATTCATGATAAATAGTCAACATATGTTAGTTAGTTGTTAACAAAGCTAATAAAGCTGTGGAAAAGCCTTAAATTACTAAAACAAGCTCAGGACTTTGTGTCATCTTATTTATTTGGCCATTATTTCAAAGGCACACATTGCATTTGGGATTTATGCAAGAGGCTAGGAATATATCATCTCTTCCCACTGAGCTTGCCATGCTATGACCTCTGGAGGGAAAGCTTAAAATAAGTGTCACATGCACACAGCCCATGTGCTCATTTTCACCACTAGGAATTAATCCATTGGCTAAAACAGACTATTTAGGCCAAGTCAGTTTCTCTCTGAGAAGTGTAATTAAAATAGTCCAAGACTAAGCCAGTTATCCTTGAGTGTTGAGCTAAAAGTGTATATTGATTGGAAGAATGCATTTTGGATTAAGTCCAAGTCACAAAGTGCTGGTGAAAACAGAGAAGGAAAGAGCAGAAAATTAGAAAAAAAAATGAAGAAAGGTGAAAAGTAAGAATAATGTGTAAGTAAGGAGGAGGCAGTATCAGAGGGAGCAGGAGACATCAAGTCTGCCATTGAAACTGCACAGCCTTTGAATAGACACAGTAATAAAGTAGGACTCTAGCATCCCAAACTCCAACTTGCAAACCACTCCTATAAATAATTCTTAAATCCTCAGCGTCATAGCACTGCCTATTTAAAAAGACCACCAGCATTCTTCCTCCTACCAATGTCCTTCAAGTGGTTAGTAATTACTAAAGTTGAGGAGATTTACAGGCAGTATGTTAAGTACCTTCCACACATTAATTGTATTGCTTCTCCTGTCGGCCTTGCGAGGTCTGTATCATACTCATTTTCCAAAGGACAATATATACCAAGTAAAATGGCCTGGCGATCTAAAATGAAACACATTATTGAGAATCTTCTGGCCCATTATCAGATGGAGATTTTATCTGGGGTTACAATTTGTGAATTTGATTAAACTCATAAAAGTAAACAATTGGAGGAGAGTACTAGGGAGTCTATTTTATGAGAAAGAGAAGCAATAAAATTTGGATTTATAGTGTTTATACAACATTTTATATGATATATACAAGCAAATTTTAACTTATTTCTAAGACTTGTTAATGATATGCTTAAAAGACTAAATTTGGCTATTAAGAGGGTACATTTTGAGATGAGTTAGATAAGTAAATTACTGAATATTATATACACAGTGAAAAGCATTTTAATTTAGTAAAGAATTTAGGTATAAGCTTAAGCACACTTTAAATTGCTTAAAATGAAATGCCAAAACATACTAAAGAAAAAATATACATGTGAAATTATGCAAGTGAAGTGATCCCCCTGAATATCTGTGGATAAAAGCCATGCTACAGATAAATTATGACTGTACAAGCAAGAAAAGATTAGCCTTGAAGAAAATATCTGTGTCATCAATATGATCATACATCAGAATTGATGATAATTCAAAGTCCCTGAAAATAAGGGATGTGTATAGAGGAAGAGGTGCTAAAGGAAGTGTGTCAGGTGAACCCTATGCACATAGAAAAGGTGCATTAAACACTAACTTTTTGCTTCATAATAACCTGGAGGCATTCAGCCTGCTTCACTTAGACATGCTGCATTTTAAGAAGTAATTTCTATATTTGCAATGTGTGCCTGTGAAGGGCTTTACTATGCTAATACTTCACCCTCTCTAAAGTCAAAAGTTTGAGGTTTGCTGTAATAAGATATAGTATAATGCCCAATTACTGGAATCATAGCCAAGCTGATCAAGATTTTATCTAGGAACAGAACTGAGCTGGCTCTGTCTGTAACTAATATTCAGTTGGTTTGCAACCTGGGTAAAGGGAGAAAGCATCGTTTTTAAATTTATGAACCTTTAACAACTTAGACTTAGACTTAGTTGGTGTGTACTGTGTCTTCTTGTGTGTGTGTGTGTGTGTGTGTGTGTGTGTGTATGCAATTTGTGTATGTGTGTGTTGTCCATTTGTGTTTGTGTGTGTTGTCAATTTGTGTGAATGCATATGAGTGTGTGTGTACTGTTCATATGTGTCAAAGCTCACGAATGTTTAAACTGAGTATTGTGACCATTGTGACACATATAAGTTTCCTCACATTATGTATGTTAAAATGTCTTGTTTTAATTTCATTTTATTTTTGTATTTGACTTCTGGATAATATTTCATACATTTATCAGTGAGGATTAGAATATCAAGGAAGAGATATTGTATGGAAAATGTTACCACGGATGTAGGTATGTCAATCTATTTGTGGCTTTTGATAGCTCTAGAAAGGAAGAATGATAGGAATAAAGCAGTTATAAAAAGTAAATAAATAAAATAACTAAAATTAAAATACAAATTATCAAGAGAATACTCTGACTGTGTTACATAATTCCACTAAAATTATAGTAATTGCAATAAATACTTCTATAATGTTAGTCAGTCATTTTAATTTAATCTTCATTGTCAAGGAAATTGATGTAATACTAAAAATGTCCTGCTTGTGGATGAACAAGACATATTGGATGTCTATTAAGGAAGTATAAAAGGTGACTGAGTGAAAAAGAAGACAAAGCCAAGCTAAAGGCTCTCTTTAGACTCCAGTGACAATGAAGTATGCTTCTTACATAACACTATGAATGGCAGCCTTGGTTACACAGCATTTTACAATATAAGAACTTTATAGCCAATAAAACTTTAGAATATTGTTGCTGGAGTCACTTAACACAGTCCAAGCACATTGCTAAGTATGTGGCTTCTTATTTATACTCCATGGGAATATTCAAATACACTTTTATATATCATCCTGTATACAAGGAGCCAAGCTGGGAACTGATATTTTCCCAGGCCACGAGTATGCAACTTGGACCAACTGAGACTCACACCCATGTCACCAGGCTCTGAAATCTTTATTGTTTCTACTGTGCCAGATTTGAAGCATCCCATGGTTCTAAACTAACAATCTCCACCTTTAATCTATTCCTTCCTGACATCCTGTGTCTATACTGCTGTTCTGAGGGCTCTCTGCTGCAGCCCCTGACCTGCCCCAGAGATACCACAGTCAATAAACTCTTAGTAATAGAAGACAATGTCTTTCCAGCTCCTTCAGAACCATTACGGCATGTTTTCTGGAGCATGTATTCTCATAAATCCTTTCTTCCTGCAGAACTACACGAATCTTGTTTATACATGTAACATTTAATAGGCTCCCTTAATGCACTAGTTTTGCTAAGAGTCCCACCTATTCTACTTTTCCTATCAAGCACGTTGATAGGAAACTTTCCTGGAAAGGGCTGCATGGGAAGTACTTTGAGTTTAGTGAGCCCCATCGCTTCTGATGCTATTACTCAACTCCCAATACAGAAAAAACCAGCCCTGGTAATAAGCCTATCACCAGTAACATAGAATTGGATGAATGTGACTGTATTCCATTAAAACACATATGACAACTGAAGCCCTAAGCCGGCTTTTCCCAGCAGTCTACATTCTTCCAACTTAAGATGATGGTCAACTAAAAAGATCTTTCACATTTAGTCTGCACTTTAGGACAATCGAAACAATTTCTAAAGCAAATAGTTATGGTAACCCTCATCAATTGGTAAGGTCCTGTTGCTGAAAACACCACCTACCTAAGACATTCAATACATAAAAATGGAATTGGTATTGAACTAGAAGATTCATCCCAGCTAAGTAGCATCAGAGTGCTGGGAGATACTGTAAACACAACCAAAGAAGAAAAATGATCATCTGTCTCACCTACTTGTAAACCTGTGACCAACAATTTGTGAAGCACTTAGACCTATGTGGAGATATGTGACACAGGGAACTTACATTACTATAATTCTCATCCTTTTAATTTTAATTATAAACTTCACTGTATATTTCTCACTCTTAGGCTCCTCAGAAATATGATGAGAAATTAAAGGTATCTTCAATCTCTACCTAAGCCATAAGTACTGGATTCTATAAAGTAAAAATGACCATGTTTGCATGTGGAAGATGATGCTATAACTTCAAATTTCCTTTAATTAATCAATGATAGTAATAGAACACATGACTTCAGGGGATGGGATATGATAATGCCACAATGAGTTTTAATGGTCAATGTAAAGGAAATTGGAGAAATCTTATATTCCTTACAAGAAGGAGTTCTTTGAAATACCACAGCCAGTAACATACAAGTGATTTTACATAAAGTTGAAAATAGAAGTACTTTCTACCAGGACTCAAAAAGGCTTCCTTCAACTAGGAAAATGTAAGAACATGGATTGAAATGCTTTCACAACAGTATAATTCAGAAGAGATACTAACACCCAGAGATGGTCTGTAGTTTAACACTTTCACCTCAGAATGTTTACATCTTCTAACTTACATGTTTATAACTTAATGCTTGCACTTATTTCTTGATATTTCTTATACAACTTCTTTACTCGTAACATAGCCATAGTCATATAGGACTAAAATTCCAAAGTGCTATAAGAGAAACATTTTTCCACAAACTGCAGCACAGCCACAAAGCAGAATATACTGCCGCTCTAAAAATGACACAGCTCTCTAAGATGTATGAATAAAATATGTTATCACAGAAATTAAGTGTAGAAAGATTTTACTACAATTTTAAGGATAGTAATATATCATGCTTGCATGCATGTATTATTAGCCATTATTACATGCACATATGTGAGTTTTCTTGGAGCTAGTAGGGGAAAGAGGAGGATGGTAATTTGAGTTTCCTTATCAAATGAATTCACAATTGAATTATTTGTCTTCATGTTTGGCAGCTACTTTGAGTCATATGTACCCCTAGAACTCAATATGCAGATCCATGGTGCATTTCGACTTTAGATCCAAGCTACAGTGGCAGAAGATTGAAGAGTGAAGGAGAAACAGTCCAGACATCACCATGAGGAAATGGAAGCAGTTGAAAAGGAAAGAAGATGAAGATTGAAAAATCTGCTTGAACATATGTGAAAGAGATTACTTAACAGAGGGGTAGTTAAGGTGTAAAAGAGAAGTGATGCAGTGTGACAGGATTGAACAAAATTACTCTGAAGAGTATGGAGTGACACTGCAGGAGTGCAGTTGACTCATAGAGTTTGCTCCAGAGAGTGGTAGTATTAGCCCAAGACAGTTTGGGTGCTATTAAATGTGGGTTAATAGAGAGGGGGTAAAAATGAGAAGGCTTTTGGATTAAAAAGCAGTCATACGGGCATCTAAAAGGGTTCAGTAATAAAGGTGCTTGTTATGTGTATGTTTTTCTGGTAGCCTAGTCCCAGTGCTGTACCAGTCCCAAATAACACACAAAGACACTGTATTTGTTATAACACTGTTGTCTTGTTATTAGTTTCTTATCAGATAGCTCTATCTTTATTATTAACCCATTTCTATTAATCTAAGTACTTCCACATGATCTTATCTTACTAGAGAGAGTGGCTGGCTTTCTGCTTTCTTTGTCTTCCATCTTGAAACTCCTACTACTTCTTATCTTCTCCTAGTTTCCTCGTTCCACCTATCTTACCTTCCTATTGCCAACAGTGCATTTTCATTAACTAATAAGAGAAACATATTTACAGAATGACATCTCCCATCAGGTGCTTGCTTTGTAAATGAAAGAACTTCAGTTTGCATCCCCAGAAGTCCTGTAAATCCAGGTTAGATAACCCATGTCTATAATCCCAGTGCCCCTATGTGTAGCATGAATTCCAGTTGGTCTTAATAATAAAAACTCAGAGACAGATATTGGGGTTAAAGCTGAATATCATAAAAGCAAACCAGCTAACCTCTAGCTCTTACCTCTATGTAGATAGAATAGGCAATCCTGTCTCCATGAATCTTCTTCAGTGTGGCTGGAGACTGAGTCCCCAGTCTGAGTCCCTGCTCCTGTCATATCTACCTCTCTAGTTCTGGGATAAAAGGTGTGAGCTCTTTTTCTCTTTCAGACTAATTAATTCTCATGTACCCCAGGGTGGTCTTGAACTCAGAGAGATCCATATGCCTCTGTCTCCCTAGTTCTGGGTTTAAAGATGTAGACACTACTGCCTATCCTCTATAGATAACTTGTAGCTTTGTGTGCGTGTGTGTGTGTGTGTGTGTGTGTGTGTGTGTGTGTGTGTGTGTGTGTGTGTGGCTAACTAGGTCTGAACTACAATCTTCAGGCAAGTTTTATTAGATGATGAACAAAATCTCATCACACCTATAAGGAGATAGAAGGTACAGACAGGAGAATCCATTAAAACTTTGGCCTAGACATCATGGTATAAACTGCAGTGGCAAATGACAAAAATGCCATGCATCAAAGGGGATGTTAGCTGTGGCATTAGCCAACACACACACACACACACACACACACACACACACACACACACACACGGTCATCATAAAGTGCCAAATAGTTTGTGAGAAACACAGAAATTACCATGACAATTACAGATGTTTGAATGGTAAGCCATAGTTTTAAGAGAAGTCATATTTCCCTTTATGTACCTGCAGATTTTAACATCAGTTCTTATATTGATAGCTTTTCTCAAACACAAAGATAACCAAATTATTGAGACTTTCTTAAATGCCATTGGTTTTCTAACAATTATAAATCTCATTGTGGGTTTAATTTATCTCCACAAACAGAAACAACTTACTATTAAATTGAAGTAGGCATTGAGTAATTTATGTAATTATGACAGGATATTGGGGTTCACTAACATTCCAGGATTGGAATCTAAGCCCATGGAACACTGTAGAATTCTCTCCACTAAATAAACACACAGACCTGGGTGAATACCTCAAGCTGTGATGTGGCAAAACCTGTCTGAAAATGTCTGACAGAATGTAGATGAAGATGAACCTTACTTATCTAAAGCATCTTTTCTGCAAAGAAGCAAGTGGGAGTCACATCTACTTGCTCCCTATCACCACCTTTGTGTGATGTAATAATAGTAACATACTTTTACCACATTATAAAATGGATACTGATATTTGTAATATATCCTAAGTCACAAAGAACTCTGTGCTATTACTTATTCAAGAATATTTCCTGGTTGTCTATGGTCTTGCGGTCTGTTCACCTAACAATCATTAAACAGTGAAAAGTTCACAGAGTCCCAGCCTTCACTGTGTGGGATGATGAAAAAGGTAAAGGCTCTGTCCTGGGGCATGACTGGTACTACAAAGGCTGTGGCCATTGTGTTGTTTCATGAAACATTATTCACTCTCTAACTTTCTGTCTAGTACCACATAAGGGGAATATAACAGTGCCTGTTACATAGTTATGGACCATAAACAGTGAACATAGCAGAAATCCTAGACATAAGAGAATCTGCAAATTCCTATAAATTAATTCAATTGTAAAATCATTATAATAAAATGATAGAGACCTTTGGCAGATCCACTAGGGGAATAAAAGTCTTTAATATTCATTTCTGTGATTTATTACTTTTTAGATATTTTTGTTACAAAACCTCCGTTTCTGAAACAATTTTTTTTGATCCATCTCCATATTTGAAAAACAAAGTCTAGGAGAAAGAGAAGGGGAGGAGAGGAAAACATGTGACAAGATAGATTGTGTCAGGGCGAGAGAGAGAGGGGGGGAGGACATAAAAGAGGGAGCTATTATTGGTTCAAAGAGAAAACTAAACCTAAAGAAAGGTCTAGAGAATTACAAGACTGACTCCAACTAACAATTCGAGCAACCATGAAAAGGCTACCATAAATGCCCTTCCCTGATAGTGAGATCATCAACTAAATTATCCACCATCATAGAGCCCTCATCTAGTGCCTGTTGGAAACAGAAGCAAACACCCATAACCAAACAGTCAAACTAGAATCCAGATTCAGAGAGAGGGGACAAGACCAGGTTGCAGAAACACACAAAGACAGCTGACCTGAACAAGGAGGAGCTAATGCCCCTCCCCTCCCCAGACTGATAGCTGGGAATCCAGCATGGGATTGACTCAGACCCCCTGAATATGGGTCTCAGCTAGAAGGACTGAGCAGTCTGGGGGACTTCAGACAGGAGAAACAGGATCTATTATGATGCACAAAAGGACCTTGTGGACAAATCCACCATGGAGGGATACCCCCTTAACCTAGAGACAGGCAAGAAGTCCCTACTTCAAATGACTTGACAGATTTACATGACCCAACCTGGATACAAGTGGAGGGGGGGGTGGGGGAATGGGAGAGGAGGGTGGCCAGCTTGCATGTCACAGGGGAAAGAGGCTAAGAGGGAGGGAGGGAGGAAGGCAGAGGAAACTGGGATCCACATGTAAAATTTTTAAATTATATTATTATAATAAAATGTAAAACAAAGTCAATGGTATTTTTGGAGGATTTTTATATCATAATTCTTTCTCTAGACATTTTTTTCTTCTTTCTTCTGTTTTTGTACCATACAGGTCTTTTGCTTACATGCTGTTGTTCTAATTTTGTACTTTTGTGTCTCTATGTGTTTTTTGTGCATTATTTTCTTTGACTCTTTATCTGTTTAGTTATTTTGTCATGTTTGGGTTTGTTCATTTTATTTTAACTTATTTTAATATTTTAGGTGCATCTTTTATTCTGAGAGAGACCATAATGTGCATTTGGGTGGGTGAGAAGATAGAAATAATCTTATAGAAGTTAGAGAAGGTCGAGTTATAACAAATATGTTCTATGAAAAGATCTATTTTAATAAAAATGAAATAAAAAGAAACAATGCAATGAAAGATTGCTTATCTTTAATTTTAGGAAGTTGTGAGATATAGCATTGATACATCCAGGAGAGGATATACCTGACTTGTCTCTTGCAGGCTTGAGACTCTCAGATCTGTTCTGTGGTAGCATTTCAATCCATGTTCTTACATTTTCCTAGTTGAAAGAAGCCTTTTTGAGTCTTGGTAGGAAGTACCTCCATTTTCAACTTTATATTAAATCACTTGTATGTTACTGGCTTTGGTATTTCAAAGAACTCCTTCTTGTAAGGAATATAAGATTTCCCCAATTTCCTTTACAAAATTATTAAAATTCACATCATCTGAATATTTATTCTGAAAAATACACAACTTGGATTAATAGTATTTGATTTGAGTTACCTTCAGCACAGCTGTTGACCACTAAAACTCACTGTGGCATTATCAGATCCCATCCCCTGAAGTCATGTGTTCTATTATTATCATTGATTAATTAAGGGAAATTTGAAGTTATTGCATCATCTTCCATATACAAACATGGTCATTTATACTATGTAGAATCCAGTACTTATGGCTTATGTGGAGATTAAAGATGCTTTTAATTTCTCATCATATTTCTGAAAAGCCTGAGAATGACAGTTATACATTGAAGTCTATATTTAAAATTAAAAGGATGAGAATTATAGTAATGTAAGTTCTCTGTGCCACACATCTCCACATAGGGCTAAGTGCTTCACAAATTTCCCATAAGAATATGAAATAAGGTGGACAGAAGAGCTAGGGTAATTACAGAGAGTGGAGGATGGACGGTGTTTAATTGTGTACATTTACATAATTTTGTTAAGCACAGATATAATGAAAACAAAAAATAAACTGAACGTGGGAAAATGAAAGCAATAGTAGAAGGAAAGAGACAGTGAGACCAAGTGCTCTGGGCGATGCTGACCAGAAGACCTGAAGATCAGTGCCCATAAAGAGAAAAGATAGGAAAAAAACTGTAGACATTCTGTTTAGGACTTTTTTCATTAAATCTCTAATTTTGATTTTCTAATATTGCAAGGGAGGACCACATTGAAATCTGGCTAAGGGTATTGTGAGAAAAACAACATCATTAAAGCTCTGAAAAAGGGTCTCTATTTGACTATCTTCAACTTGAAGTTAAAAATTATGTAGCTGTGTAAATTCATTGAGGAGTCCATCACATTTCAGATCTCACCACCAGTAAGATGAAAAACTTCAACAAACTAATTTGGGAGGTTTTTCTAGAAGTTAATGTGAAGGGAAAAGCTGATGGAGGTAATAGGTTGAGGCATTTGCAAAAAGCACTTTGTAATAAGTAGTGAATGGGTCTTAGACATCAGGCAGGTATGTTCAACATATTCAAGGAAAGTGTCTCTCTCTCTCTCCCTTCCTCTCCCTCTCCCTCCCCCCTCTCTCTTTCTCTCTCTCTCTCTCTCTCTCTCTCTCTCTCTCTCTCTCTCTCTCTCTCTGTGTGTGTGTGTGTGTGTGTGTGTGTGTGTGTGTGTGTGTGTGTGTTTGACAGTCAGAATCAAAGAAGGGAGATTGAGGAGAAGGCTGGGAGAGAATGTTCAAGCCAAAATATGGAGAAAGAATTCAAAAATTAGAAGGTTTTAAGTCACTGCAGGGCTTTTGGTATTAATAATGGAAAAACAAAACAAACAAACAAAAATACCAGACAGCTATGAAAGAAATTGAATAAGTAGGGGGAAAGAAGAACAGATATTCTGAGTAGTATTATCATGAGAATAGAATGAGATGAAGCAGCTTCCAGTAGAGACTGGAATAACTGGAATGGGCATCATTAGTGCTCATCAGCAATCACATGGTGGCTTGCCCTGCACAGCGACACTGTCAGATTTAAACTACAGGAACCAATATGAGGTTTCAGAGGTCAAATGCAGCAGTCACAGACTCACTAAGGGGCTAAGTCATAGAGGCGTACCAAGGTCAGATGATGTAGTGGACAGGTACAGAGGTTTCCTGCATGCTCTGTGCCTAATGTCTCCATGAGACATCTGCTACATATGTTGTTTTCCATTGATGGCCAGGGCCAGCACTGATCACTTCAGCACTGTGAAAGCAGCAACTTCCTTAACAACTCTCCCAAGCTTCCTTGGCAGTTGCATCTGTTAGCCTAATGCTTGTCTTCTGAGATCAGTTCTCAGAAGAGTCCACTATCACAAAGGTTCTTCTCTTGTTGCTTCCACGGTGTCTTTGATCTGATTTCTATAGCATATTTCTTATCCTTCACATTCATCTGTGACACCCCCTACCTCCATCTGCTTGAAACATTTCAGCAAAGTACCCAACTGCTTCCACACTTGATAAAATGGAAAATATTGATAATTTTGTAAACTTAAACAAACAAACCAAAACTACTGTTGGATACATTTGATACATTTTCAAATGGAACCTTTTCTTGCAGTAATGGAATGGGGGTTTATATCTTGATCCAAGGTTTAACAATAACACGTAATCCTAACTTCTGCTTGCGAATACTGTCAATTTGGAAATAGAGAGCAGATGTTGACAGAGATATATTTGCCAGTCTGATTCCTCAGCAAACACTCTGAAGGAAAGACAACATGAGTCTAGACTGAATAAATACCCAGCTTTAAACTTACATTTCCAATCCTTTTAGCTGTATCCCCTAAAGATAACATCTGTATGATTGCGAATACAAAGTGATTTTGCCATTAAACGCAGCAAAGTCCCTGCACTTTAACAGCTCAGCTTTGAGCATAACACATCCACATTAAAGAGAATATTACAGCATGTTTCAGTTTGAAATGTAAATAAGTCTAACACTTTGTTCATGGAGATCCTGACTTCATTTTTTTTCCTTCTTAAATGTATCTATTGCATTTTAATTGTCAAAAGTCTCATAACTGGTACATTGAAATCAAGCATTGGATCCTTTGAAAGGAATAAAGTGTGAGGAATTTTCTTGTTTTCTATTTAGACAACTTCTATTCAATGTTAATGGACATGGTCGTTAAGATGGTGTTTGGATTGTAGAAGAGCAGTCTGAGATTTGGAGCAAAGTAAAGAAGATATAGCTGAGCCCACGGCTGGCTTCTGCAATCAGCAGTGGCTGACACAGCTCACCTATGTTTATGACTCTCTGCCACCTTCCTTTAATCCTTCTGATTAACACATGAATTACCTTTAGAGAAAATAGAGGCTCCAAATAATTAAATAGCTTTCCCATTATTCCAGAGCCAGTCCGCAGAAAAGCATTGTAGGGTGATGAACCCACTACCAGATTTCTTCTTCAAATTCCACATTACTAGATAACAAAGCAACAACATTAAGCTCAATGTTTTATTCTCATTTAAATCATATTAGACATGTGTCAATTCTTCTCTCACAAATTATATAATTAGTGACATGTGCTTGCAGAATTGACTTCTTGCTAAATGATTATGACATTGGGTTTTATTTAACTCTTTGTCTTAATTCCAACTGCTAGAAAAGCTTGAGTCAATGACTGATTTAACCCCTTACAAATTTGGCAGCACTGGACAGTCTTTTTGAGTTTCATTGTCATTGTCCAGGAACTTAAAGATCTAATTTACACACAGGATTTCTGTGAAAGTCAATGGCAAGATATTAAATTTCTTCCCTTCCACAGTATCTCGAAGTAATTCTACTGTTCTGGGTAATTTTAGCAAGAGCTGAAGGGTGACAGGGACACTTGAAATTGGTTACCCAAGGTTACATTTCAGAATCCTTTCATTTGTGAAACAATCAAGTCTGGGCCAGTGGGAGTTCTTAGTACTGAAATTTCTACAGCATTCGACAATGGGGATGGAAAGACTGAGGGACTAGCCAATGGGAATGGAGAGGAGAGGAGAGAGAGGAGACATGATGACATATTTTTGGATATCACCCAATCTCCTGTTTGTTTTTTGTTTGTTTGTTTTTGTAACCAAACCTGTTGTGCTCCCAGAAAATGGTGGCCTGGTCTAAAAGAAGAGATCCTGTTATCCAAATGCAGGTCTGTACTAGAGTCTAATTTTAGTCGTAAGAATCCACCTAAATTGTCCTAACCCAAGTAAATATTTCATTTGAAAGTTCTAGCTTCTCATGAAACAATAAAACAATGTTCATTCATTGAGTATCATGAATCCTATTTTGAGAGATATAAACACAACAGCTAGGAAGTATTCATTTACTAGTGTGGACTTAAGCATGGCAGTATAATGAAGCACATAGTTTATATCTTTCTATTAGTATAGCTCTTTTATTATGTGTTGGATTTGTATAAAACAACCCCATAGCATGTACATCAATTCTTTCAATAGTTCACCAACATTGCTGACATGAAATTTTAATTTACAATTTTTTGGATTTCTGGACTTGCCTCAATGGGCTTTTCTGAAGTTACTCAACCTACTTTTCTTTGCTTAAAGTGTGTGTGTGTGTGTGTGTGTGTTTGTGTGTGTGTTTGCACATGTGTGTGTGTGAACCACCTGTGCACAAGTGAACACAGAGGCCAGAGGTGGATGTCAGGTGTTCTGTCATTCTTTATCTTACTCCCTTGAGAGGGGGGGTCTCTGCTTAAACCTGGAGCTAAGCTATCCTGAGTGGTATTACAGTCTCTGCTACAACAATGTAGTTAAGGTGTACATGGCCACACCCAATGTTTTCTGTAGGTATTAGACACTTTACCTCAGATCCTGTGCTTATACACTGAGCACTCTTACCTAATGGGCTATCTCTCCAGCTCTTGCTTTACATATTTGAATTAATTAAAAATCAAGCTTTCTGTATTTTACACTTTATTTTTCTTTGGCTTTCATTACATCTCACTGTTCAGGGCATGTATAAGATTTTTCATGGTGATGGATTAGGTTTGTGGAGGTTAGTTTGTGCTTCTATATTTCCTCACTTGGTACTTTGAGGTTTTAGTTCTTTGGGGACAATGTCCTTGGAAAGAATTTGAGACCACATATACATATCGTTGTTTAGAACCCCTCGAGAATGGACAGAGATGTGACAGCAAGCCATTATTTGATTTTGCATTTTTCTAGTTACTTAATGTTTGGACACTTTAATTGTTCAGAGAAACCCCAGTTTAAGGTACTAACATAAGCCAGTATCCATGGCACACATGCTACATTCCAGGCAATGTCCTGTATAATCCTGACTTAAAAGAACCCTTTCTCTTCATTATTCTGTTATGGACTCAGACATAATTTACCATTCCAAAAGCACAATTAAGTCACTAAGCAGGAAACTAAACCCTAATACTTTGTCTTTTCGTACATGTGATTCTTTTAAAATAAAAATTAATATATTTGTTTAAGTAAATCCTATTTTAAACATTTGAAACTTTTTGAAGTGCTTTGATTTTTTTTGTTTGTTTTTGAAGCAGGGTTTCTTTGAATAAAGCCCCATCTGACCTGGAACTAGCTCTGTAGACAAGGCTAATCTCAAACTCACAGAGATCTGCCTGCTTCTGCTTCTGAGTGCTAGGATTGAAAGTGTGTATCACCACTGTCCAGCAATAATGTTTATTTTTTAAAATAAAGCACTTTTGAATTTGCATTCTAATTAAGTATTCTAAATATAAGGCATGTCCAAAGTGGTCACATTTTAATTGATCCTTTGTTCATTTGGAGATTTAGTTACATGTTCAAGGTTTTAAGCAGTATTGTTAAGAAAAAAAAAAAAGAAGAAGAAGAAGAAAAAGGAAGTACTGCTAGTAAGATGCTAGAAGTTTTGAGAACACCCTTTTACACACGTAAACACACTTTCCAATGAGCAAGGACACCCACATAAGGTCTTACAGTAACTGAGCAGAACACCAGTGAGAAAAACAGTAAGACAAAGAGAAAGGACTACTTTGTATTATTTACATTAACCCATCTCAGGAAGCATAGAATGAAAATGTGTATAAAAAGGTGAGGGAGGCAGTGACAATCAATTTCATGGACACCAGCACTAGCCTGCCTTAGTGAACCCCAGAGCCAGTCTAGTCCAATACCCATGGTGTGGGGACCTATAACATTATCCATGAAAACAGACTCTGAACCAATACCTCTAAACTCAGGGACCATATTTTTCCCATGATGCTAGAATCTAAAGTTTATGCCTATTATTACAGTGGCCAAGATACTGTAGCAAATCATATTACTAGCTTAGAACCCACAGACTCAGGCTAAACCCAATTCTTGAATCTACATACCATATTAACCTCAAAACCATCTTAGTTTCTTAAATTCAGATTCAAGGCACAGTCAATCACATATCAAGTGATGTAAACACAATTGTCACGCCTTAGTGGGCCTTTCTACAAGGAAATTCCAAACACCTAGAAAAATTAACACTAGGCCCACTCAAGTGTTCTTTCCTTGAAACCACAATTCCAGGTCAGCTCATTTGAAGACTCTTATCAGTTGACTCACCTTTAGATCTTACAGCCACCTGTGATGGTTAACATAGCGACTTGACACAGCCTAGAAACACCTGGGAAGAGTCTCAATAAGGAAATTTCTTCAGTGCATGATGGTATAGACATGAAACTGATGCAGGAAGACACAACTCATTGTAGGTGGCACTGTTTCCTAGGGACCCTGGATATGTATGAGTGGAGAAATCCATTTGACCACAAGCAAGTGAAGAAGTGAACATGCATGCATTTCTGTTTTTGTTCATATGACAATGGATGTCATGTGAGCAGCTGTTTTAAGTTTGGGTTTGACTTTTCTGATATGATGGCCTATAACCAGTTACTATGAGATAAAATAATTCCCATTTCCCATGAGGTACTTTGTTACATTTTGTCACAACTACAAATATAATTAGGATCCTAAACTACATAAGATCTCTAGAAGGGCTAGTTAGTGAAGAACCTTCCCTGCTTAAGGATGGTTTGCAATGATACAAAGATAATTCATAACATCACATAAAAGGTGAAAAATAAACAAGAAGTTACCAGTCCTAGAAATAAAGATCAACAAACTGCATGACAAGCAACTGAAAACAACCATCAAAAAGAAACTCATAAACCTGAAAGAGCACGTGTCTAACTGAGTAAGATGGGGATCTGAGACAGGAACAAAATGGGCCATGTAACAACAAAAAACATACTCTGCAGAAAACAGTCAAATAATTCTGGCTCTTGAAAGCACAATAACTGAGCTGAAAATTCCATGCAGTTCTTCAAGAGCAGCCTTGGAGTGAAAGTCAGAATTAGCAATTACAAGTGATGGCCATTAAAACCAACAAAAGGACCAAAAGGGAAAGTAAGGAGGAGTGGAAAAGCCTAGGTGATGTCACCCTCCTTAATTAGTTTTCTAAGATATTTTTACATAGTGATTAAAACAGGACTAATGCAACTAGTAAAACTTTTGTTGGGAAGATACAAATGTCGAATTTATGTACATTGTTCAAATTCAGTTTGTAGCCTGATGCTGACTGTTAAAAAAGGCTTTATCACCACCATGGAAAAAGAATTACTTACAGTAGATTCACAAAAGATAAGATAAAATAAAGCATGCTATGACAAACAAAACAAGAAAAATCAGGTCACAAGAGAAAATGTCCAAGTGAAAGAAAGGAACAAAGGAATTATAAAACAAACAGCAATCAGTGAAATGATCACAGTAAAATCCTTACCTTTAAATAATTTCTGTAAATATAAATGGATTAAGTTCCTTGATGAAAAGACATAGCAGTCTTCATGGATTATAAAAACAAAACAAAACAACAACAACAACAAAACAATTGATCTATTGTAGAGCATTTCCTTAGCAGGAGTGGCCCTGGTGCTCCATTTCTAGCACCCCAAAATAAAATAATTACTTTAAATACATTTAAAACCAAAAAATGACAACAATAAAAAGTGTCCAAATAAATGCTGTCCAAAGATAATGTATCTTTAAATAAACACATTGAATGTGAAAGGAAAACAGAAGATACTGTCATTGGCAACAAGAAGCTAGCATGTGTGTAAAACTTGGATGAAATTGGCCTAAGTCTAAAATTGTTATGAAAGAAAATGAATGTCATTATGTAATTATAAAGGTCAATTATCTAAGGATTATAATAATTATTTCTATGAAGGCAACATTGGAGAACCTAAGTAAGTAAAGCATAATTTGCCAATCTAAAGAAAAGTAACAATAAAGAGCAGAAGGAGACTTCAGTATTCTACTTTCAAATGTGAAGAGACCACTGAGAAACCGTCAATGTGGATGCATTGCACTAGACTCATTCCCAGCCTAACCCAGACTTCATGTCAAGAAATACCTCTTTCTGTGACCTTATTTGACTTAAATCCAATGATATAAGTAGCCTTTCCTAAGTAAAAGTTGAAAATGTTACAAGGATTCATAGATGTTTCAAATACAGGTCCATCTGGTTGAAAGATGGTGAGGTGATATAAGTATATAATTAACACTACTTATTTGTCATCAACTAAATCAGAGGTACACTTATTTTCCAAGCCTGCCAAAGCACTTTCTGGTCTTTTTTATAAGCAAGAGGATTGCTGCAGATCATATTGCATCTTCCTCCTAAGCTGTACAATTTATTCTGAGACGACAAAGATGTTAAGGACAGGAGAATGGTCCCCATTGGCTCATATAATTCAGTGCATGGTTCTCAATTGTTGGTAATGTTTGGAAAGGATTAGGAGTTGTGGCCTCATTGGAGAAGCTGTGTTAATTGTGTGAGCTTTGAGGTTTCTAAAGCCCACACCATTTCTACATTTCTTGTTTTCTCTTTAACCCCCCCCCCCCACACACACCTGCGCCTGTCTGTTTGTCTCTGTCTGTCTGTCTCTTTTTTTTCCTTGTATTTGTGGGTAAAATGTAAGTTCTCAGCTACAACTCCACTGTTGTTTGCTTACCCACTTCTACAATGGTAATGGACTCTAACCCTCTACTCTCATGAGCCTCCATCAAATTCAGTGCTTTCTTTTAAGTTCCCTTGGCTTTGTTGCTTTGCCACAGCAGTAGAAAAGTAACTAAGGCAAGAGTAGAGAAGCTATTGAGTTTTTCTAAGCATTATTTTATCTGTGCAATGTTTATAAAACTACTTCAATGTTTCAAGATTATGAATGTTGGGACAAGGATAACACTCTTCAAATAAAAACAACTGCAAAACATTGTTTGACAAAGAGATCTCATGGAAACTGACAGAGAACACTAAAAGATTGTGAGGCTATAGAGTATGATGCGCTTCCTAAAAGCAGTTTTTAGGCTCCCCTACTTCCCACATGATTTGTTTGTTGCCTTTGCACTACTGGGACTGCCATAGATTAATGCAAAAAATGCATGAATTCATAGTATGTCCTTCATCATTAATTTTTCTGGAAGCAGCTGCCTAAGCAGCAGCATCTGTGTAGAGCATTTTCTGTGGTATGTTTAGCATGGTCCTTATGTGATCAGTTAATAAATCACATTTTCACACACTAGCAACTGTGGGGAATCTGTATGAGAGCTATAGTTTCAACAAAATAAGCTGTCTTCATGGTTGATTGAAAGCTGCAACCAAGCACTTACAAAAACTTTGTTATTATTGACAAATTTTTAAACATTTAAACATACTTATCTTAGAGGTTGTAGTGCTATGATCTTTATATTTTTTAATGAACAAATGGAACTTGGGAAGGAAAAAGTTTGCTGAAACTTGAATGTCACAGCCATAGACTATCAGAAAGAGAAGTCAAGTTAGGAATAAGGCAAAAATCTGGAGGCAATAATAGAAACAAAAGCCATGGGAAGAATTCCTTTCCTTGGCTATCCCAGACAGCTTTCATTTATAACCAGGTCTATGGGTCCAGACAGGACACTGCCTTCAGTGAGCTGGACCTTCCTACATCAGTTATTAAGACAATACTCCACAGACTTGCCTACAGGCCAGTCTGATGGAGGCATTTTTCAAACAAGATTTCCTCTTCCCAGTATGTTTAGATTTGCATCAAATTGACAAAAACTAGGACAACTGACCCCTTTGTCAACTTGACACACAAACACATCAATATTAAGCCATATAATCTTTTGTTTCTTGCGTATTCCTGAGATCTTATATTAATACTAATATGACAATATAAAACATCTCAACTATTAAAAAACACACATTCCTTAAAAATCCAATATAAAAGTTCAGTCTCTTAAAAACATGCAAGAGTCATTAAATTCCCAAAATCTCTCAAATTCCAAATTCTCTCTAAAACTCTACAGTATCTTTAAAAGTCTGAATCTCTTAATTGTGGATTCCTTCAAGACCCAAAAGAAGTTACATTCTTTCTCATTCCAAGAGGGAAGAACTAGGTCACTGTCACATTCAAATCAAAGCAAAGCCGAAGTTCAACAGTGTACAGCTCAATGGCTGACTTCTAGGACTCATGGTCTTCTGGGCTCAAAAGGGCTTGCTACAATTCACCTAATGTTTTTTATAGGCTCAATCCTGTTCCACTCCACACCTCGTGATTTCCCCAGTAATTGCCCCATGGTATTTGTAGCTCCAAGTCCTCGTGTGTTCACTGTAACTGGTCTGCACTCCTACCAATAGCTTCTATTGGTCTGTTTTCAGAGATTCCCAAACCTGCCACATGGTGCCAATTCTCAACTTTTCTCCATGATCCTGTCAATCCTTGGGCTTCTTCTGCATCTGAGGGTGTACTTTCACCAGCAGTATTTATCTCACAGAGAAAAATCTCATCTGCTCTCTAAGACCATTTCATGTCTTCAAACCAGTACTACTTAGGGAACCCTTACATATTATCAAATTTGTATGCTAGCACAAGTCACAACCTTAGCTCCTTCTGGATGATAGTTTCTGTGCTCTGACCCTGAAAAAACATTTTCCAAAAGACTTTTTCAATGATGTTGGTCTCCTACTAATTACACCCAATTCTCTAGCATCAATTGACTAGAATCATAGATTCCTAACTCAAAATACCAATGGCCTAGGTAAAGTCCTTAAAGGACTTCCATAAGAAAATGTGCAAGTCAGGCCTCTATCAGATACATTGCTCTCAACATTTTTATTCTCTAAGCTGCCACAGAATAGACCTGAGTTCTGAGCATTAATGGGTTTTCCAGCCAACTATCCTTCCTATAACACACGGTGAGGTGTGTTACATCAACATCCCACTTCTGGTAACAACTTCTGTCTTTAATAGGGCTTTAATTGCTGTGGCAAAACATCATGACCAAAATCAAGTTGGGGAGGAAAGGGATTATTTGTATGTATGGGTCCCAGTAACACTCTATCATTAAGAAAATTCAGGGTAAGGACTCAAGATGGGAAATAAAGTAGAAGCCATGGAAGAATGTTGCTTAGTAGAATGTTCTTCCTGACTTTCTGAGATAGCTTTCTTGTACTATCTATCACCACAAACCCAAGTGGGCTATCCCACATCAATCACTCTTTTACAATTTACAAACTTGTCTGTAGGCTAGTATTAAGAATTATTTTCTCAGTTAAGACTGTGCCAAGTTGACCACAACCAGTACTTCAGTGTATTGTGTGAGCAGGATAGAAGGGCACAGGGCCCTAACCCACATCTTCCCTGTACTCTCTGCCATGGTCTGATTTACTTTCATTTCAATAACACAGAGAGCTTTCTATGTGTATAGGTCAGAGTGAAATACCCCGATATCAACTTATAGAAATGTAATACGTATAAGAATGGTGGGATAATTTAACAAGAACACAACTCTTTCTGTTATAGATGTGAGTGTGAGTTCTTTATCTATTCAGATTATAGCAGTTTAAGCAAACTAAGTCTCTGAGGACAGGTCACTGTCAGTTTCAGCCTTCTTTTGTGAATCTGGGATTGAACTCAGGTGATCAGGGAAGTTAGAGATATATAATTCAATCTGGTGATGCATTCCTTTTCTTAAGATTATTAGTAGGTGCTCTCCACCCTCTGAAAACAGACATGTTAACTAAAAAAATTTATCCAATCATTATTATTCATTAGTGTATGAACAGAGAAATCTAATGATATTTAGCCGAAATTTAAAGTTGTCATGGGGATGAAGGAAGCATGTATCTTCAGGAGCCAAGTGAATATGTTCTATAAACATAGTAGACTGAGTATAAAAGCAGGAGTTGATTAATCTGGGGCTGTAACAAAATGGAAACTCAACTGTAAAACAAACAAACAGAACAAAACAAAAATAAGAAAAACTAGATAATGGCGGGAATAATGATATTTTAATACTAATGTAAGTCCTCTCTAGAGGAGAATTGTATCTACTTGAAGTAAATGAAAGAAAGTAAAAACCTATACACACCCTTGGCTCCACAAGATCTCTATATGCTTATGAAGCATTTAATATGCTTCCTCATTTGCTTTAGCAAAACTCTCTAGAAGCAGGGAATTCTGACAAGGAATGGAAAAGAATCAGTCCTAAGGCATTTTAAATTTTTTGCCTTGACAATTTGCTGTCTCAATTTGCTAAGAAAAGTATTGTAGAGCTCACCGTTCTGAAAAAAATCCAAGCAAGCAACTTTTTTTTTCTGTTAAACTTGTCCTATACTATAATAATGGTAGGAATTTTAATGAGACACATGCATTTTAGAAAATTCCGCCCACATATTTTATAATTCTCACTGAACATGCTACATACTATGTAAAAAAATCTTTGTATGAACAAATTTCAAGGATACATTTCTCATTTTTCTATTAAAGGAATACAATGGACAAACCTCGTCCAATTGTGTCTTAGTTACTTTCTGTTATTGTAATGAAGTGCATGATCCAGGAAACTCATAACAAAAAGTGTTTAATTGGGCTTATAGTTCCAGAGGTTTAGAGTCCATGCTGAGAGAACAAAAGCATGGGAGCAGGAGTAGCTGGATGTTCATATCTTGAATGGCAAACAGGATACAGAGAAAGTGAATGGGGCAAAGAAGGAGGTTTTTAATTCTTTAAATCCCACCCTCCCATGACATACAACCTCCAACAAAACTGTACCTCCTAATCATTCCCTAACAATTTCACCATCTGGGGATCAAGTATTAATATATGTATAAGCTTATTGGGACTTTTGTTATTCAAATAACCACAAAATGCATTATGGATAAAGTTGTGTTTCAAACCAAAATAATAATAAATATTGACCTTTATGAGGTCAATACTTTCTTTTACTTCCTAACATAGCTATGTGCAAAAACTATATCTTTTAAGTCAAATTTTGTCTTAACAATTAAACATTTCTAAAATTCAGAATTAAAAAAAAAATAGTCTGTAGAATGTGCTTAGGAAAAAGATGTGACAGTAACTGTTTTTATATACTTTTGCCCTTACCAATAGTATAGTGGCATGATCAAAGCAGAGGTCAGGAGACCAACCACATTTGTAAATGAAAACTTAATGGATAATGCCAGAAAGTTGGTCATCCAAAGGAGTAGAAACTGTACTGTGAGTGAAAGTGGCTCCTACGCAAAAGTCCCTAGTTCAATCAAGGAGATAGAAACGGAAAAAGAAGCTGTGGCTTCACTAAAGACACTCTCCTCTTGGATCCAGGACAGATCCTGCACCATGAATAGTGACTAACACTACAGTGGTTTTGGTCTATTTATTTGTTTTGTTTTGTTTGTTTTCACTACAGTCCCTGGATGAACAACAGGAGATTTCCTTACTTCCAAACTTCAGCCAGAAAAGATACTATTGAGCTGTATCTAATTCAGTGAAAATACAACTGCAAAAGTGAGAAAGCAGATTTTTGCAAAGATGTTCTGCTTGGAAATTCTCAGTTTGTCCTTGGAATGTAGCCGTGATTTGATGGATTGATTTTTGAAACATTTTGTTGCTTGTTTCTATTGACAGGCCCTGTAATGAAAACCAGCTTATTCTTAGCCCTGCCATCAGGTGGTACAGGGTGAGTTCCCACTGTAGACCTCCATATGAAGCCCTAGTTGAGAAATGAGCTTTATTTTTAAGCACTGAAGGAAGCTTCCCCTAAGAAACAGATGTTTTATCCTTTTTTTGAAACAAGTACCTTCACATTTTCTTGAAGTTGCAAGAAAATTAGTGCTGGATTTGAAGCCCAAATAACAATTCAGGGGTCATAATGTCCTATGATTGGTGTTACTTTTATAAACCTTACGTTTATTTAATTTGTATACTTTATTTTAGTTTTGGGTGAATACATTTATGACAAATTGCCTATCATCATTACTGTTGTTAAACATGCCTTGTGAAATGATATGGTACATGAAAATAACTAATATTTTAAAGATGATATTGGCAATATCAACATTTGTCAGTTCTCTCTTATGCTAATAAGACCTTTGTGTGTTGAGTAAAAGTCCTTTCTATGGATCAAATTGTTCTGTTCAAAGGTTTATATTCATAAAACTAGAATTTATCTGAAAACATCTCAAAATATATAAATAATCAAATCCATTTGCTTCTGGTACACTTTAACATTAAGAATTTTAAGAGTCCAACTTTATCAGAGATGTTGCAAGTAAAACATAGCAAGTTTCTGTCTTCGGTTTTACTGGGAACAGTTTTCATGCCTGGTCCTCATTTCAAAGCTTTGGATGTTTTAGATGTTTATCTCAGGGTAAGAGATACATAGAGCTTTATATTATAAACATGAAATATTTTGTTTTAGCCCACCCTCCATATTCATACATACACAGAGTAGGTAGATCCTCTTTGGATGAGGAGGAACAATTTGAAACTTTTCATTAAAACAAACATGCACACATATATTTTACCATTTAACATAAAAAAGACCTCATATTAGCCCACTACCTCTGTAAACATGCCTTCCTCATTGGGAAAGGGTGTAATGAGCACCCACCTTGAGAAAGAAACAAGGACTATTAGGTAAGGAACTTAACCATCCATTAAGAGACCAAGTGCTAAAATGTGTGTAATTAGCTTGCCTTGGGATTTTCTCAATAGTTTTACAGGAAGTCCTGTATAGTATTTTGGAACTTTTATTGAACAGGCGGTTTTATACTGAATATACTCATGATCACCAACTTAAAAACTTAGATACAATTTAATCCCAAGATACCTCATGTCCTAATTCCAAATTTTCCATTAAGTGCCCCCTGAAGAGTTTATTTCTATTGTTCTAGAAAAGAATACTGTTTCTATTTTGTACTCATGAAACGGTGCATTCCAAGGTCAAATTAGTTAGTAAATTATTGAATTTTAAGGAGTCATGCATATGCACATGAAAAAGAGCCTCATTTCTTAATGCTAAGGAGAGATAATTTTCCTTGGCTCTTAGTGTTTCGGCTTATAAATGCAATGACCATCAATGTTGACACAGCTGGATAAATGAAAAAGTGCTAAAATGGTGATTCCCTGGTGATGATTGACACTCTGTGCAGGTCTTATTTTACAGCCTTGGAGGTAATACTGTGTTTATATATACATGCCCATCTTGCTAACAATTTTGTCCATGTGTCAGGGTTAGTTATAAAAGAGTATTCAGATATATGTTGTCAACAGATATCCTGTTAGCGTTTATCTTCTTGTAACAATGAGAAACTTATTTGGTGATGCACACAGCCACTAACTGTTACACAAGATTTAAAAGTAAATAATTCATATTCATTCTAAATCCACATTTGAGCTTATACACTGATATTGACAAATTTGTTCAATTCAAATGTTACAGATGAATATATTTAGAATTAACTTCTAAAGAGAACAAACATTTATAGAAAAATACAAAGGCTTTGTTGTGGAATAGATTATTTGTTTAACTATGTAAAGATATGTTGCAGAATGTTTGTATAGCTGTAAAGATGTGTTGCATTTCTTTATGCTATTTTTTTTAAACTATGTAAAGATATGTAGTGGTTTCACCTTGCCTGCCTTAGGCACCTGATTGGTCTAATAAAAAGATAAACTGTCAGTAGTAAGGCAGAGGAGGGATAGGCAGGGCTGGCATGCAGAGAGAAAAGGACAAGTCAGTCAGGGTTCAGCCAGCTGGTAGCCTAGCTAGCTAGAAGCCAAGCACTTGCAGGCAGCCAGCCAGTGGTTAGCCAGCTAGGGAGGGAGAAAGAAGGAAAGCAAAATGGAAAGTACACAGATGAGGTAAATGAGCTTTGAGGCAGCACAAATATTAACAGAAATGGGTTAATTTAAGAAAAAAGGGGGGTCTAGCAAAAATCAAGCCTAAACTAAAGCTGAGCATTCATAATTGATAAGTCTTTGTGTCATGGTTTGGGGCTGGTGGTCCAAGAAAGCCTGCTACATGCCTTCACAGGGTAGAATAACAACAGATCCAAAAGAAATCAGTAATAATTGGGAAAAGGTTTCAGTAGGAACTAAAACGTTAAGCAGATAAGCTGTTTTATCTATTATGTGTGTGTTATTGGTGTGTGAGTGTGGGGGTGCCCATATCTGTGGTCAGACTTCAACTTCCAAGGCTGGTTCTTCATGTCCACCATATGGGTTCAGGATATAGAATTCAGTGAGTCACACTTGGTGGCAAGTACCTTTACCCCATGATCCACCTCCTGGCCCAAATTTTCCCTTTGTTTTGCTTTCAACATTTAGACAAATACTGATGGTACTGGAATCAACAGCAGAAACATAAATTTTGAATATACAATCACTTTTGTATTTTCATGTAATTAAAATCTGGAATATATAAAATAATTAAGACTCTTAGTGATCTCTTGAACTACAGTTTTTTTTGTTTTCTCTTTCTTTCTTCCTTTCTTTTTCTTAACCAGAATATCATAACCAGAATAATGTAGTGCCATATATATAATCTTACATAACAATTTTGACCTTCTCAATAGACCCCACTATCATTTTTATTATAATGGAGAGTGTTTAAAGAATGCCTTTAAACTGATACAGTATACTCTTCAGCAATCCTGTGTCGATATGAAAACTGAGGGCTCTGAGGCAAATTAAACACTCTTATATCACAAGAAGTTGTTTAAGGATGATAAGCAATAAACTCCATTAAGAAATCAATTAATAATAATTAGACTCTAAACTGAGAAATATACTTAGGGTTTCCCCTGAATACTTAAGAACTTAATGTAAGTCATTGAAAAGAGGCACTCAGCCTTGCTTCTTTATTATGATCCTTTATTCATCTACTCACTAAATACCTGTGTGGCATAATGAAATCCCAGCTTATTTATTAGAGGGAATTGTTTCCATTAGCAGAAATAGTTACTCTCTGAGTGTAGTGGTTTGTGAAGTTCAGTGGGCATAAGAATCAGCTGGGTGCTTAATCAACAAGTTTCTAGATGAATCAGTGCCACTGCTTCCATAATTCTGACGTGGGATAGAGAAGACAGAGGACATCAGTGATAGGAAGTGTGCAGATGAAGTTGGCACTATCTTGTCTTGAAGAACTTTCAGAACAACCTTCCCGCTTTAACAAATGTCTACCTTTTTTCCAACGAATGAGGAGAATGTATCATCCAAGTTTCTCAGTATAGAAAGGATGGGGGAAATCACAATGAATCATTAATTAGACAGGACCCTTCAGGACACTATTTTCCAGCTGCCAAGTTTAAATTCTGCAGAAGTCACCTTATTATGATTCCCAAGAACAGAAGACTTCTTTTGCTATAAGCTATTCTTTGCTTTAAGCCCTACTTGACTTATCAGAGTCCTGCAAGCGATCCCCAGTGGGATATTTTAACTTAGTGCCAAATAATTTTACTCTAGCCATGTCTGTAATTCAGTATTATCCAATTAAAACTCAAAGCTTATGTCACAGTACAATTTTAATTTCTCAGTAGTTATTGTGTGTGAAGAAAGCAAAAGGAAAGTA
Source organism: Cricetiscus sungorus (assembly GCA_030556225.1). Classification (NCBI taxonomy): domain Eukaryota; kingdom Metazoa; phylum Chordata; class Mammalia; order Rodentia; family Cricetidae; genus Cricetiscus; species Cricetiscus sungorus. The sequence continues at coordinate 4,706,139 of JANBXA010000372.1, forward strand.
TGGAATAAATTTTAAAAAGTATTATTTAACCCCCCCATACTCCAAATGTTATGTGTAGCCTGTAGCAAAATTGTTCAATTACTATTTTTACAGTTGTAAGAAATATTGGAAGTTTAGCATCTATATTGTACTTAATTGTATACCATAATTCAACATCTGCACTTACCTGCATTCAGAATTTTCAGTAGTTTAAATATCTGTGAAAACTATACATATTCTTCAACAGACCATAGAGTTCTATCTTTACTCTAAGTTTAAATTATAAAAAGTAGATTTTATTTTAATGCTATGGGGGTATCTATTCCAAGTGTCTTACAGCTATATATGAGTCAGTGTTTACCTTAAGAGGCCATGAACTTCTCTGTCTTTAACCAGACCTGAATCTATTTTCTCAGGCAGATGAGGAAAGCCAAATGCTGGTGACTATTTCAGGGGAAATTCCATTGAACCCTCCAGAGGCAGAAGGAAATGAGAAGTTTAAAGAGGGACATAACCCAGAGAGATCAGCAAACCAGAAGAGCATAGACACTGCCTCACTCAAAATGACTTTTGCTCAACTAACAAAACCAGGTTGAGAATAGACAACTTGTTATTTTTTTTTATTTCCTCACAAGTTTCTGTTTTCAGAAATGAGTGATGTCTTACCTATAATACAAAGGAATGAATGGGAATGTAGACAGAATTTGGAAATAGCTCCACTGACACAATAATAGAATTCACAAGGACCTTACAGACGTTTTTATTGATGTGCAGCTGGGAGGCATTTTAAGTAGACTGGAGCATTGAATTTCACTCCCCACTCACACATGCTTGCCATTCTCATTCTACAGATGGAGAAGGTGGGGACATGTGGTTTTTCAAGGTTGCTTCCTCAATGAAAGTTCTAATTTTGCCACTGTAGTAGCCAATGATCTCTCTTCTGATTAACTCCCACATAGTAATTTAGTTTCTCAAGATCAGTATTCATAGAGAAATTATCTGACAATCAAAACAAGTGGCATACTTTGTTTTAACCCCCAATCCACCTCTCCAATCCCAGCATATAAAGGAAAGATCTTTTACTTGCTCATGAAATTCACAGTCCACTGCATGCAATGACAAAGGAACAGGAAATTTACTGAAACATGCTGCCCAGTGGAAGCTGCACTTCTGAGGACAGGTCATCTCTTTCCATGTGTTTGTTTTCCCTACTCTCTGGGCCCCTGGGCAATGATATATTCAGTAAGCTGATGCTGACAATCCTGGCTTTTCTCCAACTATCTTAAACATCAGTAAGGAATTTTCCTCTGAAAGTATTTTAAAATTAAATTAATGAAACATAATTAAAAGTAGAAGTATATCTGATGTCAATCATGAAAGTAAAAATTTATTATCTGGGAATATGTAAATGTCGATTTGGCTAAGAAAAGAGTCAAGGGCACCTAAACACATACTTTTTTAAAAAAAGAATATTGCTGCCTCTAAGAACCATATAGATTGTTTAAAGCCATACTCAGCTTGCTCTAAATTTTGGTAAAAAAATTTATGATTCTTCACAGTACCCTGAATAGGAACTTTGTGCTATATTCAACAATACACTGAGTTGTCACTGTATGCTTTATTCTATGGTACCAGAAAATATTAAGCATGTCTGAAATGTAACTGTCACAGTTGTTTCTGCAGTCCCATAGATTTCCTTATATGGATAATTCATGGGTAGAGAGTAGGCAATTACACCCAGCAGTCATTAGTGTTAATAAAAAAGGATAAAAGGAGCCTTCTAGGCATGACACTTGACCATCGCATGTTATAATTTGCAATGTGCTTTACAGTCATGTCTTAAAGCCCCAAATGGAAGAAATACTCATCAGAAGCAATAGAAGCAGCACTAATAAAGACACCACCACTAAAATGGCATTCTATTAGGTATTCATGGCATGGGGGGAGCTGCATGTTTGTACATTTTTGTAGTTTTGATAAAATTATAGTTGTGAGAATATGAAGTAAATGAGGTCAAAACGGATTGAAAAACTCACTAGTAACTATATTAACTTTTAGTAAGTACTGGTAAACTAGTTCTTGGCCATTGTTTGAATTATACCTCTATGATTAAAAGGTTGCAAGAAACAAAAGAAACTATAAACAGTGATGTAGACATTATAGTAATGCAAATAGCATGGAAACAAAAATCCTGTAGCAAGGGAAAATAAGAGAGGAATGATAGAAACTCAGTGGATGAATACCAAGTGATATCTTGTGAGAATAAAAAGATAGGGTTGGAGAGAAAGAAAGGGCTGATGAGGAACTAAGTGTGTCAGTACAATGGCTGCCATACAAGGGTGAGTACCCAAGTTCAATCTTGGGTTCCACAGAGAAAATGCCTGCAAAAGCATACACCTGACATTCCATTTCAGGGAAGGTAGGGACAAGAAGATCTATGCAGTGTGCTGAACCAGTGAACTCCAGGTTCAGTAAAAGACCATATCTCAATACATAATATGGAGAAATCATTGTTGAAAGATAGCTTTAGTCATCATTTGGCCTTCATACATACATTCAAAGGTCTGTATACACACACACACACACACACACACACACACACACACACACACACACACACACACACGGGACTGGGGATAAAGAATAAGAATGAATATCAAACTATACCAAAATATGAAATTAGTTCTAAGATTATTAGTAATTTTGAAAATGTGATGTCAAATTGTATTTGTAGAAACCTAGTGAGCCACTTAAAGATGAAAAAGGAAAATACTTTTTGGAAATCTTTTCTTAAGTACTTTTTGTACCACAAGTCATGAAACCTATACCTCATACATTACATTCAATCATTTATCCTCTGTTTTGCGTTTTCTCCATTGAGCATTCATGAAGTATATGCAAGACACTGTGAGGCTCCTGAAAACTCTAGAGTTTTCTAGCATGGAAGAAAACCAGGAAGGGCTTAATCTTAGCCTCTGAGGAGTAGACTGGGTTTCCAAGGGACATAAAGTAAAGTCTCATCTATTTCCTTTATACTATCCAGTCTTTGGGGAATTTGCTTCATTAAATTTTAATTAACTTTTAAATAATTTGTAAAGGTTCAAATTTAGAACAATCCATGTAAGAACAACAGGTGAAAAAAATAAACCTTATATTGGAGTACAAATGTTGATAGATTATGAAAATGCAGCCTGCCATTTTCTTCATTTTTCTAGATTTCTCACTTAAGAAGAGAATACATACCTACAAACACACATGTGTGGACATACTCACACTTCAGTATATGTACACTCTTATGTATACATCTCATATTCATGTCGCAATAGAGTTCTAATTGTATGTTTCAGACACAATTTTAAAGTTAGCTTGAAGTAGTGAGAAAAATTAGTTACACAATAGAATACAATATTGGTCTGGTGATGTAAATCTGTGGAACAATGTGTGTGGCCTTGGGCTCAATCCCCAGTAGAAATCTCAATCTTCATCTCTCTGTCTCTGTCTTTCTGACTCTGTCTCTGTTTCTGTCTCTCTCTCCCGTCCTCTCTTTTTCTGTTCTCTTACTACTCTTCCCAATCTCTCCTTTCTATATGTAAATGTATTATGGAAAACATATATATATGCATACATATACATATATATGTGTGTGCATACATATAAATATATATTCATATAGGTATACAAAGACATATGCGTATAGAGTGAATCTCTAGAGATTCTCTGTCATCTATCTATTATCTATCTATTTATCTATCTATCTCTCATCTCTCTATCTAGATCTATATTTCTCCTATCTTTCTCATCCTATGCTTGAGTTTTCCCTTAGACAAGTCACCTCAGTACTGCTGACATTGATAACGCAGTGTTTTTACTGCAAGGCTTAGCACATGAAGGGTAAGGCCTGCTTTATAGACATTGGCAATTCTCCAACATCTCCTGTTAGATTTTCTTATAGTTCATTAACAACTGAATTTTGCAGATAGAAGTCTTTATATGGAGTACTTTCTGGGACTTATTAATAGAGAGCTATATTAACCTAAGATGATAACTGTATTTTATGTATAGTAACATGGAATTAAATATTAATAAACTACATATTAAGAAAAAGGAAAAAAATGAAAATTTTATGTAATATCTGTCTCTATCTTTGTTGAAGCAATGTGAATAAAAAAATATTTATTGTCATCATTGTTTCTGCTAAGGACCTAATTTTGGTTCTCAGCACCTTCACAGTGGCTCACACTACCTGTAACTTTAATTTCAGGTACCTTTAATTCCAGTGAAGTTAATCACATATTAACAAACTTCACTGGAAGTTAGCCTTTATTTAATACTCAAGACTACTTTAGTGATTTTCCTAACTCTTTTTTATATAAAATGTCACACTTGTGTATCAGAAATAATTGATTCTAGAAACATAGTAAGATCATCAAATCATATGAAAATTCTTTCTAAAACAAATTTCTTCTCAAAGGTAAGGATGATATACATTTAACGCTTCTATCTCGCAAAAAGGTTTGCAGTCACTGTGAAGGTAGTAAGACATATGGATCAATGCTTGTCCAACTGCTCATGTTAATGACTGGAACAGAACAAAATCTCAAATGGAATAGTATTAACTTATATGATCTAAAATGTTATAATTTTTGATTGACAAAGATTTTGTACTTTAAAATTCACATAAACATGCATTCTATCTATATTAGTTAACTGTGAATAATGGATTACACTCATAATCTAATAACACCTACAGAGTATCTATAGTATCATGTTCATATAAATGTTTACTTCACTATTAGTGAAGCAAGCTCTTTTAACAAACTGAGTTAGCTATACAGAGAGCAGACCTCTGATATGGGGAGAACATTAAGCCAACCAGGGCACCATGGAGGGTTAAAAGGTAACCTGAAATCTGCCATCATATTACAAGTTCTGTACTGAAATCATAATAAGAACCAAATGAAACAGGAAAACTGATATGCATTTGTTGGAGTGGAGAAGGTAACTGACACTAGCAGAGAAGTGATGTGTTAACTATCACCCCCATCAATCTTTTTCTATGCCATCAAACTCTGTAACCTTCTACCATCTCACAAATGCTAGAAAATTTCTGCCAGTAAGTACCATATTAGGATAGTTCAGTGAAAAGCCATTTTTTTAAAGTTTAAAATGCTTAGCAGATATGATTTTATGTGTGTCACTTTCCTTTTAATCTGCATATATCACAGTGCAGAATGTTGAAAATGAATTTAAATTTAGTTCTAAAAATCTGATGCAATATGTGCTCTAAAACTTAGTGTCCTAGTTTATCTTAAAATACAAAACCTTCCCTAGACAAATTAAAAAGAGAATAGCACATTTTAATTATTCAGCACACTTTATGCTAAAGACCAACTCCCCACCCCTAAAAAAAGAAAAGTTAGTTAAATATATTTCTATTTTTATTTCAGAATTTTTTACTTTTAAATAAAAATATTTGAAAACGTTTTGATATGGTAAACTGAACTTTAAGAGTTTATGGCAGAAAATTTTCTGTTGTATGACTATTCCAAAATAAATAAAAATGTGGATGTTGGCTTCATGTCTTTTTGCTTTCTAGATCATTATTTGTATGAGTAGTGTTATAATGGGGGGAGGAAGGAAGGAAGGGTACACATATTTTCTAATTTATTCTTCATTAGACTTTGCTTCAGATGTATATTATATCGAATCTAGTAGATCAGTAGAAAAATCAGAAACTGTAATAGGAAGATTAGTGAAAAGTATTTGAGAATGCTGAAAATAAATAGAGAATTATACAAGAGAGTTGTAACAAGATAATGGGTTAGGGCATAGAGTTAAACAGTCATGGGCATTAATTAAACACCAGTAACAAGCACAGGCTTTATTTCAACCTTTCAAGATCTCCTGATGTGCTTCTAGATTTTTCTCTTTTAAAATTAAATGTGAAATGTTAATAAAAATACTTGATGAAAATAGCAGAACTAATATAGACCCATGGACCAGGCAGTAATTTTTTACTGACAATTATCAAGAATTTAACTACCTTTGCCTTGACAAATTAAAGTACTACAAGAAAATGTTGTTCTAATGATTTTTGGTAATGTAGTTACTATAATAACTTAATCAGCAGAAGTGGTGGGCATATGTGGGAGATAATTTAGAAAAATGCCTCAGAGACTGCCAAGGGTTAAAGATGACTAGGCAGTCTTTCTAGGTTTTTTTTTTTTTTTTATTTGAAGCCATAGCTATATGAATAAATATCAGGGCCTTCAATTTGATTTAATTGATCCATTTTTCTGTTTTTATGCCATCACCAAGCAGTTTTTATTACTGTAGCTTTAAATTTGAGTTTGAAGTCTGGGATGATGATGCCTGCGGAAATTCCTTTATCATGTATGATTGCTTTGGTTATCTTGGGTTTTTTGTTTTTCCATATGAAGTTGAGTATTGTGCTTTCAAGGTCTGTGAAGCATTTTGTTGGTATTTTGATAAGGATTGGATTGAAACTGTAGTTTGCTTTTTGTAAAATTGCAATTTTTGCTATGTTATCCTACCTATCCAAGAGCATGAGAGATCTTTCCATTTTCTGTTATCTTCTTCAATTTCTCTTTCTTCAAAGACTTAAAGTCTTGTTATACAAATTTTTCACTTGTTTGGTTAGAGTTACTCCAAGATATTTTGTGTTATTTGAGGGTATTGTATAGGGGGTTATTTCTCCAATTTCTTTTCTATCTAATTTATCATTTGTATATAGACTGACTACTGATTTACTTGAATTACTCTTGTATCCTGCCATATTATTGAAAGTGTTTATCAGCTGTCTTAATTCCCTGGTAAAATTTTTGGAGTCACTTGTGTATGCTATCATATCATCTGCAAATAGTGAAAGTTTGACTTCTTCCCTTCCAATTTGTATTCCCTAGATCCCCTTTTTTTGTCTTATTGCTCAGCTAGCATTTTGAGTACTATATTTAATAGATACGGATAGACTGGGCAGTCTTGTATTGTTCCTGATTTTATTGGGACCATTTTGGGTTTCTCTCCATTCAGTTTGTTGTTCGCTGTTGGCTTGCTGTATATTGCCTTTATTATGCTTAGGTATGTCCCTTGTATTTCTCCAAGACTTTTTTCATGAAAGGGTGTTGGATTTTTGTCAAAAGCTTTTTCATCATCTAATGACATGTTTTTCCTTTCAGTCTATTTATACAGTGGATTATATTGACAAATATTTAACAGTTGCACCATCCCTTTGTTTCTTGGAGGAAGCCTACTTGAAGATCAAAATCACTCATTATAATTTATGCTGGAGTGTTTGTGGAGTAAGGGGAACACACCTCCATTGCTAGTGTGAGTACAAACTTGTACACCTACTTTGGAAATTAGTATGGTAGTATCTCAAAAAACTGTGAGACAGTCTACCTAAAGACCCAGAAGTAACACTCTTTGGCACATACCCAAATATGCACAATCATACCACAAGGACATTTGCTCAACTATGTTCATAACAGCATTATTTGTAATAGCTAGAACCTGGATACATCCCAGATGATCCTCAACTGAAGAATAGATAAAGATGTTGTGGTATATTTACACAATGGAATATTACTTAGCATTAAAAATATTGACACTTTGAAATTTGCAAGCAAATTGATGGAACTGGACAAAACCATCCTAAGTGAAGTAAACCAGACATAAATCAATGGATAATCACATAACATTCCACAACCCCAGAGAAGCTAGGTTAAAAAGTGGGGACCCTAAGATACAATTGGAAGGCTCCAGGAAAAGTTAAGATCTTCCGATTAAACTGGGAGGGGATGGGGGATGGGAACATGAGAAACCAAGAAGAACTAGTTGAGGAAGGGACTGAAAGGGAGAGCAATCAAAGCGATATCATGATAGAGGGAGCCATTATGGGGTTAGGGAGAAACCTGGTGCTAGAGAAATTCCCAGGAATCCACAAGGATGACCCCAGCTAAGATTCTAAGCAACAGGGAGGAGAGGGTGCCTGAACAGGTTTTCCCTTTTAATCATATTACTGACTACCCTAATTGTCATCATCGAACCTACATCTAGTACAGATGGAAGCACATGCAGTGACCCACAGCCAAGCACTAGGCTGAGCTCTTGGAATTCAGTTGAAGAGAAGAAGGAGGGATCATATGAATAAAGGGAGTCAAGATCATGATTGGGAAAATGAAAACCACAGACAGCTGACCTGAGCTAGTGGGAGTTCATGGATTATGGACTGATAACTGGAGAATCTGCGTAGGACCAAAGTAGGCCCCATGAACGTGGGGGAAAGTTATTTGGCTTGACCTTTTTTGGAGGGGGTTGAGAGTGGGACAAGAATATATCTCAGGTACATGAAACGGCTTTTTGGAGCATATTCACTATGGTGGGATACTTTCGCAGCTTGATACAGAAGAGTGGCTTGGCCCTTTTTCAAGTTGTTATATTAGACTTTGTTGACTTCCCAAAGAAGGCTTTGCCCCCATCTTAGGTGTAGATGGGGATGAGAAGGGGGGAGGAAGGAGTATGAAAAGGAAGTGAGGTTAACTCTTGAGGAACTTCAATACTACAAAACATTTATTTTTAAAATTTTCAGCCAAATGTCTGTACTCAGGATGTCATGACAGCAAAGATTGTAACAAAGACAGTGGATGCAGTTGGGTAACTTCAAACCATTGATGATGACAGGAATACTATTTTAGGGCACACAAGTATCTTATCATAAAGGAAACAGAATAATTAGTGTAAAACATGGGAGAAATTTCTAAGTTCTTGCTGTAAATATTTTTTCTTAATTTTTTTTACAATTCTGTATTCACAAACTGTCTGTGTTATATGTATGTGTGTACACATGCATACTAGTACATCTGCACTCATAAATATGTTCATGTACATACTCAATGCTGAGTGTAAAATAAAGTTCTATTTTAGTTATGATTTAAAAAGTTGAAGAAGATAGATAGAGAATAGAAGTAGTTTAGGGGCTTCTAAAACTTAACAAAGCAACATAAAAGGAACAGACCAAAAGCGAGGATTTTAAATATTTCGAACAAATGCAATGCAGCAAAACCAGGCCAAAGTGAGATGATACTATCAGTGAAATGCCAGCTAACTGAAAGAAAGAAAAAGACAAGTGTAGGCAAGAACAATTGTGAGGCTGTTGCAGCTACCTAGTTAGCAGTCAAGGACCTAAGGCAAAATATTGTCTATGGGTATAAAGAAAGCAAAGGGGCAGATTGATATGTCAGAGCACAAACTCACAAATTGAATGAAATGGAGATAGAAGTCAAGAAATAAATCAGAAAGGAATGGAATTTTTTGTCTTCTTATGCAAAGAACATTGGCGCTTTACAGACCAGCTCATTTCACTTTACTTTGAAAAGGTAAATATGGTTTGAACCTAGTTAATCTTTCAATCACATTGCAATAGATTGTAGACATTTTTTATACAGTGCTTATTTATGGCCAAAAAACAATTCTTCAGGTACCTCTCAAGGTTCTGTAGATGAGATATCACAAACTGTAATGTTACAAATAGACTCCAGATCTTATGACAATGGAAAACAAGAATGCAATAAGGGAGCAGAAGGAGATGGCACTACTTAAGAAAGTCAAGAAGAAAGGGGTTGACTTGAGCATCTTCTGAGTAAGATCTTAATGCCTTGCAGTGAAGGCTGTCTGACAGAGCCCTGAGTTTCATCAGGAGAATCAACCTCAGAATGGACTGGGTGGTGAAAAAATGCAGGAAGGACTAAGAAGACTAAGAAGGTTTGAAAGAATACAGCTTGAGAACTGCCAAGAAGAAGAGGACAGAATTCCTCTCTACCACTCATCTATGATTTCGGAAATACCTTCATGTGTTGAAGGTCAGTCAGGGCAAAGCACCTGGAATAAAGGGCTAAGACTGTTGCAGGTCACTCAGAGGATGAGCCATAAATTCTGGTGCAGTGAACAGTTAGTATTAGATTGCTTTTGTGTCCAGGACTAAAGGACACTCAGGAATCATTTTCACATGCTAATTCTTGCTTAAAAGAAAGTAAATGTAATTATGGATAAATATTAAGACCATACAGTTTTCTGACCTGCCCGAAGACATTCCATCACACAAGTGTATTTCTTCTACTACTGTGGTATGTCTGAATGCTATAGAAGATGATCTGGTTAGAGGGTCTTTAAATATCAGGCACACAAAGGGGCTGATTAGTAAACTTGGGGAAACGTCATACTGTGTATCCATCATTCACTTTCTAACAATTGGTGATAGCAAAGCTATAAAAAGCACTGGGGGAATTAATTATTTCCTCTCTGCCATTGACCAGTATGCACAGCTTACAGAGGCAATAATTCATCTGTGTTTCTTTCAGTCTGACAGTGAGAAAAATTTAACATATGTATTCTCTTTGTTTTCACACCACCTGTGACAGTGACAGTTAATAGGCTACAGTGCCAATGAAAAGTTTTATCAGCAATATCATCACTCTGTCCATCAGAACTGTTGAAAACACATAAACCTCATTTAGAAGGAAGAGTGTAAGCAAACATGATAGAATGATTTACAAAATAATTTAAATTAACACAGAAATATTTTAACATGTCACAACAAAAAATGTGAATCAGCCCAACCAAAAAAAATGATGTATAAAACTCACTATTTCATGTGTTTGTGGCATGTGTTCAGTGCTTCCTATCAATAAGAATTCCCTTTACTAACATAAGCAAGGTAACCTAGCATATTGCTATGAGAATACAGAAATAAAGTCACTGAACAATCCTTTGCTAACAGATGGGTATTTATAATCAAGTCAAGAACAGAAAATTGACTTCACACTGAAGCCACTAATAGTAGCAATTTCATGGAATTTCTAAAATCCTGGTTTCTAATAAAAAGGGGAGATAATGCTGGGTTTACCTAATTAATATGTAATATCCTTTTCTATAGAATAACCAACCTAGTTATACTGTTGTCACAAAATATTACTTCTGTGAAATAAAATGGTATATTATAAGGCATGATGTAATATTTGCATATGAAACACACCCCAAGCATAGTAATTGCACCCAGAATTCCAATTCTTGATAATACCTAGCATATATTCTACATAGCCACTCATCAGAGTCCTCTAAATGCTGTCCAACCTAAACTAGTTGTAAAAGACCCAAGTGACAATGCGTAATTCATATACTTCCAGATTATTCTGTGCACAAGTATAAAAGGAACATGCCAAAAAAAAAAAAAAAAAAAAACAGATGAATCTATTGCAGCTGGCACCACAGATAACACTCTGTTCTTGAGATTGGTGTGAACCTATGCCTCATATGCTGATGGAGGTCTCAATCCCCCTCTCATGTAAATCAAGAGATAACCAGATTATTGTAATGATTTCCAAATGTTAACTCCTTTATGTTTTTGGATACACAACATATATTTCCATTGCCAAGTTACAAAGCACTACCTAGTTTCTAATGACAACAAAACATGACTTGCCTTGGAAACAATTTTGGTGATGTTCTACTTACAGGGATAGGTTTTCTCGAGGATTTTGTACTATAGTATCAAGGAGGCATGGAACCAGGATGCTTTATACTTTAACATCTGAAGTCTTCTTCCCTTTCATTATGCATAGTGAACTGGGCATTAAAAGTGGAAAAAGAAAGCCACACATACCTAAATCATTCAATAAGGTAAAAATGAGATCCCTTCTCCAGAAATACCCTAATAGCATACACATAGAGTGAAATAAGCAAGTTAAAAAGGACACCTTCCAACTGAAGGTAGTGGGAAATGGAACTGTGTACTTTTAAAACTCCAACCAAAAACTTTTTATCTTCTGTAGAGAAGTTGTATCTTGGTTTGTTTTTCAAATGGAATGCTTCATTATTTCCTATAGCTGGGTAAATTACGATTGTAATCAGTAGGTAGTGAAGGTTGAAGAAAATGCCATTAATAGGGCCTCTGTGACCACCATTTCTTGGATGACATCATAAGCACAACTGGAGGGCATCAAATGATATAGGTTGCAGGAGTGCAGTGCTTGGGGTATGGAGTAATCTCCAGAGTATATTAACAAGTCACTTTCTGAAATGGTACCCAGGAAAACATAAACAGAAGCACAGGATCCTAGTGTGACTGTAACAAGAATGTTTGGTCCTCATTTAAGCTTTTCCTCCACAGTTCTCATAGCATCATTACTGATAATATTAGCTTTCCTTATGGACACAGACACAGTGTTTCCCAAAACTAAGAGCTCATTACCCTAAACCACCTGCATGAACTCACAAAGCCCAATAAATCAAGTCTATGCAACAAACAAATCTGTGTTCCAATTCATGTTTAATGCTTCTATAGCTGCTACATTAGATATGACTTCCTTAGAGTATTCTAAAAGAATATTATGGAGAATAGCAATATCTTACCATTTTAATATACAGTACAAACAGCACTAGGTCCTCTCAAGAGATTTAAATAAATTAATAGATTCATATACATCCTGTGTTATACTTGGTTATAAAAAAAAGGATGTCAGAAAGGTTGCTTTAAAGCACCCACCAGTGCCAATGAAATGTTCAATGAGGAAATCAAAAGTATGTGATTGCCTCAGACTCAGTGAGAAGTACTGATTTGAAATTCAGGCCAGGTAGTTCTCATCTTTACAGAGAGGAAACTAAATCTTTATCGATTCTTGTAAGGATATTGCTTGTTTGAGAAAATGAGCAAGATGACAGTACTCTCCGTGTATAAGGCAAAGGACAACACTACTTAGAAAATGGAAAATATTGGTCCTGGTTCAGGGACCAAGTGGCCTTTGGCAGGTTACCTTGTTTTTGCCTTTGCAAAGCAAGGATCACTGTAGAGAAAAAGCAGGGGTGGTTGAGAGGAAGGGAGAGTTAGTGAATTAGCCTTTCAGTAGCCTGTGTTTATGGTCCAAACATTTTTGGCACACTTCCTAGAAGTCATAGCATGTGACTCAAATACTTTTAGCATCTTAAAATAATGATGAAAGAGGGTGGATCCCTCTTACTTAAACTTGATTGATAAAAAACTCTGAAATTATATCTGATGGCTAATATATAGTCTTTTCTGCCAAAGTATCTGTCAGATATTTACTAGTCATTCATGCTGTTCAAGCTTATTTATACAGTCTGTAAAAATAAGCATGGTATTCAACAAAGGCAACTGCAAATCCACAATGTTTCATTTCTAGGTAAGGTTTCAGCTTGACTGAAGAGTGAAAATGCATTGATTGCTATTATCTTGTTTTCCAGGAGGCTTAATCTAATACTCACCAAAGGGACAAGGTGGGGAAGGAAATATAGGCCTCAAGGATTGGCTTCTACTTCTGGAAAAGTAAATCTGCTCTTTGGAACAAAGACCTGTTATCTGTAGACAGCACTTTCATCTGTGTAGCTGTCAGGAGAGGGCTCTCACACAATGAGGTGTAATGAATTCAAGGGCTTCTGCCTTGTATCCAGGGACAATTAGGGTGTCCTACAATCTATTATCCATCACTCTCCTCTCAGATTCAAAAGGGACAATAAACAGATCTAAGGAATAAATATTTGTCAGACTAAACAATTCATCCTTCTAGGACCATAGTGGCTATTTCAATAACCATGCCGAACTTAACACTTTCCATAAATGTCCCTGACATGTTTTCTTTGGAATGGAGGAAACTATAGTCTCTCTCTGTCAATCTGTTTCTCTCTCTCTCCCCCCTCTCTCTACTGTATCTACTTCCTTTATTCTCTGGTAACCTTGAAGCAAATTTCTATTCTTCTCTTTTCTCTACAGGCTCATCTATTGACTGTTTACTTGCATTTGACCCTTCACCTGCTCCTTCACATCTATTTTTATCTTGACTTCTACAGTAACAGAGAAGATGAAGACTATACCTTCATGCATTGAAAGGCAGGCTATCACAGAAAATGTAACTCTTCTAAATAGCATAAATTTAAAGGCAATAAGTCCAAGTAAAATAATTACAATTAAAGGGGAAATTATATCTTACTTTCCAATTTATTTTGAATATACCCATTTGGTTGCTAATTAGAAGAATACAACAATCACAGGAGAGCCAACTGTTTAAACTAGGGAAAAATCTAAAGGTTCTATCAGGTAGATAAAATCAGAATGATAATATCATAAACAGGAGACAAGTAATTCTTTGCAAGGAAGACAGACTTCTGTGTTCACTTAGCTCTGGGTGTTTACAACCATAACACCATCAAGCACATCACTGGAGCTTTCACTGTTGTATGTATGAGGAAACATCCCCCCATGAGCAAAGCCCTAGGTGGTGTTGCAGCTGTGGGGGCATTTGGTTTGCCAATTGGTTTAGAGTTAATCTTGAACTTATTAAAAATAAAGAAATGAAAACGAGGAACCAACACTTGGAATAACGTGTGATGATAGAAAGCCAAGAAAGTGTCCAGGATGTCACAGAAGAAAATAAATTAACATTTTATGTCATCCCTGTAGTTACTACATGCAAAAAGATAAGTTAACTTTGCATGTTAGATATGTCTTCTGTAATAGCCTCCACTTAATTTTTCTTTTTTATATAACATTTTTTATTAATTTATTTTTACATTCTAATCCCAGTTCCCTCTCCTTCCTCTCCTCCCATCCTCCCCCACCTCCCATTTTCTCCTGGGAGGGGGTAAGGCCTCCCCCAGAAAATCTACTAAGCTTGTCCCATTATTTAGTTGAGGTAGGACCAAGGCACCTCTCTACCCCCACACTGTGTCTAGACTGAACAAGGCATCTCTCCATATAGAATAGGCTCCACTAAGTCCATTTGTGCTTTAGACTTTCATCTTGGATCCAGTGTCCAGTGGCCTCATATATTGTCCCAACCACACCCTTGTTACTTATATAAAGGGTGTATAGTTTGGTCTTACGTAGGTTCTCAATTAAGGCATATTTGTATTCCCTTCGACAATGCCGTATTTAGTAATGTCCTGTTTAAGTGTACATTTAAGTAGGATTTTTTTTCTCTCTCCAAGGACTGTTCAACAATCCTGGGTTTGCAGATTGTAATAACCACAAGAGTAATGAATGTATGTGCTTCTTCTCAAGTATACAGGCAAATGTATCCAGCACCTCACTCACCAGAAGCAACAATCATACTTGGTTCTACATTCCTAATGGTCTAATTTTCTTTCTTTGCTGATTATGTTTTGTTTTAGTAGAATTATTTTGATGTGCATCAAAGAAAAAATGACTTTCATTAAACTGGTCATTTTTGCCCTTTCCTATAATAGAATCTTGAAAACTACAAGGAGAAATCAATAGAAAGTTACCTACCCTGAAGGGCTCGTGGATTAGTAATGACTCATTTGCCACTTAAGAATAAGAATAAAGCTCCCTAGAAAATGTACTATTTACCAACACAGAAAATAATGAAATCTAGTTGGTTTAGATAGTTTTATAAGAATGAATATTTGATTTAGCTTATGAATCACCACAGGTGCAAGGGATAAGAATGCACTATAAACCAGTTGTATGTATGAAAAACAATAGACATGCTGTCTTTGAGCCCCAAACGGGGCCTGGGAAGAATAAACAAAACACCTTTTGATCAATATGTGTGTTCTAACTTTATTAACCATGAAAATGCATCCTGGTTTGTGTATCCATGTATTCTAGTATCTTTAAACCTTAAAAATAAGTAAGATAGCAGAAAGTAAAACACAGACTGTGATTTCTGTTGCTGTCATGAAAACTCAAAGCAATATAATACTGAACTAAAGCCAATTCCCTTGTGCATAGAATTGGAGACCTAGAGAGTGAACGGTACAAAATGCATTTATTTTTCTTACTGGACTTTGTATGATGACTGAATAATTAAAGAAAGATATCCTGATTCTGAACCAGAATGAATACTTTATTAAAGGAAGGAAAGTTTAACTACAATGTAAATCAATTGGTGACTTTGTGTGTGTGTGTGTGTGTGTGTGTGTGTGTGTGTGTGTGTGTACGTGTGTTTAGATAATCAACATGTCAGTCAGCTAGAGTGTGTCAATCAGTCCCTAATACCCCCACATGCTCCTTCTATGGCATTCCTTTTTTTTTTGTTTGTTTTTTTTTTTTTTAATGGAGCTTTGTGGCATGTATTCTTGTTTTTTTCTGACTTTACAACATCTTTCAGGAAATCATTTGTTGTCTTTCCTCCCCCAATATCACTGAGTTAATTTACTCTTGACAATTTCTTACTAAATGTCAAGAAGTTACTATTGTTCAATATTATTGTATTATTATAAAGTTTATCATAATGAATTTACCTGTAGTAGAATTTTCACTGATTTATGTGTTTGGGCTATAATGAAATCTGCAGTGAACATCGCATACAGAGTCTATACTTTCCTTACATGGCTCTAAAAGAGGATTATAAGCTATTTAGCCACGTAGAGACACTAGTTTCTCAAACAATCATCCCATTTTTCAATGCCACTGGCACACAGTCTCACTAATGTTTAGTAGTGTCAGTGTTATTTGTTCCTGTGTGTTTTAGATATCTTACCTTTCAAAATATTTATTTATTTTGCGTGTATGAATGTTTTGTCTGAGTGTACATCTGTGTGCCATTTGTGTGCCTGGTGCTGATGGAAGCCAGAAAAGGGCACTGTGTTCCCTGGATGTGGAGTTGTAAATCATTGTCAGCCACCATGTGGGTACTGGAACTCAAATCTCTGTCCTCTGGAAGAACAGCCAGCACTCTTAACTGCTGAGCCATACTTCCTCCCTTTGTTTTGCTGTGTTCTTCTTAAGGGCTTACAAGTCTCTTACTGTTTTTGTTGTTAATATTTTTCAATTAGTATTATAGACAAACGATGTGATACATATATACTTTCATGTTTAACACTAAGTTTCATGTTAATATACACACATTAAAGGCTATAATTCCAAGTGTATGAAATGTTTTCTCTCAGTTTGCGTTGTGGTTTTGTTTTTGTTGTTTTCTTTTTTCCCATTTTTACTTGTGATTGTAGGGATAAAATTTAGGATCTTGCACATATTGAGCCAGGGCTTGACAATTGAGCAACATCATAGCCCTTGTTTTTTTGGGGTAAGATCTTATCGTGTAGCCCAGGCTGGCCTTGAACTCACAATCCACCTGTTTCAGAATCCCGAATTACACTCCTTCTTGCATTCCATACCCAGAAAAATTCTTGTCTTTCTTTTCCAAGTTGTTTCTTCTTTATTCTGTTCTGCCAACTTAAAACTAAGAACCAGTTTAGCTTAAAATGTGCTTCATGAAATGTTTCTGAAATGTATAAATTTTAAAATTTGTGGATGACCAACTCTTTATTTTTATTTTTATGACTAGTAGCTTTGGTTTGTTCAAATCATTATTTATCAAAAGTATAAATATATTTTATACTAATATCCAAGGAGTTTATAATTTTAGCACTTTAAGTTAAAATTCTAATTAAAATTAACAATTATACATAATACAATACCAAGATCTAATATTTTCCCATATATGTCTCTGAAGAAACTGTTATAGGAAAGATCTTTGTTTCCTTATTTAATTAATTTAGTGCTATTACCAAAAATCAATTAACTGTATACCTGAGGATCTGGTAAGGTACACTGTCCATTGATCAAATTAGCCTTATCATTGCAGATAGCACAATGCCACAATTCATACATCACTCTAGCATTTTCCCAAACTTTTCTTTCTCATTCTAAATTAAATATTGAAGATCATATGCATTTCCATGCAAATTTTTATGTTTATGGAATTTTGAGCCTTGCATCATTTTGACTATGATTAGAGACAGAGTTTGTAAAATTTGACACCATTGCAATATTGGTACTTTCTGCTTATGATCTTAGACTCACTTCCATTTTATTTATTTTGTCATTAACTAAACTAATTAATGATTGTTTTGCAATTGAAATCATGCATGTGTATGGTTTAACATAGTCTACTGATGTCACTTAAGGAGGTATTTTGTTTCTTGTTTTAAATTTTTTGGGTTGAAATATTTAAAAGAATAGCATGACAAGTGAGGAATCATACAATTCTCCAATAAGAGGGATTATTGATCTCAGGTGCTTCAGGAAATACGTGAAAAGCATAATATTATTAATAAAGATATTATAAACCTTACAGCTTGAAGCAAGGCATGACGATTCATTAAATAAAATTCTTGGTGCATACTATGTAAGTCAATTAGTCTGTTTCCTTGAAGATTAGTATTGCAAAATTCAGGAGAAATTGAGTTTCAGGGAAACCAAGAGAACACTACAATGAATGGTAATGTGTGGTACAAATTTAATTCTCCATTGTGAAAAGCAAATGCTTTAAAAGATGATATATGGATGGTTTGCAAAATTTAAAGGTGGTTCTTAGTAGTATTTTTGCCTCAGTTTAAAAATTTCTCATTTAAAGTAATGAGCTAAATAAATTAGGAAGAGACCATTTATACACACATATAACCACTGTGGAGAACCAACAACAAATGTGATAGTTTTTATATTGGTTAAACTTCTGTGAGGATCTTATGTGCGTTTATATCATTGCCGTATTTTGGCAACTCATCTGTACATATACATATACATATACATATACATATACATATACATATACATATACGTATGTATAGTTAAATATGTAGGTTATTCTTCCCTGCAATTGCTCAATGTCCTGTTTGTTGTTATTTGAAAATAGTGTCAAAGGCTATGTTTTAATTGTCAAATGTTTCTCTAACCACAGGATATTCTTTTCTTTGCTTAAACATAGGATAATATCCCTTCACTATGACATTAAGGATAATGCAATTTAGAAGAACTTATAGTCCATGAGTTTTATGTGTTTCCCTTTCTATGGTACATTTTCAAAAATGGATGCAAAGTTAAAATCAATTGAAAGTGTGGTTATTTGGTTTTTTTTTGTTTGTTTGTTTTGATTTTTTTCTCCTCTTCCAGTTTAGCTGATTAAGAGGACAGTTTTGAGCTGAAAAATTGACAACCCATAATGAAATTTTATGTTCCAATATTATGAAAAAAGTTGTATTTATTCAGTCAGCTCTGTGAACTTTTATTTATTAAATACTGAGTCAAAGGGATACTATAAATCAACATAAGATTAGATATGAGGAAGAAGAATTTTTCAGACATCCATTTATTTTTTTCTCATCTTTAGGTAACATTTCCAGTATATAAAATGGTTTCAACAATCAAGCACAATTTAAAATGAAAAGTCAAAGGAATCAAGAATAGAGGGAGAATGTTTATAACTATTATAATTTATGGGGATTTGTTATCTCCTTATGGATTGTAACTGAAGAGCTCACAAAAATAATCTCTTTCTGTTTGTTTGTTTGTTGATTATCTTTTTCTGACACTACAAAAACACAAGTACCATGAAAATTCTAGACCCACAACTTTAGCTTAACACTTCTCTGAAAAAGTTTCATTTGGTTTCATTTAGATCTTTTGGTATCTCTACTTTCCTCCTAAATTTGGAAGAGATTATTTTCTATGTGAGTTCACGAGATGAGGAAATTGACTCTCTATTGCAAAATATTAATTTGTTAATTAATCCTACGTTGTTTTTCTTAGAGAGCATAAAATTCTTGTCTTGCATGGCATTAGTCTTGGCTTTCCTGTTGCCTCTTCTACTTAAAACACATCTTTCATAAAGTTTTATTCTACACGAACAGTGTTATCACCAGGTTAAAATATCAATAATGAATACAGTCAGAAACTGATGGAGAATACAAGGAAAGAGAAGGCTGCATATGCTCCAGGCTCACCCACAATTTAATGGAGTCTGAGATAAAGATCCTATTGAATGTCAAAGATATCCTTTAAGAAAGTGTTGGCATGCAACAATGAACTCATTTTTTTTACCGTAAGTGTATTTCTGCTTTCCTGACTCACAATGGTTCACAAAATGGTTAAGGTTAATTCTTTTTACTAAGAACCAACAACATGGTATTTATAGAGGGATTCATTTGCTGTCTTATTTCAAAGAGGTCAGCAGGTGCAATGCATTCTTTAGAGGAATTCTGACTCATTTCTCCAGATTGCTAGGTACTGTCTTTGTCTACACAGTAAGCATTCTAGGCATTGTAAGAATGAGAGGCTACATTTTTCAACCCTTAGGTTTGGGAAACCCAAATAAAATGTTCAGGAAACACAAACTAAAGAATGGTATAAATTTTTGAAAATCTGATCAATCAAGCTAGATGTATGTTGTGTTTAGAGTGTATACATGCAATATGCATATAACAACCTGGGTTTCCTTGGTCTCCTGTTATAATTATCAATAACCATGCACTTTTACACTGAAAAGTATCCCGTTTAAAAACTATGTTGTATGGTCACATTAACTATGGTATTTGCACATTCTTCTCTATATATTTACTACAGCTGATAGTTTATAATTATGTCTGTGTCTTTGTTGTTAATGCAATTTGTCCTGCTTGTCACTGAACTAAACAGGAGTGAGCTGAGCTGTCATATCACTATGAAAGTAGAAGTTTCTTTCCAAATGCATCAGATTCTGGACTACAGTTACTGGGAATGGTTGTGCACAGATAAATGATAAGAATTAAGGTTTTCTGGACTCCTGAAGCTTTCAGGATAAAGCATGTCCAATATAAGTCTCTGCATTAAAAAAAAAAAAAACTAAAACTAAAACTGAAGCATGTCTAAGGCCTTCATTTCAAGGTTGAAGTCCCAAGGATAACAGTTTACCAAAATTTAGGATAGCTATAGTTTTACTTCCTGAAGTTAGAATATCTTTCACAATTTTCTTATTCAGCCTCACCTGTGATTGCACATTCCCTTTTGAATTTGTCAGTTTAACATGGGTTTTTAATTCAATTCCTTTACACATTTTTATTTGTTAACTCTTACATATCACTAACTAGATGCAAAGAATTCCTGGGATTTTATAAATGCACACATGAATATTTTGATAAGAGATTAGTAGTATCACTACAGTTCTCGTTTTACTAATGATAGAATAATTGACAAGTAACTTTAGTGAGTTGTAGAAGGTTATATTGGTGCACACATAATCAGGAGGCAGAGTCTGGGCAACTAACCCCACAATATAAATATATATATATATATATATATATATATATATATATATATGTATATATACGTGTATATGTATATATATAAAACAAAGCTTCATGTTCTTTTCTTCTCTTGAATTTATTTTTTTATTTATTGAGAGTATAGTATATTTGCATAATTTCCCCCTTCTGTTTCCTCTGTCCAAATTCTTCCATATGTACTCCTCCTGCTCTCAAATTTATGGCCTCTTTCTTCATTAATTGTTGTAACACACACACACGTGTGTGTCTGTGTGTGCCTAAATACATAAGTACAACTTCTTCAATCTTTAAAATGTTACTTGTATGTATGTTATCTGGGAGAGGTGTCAGAAAGTTTGTAGACGTAAAGGATCAGGAAGATTGCTGTGTGTCTTTGTGTTTCCTAGATATGTCAGAAGCTACACCCACAAAGTCTTATAAAACTTGAACTAAACAAGAACAACTACACATGCTAACAGGGGGCTTTTTTTTCTTCTTCCTCAGGGGAGCATAGGCCAATTAGTTAGTCAGCATGGTTCCTTTTCTTTACATCATCTCTTTCAAACAGATAAGGCACTAACACTGTGTGAAAGAAGTGACACATAAAGTTCTAGTTGGGCTAAGAGAGTTTGCTGTATATTTTGACTCATTCAGTGATTTAAAGAAATAATTTGTTGAGTACCTGTTCTGGGTAAGACAATATGGGAACAAAGATAAGTTTGTTCGATTTCCAAGGCCTTTCAGAGGATACATATAATCAAGTAGTCATGCTATATTATACTGGTTATTAAACTTTACTGTATGTAAGAAATGAAAGGACTTCTTGATCTCTTCCTGTTATTTCCAGAAAAGCAAGGAATGCACAGAAAGAAGTGTGTGTTAATATCATAACATGTAAGGAAAGATTAGATATCTGCAAATTACAATTTAAAAATATCTGTATATTAGTATGGGTTTTCTAGAGGAACATAACTTATAAAGAAGGAATATAAATATATTCTATATAATGATTATAATAAATTCTATATAATATGTATGTGTGTGATTTATTAGAATGCCTCATTGGCTGCAGTTCAGCTGTTCCAACAGTGGCTATCTGCCAAGGGAAAGTCCAAGAATCCAGTAGCTGCTCAATCTATGAGGATGAATTTCTCTCTTGTGCATCAATATGCACCAGAAATCCAAAGAAATAGTGTCTAATGCCAGCAAAGGAATGAACTTTGCAGCAAGAGTGACAGTAAGCAGGCAAAAAGAAAGCAAGCTTCCTTATTCCATGTCCTTCATAGAAGCTGACAAAAGAAGGTGTGGTCCATGTAAAAGGTGGATCTTCCCACCTTTAAGATGTGGATTAAAATTAGGTTTTCCCATTCACTTCAAATAATTTAATCAAGAATAGTGGCATACAGATGTGCCCATCCACTTAGGTTTTAATTCCAGATGTGGTTGGCAGTAGTGATAGTAATAATAGTAGTTGATGTCAAAGTTGAGGACAAAAATAACCTTCACAATCTGAAATCCAGAAGTGATTCACACTTTTCTGTTAAGACAAAATTGTCCCCACAGGTATGGACATTGTATATTACTAAACCTGTGTGAAAGGGGTCCGGGTGGGCAGTAGGGACCTCAACAATGGGCTCTGAAAATACGCAAAGGATGCTCAGATGATGGCTGTCCCAGATAACTTCAAGAGCCTAGAGAAAGTTACTGAGCTTATAAAAATCTTTTCATTGGCTACTAGATGAGGGCTCTATGATGGTGGTTAAGTTAGTCATCAATCATTAAACAGAAGCAGACACCCACAGCTAAACACTGAGCCAAACTAGAATCCAGATGCAGAGAGGGAGGATAAGACCAGACTACATAGAGAGATATTTTCTCAGATTAGACACATGGGGGAGGGCTTACGCCCTGCCCCAAATGATATGACTGACTTTGAAGACTCCCCATGGAAAGCCTCACCCTCCCTGGGGAGGAGAAAGGAGATGGGCTGGGGTTTGTTAGGGATGATAGGGGATGATGGGAGAGGTGAGGGAACTGGGCTTGACACATGAAACAACCTTGTTTCAAATTTAAATAAAAAAGGAGAAAAAAAAGATAATTCAATATCAATATCTTTTGTTGTCTTTTTCAGGTATTTCATTCTGCAGCTAACACCATTTAAAAGATAGGGTTTCATCTTCCTTCTTTACATTTAAAGTATATTTTATCAGCAATTCTTCAAGCCTCACATTATAAGTACTCATATGACTATATTGTCTATCATCTTATAACTGCTTTTTATTTCTATAATAGAGCTGAGCTGAAGCTCCCGCCGACATTAAAATTTATTTTCTAGCACAGAAGAAAAATCAAGATGGCATTATAAAACTCATCCTTGGTAAAGATATTTAAAGCGGAAGCAGCATTGCTCACATTTTCAAAATACCAAGACTAATAACAACTCTTTAATATGAAGTATTTGCCAAAGGGAAATTCGTCATTGAAATTATTGGCATCTTCAAATGAGCCAGTAATTAAAATAAAATGCTGTATAACCCACACCATACATGTGTTGCAATGAATACATTTAAAATAATGAGAGTTGGTAGGTATGAAATTTCAGTAGGACACCGTCTGT
This sequence comes from Cricetiscus sungorus, assembly GCA_030556225.1. NCBI lineage: Eukaryota > Metazoa > Chordata > Mammalia > Rodentia > Cricetidae > Cricetiscus > Cricetiscus sungorus. The sequence continues at coordinate 4,729,807 of JANBXA010000372.1, forward strand.
TCACTCTAGAAACATGAACTGTGAAGAAAGGAGTAATGCAGTTTTAGATTGTGAACTGACTAGAGACTGCCTAATAGAACCATTGAATTTGAACATCATTAGTGGCATTTCTGTGGAGTTCTTCATTCAGGGAGCAAATTCTAAGAGCAATCTGGGAAGCCATAAATCCTACTGAGCCTTGGATAAGTGACATTCATTATAAAGAACACCTGGAGGGAAGACCTAAGCATTGAGTCACTGCTACAGAGATCTGATTACCTGAGCTCTGCTTATATTGGTTAAGGAAGGGAGCTGGGGAGACAAGAATCTTTTCCTGCTGCCTTTTGTTGTGAGTTATGTAGGACCGACTATGTGGATAAAGCTGCTAGTATGTCTAACATGCTGTTCTTTCTGCTGCTTGGGTTTTTCCTTACACATTACTGTGTAATTTCATTATTTGACATCACATAACATTCATGGTACAATTTACTCATCTTGAATATCCTAGCACTCTATATACTTCCTGTTAGTTTACTACCTTGTACAGTCATCACTTTTTATATAAGCAATTCAACATTTTTATTTAAAAATCTATATTTTATATAAAAAATAAAAGCCTTTCGATACTTAAAATTTTCATTGTGCATTATAGGACAACAATAAACACTAAAAGCAAGTTAAAATCCAATTCATATCATTCAGAAAAGTGACCAAGAACAATAAATGCTTTAACTTTTAAATGGTTAATTATTTCAATAGTAAATAATTGGTAGTTTTTAAAATCTGAGACTTCAAATATTGTTAGCAAATTACTACAATAAAATGTAAATATGACTGTCAGTTTTTTTGAAAGAATTACCCTGATACAAGAAAGAGCATTTACTAGCCAATTCAATTAGGTCTTCAGTATGTTCTCATTACTACCTAATTATAAAGATATCCAGCATCAGTTTTCTGGAAGTAATAAAAACAGAATGCTTCAGATATTTTCCATATATGTTCTTCAGCAAATATTAGATATTAATTTTAATGATCTGATAATAAGATTATTTCACTGTTTTAACTAAAATTAAAAGGAAGGCCAAATATTGTTATTCACAAGAAAATACCTTCCCTTTTGGAGTAAAAATATAATAGATGTATCAAATATGAATGCATCATTTTGAGACATCTACACTGTTTTATCCAACAGTTATACTTCTGGAAACATGTTCAAAGAAACACTCCTGCTAAGCAAGATGCATATATTTTGTATATGTTTACAACTGAACAAAATTAGAAACTGTAAAATATTTAAGCATTTTGGTAATATTCTATCTTCTCTAATGAAATATTTTTTGACTATCACAATAATTTCTGAGTTTTGAAATGAAAAAATTATACAATAATTACAGCAGGTTTTGACTCAGCATATTTTTTTTCAGTGAAGAACTATAGCCATTTATTGGTTTACAAATTTAATGCCATCCTTATCTTGTTTTAACAGAGTCCATATGGTTAAATGCACAAAATAAGCATATTTGCAAAGAAAATAATAAGCAATATATGCCATCATTTATCAGTGATTGTCTCTTAGTTTTAATGCTGTAGACATCTGTTTTCTATTTTATTTGTATATATTTGTATTTTATAACTTTTGCCAGGGAAATTAAATCACACACACACACACACACACACACAGAGACAGACAGAGAGAGAGAGAGAGAGAGAGAGAGAGAGAGAGAGAGAGAGAGAGAGAGAGAGATGGTGTACAGAGAAAGGGGTGTATTATATAAACTCCTTGCTTGCTGAGGTGTTGAAAACTTCAGGTCTCAGGGTATGACTGGTGAAGTGTTTTTGACACCATACAGATTTTACATTCTTATTCCATGAGGCAAGATTTATAAAGAAATTGACAAGAAGGGAAAGAAGGAGAAAATGAAGAAGTTAATATTTTGAGAGACAAGTGTAAGCATGAGTTTGTTTCCAGTATGTGATTTAATGGAAGGGAAAGAGCTCAGAATAATTGCAAGGAAGGCTTTAGAGTTATTTTCTCATGAGTATTTGGGGAAATGAAGGGAGGGCAGAGATGCCAACAACACATGGACAAATTGGTACTTTCATTTACCTGGTGTATTCCCTTCAGAACTGATGAAGGATGTAGGCATTTGGTAGGTAATTGAAATGCTCTGACCATTTTTCCTTCCAGGTCCACACAGAAGGGTAATTAGTAGTTATACATTTTTGGAGAAATCCAGGTAAAAAACTTTAGCAATTCATTGTTTATACAATTAAACAATGGAGGTCATTGATTTTTACACTTTTCACATTAACCAAAATGGAAAGCATATGATATCAAAAGACAGAAAGAATAAATGAATGATATATTTGTAGATCCTACCATAGAAAAATGTATTTTCTTTTACAAAAACGTTAATACCTAGGCTTTTTTAAAAATATATTTTCTACTCTTCAACTATTTCCTCAAGTCTTTAATACATGCCACCATGAGTACTTTCAAAATGTTAATGTTTAATAGAGAAGGCCAATTTGGAAACAAATTATTTAAACCTTATTTGGTAAGTATCCCAATAGAGATAGGAAAGAACGTCAGGGAATGTGGAAAAGGTGCCCAAGGATAGGAAACACCTTATAAATGAGCTGAGACTGACACTGTACAGGAGTTTTCTTAGAAATGGAGAAGTGTTGAAGGGTGCAGGAAGGTTGTGCTGTGGGTTATCCTCAGGCAGAACTCATTTAGCAGGGGGGAGGAGTGCTTAGGGCCTTTTAGAAGAATTCAGATGCACTGGGTATCTGAGTATGAATGTGAGCAAAGAGAAAGAAAAGTGGAGGCATTTCAAAGAAGCTAGAGACTGCCCACATTAGTAAACTCAACTTTCCCCTTTAAGTAACAGTGCTAGGTTCTGACATTTTGCATAATCTTTTGGTGATAGGACAGGGGTGGTGGTGGGGTTGTGCTAGTTTCATTAGAAAGGGAGAAGAGAAACACCTATGATGGGAGATGTTATTCTGTATATATGTTTCTCATACTGGTTAATAAAGCCCTGTGGCCAATAGAAAACTAGATAGGCGGAGCTAGGAGACTAGAAGGAGGAAAGAGGAAGTAGTAGGGAGGAGTCGAGATGTAGCCCGGGGAGGAAGGAAGACGCCCGCTACCGCTCCCCGATAAGATGACCACGTGGAAATACTTACATAAGTAGAAATGGGTTAATAATTAAGACAGAGCTAGCCCATAAACAATAATGGTAACTGGCCAACAGGATTGTATCAAATACAGAGTCTCTGAGTGTTATTTAGGGCTCATGTGGCGGCAGGATCATGGCTGCAGGACTGGGAGGCCAGTGGGGGGAAAAACATGCCCTAACAAACCTAGAATATGGATTTTCTCCTTGGTAGTGTCCTGACCAACAAAAGATATACCAAAGTTTAAATCAGCATATAATTTCTAATCAACAATTCAGAAAATTTTAAGAATAAGAGAATATATCTCACAAGTATTCAAAAATTACAGACCTAAAATATCTACTACTGAATTTTAAACTACCAGATAGACATTCATTTTGTTCAATAAGACCAGTTTAAATTGAAAAATTCTTGGAGAAAACCACTCTTTTTTTAGTATAAGTTAAATTGATTATATCTTTATTTTACACAATCAATTAAATGCATGATTTAAGAACAATAAACACATTATAAAAGCATCTTTTGTGAGGTACTATAATAATGTTTATGTGCTCAGACAAGCACAGACTGAAAACCTCATGCCCCTTGCTCTGTTCTCATTAATAGTTTGCTGAAATTCTCTCAATCACAAATTAACTAATCTGAAAATTCAGATAATAAGATGGTATTGACTCACAACGTTTCCATGGTAAAGCAATAAAGTAACTTGTATAAAATACCAGGCACAGAATAGGAAGTGAATGAGTATTAGCTGTTTGAGAAAAGACTTATTTGCATAGAAGGCTGCAGCCCATATATGATAGGCATCTGGAATTAACATCTATAAGGCACATCCACTATATCTTCATTTGAACACATACATCAATAAAGATCAACTTTTAACATTTTAAAATCAACTATATGGCTAATGAACCTTTCTCAGAAAAAGAAGAAAAATTGTCAATGTAGCTAAGAAAGGTAACTGGAAATTTGTTTAAAAATTATTCACTCATAAACGTTTGTATGAATTTAACATTAATTTTTTTTCAAGTAGATATGATTTAAATTTATATACTGTAGAGAATTATTTCAAGATTAAATCTTCTCTAATAGTAAGAAAATTTTTGTTTCCAAATACCTGGTTTATCTTGATATTCTTTGAAAAATTTACTGCAAACTCACACTACTTTTGTACTTTAATTTCTGTCATCATGCCTGTCATTTTACATCATTAGTGCAAATTTCACTGAACAGAACCTGAAAGAATGCTTTGAAGAAAAGTATGTGATCTCTATGAGAGGAAACAGACATTGCAAGTTCCTGAACCTACACTGTTATTACATTTTTCAAAGTCAGGGTATTAAACAATACTTAGAGACTTAATATCCAATCAAAACTAACAATCTTTGACAAATGAACATCCTCCTATTTACTGTGAGGGAAGAAAGAATGGACATAATGATAAAGCCTGCAACCATGAAAATATATGGTTGATTAAGATTTTTCAGAGAAAGAGGAAGTGTTAATATAACTAAGAAAGTTTAATAGACACTTGTTTAAAACTGCCCACTAATATAAACCTTTGTATGGATTTAACATTCATTTCTTTTCAAAATAGATATGTTTTAAATTTATATACTGTGACAGCAGTGCTGTCTGCTCAATCATTTCTGAATAAAACTCTGTGAAAAAATGCACTGTATTCCAAGGAGCTTGACATCACCCCTACATTCTAGTTGGAAAGCATCTTTCAAACAGCGATTACACAAGCCACCACAACCACCCAATTTTTTTTTTTCAATCCTTCTTGCAAATCTCTCTCTATTAGCACCTGCTACTGCTGATTTTGTCCCTTTCCAAGGAAAAAGCAGCACAAAGTGTTCTACCAAGACAAACCAGGGTTTTGTTTTGTTTTCGTGGTTTTTGTTTATTTGTTTGTTTTGCTTTTGCAGAAGTAGATGTATTTCAACAGTGGGAGGGATCACAGAGTGCTCTCAGAGAAATTAGTGAGTTGTCATAGAGAAGTTACATTGTTTTTCTCAATTAAAATTAAGAAAATTTTATGGAATGTTCAGTTATGACAATGAGAGTCTAATCTAGGCTTTCTTGAACCTTGGTTGGAACAAGTAAAAACTTCAGTTTGTTAGTGGTAGGGCACACTGTATCTTATGGTGATTAATACTTTCCAGATGCCTCATTACTACTACTCAATAGCCTACCCTTGTTACTAAATGCATGCAGTGTAGTTAAGAAAGAGGAAACACTAATATGACATGTATAATTATTAATAATTAACTTTTTTGGACTTTACCCTTTCACTGTTGCATAACCTTTGGTATAAGAATGTTGTTACTGATTAGATAATATCAAGAAAACAGTGAGTGGAAATGGGTATAGAGGTGCAACTCTAGAATCCCAGCATTCATGAAGTTGAGGCAGAAGGATTACAATTTTGTGGGCAGTCTGGTTACACAGCAATTTTCCAGGTCTGTGTGAGCTACAAAATGAAATCATGTCTTAAAAGAAAATACTGAAGAATAATAATCCTAAATCCCATATAAAATGTCAATATTGAGTAAGACAAGTAATCAGTATAGATATTGTCCCAAAACAAAAGAACATCTAGTAAGGAAACTACATAAGAGATCTTTGAGTTTGGCTATTAAAGATTTCTGGAGACAGTATTCAGTAACTGATACATGGCAAGTTATAGATGCCTATAGTAACTCTGGAACCATTTCTGTTAAATAGTTCCTTTACTATTCCTTGTATATTTTTCTATTTATATTGTTATAGAGAGTAAAAAAATGGTATAATCCTTAATAACATTAAACAAAGATATATGATCATTAATAAATTACAGAATATGATCATAAATAAATAACCTGAAGATCATTTATATATGATTTTATAAACCAAAATATCACACTTTGCCTACCATTCAATTTTTCAAGACCTGATCTTACTTTTATGACTTATGGTAATGTTTTTCATCCTATATTCCTTCTCAATGAGCAATTATTAAGTGCATACTGGAGGCCAGCATTGGTTCACATTTCTGGGTCCATAAATTATTAGGACTTAATATTTCATAATTGTACTCATAAAATAGATAAATTCAACTATAATAACATAATATGATGCAGCCTGCTCCAGAATTTACACTGGAATCAAAACCAAATGGTGAGGGATTCAGGGGAATGGACTCTGAAGGCAATCAGGAATGACCCTACAAAATGCCTTTTCTTTTGTCTTCAGAAGGGCAGTGATGGTTTCTGTAGGGAGAAGAGGAGAGAAAGACCAAAGAACAACTTTGAATAACCTATTACTTTTCGTAGACAAAAGAAAAGTTCTATGTAGTGGCAATTTGCCTTGCCAGTGAACTTGTAGTGGTGGCCACACCCTTTGGGCATGGTTTCGGGTGCAGACATAACCAATTATAACATAGAAGAGGGGCTGGCTCTTGCTCTCTTTGGTTGCAGAGAGCATCGGAAAAGCAGAGACTGCATCTACTGGAACAGGAAGACTGCGGTGGTTATTTACTCTTATCTGTGTTAAGTGCTTCCCTATAAAAACCTATTTATCATTTATCTTGTGTCTGGTGAACGCATTTAAACCCTGCCTTCAATTCTGGTGATTGCATATTGCCTGGGTGCAATAGGTATGTGTATGTGTGTGTGTCTGTGTATGCATATTTATATAAATATATCTTGCAATAATCAATTATGTTTGAAAACTCAAATTTATAAGAAAAACCAACTTGCTAATTTACCCAACTAACTGATCTTCATTGAACACATTACAGAGAAGAAACCATGTCACAAACAACGTTGTGGCAAGAAAAACTTAGCTTTAAAAAAGAGTTATTTTCCAGTATAAATGAGTAAAGGAAAATAAGACAAGAAGATGAATTTTGGTCAAGTTAACTTGGCGTTTGGAGCGGAGAACTTGTTTTATCCAAATACGCCTTGCCTGAAAACTCCAGTAAACCTTATTTTTGAAGGCCCCCCACCAAGAACATTGAAAAGGAGTCTAGAACTTTATCTTGAGTGTTCTAATGAGGAAAAGTATGTAGCCACACAGATGAACTGAATGAATAGTAAGGTCAAGCTGCTAAGAGTTTAGGACCCCTCAATTCTGAACTGCGTGTGGTTTATGTTTTAGCAACAGCCCCCTGATGACAACAGAACAGGGAAAAGAATACTTCCATGCTTCAAAGAGTGGGTCATGCAGACTTCAATCAGACAACTTGACAGCAGATGGAGAAGTAGGAGTAGTATTGTGAAATATTTGTTGACCAAACATTTAGGAAGAAGGGGGAAAGTTATAAATATTTTCAGGCTTCTAATTCAAATGGCAGTAAGACTGGTTCATCACAGAATTCAATACTATACCTGCTACTTCCCCATAGCTCAACTGTCTAAGGATTCTCTCAGCAGCTGGCTGGCACATACCTGATGCCTATTTATAACACACAGCCGAAACGGACCGCAGAGTAAACACAACCCCTTAGAATTCAGCAGAAGGAAGCTGCTCTGACCAGCCTACTCTGTGCCTTGAAATTGACCTGCTCTCAAGCCATTTAAAAATAAAATCAAGCAAGCAATCACCTCCCAAGCCACCAGTAAAGGTTGGGTGTTTCTGCATCAGTGATCACAGGTGTAGAGCTGGAGGGTGGTGTACCAAGATAGGATCAGGCCATTCCTATCTTCAGGACATTTTGCTTTCACATGAGACAATAATTAAAGTTTTCAGACCGTGGGGAGGACTACTTTTTCAGAATGGTTATTTTACTAACAGATACAATGTCTCAAACATAATCTACAGAAGGCGTGAGGTGTTAGAAAAAATTAGATCTGTGAAAGAAAATGAATTTTAGAATCTCTGGTATTATAATACCCTGCAGAATAAAGTAGGGAGAAGTCAGGATAAGAGAAAGAAAGTGACAATGAAACAAATCTCAGGCAACACACTCCTTGGAAATCTTTCCTGTTGCTTGAATTTCATACACACAAACTATATTTCTTTTTCTGTTTTTAAAGCCACCATCTGCAGCTCTACTACACAATCCAAGAATTAGGAGAGCTGAATATATTATGTGCATAAAGCTTATATAAAGCTATTATAATAGTTATTTCATATGACTAAAATTTTAACTAAACTACATTGCTTTTTTAAGACATCATAGACTTAATTTTAGTGTGCAAGTAAGGAAGTATGATTAAAAAGTATGTATTAATAGTTATTTTAAAGATGAAGAATAGCGGAAATGTAATGATTGAACTTAAATGTCATAAGATCTCTACATGCTCTTTATTTGTTTATAAGAGACTTCTCAGAAACATCTCTGGTTCAGAAGTTGCAGATGAACACCACTTGTTCTCTCATACAAATGTCCTCAGGGCAGAGACACCTTGTGCATTTGTCATACCTATGATAGATGTGTCACCTAAGATAGAGGTAAAATCCAGGGTGGATCTGCACTCATACCAGCAAAACAGCACCTTTTAGGTCATTCTGTATAGCTTTCAGGAAGGAGAGACTCAATGTTAACAATCCAAAGCCACTTCCAATTTCAGTGGAATTATTAAACATTGCCTGTGGAACACTGAGCAGATCAGGCAAGGACTCTCCTCAGCCACTGTCCATCCTCCAGCTATTGAAAAGCAGCACAGAGACAGGAAAAGCAATTATATACTATACTGATTGAATAATAAAATTACAACTGCACTGTGTCTGTCTGTCTGATTTCCACTTCTCACACTTTTCAGGGCCTGCTTTCCCTTTGAATAAAGGTGTTATTTGTCCAGGAGAAGTTTACTTTAGTTTTCCAGGTTTTAGAAGTTGCTTGGTGACTTGTGTTTTACACTTGAATATAGCTGAAGAGTTTTAGGGTTTCAACAGGCCATTTGTATGACACTATATCCCCCACAATCAAGTACACAAGGTAAATTATGGCAGAGCCAATTAAGCTATTCTTTTATTTTGCTTATTTCCATTACCTACAAACCAAACAAAATAACCAGTTTGTTTTTAGTTCTCAATCACTACTATTCTCAAGGTATGTTTTTTTTTCATATGAAGGCATCACAGTATTAAAATACATGCCCACCCTTATATAAGTCTCAGTGTAATTATAGTTTTATATAATTAGACTTTCCTGTCAAAAGATTTACAGCTTTATCACCTCAAGCAACATTCAGAGCTGCCAAGAATGATTTATGCAATAATGACTTAAACTGTAAAATAGAACTCTCAAAGGAAGGGTTGTCAAGTGCTTCTACTTCAGATAAGTGATTTTTTTAAGAATCAATATTCTGGTAAACAGCAAGCTCTACTCTACCTATAATATTCACATACTGAGCAGGGTAGGAAGTGTTGTTTCCTAGTGGGCTGGCAGCTCATGATGCTTCTATTGGGACTCAGTGCATAAATCTCTGGCTTTCACAGGTCAGGAAACTAGTGGACCCCTTCAGAAAACCAGCTTTAAGATGTAATGCTTTACTCTTCAAAAATAGTTTTGCTGCTTCATTATGAATGAAGGCTGAACACAGAATATAGCAACTGCTCCTAACTTTCTTGTTGTATTTCTTACATAACTTATCTATTTCATTGAACTGCTGAATTAGTAAGCAAAGGAAGCATTTAGCAAAGAGAATCAAGACTTAATCCAGACCATCAAAGTAAATGACCTCAGTTAGAAAGAATGAAGGAAACTTTCAGAAACAAACCAATCAAATTGTTTCAATTTTTTTCTCTGTCTGCTTTTATGAATACAAAGTGGCTTGCAGCAGGTCAATAAGAGGTGATGCTATATCAAAGTGTTTGAATTTCCTAAACCTTCACGGATTTTATTGCTTTCATGTGAATAAACCAGTCAATGCTCAAGATTCTATTCAATGCACCTGAACTAGCATCAAAGCTAACCACTAGTTTTTTTTTTATCCAAAGTAGATAAACATATCTGTATGCTAACAACCTCCAAGAGGAGTGAATTTAATAAATTTTCCTTGAAAAGTAGAAAAACTGAGTTCATCCATGCATTTTCTCTACCAATTAAAGCTGAACAGACAGTTTCTTGCTAACGCTAGAGATACCTTACAATCTTCATGAAAAACTTACATTTCTATATTTGATGGGCTTCCAAACAAAGATTTCTTGTATGAAAATATTATTAATTCATATAGCTAAGGAAACCATTCAGGCATAAATTTGCAATGGTCAATGCACTGAAATCTTTACTACTCTGTAACCAAGTTTGTGGTTATAGTAAAATGATTTCTGATAAGTGTTCTGAATTCATTTTGTGGTTATAGTGAATTAAGTGATCAGGGTTCAAATTTCCACATTTCAGTTACACCATAATAGATACAATTCCTAGTTGAGACCATTCTGAAAAAAAAATGTACTTAATATATAACTGATTTAGTCAGAGCACAACTTTAACTTTTTGATATGGGAAAAATCTGAAACAATCTTGGGCCATCATGCATTGAACAACCACAACATAGACCACATCAACTTTATGCCTTATAGTCAGTCAGAAAAGAACCAACACTGAACTTTTACACTTTCAAAGATCTAGTTTCTTAGCATCATATAGACAAATGAGATAAGTTGCAGTGCTCTGTGAGAGTCTCGATACAGAAATAGTTTTAGAGAGTGGAGCCATTGGGCTATTTATAATACACAATGTTACTGATCAACAAGTACGAGGAGCTGGAAGAATTAAAGAAACAAGCTCTTTGCTGTTTGATAATCATATAATTGCTTTCATTCCAAAGCAATACAAAGTTATACAAACCTGTTTTTCCAGTAATACTTAGTTGCAAATACCCACCCAATTTCAACTTTATAAATGGAAAAATCCAGTAATTAAGAATTGTTCATTTCTTACCATGACACATTTAATTATAAGAAAATAAGTGACCCCTAATGATATGAAAGTCTTTGAAGATTCCCCAATGGAAGGCTTCACCCTCCCTGGGGAGTAGAAAGGGGATGGGCTGGAGTTTGGTGGGGGTGATAGAGGAGGATGAGACAGTGAGGGAACTGGGATTGACACATAAAACCACCTGGTTTCAAATTTAAGTGAAAAGGGAAAAATCATTTACTGAAATCTATATCAACTAACATAAAAAATAAATAAGAGAAAGTATTATAATTTCTTTTGCTATCTTTTCTCTCTAGTTGTCAAAGGAGTCATAATATGATATAGACTATACTATGACAGTCTCCGTAGCCTCACTAATTTTCATATATGTAACAGGAAGAAATAGATCATTCAACTTTGGCAAAACTACAATGTACATGTATTCTATAAGCGTTTTATTAAATTTGTAAATGTCATTAAATGTGCACATTATGAATCTACATTTACATTAAAAGGTTTATATGAGTATCATGTACAGCAACCAGTTTATATTCAGTTATCTATATCTGAATATAATGAACACACAGGTGAATGTGTGTGTGAGAGGGTTGAGTGTGGTACAGTATAATTTCATTCACAGTGCTCCCAGGGCAGGGCTGTAACTAGGTAGTGTATCCTTAAAATTGAAATAATGGCCTTAACTTTGAGATATTAGTTTATCTATGGTGGACAAGTAAATACTAACAATTCTGCATACTCACACATACTTTTCGTTATTTCTTATAGAAAGTAATGCCTTCTATATTTATTTCTTAACTTATGTATCTACCCAAGTTCAGTGGCTCAGTTATTGAAGTTACTGTACATTCTGCTTAATCTTCTCTAAAAAAAAAGGAAAACGAAAATAACTTCCATCCATCAACACTCTAAAAGCCAAGAAACACTCAGAATGGTACCAATCTTTAATTCAGATTAAACAGTTTCCAAGAAGACCTTGTGAAATATGTTCAAATGCAGGCAAATAAAATGTGTTTCTCCCACACTATGCATAGAATGGTGAAAACAGTGAGTTACTAATCTTCACATTATTTTTTTTAAAACATGTCAGGGCTGAATTATGACATTTTTGTCGTTGGTGACATTAAGTTACTGCACCTCTACAGAGTTCAAACAAGGTACCCTTACACAAAGAAGAATTTTTTTTTCTACTGGCCCAATAATAAGAACACCCATACTTCTTGGATACTAAAACTTTACATTTAAAAGAACCCATTTACAATTAATTATATGGGGTTTCCCTGCATGTGAACTTTGAGTAATAAAAATTTCATTTCAAGAGAATCAAGTACAAGGAACCCTAAACAGGTCCACTTTACCATTTTTATGATAGTAGGTGACCTCCACTTTCCTCTCCTCTGACCCCAGCAACGCCTGGGCAATTTGGGCAATATCATGCCTCTTGGTCTCAGGCCCATGGAGAAAGTCGCAGGTGCACGGCTTCTGCATGACATCTGGCCTGGAGAAACCAGTCATCTCGCAGAACCCGTCATTGCAGTAGATGATGGCACAATTCTGCACTCTGGCATTTGCAATGATAAATTTTTTATCTGCAATAAGAGGGTGAGGATCTTTTAAAAATCTTCCACAAGGTTCTTACAAACACTAAAACAATTTGTTGCATAATAACAGTCTGAAATGCAGTTGCTTCTCCCAAATGCTAATTATTTAGGCCTTTCCCAGAGAATTAAAAATCACACACACACACACACAAACACACACACACACAAACACACACACACACAACCACTACAAACTTTAAATGTGAATTCAGTGGCACTAAGTAATTTAATAGAAAAATTAAGAAAATTATCCTTCAATTTAAAGAACAGAAGTTTCCAAGTTATCTCATTCTCAAGCTTTGCGAATCCTAAGGGTCCTAGTGGACAGGCAGATAGACAAGCAGCCTGCCAATGGATAGTTCCAGAATGCCACTTAATTGTGTGATATTTTCTTTCTAAGCCTAAAAATTGAAACATCCTTTAACTGTCAGGTATCTCACTTCAACTTTGCCTGGACCTTAGAATGTAACTTTCTCAAAGCACTTATTACTCTTTTATTTTTTTTCTTGATTTTTTTTTTTGTAGGGAAGGCATATATGTTTATAGTTTTTCTACATGATGTATTTTAAGACAATTATCTTTAGCAATGAAATGATTTCAGATTTATTAACCCTAAATAATGTAATGCCTCACACTCTCCATAATGACCAATTCCAAAAGATAAAAAACACACACACACATGCATTATTGATGAGGATAACACATTTTAAAAAACTTTTTCTTTGTAACAACATAGATGGGTTTGTGCAATAGTAGATATTCTAATACAAATCACACTAAGTGTGCTAGCAAACTATATTTGTTATTTTGAGAAAGAACATGAAAGCAGGATGGGGAAGTCAGTTTGCACAGGCACCATACCTTCACACCATTAAATGCAGTACTGGAAAATTTGTAAGTATGCACATGAATGCATGTTGAGGTATATTTAGTACAAAACATAAATTGACAACTATAGAATTTTAAATTACTACATTTATATAAAACAATTCCTGGTGGTTTTCTTACATGAGTACATTAAATTTATCAACATTCGGTCTCTGTAGGATTTACGGAGTGTACTTGGATTTTTAAATTCCCAGATGGCATGTTTAGGGGAGTCACTGAGACACACATATACACATAAATGGTTTTTGAGTAGTGAGCTTCTGGCACCCAAAGGCAGACCAACACTCTGTATTATCCTTTGCCGTCTATTTTCAGCTTCTGTACAAAGTTCAGTTTTAGGAGCCAACTATCATCAAGCATGCATCATTGGCAATCCACAGTCAAGCAGTTTATGAAGAAAACACACAGTCTGTATAGCCATTGGTATCGCTACTACTACCATTTATATGTCCTTGTTTGTAACCTATGGTCGGCTCTGCTCCTGACTTTAAAAAGTCTGGCACAGAAAAGCCCATGTTATAATGCAAGCCCATGTTATACCAGCACGTTCCCTTTAAGGTAGTAGTCTAGTAGGGCATGAAGTAGCAAGGCAGATAATGGAGCAGTGGGAGAGGAGGATCAAATTGCCTTGTACAATGGAGTCCATAACCTAAAACGTAAATCCCAATTAATATTAGAGAGAGAACACTCCCGATGCCACCCGAACTGCCTGGCTGGCTGGCTTTCCCAGCATCTAACTTGACAGCCTGGAGTTGTCCATCTCCCTATCTTGGAAGCGACCGACGCCAAGTGCTCTACCAAAGCAGAAAGCAAGCGAAAGAGAGAACAAACGAACTTACTCTGTCCTTCAAATTTCCGTATGATGGTCCCCAGAAAGGTATTTTGCGGTGCCACATGCCCCCTGCGAACAGGCATGTTGCCCGGGTCTTAGCCGAGCGCTCCGAGCTCGGAGTTCTCCCGGGATGTCTCCCGGGCTAGAGCCCAGGCCAGCGCGCAAGCCGCTCTTTGTGGCAGCGCATCTTCTTTGGGGAACAGAAATCTCTTTCCATTAGCACCACTTCGAGACACCCGCGTTCACCGCCAGAGTCCAATCCATCCCGCTCACCTTCCAGAGGGGGCCTCGCACTGGTCTGCGGCGGGTGAGAGGCTTGGGGGGGGCGGGGAGGGTAGGAGGCGGGGTGCAGGAGGCGGCGGGGGAGGGCCGAGGAACGCGGGGGGCGGGCTGGGCCCAGTGGGGGGGGGGTCGGAGAGTCACAAGGGCAATCGATCTGTTTCTCTTCTCCCAAACAGCGCCAATTTCCCAGTGCAAATGCGCTTAACCTGGCTGTTACCCAGAGCCCCAAAAATTGCTGGTAGGCCGGGGTGGGGTGGGGTAGAGGACTTGTGCGCCTTTTGCAGGAAGGGGAAAAAGAAAAGGAGGCAGGGTGGGGGTTGACGTTTCTGTCCCCGCCCTCTCCCCCTACACACACACACACACACACACACACACACACACACACACACACACACACACACACACACACACACACACACACACACACACACACACAGAGCGCCTTTATCCTGGGAGCTTAGCTTGGGCGCCGCCACAGCTCGGGTTACTCAAGCGTGCCTTAGCGGAAGGCAGCCAAGAAATCTCCAAAACTCAGTGATAAAACAGCTACTCTGGGAAGGAAATCTCCATCGCCACTAGCCACAGGGCTCCATCCTTAAGCGCCTTGCACAGACGTAGCTAACACACCCTCAGCTTCAAAGAAAAGACAGGTGGGAAGCCAGCCCTTCAATGAGAGTTTCAAAGCTCTGCTGGCGCTCAGGATGTTGAAGATCTAAGATGCACCACCTAAGAGTGCAGGTGCAATTTCAGGATACAGCTGGGAACCCTGAGCACCTCAGGGGTGGGCCTTGAATGAAGCTAGTGCTAACCAGTGCTGAGCTAAGCCTCTGAAAGACTGAAGGCTATCAGCACCGCTGAGCATGCTGGGTTCCCCCGAGGGAGTCCCCAAGGAGTTTCAATGTTTAAGGGGCGACTGGTTCTCCAAGGATTTGAGGTTGCCAGGAGGTTGATAAGGTCAAAGATTGTGTAAACAAATGGTACAAAACAAGGCAAGAGTTTAGAATGGGTGAGGCTGGGCGCTAGGGAGAAGGAACAAAAGGTGGGTGGGGCTATGAGTTCTCAGTCTTGGAGTGACCTCTGTTGCTACTTACCTTTCAAACATACAAGCCAGTTCCTTCTGCTTTCTCACCTTTTCTAAGGGAGCACTTGCATAAGACAGGAAGAGACTCATAGGACATCATCAAGACCTCTTCATTCTTCCTTCTCAGAGTCTTCCAATACTTCGGTTCAAATACTTTATAAGACTCAAGACAAGCTGTGCTAGAAAAACATCTTTTCAAAATAGTTCTCTCTTTTTTTTCTTTTTCCTAGTTTCTTCTCCCACCCCTTGCTTCTTTCCCTTCATTGAAACTGTCATTTTAATAGACATATCCACACTCCTTTCTGTATTTGCTACCATTTCATTCTACAAGAGAGAGTATAGACGAATCTCTTGTTCCTGTCTGGTAATAAAGATCCATGGACTTTCATCAGGACACATAGCTATATGCTAGAGGGTCTCTGATACGTCAGGGTGCAGCTCATTGTCCTGCTTTGTCTGTGTCAGTCGGTTCTTATTGTGTTAGTTACAGCTCATATCTGAAGTGAAATAATGAGAGTGGAACTAAGTGCCAAGAAGCAAGGTGAATCACCTATTTTGTAGGAAATAGACTAACATAACACTTTATATGTTCCATATAGCATACACACACAATATTCAAATAAAAACAAAGAAATTCTAATTATTTCATATGGAAGTATTGAAAACTACCAAAGGGAACACAGTGCCTGGCAAAGTTGAAGCTTCTAGTTAATTAGCTTAATTTTTTTTGAATATGTACAATTTTGTCCCTTGTAATATTGACAACACACACTTTCCAGGTGCCTTGTTTATTTTATCTTCTTTTACGTTGTAATAGACTATTTTGTCATTTGTTCCCTAGCTGTAGCTGACCTTGCAAGAGGAGTTCCTTTTCCAGATGCGAATTGTTTGGAGCTATCCGTGGTGCTGACTCTGATACTGCTGTTAGCGAGTGGTTATTGAGGAAGTCAACCAATGACAGTGGAAAAGCAAACTCAGTCAAGTGACTGCTAAGCCACAAAGCCTAATCTTAGTCACCAAATGCCTAGAAAAATACACGTTTCTATTTTTGACACATTTCTTAAACACCCTTCCTTTATACTTAGCTTTTGAAATCCAAATTCACATCTCTCCCCAAATCAAGGACTCCAGGGAAAGAAGAATAACCTACAAATTGTGTGGATTATAAGTTTTACCTATAAAGTTTCGTTGCCTATAAGGTTTCACGATACAATAATACAATAGTAAGTTGTAACAAAGCAGAATGGCTGGCTAATAAATTTTAAATGACTTGTAAACTCAGCAAATGAATACCACCTTAAGGTAATAACTATCCCCAGTGTGTTTTGAAATGCAAATGTTTCTCTACTATAGGAAAAGAATTGACATGGAGAAGTTTGTTGTGCAATGTTTCTATTTGTGACTGTGCCAATGACTTTCACAGGCTACTGCATTTGGAAACCCTGTAACTCTTTCTTCAAGAAGAAAAATGGAATCCTATTCACTAGTGTATTCTCCTTAGCTACAACTCTCAAAATCATATGTTTAGATTAGCTAATAAAATACATGTTACATTACTATAGCTTGTGCAATATATAAAAGTGAGATCATAGGGTTCACTTTTCCTAGCCATATTCAAGAGTCATAGAACATTCTATAACTTATATATGTATTGTAATTGGTTGATTTGAACAGAAGATTAAAGGCATTATGTCTCTAAATTACCCCAGTAATTGTGTTCATACATTACATATTGGCATAATGGAGGCAAGTATATTAATCTATGTTCACCCAATAACAGAATAAAACCAGAGGGTGACAACCAAGGTTTCTTGCTGGCTGAAGTTATTTCTTTTCACCCTCACCTTCAGTAAAAGCTAACTTCAGATATGATAAATTTTATTTTTGAAGTTTTGAAGTTGTATATTCAAATACTGAACAGTTACATAAACTGGGTTCTCAAATTTCCTTGAAATTTAAAGCTTGACACTCAGTCACCTAATTATAGATTAATATGTCTTTTAAAACTCATAGTTACTCACATTGCTTTGAAAATAACCTACTAAAGATTTAAATATATAAATGTTCTAACAATGCCTAGTTCATAATAAACATTAAGATTTTACACATACATTTATGCATATATGTGTGATGCTGGGTTATTGCTTAGTAATAAAGCATGCTTGCTTAGTATCCTCGGATATCTAGGTTCAATTCTTAGCATTTTTTATATGAACATCTCTTAAGAATCTATATTTGAAAAATGTTAGGCATAATGTATGGCTTGTCCAGTCTTTCCAGAAAAAGTAGCAACCATAATGGAATATTTAAATGATATTCTTATGGTAAGAAAAAAGAAAACTCTATGAGCAAATAAATGGTATTACTTTAGCATTTTACTGTTTTTGAAGTGATATAGAAAGTAATTTGATGAGTTTTATGTAAATTTTTTGCACAGGTTAGCAAAACTCTATGTTACTCATCTGATGCCCACAATACATCATTTGATTGTGTATCTTAATGTGGTCTTCTCTGGTTGCTCTATTGTCTCTTACTAACTAGGTCACATATAATTTAAGAAACATCTGACTCTACAGTTATGAGTTAGGTAGATTTTGCTTGTTTTATCCTCTGTAGCTTGGAGTCTCCTAAGAGGCATGAATGTTGAAGTCATCTGTTAACAGAACAGCATGTTTGTGCAGGCTGGAGTAGAGGAAAGACTAGCCTCTAAACTTACACTATTTTATTATACTGGATTTAGAGTATGGAAGATGGCTCAATTGTTGAAGTGTTTGTGCACATCATGACAATCAGAGTTTTAATGACCAGGCTTGGATTTCCCATTTCTCACAGAGAACCCAGGTAGTATGGCTTGACTATAACACCAATGCTGGGTAAATGGGGACAGGTTGATTCCAGAGCATTTAGCCAGGCCACATATTTGAAACAGTGAGCTCAAATTCAGTAAGAGATCTTGTCCCGAAAAATAAGGTGGAAAGCAACCCAGGAAGATACCTAATAAAAATCGTGAGTCTCTTAAAATCTAAGGGAGAGAGCGATATTGGGAGATACCTAACATTGATCTCTGGCACACCACACACACACACACACACACACACACACACACACACACACACACACACATTAATATGCCCTACACAAACAAAAACATTAAAACATAACAGAAATTATTGAAAATATTTCAGATATGCATTTGTGGCTTCATTTCTCAAATCAGTGGAACAATTCCTGATTTTCAGCAAGTTCATGTGAATAGTAAGTAAAAGAGACATATAAATATTTAGCATAAAATCTTGTTTGTAATAAATGATTCATCTTATTGCTGATGTATTAAACTGACTATAGTAACAAACAGAGTTCTGTGAAGACTCAGGTGGACCTCTCTTTCCTAAAGTATACCACCAATTATTATAGAAACTAACCTGTTTAAATGAGTCAAAAATCTATCAATAACTGAAACAAGAATCTATGATAACAAGGAATAACAGATAACAAGTGGATGGAGGCATGGGGTGAGGGTTGGTAAGGGACATGGAAGGACGGGAGGGAGAGGGAACTGGGATTGATATGAAAAGTTAGATTGCTTCTAATTTAAACAATATTTATATGTGTATATATATACACACATATATATATATATGAAATAATTGAACTTTGTAACTTAAGAAAAAATCACCTCAAATAAGATAAAAGTAGACTGTTACAGCAATATTATAGCTGAATATGTGTATTTTGCAGTATACGGTAGTAAGATGGTTCACATTATGATTTTTTATTTAAGAAATTTCTCAGTATTGGAGTAAAATTGAGAAACTTTTTACATATCACTTTATTAAAGCCAGCGTAAATGAATTGTTTTAGTTTGCCTATTCATTCTTTTGTTTACCTAAATTGTTTGATATAGTCTCTATGTTTATGTTGACATCAGTCACTTTAACAAGTCTAACTAGGAAGGGAATCTTACAATAATGTTATTTTCTGTTTCTTTGTGCAACATTATCATTCACAAATAAGTGTTCTAGAAAAATATTTAAGGTTGTTGCGAAGCACTTATTAAATATGGCTTTATTTTGAAGGAAGAATTCCAATTTATGGCTAAGTGATTTTGAAGGATGTTTGTGTACTTCAGGCAAAATGAAGGGGGTGACTTGACGTCCTCTTTGTGGGACAGACTGAGGATTCTTTGGGGAAAACACTGAACCAAAATAAGAGCTTGAAAATTGATGGATCATGAATTTCCCTATCACTAGAGGAAGTCATAAATATTTCTGACTGTTACATGAATGGTACATAATGTCATAAAGTAATTTAGAACATTTATAGTCTTAGCTTTAAACTGTTGCATTTCCACACAGTTTTAGAACATCTTTATCAAAATACAAAAATTTAAAATTTGAAAAACATATTGAAGAATAACTGGTATGAAATATGATATATACATTTTGAAGGTTCAACTAAATGATTTTATAAGAATGTTTTTCTTGTATATAATTTGGGAAACTTCTATTGTATTAGGTTTCCACACAACACCTCAGGTGGCCTTTAGATTAATCTATCCTTCCCCATATTCTTTCCTTACTCTACTGCCTCCCCTCTCCATTTGATCCTTACATTCCAGTTCAGCTTCTATCCATTCTTAACTACCTATTTTATTTGCTCTTTCTAGGGAGGTACATCCTTCCCCCTCTCCTTTCCTTTACTCCTTACCTAACCTCTGTGGTTCTTTGGGTTGTAGCATGCTTATCAATGACTTAAGAGCTAACATCCACATATAGGTGAATACATACTGTATTTGTCTTTTGGGGTCTGAGTTTACTTCACTCAGCTTGTTTTATTTTAGCTCCATCCACTAACATCCAAATTTCACTTTTTTCAATGGCTAAGAAACATTCTATTATGTAAATGGATACTTCCTTTATATATATTCATCTGTTGACAGTTATCTAGGTTATTTCCAAATCCTGGGTATTATTAATGAGACAGCAGTAAACATGGTTAAGAAAATGTCTCTGTAGCAGGATGAAGCATCCTTTGGGTATATGCTCAAGAGTGGTATATCTGGTAGATGGAGTTGAGTTAGACCAATTCCCATCTTTCTGATTAACCACCACACTTATTTCCATACTGGTTCCATAGTTTGCCCTGCCACCAGCAATAGAAGAGTGTTGCTATTACTCCACATCTTCACCAGCATGAGCTGTCATTTGTCTTAGTGATCTTAACCATTCAGACAGTCGTAAGGTGAAATGTCATAGTTTTGATTTTTACTTCCCCAATGACTAACAATGTTGAACATTTTCTTTAAGTGTTTCTCAGCCATTTGAGTTTTTTCTAATTATTTAATTAAACTAGTACCTCATTTGTTTTCTTTCTTAATGTTCAGTTTCTTAGTTCTTTATGTATTTTGGATAATAGCCCTCTATCAGATATGAAATCAATCTAAATGAAATTGCCAAAGAGGTGTCTCTCATCACCAAATGAAGTTTTTGGTTCCAGGAATGGCTTACATCTAATAAAGTCATTGTCCAAAGGGTTCCCATGGGATTTCCCAAACAACCCAGGATATTTTCAAGGCTATAGGTAACTCTCCATACTCTGATAGTAGAGCTCTACTGCCGAAGACAACATCTACACAACCCATTGGACGTGGAAATGTTGAGATGGTGCCTATCTACAACTTCTACCCATATGGACTAATTTTCGTGATATTGGAAAGTACTTTGCACACTACTATAGGAGAAAGGTGTACACCAACTCAGCTGCAAACTCATCATCTGCAATGGTGACCTGCCTGCAGATAATGCTGGTGCAGTAGTGGCACAAAGCCTGTGAAAGTAAATGATCAATCTGATTTTGATTTAAAGTCTACTTCATGGAATGGCACTCATACACAGCACTGCTTGGTTAGCCTAGAACCCCAGATTAGATATGCTAGGGAGCTAGGAGAAAATCAAATACTACTGTTTTGCTAAAGTAAGCAGCAATAAAATGACTCCTAAGCACATTCTATTATTCTCATGCAGATCATTGCATCCCTCAGCCATCACCACAGAACCTTACTCCAAAGCAGACGGATATAAATACAGGTACCTAAAGCCAAAGATACCCAGTGATATCTTTGGATGCTGTTTGTCTCATAGTATTGTATCAGGGAATGGTTTTAGGCTTGAAGGTTTATGCATATATTTTATGGCCTCCAATTGTGTGTATTTAAGTATTCCTGTATGTGATATCAGCTCTTCATCTATAATCTATATGTATTTCTTGTGCTTTTTCTTTGGCTTTTCATCTTCTGTTTATTTTGTCCTACTCCAATTTGTTTTCATTTTACCTTATTTTATTATTATTCCTTTGATGCCACATTACTTTCTATGGGGAGAGAAAAAAGGTATGTATGTATCTGCATGGGCTGGGGTGGGTTGGGTATTTGGGAAAGGGACACCATAATCAAAATATATGGCATAAAAGCAACTATTTTCAATAAGCAAAAGAGTAGGATTAAAAATGTTTATCATGAAAACATGGTAAGTTTGCATGTTGTAGTAAGAAACAAATCAAAGGGATCTAGTTAACATTTACCATTTTTTTTTTCTGGTGGCATCACCCTGGGTAACCATGGTCTACAGAGTGTGAAATAAAGGATCAGGGATCTGTTGGGTGTGTTGTCTGTCTCCAGACCATTGAGATTTATGGATCATATGTGTCATATTCACTCTTACTGTTTTTTAATATTATAATGAAAAAATCATATTAAAATATACTAAGGTAAAAGTGGTGGGTAAGGTTTAGATATAACATTGATAGGCTTCCAGATATATCTACTCAAAGAGTTCACTCAAAAATTGGCTTAATTTTCTTAAAAGTTATTTTACCAAACATATTAAGATTCTTAAAACAAATCACTCACCTGGGATTTGATGTTCAAGGCCTTAGAGATCAATACATAGCACTGGTGTTACTAAAACCCCCAATTCAGATGCCAAGCTGACAAACTTAGATGTCAATCTTAGGCTTACATAAACACTATCCTTAGGCAGGATAATGCAAAGACAATTCCTGACAATTCAGTGATTAGACACAGGGTTTGCGAAATCTAGGCATGTGGTCAGTTGTTTCACTATTCCTAAATTTATTTAGAATAAATTTCTGGAGTGTGTGTGCTTGTGTGCATGCATGTGCCTGTGTGTGTATGCTTGTGTGTGTGCGTGCATGCTTGTGTGTGTGTGTGTGTGTGTGTGTGTGTGTGTGTGTGTGTGTGATGGATTTTCAAAAAAAAATATGAAGTTGTTTCATAGCTAGAGATAGTTGTATTTAAAACACACAAATATATTGAGACCAGAAAAGACAAAGGGTGCCATTATGACTGCCCACCTTAATTTTTTAGGAAAGGGTATTTCAACAAACCAAAATACCACTTTTTTTTTTTACTAGTTTGGCCTGCCAGTGCTCTCATGAGATTTCAGGCTCATACCTTCATTTTACATGGATGTGGAATGTTTGAACCCAGGCCACTTTGCTTTAAAATCAAGTATCCTTACTCACTGAGATTTTTACTTCAAACTAAAGACACTTTTTTAAAAAAATAATGAAACAAGCTATTATTCATGACTTGAGATCTTCAGAGATAGAAATTTTGAATGATTGTGATACCACCTTGTATAGCATGGCACAGATAGGTAGAGGCATATTGTCTTCACTCCTCACTTTTAAGTGGTCTCTGAAGGTGTTGATGGAGCCTAAAATGAAAGATTGTGAATAAGTCTTATTCTTTCAGCCTGCACCTCATTCTCCATGTCATCTGTATGATTTTACTAACAAGTCTCAAATTAGTCTTTTCTCCTTTTAGACACACATTCAGTATCTTGGCGACCATGTGTTATTTATTTCAGGAATCCTAATATTGTGCATGCCATCTGCCACATAGTGGTAGCCAATAAGTGTTGTTATGAGAAAGAAGAAAGGAAAACATGCAAGATGAACATATGAATGGACAGACAGAAATGAGAATGGAAGGTCACTGGAGGAAAGGCAATTGGAACGGGTAAGGCAGAAGAAGAAAATAAAGAAGGATATAGTAGTAAAAAGAGAAGATGAGAAGGGCAGAGAAATGAAAGTAGGTAGCAAGAAAGGAATGGGCAAGTAAAAGAGTAAAAAATGGGCAAGTAAAATCAGGGATGGGGAGGATAAAGAAAACAAAGAATTTTCCATGCAGATTTCCATGCTCCAATAAGTAAGTTTCTATGTAAACACATTCTTGATACTTCGTGTTTACAAATGATTTACTACAAATAGCATCCATTTTAATGACATCATAAAGAAGTATAAACATGTGTGAGAAATAGCATGCTCTTTGGCAAGGCAAAATCAATTCTGTACTGAAATTGTTAAAAAGAGCTGTATATGTGCAATTAAACAGCTTTCCTTGACTGTAAATCAATGATGACCATACTTCAAGTGGTCATATGGTTGGTACCATTAAAAGCCAGGATCTCATATATGTATTGTATATGAGTTAATGCTTGTTCTTCCTGCCATTTGTTCCTCACAGTTTTCTGTGTTGACTTGGCAGGTGAGCTCACGAGAACTGCCTTTCATTTGGGCTGAGTTTTACAGCTCAGAAAATTGAGATGGAGAGAAGATTTGCTTTAGTTCATAAAGTGAGTTTGGTTCAATTCAGTTCAATTTGCAGCCTTGTAACTAATATGTGAATCCCATTCTCTTCTGAACTGCTAAAACATACTCCTTCTCTCAAATCTGTTATATTTCTAAATTTGATAACTAATTTGAATGTTTCTTTTTAACAAACACTGCATATCTCAGCCATACTTCACATCTAGGCTTATTGCATCAAAGCTTTGCAGCACTTTGGATCTTGAAATGCTTCCTGATATTTTAACACAATGCATCCACATTTAATCTTTTCTAAGATAAATTTTCATTTTGCTGTCTCTAATTTGTCCTAAGTGAATACTCTATATCACCTTGAAAAATGTAATTATGAAACTCTATCAGACTAATATTTCCCTTCCACCCTTCTGTTTTAAATTCTTTTGTTCAATGCTGTTAATATATTTTATATGGCAAGTTAAAGCAAGAAACAAAACTGTAGTGGCTGCTCTGTAATGAATTAGTAATTGACATTGTTAGCCTAGGACAGACCGGCATTGGAAATGATTCTAATTTCTTAACATAATCCTCATGTTATAGAAGATTTAATTTCTTACCACTTTAAATCTAAATTATCATTTCATAATTTATGTCACACTGCAACAAATTTGTATGGTGTCATTTTCTCTGGACATTGGTTTCCCACTGTCATTTATCATGTTATCAACTGTAACCTAAAGAATGAATTTTAGTTAGAAACTCCTGTTCCAAATCTTTTTACTTTTGTTTTGTGGTATTTTAGTATCTTCATTCTCACAGAAATAAGTTTTTGTTTTAAGATGCTTTTTAAGTCATTCATGAATGAAAACACTTCAGGGCTCATGGGATGGCCCAGCAGGTAAAGATACTTGGCTCCAAGCCTGAGAAATTCAACTCATTTCAGAGGAACCTCGTGGTGGAAGGAAAGAACTATTTCCAGTAAGTTATATTCTAAGTTCTCCATGCACATTGTGGCATTCAGTTACTCCTCATCCCAGCCCACAATACATAAGAGCATATTAAAAATAAAGAATAATGGGCACCAAAAGTACTATTTCAAAAGAAAAGACCTTGGGCATGATTTTATTTGCATGTCTTTTTCTGTAGTTTATTTCAATAATTATTCAGGATTATTCTATAAGTTTGTATTTTGCATGTGTACACTGATATCAGAATTAATCAATGAAACATTGATATTCTCTTGAAAGCTCAAGTTACTTCATTGGCTATAGCAATGAATGATTATCAAGCAAAGAGTAGAGGAAGAAAGTTCTTTCCCTCTGAGTGATTGTAAGTGTATCCTGGTTGAAAGCAACAGAGAACTCCATGTTACTATTCTTGATACAGAACCTGTCAGTCCTGACTCATAAACCTGCTATCCCTCTTCGATAAAAGTCTGTATCAGAAGTCATAATTTAACACAAGACTTTGCCATTGAGACTGAGACTTGTTCTAGCTGTACTTTTCTCATGTTTGTTTCTTCCTGGTGACAAAATTACTGTAATCTATGCAGGCTTCTAGTAGTATGGCAAGTATAGTGAATGACAAAATAAATAAAAATTAAAATATGCTCATTGAATTTGTCTTCGTTTTTTATAAAACCAAGTAAATATTCATATCTCAAGATTTTCCAACAACATTCCCTCCTGGTGTTAGATCAGAACTCTGCATGGTAGTCATCCTGTACTGTGAAGTGACTACAGAGGTATTTTAATACATTTTATCTCGTATTGGAAATTCTATGCCAGAATTTTCTTATTTTCTGTCAGATGTTCCAAGAACATATTTGCATGCATAACTTATATGGTATCTTTTATTCTTTATGCTTTCTCAAGTAATCCCCAAAGGAAAATTTCTTGACAGAAACATTTGTTTACAATTCTTAGGAACTCACAAATGTGAACTGACAGCAATTTGTGAGACACAGTACGCAATTTCTTGGAGGACATTTCATTTTCCTGATATCCTTCAAATCATGTTAACACCAATCTCCCTCCCTTGTGCACCAACAGGTGTTTTTAATCTCATTCTTTCTACATTATACCAGGAAGCTATAATGATTCCCTACAAAACCCAATGTAAACATCAGATCATCTGGTGTTTTCTTATAAAGTTACTCAGTTAAAATGACTGACAGTTTTACTTTTCCCTTACTATACCATGATGTGAATATGAATGCATATCTTGATAATATATATGTAACACATCTCATGTTTAAATTTTCCAACCATTCAGAAGTATATACTCTCATTGTTAAACTATGTGGCTTTGAGCAATGAATTTTGCACTAAAGACAGATAAAATTAAAACTATAATACATTGCCTCTTCCTACAGCAAGTCTTCAGAAGAGTACAAATAGGTGACATGTCACTGTATCTTCAGTTCATTTAAATTAGAAATTTTACAAGGCTATATTATTTTAATAAATTAGTTTCTTGCTTTTATCTCTTTGCCTTTATAATTTGTTTAAAGGAATCATACCTCTTAACTATAGTACCTGAGAGACAGTCATTCATAAATGGGCAGAAATAATTCAAGGATCACATTTTTTTTGCATTAAGACATTCAGCACTCATTTCCTCTCAAAATATGAGTAAATGTCTAAGACACTTATTCATTATATTCTCTCAAGTATTTGAAGAAATCACTCATTAAAACTGAGCAATAATTGAAATGACTGCTATGTCTCAACTAATGTCTTAACATCTTTATAGTTTATGAACATACATCTAAGTCAAAAGAAAAGTGGACAACGTTGCTGCAGTTACCATGACTGATTATTAAATTTCACTCTGCACTTCTCATGTCCAAAGGGGAAAATGAATGTGGCATGTTGTGATAGTTAATGATGTCAGTTTGACAGGATCCAGGCTCATCAAGGAGACAAGCCTTTGGGCAAGCCTGTGGAAAACCATTTCCATTACCTGAAATGTGAAGAACTGTCCTAAATGTGGGCAGTGCCATCCTCATGTGTGATGACTAGAGTTTATTGTCAAAGGACAAATTCCAGAATCAACTGGAAGGTGGATCCTTGGGTTTACTTTTGAGAAATTATATTGGTTATATTAGTTGAAGTGAAAATATCTATTGCACACAGTATAAATGGAGTAAGAAATGGAGTAAGTAATTAAGCAGCAGCATGAATTAATCTTTCTCTGCTTCCTGCTTGTGGATACAATGATATCTGCTGTTTTAAGCTTCTGCAGCCTTGTCTGCCCTATGATGTTGGACAGAGCCTTAAAGTAGTGAATCAGAATAACTCCTTTTTCCTTTATATTGTCTTTGCCAGAGTACTTTGTTGCAGCAACAGGAAAATAAACTGGGGCAGTCCTTGCTTGTATATAAGAGAAAGAGAGACAGACAAAAGCATTCATCACTTTTTCCTGCCTCACTACATATACAATATGATTCACTACCTCTTGCTTCTGCTTTAGTACCTTCTCCAGGATGCTAACTGAACCCTCAACTGTGAGCCAAAATAAACTTGTATTACATTGTTTATTACAATAATTTTTATCACAGCTTCAAGACAAGTATGTAAGACACATTATATATATATATATATATATATATATATATATATATATATACTTTATGCCCCAAATTTAATAATTTAATTGAAATAAATATTAATCAGATACTAAATTCTATAATTAATATATCACATATTTATTTGTATCCCAAATACATATAGAATATAAAATATGAGCCAGAAAATACTAGTCTGACATGGAGATGAAAGTGTATGAAAGATTCATACAGGTTTATTTTTTTTTATTAAATGAAGCAAAGTTCTAGTAACTGTGCAGACATATTTTTTTTTACATTTCATCAAATTCTTCAGTTGTTTACAAATATTAAAATTGAAACTTATGATTTGCTTTTGTAAAAAGCAATAAAATTTCATTATTGTGACTGCAAATAATACAAGTATTGTCAAATGCAAGAGGAAATGTAGCTCTGGAAAATTTCCCCTTAGTCTCTCAGGAATTGATTGAATCCAACATTTATTTTTCCATACAAAGCACTGGCTGGCCAAAGGCCCTCATCTTTCTGTCGTCCCTTCCTCTGGTGTTACTGTTTCTCTCCTTAGCCATAGAAACAAAAATGAAAACACAAACAAACAACTTATACCACAGAGATCAGTTGTAGAATCATGTCTTCTTTAGGGGTAGTTGGTAAGTATCTTCCTGTTCAGGTGTCTCAGAAAGTGTTTTTTGTTTGTTTGTTTGATTTTGCCTTGGACTACAATATTCCCCCATTCTACCTCCACTGATCCACAGTCAGACTAGACATTTTTATAGGACACGTCACATGGTTTTTGGCATCAGAATAGCAAACATACCAATTTGTACATAATGTACAATAAGAACAGCTGGGCAGCATATCTACAGATAATTGACAGTGAATGTCCGTTTCCAAGACAATGTCTATTAGAGAGTCATTCCACATCTCAAAGAACCTGCTTTCTTTTGAACGATGGTTATTTTGAATAAGAATAATCTACAGACTTTGACTATCTTGACCAAGAGGTGTGGGGAGAATTTCCAGTAGTTGATCAAGCTTGATAGAGCTAAGAGTATTCATAGAGCTTAATGAGTGTTGAAAGTAAGTAATTAGGAATGGTAACTAAATTAATGTACTTCCATCAGTTCACATGTGAAAAACCACTCCTGTGTTTAAGCCCTTAATATATCATGAAAAGTTCTAATGTAACCATATTGAACTTGAAAATTGAGCAATGTAATGAGTAATTTTTCAAAGAATTGAAAATGCACTGTAAATGACAATATTCCCCACATTCATCATTCAGTCTTAATACAAGCACATTCAAATTCACTCAGTTTATAGGGTGGAAGGCTCCCATATACAAAAAAGTAAATGCCCATGACAGACCAAAGTATGAATACCACTGTGGTGATATATTATTTATCATTTATTAAAGCTTGTCTGAGGATACAGAAAGCAAAACCAGCCATAAGCTATAGAGGACAGGCATTGGTGGTACACACCTTTAATCCCAGCAACCACATTAATTAGCTATAGATACTAGGTGGTGGTGGCACACACCTTTAATCATAGGACTCAGGATTAAGAGGTATATAGATCTCTGTTAGTTTAAGGCTACACTGATTACATGAAATTGATCCAGTCCTAAAAGAAACAACTCATACAAAGGTGATCTCAAAAGGGAACATTGTATGTACTCACTCAAATATGGACTTTAGACACAGAACAAAGGATCACCCGCCTATAATTCACACTGCCAGAGAAACTAGGATACAAGGAAGAACCAAAGAGATTCATACAAGGTCACTCACAGAAGGGGAAAAGAACAAAATCTCCTGAGCATATTTGGAGTGGGTGAGGTGGACAGTGAGTGGAGAGGGAACTAGGAGAAAGACTGAACACAGTCTTTTTTTTATGCGAAATACAGTCATGACATCATATTTGAGAACTTCTCTTGGTATGGCTTCATTTTATTTGCTATGATTCCCACATTCATCCACATTGCTGCAAATAATTTCATATTTTATAGTTGAATAGTACAAACTCTTTCTGTAAGTGCCTAATTTTATTTATCTACTCATTGACTGATAAATATTTTGCTTAATACTATACATTGGTGATTCAGAAGCAGTAAACAAAGTTTCAAGAATCTCTTTGTTTCATATAACTTATTTCTTTCTTTTTTAAAATTCATCTATTTATTTTACATCCCTGATGCAGCCTCCCCTACATACTCTCCTTGAAGATATACTCAGTGGTGGGATTTTTTGAATCATATAATAGTTGTATTATTTTGGGAAACTTCTATAATTGCTTTCCACATATGAATGTTAATTTAACCTGTGTATCAGATGCCTGGTCTCTAGCCCTCTCTAACAACTGTCAATGTTTTGTTTATAGGTGTTCTAATTGATTTGAGATTATGTCAAATGTGGTCTCTGCTTTCATTTCCCTGCTGATCAGAGACAAACTTGTTTTTTCATGTGATTGGCTATTTGTCTTTTCTTTTTTTCATAAAGGTGTATTCAGATAATTTGTTCATTTATTAGCAGGATTATTAATTTTTATTGTTACTGAGCTTTTTTAGTGATATGTTCGAGGGAATGAATGACTTACAAACATTTTCTCCCATTCAATAGTTTGTCTCAACCTTTTGTTTATTATTTACTTTGCTGTAACTCATTGAGTTCAAAGATGGCAACAAAGTATACCACAAAACAACATAGTCACTCTTTCTGAGGATTGGGATATGAAGATTTTTGAGTGGCTTCTATATTATGACTATGAGGTGTTGTTTCTGTGTCCAATGATGGACTGTAAAACTCTGCTCATAATTAATTTCTATTTGGCTCCCTAGTCAAATAGTCCAGGCCAATGAATGTCTGATATCACATAAGGGACATTTTTGCTTGTTTCTTTTTAAAAATGTATATCTGCTTTTCTGCAACAAGTTTCAAGGGTTTTGTAGAAAACCCTTCTAGAGATTTCTATTGTAATTTTTCTGCTGGAGCTGTCTTAAACCCTGTGTAGTATATTTCCCCTAGAAATATCCCAAATACTCTTATACATTTTATATTATATTGACAGGGATGTGAGGGCATATTTGCTATCTCCCTCTAGTAGTCATTTAATTTCTTACTCATTTTGTCTGATCAATTGATATCATTCATATGGTATGCCAAATGTCAGTTGAAATGTTCAAGTGGTTCAGGTCCCAATGCACTATAGTGTGAAAGAGATTAAGGGACTCAATCTAACCCATGGGCAAGGCAATAAATTTAAAATTTAACCATTACATGTGACTAGGAACCATTTATAGCTTTCATTCTCTACAGAGATGAAACAGCATATTCTTGTCAAATCATTGGCTATGCAAACAACCTAAACTTTATCAATTTGTTCAAGCAAAGAAACCACACATGGAACAATAGTTGTATATTGGCACTTCCCAATTGTTGGAGTTCACATGTAGTTTTTCTCAGTTAAGCAAAAGATTGCACTCCTATTTTAGCATGGCTAATGAGTGACTGAGAGACAAGACTATCTGAAGAGAAATGTATGGTGACAAAACAAAGGATTTTCTTGATTGCATTGTCAGCATCTGGCAGCTTAGTTATTGCTATTCCTCATTCTCAGTAAAGAAAGTGTATATCTTTATTATAGATTAAAGAACTGGCTTACAATGTTGTTGTGTATTTCAATTAACTATGGAGTTCAGTAAATATTTCCCAGGATTGGCCAATATATCATCCAAATGTCATTGCAACTTCTAGGAGTGGTATGGGAGCACCAAAATTTTAAAAATCATATAAGGTATCAAAAGCCATAAATCATAATAAGTAGTTTAACTGAACACTTTACACTTTACACGTGAAGGTTAAAGAATATTATATTTAATATAAGAGGGGACAATTTTTACATGTTAATTTTGTATTAATATCACATAACACAAAAGAGAAGTAGAATCAAATACTTGTTTCACTCAGACAAGTGCTCTACCTTCCCAAAAGGACTGTTTGAAGACCATGGGGATCATTTTCTTAGAAGAAAATGATGGTAAATGAAGACACCATGTGTCTTTATGCAATTATTATAATTACCCTTGTGAGTATGGCTTTGAAGATTATAGACAGAAGGTTAAGCATCTTATACAATTTCCTGATCCAATCATACTCTCACAGTGTATATTTTACAATTTTTGAACTTCAAGGAAACCATAGGTAGACAAATATTTAAAAAGAGCAAATTATCTTTAAGCAAACTATGAAAAACTTTACAGAACTAAAATTAGCTATAAATTAACTAGGTGTAGACTATACTTCATGTGTCAAGAGAACTAAAATAGCAGTAGTAGTAAGCAGATGAAAATTTACTTGTCTCTCACTTATTAATATCCCAAGGGGAGGAGTTTTGAAATTATATGCCAGCTCTTTTCCCCCTAAAGATCACCACTTCCAGTGTGTTTGTCCTTTATTATTAATAAATTGTTACAGGGTGTGTTTTAGAATTTTTGCTATTGTCTTCAAACTCCAGGCATAGGGGAAAAGTAAAATCACAATCATTCATTAAACAAAACTGATTATGACTTGAGGCCTTTTTTATGGAGGTTTATAAAAACTTAATATAACATTTAACACTATTCAACAATATTCAACTGTTTTTGTTACCTATAATAAGCTCGAGGATTGGTCAATATTGATTGTTAGCTTGGGAGGATTCAGAAACAATTTGTTGACAAATGTGAGTAAGATTTTAGACTGGATTGATGGAGTTGGACAGACCTACCTGGTATGTGGGTAGTACCTTTCCATAGCCTAGGATCCTGGGTTGAATGAAATAGAGGAAGAAAAATGAGCATCATCACTCCTCCCTTGGCTGTGTTTCCTGACTAAGGATGTAATGATACTAGTCTCTTCAGGCTTCTTCCATCTGGACTTTCCTGCCTTGATGGACCATATTCTCCAATACTTAACCAAATGTATTTTTTTCTTCTTTAAGCTGTAGTTGGAATCTTGTTATAGCAAAGAGAAATTAACCAATGTACTGGGAATTAAACTACTTATTTTTATGGCATTTTGCTCACACTGTTATCTGTGTTGTTCCTATTAAAAGCAATAATGACAGAGGGAGACCCTTCACACTCTTTGTTATGAATAAAGAGATGAAAGTGAGTTAATGCAATGAAAATTTTTATTTACTTCTTAAATATTCTTGAAATTGAATGCATTTGTATATAACACTGATGCATTTATTTTCTTTAATGAGTTTGTTTACAAACCTTGGAACACTGGAAGAGCTTCTGTTGTTCTCATTTTCTGCTCCCAGAATATTTGACATAGTCATTCTGAGTTTTCAAATTGTGAAAGATCTTCTGATAGCTCATGAGATGAGTCTTGAGATACAAACATAGGACAATTCTCAGAATAATTATTCAGCACACAATATCAAGTGGTATAAATGTCCGTCATTTTTGTTAAGACTTAAAGTGAAAGATGCCAAAATTTCACTAGAAAAATAATTACAAAAATAAAGTATGAATCCATCATTCAGGTTTTTAAATGAAGAAACACAATTCTGACTATATATATATATATATACATATATATATATATAGTCAGGTAGGTCAGAATCAGATTAAAATTCCAAACTCTTCAAGGATTAAAGATGCCATGTAACTATGAGTAACTAGCTATATGTCAGTTGGTAAATCATAACTGGGACTGAACTGTGTGACCAAAAAATCACCCAGATTGACAGAGAGTGTCTTGAGATCCCTAAACAGAATATGGTGTATCCCTGGTATATGGGAGAGCAAAGCCTTTCGTCATTACTGGCCACTGTTATTCTGCAGACATCCAGCATTGATGTGAAGTACTACAACCTGAGAGACATAACATGGCAGACTTGCCACTATAGTGTATTCTGGCAACACCATGATCTCTCTGAAAATGAAGTGGATTTTTCCTGGCTTCTATTTATGTCTTTATGATCACTATCAATTCTTCATGTTCATTGGAATAGAAAGCCATATTCTAACTCCTTCTCTACTCACTGCCCCCTTTCTGCTCTCCCAGAAGGAAGGCGAGGAGAACATGAGAAAGTAGGAAGATCAAGTTGGAGGAGGATTAGAGGAGAGCAATAAAAGAGATACCATAATAGAAGGAGTCATTTTAGATTTAAAGAGAATTCTGGCACTAGTGAAATGTCCAGTGACTTACAAGGATGACCCCAACAAACAATCTGAGCAATATTAGAGAGCTACCTTATATGTTCTTTCCTGATAATGGGATTGATAACTACCTTATCTTTTATCCTAGAGCCTTCATCCACTAGCTGATGGCAACAGAAGCAGACACCCACTGCTAAACACTGAGCTGAAATCCTGGAATCCAGTTGCAGAGAGGGAGAAGTGATGAGCAAAGGGTTCAAGACAAGGTTGCAGAAACTCACATATACGGTTGAACTGAACAAGGTAGAGCTTTTGGGCCCCAGACTGATAGCTTAGAATCAATCCAGACCCCCCTGAATGTGGGTCTCTATTAGAAGTCCTGGGCAGTCTATAGGGCTTTTGACAGTGGAACCAATATGTATTCCTGGTGCACGAAAGGACTTCCAGAGCACGTTCCCCATGGAGTGATACTCCCTCAGCCTAGAGACAGGAGAGAGGGCCTAGTCCCTATTCCAAATGACTTGACAGATTTTGTTGATCCCCCTGGAAGGCCTCACCCTCCCTGGGGAGTAGGTGGAAAATGGGATGGGGGAGGGTTGGAGGAAGATGGGAGGGATAGAGAACTGGGATACATATGTAAAAATAAGAAAAAATAAATAATAAAAAATAGAGAGCCATACTCTAATATCCTTCTGCCTTTCTCTCTTTTCTCACTCTCATCTTAGTGTGTAGCCCAGGCTGAACTTAAACTCATTATTCTCTGGCATTATTTAAGTATAGGGATATTATAACTTCCCTCCTTTGGCAAGAATTTCAGTCATTGAATTAAGATCCACCCTGATCCAAGATAACCTCATATTAATTTGATTAAAATTTTAAACTTATTGCTTCCTAACATAGTCACATTCATAAAAACTGGATGTTAAGACTTCAGTATAGCATTGAGGAGAAGGTAATCCACCCCACAGCAGTTACCATGCAAGGACTTAGTCTCTATGTGTTTTAGAAACTATTTTTCGAGGGAAGTAGAAACTCAGCTTATATCCATCCAATGTGACCCAACCTAGGGTCCTGTACATGCTAAGCAAATACTCCAATGCAGAGCTACATGTCTATCTATATTTTATGTTAAATACCAACATCTCTAAGATGGATGTAGCTCATAATTCTGCGTGTTTAACACTTCTCCTTTCCTAGACAAAGAGGATCTAGCATTATCCCTTAGTGGTACAGTGCCTACAACACACAGAGACAAAGTTCAATTCCAAGCACCCCACACACATACCAACAAAAGAATGTGAAATGGGGTGTATCCTGATAATAAAAACCAGGTATCACGATGGAAAACTAGGAAATGTGGTTACATAATGAGAACTAAAGCGGTAGAAAGGAGAATGGAAAAATGGGACAGGTCAGGGCCATGGGATTATAATTGGTTGAAAGGAAAAGTGATGAGTTAAAAGTGGTTGTTGCGCTAAAAGCAAGAGAAGATCGTTAGCACACAGGATGTGCATAATAAGGTTCTAGGCAAAAGTTCAAGTCAGTTTTCACAAGCAGTATGTAAACTTGCATCCAAGGACTCATTTGCATGGATAAATGAGTCCATGCATCACTGAAATTAATGTACTCCTTCATAGATTAGACTTCTGGGGTATAACACCTGTTGGATATTTAGTAGACATTTTAACATTGTTGATATGTATGCCAAAGGTATACTTAACATCGATTCTGACACATTTCAGGGAAATGAATACAAAGTATTTTCTATCTCTAAAGATTTTAAGCTTTCCAAGCCACTGAATTCAGATTTGGCAGACAATGATAACAGCTATATTTTCAAAATATATGTGTCCTTCTTGGAGCCAAGTACATAGCTAAATCTGCTTCTGTCAAATGAATTGAGTAGGTGAGGTGATTCATAATAATACACTACCAGAGGACTGATATATGCTTGAATGACTCAACAACATGTACCATTTCTTACCATGTATCTCTTCTTCCATCCATCCCTTTTTAATTATATTTCTTTCTCTCCTTGTGCCCTTGTTTGTCTGTCCCCTTATTCTCTCCTTTCCTTTCTTCCTTCCCCATCTTCCCTTCCATTCTTTTCTTGTCTTTCTAGCATTCCTGTACTCAGTTACTAGAAAGTGGCCCTGTTCTAAAAACTGGAGAATGCCTCAATTAAAATCAAATAAACAAAACTAGTCAATTTCTTGATGGGGTAGGTCTAGTGTAAGATAAGGACCAAAGAAAAAAGTTTAAGAGAGTGTAAAATCATGTACAGTTTATAATGATAGCAGTGAAAATCAAGGTGAAACCCTCTACATATGGTGCCTGGGTTGCTTTCCAGAAAAATGATATTAAATATATCATGAAAGATGCATTGGAAATAGCCAGATCAAATATACATGAAGGGCTTAATAAAAAAGGCATACTAAAATGTTCAGGAATCATTAGGAAACCGAGACAGTCCATTTGCTACGGCTTCTTGCTTGTGAGTTACTGTTAAGGCTAACTGGGAACTTGATTCGGGACATACACATCTCCTGCTATGAGTTTGGATTTAGTATTAATGGCAATCGTAAGGTCGATAAGCAGAAGAAAATAAATGGTTCTTGCTGTAAAACTACAGGAGCAGAAACAAGAAGCAGTTACTGAATGTTTAGCAAACCATGCTTTGGGGCTTCTCAGTGGTAAAGCACTTGCTTAGTGTGCCTGAGGTCCTGTGCTCCATATTCAACACTGAAAATACTAATTTAGCAAAACTGTCAAAAGTCCTTACTCAGGGGATTCTTGAAGTAACCTGATAAGGTACTTCATCAGTGTCAGAACAGTGGGGAAGAGTAAAGAAACCCATAAAAGTAGAAGGCAAGCCAGGGGAGAATCTGAAGAGCCTGAGTGTGATGCTCCAGAAGTGAGAACCAATTTGAACTCACTGGAAGCAGAGATTTTAAGCATGATGACATTGCACATGTGCAGCACTGGACCAGAACTTCAGCCCCTAAGAGTGAGTATAGAAGGGGATTGCTGTAGTGAGCCAGGGAGTTGAGAGCTGGGCATTGAAAACTGATGGTTTTGGTTTGTGAGAACAGGTGTAATCCAGTAGCTGAGCAGAGACTTGTGGTGGCCTGGAAAAGAGCCAAAGTAATAAGACAGCTGAAGATCAGTAAGCCTGATATGAAGGCCCAGTGTCCGTAAAGATTTGCTTTGATCTTTCAATGTGTTTCAATGTGTGCACGTGTGTGCATGCGCATACGTGTGCGTGCACGCGCGCGCGCGCACACACACACACACACACACACACACACACACACACACACACACGCACACCTCACAACTCTACTTCTGTCCTGTATTTCCTCTTTCTACTGTAAACCACAGCTTCACAGTAAAACACATTTTCTAAACTCTTTTAGGTATATGATACTAATAAAAATTGCAGGTTCTTAGTTCTATCTTTCAACCACACCCCAAAATTATATAAGAAGAAGAAGAAGGAGGAAGAGGAGGAGGAGGAGGAGGAGGAGGAGGAGGCGGAAGAGGAGGAGGAGGAGGAAGAGGAGGAGGAGGAGGAGGCCGAAGAGGAGGAGGAGGAGGAGGAGGAGGAGGAGGAGGAGGAGGAGGAGGAGGAGGAGGAGAAGGAGAAGAAGAAGAAGAAGAAGAAGAAGAAGAAGAAGAAGAAGAAGAAGAAGAAGAAGAAGAAGAAGAAGAAGAAGAAGAAACATTCCTCTATTTCCCTGTCACTTCTCACCCTCTTTCCAAATCTGTTTCCTCTCATTTTTTTCACACTCCTTCCTTCCTTTTTATTACTTCACTAAAGCAATCTTCTTCAACCCAGAATAAGGAGAAACAGCTCCATAAGTCTAAGGTATGGAGTTACTGAGGTAGCTAACAAGACTTTGCTAAATCTCTATGTGATGACATTACTGTCCTAAGGTTTCTCATCTGGTCAGAGAGGAGAAAATCAGGGCGCTGGCATTCCATGTCCTTAGAGTCACAGTGGCAAAGGCAAATGCAACTAGCATCGAGGAAGACAGATTTACACACAGTGTGTGATTTGATTTTTTCTTTAATTTCTTTATGAGAAATGCAATTTGATAATAGTGATGCTAGGAGGTACAGATGGTGAGTTTCGGAAGACCTTATTACCTGCAGCAACAGGGACAACTGTAATTGGCATCTTCCAGCCTCTTTGGAGCTGGAGTAAAAGCAGTACTTCTGAATCCTTTGTGTTTTTGCAAGACAAATGGACTGGTTTGCTTTTCATTTATTACTTGTGACAGGGAACTGAAAGAGGAAGCACTGGCCTAAATTCATGAAAGACAGCAATTCTGAAAGAAGGTCTCACCTCCCAGGTGAATAAGCAGCCACAAAGGTGTGCATAATTCAAAGATCATTTTGTAGTTATGCTGAGTGTTTGGCAGGAGTCAAATGCCAAAATTCTTTTTAATTGGTTAGTTAAGTGTCCATAGTCACTGCAATTTTTTTTCAGATGGCTCTGTGACTATAGTGAAACTACATGAACACACGGCACCTCTAAAGCCTGATTTCCCCCAAAGCTTTCATTCCTGGCATGGGGATTTAATTAAAGTTAAATATGCTGGCCTGTTCATTGCCTGTTAAGGCTGTGGCCAGCCCAACCTATCAGATCTCAGAGTTGTGACAGTTTTTCACTGATGACTCTAGCTGCTCACATAAGGTCTGAACAAATAGGAAGAGATTAGATTAATTCTTTTACCCTTCATTCACAACTCACTATGTAAAAGTCCAAACAGTCATTTTTTAAAAATTACAGATATAGAAGCTAAGTTAGATTTTATGCTTCCTACCCACCTAGATTCTGAATATGGGAATGAAACTGTAGATCCTAATTTTTTTTCCTTCTTTTTATGGCCTGGTGGGAAAGAAGGCCATGCTAACACTTTTGGCATTACTCAGCACATGGCACCCAAATCTCAAAAGTGAGTAAGCATTTCTATGGGGAAAATGTTTTTTTTTTTTCTTACATCAGAGACCACTCCAACTTTTTGCCTCCCGATGTTAAAAGCTTTCTTTGCCCAACAGCTTTCCTGTAATTTTATATATAAAGTTGGAAGTACAAAACTCTCGACCACCAAAGGATGACTCTGCTTATGGTAATTTTTCTGGAGTCCATTTGATGTTTAATTCCATTAATATTTGTTTAATATTTAATGAAAGATTCAATAGGGTACATGACATTCATCAGCATCTATCTCATTGGATATACAAATTTGGATCAAATAAGGAGAATAAATGGATCCCAACAGACAAGACAAAAGAAATACACCATTTATCTAAATACAGAGTTCTCCCATTAGAATGTTCTCAGATAAGAGTCCAACACCATTAACAGACGTCTGAGAAGAGATTATTGATGTCCATGAGACAAAAATAAATCTAAAACTTTGATCTGTCATTAATTTGGGCTTTCATCTTGTGATGTAATGCCTGTTCAGTTTGGTTTACTTCAATTAAACAAAGTTAGTCATTATTTTCTGCTATACATAGGCAATAACACGTTATGGTTGGAAATGTCAAGAAATATATCAAATACACACTTCTTTGGAAACACCACTTTAATGACTAATACCTCATTATTAGTCAACCAACACCCTCCTAGAATCTTGGAATTTCAAGGTCCACATACATAATTACATGTATAGCAGCTTAAAATTCTTTTGTGTTATGGCTAATAAATTTTTAGCTCAAGAGAAATAGCTCATCAGAAAATGAGGAGTATGGGGCATCGCTAGTCAGTTACATTCTAGCTATACGACTCTGGTATATACTGGGAAAGAGTTCGCATAATACAGGGATCATGTCACTTTTCCTGTTTCTATATTCTAGCATGTAATAGATAAATAATTGCTAAACAAATCAATGATTGAGAAAAAGCCAAATAAAGTTCTAGATATGGTAGCAGAGATAGAGTATAAATTTAGACAATGAGACCCTGTTCTCATTACCATTAAGTTTGGAAAACTTCTTAATCTCTCAAAAGCATTGGTTTGTTCAATTGCATTTGGAAATAAACTGTAACAATGGAGAGAGTATGTTTAAATGATATAAACATACCAGACAAGGAAGCGGAACTGAAATTACTTTCTATGGACCTTGGCGGTAGTTGATTGTGACTGCATAATACAGGATCTTTTATTTCCTTCCTTCTTTCTTTCTTTCTTTCTTTCTTTCTTTCTTTCTTTCTTTCTTTCTCCCTTTCTCTTTCTTCTTTCTTTCTTTTCTCCTTTATTTCTTTCTTTGTAATAGCAGACACTACCTTCAAAATTCCAAATTACTTGTTTAAAGTGTAAGTAACTGTAGCTTAAGGAAGTGCTCAAATGATCAAGGTAGTTTATCAGCTAACCAGAATGGAGAGCCAGGGGAACATGATTACTCATCCAAAATAGTTGAATGAAGTATAACCTCTTTAATAAAGCCATAAAAGACTGTCATGAGCTAGCTTTTACTGTGAATATTCTTCCTTCTGCATATTTTGGAGTGTTTGAATTCCATGCCTTTTCCTTTTACAGGTTCATTCACTTGATTTCTTGTGTTTTCTTCACTATAACTGGACCATAGAGACTGTTTAACCATCTGGTTGCTTATTTTCTCCTGAACATTTATTTTGGGCAAGACCTGAGTACTTCTGTCTTTATTAGGAACCAGAGTCTGACAAATCCCATTTGATGAACTAGGTACCTAAAGATTGGATCTTTTCACTTTTTGGTCTTTCTTCTTTCAGCCTGGAGACATGCTATAGTCTCCTGTTAGTAAGAATTTCCCAGTCTGACTTACACACCATATATTATGGGGCTTGGGTGTCTGTGCTTCTGAAGACTTCATTCTGAGCTTCTGTGTTTTATTTTACTGTTGTTTCTAAGGCTATGGTAGAAGGTTTGCCATGTGCCATAAATTCAGTTGTTAATAAAGTACCTTGTCAAAATTAATGTGTAAATTAAATGAACTTGTGGACTTCATATTCTGAAGGAAATATTCAAATGATTATTTGTATGAAGAAAATAACTTATTTATTTTGTAAATTCTATATTACAGACTGGTTTGGGAAGTAGCATACTTTTGTGGGAATGATAAATGTGCTGAATCAAACGTACCTCTTTAGTATTTTGATAGAAATATGATTTTTTAGCACATTGACAACTGATCTTAGAATTAACTTTCTGCTGCAGGCTTGTTCACTATCTTCCTGTGTTTCATTCACTATAATTAGGCTAAAGAACTGATATCTTATCTTCTTGTCACTTATTTTCTTCAGAAGGTAATTTTTATTGCACTTATTTTATCCAATTCTCTTGCACCTTATGTTTTACATGTTCCTGTTTTCCTCTGAAAGCTTTCTTCTGAAACATGAACAGAGTTGTCTTCTCTACACAGATCTCTTTCCCATATTTTTGAGGAAGGACTTGCTATCATGAGGTTATTTTCGCCTCTGCATACTACTATAACATGACCTCTAGGCTACAGTCTCTGGTTTTGTCTTCAGGCAACCTATTGTGCTCTATTAACATCATTTTCTTGGAGGGTGAACTGGGTAGAATCTGCACAAGCATTCACATTCTCACTTTTCTAATCCTTGGGGCATCCCCACTCATTTTACTTGCTCATCCATAGAGAAATGCTACACTGGTTGATTTTCCTTCTTGGCAGGGAATATATACTAACATGCATATAGATATGTGAATATATAGACACAACCTACATACAGGAATGATGGCATTATTTTGAGTTGTTACTTTGTGGTATTGTGAACAATTGTCTCCTCTGTTGTTGATAGATCCAATTTAGTTCCTTTCCTTTTCCTTCCTTTCTTTCTTTTTATTCATTTCATTACATAAATCTTGCAAAGTGCTCATGGACAGGATTGTTGGGACTGGTTAACTCTAGATATGTGGACTAAATATCAAAACTAATAACATTCATACTTTTCCTCCCTTCAATTAAAATGTGATGTTGGGCACTACAGTGGTTCATGGAGTAGCTCTAGAAACATGTTTCATGTTTTAGGTAACATATTGTCAGTTCAGTCATCAAGGAGGACTGATTTATACTACCAGTCCAATCTACATGAATCTTGTTGCTTCATGATAATGACCATGTAAATGTTTAATATAAACCAGGCACTATTCTAGGGGCTTTGCATAAATTAACTCTAAAAGGAATGTGTTATAGCTCTGTTTTTTTTTTTTTTTTTTTTTTTGCTATGCTATGTCATAGTCCTAGTAAAACCAAGGATCATGCTCCTTACTATAGCACATTGACCTGAAATATTTTCTGGAGAATCATGTTGAATTTCCTTAAGGGTGTTAGGCTTTAGCGAGCATTCAAAAGACAGTAACAACTTGTCCAATGTTCATTATGACATAGGAGGAAAAACATTGGTGTTAGAATCAGATTAAATTTCTTTTATTCTGTCAGTTTAGGTTTCTATTTTTTTGGCTCACAAAGTAAAGATAATTAGTCTATTTTCTTCCCTCTTTCTACAGTAAGGGAATTTTTGAGAACCAGATGCACTATGCAGAAAAGCTTACTAAAAATGCAAAGCACTGATTTATACAGACTATGTACACACACACTGACTCAGTTAACGCTAATACAAAAATACACCACAGTATATAAGAATAACTCAAATGAGATATCCATATTATATTGACATATACACACAACTGTGACATGTGGAAAAGTCTCAAATGAGAAACTCTGAAAATAGAAACAGTGAATAACAGAAGTCAACACTAGACTTTCACCACTCATTCACTAAAGCATAATGAATTGGACACATTTGAAAAGGGAGAGACCAAGTGATATTTCACATTATTATTTTCCTTAAAAATGGCATTTTGGATAATATAATGAAATTACCAGACTTTGAAAAGTATACCAATTAACACATTACTTTATTGGAATCCACATTATAATAAAGACAGAGGAACTAAATATAAAAACAAGACATTCAAGAAAAATAACAGAAGCAGACACCCACAGCTAAACACTGAGCCATACTGGAATCCAGATGCAGAGAGGGAGGAGTGATAAGAAAATGGGGAAAAGACCAGGCTACAGAAATCCACAGAGACAGCTGACCTGAACAAGGGGGAGCTCATGGACCCCCAGACTGATAGCTGGGAATCCAGCATTGAACCAACTTAGGCCCCCTGAACATGGGTTTTGGTTAGAAGCCCTGGGCAGTCTAGGGGACCTCAGACAGTGGAACCATGATATGGTACACAAAATGATTTTGGGAGCATATTCCCCTTGGAGGGATACTCCCTTAACTTAGAGGCAGGAGGGAGGGCCTAGTCCCTACTCCAAATGACTTGACAGATTTTGATGATCCCTCCTGGAAGGCATCACCATCCCTGTGGAGTGGGGGATAGATGGGATGGGAGGATGGTCGGGGGGCATGGGAGGGAGGGAGAGGAAACTAGGATTGATATGTAAAATAAAACAATAAAAGTGGCTTTTTGGATAATATAATAAAATTACCAGACTTTGAAAAGTATACCAATTAACACATGACTTTATTGGAATCCACATTATAATACAGACAGAGGGACTAAATATAAAGGCAAAACATTTAAGAACAATAATAAAAACTTTAGCTTTGGAAGTCTTAGTTTGGAAATGAGTGAAACTCAACCAAGGTCATGAACAAACAGATGCACAATTCAAATAATTTATCCTAATATAAATTGAAGTGTTGGTCTATTTGATTTTCTTTCATTAAAAATGTTAAATTGATAACTAAATTAAGTCCTTTATCAAAATTTTTCTTATTTTTAAAACGTAGTTCAAAATTCAAGTTGGTATTTCAAAAATTAAAGTTGATCTTTGTTCCATTCATATTTTCTTTAATAAAGACATATTGTTCTGTCATTAACATTTTTATTTTTTGCTGCAATCTTTAGGAATTTGTATTACTTCACTAAAAGAGTCAAATTTTAGTTACAAGAAAAAAAAATGTGTAACCTATGCATCTGTGAAAAACTCAGAACGTGGATTTTTGTGGCCTTCTCTTGGCCATTCATTCCTTGCTTTGCTGCCTTTTCTACGCACCTACCACCAGGTGGCAGTGGGCCAATGCTTAACTTCACCAAGCAATTTCTCAGGGTTTAGTATGAATTGCCCAGATTGTGAACACGAGGATGGTCATGTAAGAAATGTCATTTAATAGGAGCTCTACACAACACAATTAGAAATG
Organism: Cricetiscus sungorus; assembly: GCA_030556225.1. Taxonomy (NCBI): domain Eukaryota; kingdom Metazoa; phylum Chordata; class Mammalia; order Rodentia; family Cricetidae; genus Cricetiscus; species Cricetiscus sungorus. The sequence continues at coordinate 4,774,086 of JANBXA010000372.1, forward strand.
TATGTATGAACACATGAACATTCAAAGAAGCACTGTAGGTTAATACAGACTTACAACAATACAGGGTACTATCATCTGGCTTTTTATTTGTTTGTGTTTTGAGACATGCTCTCATTATACATTTCTGGGTGACCTCGAAGGACCAGGTTGGCCTCAAATTCCCAAAGATCTTCCTGACTCTGAATCTCATGTTGGCTTGTATCACCACACCAACTCTCACTGATAATTTTAGTAATCATCACATGTACAGTGGTCAAAAGAATAAACAAATTGGAAAGTTAACAGGGAGCAAAAGTAGCCAGAGATTTATGGCCATAAAACTAGTAAAAAAATTTATTACATTTAAGAATATTAAAAATCAAAGATTCAGACATGTATTTATACACAGATATGCAGAAGGCATATGGCATAGCTCATATCCACATTTTAATTTCATCCTATTAGTAAGAATGAGCCACACAAAATTAAATATTTTACCAAAATTTGTTCTTGAGCCATAAAAATTCATTAAGGTATTTCAAGATAATAATTCAGCCTAAATATTTGAGAATTGGGGAAATACTAATAAATAATATTACAAGGATTACCTAAGCAAATGAAAAGACTGAGCTCAGAGGCCATGCTAAAGCAATTTATTAATTGATTAGTACATGTACATAAGTATACTAAGAGAAAAAGGAACAAGCATAATATAGGAGAGTTCTGAGTTCTGTAATCTTCCAGCCATCTGACATTCAGGTGAGAATCTGCTCTTTAGAGATTAGCTTCCTCATTGTCCACCCATATTCCATTTCATCACATCTCAGCTCAATCAATATTTCTGTGTTAAACCATTTGCCTCTCTTCTAAGATTAGGTTAAATCACTAAGTTATAGGTTCTTCTAATGCCATCATGCTTGATCAATCTAATTAGTATCTGAATAAGTTCTTGACTAATGACCATTTCTGTCACTATACTTTAGACTCTATTTGAAAGAAAATACTTCTTGTTTTGGTTAACACACCCCAGGGCATTTTATCAGCCAAGATGTTTTACACACACACACACACACACACACACACACACACACACACACACACACAAACACACATACTGATAATATTTAGTAACTAACACAATATAAAGTTCATATTGCAACAGATACTTTGGAAGTGGGACAAACACATGCACTTGATATAATCGTAATCAGAAAAGAGGGAATCTGCAATATTCCCTCTATTTCCAGTTAAACAGACTTTGAACAATTAAATTGGAAAGATAAATAATTCTGTCCTTAGAGGTTAATGTCCTTGGAATTCTGTTGAGGAACATGCATTTCACTTATGAAGGTAACCTGGTGTACAATCAGGCATAGAACCCATGGCCTTGCACATCCTATGCAGGTACTCTACCAAATGAACTGTAGCCCCAGCCTCTGAAGCTGTCTTCATATGTACAGGAAATTAGAACACAAATACTTGGTGTCTTATTTCAATATAATTTCAAATTTTAGGTCTTTTTAACCTGGAGTAGAAGGCTAAGCATCTGTGTTTTCCATGTTACACTGAAGTTATGTGAATATATTGTGTTTATGTGTGTAAATGAACCTACCTTTTAGTAACAGATTCTATTTTCATATTTACCCATGCTTACTTTTCTGTCATTGAAAATTTAATCATTATACATCCAACTACTATTACCAAACACACTTGCCATTTTTTGATTCTCTTCTTTTTTTTTTTACAGTAGATTCATGTCATCATTTGTTGTCACCTTTTTTTTTTCTTAACTGTAAATCCTCCCCTCTTTGCATTAGTTGTGAATATAGCACATGCCAAGTTGTATAGGCCCAAATTTAATCATATAAACATTATTTCATGCACTTTGTTTTTTGTATCAGTAAAAAGACTGGAGGATGCACAGTCCAGGGCTTTAATATGTAGTTATCTGGGATGACAAGACATAGAAGCCTCTTATGGTATCTATTTTCTTGATTCTTTGTCCATTAACCTGCTTGTTTCTATTGGCAATAGGCCAGCTGTTAGACTACACTAATTGTCAGGTGATTGTTACACAGTTTTCAACAGTGCCCTTAGGTATCAACTGTGTTTTAGTCAGATCCAATTAAATCTAGACCACTCTGGAGGAGCAGTTTTGAGGCCAGACATTGACACTTTTCCTAGTAGGGATTTTAACGCTTCCATTTCCCTGGCTATCTGCTGAAAGGCATAGTCTGTAGTTTGTAACTAATAAGTTGGTAGCCTCATGTTTTTAAATTGCTTACTCTCAAAATCTCTGTAGTTTCTGAGAGAAACCTGGTGATTGACCTTTCCTACAACGATTTCAAGTAATTAAGTTTTGGGGAAGAGATTACAGAGGTAGGCTTGATTAACCCAGTGACAAAATCTGTGAGCATGGAGACAGTGGTCTGGTTTTTGAAGGAATAACACCTTGATTTCACAAGTGAGAAGCCCCAGTGAGAACATTGGGATTCATTGGCCTGCCTCTCCTGCTGTGAAGCTGGCACTCAGTGAAAAAGCTGGGGTGAGTCATTAAGAAACCAGTATTTTCCCAATGCTTTAATACCCTGTGGAGGCTGGTTGGACAAAGAGAATCCCCCCTTCTTGGCCACACTTATACAGGGATTGTCACTGTAAGGCAGGACTGGAAAAGGAGGATTTAAGAGATTAAAAATGGTTGATTTAAAACAGAAAAACAAACAAAACCAAAAATTTTCCCTTGTGAATTTTAGTGAGGGAGTGAGTCCATGCCACTGATGGCATTGTAAAAAAAGGGACATATTTCACAAGGACTTCACTTTAGTGATTTTACTGCCCTCTTTTCAAGTCTATCAGTTCCATTTTTATAGTACCACTTACTTGTTAGTCTATCTGTTGGCATTTTCTTTTCCAATATTAAAGATTTTAGTTCTGAAATTTCCTTGTTGTCTCCTTAATTTGTACTTCTCTGCACATCAGTGCATAATTTCACTTGTTCTAGATTATTCTTGAACATATTTACTGAAGAATTTACTGTAGATGTTACAAAGATTTTGTTCAAATGTTAACACAGATAGTTAATCTCCATTTTTAGTGATCATTTTTATTTGATTATTTTCTTCTTCCTTTTTTTATACAACAAAATCTGTACTGTACTGTACATTATGTACTCTTCATTCTGAATAGTACAACCATACCACTTTAGGCATATTTCTTTCCAATTAAATTTTTTTTCTTCAGGATGTCTAAAGTAAAATTTCATAGAGAGAACTGACTCACATAGTACATTTCTGTGTAGGATAAAACTCCATAATTCCTGGGAGCAGAGCATTTGAAGCATAGGAGTCACATATGGGCTCTGACTAGCACGTCTTTGGAGATGCTAAAGGAATTTTGTTCAGTTATGTGGAATTCATGCTTGAATACATGCTCTAAATACACTTTAAGGAAAATTAGAAGAGTCTCCTACAAACAGGAAACACAAATATTCTCAGAGTAGTTTGTAAATGCATGTTTGAGATTCTGCTTCCTGACTGATTACTGTCTGTAATCAATAGGGATTGGGTTTTCCTCTCCAATTTCTTCCACATAAAGAAACAGCTTTAGTAGCTAGCAAAATTCCCTATAGAAAAATGCTGAGTCACTTGAGATACTCTTCTTTCATCAACTTCCAATTTCCAAATCACCTCCAGATGCGTCCTAAATTCAACTTTTGTTTTCAAGCACATTGCCACTTTCCTATGAATTTCCATTTCTTACATGGATCAGTATATTAGTTCCCAGTTATTCTGGTTATGTTTTATATTGTTATTTACTGAAGAGCAGCCAGGATAATGTTTAAAAGATGTCATATTTTAAATCCTTTTAGTATTGTTATTCCCCCAGGTGAGAGAACAATGACCATTGACCCAAATCATCATGTCCAAATTAATTAAAGCAAGCTTTTCTATTTATGTACATGGACTCTCTTTCCTTTAAAGGAAGATCATCATTGAACATGAGGAAGATACAGGTTTTTATATTTCAGGAGTTGAGGGTTTCCAAATGGTGGATAGGTCAGGCAAATATGCATGGTTACAGAAGCAGAACATCTAAGCACAACATGTTGGTCATAACTACCTCCTGAAGCAAAGACACAGTAGTAAAGTGGTCAAACATCTTTGTGAAACAAAGGCATGATTATCATTTTCTGGAACAGGTACTACAGAACCATATGTAGTTAAGGTTACAGGTGGGACATAGCCCAATACTTTGAAAACAGATTTAATCACAAACGTGAATGAACCTAGCGTGTCTTTACTATAAGATGCCATTCAAGCCTAAGACAGAGGCAGGCTGGTTTACCAGTATCTTTGAATCACATTAGGAATAAATCCAGATCCTACCTCTGAGCCAATAAAATTCTAAGTCTCACCTAGCTGTCCTCTTGATTCCACTTCACTTCACTCTCCTGTTCCCCTCCAGGCTTCAGTCATACTGAGTGGTCATTTACCTGTTTCTTTGCTCATGAAATACAGTAAACTCCTTGCTTTTCCAGGGACTTTTTATTGCTGCTTTTTCTACCTAGAATACTCTTCCCTAGAAATTAACTTTACTTTTATTAAGCTGTTTGAATTGATTTTCTACTTGCTGGAATGACTTAGTGGCTTAAAACAAATAGCACTGCAGTATTTTAAAATCCATGGATTAGATATTCACCATATTATAGGCTTCTCATGACTGAAATCAGAGTGTCAACAGGCAAGCTGTTTTCCTTTATTAAGTACTAAGGGAAAGTCAGGGTGTTTTGTTTGTTTGTTTGTTTGTTTTTGATTTTTGTTTTTTTGTAGGGGGAGGTAGTAATCAGAAAACTTTAGCTCTTGAACTGAAGACCCCAATATTTCTGAGAGCCATTCTAACTTTGACTCTGGCTTTCTTCCTTCATCTTTGCCATCATAAATAGCAGAAAGTTGCTCTTGATAGCAGGCATCATATTTATGGCTTATTATGGTTCTTCTTCTATGTTTAAGGATTTCTATGAGGAGGCTGTGTCTCATGTAAATTCAAGTTAATCTCTGTTCTTATAAAGATTGCATCTCAATGAGATGATGAAATAAAAACTGAATAAGTAATTGATGCAAGACATTTCAGATTTAATGACAACTTCCATGTCCATTTTCTGATAGCTTGTAATTTATTTCCTAGCTTCCAAGCTTCCAAGGTCAGCCCCAGTGAACCTTGCATTCACTATCTCATTGGCTTACTAACTTTTGTCTTTTGTTTGTCATCTAAAATATTTTCATTCGATATATTTGGATTATGTATTTCCTGTCCATCTACTCCTCCCAGATCCTGCCCACCTCCCAACATAACTAATTGCTTGTTCTTTCTCTAAAAACAGAAAACCCCCATTGAAAATTAAAACAAGCAAACAACAAACTAATCAGTCAAAAATGCCAAAAAACAAAGCAAGAGGCCCACAATGGAACAAAACAAAATTAAATAATGAAAATCATGAAGCCCATTATCTGAAACCTACTATCCAAATTCTGGCAGAAAATGTTATGTCCATAACAAAACTCTCTTACTCATGTCAACAGTCCTTCACTACATTGCCACATTGTTTTACTTTCAAAAGGTTTCAAACTCCCTGAAACATATGCTAAGTTTGATTCCTTATTATTATTATCAAACTCCATTAGAATATGATCTTTAGGATGATGACAGCAAAGTTGTTTTTTTATTATTATTTTTTGCTTATTCCCATTATTATAATTTATCCAAAACAATGCCTGATATAGATAATAGATCGGGAAGCCATTCTCATAAAATCAATGATTAAAAGAATCAAATCTGTTTACTTGTCATTTTTTTCCAACTCCACAACTGCTTTGGTAGAAACAACCTCTTGATATTATGATGAGACTTAAATGAGTATTACCACATTTACTCATTTCCCCTTCTTTGTAAGCATACATTTTTGTTCCTTCAAGCTGGCCTAATTTCACCTTTGTATTACTTTACAAAAGTTTTGCATTTCTGTGTAAGTTTTTGCTCTCATTACCAAAACAAACTGGAGGACTTTTACATTTCTTTCTGTGTCAGTGATGCATAATGTCTGTCTTAGCAGACCACTTGAAATCTGCACCTCTGCTTATAACTTCCCATTGAGTTTTAAAGTGGCTTTGGGTTCTTATGTTTAAAAGTCAGTAAGTCAATGCTCAATGCTTTCTTTCACCCCTGCCTAGATGCAGTCTCAAAATTGTTCTCACTGTTCATGTAAGAGTAAAAGTAGATCAAACCCCTGAGGGAATAATCAGTACCCATTTGGCATAATGGTTGACATCATTTCCCTTAATAGATTGAAAATATATTCTATTTTTACATAAGAATATTTTTTGCTCTTTACAAGTTTGTGTCATTGCTGCTTGATAAATGGTGTCCTCCAATGCACATTTGAAGTCCTAACTCTCAGTGTGCATGCACTTGATAGTAAGATCTTTGGGATGCAGTTGGGTTCACACGAGGTCAGGGGGCTATTGAGAGTCTCCTGAGCTTTACACATGATGTAAGGGACCTGTTCATACCTTCTCCAGCAGGTAGAGACAAAGTGGTGAGGTGACTATTCTTAAATCTGAAAGAGCACTAAGGAGACAGTGACCCTGTTGGCATCACGATCCACCTTCTTCTTCCAGAAAACTGACAGACTAAATGACTATCATTTAATGTCACTATATGATATTTATTACGACAGTTTGCACTGAACAAAATAATCCTTGAAATGTTACTTGAAGCTAAGGACCATGCTCTTCCTTTTTCAAATGAGGAAAACTAGGACTTCTAAATGTCAAAGTCTGATTTTTTTTTCCCTAAGAAGTTAGTAGAGGAGTCCAATATAGACCCAGGAGAGACAACACACATTCTGTTGTTAGTTCCACCACATGGCATAAACTCAGAGAATATTTGAAGCCATATGCTAAGCTATAAAATCTTGATTATTAATGATTAAAGATGAAAAGAAAATGCCCATATTTAACCTGTAAGGTGATACAGGTTGGGGAAGATTTACTGAATGGCCATTTTGCTTGTCATACAATGACTTTGGTCTTTTAAGTGTAACTTGTTAAAGGATCAAAATCCAAAAGTTCTTATTTAAGTTGTAATTACAATCTCAGGACTGGTTAACATCTTCAGAAATAGTCACCAGACAAGCAATCTCATGGATGTAATTATCTGATCTTTGATGTTCTGAGTTAATGATCAAACATTCCTCACAGCAGGTGAGTGTCACAGAGTGGCTGAGGCAGGAAACCAGTTTATGTGTATCCAGGTTTGACTCCGTTGGTTCTAAATTCTGGTAGTTTCAGACACGAATAAACTCTTCTTTACATCATCCCCTTCCTACATTCAGTCTCTCAGCAAAGCTCATAAACATGAATTTTTTCTGATGGCAAAACCATCAGAAAAAGTTGTCTCTGATTGCCATTCTAAATTAAGTTTTCTAGGATTCAATTTACTATTTTCCATTCATTAATAAATTTAAGTGCTTTATAATCAAAATTAAGGGGAGAAATTGGAGAGGTTTCACAATAACAAAGTTCTGTATTGTTTATAAACATTTTTCTCTCATGCTTCCCAGTGTTCAGCTACAGGCAGATGAGCAATTGCAACAAACTAATATTTTTAAATCACATTTCAAATCAACCATACCAGATAGAGGAGTATTTAATAGTTCATAAGCAGCAGACAATAATAGCTAAATTCCTGAAAGTACCTTCAAGTCACCAGCGACAGTCTTCTGAATATAAATATAATATCTTTAACATAAAAATATATTAGTTACTCATGTGATTGTATTTTTCACAGAGTAATAAAAAGTTTAAGTGAGTCAGAAAAACTCAAATTCAGTCCCTGTGTCCCAGTGATAAAAGTCATCAAAATGTAAGAAGTTTAACAAAATCTCAAGAAAACCTGGAAATGAAACTGGAGAATTCAGACAGTGCCTAAGCTGATGTCTGTCCTGAAGATATTGCAATTATTTTCATAACCCAATTTGAGAATATGATCTAAAGTAGGAATTATTATTCTAATGGTGAATTCCAACCAGTAGAAGTGAAAGGGTCAGTTATTTATTTCAAAATATTATACTTAGAGTTGGTACTCATAAAATACAATTGTCGATTAGAAAAAATGATGTCCCAGCTATCCTAAAAATGACGTGATGATGGAAATCCAGAAAAATCCTTCTCAGAAAGAGATGTGGTATTCCAAAGAAATGGGGAGAAATGTGTATTTTTATTGGTTGGCTCACAGGACTCAGAAGGCAGAATCAACAGAGTGTTTTAAATAATCCAGAAGGAATGGCCTAAGGGATGTGTTCGAGAGGTGTTTCTCTCTTTTGAAAGCAAAAATAGGCTTTGATTTAGACATTTGTTCTTATGTAAGGATCATTGCAAAATGAATGCTTTATTTAAACATACAAATAAAAAGTAACACAACTCTTATCTGGTAGACTTATAAATTAGCCCTACAGCTTTTTTTCTTTTCTTTTCTTTTTTTTTTACTAATAATATAATTTAAAATTTTTACATGTCAATCCCAATTTCCTCTTCCTTCCTCCCTACCTCCCTACTTCCCTCCCACTTACCCTCTTTTCCCCCTCACATGCACCCTGACTACCTTCCCCTCCCATCTCCCACCCCCATTCCACATGTAGGGATATGCTATCCAGGTGAAGTCATGTAAATCTGTCAAGTCATTTGAAGTAGGGAATAGGACTTCTCTCCTGTCTCTAGGTTAAGAGAGTATCCGTCCATGGGGGATGTGTCCACAAGGTCCTTTTGTGCATCAGAAATAGATCCTGGTTCTACTGTCTGAGATCCCTTAGACTGCTCAGTTCTTCAAGCAGAGACCCATATTCAGGGGGTCTGGGTCAGTCCAATGCTGGATTCCCAGCTATCAGTCTGGGGGGGGGGCATTAGCTGCTCCTTGTTCTGGTCAGCTGTCTTTGTGTGTTTCTGCAAACTGGTCTTGTACCCTCTCTCTGCATCTGGATTCTAGTTCGACTCAGTGTTTTGTTATGGGTGTTTGCTTCTGTTTCCAACAGGTACTAGATGAGGACTCCATGATGGTGAACAATTTAGTTGATGATCTCACTATCAGGGAAGGACATTTATGGTAGCCTTTCCATGTTTGCTCATTTTGTTAGTTGGAGTCAGTCTTGTAGGTCTCTAGACCTTTTGTTAGGTTCAGTTTTCTCTTCAAACCAATAATGGTTCCCTCTTTTATGATCACCCTCTCTCTCTCTCTCACTTTTCTGTCTTCTATTCCTACCCTGACTGAATCTTCCTAGTTGTACCTGCTTACTTCTCCTCCCCTTCTCTTTCTCTGAGTTCTCTCCCCATTCCTGCCCCTCCAATTCCCATATGCTCTGGGGAACTTGTCCCTTACCCCTTTTGTGAGGGACCATATGAATCTCTTAGAATACACCTTATATCCTAGTTCCTCTGGTAGTGTGAGTTATAGGCTGGTGATCCTTTGCTCTATGTCTAAAATCCATATATGAGTGAGTATATACCATGTTTCTTTTGTGACTGGGTTACCTCATTCAGGATGGTTTCTTCAAGTTCCACCCACTTGCATGAAAATTTCAAGATTCCATTATTTTTTTTCTGCAAAGTAGTATTCCATTGTGTAGATGTGCCAGTCTTCTTTATCCATTCTTCATTTGAGAGACATCTAGGTTGCTTCCAGGTTTTTGCTATTACATATAATGCTGCTATGAACATAGCTGAGCACATGTCTTTGTCACATGGAGCATGGATGTGGATAATTTGGATATATACCTAAGAGGGGAATTGCTGGGTCCTTTGGAAAACTATTTCCCATTTTCCTGAAAAGCTGCTATATTGATCTCCACAATGGCTGTACAAGTTTTCACTCCCACCAGCAGTGGAGTATTCCCCTTTCTCCACATCCTCTCCAGCCTAAGTTGTCATTGGTGTTTCTAATTTTAGCCATTCTGGCAGGAGTAAGATGGTATCTCAAAGTTGTTTTGATTTGCATTTCCCTGATTGTTAAGGATGTTGAGCACTTTGTTAAGTGTCTTTCAGCCTTTTTGATTTCCTCTATTGAGAATTCTCTCTTCAGTTCTGTACCCCATTTTTAATAGGGTTATTTGCTGTTTTTTTTTTTTTTTTGACTAGTTTTTTGAGTTCTTTATATACTTTGGAGATCAGCCCTTTGTCAAATGTTAAGGTTGGTAAAAATCTTTTCCCAGTCTTTGGGCTGCCATTTGGTCTTGTCCACTGTGTCCTTTGCCTTACAGAAGCTTCTAAATTTGAGAAGGTCCCATTTATTAATTGTTGATCTCAATGTCTGTGCTACAGGAGTTACGTACAGGAAGTGGTCTCCTATGTGAATTTGTTCAAGGGTACCCCCTACTTTCTTCTATAATGGGTTCAGTGTGGCTGGATTTATGTTGTGGTCTTTTTATCCATTTGGAATTGAGTTTTGTGCCTGGCAATAGACCTGGGTCTATCTGTAGTCTTCTACACACAATCATCCAATTGTGCCAGCACCATTTGTTGAAGATGTTTTCCTTCCCCCAGTATATTCTTTTAGCGGTTTTGTCGAAAACCAGGTGTTCATAGGTGTGTTGGTTAATATCAGGATTTTTTTTATTAGATTCCATTGGTCTACCTGTCTATTTTTGTGCCAGATTATAGCTCTGTAGTATTGCTTAAAGTCAGGGATGGTGATGTCTCCTGAAGTTCTTCTATTGTACAGGGTCCTTTTGGCTATCCTGGGTTTTTTTGTTTTTCAATATTAAGTTGATTATTATTCTTTCAAGGTCAGTGAAGAATTGTGCTAGGATTTTAATGGGGATTGCATTGAATCTGTAGATTAGATTGCTTTTGGCAAGATTGCCATTTTTACTATGTTTATCCTTCCTATCCACAAGCATGAGAAACCTTCCCATTTTCTGGTATCTCCTTTAATTTCTTTCTTTAAAGCCACAAAGTTCTTATTGTATAGGTCTTTCATACGTTTGGTAAGTATTTCCCCAAGATTCTTTATGTTGTTTGTTGCTATTGTAAAGGGTGATCTTTCTCTGATTTCTTTCTCAGCCTCTTTGTCATCTGAATAAAGTAGGACTACTGATTTTTTTTTTTTAGTTTATCTTGTATCCTGATAGTTTGCTGAAGGTGTTTATCAGCTGTAGGAGTTCCCTGGTAGAGTTTATTGTGTCGTTTATGTAAACTATCATATTGTTACGAGCACGTTTTCCCCGCAGCTGCCACCATGGGTCTGGTCCCACTCTTTGTTCCTTCCTGCCTGCTGCCTGGTCCTGCTGCCATGTGAGCTCCAATAACAAGGAGAGACTCTGTATTTGATACAATCATGTTGGCCAGTTCCTAATTCCTTATTGGCTAGCTCTGTCTTAATGATTAACCCATTTCTACTTATCTAAGTATTTCCACATGGTCATCTTATCCGAGCACAGCAGGACGGCATGTTATCTCTCTGGGCTCTCCATGTTGAATACTCCTTCCTACTTCCTCTTTCCTCCTTGTCTCCTAGCCCCACCTATCTTGCTTTCCCATTGGTCCAACAGTGCTTTATTCATTAACCAGTATGAGAAATATACTTACAGAACAACTTCTCTCATCATCTCCTCTTTTCTGTCTAAAATAAAGAGAAGGGTTTGGGAAGGGTTTTAACCTTAACATAGCAAAATATACCATACAACAGTTATCAATTAAGAATCACAGTTAACACTATTTAGTCCATTAACATTTTGTAAGACTTAAAGAAAACATCATCTATCCTGTCTTTGTGAGTCTAAAGTCCTATATGTAACTTATCTTTAATCCTAACTAAAGAAAACTATAACCATAACTATCTGTCTTCAACTCCTTCAAAGACCACAGAAGGATTATATATAAACTCTAGAAATGACAGAGACAACTCATTGCCTGGTCAGTCACCCGAAGTTCTTCTGTAATGTTCCATCTTCAGCCCATAGGCCATAGTGTGCCTGGAAGACTCTTTCGTGAAGCAGGAACCCTGTAGTACTGTCCATCTTGTTTCAGCAATAACCTTTTTGTGGGTCCTGCATAATGACGCTCACTTTCCCCACTCCTGGAATTTAGGGATAATATTCATCTTCATAGGGTTGGTTTTAGTTACTTGGGGTTGGGCATGGAATGTGATATTTAGACTCAGTTATCTCTTTTAGACAGGAATAAGGGATGGTTGGGAAAGGTCTGGTTCAGAATGGATATAGGTAGATTAGTATATCTTCTTGTGAATTATTTAGTAAGAGTGAGATATTAGTATTACAGCTTATGTTGTTATATATTCTTATATGTGGTAACTATGTACTGGAATAATTGTATATTATATTATGTCATATTGTGTGAAATCTTTCCATTTATATTTTATGCACATTATTCTCACCATATTCTATGTATGTATACATTGCTTGTGGTCAAAACATTTTGTATATTGATACAATTTGGGATAATTATCTTGATGCCCTTTAGAGCTCTACCTCTTGTCTAGACTTTCTATCTATCTCTACTTTAGGAATTTACATGTGCATAGTTATATTGTTTAGGTATGTATCCTTTCCTTGCTTTACTTGAGGAAGTTTTAATCAGGTTTTTTAGCTAAGTTCCTGAGTATTACAAATTATCCTCACCCATGTTTCCTTTACCTATATGATTAGTCAGACATAGATGCCTAATCTCCAATCTCTTCATATGATGGGAGATGCTTTTCTGTAAATATTTTTCTCATACTGGTTAATTAATAAAGCCCTGTTGGCCAATAGGAAACTAGATAGGCAGGGCTAGGAGACTAGGAGGAGGAAAGAGAAAGTAGTTAGGAGGAGTCAGGATGTGGAGCATGGAGAAAAATAATGCCAGGCGGCGGCTCCCCGATAAGATGAACACGTGGAAATACTTAGAAAAGTGGAAATGGGTTAATAATTAAGACAGAGCTAGCCCATAAACAATAATGGTAACTGGCCAACAGGATTGAATCAAATACAGAGTCTCTGCGTGTTATTTGGGGCTGGCACGCCAGACCAGCAGCGGGCTGGCTGGCAGAAAACATGCACTCTACAGATGGCACCCAACATGGGGCTATAAGAACTTTCACTTAAAACTAATAAAAGCTTAAAAAGGGATTTTAAAAACAAAGGAACAGAGACTAGCAAGACTTCTTGGTAGCAGCATTTTCTTGGTTGGATTTGTTTTGCTGTAGACAGAGATTTGCGTGGCTCCTTTAAGGGAGGTTTCCAAAATTAGCATAAGTGGCAAAAAACCGCCTTGTTTTTAAAGAGCTCTGTTAACAATTCATTGGTGTGTGTGAGAGCTTCAATGAAGGTTTACACTGTGTTTTAAAAAATACGCTGGCTTGGGAAAGAAAAAGAAACAGGATACAATGGTTTAAAAAAGAAAAAAGGAAGTAGAATGGCTGGATGTGGGGGCACATGCGATTAATCCCAGCACTCGGGAGGCAGAGGCAAACAGATCTCTGTGATTTCAAAGTAAACCTGGTATTCAGAGGGAATTCCAGGACAGATAAAAGTTCCACAGAGAAACCCTGTCTCAAAATATGTAAAAATAGAAGTAGAAGAAATAGAGTAATAAAAAAAGCCATGTAAAAATGGAACGCACAGAGAAATTTTGGATACTATACGTGATTCTGTTGTCTTTAAATTATTTGATTGCTGAGAAAATAGTAACTATTAATATAAAAAATGCTGCAGGATTAATTCAATTTATATATTTTAAAAATGCTTTGACTCCAAAATTTAAGTCTAAGGACAAGTTACTGGGGAAAAGGATTTCTATTTTTGTTTCCACAGAAAATGAAAAGCGGTGGATTCTTTCCAGACTAATGTGGTTTGATCAAACTAGACTCCCTGAAGCAATGTCTACAGCCAAGATTTGTACATCTTCTTAGAATCCCCCATGATAGTGTCACCTACCAGCAGGAAGTAATTTGGAAAGAACAATGCCCATATTCCCAAATATTGTTTATAAATGTTTGCTTTCATTTAAATGGGTTTTGTTATAAATGGCTATAACCACAAGCAATCTTTTTAAAGTTAAAAATGAAATTATGGTATAGATATGAATACTTTGCTTTGAAATGATTTTCTTTTAGTGATACAATTTAAGGTAAATTTTGTGATATGTATATTTCTCCTCTTGTTTAGGTATTGTGTTTATATAGCTCATTGAAAAATGTAATGTATAATTTGGTACAGATTAGAGAGTTACCTATGATAGTCAAAACTTGGAGTTAAGTTAGTTAGGATTTCTAGATATACAGAGATGAATTTGAGATGAATAGGCATTCTTCAAAACTTTCAAAGACCTACAGAATATGGCATTTAAAATGGTATAGGGTTTTTCTTAACAATGAGGCACTACTGCTCCTGGTAACACCACCTGCATCAGTAAGAAAGATGGACATCGAAGAAACACATTATGGAGGTTGCTTCTAATATGGCAAGACTAGCCATTTGGACAAGATACTGCTCTTGTCTAGACTGACTATATGCTGAATAAACTGGATGTGCAGGACCCACAGAAAAGTGACTGCTGATGCAAGATGGACATTGCTATAGGATTCCTGCTTCATGGAAGAGGCTGCCAGGCAGCCAGACAGTATACAGGACACAGAGAAAATTGACTGACAAACTGCCAATTCAGGTGGACAGTTTAAAGTTTCCTGCATTGCTAAAGAGTCTGCAAGACACACTATGGCCTATGGATTGAAGATGGAACATTACAGAAGAACTTCGGGTGACATACCAGGCAGTGAGTTGTCTCTGTCATTTCTAGAGTTTATATATTATCCTTCTGTGGTCTTTGAAGTAGTTGAAGACAGATAGTTATGGTTATAGTTTTCCTTACTTAGGATTAAAGATAAGTTACATATAGGACTTTAGACTCACAAAGATAGAATAGATGATATTTTCTTTAAGTCTTACAAAATGTTAATGGACTAAATATTGTTAACTGTGGTTCTTATTTGATAACTGGTGTATGATATATTTTGCTATGTTAAGGTTAAACCCCTTCTCTTTATTTTAGACCTAAAAGAGGAGATGATGGGAGATGTTATTCTGTAAATATGTTTCTCATACTGCTTAATTAATAAAGCACTGTGGCCAATGAGAAAGCAAGATAGGGGCAGGGCTAGGAGACAAGGAGGAAAGAGGAAGTAGGAGGAGTCAAGATATAGAGCATGGAGAAAGAAGATGCCGGCCTCTTCTCCCCGATAAGATGACCACGTGGCAATACTTAGATAAGTAGAAATGGGTTAATAATTAAGACAGAGTTAGCCCATAAACAATAATGGTAACTGGTCAACATGATTGTATCAAATACAGAGTCTCTGCGTGTTATTTGGGGCCTGCATGCCAGACCAGCAGCGGGAGGGCTGGTGGAAAACAGACAAGCTACAGAGTAGACCTGCAGAACACGGCATTTAAATGCTTTAATATTAGTACTCCATTGACATGAGACACTGTTGCTCCTGACAGCACTGTGTACTTTCCCAAAAATATGTTGGACACTGTTGTTGCTCCTTCTGGAGTTCATCCTTGCTTCAGCTATGGCCTCTTGGTCAAGGAACTGCCCCCACCTTGACCACTGATTTGGACATGTGGTCCTATGTGCTTGCAGGAGACAAACATAGAAGACTGCTGAACCTTGCCACGTCAGGGTAAGACAGCCTTTCTACCTCCCTGCTTTTGTTGTGGTCTGTCAAGTATTCTTGGCCTTAACCAAAACTGGCTGTACCAACGTTGCTGTGAGTCCTTGGGTGACTGTCCAGGTAGCTTGCTGTTTCTGTCCTCCCTGCATCTTTTGGAAGTTGCCCATCCGCACTTCCTGTCTACCCTAGTATCATTATTTTCCTTCTCAGGTCTTGATGAGGTTGTAGATTAAACTGTCACAACTATTATTCTCTCTTCCTAGTTAGATATATTAGGTACTAGACTTAAGCTTTCAAGCTTAGGATAACTCTATTGTAAACTCTGATATGTCTTCACCCTAGGACTAGATAAGTAGGTAGTTTTGTTCTCGATTTTTCTTTTCTTAGAGCACACTTGTTATTCACTATTTTGCATATAGTTTTGTATCAAGCTCAAATCTTTTCTTTAGACTAAAAGGGGAATTGTAGTAAGATATTCATCTTGTCCGCACCTGTGACTTAGACCATGCCCATTGGAGGTGGAGACAGTGCCGGACATTTCCTGGGGGAAAAGGCTAAGGAAGGGTCAGAGCCGCTCTCTTGCTGGTGGATGCTGGAAGGAATAGGATCCTGTGGAACCCTCAGCATTCATCTGCCTATGCTGTGAGTTATTTCTTCCTGAATAAACATCTATTCAGCCTATTTGTTTATACGGATCCATATTAAATTGCAATATCATTTCATATCATCGGCAAATAGAGACAGTTCGACTTCTTCCTTTCCAATTTGGATCCCCTTAATATGCTTTTGTTTTCTCATAGCTTTACCTAGGACTTCAAGTACAATATTGAAGAGATATGGAGAGGACAGCCTTGTCTTGTTCCTGATTTTAGAGGAATTGCCTTAAGCTTCTCTCCATTCAATTTGATGTTGGCTGTTGGCTTACTATATATGCTCTTATTATGTTTCGGTTTGTTCCTGTTATCTCTGCTCTCTCCAAGACCTTTATTATGAAAGGGTTTTGAATTTTGTCGAAGGCTTTTTCAGCATCTGAGGAGATGATCATATGGTTTTACTTTTTCAGTTTGTTTATATGATGGATCACATTGATAGATTTTTGTATGTTAAACTTTCCCTGCTAACCAGGGATTAAGCATACTTGGTCATGGTAGATGATTTCTCTGATGTATTCTTGGATTAGGTTTGCCAGTATTTTATTGAGTACTTTTGCATCGATATTCATCAGGGGTATTGGTCTGTAGTTTTCTTTCTTAGTTGTATTTTTGTGAGGCTTGGGTACCAAGCTAATTGTGGACTCGTAGAAAGAGTTTGATAATGAGCCTTCTCTTTCTATTGTGTGGAGCAATTTGAGGAGTATTGAAATTGTCTCTTCCTTGAATTTCTGGTAGAATTCTGCACTGAAGCCATCTAGCTCTGGGCTTTTTTTTTTTTTTTCTTTTTTGGAAGGTTTTCGATGACTGCTTCTATATCATTGGGGGTTATAGGTCTATTTAAGTTGTTTTTCTGT
Organism: Cricetiscus sungorus; assembly: GCA_030556225.1. Lineage (NCBI taxonomy): Eukaryota > Metazoa > Chordata > Mammalia > Rodentia > Cricetidae > Cricetiscus > Cricetiscus sungorus. Next base: position 4,791,292 of record JANBXA010000372.1, read on the forward strand.
TCTTGATTTAATTTGGTAAGTGATAGTTATCTAGAAATATGTCCATTTCCTTTGAATTTTCAAATTTTGTGGAGTACAGGTTTTCAAAGTATGATCTGAAAGTTGTCTGGATTTCCTCTGTGTTCATTGTTATGTCCCCCTTTTCATTTCTGATTTTGTTAATTTATATGTTCTCTCTTTGCCTTTTTGTTAGTTTGGATAAGGGTTTGTCTATCTTGTTGATTTTCTCAAAAAACCAACTCTTTGTTGCATTGTATTTTTTGTATTGTTTTACTGATTTCTATTTTATTGATTTCAGCCCTCAAATTGATTATTTCCTGGTGTCTACTCCTCTTGGGTGAGTTTGCTTCTTCTTGTTTTAAGGCTTTCAGTTGCACTGTTAATTCTCTAATGTGACTATCCTCTCTTTTCTTCATATGGGCACTGAGTGCAATGAACTTCCCTTGTAACACTGCTTTAAAAGTTTCACATAAGTTCAGGTATGTTGTGTCCTCATTCTCGTTGAATTTTAGGATGTCCTTAGTTTCTTTCTTTATTTCTTCTTTGACCCAGGTGTAGTGCAATTGCACATTGTTCAGTTTCCGTGAGTTTGTAGGGTCTCTGCAATTGCTGTTGTTGTTGAATTCCAATTTTAAAGCATGCTTGTCAGATAAGATACAGGGAACTCTTCCAATTATTTTGTATTTGTTGAGATTTGTTATGCCACTTAGTATGTGGTTGATTTTAGAGAAGGTCCATGTGTAACAGAGAAGAAGTTATATTCTTTTGTGTTCTATAGATGTCTGTTAAACCCAGCTGAGACATATCTTCTGTATTTCTTTTGTTTCTTTGTTGAGTTTCTGATTGGTGGTCCTGTCTAGTGAATGTGATGTATTGTAGTCTCTCACTATAAGTGTGTGAGGTTTTTATGAGGTTGAGTTTTAGTAGCATTCCTTTTACAAATTTGGGTGCCTTTATATTTGGGGCATAGATTTTCAGAATCGAGACTTTGTGTTGATGAATTTCTCCTGTGATGTATACGAAATGGCCATCTTCATCTCTTTTGATTAATTTTGGTTTGAAGTCTAACTTGTTAGATATTAGGATAGCCACACCTGCTTGCTTCTTGGGTCCATTTGATTAGAAGATTTTTTCCCAGGTATTTCCCCTGTTTGAAGCATAGATGTGTTTCTTGTATGCAGCGGAAGAATGGATTCTGTCTTTGTATTTGTTCTGTTATGCTGTATCTTTTCATAGGCGAGTTAAAATCATTAATGTTGAGGGAGAGTAAGGACCATTCATTGTTAATGCTTGTTTGTTTTAGATTTGTTGTTGGCAGTGGTATTGTGAATATATTTGTCCTGCTTTACTTTTGGTTTCTGGTGAAGTGTGATTATCTCTTGCCTTTGTCTTTGTGAGCGTAGTTAACTTCCTTAGGTTATATACTTTTTGGGTCACTTCTTCATACTTCCTGGGCTTCATCTGATAAAGATAAATACAGACTGAAGACAACTCTCTGCCTGCTTTTTTTTCACCCAACCTTTAAAAATATTCATCTGGAGGTGAACATTATAAGGAAAATAAATATGCATAGTCTGATGTTTGAAGTCACTCCCAAATCCTCTTATGTCTTGCACAATTCTCTGAGAAATTGCTTTTAATGGATACATAACCATCCATAATGTTTATTTGTAGCATCTAGCTTCAACATCTAAAGCCTACTGAAAAATTGAAGTGGCTATAAGATTTTTCTTTTCTTGTTTCCTTTCTTTTCTCTCTTTTTTCTTTTTTTTATGGCAATAAGAACCATATGTTTATTTTTTATTATTTTTATATAATTTTTATTTAAATTAGGCAAGCCAGTTTTACATATCAATCCCAGTTCCGGGACCCTCCTGCTCCTCCCCTGTTCCTTCCATCAACCCCCACCCCATACCCTTTTTGATCCCCAGGGAGAGTGAGGCCTTCCATAGGGAGTCTTCAAAGTCTGTCATATCATTTGGAGCAGGGCTCAGGACCTCCCCCTTGTGCCTAGGCTGAGAAAGTATCCTTCTTTGTGGAATGGACTCCCAAAGTCCATTCATATACTAGGGATAGATACTGATCCACTACCAGAGGCCCCACAGACTGCCCAGTCCTCCCAACTAACACCACATTCAGGGGATCTGATTTGGTCCTATTCTGGTTTCCCAGCTATCAGACTAGAAGTCCACGACATCCTCCTTGTTCAGGTCAGCTGTTTCTATGGGTTTCTCTAGCCTGGTCTTAACCCCTTTGCTCTTCACTCCTCCCTCTCTGCAACTAGATTACAAGAGTTTGGCTCATTGTTTAGCTGTGGGTGTCTGCTTCTGCTTCCATCAGCTAGTGGATAAAGAAAGGCTCTAGGATAGCATATAAGATAGTCATCAATTTATTGTCTGGGAAGGGCATTAAAGGTAGCCTCCCCACTATTGCTTAGAATTTGTTAGTTGGGGTCATCCTTATAGTTCTCTGGAATATTCCTAGTGCCAGATTTCTCTTCAAACCTATTATGGCTCCCTCTATTATGATATCTCTTTTCTTTTATTCCCCCCCTTTTCATTACAAAAGAGTATTATGTAAAGGAATCCAGTTATCCTACATGAGGAGAGAGGAAAGGGAAAGTAGTAAATCAAAACCTATGAAATATCCAAATTTAAAATGTGATGTTTTGTATCAATTGTCAACATAAAAGAACATAGAATTCTCTGTACACAAATACGTAGGTGCATGCTTTTTTTGGAGGGAGGGGGTTATAGATTGGGTTAATTGAAGTAGAAAACCATACCATAACTATGGCATTATGTGGGCTTGGTTCTGAATGTTATGTGAAAAAAAGAAAATGAATTGAACACTAGCATTCTTCACCTCCAACACACAAGGTGTTTGCATATTTAGTGTGGTAGCAGCCTCATATCACTGCTGCCATTTCTTCCTCCTCTCCTTCAAACTATAAACCAAAATGAACTCCTCCTGCCTTTGGTTGCTCTTGTATGATTTTTTTCAACACAGCATTGAGTAACACATTTAACATAGAAATTGATCCTTTGCTGAGATAAACCAAATTATATGACTCTTAAATATTTGGAACTGGTTTGTGGGGATCTAGTGAGGAATGTAAAATTTTAGGCTAGAAATGCCTTGAAGTTCTGTAAGTAAAACTTAATATGACAGTCCTGTGGAAGTTAGAAAGGACATAATGCTGAGAAATTTTAACAGTTTCACCAAATCTATCAGGAAACAAGACAGAATTGTTCTGTTATATGGGAATATGGCTGCATTGCATCATAACCATATTCTGAGAAGTAAAGTGTTAGTGAATTAAAAGGAAATTAATGAATTTGTTTGGCCAAGGAGATTTCTAAATACAGTCAATTTAGATTATATCATGATTAATGCACATTGCTGTCAACCAGGTCTACAGTGAGAAAAGAAACACAGAATAATATTGGAATAGGTGAAATTTGGCAAGGAAAAACATGTGAACAAGTTTAGAGTTGCAGGCAAGTTTAGGGTTTCATGTTCAAAGTAGTTAAATTTGTTAAATAGATTAGTGCATTGGTTCAGCAGGACAAGACCCCACATGCACCATCAAAGACACAGTTTGTGAAAATATAAGTTCATTTGAAAGGAGAAAGCCCATACTGAGAATTCCATTGAGAGGGAAACAATTACCTATGAAAATGGTTCTGTGGGGTCAGCTAAGAAAGGACAGAGGGTTTATGGCAGTAGAACTTGATTGTGCATCCAGTTCATGATTGTTTTGCAATCATGAAAAATACAAGATTTTGGGAATCATGTAGTTTCACACCTTGTTTTCAGAGAGCTGATTAAGTACAGAACTGTGTAAAGAGGTTTAATTCCCCTAAGAAGACTCAGAGAAGCCATTGAATGAAGCTGTGATGAATAAATAGGTTTTAGTGGAGACTAGGGAATCTCAGAATTGCCAGAACTGAAGAACATCTACTAAAGAAAGGTACACAATGAGCAGAACCAATCCAACAAACAGACATTCTGCCTTCATGCAGCAAAGTTGGAGGCTCATGGCTACCCAAGTCCTTTGAATCTCAAAATAGTCTATCACAAGACTCAGATGCCCAACATCACCAGGATCTGTTGCTAGTTGCTAGTCTACTGGGTTTCAGTCTTCCCACCATCCAGGGTATTACTGCTGCACTCCTATTCCTTTTTTTTCTACAGGGAATGTTTCCTCTGTGGCATTGTACATTAGAAGATATAGCATTTTTTAAAATTTATTTACAGCAGTTCAAAATTAAGATGTGGGCTGAGTATTAGAATTTTCACTTTAAAAGTGTTGGAGCTGTTAAATATTATGGGGTATTTTGAGGTTGGAATGAGGGGATTTTGTGTTAAGAAATGGCCACAAATTATGGTGACACAATGAGTTAAAAGTAATTTGTTTGAGTGTATGCTAGTTATGGGTTACCTCCTTTGTCAACCAAACAGAATATAGAGTCACTGTAGAAACAAATCTTTGATCATGTTTCTCAGGGAGTTTTACACTGGACTAAATTATGGAAAATACCATTTCATGAGCTGTAGTTCCTGGGCTATATTAAAAGTAAAAAGTAAACTAGTCATGAGCTTTCATCACTTTGTGATTTCTGGTTGGGAATCTAAAATGTTATCTTCTTTTAGTTTCTTTAATCAGCTATTTTCATACAGCCATGAAATATCAAATGAACAAACGACTAATCGATTGGAGATGTCATTCTATAATTATGTTTCTCTTATTAGTTAAAGAATAAAGCACTGATTGGCCAATGATACAGAATGATAGGTGGGAAAAGGAGACAAGTAGGATTCTGGGAAGTGTAGGTAGAGAGGTCACCATGTGATCCTTGGAGGAGAGGATGTGAGTCAAGAGACCTCTGGTAAGATAACATCATGTAGAAACACTTAGATTAGTAGAAATGGGTTAATAGTTAAGACAGGGCTAGCCAATAAGTAGCCGAGGCCAATGGGCAACAATTTCATAATTAATATAGCATCTGTTTGTTCATTGGGGCTGAAAAGAGGCTCTGGTACCAGGCTGGTGGGAAATAATACTCATAATAACTAATGTATCCATTGATAAGAATGCTGTTTCTCGTGAATGATGAAGAAGTTTTTGTCTAAATCTTGGCTCTGTTGTTGGGGAGCTTGAGACAAGGCTGTGGTTTTTCAGTTCTGCCCCATTTGGTCCCATTGAATCTCAGTTAATGCTTTCTTAAAACTGCATAATGAGCCAAATTTTCCTTATACCTTTTTCTGCAGTCCTGTTAAAGCTATTTTGTGAAATAGCTTAACTCATGTTTTTCCTTATTTCATCTTTATTATACGTCAAAGTTCATGATATTGAGTGTTTTCAGATACAAAAATAATTTGGGAAAAAATGGAAATACATATTCTAAAGACTTATCTGAAACATGACAAAGAGTATTACAGTATCAAAATTATATATAAGTAAAAAAAAATGTGGCACAGTCTCACACTGATCCAGCTTACCTGGCAATCACTGAAGAAAATCAGTGTTAGTCACCAAATCATATATCTAAAATTTAGTGCAGAAGACTGGGGGGTATTGGTGTACAAAAAAGTAATAAAAGCATAACTCTGAAATAGGGAAAACCAAATACACACTTTGAGATGTGACTCTCACTTAAAAAGTATAATACTCAAATTATTATAGAGGTAACTATTCCCATACAAATAAGAACTAATTTCTAAAACCAGAATAAGAGCTCTAAGCAATCAAAGGATTTCAAAGTTATCATGGATTTTACTAAATAAACATATCTATATTTAGATTGTATTCTTATTCTCAATTTGTCTACAAATATTGTTAAAGAAACTATGACTGACCAGAAACTCTTGTGATTTGGGAGCTGGTTGGTAGCCCAAAAGAAAGCCTGCTGCATTTGGTGATCCAATGAGGGGCTGCACACATTTCAAAATAGGGCTCGAGAAAGCTGAAAAAGAAAGAAAGAAAAGAAAAAGAAAAAAAATCCCTTAAAAGGATTTACAGTGCAACGACCACTTATCTTGCTGTTTCTGCTTAATGTACCAGAAGCTGAAGTAAAAATGATTGCCACAACAAGGGTACCAACTTCCTAAGTGACTGAATGAGTTCCTGGTTAGTGGCAGCTCCCAGCTGAACTCAGCTCTCTGAAAGGCTAGTGGGGTGTAAAGCTTGGCTTTCATGGACCAGAGTGGACAGAACCAGCAACCAGAGTGAGGCCATGCAGCAAGTTTAAGATTTGACTCACATGTGCAGAAAAAAGCTAGAGACACAGTAAAGACAGGCACAGATGGAGAACACCTCTAAATGTGTTACAGTATGTTAAAAAAATGCATAGACTTAAGAAAGAAAAGAAATTGAGTATAGAGAGTATAGACTGTCATAGGAAAAAATGATAGTTTAAAAATAAAACTGGCAGGTCATTAAAGAGAGAGTGAAAAGTAATATAAAGAGGAAAGGCCACATAAAGATGGGAAATACATAAGGAGTCTGTTGCTATGCTGGCTTTGAATTTTTTTGAATGCTGATAAGTGAATGGCAGTTTCTGAGATACATTAGATTGTAAAAGGGACTGATGATTTAAACCATCCTAGATGCTTTAGAGATGTCTTAACTTTGAAATGGAATTCAGAAAATGTATTTTTTTGGGAGTAAAAGTTGTGCTTTTGCTTACAAAGAAAATGAAAGGTCATGGATTCCTTCAAGGTCAATAGAGATCAGATTTGATTGGGGAAGACTTTCTGAAAATCTTGACTATAGATATGCAAAAATAAACCAAGAAAAGCTACAAGACAGGTGACATATGTATCTGAATCCTTTTGCATGGGGACAGTTCTGAGACTTGACAACAAATGTTACAAATAGTTTTTCTAGTACTAGACCATTGTCTCAATTTTCTCAGGGTCGCCTAGAGGAAAGCAGGTAGCAATCTAGAATAACACAATTTCCACATTCCCAAAAGGTAGAGTGGGAATTCAGTGGATTATGGATGCTTGTCATTATTTAGTAGGGACATAGGAATGTAGGATAAAAGACAACTATTAACCTCAAATAACTTACATTGGTAATGCTTTTGGTACAATGATACAAATTTAAAGTTAACTTTGTTATACTGTATATATGTTTCTAGTCTGGTGCAGGGTATTGTACTTATGAAGCTTATTTAAAAATGTAATGTATAATTACAACGTACAGGTTAGTAGCTAGTCAAGTATAAGAATCAAACTTGTAGTTCTGTTAGGTATGTTTCAAGATCACATAGAGATATAGTTTAGATAAATAAATAGGTCTTCAAAAACTTCAAAGACATATAGAAAATGGCATTTAAAATGTTCTATTAACACAGGGATTTTCATGAGAATAAGATGTGTCTGCTCCTGCCAGCACCGATATACTCCATAAAAGGATAATGGATATTGAAGAACTTCCATGTGGATTTTGCCTTCATTGTAGAAAAGCTAGCCATTTTGGAAGTGCCCTTGCCTTGACATCTGACAGTATGCTATACAAACAGAACATTCAACACACAAAGGAAAGAAACTGCCAAACTTTGCCAAGATAAGGTTAGACAGTCTTCAAAATTCCTGCTTCATTGAAAAGTCTGTCAGATATTCCAAGGCTGTAGGCTAAAGATCGATGCTCCAACATTTTAGAGGAAACTTTGGTGACTGCCTAGGCAGATAGTTGTCTCTGTAATTTCTGTAGTTTTGGAAGTTACTTGCACTGTACTTTCTATTTACTTGGGTAATATTTTGTGTAAAACTTTGGACTCACAAGAAAGAATAAATAATGGAGTATTTTCTCTGAACTAGCCAAATACAAATGGACTAGATATTGTAAATGTAATTAAACTTGATAATTGCTCTTGTTTTATATAGTTTTACTGAATTAAAGTTAAAATCTTTATTTTCATTTAGATAAAAATGGGGGAATGTTGTGGAACTTTCACTATGTAAAGACATGTTATATTTGCTTGTGTTGCAGAATATTACTTTAACTATGTGGAAGTGTGCTACATTTGTTTATGCTGCATTTGTTTAGCAATGTAAAGTTGTGCTGCTGTTTCACCTTGTCTACTTAGGTTCCTGAATGACCTAAAAAAAAAGAAGGCTGAATGGCCAATAGCTAGACAGTAGAGAGATAGGTTGAGCTGGTGGGAAGACAGAATAAGTAGGAAGAGAAATTTATGCTCAAGGACAGAAAAGGAGAATGAGGGGAAAAGGCAGAGAGAAGCCTGGAACCAGCCAGGAAGCAGCCATAATTTAGCCAGACATACTAGGACATAGAGAATGAAAGAAAGGTAAAAAAGTCTTGAGGCAAAACACAGATGAAGAGAAATTATTTTACTTAAGTTGGAGAACTAGTAGAACAAATACAAGCTAAGGCTGAACATTCATAACTAATAGTAAGTCTCCATATCATGATTTGAGAGCTGACAGTCCAAAAATGCATGTTACACTATTGCTTTGTACTAACAGTCGTACATATCTAATCTTGTTTTCGGGGATGGAGAGTTTATGCCATATTATACTACAATTTTTGGAGGTTTGAGGCTAGTCCATGTGTGGTAGGGTTGAATCTTTCCAAGAAGTTATTAGAAGATACTGAATGAAGCTATAAAGGCAAAGCCTACCCTACAACGGAATCTCCAAGATGTTGTAGCTGCCAGAACCATGGGATATCAATGGTTAGGAAGGAAGGAAGCAAGGAAGGAGATGCAGACCAGACCTAGCCTATAACCTATGTTTACTATAGGAATATAGGTGAGGAATTGGACTACCCAGGTCATTTGGAACAGTTCATGATCACAAATGACCAGAATGGAGATTCAGTATTTTTTCCTTGCTGGATTTTATTCTTCCTGTGAGGCAAACTTTTATTGTTATGCCCTACTCTCTCAATTCATCCATTCTGAAGCGTGAATGTTTATTTTCCACCACTGAATGGTGTAGATATGCTATTTATCTTTTTATTGTACAATAGTTTACAATTAATAAACTATTTGAGTCTCAAAAGAGATGCTGAAATCATACTTTCAAACAGTATCAAAACTGGTAAAGAATGTGGGAACCTTGTAGTTGGAGTGGATGTATTTTGCATTAAGAACTAGTGATGAGGGTAGTAGGTTCTATCATACAAGCTATAATGAGTAGTAGGTTCTGTCATACAAGTGATATGTTTGAATATCATAATGAAAAGGAGTGAAATTGATATAGTCAATCTTCTCAACTTGACAGAATTTAGAATTACCTTGAAGACAAGTCTCTAGGCATGTGTATGAAAAAGCTTCTAGATTTACATCATTAGAGTGAGAAACCCCACTGAAAATGTGGCTGGAATCATTAGATAGCTTAAGGTCTAAGACTGTATGAAAAAGAGAAAACAAGCTGAGGAGCAACTTTTATTTTGCTTCCTAACTACAAATATAACATGACCAGTTGATGCCATGCCTTCCCTTATACATGGTTTGTACTCAAAAACTGTAAGCAAAAATAAACCAATTTTTATGTTGTTTTTAGTAGTATGTTTTCACAACAATGAGAGAAGTAACTAATACATGGAGAAATGATTACTCTTTCCTACATTTATACAACTATTATACACACTGTTTTCCCAGAAATGCATGTGAATGCAATTTAGGCATTTGATAGCACTTCATTTCTACCCATTTTTCCCTACTACATTGTCACATTTTCTTTTCTACCATTTCTTCTACTGACAACATTTTCTTTACAAATACCTTTTTGCATTTAATCAGTATGTTTCCCAAGTGAAAGTACATGCTATTTTATCATAGTTGGGGAAAAGGCATTAAATGGAATTTCAAATCTGGATGTCATTCCCTTTTGCTGGTGTTGTAATTGAAGATTCTATGATTGGTAGTAGATGAGCACAGATAACCCCGGAGTATAAAGTAGTAACATAATCTTCAAAATATTCATCAGTGGCCAACTAGATTGTATGTATGAAATAATTTTATTAGGTAGTGCAATACATTAGGTATCTGAGGAATATAGAGTAAATAGTGACTACAAGGACATTAGAACATGAATGATTTTGTGAAGTTTTATCAATCATTGTGACTAAAGATAGCAAGCTAAGAGTTACAAATCAGTAATAAAAACTAAGTATGAAGGGAAGAAACCATCCTTGGTAGTATATAAGAGGCTCTCACCTTGTTCAGAAAGAAATAGAGAAAGCTGAAGCTAAGGCCTAGAGCTGAGACACAAGAATAGATAAGCTTCAGGCAAGGTAAAAGTCCTAGCAGAAACATGTGTTGCGCAAAAATAAATAAACCAAAAGGCTTTATTTACTTTTATCTTGGAAAAGATCGGTGACTAACAGATCTAAAAATCTTGAATCCCAAGATCCTCCAAACCATGGCAGCTAGCAGTAGTTGCCTAATTTATTTATAAAGTTTTATCAACTTACTTTTATGAACATGAGTACTATTAAAACATGCATGATTCATAAAGGGGCAGTGTACTCCTCAGATGGATTCTGAGTGTGTACTCCAAGGGAGACAGTAGTGAATGTATTTTATTGGTGCTTTTCAGGAATATGATTGATCATTCTGCTAAAATCTCTGGTAAATGACATGGGTGCATGGTTAGAATTATTTATAATGACACATTGCTTACTTAGATGCCAAATTTAAGTCAATGTCAGTTTTGAAATTGCCATGGTATTCATTATAGATAAAATACAGATGTCAAAGATATGACTATGTTATATGAGGTACACCTCATATGGTCAAAAAACATTACACTTTTTTGGTTCATGTGGTGAGAGCAACGGGATGCAAAGTTACCTGTAGATGAAAGCTTATGTTCTTCCTGGTCCCATTGCTGATTAGCATCAAATAAACACAGAGACATGTTAATCATTAAACTGCTGGCTGATGGCTCAGGCTTCTTACTGGCTAGCTAACTCTTAATATTAACCAATTTCTAATAAATTATTTATTGCCTGGGCCTCTTTCTGCCTCTTCTCCCCAGAATTCTCCTTGTCTGGTAGCCCTGCCTGTATTTCCTGCCTGCCAATCAGTGTTGTATTCAATCCGTAAGAGAAACATATATACAGAATGACATTCCCCATCACTTACCAAAAGAGTAAGGAATATGGTCGTAATACAGGTCCCACATCATAAAGAAATTGCCTTATTGAACTTTCTCCAAGTCACATGGATGGGGAACAATGAATATATTAGTTATATGGATATTTTGTCTGCATGTATGTCTTTGAAAAACATACATGTAGTATCCACACTCAGTGGCCAGAAGAGGGTACTGGATTGTGTTACTTTGCATGGTTTTTGGTTTTTCTTTTAATTTTCCTTTTTGTTTTGCAGGGAGGTTGCAAAGACAGATGGCAGATTCGAGGGAACAGGGATATAAGTGGAATTGGGAAACATAATATGACATCCACAAAGAATCAGTAGGAGTTTAAAAAAAAAGGCAAAATGAATAAAACCTATGAATTCAAAATGAGAGAAACCGGACCAAGCATTCAAGTTGTTGATCCAATCTTATATATCAGAATATTCATACTGGAGAGAAAACTTACTAATGTATGTAGTTGTGCTACATTCATGTCTACTTGTATATTAAAAGTTCCTCTCAAGAGGGGATGTAGAAATGGCTCAGTGATGATGGTCATTAACTGCTTTTCTATAGGATTGGGTTCACACCCACATGGCAGCTTCCAGTGGTCTTTAATTCCAGTTTTGGTGAAGTATATTTATAATTGTGCTTGTGAGGAATATTCCTTCCTTCCTTCCTCCTTCCTTCCCTCCCTTCCTTCCTTCCTCCCTCCCTCCCTCCCTCCCTCCCTTCCTTCCTTCCTTCGTTCCTCTCTCTCTCTCTCTCTCTCTCTCTCTCTATTGCTTTCTTTCTTTCTTTCTTTCTTTCTTTCTTTCTTTCTTTCTTTCTTTCTTCTTATTTTATATATCAATCCCAGTTCCTTCTCCTTCCCTCCCTTCCTCCCTCTCTCCCTCCCTCCCATCCCATACTCCCCCCTTTCCACAGGTAGGGTGATGCTTTTCAGGAGGAGTCAATAAAATCTGTCATTTGGAGTAGGGATTAGGCCCTCCCTCCTACCTGTAGGTTAAGGGAGTATCCCTCTAGGGGGAATGTGCTCCCAAAGTCCTTTTGTGCTCCAGGAATATATACATCCTGGTTCCACTCTCAGAGTTCCCTTAGACTACTCAGGTCTTCTAACTGAGACCCATGTTCAGGAAGTCTGAGTCAGCCCAATGCTGGATTCCCAGATATCAGTCTGGGGGGCGGCATTAGCTTCTCCTTGTTTAGGTCAGCTATCTCTGTGGGTTTCTGTAGCCTGGTCTTGTCTTTGTGAGGGATGTTTCTAAAGAAGACTGTTCAGTGAACTTAGTGTTTAGGATGATCTGCCTGCCAGACCAGAGTACCAAGCTGGCAGAGGGTGTTGGGATTGAAGCACTTAACAGAAAACCACGAGAAGTGAAGAAGAAGCTGCTGTTTATTACAGAGTGTAATGGGCTTATATACCCAAGCCAGACGATGGGCTAAACACAAGAGGAAATTATGCACCAGCCATACCTGGTGTCATGGTACTGGACCTGCACACTGGAAAGTTCTGAAAACACACGAGTTTGCTCAACCTTGAGAGAACTGAAGTTCTAAAGCTGGGTGGGGAGGAAGAGAACTGTAAGGAACAAGTACTTAAATTTCCCAATAGTTCCTCCCTCTTTTAATTTTTAATGAAGAGATTCCTGTCTTAGGTTACCTGGGGAACAAATACCTTACCTGACATAGGGAAATGCTCTCATCATTCCCTGTTTTAGGTGACATTGATCACACTAGGAGTTTCCTGTCATGATTATTGCTTCTCCAGCATCTGTAGCCATATTTAGGCTGATTCATGTTACACTGCCAAGGCCATGAGTGCTTGTCAGGTGACACGTGCCTGTCTATTGTACTGGTTGCGGAATACAGATATAGGCAGATACCCAGGACCCTGAGTAGGGATAACACAATAGACCTGGACCAGTGCTGTACCCATTCCCTGACATGGGACATGAAATTTCACCAATTTTGTTTCTAAAACTTCTTTTTCAGTTAATTTTCTCTGTAAACAATATTTGGGAATTTGGGTGCTGTTTTTTTCAAACAGCTTCCAGCTGGAAGGGGGTGCTGTCATGGGGATCCTAAGAAAATGCAGAAATCTTGGCTGTAGTGATCTGCAAAGCTGCCTTGTCCCAGCTCTTTTGAATGTTGGATCACCTGGAACACTGCTTCATGGGGTCTTACTTGATCAATAATCCAATTTAGTCTGAAAGGAATTCACAGCTTTTTATTTTCTGTGGAAACAAAAATAGAAATCATTTTCCTCAGTAACCTGCCGTTAGACTTAAATTTTAAAGTCAAGCATTTAAAAAATATATAAATTTGATTAATCCAGCAGCATTTCTTTTAACAGTTGTTGCTATTTCCTCATCATCTCCCTTATCTGAAGACCCTCACAACCATGTGCCCTATGAGATTTTTTTTTTTTTCATGAAAATGCCACAGCTTAGGGCAGATTTCTTTGATTTCCTTTATTAATGTTTCCTCCTTCTTTAGTCGTCCTCTGACTAGGACTGAGATGTTAACCATTTTGTATCATTCTCTTTACTGGGGATCTGACTAATTATTACTTTTTCTGTGTCTTTTTGTTTTAAGTTTACAGATCATCTAGTTTTCTCCTCTTGGACCTTTCTAAAAGCCTCCTTGGTTGTCTCTAGTTGTTTTTACACTTTAACTTTGTCTGTTAGTAAGACATCTTTGACTAACCTCCACAAGGAAAAGGTGGCTATTACAACGTTATCAGGGCCCTCTTTATGTAACTTCTTCTTTAGGTCTGATTTCACTTGTTCCCAACCAGGAACTTATTAAGTCCTCTCCCGGTCAGAAATCAAGGACAAACTTTCTCTATGGTGTCTGCAGCTTTGCTTTTAATTTCTGCTCTTTGTTGTTTTAAAAGCTTTCCTATTTGTTCCTTTGTTCCATTCTTACTTGAAGCAGTTCCCATATTGTTGTATGTACCTTGTTTACCCAATGTGCTCCTGTTGGCTACAGGGCAACCCCATCCATGGTTTCTTACTTTCCAAATCTCGGTGGGACCTCTACTTGCCGTGCCTAGGAAACCAGAACACCAAGCTGTCAGAGGGTGTCAGGATTGAAGCACTTAACAGATGACCACAAGAAGTGAAGAAGAAACTGTTGTTTATTACAGAGAATAATGGGCTTATATACCTGTAGGATGAAATCATGCAGCACCCACACCTGGGGTCAAGGTACTGGACCTGCACACCAGAAAGTTCTGAAAACAACCTTGTTTGCTCAACCTTGAGAGCAGGGAAGTTCTACACCTGGGTGGGGAGGAAGAGAGTCATAAAGGACAAGTACTTAAATTTTCTAACATAAGATATGTCAGAAATATGAGTGGCCAATCAATGGATGCTGGGTCTGGATGAAAACAGAAGACAAACAAAAGGAGAAACTGGCTATTTACCTCTTTATTTTAGAGCAAAGTGTATTTTTCATGCTTATATATGTAACTCTTAAATCTTCATTTTTTAACTCTATGATATACAATATAGGTCTATGGGGGCTTTCTAAACATGGGGCTTGGATTGAAGACTTTTTTTTTTTGTCAGCCTTCCAGATTTTTGAATTGAGTCATTTTGCAAAAACTTTCCTGCTCTAGCTACAGGCTTCATGGAGTTTCAAACTTATAATCAACCTGTGGTGAGATTTTTTTTTTTAATTTGTCATCTTACTAATTAATTCTATAATAAATCTAATCACACACATGCACACACACACTATATATTGTAGCATGAATAATAAAACCAGAGGGAGATATCGGGGTCCAAGCTGAAGATCAGAGAAATAAAGCCAGCCACTAGAGAGTTTTCACCTTTACCAATGCTCAGACCGAAGGGGCAATCTACGAACCTTAGATTACATCTCCAGACTAAACTGCTCCTCACCAAATCTCAGATTGCTTCCTGGGACTGCACTGAGATTCTTATATTCTATTTAGTGCTGGGATCAAAGGTGTGAGCTCCGTTTTTTAAACTGATTCACTCTCATGTAGCACAGGGTGGCCTCAAACTCACATAAATTTATCTGCCTCTATCTCTTGAGTCCTGGGATAAAGGTGTGTTGCAACACTGCCCAGCTTCTATGACTGTGGCTAGCTTTGCATTCTGGTCTCCAGAAAAGCTTTATTAGATCATAAACAATATATCACCACAATATAACACACACACACACGCACGCACACACACACACACACACACACACACACACACACACACACACACACACATATATATATATATATATATATATACATAATATATATATATGCACATGTAATCACGGAAATTGGCAATTTCTCTGGAAAATCCTATTAACATAGTTGCAGTTAGCCAAAATGTGAATTAAAATGAATCAAGTCTATTGCCAAAAAGTCATATAAATAGAGTTACAGAGATGACTAACAGAACATATTTTTCCGCTATGGGGAATAATAAATGAATAACTCAAAATATGATAATCTATAAAAACAATACCAAGAAACCAGGAGAGTGTAGAATAGACTAATGTACTGATAAAACAATGGTAAACCATAGAAGAACTTCTGATCTGTCAAAGAAGTATCTCTGTCATGCTAAAGAAGAAAATAAATAAAATGTAACCAAGGGCTAAAGAGATAGCTCAGTGGTTAAGAAAGTGTATTGCTCTGGTCGTTTTCCAGAGTCTTGGGGACCCACTGTCAGTTTTCAGAAACCAAGGCAGCAGCTCAAAAACACCTCAACTCTCACTCTGTTGGGATTTGATACTTTCTTGTGTCTGTAGGCACTTGAACTCATGTACAGACATACATGTTTTCCTGTTGGCTTAGCAGTTACACCTGAATCTATGGATATTTTAACTGCAGTCTGTTGCCACAGTCAGTGTTCAGCTGCTCAGATTGTGGTCCGGCTAGATTATCGGTCTTGCCAGCATCGTCTCTGTTGTTACAGACTGTAAATCTCCAAGTCCCTCCCTACACCTTCCTGTGTATCTCTCTGTCTTCTTGGGTCTTCCACATTCTTTATGGCTAATTTTTGTCAAATAGTTACTGGCTCTGTCCTCTGATCCAAGGTTGATTTTATTAATACCATTTTGGGATTTCAAAGTGTGATCAAACATTCCACAATGCATACATATTCACATAATAAAAAAGAGATGAAAATAATCTTTAAAATATGATGATATGTATTAAAAAATAGAGAACATAAAAACCTTAAAAGAACATAGCCAAATATGTAATGTTTATACATGACAATTGGCCTCATCACAAGTATTTGGTTCTTGGCATAGGAGCTAGAGAAAGCAATTGCAAATCTCTGAAACTATCTCTATACACCTTTTTAAATATAGTAAATGTAATATTTCATTGAATGGGAGAGGAAATTTAGTCTCACCAATAATTACCTAAAAGATGAAGTGGTGCAGTTATAATCATGTTTCCACTAAATAAACAAGACTTTTCACTTCAAAACACAGCAAACAGAATAGACAAAAAGTAGACTGAAACAGGGATTACTGTAAATTCCAGGTAAGAGTAGTCCTCATTATTTCTGTAGAACTAGATGTGGTGTATTGGTTGAATAAATTGAGATGACCTCATGAGCTTAGTAAATGGCCATTTATTTGATTTGGAGATGTTTTCTTTGGTGTCTTTATTGGAACAAAAGGAACAGATAACAGAATGTATCTATAGTCTTACTTATGGGCTATGATAGTGCTCTGTCTTTTTTCATAGCATGATTTGAAGGAATCCAGGACATCTGAATAGCTCACAGTACATCAGAATGCACTACTGTTGTACAAATGGCATTATTCTAATTAGACTAAATGAGGAAAGAGTGGCTGGCATGATGGAAAGCCACACAGATTCCAGAGTGTGAGAAAGTGTAGGAAACAGATTCTGTGAGCCACTATGAGCCTAACATGAGAGAATGACAAGGTCTGTAAGAAAACCAGCATTCTGGATTGAGCATGGGATAAGTGCTCTCTCTGCAGGAAAAGAAAACACACTGGGAGAGGAGTGGGGATCATTTGCTTGCCTGATGATTCTAATGTTTTTTCTCAGAATGTGGAATTGATGGTACTATTTAACCCAGAACAAATTAAATATCACCTGATAGGCTCCAACTTACCCAGGCCATTGTTCAATTAATCACAAGTGCAGCAATTTCATGTGTCTAACAGCTATGACATGTCCAAGAGACATCTTGCTTCTTGGTGGGATTTATTTCATTTTCTTCAGTGGTGTAGCCACAGGTAAGTTGTTCCATTGAGTCACCTCTTACCCACACTGTAGTAAGTAACAAACTCAACACACAAGAAAGACTTGAATCTTGGACTTTAGTCTCATCATATCAGAATGACAGAAAAGGATGAGTGAGGGGAATAGGAATGAAAAGGATTCAAACAACACAAACACTTAAAACTAATTATTAGTTGTATTTACTGCATATAGGTAGGTATGCTTAGTATGCATCTGGGTACACAGTCTTCAAGCTTTACATGAATTTGAGTTCACTGATATTAAATGAGTGGGATTTACCTTCTAGTGGTTTCAGTGGGTAGTTAAAAACATGGAGCATAGATTTCTCTACATCAAGGAATTCAAAAGGAAAGACTCACACCATCTCAAAAGCACTAAAATACTTGAGAGACAAAGTGATGAGGTAACAAGAATGCTGTGAAGTCTAGACATCCGAAGAGAAGGCATTTAGGTCTCTGTCTTTTTGTTATCACTTAGTTTTAGTCAAGAATGGGGAGTGAATTATATGAATTTGCTTCAATACCATGGCCAAAATTGGTCAAATAGAATTTGAAAGACAATTCCTTTGATGTCTGTTCTCAGAGCTTTAATACACAGGACACAGGGTGTGGAGAGGTAGAGTACCTGGGTAAACATAGCACAAGAGGGAACCTAGAAATAGGCATGAGATTTAACTTAGTGCAGAGCAGAGCAGAGCTGCTTTCAGCCTCATGGCAGGGTTATGCTTCAGGAGCAGCTTGAGCCCTTTGTTCCAGAGGTAAAAGCATCCCTGTGTGGGGGTCATAGAAATTAATCAGAAAACAAAAAGAGATCTCAGGGCTGCCCACTATCAGAACCTCAAAATTGGGGACTTCAGATGAGACGCAAGCTTGAGCTAGAAACATTCCTAACTCTTCTTAGAAAATTAGAAGCTGCTGTTTCTCCCAGGCCATTGAAATTCTTGTAATATTTCTTGTTGCCCACTTCTCTAGTGATATGAAAGAATTTTTCAAAATTCTAATTAATTTAGCCTACCTGGCTTTTAAAGATTGTTTTAGTTGTATTTTAATTTAATTATTTTTAAATTTGTGATGTGTGTAATGCTTATGAATGCCTATGTATGCATGTGTGTTTATGTTGGGCAACTTATTGTCAAACTCCTTTCCCAGGGTCCTGAGGATTGAACTCAGTTCATCAGGTTCTGCTGTGCTTGCCTCCTTCTTTGGAGACATCTCTCTAGCAAAAACCTGTATTTATAAGAGCTACCAAATCATCTTATATCTTTCAGAAGATGTAAAAGCAGCTAATGTCTAGTTGCCCTTTGTTGTTTAGCCCATGATATCTCCAATGCTTCTCTTTACATATATGCATTTGAGAAAAAAGAATTTTAAGTATAGCTCCACCTGATGGTCCCCAACATCAGAGTCAAATGGCATGCCCCATCAACTCTAAGTGAAACAATGTAAGTGATCACAGCCCTCCTGAAGAATGTTGATGGATACATGGCTAAATTGAAATAAGCCACATTAAAATGTGGTTTTGGTGATAGAGCCACTGGTATGAATGGTGGAACTGTGGCGGGGCTGTTGACTCAAACTCCATCCCTGTCTGTAAATTTTTGTCACCTGGGTCTTGTTATAATACTTAATCATCTTCTGAGCCTTTGTTATTTTGTGTCTAAAGTTTTATCATTGCTGTCACAGCACTTGTCCTGTTTGAGGGAATAAAAAACTGTCTATCAGCATGCTTATTGATTAGTCATAACTCAACTGCTAGTAGACACATCACTTCATTATCGAAATCCAACAATTGACTTTTAACCTGCTTTCTTATTTGGATATTAACTGAAAAACTCAGCTGGCAGGCTGATGAAGCTCATGAAGAGGTTGATGATACCCTCTAACCTCCACCACAGCATAGGCCCACTCACAGAGATTTTCTTTTTTTAAGTATTTTGCACATACCTTTGCTTTTTGCAGTAAGGAGCTCCCTTAAGTGTTTCCTGTCTCAAATGCTACTAATGCATAGGAGAATTATCAGGATGCAAGTGAAGTGGGGGGAAATCACTGGAATAGAAAGGTAGTAAGGGAGAAATGAAGTGTTTATTTTTTCATACAAGTCATTTTGAAAGTATGGACTTCCAGTAAAAGTTTAGTGTTATTCACTACTTCTTGTCACGAGTGTCCGATCTACAGGCTACTATGGACTGTCACTGTTAAAAGCAGAGCCTGGTGCAGTTTCTACTATAAACACTGTACACAGTGAAAAAGACGAAAATAGAGTGATAGCAATAAGAGGCTAAGAAACCATTTGGAAAGTTCTTATGCAGGCATTTTAGTCATTGTTCTGTTGCTGTGAAGTGACCATTAAATTCTTACAAAAGAAAGTATTTATTAGTGAGTGCTTAAGTTTTCGGAATTCTAATATATCATCTATTTAGGTCACTGTATTAGGCAGACATGATGGAGAATTAGCTGAGAGTTCTGCGTCCCAATCCACTGGAAGCAGTAAGAGACAGACTATGGGCCTGGCCCCGGCTTTTGAACTGTCAAAGACCATATTCAGTGTCACATTTCCTCCATAAGGACCTATCTCTAATCCTTTACAAATAGTTCCATTCTGTGATTACTATTAAATTATGTGATCCTATAAGGGCAATTCTTATTTAAACCACCACATCAGGTAAAAATAGAACGGTAAGTGTAGTGAGTATGTTTTCCCAGCCAGCAACTGGTTGCCTGGTCCTGCCGCTATGCCTACCCCCAATAACAGGCAAAGTCTCTGTATTTGATATAATTTTGTTGGCCAGTTACTAGTTTCTTATCAGCTAGCTTTTCTTAATGATTAACCCATTTCTACACCAGATATTGATGTTTAATAAGGATGAGTAGAAACAAATAGGCCGAATAATGTTTATTCAGGAAGAAATAACTCACAACATAGACAGATGAACACCAGCAGGTTCTACAGGATCCTCCCCTCTCAGTGTCCCACCAGCAAGAGAGCTCTCAGAGCCCCCTCCTCAGCTTTCCCCCAGGTCACGTCCAGCCCTGTCTTCACCCCCAATGGGCATGGTCTAAGCCTCAGGTGCAGACAAGGTGAATATCTCCCTACAGGTAAGCATCTTATCTATGATGTTAGCATGCTTGAAGTTGTACTCCTTATATAGTCATCGTAATTGATGATAATTTGTTCTGCATTCCCATTCCCAGGACCACTAAGTATCACTAAGTTTTTGTTTATTTCTATGTATTATGTACGTGTTAACCTTTTTCTTACCTTTAGAAATATCTAAACACTCTCTTACAGCTACACAGGGCTGCAAAGATGATTGGACACCTAATATGGATAAAGCAATTATTTCTTCAGCAGTTTTAGTATAATTTTTATCTAACTGGATACATTTAACAAGCAGTAATTCAAATTTTAATTCTGCAATTTTACAGGGATAGTTTTCATTTTGTAGAACATTTATTTTAAATTATAATTTAAACCTAATGAAATTGCTCTTTGGGGCAACATATATAAGTCAACTGTTTATGAACTAACAAAACATCTTAAAGACAAGACTGGGATCTTGGTGTGAAAAATTATTTTAACATCTTTAAAGCAAATTCTTTGTCATGATGAGTTATACCTTAAAATATGGCTCTGAAAATGTTACCAAAGGTGACATTAATGGTGGTTATGCTTTCAACATCTACAGCCATAGTTGACATTCACCAACTACAATTTAGGTTTTTTTTTTACCCACACAGCTGGCACTTGAACCCAATGTTTTGCATTCTTCCCAATAGAATCTCTGTACGTATAACAATCATGTTCCATGAAAGAAGGAGGCACAGACACTGAAACAAACACAAACAGGACAGAGCAGACTGAATGCTATTTGTTTGCTGTCTTAAAGACTAAGGAACCAAAAGCAGCTTTGACTCACTGTTGGTGTCAGATTGACTCACTGCTGTGAGACTGGCTGAGTTCCAGGCCCTTGGTTGTAGAATTCCTGTCTTGCCCTGAAGTGTTGAAGATGATCCCAGGTAAGGTTGATGAAACAGCTGTGTGAGCACAGAGTGTTATCTGTAGCAATTCCAAGTCTAGCATGTGTTTTTGCAACAACAACTTCTGCAAATTAGTTCGTGAAAGCTAATGTTTGAAATTCAATGACATTTGAAAAAATGGAAAACATGGTATAAACAGACATTTACTGAAGATGTGTTAAGGAACTACATACAGTTGTTCACTAAATTCTATAAACCATGTATTAGAGAATTCTAATTGAAAAGAAGAAATAAGAATTTACACCAACTTAACTTCTATCATTTAACTTTGAGATAATTTGTGGTTGAACTATGGGACTCATTGAACTTCCCCACACCGGGGAAGTTGCCTACAAATAATTTTAGGTTCCCCATATCAAAAGTAGGTCAGCTCCCAACATTCTTCGGTCCATTTAAATTCCAGTCCTGGGAGTGATATGAGAAAAACAGTATTGTAATCTTCTTTTTCTGGATGGATTATTCACCTGCACATTCTATTTTTCCACCCATATTACAAAGAAAAATATAGTTTATGTAAATCATGAATAAATTGTTTCTCCATTCTAGGCACCTCAGTCAATGACTTAATGATATCACATATTTTCTACACTGAAACTGCACTTAGCACTCCAAAATCTCTGAAAACATTATCACAGCAAATTATTGGCAATGACTATGTTAAAATACTAATATAGAAGCACAATGTATTCTGCAGCATTGATATCTATATAAAATGGATCTTCTCTTTGATATTCAAATTACATCTCCATAATTCCCTCAGTTTTTTTTTTTTTTATGCTTCTCTTTCCATTTCCAGGCCTTGAATATCTCCCTTTACCTGTTTGTTTCTTCTTGATATTCTTTATGGGCTTTATCAGTTTCCTCTAATTTTTGTTTTGCTTTGATTTCTTTAAGGGATTTTTTAATATTCTCTTTTCTTATGATTCAGCTGCATTGGAATATCTGGTCTTGTGGTCACAGACTAGTTGGACTCTGATGGTGCTGTATTACCATGCATGTTGTTGATTGTGTCTTTTAAGCATCTGGTTTTAGTACAACTAGAGGTCTAGGTGCTGATTTCTAACTTTGTCTTTGTTGAATGAGTGTTTTGTTCCTTGGTCTCTGTTTCTTATTTGATCTTCTCCTCTTTATGGCCTGGATATTTGTCAGTAGTATGACCTCTGATCTAGTAGGGAAACTCTCCAAGTTGTGGACTGGACTTTTTGGCAGCTAGCTTGGTCTTTAGTATACCAAGGGGTGGGATTTGGTTATGAGGAAGGGAATGAGGATTGATTGGGCGTAGTGAATGAGAGTAGGAGGTCTGCTGATGAGCTGCCTGTCTGAGGTTCTACTGTAAGGTATAATTTCTGGCTAGAAGTGAATTTCTGCCTCAGTTTACCTGTTTTATTGGCTTGCTTGGCCTGCACCAATTCTTCAAGCTATTCTGGCCTACACCTGTTATGACTGGAGTGATCTGCTCCTGGGCAGTAGAAGCATGCCTCAGCTGGAGCCAGAGGCACAGAAAGGCACAGAATTGGGAAGGTCTGTGGTAGGGGCAGCTGAATGTGTCTATCAGGTCATTTGCCTATTCTTCTGATTGGTGTTGCCTGAATTTAAGCAGTAGAAGTCTGCCAGATTCATAAAAAAGGGGGAGAAACTTATATCTTCTCAATGCTTCACAAACTACTTGGACAATGCACATCTGCATGTTGTAAGTAGAACCCATGGCACTGCTCATCGAATAACAGACTAGGCACCTAGTAAGTTGCTGTTGTTGAGAACTAGGAAGCTGTTATTGAAGGAGAAAGAGGTCAATGTCAACATTCCAGCCTTTGAGTGTCAATTTTTGGCACTTGAGTTTTACATACTGTCTCAAATTTCTCCTTTAAATAGGATCAATCCAAAAGTATTTTCATATTGTCCAAGTGCTGTTAAGCATTACTTTAAAGAAATGTTTATCCCATATTATAGGTTGTTTCCTTATTCAAGAAACAAATAGGACTGCCCCTAATAATCCAGTCCCCAGAGTTTCCACTCACATGAAGCATTCATGTAATTTCAGATGTAAAGTGCAACAGTCTCACCTGAGGCAGCTCTGCACTTCATTTCCATCTTCACGAACTGAGATTGATTACTGTACAGTGTTTAAATCTCCCAATGGGGCAGTGTTAGTTCAAGCTTATAATTCTAGCACTTGGAAGGGAGAGGCAGGTAGATTGCTGTGATTTGAAGGCCAGCCTAATCTACACAGTGAATTTCAGGACAGCCAGGGCTACACAAAAAAATCCTGCCTCAAGAAACCAAAAGCCAAACCAAACCAAGCCAAACCATGATGAAGTTATGATCTTCCACTTTCAACAACATTTTATTGGTTCAGTGTTATAATATTTATCTCATAATGCTCACTTTTGGTAGAAGCTTTATGAAGCTTTGAATATAAAGGGCTTCAGGATAATATTCTCTCTCTGTGTTTATTGTTTTCCTGTGTGTATGTGATTCTGTTTATGTATTTCTATATGCATGTGTGCTTGTGTGTATGTATGCATATGTGTATATGTTTCTGAATGTGCTCATTGGTGTTTGTGCCTGTGTGTGTATGTCTGTGCATGAGAGAAAACCTGTTTGACTCCTCTAGACTCACTAAAGTTAAGGAGCCATTCTCAGAGTACCTCCACTGTGTGTGTGTGTGTGTGTGTGTGTGTGTGTGTGTGTGTGTATTATTTTCCCAGAGAATGACTTTATTTTCACCAAAAATTCCTGTTTTTGTAAAGTCATTAGTATTTTCTTTTATTTTAGTTTATTATGCAGGTGCTAGGGAAATCTGAAATACGTTTTCTTGTATTGGATCATACAAATGACATCTTAATTTTCTCTTTTTAAATTTACTTATAACTTTTAAACTCTATGGGATTCCTGCATAGCAACAAATAAATGCTTTGTGCATCCTCTAATAATGCAGTTATGTAAGAAGGAAAGTAGTCATCTGCTCTACTCCAACTGAGCCCCAAATTAATATACAATTTGTCCAGTTTAGTATTAAAATATTCTTGTTATTATTTTTAAATACCAACACTGTGTACACATGAATACAAGGACCCAGACAGAAACCTAATTTTAATATGCACCCCATACAATCTAGAACACTCCTCTGTCTTACCCATATGAATCAGCATACAGTGTTTTCTCTTAATATTTCCAGGGCCAAGAACCAAGCAACTAGATACTGCCTATAAACAAAACACAGAGAATTTATTCAAAGTAGCCATCTTAAGCTCCTCATCCCTTCTTATTTTTTTAAGAGGAATGGGGAAAAAAGAAGTCATCTGAGGCTTCCTGTCACTCTGTCTTTTCATGAACCTGTATTTTCACATGGCATCAGGAGTCCCAAGTCTCATGATTATTACACTTAGAAGATGATTATAATAGACTCCTTTTTCTGAGATATTTTCTAATAAATGAACTTTTGGAAGTTTTACTGTGTAAAACAGTGCTTGCAAAAAAAAAATACTGATTCGTTCATTAACCATGAAGTAAGAGCCTGTAATAGTTTGTTTTAAGTTTGTATGTTTATATGTTTTTGGAGAGGCATTTTTAAAATGTAGAGCCTAGCTGTATTGGATGCAATAGTCTCCAATTACCAAGGTGTCCTTTCTTCGTGTGTGTGTGTGTGTGTGTGTGTGTGTGTGTGTGTGTGTGTGTGTGTGTGTACATGCATACACACATACGTACTTATATATTTGTGTATATCTTAACACATGACTTTTATTGAACATATATGTTAATATTAGTTGATCTATCCGGTAAAATGCTTTGCTCCTCTTTATTTACAAACACATCCTTTCCACTGCTATGGTCACTTAAATATCTTCTTAAAACATAGCAGGCAAGGGCTGTAGAGATGGCTCAGTGATTAAGAGTGTCTTTGTTTTCCAGCACCCATGTTAGGCTATTCACAAACATGGTATGTGCTCATACACAGAGACATATGAATACAGACAAATAAAAGTACTTTAAAATGACTTTTACAAGTTTATCATCCATATTTTCCTAATATACAAAAATCTGTATGCCTGATCCCATCATTACATATGAATGAAATACTTAAGTAAACAAGTTAGACTGTTTTTCTTCATGATTCTCTCCCCTGCCTCCTTTAATGGCATACTTGTGTACATATCTCATAAAAAATATGGAATATATATTTTTTGCACCTACATATAAATATATATGTGTATATACATACATATATATATATATATACACATACATATACACATACACTTATGTACATACATACATACATACTTATATAACAGAGGTCCAAGGTCTTGTTCCTTTTACTGGCCCTCTTTATATGTATTCACCTCACTCTACTGTGCCCTTCAACTAACATCCACTCGTTTTACTGGAGACTCCTCTAAACCATATTCTCCCAGAGAGCTCTGGTCCCAGAGGAGTCTGCTTGGAAGGATAGAAACGCCACTGCTACTACAATATAATTGCCAAAATAGCTGTTTTGTTTCCCCAACAATTACACTGGCAATTACACTTTTTAAAATGCTCCCATAGTTTATAAACTCTATCCAAATTGTCATGGATTCTCTTTCTTTGGGACTTAGACTGATAAAATTATCTTATGTTCCCCTGATGATGCAAATATTCAATTGACTTTTAAGTTTTGCTTTGTATTTCCTGAAATAAACACAATTGTGCATATATTCTTAAATACTGCTGCTTTTGTTTTTGTGTGATATTAGCCTAAAGTATCAATGCTCATTCAAATTAAAAGTGTTTTTAATATTTATGATTTTTTCATGTAGCTCTCTAAAAGGTTTAAGATAATTCACAGTAGCAATGTTATTTAATTAAACATCTAATTTTAAATTGAATTTCTTTTAAGCAATTTTAAGATTTTGTATGTGTCAGATGATCTACAGAGAATACAGCAAATGCTATTTTATAATTATATAAACATTTAGATGAGGTTTCTTATCTCCATATATTGTTAACCATTATTATATGCCATCAATCTTTTATAATTTCTTCATAGAATGTGCCAAAATGATTTCTGGCCATTTAAATTTACATTTCCTTCTCATTTATTAACAGGGCTGAATGTATCTGTCTATCATGTATTTTGCTAATTATGTTTCCAATTCAGTGAACTGTCTGTTCATATTCCTTGCTTCTTTAGTGGGTGTTTCTATTAATTAGACAAATTAGACTGGGAGGATTTGGATGAGTGGTTGGAATCCACAAAACTTAATAGGCTTTAAAATATATCACAATTGCCAAATTAAAAAATTCTGTACATGTCAAACTGTATGCTTATTCAACTGTGTGGAGACATACCCTCATATTTCCCATAGTCTGTACTTCTATGCTGGAGTGTGATCAGAATAAATAACATTGATTTCTGTTAAATCAGAAACATTAATGGAATGAGGAACTTGAAAAGCTAAAACACTCTTTTAAGGAGTCAAAGAGTAAATGACCGTTGTTGACATGTATAAAAATGTGTTGACATGACTTGAAAAAACCAATTTAAATAAAAGTCTTTAATTTTACAAATTCAAACTTTGTCTCAAAGTAACACACCACCCCTATGACATTCATACAGGAAGATTTATAGACAGATTAATGGAGATCTTAATGGCTTTCACTCTTTGTTTCTAAGTTTTAAAATTTGGAAATCAAATTAAGCCATTAGGGTTTTCAGTGTTATAAGACCCCAGCTATATGGTGTGAGTATATGCCAGTGTTGTTGGGGAAAACTAGATCTATAAACCAGGTTCTCTGACTTGTCTGTCTCTGCTGTATAGCCACTGAGAAATCTCATACAGAGGTATTTTGTAGAATACAGACAACTAAGGAAAATGCATGGGGAATAAGTTCAGAAGGAAGTCTTATTTAATTTCCACAAACCTAACATTCTTTCTCTGTACTCAGAGTTCAGTAGCAGAGGTAATAGTCAAAACAATCCTCTAATATTTTTAGCTCAAAGATGCCAGATGAGACATAGCTCCTTTCAAAGGGAAAAACTCAAGTCTGCATGTTTACTCACACACCAAACACATCACTGCCTCACTTCACAAAGTACTTGATGACGACAGCACCGGAGCTCCAGTTCTGCTAAGAATAAGTTGTGTTAAGCAAGTAGCAGTACCGAGGCTACGTCAGGGGTTGCATCAAATGAGCAGCCCCCAAAGCGATTCCCAAGTCCAAATGAACTTCATTAGTGGGATTTCATAAAATTACTATTATGTTAAGCATAAAATATGAAACAGTTAACTTTTTGTTACACGTAAACACATAAAGCCTAGTTCATGACTCTTCCTATCTTTTTTATTATTATTAAAATATATGCAGGAAGATTGAGTCGGAGGAAAATTAGAGGAGAGCAAGAAAAGAGATACCATAATAGAGGGAGCCATTATAGGTTTTAAGAGAAATCTGGCACTAGGGAAATGTCCAGAGATCTACAAGGATGACCCCAATTAACAATCTATGCACTAGTGGAGAGGCTATCTTAAATGTTCTTTCCTAATAATGAGATTAATTACTAGCTTATATGCCATCCAGTAGCTGATGGAAGCAGAGGCAGACACCCACATCTAAATACTGATCTAAACTCCTGGAATCCTGTTGTAGAGAAGGAGGAATGATGAGCAAAGGGGTCAAAACCTGGCTGGGGAATTCACAGAAATAACTGACCTAAACAAGGGGGAGCTTATGGACCCTAGTGTGATATCTGGGAAACCAGCATAGGACTGACCCAGACCCCTAAATGTGGGTGTTACTTATTAGGACTGGACAATCTGTGGGCCTCTGGTAGTGGATCAGTATTTATCTCTAGTATGCAAATAGATGTTGGAAGCCCATTACACACAGAGGGATACTTTCACAGCCTGGACATGGGGAAGGGCCAAGGCCCTGCTCCAAATGATATGACAGATTTTGAAGTCCCCCTATGGAAGGCCTTACCCTCCCTGGGGAGCAGAAAGGGGGTAGTATGGGGTTATGGGGCAGAGGAGGAGGGGAGAGTGAGGGAACTTGGATTGACATGTAGCACAAGCTTGTTTCAAATTTAAATAAAAAATATTATAAAAATGAACAGACTCAACTGAAAAAAATCAGTATTATATCATTGTTGAATAAATATTTGTGATCAAGCTAACAAAAAAAAGTATGCTATGACAATTAAGGAGGTAGAGGCAGGATGGTGTGCTATCTTCTCAAAAAGTTCTATTATTTTGTGATTGTTAAACTTTGCCAATTTTGCTCATTCTGCACTTTGACTAGGTATTAATTTCTGTAATGGATTCATCTTCTGCAAAGAAAGTATCTTTGATGAGGAATAAGAGCTACAATTACCTGTGGATATAAAGAAGAGTATTTAAAATGAAGATAGAAAGTATATTGGTTTATAAAAAGGCACTATTTTTTTTTTCTTCTAGTGGCCATGATTTCATTCACCAGGGGTAGTTAGATATGTTTATAGTATTAACCACCAATTATCTTCTACTAAATGAACTTAAAACCAGATGCCTGTTGGTTGTTTGTTATTCCTAAGATATAACAGACACTACTGCATTCTTGGAGATTATCTGTTGTGATGGTCATTGGGGTTTGCCAGCATTTAGCTATGTGAGATTATTGGATGCTGTTCTTTCTATACTGACTTTGTAGCATTTTCTGGT
Source organism: Cricetiscus sungorus (assembly GCA_030556225.1). Lineage (NCBI taxonomy): Eukaryota > Metazoa > Chordata > Mammalia > Rodentia > Cricetidae > Cricetiscus > Cricetiscus sungorus. The sequence continues at coordinate 4,820,391 of JANBXA010000372.1, forward strand.
CTTAGGAGAGCTTTTTCTCATGAGGAGGTTGAAAGGTCAATATCAGAGTCATTCTTTCAAGGCCTGTACTTAAAGAACATGGTGTACTCATCATGGTGTACCTACACGTTCTGAAAGACAACCAGTTGTAATGGTGTAGTGTTATTGAGTTAGCAGCCTCTTGGACTCTACTGACCAAAAATTTGAAGAGAGGATTTTCATATCTAGCTATGGGCTTTTTGATAGAGTATATAGCTCTTGGCAGAAACATTATCACCCTAATTGGCATAACTTAAACTATTACTCTCTTCCCACCTGCGAACTTAATCTGTTCCCTCATGCTTCCCATTAGCCCTCAAGCACCTATATAGTACCTTCCAGAGCTCCTTCTCCAACAAATGATTCTGTTTTTATTTCCTTGTTTCTATTGTTACTCCAGTTTATATAATCTCATCTGAATATTTGTATTAAACACCACAGAGGAGGGAGACTATACAGCATTGCCTTTCTGAGTGTGGGTTACTTTATTCAGTAATATTTTCTAGTTCTATTCATTTTCCTGCAAAATTTATCATTTCATTGTTTTCTTTATAGCTGAATAGAACCAAATTGCATCTACTTTCCACATTTTTATTATTCATTCATTAATTGAATGACATTTAGGTTGTATCAACTTCTTTACTATTGGGAAGAGAATAGCTATGAGCCTACTGAGCAAATATTTGTAGAAAAGAATATTGAGTCCTTACAGCATATTCCAAGTTCTCTTCAAGCTTTTTGAGATTTTCTGCAAATCTACCCTGATTTACATAGTGTCTGTACCAGGTTGCAATGCCAGCAACAGTAAACATGGTTCCCTGGCATCCTCATCAACATTGGTTCCTAGTTGCTTTCTTGTTTTTAGCCATTTTGATTGCAGTAAGATGAAATTCACAGTCATTTTACTTTGTATTTCCATAATTGCTAAGGATATAATAGGACAGTTTTAAAGGTATTTCTTAGTCATAGCCACTTTTATTTCTACCTTTTAGAACTCTCTGTTTAGATCCAAAGCCAATTTCTTAATTGGGTAGTTGGATTTCACTGTCTTAGCTTTTGTTCATATGTTCCAGATATTATCCCACTATTGGATGTTTAGCTGACAAAGTTTTGTCTTCACTCTGTGAGCTTATTTCTCACTAAATTGCTTGTTTCATTTTCTGTACAGAAGCTTTTTAGTTTTATGAGTTCCCATTTGTCAATTTGTGGCCCTGTTTCCTCAGCAAATTGAATCCTATTCAGAAAGTCCTTTCCTACAGGTCTATCTTGTAGAGTACTGACTACATTTTCTTTTATCAGTTTCAAGATTTCAAGTTTCACATTGAAATCTTTAATACATTTTGAGTTGGTGTTTTTGTATGGTGGTAACTAAGGGTCTAATCTCATTTTTGCACATATGAAAACCTAATTTTCCCAGTACCATTTTTTGAAGATGCTGTTTTATTCTCATGTGCAGTCAAGTCTTAGGTGGGTATAAATCAGGCATATAAATAGTTTGATTATAAATTGATATCCCAAACAATATTTTCATGCAACAAATGTTTATATGTTTAGTATACCAGTGATTACATAAATGTATATATAATTTTAAGTTCCAGAAAATATTAGACAATGCTAATCAATTTTATGTACACAAATTTGTGGTTTCTAAAAAGCTTTTGCAATGATCTTTAGTTACTTATATTGTATTCTGACAACTATAATAAAAGGCACACTTTTTAGTGGCTGCTAATTTGAAAAGAATTCTAGTACTAAACTTAAGCTTTTCATTCTGAAATGCTGCAGATATTCCATGCTTTATTTGCTATTGATAGAATGTTATATCTGTATATAGTTCAAGATTTCTAAAATACCAATCAAAGCATGTGTAATAAGATTCTGTAATTCCCTATATATATATATATATATATATATATATATATATATATATATATATATCATTGTATACATATTAATTTTATTAGTCAGTGATTGGTAAACTTCTTGTGTCCATAAAATTTTACGTTCTAATATTACCGGTTTTTATTTTCACAATAATTATGGTAAAGACATTGTTTGAAGGATTCTTTCATACAGATATACCGTGCAGATGAAGGGGGAAAGAATATGTGACTCCTGACTTCTGAATTGTTTTTCCTATGCTAACATTTCTGGTATGTTTCTATGAGACAAGCTGCACAAGTTTCTCTTACCTTAATCTTCATGAGCTGTGGATCAAATGTGCTGGAACAATGATATTTGATTTTAAACTGTGGAGTTTTCATTTCAGAGTTCAAAAGCATCCTTAAGATCAATGTTGGAGGGGTATGAATAAATCATGTGATGGTATTGATAATCTTCAAACTACTGAACATAAGAATTTAATATCAAATTATTGTGTCTAGATTGTCAAATACTACTGCTAGACTGCCATCTAAACTGGGAATACTATTTTATAAAAGGAAAGCTATCATTTTATTAAGTGATTCATAATTAAGTGGTATCTCTAGTGCCTATTTTCCAACTTTGGGGCTCAGACAGATGTTGTTGCCAACATTGGGAAGATGAAACTGATTAGTAGACTAGGGGAATTTGTCACACAATCCTATAGCTTGAGGGATATTATGTAAAGCCAGAAGTAGTGTGTTAAATTAAAGTCAGTGAGATAAATTTGTTGTTGCAATCAGGGACAAGAGACTTCAGACTACAGGAGTTCAGATTGCATTAACTTTCCCCATTTTTATATCTTCAGCAAGTAAATGTAAGAAAGAATCGAGAAACAGGAAAATACACATTCCAAAATTGTTACAGAGCTTTATTCTTCAAACATCATTAGCTTTTTGTGTGTGTGGGGGGGGGTTCATGTGTGTGTGTGTGTGTGTGTGTGTGTGTGTGTGTGTGTTGTGTGTGTGCACTATATAGCTATCAAGGCCTTTTAACATCAACTTTCAATTGTAAATGTTAGATAAAAGTAGACAGGATAAAAAATTGATTCCTCCTTGCTTCTTGCTCTTGAAGAAGACAACACAGGAGAACAGTCATACCAAGAGATTTATTAAAAGTAGACATGTCTTTCAAATCAGGTAAGGTTTAGAAAAGCCATACATGAAGTGAAGTTTAAAACTCAGTTGAAAACTGTGTAGGAAGAAGAGATGAGAAGTTATTGTTTCATTTGGCATAGTATTCACAAGCATACTCTGTAACAGTAGGGATCAATGAAATCTGTGGTTATCCAAGAAGTAATTGCTTGCTTAATGACCTTCAAAATCAACATGCTCATCTGGGTTTAGATGCTGTTACTTCTGAGTTGAATAAGGAGTCCATAGCAGATTCATACTGCTAAACTGTATTACAGGGATAAAAACATATCTTTGGAGGCATGCAAGTGCAGTAGATGGACAGACAACTAAGGAGACAAAATCCCTGAAGACAATTTCAGAGAATATATTATATGGCAAACCTAGGATTGTTAGTTTTATTGCTGTAGGTATAATTTGGGTGTATTCCAGAATCAAATCATCTGGTTCCTTCTAGAGAGAGAACTGGTGCATTATGGGACATACAATGCAACAAGGCCTTTGGGTTTTACCTAGCACTGTATACTTACACTCTTTAAACTCCCAGCTAATTTATACCTTAATTGTATAATTTAAATTGCACAAAGGCAAATAAGTTGGCTGAAGAAAAGTTGTGACTTGTGTGTCTCAGGTATTAACCTAACAAGGGTGACAGGGAATGAAGAAACAACACATAAAGATACAGAAAAGCTGGAAACAGTTTGGTCTGTGCTCTGATGAAGATACACAAACATGACAGAAACTCAACTTGTTTATTGGGTTTATTATATCCAGCTGATCTAAGTAGAAGACCAGTTAGTCTTAGTAGGAGGTCTATGTTGCAGTTATCCATCCAGGAGGAGGAACCTGCAAGTGATACTTTGTGTATACTAGCTTTAAGTAAAAGCCAGCCACTCATCACCCTTCCACTTGCAGCAGAGGAAATCTTTGCCATTATTCTGAGCTTCATAAAGGGAAGGTCTTGCCTGTTCCATTGGGTCTAAAGCACTGGAGTCCTTGAAATGGCTGTGCTCATATCAATAATACAGATTTACTCAGGACCTCATCCTCTCTCCACAAAGATGCAAGAGGCAAACATTGAAAAATCAGAGCAGAAATACTGGTGTTAGAACAAATGTCCATAAAGACACTTATCTCTAATATATCTGAAGAAAATATTAACTTGATCATGACGTTTGAGCAAGACCCATTCTTTCTGGAAACATTTACCAATTCAAGCTGTAATAAAAGGCAAAATCTAGACTTGGAACTTGGTAGAGAGTGTTGGGAAACTAAGAAACAACAGAGATATCACAGGCACACAAATAGCCCCCCTCTTGAGATATTTGCAAAACATGAGCTTGAGAGAACAAGATCAAGCTAAAAATCTGCTGAAGGCACACAGAAAATTCTACCACCTGCCATCTCCCTGTAGGAGAAGGAAACGTTTTCCAAGCCCTGTAATGAAAAGACTTTGCTATGGTCCATTTACCAGAAGAGGAAAGCATCTCACCAAACCCAGTGCACTTTTGAATCGGTTCTATTTCTGATTGGATTAAAGTAAATAGCTACTCTATTCATTTGTCTGGAACCTCTGTGGTATAAAGCAGATGCTAAAACCTAACCATTCATAGCATTTCTTACTTTAACTTTTATTTATTTATGAGGAGTGGGTAGTAAACACCCTGACATACTTATGGGAGGTCACAGGACAACTTGAGAATTGATTCTCATTCCACTTAGTGGGTTCTGGGAATCAAACTCAAGTTGTCAGGCTTGGTGCCACCTACCCTTAACCACCTTTCAAACTACAGAATTTATAGTTTGTATGTAAAATGTTCATCACCATTAAAACCACGAGGCATGCATAGACATAGAACTATATCATCAGTAAATAAGAGGATATACAGAACGTATAATCAAATATTTGGTGGATTGCTTGACCTTGCGATCAGAATCAACGATCATAACATGACTCACTTCAATATTTTATCATTTAGAAATTATAGAACCAGTGGAAAATTTTGTGGAGGCATCTCTATGCAACAAGAATAAAATAAATGTGATAGAAACAAATCTATAATAACTACAATTAAGAAATCTGCAGGTGATTTTAACAGGTCAATAAAAATATCAACAATATATCATTAATATTAATATTATTATTATTGTGAAAAAGAACAATAGAGATATGAATCTGCCATAGACTTTATGTGCCTCCAATAGAAAATAAGGGAATTCAGGAGGATAAAACACAATTTAAAATATATGGCTGGACACCAGTTTAGTGAATAGATAACCCAAAGGCATACTTTTTGGAATAGCAACAATAATATTAATAAGAATAGTAATAATAATAATATAGATGAATTATCAAAAACAAAAGTAGAAAGCCATTTCTTCAAAATGTTCAAGTAATTATTAATCTACAACTCTATGCTTATCAAATATTTTTCAAAAACAATCATAAATTGTGTTGCTAGAAAACTGGGACTATCATCAATTTGTATTTTCAAATACTTACAAGGGATTATTAGGTTAATTAAAAGTTACTTTTGCCAGGTAGTGGTAACTTAAGCCCTTAATCCCAGCACTCAAGAGGCAGAAGCAGAGCCAGATAGGTCTTTGTGAATTAGTGGCCACCCTAGTCTACAAAGTGAGTTCCAAGGCAGCCAGGACCTTGTCTTGAAATAGCTGAAAAGAAAAGAAGAAAAGAAAGTTACTTTAGACAAATATGTGTAATGCATAATATTATGAAGATAATATTTGATAAATATTTGTGTAAAATTTTATCCAAAATATGATTTTGATTATGGAAACTTATAATGTAAAAATAGACTGAAAATACCATAAAATGATAGTAAAAATGTGAAAGAATTTTTTGAAAGTATTCTAAGATGACTATACTAAAGGGAAGTGAAATTACTAATAACATACATGGTAATATATCACAACTAAATTTTTAATCAGTAAGCATTAAAAGAATAATATAAGAGTGTATAATTTAAAAGGTAATATGGAAAGAAAATGGAGTAATACTAGTGTAAGTTGGTATGAAGGCTAGGTAAGAAAGACTACGAAATAAGGTACTGAAAAAGACAAAAGGAAACACTATGGCTTAGCTTTAACTGCATAAGCAATTATATTAAAGGTGAGTGTATGAAATACTGTAGTTAAAATAGCATGGTTGTTATAGTGGAATAAAATAATGACTTTGTTCTCTAAAGCATGCCTTGAATACAGACAAATGTTTAAAATGAAAAGATATCAGATCATAGAACAACAATGGAGGTGTCAGAAATTTGACAAAATACAGGTATTGTGATATTGCTTTCCATCATCTTCATCCAGTGTACTCTGTGCACTTTACACTAACATGGTGCAAGCCAGTGTAAAAGCAGAAGTTGCAAGCTCACTAATCTTCCCCTGTAAAAACAGTAGCTGGGTTGGTGAGAAGGCTCCTTGAATAAAGGTGCTTGCAGTCAAGACTGAGAACCTAAATTTTATGTCTGGAATCTACATCGTGGAAGGAGAGAATAAAGTGCCATACATGATGTGAGATGCTCTAACTCACACACATAAACACACACACACACACACACACACACACACACACACACACATGCTCACGCACACATGTGTACACATGCATGGGCACATACACTCACACACACAAGTAAAAATAAATAAATAAAAGGAGTTTGTTGATTTGATAAAACATAAGTCTGCAGCCCTGGGTAACTCCTTAATTATAAGTCTCTGAAGGAAATATGAGAGAGAATACATCTTTTTCCTTTATAAGTTGGCCAATTTGAATATTTCACACAGCAATGGGAATTGAAAGAAAATAATTTGAATAGGATAGAAAAGTTATATGTTTTGCCTCAGACACAGAAAATGAGTTTGATGAAATTAATAAAGATTCATCTTAAATATTATCATTTTTACTTAAAAATTTAAATTAAAAGTCATGATGTAATACCACAATCTATGAGAATAATTAAAATTAAGAAGACAAACTGAAATATGAAAACATGTATAGAGGATGTACTGCATAAAGAATTCTCATACATTGCTGATGAAAGTGAAATGTTGTAACAAATACAGTCTTGCTAGGTAGCTTATTTCTCAGGAACTCATTTACTATATAGTTTTAGCTATCCTTAAACTCATCCTGTGCCTGCCTTTCTCTGCCTTATAAATGTTGAATAAAAGTCAGAAAACCCTATTTTTAGAAACTGACATTGTATATGAACGTTGAATGTAGTCTTAGCCTATGACTCAGCCTCTTCATCCCTAGGTATGGGAAGAACTGAAATAAGGTATCCACTCAATGCAAATGTACCCAAACAATTTAAAATAGCACTACCTTTGATAGACCTAACCTGGAATCACTGAAGTCCCTAAATATTGAAGAAATGCATACATTGCAGTGTATTCATGATGAAATACTATAAAGAATCAGAATGACCAGACCAAATCAACACACACAATGCATAAAATCTAGGAAACCTAATGGCGATTAAAGGATGATAATAAAAATAAGCATGTGCCACACAATTCAGCAAATTTCAGCTTCAAATTATACCAAAAACAATGTTGTCAGATGTTGCAGTGCTGATGAACCTGGTCAACAAAGACAATTTTAGCATGGACCATGAAGGTGCTGGCCAGAGTGTTTGTAGCCCTCTGAGATGGATAAAGTTGGTTCTTACACCAATGTGCTCCATTTGAGATAATTTATTGATCAGATGTATAATCTGCATACAAAATATAGATATATTTGAGATATATGCAACATTCTTGTCCATTCTGAGTATAAGAAATGCATACATTTATACAGTAATTTAGGGATAATTAATCTTCATTTTTAAAAGTAAAAGCTTGTGCAATATACAAATGACTCAATGTTATTAATTACTGTTGCATGAGCATTCTGTAGAACCCAGGAGGCCTTTGTTTTGCCATAGCTTTTAGTGTAGCTGCAGCTTTCTTCCCAGCCTATAGTGAACGAGTCACCCCCATGCCACAGTAAAGAGTTTCTTCAGGTCACTTTCCAAATTCAAAATGCTAGCGTAATGTAAGCACAGTGTTTTATTTTATCTCTCTAAGTGAGAAATTTGATCTCCTGGGGATCACTTAAGGCTTGTGCTTTTAAAGCATGGATAGTGCATACTGCCTTCAAAAATAGTTCCATTAAAATATTTTTTTTTTTAAATTTCTTACTGATCCACATGACTCAGGAGTTACAAAATGTAGATCACATTGTGCCTGTTCCACCTGTGATTGCTTTCATGAATTCAATTTCCTCAAGTCATTAATTTTACATTCTGGCATTTTCAGTTAGAAGGGGCAACTGACAATCCAGGGCAAGATCCCCTGGCCACGTGGACAGGCTTCATATACTAATGCCCCCGGAACAGTGAATGTACTGCAACATGTCACACTTCAGTCTGGAGATGAAATTAGAGCTCAGAAGTGATTTATATATCTTGGACAAAATATTTCAAGGTTACCCCTGTTAGGGATTTTTAAACCTATCACCTTGCCCTCTGAGAAACAGATGAGATGTTTAGTAAACTAGAAAATGTTTCTTTACCATTTCAGGTCACATCTGACTTTACTTTTATTTTTATTTTTTTGTTCCAAAGAGGTTTTAGCACATTGATTCTTTATTTGAAGCCAATGTAAAGGAGATATATTGCTTACCCTAAATTTCTTCACTCCTAGATTACAGACATCAAATAGCCGAGTTTGCAAGGATGCTCCTACCTGTTTTTGGCAATGCTATCAAGAGTATTCAACCTACTTTTGGCTAACTTTAAGAGTTTAAATAGAGTTCTCCTTGAAGTCATCTCCCTCCCACAGTACATTGCCTCTCTCAAGACAGTATAATTAGCTTGTGTCTCCTCTATGTGTGACTTTAGTATCAGTATAGTTTGTAAGATGCTAAAACAAGATTTGTCTCTAAACAATCAGATAGTCCCAGGATGCTATATTAGGCGAGCAGCTCTGCCAAGAACACAAAGAAATAGAACAGAAGAGGCAACAATACACCTGTTTCTTTCTAGAGTGTGGAAGTGGGAAGTTAAGTCATCAGTCCTAGAACACAATGTCAGACAGTGGCAGGAGCAGCACTGGACCCAGGGACCCATGACTCCTCTATGATATATTGCCTAAACAGAGTTCTCTCTGTCATTCTAGTTATAAACAATCCATAATCAAATATCTGCCTGTTTTTGCCTTTCTCTTACTGAATTTAGCTACATATTATAGGCCATTCTCCATATCTGTGAATGAAGTCATAATATTATCCCCTTTATAGCTATGTTTTAGCTACTTATCAATTGCATAGTTTTAAAAGAACACTTATTCAATTAAAATGTTTGTTGATGATATATTCTATATAAATAATTACTCCAAAGAATGCATTTATACATGTGTGGGTTTTGTTTGTATTTTAAGTTTATTTTGTTTGTGTGTATTCTAAGGGTCTCTATGTGTAGCTTTGTCTGTCCTGGAACCAGCCCTGTAAACCATGCTGGCCTTGAACTCACAGAGGTCTACCTGCCTCTGCTTCCCAAGTGCGGGAATTAAAGGCAGGTGCTACCAGTTCCCAAATTATTTTAGTGTTTTATTGCAAAAATATTCCTAAAAAAGGAATGGATGTGGCAAAGAGTGAGGCTAGAAGCCTCTAAACATTGAATATGTAAGTCCCAGTGCTGAAAAGCAAAACATTAGTAACCAAATATTTTCTGAAACAGTATCCAAGCTCTCCAATTGCTAACACAAAAGAAAATGCTCATATCAATCTCTGTTGAAGATGCATATTTTGATAAATAATTCCATAGCTATTCTTTATCAACTTTATATTTATGCCTTTGGATAATATAATGTTAAATGATTTGGTCATTTGCTTAGGTATTTGTTAAAGTCATTCTAAGAATCTTTTAATATATTCAAACAAATATACCCCCAAATTTTTTCTATTGTTTGATTGGTTGTATGGTTCTCTGGCCTTAAGCTTGAGATCCTACTGTCTCAGAAACACAAGTACTGGGATTACAAGTGTGCACTACAACACTACCACAGTGCCTCAAATTTGCTATTGAATATATTAAAAATATCAGGAATACTATTTTGATTGAAATAAATTTATGAGATATTACTTTTAGAATTATGAGACTTACCATTCAGTAACATTTATCCAACAGCAATTATTATATCACTTTCCAGATTCACATTTTATTTTATGTCTTCTGGTAAAGCTTTTAACTTTTTTTTTTGTTTAATCTTGTTACAAATTGATGGTAATTCTTATTTATTCCAAGATAAGTTTTATTTCCTGAGTTTTCTGAATGCATTTTGTTAAAATTCCAAATGATTTGTTTTTAGGTTCAAAATTCATTTTCTGAACATTAGTTCTGTTTTATGATTTGTTTCCAAAATATGCAAGCATATGTGTATTGTAATGATCCTAACTTCATTTTACTTTTCTTTTTTCTTAAACTCTGTTTTTCAAAACAAGTAAACATGGAAAAATGACACTTTTGGTTTTGTCAGCAATTCTTTAAGAAAGGGATGATACAAAATGAAGGAAAATGGCATGGAAAATGAAGATATGGGTAAGTTCTTTTCTGTTTGGTGGTAGATGGATTGGATACTGCCAAATTGTGCCTTCACTTTGAGTGTCATAGAAACCCAAAGATTGTCCTCATGTTTTTTTATCCTTATAAATAACCACATTAATCATAGCAATATTCAATGATATGACCCTCCTTGCTTGCATTTGTGACAGGAAGCCTTTCTAGAACAAAAGTATCATGGGGAGAACTTTACCTCATACTCTCCTTTCCTATAGCTCTTGTTAGCACTGATTTGTATTTCACAGTTCTGTTCTCATTCTTTCCAAATATTTCTGTATTTTGTTCATCACTTTGGATGAAGTATGTTCATGTTTATATGGTCCTGTATGTGGTAGAGTTCTGTTCTGATTGATAAACCCATGACACAAAACACCCAGACTGAAAGCTTTTGTTCCTTAAAATTCAAAATAGTTATCCCAGTAAGTTTAGCTCTTTTCTGCTTGTATTTAATCTACAGACACTATTTATAGGAGCTTATTGAAAAATTTAACACACGGTTGAAGTAATTTGCTCTCTTTCTAACCTGTATTTTGGAATATTACCAACAATTACAAATTAAATTTATTAGTTTGACTTAAAAAGAATTTAATTGATCTTAATTTATATTGTCTTCTGATCTGGAAACTGATTAAAGAAATAATTACCAATAAACTTAATCATGTAGACCACTAAATCTGGCTCTTTTTTTTTTCAATCATCAAATACTTTTTCTAAGCCATGAATAAAGCAGTAGAACTGTATATCCTTTGTTTAGCTGACAATTCCTCAAAAGATGTCCATATGTTCCTCACTACAGAACAATACATATTAGACTCTTGTAGGATATCGAATTTGTACATTCTTTGCAATCCCTGGGAGTCTAGTATGCCTTCTGGTTACTTTCGAGCTCTGACAATGAGCCCCTAGTCACAGGAGAATTGCAGTGTTTTGTTTACATATGAAGACCTGAGAATCCTACTCCCTTAGTCATCTTCAAAGGACTTGGGTATATATACCCATAGTCATCTTCAAATACTGAAGTTAAATTTTGATGAAATTGTTGAACATTTTATAATACATTTTACAGCCCCATAATTATCTATTTTCATATTCACCCTATTTATGGGAGGCAGATCTTTATAATTTCACCTTGTTTTATTCCTTTTTAGACTTTCTCAATATTTTTGTCGACAGAGATAAATTTTAAAAATGTAAGTTATAAACTGAATGAATAAAAAGTTAAATTTTAATAACTTCTCAATTTGTGTTATAATTTTTTTCCTTTGAGTTACAAATGTTTTTCTTCTTATTCAAAGAACATTTTTGTTTCTCCTCCACATTCAATAACTTGTTTTTAAAGCAAGAGAGTCTTGTAAAATGATGTTAGACTCAAGTGATTAGGAACTAGAATGATTGAATTTCCATCAGAGTACAGTGATTGCAGTTCAAGAAGCCCAGTAGTTTACAGCAACTTGAAGACCAAGATGTGCTTCCCTGTGTTTAGATTAAAGAATTACAGGATTTTGTGTTTTAATGACAGTGCTTTTACATTTAACACATTTTCTCATTCTATCCACTTCACAAAGTGTCCAGTTATCTAATCGTATGATTCCAAACCAGAGATTTTTGGTAATATCTGTTTGGTAGTCTGCTAAGCTTCTAGTTTCTTTGCACAACAATAAAGTTACCTATTTCTGATACTTGGTATTACTACAATCGTTGGTAACTTATTATGGGAATATACACATATTACAATTAGAGGCATGTAGGAAAACAGGAATGCTATAACCTACATATAGATACATAAAGAATCCACATTTTCATAAGATATTGGAAATTAATTGATAATCAATATTCTTAGGAAAAAAAGGAAGTGATAACTAGATAAAATATTAGTTAAAAGGGCTCATTAAAAGTGACTGATAGCACAGTTATCATAGGAGGTTTAAATTTCTATTTAAAAAGACAGGATTACTAGATGGGTAATGCAAGGGATCAGGAAAAGCCAAACAAAGGTAGGATTGGTTCATGGACAAAGACTAAAAAAGAGATTTACTGTACAGTAATTTATGGACTTTTGCCTATTTTTTATGTTTTGTTCTCATTAAAAAATTTTGATAAAAATGGATCTTATCTCACAATATGAATGTAGTCTATCAAGTGGAGACACAAAATTAACATGAAGAAAGAAGTTTTAAGAAACTTGAAGAAGCATGGCATATGTTCAAAACTGCTTAGGGAGCCTGCTGTTGTGTTAGAGGTGGTGGCAATTAAAACATCATTTCCTAGGTTCTTCCTTCTAGTCTGACTTACATTTTTTGCAAAATTTTTTTTCCTCTCTGATGGTGTAGGGATTGCTAGGACATTTAAGTATTCACAGTTGCCTATGAATTATAATTATATTCATCATAATACTTTACCTACATTTAAAATTATGTGTGTTCTGAAGTCACAAAGGAGTCTGAATCCATAAATACTCTGATTTGTGAAATATGGGAAAGTGCAGTCAGCCTCTCTACCCTTCTGTTAACCTTACTGGGAAAAGATGCGTATTCCTCCATTTGTATATCTCAAGGTATTTCTTAGTAGGATCTGGCATTATGATTAGGAAACATGGAGTCTTTTTTCTATAGAATCACAGCTTTAGAGAGTAAATAATCAGGTTATTCAAGCCCCCAAGCCCTTCTTATGACTGTCACATGCAACCCTATGTTGTATGTATTCCCCTCACACCAGAGGCATTCATCTATTGCGGTTTAATAAGGATCAGGATAAACAATTAGGCTGAATAGATGTTTATTAAGGGAGAAATAACTCACAACATAGGCTGATCAACGAGACTGGTTCCACAGGATCCTAAGCCTTCCAGTGTCCACCATCAAAGAGAGCCTTCCAACCCTTTCCCAGCCTTTTCCCCAAGATCACATCTGGCCCTGTCTCCACCCCCAATGGGCGTGGTCTAAACCACAGGTGCAGAGAAGGTGAATATCTCACTATAATTCCCTCTAGTCTAAAGAAAAGATTTGGGCTTGATACAAAACTATATACAAAACAGTGAATAACAAGTGTGTTCTAAGAAAAGGAAAATCAAAAACAGAACTACCTACATATCTAGTCCTAAGATGAAGGTATAATGGAGTTTACAATAGAGTTATCCTAAGCTTGAAAGCTTAAGTCTAGTAACCAATATAGCTAACTAGGAAGAGAGAATAATAGTTGTGACAGTTTAATCTACAACCTCATCAAGACCTGAGAAGGAAAATAATGATACTAGGGTAGACAGGAAGTGTGGATGGGCAACTTCCAAAAGATGCCAAGAGGACAGAAACAGCAAGCTACCTGGACAGTCACCCAAGGTCTCACAGCAACATTGGTACAGCCAGTTTTGGCTAAGGCCAACAGTACTTGACAGACCACAACGAAAGCAGGGAGGTAGAAAGGCTCTCTTACCCTGACTTGGCAAGGTTCAGCAGTCTTCTGTTTGTCTCCTGCAAGTACATAGGACTGCATGTCCAGATCAGTGGTCAAGGTAGGGGCAGTTCCTTGCCCAAGAGGCCATAGCTGAAGCAAGGATGGACTCTAGAAGGAGCAACAACAGTGTCCAACATATTTTCGGGAAAGTGCACGGTGCTGTCAGGAGCAACAGTGTCTCATGTCAACGGAGTACTAATATTAAAACATTTAAATGCTGTGTTCTGCAGGTCTATGAAGTGATTGGAGATTAAGCATTTATGTCTGACTAATCTCATAGGTAATTTCCAAAACATATTTTGAAACTTAGCTAAAAATCCTGATAAAAACTTCCTTGAGTAAAGCAAGGATACATACCTAAACAATAACTATGGTACGAGCAGGTTTTCTGCCAGCCCACCTGATCCCTTTTTCCAGCGTCCCTGTTTCCAGCCACTGCTGCCGCCTGGTCCCATCACCGTGCTGGCCTCAAATAACATGCTGAGACTCTTTATTTGATACAATCCTGTTGGCCAGTTACTATCATTGCTTATGGGCTAGCTCTATCTTAATGATTAAACCTTTTCTACTTATCTAAGTATTTCCACGTGGTCATCTTATCCGAGTGCAGCGGGCTGGCATCTTGCTTCCTCTAGGCTCTACATGCTGACTCCTCCTCACTACTTCCTCTTTCCTCCTTGTTTCCTAGCCCCGCCTACCTTGCTTTCCCATTGGTCCAACAGTGCTTTATTCATTAATCAGTATGAGAAACATTTTTATAGAACAACATCTCCCATCATTCATCTCTACTTATCTTTTCCATTTCCCCCTCTATATTTATCTTGGATATATTTACTTCTACAAAGGTAACTTTTTAAAACGTAGTCCCCAGATTTTTAAAAATTTTCATTCCAAAACTCTTATAATCACTTTGTTTCACCCAATATCTCTGAATCATTTTCATCTATCATTTACTTCTTCATCATATAAACAATCTAGTGGATGAATTTTAGTAAATAAATTGAACAAATTTTCACAAATAATATATTCATAACTATCACCCATAAATGAGTTATCAGTGCAGCAACTTGATTACTTTTTAACAAAATCTTAAAAATTGCTTTTTAACTATTCCAGCAACTTATAAAGTCATGTTCAAGCCTCAAGACCTCTTTATTGGAAGAACTTCAATTTTTTAGTATTTAAGATATATTGGTCTAATAGGAGTATAAGAAATTGGTTTCTGGTAACTAAATGTATTTCTTTTTCCGTTGCACTTTCCTTTTTTGTCTCATTTAAAATGAATGTGGGGACTGGATAGATGGTTCAGCAATTAAGAACACAGGCTTCTTTTCCAAAGGTCTTCAGGTTGAAAGATACTGGGCCTGATGTGGACTTTTAAATTTTCAATTTGCACTCTACTGTGACATATATCTTCCAGAAAGGCCATACCTATTCCACTAAGCCATGTGTCCTAATCCTTTTCAAACACTTCTATTAACTGGGTACTGAGTAGTCAAACATATGAAAGAAATAACATTCAAAACATCACAGCCTCCTTAAACTTCTGATCTTAGTCTAATGTTCTCCACCAATAAGATTTTATTTATGGGACTGAAAGTGTACTCTAGGATTTTAAAGCTGAGTGACTTCATATTATTCATATTATTCACAGTGATTATTCATATTTTTAAAAATCTAACTTTTCTTTATAGGTCATATTTCCACAGAGATCTGAAACCTGACAAATATATTCTCAATGTTCTTAGAGAGTTGTACTGAATGGTTTCTGTCAACTTGACATAAATCTAGACATAAGTGAAGGAATACTAATTGAGAAAATGTTTACATGATATCAGACTATAGACAAATCTATAGGGCATTTTCTTAATTATTGATTAACTTGAAAAAGCCCCGGACACTGTGGGTGATGTTGTCTCTGGGTAGGTGGTCATTGGTATTATATGAAAGCATGTTGGGCAAGCCATATATAGCAAGTCAGCAAGAAGCATTCTTCAATGATCTTTTCATCAGTTCCTGCCTCCAGATTCCTACCTTGAGTTCCTGCCTTGACTTCTCTCAATGATTTAGGGAGGCTGAGTTGGAGAAGGAAAGGAACATTTTCTTTCTCAAACTGCTTTTGAACATGTTGTTTTAGTGCAACAGAAGCCCTAAAGAGAACAAGTATGCTTCCAAAGTTCCTCTGTTTCCCGTTACCTACTGTTAGATTATAGTGGCGTGTTACTCCTCTATTTTCTTTTCTATTTTCTTCTGGAATATAGTGAATATGTATACCAATCCATCTTGAAAACAAAGAACAAAGAATGGTATGTATAAGGTACTTCATTAGAATTTGTCAAACTGAATGAATCAACAAATTATATCCTGAATGTATAATATGGAGAATTTAACAGTGAGCTATGGAACTATTTCAGGACAAATATTGAGCAGATCATCACGAGCACGTAGAAAATAGAGTGGCAATGACTAGAATGTTAGATATGAATGCTTTTCATGGAGTTCATGGACTTCTCTATTTTGAATGTTTTGTTTCAGCAAATCTAATAGTTTAGGTCTTATTAAGAATAAGGTGGGAAGATGAAAGCAAATTTTACAACAAGAAATAGAAATACTTTTGATTGGTTCTGGTGCTACTGAGCATTTTGTTTAGCTCCATTCAATTTTTTAAAATGCCTTTAATAAGGATCTAGAAGAAAAATTGTAGTAGAGTTATAAAATGAAATACTTGCAGAACATTCAGACAGTCTGGGTGATAATTTCTGTCAGGGATATCCTTGTCAAGAAGGTATTTCTATGCTGAGTGGGAGGATAGCTATATAATTTCCAAAGTCTTTTCCAAATTTAATGTGTCATCTTCTGTGAAGCATTATAATCTCACGATGTGCTCGAGGTTCCTGAATAATCTAAGAATGCTCTACAAATTACAGAGTGTATTATAAAGTACAAGCAGGTTATTTGTATCAACTTGCATACCTGCCAAGGCTTATTGTAGGAAAAATGGAAAGGACAAAGACAAAATGCCTGATTATCTCATGCAACACTAGATCCTCAACAAATGCATGTGGCTGCTTTATTCAAATTTCATACACTAAGTCACAATTTTTTTGATCATTCAATTATCATCAGCCCAATTGTATGAAAAGTCAAGATAAGAAATGTGATTGCTTTCTCTTTAGATTTTTATAACATTTCAGAACTTCTGGATTCTTTTGTTGTCACTGTGTCTGTTTGTGTCCCCTCATAACTGAATTGTCTGTGTGCCATCACCTTAAGTGCCAACAAGCAAAGAAGAAGAGCTTTTATATGGTCAAATTCATAACCTTTCTGTTTTCAAAATCCTTTTAAATGGTAATGAAGCTGTGTTGCTGTAGAGTTTAATGTTATTTTCTTTCTGCAGCACAGACAGAGGGTTCTCTTAGTGTCAGATATGATAGGAAAGGACATCGGAGGCCATGGAACATTTGCTGGATTGGATAAGATCCACAGATGAAAAGGCCTAATTGAGAAGACTGGATAAATTGTGGAACCCGGCATATGAGTGAATTGCTGCTTCAAACTTGGTTCGAGTAATTTTATCCAAATAAGCAGCTTTCAGGTTTGACTTCTGTGACCTTTTAAGTAGTAATTTGTCATCTATTCTACTGAGCTAATGTTTCATAAATCAACTCACTCGTGACTCTGATCTGGGTTGAATTATAAAAATACTAAAGTAAACAAGAAGCAATTGCTTCATGTCCTGTGTTCTTGCTTTATAGAGGCTTGCTGACCTTTCCTTTTTGGTTTTGTGGCTGTGACCTACTTCCAGCCATTTTCTCTTATTAATGCTCTTCCTGATGATTTTATTACAGGTCTTCACCATCTTCCAATGTCCCTTCTTTGCAATTCATCACCAGTGAACTATACAGCAAATTTTCTCAAATGTTTTTGAACACGAACAACTGTCTGTTATGAAAATCTTTTATTGCATTTCATAGTCTAAAATAAAATTTTGTGCTAGTCAATTTTTTCTATTGTTGTAACAATGTACCTGAACAAGCAAGCACAACCAACTTACCAACCTATATAACAAAATCCTTAAAGGGGCAAGGTTTTATTTTGCCAAAAAATGTTGCATTCCATCATGATGGGTAGTGCAGGGTAGTGCGCAGCAGCTCACCAAGGTCTTCAGGAAGTCGAATCAGACCATCCTGTGCTCGCCATTCTTCTCCTTTATCCACCTTTCTTCCTTCCAGGTTCTGTCCTATGAAATAAAACTGCTTTCATTTAGGGTGAGTCTCGTCGCTTTACTTAATACTTTCTGGAAATGCTCTGAAACAATTCCAAATGTGAGCTTTACTAAAACTTTTGTGGAATTCTCAATCCTGCCATTTGATAATCATGATTAACCATCCTGGCTTTTATCACAGAATGTGTGTTCAAGGACCTAACTGTGTTTATCTTTGGGGAAAAAATCACTGCTACTACTGCTACTAAATAAACTATTACTTGAGAAAGTCCTATAAACCCTGACTCTAGTGTTCTGGAACACTTCTCCCTGGCATTTTAACATGTCCCTAAGGGTTTCTTTTCCAACTAAGTTTATTATGAATCCTTGAGACTCTGAAATGAACATTATTATATGTGACTTGGTTTATTAGAACCAGTCATAGCCGAATCACTACTTACACAATTAATCTATACTATTGTAGACTATTTTCTATAAATAGAATTGAAAGGGAAGGGAAGATAACACTTTCAGTATCTTCAGTTATATAACATAGTTCAGGGTTTTCTTGGTTCTATGTACCAACAAACTACAAATAACCACAGGTCAAAATTCTGCATCTATATTACATTAAAGCTATAATTTTAATATGGTTCTTAGTCTATAAGTTAGAATTCCAAATCAGGAATTTAGGATTTTCAAGTTATTTGGAAAGCTGTCTTCTTATCTATACTGTTTTTCTAGTGACTGTGTTTCCCTATTGTATGAAGCCAAACTGAATAACTAGCTTACACTCCCAATCCCCATAGGCCCTGCTAGGTTTTGCTTCAACCCTTATCTTCTGTTCACTTTTTCACTCTTTGAATTGGCCCGGCAGCTGAAGAGATGTCTCAGTGACAAAAGCACTTGGCATGAAAGCATACGGAACTGAGTTTGAATCTCCTCAGCCTTATTAAAGCTGGGGGACAAGAGCCTACTTGTAGTCTCAGGATTTTTATGGCAGGATGGCTGGGAAAACAGAAGCCCAGGGGAAACCATGCTTGGTATACTGAGAGACAAAACAGGACTCTAGGTCACAAACATAGCGAAAGGTGAGAATCCGTATGTGTGGTTGTCTTCAGATCTCTACATTCGTGTACACTGCTTCACATGTGTAAACACACACACACACAATATATATACTGGGTTTATAAAAGTAAATGAATAACTATAACTGACTAGTTCAATAAACATATTTACTCTTTGCAGGTTCTTCTAGTCCTGCTTGCTGTCTCTTTCCAAACCGTCATTCAACAACACATTCAATATCACAATGTTTTGCCCATATCAGTTGATTTCAGAAGGCCCCGTGTTTTGGTGTTTTCTTACCAACCCTTAGTGGCTCTCTAAAGGAAAAATGATGCACACATACATATACAGGCAATCTGATTCCTATATGGTCTGTTATTTGAAGCTGGGAACTCAAAATATAGCAAATTTTGTTGTCAAAATTTCCAGTTAATGTATGGTACTCAGTTTCTATCAGGTTTAATCTTTTGTTATCCTTTTTATTGTTACTTCTTGTTCAGTATCTTCCATGATGCTGCTCAGGCACTTTCTCCATAATTTCCCTCACAAGATGACAAAGGATGCAGTGAGAATGACATATTTGTCAAAGTCATATGAGGTATGAGTTTACAGCTTCTATTCTAAAATAAAATCCTTTTTTCCCCCAATCTACTAGCTTTGTGTATTATAATCAGATGTGAGCTAGGCTTTTTTGATTGTAAACAATGAATTTCACAAGTGACCTCACATCTTTCTTTCATGACTATCATTGAAACTCTCAGTTTCTGAGTTGCAGAAAGCATTACAAATGAATAGAACATATGATTCAGGCAAGGAAAGCTATAGCAGTTTTCCGGGGGCTAATCAGAGAATGAACCAGTGGCTTATCCTGTTGATGTGTAACATTCACCTAGAGATAATTTTTAAATAAGTTTATATGATTTCTTTTTCTTTAATCAAGAATTTTGGGGCCTAGAAAGATATTTCAGCATTTAAGAGGACATGGATAGGGTTCTGAGTCTTACATCATGGTTTGTTCGTAACTGCATGTCTAGGAAAAAAATCCAACTTCCTATGCTTTCCTCCATAGGCAGAGTATGCACATGAGGCACTTACATACTTGCAGGCAAGCATTGTATACATAAAATAAGATAATTAAAATATTTAAAAGCAATAATCTGTGGTGATAGTATAATAGCAGCTATGTGTGTGTGTGTGTGTGTGTGTGTGTGTGTGTGTGTGTGTGTGTATTCAAGTTTGAAACAACAGTTGAGAATTCATTATGGTTTAATTCCAGTTAAAAAAGTACTGTTATTTTATAATTAAAACTGAAGCTGTGTTTGCATCATTAAAATTTTTCATTCTATCACATTTGCAAATTCTACCAAAGCCTGCTATTTGCATTTAAAATTAAGGTAACTATCAAAACCAAAATATAAATATAATTTTTCCACTCTCACAAAATATTTTTTTCAAATTGTAGCAAAGTAAGGAGAGTAACTTAAAAATAAACATACAAACAAAAACCTAAGATAGGTCTTTTGCTATTAAGAGAATGAATATGGCATGGATTAGTGCTCTCTGACATTAGATGCATTATAGTTTGCCTTCTGCTGTTCTGATAAGCATGGCTGAAAACAGTTTGCTTAGGAACTTGTGCATTTTAACTTACAGATTGCAATGCTTTGGGGAGGGATGTTAACAAAGGAACCTGTAAGGAGGAACGGAATCAGAGGCGATATGGGATGCTGCTTACTGGCTTGCTTCTTCTTGCTCTTGCTCATCTACCTTTCTTTTCTTTTGTCTAGTATTTTAAAACTTTAAATATAATTACATTGGGAGCTTTAATATGGGGTTTTAATATGCATATATAAGTATAGTTGTAGGAGCAGATGAAGTACTGAATGGAGGTGTATTACCTGACATGGGCAGAATCATGGGAATGGTGAAGTCTTCCTTGGGTCAGGCACAGTGAATGGGAAATCCTTTCTGCTAGTCTGAGTATGAATGTTGACAATGTATGCAGAAAACATCTACCATAACATCTTACTCCTAGATGGTTATAGCCCAAAACTGCTACCCAACAGAGATGTCCCGTTAACAGCTAACTCTTTTTCTTGTGCTATATATAATAAACTCTCTTAGTATCTGAGTATTAAGTGTCCTGAGTATTAAGTGTACAGCCCACCCCACCTCATCTTTTCAGTATGTGTGTCTGCCACTTCATTGGTGTCTGTTCTTTCTTCATTTCCCTGTCTCCCTAGTCTGGTTTGCAAGAACAAGCCATGCTGGATATAGAAAAATATATCTTCAAGTTTTTGCTGGGGAAATACAAGAAACTCCCCAAACAATGTTAAAATTGTTACTGCCCTTAGTTGCCTCCCAGATGCTGAAGGTAAGCACCATGCCATTATGAAACAAGACTGGAAAGATCTCAACTGGATCTGGCCTTAAGACCTGTCCCCTAAGGACCAGCATTATTAGCAATGTGAGGTGCTATGCAAGTCTCCGAGGAAAAGAAGCAACATCAGCTGTGTTGTCTATGAATCTGCCATTGTCTCATCTTTTAATTCTTAAAGCATTCAACTGCCTGAACCTTCACTAACCTTTTTTTACAGTTGTCCATACCATGGGAGAGGCAGGGTTCAATTTGCATTCTTAATCAATGTGATGTGAAGATTGGAGAGCCCAGGTGTATAGTTGACAAACAGTTGTGGAATTATGTGAACAGAATATAAAGGTAAGTGTACCCCAGACTCAGAATTGGCATGCTATATATAAAATGACTCATGAGGAGAGAGCAAAGTTGAAACACAGTCAGAAATGTAAGAGTCTGAGCCACAGAAAAGGTATTGTTGAAAGCAAGTGTGTTAGAGAAAGTGAGGAAAATGGAGACATAAAAATCAAAAGGAGTCAGGCCAGATATGCTGGTTCCTGATTATGACGTTAGCATTCAGAGGGCTGATGCTTGACGACTGTCCTGAGTTTGAGCCTGGAAATCCTTCGACTTGAAAAGAAACAATAGTAAATAAGCAAATCAGAGAGATAAAAGTTCTATCCAAGGGAAAGAGTAGCCCTGTGTTGTGAAAAACTGATTCAAGGAGGTGAACACCTGAAATCATGTTATACTCTAACATGGAGATAACCAGAAGTAATGATGTCAAATTCAGGTTTAAGTCACCAATTAATTCAAAGCAAGTGTGGCTTCAAAATAGGTTTTCAAAAGCTCTAGACCTCTCATGTTAAGACTATCCATTTTATTAGGTTCCTCACCATACTTGTCACTATTTTGGCAGTGTGGATAAATGATAAATCAGGACTCTCAGGTACCAAACTTCAATCCATCCATTCAGTTACCTGAGGAAATTATTTACAGAGATCTAAATTTCCTTACCTTTAAAATATGTAGTAATGGCATTACAGTTGTGAGATAGTATAGCTAGTAATGGTAAGGCAATATATATGTTAATACCATTAACTTAGATAATACACATTCCATGAATATTCTTACCTCAGTGCAATCTAGGCACTGGCTTTGAGGTAGCTGTTAGGATTGTTTGACAATTATTTGACTCATAGTGTCTCTGAATAAGCCAAAATGGCCCTGTAAAGTAAGCCTATTGAGTAATGAAACAATAGGAGTTTAAAAATCAGCAGATTTTGAAAATAGGGGCCTTGGATCATTTTCATGTTACTACTCTGATTTTAATGTTATGTGAAATAGTCCATTATACAAAATGTCCTAGGGAAAAGGTAACTTTTATCTGTGGGGTTAAGAGTACTACATTGTGCACTCCAGGTTTCATTCTATTCATTTGTTCAAAGATAAGCAGAAAGCTATTACCCTCTTGTAGGGCTGTCTTCGGAGACTATTTCTGGCTACTACTTGTGGGGATGTTTTATGAGATGTCAGCATGTGCAAGAAGAGATAGCTTGGTTTGTAGTGGGCAGATAGGCCATATTCTGCAGCAGACTGATGGCTTTGTCTTTTATCATTGTCACAGGCTTATTTAACAAGCTATGATTCTGGGGTTCATAACAAAGAAAACTGTCATTCTGTAGACTCATGGCTTGAGCATCCTTTCATCTCTGTCCCAGGACTATCTGTCATATGACATTATGCAGGCCAGCAACTCCACAGTACATACTATGACCTTTGAACTAGGAGGTTTGCTCTGCAATTGGTCCAAGGTTGGCACCTTTGTGGAGGAGAAAAACACATGCAAGTACTTAAGTTGTGTATGCTGATAATATGTTGTTACAATATCACTAAATAGGAAATGCTACAACCGTTAGTGTTCATGTGAAAATTGTCATAATTTTATTCTTAAATAATGATAGATCAACTAAGATTCATTGGCTCCTATATTCCCCCATTAAACAAAATTCTTTTCATCTCTCTATATGTTAAAGACATGTATTCTTCTGAAATTGCTTTGTAGCTTCAATTATACAGATTCTTTGGCGACTGTTGTTGAATACCTTAGCTTTATAAGAGTATGCAGCATGTGAAAATATGGTCTCATCCACTCTTGGGTAAATGAGTGATGTATGCAGAGTTATGAATAGAACATTCTTCAATATTTATAAGGGAGTTCTCTGGCTATGAGTATTCAGAGTCCCTAAAATTACTTTTTGCTCCCAAAGTCTGTAGGACAAAAATTGGCTGTGGAAACTGGGCCGGATCTGCTTAGTACAGCACATTGCCTGACCCTGGACAGGGCACTCTGCTCCAACTGTGACTTGGCAGATAACATTAAACTACTTTGGAGACATTAAAGTATAAATATTTTATAGGTTCCCTTGAGAGATTGATTTAAAACTATAACATCCCAAAGACTTAGTAGCTTGGAATCTCCAGTGATTTCTGTTCTCTCTCCCCCCCTCTCTCTCTCTGTCTCTCTCTCTGTCTCTCTCTCTCTCTCTCTTTCTCTCTCTCCCTCCATCTGTCTTTGTCTCTCTCTCTCCATTCTATATTTTGCAAATTCATCTTTTACAAATTTTTGTTTTCTTTTACTTGTTACTGTTTTTGCATGTGTCCAAGGATGATTAAAGAATTGAAATACTAGTCATGAAGTTTTAAATCTGAAAGTGAAGGAATTCTTTGGCCACTAAGTATCTCTTATGAAAGGACAGAATCCTAAAATTAAGAAGAGCATTTTGTGTTTTTTATCTAATTGAGAATGCAGATGTGATCATAACTGGCTTTGGATGAGGACTTAGGTTTGACCAAGGTCCTGCTAACTTAGCAGTACATGCTGGGGGTATATGTGCAAAAGAGTGAGCATGTTCTTAATCACTTGCTTTAGATGCCCAAACAAAGAAAATAGATGGTGATCTACAGATAATGTGAATCAAAGGCAGATGTTTAGCAAATGAAATAACTGTTTGAATGAAAGAGTCACACAAATAATTTTGAATAGGAAAGCTTTCCAAATTAGCCAGAAAATCAACTATAAGTACCATATCTTGGCATATTGGTACATTTCTTTAATCCCAGCACTTTGGAGGGAGAGGCAGGTAGATCTCTGTGAGTTCAAGACCAGCCAGGTCTATGAAGTGAGTTCCAAGATTACCAGAGTTACACAGTGAGACTATGTCCCTGCAAAAATAACAACAACAACAACAAGAACAACAAGAAAAAAACCCAAAAATAGTCTGCATGACAGAGCTGAACAACTCTGGCTCTGTGATCTTGATTTAATTTTCAATTAGTAAAAGAAAGAGAAACAAATAAAAAACACCTCTTTTATGTTTTACTAATTTTCTTTGCCCAAGAGGTGAAATTATTGACAGGACTCATAATAATTTCCTCATTGCTATGGAAAAACACCAGACAAAGTCCACTTAAAGAAGAAAGGGTTTATTTTGTCTCACAGTTCCAGGGTTCA
Organism: Cricetiscus sungorus; assembly: GCA_030556225.1. NCBI lineage: Eukaryota > Metazoa > Chordata > Mammalia > Rodentia > Cricetidae > Cricetiscus > Cricetiscus sungorus. Next base: position 4,845,682 of record JANBXA010000372.1, read on the forward strand.
GTTCATTAAAGCAGAAAAGTAAAGGCTATAGGAGTAAGGGTAGCTGGTTACATTGCATCTATAATCATAGACACCTAAGAAACATAAACTTGTGTTTAGCACACTTCTTCCTATTTATGCTATCTGAGAACCTAGCTTATAAAATAATGCTACCCACATTTAGTACAGGTCTTCACACCTAGATTAATATTATTTAGAAAGCTTCTCACTGACATGCCCATAGATTGTCTCTTAGGAAGTCTGAGATCTTACCAAGCAGGAAATCAATATTAATCATCAGAATCCTACTGTTGCAATCTTAGCACTGAAACATCAATTTGAGAACAATCTTTTGTACACATATTCTCCTTGCTATTTCATAATGTAAAATGAGTTCAGTCCTCCCAAGTCTTTAATAGTTTCAACTCCTTCAGTGGTTTCAATGCTGAATCTTCAGGAGACATAGGCAACTTTTTAACTGAAACTGTGTAACATCACAAACAGATTACATACTTGCAGTATAATATGACACAGGGTAAACAATCTCATTCCCAAAGGGAAAAATGAGGGCATAAAAACACCATGATCTGAGCAAAGCAAGGCTGAAAACACGCAGGGTGTCAATTCTTGCAAGTCCGTATCAGAATAGAATCATCTGGTCTCCATTAAAATTGGGTAGCAGTCCTCCAGTTTGACTACCTGCAACACACATAGTTACTCTTCTGGGCTAGTTCCATTTCATGACTGTAGCTTCCTTCAACAACGGTCTATGGTCTTAGCATTTTCAATATGCAGCAAGGACAGGAGATGGGCATGCAGTTGGGGTGTCTCTATTTCAACTTAGATTTTATATTTACAGCTTTACTCAATAGCCTCTCTAATCCTTACAGAGATTCTGACACTGCCACATATGGACTGGCATTAGACAGGAACTCGGGGCATACTTGCATGACCCCTTTACTATTGCATCTATCATGACTGCAAAGCCAGTCACATGTGAATGGTAGTGCCAACTTCTATTGCCAAACCAGATGTATTTCTGTCAGCCTTGAACACCCTGAGACACAGTTTTATCAATTTATGATTGCTGAACTATGAAAAGTTTCTTTAGGCATCATTTTGGAGCAAGTAATACTTTGCATAGCACTCTCACCTTAGTCTCTCTTTCAGATGAATTTGCATTTTTACTAGATGGAGGCATAAATATTTGAGGTTCAGCCCTCAGGGTGTCTTTCCTATGGTCCTAGTGGAGAGTTCAAGATATCTCCTTGATAGTTTTAATCTCTTTAACAGTTACAGCTGCTTTCTTTGCAGCCTCCTTATCTGGCAACTGTAAACTTAATCTTACCCCATTCCTTTCCACAATTCACTTTTGTCACAGATATCTCCTCCAACTAGGGAGACTGAAAGGCACCAGTCTGAATGCTCTCCTATCTTCAAAGCTCCTCCACCAAACAAACTATTCAATTTCTTCTTAATCAGCATCCATTAAGTCATCAGTACCTGGGCATAATGCAATCTGATTCTTTGCCATACCAACCTGAAGCCTGTATCCAAGTTGTCAACAGAATCTTTGTTTCCCTTTGAAATCACATGAGCTAGGCTTCCACTCCAGATTTCTCTTGGGATTCTGACGTCTCAGACTCCATTGGTGTGGTCTGATTAGCTCTACTTTGACTATTCAAGGCTTCCCTAACACACAGCTGCACACAATTCCCAAAGGCTCCAGAAGCATGCATGGTCCTGTGTGTCACAGCAGTGGCTCTACTCATCACTGGCAGCTCACTGTATTAATTCCTTCTCTCATTGCTTCAGTGAAACACCTGAACCACCCCCCCAATTTACAGAAAGAAATGCCCATTTTTATTTCCTTACTTTTTATTTTTTGTAGCTTTGGTGTATTTGCATGTATGCATAAATTTTCTCACATATGTTTGTGTGTGTGTGTGTGTGTGTGTGTTGATGTATATGTGGACCCAAGGCAAATAGAGAGTCTTCAACAACCACTCTCCACTTTTTTGCACTCAGAGTCTGTCATATGAACCCAGAGCTTATCAACCCATCTAGTCTAGCTATTTAGATTGTTTCAGAAATCCCCTATCTCAGCCTTTTAAGTGCTGCAATTTCAGGCAGAGTACCATAGCCATCTGGTATTAACATGGGACCCAAAGTCTGGTCCCCATGCTTATGTGGCAAGGGGTTTATCGTCTGGGCCAGTTCCACAGCAGTTGGCTCATAGTTTGAGGCTATATGCCATTACCGCAAGAAAATCACAAGAGCAAGCATGCAAGGCTGCCTCAGCAGCCAATAAACAGATAGATAGATTGTTACTGATGCTAAGTTCACCTTCTCCTTTTAATGGTTTCCATGAAAGTTATCATTCAGAGTGCTAGGATGCATGTCCTCAAATTATAAAAACTTGCAGCCACAGCTCCAATTTCTTAAACCCTTTCTGAAATACAAGATGCTGTTGGTGTGATGTTCTCTGTGGAAGATTATTGCTCTCTCCTTCTATATTCTCTTTTCATCTGTATTTCTTTGTGAGTGTTAAGGCCTGCCTGGCTTTCTCCAGTTCACTTTGGTATGACTGTTGCTGTCCCTGTGCAGCACATGTTTATGTTGGTGAGACTTCATGGCTGTGGCTTCTGATATTACCAAGAGATAAAATCTTACAACAAACTGACTGATCCTCAATGTCTATTATAGTCTTTCTACCCCCTCTTCCACAATATTCCCTAATCCTTAGGTGAGGTGATGGCTTTGTAGATGTATCTGTTAGGAATGGTCTCTATCGTCTGCATTTTGATTGATTGTGGTTGTCTATAATTGTAGCGTGTATGTTTTCCGCCAGCCTGCCTGGTCCCGCCACCGCGCCAGCCCCAAATAACATGCCGAGACTCTGTATTTGATATAATTTTGTTGGCCAGTTACTATTATTTTTTATTGGCTAGCTCTGTCTTAATTATTAACCCATTTTTATTAATCTAAGTATTTCCACCTGGTTCATCTTACCGGCCAGAGGGACTGACGTTCTACCTCTCCAGTCTCTCCATGTTGACTCCTCCTTCCTCCTTCCTCCTTCCTCTTTCCTCCTTCTCTCTTAGTCCTGCCTACCTTGCTTTTCCATTGGCCAACAGGGCTTTATTCATTAACCAGTATGAGAAACACATTTACAGAATAACATCTCCCATCATATAATGTTCTCTGTTTGTTACAAAGAGAAGTTTCCTTGAGTAATGTGTGAGGACTAAATTTATCATTTCCAGTCCTGTTTTACATGGGTGTGTATAATGATTAGTGAAAAAATATGTAAATCTGTTAGAATCTCAGAAACTAAAAGAAATTACTTTAAAAAATCTGTACAGGTGCTGATTAAGATTTCCACTTTTGATATATCGTGGTAGTCTTTAATTTTAAATATATCAGAAGTATCTGGTCTAAGACATACAAACAATTCTCATAGTAAATTTGTCTAGTTAAATTATAATTTCAGTGAATGTAATGTATTTAAATTTTGTTATAACTATGATTCAGTTGTAACATCCTTTGTCATCTTTAGCTTCCAATATTTAAATAGTAAAAAAGTTTTCAAATGTGATGTTGCTTTCTCTTGCTGCTCATAAAACACTGTAACTAAAATATAGCTTAGTAAACAAAGTTTATTTGTCCTTGGAACTTGCAGTCCATCATCAGGGTTTCCCAGGTAAGACCTGAAATAAAGGAATGCTATTTACTGGCTTGCTTCCAGACTCATATTCAGCTATCTTTCCATCTGCCTATGATTCACATTGCCCACAGTGGGAGAGGTATGTCTGCATCAATTATCAATCAAGAAAATGTCCCACAAATATACCCGCAGGCCAATCTGATGAAGGGAGACAATTACCCAGTTGAGATTCCCTCTTTCCAGGTGTGTCAAGTTGATGACTGAAGCCAAATATGATAGACAGTGAATATAATCTTACTACATAACAAAGAGGATGTGTACAAAGGCTTGCTCATGAGATCTTTTAGCTGCCAGGCATACTTAATGATCTCTTTTAGTTTACAATATAACTCACCTCCTCAAAGGTGACTGAAGATAAAACACTTCAGATTTTCTTACTTATGTAGTAGATCCCTCTATTAATTTCATTCTCCTTTGTTTAAAAAATGTGTATGTTAAAATATCCAATAGCTAGATTTTATAAAGGCTTTATCAGTTAAACACAAGATACTGTCAAAAGTAATACAGTTATTTTTAAAATATTTGTGAGAAGGGTTAAATATTGCATCATTTTTGACACATAAAAGAGCAATCTCAAGAGTTTATACACACAAGAAGTCCATCTTTAACATTTACAGATTCAATAAAAGCAAGACATGCTATCAATTAATTCAATGAAAATTATTTATAGATTTTTTTTCTATTTAATTGATCAAATATCTTGTCTTTAAATTTAAGCTGAGCAGCAGATAACTAATGTTAAGTTATTATTAATAAATGCAGAACCATAAATGCTGTAGCCCAAGCTGGCCTGAAACTTTCTATGCAGCTTATATGGTCTCAATGTTATGACAACTCTCTTGCCACCTCAGACTCCTAAGTGCTAGAATCACAGGATTTTACCCCACAGTTCTGGAAATGGAAGCTACCACACCACACGTTCTAACAACTAATTAAGAGTCATAAACATTCAGGAAATCCTTGCATACAAAATCCAAATTGAGCCAGAAAAATCTCATTCATTCAGAATGCCTGTTAAAATGAAGAATCGCCCCTGGCATAAATGGCTTCCATTTTAGTTTTCTGCCAGAATACGAACAAATTGTCTATGTGATATATGAGCTAAAAATCAAATTTCAAAGCAGATGTAGCTCCCCAGTGGGAAGCAGGACTTCTAACATTCTTTACAGGCTGTCTCCAAGGTTGGCAGTCAGTGTATTGTACAGAAAACCATCCTGGAAGGTCAGAATGTGTACCTATCTAGCATCTGCAATTCCGGTTAGCTGAGTTGTCACAACTCTCAAATTATAACTACTGTATGTAGAATAAGTTTTTCCTTCCTTTGGGTTTTATTTTTTCAGAATTCTACTAAGTAAAGAGACATCTTGCTAATACTCAGGGCTTAACATAAAACAATGTATATAAACTTACATTGACTAGGACTATCAAAATTTAGGTTGTTCACAAAGAAAATTCCAGACTCCCAGATTCCCATAACTTACAGATTTTTTGTTTTTAGACAAGGTCTTTCTGTGTAGATCTGGCTGTCCTGGAATTGACTATGTAGACCAGGCTGACCTTAAGGTCACAGAGATGAACCTGCATTTGCTGCCTGAGTGCTGGATTAAATGAGTGTGCTGGTATACCTGGCTATATTTCATATAATTCTTTATTGATTCTTTGGGAAATTCACATCATGCATCCCAATCCCATTCACCTCCCAGTCTCCCCATATATGCCATTCATCCCTGGAGTATCCCCCAAATTAATTAAAAGAAAAGCAAACAAAAACCCACTTTACTTCTCCATCCTTCCTGCCTCTCCAACATCTCTACCTTCATTGTAGTGGCATATGGGAGTCTTTGTGTGTCATGCAGTATATGAGTGGGGCCAAACTGCCCCACCCACAAATGTTATTGTACTGGTTCAAAGCCTCAATCTCACCATGGCTGTACCCTCATCAAAACTCCTTTAAGATATCTTGCAGTCGTTCAGAGTCTACCATTCTGCAGTCAGAGTTCCTTTATGCACTCCAGCAGGTCATAGATGGGGTAGATGTTGGGGCAGATCAACTCAAAGCCCAGGATGTGTACTTCGTTGGTACCTGAAGTAGTCAGTTCAGGACACTGGTACTTATCCTCACAGGTGAGAATGGAGCCAGCTCTCTTACACCCATTCCACTGGGACTAACTCTTCCAGGCTCCTGGTGAGCCATCTCTCCCAAAGTGTTTGGGGTGTTGGGAGTGGGGGAGCTCTGCAGTAAGATGCAGCACCAACTCCTGTTTCAGTTCCAGCAAGTGGCAGTGCTAGCTACCCCAGGGCCAAAGTGGATCCTGTTTCTGTGGCCTCCTGTGGTAACACGGACTACGGACATCAACACTTACCCCAGCTTGATTAGACAATGAACACAGACATATTTTATCCCACTGGAAATGAATTTTAAAATGCTGAATGAAGTACTATTATAACACAGGTAAGTATTATTATTATTATTATTATTATTAATTTTCACTTCACACATTTCATTCCAAACCTGCTGCTAAAGTTCATTTGTTCATATTTTTCAACCTTTAGAAGGAAGTAATGCTTTATATGCCATGAAATTAGATGACATATGGTTTATTTCCAGAAAGAAAGTTGTTATACCCTCATAGCAGAATTTTTATTTTCTTCAGTAAATTCAAATCAGATGAGAGCAAAAATAAAAAAAAAACTGCCCTTAAAATGCTTGTATGAAGATTAGATATTCCCAGTTGGGGTATTCAGTATCATTACTGACAGGGTGAACATTTAAGTTTTATGGAAATATTAGGCAAGCAAGAGTTTGCAGATTGCAAGTACTAATCAATAAAAGTGACCGCATCTAGAACCAGGGAAATTTATTACAGTTTTGTACAGAAAAGACATAGTCTGTATGTTTTATCAAATATTATTTTTAATATTGTTGTACTTAAAATATTTATGTATGTATATTTGCTTCTGTGACTGCATACATACCAGGAATAATAATTTCTGGAACCTAGTGGGTCTATCTGAGGGCCTAGGCCCTGCTGATAATGATGTGACAGACTTTGAAGATCGCCTAGGGAAGGTTTCACCCTCCCTGGGGAGCAGAATGGGGATGAAATAGGGGGTCAGTGGGAGGCAGGAGAGGAAGGGAAGGAGAAAGAACTGGGACTGACATGTAAAACAAGATTGTTTCTAATTCAAGTAAAAAATATTGTATTAAAAAAAGAGAAGCCTGAGTTACCTGTTGAACAGTTTATAATTAGCATAAGCCTCAATGTATTTATTTAGGACTGAGGAGCAGGAGGAGCAGGCTGGACAGAAACTCCCATCTATACAGCTTTAAAAGTTATAGGCTTGGTTTCCTTATTCTTTTGTTTGTACACTGTGTTACAATGTAGCCCATGATTCCCTCAAACTCATCATTCTTTTGCATCATCCTGCCTGTATGGGATTATGGGTATATTCATTTGTATCTAGCCACAGCCTCAATGAATATAAGAGTATAAGAGATATTTTTTTTACATGAAAAATCAGTTTTACACTGTTTATATTTAATTCTATATATTTTTCTAGAAAGATTATTTCTTATTTAGAATCAATCTTATTTTACATATCAACACCTCCTCCATTCCTCTCCCTCCTATCTTCTTATGCTCCCCACCAACCATCCCCCAAGACAACCTCCCACCCACTCCTCAAGGATAGTGAGGCCTTCCATGGGGGATTATCAAAATCTGTCACATCATTTGAGGAAGGCCCTAGGCCCTCCTCTGTGTATCTGGGCTGAAATAGTATCCATCCATAGGGAAGGGCTCCCATAGTCATTGGACCACACCAAGCCCTCTGAATGTAGGTGCCAGTTAGGAGGCCTGGAATGGCTAAGGGACCTCAAACAGTGGAACCAGTATGTACCCCTAGTGCAAAAATAGACATAGATATTTTAAGTTGAGTTTCAAGTATGTTCAATAAGTTATGAAAACTATATATTTGGCCTCATCAAGGGCAACTAAATATCTATACGTGAATCTTCATTTTTACCTTGAGCTTTTTCCCTTTTCATTTGACAAGAGTGTATTATCACTTTTAGCCCTACTAAAACGCAACTTTTACCAATTTGTATAGAAAACACCATTTGGCTATTTGTTATGCATGAACTTGTGATTGCTTTCTTTGCACAATGCTCTTTGAATATTACATAGCTATTCCTGAGTTGAGTCAATTCTCTGACATCTGTCCCAGAATAGCAAGCATCTGTGTTCACCTTGTCTGTGTTTTCTAAACTCACACATCTTTTATTTTTATTTTTCCTTGAGGAAGATTATAAATGCAAAGATGAATAATTAGCTCTCCTGTCTACCTGCTTTGTCACAGTCATCTTTGAATCACTTTTCTGTTTGTAAAGAGTTTTAGTGGGAACATTAACAACAGTTTCTGAAGCACTCCACTAAAATACAGAATTTGGGACAGAATACATAAGGATAAACAAAAGATGTTTATCAAAAAATGATAAACACTCATGGCATAAACAGGGCCATAAGTGTGCAAGCAGCACACACACAAATGCACATGTGTGTGTGCATTCACGCATACACACACACACACACACACACACACACACACACACTACACTGAGAAAGCCAGTGTCTAGTATCATTTGAGGGTGCAGTGTGTGAATCTAGAAAGTAGAATGGCAAAACAAGAAAGGAATCAGAACACATTAATCCTCCATAAAATTTTGTTCTGATAATGAAAGATAAAAAAATCTATTTTCTTGTGTTTCTTGAAAATATAGACAGAGGAAGCAATTCAAGTTACTATTTCTCTGTGTCACATGGAGTTAACACTGTTGTAAACAGAACCTCTGCTGTTGAGAATTTGAATTGTTTTCCTCAGAAGGCTTAAAACACACCACATATAAATGCATAAAATGAACAGCCTGCCAAAAAGAGAATCAGAAGACTCGGGTCCCAGTTATAGGTGGGACAGATTAAGCCTGATTAAAACTGTGGCTAGTCTTTTTCTCTTCCTCCTCCTCCTCCTCCTCCTCCTCCTCCTCCTCCTCCTCCTCCTCCTCCTCCTCCTCCTCCTCCTCCTCCTCCTTCTGAGTCAAGGTGTTTCTACATTGCTATATAGATCAGGTTGGCTTCAGTCTTCTGAGTCCTGGACTGAAAGGTGTGCACCATTAAGCCAGTTTCCTTGCCATTACACAAGGAAAATTCTAAAAGATTAATGCTAAAAGTACTTCATGATTTAGATATTTGAAAGGGAATGGGTCCCATAGGTTTGTTTATTTAAATGCTGAACCCAGTTTATAGAACTGTTTGGGTAAGTTTAGGAGGTGTGGTTTTGTTGTTGGAGGTGTATCTCTGGGAGTAGACTTTGAGGTTTCAAAATCCCATGCTATATCCCACTTAGCTTTCTTTGCCCGCTGTGTATCTCAATAATATAAATTGTCAGCTATTACTCTGCTGCCAGGACTGTCTGCCTGATATATGATCCAGCTGTGATATTCCTGAACTCCAATCTTCTGAAACTATAAGACTCAATAAAATATTTCTTCTATATGATTGCTTTGGCCATAATGTCTCTTCATAACAATTGAAAAGTAAATAAGAAATACATTAAAAATAAAAATTACACTTTAAGATATGTGCAGATTGATGGGCAAAATGCCTAAACTCTTAGGTTGGAATTTTCCTCATGTTTTTTTTAAATGTATGTTTGTGATAGGTATATACTGAAGTTCATTTAAAATGAAATACATTTAAATTAAGTCTTAAAATAATGAGCTTTTCATAGATAAATGAGTTTTCACACATTATATTCTCTTGATTGAATACTCATAGAAATGTCCAAGAATATTTCCAACCATATGATTATTAAATTTATGATGAACATTCTGGAAATTTTTGTTTAAAGTTATAAGAAAATGATCACAGCATAGTAGTGCCTATTTGTATAGTAGAATTCAAGAAGATTGGGATGGATGACTCACAAGAACTTAAAGCCAACCTGGAGTGTAATGAATTGGATAAACCAGGGATACAGAGGAAGATACTAATTAACATATGGAAAAACTGAACAAAATAATCCATATTTAATTTTTCATATAGAGTCAAAGAACTTGAAGTCCAATTACAAAGTTTGGAAGTGAATGTAAAGTTACTATTAAATGAAAACAATGAGTTGGTAAAAGACAGAAAGAAAATAATCTAATTTTTTAGGATGGAAACTTGCTTTGATTCATACACTAACATTTTGTGCTTGCTTACACATTCTCTATTAAAGCAATTAAAACCAAGTTTTAATAAATAGTTAAAGTCAAAATATATTTTAATCAGTCATGTGGAAACAAGAGAGTGGATGAGGTCTATGGCTCATGTGTATTTATCTGTAAGCTTGTGCATATGTTTGTCTATGTGTCAGTGTAGATCAGAGGCTGGGAGTCTTCCTGGATTTATGCTGAAAAAATGAATTGTAACCGTGATAAGAGCAAATCAAAGATAAATTCAAATTATTTATGCTACTTTGAGTGATAATAATGGCTGGATATTTAAATCTCTTAGCTGAATTGTAAGGCATGCATTTTATTCAGCAGCTAACAATGTTAAAATCAATAAAGGTTCTAACAAAGTAAATAGTTTTGTTGAAGTTGTTAGAAAATCTTAACCCACTGCTTATTGATGTTTACCAAATGTACCTTTGGCAATAGCTTCCCATATTCAACACATATTTATTTGATTTCAAAAGAAAGGAAGGCAGGCAAATTGTACAGAAGGAAGGGGTGCAGGAAGGTAGAAAGAGAAGGAAGAAAGGAGATACTTTTAATTCATGAGAAAGAAGGCTCCCCACACACTTCAGGATCCCCTATTTGGAAGAAATAGCTCTAGCTATTTTGCTTAAGAAAGGAAAATGAAGAAATTATATTTACAGAAATTTGTTTTACTCTTTAAAAAATTTTGATCTTTATTCTAAACAAAGCAAATTGAGCAATATTTGTCAGTTCTGGAGCATGCAGGTCTTTCCTTTTAAGAGTTAAATCACAGTAATTGAAAGGTTCCCCCCACCCCACACACACCATTTTCCATATGGAATGTTATTTACATGCTCTAAAACATCCGGTGTTATTTCAACATCATAATATTTTATTTATAGTTTTAGTCACAGATTGAATACATTTTAAGGTGAATGTGATTCTACATAGGTAGTTGTTTTATTAGTCTACTGAGATGCAATATAATGATTTAATGGTCTTTTCCTATAATAGTATTTCTTTTAACACATTAAGGGACATTATTTATGAAGTATCAAGTACAATATCCCTCTTAACATTTAATTCTATGGAGTCATCTAGGAAATAAATGCATTGTTATGCAGAAATAACGTAATGACTTCATTTCTATTATAGCTATAAACTCTAACCTTAACTTGACTGTCAGTATGTCCCACTTGTGTTTTCTTGTTCCACCCACATCTGGCTTCTCCTTTTATGTTGTGGTTGCCAGAAGAGACAGGTGGTGCATGAAGGTTACTTAAAACACTGCCAATTTTAGCACGGTAGAAAACATGGGTCAAATCAAGTGGAAATTGATGCCAGGGTTGGAAAAAATCAGAAAGTTTGAAATTGGCAAGATTTTCCCCCATATTTTAGCTGCATCTTAATACCTTTTTCTCAAATTCTGACTATGAGCAACAGAAAATTCTGATTTTGAATCAATAAGATAAATTGTACTATTGCTATGCTCCCTGCCAGGCACCATAAAACAATATCTCATTTAGTTTTCATAGCATCTCTATAAGTGCCTCATTTCACAAATGAAGAATTTGAGTACTAATGTTGCTTGCCTGAGATAATATGTTGATAAAAACAGGCACACAATTCACCCGTCAATCAATGGATTGGCAGGTAGAGTAATGGTCCTTACCTAGAGACACCCTCTGCTCATTGGGAGACATTTGACAACACAATGGGTTTTCCCTTATAGGAAATAGATACTACTGATATCTGTCGTGGAGATATAATTATTCTACTAAATATCCTGGGATACACACAAGAGTCTTCTAGTGTTTTCTAGTATGTGTGTCCCAAACCATAAAGTTAATACAGTCAAACTCTAGGCTCTGATTTCTTTATTTTATACCACTGTGTTTCCTTCTGGGGCTAATAAATAACCTATTAAAGTAAGAGCGTGACTTACATTTTGAAACAGCTCTGTAGGGTATATTAATGGGAAGATAGACTTCAGGATCCACACCAGAAAGTATAAATATGGAAAATCATAAATTCCTGCCCCACAGTGTGGGGATAAATGATCTGAAATAAGATTCAGTCTTTGCTTTTTACTTAAGAGAACACATGTGTGCATAATAGTATGTGCACATGAATACAGACAGATTGATAAAATATAACTGCCAAGGTAGTTGCTCAGTATAAGCAAGTTGTATGTAATAAATAATGCATGCAAATAATGTTCTGCAAGTAATGACAAGCCAGATACTTTGATCATTTCTAAAGTACAGTGGAAACTTTAAAGTTTAAAAGCTTATCTTTTACAAATTAACACACTATGCTCTAGGTTTGTTATAAACCCAAGCATCTTGTATTATGGATCATAGATATAAGGAGTTTAAAATATTTGTTATAATGCAGCCTGCATCTGAAATCCCAGAAAAGGAACTTTTACAAATCCTTTGACAGAATAAAGCTGAATTTCAAGAAGGGAAAGCTTACTGTATTTACAAGCATGAAAAGAAGTATAAAAATGCTACAAGATGAAAAAATAGCTCATGTGTCTGAGCAATAATAATTAGAGTTTACATTAAATCAAGACCTAGTATGAGCTAAAACTGCAAAAGTTTCAAAGCATGTGGCATATACTCAACATGTGATTTTTCTATTGTCCTGTTGTAAAGGTAAATATAGTCTGGTATATCACACCAGACTATATTTCTCCGTATGTCAGAACATCAGTATAATTTCTAAGTTTTCTTCCTTAATGATACAGGGCCTTTGTGTATTTTCTCCATCCTCAAAGATCAGCAAGCCCAGCATATTCTATAAGGAGCATGTCCATTTTCATGGTTCTGTCTTACAAGGCATGGTCTTAGATCCTTTCATAGTCTCCTGCCTCCTCTGTTAGGGTCCTCCCTTCATAGTATAGCAGCTTCATGAGGCTTTTAATCATGATGAATGCTAAACTTATTACAATAAACTCATCCTGGAATGGTCTAGTGAATGTGTGCATGTGTACACATGTGTGCAAATAATTTATTTTCCATTTTATTTTGATAATATTTTATACTACTGGCAAATGTGTTTAGAATGCTTTATCTAAGCTGAAGTTTTACTTTAGTACTTTTAGCACACTGAGTTCCTTGGCTAAAAATAGTTAAGGTTGAATTCTTTTTTGTCAGTAAATGGATTAAAACATTAAGTTCTAGACTCCTTGTGTTTTAAAATTATGTCTACCACATACAGAACATTACCTAGTATTTTTGGCAAGTTTCAATTTCTCTAATTTTGTGTACTATTCATAAAAGCAGAATATACACTAATACATTTTTCATGAGGATATTATGAGGAAGAATTGTTTCATGCTTGAAAACGGTAAAGCAGAACACATGCTCTGTATAATCAAGCTAAGGAGAAGTTTGGCTAATGTCCATTCTTTAGGCTCTCCCAACAACCATGTTGTTTGCACCCTTGCAGTGATATCTTAACTGGTCTGTTTTCTGTTTGATTCTATATCATTGCAAGTAAGAAAAAAAACAACTAAGAATGCTGCCTTTTGTTTTAAAATAACACCACATTACAAAAATTAACAAAACAATAATTAATTGAATCAAAATTATTTTCTTCACCTTTCTCTTTAAGTCACACCAAATAAACATCTCAGACAGAGAGAAGATTTCTAATTCTACATTTTCTACCATTTTAGATAAAAATTTCCAGTATTTTTTTAAAAAATAGTGATTAAAAATATGTTCTGTGTATAACCTTGTGTCCTGCTGAGGATATATGACAATATGTCAAACAGACACTGCATTCATAGAGTTTAAATCCTGCAAAAACAAGTAAAATAACATACTCAAAACTGCTGATTTTGGCAAGAAAATGATGATGTCTGTAGTGAATGAAGATTTTCAATTATTTTAGAATGATCACAATATCCTACATGCTTCCAAGGAGATGACTGTTCTGTACGGACCAACCAAGCAAACATCAGATGAAAGATTAATCCATAATACAGAGAGAGTGTGGCAATAATCATAATGTGGGGTAAATATGTTTGTAGAACTAACAAAAGGCAGTTGAGTTGGTAAGATGAGTGTAAAAGAATTATTGATACCAATTCTGCAACCTTGCATTCCATCATTTTGATACAATATTTTGATTGTTATAAAGGCTGTGTATAGTTCAATATATTCTAAATTTTTGTTCATGTATGTAGTGTTCTTTGTCTAATATAATATGTAAACAAATGGCAGGATGTCAATTCTAAATATGCTATGTAAATACTTTATTGCTTTGGCTTTTTCTATTTGTTATCTGTGATCTTCATAAGAATGGCATGTTGTGTTTAGCCCAATAGTCTAAAACAAATGTGAGATATATGAAACAGCTAAGCTGCCCAGCAGAGTCTACCTAGTTCAACCAATGCCCAGTCTGTAGATGCTTGAAGGAAGATCAATGAGCCACTCCTTTTATCTCACAAACATCAAATGAACTGATAGTAGTGTCTCTCTAATATTTATAGCTTTTTTGGCAGACAACAGCTCACCAATATAGTTGGCAGTACACATAAAACCAGTTTATGTTTAATAAAAAACTAACATACCCTGCAGTATGTTTGGATCAACCAAAAATAGAAATCAACTTATAGTATCTAGAGACACCAAAAAAAAAAGCAAGAGACAAGAAAAAAAAGAAAGAAAGAAAGAAAGGAAGGAAGGAAGGAAGGAAGGAAGGAAGAAAGAAAGAAAGAAAGAAAGAAAGAAAGAAAGAAAGAAAGAGAATGAAATGTTGCCTTTGGCATTGTGGAGAATAGGGTAGAAAATAGATTTGAAATACATTTGATTTGTATAAGAGGAATGATCAGTTAAGTCATGATAATGCAAATCCACTAATACATTTCTATTAGATGTGAAGGTATCTGTGGGAATGGGAACATCAAAATTGAACAGTAACAGAAATTTTGGAAGACTTGATGTGATGGAGAAATCTTCAGAGTCAACTGAACCTAGTTCATGGAAACTCATAAACTCTGAATAACAGCTATGGAGCCTCCATGGGATCAAACTAGACCTTACATATGTGAGAGAGTTGTGAAGGCTGGGCTGAGATGCTCCCTATGAGGAGAAACCATGCTCAGCATTAAATCAGAGGTGAGAGATTTGATCATGCTCCAACTTAATGTGACAGATTTTGTCAAATCCCCATAGAAGCCCTTACCTGCTGGAGAGTGGATGGGGGTTGGACTGGAAGTGGTGTGAGATGGAGGGTGGGAGGAGGGGCGGTGGGGAAATTTTGTTTGGAATGTAAAATGAAATTTAAAATAAGTAAGTAAGTAAGTAAGTAAGTAAATAAATAAATTAGTAGAGAGAATATCCTTCAGCCAGGAGAATAGCTAACAGCTGTAGTCCCAATAACTTGGGGATCAATAACAGGATGGATTCTTGAGCTAAACTGAGTAGAAACATACCAAAATCCTTCACATGCCATACCCCACAAACACACCCAAGGCCAAAGTAAAAACAGCTTCTCAATGCTGAACAAATAGTTCAGTTTGTTATTGGATGCATATTCAAAGGAAGTTAATTTTAGATGCTATACTATATAAAAATACTTTATTATCTTATATATACATTGTTTATAATTAAATTTTGTATAACAAAAAAGATTAGCATATATTACCACATCTGTATATTAAATGAAGTGTCTATTTAAATTACTTTTAAATTATGGTAAAAAAACATTTCCTAGAAAACACAACAAACAAAACTAAGGCTTTCACAAGGAATGACATAACATATAGGAGAGAGAATGAATAATGAAGCATTTTGTAGAAAGATTTCGAACTTTAGATAAGGCCAGGAGGTATGAAGTAGTCATTTAAACATGAAATGACAATGGATCGTTAATCAAAACAGTAGCAGTATAGACTCTATCCCCTAGAACTGAATGACAGTAAATATAAAAAATGGACCTAATTTGTTATTAGTATTTCATTAGTTTAAGTTATGAAATAGCAGAATATGTCCTGTTTTTTTTTCTGAATTGTATTTGCTCATAATGTTCCAAGAGTAAGATAAAATATTCTTACATATGCATTTCATTGGAAAAGCATATCAATTAAGGTGGGGAATTACAGTCAGGCAGTTGGTGCTTTTTTTTAATTTGAAGCACAAACATATTATTTATCTGCAAAACAACAACTCTTTTTAGAATGGCACGTCCCCAGTTATTTAGTTTGCATCCTAAAAATGTATATTTAAAAAATAATATTGGAAGTCAGATAAAAACCAGTAGATTGATAAATCCCTGGATGTGTTTATCTAAAATATAAACTATTCAACATCCAGAATGCATGAGAAAAAAACCACAGTTGAAATACTAGAGACTACTCAGAAGAGAATGAAGGGAGTTGAAATTACATAAGGTTAGATTGTAGATACCATAGACAAAATAACAACTTTATGTTCCTTAAACAATGATGTATTTTGAAATATGTGAATAGAATGTATTTCACAAAAATCATAATTTGAAATAAACATTTTGGGAATGTTGTAGGGTTTATATGTTTGTTTGATACTTGTGGGAATTATTGAATGGAATGACAGTGAAACCAATTTAAACTTATCAATCTTCATAGGCAGACTGGAGTCTTACTGTTTTATTTATTATTCTGTTTGAAGCTTCCTTCAGGAAATTTCTCCTAGAAGCCAGAGTCTATTAAATGAACATTCCTATTAGTTTCTGGTCTTTCAGCCTGTTGCTGAAATCATTACATACATTGGTTATGGTATATAGAGTAATCAAGGTAGATCTGAGATGGAAGTTTACTCACTGCTGGCTTGCATTCATAGTATGAGAAGTTACTAAGCCAGCTCTTTGAGAGAAAAATTCATCAGTGATCTTAGCTGTGGACCATGCAAACTATAATACTGACATGTCTGGTATAATGTACCTATTGATGTAGTAGTAGCATGAATGTTGTAGAAGTAATAAGCCATTTTATGGTTGACTATGAAGCTTACACCTCAGAGAATAATGCGTTCTAGGCACAGTAAATCTGGTCACAATTTTATGAGTAGGTATCACATAGAGCCTACAAGTACCTTACTAATGTTATAGATCTTTATATGCCCTATTAATGTAAAAACTATCACCACAATACACATCACATTTAAGTATGTTTCAATATTCATTTCATTATGGTTTAAAGTGTGATATCATATAGATATGAGTTGTTACATATTACATTGCTTGAAAATGAGCTGTCATCCAGAATGCACAGGAAATGACAAAGGATGAGTCTGGCATACACTGTGGTCAACCAAACTATATCTCAAAGCCCAAAGCATTTGCTTGAAGTACAAGGACACTCTCCATTCCCTGGAATTTGAACACTATTGATTTTTTTCTTTCTAAAATGTTTATTGATTTAGATATTTGTACAATGTACCTATTGTGTGAGTTTAGTCTGTCTTTACTCTAAAACACATTCCTAAAAGCCACAAAAGTTAAAAATATAAATCCTGGTCATACAAGATGGTAATGGAGCAACTCAGGGATATTTCTTTCATAGAAATAAATAACTGTTGCTGTCTATGCAAATTATTCAAGCTGTAAAGCTATTGAAAGTGTACCTTGAGTAGGGATAGATCAATTTTAGGTGAAAACCATCAATTACTACGTTTATGTCATCAGACCATGTCAATGTTAAGCAAATTAATGATTGTCTGGATCTGACATAGATATCATGACACTTGTTTGCCTATAAACCAAATTTTCAAGAGACAAGTAGTCTTAATGTGCACGTATTCCTATTCAACTCCATACTAATAAATGAAGAAGGATCATTTAGTTGTTCTGTGGGAAGGCTATGGTGCTCACCCATATAGTGACAATATCATTATTTTTTGTGATGTTTTGCCATTCAAAGTCATATAAAAGACTAAAGTTTCATACTGCACATTTTGGAAGAACTCTGAAAATGCTTGTCACCACCAAATTTTTGAAGATTTTAGGATTTATCTGTATATAAACTGGAATATGAAGATATATTTTTTGCTTTCAATGGGAAGGTAAATAGTAAGAACTGTCATATCACAGAAAATGGTAGCAAAACTAGACAGATACATGGACATGGTAACAAGACGAGACATCCATCTGCTGGAAACTCACCAAAGTGGGAAAAGGACGATGTGAAAAACATGATGGGATGGTGTCCCGAGTGAGTGTGGGCAAAGGCACTGCATCTGCTCTGAGATATTTTTGCATACCAGTAGCAGGAAGAAATACCTGGAAAAGTCTTTTCAAATGCGTCAGGTTCTCAATCCGCTTATGGAATATAAGGGGTCCAGGTTTTCCTAGATATTTTAGTTGAAAAGCCATGGAAGCAAGTGTTTCTACAGAGGGTTGGATCAGGACATAGAAGGCATCAAGTGTGAGGGTATATTGACCAAGAATAAATACCACTCTGATACTTTAATGATGGCCAGGGATCATCATGCTCCAATAATCACAAGTATAGAGGACATCCCAGATTCACCACAATGCCTAAGACCATCCAAAGTCTTTATCCTCTACTTCCTTTAACTGTTTCTTTAAATGTTTTGTCTTATAAACCCCAAATTTTCTTTTTATCTAAAACTATATAAGAACACTGTAAGAAAGAGGATGAAGAGGTGTTATCTTTCATTGTTATAAAATGTTTCTTGTTCCGCCAGGTTCTACAACTGCTTTACCCCAAATAAACATACAAAGATACTATATTAATTATTTAGCTGTTGGCCAATGGCTAGCTCTGTCTTTATTATTAACCTATTTCTATTAATCTAAATATTTCCATGCCTGGTGTTTTCCCTTCTTCCTGATCCTTACATGGCAACTGTTTTGCAGTTTTCCTCTGCTTACCTTTCCCAGAATTTTCCTTGTCTCCTCATCATGCCTATCTTCCTGTCTCATTGTCCAAACAGTGTTCTATTCATAAAGCAATAAGAGAAACACATATGCAGAAGGACATCACCCATAATTACATATTTGCTTAGGTGATATATATCAAAATATACAGGATTGATCTTTTTATAACCTAGTGGAAGAACTTTTATCTTCTTTTCATCTTGGAATGATTGGGATGCTGGAATGCTTATATTGAGCAATAATTTGATTATGTCAGCTGACATAATAACTACCTTTAAGCCTAAGTCCATAATTTCTTACAGAAGACAATCTGGCTTTCTTCCTAATAATACATACACTTGCCATTACATTGACGCTAATTAGGTAAATTAACAAAAGAGTTAAATTAATTTGGCCTCTAGATCCTTTTGAAGAATTTTTTCAAAATCAGCATTATCTTACTATCAGTAAGCCTAATGCTAGGTTACTAGCAGAGGTGGTGATTCCTGAAAGGTTAGCTATTGCTGAAGACAATCGAGCAGTTTGTGGAAGGATACTGACAGTCCCTTTAGTCTTTTCTGTCTTCTCTCCTTCCCAGGACTCTCTAAATTAAAGTCAAATACTGACTTTAGAAAAAAAAAAACATTTCCTACCTTCTCTTTAAAATTGACCATATCAGTAATGCATATCAATTGCTTGTTTTCAATGGAAAAGGACACAATGTTGTTTGGATAAGCTGAGCATACCTGAGGAATAGAGAACCCTTTCAAAACTCAGTTTCCTGGCTTTATAAATTAAGGAAACAGTATACACTGTATTAGACCACTGTGAGAATGGGGACCATGACACATGAAGTATACCTGAGAGGAATGACATGCAGAAACTCAACAATATCATTTCTTTTGACATGCCCTTTCTATATATTTCTTAATTTAAATTAGAACTAAGCTTGTTTTACATATCAAACCCAGTTCCCACACACTTCCATCCTCGTCCTCCCCTCCCTCCCCCCCCCGCACCAACCCCAATCCCATTCTATTTCTGTTCCCCAGAGAGGGAGAGGATCTCCATGGGGAGTCTACAAATCCTGTCATATCATTTGGAGCAGGGTCCAGGGTAGTCATGAGTCTCATTATCAGGGAAGGACATATAAGAGAGCCTCTCCACTATTGCTTAGCTTGTTAGTTGGGACCATCCTTTCAGATCTCTGGACATTTCCCTAGTGCCAGATTTCTCTTAAAAACTATAATGGCTCCCTCTATTATGGTATCTCTTTTCTTGCTCTCCTCTATTCTTTCCCTAGCTCAATCTTTCTGCTCCATCATGCCCACCTGTGTTCTCTTCCCCCTAAATCCCTCTCCCTTATCTACATGCTCCCAATTTGCTTGACAGATCTTGTGCCTTTCCCCTTCTCCAGGGTAACATTTATGTCTCTCTTTTAGGGTCTTCCTTGTATCCTAGCTTTTCTAAGTGCTGTGGATTGTAGGATGATAATCCTTTGCTCTACTATATATGAGTGAATATTTTGTATTTGTCTTTTTGTGACAAGGTTACTTCACTCAGAATGGTTTCTTCTAGTTCCATCTATTTGCCTGAGAATTTCAAGATTCCATTAGTTTTTTTTCTGCTGAGTGGTACTCCATTGTGGAAATGTGCCACATTTTCCTCATCCATTCTTCCGTTGAGGGGCATCTAGGTTGTTTTCAAGTTCTGGCTATTACAAATAAAGATGCTATGAACATAGTTGAACAGATGCCCTTGTTGTATAAATGTGCATCTTTGAGGTTATAACTAAGAGTGGAATTACTGGATCTTGAGGGAGACTGATTCCCATTTTCCTCAGAAACTGCCATACTGATTTCCAAATTGGCTGTACAAGTTTGCACTCCCACTAACAATGTAAGAGTGTACACTTTTCTCCACATACTCTCCAGCATAAACTGTCTTTGCTTTTTTTTTTTCATTTTAGTCATTGTGAAAGGAGTAAGATGGTATCTCAGAGTTGCCTTGATTTGCATTTCTCTGATGGCTAAGGATGTTGAGCACTTTCTTAAGTGTCTTTCAGCAATTTTAGATTCCTCTACTGAGAATTCTCTATTTAGTTCTGTACTCCACTTTTTAAGTAGATTATTTGCTATATTGGTAACTAGCTTCTTGAGTTCTTTGTATATTTTGGAAATCACCCTTCTGTCAAATGTGGGGTTGGTGAATATCTTTTTTTTTTCATTGTCTGGGCTACTGTTTTGTCTAGCTGACTGTGTCCTTTGCCTTACAAAAGCTTTTCAATTTCAGGAGGTCCCATTTATCAATTCTTGATCTCAGTCTCTGAGCTACTGTCATTATATTCAGGAAGCAGTCTCCTGTACCAATTTGTTCAGGGACACCTCCCACTTTCTCTTCTAAGAGATCAGTGTGGATGGAATTATGTTGTCGTCTTTGATCCATTTGGACTTAAGTTTTGTTCATGGCGATAGATACGGATCTGTGTGCAGTCTTTTACAAGTCAGCATCTAGTTAAGCCAGTACCATTTGTTGAATATTTTTTTACATTGTATAATTTTAGCTTCTTTGTCAAAAATCAAGTGTTCATAGGTGAGAGGGTTAATATTAGGGTTTTTAATTAGATTCTATTAGTCTACCTGTCTATTTTGTGCCAATACCATTCTGTTTCCAGGTGCTTGAAGTCAGGGATGATGATTCCTCCAGAAGTTCCTTTATTGTACAAGGTTGTTTTGGCTTTTTATATTAGTATTTCTCTTGTTTGGTTAGTGTCACCCCAAGATATTTTATGTTGTTTGTGCCTATTGTAAAAGGTGATATTACTCTGCTTTATTTCTCAGCCCCTTTATCGTCATCTGTATAAACTAAGGTTACTGACTTTTTTAGTTAATCTTGTATCCTGCTACTTTGCTTAAGGTGTTTATTAGCTATAGGAGTTCCCTTTACTTGGTAGAGGTTTTTATTTTTTTGTTTTGTTTTGTTTTGTTTTGATTTGCCTCACTTATGTAAACTATCATATCATCTGCAAATAGTAAGAGTTTGACTGCTGCCTTTTCAATTTGTATCCCCTTGATCTCCTTTTGTCTTATTGTTCTAGCTAGAACATCAAGTACAGCACTGAAGAGACATGGAGAGAGTGGAAAGCCTTGTCTTGTTCCTGATTTTAGAGGAATCACATTGAATTTCTCTCCATTTAGTTTGATGTTGGCTCTTGGTTTGCTGTATATTGCTTAGGTATGTTCCTGTTATCCCTGATCTCTCCAATACCTTAATCATTAGGGGGTGTTGATCATGAGGTTTTTCTTTTCCAGTTTGTTTATATGGTGGATTACATTGATAAATTTTTGTATGTTAAACCATTCCTGCATCCCCTGGATGAAGTCTACTTGGTCATGGTGGATGAGTTCTCTGATGTATTCTTGGATTCGATTTGCCAGTATTTTATTGAGTATTTTTGCATCAATGTTAATGGGGGATATTGGTCTGTAGTTCTCTTTCTTAGTTGAGTCTTTGTATGGCTTGTGTTCTAAGGTAATTGTAGCCTCAAAAAAGAGTTTGGCAATAACCCTTCTGCTTCTATTGTGTGGAACATTTTGAAGAGCATTGATATTAGTATTTTTTTAAATTTCTGGTATAATTCTGCACAGAAACCATCTGGCCCTGGGGTTTTATTTGTTGTGAGGCTTTTGATGACTGCTTCTATTTCATTCTAAGTAGGTCTACTTAAATTGCTTATCTGTCTTGACTTAATTTTGGTATGTAATACCTACCAGAAAGTCATTCATTTCCATTGAATTTTGGAATTTTGTGGAGTGCAGGTTTTCAAAGTATGACCTGAAGGTTCTCTGGATTTTCTCCGTGTTCAGTGGTATGTGCCCCTTTTCATTTCTGGTCTTTTTAATTTGCATGTTCTCTCTCTGCCTCTTGGCTTGTTTGGATAAAGGTTTATCTGTCCTGTTGATTTACTTGAATAACCAACTCTTTGTTATCTTTGTATTGTTTTCCTATTTTCTACTTTATTGATTTGAGCCCCCAATTTGATTATTTCCTGGTGTCTACTTCTATGGGGTGAATTTGCTTCTTTTTGTTCTGGAGCTTTCAGTTGTGCTGTTAATTTTCTAATGTGACTATTCTGCAGTTTCTTCATTTGGGCACTTTGTGCTTGAAGTTTCCTCTTAGTACTTCTTTCAAAGTGTCCCATAAGTTTGGGTATCTTGTGTCTTCATTCACATTGAATTCTAGAAAGTCTTTAATTTCTTCCTTGACCCAGGAATTGTGCAGTTTTGCATTGTTCAATTTCCATGCATTTGTAGGGTTTCTGCAATTTATGTTGTTGTTGATTTCAAGTTCTAGAACACGGGGGTTCTAGATAATATACAGGGGGTTATTCCAATCTTTTGTAACTATTGAGGTTTACTATATTGCCCAAGAATGTGGCAAGTTTTAAAGAAGGTACCATATGGTGCTGAGAAGGTGTATTCTTTTGTGTTTGGATGGAGTGTTCTACTAATGTCTGTCAAATCCAATTGTGTCTTAATTTGTTAGTTCCTTTGTTTCTTTGTTAAGTTCCTGTCTGGTGGACCTGTCTAGTGTTAAGAGTGGGGTGTTGAAATCTCCCACTCCCACTGATTTGAGTATTAGAAGTGTTTCTTTCATGAATGTTAGTGCCTTTGTATTTGGGGAATAGATGTTCAGAATTGAGACTTCATCTTGATGGATTTCTCCTATGATGAATAAGAAATGACATTCTTCATCTCCTTTGATTTATTGTAGTTTGAAGTCTAATTTGTTATATATTAGAATTGCTACATCTTCTTGTTTCTTGGGTCCATTTGATTGAAAAATCTTTACCCAACCCTTAATTCTGAGGTAGACATGCTCTTTCTTATACTCTTTCATTTTGTTTGCTTTGAAAAGGTATGTTAAATTTAGAGAATTCTGTAAAGAAAGTTCAAATTGTGTTTCTCTTTTATACTCACAATAATTCTAATTATTTAGATTGTATTTAATTGTCTTTTCACTAAGAAGTAATAATTACTGCCATAATTGCTACCCCCTGTCATTGTCAATGTCAAAGTCAAAGTCATCATGACCACTATTAGTCAAGAATAGAAGACTTAAAGATTCCATAATCGTCCCAGGTACTCTATGAGTTATATATACATTGTATTTTTATATGCTTGTTTATCTCTTAAACTGCAAGTTGTCTCTCTCTTTTGCTAAAAACTCTAGTTTCTTCACTAGAAATGATGCTAGAAAAGCAACTGCAGTTGTAAATTGTGACCACAATAACTTATACACACATGAGCCAATCACTTCATGGAGACATGTCCCACAGCTCTTAATTTGTGATAACTGGAATACCAGAACTTTTCCATGCAACATATGTTAAGTAAATCAGTTTGTGTAAAATTTCCCATCTTTCCATAAAGCTTATAAGTAATTTATATATCCTTTATTCTGGGAAATTTTCTATTAATGAAATTTTCTATTAATTTTCTATTAATTTTCTATTAATTTTTTATTAATGAACTTTTCTTCTCTGACCTCTCTTTCATGGCAGCTCTGTTTCATTTTCGTTTTCTGTTATTCACATATTTGTTTGTAAAGGTCTGATTATTTATTACTCTTTTTTTACTATTACATTTTTATTATTTAAAATAATTTTAAATTTTCACATATTTTGATCATATTCTTACCCTCCCTCATGTCCTTCCAGGTACTCTGATCACTATACATCACACTTTAGTTCTTTTGCAAAAATCATACCAAAAAAACAAAACCCACTGAACCTAGAGAAAGATGTATTTTTGACTGCACTCAGACAGAGAAGTATAAGTTCTTAACAAGAACTTCCTATGTGTCTTGGCAATTGTCCTGTCCTTTTTCTTTTTCTTCCTTTGTTATTTTGGCCGAAAATTTAGCACATTCTGCAACTTCCTTTTCTTAGTGTGTTGTTTCTTCTGAGAAATACATTGGCACATGTGCTGCAGGACACAGAGTAACGGGATGCTGAATCTTGGTTGCTTTGGTCCTGGGCTTCTTATGAACTTTGTTTAAGGTTGATGGGCAATACATTGGCAGACATTGCCTTCTTTCGAGACACTGAAATGTTTTCATATTCTGCTGGCTCCTTTGGGCCCTAATAATGAAGACATAGTATCTGTCAGTCCAGAAATACCTCATTCTCCTCTTTTTTAAAAAATTATAATTGTTTTGTTTTACAAAGACCAAGTTGAACAACACTTAGTGTGACATCCACAATGTGCCCCAAACAGACTTGCACATCCTCTTTCCAATTTTTCTATAACAACAATATGCCTTACTTACCAGCAGATACACTCTCTTAGGTCAAGGAACCTTGCTTCTTGTTTGTTTTTTCAACCAGTATTTAGAACATATAACCCTCCCAGTATTTACCTAGAGAACAGCTACCAGCTACTCCTACAGGCCATGAGCTTCTTTAAAAAAAAACAAAACTCAAACTTTATAGTCATCACCTGCTTTAATGAGTTTCTGATAACTTGGAAGGAGATAATCACCTTCATTCTGACATAGCTGAGGACCTTGGAGACACAACAAAGAACAAGCTTACTCTCATTCTTAAGAGAATTCCTTTCCAATCAAGGTTTCAACATGTGAGTTCCCTCTTGTATTTGGCTCTTCCACATATTCTACTAATTTTTGTCTAATGTTCTCTGTCCTATCTCAATGCTGTGCATGGCTCTAAGCATCTTTTACAAACAATACCCATTACTATTTGGTAATGTGTGTCAGCTTTGTTTCATAAACTAAGCAGACATTTTTTTTTTTACTCTTTCTTCTTACATTTGGCAGTAGAATGGCTTTATGAAGACTGATTATCCTATTGTGTTACAATAGTGAAGGAAATCACAATCTTTGCAGTACATATCTTCAATTATTGACACATCATTTACAATTTCTTCTATTCTCATCTAGTCATTTTCCTCTAGATATCTCTTATATCACCATTACTACGTACCACTAGTTAGCACAACTACATTCTTCCTGTATTTATTAACTTGTCATATTTTCAGTCTTTCTTCAAATCACTTCTACAGTTGCTTCCCTCAGGTCTTTTGTCTTCTTTAATTTCTCAATTTTTCCTACATGTAAGTTATCATGATCTGTATTGATTTTGTTGGCTTGTTGATTATTTGTATATTTATTTAATCAAATATGTTTTTTTCATAAATTAGGTTCAATGCTTCTTGTGAACAGAAATTTGTTCAAATTTCTGTCTGAAGTTATAGCCTAAAACAAATGCTCAGAAATGTGAGGTTTGTGAAAGATGATTCCCAGAAGAATATCTGAGAAAGTTCAATAAGGGACCCAGGAAAGAAAGAAAAGACAAATTATGTTTCTGTTGATGATGTTAATTCTTTTTATTGATATGATGCCAATTGTTCTATTGAAGTTCAGTTCCTTTGAGATACTTCTGACAAACAATGAGGAAAGTACACTTTGTTCTACTATGACAGGGCAAAAATGTTCTATAAAATTATACAATAAAAATCAAAGGGCTTATTGGAAAAAATCAGCACCAAGTGCACAGTGCTCTTATATTATTCACACATAAAAATCATTTAATCTTTACAAATTGTAGCACAGATTCACTTTTGATAATTATTTAAAACCCAATGGTCTCTAATGATGGCCCTTTGCTCTGAGAATATGCTTGCTTGTGGTAGCGATACTGGAAGTGTTACAGTATGGGATGATTGGAATTTAGTAGAATTATTGGGTGAAAGCCAATAGGCAACAGTGACATTTTTCTGTGTGGCTCTTAATGAGCATAGTGTCCTGAGGTCATTAGTAGATATCTGAGGAATATGCAAATGTACTATTTTCATATGTTATATGATTTCAATTGATTAATTACTGACTTATGCATCCATCCACATCAGAGATTACCATACATTGTTTTAATGATCAGATAGTAAGTATAGTCCTTACTCTGGTGCACAGGGCTCTGTGACAGTACAAGGAAAGAAGTTAAAAGTAAAGAGAACAACTGACTGTAAGGTACCCTTCCCAACTGATACATCTACAAATCAATTCCTACAACTAAGGCAAAGAGGAGGGGACAGAAAAATTACAGGAAACTGAAGACTCTGATATCTGTTACAAGATAGTGGCTATATATATGACAAGGAAGTGCACCTCTGAATTTGTAACACTACTGTGGCCTTATAAAGACCAGCACAATTAAAAAAGCAGTTGACATACCAATGTGGACTGGTAGAAATCTAACAGGTGCTGAGAGAGGAAAAAAAAAAGGTTCTTCAGGGACAATCTCAAGTGGTCAGCCCTAAACAAACAACAGAAAATGGGCTCAAAATTGTATTTATGTCATATATATGATGTACACATAGATAATTTTAAATACACACACACATATATAATTAAATAAGAAGTCATGAATTTGAGAGAGAGAGAGAGAGAGTAGGGGGCATAGAAAGAGTTGGGGGAGGGATGAGTGGAGAGAATGAAAAAAAATGAAGAACTTATGTATGAAAAACCCCAAAAGTACATACATCTGTGCTCACAAAATCCTTGTTTAGAAAGCAGTGAGAGAGTTTTCCAAGTGATAAATTAGGATTTCTTATAGAGGAAGTAATGATAAGCAGACAGAGAACTTGATTTATGCTCTCTTATTTCCTTAATATATCTACTATATGGGGACAGATTCACATTTCAATTTAAACATGCTAGGAATGTTGACTATATATCTGAACTTTCCCATTGAGATTAATTATCATGAGACGGATGAATTCCTAACATCGCTGAGTTGCTCATTGTGAGAGATGTACAATTTTCAGATTCATTGCAAAAGCACAAAGTTCAATAGACAGAAGCAGTATAAGCTCTTATGTAAAATCCATCACTCTACATGGATGTGTCCTTTTCTTCTATTGACTGAGACAATCAGAAATAGGGGCTCAGTTATATCTCTAGACATATACTTCTTTTATTCTTTTGGATTTAGGGTGAGGCCCTAAAGACAAATAAATAATGTCATAGAGGAGAAGTTATCATTCTTGCAGTCTCACAAAGATCTAGGCAAAATATTGTTCTAGTGTTTTATGGTAAGTAGAGATTATAAGTGATGATCATGGATAATTATCAGAGTAAAATTTTGTAGTGGACTGATTTCTCCTTAATTATTTAAACTAAGGGAATTAAAAGAGAAAAATTCTGAAGGTATCATTATCAGCAGTACATGAAAAGTTAGAAAGTACTCAAGACATCTACACTATACAAAATGAGACAGCATGTTCTAGAAAGAAGACAGAAAGCATGGATGAACAACCACTCCAGATTGTTTAGATTTCAATTAGTCATAGCAAATTAAGCTAGAAACAGTGATGGGATTATATAAGAAGACTCAGGGCAAAAGGGGCAAACAAAATGGGATACAAAGAAGAGAGCTCATGAAGTTCTGAGACTAGGGCAGAACAGAACAATAGAAATGTTCAGTAGTATCTTTTAAGAAAATAGTATAAACCCTAAAAGTGATAGACAAATCATTGGACCTGCTCTTCCATTCACAGAGGAATGGAACAAGGCTTTTCCCTGTTTCAATTAGCCAAAGTAAAACCTATTCCATGATGTGAAAAGTATATAAAATGTAAGAACAAGAAAGCAAAGTGCATGCTGAAGCCCATGAAAAGATGCTGTTGCCACAAGTGACAAGGAGGACAGAATCCTAGGCACAGAGGATTATGCATAATCCTCCTGAAAAGTAAACGTAATTTCTCATCGTCCATTTTTTTTTATTTTTGTGCTTCTATAAAATTTGCATATTGAACTCCTAATCTCCTAATGTGACTATTATTTGGGCCTTTAATATGTGGATAAGGTTAAGTAATACTATAAAACCATTGTCTTAATAAAATATGAATGGCCTGATCTTGAACTTTATGTAAAATAAGAAAAAATAAAATAAAAAGACAAAAAATATAAATGACATCTTAATAATAAGAGGAAGATAAATTAAAGACTTAAATTCTCACCTCCTCCAGACACACATGCCAACCCAACACAGGACAAATCTCTCTCTCTCTCTCTTTCTCTCTCTCATACACACACATGCACATAAGTGCATGCACAAGTGCACATGGAATGGTAGGATGGGGTCAAGAGGATACAGGGGGTGAGTGAGACAATGCCATCAAAAGCCAGAATGTAAAATATTTGTTTTATCAATTAAGCTTACAATTTTTTTGGACTCTGGTCTTAGTAGCATGCAAATTATGTTTGTTTAAACCACACAGAATGGCTGTCAACTGATAGGAACAGTATTTAGCAACAAGAAGAAAAAACAAAAATAGTCAACAGAAGCTTTCTAAATCAAGGTAATATTTTGCAAAATAAGAAAGGTTAGACACAACCATGACCTAAGCAAAATAGTTCACTAAGCAATTGTTAATCAGCATCTAGCAGAATTTTTAAATATTTAAATGAAAATCCTGTATTTCTCTCATCCTCTTCAAATTTTTCTTTTTTTCTAGGACAGCAGCCCTTCTGTCTGAGTGATATGGAAGTAAGAAAGAACTGAGAAGTGGAAAATGACTTAGATTTGATATCTTTGTTGTAGTTCTTAGAAAGGGAATAAGCAACAAGGAGAAACTCAGCCTGGAGATGGTTTACTTACAAGAAGAAAATGAAGACGATGAAGACCCAAAAATAATAATTTCCATCTGCAACAGGCCTGCTATGAGCATAAGCCATTCATATGACATTAATATGACATTCTGGGTAAAGCAATTATTTTCTACCTTCAAGCTTAAGCTATCCCACCAGAGAATTAGAAAATACATTATTTTTGTAAAAAACTGTAATCGTTGAGACTGAGAGCTAGGTCACTATTAAGTTCTCTCATTAGACATTCTCCACTGCACATAATTATCTAATTTGCTTAAGAAAAAAAGATCTGATTAAAGGCTGTTGGTTGCCAGCAGAGTTCAGACCGGTTTGATCCAGTTCAGACCAGTTTAATTCAGTTCAGACACAACTAAGACAGAGAACTACACATCAATATCCCTTATAACCTTTGATGCAAAAATACTCAATAAAATACCTGCAAATTGAATCCAAGAACACATCAGAAAAATCATCCACCATGATCAAATAGGATTGATCTGAGGGATGCATGGATGGTTCAACATACAAAAATCTGTCAATGTAATATACCAAATAGCTTTAGACTATTTAATTTATTTTTATTTTAGCAAAGTGTTTGATTAAATTTCTCTAAATAAAAATTATTTTCACTTATACAAATCCAATACTCAAACCCATTCATTTATCTTGCTTAATATTATTAACCTGAATAATAAGATGATGCTAAGTTATACTTTGATAATGAATCCAGTTCTCCCACTCAGTAGTAGAGTGAGCTTTGGATTACTGTGTGATATTCTCTGAGTCTCTCTGTCATTCTCCTCTACATGGATGAAGGGCAACTTTCATGCTTATTTGAAATGATTAGCAAAGGATGTGGAAGAACTTCCCCATATCTGTCCCTCACAGGCAACAAATATCAGTGACTTTATCTTCTCAATTCCAAAACCAGTAAACATATTTTTAATCATCAACTTTAAATATAGTTTCCAAAATAAAGCTTACCTCTTAGAAAACTAAAGAAATGCCACTGGTGTAAAGCTTAATATATTTGTTTTCACTTCCTTCTACATAGTTTTTTGCTTTCTATATTAACAGCTTTACTGTTTCTTTGTTCTTTCAGCTTAAGGAATACACATACCGTAACTAGGAAAGGCTTTATAGTTAATAAGGAATACTTAGAAAATATGATACAGCAAATACTCAAACATTTTTGTATTACCACATCCTGCTTTTCTTGCTCTGTCTTTCTCCATGGCCATCTACTGTTTGACACTCCTCACACTTTGATGTATCTGTGTCTAGGGGAACAAAGCCTAAAGGCACATGTTAGTTTGTGCAAATGAGCTGGAGCTGTTCCTTTCCTAACTGAACAATTGTCACTTTTGCTGTCCCACTGGACCTCAGGTTGCTTCACTTTCTTTATGTATTCAGACAGGGAGTGTGATACTGCATGGTACTAGAAGCTTAGGTATCTCCTGAGGGACTGACGCTCAGCCAGAGCCCATATCCAGCCTGTGCAAACTCTATTAGAAGTCCAATATCAAGTACCACATATTGATATTCTGTGACTATTGTCCTCCAGTTGCTCAAAGTAGCCCCCATAGTGTCAGTTTCTGAAGATTATTCTATGAATCTCTTCCATTGCAGTCACATATGTTCATCTCCTCCCATGTACTGTGAAAGAGTCCTCTTGGGATTTAGTCAGGCTTAAGTCTTTCACACATACAAAAATATCCATTCTCATCAATTTCATCTCCCTAAAGCCAGTTGTAACCTAACAGATCCTCAACTGAGGATCTTCCCATTCCTACTTTACCTGATTATTTAAATCAGATTAGCTCGTAATCAAATAATTGTGAGATACAATAATTTTTTTTTCTTCTTGTGATGCTTTGATAGCTACAATGGATTCATCTCAAGTCTCAACTTGCTTTGTGATCGCTTTACTGGGGGAAGGGAGCTCCTATGAGTTCAGTATTTTTCACTTGGCCATTTATCCATGTGGCATCCTCTTGCTGTAAAGTTTCTAATTTCATCATTGAAAACTCTTCCTCTCCAGAGACTCCAGAACAACATGGAAAGACTTACAGAAATCCCTTCATAAATTCTCTGCAGAAGCTCGGTTCCTTTTCAGAATATAGTGTCCTCTTTCCCTGGGTGATACTCTAATGACTGACTCCAAAATTTTGTTAGTAATCTGGTAAGCCCATCCTTAGTGTATACATTAATAATTGGCATACTGTAGGTTCTTACAAAATGTCCTATGAGTAAGATGGTAATCTAATCATTAATTGGAACAACTTCATAATATAAAACTTAATAGTGACAGAATGGATGCCAGTGAGTTGTGGGGAGGGGGTATTCACTGTGAAAGAAATATTCAGCATTGCCATTGCATGGAATTTTGTTATTCTCAGGCATCTAGTATTCTTCAAAAATCACTAAGGCCAGCCCTGCTTTCATGTAAGACATGGCATGATCAGGAACATTGTGTTATTTAAAGGAAGATCACAACAGACTTTGACACAGTATTCTTTTTTTATCATTATTTATTAAATTTATACATTTATTTTAGATACTGACCACAAGCTTCCCTACCCTCTAGTCCTCTCATTCCCTCCCCCAACCTCCCATCTGCTTCCTTGATCTATTCCTCCTCTTCCTTTCTGTTCAGAAAGGAGCAGACCTCCCATGGACATCAACAAAACATGGCCTATCAAGCTGCAGTTACGACTAAGCACCTCCACTTGTATTAAGCCTGGGCAAGGCAACTCAGCATGAGGAATATATTTTCAAAAGCCAACCAAAACATTAGGGACAGCCCCTGTTCCCACTGTTAGGAGCCCTGAAAGTAAACTATACAACTGTTACATACATGCATACATATATGCAGAGGGCCTAGGTCAGTCTCATGAAGGCTCTATGGTGGTTGGTCAGACTCTGTGAGCTTCTGTGAGCCTAGGTTAGTTGATTTTGTGGGTTTTCTTGTAATGTCATTGAACCCTCTGTCTCATACAATCCTTCCCTCTCTTCAGCAGGATTCCCCAAGCTGGGCCTAATGTTGGCTGTCTGACAGAGTATCTTAAATCTAGCTGTGAGTAAATGCTAAAATCTTTCCCCTAACTAATACGGTTTGCTACAAATAGTCTATAATTAAAATAATTCTTTCTCCTAATATATTTTCTTATGAAAGAGGAAAGCATATTTAGAAATGTATTAACTTCAAATTTTGAAATTCTCCAAGCATTTAATGAATTTTCTCCAGTGATATTCTAACACTTGGCAGGATCTGTGTATTTTTTTAGCTATGTCTATTACAGTGTTTTAAAAATAAAAGCTTTCTTTATTCCTAAAGTTCCTAAATATCTCACTAAAGTTAAATTTTGAATTACATTTTATACTTTCAGTGTCCTCTAAATAAAATGTTGAATACAAATTTTGAGTAGTTTTCTAAGGTATTTTAATGAAGTGTTTTTTGCTAACTTTGATGTGATATTTCTTATAAGACCTCACTAGAAATTTATAATTCGACATGAAAAGAAATAATAATTCCACTTAGTTAGATGATGGAGTGAAGTACTTACTTTAATATAGAAGTTCTTTTTAGGACAGGCTTTTGCTATGGAGGCTAGGCTGGTCTTGAACTCACAATCCTCCTACCTCACAGGCTGATATCCTAGGCATATGCCACTACTGCTGGCCAGAAGTTTATTTAAACTTACATCCTATTCCCATCTTAACAGATATTAGAGTACCCATGAAAATCTCTCCCTCCACCGCCCTCTCCTTCTTGTTCTGTCACACACAGCAAATCACTCTGCCTTTGGATTAACAACCCTAAGAAGAATTACTCAATTGTCATTGTATTCTTCTATCCAGGCCCTGAGTATAATTTGATTTCAGAGTGTTTGATTAGCACCAGAAGAAGAAAAAGGATCTTGAGTATGAGCACATCATCAAAATAAAATATCAGTGTGGTAGCATGTTAAGTGAATTTAAATAATTCCCAATATCCACAGTGACATAGATTTTCTCTTCCTTTCCTGTTTTCAGAGCAATGGAACTTATAGCAGCTACAGTCATAACCACATCCTCCACTAACTATAGCTACATGCCCTTTGCTTATAATTATCATCCCTTCTTTTCTAATCATCTGACCAAAAACACAAGTCAATAACTGGTAGATACCAATTGGCCACCTAATACTCATATCTCTCTGTCTCCCTCTGTACATGAAAGAATTGTACATATATTCTGGCATTTGTCAACTCAACATAGACAGAAATCAATTTTTTGGATGTAACTTTGGCAAGCATCTCTCAAAACATATATTCTTTTATGCATTGCCTTTTAGCTATATCTGCTTCCATCCCAATCTAGTCTTGTATGTTTACCTTGCACCAGGTTATTACCAGGCCCTGAAATGCCCCTAGTTTCTGGTCGTTTCTTTCAGTACTCTTGCCCTTAACTCTCACAACCTGATTGCTAATGTTTCCTTCCCCACCCACTTCCAGTCCACCCACAAAATGCCTTATATTTCCCCTTCTTAGGGATATCTGAGTGCTCTCCTACCTTGTGCCTTCCTTGTTACCAAACCTCCTTTGGTCTGTGGGTTGAAGCATGGTTATCTTTTACTTTACAGCTATTATTTTGATAAATGAGTACATATCATTTTTATCTTTCTGGGTTTTTGTTACTTCACTCAGGACTGTATTTTTCTAGTTTTGTCTGTTTTTTCCTACAATTGTCTTGATGTCATTGTTTTTAACAGCTGAGCAATACTCCATTGTGTAAATGCATATATATATAACATTTTCTTTAGATTTAGATTGTTTCTTGTTCTGGCTATTATAAATAATACTATGAACAAGTGAGCAAGTCTTGCCTGTTAAGCAAGTGTCCTTGTGGTATTATTGAGTATCCTTTGGATACATGTCCAAGAGTAGTATGCTGCATCATGAAGTGGATCAATTCCAAATATTCTGGGAAACCATCATATTGATTTTCAAAGTGGCTGTAGAAGTGTGCACTCTCTCCAGTAATGGAGGAGTGCTGCCCTTGCTCTACATCATCTACAGCATGAACTATCACTTATGTTTTTTGTCTTCGCCATTCTGAGTGGTGTAAGATGAAATCTCAGAGTAGTTTTCATTTTCAATTCCTTGATGGCTAAGCATGTTAAACATTTAAGTGTTTCTCACCCATTTGAGATAGCTTGACTGAGAATTTTCTGTTTAAATTCGTAACCCATTTTAACTAGTTTATTAATGTCTAGTTTCCGAAGTTCTTTACATATTTTTAAAATCAGCCTTCTGTCACATGTGTGGTTGGTGAAGATCTCTTCCCAATCTGTAGGCTTCTATTTTGTCCTATTGACAGTGTCCTTTGCCTTAAAGAAGCTTTTCAGTTTCATGAATTCCCATTTATTTGTTTGTCTATTTTAGTTTCTGTGCTATTGGTGTTGTTTCATGAGATTGTCTTCTGTACCAATCCAATGTGTTCAAGGCTATTTGCCACTTTCTCTTCTAGAAGGTTCAGTGCATCTGGATTTATATTGATGTCATTGATCCACTTGGACTTGAGATTTGTGCAGGGTGATGAATATGGATCTATATGCATTCTTCTACCTTCCAACATAAAGTTAGATAAGTACCATTTGCTTGAGGTGCTTTCTTTCTTTCTTTCTTTTTTTTGTAATGTAATGTATAATTTTGACTATTTTGTCAAACTTCAAGTGTCCATAGGTGTGTGGGTTTACTTCTGGGTCTTCAATTTGATTCCATTTGTTCAGCCAATACCATGCTGTTTTTATTACTACAGCTCTTAGTAAAGTTTGAAATCATGAATGGTAATACCACTACAATTTCTTTTATTGTACAGGATTGCTTTAGCCATCATGTGTGTTTTATTTTTTCTATATGAAGCTGACTATTGTTCATTCAAATTCTGTAAAGAATTGTGTTGGTATTTTAATGGGTATTGTGTTGAATTTGTAGATTGTATTTGTAAGATGGCTATTTTTACTACGATAATCCTGACAATTCACGAGGCTGGGAGATATGTCCAACTCCTGATATCATCTTCAATTTCTTTCTTTAAAGACTTGAAGTTCTTGTTATGCCAGTCTTATACTTTCTTGGTTAGACTTACAAGATATTTTATATTATTTGTGGCTTTTGTGGCTTGTGTGAAGGTCGTAGTTTCCCTTCTTTTTTTTTTTTTTTTTTTTTTTTCCTCAACATGTTTATCCTATGTATATAGGAGGGCTACTTTTTAAAACAAAGTTAATCTTGTATCCAGACTCTTCACTAAAGGTGTTTATCAACTGTAGGAATTTCCTGATATAATTTATGTGGTTGCTTATATATATATATATATATATATATATATATATATATACATATATATATATATATATATATATTATATCATCTCTGGATAATGATACTTTGACTTCTTCCTTTTAAGATTTTATTCCATGATCTCCTCTTGTTTTTTATTGCTCTAGCTAGACTTTCAAGTAGTATATTGAAGAGATATGGAGAGAGTGGTTAGTCTTTTCTTATTCTTGATTTTAATGAAATTAATTTGATTTTTTCCTCCATGTAAATTGAGGTTGGCATTCAACTTGCTTCATATCACTTTTATTATATTTGTGTATGTCCTTTGTATCCCTTATCTCTACAAGAAATTTTATCATGAAGGGGTGTTGGATTTTGTCAAAGGGTTTTTCTGTAACTACCAAAATATCGTGTGTGTGTGTGTGTGTATGTGTGTGTGTGTGTGTGTGTTTCTTTCAGTTTGTTTATATGGGATGAAGCCTATGTCCTTTGCCACATCTTTTAATTAATTTTAGTTTGAGGTCTATTTTGTTAAATATTAGAATATGTATGCCAGCTTGTTTCTTACAAATACTTAATTCAAAAATCTCTATTTAACCATTTACTCTGAGGTAATTTTTGAGACTGGGGTGTGTTTCTTTTATGCAGCAGAAGGGTGGATCCTGTTTTTGTATCCTTTCTGGGTCTTTTTATTTGCATATCGAGTCCATTGATAGTGAGGAATATTAATGACCAGTGACTGTTAATTCCTGTTATTTTGTTGCTGTCGTTGTTGGTTGTGTGTGTGTCTTTGTGTGTGTGTGTGTGTGTGTGTGTGTGTGTTTGAGTTTGTGTTATGGGATTCCATTATTTGGGTTTTGCTGGTGTGAGATTATCTATTGCCAGTGTTTTTATGGATGTAGTTAACTTCCTTTGGTTAGAGTTTTTCTTTAGTATCTTCTATAGGGCTTTATTTATAGATAGCTATTATTTAAATTTGACTTTGTTATAAAATATCTTGCTTTCTCTATCTATAGTCACTGAAATTTTTTCTAGGTACGGTAGTCTGCTTTGGCATCTGTGATCTCTTCTGCAGAATATCTGTCCAGGCCTTTCAGGCTTTTAGTGTCTCTCTTGAGAAGTCTGGTGTAATTTTTATTGGTCTCTTTTTATGTTAACTGGCCTTTTTCATGTGAATCTATTTAATATTTTTTCTTTGTTTAGTACATGACTAAAAATAATTTCATTTTTTATGATTAGAGTTCACAAGTAAGAATTTTGTTTCCACTTCTCTGCCCAGTATTCTGTCATGGACTATTGAGGGGATTTGTCTGATGGGCAAATGTGAGGAAGTTAACTGGCCCTGCTTAATTCAGAGCTCTTAACCCATCCTTGGCAAGTGAGCATTCTGCTCTAGAGATAATCACTCTTTTATGGTTCCACTTGTGCTGACTCTATTGTGGAGATATGGGCCAGCCTTCTGGACAGAGGAGGTGGACCAATAAATCATCCCTGGATATGCTATAATGTGTTTGTTGTAGAGAAAAGAGAAATAGCTGTCTCCACAATGTGAATGTCAATACTGTTAATTTGAGGGAACCTAGAATCAGCTAGGTCTTACATTGTCACTTGTCTGTAAAGGAATTTCTAGGTTGGCTTACATGGGTTGTGAATAACCCTCTTTAAAGGTAGGCTGTACTGTTCTGTAAGCTGGGATTTTAACTAAACAAATAATGTCAGTTGAACATCCTTACATTTCTCTAATTCACATGGTAAACACAGAGACCAGCTGCTTTACTCTTCTGTTCCCAGTGCCTTTCCAGCCATGATGGACTACACCCCCAAAATTAAGTACACTCTTGTCACTTGAAATTACATTATTTACAGGTATTTTGTTGCAGTGATGAAAAATAGCTAATGACTCACATTGTCGCTCTATGGTTTAGTGTAGCTTGTTGTTTTCCGCCAGCCTGCCAGCCTGCCAGCCCGCCAGCCCACCAGCCTGACCGCCGCCGGTCTGGCGCGACAGCCCCAAATAACACTCAGAGATTCTGTACTTGATACAATCCTGTTGGCCAGTTACCATTATTGTTTATGGGCTAGCTCTGTCATAATTATTAACCTATTTCTACTTATCTACGTATTTCCACATGGTCATCTTATCGGTGAGCCGCTGCTGGCATCTTCTTTCTCCAAGGTCTCCATGCTGACTCCTCCCAACTACTTCCTCCTTCCTCCTAGTTTCTTAGTCCCTCCTATCTTTCTTTTCTATTGGCCAACAGGGCTTTATTAATTAACCAGTATGAAAAACATATTTACAGAATAACATCTCCCATCAGTTTAGTTTTGCAGATGATGTGTTTATGAAACAAAATTTACATCGGTACTATATTTGTACCTAGCACTTAAAAGTCACTACATTGTCAAAAGAGGTTTAAAAAGCTGAGGCAGGGGTGAGGCCTAAGTTGGAAAAGTGTACAAGTGTCACAGCTGAAGTTCAGGTCTGCATGAGAGCCTGATATGTGAATGTATTATATCCTATTTGTGGTATGAGGAGGAAGAGGTGCCATAAATACTAGAGCTCATTATCAGAGCTAGATAATAAATGGCTCCAGGATAAATAAGAAACTCTGTCTCATAAACCCACAGTTTATGCTGGAAAGGATGTGGAGAAAGAGAAACACTTTTCTACTAGTGGTAGGAGTGCAAACTCGTACAGCCACTTTAGAAATCAGTATGGCAGTTCCTCAGGATAATGGGATTCAGTCTTCCAAAAGATCCAGCACTTCTATTCTCAGGCATATACCCAAATGGTGCACATTCATGCAAGAAGCACATCTGTTCCACTATATTCATAGCAGTGTTGTTTAGAATAGGCAGAACCAGGAAGCAACCTAGATGCCCTTAAGCTGAAATGGATGAAGAAAACGTGGTATATTTACACAATGGCATACTACTCGGTAGGGGGGACATGAAATTTTGAAATTCCCATGGAAATTGGTGGAACTAGAAAAAAGTCACACTGAATGAAGTAACCCAGTCATAAAAAGACAATCATAAAAAGACAAACATGGTCTGTACTCACTCATATATGGATTTTAGACATAAAGCAAAAGATCACCAGCCTACAATCCACACTGCCAGAGAAGCTAGGAAACAAGGAGGACCCTAAGAGACACATACATAGTCCCTCAGAAAAAGGGAAAGGGACAAGATCTCTAAGCAATTTGGGAACATTGGCGGAGGGGAGAGGAAGACAGGAGAAAGAGAAGGGGGGGAAAGGATGGAAGAGGAGAACATGAGGGATCAGAAAGATTGGATCAGGGGAAGAATAGAGGGGAACAAGAAAAAAGATACCATAGTAGAGGGAGCCATTATAGGTTTAATGAGAAACCTGTCACCAGGGAAATATCCAGAGACCTACAAGGATGACCCCAACCAACAATCTAAGCAACAGTAGAGAGGCTACCTAAATGCCCTTCCTTGATAATGAGATTGATGACTACCTTATATGCCATCCTAGAGCCTTCATCCAGTGGCTAAGGGAAGCATAAACTGACACCCACAGGTAAACACTGAGCTGAACTCCTGGAATCCAGTTGCAGGTAGGGAGGAATGATGAGCAAAGGGGTCAAAACCAGGCTGGAGAAACCTGTAGAGACAGTTGACCTGAACAATGGGGATCTCATGGACCCCAACTGATAGCTGGGAAACCAGCATAGAATTGACCCAGGTCCTCTGATTGTGGGTGTCAGTTAGGAGGCCTGGATAGTCTATGGCACCTCTGGTAGTGGATCAATATTCATCTCTAGTGTACAAATGGATTTTAGGAGACCACTCCATACAGATGGATATTCTCTCAGCCTAAAAAGACAGCGTAGGGCCTAGGCCCTGCTCCAAATGATGTGACAGACTTTAAAGATCCTCCATGGAAGGCCTCACCCTCCTTGGGGAGCAGAAAGGGAATGCGTTAGGGGGGTCAGTGGGGACAGGGGAGGAGGGGAGGGAGAGGAAACTGGGATTAACATGTTTTAAAAAAGATTGTTTCTAATTTACAAAAAAAAAAGAGAGAGAAAGAAACTGTCTCAAAAAGTAAGGTGGAAACCAATAAAGATGACAAAAATTGACTTCTGGTTTGAACACTTGCATATCAATATACACCCATCAACACACACATGCACGCATGTACACATACACATATACACACACATACACACACAAACATACACAAACACACACACACACACATACACAAACACACACACACACACACACACACACACACACACACACACACACACACACACACCGGATACATAGACAGAGGGGGGAGAGAGATTTAAAAGACAAAAAAAATAAAATACCTAAGCTTAATTAAATTGCCTTTCCAAACATCTACACAAATGAAGTTTTATCTACTTTGAAAATGCTAATACATTTAAGAAATATATATTCAAATACAGTTAATAATAATACTGGCATTAAGAATTCTTATTTAGTAAAGGAATAGAAATCTTGAACATTTCTTCTATAAGAAATGTCACCTGAGTATGAATCCTGGTAGTGTAGTACTTGCAAGCATGTGGGTCCCCAAAATGTCAGTCTAAAAGAAGAATGTGTTTCTTCACACATGTGTGAGGCTGTTTTAGAAAGCATATTTTTTAAATAGAAATTTATGGTGTCTAACAAGGATTTAGGACTGTTTGCAAGAGGATGAATTTTTGTTCATTGCTGTTCACTGGGAGCTGAATGATGAGTTGGTACAGAGAGAAGACAGTTCCCACTGTTTGCAAACCAATGTTCAACAGACTCTTTGAGCTCTATTTTTCCTATTTTTAAACTTTGAATTCACAGAAATTGTAATATGTCTTTCTTAACCAATGCCTAATCAATTGCTAAGGGAATACAAACTAGCAATATGTCTTTTTAAATGAATCTTTTTTCCTTGATAATTTCTATCTATGGAATATTCCTAATATGCATATCAATCCTAATTTTAGCATTGATGGGAGATGTCATTCTGTAAATATGTTTCTCTTATTGGTTAGTGAATAAAGCACTGTTGGCCAATAGGAAAGCAAGATAGGTGGAACTAGGAGACAAGGAGGATTCCAGGAAGTAGTAAGGAGAGTCAGCATGGAGAGACTGGAGAGAGCAGAACCCCAGATGAGACCACATGGAAATACTTAGATCAATAGAAATTGGTTAATAATTAAGACTGAGATAGCCAATAAGTAACTAGTAACTGCCCTACAGCTTTATATCTAATAAAATGTCTCTGTGAGTTATTTGGGGCTGGCGTGGCTGTGGGCCCAGACTGGCAGGAAAAAAAAACATGCTCCTAACATAGCATATAATAAAAAGCGGTAAAATTTACCTTACTTAAGACTATGATTCATTTACCTAGTTTCAATTTTAACCTTCATAAAATGGTTCTCTGTTAGAAATATTTATATTAAGACATTAATGGGTCATGAACTCATAGTCTCAGTCTCATACTGTAAAAAACTGAACAAAAATTATTGAATAAATAGCACTACATCAGCATTTGAAAATGTACAGCAAAATGTTGCCAATCCCAGTTCCTTCAACATCAGCTCATTACACTTTTTGTCTTGTAAGAGAGCAGGCCCATGATATTCTACTAAGCATAGCAGAGTCAGTAAGAAATGCCAGAAGACATGACCTGGCCAGTCATCAAGAGACTTTGAAACCCAATTGAAATCTAGAGTATGCACCATTGTGCCAAACATCTAGTAGTATAACTCTCTTAATTGGATCATTATTGCCATTACTTCTGACATATAGCCTTTTGAATGTTTCAAGAAACATAATGAATTTGACTAAGATAATGGATGTGTTTCTGCCTCTTACAATCGATGCTTTAGCCACTACATTGACAATTATTTCACATATCAACAAAAATGAATTTAATGAAGTTCAATTTATCTCCTTCATTCATGGAAGCTACAACTAAAGAGTTCCTGTTATAATAAATATTCATATGTGCATACTATGGTGTCAATACAAACTTACACATTTGATAAAACTTTGTTGTTAGTTAATTGTATTAATGCTATTGCAATTATTGAAACAAAACATTACTCAGCAATATAAAACTACAGTTAATCAAGCCTCAAATTTTACACAAATTAAAGCTCAAATATAATTTCAATATTTTAGTTAAAAGAGTAAGAATTCTGTGAGATATACCTAACTGGTAATTATAAATGTACTCCAATAGAAGCTACAACAAATGAAGTAGATATTAAGAAAGTCAAAAAAACTTATTTAGTTTAAATCGAAGATTATTTAGTTACTAACACCAGAGAACCCATCATTTGATTATTTATACTTTTCTTCACCTAATGCTTGCCTTCCTATTAGTTTTTGATAATAGTAGTAATTGTACAAGACAGTATGTCGAAAGTCAATACCTACTATCTGATTGGGAAACAGGGGACAAATATTTGACAGCAAAGAAGATTTGCCAAGTTGACATATACAGAGTATATGCTCTTTTTATGGGGTATGGCTTAAAATAAAGAATGCCCCAGAAAAGTAAATGTTTCTTATTAAAAGCAGTTGTCAAAGAGATGGGGTTGAGGAAAAGGAATATATATATATATATACATATATATATATATCTGCATTGTCTATAAATATTAATCACCATCCCTTTTTGTAGGGACAAAAGCCAGAATGCAGATATATAGTTTTGTGATGCCTGGACATCAGATCCAATAACTCACACCTGACAAGCTGTTAATCACAGTAAACACTGACTATTTTCCCTACTGCAGGGATTCCAGTCACTCCCATCTGCAAGGGTGACTTTTAAATAGAATCTAAAATTATGTGTAAAAGAAAAAAATTTAACAGTAAGCTCATGTTATCTTGCGACTTGTATTTTTTTATTTCAAACATTAATTGCATAAAGTCTTATAATTCAGTAAACCAAATTTTGTTTTAAAAAAATTAAATAAGAATACAGGTTTATGCAGTAGGGTATAACATCTTAAATACATTTGGTGCTATAATATTTAATGGTTTTCTTAAAAGTAAGTGTTTATTTGTGTATAATTATTTACAGAGAATATTACATTTTAATACTTCCAGAGTTAGGCTTTCCATTCATTTACAAGCACAAAGAAAGTTAGGATTATGAACAATGCATTCTGTTTAAAAAAAAAGTGGAAAAGACAGTATGGGAATAGCTGAATGCTTAGGCTAAGCAGCTCTGATTTCATTCTCTGAACATGATTATATTTTTAATTAACTAGCTTTGTTAAATTAAATTTCACAGGCATATCTGTAAGGAGGATTTGTGAACAATATCTGAAATTATGTGAGGGAGAATGTGAAAGAAAAATGTTTTAAAATTCTAAGAGCAGAATTTCCACTTCATAAAATCAACGTTCTCCAGTCAAACTGAACTGACTGATTCCTCTATGTCAGTTATAGCTGTCAGAAAGACTTTGAAAGGTTATAAAATATTTTGAAGAAGAAAAAACTGGCATCTGTGAACATCAGTCTTCCATCCTGAACATGCCAAACACACTCTTCAAAGCGTAGACGCTCAGAGTGATGGCTCACTGACGTACTATTGCAGATGGAAAAGTTCTATCTGCTGTAAGGAAGACAGCCTTTCCCCCA
Source organism: Cricetiscus sungorus (assembly GCA_030556225.1). Taxonomy (NCBI): domain Eukaryota; kingdom Metazoa; phylum Chordata; class Mammalia; order Rodentia; family Cricetidae; genus Cricetiscus; species Cricetiscus sungorus. The sequence goes on from JANBXA010000372.1 coordinate 4,889,126, forward strand.
CTGAATCTGATAAAGCATTTAAAAGTCTTATTATTTCTTTTCCTCACAAGTCTTAGACCCAGTAACTGAAGTGGCACATGCTAGATTCAGACCCAGTTTTAAATTAGGTTTTATCACAGTGCTCTGGAGAAACATCTTATATTTGCAGCTTTTAAAAAAACACATCTCTCTACATACTTTATGTTAAACACTTAATCAAATAAAACATAAGCAGTTTACCATAATTCAAAACTTCCTCAGTGACACTTCACATACATCGTTGGAGAAAAGACAGATTGCTATGTGTTGTATTCAGTCAGGCTATCATTCTTTGCTGGGTAATTGAATCTTGCTTATAGATATAAATCAAGTAGGATTTGGTCTGTATATGCCATAGTAGTATTTATCAGCCTGACCTAACACACATAACCATTTTATGCTTTCCTAGGCAGCAGTGATGCATTCAAGCAGAACACTGCTGCCTCCTCACCTGGAGATCTCCAAGGGCAAAGTGTGAAAATCTGAGTGGTTGGAACTTACACATTCTGGAACTTCAAATTCTGCAATTATCCTCATTTTCTTGTCGGTTTCTCATACTGTGCCAGCAGAAGACTCCAATAATAACAATAGTACTATTATAACAACTAGTAGATCAAGTTCTCTGGTGCATAGCTCTCTTTATACACAGAAAATAAAACTAAGTTTTGATAGTGGGTCCTTCTCAGTGAATCACAAGAAGATAGGTAACAGACTCAGGCCATCCCTCAAAGAGAAAATCCCAATAAGTTTACTCCCAAAACACACAATAAAAAGTTCCCATGATTCAAAATGACAATTACAATTTTTACTGTTTCAAAAACGAAAATCAGTAGTCATCTGAGAAAGTTAATGAAAACTAGAATGCCTACAAATTATCTTTGTTTAACCTGCAATAAACTTATCAATAAAATGGGAGATGTTAAACATTAACCAAATGGATGTACACGATTGTACATGCTCCGAGACCAGTCAATAGAAATTTGTAAATAATAATCAAAACTATAAATGCATGTGGAGAATATTTGGCAGAAATTATTTGTATGAGAAACAGTTTTAAAATAAGCAACCAAAAGTGAGCAGTCTAGACTAACAAGAAAATTAAGTATCTGTTCTATCCTGTTGGGTCAGAATTCCACAAGAATAAGAGAGAGAAAGTATTGCAGAGAGCATTAGAGGGCCCAAGGCCTTAAATGTTTAAGATTTTGCAAATAACATAGGCTGACCAACAAGAGGGTGTTTATAGAAATCAAACAAGCCACTATTAAATATACTAGAAGACAAAACTAAAGACAAGACACATAAAGACCCCGTGATAATAATTAAAAATAATTCAAAAATTTGGTATGAGCAATTATCAGTTAGAAACATAGATATGACTTACAGAGACCACTGACATTTCTCCACCTACTGTATAGGTTGAAATGCAATGAAAGCTTAAAATCCTGGTGTTAACTAATAATAATCAATTTTCTGCTTTTGAGAATATAATGTACACATTACCTATTTCACCCTCTCGGTACACAACTCCGCATCAGAAAATTTTATTCCTGTACTTAGAAGTGTATATAATTAACTGTACATCTACAAAGAAATAAAGTCACTAGAGAGGTTCTATTTTTCTAAAATTCATATTCCAAAGTTTCAATCATAGTATAGCAAAATGTGACCTTATTTAATGCATAGTATTGGAATAGATGATTGAGTTAAAATAAAAATAATAGGAAAGTCCGTAAACAAAGCTTCTTATTTCAGAGGTGGGTAAGAAAATATTTGCCTAATTTCCACCATATAACTACCATTAATATAAACAGAAATAAATCTCCACTAGCCATAAGGAAAAGGATTTCAGGAAGAAAAAAAAGGGAAAGAAAATGCCATCTGGAAATTATAAAGTGATGTGTACAGTTTAAGAGTAAATGTATACAAAGTTGCATTGTGTGAAAAAAGTATAATGAGAAAATGCAGTTATCTGTCATTAAGAGACATAAATCATAATTCAGAAAAATGAAAATTATGAAATGTTAATATGACATGACACAATGATTTCATGTTTCTTAGCCATCAAAATGCAAATAAATAACATGAAAGATGGCATATTTGAGTTCCCTCCATATGACTTAGTAAAGAGATAAAGTCAAGAGCCTTAGCCTTTCTTTTCCTTCTTCCCTCCCTCTCATTCTTGTATTGACTAATTTCTACAAATAAATCCTTCTACCTTTCTTCAATTTCCCCATGGATGAAGGTATTTCTATTTATCAATTAAAATAACTTAAAATAATGTTAGTATGTTTGTTCAAATAAATACACTTCAATTATAACAATATCTAACATTTTAAACTCATTTACCAGCTTTCAAATTACTTGAAAAACATTTCTTTGTCTTGTTAGGTATTCACATAGTATTATTTAATTTTATCTAAAATGTATTCTTTTTGATACCTTCTCAATTAAAATATAATTAGACCTGTTTGTCCTTTCCCTTTCTTTAAGATAGTACCTCCCATGTCCCACAGCTTACCAATTTTTTGCCTATTTTTCTCTGAATACTATTATTACAAATATATATATATATATTTGTATATATATATATAAATATATACATACATATATACATATATAAATACAAATATATATATTTGTAATAATATATACATACATATATGTATATATATATATATTTGTATAACTAATACACACACACTCACATATGAACAAACAAATAAAGAGAACTTACTGAGTCTGCCTCCGTTGTTTAGATTCAGGGATTACCACTCTGTATTCATAACCAATTAGTTGACTTATCCCTGGAAGATGCTAATTCTCTCTCTCCCAGCAAGTAGTCAATAGTTGTGTTAATTCTTTGTCTTGCTATGGGACCCTGTTACAGCAGGTCGTTCCTTCCCGCTGGCTCCATCCTGCCTGCCGCCAGTCTGGACCCATAGCCGCGCCAGCCCCAAATAACACTCAGAGACTCTGTATTTGATATAATCCTGTTGGCCAATTACCATTATTGTTTATGGGCTAGCTCAGTCTTAATTATTAACCCATTTCTACTTATCTAAGTATTTCCACGTGGTAGTCTTATCGGGGAGCCGCTGCGGGCGTCTTCCTTCCTTTTTTGGGCTACATCTCGACTCCTCCCTACTACTTCCTCTTTTCTCCTCCTGGTCTCCTAGCCCCACCTATCTTGTTTCCTATTGGCCACAGAGCTTTATTAACCAGTATGAGAAACATATATACAAAATAACATCTCCCATCAGGACCCAGTTATGTTTTTGTATTTATGAGCAAGCATGTCTATTGATATCATCATTATTCATGTTTTGTTTATGTTCCCATTTCTAAAAGAGATTTTCACAGCTGACTTCCTCATATTCTGGTCTTTACAATTTTCCTTGCTACCTATCATGCTGTTTCCTGAGCCATAGCTGCAGCAGCTGTACATGAGATGTGGTACAGATGCATTCTTTGGGGATGGGGTCTCCATGATCCATTGAAATCTGCATTGCATACAGTTGTGGTTTTCTGTGGTAGTCTCCATTTGTACTAATGAGAAGCTGTTTTTGATAATGAGTGATAGATACATTTAACTGTAGCTATGAGGAGAATATTTAGAATGTAGTTTAGAACTATGCTGGCCTGATAAAGTGGTGACAGTAGATTCTCTTCTGAGGTCCATGATCTTAAACCATAACCAGCATGTTTGGAGGCAAACCATTTCAGGACAGAGAGTTCAAATTTACTCACAGAGAAGAATAGCACATGGATTTCTGCCATTTCATCACTGCATATGGTATAATACATCTAATATCAATTTTTATAAATATCACCTCCATGCCATGGCATTAAAGATGAGGCATTAGCAAATAAATACTTGTAGATGTCTGAGTGAAACCTAAAAGAGAAAATTGCTTCAGGCTGTTTTTAACTTATGAATAATTCCTTTGTTAATGTCTTAACCCTAGGCAATTCTTTTATATTATTTCTATTTATTTTGGCCCAAATATGCCTCAGGTACACCAGATATGTTGGCTCTTGTTATATGAAACTGCAGCTCTCTGAATGAATTATTTCATACCACTTACCCTCACATCTAATTTAGGATTAGAAATACACATGTTTATTGAACTATTCACTCAGTAGAAAGATACTTGGCATTGTTAATACCAGTTTGGGTTTCATATATATTTTGAAGGTGTATAGTAAATAGATGATAATTTAGGACTTTCATATTAAGTTTAAAATGTGTATTTGCATGTGTCTGTCTATCTTTCTGTGTGTGTCTGTGTATGTTTATGCATGTCTCAGTGTGTTTGGACATATGCACATGAATACAGGTACCCACTGAGTCAAGAGTTGAAGATATACATGGTTGTGAGTTACTAGATATTGAGACTAGGGAACACACTTGGAATTACTAAAAGGGCAGTCAGTATATATCCTCTATACTCTTACCATTGAGCAATCTCTCCATCTCATTTAGGAATTTAATTCTCTTTAACTGAAAATTGATATTTTTCTTACATTATTTACTTACATTTGTTGAATCACCCTGCATCTTTAGGATAAATCTAACTCTATTATGGCGAATAATGTCTTTGTAATATGTCGTTTTTACTTTGCAAGTATTTTATTGAGAATTGTTCCATCTATGTACATTAAGGATATTAGCCTTTAGTTTTGTTGTTGTTGTTTTTTTGTTTGTTTGTTTTATTTTTTGATTGTGTCTTTACCTGGACTTAATAGTAAATTAACACTTTGTAGGAGGAGTTTGAAATTTCTTCAGTTTCTTATCAATGAAATAATCTTAGAAGCATTAGTAATATTTCTTTGAAAGTCTGAAAGAATTCTGCAATGAATTCTTTTGGATTGGAGCAGTACTTAGTTATAAGGCTTTTATTATTTTTTCATTATTCTTTTAGTACCATTCATGTTATTTATCTCTTCTTTATTTAATTTTAGTAACACTTGGATTTTTACTTTCTCAACACTGTTTTAATGTAGTGTTTGAATCCCTAACTAGACCAGTAAGACAAGAAAAGGATAATGCCACTTCTTTACCTATTTGTAGGTAGAGATTCATATTATCCTTCCTTGCAGACAATAGGCTCTTAATTATAAGAGATCTCTAAAATTCCAACAGAAACTTTGAAAGGATAAAATCTTTCAGCAAAGTGTCAGGGTACAAAATTAATTTACAAAAATTTATAACACTTTAAACCAATGACAGGAAATGCTGAGAAAGAGATCATAAAATTATTACTGCTCACAAATCACCTAAAAATACATAGGCATAAACACAATCAAGGTGGTGAATTACTTCAACAATGTAAACTTAAACCTCCAAAGAAAACTGAGGAAGACACTAGAAGATGGACATAGCCCTTTACTTTCACGGATTGGTAGAATTAACAGTGTGAAAATTGCCATCCCACTAAATGCAATTTACAACTTCAATGCGACCCCAATCAAAATCCCCATGAAATTCACAACCAAAACAGAAAAGCCATTCTAAAGTTAGTATGGAAACACAAAGGATCCTATTTCCTAAAGCAATCCTGAGCAAAATGAATGATTCAGGAGGGATTAGCAATGAGACTTCAGGTTAAATCCCAGAGTATAGTAGTAAGTACAGGGCACTTCCATAAAAGGAGCATAATAGAAAAACGAGCTTAAGCACAAGCAACTACATCATCTTTCGCCAAAAATATACACAGGAAAGGCAGTTTCAACAAATGAAGGTAGGGAAAGGTGATGCCTGCATGTAGAAGAATTAAATTAGACAAGTCTGTCATCCCCTCAAAAATAAACTACAAAACATATCAACGACCTCAATGTTAAGCCTGAAACACTGAAACTGCTAGAGGAAAACATGACAAGTACCTAATAAGATAAAGATGCAGGAAATTACTTTTTAAATTAGGGTCCATTCTCTAAGGAATTAAGTCAATAATTGACAAATGGAACCTTAGAAATCTAAAGACCAACCATGTAACAATGGAAACAATTGAGTGACAAAAAAGTTCTTACAGAGGGAATCTTTGCAAACTATACATAGTAGATTAATTTTCATAATATTCAAAGAACTCAAAGTACTAACAATCAATAAAACAATTTGCCCAACCAAAGAAATGCACAAGAGATCTGAATAGAGACTTCTAATCAAGATGCAAGTTCTCAGTTTTTGCTGCTGCGATGTTTTTGTTCTGCCATTTTGTACTCTAACCCACTGGAATGGTAAGTACCAAATTAAATTTGTGTGCTCAGTAATGGTTATTACATATTACCACAGGGAGAGTAACATGGATAAGACACCATCTAAGTGGATAGTCACACATCTATTTCCAAAGTTGAAGAAAGGTACATCAACATAATGGACAGCAGGTATAAGAGCTTTGAGTTTTCAAAAGTAAATCAATATAGTTCTAGGAAGTTTGGAAAGAGAAGCAAGAGTATCTACACATCTTTTATAAAGTGGAAAGATGCCAAAAGAGATCTAGAGTCTCTAAAAGTTGAACAGGATTCTTGAAAACAAACAAAAATATATTCATTGCCCAAGACTGTTCAGGAAACATTTGCTCGTTGAAGAACAGTAGCATTTTAATACTTATTACTGTATGAAGATATGTGGTAAGGAACTGTATAACCTTCCTAAACTTGTTTTACTTTATAAGCTAAACTATATAAATGTGTACGAGTAAGAAGTATAAAAGATACATCCCTACTCTATTGTCATCTGCTTCAATGTATTTCTTCTGCTAATACATTTTTGTTGTGTGTCTAGTAATTAGTGCCAGTGCTTCAGCTAAGAGGCTTAACTTTCTAGATCTCAGCAGAGATTTGAGGGCAGAGTTGGAATGAAAGCACAGAAGGGGTCTCATAGCTTCAAATTAAGAGTAGCTGAGTAGCTATGGGACAGGCTGGTCTCCAGGTAATTATTAGTTTTTATAATAAGTCAAAATAATATTATATGAAGTCACAAACAGTATGCCGTGGTTTAATTATTGTAAGTAAAGCTGAACCAGAGTGATGGCCAGAATTAGAAGTTAAATGGCACCCAGATTATTCCTCTATAAAAAAAAATTCTAACTACTATAGTAGTCAGTTATTTAGGGTCTTCATTGCAAAGATTGAGCAGACTGAATACTTATTTCTTAAGGCAATGGAAGAACATAGAAAAATCTGACATGTAATGCATAAGCCTCCCAATGCAGCTGCTGTCTCTTCAACACTGGAGTTTGAATGCTCTACTTTCAGCTGTAAGTGATTGACTGTGGCACACCCTGTCTGCCAGCAGAAAAGACAACCACAACAGGATTCTTCCCAGCACACTCTTTATTGGAGCACACTTCTTTGAAGAGTTGAAGCAGAAGGACCCAGACCCCAGGCACGCACTGATTATATAAAGTGCAGACAAAAGCCATGATGTATCCATGTCTGATTGGTCCAGGCCTCTCAAGAGCAAACAGGTCGAAACATTATAGGCCAAGGCTAGGTCTCGCCACTCTCTCACCACTCTCTCGCCACTCGGGAGGGCACGTGAAACAGTGCTGAGCAAGGCTCATGAAACAGTACTGAGCAAAGCAAAAACAGGATTGCCAAATGGCAGCAGCAAACTAGTAAACAACAAGATGGCGGCAGGGCGGCGCCATTGACTTAAAGCAATTGTAATGACTTGTATTCTTCCACGGAATCTAAGTCAAACCACTAAAGCCATGCACACATGCATGCCCTGGTATACATGTAAAAGTCAGAGGATAGTTCATGGAATCTTTTCTTTCTTTCATTCGCTATCTAAATTCTTGAGACTGAACTCCTGTTTACATGAAATAGCAAATATTTCTTTGTCTTGGTGAATAAAATAAAAAAAGAAGTGAGCAATAGTGATGAGAACACATATATAGAGAGTAAGATATCAGGTCCTCGTTTAAGCACCAACAATTAATCCTCATTTAAATCAATACTGGTTATAATTGCATTTTCTTATGATACTAGGAGATAGTCATAGAAATCATTTATGTAGGGGTCAAAATTGTCTTTGTGGATTTTTTTTTTTGCAAGTTGCTAGTAAAATGTTCCAAAAGACTTGAGGTTATAAAACTTTTATTTCAAATTAATCTTAAGCAAATAGTTATCCAAGGATAACCAGGGATAAAACAAAAAGCAATAAATTATGGAACCTGGGCTTTCCTCATATATAAAATTAGCCATTTATGGACTTTAAATATTTTAGGCATGACATAGGTCTGAAATACTGTCTTGTTCTTTCTTTGGGGACTTAAATGACATGATATCTATTAAAAAGGCTAGATATATATCTAAAGGATTATCATATTTCAATTTGATATTGTACTAAAGATAGTGAAAGAATAATGAGAGAGTTTGAGGAACTCTTGACCACTACAATTTCTTTGACCACTAACATAGTGGGCCTGGCTGCAGTGATGATTAATTTAGGACAAGACTTTATCAACAAGGCAAGAAAATCAGGGCAGATCCCCTGGTAATAAAGACAGCAAATATACCTGCTCAGAGATTGACCTAATTCCTCCCAATTCCCTGGTCAGTACAATCACTGGGACTCTGCTTTGTGAGCAGGAATCATGTATATACCAATGTCTAACATAGCACTCTCTCTTTTCTTCATGCCCACTCATGGTGGACTATTTATAACATCAAGTCACATTCTTATGTGAATATAAGGTATAAGAAAACATGAAAACCAGCTGAAACAAGGGGGAAAATCAGCTCATATATCCAGGAAGTTCTAAAGTTTGCCTTAAACACAATGCAAACATAGATGTGGCCTATAATTGCTGTTATAACAAACACCAAAAGTTATCTTTCTTATTTCCTTGTTAACCCTCACCACCAAATTCCTTTCCAGGAGGTCTGATATAGGATCATAAAACTACAATTTTATTATCATTTTTTTTGTGACTTGTAGGCACATAAAATTTCAGAATCCATGACCTGATGTGTTTTTGTGCTATTGCACCCTTTTCTAAATAATTATTTGTTACCTTTATAGCTGATTTTAAAGCTGATTATCTTGTAAAAATTTTTTTCTTCTGTCAAATAATGTCTCCAGGGTAGTTTCTCATTCAGAATAAACTTTCCAAATCCCAGTGGGCACTCCACAATCATGCCAATGAATAAAAACAAACATGCGAAGCTGTACATTAAACTGACATTTTGTAAAGGGGACCAGGCACTGAACATCATATACACAGGATGCTGAACAGTTGAACATATTTTAATGACAATATGCTCTTTGCTCTTTGGAAAGAACAAACTCAATCACATTAGTTTTGAAAATAAGAGATCCCAGTTGCTTTGCCTGTGAGGTTACTCACTGCAGTTTTTGTGCCTGTGAGAAAGAGAATTTTTAACAGAGGCATATTGTGCATTCATGGCACCAGGTTATTTTGGCACAATTATATCAGATTAAAGATCCACTGAGACATCCTGTAAGTCTAGATAAAACAGTTCCTGGTATCTGCAACTGTCAATGACGGTGCTCCAAATGTTCAGTCTGTGCAGCATCAGCAGGACTTATGTAACAGTCTACCTACAGTTAGGTTTCTGCCAAAACACTGCAAACATCTGAGAATGTATTCAAACACTGTAAACTAACATCCCAGAGGAAATAGAAAATACATGAGGGAAAAGGGTAACTTTAATAAAGTCACATACATTTAAAAAATCATTTTCCATATGTCGATATTGCCAGAAAAAGATGGAAACATAAGGGAGGGGGAATGGGGAAGAAAAGCAGCAACAAAAATCATGTTTATATTAGTATTTTTTCCTTGGGAATAGCTCCATGGTGGTAGGCTCATCTAACCAGTATAGAATCCTGGATCCACCTCTGTAAAAAAAATACATAAATAGCTGAAATATTTCCATTCCTCCAGTATTTTGGAAAGCATATAAATCATCCCATAATCTTGCATTTGGGGTAGAAAATAGTTATAAAATACAGTTGAATTTTAGAAAATTTGTATTTTCAGAATTTGATTACACCAATATCAAAGTGTTAGTATCAGATTCAAAAACTTTCAGTCTCATAAAATTTCAAGTGCTACATAGTAAATGTGATCTGTAGGTGAGAAATAATCTAATCAAAAAGAGTAATAATTTCACACTATGTCATCAGAGGTCCCAGAACTATGGAATAGTTAATATTCCATATACAGACCATATTAACAATTTTTCTGAAAAATTCTAAACAGTTTTCTTTCTTGTTTGGCCAGTCATGGGGCCTCAGGATGGAAGTCTATTTGCCTACACAGTACATTTGATTCTGCAGGCATACATAAACTCTTCATGTCAGAACCTGTGGTAAGAAGTCTGAGTGAAACACACTGCATAGAGACCACTGTCTAGTGAAGGAATTCTTACTTTGCTGTACTCAGCATGACTTTACCCCAATTTTCTCACAGTGAGATTTATAGAACTTTCCTATTTACCTCCTGTCACCCAAAAGTCTGTTACCTTGTTTTCTCTGCATAAGGTCGTTCTCTACCTATTTTGTTCACTAATTAAAAAAAAATCACTGTGTTTACATGGTATGAGGATGGGGGTATCCTCATCTGAGTGTCAGTGCCAATGGAGGTCAGAAGAGAGAAAGAAGGAATTGGACCTCTTGAAGCTGTAGATATAGGCCATTTGGAGCTTTTGGATGTGAGTTCTGGAAACCAAATTCCAATTCTGTGGAAGATGATTACATTTTCTCAACTTTGGAGTTGACTTGCCAGGCCCATTACAAGTGTTATTTTAAAGAAATCCTTTGTATTCTTTTGGAATTCTTATGTTTTACAGATGGTACAGCCTCTGGTTTTTCTATTTTAATTAATTATATTTGTTGTGTATGCATTTTCTTAATGAATGTGTGTGTGTGTGTGTGTGTGTGTGTGTGTGTGTGTGTTTCAGTCAAACTCACTGATAAATCATATCACTATTATATCCTTCATTCCTTTAAAGTGTCCCCATGGCCATATGGTTGAGAATTGGTGCTTGGGATTAAATTGATGCTGGGATGAAGATGTAGTTGTTTCATTCACAAGCACAGCTTCAGTGAGTCTCTGATGTTGATTGTTCACATTCTTGGCTTTGTCACCTAGCTTTGCTTTGTTTTTTGCATTTATTTATAATTTCTTTCTTTTTTATTTTAGTTTACATTCCAACCAAAGGTTTCTTTCCCACCCTTCTTCCCACCCACCATCTCCTCCCCTCACCCATCCCACCACCACCACCCATCCACTCCTCCCAACAGGTAAGGGCTACTATGTGGAGTCGACAAAGTCTGTCACCTTAAGTTGGGGCATCCCCTCATGGGAAATGGGTTTTAACTATCTAACTCATGCACCAGGGATAGATCTTGGTCCTATTATCAGGGGCCCCTCATATATTCCAAGCTTCACAACTGTTTCCCACCTACAGAGGGCCTACTTTTGACCCATGGAGGCTCCATAGCTGTAGTCCAGGGTTCAAGTGCTTCCACAAGCTTGGTTCAGCCATCTTATTAGATTTATCCATAATGATCTTGACATCCCTTGTTCATATATTTCCTCCTTTTTCACTTTGACTGTATTCCTGGAGGTTTTACCTATATTCCTGGAGGTTGTGGATCTCTGGATTCAGTTCCATCAGTTACTCAATGAAAGCTCTATTATGATAGTTGGAGTATTCATCAATCTGATTATAGGCAAAGGCCAGTTTGGGCACCTTCTCCAATATTGCTAGGAGTCTTAGCTAGAATCATTTTTGTGGATTCTTGGGAATTTTCCTAGAACAAGATTTTTTATCTAATTCCTTTCCCTAGGGCTATCCCTGTGTCTTTCTTAGGGTTCTTGTTACCTAGTTACTCTGAAGCTGAAGATTGCAATATGGTTATCCTTTGCTTTACACCTAAAATCCAATTATGAGTGAGTACATACTGTGCCTTTCTGAGTATGGGTTACTTCACTCAGCATGATTTTTTTCTAGTTTCATCCATTTGCCTGCAAATTTAATAATATTGTTTTTTTTTTTCTACTGAGTAATACTCTATTGTAAAAATGTACCACATTCTCTTCTCTTTATCCATTCTTCAGTTGAGGGGCATCTAGGTTGTATCCAGGTTTGGGAAACTGTGGATAATGTTGGCATAAATATTGTTTAGCAAATGTCCTTGCAGTATGATTATCCTTTGGGTATATACCCATGAGTGGTATCACTGTGTCTTGAGGTAGATTGATCCCCATACCAAACCCTAACTCATCATATTCCTCCAATCAATATACCTTCCAATTTTCTATATTGAAGCTGTCATTAGTCATTTTTAGGTATGATGAATAAAAGTAAACAAATAATAACTTTACTTTTTTTATTTGCTCTTCATTCTCCCATTCTTAATATGCAAGTCAACATCACAAGTAACAAGTTTATAACTTTGACACATTTTTGATTCTCCCATTCATCAACTATCTTATAGGCTAAACAACATTGGGCATTCCAAATCTTGACAATAGAATCACTTTCCTAAAAATATCATTGCTACATATTCACCTCTATGTAGCATCCTCAGTATATTTCTGCCTACCATGCTTGAATATCATTTAACAGAAAAACTTTAAGTAAACAGTTATTACATGCAGTAAATATGTGAAAAATCTCCATTGTGATATACAGTTCTACGTGATGATAGATTATTTGATCTTATAAGCTGACTGCTTTAACACAACTTGGTAATTATAGAAGTGAGAAGTAATAGGCTCTCAAGGGGTACATGACACCCTTTACAAAAGAGGAAGCTGATGTTCTTTGAAATTGTGCCAAAGAGGCATACATTGGCACAACATTAACAATTGAAAAATAAGTTCAGAAATTCTTCAATGCATTAAATGTTTCTAAATGGAAAGCACTTAGTATCCTAGAATGTAAATGGAAATTTTAAATTGTATTTAGGCTGACAAGCTAGTTAATAACAAAAGCCTGCTCTCTCAGTAAATATTAGCAATAACAACAACATAAACATATAGACTACACAAATCATGACATGTAAAATCATTTGAGGCTGTTATTTTTAAAGTTATCCATGCTTTCCCTCCACTATTTTATATTAAAAGTATTAAATATTTACAGGCATGCCCTTCATTTGTATTGTTTCATTTGAATGTTGTTCTTCAGAGTCAGACTAGTGTCTGTGTCACTTTACAGTAATTTTTTAATAAACAGGTTGCATATCTTTTTATGTGGCAATTATGTAATGAAATTATATTGATATTTTTGTCATTCTAATAATTCTGTCAATAATTGATGTACACATTTTGAAAGTACAGACAATGTGTTATTAGAAAAGCCAATAATGCTTTGCATGACATTGTTTGGCAAATTTGTTGGTACTTGGCATTGCTTTATTGAATCCTAGAGGTCATTCAATAAATCACCCACTTTGAATTCAGCATGATATTACCTTCAGAAGTAGTAATGTGGCCTGTTCTTTTCATGAGCCAGTCTATTCTCACCAGAGCTAAGAGATCATATAGAGGTACACAATTCATGTGATCCTACATAAACTTGTTTAGGAATATGCACAGAATGTAAAAAATCTTGATAAGATCAGATCTTTGTCTCATATATCAAAATATTAAAGAAAATCCTTTCAGAGGGAATTTGTGAATTTCTGTTTATACACATGTATATAGTTTTAGAGTTATAAATACACATGTATATAGTTTTAGAGTTACATATGAAATATATATATGTGTTACAAACATCTGTGTATAAACATATAGTTAATTATATCCATTCATATTAATTTATTTTAATTACATGAGTTTTAAAGTGTGAAAATACAGTCAACAGTTCATGCAATAATTTACAACATTTATGTTTTTTTAGAATCATTTTCATTTTATAACTTTTCTGAGAGAAAATAAGCTGAATACATAATTTTAAAACACATCTTTTAAGTACTTAGTAACTTGATATTCAAAAGGCTATTGAATATCTTTAGTTTTTTTGAGAAGTTATAAAACTTGAGTTCTTCAGGACGTGTTGAACTGAAGTATGAAACAAGATGGAATGTCCCCTATTTGATGTTTTACATTCCACAGTTTAGGTTATACATACACCCAATTGTGTTCTGACAGTATTAAAATGGAAACTCCAATAATAAATACTGTGTATCTAAAGTGTGACCTGTTCTAAACAGTAAGATGAGTCCCACTTTGTCCTGCCTGGCATAGTTATTCACAATATAGATGCTATATTTGCATATTAGCCACTCTGCAGCTACCTTAATTATTAAGTAGTTGTGCTATCACAATGCTGCCACTATTATCTAATTCACTTAACAAGAACCATAATCATAACAGCAATAATGATAAAAGTTTCAATTTGCCACATAATATATGCAAAGTGCTTGTTTTATGTAAAGTTTGTATTTCTTGATTTGATAAAGGAAAACTTAAACACACTTTTTAATGCTTGCTAAGAGCCATGCACTTAATATCCACAATGCCTGATTTATATGTAAGTATGATAACACATGTCTATGTGTAGGAAAAATATGCTACAGATAGGATCCTATGATATCTTGTATTCTGATAATTCACTGAAGACGTTGTTAAATTTCTCTGTATTCCTGTATACAAGGGCAACTACGTTTATTTTTTTAACTTAAGTTATAAAAACAGTATTAATTGCATATATGTATTAATTGTGTATACATACATGCATATGTATGTATACATATATGCAATCAGTGAACTCTTAGGAGTCCCAGCCCTTGAGAAGGTGAGTAAGTGTGCCTGAGTGAAGGCAGTACCTCTGTGCCTTTTTTACTCTAGCTGTGAGCTTGATCACAACAGGCTGTTTGTTTGTCCTTTGCAGTTCTGAATGCTGTCATTTTCTTAATGTTTTCTTTATAGAAAAAAAGGGGTGGGACTATCACGAGAAAAGTCCTCAGCTATTCGATATTTTGAGTACTCCCTTCTCATTAGAATTCTGCAACAGGCTGGGTTGTACATTTATCTGTGACTAATAGAGACTTCATTTCTAGACTCCAATTGACTCACTTCATTCTGAAATGGCATGGTATTGACATCCTCATTACCACCTCTGGGACTGCTTCTCAAATTGGAAGTGAAAGTCCTCTGCTCTCTTTCTGTTAGATGCACCTGTGCAGAAAAAGGCATCAAAATAAGCAAAGGTTTCAATTTCTTGTTTTCCAGACTCATGTAACATTTCAGGTTTATTACTTACTACTCCCCTGATAAAGCAAAAGAGCAAAACGCTCTCAACCATACACACTCTATGCTTCAATGCTTCCGAACCCTTTATGAAGATCTCCTCCATACAGAGTTCCCCATGTGTTCACAGATTACTGATGCTTCAAAGTCTAAATGCAATTTCACTTTACCCATGCTGCCATTCCTGAGATCTCCCAACTGCAGTAGTAGACATTGTTTCTATTTCTTGTCTGCTATAGGACCTGGCCTCTACTTGTGTTCAAAATTTTCCATTTGACAATTATCAAACCATTGCTCTTATAGTAATATAAACGTCTCTGTGCTTTTATTTTCTCTGTCTCTATGTAGCATACCTATATTTTCCTGAACATATCTACTCTTTCAGTTGTGTTGTACTTTCCCAACTGCTAGACTTCATTTAGATTTAGTGGGATAATATTCAGTATCTCAATTTATTCTTAAAGGTGCTGAGTGAATAATTTCATTGATTATTCTTTTAAAATAAAGGAATAAGTTGAAAAGCAAAATATTTACATAACTATCCAAAGTAATATAGTGTTCATCTAACAAAGAAGAACCAATAGAAAGTTTTAGCCAACTGTACAACAAAACTGTGTCATACAGAATAGAGGCAAATAGCATTTTGTGTTATTTAGTAAATTCCCACTCAAGTTAAACATGTCGAATCATTTTACTACATTTGGATGTTTTAATATTTTAACATAAAATATCCTAATTGCTAAGATATGATGTGCTAGTGATTTTGATATGATATGATAGTGATTTTTAAAGACCAGTTTATAGGACACATCGAAGTGGCAATGACTTTGTTCTCCTCCCTACACCTATAGTATTAATTCCTATGAGAACGTCAATTATATAGTTCCCAGTGAAGCTGGTATTGCTGGAGATTTTTGAAGTTTTTTCTACAACAGAAGATGTGAAATGTGTTGTCTTAGAAGATGAAATACAAATGGTTAAATGTTCAACATGCTTATCAATCAGGTAAATGTAAATGTACATGACTCCAGAGAGTACAAGTAATGATCAGTCTCATCCAGCTGTGGATCCTATGAGCTACAATAACACTCCTGTCAGGATATGCCTGCTGATGCAATGTTTGGAACTAATGATATAAGAATAATTAACTACTCTCCAATTTGATGCAAAGCTCAGTCCCTAAGGTGGACCAACATTTGGAGGCATTATTGTGGCCAATAACCTGTGGCTAGATAGGTCATGGGACTTATGGAAGAACCCAATTTAATCATTCTGGTAAACACACCTAGTGTTAAAATTACTCTTAAATACTTATTGCTTTATCCATAGAGTAGTGCATCTCTCACCCTTATCAAAGAAGCTTTGTATGGCAATTAGCAAAGAGACACAGAACTGGTCAAGGAATACAAAATGTTCAACCGTAGATGGAATATATATTATATCCCTTCCTACATGTTTTAGCATTGTTTTAGAAGAGGAAGTAAAAAGATTTTAAGAGGCAGGGCTGGTGAGTAAGAAAACAGTGTTTACTATACACAATTTGGTAAATGCACATATAAAGTCATAGCGAATGTAACTATATGTGCAAGATCTGTGAATCCACAAACCAGACAACATATTAGCATGGAAAGTGGTAGATGGGATGAATCTGGCCCCTAGCTGAGGAACTACTAGAATTTGATAGATCTCAAGCAAAGAAAAGTCAATTTTATAGAAGGATGCTATCCATCGTAAGCTGACTGCAAAATCACACCAAAATTAGGTAACATAAATCAAACTCAATGAATATTTTAAAAAGAATAATACAAAAATGGGTGAGTTGTGAGTTGGAGATGAATCTGAGAGGAGTTGGTGTGGATATTGTCAAATATATTTTAGGAATACCTCAAAGAAGTAGTAGAATATTAGTTGTAAATTTTCATTTTAATTATCCCCCCCACTTTGCAAATTAATCTTTGGAATTTTCTCTTATGTGGACTAGCTTAACATATGGCTCATTTAACACTAGTTTTATAAGATTGAAAGAATGTTTTGAAGAGTTTATGGTTATACTTAATATATTTGTATTAAGTTTTATTCAGTGTTGCATTACACTACTGACTTACATTCACTTGAAGCATATGTGGTTGTATGAAAGTATTCTGTGAAGTAAAATACAGGAAAGCATTCATCCTTTAGAAAAGAAACTGAGATGGTTTCAGTAACTGATGAAATGTGCTCTGGTTTCAGATTTCCTAAATCTATTTATGATCTAGATAGGAACAAAGAAAATAAAATCAATGATTAATATGTGGTAACAATAAACAGGCTAAGTATATAATAAATTATTCATGTAAACTTGCTTAAATGTGTAATCATGTACTAATTATGTTGATGTGTATTCATTTATACACTGATATATATGTACACACACACACACACACACACACACACATACACACACATACACACACACACACACACTGACTTATGTGCCTTTAGTTTTAGTTTATAACTCATGTAAGGATGGACACAAGACTTTGAAATGGCCAGGAGTGCAAGGATTCTGTCTGCTCCTTAGAAATACTCTGTAACCTGACTCCACCTGCCACAAATGGGTGAGTTAAAATGTAGTATAAGAATTTTATTTCATTTGATCTTTACCAAAAGCACCATTAATAAAATTGACAAATTTTGATTTTGCCTTTATTATTTTCAGTTATTACTACAGGATACATACATTAATATCAAGTGAAAAATCAAGAAAATGATAGCAGAGACATGTAGTTAGAGCAAAGCAAAAAAGCACTCTTCTTATCATACATTGAACAGTAAATTCCTTTTTCACTATTTCTAGGGTACTCTACTGTATGCCAAGATGCTGGTTTCTGAAAATTGGAATGTTTCAATACAACATGTAATTCTAATAAAAAAGCACAAATAAATATGGGAATTTCCACATAGTTTGAGGCTTCCAATCAATGACTAATGTAAACAATTTCAGCTAATGACTATAATGTAAATCTAAACAAAGCTCATGAATTGTGGACATGTCATGATGAAATTCATTTTTTTCATACAGTTACTAAATATGGATTATATATAATTATATATACATATATATATATATTGCTAAGCATAATAATAACTGGTAATTGTGACATGAGAAATAAAAGACCCAGAGATAGCTATTGGAATTCAACTTTCAAGTTGAGTATAAGTAAAGCAAAGCCGGTCATTAGCTTCTTACTTCCACTTCAGGCTCAATGGGATCATCCTGTCTCCAGAGGTACTCCCACCAAACTTTAGACTTTAACCTGTCCTCAGTGTGAGAAAGAAGGCCTCTTACTGAATACTGAAGACTGATTCTATATTTTATACCCCTCTAGTGCTTGGATTAAAGGCATGTGATCTGTTATTCTTTTAGACTGAATCAATCTCATGTATCCATCGGTGGCCTTGAACTCACGGAGATCTGTCTACCTCTTAATCCTGAGTCCTAAAAATAAAGGTGTGTACCACCACCTCCTATCTTCTGGCTGCTGAGATTAATGGTGTGTCTGGCTTCTATGGCTTATGGCTTACTTTGCTCTGTGAATCCTCAGGCAAGCTTTAATGAACCATAAGTAATAAATCACCATAGATGATAGCAGAGTATTGAGTGCCCACAATTTTTTTGGCTATTGAACTTGTGGAGAATTAGACAAGATGAGAATTCATTCCTTGGATTTTTCTGACTACTGGCAGTCTAAATTACAATTGCTTCTGTTTTGTTTTAACATTTTGCCAAAATTATTTAGTATTGTCATAATTTTTAATTTTATAACTTTTTACTTTAGTGATTATGACTTAGAAAATTTTATGATAGGAAGCCATTTTTTCCTCTGTCTATACTATCATCTATTTATTCTGTCTTCCCTCCTTCATGAAAGTCAAAGGCAGAATGCTTTAAATTTTCACATAGTTTCTGAACTTTAAGAAAACATGGTGTCATTTCTTCCTTGATGATGGCATTAACCTATGCAACATCACTCAGCCATGGTACATGCTGTCTCAACGATTACAGCAGGGACAGCATCCTGAATGAAAGGAGACAGTAGCACCATTATGTTCAGCAAGAAGAGGACAGTGAATCTCCAATTGCACATCACCTCGATGTGTACAGATTATCAGAGGTGAATGGAGTCCTGCACACTCAGCTGGCTTGTCATCAGACATTGGGAAATCCTTTGTGACAAAAACCTAAAGATAGATTCCCAGGGCAAACTACACAAACATTTAAATGCCAGTCTCCTTAAGGGTACAAAACCATGCATCTCATGACAAGGGATTTTAACTGAATTTCCAAGGTCATTTTTAAAGGCAGTTAGGTTTCTCAGAGATATTAATGACATATTTTTACCCATATGAATATCTGCAATTATGGACCAAAATAATCTTTCTTTATATGTAATTATGAAAGATGATAAACAGAAACTATTAGGCCTAGATACAGATCTTAATTATTTAGCATTGGCCTGGCACGTGCAGTTCTTTAGACTGGATCCCCAGCTGTGAATGAACAAATTCTGTTGACTAGTGGTAATTTTTCATGTAAAATACAGACTAAATTTGTCAATATTGTGTTGGAATTCACTGAATCATGTGAATTCCACTGAATTTATAAGGGGGAAAGAACAGATAACTTTAAGATTTTAGTTTTTTCATTCAATACCAAATATTGTTTCTCTAGTAACTTATACCACTTCCAGGTTTATTCAACAATATTTTACATATTTGCCATAAATATTCTATATGAATTTTAATATAAATTATCAATTTAAAAAAATAAGCAGCATGTTAAATTGTAATTACTTTTAAAAGTTCATAGGAAAACAACTGAGTTTTACGTGTGGTTTTAAAATCTGGTACGTGGTATACTCACAAACTCCACTGGGTTTCCTTAATGATTTGTAGAAAATGCAATCTCATAGAAGAATTCTTGTGCCTGTGGCTCTTACACTCTCTCTACCTCCTCTTTCACAATGTATAACAACAGGTAATGAAGAAGCAATGAGATTAAGAGAGAATAAGAGGGTTATGAGAGATTAAGAGGGTTAAGATACATGGGAGGATTTTGAGAGAGCAAAGGGAAAAGGAAAATGATGTAATTACAATTTTATAAAATTAGATTAATAAAATGGAAAAAGACTACAGTGTATTCTACATAAATAATCAATAATCATATCTACAAATAAAAGCAATTTTACTTCCTCCTATCTTTCCAGCAGTAATTCTTATTTTCATTTTCTTGCTTTTGTTTCCTCTACAACTTTTACATTAATTTTACATTAATTGTTACTTGTGACATTTAGTTTCAAGCCCAACAAAGATTATTCTATAATGAGTCAATGTAACACATTTATTTTGAACTTTACACAATCATAATCATTTCATAAAGACTTTAGATCTGTCCTATTTGTCTTACCAATCGAGTTTGATTTTATACCTCTTCAAGTACTTTTAATTCTGTTATCTTTTTAAAATAACCCTTAAACATATACTACAAATTTTAAAGCCTGTAATTATCCAGGTTTCAACTCATATATAAAGACTTGAGTGTAAGGTACATGAATAAGATAGAACATTCATCATTCTGCATTTGGATTACACCGGCTACATAATGTTTTCAAGTTCTGAACATTTATCTGAAAAAAATTCTCTTTTCTTCACATATGAATAAAATTCCATCATTTCTATTTACCATATTTAATATTATCCATTCATCAGCTACAGGACATATAGGCTGTTTCTGTTTCCTAGTTTCTGTGTATAAATATGCAATGGATACATGACTAAGTAAGATCTCTAAGTAAGAAGTCAAGTGCTTTGGGCATATGCCAAGGAATGGAATAGCAAGGTTATATGATAGATCTACTTTTAGTTCTTTTGAGAATTTGTATACTGATTTTTATAGCTGCTACACTAGTTTGCTATCACATCTACTATATGAGTGAAGGTTTTCCTTCCCCAACATCCTAACCAAAATTTGTTGCTAATTTTTTAAATATATCAGAGTCATGGTGATTGAGATAGACAATATATCAAAGTATTTTTAGTTTTTGTTTCCATAATTGCTAAGAGTATTGTGCATATGATTTTTTTCTCAAACATTTTTATTTCTCTGTTTTAGAATTTTCTGTTGAAATCAGCAGTCTACTTTTTTTGATTGAGCCTTTTGGTTTCTTGAGTTTTTTTTTAATCTTTGTATGGTGTTAATATTACTCCTCTATCAGATGTATACTTGGCAAACATTTTATCCCACTCTGTTGTCTTCCTCTTTGCTAAGTTTTCTTTGATAAGTAGTTTACATTGCTGCATAGAAGGTATTGCTACTTGGTTTCATTAAGTCTATTGTTCAACTGATGACCTTAATTACTGAGAGAATGAAGTCACTGTCAGAACATCCTCTTTGGTACCTATGTTTCCTGTAGTACTACTTTTATTTTCTCCAGTTATGCAGTGTTTCAAGTTTCACACTGAGTTTTGGGGTCCACTGAGATTTGAGTTTGTGTAAGATGGTAGATATGGTACTAATTGCATTGGTAAACATGTGAAAATTCAGGAGAAAGGAATGATGGTACACAGAAGGGAGTTATGCCAGAACATCTACCAAAAACTCCAGTACTAGGTTTAAGAAAATCTTTCTTCACATTGTTGGCCAGGAGAATAGCAGAAACTCTCAAAGCATGATAGTCTTTTGTCATTGCCTTTGTTTGCCTTCCAGACAAGTTAAAAGGAATTGCTAGAGAGCCCACACAATTCAGGCACAGATTTAAAGGAAAGAAATTAGAACTGAAATGGAATGCTTCTACTGAAAAACCAGCTATTACAGTATACATAGTTGCTATGAAAAAAATGCCTAGGGAGAAAAATCAATTAGTATCTGGCTGGAGCCATGTGACTTCTGTGAGGAACAAGGCCTGAGATTAGCTTGGTTCTCCCTGTGGTAAAACTCATGAAGACCCTGATCCACTGGTCAAGGACCTGTAGACAGTTCACTGCATGATTCTGGGCATGACCCCGGCTGTATGTGTTTTACATACTGTCTTTGCTTTCTTTTTCATTCTTTTTCATTATTATTATTTACATTTGAAACTAGCTTGTTTTACACATAAATTCTAGTTCCTGCACACTTCTCTCCAACCCTGATCACCCCACCAACCACCATCCTATCCTCTTTCTGATCCCCAGGTGGGGGAGTAATGTTTCTTTTATGAATGTGGCTGCCTTTGTATTTGTTGCATAGATGTTCAGAATTGAAGTTTCATCTTGATGAGTTTCTCCTGAATAAGAAATGACTTTCTTTATCTCTTTTCATTGATTTATGTTTAAAGCTTAATTTGTTAGATAATAGAATTGCTACATCTGCTTGTTTCATGGGTTTGTTTGATTGGAAAATCTTTTCCCAACTCTTAACTTTGAGGTAAAGTTTGTTTTTGAATTTGAGGTGTGTTTCTTGTATGCAGCAGAAGGATGGATTCTGCCTTAGTATCCATTCTGTTAGCCTGTGTCTTCTTATAGGTGAGTTAAGACCATTAATATTGATGGATATAATGACCATTTATTGTTAATTCTTGTTTGTTCTGGATTTGTGGCTGGTGGTGGTATTATGTGTGGATTACCCCTCATTATTCTTTTGGCTGTTAGTAAAGTAGTATAAACTATTTCCTATCTTTCTATGGGTGCAATTGGTTTCCTTTGGTTGGAGTTTTCCTTCCAGAACTTTCTGTAAGGCTGGATTAGTTGATATGTATTGTTTGAAAATGTTTTTGACATGGGATATCTTGGATTCTCCATCTATAGTGACTGAAAACTTTGCTGGGTATAGTAGCTGGCATCCGTGGTCTCTTAATGTTGGTAGAATATCTTATCCAGGACTTTCTGGCCTTCAGAATTCTGTATGTTTGGTGTTTTGATTATTAAATGATAAGGGGACATTTTGTTTTTTTGTGGTCCACTCTATTTGGTGTTATGTAAGCTTCATGTACTTTCATTGGCATATCTTTGTTTAGGTTAGGAAAGTTTTTTTCTATAATTTTGTTGAATTGGGTTTCTTCACCTTCTTCTTATCTATTATTCTTAGGTTTGCCCTTTTCTTGATCTCCCATATTTTGTAAATATTTTGTGTTCAGGATTTGTTGGACTTAAGATTTTCTTTGGTCAATGAATCTATTTCTTCTAATGTATCTTCAATGCCTGAAATTCTCTTTCCTATCTCTTGTATTCTGTTGGTTATGCTTGCATATGTAGTTCCTGACTGTTTACTCAGCTTGTCTATTTCCAGCATTCCCTCAGTTTGTGTTTTCTTTGTCTCGATCTCAGTTTTCAGGTATGAACAATTTGAGTTATTTCCTTCATCGGTTTGATTTATTTTTTCTTGGCTTTCCTTGCTTTCTTTAAGAGATTTGTTGATTTCTTAAATTTTTTTGTTTGCTTTTTCTTTCATTTCTTTAATGGATTTTTCATTTCAGTTTTTATGGTATCTATCACCTTCATGATATTGTTTTTAGGGTCGTTATCTTCTGCCTCATCTGTGTTGGGATATTCAAGGCTTGGTGGTGGATTCCCTAGACTCTAGGGATGCCATATTGATGTTTTGGTTGTTGACTGTGTTCTAATACTTTCATCTAACCATCCCTTCTGCCAGCGTGCACCAGTGGGGTCTCTCATTCTCTAGGTTGGTATGGGACCAAGGTTCTCTTCGGGTGGGTGCATGCAGATACAAATTTCCAGTGGGTGGTGGTGAGACTAGAGCCCTGGCAGGCTTTGGATGGGCTGCTCTGCTGGGAAGGGTTACCATGGTAGTAGGTGGAACCAGGATTCTGGCAGACTCTGGGAAGGCCAGTTTTTGGGAACAGACCCCCCTACATGCAGTCATCAGTCTTCATGAAGCTATACCATTACCCCAGGAAGTTAAGGGATATTATATATATATATATATATATATATATATATATATATATATAATTTCCAAATTATATCTCCCGTATGATAAATGGAAGAAAATGGTATGCCCCCACAAGAAATAAAGAAGAAGTAGTACAAAATGTACAATGGATTGATTCAGCTCTGGCTGGTGAGTTGATCATGAGAATCGAGGCTCTACCAGATATAAATATTGGCCATAAGAGACAAACTGCCTCTCATCTTATAGGGTGCTTTAACCACATGGGCTGCCAAATGGGCACACTGTCCTATCTGTAGGTGTGCTTCCTTAGAAAAGTTACTTTGTAACTTGCAAAATTACTTATGATTCTGACAATAAAAATAAGTCAAAAATGTAATGGCTATCTGTGATTGAGTTGGGAGACAAGGGCAAAGAGACAGGGAGCAAACTGGTGTTTATTATTTTCCCCATTTTAGAAAATTATAAAGACTGATTGTAAAACTGTTCATGCAAACAACTGAAACAGTATAAATAAAGCCAGTTAAAGCTATCCAGGACCACTTGTTTGAACAACACTGATGGTCACAATTCCTTATTAGCTCCAACTCGACACATCTAGCCCAGGTCAATGAACCTGATTGGAGTAAAGCCTTCAGCAAATAGTCTTATGCAACTTTATAGCCTATGAATTACAACAATGATCATTAGGACAAGAAATACCAAATGATAAAATACTAGCACTTATACATTGGGGATAAATAATAGCTGTCTAAGTGGGCTTGAAGCCTGCTCAATAGGAGGGAATAAATGCCTGTATCTATCCAACTACAGAAGGTAGTGAGGTCATGGATTTCCTAAATCAGTATTATTTCTAACTGCATTTTAGATACTTATTCTTTTACTTACAAAAAATGTAGCTCATCCTTCAGCAAAGACAACTTTAAATTTCTGAACAGATGGAAACTATTACATAAATCTACAAATGGCTCAAAACATAGCAAACATCGGACTGTAGTCCCATTTTGACACTCTACAACAGACTCTACACCTAAGCCTCTAAGTAGAATGGAAAGATTACAAGAAACAGAGGATCAGTACATCTGCTGCAAAGTAGTATCTTCTGTATATGAGTGAGAATTATAGCTATGAAACTTCACCTGTGACAACACCAGGGCACATGGCCATACAGATGGCAAAAATCTAACAAGGATTCTCATACACACACACACACACACACACACACACACATACACACACACACACACACACACACACACACACACACACATACACACACTTATCTGTGTACTAACACATACACATTCAGATTCACCTTTACATGGATAAATGCCTGTCATAAAAATGAAATGTCATTTTCCGAAGTTGAAAGGGAACAAGGGATATTGGAAGACTTGGCGTGGGTAGAGGGAGGGATGGAAATGGTGTAAGTAAAATATTCATGTAAGAAATTCTTAAAATATTAAACTATAAAAGGTAGAATACATTGAAATGTAAGTATGAAATCATCATCTTTTACATATACCCTTTTCTTCATTTGTAATTCAATTCTTCATATAATATCAAGACATATAATATTTGCATACTATTCTCTCACCTCCTTTTCTCACAAATAGTTTAATCTCTCTAACACTTCCTATATTGGAAAAAGACCACCTACTTAGTGTCCAAGATTCCTGAGACATGTCTTTGTTACTGTCACTCATCTGATAGATTCACTGAATTCACATATTCAGTATGGCCCAAGCTTGAAAAAAATGAAATAATTTTACTGTACTATGTGTGTTTTAAAGATACTTCTGTGACTATAAAATCCTTGATTAATATTTTGTAGTTAAATTGTTTGGAAACACTGATCCCCTCTTGTTCTGCTTTATGGACTGTTCTCAAGGAATGATCTGGAAAACTAATAATCTTTCCATTAAAACTAAACTTATTAGTATGTTTACAGAAACTAGTACTTCTTTTTTTCCCTTAAGGTACATAAGTATTGTTAAAATATTTCTCATATATGCATTTTGGTTTATTTTCCCATGTGCAACTTAGGCTTTCTGAGAATGTTTATCTGCATTTATTATTTCTTCAGCTTACTACTATAAATACTACTTTTATTGTGTTTGAGGAACTCTAACATATCAAAAAGCATCAGTTTTCTTGCTTCTGTTCCATTTCATAAACTTTCTCCCTAAACAAGTGACACTAAAAAACCAAAGTCAATGTAATCTTCCTGCTTTTCTCCTTGACTTTCTAAGTGGTTTTTGTTAATATTTTATTCTAATCTATATTTTCATAAGCATCTTATAATTCATTTTTTATTTCTTGCTTCATTTTATTATTTTTATTTCCTCTACTGCATTGACCTTTGTTGCATTTATTTTTCTGCAGCATTCTTTTGAGATATTTTCATATTTTTGACTCAATTTATTATAAAATTAAAGCCATCAAATCCCATTGGGAATAAGACCTGTATTTTATCACTAATTTATAGATTTAGCAAACAGGATATTTATCAGGACTAATATTTTGATCTTAAAAATAGTTGTTTTCTTTTCACAGCACTTGTTTTTAGAATGGACTCAAAACATTTCACTTTCAGACTTTTATTGACAATTTTTATGCTTCAAGAATACTGCTGTTTGTAATAGGAGTTCTTAGTTAGTCTAGATAATAAAAGCTGGAGTCAGGTATCGACAGAAATGCTGAGAGGCCATAGAGAATGAGAAAGAGATAGCATTACTTACCTCCTAAGTGTCTCTGCAGAGAAGAGAAAAATTTCCTGATTGTCCCTGATTATATCCTGTTTCTTCCCAGCTATATTACTTCTTAGGTGCCTGTACAGACCTCCAGGCCTCTATGGTTAGCTAGTGGCAAGTTTCTGCCCAGCTATGTGTCACTTGTTATCTTACTGTACAGATCTCCAGATCTCTATGGTTAGCTAGTGGCAAGCTCCAGTCTCTGACCCCCAGACATGCTTTATTTATGCAAGAAAGATATCACCACAGCTGCTATGTGAACATATACATACATACATAAATACATACATTAATACATATGTGCATATAACTATAATTAGAATGTATATATATATATATGTATATATATATGTCCTTAAGAATGACATATATTTGCTTTGGGGTTATTTTTAACTCATAACTCTTTTAGAGGGGCTGCCACACCTCTCCCAAATAAGTCACATAAACACTTATTATTATTTATCAATGCCTGGCCTTAGTTTGATTTTATTTTATTTTATTTTATTTTTTGCCTGCTTTTCTTAACTTAAATCATCCCTTCTATCTTTTGCTTCTGGGATTTTACCTTTATTCTAGCTACCTTTCAATACTTCCTATTTTATGACAGGGTGTGTAGCTGGGTGTTTGGCCTCTCCTTTTCTTGTTCCTCAATCTCTCTTTCCAGATTTCTCCTCCTATTTATTCTTTCTGCCTAGATACACTGTTGATGGGAGATGTTATTCTGTATACATGTTTCTCATACTGGTTAATAAAGCTCTATGGTCAATGAGATAGCAAGATAGGTGGGGCTCGGAGACAAGGAGGAAAGAGGAAGTAGAGGGAAGGAGTCGAGATGTAGCCCGGGAAGAAGCAGGATGCCTGCCGCGGCTCCCTGATAAGACGACCACGTGGAAATACTTAGATAAGTAGAAATGGGTTAATAATTAAGGCAGAGCTAGCCCATAAACAGTAATGGTAATTGGCCAACAGGATTGTATCAAATACAGAGTCTCTGAGTGTTATTTGGGGCCGGCACGCCAGACTGGCGGGCTGCGGAAACATACACGCTACACACTGTCTCCTGCCTTGCTATTGGGGATTCGGCTCCTTAGTAGACCAATCAAGTGTTTTAGACAGACAAAGTAACACAACTTTACAGAGTTAAATGAGCACAAATTAAAAGAATGCAACAACGTTTGCATCGTTAAACAAATATTCCACATAGCATAAACAAATGTAACTCATCTTTAAATAATATTCTACAACACACATATACACAGAGAGAGAGAGAGAGAGAGAGAGAGAGAGAGAGAGAGAGAGAGAGAGAGAGAAAGAGAAAGAGAAAGAGAGAGAGCTTAACTTTCTTCAGTCTATAATGTAATTTTGGGCCTTTCACATACAAATGATGAGGAAAGGGCAAAATGTTACTGATCACATAACATTTGCAGTTGAGACGCAGAAGATGGAGAATACCAATCACACTTTCTTTTTTTTATTCACTCTGGGTTTGCAACAATGGGATGATACAATCTATAGCTGAGGAATTTTTCCTACTTTCAAGTAGCCAAACTTGGGAACTTTAGCTGAGAAAGCACAGAGGTTTGTTTATTAGGATTTCTGAACCTGTCAAGTGGACACTATTAACCAACATATCTGTTATTCCATTATATCCCCTTTCTCATTTGCCTTTCTCACAAAAATTCTACAAATCTGCACTCTGTCCCCTACTTTCCAAACTATTGGGTCATTCCCAGCTACAAAATTCTCTTTAGGATATGATTTTATTCTTCTGATTACAAGTATTGAAAACCTATGACATTGCTTGTTTACCAGCAATTCCTGATGTGTCACTAATTGTACTCATATTTTATAAAGGTTCAAGTCTTCTATCATATTTACAAGACTTTACAGGTGAATTCAAACTCAAGTGGCTATCATCTGTAAATGAATTATTTACAGAATGTTTTAAGAAAGATGCTGATTATAGAAGACTGTGACAGTTCATCTACAATATTAAAGGGTTATAGAGAATTTAGTAATGATTGGAGTTACTGAAGTGGCTCACAATAGCAAAGGAGCAACATAATTCAAAAGATGAAGATAGCTTCAAGCTATTTTTATATAAGAACTAGTTTTAATTTCTCAACACTGAGATTCTATTTTAAAAAAACATACATTATAGAATAACTTTTCTATTAGTTAATGGACTGAGTCAGTATCCTAATAGTGTACAGTAAAGATTTGTAAGTGACAGATTGTGTTGGTTTGAATAAAAATGGTCTCCATAGGTCCAAAGGGAGTGGCACTTTTAATAAGTGTAGCTTTGGTGGAGGAAGTGTGGCCTTGATGAAGGACATATGTCACTGTGGGAGTGGGCCTTGGGGGTCTTATACGCTCAAGTTACACCCACTGTGGTACACAGTATCTTCTGCTGCATACTAATTAAGATGTAGAACTCTTAGCTACCTTTCCAGTGCCCTGTCTGCCTGCATAGCACCATGCTTCTATACATGATGATAATGAACTAAACCTCTGAAAGTGCAAGCAAAACTCCACTAAATGTTCTCCTTCAAAAAGTTGCCATGGATATGGTGCCTCTGCACAGCAATAGAAACCCTAAGTTAGACAGATGTTAATACCAGAACTGACCATGTTTTCATTTGGAGGAATGTGGATGCTGGGGCTTTGGTTTAGAAAAGTAGTTGAAATCTCTAAGTAGGGCTTAATGGTTCATACTAGTAGAAATTGGGAGACAGTGGTACTGAGGGTCATTTGAACAGTGGGGACCTGATTCAAGAAATTTCATAAATGTGGGGGCCTGATTCAAGAGATTTCATGGGAGAAGAATAATAGCATGTGGCCCAGAGAGTGGTCTTGCACTATTTTGGTAAAGAATGTGTCTCCTTTTTGCCCTTTTCCAAAAAGTTTGTCTGAGGCTAAATGGAAGTGTTATGGAAGGTAATTTTGTTTGCAGAATAAATCATTACAACCTAGTATTGAGTCTGTTATGTGTATTATGAAGATCTATAATGAAAGGACCAATCCAAGAAAGGAAAAATACAAAATGTACAATTTGAGGAGAAAAGGGGAACCAGAAAATAGAATGGAACAAAATCCTGTGTTCAAGACAATAAACAGATTAAAGAAATGCCTGTTGTTTAATGGAATAAAGTAAGTGGTGACCTCAGGGTAATATTTCTCCCAGCTAAGCTTCCAACTTTTGAAAAGTGACTAAAGAAAAGCTCAGAGCTGGTATGGTAGCACTCTGAAAGCAGAGGAAGGAGGGTTTCTGAGTTCAAGGACAGCCTGGTCTAACAGCAAATTCCAAAATAGACAAGCTTAGGCAGTGAAGGAATGCACTGAAAACAGAAAGCTTGTGAATATGTAATTGAAAGGGGTCATGGTCTAGAACTAGAAAGTAGGAGAACTTGGCATCTTTAGCCATGTGGTTTCATCTTTTAAGTCAAGGATACAGGAAAGGGGTTATAAAATCTCCTTCCATGACTAAGTAAAGATGCAGAGTCCCAGCAGTTGTTGGGGAGTCCCTGACTTGATGCCTAGAGAGGTCATTATGTGAAGCTGTGAAGGTGAAGCCTAGACTTCCTTGGAGACCACAAGATGTTGGATGTGCTGTAGTCATGGGATACCTGTAAATGCTAACAGGGAGTGGCAGGTTCTTAAAAAACAAAACTGTTTTTCAGTCAACAAAGATGGAAAAGGGTGAAGACACGAAATCATTGTTTCATTACATGGAGATGCAGAGTTTGGGATTAGCCCATATAATTTTTGGTCTTGCTTTGGCCAAATATTTTCCCACTATTCCCCCTTTCCTCCATTTGGAATCATAATGTATATCCTGTGCCACTAAAAGTTGGAGGTATTTTATCTGCTTTCTCATTTTGATTTTATAGGATATTACAGTTATGAAATTGCATGAGTCTCAGAAGAGACTCTGAGCTTTAAACTCATAAAGAATTTTGACACTGTTATACACTACGGTGACTTGATGCATTTTTTAAAATTAAAAACAATCTTATTTTACACACCAATCACAGTTACCTTTCCCTCTCACCTTGCAATGCCCCTCATCTGCCCTCCATCCCATCCATATCCACTTCCCAAGGAGAGTGAAGCCTCCCATGGGGAAATCATCAAAGTCTGTCATTTCATTTGGGGCAGACCCTAGGTGCTCTCCCATGTATCTAGGCTGAGAGAGTATTCCTTCATAGGGAATGGACTCCTAATATCCATGCACTAGGGATAAATACTGGTTTCACTGTCAGAGGTCCCATAGACTGCTCTGGCCTTACAACTGATACCCATGTTCAGGGGACCTGGTTCTTCCTGTGATGGTGACTTGATTAAGTTTTATATTATCTTATGGATACAAGACTACAGAAGTCAGGGAGGGGAATATGATTGTTTGAACAGATATGACTAACATAGGTCCATAGGGAGTGGCACTTTAGGAGGTATAGCCTTGTTAGAGGAAGTGCATTGCTGTGGGGTTATGCTTTGAGATTTTGTAGGCTCAAGCATATAGTACCCTTCTGTTGCCAGCTGATAAATATGTAGCAATCTCAGCTCCTTTTCTAGCATCCTGTCTGCCTTCATACCACTATGCTTCCTGCCATGGTGATAACTGACTAAATCTCTGAAACTATAATGTGGCCTCCATTCAATGGTTTTCTTTATAAGAGTTTTCATGGCCATGGTATCTCTTCATAGCATCAAAACCCTAACCAATTCACTGACCTTGAGGAATCATAGCTAATATGATTTTAAAGATGGCAATTCTCATCTCCTTAATTAGTTATTATAAATTCTGTTACTATTATCATTTTATGGATATTTGGAGGCTTGACTTAATTTTATTAATATAATTGAATTGTTTGCTTTTTCCTGAACTAACTACTATAGGTTTTAAACACTTAAAGTATGAGGGAGTTTTGAAAATGAAGAGAAAAAGATCATCTGTGTCAACCAGCTACGAACCAAGCAACCTACAATAGTAATCTGCCTGCAAGACTTACCGGTGTAACATGACACAAATATTACAGGGGATAACAAACCACATTTTGTTTATTTTTAAGCTGCACTCCATGAGATGGGACAATACAAATGTGGTCAAGAATCTGAGACTAGTAAGATCATGGACCCTAGGGAGAAATCTACTATTATTATTCTTCTTAATGTACAATCAGAGAAATGACTCCTAATGACTCCTAATGAATGCATAGATCGGTGTGTCACTCAGCCTTCATCAAAGAAGCTTGTTTCAGATTGTGGTAATTAACATAAGAGATCCAAATAGTAACAGACATTAAAGTTCTCCACCCAAAGTGGGAGCTCTATATCAAACCTTAGCCCTCAGGGTTTATGGATCTATGTGTTGAGAGTGAAAAGATTATAAGAAACAGAGATGGCGGATTAATACAAAGAAACAGTATCTTCTGGATATAACAGGACTTATCAACATATGAATTCTTTAACAGAATGCACAAGCCCTGAATAAATTCAAGCCAGAAAAAAAGTCTGAGGATGGAGAAGGAAAAATAGGCATTGAGTTTTCCTGGGGGAAAAATGAGGTTATTTGTAACTGATGTCTGTAGAGAGGGGAGAAAGCCCATTTTCTTTAATGGAGTGACAATGGGTCTATAAAGGCCTAATGCTCACAAGTAGTTGGCCAATGCAAAATTGACTACAGTATTTTGGTGTGATCTTTTCAGTTATGGCTTGATGATTTTATCATTTATGCTTTGTATGGTTTTGAGAAAGAATATGATGTTGGAATGGTAGGAAAGCAGGGAAGTGAGGGTAATCTGGGAGGACTTGTGGGGTGATAGGTTGAATATGATAAAATACCCTGAATGAAAAAATTCAACATTAATAAAAATGTAATAACAAACAAATAATGAAAGAAACAAAACCCTGATTGATTATTAAACTAGAGTGATCTAACTGAGGCATTAGTTTCTCTTCATTCTCAATCCCACTTTCAGTTTCAGAATGCAAAAGGAATAAGTGACTTTTAAATGAATGTTGAGGTAGTAAATGGAGTTGAAACTGCATTTGAGATAAAATTTCAAGTTTAATTTCAACATGCTCCCAAAACAGAAACATTTATGACATTATTCATACTTGATAGGATTTCAGCAGTTTTTTAAAAAAGATAATGGAAAGCTACAAGTAAAATTCCATAGACTGAACAGGTTATATTTCAAAATATATATTCAGGTAACAAAATCAGTGAACAAAGAGGACATGGATTTAAAAGGAAAAAAAAGCAATGAGAGGTTAATGAGACTGCTTAGAGGGGAAAATGGAAATCTATCTTAGCCAACTTACAAAAATAATAGAAACAATGATTAGACAGGTGAAAGATGTGTGAGGGTAATGGTTTTATAGTCCAGAGTCTGTACAAGTCCCATCTCCACTCTTGTATAGAGCAGGAAGCTGCCATTTGTAGGCACCAATAATTTAGAGAAACATATTTGCAAACCCTGAAGGAAACCCAAGGTGTAGTGATGTTGAGATTGGTTTTAAAGCTGGTAGCTTTGAATAAGCAGTACTCAATTTAAAAAAAAAAAAAAAAGTAAAATATTATCTTCTATTACTGTCTCTCATGCCTCCAAAGATTTCACCAATCAAGCTGCTTCCCTTCTATTTTGTGAAAAGTGAGTGTCTTATGAAAGTGGTAAATTTACTGGCCAATGTTTTAAAAGTAGCTTCCAATAATTTGGCATCAGCAATTGGCACATTTTGGTAGTTCCATCTGGACATTAATGAGAGTTGTGAAGAACTTCATTGTAGGTGAAATTTCAATATATCTTTAAAATATTGATCACTGGAGTGACAGCTCGGGTATTAAGATGGCTTACTGCTCTTTCATCGTACCTTGGTTCAGTTTCCAGGACCCAAATGGCAGATTTCACTCATCCACAACTAATTCCAGGAGATCCAAGTTCCTGGAGATTTGCAAACTCCAGGCATACATACAGGGTAGATGCATATATGTTAGCAAACATTAATGCATATAATATAAAATAAACATTGTTTAAAAAACATTGAAAATTGAGATTATGGAAGCTGGTCTTAGCTAAAGGATTTGTCATTCATTATATTCTATGTGATAGAGATAAATATGAATGAGTTCACGTTTTCCTGTGAGCAAAACCAATACATTACAGAAATAAAAATGAGCTGATCATGAATTTGCAAACAAACCATATTTGTGACTAAGATGAAAACACACCAAGGTGTAGTCAACAAAACCTTGTTTTAAGGCTTGTTATGAGAAATTGTTAACTGCATTTCACATTCTATTTTAATATACAGAATGAGTTTTATTTTTGCTAAAGAACAGTTTGACTGTGGATTATACAGTATGTCCTTTATATACAATGTAGCTCACATCAATTTAATCCTCAAATTTAAGGTAGAGAACATAAGAACACTATCAACTGTCTTCCATCACTATAGGATGAGAAAAAAAAAGCAGAAAGGAGGTGGTGGGTGGGAACAGATGCTGCTTAAGTAGAATTCCACTTTGGTTATTTTAAGACTTAAATCCTCTACAATCTGAATTTATGATTAATTTCCTACTCATATGGTGTGATATTGTTACAGTTAAACAGAATATTCACCAACAAATGTTGAGAGCAAACGACATTATTATTATTGAAGATATCATTGTAAAATTGATAAACTATTTTGATAAACTTCTATTTTATTTATTTATAATGAAGGTGGTGCATGCTGTGTTTTCCTACATATTGTAGTAAAAACTAAAAATGTATCAACTAACTGAAACATTATTAATCTATAGTCATAGAAAGTGAAATAAAAGATTCAAAAGTTGAATCGTATAAAAATTCAATACGCTGCTGGATAAGATTGCATGGCAACTTAACTAAGGCTATTTACTTATTAGGGTCAGTGAAGCTCAAATACTCAAGAAAAAATTCAGACATATCTTTAATAATGTAAAGTATATGTTCAGTAGATTTCAATATATAGAAAATGTCCACAGGAAACTAGACTGAATTTATGAACTTATCAAGCTACTGTCCATAGCTTATATGAGAATACACTCTAACATTTGCAGGTTATGATGCATTTACCATGCTCTATTGTCCACCATGAATCTCTGAAATTTCCTATGCTACTGAGCTCTATGCTTTATTTGTCATCATACAAACATCAACCTTTTTATATGTCTTTCTATGTTGGTGCTCTCCAGAATATCACACGGATAAAACATATGGTTTGAAGCCTAGGTTTCTTTCACCTAGTTATGTGTACATGAGATTTCTTCATTTCCTCTTGGTTAGAGACTCTACTTCTGTCTTGCCGCTCTTATTTTCCAGATGTTCTTCAGTGTTTTGTCCCAACAAAGGACATGATGCTACATCCAAGCTAAAGTTGCTGTAAACATTCACATCCAGTTTTGTGGGAAGACATAGTTCTTACTTATTTTTCACACACACTAAAGGGTATGAATGGAAGAATGTATGGCAATGGTGTCTTTAGCTTTGATTGAAAGTGCCAAAATGGCATTAGGTTTCTGCCCTCACACCATCATAAAATGACAATTCTTGCTGATCCCACAGCTTAGATTTGGTGAAGTGAGTGCTGGGTTTTGACCATCCTAACTGTGAATAGTGTTATATCACTATAGTTTATTTTATGCCTTTCTGATAGCATACTTTGTAACAACTTTTACAAGACATTTTATGTCTTCTTTGGGGAGTTGCCTGTAGAGATTTTCTTTGCCCATTTTTAACAAGGTTATTTGTCCTTCTATAATTGATTTTTTAAAAATCTTGGTATATTTTAGATGGTTGTTTTTTTCTCAAATATGTTTTTGCCTTTTTTCCATTATATCTTCATAAAAGAGTTTTGAAACTTTCAAATGTAGTTCAGCTTACTTCTTTTTTTAGGACTTTACTATTTTATTTATTTTTTTGCGTATCGATCTCAGTTCCCTCTTCCTCACTCCCTTCATCCTGCCCACCCTCCCTCCCTCTTTCCCTCTTTTCACCCTTCACATGCTGCCCAACCACCCTCCCATCTCTCCCCCTCCCCATTCCATGTGTAGGATGAAGCCATTCAGGAGGGGTCATCTAAATCTGTCAAGTCATTTGAGGTAGGGACTAGCACTTCTCTCCTGTCTCTAGGTTAAGAAGTATCCCTCCATGGAGGATGTGCCTGCAAGGTCGTTTTGTGTACCAAGAATACATCCTGGTTTCACTGTCTGAGGTCCCTTATGCTGCTCAGGCCTTCTAGCTGAGACCCATGTTCAGGGGGTTTGAGTCAGTCCCATGTTGGATTCCCAACTATCAGTCTGGGGGGCCATTAGCTACTCCTTGTTCAGATCAGCTGTCTCTATGGGTTTCTGCAGCATGGTCTTGTCCTCCTTCTCTGCATCTGGATTCTAGCTGGTCTCAGTGTTTAGTTGTGGGTGTTTGCTTTTTTCCAACAGGGGGCTTAGAATAGAAAGTGGGAAGTACTCTTGTTACAAGCAGGTTTTTCCCACCACCGGTCTGGTCCTGATGCCACGCCAGCCCCCAATAACATGCAGAGACTCTGTATTTGATATAATGCTGTTGGCCAGTTCCTAATTCCTTTTCAGCTAGTTCTGTTTTAATGTTTAACCCATTTCTACTATTCTAAGTATTTTCACGTGGCTCATCTTACCAGGGAGTGATGGGCCAGCTTACTGCTCTCTCTAGGCTCTCTATGCTGAACCATCTTTACTCCTTCTTCTTTCCTCCTTGTCTCCTAGCCCCACCTATCTTGCTTTCCTATTGGCCAACAGTGCTTTATTCATTAACCAGTATGAGAAACACATTTACAGAATAACATCTCCCATCATCTCCTCTTTTCTGTCTAAAATAAAAAAGAAGGGTTTTAAACTTAACATAGCAAAATATATCACACAACAGTTATCAAATAAGAATCACAGTTAACAATATTTAGTCCATTAACATTTTGTAAGACTTAAAGAAAATATTATCTATGCTATTTTTTGAATCTAAAGTCCTATATGTAACTTATCTTTAATCCTAACTAAGGAAAACTATAACCATAACTATCTGTCTTCAACTCCTTCAAAGACCATGGAAGGATAATATGTAAACTCTAGAAATGACAGAGACAGCTTGCCTGGTCAGTCACCTGAGTTTTTTGGTAATGTTCCATCTTCAGCCCATAGGCCATAGTGTATCTGGCAGACTCCTCAGCAAAGCAGGAAACTGTCTATCTGTATTGGAAGTTTGTCAGTCATTTTTCTCTATGTCCTGTAGACCGGCAGCATCTTCCATGAAGCAAGAATCCTGTAGCAATATCCATCTTGTTTCAGCAGTCACTATTCTGTGGGTCCTGCATGTCCAATTTATACAGCATGAAGTCAAACAGTCTAGACAACAGTATCTTGCCCATATGGCTAGTCTTGCCATATTTAAAGCAAACTTCCTAATGAGTTTCTTCAAGTTCCATCTTCCTTTTTGATGAAGGTGGTGGTGCCAGGAGCAGTTATGTCTCACTGTCAAGAAAATCCCTAAACCATTTTAAATGCCATATTCTGTAGGTCTTTGAAAGGTTTGAAGAATGCCTATTCATCTCAAATACATTTCTGCATATCTAGAAATCTTAACTAATTTAACTCTAAGTTTTGACTGTCTTAGGTAACTCTCTATAGCTGAACTAAATTATACATTACATTTTCAATGAGCTATATAAACACAATACCTAAATAAGAGGAAAAATATACATATCACAAGATTGACCTTAAATTGTATTAATAAATGAAAATCCATTCCAAAACAAAGTATTCATGTCAATACCATATTCCCCTTTTTACCTTTAAAAAGAGATTGGTGTGATCATTAACCATTTAAAACCAACCCCATTTAAATGAAAACAAAAATTTATAAACAATATTTGGGAATTTGGGTGTTGTTCTTTCCAAACTGCTTCCTGCTTGTAGGGGGCGCTGTCATTGGGGATCCTATGAAGAAGCAGAAATCCTTGCTGTAGTGGTCTGTAAGGCTGCATTGTCCCATTGATGTTGCTTCAGTGGGTCTTGCTTGATCAAACCAAATTAGTCTGGAAGGAATCCACAGCTTTTCAACTTCTTGGAAACAAAATTAGAAATCCTTCTCCCCAGTAACTTGTCCATGGACTTAAATTTTGGAGTCAAAGAATTTTTGACTGGATATATATATATATATATATATATATATATATATATATATATATATCTCATTATTATTTCCTCAGCAGTCAAACAATTTAAGGACAACAGAATAGCATATTGTATCCAAAGTTTCTCTGTGGTTTTCATCTTTACATGGCTTTTTTATTACTCCTATTTTTTTTACTTTTATTTTACATATTTTGAGACAGGGTTTCTCTGTGTAACTTTTATCAGTCCTGGAATTCACTCTGCATACCAGGTTTACTTTGAAGTCACAGAGATCTGCTTGCCTCTGTCTCCCCAGTGCTGGGATTAAAGGCATGTGACACCACAACCAGCCACAGTCTGTCTTTTTAAAGCCACTTTATTATTTTTTTCTCACCAAAGCCTGCATATATTTTAAAACACACTGTAAACCTTCATTGCCAGCTCTCGTACACACCAAAGACTTGTTAGCAGAGCTCTTTAAAAGCAATGCAGTTTTGTTTTGTCACATATGCTAATTTCGAAAACCTTCATTAAAGGAGCCGTGCAAATCTTTACTTGTCTCTCACAAAACAGAGTTCAACCCAGAAAAATGCTGCTATCAAGAAGTCTTGCTTGTCTCTGTTCTTCTGTTTCTAAAAACAATTTTTTAAGCTTTTGGTAAGTTTTAAATGAAAGTCTGACACCATTTGTTACCAGCAGGTTTTTCCTGCCGCCTGCGTGGTCCCGCAGCCATGCTAGCCCCCAATAACACACAGAGACTCTGTACTTGATATAATGCTGTTGGCCAGTTCCTAATTCCTTATAGGCTAGCCCTGTTTTAATGTTTAACCTATTTCTACTATTCTAAGTATTTCCACGTGACAGTGAGTGGAGAGGGAACTAGGAGGAGAAGAAAGCAATTTGAACTAGGAAGACTGAGTCAGGGGAGGAATAGAAGAAAGAAAAGAAAAGAGAGAGAGAGAGAGGGAGGGAGGGAGGGAGGGAGGGAGAGAGAGAGAGAGAGAGAGAGAGAGAGAGAGAGAGAGAGAGAGAGAGAGAGAACATAAAAGAGGGAACCATTATAGGATTGAAGAGAAAACTGAATCTAAAGAAATGTCCAGATACTTACAAGACTGACTCCAACTAACAAGTTGAGCAACAGTGGAAAGGCTACCACAAATGCCCTTCCCTGATAATAAGATCAATGGCTAACTTATCCAGCTTACAACTTCTTATTTCAAGTGTCATGTCATTACTTCTATAATGTTTTCTATGAGTTTTGTACATTTATATTTAGATAAGTTATCTACTTAAGATAAGTTATCTTATAAAACATCACAAAGGAGGAGTATGACTAAAAATCCAATTGTTTGTGATCAGAAACTAATTTACTTCTGGAAACTATGATGAAACTGAGCTTGAAATGAATATTAAACAGCTTATAAAAGAAAGGTTTGTTTTTAATCCAAGATGTTATCTTATAGCTTGTAATTGAAAAAAGTGAATTACTGAGTTTAGCTATTTTTGAAAAATAAATAGCTATTTTTGAAAAATAAATCTGAAGCTTACAATGCAAAATAGAGCAACCAAGTAAGTTTGTTTACATTTTTCCTGATGCTAGAAATAACTGTTGTTTCATACTTCAAAATACATTGTCTAATATATATTTGAAAATGGAACTTTTCTGGTTGTATTTGCATGTTAAGTTCTTTGACCTTAATTAGTGAACATATTTTCATGTTATTTATATCCATATTTACATAGATGTATACATTTATTAGTTTATTCAACTGTGTATCATGTATGTATATATGTGCTATCAAAGGCATCTTTTCTCAAGATGGATAAAATCCATCAATTCTGAAAAAAAAAAAAGCTGTAGGATCAAAGACACTTGATCTCTATGTCTAGCCAATATTAATTTGTTCTTAGAATATGGCTAATGAGTCCTCTATCATGTGCATAAAACATCACATTTTAATTCAGAAGTGACAAATTACAAGACCTCAGTTTATAAATTTCTGATTGTAAACACTGCATTTGTCTTTGAAAAATATTTTCTTTGTATGTGAATGTAAATTATCGTTCTAAATTGTAAGAGAAAATTTATTTAGATTATTTGTAGAGCAAGAATTTTTTTTATCACCCAGGTTAGTTAGGTCCACAAAAAGATAAATTACTTAGTTAAGAGTCCTACGTTATTCCAAAGGCTCCTATAGGACATCCAGAATGATAAATAAAATGTGTCCTCACTGTGGTATATTGAATTGCAATTATTTGTGTCAAAATATATATTTATCCAGTTTCTTCCAAGAAAATATAAGACAAATCAACTTAAAAATGAAACTTTAAAACGGAAAATATGGCAGTGGAGGTTACTTCAGCAGCAATATATACGGTGTTTCACACTGCATTGAGAACAGAAGTATCACCTGTTTTAAAGATTTATAATTTCAGTGCAAGGTGAGAATATGTAAAGATCAATTGGCTAAAGTGAAATCAATTACAAAAAGTAAGCATGAGAATTTGGCATCCGAAAATCTATCAAAACATAAGGCATATATCATTTGTGGGGGATATTATAAATTAATGTAATATTTAATTAAATTCATGCATTTATATATACATTCATATACACTTACCTAGCTAACTAAAATACTCCACAAGGAATGTTTTCTTAATTCTTCTATACTGGAATGTTTTTTAAATTTTAATTTAAATTTTTGTTTACCTTTCTTTAATGGAGTATATTCGTAATAGCACTGACCTAAAATAATACTAAAACAGTAATAGAAAAAAATTAGATCAATATTACTTATAACATGAATATAAAAATGCTATCCAAAATATAAAAAAAAGCTGAATCCAAAGCATAATAATTTATTATACTGTGGTCCTAAAATGCATCTTGAAAATAATGTTATGCAAAGTACAAGTAATTTAATGTTTCAAGGGGAAGAAACAAATGTAAATGTACTATTCCTTAAAATGGAGAAAAATAGGAAGGTACTTTCTTAACTTGGTTAATTGCTTCTGTGGAAATATAATGGGTCCATATACTAAAGGGACTAAGTGAATTTACATACTTAACCAGAAATATGCAACAAATTTTGAGATTGAGATCCTAACTTACCCCATAATTAAATCAAAAGAGAAATAATTATGGAAGTAAGGCAAGATATCTATATATAGTTTTCCTATACTGTATATAACTCACTGCAAAAGAAAGTAGTAAGCTTATTAGATTCTGCTGAGATTTGTTATAAATGAATCCATTTTGTCACTGTGCAAATTATATTAAGTTAAATTTCTTTGTGAATATATTTTCAATTATATATATATTTCAATTATATATATGCATATATATATCTTATAATGGTTATTCTTTGTCAGCAATTATATCAAATTGTTCATAGGTTAGAAGAATTTTTGCTTATTATATTTTTTCACTTTTTATAAAGAGTTACATAAAACAAATAAAATGTATGAGTGATTGGCTATGAAGAATTTGCAATTTAGTTATGCTTTTGAAAGTCTATAGTTTAGAAGAGATACCATTGTGGTTTCATTCTTAGCACCATGCATATATCATTAGCAGTATCTGAGCAACAGGTAGAGCATGGGAAGTTACTTGAACGTGAGAGTGCTGTAGTATCTGTTACATGATACACAGAGAGGAAATACTAGCCTCTACTGATTTCCATCTTAATAAGTTTTGGACATATGCACCTGCTTCTCATTTTCCACTAGGAGAAGTCTAGAATTGTCAAATACAGGGAAATGAGAAGAGTCAACTTTTGCACAGACCTAATAGAAGTTAGCAGCTGCCCAGATACTTTAGAGTATCATTTGAGTCTATGGTAAAACACCACATAAGTCAGAGGTTGCTTCAATCATCAATGTAAACATGGCATGAATTGTTGAAATCATGTCTTAGAGAATATTTCAAGTACTAAAATAGTTTGTAAAAAAAAAAATACGAACCACTTCTTTTTAATTCTTAGCAATAAAGGAAAAAATCCAATAGGTTTTTGAAATATAACTCAAGTACCAGTTCCATGGTATTTTAAAATGCTTTTAATAATTATGTTTGGTTATGTTAGTTGGGACTGTGAGATACAAAGTCACTTTTTTTTGTCTTTAAGAGGCTATTGACAACAAAAAAAAAATAAAATATGTTAAAGTAAAGTAGGTTGAGTAACTATTTTAAAACTTTTGTGTATATGAGTGTTTTGTTTGGCTGTGCATATTGTACCTTCTGTGTTTCTGGTTCCTGTGGAATACAGATTAGGGTATAGGATACCCTACACTTGGAGTTATAGACAGTTTTAAGACCCATGTGGTTTCTGGACATCAAACCATGATCTTCAGCAAGACAGCCAGTGCTATTAACTTTTGAGCCTTATCTTCAGCCTTCTTGACTCTTTAACTGTGCAGTTACATTAAATTACTATATCTCTTTTCTTACCATTTTTAATGTAATTATTAAATTTTTCTCCCTTTCCTATTTCCCTCCAACTTTCCCACAAGCCCCTCCCCATTATCTTACAAATTCATGGCCTCTTTTTCACTAATTGTCTTTGTGAATATATATGCACTCATATATATGCATATATATTCACTGTTACCTTTTGAATCCATAATGTTCCTTGTGTGGATTTTTAAGAGCTGATTGTTGGGAACTGATCAACCAAATGGTTGTGTGTTCTTTCCTAGGAAGAATGACTTCTCCCAGCTTTCCTTGGTTGCCTATAATTCTTTGTGGAGTGCTGAGATTCCATGGGTTTTTCTCTGGCCAGTTTGGTATATTCATTGCTATCATCTTTGCTCAGCTCATATTTGTGCAGTATATTTGAGAAACCTATGGAGTATATTTTCTGATTTTACTAGAAAACCCTCTGAGTCTCTGGCTCTTAAAACTTTTCAGCCCCTCTTGTGTAATATTCCCTGAGCATTACCTGTGGGATTGTTTTGTAAATGCATCTATTGGGACTGAGCTTCACAACTCTGACATTTTATTTGGTTGTAGCTTTCTTAGTGATAATCATCTGTTGTACATAAATATGTACATAATGAGGGGTGAAGACCACACTTGTCTGTGATTATAAGGACAAATGTTTATAGATGGTTTTAGAAATTCTGCTGTCTTAGTAAATCCGCGGCTGTAGGTTCTCCTCTAGCCATATCTTCACTTGCATTGAGTAGTAAGATAGGATTCCAGTACCAGGGGTGGTCTCCTTCTAGTAGAGCATATTTTAAGTACAATTAGAGAGCTGTAGGTTACCACCAAAGCACATGTGCCCCTACTGCATCTGTAGAGTTCTCATGACCTACCATGTTGGCCATTACTGTGGTTCATAGTCATAATGGCTGGGTGGGAATATTGGTTACCTCGCTCCTTTGGAAGTTTGCCATCAAAGCTGGTACCTCAAGCTGTGCTCAAAGAACCCCTGAGCTGGAATTCTATTGAGTATTATTTATTAAATTTCAACAGAATACCGACCACTATTGAAAATACTTAACCATTATTAACTCATTTATTTTCACTCTAGTCAAATATTTTATATTTGATAATTAAGAAAATTAAAGAAAAAAAATAAAATTCACTCAGGCCTCAAAACTATTAAGCAAGATGGAATGGGTACTACAGAAATTACACTGTGAGTAGCCATCTTACTCCAAAATATTTATTTAGGTATTAGAATGGCACAATACAAAATTGTATTTGTGGAAAATATTTCATAGTTTTCATTATCACTTTTTTAAATTATTTTAAGAAAAACAATTTTATTTCAAATGGTTTTAAAAGGGAAAACATGAGTCTTCCTTAATATTTGAAGCACTACACGGTGGGATGATGTTATTGCTCCTAACACCATAGGAACAATGATGTAAAGAATTAGAAAATCATATTTCTATATTTTCTACATGTTAATCACTCAGGTGTTATTAAATGTAGCTACTAATTTAAATTAGTTGAGACTTTGATTCTTGTAAAACAAAAATCCCTGATTGTTTGAAGAGACAGACCAATAACAGGCTGGCTATACTGTGTCCTAAATGCAGAAGACTTCTTTGAGAGCCATACA
Organism: Cricetiscus sungorus; assembly: GCA_030556225.1. NCBI lineage: Eukaryota > Metazoa > Chordata > Mammalia > Rodentia > Cricetidae > Cricetiscus > Cricetiscus sungorus. The sequence continues at coordinate 4,933,297 of JANBXA010000372.1, forward strand.
GTTATCAGAAAACTAGACCAGTCAAATGAATTTGGAAACATTCAGTACATACTGAAAGAGGTGCAGTTTCCCAAAAGCATGAAGTCTTCATGGGTGTGGGAGAAAAAACCAGATGTACTGATAACAGATCAGTTTTCTTATGATACTCATTTTGGGGCTTATTATATGCAGATGCAAATAAAGTACATTGACCTAAAAATTTGCCTTGTTAGATAACATCTCCTAGAAATTATTATATTTCTTTTGTCATTTGCTATTAACACCCAGGGGAAGTTTTCATTTATGGAGTGTTCCCTAAAGCAGAATTTGCAAACTCAAATGCCCGAGTGCTATGCAATATAGATAAATTGATTAAAGTGATATAATTTAAAGCTCATACTAAATATTAGAGAATGACCCTGCTACAGTCAGTTGCTTTGATATTTTAACCATAGCTGTAATTGAATCTTTAAGTGAAAACTTCTCAGGCATTGGATATTGGAAATTAACTTAAAACAAAGCATACTTCTGTTTGTAGAATTCTTTCTGTATCCTCTACTCATTATCTCTAGTTCAGACACATATGGTGTAGTCCTTATATTCTTCTTTAGAAAGTGTTATCAAATAAGTGTCAAATGGTATTTAATATTTATAAGCATTATGTATTCTTTTCTGTTCAAGGCAAATTTGAATCACATGTTCCTGAAAGCACACTTGGTGAATTTTCCCAGGTAATGTTGCCAACAAGATCCTATATTTTTGTTCCAGGTGGAGGTGTCAATTTTGAAATTCAGAACTCAACTCAAGCTGTTCTGGAGACACTGTCTCTACTACAGCCTTATTACTGTGGTGGATATGATTGTAATTTCACATGTTGAGGACCAGGTGCTTTTCTGAGAAAAGCTTCAGTTAAGTACAGGACCTAATGATGCTCAAGTGTAACTGGGCATTGCTGTGGTGGAGAGTGACACTTGTTTTCTATAACAAAGCTGGGGAATTGTGGGGAGCTGGAGCCGCCGCCATTGCAGGATGGCGACCGCTCCCCTACAGGATGCCATGAAGTACTCTGTTGGGCAACGCCTCCTCGGACTACGCACCTGTCCCGCGCTTCCCGCATGCGCAGTAGGAACAGTGTCTCTGGCCAATCCCGAGGCCTCGGGTGTCTGCAGTTCGGCTGCGACCAATCAGGGTCTGACTCGTGTCCTTTTTTTCCCTATATAAGCAGCTGCATTTGGGTTTTGGCTCCTCGCTTCCTGTTCTCCCTTCAACCAAGAGGCTCCAGTAAAGCGTGATTTGAGAAGAATCCTCAAGGTGTGGTCGTTCTTCCTCGCTGGTCGAGGTGCGTGCCGCAGGGAATCTCTGGCAATTATGGAGACTAAGTGTCTGTGCACAGTGGGATCTTCTTGCTAAATTTGGAATGGCACAGGACCAACTTTCTTCTAACTCATGGATGCAAGGTGACCTCTGTACAATAAGAACTAATTCAGTTTGCTTTTATTAAAATAACTTTGAGGAGGGAGGCTCAAAACCAATGTATTTGAAACAGACTTTGTCCCACAAACTAAATTCTGGTGTAAATACAAAGTGCTAATAGTAAATGATAAATCAATATTAGAGAAACATTCTATATTGATGTTAGAGAATCATTTTGCATTATGCTGAAGCTCCAATTTTTACTCAGCTTTCAAACTAAAACACACCAAAAAATTCTACTTTCACTTAGGAGTCATGAAGAGATTGAAACAAGTTCTAGTAGAATTTTGATGAACATCTCTGTGTGGGATTTCCCAGCAGGAGCTGAGAGAGGTACAAAACAGAAAACAAAAATACAGTTTTGAACCATGATCACCTCCATTAATTTTTTAATTTTGGCTTTGGGAAGTCTTTGAACACATGACTATCATGCTCTATAGGGGCCTTTTGAAGGGAGCCTGAGGCTATATTAATTATAAAGAAGTCAATGCTGCTGTTGAAGTTGAAAACAAAATAGGTTGGCATACCAGCATTATTCATGTTTAGTGTTTTCTTTGGGAGGTTAAGATGCCTTCATCAGTGTTGACAAGGGTCATCTTTAGTGAAACATAATGACAATCCACAGTTGGAGAGAGAAGAGTGCACCATCTTTCAATGAGACATTTAACATGCATTGAAATGTGATACATTCTGATGGTGACTATTCATTTCAAAAATATATTTATCTCTTAGAAAATACTAAACATGAGTCTCTAGTTATGAAACCCTAATTTTCTTTACAAAATATCTACTCATGCAGAGGACCTAAATCCAAACATCTATTGGTATCAGTAGCATAGTAACATGGATGTATGATAGCTATGATATTTTGGGAGCCTCTATTTATCTTACCAACTTCAAAATTTTCATTTACTGTTGATGCAGACACATGGGAACACAATAAACATGTCTTAATCTTGGTGTATACCTTTCTGTATCTGTGCTTAAATGGAGAATACATGGTTGTCAGGCTTTAATTCCATTTTTAGAAAAGACATGTGTACCTTAAAGAAAGTTTGCAAAATTTAAAAGTCAGCTATATAAGCTAATAGAGTTTGTGGGGTTTTTTAAATCTCTAAATTAAAAATGATTTTTTAACCAAAGAAAAATTTCACACATAATGTCTAGGAGAGTGAGATATACACTTTTCTAAGTCCTATGGTTCTATTTTCCTGTATTATCCAGGTTAAATAAATCATATCTAAACTAACTATGACACACCCCTGAATGTAGGTGTTAGTTAGGAGGATTAGGCAGTTTATGGAGCCTCAGGTAATATATTAATATTTATTTCTAGTATAAGAATTGACTTTGTGAGCCCATTCCACTTAGAGGGATACTCTTTCAACCTAGACACATGGGGATGGCCTAGGCTCTTCTCCAAATGATATGACAGACTTTGAAGATTTCCCGTGGAAGGCCTCACCTTCCCTGGGAAGCAGAAAGGGAATGAGATGGGGGTTGGTGGGGGAACACGGAAGGAAATGAGGGTGTGGGAACTGAGATTCACATGTAAAACAAGCTTGTTTCAAATTTAAATAAAAAATATCAAAGGAAATAAACAAGAAAACTTAGGGCAGGACTGGATTGATAGTTAATAAGACTATTGCTCTACAAACATGATTATCTGAGATTGAATCCCCAACATCAGTGCAAAAATATAGGTGTGCTTGGACCTACATATAAACCCAGTGTTGTGGGAAAAGGCAGTTGAATCTGCAGGGCTCACGAGTCATCCTAGCTTGAGATCATTAGTTAAGATAAGTATGACATTCATTTGTTCATATATTTGAATGATTGACTCTCCAGTTGGTGGAAATGTTTAGGAAGGATTATGAGGTGTGGATTTGTTGGGGGAAGATATGTCACTGGGGGCAAGCTTTGAGATTTCAAAAGTCCATGCCATTCCTCTAGTTCTATCTCCCTCTTCACTCTCCTGTTTGTAGATATGGATGTAAGCTCTCAGCCAATACTCCAACATCATGTTTGTTTGCTACTATGTTCCGTGGCATGATCATTATGGACTAACCCTCAGAAAATGAAATCCACCAATAAACCTTTTACTTCTATAGGTAGTTCTGATATGGTGTACCACTATAGTAATAGAAAGGTGTATGCGCCTGCCCTCGCCAGCAAGGAAGACGCGATTCCGGGTAGATCTTCTTCATGCAGTTTTAATCAGGATCCTTTAAACATGTTGCTTCTGGCCTGCAAGAGAGAGAGAGAGAGAGAGAGAGAGAGAGAGAGAGAGAGAGAGAGAGAGAGAGAGAGAGAGAGAGAGAGGACCCCTGCACAGGCTTAAATACCCTTGAGCTAACCAACCCCAGTGAGCCATGTGGACCCTGCAGATAGGCTACTCTAATGCAAAAGCAGACAGGCTGAACAGACTTAACCAATTAAGGGCATGTTTACCCAGAGAGTCTTCACCAGCAGGAAGGTGTAAGGCAGAAGCCAGCACCATCTTTAAGGCGTGGCACTATGCGGCTCTCTACAGTTCCCCCTTTTTGTTTTAATAACGCAACAGTCAAGGGTAATGGTCTGGTCTCCAGTAAAGCAGTGGACATTGTAATGACCCTGAATCCTGGTAGTCAGCCAAGTCAGTGCCCTACCCGTCCAGCATCTTTTTCCTGGACGTGGGGCCTCGGACACAAACCCACATGCAACCCGACTTACCCTTCTTGGAGTTGCTCACTTCCAGAGCTAACTCGGAGTGCAGTGCTAAGCCATACAACCTGAGCATGAAGGATCAATACTTGTTCATGACTGTGAGCCATGCTTAGGGAGACTGTCCTGCCTCAATGGCTGTAAATGCCTGGACAACCATAGCTGCATACTGCTTCTGAGCAAACCCCATCTTGCAAAGGCACCATAGGCCCACGAAGGAGATAAGCAACAAGAGTACAGCCATGGCTCCCATTCCTGCCTACTCTTTCAGATGATCCATGGCAAAGGGAACCACGAATGACAATCCGGCAGCCAGTCCCGCATCCACACGTGTCGAATTCACTGCAACGATGGCCACTAGCAGCTGTGCCATCAGGTCATCAAAGTCAGCAGACCAATTTCCTAAGATACTGTGAGAACTGTTTAGACATATTGGCTACTAAATAACAATTCTGTAGGATACTAAAAAACCTAGGAAAAACTTGAGCAGAGTGCCTAATCGTCATGGGCTTTGGGAACACAGACAGGATCGCCCATTGGGGTTCCATCTGCACTGGTGACCAAATCAGGCTGATGATGAGCAGTAACAGCAGGCTTTTCATGTTTGTTGCACTTCCTTACGAGCCTCTCTGGGACTCATAATGGTTCTTGGCGGTCCTGAGGAAAAACACAAACAGACCCTCTCACTCATGTCAACACCGGATCAGGACCATGCCATAACCCAGTGATCACATCTTTCCATTTCACATAGCCTTTCAAGTTCCCTCCTTGCCGCTAATGGCGATCAGCAGCGGAAAGACCATCAACATCCAAAATTAAAAAATTAAGGGTAAAAATGGCTAAAGATATTCTTTCCTTGGGAGTTCGGCCTTGGCCTACTCCCCCTTTTTGTTTTTAAACATTCTTTCAGGGTGCGATGAGCACGCTCTACAATCCCTTGTCCTTGAGGATTGTAGGGTAATCCATAGACAAGCTGAACTTCCATTTGTTTGAAAAAAAAAAAGTGTATCTCTGGGCCATATAGGCTGGTCCATTATCAGTTTTTAGCTGTTGGGGTTTTCCCCAAGCAGCCCAGGCTTCCAAACAATATCCAATGACATTGCAGGCCTTTTCTCTGCTCAAAGCATGTACCACACCTGAGCGAGTATCCACAGATACATGTACATGTATCTCAAGGTTCCAAATTCTGAAATGTGTGTAACATCCATCTGCCATATCTTTAGGGGCATTAACCCTCTAGGGTTTATTCCCACACCAAGTGGGTATTGGTATATTACACATTGTGGACAGTTTAAAACCATCTGTCGAGCGTCTGCTCTGGACAAGTGGAATTCTGTTGAAGAGTCCTTGCATTCACATGAAATTGCTGATAGAATTGCCTAGCCTGGTCCAAGAATGAGCTGTAAAAAATACATTCCACCCTTGTCCACTGATCAACAATGTCATTTCCTTTACTTAAGGGCCAGGCAAACCCGTGTGAGCTCTAATATGTTGGATATAGAAGCATTCCTTTCTCAACCAAATTTATGTTTGTAACTCTTGTAAGAGTGAACAAACAGCATTACTAACTTTGATAGGTCCTGCTAATTCTAAAATTTTTACTGCATTCACCACATAAGCTGAATCTGAAATCAAATTAAATGCAAATGGACAATTTTTGAATACTTCAACTACAATTTTCAATTCTACAATTTGGGGGGATCCTGGCTGAAATTGACACAGCACAGGAGACTTGTTTGCAATCATATAAGCCCACAACCAGTTTTTGAACCATCAGTAAAAACATTGGGCGCTCCACTAAGTGGGAACGAGGAAGTTATCTTTGGAAAAATCATTGGATGTTCCTTAAAGAATGATATCATGGGATGCTTTGGATAATGATTATCTATCATTCCATCAAACCCACATTGCAATATGGCCCAACTATCAATAGTGCTGCACAAGATCTTAACTTGGTGACTGGAGTAAGGCACCACAAGTAGTGCCGGGGGCATTCCAAAAAATTGAATGCTTTGTTGAATTCCACTAAGAGCCAAACTAGCAACTGCTGTGGGATAATGTTCTATTGCTTTTGCTGGGGAAATTTTGGGATGAACCCAAAGCAATGGTCCATCCTGCCATAATAAACCTGTAGGCTGATTATAGGTAGGGAGAATGCACAAAGTGATGGCTTGACCTTCCTTCCATCTATATAGAAATGCATTTTGTAATCTTTCTTCAATTTTTCATAAGGCTTTTTTCGCTTCAGCAGTCAATTGCCTAGGAGAATCAAGAGCCGGATCCCCTACTAATATATTATACAGTGGCTGTAATTCATAATTTGGTAATTTTAAATAACCCCTAACCCAATTAATATCTCCTATTAACTTCTGATAATTATTTAACATTTTCAAGTTATCTTTTCCTAACTCAATCTTTTGAGGAACAATTTGTCTTTCGTACAATTTGGCTCCTAAATAATTAACAATCTTATCCTTTTGAACCTTTTCAGGGGCTATAAACAATCTTTTCTTTTCCAATAATTTAACCAAATCTTCATAAGCCCGATCTAAAATTTGTTCATCCTTGGCCATCAATAATATAACATCCATATAATGGATGCATCTTAAGGCAGGAAATTTCTTTCTTAATGGGGCAATGGCCTCTCCAACATAAAGTTTACACATAGTAGGACTATAAGCCATGCCTTTGGTAAGACTACCCAATCAAATCTCTGATCAGGCTCTTCATGATTACAGGATGGGACAGTGAAGGCAAACCTTTCATTATCCTTGGCACACAAAGGAATGGGGAAAAAACAATCTTTTATATCTATCACTATAAGGGGCCAACAAGCAGGCAGAGATGAAAGAAGTGGGAGCCCTCGCTGAACTGGGCCCATGATTTGCATCTGTAAATTAATGGCACGTAGATCATGTAATAGCCTCCACTTTCCTGATTTCTTTTTAATAACATAAATGGGTGTATTTCATGGCAAAACAGATCGTTTAATGTGATTTAATGATAGTTGCTTGGCTACCAAGGCATTTAACTTTTTGGAGGAGAGTGGCCACTGAAGAACCCATACCAGTTCCTCTGTCTTCCAGGTAATAGGAATGCCTTCCTCAGTGGCCCCTAGGAAAAACCCAGGCCCTGTGTCCCCTGTCTCTACTGCACAAGCACAGGACTAGTGTGGCCTTGTAGGTGCTTCCCTATCCCCCGGCCAGGTAAATAACCCATGGCTTGCATCATTCCTTTTGCAGTAGCAGAGTATTCATTAGTTAATTTAAAACCCATACCTTTTAACAGATCTCTTTCCCAAAGGGAAATTGGCAACTTGAGCACATATGGCTGCATAAATCCAGAATGTCCTTCCTGATCTAACCATTGCAGCTGCCTTGCACTCATGTCTGGAGCCTTTGCATAACCAAGTCGTTACAAAGTTTAAGAAGCCTGTATGGGCCAGCCAGTAGGCCAATCCTTTCTGGCTATAATGCTTCTGTATGCTCCTGAATCTAAAAGGCCCAAAATCCCTTTTTCATCTATAGTCAGTTCCAATACTGGCCTCTGGTCCAAGTCCAAAGACAAAAAAGGTTAAATCTGTTCCAGTGGACCCAAAGCCACCACTCCCTCTCTCTCTGTTATGGGCTGTAAAATGCTCATGAAGACTAGGTAATAAAAGCAATTGAGCTATTGGATGTCCTGGGGAGATAGCGGAAATGCCTCTATGGGATTTCACCATGACCTTCACTACCCCAGTGTAATCTGGAACGATGACTCCTGGATGAACTCTGAGTCTTCTTAAAGCTGAAGATGACCTGCCTAAGAGCAGCCCGACAGTGCCAGGTTGAAGGGGTCCTTTAAAATTGGTCTCTATTAACTGGACCCCCATTTGAGGTGTTAATACGAGTAGGGTGGTGGAACGGAGGTTCAATCCTGCAGAACCTGCAGTGGCTCTCCGCGGTCCCTCAGATGCCGTAGGGACGGCCATCTCTCTTGGTTCCATTCTTTGTTCTGACTCTCTACTGCCCCATATATTCATGGGCCCTGGGTTCGTGGGCCCTGCTGCCCATTTATTGGATGGGTACCGTCATAGCCTTGAGTAAGATACTGGCCATTAATGTCCTTCATTGAGCAACACTCATTTGCCCAGTGGTTCCCCTTTTTACATCTGGGACACAGCCCAGGCTGCTTAGGGCATTAGCTGTTTCCTATATTCCCTGTATTTCCCCTTTCGGGGCATCGTCTTCTAAGATGCCCTAATTTACCACATTTAAAACAAGCACCAGAACTTCCTTTTTTGCTCTTGGTCAGTTGAAACACGGCTGCTGCAAGGCCAGCGTTGGTCAATGGCCCTCCTATCTCCCTGCAGACCTTCATCCATACTTCAAATCCTTTATTTTTATACGGGGTAATAGCGGTCCTACATTCTTTTGTGCATTGTTCATAGACAAGTTGTTTAGTCAGTGGCATAGCAGTATCGGGGTCACCAAAAACTCTCCCTGCAGCCTCCACCAAACAGGCCACAAAATCTGAAAATGGTTCCATGGGGCCTTGCAATATCTTAGTGAGGTTACCATTCACCTCTCCCTTATTGGGTAATGACTTCCATGCTTTTATGGCAATCCAATTTATTTGTTCAAAAACTTGTATTGTATATCCTGACTGTTGGTTGGCAAAGCGTCCCTGTCCAAGCAGCATGTCCCTGTCCCATGCTGCATTTCCGGCTGCCAGATTAGCTGTGGCCTGTTCATTGGCATACTCTATTAAAAAGGCTTTCCAATCCAGATATTGCCCAGGGCTTAAACATGCTCAAGCCAGCCCATCCCAATCACTAGGAGTCATGCTATACCTATTTAGGGCTTCAACTTGAGCTACAGTAAAAGAAGCTAAAATTCCATATGTTCTCACAGATTCAGCCAAAGCCTTGATGACCTTAAAATCTAAAGGTTCCTCATACCTATTGCCTTGGGCACCCTGGAAAACTGGATAGGCCAGGCTTGAGTCATTATATAAGGCTCTCCAGACCTCAGGTCAAAAGGAATGCCCTGTACCTGGGCCCCACCCTTCCTCACACTGATCAGGAGAAGGCTCCGAAGGCATTGTTCTAGGAGGGTCCCTCCCCTCCCCACATTGCCATTTCTCCTCTCCCTTCCCCCTCTGTCCCTTAAGGGATTGTTTCTGAACCTTTTCTATGAGGGCTTGCAATTCTTCCTCAGAATCTGTTTTGTCCATACCTGACTCTCCTGTGCTCTCAACATCTTCTGATCTTTCTTCTTACAACATTTCTAGCACAGCTTTCCCTTTTTTCATCGTCTCCTTACAGTACCTCTTGTCTTCGATACAGTTATGCACTAACTTCCAAACAGGTCAGAATCCAGACTTTAGTGTCCCTTGTTCCCAAGCAAAGTCAAGATCCCTGCCTAATTTGTCCCAGCACGCTAGCATGAGGGCTCCCGAAACTGCAAACCAAGGTGCAATGGCATCGCATTCACTCAGGAATCTTTCTAGTGTGCTTTTCTTTATTTTAAGTTTCTTTGACAAAAGTAGTTCCTGAAGAGCCAGAAAAATTGGATGAGACTGAGAAGTCCCCATCTTAAAAATTTTACTTACCGTTTGTTACAACCATTCGCTCAATGCCTGAGACTTTATTGCCGCTTTTTTCCCCGAGGTCTTTAACTCCGTCCCAACTTACCTGGGACTTTATAGCTCCATATGGAGACCTCATTGCCTCTTTACCGAGGGCCTAAAATTTGGTCCCAACTTACCTTGGGAACTTTCCAGCACTGCCCTGACTGCAAGAAGTTCTGATCTGAAAAATTCCCGGTACGGGCCACCATCTGTACACGCCTGCCCTTACCAGCAAGGAAGACGTGACTCCAGGTGATCTTTTTCATGCAGTTTTAATCAGGATCCTTTAAACATGTTGCTTCTGGCCTGCGAAAGAGAGAGAGAGAGAGAGAGAGAGAGAGAGAGAGAGAGAGAGAGAGAGAGAGGACCCCTGCACAGGCTTAAATACCCTTGAGCTAACCAACCCCAGTGAGCCACGTGGACCCTGCAGATAGGCTACTCTAATTCGGAAGCAGATAGGCTGAACAGACTTAACCAATTAAGGGCTTGTTTACCCAGAGAGTTTTCACCAGCAGGAAGGTGTAAGGCAGAAGCCAGCGCCACTTTAAGGCGTGGCACTAAGTGGCTCTTTACAGAAAGGTATCTAAAACACCACCTGAAAACAATGCAGAGAGAGACAACAAAGGGTACTTAATATCTTGCTTTGGCTTCTTCAAATACACACAGTTTCTCATGTACCTGTATAGTCATAAACAAGAAAGACACACATGTAAATGTGAAAGTGTGCATGTGTGTGTGCTCACACACACACACACACACACACACACACACACACACACACACACACCATGACATACCAATCAATCAATCAACAAATAAAGAAAACAAGAGTACATGAAATCAAGAGTGTATCCTCAAAATTAATTCAGGGCACACAGGAATATTAATGTTGTGTGCTGTGCTTGGCTTTGGATTCAGTGTACTTTCTTTTCTGACAAATCCATAGCATAATTGTTTGTTTTTACCACTCACGAAAGGAAACAGATATGCTTTACACATTCATGGTTTTTTTTTTTTTTTTTTTTTTTGCACAGAACATAAAAACTCAGTGGAATAGTCTAAGGTATGCTTCTTTATGGGAGCAATTATCTTCAGATTTAATTTCATCCCTTCCTGGGATTTGTGACAGGCTAGATATGTAAACCACTGATAATAAATAACATCCCACTTCTTCTTAATAATTTGTTAACAAGCAGCATTGAGGACTATTTCAAACATTCTGATCTCAGCTTCAAGCCTGTGACCTCAGAGTCTGTTTTGCAGACTAAGCAAGCTGTGGGAAAAAGTGCAGACTGAGAACTGGGCTTCTTCTTAGTACTTAGGAAACACATTTGAAACAATGTAACTTTCAAAAATGAGTTAAAGTAATTTTTCCACTGACATTGATAAATTTTCCCTTTATCATTCTACACCAAGAAACCTTTAAAATAATTTTCATATTTTGGAGCATTGGAGCAATTTTCTCAAATTATTTTCCATCAACTCAATATACCCTAACAGTTGTGTGTCTGCATTATGCCAAGGTTTCCAAAGCTGAATTGTTGTTTAATCATTCTGAATGAGAGATAGACAGACATCAAACTCAGGACACTGTGGTTAATAGGCATAGATAAAAAGAGGTTACTGAAATAAGGGTTGACCTTTAATGCCATGGAAGCCACACTAAATAAGTGATGTGCCTCCATAGGCCATTATATAAATATTTGGCTTAATTAGAGAAAGGGCCATTCAGGAATCATGGGGCTCTGAAACGGATTTCTTTTTTAGCCATTAGTTGTTCCTCACCACCTTGCTACAGAGGGATAAAAACTATGAGTGCTGACTGGGCACAATAAAAAGCAGGCTAAAAATACAGTTTCTCGAAATACATAGAAGCATGTGATTCCCAAAATTTAGGACAGAGAGAGTGCTGAATGGATTAGGTTCTCCTGAAGGAAGACTTCTTCAGAAATATGTGACAGTATCACACACAGCTAATGAGAGGATGAGGACCACTAAGGAGATGGAAGACTGTCCTTTGGCAAGCAGCCAGCTGTCACTGCAGTGAGGCTCTAGAGCAGCCAAAAGTGATGCAATAATAATTAATGAGGTCAGGCCTACCAGGCAGAACTGCTTGTCATTATACAATGTGAGTGTGTGCATATGTTTGTGTTGTGTTTTGAAGTGTTTTGCTAGCTGCCTTAAAACAAAAAGATAGCCTTCCTCTTCATATACTATCATTTTCCAACTATTCTACTGACACAGACATACAGAGGGATATGGCTCTCTACACCCAGATATTTCAAAGAAAATTTACTGAACACAGAGTAAACTGTTCTCATTTAAAATATTGATTGACTATTTAAATAAGTGGGAGTTTTGCATTTTGTTTTTGAGTAGGGTAGATTAGAAGCTTGTATACATGAAATCAAAGTACTAATGGGGAAGAGATACTATTCATTTGCAAAACTTGAAAACTGCTGTGATGGAAAGGTACCATTGGCACAAGAGAGGAGCCAATTAGAGCCACTTCCTGGGGCAGAGGATCTTTTGTTCATGAACCCAATCCAAGTATATGCCTGAGAGAAGGTTGCTCCTTCTAGTGTGCTTTCCTTAGACCTTGCTTCTAGTTTTGTATTTGAAACATTCTTCTTGTTTTCCTTGTGTGCACTATATTCATATATGTGACAGGGGTTGAGGGTGGGAGGCTGCAGGGAGGTCAGAGATGAATCTCAGGTACATTCCACTGTCACTCTCTACCTTTTATTTCTGAGACAAATGCTCAGTTTCAGCAAGATTAGCTGGGTTGCAAGTTCCTGCAATCCTCTTGTGTCCATCTCCCACACATCTTTTGTGTTACAGGTACATGCCAGTATTCCTTGTTTTACATTGGTACTGGGCAGCTAGATTAAGGTTTTCATGAATGTGCAGCAAGCATTTTACCTACTGAGCCTTTTCTCCAGTTCTCACTTATATATCCAAACAAAAGATGTGAAGATAGTAGCACAAAATATTACAATATTGTCATTCTTATCCTTTTAAACAACGTTTATACATGGTACCAGATTCCTTAACTATAGAGCACTAAACTCGGTATTTTATAAAGAAAAATGAATAAGCCAAAGGTAAAATGTCAGTGTGATTTCAATATAATTTTTTCTCCCTATTGATTTCTTGAACATAAGTTAAACTTGAGCTCCCGTTGATTTCAAACACACACACACACACACACACACACACACACACACACACACACACGTAAATACACACATACAAGAAAAAGAACCCATAATCCTATTTTCTAAATAGTGACTCTAAGTGTAAAATAATATTTCTAAGTTAACCTGACCACAAAACAATGCAAATTTCAAGCCATAGTTGAAGATGAGTGTACCTAGAAAATGGGGTTAAGATATTGGAAAATGACGTTATGCAAAATGCTAAGATATTGAGTAATACACACTGAACTATGAAGTTATCTTGGGATACTTTTTGACTCACTTATTTTGTATTTTCCAATATCTTTATTATTCTTTTAAAAATATCAAATATTCAGTTCATAAGATCTATTTTCAATAGGTCTGGAGAGATGGCTCAGTGGTTAAGAACACCAGCTGGTCTTCCACAGGTCCTGAGTTTAATTCCCAGCAACAATATGATGGCTCAAAAACATCTATAATGAGATCTGTTGCCATGTTTGGACCTGCAGGAATATATGCAGACAGAATACTGTATACCTAAAAAATAAATTTTTAAAAATGATCTATTTTCAATTTCATCTAAATCCTTGCAATGTTATTAATTTCATATGAAAACTTTTCTACTGTAAATGATGTCATGGCAAATGACCCTCCCTGAAAGATTCATGATCAATTTAAGTTAATTTTAATTTAGAGAAATTTATAGGACTGATATTGGCATTGATATCTAAATTTCACAACACATTTTTAACTTTTCTCTTAAAATGTTGACATTGACACAAACAAGGTTTTGTACTTGTTGTGACTCTGTAGTTATGTACTTAGACCATTTATCAATATTTTATTAATCATTTCTATTATCCCATAGCTTTATTTTTAATGTCAAATACATTAGGCCTTTGGATAATTTACTTATGGTTAATTTCAGGTTGAAATTCTTGACAGAGATTTTATAATGCTGATACTGACCCCTCTTGATAAATCATCTTTGGAAAGCAATTGATCACAGTGACTATTTCTGTCAAGACCAAATTATATTCCCCAGGCAGGAAGGAATTAACCCCAGCATTTTCCCCAAGGAAACGTTTTCTTTTTTGAAATTCAGTAATACCATGTAGAGCAATGCTTTGAGAAATTGAAAATACTTTTTCACAGTAAGATATTATGCAATTACTTTGCTATACATTTTGCTTTTCTTACCTGATCAATCAACACTGTTATGATGATGTAATTCTATCAACCCTGTAATTATGGATTGACATTGTATAATGAAGACTGTACTTCTATCATCATAAGCACTGTTTTTGCCATTAGTAAATTTGTATTGTTACAAATCACAGTACCTGAGTAAAAAAGAATTATTTTGTCAAACAATCTCACCTTGAATTATACAGTGGTAAAACATCCATTTCTTTAAACCTGTACATTTTATGATGCATCTGAATAAACTCTTACAGTTTTAAAAAAAAATGCACTGTAATATCACTTTTGTTTATATTACCTTTGATGAAAAAAACATACCAATTTTCTCCAGTACTCTTTTAGCTTAACTACTGAGTCCTTTCCCTGTATCCATTAGTTTTAAATTTATTTTTACCTGTCCCTTACAATGCTCCCATATATTATTTCCTTTACTATACTTGGTTGTTTCTTAAGAAATAACTTGCTTCACACTTGCTTCTGAAAGCCTATGCACACTCACTACATTGGTAGACCTTCTTCACCGAGTGGATTTACAGAGGTGCAGTTGACTATTTCATACCAAAGTCTACCCACACTTACTGTACTGAATTTAGATTTAAATAAAAGAATGTTCAAAAGTAATGATCTCTTCACAGTATACAAATATATTGAATTGTGAAAAACAGTTTTAAATAATTACTTTGATACATTACTAGACAATTTATCAGTGCTCTAATACTTTCATATTTATAAAAACTGACTGGTCTGATATGCATGTGTGTTTCTTACTCATAAAAGAAAGGGAATTTATCAATTCCCTTTCCCAATATAGTACCACATACTATATCTGCACTTAGTTCTATTTAACCTGATGTGTTCCTTCACTGTACTATACCCATTCTCAGTACAGAAGATTTCAATTTTAGCTTGTTTTATATGTAGTAGAGACTGTTTCTAGTTTTATGTTAAAAAAATAAAAGATCTAAGATGAATACTAATCTTGTTTGACATGTAAATTAACCTGCATGTTAAGTAAAACCAAATTTGTAGAAATCATTATACAATGAAGTTTTATCTTATTTTAACATAGCTTTATGTACATGGAGATATTTGTATATGCATATGAATATATTTGGCATTATTAGGCTTTGGCGTTACAGAAATAGATTGTGAATTTAGAATACAGTTTTCCAGTTATAAGGATCACATATAAATTTTTTAAGCTGCTCTTCTAAAATCAGTAGCCTTCAGCTCTCAGCAAAAAGGGAGCTTTTTAAAGTGCCATCAAGTTCTATACATAACATCTAATAATCAAAGTGATGGTATAATTTTGCTATCAAATAGATAAAAGCCAAATAGATCCATCTTCAAGTCTAATCAAACTTAGAATAGACACATGAAAGATGAATCCCATTATAGTCAAGGATAATACTTTTACACAAACAGCCAATTAAAATTATGTCTGGTATATAATTTTATACATTTTTTTATTATTTATACTTTTTGCTTTGTTTCTAAATTACTCATGTATATTATCATACAAAATAATCATGATATATTGATACATCTATGTCATTGGGTTTTGTTCTCCTTCACTTCTAAATCTATGGCCCTTGCTCACACTTTGCTGTCTTATTTGTAGATCTAGGTATTCTTATAGTTTAATGTTAAAGTGAAGCTATAGCTGGGGCTGGCAGATAAAAGACTGAATTGTATTTCATGTATCCATTTTTCCAGGGCATAAACAGTAGTTTACTTCTAAGTCATGGAGAATAAAAGCTGCAGGCATGAAAGTTTACTCATTTATTCTCACAATTTGTATGCACCACTGTAGGAATGAAGAAACTTATTTGAATCTGTTTTCTACTTTTATTTTACAAAATGGACAGATTTGATTTTTCCTTTCAAAATTTACCCTATTCACAAGGAAAAGAAAAATTTTATTAAACTTTATATAGGGAAAAAATACACAGGCTTAAAAAAAACAGTATAAAAACTCTCTCTCTCTCTCTCTGTCTCTCTGTCTCTCTCTTTGCTGATTTAGATGCTTAGTTTCTAATTTAACACATTCCAGTTTATATGGCTTCTATGTAAACATTTGCATGCTCATTGCAGAATCCCTGATGTGCTTTAATATAATCAGATCTGATTTCTGTGCCTCTTTTTCATTTGTTGTCTCAACATTCAAATAATTAAGAGGTACTCTGCATGTCAATAAATTTAACTTTATTAAAATATTCCACTCACACTTGGTCCGTTAATTATTTGTAATTCAAGATAATAAAATTGGTGGAACTTTTTAGTCTCTTAATTGAGGAAGAAAATTAGAGGAAATAACATAGTTATTAACTACTGCTGAAGAATTGAAAATAGGATATTTTAAAGAGGCTGAAGATGCACAGAGTAAACACAAACTATAGAAGTTTAAATTTGAAAGAATAAACACATTTTCAGTGGTTTTTAAATATGGGTTTTCCTAAAATGTAACCCTAAGTTCACTGCTAAAGAATGCATCCATATTGTATTCATTATTGTGAATCTTATATCCTTTGGAATCATGAAATAAGAAAATGGGTAGAATTTAAGGGGTGCAATCTAGTAATGGGTGGAGTCATTAATTTCTCTCAATTCATTTTCTAAGCCCTAAACAGTAAGTGCACAGAAAAAGGCATTAATGAACTCATGTTGGGAGAAGAACACTGAAAATGTTAAAAGAGATGTATCACAATTATTAACAGGTACTCGTTTCTGGAAGAGAGTATTAGAGTATGAGTCTCATATTTGAAAAAATTAATAAAAATTTCATAGTTTTCATTTAAATAATATGAATTAATATCATAAGAAAAGACTACATCTATAGTCTAAGAAGTTTGATATGTTTCAGTCAAACAAATAAAATTAAAAACCCCATAAACAGCCATACTTAAGAATGATTATAAAAGGTGCCCATAATTTAGCCACATGTTTATACAAAGGATCAAACCCCCCAGAAGGTAGCTACACAACTGTTAGGTCCTCAGCACCAATTGTTGATTCATAACCCCAATGACTAAAGACAGAATAATGTCTCTATCCTTTCATAAGTGGACAGAAACTAAAGTGTATCCATTTCCTGACTATTGTCAATGAAACAGCAATGAACATAAGCAAACAAGTATCTCAGTAATAAGTATCTTACCCGAGAGTGCTACAACTGCATCATATGGTAAAACTATTTTTTTAGGACCCTCCATAGTGTTTGTACTCCTACTGGCAGGGAAAAGTGTCCCCTTCCCCAAATCCAACCTATTTTCTATTGTCTTTTTTATTTGATCTTGGCTGTTCTGACCGGATTAAGACAAAAGAGTGAAGTGGTTTTAATTTGCATTTCCCTGGTGGTTAAAGATGTTGAACATTTTAAAATGTTTCTCAGCCATTTGTACTTAATATTTTGAAAATTCTCTGTTTAGATGCATACCCAGTTTTTAGAGTTGGTTGTTTTTTTTTTTAATTTTTATTTTTTTGATGCTTAGTTTTTGAGTTATTTGTATATTCCAATGGAATCCTACATCAGACATCTCTAAAAACCACCAGGAAACAATCATGGCAGAATTCAGAGTTTCACTTGTGTCAGAAGCTGGGACATGCTCTTCAGTACCCAATAGCTGTAAGGTTCCCCAGTTCATTCAGAAGACTAACAAATAGGCTTGGTGACAAACATCTATAATCCCTATGCTGAGTAAGCTAAGGGAAGATAGCCAAGTTTGAGGTTAGCCTGGACTACTTAATGAAACACTGTCCTCAAATAAATGGAACACAATGTGAAGACATAATTCTGAGTAACATATTAATAAATAGGTTTTTAATAAAACCTAAGCCAAATTATTTACTAAGAACAGATAATCTATTTCTAGATGCTCTTTATTAAAAAGAATTAATGTTTTATATGACTCAAATGGAAGAGACAATAAAGGTCTGTGGTTGAGGTCTAAACTAAAAGGTGTGGTTAAGCAGAAACTGTCTAACCTTATAATGAGTTAATAAGAAATGTGCCTACTATATGATATTAGTTACATGGTGCTAATGGATTGCTATGAGAAAATGGACAATGGGAATGTGTTCCAAATCTTTTCTCAAAATGATCTGTGAAGGTGAGCTAAATCCTGAAGAAGTAAACACTTGAAGCATAAAATTTTAACTGCATGTATAAATGACAAGAAAATCACTAGAGTTTCTAATAGGCTGGTATTAAACTTCACAGATTTTGTTGAGACTACAAAGGTAAGCTACATATCATATTCTCATTTTGAGCTTTATAAATTGTTAGGTGGATTTAAGATGGGAGTATTTTCAGGTAATCTGTTTAAATTGTTGGCCAATTTTAATCCCTGTATTTTGTGTTATTAGTATAGTTGGTAAGAAGTTACTTTTAAAATGGTGTTTATGCACATTTGAACAGTTAGAGTAAATTAATATGGTTAAGTATTTATATTACTAATATATCTGAAAGATAAATCAATGTCTGGCTGTATACTGAGAAAAATGCATGATCTCTGAAATTAAATTGTTTATACTTGATTCCACTCTAAATATAAGCAATTAGTTATGTTTCAGTAAGTCATTTCCATCCACTCTGGTTGAGAGATGGCATTATGGTGAAGACATACAGTATTAAGTCCCTGGATCAACAGGACATTTCTGTATATAAAGACAGAAATCAGATACTACTTAATGTGATACAGATCTACTACATCATATTTATTTCCTCAACATCAGTCTCTATAAAAAGAGAGAAATGGTTATGAATAATTTAGATAATTTATGCACATCATCAAGGGTTAACAGTTAAAATATATTTTTAAAAGTTAAAACACGCAAATTGGTTGTGCCCTTAATGCTAGAATTTGTAAGGCTAAGACAGGAGGATCATGAGTTCTAAGCCAGCCTGGACTATATGGGGATTTGCTTTCTTGAAGCAGCAGCAACAAGCATAGAAATCAAGGCAAATATTCCTATATTGGCATCATCTTCATCAACATTTCAAATGGAGGTTTTTCTAACCTTTTTATACATCAATAATGCATCTATATTTTTAAATAATCTGAAGTATTTTAGTACTTGTTTTTTCAGACCCATGCTTTAAACATTTTACAACTATTTCAATGAGTTGTAATGAGACTTTTGGGTAAAAAAGATATAACTAAACATTTTCTGGTGAACTATAAGTGCAGAATAAAAGCTGGTTAATATCATTTTGTCAAATACTAAAGACATAAATTAAAATAATCTATTGAAAAAACAAATGATAATGTTATTATTTAAAAACTGTAGTCCTGTGTTATATTTGATAAGTATACTAAGTACCATCTGAGGAAAGATTTATAATTTAACTTAAGAAGAAGGGGTCTGGCAGGATGATGCAATCAGGAAAAGTAATTTACTCATTTATCATTAGAAAACTTGTTTGCTTGTGTTGTCTGGGGTGCAACATAAATTAAATCTGTTGTTTTCTACTGGAATTTTGTTCTGCTTAGAAAAATTTATAGTTTATGAAAAGACATTACTACTGTTGCTTTCTCTGAGTTTCCACAGGGAAGTTGACTTGGAAACTTACTTTTAACACCCTGGCAGTGTTGTCACAGGAATCTGAAATAAGTAATATATTTTAAAAACAGATTTAACCAGCTCAAGGTCTTATTTCTTCCACTTGTCTGAAGTTGTTGAGAGAAAATGATTATTTGACCTTGTATTAATGATCGCTATCAAAACAACCACCACAAAAATCTTGGCTTGTGTTCTTGCCTAGTGTAGACAAGTTTCAAGGTTTCATCTTCAGCAATATAGTCAACGAAAACTAAAGTGCACATCAGAAATGAATAGTCGCAAATTCAGGCAACAATAAAGTTCTTGTAGAGAGTGTACTTTTTCTATAGTTTTCTAAGTAACATTCCATTATTTCCTAATGACTGTTTTCCATTTTCCTTTTTTACAAAACAAAGATAATAATACCATTTTTTTTAATCTCAGCTGCTCAAGTGACAACTTAGTCACCCTTAATGGTTGTGCATTGATTGAAGTCCTCCTGTGGATCAGGAAAATGGATACTGTAAAGGCAACTATATTCAATGACCCTCCAAATCACTGGTTTAGCAGCAAATAAGAAATATGGATAAATAAACAAGTAATTAGATATACTAGGAGGAGAGTGGGTATTATAGGAACAGCTATGCCCTTAACATAATATGTAACGAGGAAGAGCTTCCTAGAACAGAAGATTAATTAAGTTGAAGCTAGATGATTGAGTAGGAATTATTCAGGTTACAGAAAAATAGAATTGTTTTAGGTCAAAGAGTAAGTATGAACATGGAGCTAAAAACAGAAAGGAACAGAGAAAAACTGAAGGCATATCTATTGTCTATAACCAAATATTCTAACAAGTAATTTATGCAAAGAAAGAAGTGTCACATTGGTTTAGGCAACAGGACCCAGAAATGGGCATGAAATTTATCTTCTTGCCAATTTATAATCATGTAGGTTTTAAGTATTTTTGTACTAGCTTTTCTCCAGGTTTTTAGAATCAGGAATATTTCAATTTTGTCTTCTGTCTGGGAAACAATGCCTTCCCCAAGAATGTAGTACTTACTCCAGCAGGTA
This sequence comes from Cricetiscus sungorus, assembly GCA_030556225.1. Taxonomy (NCBI): domain Eukaryota; kingdom Metazoa; phylum Chordata; class Mammalia; order Rodentia; family Cricetidae; genus Cricetiscus; species Cricetiscus sungorus. Next base: position 4,954,056 of record JANBXA010000372.1, read on the forward strand.
GCCCATGCTTGAATTACCAAACATCTTTATCTCATAAGGACTACATTTTTTTAGCCAGTTACATTATTTAATTATTACTATTTCAAGCACTATTCCTTCTGCATTGGTCTGGTCACTCTCTGTGTGGCATCTTTAGCTTTCTTGGGGTATTATTTTTTAATCATGATTTTTCACATTTGTAGAGTAGCCTATATTTCAGGATATCTGCCTCCTTCCTTCTGATCGTTTCCACTCACAGCATCCTGACATTGGCTTCCTGCTTTTGCATTCTGACTATTCTATACCACTGACTTTGAACTGTCTTCAGTGGCAAAGCCAGGAAACACTGGTGCTTGTTTTGATTATTTCAAGACTTGAATCCTGTCTGCCTCCTATTGCGGTCACTCTTTTGGATACCACATGACTATGTTGCATTTCCACACAGTTTATAATCCCTGTCTGTAGAGGGGTTAGTTTGATGAAAATTGCATGGATATTCACAAAAAATAAAAAGTTTCATGCTTTTTATAAGCTGCATGAATTAATCATAATTAAAAAATGATGAGAAAGAAGTAAATCACTGGTAGAGATGTTAGCTGACTGGCTCTTCTAACTGTCAGATGTTTATTGAAATGCAAAGACTTTGGAGCTTGGTAATTTTAGTGTGTAATATTTTTATTTACAAGCTTTTTTTAAAAAAATTAACAAGATATATATGAGAAAACCACATAGAGAATTTAAAAAAAGGGACCTGAATGTGCCAGAGTAGGTAGAGTCCAGAGTCTTGGTAAAAGATGAACCTTGCATGATGAAAAGGGGTGTATATATGTTTTCTAGTTCCTAAACAAGGAAAATACAATCAAGTAAGAAGGTACATTTGTAAAAATATGACTCAGTAGCAGTCAGAGTCATAATAATTTCAATTAGGTTTAATTAATAACCACATACTATGCAATTGACACGCTTTTGAGAACATAAAGCCATTTTATTTAATTCCGCCAGTAAAGAAAGATACTTTTTATTAGCATTATTATTAAGTGGGATAGCAGACATATATATGTGTACCATGAGTGTGCGGATGCAGGTGGGTGTGCATTTGTGTGTGTGTGTGTGTGTGTGTGTGTGTGTGTGTGTTTCTGTTTGTATGTGTGTAACAATGTGATAGATAATAATGGTTGGTTTTGAATGAAGATGTATCCTAGGATACCTGATTTTCTTCCTATTACTGTAATTAATTTTGTGCATCAACAGCTCAGAATCATATTGAATGGCTATGTTGAAGACAAGTGTAACTGTGTTCTCATATATTTTTGACATTTAGATGATGAAAATTAAAGTGTCATGGCATGACTTTGAGATTGATACCTCTAACACAATGTTCTGAATTTGTAGAATACTGGTGTTGTTGTTTTTCCTTAAGTGTTTGAGAGACTTTACCACTGACACCATGTGTTAGGCATGTAGGTGTAATAATTTAGTTTTTGAGATTATTATTCAAAGTATTTAATATACTCACACAATATATTACAGGTCACCAATTTTTATGCAATGTTAGTAAATGCTGCCATTAAATATTGTTCCATTTTATCAAATTATAAAAATTCATGGGCAAGAAGTTGTTTATGACACTCTTTACTTTTTTCCATGCCCATGATATCATTACAATAATTCTTTATCATTTTTGATATGAACATTTTATATCACCTACATTTATTTTTTCAAGAGTAAAATGAATAAAGCTATTGGTTTTATTACTTATTTTGAAAAATAAATATTTCTTTTTTTTAAGTATAATTTTCTTTCTTTAATACATTTTTACTTAAATTTAAAACAATCTTATATTACACACAATTCTCAGTGCCTTCTCCTTCCTGTCCTCCCATGTCCACCACTAACTCCCATCCACTCCCCAGGGAGGGTGAGGTCTCCCATGAGGGATACTCAAACTCTGCAGCATCATTTGGGGCAGGACCTAGTCCCTCCTCCATATATCTAGGCTGAGAGAGTATCCCTACATAGGGAATGGACTCCCAAAGCCCATGAGTGCACTAGGGATAGATATTGGTTCCACTACCAGATGCCCCATAGACTGTATTTCATTTTATTTATTTTTATTTGTTATGTTCCTTTTGTCATTGTTTTGTTTGTGCCTTAAGATTTTTGGTTTTGGTCTTCTGATTATTTTAGATTTAATAATGCTTTCCTTTCTCTGATTTACTTCTAGAAGAAATAGTTTAGGTTATTGGCTTAGACCTGATGGTCTTCATAATTCATCCATTTTTTTCTAGGCATAACTTTTACTAATTGAGGTAGCCTTTGTTATTTTATTTAATGGTCACCTTGTGTATTCTGGGAACTGTCCTAGAGTTTTCAGTCCAGTTACTCTGTCACTTTCCAATTGTACTATTGAGGACAATAAAACTATCCCTAATTTCTTTCCTCCCCAAAACTCTTTACTCATAAGGTTGCTGGCATTCATTTGTGGGTGTTCATATGAGAAAATCACTGATTACACTGCTTCTGTGGATACTGAGTAATTTTCATTAAATGAAACATTTAAAAATATTTTGCCCCATCTCTATTAACTGCTTTTCTAGTATTTATTTCAAAGTATTTTTGTTTTAGTTATGTGTATAAGTATGTGAGTATTTGTGACTGTATGTGCACTTGTGCCCAGATATATGGGTTCATGGGTGTGTCTGGCCATGAATGAAGGTCAGAAGATGATGTTTGACCTTGGATTGCACTGTGGTTTCATTGTAAGCCAATTAACCTGGATGTTAGAAACTGATTTGCATAATCTACAATAGTAGCACCCACATTAAACCTTTGAGTCATCTGTTCAGCCATTAATACTTATATTTTTGTTAATATAAATTGTTAATATAAATATTTTTGTTAATTATAAATTGTTAATATAAATATTTATTTGAAAAATAAATATTTCTTTTTTTTAAGTATAATTTTCTTTCTTTAATACATTTTTACTTAAATTTAAAACAATCTTATATTACACACAAATCTCAGTGCCTTCTCCTTCCTGTCCTCCCATGTCCACCACTAACTCCCATCCACTCCCCAGGGAGGGTGAGGATTTTTGTTAATATAAATTGCAGTTTGTGAGTTATAATGTTGGTTTTTCTGTTTAAAAAACAGTTTTGAAAATTAAAATAATTTTGGTAAATTCTCTCAGAAAATGGTTATTTTCAAATGATAGCTTTAGGGCATAGAGAATTGAAAAGTTGAAATTTTTTCCTACGAAAAACATGAATGCTTTACCCAATTTTGTTGTTTCTTACTTGATTTCAAAAGATGAGCATAGCATAATTCTTTTTATTGTTTTTATCTCTCATTGTTTTCTGTTTGCATTTGATTTTTCATATTTGAACACCTTGTGCTGTTTTTAAAATCTCCCACTATATTCTCTAAATTTACTGGATTATTGATGTAGTGTCTTTCCTGAACTGTGGGAAATTTTGTAATTTTGATTCAAATGTTTCTTCTGCTCAGTCTCAGTTATACTTATGTACATCTTCTCAGTCTCTTTATACTTTTTAAAATTTATTTATTTTTCTCTCATACAATGTGTGCATATCACAGTTTCCTCTCTCTCCATTTTTCCCAGATTGCCACACACACACACACACACACACACACACACACTCATCCTTGCATGTTATTCAGGTTAGTCATTTAAGCTCTTAGTTTATAGCTTTAGTAACTAATTCATATTCTGCTAAAGACAATTCAGTGTTATATCTTAGTTTTGTTCTTGTGTTGTTCCTTCAAACAGTGCTTTCTCTTGCCTAGTGAAAAGCTGAGTTATTTTGGTACTATATACATTCTGTTATTAGAAGTTGCTGATGTGGATTGAGCTATTGGGAAGGGTATCATTATTATTGTACAAGAAATATGCATTTTCATGTTGTTGGGAACTTAAAGTTCAGTAGAATCTCATAGCTTCCTTGTTTCTCCACTTATATAGAAACTAGGTCATCAGTCCTGCTATTCTCCCAGGTCTTATAAAGCTTTCCTGAAATAAATTCCTATGATGGCAAAAACTTGGTAAGAACGAACAGTGTTCTTGGAATTAATTACCTACCATCCTTTGAGTCTAAAACACAAGCAATTTTGCACTGCATCTCATCATAAGACCATGGTAGAAGTCTAGGTGATAAGAATACTGAAAGAGTAAGTTGTGGTGGCATCTTATTTTGACAGTAACTCACTGTGGTAGCCACATTCTAAGGACATGGCTTCAGGTGTTGAGACATTCTCCCTTATAAGGAAGAAGCAGGGCTGGCTCCCTCTCTTGGGCTGCAGTTGGGGATCTGGAAGGGGAGAGACTGCATCTTCAGGCGCAGGAAGACCTCGGACGTTATTAACATAATTGTGTAGGTGCTCTACTAATAAATATCTGCTAATCATTTATATAGGCCTTGTGGTGTCCTTGAAACCTGCCTTCAGGGGGACATGTATGTTGGAGACACCAAGGATGTTATTCTTGGAGCTATCTCACAGCAAGACGACATTTTGCTAATTAGTACACAAACATTTCCTACCAGTCACAGACTGCAATTTCTCCTTCCTGATTGGCTGTTGCTTTTGTTGTACACTGTCTCTCCAGTTTCAGAGGCATGGCTTATCTGGTGATTTCAATTCTCCAAAGTGTTCAAGAAGAATTATTCGTTTTCAAAGCAGAAGTATTATTTAAAGTTATGCACTGGATCTTTTTCTTATGTCAAACTATCAGCATAGGAATTTGTTTTTAATGAGGAAAGACTATCTTAAAGTGACTATGTATAGACTATAACCATATTCACTGGCTTATAAGGTCTTTTATGACAGACTACTTTGTATTAGGTAGGTACCCTCTAGAAATAAAGCAAAAAAGAAATATTTGTGATTGATGCATGATAATAAAATCTTAATTTATTTGCTCTGGAAAAGATCATTTAAATTCTGGAGACTCAGAGAACCCATTGGCTTATTCCACATAGCTAAACAATCAGAATAAAAGGAAACAAATGATGCACCTCTAGTCCAAGTACAAAGAGCAAAAAGACAAACTCAGGAAACTGCATTGAGAGTCTGAAGAAAGCCACATTTGTTAAGGAGCATAAGCAATGGATATATCTGTTCAGGAGGAAAGGAACATCCACACACAGCATGGCCTCTTCCAATTTTTGATTCTCTGTAGGCAAACCCATGAGAGTACATTTAAACGGGTATCTAGGATTTATTAGGATATACTCACATATATACAACAAGATAAATAGCAACCAAAGTCTTCCACTCTGCCCAGGTGTGAATGAAACCAGCAGTCTGATTTGTGATCACACACACACACACACACACACACACACACACACACACACACACACAGAGAGAGAGAGAGAGAGAGAGAGAGAGAGAGAGAGAGAGAGAGAGAGAGAGAGAGAGAGAACCCCTCTCTTTCCTTTAAAGAAGTCTCGTCTGCAGACAAGAAGCATCACCTCTATTGGGCTAGACAGCCCAAGGTATTGGACATAGTAAACATGCTCTTTTGTCTAAATAAGAAGATTCTAAACCTAGTACAAAACTATAAACAATAAGAAAAACTCTCAAGTATTTTCCAGGACAAAGAAAGACATAAAAAGAAGGACATAAAAACAGTACTACAACCAACGTGAACAACAACAAGAAAGAAATGCATACTAAATGTCCAGGAAAATAACAGAGATTATTCCAATAGTTTTCCTATCTTGGAGAGTTTAAGTCTCCAACATAATATACCTTAGCTAAGAGAAGAGAGAATAGTAACTGTTGCCCTCTAGTCTTCAACCCCATGCAAGATCTGAGAAGGAAAATAGTATTACCTGAATAAGCAGGATGTGACTTCCAAAAGATGTAAGAAATGGCAGCTGACTGCCTGGAGAGTCACTCAAAGTCTCTCTGCAGCATCAGGGCAACCATCTTCAGTCTATAGGCCCATAGTATCTGGCAGACTTTTAAATGAAGCAAGAAATTTAAAAATCTGTTCTGACTTGTATTGGCAAAGTTTGTCATTGGCTTTTCTCTGTGTCCTCCAGAATATCTGGCAGTTTCCTCTGTGAAACAGGAACCCTTAGGAAGAATCCCATCTTGTTTTGACAGGTCCATCAGTCACCTTCTTGTGAGTCCTGCATGTCCAGCACACACAGCATGCATACAAGCTATTCAAGCCAGTGCATTTTCCTGTTCAAAAGGCTAGCCTTACCACATTGAATGCAAACTTCACAAGAAGCCTCCTCGGTGCCCACCATTCTCCTGAAGCAATTGGTGCCACCAGGAGTAGACTTGCCCCACTGTCAAGACAAGACCAAGTTCTGCAAACATTCTACATGCCACATTCTGTACGTCTTTGAAGTGCTACCTCTTGATCTGAAATATACCTCTGCATATCTAGGAAACCTAACCAACATCACTGCAAGCTTGACTATCACAGATGACCACTAATTTTCATTTCTTAACTATATACCACATTCTCAATTGAGCTGCACAAACACAATACCACATACATCAATAAACCAAAATGTACACCAATATAAAATATTCTCTTCCATATCTTATCCCCTTATTTTTTCTAGAAAAAGATTGTGACTATTAATAATTTATGATCAACCACCTTTAAATGAAAATAAACATTCATAAACAATATTTGAGAATTTGATAATAGCTTTTTAGACTACTTCTTGCTGGTTGTTAGGCACAATAACTTTTTGGGTACACTGACAAAATTTAGAAGTATGTTCATGTCTTGACTGGGGTTTTTGCATGGTTGGTCATCTCAGTCAGCAGTCCTGAAGCTGTTGTGGACGTTGGATCACATGGGTCATCATTTCACAGGGTCTTGTTTGATCAAACAGTATTAGCCTGGAAGGAATCCACAGCTTCTCTTCTTCTGTGGGAAAAAAATACATCAGAACCTCTTTTCAAAAGCAACATATCCTTATACCCAAATTTTGAAGATACCATTAAAGTACTATGTTAGTTTGGGATAGCAGCCCCCAAAATCAAATGTCTCTCTGTAGTTAGCTCATTAACAATCAAAATTTCAAAGAAAGCACAATAATATTCATAATCCAGACTCTATGTGTATTTTCCATCTTTACATGGCCCATTATAAATTTTTATTTTTTTCTCCTTTAAGAACCTCAGTTTGTTATCTTTAAATTATTGCTTTTATCTATGACTCAGTCTGTCTCATTCTCTCTCAAGTCCATGCACATTTATCCAATATACTGTGACTGGTTAGCAGCATTTGTTTGCTTGTTTGTTTGAATCTGTTCTTATTGTGCATCTGTATTCCTTTTTTGACCAGGAGTCTTGGCTAAGACTAAAGCAACTGGCTCCTTCCCATTCCTTGGCTTTCTGAGGGTCTAGCTTCATGACAGAGGTATGGTGGGAGCCATATGCACCTCCCACAACTCAGGGAAGGTTTTAGGTCCATGCTGCCAGCTGTTCATAAGCTCCACATAAGTGTTTGGTAGCAGGGCCTCTTAAAAGAGCCTTGAGTTTCTTTGCAGCTAATGCTGAGTCAGGAAGCCATCTATAAAGGAGCAGCACCTCTGTTTGCCTCTAGCAAATAGAGCCCACCCATACTGATACCAAGAAGCTATGGATGATTCTGTTCTTTTGTTCTTAGAATCCTTTTTATGCTTTTGTTATGTTTTACATAGAAATTCCTGCCAAATATTAGGGCACCACATGTAGTTGGAGGTTTCTTGTCCCACACATCGGTTCCCAAATAACAACTCAGGCTTAACATTAATTACAGCAGTTTGACCAGTGGGCCAGGCTATTAATAACTAGCTCTCACAATTAAATTAACCCAATTTTATTATTTTATATTTCACTATGAAGTTCATGGCTTGTTACCTCACATCTTGTTTTCCAAGCAGCCACATGGTGTCTCACTGACTCTGCCTTCCCTCTCTCTGTGTCTTTGCCTGGATTTACTGACTAGCTATATTCTGCATGGCCATTGACCAAAATAGCTCTATCCATCAACCAATAAAAGCAGCACATATTCACAGCATAGAGAAGCACATCCCACAAAGTCTATCGGGCTAGACATTCCAAGGTCATGGGCAGAGCAAATATCCACTACACTTTTTTACCCCACATTCTGGGCCAATCTTTTTTTCCTTAAGTTACTGTCTCACTACCATGTGTCTTTGAAAATACAGCCAGAAGTATACTTCACTTCTCTCTTAGGGAACCCAACCAAGCTGTCAAACCAGATTAGCCATTTCATTACCCACTATTACTTCATGTCAGCCTCACTGAGGATACAGAACTAAGGAAGGCAGAGAATGCAGAAGAATGTATATTTGCTGAATTTCCAGACAACTTTTTAAACACTGTCTGTATAAAGAGGACAATTCACATGTATTAACCTGAAGCTCATTATTTAATATTCTTGTCAATCAGAATTGACAGTAATTCATTGAATTAATGATATCTAAATATGCTCTATCAATCATAGTCATTCATGGTAAGATTTGTACTCTACCGAGAAATGGCTAAAATATCTTCTGTTTCTTTTTCGAGAAAGGAGCAAAATAATGTATGTATGATCCAATTGTCTTTCAAGTCCTTATTTATTATGGCAGATGGTACACAACTACCTCATATATTCAATGTATTTATGTCTTATATGTACATTTATATATTGTGAAGCAAGGGTGAGATAGACATATATAAACTGGAATTCTATTAAAATATATTGTAAATTATAATTTCTGAAAGTGTTCTGCCAGCTAATATATGAATACTAGTATGAACTCCTTAAATTCCCACACCCTGGGCATAAAACAGAATATTTCAGTGTATTAAATTTATGTATTTATCTGATGTACTCCTTAGCTCAAGATTTTCAAATTGCATTTTGCATTACTTTAAATATACATATAGTAGAAGAAAAAAAATTATGTTCATAATTGGATAACTTATTTTGTTATTTCTTCCACAATCCATTAATTTTACAATCAGCTTTGATAAGAATTTTTGTCTCAAGTTTAAAGTGGTAAAAAGGATCAGTTTGAAAAGACTAGTATTGGAAGTGGCCCTTAAGCAGTTTCATTCTATGTAGTGCACCAGCAGTTCTCAGTCTTTGGATCTTTTCACATCATCACACTTGAAATGTAAGCATGCTCATGAAGAGAGTCTACCTAACATCAAAAGGGGACATTGTAAAGCTGTATCGGCCTAAATTTGAATTCGAATTCTGTCAGTATTTTTCACCTCAATGTGACCACTTAAGTAACCTCTGAAAAATCTTTATTTATCATTCATCAGCTACATTATAAATAAATTAAGCCTGAGATAGAGATGCCTGCATACTCTGGATTGTTCCACAGGGAACTGGAACCCGGTTAGAATCCAAAGAGAGTGGCTCTAGGAGACTTCTGGTTATGGATACTGACACAGCTCTGATTGTGTTTGATTCAAATACTTTAGGCAAAATTGACTTTGTATGCAGTTGCAATTTTAATAAAGTACTACTAATATAATTTTTATTCTTAAGTATGATTTTGAAAAACTAGATTGAAATATAAATTGTTATTTATATTTTTAAATTTAATTAGAAGTTGTTATTAATAATATAAATAAGCAAAGTTTGTAAAGTATATTCTGTAATTTTTCATGTCAGTATGTGGATATATTACACACACATACACACACACACACACCACACACACACACACACACACACACACACACATATTTCACTTATATTTTTATTATTGATAGCAATTGAAAGGTGAACCCGTAACCATGTTATGTGTTTTGCCAAGAGTTCTTTTACAACATATCATTAAAATTTCAATGAAGAAAAAACAAACTAGAAAGAAAAAAGTAAACAAAAGAAAGATACACTCTTTAACATTACTGCTAAATCTCATATTTAGTTGTCAAGAATTCCACATTACCAGTATTTAAGAGTCAGCCAAGTTACAAAAGTTCTCAGAACCTTGATTTTTATGATATATTTCTAAAAAAAATGTGGTTGTTGCTTTGATATTTTAAATACAAAATGTAAAGTTAATCAGTAAGCCATAGTTTCAAATAGAAGAACATGTAATTAATGTTTTAGACTTTAGTCCCAGAACAAATTGGAGCCCATAGTTCAAATGCAAAGTAGGAACAAGAGGCAGGAAATAAAACAGAAGCTATCAATGCATGTGGCTCATGAACTTGTTCCCCATTGCTTGCTCACCCTGCTGCTTTCTTATACCACCCAGTATCACCTGCCAAGGTGTGGTAACATCCACCCCTTGTGAGCATTACACATAAACACCAGGATTAAACCATAAACTTTCCTTCCTTATGATATCCAAGATCTCATATTAGTATCACCATCACTATATAAATTTTCCAACTTTTTAAATGTCCCAGTCTTTCACTTTAGAATTTCAGTCCTTGTATATTATCAGAAATCTCTTTAAATATTTAAAGTCTCTCTAATTTTGACACACCAAAATGTCTTCTTAGTAGGGTTAAGAAAAGAAAAAATGACTTTCTTACTCCCAAACAGAAGAACTAGGGTACAGTTATAATAAAGTCAAAGCAAGTATTTAAACAAAAGACCCTTTTGCCAAAGTTATTAATTGTTATTATAGTTGTTGACCTCTGTGGGTAAAGAGATCCAATACCGTAATGTTTGGTGTCAGATGTCTCAGACTCATGACCTTCTGGACTCCAAAGGGCCTGCCTAGACAGCATCACCTCTCCAGCTCTGTCACCCACAGCACAAGCAGCTCACTTCAGCTGTACTGCATAGCTATTGCTATCTTTGATGGTCACCCAACAGTACTGGGTTTGCTATTGGGCTGGACCCTCACTTGTAGCCTTTCCTAGGCTCTCTCAGGGTCTCCATCATGAAGTGGCAAGTTTCAGGTTTTCTCCATATCCCTTTCAGTCTTGGAGCTTGTGTTGCACCTGAAGCTGCACCTTCACTAATGGCCTCTCGTGACCGCTCACAGTTCCAAGGCTCAGCTGCTATTATCTAAGACCTCTTTGTGCCCCCAGTGCCAGCACCACCTTGAAACTCTTACACATTAGAAATTTTAGCAACAACCATGAGATTTAGAATTTTTTTTCTGCCCTTGAACCACAGCTCCATGTACTGACCCTAAGGAAATACTTCCAGAAAGTTTCACCTCAGTGATGCTGGTCTCTTCCTAATCACCACTAATTTTCATGCTACAGCTAACAAGCATCAAGTGTCCCAGTAAAGCAAAGGTTTAATTTCACTGGTGTTAGTCTGTTAATTACAGCTGTATCTTCAAACCCAGCCAATCAACACCACAGATTCTTAATTCAAAACATTATCCATGGCCACAGTAGAGTCTTCTCTCCGGAAAAACAACAATGACCCCTCCCCTCAAACCAAAACAACAGCAATACTCTTCAGCATTATTATCTTCCAAGATCCCATAGTTCAGATGCCATGACAATCCTCTTTAAAACAGAAGGACGTTGCTCTCACAACACAATATTCCACGTGCTTGGTACCAGTTTCTGTCGTAGAGTTTCTATTGCTATGATAAAACAGCATAAGGAAAAGCAACTTGCAAAAACAAAATGGTTTATTTTAGCTCAAAACTCTCAGTTCACACTCTTCAACTGAAGATATTCATGGCAGGGACTCAAGGCATGAATGAACCTGGAGGCAGGAACTAAAGCAGAAGCCATGGAGGGAAAGCTGCTGACTGTTTTGCTCCCTGTGACTTGATCTCCCTGTTTTCCCATATCATCTAGGACCACCTGCTCAGACATGACATCATCCCTGGTGATTTTGTCCTTCCCACAGTAATGATATATTTTAGAAAATGCTCCACAGGCTTCCAGTCTTATGGTGGTACTTTCCCAGTTGAGATTCCCTCTTCTCAAGTGACTCTAGCATGTGCCAAGTTGACATAAAATCAAACAACACAAAAACAGAAATGTTTATTTACATTATTATGTTCACTAATATTATACAATAAGGACATTTACAAATATACAGTATAAACTATAAAATTAGGACATTAGATAAATATTGTTGAAAACACACAAATTACTAAAAATTCTTGCTCATTTATTCAGTGTATTATTCATTTTATTCATTTCCTGATATGATTTAGACCAATTATAGTTTTCCTAACTCAAGATAAACAAAATAAAAATCCTTAAATAAATACCATATTTCTTATGGATCTCTGAATCGCAAACCTAATTTATACAAAAAAAATTTCATTATAATGAAGTACTGAGGAAGTACACTTTGAAGGAATTGTGCATCCAACCTTAGTAGTTCAATTATTTTTCAGTCTCAACAGGAGAATAATTTTAGCTTAAAAATTATATTTAACTTTTATTTTTAGTATAATCAATAAATATATCACTCCAAAACAATTTGATGTTGCAGGTGGGATATTAATCTATTTAACTAAATTGCATCACATGCTCATTTTATAACTTATTCTTTTACCCATAATTAGATAAGAACTGTACTTTAAAATTTTTTGTTACCTCACACTCTATAGTATAATTTATTAGTATGGTTTTTAATATTAGTTTTGGAAAATAAACATTATAAGAGGGATCATTTCTAAGCTTTGAATGTAGTTTGTTTTTAAATTAAATTATCATATTTCTTGCTGGATATTTTTGTACTTTACTAAATCAAGTTAAAAGAGAGATGTGATCAAAATTTTTTCCAAGTATTGCTGAGGGATGTATGAAAATGAAAACAAAGGGGAAAACATAGTATCTATAGCGACTGAACATATAAATTAGAAGTCTTTTATAATATATTTGAACAGAAAAAATACAAGATGCATAGTAATTAAACCATGGGGGAAAATCAATTATGTACCCACATCCGCTCTGTGGAAAATGTAATAGTAATTCTGGATGTGAAGCTAGTTAGAGAAAACAACTGCATGGTCTGAGTGAGGAAAGAAGTCTGAAAAGCAATGGCATAAAAATGTAAGAAATTAATTAATATACATTGTAGAAGGCTTTGAAAGGAGACAATAACACTTGTAGATTTTTATTATAATTCTGGCACATGATGAATCCATGAATTTATGAGGTGCAGCTTCAAATCACTAATAGGAAGATTTATGTCCAGAATCTTTGATGACATTGTTCCAGTGTATACCTAGTGTTAGACAATGTCAGTTATTCTCTCACATAGTATTTGAACATTATTATCCAAATTGGTGCTAGTTTCTCAACTGCATGTTGGTAACCTATAGACACTTTAAATTAGCACCAAGAGGCCTGAGAAATGACTCAGAAGAATCCACAGATACTACAGGTGATAGGAAAGAACCAATCCTGGGAGCTTGCATCTGACCTCTATACTTGTGTTTTGGCAAATTTGAAGCCACACACATACATTTCATCTGTATAAGACTGCATTAGATCCATACCTATTGCTATGCACAAAATATAAGTTCAAAAGGATCAAAGACCTCAACATAAATCCAGCCATACAGAACCTCTTAGTAGAGAAAGAGGGAGGAACTCTTGAACAAATTGATACAGGAGAGCGCTTCTTGAAAATAACAGCAGTGGCACAGACACAGAGATCAACAATTTATAAATGGGACCTCCAGAATCTGAGAGGCTTCTGACACAGACCAAATGGCAGCACAAAGAAAGGGAAAATATATTCACCAAACCTATTTCTGACAGAGGGCTGATTTCCAAAATATACAAAAAACTCAAGAAGCTAGTTACCTAAACACAAAATAATATAATTAAAAAGTGGGGTACAGAACTAAATAGAGCATTCTCAATTGAGGAATCTAAAATGGCTGAAAGACACTTAAGAAAGTGCTCAACATCCTTAGCTATCGGGGAAATGCAGATCAAAAATCTCTGAGATACCATCTGATTCCTGTCAGAATGGCTAAAATCAAAAACACCAAAGACAGTTTATGCTAAAGAAGATGTGGAGAAGGGGAACACTCCTCCACTGTTGGTGGGAGTGGAAACTCATACAGCCACTTTGGAAATCAGTATAGCAGTTTTTCAAACAATGGGAATCAGTATACCTCAAGATCCGGTATTTCCACTCTTAGGCATACACCCAAAAGATGCACACTCATACAACAAGGACATCTGTTCAGCCATGATCATAAAAGCATTATTTGTAATGGACAGAAATTGAAAGCAACCAAAATGGCCCTCAACTGAAGAATGGATGTAGAAAATGTGGTGCATTTACACAATGGAATACTACTCAGCAAAAATAAGAAAAAAAAAAAAAAAGAAAGAAAGAAAGAAAAGAAAACATTGGAATCTTGAAATTTGCAGGAAAATGGATGATAGGAGAAATCATGAGTGAGGTAACCTAGTCACAAAAAGAGAAACAATGTAGGTACTCATTCAAATATGGCATTTAGGCATAGAGCAAAGTATTACCAGCCTCCTATTCATACTGCTAGAAAAGCTAGAAAACAACTAGGACCCTAAGAAAGACATGCATGGTACCCTGGAGAAGGGGAAAGGGACAAGATCTCCCAAGCAAATTGAGAGCTTGGAGGAAAGGCAGAGGTAATTAGGGAGAAAAGGAGGAGCAGGAAGATTGAGCTAGGGAGAGAATAGATGAAAGCAAGAAAAGAGATATCATAATAGAGGGAGCCATTATAGGTTCTTAAGAGAAATCTGGCACTAGGGCCAGAGAGCTACAAAGAAGGCCATAACTAACAATCTAAGCAATAGTGGAGAGGCTACCTTAAATTCCCTTCCACAATAATGAGATTGATGACTACCTTATACGTTATCCTAGAGCCTTCATCTAATAGCTGATGGTACAGAAGCACACACCCACAGCTAAACTGAGCTGAACTCTTGGAATCCAGTTGCAAACAGGGACCAGTGATGATCAAAGGGATCAAGACTAGGCTGGAAAAACCCACAGAAACTGCTGACCTGAACAAGGGGGAGCTCATGAACTCCAGTCTAATAGCTGGGAAAACAGCATAGGACAAACCCAGATTCCCTGAACTTGGGTGTTAGTTTGGAGGTCTGGGCAGTCTATGGGGCCTCTGGTAGTGGAGCAGGATTTATTCCTAGTATACGAATGGACTTAAGGAGTCCATTCCACATAGAGGGAAACTCACTCAGCCTAGACACATGTTGGAGGGCCTGGACCCTGCTTCAAATGTTATTACAGACTTTGAAGACTCCCCATGAAAGGCCTTATCCTCCCTGGGGAGCAGAATGGAGATTAGAAGGTGGTGGTCAAAACAGGGGAGGATGGGAGGGTGCCAGAACTGGGATTGATGTGTAAAACAATATTGTTTCTAACTATATATGGAATAGATAATGAAACCAGCAAAGTAAAAAGGGACCGTTAAAGGGGATGAATTGAACAATATTGAAAACAAAGAATGATAATAATTTTAAGAGAGCACATGTTTTATACTTCATCAAAATGCACTTTTATGTTCATGCATTTATTTTGTATTTTAATTGATATAAAGGCATTTGGTTACATTATAGCATTTCCATACACAATTTGCTGAATTGATCATCCATATCACCTTGTTTCATTACCTCACAGTTCCTTTTGTACCCCTCTGCCTTCCTGTGGTCCTTACCCCACATTTATGATAAGGGTTTTTCTTATGTTATCTTCTCTTTCTCAGTGTCACATTTTCTTCTCATGGTCCCCTTCTCGGGATTTTATTTCTTGTGACCTATACACATACACATACCTATATACATTTATTTTATTTTTAATTTATATATATAATAATTATTATTTTCTTTTCATATCAATCCCAGTTCCCTCTCCCTCCCTTCCTTCCATACTCCCCAACATCTCTCCCATCCCATTCCTCCCCCCACTCCACAGGGAGAGGGATGCCTTCCAGGAGGTATTATCAATATCTGTCAAGTCAATTGAAGTAGGGACTTCCTCCTGCATTAATTTTATGTTGAATCCCCCAAAGTAAATTCTCATGTCATCTTAAGAGGGAGAACATGTGAACATGCAGTATTTGCCTCAGTCAGGCATCTCCATTTGGATTTGATATTTCATAACTTTATTACTGCTTAAAATCATAAATGGGGATATTTTTATTATCCATTAATCTGTTAATAAACAGTTAAATATACTCCATTATCTTGTTATTATAAATAGGATAATAATGAAACAGACATGCACATATCTTTGTGGTAGGATATAGGGTATTCTGAGTATATAGGGTATTCAAGAGTAGACTGACTATAATATGTGTAACAGCTGGTTCAATGTGTTTTCAGGACGGTTGATGTTTATATAAAGAACATCACTGGAATTGTCATGGAGAATTTATTGAATCTACAGATTAATATTTATATTATAGTCATATTCACAAGTTATATCCAGCCAATTCATGAACATGCTAAGACTTCTGTTTGCCTATTGTCTTCTTTATGGGATCTTTAAAGTTTTCATTGTTATCTTTCAAGACTTGGTTATTTTCCTAGGTACTTACTATTTTGAAGTAAATATGAATTGAAATTTCTCTAAATTTCTTTATAACAAGGTTATTATTGGTACACATGTATGTTAATTTTCTGTATTGCACCTTGAAGAAAGCATTCATCAAATTTTCAAGTTTTATGATAGCATTGATGTATCATGTATAAAATCATGATATCTACAAATAGGGGAAATTTGATTTCTTCCTGTATGTTTACCCCTCTTTTAGATATTATTTTTGTTTTAATGGTATATTTAAGACTTTGTATACTATACTGAATTAGAGTGGAGTGAATATGTACCCGTATCCTGTTCTAAGCTTTAGGAAAAAAATGATGGCAATATTTCAGTTTAGTACAATGTTGGCTATAGATTTGCCATATGTAGTTTTATTATTTGATACATTTTCCATCTCTATAAAATACTTCTAGGGCTTTTATTATGATGGCATTTTGGATTTTGACAAATGCCCTTCTTTTGCACTTATAGGGTAATCATGTTTTCTAAATTTAAATTTACTCAGTCTTATTTATGGTTTTGCAAAAGCACCCTCAAATTGCTGATATAAAGCCATCACTATTGTTAAGTACAGTATTCTTGAATTCTATTTTCAAGTACTTTGTTTAGAACTTTTATATATATGTTCAAATGGATCTATACTATCCATTTCTTGCTCTGACTTCATCATGGTTGTTATGAAGATAATATTGACTTTGCAGAATGAGTTGGGCAGTGTGCTTCTAGTTTCTATTTTGTTCAAAAGTTTGATAAGACATAATGGCAAAATTTTCTTTAAAGTTTGGTAGGATTCAGAAGTGAATTTGTCCATCCCTGTGCTTTTATTTTGTCAAGGAAGTTAGCTTCAGTATTTCTGCTTGCTATGGGCCTGTTAAATTGTTTGTGTTTTTCATTTTTAACGTTGAAGTTCATATGAGTTTGAAAATTTACCCATTTTTCTATGTTTTCCAGTCATATGCAGTATAAATTAACAAAAATGTCCCATAAAATATTTTGGATTTTATTGAAAGATTTCATGTAAGCTTCATCAAAAAATTTAATTTCTCATTTTAATAAATTGTGACTATTCTCTTTCTTTTTGCAAGTTGGCTAATAGTTTGCCAGTCTCATTACCCTTTTCAAGAACCAAGTCACAGTTTAATTAGTTCTATATGTATTTCTTTTAGTCTATATTTTATGAATTATTCCCTAAATTGTAAATTTTCAAACTCTACGTTTGGGGATTGGCTTCTTATTTGTCTAGAGTCTTGATGTACATTATTAGCTGATATATTTTAAATAATTCTGATGATTTAACAGGAGAACTTTTTTAGATATCAAATTTCCTCTCAGGATGCCCTTGCTTGTACCCTAGTGGTTACTCCAGTGGTTTAAATGAGAATGCCCTCATACTCTCATTTGAGTACTTGGTTTCCAGTTGGTAGAACTGTTCGGGAAGGAAAAGGACCTGTGGTTTTTTTGGAAGAGGCTGGTCGTGAGAGTCAGGCTGGAGGTTTCCAAAGACTTTGGGCATTTATAGCATGCTCTCTCCTTCACACTTTCTGCTTGAGATGTGAACTCTGAGAAGTACTTGCTACCATTCTTTTACTACACCATCATGGATCAAAAGACCCTGAAAATGTAAGCCCCATTGAACACTTTCTTTTAGAAGTTACTTTGAGCATGGTCTTTTATCACAAAAATAGAGGAGTAGATAATTCAGAATTTGGTAAGGGAGCTAGCTATTGCTGGGAGAAACCTGACCATATAGTGCTTTGAACATAATATGGATGACTTTGGGACTTTGAACTAGAAAGTGGGTGTAAGTATTAAGTAGCAATGAATGGGCCATTCTAGAAGAATATGGTAGTGCTGAGAGTTATATAGGCTATGGAAGCACAGCATTTGAGGGCTGGAGACCATTCTTGAGATATTTGACAAAGAATATGGATGCCTTCTTGGTAGGCAGACTTTTCTTCCCCCTCCACCCACCATTCCCAAATAACCAACACAAACTTAATATGAATTATAAATACACATCCAATAGCTTGGGCTTATTATTAACTAGAAATTACAACTTAAATTAACACATTTTTATTAATCTGTGTTGTACCCTTGTGATAGTGGGGCATTCAGCTTTGGCCTATAGGCCTGTTATATCTGACAGACATCAGACATTTTTGAGAAGTAGAATTTTAAAGGACCAACTTGGTATTGACAAAGTTTGGCAGCCCCTTTTTTTTTTCTTTTTCTTTTTTTTTTTTTTTTGTTTCTTGCTGGGCCAGTTTAGACTGTCAACAATTGGGACCAGGGCAGTTTCTCTGCCCAAATGGCTAGGTTTTTCCTTAAGAAAAGAAAACTCCATATGGAGTTTCTTTGTTGACTATTATCTTCTCTGGAGTAAATTGGTCTGCCAAGAGTACCAATTTCATTGTCATGAAAAGAAATTTGTTATTAAAACATTTTAAATGCCATATTCTGTAGGTATTTAAAGAGTTTGAAGACCATCTATCTATCTAAATGTATCTGTTTAAACTTGAAAATATTCCTATTATGACTATAATTTTGACTATTCTAGATGGCTAGCTATTGAACTGTATTTTTAATTATACCTTATATTTTAAATGAGTTGTATATGTACAATACCACAAACAAGAGTAGAAACACACGTACATCATAACAAAATCAACTCTGAATCAATAAACCAATGTTCATACATAAAACATTGAGCTCAATAGATTTTATGTTGATTAAAGTAGATTAAGTAACCTATCCTTGTATGTCATTATTTTTATATCACATAACCTTCTTTTCCTTAGGAAGAAACCTTTGAATTTAACTCCTTTGTTTATTTTTTCTGACTATGATGAATAATAACATAACCATCACCTTTAAATGATAACAAACATTCATAATCCATCTTTTGGAAATGTGGGCATTTGGAAGTGTGGGCATTGATTTTTTGTGTTTGTTTGTTTGTTTTGTTTTCTAGACTGCTTCCTGTTGTCTGAAGACACTGGCATTTCTGGAGGAAACTTGAGAAAATCAGGATAATTATTAGTTCTTAGCTGTAGTACTCTGTGAAGCTAAATCATCTTACCTAACATCCTTGAAGCTATTCTGGATGCTGGGTCACCTGGACCATCCATTTTTTTTGGTGTTTGATCCTATTGCCCTAAAAATACATAAACTTTTAAAGGTAACATACATTATTTCTATTAATAAAAGGATAGAATGTGCAGTATTCACAAGTCAGCCAAAGATAATCTTTTGTTTTATGGAAACTGAGTTTAGAAAGACAGGCTATGCACATAGCTTTGCTGTGTAAATGATGGATTATGTTGTATCTGAAATAGCAGACTGTTAATATGATTTATGAATTAGTGAAAACCAATAAGAATATCAAATAGGTATTACAAATTTTCACATAAATTGAAAACATTTTAGTGCAATTATAAATTATTTTAGCTATTAAGCACTACAGTGGAAGGATTGCAGTATGTTACAGCATACTCATCTAGAATGCATGTTGTCCTTGGTTCAATTATTGTCTCAGAAAACATAAGTTAGCGTATATGAAAGATAATTATTTTTCTTTGTGAAATTGTGAGTTATTATTTACAGCTTGTAATTATGTAGCTTGAAATTGCCATGTGTACTTTTAAATTGTTAATGTAAAATGCTATTAATTATTCATCCCAAAGAACTTCATAATTTGAAGTATATTTGCTAATTGCAGAAATTTTGAAATATTATTGACAATTAACTTATTAGCTGGGAGAGAAATTGTATAGAAAAATATGCTAGTTAAAAAAGTGAAAATATCACCACCAACCTATAAATATACATGACTGATCCTATGGAATTACTTACAGTTATTTAAAAATCTTTGATAAAGGCAACACCCTTCCATGTTCCCCAAAACAAAGACAAGACAAACCAGAACATCATGTGCCATACATTGCTATAGTCTATAACTCAAAAAGAATAGAACAAGAATTGAAGAAAGGGTATATGCATACCATCTAGTGGTAGCTTTCAAAAATGGCAAAATGTTCAAACAAATTTGCTTATAGGAATCTAGCATATTCACAAGCTTGTCATTTCATATATGGAGAAAGAGAAGACAAGAAACAATGGCATTTACTTCTGATACACACACACCACCATAACCTATAAATTACTATGTCACACTTTAACTAATTAAAATATAAAAACATTATGACTTTACAGTTACTCAGAATCTTTGCCAATTGTGTTTATTCCTGAGTAGAATATTATTAAAGTTGGAATGTTCTTTTAGTTAATTTTAAAATTTTGACAAAAAAGCTTCTATATATCCTAGCAGTAGACAACAGGGCACTTCTTATTTTTCCTCTGCAGAATATGAAAGGATAGTGAATTTGCCACAAACAAATCTCATACACATAGATAAGTGACTATGCCTGCTAATTTTTGTAAGTAATATTAGTCTAATTTTTTGGTAAATTGCATGATTTATTAAGTTATTTGTTAATATTTAAGTGAGGGGATCTTATGAATTCATGTTTTCTTAGATGGATTTGGGTGAAGTATTCTGTTCTTTGAAAGCATCACAATCATTATTTCCAAAGCCAGTACAGAAGGTACCACAAAGTCCCCAGAAGGCATGACTTCCTGATAAACACAGTGTGGCAAGAGGGAGGCATCTGTGGCATAGCAGTTGGCAAGAACAATGCTCTCTGTCCTCAGCTGCCAGAGAACACTCAGAGGAGTTGGGGAAATTCCTAGCATATTCATTTGGAATGTGTAAAGCTATGAAAGGCAAGCTGATTTTTTTTTTTTTTGACAAAAAGAGAATGGCATATATTAGTAGAGCCCTCAGTTGGGGGCCTAAATAATTGAAAGAGAATCTATCGTAAGACTGAATTGGCAGGGTAATACTTGCAGAGCAGAAGGTGGTTTTGTATGTGTTTTCTAATCAGAGGTTTTTATATGGTAGAAAGAGAGGACATAGTATGTGAATACAGTTCTGAAGTTCTGTGTCGTGGCTTGTGGGCAACTGAAATCTAGATTTCATTGATTATAGCTTCCTTCAAAGGTAGATGCTTGTGATGCAATATCTTTTATTGAGGATTTTGATTCAATACCCATTAATGTGTAAAAATTCTAGTGTGTAGTAATGGAATTTTCTATTTTCATATACAGTGTGCCAGGATAGTTGTGTTACATATAACCAAAGACCTATCATTTGGTATATTTTGGAGTGAATTGAGAAACTAAATCAGAGGCTTTTCAAGAATAATCTCAGAGGAAAGAAATAAGACATAAAAATAAATATAAATTCAAGACGTCAAGGTGTGTGTGTTCTTGAGATGATCGTAAGGTGAACAACTAGGTTCTCAGTCATGTTGGTAACCCACATAAAGTTATGCAGAATGAATCTATCTCTAAATTGTACTTTTGACAAGGAGGAGGGAGGGAAGGGTGGAAAGGAGGAGAACAAAAAGAAGGATGCCTATCCTTAGCAGTGGAGTCTTACTGCAAATAATTTAGAACATAGAAAGATCAAAGAAATCATTGAAATAGGGATTATCTGCACTTTTATGATGGTTTCCTTAATTTTTTGTTCATTTTATGTACAAACCACAGTCCAGCCCCTCACTTCCCACATTTATGTTTTTAAAACATGTGAGATTAGTGATGGCTGAAGCATCCAAAGATAGAATCTTCTCAACTCATATAATTTCCAGCCACAAGTGATAGTTCTATTTATGAGATAAATTTTCTTCATATTATATGTTTTGTAAATAGTAGAAGAAATAAGGCTAGAGTTCCATGTTATTTTATTTTCTTCTTCTTAGTAATTGGCTTCAGTAATTGAGACATAATCACCACACAACCTAGCTTCATGAATTTGGCTATGAAAACCCAACCAGAGCATTGTTTCCTATCAGAATTTGGAAAAAAAATTTACTTTGTAGATTTGAGATTTTATAAGAATAATAAGAGATAAAATATATGGTAGCATTTTTAAAATTCAAAGCCTTTTATTTTTTCCAATATGAGTAACTATCCTCATATGCCTTCTGTTATCTTCTGTGTGCTTGGTACACGAGAATATTCTACAAATTCCTTGGGGGGGAATCCTTCCAGTCTTTTTCCTCAAAGAGCTCATTTAATCCCATAAATCAAGCTATTTAGACTATAATGTAAAATGCATGCCATTCTCACACTCTGGTTTAGTCAACCATTAAACATCAAAGTCCAATAAATAGACTGTGGCATGTCATGGTGGAGGTTTACTTTGTTCCAGAAGTAACTGTTTGGGGGCCATTTAGGGGGTTTCCTTGGCACTGAATCTGGACATGTGACAGACTGAAAAATTCTGTTCAACGCCTACGGTGCTGATCATTCCACATTCTAAAAATGTAGCTGGAAACCATCCCAGATTGTACATCTGCCTCTCTAATTTACACCTCCAGAGATAAGGCTGAGCAGGGAAAAGGTGAGAAACTTTAATGAACTGTTTGGAACCCTTACATGCTCTGGGGCAACTTCATTGCACAAACCAAGACCTGGCAGCAGGGGGCTGGGTGGTAAACAAATAAGGAGACCTTCAATTTCAGTGATGTCCATAGGATGCTTTGCCTTTCAATAGTGACAACAATATATCCCTCCCTCTTTATTAATTAAATTAGTTTATTGACAAGTTCATACATGTATAAAACACATTCTGGCTACTATCCTCTATCCCTTATCTCCCCGTCCCCCTACCTCATCAAACTTTCAATCTCCCTACTTGTTATGTTGTTGTTTCCCAGATTCTGAACTTTTGATTTTGTTGTGTTATTCATTTCGTTTACTCAAGACAATGGGAGTGACCCTACCCATGTTTCTTATTTTCATCAACCTTTCCAAATGGTCTATTAGTTTTCAAGTTGGGCTTTCACTAAATCCTTATTTGTTTATCAACTGCTGATACTGGTATTAGTGAGCACTATTTTTTTGCACATGCTGGACTTTTGTATTCTTTTAGAGAGGACATTAATTCAAGAAAAGCAAGACTTTACTTGGGATCAAATTTTTACCAAGAAATAAAACTACTAAAACATTAAAATCTGCAGGAATATGTTGCAAGAGCATGTACATTGTAAGATGGCTGTAATGAGAAAGTCTGAATTTTGTTAAGAATGACCTGATAATGTTCTCCTTAATTAATGATGCTTCTTAGAGAACTTTCTTGCAGTCTCTTGTGGGAAAATAATAATCTCTTAATCATGTTTAGGAACCAACATTTAGTGTGATAAAATTCAGATTGAACATTTATGTGGCATTTTATAACTCACAATATGCCATAAGTTATGATTGCCCAAGGCAGAAGTTCCTCTTCGGTCTTCTAAATGTTTTACTCAGCATCTCTCAGGCTGAAAAAAAAAAATCTGTGGATGGAATTTTATGAATTTGAATGTTCTAGTGGGGAAAACTTTCATTCTTACTTCTGCTACTTCCTACCTGAAACATGGCTCATCTTTGAGCAATCAGTGTGTGCTCAGAATCTCCATACTGTCTTCTTGGTTAGGAACAGGACAGGCATTCTCATTATAACTTAAAGTATTCATGAATAGTTAAAAAAAATATTTGGATTCTTACTTTCAGGAAGTTAAAACAATTTTTCAAGTTAGGATTCAAAATTCCAGCATACTTTATTATTTAAAGAATTAACAAGCACACACATGAATTTTTTTTAACCTTACAGAGTTTTATTATGCATATTTAGTTTCACTGATAACTGTTATGCATTTTATTTTATACATTTAAAAATTTATCAGTGAAAAGTTCATCAGACTGCCGCAGACTCTAGACAAAAGGGAGCTAACATTGGCTGGAAGATCAGCTTTGTAATTTACCTACACTGTAAGGCCTCCACCATTTCTCCAAAGGGAAGATATGCACATCAGTATCTGTGTCCTAATTCAGCAATTAAAAAGTGACACTTTAGCATATTCGGTCATGTGTTCTGGTCAATTTACAGACTGTGAAATGTAGAGCAGAGATGTTCCCTGTAGGATATGGTTTTAACAAAAGTATTTATGTTGCTTCACTGCTTTGGGCTAAGCATTCACACAGCCCCAGATAGTCACCTAATCTTAGCTATGTTAGTTATTAACAATATGATGATATAGGAAAGGTTCTAGTTTTCTCAAAAAAAAAAAGGAAAAAAAAAGAAGAAAAAAGAAAAGAAATACAAATAATCATGGTCACTGCGTCATGAGTCTTAAGGCATATAAGAGTTCAATAGATAGAGCAATGCCTAGGAGAAGGAATGTATTCAGCAAATCTTAGCAGCCACTGAAAGCTTATTGTAGTGATGGTAGTATAGGATACTAGAGGCAGGAAAGAATTTACATTTTATATTTAATCATTCCTTGCCCATTGCATAATAAATGTAACACTTGTCAAATAAACGAAAAAACAGAATTCACTGTTTGCCCTTTGATAATTCCAAAAGCCAGTCAGCTTCCCTACATATTTCATGCTGTTACTCCTTTACTCATGAGGAATGCAAATGATGAAAACAATAATGGAAATAGCTCGTGGGGTAAGTTTTGAATAGAAAGGATTAGAATGAAAAGAGACTATTGAGAAAAAGCCTGAGAAAGTAATTATTTTTTTTTGTGTGTGTGTGTGTGTGTGTGTGTGTGCGTGTGTGTGTGTGTTTGTGTCTGTGTGTCTATGTGAGTGTGTTGTGTGTGTGTGTGTGCATGACATACACGTGTAAATAAAAGAACAAGCTCATGTGTCACTCTTCACTGTTCAATTTTTTGAGACAGGGTCTCTGTGATGTTTGTGTCTTGTGTCCACTAGGCTAGCTGGCCCACCATTTCCAGAGATTCTCCTGTAAGTTCATCTCACTCTGCCATAGATATGCAAGGTTCAGGAGGCAGTGTCCTCTATACTACTGGATAGTTAAGCTTTACTGTATTAATATATGTAAATATTTTTTGGAGTATTTAGTAGGAACCTCTTTCATCCTAGATTGTTTTGACACTGTTAAAATCTATGTGTGGACTAATTGCAAATCTTTTATTGGAAAATTGATATCTTAACACTTTCTGGATTTGAAATCCTTCTTCATGTACAATTCAGGTTTGCTTTCCATAATTCATTCTGCTACTACTGAGATTTGAACTCTTGTATAGCTCTTTATTCATTTTTCAGTATTTTCTTATCCTTTTAATATAGGCTCAAACTTTGGATTATAGAAATAAATGAGTAAAACATTATTCATTATATGGTTGTTATGATCAGTTTTCCTGCCAGCCCGGTCACACAGCCACGCCAGTCTCCAAATAACACACAAAGTCACTATTTTAGATATATAGCTGTTGGACAGTTACTAGTGTTTCTTACTGGCTAGCTCTCTCTTAAATATAAACCCATTTCTATCAATCAAAGTATTTTCACATGGCCTTATCTTACTGGAGAGAGGATCTAGACCTCTTCTCTCTGAAGTCTCTACATCTTGACTCTCCTTTCTTTACTGCATCTTCCTAGAATCCTCTTTGTTTCCTAGTCCTAGTCCAGCCTATCTTGCTTTTTTATTTGCCAATGGGCTTTATTCATTAACCAATAAGATAAAATTTTTACAGGATGACATCTACCATCATATGCTATTAAGAGTAATAAGTTGATGTGATGCTGAATTTTGCTAAAATTTAAATTGTCTAAGTATTACAGATTGT
Source organism: Cricetiscus sungorus (assembly GCA_030556225.1). NCBI lineage: Eukaryota > Metazoa > Chordata > Mammalia > Rodentia > Cricetidae > Cricetiscus > Cricetiscus sungorus. The sequence goes on from JANBXA010000372.1 coordinate 4,980,252, forward strand.
GTTTTAGTGAGATGAAGGGAGCTTATTCACATGGGGAAAGTTTCTGGCAAATAGACTGCTCCTTTCTGTAAATACAGGGAGAATGAAAACAGATGCAAAGCCACATAAAAAAAAAAACCCTGAAACTTTAAGAATGATTTATGACAACCAGATCACAATTTGTCTATATTTTAAAACTTTTACTTTTGTGATTGACACTTCTGTTAATACTAGTTTTCACATCTTTTGCTACCAGCCTACTAGCAGATGAGAAAGGGTTCTGTTGGCTTTGCTTTGTGCTCTCATAGTGTCAGATGTATCTGGAAGGAGCCAGACAGATTGCCCAGTCAGTTAAGTTCTGTGCTTCAATGAACTCACAGTTTGTTTATATTTATACTCTAAAAAGTCACTAAAACGGGCCTTTGAATTTTTCACTTTGTGTAAGTTATGAAAGATTTAAACACTCCTAGCTGTAGAAAAAATACATAGTTCTGTTTTCATATGAAGAAACAACCAAAAGATTTTCAGAATTGAAAGAACCAAAACATTTACAAATAAATTTATTACTATTGAGGCTTATCCAAGATATTTCTTGATAGTTATTTACTATGAAATGTGATGAAAGACAACAGACCATGCCCAATGTCTACTTCGAGCTTACAGAAACTCATACATTATAGTATATATGGTCCATTCTTTTTAGTATGAGGGATATGCATGACTGTAGTGACTCAATGATGTCACTGGAAGAAAAAATAACTACACTTCAGAGTCAATTAGGTAAGAAGATCACAAAATATCGCCTCATATAGCCATAAATAGCACTTTTCACTGGAAAGCTAAAGCAGGTAGTATTAAAACACCATTTTATAATGAAGTGTTTAACTTTGATATCAATTAATAATATCCTGATAACTTGTATCATTTTTAAAAATTATGCATGAGAATCCAGTTTCTCTTTAAAAGTAGAATTATATTGTGATAAACATTGATAAAAGGTTTTATCACTATAAAAAAATGACTAATAAAGACATAAAGAAGTTTGGAACTGGAGAGATGCATCAGTAATTAAGAGTATTTTCTGTTCTTCCAGAGGGCTTGGGTTCAATTTCCAGCACTGACAGGGTAGCCTACAATTGCCTGCAACACCTGTTCCAGGGGATATGACACTTTCAAAATATCATACATGCAGACAAAATACCAATGCACACAAAACAAAAATAAAACTAATGTAACAATAATAAATCCTTAAGACATGGAGAAGTCATTCAGTTGGTAAAGGGCTTGTATTGCAAGCCTGAGGAGCTCAGTTCTACCCCAAGCACACAGCTAATTAAACTGAACGCAGAGGATGTGCACATCTGTTGTCTCAGCCTTGGGTATGCACAGAGATGCAGATGACTGGAATTCACTGACTAGCCAGCCTGGCCAATTTAGTGACTAATGGGTTCAGTTGAGAGATCCTGTCTCAAAAATAAGCAAACAAAGAAAAGATGAAAACTAGTGAGCAAGATACATGAGGTTGACTTTGACCTCTGGTATTCACACACATGTGCACCCACACTCAACACACACACACACACACACACACACACACACACACACACATACACACACACACACACACACACACACACACATACACACACACACACACATATATATATGATAAAACTTTTTGTATTATTTCTAAAATCTCCATATTTGTAATCTTTATTAGCGTTTATCTGGGTCTGTGAGTTGGAGTCCTGCCTGATCTACAAAGTCAATTCCAGAACAGGCTCCACAACTACACAGAGAAACTCTGTCTCAAAAACCAAAGCAAAACAAAACAAAACAAAATGTAGTCTCAAGATCAAAACATTAGGCTCTTCTGGGTACTTAATGCAATCAGAGTCATGTGATACATTCTAAAACTTTAAATTATGAACCTCTAGGATTGTGTAATAGGCCCTTAAGGTATGGCTGATACCTGCTGAATTTTGAGGAAGTGAACTAAATAAACAGATGAAAATTTTGCAACATGTAATTTTTGTGGTGAGATTAAAAGGACAAGAGTCCACTGAAGCTTTAAGAATAAGATCTTAGTAAAAAAGAAAATAGACTTCAAAAGCATTCTTTGAAAAGCTTCAGCAGCAAAGATCCTGAATGGATAGAATATAGGGGTAGTTACCTCCTCCAACACCCATCCCCAAAAAACTCCATGGGATTATATTTCAAAGTCTTTACAAATTCTCAGTTGCAATGTATATTCCTGAAAAAGAATAAATATATTATGTTTAATATATAAATAATAGGAATAATCTTTTATTTGGGTAGATAACCCTGTATTTACATTGGATATAGTGTCTTTTACATGAAAATTTATAAGCCAATGAAAAGTATGTCAGTATATAAGAGATTAAAACTCATTAGTTAAGATGGAAATTAAAATGCAATAAATTTATATTAAGTATATGCAAATAAGATATCATAGTACTATAGTACTATAGAATTTATTAAACAAACTTTCAGATTGTAAAGCTTATTGTACATTTTCAAATTCTCAGAGTTTCTGCAGAATCCTAGTTTTGTTCTATTTATTGTTGGAGTTTTATATGAATACATTGCAATATTAATTATGAATTTGAAAGAATAGGCAATGTAATAGAAAAATGGTTTAAACTTCTTCCTAAATACCTATGTATCCGTCTTACCTTAACTGAAGCACAATCCCAGCCATCCATTTCTTTATTAGTGGTCCTCCAAAGTGAACAGAAAGAAACTGGTTCCTTTGGCTTGCAGCTTGTTAACTAAAGAAGTGCAGCAAGACCTCTGATACTCTAAAAGAAGTACCCAAGTGATGAAGGACACCAATTTCATAGACAGGTGGAGTAACCAAGGCGTTCCTAAGATGCAGCAGGTCCATTACCTGTATCTAGTAGTCATAGAACTGCTAAAATATTTCCCAACCTGAACACCAAAGCCTAGCCTATCTGGTTTGATTTATCATAATGTCTTAATTGGTACAATGTTCATTCACTTAATCATTAAACAAATGAGCTTTTCTCAAATAACCTACATGCTCAAGGAGAAATGTAACCAAAATGTTTTATGGCATTTATCTGATGACTAATAAATCAGAAAAAGTGAAGCCTATGTCAGTTATCTAAATCTAGATCCCATCACTATCACCATTGAATGAAGCAAATTTTGTATGAAGAGCTTTGAGAATGCATAGACAATATATGCTGAACTATGACTAACACACTAGGGTGTATGCAGTGAAGGTTTTTACATTGGAAACTTTAACTTGAGTGGCATTACAATAACATCCAGTGGCAGCTGTATCAAACACTTTACATTTACATAAGTTTACCTCTTAAATAAAATATAATTTAATAAACAAAATTTTGTCCTCCATGCATTTCCAGGATCTTATATAAAGAATCTATAGTTTCAAAGTTCACAGAGGAGAGATAGTATTTGAGTAAAAGAAGATATGAAGTTAGGCAATTAACCCTAACTTTTTCTGCCTTGTTAGTGAACTCACCCTAAGGGATGCATATGACAATACAGTTTAATTTCCTCATTTTTAGTTCTCCTTCAGGCTACTCTTACTTTAGGATTCCTAAAGGGAACTTTAGAAAGTTTTTGTTTTCTGCTTTCATTTCTTTCTTTGGTTTTTTTTTTTTTCTTTTATTTTGTGCTCAGTTAACAATTTACTTGTGACAAAATCTCAATTCCAATCCAAAGCATTTTACAAACAGGCATTTGGTAATGTTACAAAAATACATTTCTAAGCTTCAGGAATCCCTTAGCCATCTTGCCCTCAATAATGAATTCCATTTCTTTTCTATTTAGAGAAATTTAAAGAGGTTACCTTAGCAACTGCTACAATGTACATATTCATTTGAGATTTTAGTAGTCTGACTTTTTATAGCAACGAATGTTAACAGATCAAGGAATGTGACAACAAACATTTTTTTTTTTTAATGTGGAGAGTTTTCAATCTAGGTCATACATGTGTTTCTTAGAGAATCCATTTATGACTTCACAGTCTTTCCATAATCATGATTCATTTTGCATACATTGATTCCAAATCTTAATATTTAATGAAGAAATATGATTCTCTAAGTGGATAGAATGACACATGAGATAAAAATTTGAGTTTGGGAAAATGTTGAATAAATTAGTTATCGATTTCTGAAATGATGAGAATGATTATCATGCTTATGAATCATGTGAGTAGAAAAGAAGTACTCAAACTTATAAATAAAAGAGAAAATATAGCACCTTCAGGGAACTTCCTGGAGCTGCTCTGAGCATGCAAGATTCACCTATCCACATGGGAACCTCCCTGAGTCCCACCTGCCTGATCTCTGACCCCAACCATCACAATACCACTGCCAAAAACAAATCTAAAACAAACAAACATTAACAATCAATGGTTCTTACTTTCCCTCACATTAATAGTCTTAACTCGCCTTTGAGAAGACACATGCAAACTGAATGGATACAATCCATCCTTCTGCTGCATACAAGAAACACATCTAAGCTTCAAAGACAGACATTACCTCAGGTTAAAGGGTTGAGAAAAGATTCTCCAATCAAATGAACCCAAGAAGCAAGCAAGTGTGGCTATCTTAATATCTAGCAAGTTAGACTTCAAACCAAAATCAATCAAAAGAGATGAAAATGGTCATTTCGTGTTCATCACAGGAGAAATCCAAAACACAAAGTTTCAATTCTGAATATCTATGCCCCAAATACAAAGGCACCCATATTTATAAAAGAAATACTACTAAAACTCAAAGCTCACATAAAACCTCACACACTTATAGTGGGAAACTTCAACCCCTCACTCTCCCTGCTAGGCAGGACAACCAGTCAGAAACTTAACAAAGAAATCAAAGAACTAACAGAAGTTATGTCTCAATTGGGTTTAACAGACATCTATAGAACATCCCTTCCAAACACAAAAGAATATACCTTCTTCTATGCTCCCCATGGAACCTTCTCTAAAATCTACCAAAAACTAGGCCATGTAACAAACCTTAACAGATACAAAAAAAAAAAAAAAAGTAATAGTCCCCCCGTATCTTATCAGACCACCAATGCGTGAAGTTGGAATTCAACAACAACACAAAATGCAGGTTTCCTACAAACTCATGGAAACTGAACAATACACAATTTCATCATACTTGGGTCAAAAAAGAAATACAGAAAGAAATTAAGCACTTCCTAAAATTTAACGAGAATGAGAACATAACATACCCGAACTTATGGGACACCTTGAAAGCAGTAGTACGAGGGAAGTTCATTGCACTAAGTGCCAATATGAAAAAAAAAGAGGATAGTCACATTAGAGAATTAACAGCACAACTGAAAGCCTTAGAACAAAAAGAAGCAAACTCACCCCCAGAGAAGTAGACGCCAGGAAATAATCAATTTGAGGACTGAAATCAATAAAGTAGAAACCAGGAAAACAATACAAAAAATCAATGCAAGAAAGAGTTGGGTTTTTTGAAAAATCAACAAGATAGTCAAACCTTTATCCAAACTAACCAAAAAGCAGAGCGAGAACAGAACATGCAAATTAACAAAATCAGAAATGAAAAGGGGGACGCAACAATGGGCATAGAGGAAATCCAGACAATTTTCAGGCCATACTTTGAAAACCTGTACTCAACAAAATTTGAAAATTCAAAGGAAATGGACAAATTTCTGGAAAACTATCACTTACCAAAATTAAATCAAGAACAGAAAAACAAGTACACCTATTACCACTAATGAAATAGAAGCAGTCATTTAAAGTCTTCCAACCAAAAAAAAAAAAAAAAAAAAAAAAAAAAAAGCCCAGAGCCAGAAGAGTTCAGTGCAGAATTCTACCAGAAATTCAAGGAAGAGCTAATACCAATACTCTTCAAATTGTTCCACACAATAGAAACAGAAGGTTCTTTACCAAACTCTTTTTATGAGACCACAATCACCTTGGTACCCAAGTCACACAAAGATACAACTAAGATAAAAAACTACAGACCAATATCCCTTATGAACACTGATGCAAAAAGACTCAAGAAAATACTGACAAACCGAATCCAAGAATACACCTAAGAAATCATCCTTCATGACCAAGTAGGCTTCATCCCTGGGTTGCAGGGATGGTTTAACATACAAAAATCTATCAATGTGATCCACCATATAAATAAACTGAAAAAGAAAATCAACATGATCATCTTACTAGATGCTGAAAAAGCCTTGGTCAAAATTCAACACTCTTTCATGATAAAGGTCTTGGAGAGATCAAGGATAACAGAAACAAACCTAAACATAATAAAAGCAATATACAATAAACTAACAGCTAACATCAAACTGGATGGAGAGAAGCTTAATGAGGTTCCTCTAAAATCAGGAACAAGACAAAGCTGCCCTCTTTCCATATCTCTTCAATATTGTACTTGCGTTCTAACTAAAACAATAAGACAACAAAAATAGATAAAGGGAATACAAAATGGAGAGAAGTCAAACTTTCACTATTTGCAGATGATATGATAGTTTACATAAGTGACTCAAAAATCTCTACCAGGGAACTCCTACAGCTGATAAATACCTTCAGCAAACTAGCAGAATACAAGATAAACTCAAAAAAATCAGTAGCCCTACTTTTTTTCAGAGATAAAGGAACTGACAAAGAAGTCAGAGAAACAGCACCCTTTACAATAGCCACAAAAAATATAATGTATCTTGGTGTAATACTTACCAAACAAGTGAAAGACCAATATAATGAGAACTTTGTGTCTTTAAAGAAAGAAATTAAAGAATATTCCAGAAAATGAAAAGATTTCCCATGTCTTGAATAGTAAGATAAACAGTAAAAATGGCAGTCTTGCCAAAAGCAATCTACAGATTCAATGCAAACCCCTTTAAATGCCAGCACAATTCTTCAATGACCTTGAAAGGATAATAATCAATTTTATATGGAAAAGCAAAAGACCCAGGATAGCCAAAACAACCATGTAAAATAAAGGATCTTTAGGAGGCATCACAATCCCTGACTTTAAGCTCTACTACAGAGCTCTTGTCCTGAAAACAGCCTGGTATAGGTACAAAAATAGAGAAATAAACCAATGGAATCAAATCAAAAATCCTGATATTAACCCACACACCTACGAACAACTGATTTTTAACAAAACAGCTAAAAGTATACAATAGCAGGAGAAAAGCATCTTGACCAGCACAACTGGATGATGGTGTGTAGAAGACAGCAGATACACCCATGTTTCTCGCCATGCACAAAACTCAAGTCCAAATGGATCAAAGACCTCAACATAAATCCAGTCATACTGAACCTCCTAGAAGAAAAAGTAGGAGGTACCCTTGAACAAACCAGTATAGAAGACCTGAATTCCAGAAGCACAGAAACTGAGATCAATGGGGCCTCCTCAAACTTAGAAGCTTCTGTAAGGCAAAGGACACAGTTGACAAGACCAAATAGTAGCCCACAAACTGGGAAAAGATCTTCACCAATGTTACAGCATGTTTCTCCCCACCGGCCTCCCGGACTTGCCGCCATGGTCCCGTAACCACGTGTGCCCCAAATAACACCCAGAGACTCTGTATTTGATACAATCCTGTTGGCCAATTACCATTACTGTTTATGGGCTAGCTCTGTCTTAATTATTAACCCATTTCTACTTATCTAAGTATTTCCACGTGGTCGTCTTATCGGGGAGCCACGCAGCAGGCGTCCTGCTCCTTCCCCCCGGGCTACATCTCGACTCTGCCTTCTACTTCCTCTTTCCTCCTCCTAGTCTCCTAGCCCCGCCTATCTAGTTTTCTATTGGCCACAGTGCTTTATTAACCAGTATGAGAAACATATATACAGAATCACATCTCCCATCATCTCCTCTTTTCTGTCTAAAGTAAAAGAAGGGGTTTAACCTTAACATAGCAAAATATATCATATAACAGTTATCAAATAAGAATCACAGTTAACAATATTTCTAAAGTCTTATATGTAACTTATCTTTAATCCTAACTAAGGAAAACTATAACCATAACTACCTGTCTTCAACTCCTTCAAAGACCACAGAAGGATAATATATAAACTCTACAAATGACAGAGACAACTCATTGCCTGGTCAGTCACCCGAAGTTCTTCTGTAATGTTCCATCTTCAGCCCATAAGCCATAGTATGTGTCCAGACTCCTCAACAAGGCAGGAAACTTTTCTCTGTGTCCTGTAGACTGTCTGGCTGTCTGGCAGCCTCTTCCATGAAGCAGGAATCCTGTAGCAATGTCCATCTCGAATCAGCAGTCACCTTTTTGTGGGTCCTGCATGTCCAGTTTCTACAACATAAAGTCAACAGTCTAGACAAGAGAAGTACCTTGCTCAAATGGCTAGTCTTGCCATATTAGAAGCAAACTCCATAATGTGTTTCTTCGATGTCCATCTTCCTTTTTGATGCAGGTGGTGTTACCAGGAGCAGTTGTGCCTCACTGTCAAGAAAAATCCCTAAACCATTTTAAATGCCATATTCTGTAGGTCTTTGATAGGTTTGAAGAATGCCTATCCATCTCAAATACATCTCTGTATATCTAGAAATCCTAACTAACTTAACTCTAAGTTTTGACTATCATAGGTAACTCTCTATAATCTGTATTAAATTATACATTACATTTTCTAATGAGCTATATAAACACAATACCTAAACAAGAGGAGAAATATACATATCATAAAATTGACCTTAAATTGTATCAATAAAAGAAAATCCATTTCAATGCAAAGTATTCATATCTATACCATAATTCCCTTTTTACCTTTAAAAAGATTGTTTGTGGTTATAGCCATTTATAACCAAGTCCATTTAAATGAAAACAAACATTTATAAACAATATTTGGGAATTTGGGCGTCGTTCTTTCCAAACTACTTCCTGCTGGTAGAGGGCGCTGTCACGGGGGTCCAAAGAAGACGCAGAAATCTTGGCTGTAGTCTGCAAGGCTTTGTCTCAACTGCTTTGAATGTTGGATCATCTGGGGAGTTGTTTCAGGGTGTCTGGCTTGATCAAACCACATAAGTCTGGAAAGAATTCATAGCCTTCCATTTTCTGTGGAAAAAAAAAAAATAGAAATCCTTTTCCCCAGTAACTTGTCCTTAGGCTCAAATTTTGGAGTCAAAGTATTTTTAAAATATATAAATTGAATTAATCCAGCAGTATTTCTTTTATCAGCAGTTGTTATTTTCTCAGCAATCAAATAATTTAAAGACAACAGAATCGAGTATAGTATCCAAAATTTCTCTGTGTTTTCCATCTTTACGTGGCTTTTTTATTACTCTATTATTTCTATTTCTATTTTTACATATTTTGAGACAGGGTTTCTCTGTGTAACTTTTATCTGTCCTGGAATTCACTGCATACCAGGTTTGCTTTGAAATCACAGAGATCTGCTAGCATCTGTCTCCCGAGTGCTGGGATTAATGGTGTGCGTCACCACAGCCATCCATTTAATTCCTTTTTTCTTTTTTAAACCATAGTATCCTGTTTCTTTTTCTCTCCCAAGCCAGCGTATTTTTTAAAACACAGTGTAAACTTTCATTACAGCTCTTGTACACACCAATGAATTGTTAGCAGAGCTCTTTAAAAGCCAGGAGGCTTTTTGCCACTTATGCTAATTTTGGAAACTTCCCTTAAAGGAGCCGCGCAAATCTCTGTCTACAGCAAAACAAATCCAATCAAGAAAATGCTGCTACCAAGAAGTCTCTGTTCCCTTGTTTCTAAAAACTATTTTTTAAGCTTTTGTTAAGTTTTAAGCGAAAGTTCTCAATCCCAGTTCTGACACCATTATGTTACAGCAGGTTTCCCCGCCTGCTGCCGCTGGTTCTGCCGTCATTGTCCTGCAACCACGTGTGCCCCAAATAACACTCAGGAGACTCTATATTTGATATAATCCTGTCGGCCAATTACCATTACTGTTTATGGGCTAGCTCTGTCTTAATTATTAACCCATTTCTACTTATCTAAGTATTTCCACGTGGTCGTCTTATCGGGGAGCCGCGCGGCAGGCGTCCTGCTCCTTCCCAGGGCTACATCTTGACTCTGCCTTCTACTTCCTCTTTCCTCCTCCTAGTCTCCTAGCCCCGCCTATCTAGTTTTCTATTGGCCACAGTACTTTATTAACCAGTATGAGAAACATATATACAGAATCACATCTCCCATCACACCAATCCTACATCTGACAGAGGGCTGATCTCCAAATTATACAAAGAACTCAAGAAAATGGTCAACAAAACACCAAATAACCCTATTAAAATATGGGGTCCAGAACTGAATGGAGAATTCTCAATAGAGGCAATCAAAAAGGCTGAAAGATACTTAAGAAAGTTCTCAACATCCTTAGCTATCAGAAAAATGCAAATCAAAACAACTCTGAGATAACATGTTTCTGCTTTCACAAAGGCTAAAATTAGAAACGCCAATAACAACTTATGCTGGAGAGGATATGGAGAAAGGAGTACACTTCTCCACAGCTGGTGGCAGTACAAATTTGTACAGCCATTTTGGAGTTTAGTATTGGGATTCCTCAGGAAAATGAGAATCAGTCTACCACAGGACCCGGCAATCCCCTTCTTAGGCATATACCCAAATGATCCACATCCATGCAACAAATAGATCTGTTCAACTATGTTCATAGCAGCATTATTTGTAATAGCAAGAACTTGGAAGCAACCTAGATGCCCCTCAACTGTATAATGAATAAAGATATGGCACATTTACACAATGGAATACTAGTCTGTAGAAAAAAAGCAATGGAATCTTGAAATTCACAGGGAAATGAATGGAAATTGAAGAAACCATCCTGAATGAGGTAACTGAGTCACAAAAAGATGAACATGGTATGTACTTACTCATATATGGGTTTTAGATATAGAGCAAAGGGTCACCAGCTCCACCAGAGTTACTAGTATACAAGGTGTTTTCTAAGAGATTCATATAAGGTCCCCCACAGAAGAGGAAAGGGAGAAGATCTCCTGAGAATATTGGGAGTAGGGAGGCATTGAGTGGAGTGGAAGCTAGGAGAAAGAGAAGGAGAGAAGAGGAAAACATGTGGGACTAGGAAGAATGAGCCAAGAGAGGAATAGACTAGAAATAAGAGAGAGAGCATAAAAGAGGGAGCCATTTAGATTTGAAGAGAAAACTGAATCTAGAGAAATGTCCAGAGATCTACAAGAATGACCCCAACTAACAATTTGAGCAACAGTGGAAAGGCTACCATTAGTGCCCTTCCCTGATTATGAGAATGAGAACTAACTTATCCACCATCATAAAGCTCTCATCTAGTAGCTGATGGAAACAGAAGTGGACACCCACAACTAAACACAGCCAAACTGGAATCCAGGTTCAGAGAGGGAGGACAAGATTAGGCTACAGAAACACATATAGAGAGCTAACCTGAACAAGAAGAGCTAATAGGCCCCCCCAGACTGATAGCTGTGAATCCAGGATTGGCCTGACTCAGAACCCCTGAACATGGGTCTTAGTTAGAAGGCCTGGGAAGTCTAAGGGACCTTGAACAGTGGAACCATGATGTATCCCTTGTGGGAAAAAGGACTTTCAGAGCACATTCCCTATGGAGGGATACTTCCTTAACCTAGAGGCAGGAGAGAAGGCCTATTCCCTACTCTAAATGAGTTGACAGATTTAGATGACCCCTCCTGGAAGGCATCACCCTACATGTAGAGGGGGAATGTGAGGGAGGGTTGTTAGGGGGCACAGGAGGGTGGGTGAGAGGGAAAGATGGAGGGAGGGAGAGGGAACTGGGATTGATATGTAAAATAAAATATTAAAAAATTTTAAATGAGCAAAAAAGAGAGAAAATATGTCATAGTTTATGATAACCATTGTCTGTATAGAGATACATATGATACATATGATACATAGAATACAATGGAATATATAATACTGCCTTAGGCTGAGAAAATATGTTTAACAGTTTAGTTTTGACATATATAAAAAGATGACATAAAAATGTGACACAATTTTAACATAAAGAAGAGAGTCCTATTTCAGTAGCTATGTTATTTGAAATCCTCAGATCTTATATAAGCACTATTGCTGAGAAATGCAGTGTTCACAATAAATACATCTCCCAGTTAAAACCTGGCAGTTATGAAACAAAACATATATGATAGTGATCACAGCCATGAATATGTATGCTAATGCACAAAACACTAGTGCCCTGCTGTATTCTTGCTTTGGTCCAATGCTTTGGTGCTGTCTCTGCTGAGACATTGAGATCATACAAAAATAGAATCAGAGAGGAAACATATCCCCAAGGTCCAGTCTTGGCTGCTAGTAAGATGATCCTTTTCTCTTTGAAAGAATGTGAAAGCTTTGAACAGACTAGGCATTGTATCCAATGATTGTATGCTGCCTGCCTTTGTAATCCATATCCCAATACAATTCCATTTCACTCTAAATCAATATTGGAAAGTCTTTTGGTAAAGACTGGAATCATAATATCTCATGGGGTTGACTCACTAAAACACAAACAGAGGGAAAATTTGAGTTGTGTTGAGAATTTTATATAAGACTACAGTATATTTTCATTATACCTATCCATCTCTCACCCTTCATTTTACTCCTGTGCTCCTCAGGAAAATTGTGTCTTCCCCTATGTTAATTATTTGTAATTTCTTAATGGTTACATACTCTTTGTCAGCACCTACTACTCCCTTTTGGAGCTATTAGCTTAGTTAATTGGAATGGATTGTTTTGTAGCTCTATTTCTAATTGTTCTTAGTAATAAAAACCCAGAGTCAGATATCAGAATAAATGATGAAAGACCAGAGAAGTAAAGGAGTGATTCATTAAAGTGCTTACCTCTATGGAATCCTCAGACCAAAAAGGGGGCCAACTCCTCTCTCCACCCAGCCATATCACTTCCTGTCTCTACCTCTCTATTGCTGTGATTAAATGCATGAGATCACAAGTGCTGGGATTAAAGGTGTTTACCACTATTGCCTGGCCTCTATATACCATCTGATCTTCAGGGAAGTTTTATTTGTTAGAGCACAAACAAAATATGGTGATATTATGTTACTGCAGGTTATTCCTTCCCTCAGGCTCCATTCCTCCTGCCGCCAGTCTGGGCCCACAGCTGCACCAGCCCCAAATAACACTCAGAGACTCTGTATTTGATACAATCCTGTTGGCCAATTACCATTATTGTTTATGGGCTAGCGCTGTCTTAATTATTAACCCATTTCTACTTATCTAAGTATTTCCACGTGGTCGTCTTATCGGGGACCCGCAGCGGGCATCTTCCTTCCTCCATGTTCTACATCTTGACTCTAACTACTACTTCCTATTTCCTTCTCCTGGTCTCCTAGCCCCACCAATCTTGTTTCCTATTGGCCACAGAGCTTTATTAACCGGTATGAGAAACATATATACAGAATAACATCTCCCATCAAATTTATTTTATTTCTACCTCTAAAATTGTAGGCTAGCTTTTATTTTAAAGTATTAATTTTGCTTTCTATAGCTATCATGTTCTTTGTTTTTATTTTTCCTCAGATTGCCTCAAGAAATATGTCTGACTTTAATTCTCCGATACAGTTGTGTCCCTATAGACTGAGAAGTAAGAATAAGCTGTTTAAGTATTACAAGTATTACATCATTTTAAGAAATGTTTTGTCTAAAGCACAACACTATCTCCTTCATAGAATTAGCACTATGTCCTGAGATGATTTGGATTTTGGATTGTTTTGTCCTAATCTCTCTCTCTCTCTCTCTCTCTCTCTCTCTCTCTCTCTCTCTCTCTCTCTCTCTCTCTCGCTTTCTGTATGTGTGTGAGTTCTTGTCTCTTTTTCTCCCTCCCTTGATTCATCTTTGTCTGCATTTCCCAAGAAAAACAACCAATTTATATTTTCATCCATGATCCCATGTTTAGAAATGCAGAAGTGTGCATATGGGGCTCTAAGATGGTTGGAAACAGAACATTCTCATTTATCGAACAATTTAAATTTGAACATTTTCTAGAATACTGCCTTCCAGGTAGAGTTCTTAACCCACAATTGTACCAGTTATTAGTAGAAAATACAAATTTCCTCTTTAATAAAGTCTCACTTGTATCCTTTATACCCATAGTCACATGTATTTCACAAAAGTACTCACTTTTTATTTTTGCTATCATTGTGGGCAACTTTAGATTCCATTACTATAGATTGTCCATACAAAGTGATGTGTTTCACCATGGAATTTTCATATATATGGTCATGTTTAGTGTACTTAGGGCATAATCATCCCTCTATCAGTCTGCCTTGTCTTATATCTGTCTTCCATATCACTAATAATTTCTCTTTTACATTTATGTGTCTTTTGTAATATCTAAATTCCACATATGAGAGAAAACATGTAGTATCTCCCTTCCGATACTGTCTTACATCATCTAACACAGTCATCTCTGGCTGCATGTATTTTCCTGGAAAGACAATTTCCTTTGCCCATGTTGAACATATCAACATAATCCCCTCTATTCCCTTTTCCATTCTTACCTAAGTTCTCATTAGTTCTCTTTGCTACATTAAATATGTTTCACCTGAACTTTCAAGCCTTATATGCATGCACAACTACAGACAGGTGTATACATATACATGTGTATATAACAATAAGTGAAAATATATGTTTGTTTTTTTCCTAGACTGCCTGAATATAATTATCTCTACTTGCACCACTTTTCTTGCAAAGGATGTGACTGCTTTTTAAAAAATGTTCTTTTTCTTTTTTCTTTTTTATTTCATGTCACACATCTTGATCTCATTTTTTTTCCCTGTGTCTTTGTATCCACCCTGTGCCCCTGCCACTTCCCCACCAAAATAAAATTAAAGAAAATCTAAGAGATAACAAAAAAGAAAAAAAGAGGAAAAGTCTTGTCATTTGTGCTGTAGCATGACATAGGAAGTTGCTCAGTGTGTCCTTTTATCCATATATCTTTACTTGCAGGTGTTCATCACAAAGTATCATTGGTCTGGTTCAAAGCCTGGGGTTTCTGCTACACTATCAATACTGGGCCCCCACCTTGAATATCCTGTTGTTGCTCTGTGTCGTGAAGATCCCTCAGCTTTTATCTGCAAGACCAGCCCTTCTTGTGCTCTAGCAGATCATATGTGGGATGGATGTTGGGGTGGGCCATTTCATAACCTGGGTCTGGGTAGTTGTAGGGTTGGTCAGCCTGCCAGCTCTCCCCTGTCGTCACCATCAGACTGAGTTATCAAAAGCTTCCCTGGTTAGTTCACCCCTTGCAGTGATGATCAAGGGGTGGTGCCAGTTCTCCTGCTTTCATACCCTGATGTTTGGTTCTCTCATATCTACACCATCAGGAACAGCTGTACTATGCTGCCCAGGTAAGATGCAGGGACCACTCTCCTGAGATCTGTTGAGGGGCAGGGACAGCCCTCCTATCTTTATGTACTCAGAACTATCTCTCCCACCTACCACAGGAAACAAGGGGCAGAGAAAGGGCTTTCTCTTTCCAACCCATACCACCACATGGCAAATGAAGGGTGTGGCCAAATCTCTCATGCTCATGTTCTGTTGTATGACTCACCCATATCACTGTCAACAGGGTCAATCTGCTGTGATGCCTACACAAGGTAATGTACTTGATTTCCTGAGTGTTAGAGCTGGTCAAGGGTGACTTCCTTCTTTATGGTTTAAAATTTCCTTTGAATATATACTCCATATTTTATATTTCATATTTAGATTTCTTTATTTTATGAATATGAGTGGTTTAACTATAATATAGTACTATGCAGTTCTGTTTTTTTCTTTTTCTTTTTTTGAAGCTAAATTGGCTTCTTTATATCCAGATTTCATAATTTTTATTATGGTTTATGAATCTTATCAATAATTTTATAATTAAAGTTTCCCTTTATGCACATTATTTGAATTTACTTAGTGCCCTATAGTTTTCAAGTGTTCAATTTCAATGTTTTAAATAGTTTATCTTTGTTAGTCTTTAAGTCTTAAAATTCTAACCTTTTAAAATTCCTTGTTATTCTCTCCTGGTCTCCTTACATTCCATTTGATTGGTTAAGTTTTCCTATGAGCTTTTTCTATCACTTATTGAGACTTTTATTTCTAATATTTTAGTTTGAGTAAGCCTCCATGGGGAATGTGCTCCCAAAGTCCTTTAGTGCACCAGAGCCCGGGCAGGCTTTCATTTCTTTGAATATAATCATGATCAATATTTTGAATTCTTTGTTTTGGATTCTGTCTAATTCAGTGTCATTGGAAACCATTACAATTGAATTAATGGATTTGGGAAATTTTACTCTTGTTTTTCAGGTTGTTTTTCTGGTTTCTGTGTTGTAATATGTACATAAGTGTTTAAGCTTATTTTTAAATTATTCTTATTCTTTTAGTTGAGATATTTGCAGTATTTTACAGAGATTATATTATATAAGGGTTGGTGTATTTCAAGAGATATTTACTCATGCTGCATTAGTGTTTAGTTATTTGAGTGACTTACATAATAATTTATATAGTGATTGGAGTAATGTTCATTTCTACTAGCAGGGAATGATGGTTTCCATTGTGTAACAGACTCACCAATATTTTTTTCTGTTTTCTTGATGATTACCATTCTGAAAATACTGAAGTAGAGCCTTGGTGTAATTTTAATTTGCATTTTTCTGATGGCTATAGCTGTTGACATTCATGGTTCTGGTCATTTCTCCATGCTGACACATCATAGAGGATTCCAGCAATTCAGAATCATATATTTGTATTTCATTCACACCTATTTTCCAAAAAGACAGAGTTTGTTGTGTTTCACTGTGGTTTTTGACTAAACACCCTATAATTATATTAACCAAGTAGGAAACAACAAGCTCATAGCCTGTTTAAATATGATTTTAAATATGAGACGTAAAATTCTTGACCAGTAAATCAATTCTTGTACAGATATTATAATTTCACTTTCAGTTTTTCAGAGACTTGCTTAGGTGGCTCAAAAGTGAAAGGTGTGCCAGTCATGTACACTGATGTTCGCAAAACTGTATTGACTTCTTTCCACTTACCTATAACTGTTCTACATTGCCATATTCCTTGAATCCCACCCTATGGGTGCCACCTATCCTGAAAGAAATAGCAGTATCAGTGTGTCTGTGTGTCTGTACTGTAGGCAATTCATGTCCCAATTTCTGTCTTTTTCTAGCCTGACAGTCATATGTTGACCATTAAGCAGTGCCAAATATAGATTATCTTTCTAATTTCTCTGATTTTGATGTTCTCATCTCTGCTTCTTTGCTTAATTCTATATATCTTAGCTTTGTTCTGAGATTGTGTTCTTGTCATTGGCAAGTAGTTTTTTTTTTTTTTTTTTTTTTTTGGCTAACACCTATTTGTATGTACCATTTATTTGTTCCTGAAGTCTTTGGCTATTATATATTTTATCCATCACTATATTTTATTGCCATTGTTATTATTAAAATGTGATAAAAATATATGAAGATTAGAGGGTGGAGGTAGACAAGAGCAAACCATAGAGGTCTGTGCAAACAGGAAGTAAGATGGCTGCGTTGAGAGAGGAATTTCCCTCAGCCCAGACACATGGGGGAGGGCCTGGGCCCTTCTCCAAATGATATGACAGACTTTGAAGAAATCCTACTGAAGGCCTCATTTTCCCTGGGGAGCAGAAAAGGGATAGGATAAGGGGTCAGTGGGAGGCAAGGGAGGCTATGAAGGAGAGGGAACTGAGTTTGACATGTAAAACAAGCTTGTTTTAAAATTATATTTAAAAAAGGGGAAAAAAAAGATATTAACACAGAATTCCCAATAAGTTCTGCAATGGCAAACTTTTGCAGTTTTGCACTACATGTTTGTATGACATGGTGTTTTGTTTTCAGCACTGAGGACTATAAAAACAAACTATTCATCAACTCTGTAAAACATGAAATATTGGAGATGCTCTGCCTCCATTATTTCTAAACATTCACTAAAGAGTTCATGCTTTTGGTGGAAAAAATCAAGAACATCTTCAAGTGGCAAACATAAAAAAATTATCTTTTCTTAAAATAAGTTATTATTGCTGGGAGGTGGTGACACAAGGCATAATCCCAGAATTGGTCCTGTGAGTTCTTAAGCCAGCAGGGTCTACAGAGCTAGTTCCAGGACAGCTAGGGCTGTTACACAGAGAAACCCTGAATCCCTGTATGGAAAAAAGAAAAAGAAAAAGAAGAAGAAGAAGAAGAAGAAGAAGAAGGAGGAGGAGGAGGAGGAGGAGGAGGAGGAGGAGGAGGAGGAGGAGGAGGAGGAGGAGGAGGAGGAGGAGGAGAAGAAGAAGAAGAAGAAGAAGAAGAAGAAGAAGAAGAAGAAGAAGAAGAAGAAGAAGAAGAAGGAGAAGGAGAAGAAGAAGGAGGAGAAGAAGAATTATCTTATTCTTGATCTCTTGCATATTTATTTATTTACTTACTTATTCATTTACTTATTTAATTTTATCTTTGAAACACGGTTTCTCTATATAGCCCTGGATGTCCTGACACTTACTCTACAGATCAAGCTGTCCTTGAATTCAGAGATCTGCCATTATCTGCCTCCTCAGTGCTGGGGTTAAAGATAAGCACCACACTTCTTGAGTAATGACTTCTTGAGTATTTGTTGAGTTACTGTACCTTCTGTCCATTTTTCCTATCAAGATTTTGGGATTTTCACTATTGGTTTCCATGTAAACTACATGTATTGTATGTATTAGCTCACACAGACTAGTCATCCCGGCAAGGGTCACTGACAGGTATTGAAGACACCAATCCCACCATGTCTTCAATCAAGTGAAATAGTCAGGCACCCTCTGCCCAGTGCTCTGAGGGGTCTGATTCACTCTTGGCACAGGCGTCCTGATGAGCAAGTGTGGGCCTGCTCTGGACAGGGGTACCACCTGTGGGCCTGCTCTGGACAGGGGTACCACCTGATCTACTGGGTGGAGACCTGGTAGTTAACTGGCTGGGCCCTGGAGGGCTGAATAAGCTGGCTTTGGCTGAGATCTCCAGAGTAGACTACCTTCTACTTCCTCCTGGTTGTTGCTGATCCTGAGAGGGAGATGCCTCTTTTCACAACAAAAGATTCCCCGTGCTAAGTAATACCACTAGGCAGACGATTAAGAAAGGAAGGAAATCAATGAAAGCAGCTATTTAGAAGGCTATGTCCAGAGCAGCAACAGTAGCCTGGCAATAGGCAGTGACGAGGCTGGGCGGGGGCAGGGGCTGGGAGTAAGGGGGCTGGCCTCAGGTGCCCTCCCTGCAGTGGTTCCCAGTAGTCCCAGAGGGCACCAGGCCACTCTTGCCCACTCTTCTCAAACTGTACCAAATCAGGGCCTCCAAGGCGCTGAAGAAGATCCTCAGGTTCCAGCCAGCAGCCCTAAAAGTCATGACCACGGTGTGCTGCCAGTGTTGCAGGTCAAGCTTAGAACCCTAGAAAATCTGTACCATGTGCTAAGCAGACTAGGGGTTGTATGGCTCTGCCAGTTTGCTTAGGTTTCTCGGTCATCTTCATCATGGTTGAGAGTTCTCTGTGGGGGGGGTATTTTTCCCTCCAGCTACTTTTATTTAATAATCAAACCACAGCATTGTTCTCCATTAATCTCTGGCTAGGTTATGAAGAGAAGACTCTAATAAAAACACTTCTTCCCATATGCATTGCATTCTTTGGGGGGATCCAGATTTGAAATTACCACCACATTACACTCATGAATGAACACCTACAGGATGCTAGTATAATTCCACATAAAAGAACAACATTGTATTTCAATGGAGGAAAAAAAGTGAAGCATGCTAAATGCTTGTACTCAGCTCACTTCCTCCTTAATGTTCACCCCGCGTACCCAGCCAAAGGAAAACCTCTGCTTCTGTTTAGGGTAAAACTTCCCACTTCATTAGCCTAAACTAGATAATTCCTGGCAGACATACTTTGAGTTTTATTTCCATGGTGATTCTTAACTTACATTAAGTTGATAATCAAAATTACCGAGACAATTTGTTTTTTTCTTTGATATCAATTAGTGAAAACAAATTTCAATTTTAATAAAAGTCAAGCTTTTTCCTTGTAATTTGTATGCCTCCATTTTCAAGTTCTTACATGTCCTTTTTATATGCTCTTTTGATTTTTTTTCACATGTTTTATTTTTGATGTTGTTATATAATCACATTTACTCTTTCACTCTTTGGGGCCTGCCACCCAACTCCCAAATAAATCATACATGGAGGCTTATTCCTTCTTATGAATGCCCAGTGTTAGCTTGGCTTATTTCTATCCAGCTTTTTAAAAATTATCTCATCTACCTTTAGCCTCTCAGCTTTTATCTTTGTCCTATATACCTTTCTTTAATTCTTACTCTGTGGCTTGCTATATAGTTGGGTGGCTGGTCTCTGGAGTCCTCCCCCTTCTCTCCCTCCTAGATCCTTTCCCCCTGATTGCTGCTCCTCCTTTTTCCTCTCTGCCTGCCAGCCCCACCTATCATTTCTTCTGCTTTGCTATTGGATGTTAAACTCTTTATTAAACTAGTTAGGTGTTTTATACAGACAATGTGACACGACTATGCAGAGAGAAAGAGATAGAGACAGAGAGAGAGGGAGAAAGAGAGGGAGAGAGAGAGAGAGAGAGAGAGAGAGAGAGAGAGAGAGAGAGAGAGAGAGAGAGTGAACATAAAAGAGGGAGCCATTATTGTTTTGAAGAGTAAACTGAAACTAAAGAAAGGTCTAGAGATATACAAGACTGACTCTAACTAACAATTTGAGCAACAATGGAAAGGCTCCCATAAATGCCCTTCCCTGATAATGAGATCAACAACTAACTTATCCAGCATCATGGAGCCCTCATCTAGTACCTGTTGGAAACAGAAGCAGACACCCATAACTAAACACTGAGTCGAACTAGAATCCAGATGCAGAGAGAGAGAGCAGACAAGACCAGGTTGCAGAAACACATAGAGACAGCTGACCTGAACAAGCAGGAGCTAATGGGCCCCCAGACTGATAGCTGGGAATCCAGCTGACTGACTCAGACCCCCTGAATATGGGTCTCAGCCAGAAAGACTGAGCAGTATAAGAAACCTCAGACAGTGTAACCAGGATGTATTTCTGGTACACAAAAGGACCTTGCAGACACATCCCTCATGGAGGGATATTCTCTTAACCTAGAGACAGGAGAGGAGTCCTAGTCCCTACTCCAAATGACTTGACTGATTTACATGACCCAACCTGGATGGCATAGCCCTACATGTGGAGTAGGGGGAGGTGGGAGGGGTGAGAGGATGGAAGAAAGGGAAGAAGGGGAGGGACAGGGAGGGAACTGTGGTTGATATGTAAAATAAGAAAAACATATAAATAAATAAAACTTGTAATGAATAAAAAAGAACAGTCCATAATGATAATACATTTTTTTCTGATGAAAATGTAACAATAATAAGTATCTGTCTCCTAGGGATTTATCTTCAAAATTTTGAATCTTGAAATTGCAAGTAAGAGATGTGATTGGGGAGTTGCTGCTTGATTTCCATCCAGTGAAGTTTCACTTAACTCAAGTAGAATTACTGACTTAAATACTTTCACTGAGTTGAGCTAGTGGCTGCAACTCATAGGCTGGCCACCAGATGGCAGCAGTTCGCCGTAGTAAAAGACACAGTGACCAATTCCACACATTAGTATCAAGGAAAGACAAGGGAGGGAAGCCAAATACTCCACTAAGAGTGGAACATTTCTCAGTTATAATTATGTTGTCTTTGGAATTAAGAAATGAAGTTATGCTTGGCTTTAAACTTATTGTGGATTAATGGAGCATATTGTTGTGTCTCCTATGAATGATAGAACTGAATGATAAGAGCTACACACAAATACAGAGGATTCTATGTATTCAAGAAACATGCAAATCAGATCTCTGGCCCAGAAAGATTTGATGAAAGACTAGGTTCCTTGTAACAACCACTGCCCCATGGCAGAGCTAATCACTGACAATTGCATTTTCATTTGATACATGTAAAATAGCCAGTTCTCCAACTAGATGACTGAAAAGAACACTTTAAAAGGTGAGACATAGAATGCGATGTTGCATTTATTTTACTTGGTCTGATTTTGTGTGTATTGGGTAGAGGAATGGGCTTGGAGTAGCTGAATTCAGAGAACACGAAAAACTGAAATATTTAATTGTGTGATAATCACACAAAACCTGAGCACTGTTCAGAAGTATCTAAAGCACTACCTTTGCTCAGATCCAGACCATTTTGCAGATGGCCTTTAACAAATGCTCAATGGATTGAATGAAAAAAAGATGCAGAATTGCTCAACACATTTTAGAAAACTTTCTAATAAAAAACTAGTTGCACACAAAAAAAAAAAAGATTAAGAACTCTTAGATTTAGAACTTCTCTGTCCTGAGATAATGTGTAGCTTCTGGTATTCTAGTGCAATTTCCTGATGCTAGTGATATCTCTAGATGATGAATTTACTTTATCAGCTCCTCATCAAACCATAGACATATGTTCAGTCTGTCACTAAAATATTCTTTTGTGGCAGATGACTGATTTTTACCATAACAGAAATGATTGAAATTTTATTAGTTTGGCAAAATCAAGAGAAGGGAAATCACCACTTTCACTTCCTGTAGCTACCATGTACTTCACAGAGTATGTGTGAAGTCTAGAGCCCTGCGATATATGCTCAGTGAAAAAAGGAGTCCTAGTAATAAGACTACAGAGCATCCTCCGCCTTTATCCACTCTATCCCTGAAAGTTTGATTACTTGGCACATTGCATTTTACCCAGTACATCATATCTCCTTTTAACGGAAGTATTATTAGAGCACTGATAACCAAAACACTACCCCAGGAGGGGAAGTGATCATCAGATCCAAACATAGCAGGGGTGCTGGCATTAGGAAATGGTGAGTTATGACTAATATACCAAGGATCTGAAAGGGTAAGTGGGTGGTGTATGTGGTGGGGCACTGTCCTCTAGACTAAAATCTTTGTGCAGAGGAAAGCTTATCAAGATTCAGGAAATAAGTGAGACATTTGAGGACTCAGGATGGAAACTCACAAGGCTCTTGAGGCTTCTAAAGCTTAAAGAATCACAAGGTCTGTCCTCAACTAATCAACATGATAATAATGTTGTCTTGAGAAATCTGTGACCAGTCTGAAGTCATGGGGTTGCAAAGGGATGAAGCTTTTTTGGAGTTGTTACTCCCTAGGGTAGCTTTGAGTGATGCTGCAGCCTTAAGAGCCACCATGCTCCAGAAATTAACTCTTACAAACTCATTGGCTCACTAAACTAGACTTGGCTGACTTTATCTCTCTGATCTATTGGTAATGCCCTATCTAGAGAGAGCAGATCTTGTTCTCCGTTTCCCAGGGAATTCCCCTAACAGTATACAAGAATGGATGAGAAATTTGAGGAAATATGTAAGAATTACAAGAAAAGTACTTGAAAGCAATTTCTGATATAAATTAGTGCAACAGGAATAAAGACTCTCTTAGAAGGGCTTTTTTGGAGACTAAACATCACGCCAAAATCTCTAGGTTTGGTATATGTCAACTGAAACTTCCATGGCTGAAAAGAAAAGATAAAAAACAGTAAGTAGAATGCTAAAAAAATATAGAATGAATGCTAAAGAGATTAGCAAAATCAAGAAATCTTTGGAGAAGCTATATTTCTCTCAATTCTCACTATACAGCTCAAGTTTAAACTTTTTATTGTTACAGTCTACAATATTTTTCTCTGATAAAGTTTTTAAGTATTTGCAAGTATTTTACTAAAGTATCTCAAAGACAGAATTGTCATTACATTATATTTGTTCAACATAGTTCATATGGTTACAGTCCTAGGAAGGACTTTTAATAATGTGTCAGTTAATGTATGTGAACTTTTTCTCAAGGGACTACTTTGAATACCAATTGGCTGCTGATTATTCATTTCCATAACTGTCTCTTTTTGCAAGTAATAAAAGGCTTTGCCTTGAACTTCTCCCTTGAATTTGACTGAGAATGTTATCACTGTGATTTCTGTTTTTGTAAATAAGTAAAAATAGCATAGAACATAGTAGAACTGATTTCAGACAGAAATAAAGGACTCGTTAATTTGGGCAAGAAGAACCAAAGCCTTCCAGAGCAGCTTGAACTTTTCAGGCAATAAGCAAGGTTGTTCTCACAAATGTACTCGAGGATGCACTCTTGTGCACACTAGCTTTTGTGATGCTAGTGTTTATTCACTAGCCAACAAATAAAAGCCAACAATATTAGTCAACATAATGAGTTCAGGAAGTGAGCAGTTCATGCTTTACAGTTAACTGACTAAATCGCATGCTACACTTCTAACAAAAGGGAAGATTATGCAGTGTATTAGCTTAGATTTGGCATTGGAGTTAATCTAGGCCAATCAAGTTACCTGCCAATCACATTTCTCTCCATGTAACATCATCTACACACAAAACAGTCCTTACCTTCTGTTAAGAGATTTCCCCAGGTGCCAGTAACCAATTCTCATACCATAAGTGTTTGGTGAGGTGTATATTTGGGATTTTGGATATTTTACCCTTCCATTTCTTCTTCTGACATTGTCTGGCTCATACACACATCTGCCTGATTTGGAATCAATGTCTACCAACATTACAGTACAAATATAATTGTGCAAAGAGTAGTAGTGTCAAAGTTTTGATATCAAAGGCATAATTGAATGGTTTGAGGCATGAAGAGGTGACAATTTTTAGAGTTCTTAATTTCAAGTTCTACCCATCCACATTGGTTTTGTTCCCTTAAAGCAATATACTAAAATGCTTCACTGTCTAGTTTCTCATTTAAATATGTTCATATTCATAAGAGATATTTATAATCAAAGTGACTATTAATGGTACTAAAAATAGAACAAATAAGAAAAAAAACTCTGCATGTGTAGTGTTATAGGACATATACTTTATACCAAAAGTAGGAAATGCTAAAGCATCAGTTAGGACCGCCAGGTTTATGCACTAGCAGAAATCTGCAGTTTTCAATCTGTCTGAAATGGAACACCACCCTGTGAGAATTATTTTGTCTCCAGAATTATTTGCATATTGTAAAAATTAGGACACAAGATGTTGGCATTTTTAAATATATTCACTATACAACATAGCAAAAGTGATAATTTCAGGAAATGTTGGTATCTCTGATGTTGAAAAATTGGAATTTCTCTGTCTACATATTAGACATAACTCTCTGATGGGAGATGCTCTTGTTTATGATCCTGTGTCAGAGATGTTTTCCTGGGCAGCATCTCTTGGAATTGTTCCATTATTCAGGACAGCTAGACCTGCCAGTCACCATCTAAATTCTTATTACTTGGCAGCAAACAGACTGGGTTTTATTTTATGCTGCATTAATGTGTCCCTTTTATGAGTACACAAACTAGAAAGTATGTTTCTATGCTTATTCCCCTATCATATTTAAGCCTTGTTTAGGTTTCATGCTACATTGTAAATTCAAAACCGAAGTGTACACTACTGACTTATGTTGTGTCTGTTAGAGATAGTTTATGCTACAGTATCATTTGGGCTCATAAAAGTGTTATCCTAGAATTCCTTTCAGTTAACTTTTGCTTTTATTGACAGACAAGTCCAAACGCAAAGCTTATTATGTAATCTTATAGATGTTCGTGTTCCTACTGAAAATATAAGCACCACAAGGGCAGCCATTAAATCCTGATATGCAGTATTATCAGGGATTGATTAGTTTTGTGACAAAGTGAACAGACATGTGAACATCAATATCAGGGAGAGGGCAGATTCCTAGTTCTAGTTACCAACCTTGGCTCAAGAAATAAATTCTAGGGGTTGTCCTCATGAAAATAGTGTCCTTGTTCTGTCTGATTCCTATTGAACCAGCAAACCTCTTCAGACAACTTTTAATTACTACTCTTCTTCCACGTAGTATTCTAACTTTCACTTTCTATGGAGTTACCTGTATGTTCAAATTGCTTTAAGAATTTGAATGTGCTAAGTATTAATAACCTGCTGCTGTTGGATATTGGGAACTTATCCGCATTTCTCTATATTTGCATTCTCATACAGAGTCATTTTAAATGTAGTCAAAATCTGCACTTTTTTCCCTTATATTGCTCTGTTTCCAGGTTGTTTGGAACATTCTTAATATATCAAAGCTTTACAAGATTATTAATAACACTAATAGATTCATAGTCAACCTTTCAGATGTAAATCTTTCGTTAACATGTGATTTTAATTATGTAAATTACACATCCAAATTAATATTCTCTTCACTAAGAGAAATTTCTAACAATGGCCACAATGAAATGTAGTTTAGTTTCTTCTTATATGCCAGTTTTCACTATTTATCTGGGTCTACACAGGATTTAATTTCCTCTTCAATTTTTCTATCGGGTTTAACCCAAACACAATGCTGGTTTATTTATTGAAGCCATTTCCCCAAGTGCTACTGGTTCCTTTTATTATAATTTGGTTGGGGTGGGGGGATGGGAAGGGAGGGTGGTCAGGGTACATGTGAGGAGGGAAAGAGGGTAAGTGGGTAGGAGGGACGGAGGGAGGGAGAGGAAACTGAGATCGACCTGTAAAATTTTTAAATTATATTATTAATAAAAAAAACAAGATTTAGGATCTCAATTTACTTGTTACTGGAATAGCATTATTTAGATCTTCTTGGCTGATAGAAAATAAATGTTTTAATTTATATGTTAACCTGTACATAAACATATATATTTAATTAAAAGGTTTACATATATTTAGTGGAATTTATAGGACTAGAGGCAAAAGAAACTACCTGTTACTACTATATTCTGACAATATTGTTTCTCATGGGAGTACAAGGCCTTAATTCTGATCCTACTATACATGGATAATATAATTGAACCACTAAATGGATGAGTAGTGAATGACTAAACAAGATTTCTCACTTTTGCTAGTTCACCAAGGTTATTAGACACATCCCAAAACATAAGTTGTGAAAATATCAGTCAGCTGAGGCAAACAATAATACCAGGTAAGAAACAAAACTCTTAGACAAAACCTATGGAAGTTTTTCTTATAGAGATGTTAAAAGATGATATTTGCTATTATACTATAATGCAAGTACTCTAAAATTGAATGAAGATTTACTGACACCAGTTAGACTCAATTTTGGTAGTCTTATCATGCACCTTAATGAACAACATATGTATATACACACAAAACTAGAAAATGTGCCATGCAACAAGCAAGGGTTTATGATATCTTAAGTCAATTTAACACTTAATTTTATGACTTCATATTTCATTCATAAAAGGGTATAAAACCTTCATTTAATGAAAAAGATTAAAAAAGACACTGAGTATGAAGTATCACCTTATTTTGGCACATACTATGTACCCAATAAATTGTTCTCTACTGGAAGACTTTTAAGGTTGGCTTCATGTCAATATCATATATATATATGTATATATGATATTAATTTCTCCTTGGGAGCTGAAGAGATAACTCAAGTTTTACTGCTGCACAGGGTTCATCCAGCTTGGGTTTCCAGCAAGCACTCACACAGAACTGCTCATAACTGCTTGCAAATCTGGTTCTATGGGAGTCATTGTCTTCTTCAGGCCTCTGCACACATGTGTTACTCAGATAAATACACTGCATTCATATAAACACTCAGCTTGCACACGTACACATTACATTATAAAGAAAAATCCTAAATGAGAAGAGGATGCTTAACAAATAGTTTTAATTAGGATAGATGTATTAGATTTGAAATATGATTAATGTGAATTTTCCTAAGAAATTATTGTCAGTGCATGTGTGGCAATGACATTTATAATACTAAGGTAATCTGTTTAGTGAAATCTTGCCTAAACATAAACACTTTAGAGAGAGAAAAAATAGAGAGTAAAGGAAAATGTTCAGCCTGCCATTTCTGCTTCTTGTTCTGAATGCAAAGCCTAATGAGAATTTAGGCTGGGGAAAGACAAAAACTCTCTAAGTTATAGTAACTGTTGTGTTGTCTCCTGTCCTGATTGAATTTCTCTGTTGCTGTGGGAACTCCCATAACCAAAACAATTGAAGGGAGGGAAGGATTTATTTTGTCTTTCAAGTTATGCCTCATTGTTGAGAGACGGTAATGCTCAAGGATAGAAATGGAGTCAGAAAACAGAAAGGAGAACAACTTTGTTCCCCCTGGGTACTCAGATAACTTTCTTGAACATCTTAGTTCCCCCTCCCTAGGGTAGCCATGGCTTACAATAGGTTGAACCCTCCTACATTAGTTAATAATTGAGAAAATATCTAGGAGCTGTGTTCATAGGCTAATCGCATGGGAATGATCCCATAGTTGAGGGTCTGTCTGAGTTACAGGTGTACTAATTGAACAACCAAGATTTGACATCACAAGTTTGCACCTTGCCCATTTGCAACACAAACACACAATGTTAAACCATAACCTTCCTTTCCTTATTCTCACAATCTCATGCTAATATTAATGTGTCATTATAAAACACGGTTCAACTTACATAAGTCCCACTGTCTTTAAGTTTCTCAACACATTAAAAGTCTAAGGTATCTTTAAAATCCCCAAGTCTGTTTACTATGAATTTCTGTGAAGTCAAAAACAAGTTAAATACTTCTTATCATAAATGGGAACCAGGACACTATTATCAGATCAAATAAAAGTAAAGTCTAATTGTAAAAAGCTTGATGTCAAAATTCTGACACTCCATCATCTTTTAAGATCCAAAGGGCTTAAGCAATACCAGCTTTCCACCTCTGTCACTTGGAACACATTCAGGCTGTTTCCACTTATTAGCTGCTACTGTCCCTGGTGGTCATATTATAGTCGTAGCATCTCCAGTACCCTGGGCTCTCCACAGCAACTGTGACAGCACCTTCACCAATGGCTTTCAGAGGGCCAGGCTCCAGTTTCTCTACATGATCCCTTCATGCCTTCCAAATCAGGACCATGCTGTAGAATAATAAACATTTTTAGAGTCAGTTCCCAAATGGACATGAAAACTAGCCTTCCTTGGACCAGAAGCTCCTCTGTTCTTCCTGCGGATGCTTTTCAGAATACTTTTGCCTCAATAATGCTAGTTTCTTATTAATCATAGTTTTGTTTTATGCCTAAGCTGTCTAGTATGTCTTATTTCAATAAAGAAAAGGTTTCACATCTATGAATTCTTTTTTTTCTAATTTTTACCCAAGTAATTTTTAAGTGTGGAGGTTTTGCCTGCATCTGTCTATATAACATGTGTATGTAATACCAGAGGAAGCCAGAAGATGATATAAAAACCCATTTTACAGGACTTACAGGTGGTTGTGAGCTACCCATTTCAGTGATGGGTATCAAACCTGAGACTTCTAGAAGTAAAGACAGAACCTTTAAACATGGAGCCATTACTCAGCTCATCAAGCTCTGAGAACTCTATGGCTTTTCACGACTAAAGCTTCACAATGCTTCATCTTCAAACATACTACAAGTCATAAAAAGTCATATGGTCAGGTCTATCACCAAAATACCATTTGTCACTAGTTTTAACCTCTGTCCCTCTGTCTGAGTTGAGCTTCTCTGCTGCTGGATAAACACAGTAGCCAAAACCAACATGAGGAGAGGAAGGCACATGGGACTAGGAAGATTGAGTCAAGGGAGGAAGAGATGAGAGAGAGAGGAGAGAGAGAGAGAGAGAGAGAGAGAGAGAGAGAGAGAGAGAGAGAGAGAGAGAGAGAAACTATACAAGGAGAGAGACATTATTGGTTTGATGAGAAAACTCAGGACTCTAGAGAAATGTCCTGAAACCTACAAGACTGACGCCAACTAACAATTTGAACAACATTGGAAAGGCTACCACAAATGATCTTCCCTGATAATGAGATTGATGACTAACTTGTCCACCATCATAGAGCCCTCATCTAGTAGCTGATGGAAACAAGTAGACACCCACAACTAAACACTGAGCCAAACTAGAATCCAGATGCATAGAGGGAGGACAAGACCAGGCTACAGAAACACACAGAGACAGCTCACCTGAACAAGGAGGAGCTAATGCTTCCCCAGACTGATAGCTGGGAATCCAGCATAGGTCTGATTCAGACCACCTGAATATGGGTCTGAGTTAGAAGGCCTGGGCCATCTGAGGAACCTCTGACAGTGGCACCAGGATGTATCCTTGTGCACAAAAGGATTTTGGGAGCTCATTCTCCATGGAGGGATACTCCCTTAGCCTAGAGGCAGGATGGCGGGCCTAGTCCCTACTCCTAATGACTTGACAGATTTTGTTGACCTCTCATGGAAGTAATCACCTTCCCTGTGGAGTGGGAGACTGGGTGGGATGGGAGGGTGGTTGGGGGACATGGGAGGGAGAGAGAGATGGAGGAAGGGAGGGAGAGAGATGGAACTGGGATAGATATGTAAAATAAGAAAAAAAAACATGCCACCAAATTCTCAATGAGCAACTAGACAATAGCCCTCATGGATTGAACATAGCATCTAAAAGTTCACACTGTCTGTTCAAATCTCATATAAATGCATTTGGACATTGTGACTCATCATTAAAATAACTGGAATCTTTTTTAATAGACTTGAAATTTCACTCAGTTTTCTCAATTCTCCTAAAAGGTAGATCTGTATTCGTTTTACTTAGAAATCAAACTTGGGGATCTAGCATAGTGTTTAAAACTAACCATATCATGGAGATAATAGTGTAGAAGTTACCCATGCCACAGACTTGCAACTACAAAGGAGGAGATCATGGACCTCCTGCAAGGTTGTTCATCAAGTTAATGATTGTTCCCAGAATTGTTACAGCAGAAGAATATCCACTGCTTTAAAGTTATGGATGCAAAAATTTCCACTGCTTTAAAGTTATGGATGGAAAAATTTAGAACTGTATTTGGTTTCTGGCATTTCCTTGTCATCCCTTTCCATTTTATGGATAAAATAACTAAGGTCCAGAAATTTGTAGCTGGTTCAGCGTCTAGAATCACACACCAGCCAAGCAGTCTATAGTTCTTTCCATTTGGGGTGGCCACTAGCAGATATGCATGCAAAATAAAAATGTATTAGTAGATTCAATGGCATAGCACACAGCCCAAATACAAATATAGTCATAATTTTAATTACTATTGTTGCAGAGATTTCAATATTATTTTGCATAGATGTATTTCAACCGAACTATTTATTTGATTGCCAAATATATTCTGATTTTCAAAAGGCTTCTTTTATTTCTTTATTTTACTTTATTCTTCTATTTTCCCCATTATATTGTTACCATGGAAATTAACCTCTTCCCTTCCCATTTCTTCAGTCATTTCAAGCTATTTAAGTTTTGAAATATATTCTGGCATCTCTGTTTCTTCAAGGAGACCACACCAGCTGAAGTGTTAATGTTGAGTTTATATCTTTCTGTTTCAGTTTAATGCAGTTTCTAGACACTGAAATCTTACTTACCACACCCATAGAATTGTGGATCGGGCTAAGCATCATTTGTTACATTGCTCATAACACCCTGTAGATGTCACTGTACTCCATACATTTTACAATGGTAAATTTCTTAATGTATGGCTTTCTTTTGGCAAAACTATTATTATATTACATTAAGAATCATCAGATTATGTTTCTCCATGCTATAGTTCCACATACAATAAGGTCTGGGCAGAAACTGTAGAAAATTTATAATGACATTAAAAAGAAAAAAACATCAAATAACTTACATTGAAGAGAGCCTTAGTGTCTGAGTAATGTATGCAGGCCCTTTCATCTGGACATTGTACCAGAGACTAAATTAGAAGAGGGGAAAATTCAATAAATTAAAAACTATCTTTAAATTGGAGTTGCTCAGCATTTGACTTCTAAGTGGCACATACTTCTTTTACAGGAAACTTGATTGGATTTTTTTCACATTAGATTCTGAAATTAAAGTAGTGGTCACACAGTTTTGTGGCACATGGTGATTGCCCTATGGCTTCCACTCACATAATGGCTTCAAAAAAATGACTTCTATATGCAAGTGATAAAAGGTACATTCAAGATATCATTCAGGCACTTTATTTGAGGACTAAGAAATTGAGTCTTATGTTTAATAAATGGTCTATTCAAAGCCATAAAGGACATTACAGGAAAACCTAAGATTTCCAAAATAGAGGCCATTAATGCTTTATAGTTCTCTCAGAAATGAAATAAATAAGCTTATTAGCCTAATTAAAAACTAGAGCAGCTGGGGAAAATTGTCAAAGCAAGCCCTGCATGGCAATTATGCAGACAAACAAAACCAAAGTATGGGAATTTACTGAACACCTTCCAACACCAAGCCCTTTAACTTAACTGGACAATGTCTTAACTAATAGAAGATTAACTTTGAACTTCTGAGAGGCAACCAGTAGCCTGTTGTTTGAGGGGTCACTTGGACTAACACAACCAACAACTAAAAGATGGACAAATATTTTAACTCAGAACTTCTTTGCTGGTACCATAAAAGATGTACACTAACAAAACAAATGAAAGGAATAGAAGAGTGACTTAGGGTTTAGGTAATGTCTCAGATTGTAGACTGCTTGCTGTCTAAATATGAGGACATGGTTTGATCACCATTGTTAGGATCACCATCATCCATAAAAAATGACAAAAATGTTAGACATGGTACTGAGCGCTGTAATTCCAGCACCAGAAAGGAGGAGACAAGCCCATCCCTGGATCCCATTGGCTAGATTGCCTAGTCTACTTGGGGAGCTCTACACCAATCAGAGACAAGATAGATGCTTCTAAGGAATGGTATATGAGGTAGATATCTGGTTTTCTCCCACATGAATGTGTAACCACACACACACACACACACACACACACACACACACACACACACACACGCGCACACGCACACACACACACACACACACACACACACACACACACACACACACACGAGAAGGGGGAAGGCCAAGGCTGAGAAACAGAGGCAGAGACAAAGGGACAGAGACAGAGAGGGTTTCCCATTGGCAGTCTTTTTATAGGTTATCATTCTTCAATGGTTGTAATAGTGAAGTTAGGAGGGTTATAAAGTAAAGGAAGGTGTGCTGTCTAAAATACCAATGTTTAGTTTCATAGGGGAACCGTGGTGAGTCTGGGACCTGGGATTAAAGCCAGAGTTCTTCTAAGGAATAAAAGTGCATCAAAAGGTGGCACTATACCCATCTTGATTTAGTTACCTCTAGTAATGTAGATTAAGTTAACTATGCCAACAATCATCAAAGAGAGTGGTTACTGCAATGTTTAACCACTTCTTAGAAATTTTTCTGTTTTCAAGTCATTATGTTTTACTTTGAGCAAACTTGTCAAAATGACTTTGGGCTTTGAGTTTGCTCACATGTGAAGTGATTATATGACAAGACATCTCTCTGTTGTTTCTTCCAAATGGTATATGACAATTTTCAAGCCCTTACTATCATTGTTTAATCTAAGAAAATAATGAGTATTTGTTTTCTTGGTTACTTGTTATATTAATTTGCTTAAGAAATGACCTTTTGTTAGTTGAAATCTCTCAAGTCACTAGTTCCTGTTCTTCTTCTTGAAGTACAGTTTGGATTGTTATAAGGTTAGTCATTGTAGTATATCAGGAACTATGGCCACACTGTAAAAGAGAGCTAAGCCAAAGATTCAGAACTATAGCAACTGTGTAGAACCTGTGCATTGCAAAACAAATGTATAGCCTCAGAGTACACTAAAGAAAACAGCTTGTGTCTAGCTTTGCCACTTGTTCCTGGGTCAGTCTGTGAACACTTTATGCTTTTTCTCTATGCTTTTTAGAGGTAATTTCTTAATTACTTCTGATTTAGATAAGGAGGGGTTTAGAATGGTGTTGTAGAATTGCAATTGTGATTGTTTTAAATAAAAGTAACCAATTCTATTGGTAATTTTACTCATTTTTAAATTGATGGGCTTCATATGATGTCATCATCTTTTGAAGTCATCTTTGATATTTAGTTATCACACTCATATTTTATTCTAATCCATCCTGGTTCTGTTTTATTCTTGACCTCTAGTGAATGAACCTTTTAAGTCTTAGAACCCATGAAGTACATTCAAAAGGGGAAAATATCATGGATTAAATATACTCTACCATTTGATATGTTTTTATTGCATTTACTTTTATCTAGTTCAGGTGTGAAAAACACATTTTTTTTTATTATAGAAAAATACAAAATTAATTTGCATATAGTCTTCAAGAGCATTTCTTACAGGGGTGGGCCTTCTAGAGTGATGTCTGTTCTTTAAGGTTCTGCTGCATTACAGTGCATACTCTCTGAATATTCTTCACCATGACTTTCTAGTCAAAGGCTCTGCCATCAACTACAGGACGTTTTTACAGAGGACATAGTTAATGGCTGCTTCTGTTTAGTGTCTGGGCAAAGAAAAAGGCGTCAGGATTTGCCCACCATATAAACTTCCTTCACTTCGTTGAAAGAAATTCCAGGATTAGAAATCCATTTCTCAGTGTAAATCAATAACCTTGCCAGGCAATCTCTTTCAAAATGAAGATACTCATGGGAGTGTTCATTATTAAGCTCTTAAAACTTCAGTGTGGAAGATTTTCATTAGCTTTCTTATCACCAAGAAAGGACAGCTTGACCTACAAGGCAGACTAGAGTTGTGTTGTGAAGACCCCTGGGCTGCAAAAACAAATAAGGACTGGCTTCAAAGATGGAATGGGGTGATGTTTCTAGAGTGGCTTCCATAGGAACCATTTAAGGTGATGTACTTATGGCACCTTGAGTAATTGAAGAACCTCTAAGCTGTGGGAGAATGGCACAGAAAGACCGGAGGGCTGGAATGCTCCTACTACCCCTAACAACTGCCTCAAGGGAAATAAATCCTGTAGCAGATTAAGGTACTGGACACTGTAATGATTATTGATCCTGGCAGCAAAGAGGTGTCCTGGTTGCTGGAACCACACCTTACAAAAGTAAACATGGAAGACAATCAAGATGTGAAATCTTGGCCACTCATTATCAGATTAGGAAAAAATCTTCAGAGCAGTTGCTACTCAAAGTCAGAAGGTTCTGTATACTGACTGCATGGTAATGACCTGTTTCCTTCTCTAAGACATTACTCCTTCTCTGTATACATGCAAACATTCCCTATTCTAAAAGAGCTAGGTAGTAATTACAACTCAAAAGAAAAAACTGGCCTACTTACTGCTTTTTTCTTCCTGTTCCAACAAGGCAACATTGTTTGCTCAGGACACAAGCTACAGGACAATAGGTCTTTCTCTTTGGTCTACGCCATCAACAAAAATAAACCCTTTTCAATTTTCTAGTACATGAAGCTACCAAGCCAGCCTGAGATTTGAAGGGCCATATATCTGACTCCTTCTCCACTGTGTTCTTAGTTGGTTATCCTGGGGACTTTGAGAGAACTACATGAGCTGTAGATAGCTATGTGTTTTATAACTTGATTAGAGCCCAAAATTGGGAACATTGAGAATACCAATCCATTTTTGATATCTGTTCTATGAAAAGTGTCTCAAAGTTGCATATTTAAAATTATTTTTCAGATGTGTTCTCACTTAAATATTTACAATATGACCTTCCAAGAGTAGCTACCCTTTTTCAGGTACAAATTTTCAGGTACAAAATTTCAGGTACAAAATCTGTGGAGTCCTTGCCAAATGCTTGTGTAAGAGGTTTGGGCAGAGCTGTTTTCAAACCTGTAATCTATTTCCAATTGTACTTAGAGGCTTCCTGGGAGGAAATTGACCTTCTTGCTTAAGACTCTAAAACTTTCTTCTCCTTTAGTGTAGATGAGCACCTATGGTTATAAATATTATCTCTCTACCTTGAATGAGAAATATCCAGGGTTTCAGGTCTGTGGCCAAATGTAACAATCTGTTAAGTAGGTATTAAACCTAAAGTTGACTTTTGTAAAAGTAACAGAACTGAAAAGGTTTTATTTGATTTTGTTCTGGGAAATGTTCTAATAATATGCCCAATTGTTCTAATCCTATTTCTAGTCCAGTTTTGATGTCTTCAACTTATACAACTGTGATACTTTAAAAAATGTATTAAGATATAAAAGATAAAATAGTTTTAAGCTATTTAAAAAGCCTGAAGTGGTTAATAAATATATATATATTTATATGATATGTATCATATATACATATATTTATATGATTTTCTTGCTAGATAATCATTGATCAGAAATCTTTTAAGGTAATTTTACCTTTTGGGTCTGTTTTTTAGAGATTGAGGAGTGACAAGAAAAAGTCATTCAACTTACTAATCTTCATTCACATATTTAAAAGTAGAGAAAATATTATTTTGACTAACTTTTCTGGATGTTCTTCCAAAATTTATTGATCAGAAAGAAACAGACAGTGTATTCATATATTAATAGTTTTACCAGTGATGTACATAGTATGTTTATCAACTCCCTAAATATGCCAAGGCAAGAGATGAAGATGAATAATACTACTTCAAAATTGATTGTGGTGAGAATAATCCTCTGAAGAAAGAGACCCCACATTAGGCTGCTCTTCCCAGATAAGCTTCAGCCTCTCTACTGTGTTAATATTGGTGTGATCCTTTTCCCAGACTGGGAGACAAAGCATATATTTTATTCCGCACAGTGTGGAAAGAGAGTCTCTGGGAACTGTGTGTTAAGAAAGTCATCACACCGAGCCTGCTGTGACCTTTTGGTGAACTTGAGCAAGTGCAGCAGGTTGGGGAGTCCCAGAGTTGTCAGGTGACTACATTGCCATCTGCAGTTCTGGACTACTCATCCGGCCAGTGCTGACCTTTCAGAACTCGATCCAGTGAAATCCAAACCTGAGAACGGCTGGCAGGCAAAATCTGCTCCTTGAAGTCAGTTTCACTGCTGAGTTGCCTAATTGTCCACTACAACTTGTACAGGGCCCATTAGGCTCAGGTCATGAACTTTCCATTTAGCATTAATGGTTAATCAAGTCATATTGGATTAGAAATGCTTTTGTCTCAATTGTATTTCCTTTACAATTCTAAATTCCTGACACATTAGTAACATAAACCAAATGGTACCCCTTTAGAATGACTTCAGGAAAAAAAAAAAAAAACACCTATTGTGTAAGGGGAATGCTTAAGAAAAAATGATCTGACTAAAATGATAATATGTAAAGATACATATGATGATGTTGGTTTCATATATTAATGAAATGGTCTTTAAACTTTTATCCCTAGGCAATATCTTAAACGGTAAGCCTGGTTGTTGGGAAAGAATCCATCTTCCATCTCTTGTGTTTTTAAAAGTAAGGAGGTCCCTTACCCTACAATAAACCCTTCACTTATTAATCTACCAAAAATTTACTGTCTAATGTTTTGCTGGGGTGTGTGCCAGGACAACTAAGATGAGTAAGACCAAGTTCACAATGAGCTTATAATTAGGGTAGGATAAATACATATAAAATATAATTACAAAACAGTGTGGGTAAAGGCCATTTAAGTATATGGCACTACCCAGTGGATACTATAGATGAGTATGCTGATGCTCTCAGGAGTACAAAGTTAAAGAAAGCTTAGGTCATGTTGAAATAAAGCTGATAATCAAAACTCAGGAGGAAATGATTGGGAGCCAAGGGGTAGACCTATTTATGTTAGAAGGGATTTTACAAACAACAGAAGCCAAACAAATGTGTGACAGAAAAAAAATACTCTAGAAAAAGTCATTATGGAAAGCATTCATTTAAGATATTAGAGAAATTAAAAGTAGCCATGTAAAATGAGAATGCCAGGAACACAAAATGAGGTAGGGAAGACTTTACAATGTAGTGAGGTACGATGGTACTAGAATATTTAGTAGTAACAATATTTCTCAAATGTCATATTAATTGACATATACTTTGTTCTTTATTGGAATTTAAGGAGCATTCACAGTCCTATTTAAAACCAATTTCCTTTGTATTTTGAGTGGTTATTCTCAGTACATGAGTTAAAGTAAATCTAAAATCAAGATAGGATGTGAATCTCCTCTTTTATGGTATGTGCATGAGATAACCAAACACTCTTGAGCAGACACTTTGTGAATTTATCATTGCCCTGTATCTATTTATTATTTATAAGTGCCCTGTATCTATTTATTAAAATGAAAACCACTAGAAGTGAAACCCACATCCAAATAGTCAGTCACTATTTAATTACAGGACATTTCATACTTTACATATTATGTCAGCACATAAAGTATTCTTTTAAAATATGCACAATGTAGCTCTTAGACAGTTCTTCAAAGAGGTGATAAGTCTATTACATTACAAGGTATTATGTTATTATTAATAAACAGATAAAGAAGTTGTCCTATTAATATAGCTAGCTAGAAGAGCATATTGACAGGAAAGACATATCCCTTCTATCTTTGAGCTCTGTCACTGGCACTCAGCTTTTAGAAAGCACATGTTCTTCAAAATAATATTGGCCTCTCACAGGAATTTGAAAGTTGTTTGAGATATTTTAAAGAAACAGTAGTAATTTCTTTCCAATAACAAAATAAAATCATATAGTTTTTCAAAGGTACATATCAAGCCTGATCTGTTTTGTTCAAAGTTGAAATACTGGATATTTAAACAAAAGACTCTTAAATAATACACTGACTAAGTGAGCTTCAAAAGAAGAAGAAGAAGAAGAAGAAGAAGAAGAAGAAGAAGAAGAAGAAGAAGAAGAAGAAGAAGAAGAAGAAGAAGAAGAAAAATCAGTTTGATGCAAGATAGTATTATCTAGCAAAAGGAACCTCATCTGAGGAAATATCTCCATCATATTGCTCATAGAAATGCCTGAAGGGCATTTTCTTAATTCGTGGACCCAGCCCACTGTAGACAGTGCTACCCTTGACATGCGGTCCTAGGTTAAGAAAGTAATAGACATGCTATTAATCCTGTTCATGGACTCTGTATCTGTTTTTTTCATCCAGGTTTCTGCATTGAGTTCCTGACTTGGTTTCTCTTTGTGATGGCCTATTCCTGTAAATATAACAGAAAGTAAACCCTTTCCTAAGTTGCTGGTTATGATGTTTTATCACAGCAAAAGAAAAAAATGAGTTGTGGATTAAACTCTGTGAACATAACCTCATGTACAAATATATTAGATTTTAAAGTATGTAACAATCATATTTATAAGTTTTAAAAAATATGAAGCAAAAGTGTTTTAAATTAATAGATGTTATATTTAAACTTTGGTGAATATTAAAATAATGGTGTCTTCATTTTGAAGAAAAATAAAGTATCGGTGTCTATATTTTCAAGTTGATCAGGAAATAAGAGTATGTAGTACTTGAATAGAGACAAATCCCCTATGAAGGTTGCCAATTAGAGACTTGAATGGGCGGTCTGAGGCTCTGGGAGTTTTCATTTGACTTCTGATTCTCTGTTGGGGTTCCTTTCAAGCTGTCAGAGGTTGGGAAGAACTAGGGCTTTTGGTGTTTTTTTTTAATACCTTTCATTTTCCTACATGAAGCCAAGTTTTGAAAATTTAAACATGATAAAACTCCATGGGACATGACATGATTCAGTTAACGAATTGACTGTGTAATAATCCACAACTTAATACCAAACTGATATTAAAATAGAAAATATTGTTATTGCTAGAAAATAATACTCTCTACATTAAATGAGAACAAAAAGATGCCATCTTTTAGAGATTAGTTGCTTTAAGTTTCTTTAAAAGTTGTTTCCGAAAATGGAGCATAATTCATGATATGGTTTATTTTGGAGAAGATTACCAAGAAAAATAATATAAGCCAAAATTTTAAAGTTGTGTATATCTATATCTATATCATCTATATCTATACCTATATAACATTTACATGTGAATGATACATAAATATGCATAGGTTTGTTTTAGATTGTTTGGCAATTATTATTTCTGCTGAGTTTTATGCTGCTCACTGATATTCATCATTTTTCTTTCATTTCTTTTTTTCTTTTTTTGAGACAAATATCTCAGTGTTATGTATGTTTGGCTGTCCTGTAACTATGTAAACCAGGCTAGCCTTGAACTCACAGAGATCCTTTGTATCTGCTCACTCAAGTGCATGCATCGCTGTGACCAGTTTTATTATTCTACTTATGATCATGAACAACCACATTAAGAATTTAAATTTGTGCATTAATGATAATTAACTATTTAACTTTCAAGGCCAGCACTCCTATGGGAAGAAAGAAGAATAATGTCTGAACTGTATGATAGGCAGCATTCCAAGCAGGACTCTTAATGCTAGAAAAACGTTTTCCTGTAGCGTACCTGATCTCTCGGGCCTTCTATTAGGATCATAATCAAACTCCCCACTCTCGTTGCTCCTGAGCTAATAAGAATTTGTGAAAACTTGCCAGAATATATAGAAAGCTTGGTTGGAAAAGTTAGACAATATGAGTCATTGCTGTTGGAACAGATCACTTATATTGGCATGAAATTGTTTCTATCTTTCGGTTGAGTAAAATAACCATAAATCTACAATGTTATTCTATTTCATAGAGAGTGCTTTAATGCCTAAAGATGAAGATAAGCATGTATAATATTCTGTATTATATTTAGTAGAGCTATTAATATTATGAGGTTAATGGAGATGGGACAGTATTGAGAGTTTCTTAGACATGTATAGAATATGAAAAAAAGGCATATATGTGATATGGTATACATTTGACCTTGAACAATGTAAATAAACAATGTTTGCCTGAGTTAGAAGACTCAAAGGTATTCAGTTTTGCTGGCATACTGAGATAACATCTTTAATTCCTTCAACTCTTGCAGCTGAACCCTTATACTTTAGTTTGTTGATCAATGAGCCAACTTCTTATTAAAGTATGAATTTGTTTAAAATAATACAGTGTTTTAATGTTTTTTATAAATTTGTGTTCCTTAAATTGAATATAAGCTACCCTATAATGGTGTGTTAATCATGTGTTTATTTTTATTCTTTCTCCAATATCTCATATAAGGCCATGATCATAGCCAATGCTCAACAAATCATCAACCTTAATAAATTGTACTAATGTGTCACATAAGTGAAACCTATTATAGGACATAAAATGTAGGTGTCTTTTATATCCTTTCAAATTAATCGAGTCATATCTTTTTACAATGATATGAATCCTGGTGATGTGTCATCTATTCAGAAATTTAGTGACTTTTGGATGTACTCCAGGTTGTGATAAATCTCAAAATTCCTGTGGATGATGAATTCAAATATATAGAGGTAATTAATAGTACTTTGATGTGTCTAACACACCCCACTGTTATTTTATATCCTGTCATTGTGGCATGTTTATTATTATTATTATTATTATTATTATTATTATTATTATTATTATTATGTAATGACACCTTGTGGTAGTTCCATGTTACCTGGAAGCATTTTTTATCAATTATTATCACCAAAAATAACTATCAAAACATTTAAAGACAAGTACCCAATTATCTGACTCCCTATCATTGTCTAGCCATTAGTATTCCCTATAGCATAAGACATAATGTTTTTCTTATGAAACTTTCTCAATTTTTAATCTAGATATATCCTCATGTTTGAGCTGTTGGCTATGCTGCCTTCCATGCTGGAGAATTTCTGGTGGTGATATCTATTTCTACTTTCTAATTAGGTCTTTTTCATTTTGATACTGTAAAAGATGACACTTTAGAGTAAACAGCATTACTAATTGCCAATGAATGAATATAAAACATATTTGGGTTTTTCACTTAGAAATAGCCTACATATAGCTGAAAGAAATAGCTTTAAATCCAAACAGAGTTTGTACACAAGTTTTAAATGATTTAAAAGAGATAAGTGTGATAGTGCATGTTTGTAGTACCAGCATTTGGAGGCTTAAACAGGAAGATGACAAATTAAAGGATAGCCAGGCTATCATGGTAAGCTGGAGTCATAATAAGTCAGACCACAACAAGTGAGTTCAAGAGCCTCCTTTAGTAAACAAACAAAAGCATGATTAATTTCAAAGGATGTGATCATATAAAGAATGGGATGCTAGTTTTATGTGGATTGATCTGCAGATAAAGACACCTGGGTACATTCATTATAATGGTTAATCCTGACCACTAATTTGCTTGGATAGAGAACCTGTGTGAGAATGGTGAAACACATCTCAAAGTGTAGCTGTGAGGGTATTTCCAGAGAAAATTCTCTAAGGAGGAAGACCTAGCGTCAATGCAAGCAGCATACCATTTGGGGGAAAGAAAGGCTAAAGGATAAATTCATGCACACATGTATTCACCAGGTTTCTTGAATACCATGGGGTGAGTTGCACTGATTTGCACCATCTGTGTCACCATGAACAGAGACAATTGAGTGAGCCAGAGTGAATCTTTTCTTTATGTTGTTCATATTAGATATTTGCTTTAATAAGAAAAGTAACTAACCTAGCTTCAGACTGCTGCTGACACAGTGAATAGTATGAGTTAAAGGGCACAGTAATGGATGGAACCAGATGAAGAGATCTACAATCAAGCACCAGGCTGAACGTAGTGAATCCAGCTGAAGCTGGCAAGGCAGGTCAAAATCACGATGGAGAAATCTAAGGAGACAGCTGGACCAAGCTGATGGAAGCTCATGAATTCTAGACTGACAACTGTAGAGATTTCAGGGGGCTAAACTAGGCCCTCCATATGTGGGAGACAGTCATGAAGCTTGGGTTATCTGAGAAGCCCCTGGAAGTAGGACCAAGATCTAACCCAGGTACATGAGCTAGCTTCTTGGAGCCAGCTCCCTATGGTGGAATGCCAAGCTCAGCCTTAATATGTGGGAGAGGTGCTTTGTCCTGCCCCAACTTAATGTGCCAGACTTTATTGACTCCTCATGGGAACCCTTACCTGTGAGGAGGAGAAGAGGTTGGGGTGGGGGCAGGAGGAGGCATGGGAGGGAGAGTTCAGGCTGGAATGTAAAATGAAACTTAGAAAATAAATTATTAAAAAAGAACAAGATCTAGCATTAAGAGCAGGGATTTTAAGACCTCATGTGTATTATTTAGTTTGCACTGATGAGCTCTTGCTCCTACAGACTGAAGACTTCATATAAGAATACTTTTTCCATCTCTCTATCACTCACCCTCCTTCCCTCCCCGTCCCACCCTCTGTCATCTATTCTTCCCTCTCTTTTTCCCTCCCTCTCTCTCTCTCTCCCTCTCTCCCTCTCTCTCTTTCTCTCTCTCTCTCTCTCTCTCTCTCTCTCTCTCTCTCTCTCTCTCTCTCTCTCTCTCTCTCTCTCTCTCTTGTTTTTTGATTTTGTTTGTTTGTTTTTTGAGACAAGGTTTCTCTGTGGCTTTGGAGGTTGTCCTGGAACTAGCTCTTGTAGACCAGGCTGATCTCAAACTCACAGAGATCCACCAACCTCTGCCTCCCAAATGCTGGGATTAAAGGAGTACACTGGCAGGCCCATCTCACTTTTTAAGAGAGGGTAAAACGCTAGGATGTTTCCCTGTCCTGACAACAACCAGTAGCAATAATTAAAGAGCCTTCTTTATGTGAGGGCTGCTCTCTGCATTTCCCAAGAAATCCTACCTGCCCAATAATGTTTTATTTGACTTACTTTTGTGGGTCTTGTTTACTGTTGAATTTTCAATTCCTGGTTTAAAAACTATCTTTTTCATTAAATAGAAGGTACCAGTATCCCATTCTGTCTTAATCTACATGGTTTCTGGGGTAGGACATTGAGTAATTCTCAAGTCAGGAAAGTCAAAATCATCACCATGAAAGCTGGTATAAATGTGTATCTTCCCTCTGGTTATCTTTCTTCAATGGGCCTGGGGAAGAGCACCAGATGGCTATGCTACAAATGTCTAAATGACTGTAATGGACCTGGTCCTTAAGAAGTTGTGGGACAATGATGAATAGGTGTGGAATTTAGTGGATTCTTGAGTGTGAGAAACT
Source organism: Cricetiscus sungorus (assembly GCA_030556225.1). Taxonomy (NCBI): domain Eukaryota; kingdom Metazoa; phylum Chordata; class Mammalia; order Rodentia; family Cricetidae; genus Cricetiscus; species Cricetiscus sungorus. Next base: position 5,024,105 of record JANBXA010000372.1, read on the forward strand.
CTGCATAAGCTGTCACTTGCTTACTCAAAACTGTAATAGCTTTGGCTCTTTGCCAGTGGTCCTGGGAAACATCAGTATCATAATGGGTACTCTGGTGATAGATCTTACATGAATATTTAATATGAATTTAGAGAAACTTTGTCATCATCTTTTAAAATATCAATCTTCTATGTACCCAATGCCAAACAACAGAGATGTATCATTATATTAGTCATTGCCATCTATTAAGTTTCTACCATTACATTTTTAAACATGTGTCTATCTATTCTAAATTCTTCAGATGAGAAAACTAAGGTGGGAGTAATTAAATGACCCAATAAGGATCACACATTTCAGTCCTGGATGGGATGGTCTGGAACTTTAAGCTTCAGGAATTTTGATTTTGTTTTATTGAGTACAAAGAGTAAATTAGGGCATATATATTCTGAGAGATGTTTGGGATAGGTTGAATTTTGGGTTAAAGTAATGTGTATTGCATATCAAAAATATATATTTGCTAAACTCCTATTTCTTTGAAGCATAAGAAAAAAATGTGTGTACATTTATTTTTCAGTTTTTACAAAGAGAAAACCCTGAATTTAATACTATAATTGTCAGAGAACCAAATTTATACTACTATAATATACTGATTTTCCCAGTAAGTGATGAGGCAATTATTCAAAAATTATAATGATAAATTTGCAAACACAACTTCTCCCTCAAGATAGAAACACATGTCTAGGTTAAAGCATGATGATCTGATGATGCACTAGTCTCTGGCCGCCAGCAGATGCCACTATTCTATATGTCACACAACTAAGATAACTCAAGGTTTGAGGTCCAACCAATACTAAGAGGTTTGTGTTCATGACCATTCTGTATATTTTTCAAATTATTAGGTATTTATATAAATAATTTTCTCTTATTGTTTTCCATTATTATTGATACATAGGAGAAAATAAAATCAAGAAAAGTGAAAAGAAATATGAATTTTCTCCTGGATAGTATTAAGATGGGTGAAACCATTTGTCAATGATTACTTGTGAAGTCCCGAGCTACCCCTACATCATAAATACTAGAACCTGTGACTATACTTGAAAGACTTAATATAGTAACTTCATATACACTAACTAATCTAATTATATTCAGTTCAATTAAAATCTGAAAGCAGTAACTATGATTTTCAGTTATTTAAATGGAAACGGGGAGGAAGAGAGATCAACCATGCATGAAAGTTCTTGTTTAGAAAGTTTTTAACATAAAATTGAAACACTATCAAAATACAATGAATATGAAAGAAAACTGTGGCATTCAGTTTGGATATTTTAGTAAACAATGAAAGATTGATACACTATGAAGAGAAACCAGAGTATCAAGTTGGATATTATAAACGGTATCCTTTTTAGACAGGGAGAAGAGAGAAGAAATGCTGCATGAAGAACTGTCTATGCCAGCATAGTGTGCACTCATGCCTTCAGGTGACTAGAGAGCATAGATGACAGGGGTGCCAGTAAGGCTTGGGTCCAGTAAAGAAGTTAGTGAGGAGTGAAGAGAGCCATGAATGGACTGTCAGCCCTTTATTCTTAAATTATAGTGAGGATTTAAATAATTTTGGGAAAAGGACATAAGTACTGTGCTCAGTCAGTGCCCAAAATGACTGCAGATGCAGGAGTTAGAGGCACCGGAGACTGAAGCAATAGGTATCATTTAGAAGGTTAATGCAGTAATGAAGAACTTGGAGTGTGAGGAGACCAAGGAAGTATGATATGCCTAAGGTGAACAATCTTTCTGGAAGTCCATTTAATTTTGTTGATGCAACTGAGGTATCATTTTTTTAAAAAAGAAATTTTAAATGTTTTTTTAAATATCCTGGATATAATTTGCTGTGGTACTTGCCTGCATCCCCAGAAACTAGAGGCTGAAGCATAAGATCATGAAATCATGGCCAGCTTGGAAAAGTTTGAGTTAAAAAATAAAAAGGAAAAGAGAGAGTGGTGGTGGGGGGAGAGGAATAAGGAGAAAAAGCAAAGAAAAAATAGTTATATAAAGGGTTGTATCTTGAGATCTAAAAATGTGTATATGTTTAATAATGTTATTAAAATATCTAGTTCCTTAATTTCTAAATTTCTTTAAATATTTTGAGAGCATTAGAATTCTTAAAATAATGAATTCGTTGCTAGATATTAGTTAGACTTAGGATTCAAATGTAATCTGTAATGTTTATTGGCCTAAAAGTTAAGATAATACTAAAAGATTTTCTTTGTAAAACTCTGTCCCTAGATTCTTTTCAGTTAAAATTCTTAAAATGCTCACTTCCAAGCTTACTATAGATTGGGTACCCTTAATTAAGGTATGACAATTCAGAAATGGCATTCTTCCATGTGACAACATTGATTGGATATCAAGTGTCAGGATTCTACAGGTTCTTGAAGATGAATTAAATGAGATCCCTGTGTTTAAGAACCTCAGAGTTGGCAATGCAAATAAAAATATAAATAAATAATTTAAAAATGCTTGACATTTGTGACTCACTGATAACAAAAAGGATATTTTTACTTGATAGTCTGGAGGAAGTTCAGAAAGGAAGCACAAGAAAAATGATGTCTGAAAGACATCAGAGAAGGAGGAAGTCAAGAGGGGGGCGGGGGAGAGGAGAGATAGAGAGAGAGAAAAAAAAATACTCAAGGTTAGGGCTTGTCTGGTGAGATGGACCTATCAGAAATAAGAGTGCCATGACAAACTACTAAATCAGTTCCTTACATATTGGTGTTTCTAAGAAGAAACATACAGCTGTCTCAATTTCTACACAACAATCACAGTGTAATTAATTTCATCTTGGATTATTTTAAAAGTGTGCTTGTTTTGGAATTATTTTACTTATGTAATAAAACATATAAATAAAAACAGTAAAGATATCTGAAAGCCAATGGTACCGGTAAGGCATGAAATAGTCAAGGATAAAGTGTAATCACAATGCAACTATAGGGAAGAAAACTGCAGGTGGAGCTTTTATCCCATGTGAGGGAAATCAAGAGAGTATGATGAGTAAGGCTTTGTAAGGCATTGCTCAGCAATACTTGAGGGAAAACACTTATATGAGTGTCATGTGCCAAATGGGGGAAAACAGATTTGGAAATAATATAAGTATAGTTTCAAGAAGAGAGCTTTGAGAACATGTGAAAGTTCTTATAAGTCCTAATAAGGGTAAGAAAATAACAGATAATATTTATTCAGTATTTACAATGTTCTTGGAATTTTGCTAACCAGCTAAGAATAAGCCTTTTAATCATGAAAATAATATGATTGCTACTGGGAATGCTCACTTACTGTTGAAATTTTTGGAACTACTGGGAATTGAGTGAGATTTTTTTTCCCCTTTCACTTCATAGTATTGAGGCATTTGAATAATTAGAACATGTGGGAAATATGGTTGCTACCAATGGGTTGGTAATTTAGACTTTTCTGTGACATTCCAGAATTCCTTTGTTTTCGGTCTCAACAATCAGAATTCTTCTGCAGAATTCATGCCTCATAGATTCTGTAGTGAGGGTGAAAGCAGAACCAATCAGAATCATAACTAGCTCTTGCTACAGCATAAGTCACAGACATTTGCTGGTATAAAATTCTCAAGATTAGGAAGAATGAGGACCTGAAAACAACAGGTCTAGATTAGATCAACATGAGCCATTGGTGCAACATCCATATTGAAGACAAGGAAATTGGCACTCAAATGGTTAAGTGACTTTATCATAGTTACTTTATTTAAAGTATGGAGTTAAGATATGTCAAGATGAGCACCCTCATAATGTACAATAGTAAATGTAGTGGATCAAAAGAACCTGCACCATAATCTTATTTATTTAAAAGACTCCGTTTGGTTTAAGCCTTAGACTAGGTCATTATATCATCTTAGCCAAACCATCACACCCCACAATTCCAAAAAAAGCAAACTATTTATTCTTCATTATTCAAATGTGATATGAAGACCTCATTTGAGTCACAAAACTGGGGTGCATTCTCCTTATAAACACTCTGTATTAATTCAAAACAAGGAACAACCTGTATACACAATTTCTAGGATATTAACAAGAGTCAGTAAATATGGTAAAGACAAAAAGTACCACCAAACATCATTTATGCTAAACTATAAACATACATAATAATAAATATTTTAAAATGCACAATATAAAAATGTATGAATTCAAGTGGAGGTCTATTCAAAAAGTTGTAAGTGAAAGAGATACAAGAATAAAGTGGATTGTTTAAATAAACAAGATCTTTAGGGAGAATGAATAGTAGAGTACAGGTGCTATGGATGGAAAAAATGATAGGGAAAGAGGTTTAGAGCAGAGGAATGCACAGGACTAGTATAGAAGAAGAGTAGGAAAAAGGTAGAATAATTAACACTAAGGATGTTTGTAAAAACCTTATTTAAACAGGATTCATTACTCTCTCTCTCTCTCTCTCTCTCTCTCTCTCTAATCTATCTTTCTCTCTGCATGTGTGTGTGTGTGTGTGTGTGTGTGTGTATGTGTGTGTGTGTGTGTGTATGTGTGTGTGTGTGTGTGTGTGTGTGTGTATACCTGTATGTGTTCACTTGCGTGCATGAGTGAGTGCACATGCATGCATGAATGCATTGAGTGTATCATGTAAAACAGCTAAATTAGAGTCTCCCCATAATCCATTGTTTAACAAATAGAAAACCCAATATCAAATACAGATTATTTCTTTTCAAGTTTTTGTCAGGAGTTCCCAGACAGACCTATGCCCCACCCAATCACCACCCCCACAATTTAAGCTATTATCATTGCTCTTAAGTTGTCTGATAGAATTTAATTACTGAATTATTACTGAAGAAGCTACACATTTTGGTCACAGGCCATGTGACATCTCATTGGCACTGACAAAGAAAGCTTCCTTCATAGTGGCTATATTTCACAGTATAGGAAAGTGTTATGTAGGCTACATGGATAGTGGATATGTTACCTAACTATGAGTCCTGCAAGCTACAATAACAACAAGAGTTCAAGATGTGTGCATGTGTGCAATAATGTTATGGAGAAAACCAACTACTTTTTGATTGGATTTAAGGAATGTATACTCCATAGGAGAAACATATGTCTGGTACAGTAAATCTGGAAAACTCACAGCCCCCAGGGATGAACCTACTATTGTTACTATGAAAAATAGATACAGTATCAAACTGCCATATAAATGGGCATATCTGTACCAGTAGATAAGTGTAGCTGTCTGACCTCAGCAGAGAAGTTTCTTTCTGTATCAGTGGGAGTTAACCCAGAAATTCACAATTGGTCAAGGTGCATAAGTGGCAGTGGCATGCTCAACATAAATAGAATACCTATATCACCTCTAATCCTGCCAGAAAGGCTTGAAGACCATCATAGGAGAAAGACAGAATGACTGGAAGAGCCAGTGATCAAGAGGATCATTCTGAAATAGTATCGTCTTTATTTTTAAGAATAGTGCACACATGAACTCAGAGCAGCTGTGATTGCTACACAAGATCTGCCTAATACCAAGCCAGTCACTGTTCTAACATGAAGAGATAGAGGTTCATGAGGCCCCTCACAAGTAGAAGTTTGACAATACTTGTGTTCTGGAGGAGGGAGATTCATTATCCTTGAAGGGTGGTGCCTCTGTTAGACCAGCTAGTGTCAGTGAATGGTCCCACAGCCATGAGTATATGAGTAGTGCAAATTAGATTGGGGGTTATCAAAAATAAAACAAGAGTGTAGGAAGGCTCCAAAGCAATACAGAGAAACCCTGTCTCAAAATAAATAAATAAATAAATAAATAAATAAATAAATAAATAAAACAAGAGGAGGATGGGAAAATGACTCAGCAGTTAAAATACTGGATCCTATTCCAAAATTCAATTCCAGCACCCTCATGACAGCTCACAACTTTCTGTAACTCCCATTCCATGGGGTCTGATAACCTTTACTGATGTCTGTGATCTCTACATTTATGTAGTGCACAGATACACAGGCAGGCAAAACAGCCATATGAATAATAATAAATGATAAAATTTAAGCAAAATACACTAAGCCAAGAGGATCTGTAGTTGTGAGGAGGTGTAGATGTAAGGATAGATCTGGGAGGACATGTGAAGAGGAGTTGGTGGGTGCATAAAATAAAATACATTGTATGTTATTCTCAAATAATTAATAAAACATACATTTTATAACACATGAACAAATGTAAATCTAACCACCTTACCAATGGAGGGGACTTATAATTACAGGAGTAGTCATGCTGCATGAGCTTAGACTACAAACACTTTAATTCTTTTTAAACCTCCTGTATGACAATAAAAGGAAATGTTCCCAAACACCAGCACTATCAGCTTGCTTTCATTGCATACAGATATTGGAGAATTTCAAAGAAGTCTTTATGTGCAAAATGAATATGTTTTACTTAAAATAAGAAGCATGGATATTCAGAGGAAGGCCTGAAAAATCTCAACATTGCTTACCTGTTGCTCAAACTAGCTACACTATAGCTATCTCCTGACAGATCAAGCCCTTTAAAAGGCATAAACATCTCTCCTGGAGTCCTTAACTGACTTATGCACATACATAGCCATTCTTCCTGCCTTAATTTGCCCAGTGGATGAATAACTTGCCTTTTATTGTTATTAATTACTCGTAGGTTACATGTGGACCTCTAGGGGTCTGGCATACTTATATACTGGAGAAGTAAAGATACAGTAAGGTGCATCTTAGTGTCATTGGGATGTTTCTGTTCCAAGATAAGAGGAAACTGTGACAGGAGCTGAATCTCAAGCTGTTTGTCCAGCCAGAACTGAGATCTGGAAGGTTGGTCTCCGCATTTATTTATTCATAGAGAAGTTGATAGGATACAGATACCAGTGCTGGCTGAGTTAAAGACAATGGAGCATAAGTGCTTAGGCTTAACTTACATGAGACCTGTGGAATAAAAAGGCCCAGAGCCCAACATGCAGAAAACACAGGAAAGGAAAGAAGAAAGAAGATTAAGAGTTATCATACCTAACGAACTTTCCTTGAAACCAATGGGAATGGGAATGAAACCTTAGAGACTCATACCATTTCCGAATAAAGTAAGGACAAAGTGGTATAGTCACAGTGTCACAAAAAATGGAGACAAACACAAGCAAATCCAAATCTGCAATGAGAAAGTATCACTTATGCAGCCACTCATGCTATCACTGTCATCAAAGGTGAGACTATGACAGTAAGCACAGTATAGGTACACCCATGCATACTCATGCAAAACACTTGCATTTTGTTGTGTGTTTTTCGGTTACTCAGAACAAATCAAAGCATAGACTGTTATCATTTTTCATAAAATAGTCTCTTTATGTGAAGATGACCTTACATATTTCCTCTTCAATTACTGACTGAAGTGTCTTATACAATTAAAAGAAGTTCATAATTAAGCAGAGGGTACTGCAACCCCTGTTTCCTGGAATATGCCTTGAAACCAAGTTGCAAAAACACAACTTGGATGTTTTCCCCAGAGAGCAGAAACTGAAAGGAACCAGGGCAATGCAAGCAGAAAGCCTGCAGTTTACTGTGGTGGGATGGGGAGATGGTGGTAGTGGGGCTGGGAGGGATGGGAGGATGGGAGGGAGAACGATGTGGGATTGTTACATAAAATAAGATTGGTTTGAATATAAAGTCCATGACTGGATGAGCTTCCTAGAAGCAAGCTAAGGTAACCTCCCTTCCTGTGCCTATTTTGATTATTGATCCTGATCAACAAATGTCTAGTGACAGTACTTAGAAGAAATATATTTTCTTGTCTTGCTTAATTTGTGAAAAAAAGTTATTTCTTTTCCTTCTGAATATGGTACTATAGTTCAATAAATTAACTTGTGTATAGAAAACCAAAATGGAACATTTGGCTCCCCAGAATTGTCTTACAAAGCATAAGTCATTATGGGAATAGAATGCCCTTTTCTGTTCTTGTCTTTTTATTTCTCCCCTCCATCTCTACATCCCTACATCTCCAAGTATGTGCCTAAATATTTAAACCGACTAAACACTAGGCAGTCCAGGAATAGCACATATTTTTTGTATAACTACAGCAGAGATGTTCTCTCGTTGGGTCTCCTAATATCAAAGAAGTTAACTCAGATTTCTCCTGAGTGTTACAGTGCTAATGCTGCATGGACTAGGAAGAGAGAAAGTATCAGGCCTAGGATGCAGGCCTAGGTAAAGGTTGTTTGGTTTATTACAGTAAATATATTATGGTGATTTACCAGTCATCAGAACACTGCATTCAGCCATCTGTACTCCAACCTCTTGAGTTACATTCCCATTTGACTTTGCTTTGCTTACTCATTTTTATGATGTTCTCCACAACCAGTGTAATAATGTTCAGTGTTTTATTATTAGACTCTTGGATTCTGCTCACTTCCTAATTGATATCCCCACTATGGCTATAACAGCGTATTGCACAGAGCAGAGAGACAGTGTTAGTTGAGTGAGGAAATAAATGAAATGCACTTGGTACTATTTTGAGGACAACTAATCTCTACAAGCAAAGAAATGCTGAAGCAATGATCTATCATATTAACTAGATTTTTAAAGTTCTGCCAGGAAGGCATTTTTCATAAAATATAGTTGTAATTTTGGGGGTAAAGGTAAGTATAAGAAAACCACAAACCATAATCATAAAAAAGTAGGTTTAACTCCAGGTTTAATTTCTATAAACTCTTGGGCAACCGAACAAATTTCTCTGGGCTCCAGGTTCTTTTAATGAAATAATGGTAAATTACCCATCTTACCATGTTTTAATGAGAATTGCCAGTAATATATGTAAAGTGCTTGGACCCTGAACATGGAAGTTAACAAATTAATGCTAGCTATTAACACTATTATTTTTATTAGCAAATGCTCAACACTGATTAATTTACCTACCTTTTCATTTACTAATTTAACTATTTCACAAGCTACTTTAACATTAAAATTGTAACAGTCACAAAAATGGTTCATTTCTCTCAGGTAGATTTAGATTAAAGTAGATACTAACTGCTACTCTTGACTGTCTCTCTGTACTTTCATTGTGTGAATGCCATCCTTGTGCATATAAATTACTCTGGTTTATAGAAAATTAAATAATTTCTTAAAAAAGACACAAATGAGTAGGTGGAACTTGATTTAGAAATACCAGTCATTTTTATTTTATATGGAGCTGTAGATAAAAAAGACTTTATTTTCAAAAGCTTGAAATATAGAGTAGTACCCAAACCTAGAAACTGATTTTAGAAAGCTGTCATATCACTGATACTTGGACAGAAAAAGGCATCACCAGCATCACAGGTTACTGTGTTCTGACACCTACAAACATCTGACTTAGCAGACTTTTTCTAAAGTGGTGCTTAAAAGAGTTGGTGTGGAACATAAGTAGATAATGCAAATATGTTACCGACCCCTACCAATATTTGCAATTATGCAAATTTCAAAACCTTCATCTTTTATAATTACACATAGTGGGCTTATGTATTTATGTGGTCTACTGTCCAGCTCTAATTTTATAATATATCAAGCAGCTTCCTGCTAAAACTAATGCACTTCAATACGACAAAAATATGCCTTCTGCAAAACACTGGCAGAACGTGTATGAAAAAAGAGGAAGGCATGGCATTTTAAATAATTGTTAGTGACACGCTCCTGGTTTGTAATTTAATAACATTCTTTTTGTGAAAAGCTAATACCCTTTGATAATAGCTAAGCATATTGTTGATTTGGGCACAGGAATATAAATTTTTAATTAATAGCCTAAAATCTCAGGAATTGAAAATTATTGTCCTTGATGTTAGAAGGGAAAAAGACTTCTTATACCATTTAGAAACTAAAATTGGTTATATTTGCTATATAATGTCCTCATACACAATTACTATGAAACACTTCAACCTCATTAGCCATAATGTTGAGAATACAGAATGCACAATAACATCAGCACATTCTCTGTACATATAAAATAAAAATCTCAATAAATTTATAAATTTATATCATATGAATACATTTAAAACTTATATTAAAGCTTACATATAACCATAAAGCTTATAAAGATCGGTGTATATATAGATTACATGTGGATATATAACAAAAACCAAACTAAGCCTTTGAAAATTTTATATTTAATTTACATTAAAGCAGAGACATCTTGGTGTGATTGAGTTTTGGATTAAACAGTTTTCCTCACCGAGCATGGCATTGCACTCCTGTAGACTCAGCTACTTGAGAGATTACAACATGAGCATCTCCTGCACCCCTCCTATTCTGAAAATCTAGCAAGCTTCTGTAGCAAAAGAATAAGTCAACACTGTCTTGTCTGAGTTAAAATCTGCCTCTTTTCAAAGAGATATGCCCAGTTACTTGGAAAGCTAGATTTGCTACAGAACCCATCTCTTCCTAATACCTCTTTTCATGGCAACTGGGTAAAACACAGGTGACTGACTAGTGAGCAAAATACACTTAAAGTTCAACACTGTAAGAAGATGGAGTAGTGGAGGAACTTTTTAAAATATTGATTTGGTTCTTGTCTCGGTGCTTCAGTTTAGTTTTCAAAGTTAAGTTAAAATGTTTTGTATTTTCACCTTATGAAATGTGGCATTACAAAATAATAATAATTATTATTAATACTAATACTAATAATGATGACGATGATGATGATCAATAAAAAACAAACCACAAAATCAGATAGTCGACACAAGGTGGCACTATTGACCAATCTCTTAGGAATAGAACTTGGGTTGAAGCATTTTCTATTTGAGTTCTCAGAAACTAATTTTCGATTCAGTTCTCTTAATTTTATATCTGATTTTTCATTGCATATATGGTAATGAATAGGGAAATTGAATTTTTAATTAAAATGAAAATGCAAATTTGGAGGTTGAAATAGACTTTTTGTGTATTAATAATCAAAAATTAAATATCTTGCCTATCTATACTATACTGACACATATATTTATGTTACTCTACCCTTCTTCAAAAGAGCCCCCATACATAGTGTCCTTTCTCCTCATCATATCATGAGTGTATTTCCTGTTCATATTTGCATAGAATTCAATTCTTGCTCATTAAGCTCATCAGAAGCATAATTATACACACCATTTTAGTAAGAAACCATTTTCTGGTGACTAAGATGACTTAGCTTATGAAGGCACTTCTACCAAACATGACTTTCTGAGTTCAGTATCAGGAACTCACAAGGTGTGAAGAAAGTATTGACACTTGCAAGTTGTCCTCTGACTGCCACATGAATGCCATGCAAAACAGAATTGAATACTTAAAAATATAAGCAATTCTATGATATTTGAATTGGAAATCAAATATCTATTCAACAATTTATTTTCATTCAACAAAACATCTTGGGTAGACATCTTATTGTATTAGTTATTTCTGTAATCTAATTGTATGTAATTGATTTCAAGACACTGTTGTACATGTACTATCATGTACATGCACATACACACAAACACAAACTCAAATACTACACTTTGTGAAGCATTTATAAATTCCACATGTGTGTAAAACACTTAAATATTTAATGATGGACTACTGTTTCTGAGGTATCTACAGTAGATAAGTTTGTGTTTTTCATCTTTAATGTACCATGTCATTTTGTATTTCTCCATTACTTTAAGTACATGCTATGATAAACACACTCATTTGCCTACACAAATTCTGAAGCTGAATATACTAGCCCAAATGTTTTAATAGCTTAAAAGTACTAATATCAAGAAATGCACACATTATATTTTAAAAAACTTTAATATAGTTATATATTGGCACAAATAAAAGGACATGAATTTTATGAGTTACAAAGTTAAACATGTTTAAAAGTATAGTGCAAGTTTCAGTATTGCAGTTCAATGTTTGCTGAGTTGCTTAACGAGCAAGAGTATTCAAAAGAATATACAAGTCGACCAAAACCAACAAGATTGATCTAGAAGTTTATTTCTGTTCTTCAAACAATCAGTGTAGTAGCAATATAATGGCCGAACAATTATGTATTTAAGAAAATACTCATTCAAAATGTATGGATAATTCTTGTGGAGTATTATTTATAGTAACACATGATCAAACATCTAATCTAGTCATCCCAGATAGGGAATTTGGAAAAAACAAATTAAGGAAGGATGCTACCTAAGTCCAACTTGTTGAACCACGAGTTTTTGTTTGTTTGTTTTATAATTTTTTATTTAAATTAGAAACAAGCTTGTTTTACATATCAATCCCAGTTCCCTCACTCTCCTGTCCTCCTGTTTCCCCCACCAACACCCCTCCCATCCCTTTCTGATCCCCAGGGAAGGTGAGGCCTTCCATGGGGAGTCTTTAAAGTCTGTCATATCAATTTGAGCAGGGCCCAGTCCCTCCCCCATGTGTCTAGGCTGAGAGAGTATCCCTCTATGTGGGATGGTCTCCCAAAGTCCATTTATATATTAGGGATAAATACTGATCATAGAATGCCCAGTCCTCCCAACTAACACCACATTCAGGGAATCTGTGAGGAATGATGAACAAAGGGGTAAAGACCAGGCTAGAGAAATCTGCAGAAACTGCTAACCTGAACAAGGGGGAGCTCTTGGACTCCAGTCTGATAAGCTGGAAACCAAGAGTTTTATTGGGATTTCTTGCAGGGGTACACATGATGGGTGATTTACAGGAGCAGAAATGAGCAGCTGCACCAAAAGCTCACCCATGGGTGCTGGCTTCCAAATGCTTGAATCCTGGAGCACTCAGCACAACTTGCAAACAGCTCAACAGGTGGAAGTTATCTTACCCAGGCATCTCAGGTGACCTGAGCGTCTTCTAAGTAGCTCAGCTTTTGTCTCTTCCAGATGGCTCAACTTGACTGAGAGTCTTCCTGGAAGCCTGAATCTCTTGGAAGTCCTTGTTTGCTTAGATATACTTGGGGAGCGGGGGGGAGGGGCTGTGTACTCAGTGTCACAGTCTTCCTGAAGCTCTTGAGTTGTTTACTTATTAAGTCTAATGAGTTTCTCTGAAGGATGGGATGTTTCTATTAGTTCAGGACATCAGGATTCTAGCAAACTTCCTCAAATATGGGAGGTATTCTTTCAGAGAAAACTCTGTCCAACAATAACAAATGGCATTGCCAGTACATAGCTCACAAAATACATGAAATAAGTAATTTTAATGAAAATGTCAGATATAGTATTTCTTGAAAATGCTTAGTTACAAATACAAATTAATAGTACTTATTTCAGGAAATGGTTTAAATTTGGACTATTTTCTATGTTCACATACTATGAAACAATTTTATTTAAATGTCTTTGATAAATCTACATGTAAAACAAGCTTGCTTCAAATCTAAAAAAAAAATATTATCGTACAAATAATCTACATCTCCTGTTTCCTCATTATTAGCTTGAATCATCTTGATCATCTAAACCAAACTTCTTGGCAGCTTCACCTTCATGTTCAGACAGTGTCATTTATACTTACAATTAAGAGAACCAATATGTGTCACTGTCATTGGACATGTTATGTCTAGTGATAGTGACATTTTGCATCATATTAAGAGGTTTTCTAATTTTTGTTGCAATGTTGTTCTGTTTATTAGTAAAGAAATCTTATATGTTATATACAGTATAATCATTCAGAAACTTTCATTTAAAGTGTTCTGTAATATAGAATTATATGTGATGCTTTCCACAACAAAAGAAAGGTTTTTCCCAGAGATGACAGGTTATATCTCTTTCCGAGTCCAGTGAAACAAGCCAGAACTGATTGCAGAAATCACAGAAAACCTCTATGATTATACAAAGCAAATATTGATGGTGATAATCTCTGGATCATTGACTTTCTCCAAATAAACTATGAAATAGTTTAATTATGCAGTACATTTCTCTGAAGAATGTTTGGGCACAATTCCAGTTGTAGGTTTGGACAAATAAGACATAAGAACATTGTACAGAATATATCCTAACATAAAAGAACATAATCTATGTTGTCTGAAATTGGAGATTAGTTTACCATATTAAGCATTCAATTCATTTTCAACAAACCTGAAGAAATACCAAAATAGTACAGTGGATGCAAGAAAGACAGTTGCTACTTTCACTACTCATAGAGGTTCAATGCTTCTACTCAAAACCAGATTCCATCTTTTTGAACTCTATACCCCAGTCCTACCTCATCTTCTGATATACTATTGTAATGGGCCATTGTATTGTACTCTATTCTGTAGTAGAGGCATCATGTCTACCTAATGACTTAAACTGATGTCTCATAAGTTAATTTTGTAGGATACTAGCTAATGTCTAATGTCTGATGCATAGGGAATGCTGCCAAAATACACTTTAAAATAAATAAGCACCATGATAATCACTTTTGTTCCCTTTTCACTTTTGTTTTTCCTCTGTTCTGATTCTAGTGGGAAAGATAATTAAGAATGGAGATACTTACTATTATTTACCTTGTATACTAATTTTAATCACTGCATGCATTTTAAATGTTGCTCTTTAAAAAATCTCAGTTTTCAATAACTTTTATTTTGTTTAAGCACATGATCATATTTTTCTAGCATTGCTTTATTATTATTAGAGCTTGCTGTTTGATATGTTTGTCTTTTTCCTATTATAAATTATTTTAAGTGACAATTTTATTGTGAGAGCAAATTACATAAAATATTTTCTATTACTTTTAAACACAGCAAGTGTTCATTTTAACATCTTGAAATTAAGTTACAGCGTGATTCTAATGTTATGTGATTAACATTGGTTCGAAATATTTTTAAATTGGCTTGAAATTAAATTTATCTTAGAGCCATTGAAAAATAAAAATATATTAACTACATGTTCCTTTCTAAATATACATTTTCAAAATTTTTCTAGAAATATAATTTCCTGTGGATTAAATTTTAAGCAGGAATTTTTGTTGCTGTAACATATTCTAAACTTTATATTTTTCCAGACATTTGAAATTATCAACATGTGCCAGGTATATAAAAATTATTGGAGCTATTTTATATACAATTTGCTCACTGCATTATTTTCAATGATCGTTAACACATAGATACCAAATAATGTTTCTTTTCCTTAAACAAAGAACCATGTGTATTTTTTGTTCTATGATCATTGATGTCCTGTTTAAACAAATAGCTAATCAGGACAATATGTACTCCAGATTCTCAGATTAAATAGGCTTACCTTTGCTTATTTATGTTTCGGGTTGGCGTCTTCCTAGCTAGCTCCTGTGAAGCACTTCACAATAAAACTCTACCTTTGCTATTTCCTAGTTGATTTTTTGTTCACAGAATATCTTGGATTCTACGTATTTTTTTAAAAAAGAAGAAAACAATGACACTTTTTGCTTATTATCTTTCAACAAGCATGACAGTCAAACAACTAAGTAAACCTGTGACATTATCCTCTTGACTGTACTTCCATTCAAGTTGTATTTGAGATGACTTACAGTAAAGTCATTAAACACTCAATCATGGGTTTCATTTGAAAATGGGTTATGGAAATGACAGGAATACTCAATAAGTAAAACCTATGAATTGCTGATTTGTGCCCCTCTTTCATCTCATTTTTTTTCAAGGATTTTGAAGTGTTTATTTGGCCTATTGTTTCTTAGGAGTTAAGAACTGTCTTCTTTTTGTTACAGGGTAAGTAGAGAGAATTTCAAAACAAGAGAAGTATTCTAGGACAAAAGACTGATCTTCACCTCAGGTCCATATTCTCTCCCATAGTACTAAGGGACTTCAGGCTCACACATGATGAGCTTCCACAAAAGAGTGATAAAAGTATGTTCTGAGTGCTCTGTAATATAAGTCAGTGGCTGCTGTAATTTTGGTTTACCTTCCTAGGCCTTCTCCTATGGTGGACCAATTTACCCTTAGGAAAGCATAGATATTTGCTAACATCTGTTCTTGTATCTAACTCAGTCATAATTAAACCCCTAATGGCAATCATGAAAATCTCCTTATCACTGGTTAGGTAATTGCAGACACAGAGAATGAAAGCTTAACTATAATTGTAGGCCTTGTTGCCAGCTGAATATTGAAATGTGCTAGCATTGTGATTACTTAATGTCCCAATGTGGCTTGTGGCCAATGCTTAAAGTACACTCTACAAAACTATAAGCAAACACATAAACAAAGCTTAATTTTTAAATAGTATCTTAATTATACTTACCCAGAAGATACATAAATTTTGATAATATAACTTAAGTTATGACATAAAGTAGTTTCCTATGTAAACTAAGTTTGAACTGAACATAATATAACAAGTTTCAACCTTTGGGGAATAAAGGCATCTGGTTCCATTTTCTTGAGATCAATGTTTTTGAGGTTGAATTGTTATCTTGTTAGCAGATGTTTCATGTACTACGTTTCCTAATGACATCATAAAAACTGAGTAACCTAAAATAGTCATTTGTTCTTGTCAGAGATCATTCAATCAATGAGAATTAATCATGCTTAGATACAAAAATATAAGTCTTGCTGTGTCCTGTCCTTCATGAAGGCATGTGTTACTTGAGGAGGGCTTCTCATACAGAAGGCAGAAGTTCAAGAAAAAGAACATCATAGACACATAGTCAAGATACCTCACTATTAACAGCCACTGACCAAAGTAAGTCAAATGGCTAAGGTCAAACTCAAGGGGAAGAAATATCTGTACTGTTTCTATCTGGAATTGCAAAGCTAGCTGGAAAAGTGTGGATCTGAGGTTGAGGAATGGGAATCAATGCCTATACATACACTACAGGCTTAGATGAGGTGGGTTTTGTTGTTGGTTTTTTTGTTTGTTTGTTTTTGTTTAGTTGGGTTTTTTTGGTTTTTTTGTTTTTGTTTTTGATGTTCATGTGGCTATACATGTCTTAAATAAACTAGCTTTCTACCCAAGGACAAACTAGAGAATTTATTTATTTATTGTGTTTACATTGGATTCTTAACATTTCTTTTACTGTCTGTTTATATGCCTCATTTTGGTAAGATACGTGTGTGTGTGTGTGTGTGTGTGTGTGTGTGTGTGTGTGTGTGTGTGTCTATTTCAAATACTTATGCCATAACATCCAGCTTAAAAGATGAGCCTTTATATGTAAGTACTTATGAATAGTTTGTTACTGTAAAATAAGCAATACTGTATCAGTAGTGTCCATAGCTATCTATTGCCACCTTTCTCCATTGCATGATATACCAGAGGGTCCCAGGATCAATGTCACCTCTCTACCAACAGCTCAATGTGAAATTAAAATGGGAGTAATAGCACAAAGTGTCCCAAGAATCCAGGCCTATGATACTTAAAGAATTATATTATAGCAAAAAAAAAACTGTAGGAAAGTTAGGGGGCTGTCTTGTTATTATCATACTCTTTTCAGATTAAATATTGTAGTGGAAATAAATTGTTTAAAATAATCTCACAGTAACATTGTTTTAGTCTCTCCTTGTTTTTCCTTACTTCCCACCCCTCCCCCATCCACTCTTCTCAAAGGTAAAGGCTCTCATGGGGAGCTGACAAAGTCTGGCACTTAAGGTTGGGTAGGAGCAAGCCATCCACCCCATGTTAAAGATGAGCATATCATCCCCTCATAGGGCATGGACTCCTCACAGTAACATTATTAGAACACATTATTTTTCAATCCTTCTTTGTTAATGTCAATGCTTGCCACAGAGCTTGATGTTCTTCTGCTTCCTGAGAGAACACTCATAAAAAGCTCAATTACAGCACCAGGTAAATATCTGGTCAGTTGTGGATAGCACTGATCATTATTGTTTTTACATCAAGTCAATTAAAAGGGATATTCTTGGTGCTGCTACAGGCAAGGCTCAGTTGTTAAGAACAAGTGCCGATATTTAATTCCCAGCACCCATGTGGTACCACACAACTATTTGTAACTAAAGTTTTAGGGAATCTGATGTTCTCTTCTGGCCTTCATGTCACTAGGCACACAAGTGGTACACAGACATATCTGCAGACAAAACATTCATACCCATAAAATAAAACATGCCTATAATACTCTCTCCTTTAACAATCAGCCACTTGATGCAGAAAAAACTAAGCCTTATGAGTTTCTTGAATCATATGAAGGAAAGAACATACCTCTGTGAAGTACAGGTCTGCTGACAGCCTAGAATAGTAATAATTTTTAATTTTATTACAGTTTTCAGCATAGTTACTAAGACAGGAAAATCAAAATTTATGCTAATGTAAAATAGCAAAAATATTTATAAGTAGGTTTAATGAGCATATGTATTTATTGAAGAAACAACTCATGATGGAGGCTGGAAAACTAGAGAGCTGCTTCCACCTAAGCATGTCACTAAACACTCTTTTCCAGTTTCAGCTTCCATTGTAGTGATGTCTTGTTCCACCACTAGATTTTAGGTGCTGCCCTTAGGGTGTGGCTTTCAGAGTTTGAATGTGATCATTTATAAGGAAGAGCATGGGCTTTGCTCTTTCTCTTGAGTTGTGGTTTGAGTATCCTGCAGTGCAGCATCCTGAGCCTCCGGTTAGAAGACCAGGGCAGCTATTTTCCTTTATTGTGTGAGAGTTCCCCAAATAAATGACTGTTGTTCTTCCATTGAGGCATTTGCGGACTTCCATAATCTGCTTAGCACCCAAGTACCATAAGCTACATGAGAGGAAAGGTAGAAATGCTATGTCAGCAGTGGCATTGTGCCTTCTTTCTTGTTTGTTTTCTCTTCCAAACCATTCCTGAAAGGTGAGGTGAGACACTGCATGCAAAAGGGTCTTCGACTCTGTCTGTCACAAATTTGTCTCCTACCACTCCACCTCAAGTCTCCACATAAGGAAGAATCTGATTCTATTTTACAACTTAAGAAATAGTTGTGGGAACTGTACATTGTACATCTTGCCAATGTTACCATTAGTGTTTTTAAACAAGTACTTTTAATTACTTTTTTATTTGGGCTAACCTTCATAAAGTTATACTTCAAGTATTGAGTCTAATTATAACCAATGGTAAATATTAAATTCATTTATCAAACGTCATTTTGTAGCGCATTAGTACTTACACACTTTTTATGAATTTGATATCCAATTTTGGCACTTTATGGTTTCTTTTTACCAGAATTGTTTCTGTGTATTGGAGTTACAGTACATATAGGATATCATAGGGACACTTGGGTTATATTATAAAATACCTAATTAATTGAATCTGGGATCCTACTTTTAGATGTATAGTACGCTGTAAGATTCCCCTGGTAATTAGGTAATCTATTAGGTGGCATCATATGTTTAAGTTCATAATAATTTCCATTCATGTCTATGGAATATATCTTGACCTAGAAAAGGGAAGCTAAAATGGGAAGTAGAGTCGTTGTTAAACTAAGATGTTATTGCTGAGTAGCCTGTGGGCATACAAAAATTATTTTTAATAACAGATGTTCATTGAATTCACAATTTGGAATGGAACTTGGTGACCATTCTAATGCCTTATCTGCTACAACCTCTTCATTATTCAAATAAGGAAACTGAGCCTTAGAGCAGTGAATTAATTTCCCCAACTGTATAAAAGTAGAAAATTGAAAGCAAATTCTACCAGTCATATAACCCATAATACACTATTTTTCTACCACAATAAATTTCAATGTACTAAAAGGAATTATATTTCAAAGGACAAAAATTTTAAGTTGTGTAAATCATAGTGTCTGCTAAAAGATGACATTGTGATGTTCTTCTCAGACTATTTATTTAAGGACAATGCAATAAAATTTCCAGAGGTATTATTTTAGAATTTGAAAATTGTAGTAGAAAAATTAATCAGACATTATTATTTGGAAAACTAGGGGAAAAAGACATTTATGAACATTTAGATTTTTTAAAAATTTGAAACAAGCTTGTTTTACATACCAATCCCAATTCCCCCACCCTCCTGTCCTCCTCTGTTTCCCCCATCAACCCCCATCCAATCTGCTTTCTGTTCCCCAGGGAGGGTGAAGCCTTCCAAACTCTGTCTGCCACATCATTTGAATTATGTCCCAGGCCCTCACTCATGTGTCTAGTCTGAGGGAGTATGGGAATATTTAGATATTAACAAAGAATTATACAGTAAAAACAGTCTGGCAATATTGGAACAAACATCAAGACACTGAGAGAATGAAACAACAGAGATTACAAAGACAGGGATGACAGTGCAAACCTTACAAAGGGAACAGTATGTGACTATTCTCTGGAGTCCTCCTTTTCAAGGATTGATTATTTTTGTAGTAGGTATTAGAGCTGCAGACCTGTGCTTGCTAGGTAAGCACTCTACAGCTATGCTTATACCTTTGTTACTAATTTTTGAGACGAGGCTTCACTAAACTCTCCAGGATAGCAAGGAATTCATTCTGTAGACTAGAGGGACTTTGAACTTGTAGTCCTCCGGAAACATTTCTCAGCTCTTTGGTTGGCTTACACTTCTGTACCACCATAACTGGGGATCATTTGTTTTCCATAGCCTGTCAGTCAAAAATGTAAGCTACCCATTTCTGGGGCTGTGTGGCATAAAGAGCAAAGAACCTTGACCTAGTTTCATCGGTAAAACTTTTTGGTTAGAATTATTGCAGAGAATGTCCTTTAATTCAGCTGAGGCTAGAGAAGCACTGTGCTGAAAGGGTGATAATTTCCTAAGTACTCATCACAATCCCTCCATTTCTACTGTACTGACCATTAATATCAGAGTGTCAGAATATCTCCTTCTGAACCTCTAAATGTTTACCGAGGAAAAATAAGGAGATGAATACTATAAGTGTACTGAAAATGTTTTCTATACAAGTAGTTTCCCCAGTAATAAAATGTCAGTAATTAGATTATGTTGTATTGTAGATTTAGAAGAAGCATTTAAAATATAGTACAAAAATTTTTTTCTTAACTAAAATAATTTTTGTATTTAAACATATTTTTATAATTTTTTATTTAAATTTGAAACAAGCTTGTTTTATATGTCAATCCCATTTCCCTCACCCACCTGTCCTTCCCTGTTCCCCCAAGCAACCTTCATCCTATCCCCCTTTCTGCTCTGCAGGAAGGGTGAGGCCATGGGGAGTCTTCAAAGTCTGTCATATCATTTGGAGCAGGGCACAAGCCCTCCCGCCATGTGTCTAGGATGAGAGAGTATCCTTGTATGTGGAATGGGCTCCCAAAGTCCACTTGTATATTGGGGATAAATATTGATCTATTACCAGAGGCCCCAAAGACTACTCAGTCCTCCCAAATTACACCACATTCAGGAAATCTGGATCAGTATTACACTGTTTTCCCAGCTATCAGACTGGAGTTCATGAGCTCCTCCTTATTCAGGTCAGCTGTTTTTATGGGTTTCTCCAACCAAGTCTTAACCCCTTTTTATGCTCATTACTCCTCTATGTCTACAACTGGATTCCAAGATTTTGGCTCAGTGTATTTAAACATATTTTGATTATATTTTTCCCCTGCCTGAAATCATTTGAGATCCTCTTCCTGTCCCTACTCATCGAACTTTGAGATCTTTCTACAAAAAATAAACAATATATTGCTCCACCAAAACAAGAAACCAACACCCAAACCAGGGGGAAAAAAACCTACAGAACTATAACAACCAAATAAAATCACATGTGCATGAACACACACACACACACACACACACACACACACACACACACACACCAAAACAAAACAAAAAATATATACAACAAACCAACAAAAAACTGTGGAATCTATTATATGTTGGTTAAATACTCCTGAGCATGAAACCTGACCTGGAATGGGTAATACACCCAGTGTCACTCCATTGAGAAAACTGATATCCCAATACCAACAGGTATAAATGACAGTTCAGTTACTAATCTTTACCATAGATACTAGTTTTTCATTAATTTCATTCACTCATTCAATTATCTTATTCTATAAAAAGTAAAATAAAATAAAGCAAGAACTAGCACATCAAAGTTGGATAGGACAAGCCAACAGAATGAAAACAGCCAAAGAAAAGGCATGAGATCAGAGACCCTCTTGTTCATGCACTCAAAAAAAATCACATAAAATCATTAAACTGGAAGCCATACTGTATATGCTGAGCACCTGGTACAGACCTGTGCAAATCCTGTGCATGGTACTTCACTCTTTGTGAGTTCTTAAGAGGTTTGTCCATGTTGTTTTGGAGTACCTTGTTTTCTTGGTGTCCTCTGTATTCACTGATTCACACTCTTTCTGCCTCTTCCAAGGTTTCTCAAGTTCTGAGAAGGTGGATTTAATGTAAGACATCTCATTTAGGGTTAAGTGTTCCAAGGTTTATCCCTCTCTGTATAAGTTTGGCTATGGGTTTTTCTATTCATTCCAATCTGCTTCAGGAGGAAGCTTTTCTGTTGATGGGTGAACAAGGCACTGATGTATGAATATAGCAGAATATATTACAAGGCATTTTGTCACTATGATTTTGTTTTTGCTTTTTCTTTTCTTTATTTCTTTTTTTTTCCAGCCAGTGTTATTTGATTTTACCCTATATCTCTAGGATGTTTAGTCGTAGTTCTTCATAACCCACACACTGTGAGGTATGGATTCCATTTTGTGGAGTAGGCCTCAAATCAATTCAGTTATTAACTGGTTACACCCAAACGTTTAGTGCCACCATTACCTCATCTTGCAGGTATTTCACTATTTTAGACCAAAGGGTTTGTGGCTTGGTTGGTGTCTACATTTCTCCTTTGCTAGCATTCAGAGTACCTTCCTGTAACCAAGACAAGCAAGGAACCTAGAGCATAGGAATAGAGACCCAACATAGGTACAAGCTTAGCACTCCATGTTCAATGAGTAATATAGGTGATGTCTTCAGTAATAAGACTTTGATGTCAGTTTGTGGAGAGCAACCTACAAATTTGGCAACAGCATGGGTTATTTGGGAATTCCCATAGGGCCCCTTTAGTCAACAACTTAATTAGATGTAACTTAATCCTGATATTGGTAGCTTCATTTAGTGACAAGTGAGAGCCAGTAGGACTTTGACTCATTATTTGGCAGTTTAATTTAGATCACATGAACACAACACAACACACACACACACACACACACACACACACACACACACACACACACAGTAAGTTTCTACTCTATTATTTCCTTTTATGATTTTAAGAAGACAGGGCTTCTCCGTAACAGTCCTGGCTGTCCTAGCATTCACTTTGTAGAGCAGGCTGGCATCGAACTCACTGAGATCCACCTGCCTCTGCCTTTCAAGTGCTGGGATTAAAGGCATGTGCCATTACTGCCTGGCTGTATCAAGTTTCTATTCTATCCACAGATCCCTTTTAATGACAAATTACAGTGTAAAACTATCTATCATGACAAAAAAAATGGAAAGATTGTATGTGTTACTCTCACCAAAAAAAAAAAAAGAAAAAAAAAGTGTTCGATCATCCTGGATTAACTAGAATATTTATTTTTAATTTCATAGATTTCCTACAGTTTAATACATTAATGTTAATTTTAAATCTTACTTACACTTAACATCTGATATCCATCCTAAACTCTTTTGTGGATAAATTGTCTCAACATACTATCCCACATCCAAAAGCTTTGTTTATTGCTATCCTGATAGTACATTAAGAATTTCTTTGGACAAGATATTTCTCTGCCATGCAAGTGACATAAGCAAGCAAGTGTTGTCATTCTTCCCCCATTACATGATTTTATAAATACTGTACCAGTTTTTGTCTCCTATAATCACCTGTCCACTATAGCTGTGACCTCTTGAAAGGGTAAATAAGGAAGAATAAATGGAGATTAAACATCATCATTTAACCAGAACCACAATGCTAGGTATTATGGCTGAGCATTTAATATGAAATTTCATTTAATATGAAACCTCGCTGCCTTCAGCGAGCATCCCACTTTTCCTTTCTGCTTTTGTGCTTCACCTGATGCCAACTCAGACAGTGTCTATATCATCTGCTCTTACTTGAAAACTTACCCTCATTATTCTCCTGTCTATTCAGGCAATTTCTTAACTCTGAATTCTGTAACCCTATAGTTTAAACTTACTTTTTCCTTTCTGTGTATCTCTGAGCAATGTGACCACTTCCTATTATCTTCAGCCTTTCTTTGAATGTCCCATTCAAACCTCAAAAGAGGACATGAAAATCTGATGGGGTCTGAAATTCTTATCCATTTTCCTGCAGGGCAGTGGGTAAAAAGGTGTTCCCAATGGGACAATACAGACTTTCCTGGCCAGAATCCATGTTGATGTCTTTGTGTTCAACATATCAAGTAAATGTGATAAGGGTAGTGGCAGTAACTTCATAGGGAAACCATGAGAGGGAGTGGAGAAATGACAGGCACCATGGGCCCTGGCATCCTCAAGAAAAACCTTAAGCATGCAGATAGTGTAGGATATCTTCTTTTACTGTTAATTTGCTTCTTTCTTTCTATTGCATATATTCCATGATTTTATATTGCACATTCATATACTCTTGTGAAAAAATAGAAATGGTCCTTCTTAATTTTGCTGTACTTTGATAAACTGCTAAAGGAAGAATAATAACTATACTAGATAGGATTCTCCATAAAACTTGTGTTGAGTGTAGAATGGGTTTGATTCATTTGAGACACTGGCTTCTGTAATAAAATTCTGAGATGTCTCTAACAAAGATCTAGTTTAGTGATCAAATCTGAGCTTTGAAATTGGATGTTCAACCAGTTGCTGATAATTCATTGATTAGGTATTCTTATTAGAGAGGTGAGGAGTCCAGACTTCCACTTTCTGCATGGGTTGTAAATGCAGAAAACCAGGCCTAGGACTGACCTGAACAGCTTTTTCCTCTTAATCCTTACAGAAATATACGGCATAGACATTGAGCCTGAGAAGACACATTATCCTCCTATGCAGGACGTCAATAAGGCATACATACTGAAATGGGTTGGGAACCATCTAAGGCCAAGAAAATGACAAGCAGGGAATGTAAAGAGCCATGTGCTCTGTCATCAATAGTTTGAATGCTTGA
The DNA here is from genome assembly GCA_030556225.1 of Cricetiscus sungorus. NCBI lineage: Eukaryota > Metazoa > Chordata > Mammalia > Rodentia > Cricetidae > Cricetiscus > Cricetiscus sungorus. The sequence continues at coordinate 5,049,047 of JANBXA010000372.1, forward strand.
GAGAGGTCAAGACCCATAAGATTAGCCCCCTCTTCTGTTACACAAAAATTGAAAGGCTAGTTTAAACTGTGCTTTTCTAATAGCACCATAAAGTAAGGTCATTCTTCCATGGATGACAATAAGAATATCACATTTGTAGCAATTTATGCTATGGTAAGCCATAAAAGAAAGAGAAACATCACTCGGTCACATATATTCACAGGGAACTCAAGTAGCTACAGGAACGTATTGAGTGAGCAAGGAGACTTCTTGAAATAGTGAGTGGCCCTGCCATCAGAATAATGTTAATTGAATTACTTTTCAATTTATTGGTGGTGGCATTTCCACTGAAGATACTTAAGACTAGTCATGAGATTGCCAATAGTAAGTACAAGAGAGGTGTCTTTTCCTGTGGTTTGTTGAGATGTCTCTGTGTAAATGGTGCTTTCTTGACTGGATTAATTTAAGAGTCACAATTATGTAGTCTCTGCCTTTAAAGACTGTGCACTACTAAGGGGCCTGATGACAATTTGAAAAGTAGATATTCCTGACAGCCCATCATCTTGACCTGAATAGATTAAATCAGCCTGCATGGACAATACAAAACAAGTGTGAAAGCAACACTGGTTCATTCCAAGTTCAATCACAAATAAGCTGGCCTGTTTCTACCTTAACCAGTAGAGGATGTGCTTGGAAATTTCCCAGGATATGCAATGCTTCTTTTTAATTAGGTTTCCTTAGTGATATTCTATATTTGTGACAGTTTCCAGTGGGTGCTAATGCTTCAATTAGCTAGTACTTTTATAGATTGCAAGACTAGTTACACATAAGTGTAGATGTGAATTATTGCCACGAGGAGCAGGGAAGTGTTCCACAAACTTACTTAAGATATTAAGAGACTTTGATAATTATCATGAAAGGAATAGGAGACTTGTTTTAGTATCATGACAAATTATTACTATATTTTGTTACGTTAGAGAAAAGTGGTATTAGTAAAGGATGCAAAAGGCAACATTTTCCAATTCTTTCCAGATGACACTTTATAAAGTGAGTCTAAAGCTTTAGAACAATTGAAACTCAACAGGTATGAAGAACACAAAACAGTCCAAAGTAAACTGGATTGTTGCCCAGGACAATGATCTTTTAAGAAATTCAAAGCATTTCTGAATTGGTTGTAAAGAAAGGGGAAAATATCTTTCCAGTGAGCTAAACAGAGTTGTGCTTCACTGGTTCTGGATCAAAGAACTAAGGAAACTGGGAGGGGTAACAACTTTGCACATTCCACATGCCCTATCGAAGCTTAGTAGATACAGAAAATCCTGGGGCCCAGTGGCTGGTCAATTAAGAATTGTAATTCAGCTGACTCTACAGTTGCCTGAGAAACCATCTTTGGAGCTATGGTAGCTTTTGAGACGCAACAAGAGTTTCAGCTTCCAGTTAGCACATAATGCTAAACAATGTTTGATCTGTGTGTCACACAGTGAATACAGACAATTCCTTTTTCTACCAACTGCTAGATTAGTAAAATGTAGATCAGATTTATATGGCTATGTCAGCTAGCCTACCATGGCTCTGCAATCCACAACTGACCCTTTTCTGCTGTTGAGCTGAAAAACTGCTACTTCAGAGAGATGAATCTGCCACATTTCAAGGATATGACATCCGTTGAGAACAAAAATGTGAAAAGAAAACAATTCCATAAAGCAGGGAAACACCTTGACAAATATGAAGGCTTTCAATCATGTCAAACTGTTTTAAAAATGCCCACTTTGCCATCCCTCTCCAGATACTTAACGGTTTCTAACACAAGAATAGAATAAATACAGGAAGGAAATCAATACTCTGTGCATCCAAATTGCTCAAGCCTGCCACTGCGATCAAACTTTCTTCTTCTCTGCAAAGAGCAGAGAGGCAGCTTGGAAGTTCAAGGATGCAACATTCTCACCACTTCTCCTGAAAAACAAACATAGATAACAGAAACATTAATTTCCTGAGAATTTAGCTGAAGAATTGTTTTTAGCTGTGTGCTCACCCGTGGTTTTCTCCAGCTACACTGAATGATTCTTTTATGAACGACCTTGTCAATAAAGCCCCTCATAATTGGTAAATTTTAATGCTTAGTAATTGGTTAATAATAATAAAAAAAGCTCTTTCTCATGATTTAGTTAGAAATAACTTATTGCACACTTTTTGAAAGGATTATTTTCCCTGGAACTCTAATACATATGGAGGCTGCTAAATTAACAGACCCGGAGGTGGAAAACTTCCATTTAACCATAAAACTCATAGACCAAAAAAAAAAAAAAAATAAATAAATAAATAAAAAGTGTCTTTCTTTAGAAGTATGGGTGGGGGAGAGATGCGGTGTCAATAGAAACACAGTTGTCATCAATTTCAGATGATGAAGTCAGGAGGGCTTGGCAAACCCAACTCAGGCTGAGAGCGGGAGTTACTCAGGAAAGAAGCTTGCCTTCACAGTAAGGACCATCTATTCTGCATTATCATCTGGGCAGTGCCCTGAACCTGTTCGTTTCCTATGTTGACTCTGGAATTCTTCTCCTTCACTGGCCCTTCCCAGCCTTAGGGCCTTCCCTGAATCCTTATTTCTCCTACACTTAAAAAAAAATCCCCACTAAATTGAAGTTGAGTTTTCTTCCTCTGTGACCAGAGAATCCTAGGGGGTTCTCCTAGGATTCTCCTAGGTCAGGGCCTTGAACTTGGGTACTATTGCAGCCACTGGGTTTTCCTTTGCCTGGATTTTTGTTAATCCGATGGCAGAAGCCAGTAGCTTCTGGAGACCATATTTAGTTTCTGTTTTCTAATATCCTGAAATGGACAGCCTCATGCAAAAAACTTCTTAACACTTACTGATTTTTTTTTTGATATCATGATAGATGACAAAGAAGAAGGTGTACATATCACTTCTCAACATATATTTATTTGGAGACTCACATTGTTGTTTTGTTTTATTGGTGGTGTTTTGCTCTCTTGTTTATATTCAAGCAAAGAACATACATGTTGGTGAAGTGTCCTATGACTGATATATTCATTTGTTTCCTATACAGTAACAAAAATTTTGAATTTGTGTGATTCTTTAATGCCAGTATTTTTTCATAGTATTTATGATTATGAAGAAATTGTTCATAAAATAGTATTTTTGCAAATTACTAATGCAACAAAAACTATTTAAATTATCACATTATTGAAGGAATTACTTCATTTTGTGCTTGGTCATAAATGAAATAGATAATCTAGAAGTTATAGAATAATATAATATTCAAGTACTAAGATAAAACCTGGCATATTGTATTTATTTATGTTCTTTTCTAAGTTAAAATTTTGATTGAATTTCCTTCTAGAGTATTTATCACCAGCCACTAATTTTTCTGTCCAGGAAACTCATATATATTTGTTATTTCTTGAAATTTTTTTGAATGAGACCATTACATGACAGTATGGTCAGGTTTCTCCAAGAAAATCAAAATGGAAAGAAACATTGACTCTGCTGTCTTTTTATATTCTTCCTATGTTTCCTTATTTATCTTCAATTACTCATAACCAATAATTTTTTCCAGTGGTATAGTTTCCCTGAATGTATGTAGTTAGGGTTGTCACTCTGCCTAGTTTGACACTGGGCTAAGGAATTCTTTCTAAATTTGTGTATTTGCTCAAGATCCACATTGTATATTTATATTCCAAAATATTAATTTTATTTTGACAAGATCATGAAATTTCTTCTGAGATAGATATAACTAAAGAAGTAGAATGGGTATTCTGAATAATCAGAGTTTAGGGCGCATCATATTAAGGCTAATAGAATATTATTGTGAGAGAATTACATGCCTGAAATTTCTTTTTAGAAATGTAACTCTAAAGAATACAGGAGATGAATATGTCCTATTATAGCTCTAATAAAATTAGACTGTACTTGTAGCTTAAATTAGTGGTATTTTTAAAATTGTTCCATTAATATGAGCAATATATACTGAAATCCTACACCAAAAACAAGTTTTCAAGGGACTTCGAATGTTTAGACATCTTTGAGGAGTATCCAAGACTTGATGATAGAGAAGATAATTCTTTTTACTTCTACTTTCTATTTCATGTGAGAAGAGATATACTATGGGCTAGTATTTCATTGAATTACTTGGCATAAGAATTCATTGTTCATCTAGTGTGGTAGAGGCACACAGGAACACTTAGAGAGTGTAAAATTTGAAAAATGACTGACTGGATAAGTCATCACTTCTCTTACAATGACTGGAATTGTCTTGTGCATCTCTCTCACACACACACACTTTAGTGAATGTCCTTAAACCATTTTTGTTGTTGTTGTTGTTGTTGTTGCTTATCAATATGGAAATTCAGTAGCTAAATAGAAAACTACAATTAAAATATTTTTTACATAATGGATAGACATGTAAATAAGACAAGTAGTGGATTTATGTTGTTTCAGAATTTGTAGGAGAAACAAGTGTATAATTTACAAAGACATAAATTTCATACCATTCTAGAGCCTTCATCTAGTCAAGCTGAAGGAAGCAGAAGCATACACCTATAGCAAAACACTGAACCAAACTCTTGGAATCCAGAGAGGGAGGAGTGCTGAGCAAAGGGGTCAAGACCAGGCTGGAGAAATCCACAGAAACAGCTGCCCTAAGCAAGAGGAGGGGGGTCATGGACTCCAGTCTGATAGCTTGGAAATCAGCATAGGACCAACCCAGACCCCCTGAATGTGGGTGTTAATTAAGAGGACTGGTCAATCTATGGGGCCTTTAGTAATGGGTCAGTATTTATCCCTAGTATATAAATGGACTTTGGGAGCTCATCCAAATAGAGGGACAATTTCTCAGCCTAGAAACATAGGGGATAGCCTAGGCCCTGCCCCAAATAATGTGACAGACTTTGAAGACTCCCCATGGAAGGCCTAACCCTCCATGGGTATTAGAAAGGGGATGGGCAGGAGTTTGGTGGGATAATAGGGGAGGATGAGATGGTGCAGGAACTGAGAGTGACATGTAAAACATCCTTGTTTCAAATTTAAATTAAAAAATGAAAAAAAAATATTTTCTTTTCTTCCTGAATGTTAATTTAGTTAAAAGTTTTTCATTAATTTTAATTCCCTCATTTATTATGGGTTTGTTTATGTTGTTGAAATTTTCTTGGTTAACTTTGGTGACTTGACTGAATATATTAATTCAACCCTTTTCTCTTAGAGTTTCCAAACAAATATCATAATTTAGTTCTTAAATAAATGAAACATGGGTTTTAAATGTATTCCCCTATATAATTCTGAGTTTATTTAGAATCTGTTGTAATATTTTCTTGTTTATTTCTGATGTTTGCTAATTTGGGTTCTCTCTTAGTTTCTGTCAATTGAGCCAAAGGTTTGTCATTCATGTTTATTTTGTCAAAGAATCAGCAGGCCTTAGATTCCATAATTACTTTTATTTTGTTTTGTTTTTATTTTATTGAAAATAGATTTTTCTTCATATAATATGTCCTGATTATGGTTTCCCCTTTCTTTATTCATGCCAATTACTTTCACCTCCCATCTGGATCAATCCCTTTTCTGTCTCTTTTGTATACAAACAGGCTATTAAGGGATAATAAAGAAAAGAAAAATTAACACATAAGAATAGGAAAGAACAAACAAACAGAAGAAAAAGAGTTCAAGAAAAGACACAAAATTCATATGTAAATGCAGAGAACTACTCTTGTGTACTCAGGAAACACTAAACTAGAAGCCATAATACATATGGAAAGGATCTTTAGGTTAAAAGGAGAACAATATATACAAATACACACACACACACATACACACACACACACACACACACACACACACACACTCACAGAGAGAAAGAAAGGAAGAAAAGAAGGAAGGAAGGAAGGAAGGAATGAAAAAAGGAAGAAAAGCCCTGACATGACATTATGAGGATAGGAATCTATGAAGATACTATTGATTTCTGTTTCTGCTAGTCATCTACTGCTGGGTATGTACTCTACCAGTAAGAGTAGTTTGTTTTCTCACTAAGACTGGCTTATAGAAAACCAAATTTCCATTTTCAGGTGATCATCAATTGGAGATAGTATCTGAGTTACCAATAAGGCATGTGTCTATTTCTCTTTTCAGGTCTTGGATCTTATCTTGTGCAGACCCTTTCAGGCCATGTGAATGCTACCTTATAATCTATGATTTCATATGTGTGTGAATATTGGTGTTAAATTTTCTTTGAAAATCTGGTAGAATTATGTACTAAAACCACCTGATCTTGGGCTTCCTATTGGTAGACTTTTAATTAAGTTTTCTATTTACTAGGGTTATAGATCTATTTAAATTGCTTATCTGATCTTGATTTAATTTTAGGATGTGGTATGTATCAAGAAACTTATCCATTACTTTTAGATTTTCCAGTTTGTTGGGGTGTATGTTTCTAAAGTACATCCTTATGACCATCTAGATTTCTTCAGTGTCTGATAGTATATTTCACCTTTCATCTAATTTTATTAATTTATATCTTCTCTCTCTGCCTTTTGGTTAATTTAAATGTTTTGTCAATTTGTTGGTTTTCTCAAAAACTTTTTGTTTCATTAATTTTTTTTGTGTGTGTATTAAGTGAAATTTTTGTTTGTTTCTATTTTATTGATTTCAGCCATGAGTTTAATATTTGAGTGTGATTTCTTTTATTTTTGTTTGTTTGTTTGTTCTAGAGATCTCTCCTTTTTTGGTAAAATGTTACTATAAACTTGCCTCTTAGAACAACATTAACTGTTTCCAATAAACATGAGTTTGTTGTGTGCTAATTTTCTTTCAATTCTTGAAATTCTTTCATTTCTTTCTTATTTCTTGTCCCATTTTTCATTCAGTAGTGAGTTTTTCAGTTTCCATGAGTTTGTAAACTTACTGTTGTTTTTTGTTGTTCATATTCAGCTTAAGTTTGTGGTGGTCAGATAGGGTGTATGGTGTCACTTCAATTTTCTTGTCTCTGTTGAGACTTTGGTTGTGTTCAAGATGTTGTCAGTTTAAGAGAATGTTCCATGAGGTATATTCTTTTAGGTTTGGGTGAGATGCTCTGTAAATATCTGCTAGGTCCATTCAGTTTATGGCATCATTTAGCTCCAACATGTCCCCATTTAGCTTTTGTCTGGATGACCTGTCTGTTGGTGAGAGTGGGATATTGAAGTTTAACAATATCAGTGTTTGAGGTCAGCATGTGATTCGGGCTACAATAATGTTTCTTTTCTGAACTTGTGTGCCCCTGTACTTGGTGCATAGATGTTAAGAATTGCAATGTTCTATTATTAGAGTTTTCTTTTGATGAAACTTCAATCCCTGAGATTCGTTCTTCCATCTCTTATATTCAGTTGGCGAGGCTTGGCTCTGTGGTTCCTGTTTGAGTTCCTATATGTTTCATTTCCAGATTTATCTCAGTTTGGATTTTATTTATTGATTCTAATTATACTTTCAGGTCTTGAATTGAGTTCTTTGATTGAGTTATTCTTTTTTTTCTCTTTAAGGACCTGTATCATATTCATAAAGGCTATTTTAAGGACTTTATCTTGTGCTTCTTATATACTGTAGTTCTATGGGCCTGCTGTGGTAGGTTTGCTGGGCTCCAGTGAAGACTATTTTCCTGGCTGTTATTAATTGTATTGTTATGCTAATGTCTAGGTATATGTAGATGGGAAGATTGGATTTCTAGGTACTGATATCTGTTCATGTCTTTCTAGCCCTAGCCATCAGCAAACATTTTTATAACTAATATAGTATCTGTCTGTGTGCTTACTTGGGGCTGAGAAGGGACCTGGCAGGAAAGAAACTCCAGCCTCCAGCAACACTTGTAGCCATATCATAATGTAAAAAGCACTTAATCCAACATCAAAGGTCTCAATTCTATTTAAAAAACTAACATCCGAAGTCTCTTCTGAGACCCATGCAATAATCTCTTAACTATAATCCTCTGCAAAATCAAAATCAAAAAGTAGATCACCTATTTGCAACATCTAATGGCTGAGAATATATATTACCATTCCAAAGGAAGGAAAGGGACCATCGGGAGGAAATATTGAACCAAAGGAAGACCAAAAATCAGCTTGGCAATGTCCAAACTCTATATCTCCATATCTGATGTCAAAGTGATATTCATTTCTCCAATTCCTCTCAGCTTTGTTGACTGCAACACACTTCTTTCTCAACTGGCTCCACTCCCTATTAGCAGCTCTTCTTGGCAGGAATCCCATGGCTCTGGTATCTCCAAGATTTTGGGCATCCAAGGCAATCCAGTTTTCACCGTCACAGTTTTAAGCAGTGGCCTCTCTAGGCCTCCGTGAAGGGATACACCTGTTAAACACAGGCATCACAAGCTTTCCCTAGTTGTGGAGAGAACTTCTAAAACCCTTTTTATCTATCTTTGACTTAAGACAGAACTACTTGGCCTAAGATGCCAAGTTTTGCCATTTGGTGAGTATGGAACATGGTGTACTCATTCAAATACATTTTTACTAGCCTTCTCTTTTTGAAGGTTTCCACCATTTTCTTAGCTTGGCTGTTCTGAAACTTGCTCTGCAGACCATTTAGCTTTACAGATCCACCAGCCTCTGACTTCTGTGTGATGGGATTATAGGTATGCATCACATTGCTCATTCCTAAGCTTTTTCTTAATTTCCTTTTCACTTTTCCTTAATTCCATTTCACCAGCTGGATGTTCAGGTAGGTAACGACCTGCTCTGGAGTCAGCACTCCTTTTATTCCACTTAGCATCAGGCTTTTCTTTAATCTCCTTCATTTAAACCATCACACGTAGTGTTTGGTGGAAAATTCTGTAACTATCTGTTCAGTCCATTTGATGTATAATGTCAATTAATACTGATCTTTTTCTATTTTTGTTTGTTTGCTGTTCAGATGACTTGTCTATTAGAGAATGTGGGTTATTAAAAGTACTAATTTTAGGTAGTCCATGTTATTCTCTGTATTTAAATTCATTTACATTTAATTTTCATGAAATCATGAAATGTGCTATACCAAAGCATGCTGTTTATGTGTTTAGGATTGTTATGTCTCCTTGGTTAGCTTTTGTATCTTCATGAGGATTAAGTATCCCTCTGTCTCTCTTCTGCTTAGTTTCAGTTTGAAGTCTATTTTCACAGATATTAGAATACTAATGCCTGCTTGTTTGCTATATGCTTGGATTACTTTTATCCATCCTTTTACCCTTGTATAAAACACAGGTGGGTTTTGTTTCTTGATTTATTTAATCAACCTATGTTTTTCAACTAAAGAATGTAGCTTGTTAATATTTGTGTTATTATTGAACTGTATGTTTTAATTGTGGCAATAGTATTATTGATTGTGGATGGAATTGTTTGTGTTCTAGGTGTTACTTTATATATGCTTTCAAATTTCTTACCATAGTGTATTGGCTAGACTTACTTCTCTCTTTATCTAAAATGTTGCTTCCAATATTTTCTTTCATTTTTACTGAAAATAATACTTTTTCATAAAATATCTTCTGATCACTGTTCCCTCTCCTAAAATTTTCCAAATTTCCACTTCCCCACACCCTAAAATTCACACCCTTTTTAGCTCATCATCATTAGAAAACTGGCATCATATATATGTATATATGTATATATACATATATATGTATGTATATATATATATGTTTATCCTGCAGTATACAGAAACATATATATATATATATATATATATATATATATGGAGAGAGAGAGAGAGAGAGAGAGAGAGAGATGCACAATGGGAAAAATACAGAGAGTGAGGGTCCTTGGAACAGGAAGTCCTAAATGAAATGTCTTTGTCCAATAATTCCTCTCGGGGCACAGCAATCACTGAATAAAAGTAGGCAAAAAGATGAAAAGAGCCAGAGTGATGGAAGACAACAGAAAAATTAGGCTTTCTAGACATAATAGGACTGTTACACATATGTACTCATAGCATGCTCAGGACCTGCAAAGGTCTAGGTCAAAAGAAATCCAAGTTTTATGAGGAGTAGTACATACCAGGCCCCATTAACTTAGAAGTTATCACCAGTTGATGACCATTTGCAAAGAAAAATCAGTTTTCTACACAGTCTCAATGGGATACAAACCACACTTAAGGGTAGAGGTCACATGCCCAGCAATAGAGGGCCAACACGCAGCACACACAAACACACACACACACACACACACACACACACACACACACAAAAAAAAAAAAAAAAAAAAAACTTCAGTACTTCAGTGGTAATTTGGACTTTTTTTTTTTTTTATAACTTTTTGTCTGGGATCTCCCCACAGTCCCCACAAAACTTTTTGCTTATATTATTATGGTTTCCCATTTTGTGTCTTTATGATATTTCTCTGTGTGCGAATGCATGTGTCTCTGTATCTGCATGTATTTCTTACATTTTTTTTTTCTTTTGATCTACTTCATCTGTTCATTTGTTTGTTTCATCCATGTTCCTATTGTTTGGTTATCTGGCCTAGATTATCTTCTTTAGTCCTGATATTCTTTCTACAGTTTGATCTATTTTGTTTGTAATGTTTCTTTGTGTTTCCTAGTTGGATTGTTTGGGTTTTCAGTTTCTACTTTATTTCAGCTTGAGTATTCTTCAGCATTTTTATCATTCTACTGAACTCAATTCTCAAGTCTTGGGTTGTCTCCATCATTTCCATCTGCCTTGTATTTGTATTTGGGAGGGGGGGGCTCACTCAGGTGATTTTTCTCCTTAAGTACTTTCTCCTGAATTTATTTGAGCTGTTTCTTTATGAGTTTTTTTTTACAGTTTATATATTCCTTGATTTTCTGATGATTCTCTTAAATTCTGGGGCATTGGATTCATCTAGGTTAATGCTAATTGGCAAACATTTCTATAGGACCCCATTTGGTCCTTTGAAGACATATAATGGCCTGATCTTCCATATTATTTGTAATTTTGCAGTAAGTATTGAGCATGTGGATTTCTTTGCTTTGTTTTTTTTCTGAATCTGTTAAAATCAAAGCAGGTTGGGGCAGAAGACAGTATGAGTGAGTGGCTTAGGCTTAGGGCTTAGAAATAAGTAAGTTGAAATGAAGTCAAGTGGATACAAGACTGGGCTGGGCTGAGCTGAACTTGTGTGCAGGATATGCTTTCTGTTCCAAGTCTGGCATGTGGGGGTAGATCTGGCTGGGTGTAGAACTTGGGCATGGCAAAAGGGAGGCCCATGGGTAAGGTACAGGTAGGTACAGTCGTGGGTGATACCTAGAGGTTGGTTATGACATGGACAAGTATGGACAGTGTAGGGTAGGGCTCTGGAGCTGAGATTAGGCTAGATATAAGGTGTTGGGAAAGGTGTATGGAGGGGAAGAAGATCAGGGAGATCACCCAGCAAGATCCTGGGGAAGGATGTGCATGATCTGGATAAGAGGTAAGCTTCATTGTGGTGTGTTAGAAATAACAGTTTTTTAAAATGATAAACAGAGTGATTGAATCTTCAACCAGTGTTCTCATGTGAATGAAACATGTGACAAGTTAAAATTTCATGCACTTTTCTTAAACTTTACTCCAGGGCAGATGTTCCTAGGTAATTTGAAGTTTCAGATGTAGAGGTGTTATATTGATACTAACATAAAGTTAAGCCAAGAACAAAGAAATTATTTGGCCTCCAGGCATCTGAAGATGTGGCACCTCTTCACCCACTTAACATTTAAACCTACTAAGTATTAAATTCTTCACACATTGTGCCATAGGCAATACTACCCTCATCTACTTGTGAGGCCCAAGAAAATAAAGAAATTAAAGACAACCTATAATTTATTTTTTTCTTAATCTAAAAATGTATGAGTACTATATTTAGATTATTTCCTCCCATCCTTTATACTACCCAAAAGAAGAAAGGAGAAATAACACTACAGATGAGTGAAATGGGCACATGGAAAACATTTTATATGTTTATTTAAAATACACAATGCATATATTTACATTTTAAACAGAGCTACAACACAGCATGTTAGTGGACCAAGCAGACATAGACTAAACAAAAATCACAATGCCAGGCATAATTCTAGTTGAGTCACAGAACTTGAAGGTAAGATGCTATTGCTAAACATATCATATAGACTATGAAGGACTGAAGCAGTGTCTGACCTAGAAACCTCATCCTTTTGGATTGGTTCTCATATTATTTGAAGTTCTATGGAAGCTGCCAGTCAACATGATGTCCCCAAAGTTTGTTTGGGGGGTAACCAACTGGACTTAAGGTCCACTCAAGAGGAAGGAATTCTGACTTGTACTATAAACCTGAAAGCTATCTGTGGTAGTAGATGTTGTACACCTTAGAGGAGAACTTTCTACTGTCATTTTTATTAGACTGATATAATTTTTAACTCTATTCTAAATACTCATGCTTGTAGCCACAATGGAAGCTTTCACTCCTCATCAAAGAAGCTTCTAGCACAGGAAACAGAGACTATTACAGAGAACATAACTGGTAACAACACAGAGTGCAATCTATGTCTTGGGCCTGATTCTGACCTTGGTTAGTGACAGGACTCATTTCTTCTCAAGTGAAGAAAGTGTGAACTCCTGAATGCAGAATCATTCCTATTAATCATTCTACTTTAAATTGTAACTGTGTTACCTCTTATAATGAAGACTTCAAACTTAATTTTTCATTAATTTAGTGGATTTTTCCATCTAGTTTTACAAATAATATAAGCTTTGGGAGAAGAAAATCAGTTGAACCTGCTCATTGGGCCACTTTAATATTCTTTTTTCTCAATTTTACTGATTTTGCATAATCTATCCTCCATGTCACAGCAAGACTGATCTAAAATCGGCATGGATGTTAAATTAGAGAGTACTCATGGAGTGTAATTTATACAAAGAGTGAATTTAAACTCATTAAAATTCCATGGGAATGGTCTTGCTTGTCCAGCAGCTAGCTGTGGAAAAAGGTTAGGAGTTATTTCTTAGTTTCACGTATTCTCCATCCCTTTGACTTGTTCTTTTTGACATAGTTTGGGCACTCCTGCATCCAAACAACATAAATCAAAAGCAATTTACAGGTATGACTAATTTGTTAAAGCTAATTTACTTCCTTCTTCCAGAAAATTGTCATTGCTTAAAACAGGCCTTGCCTATTATGCTGAGAAGATGGCTTATGGTCTGCTAGACAATGAAGTGTACATTGCTAACCACTGTCCCTATACATTTTTATTGGACCTTCAAGTGTTGAGTAAATAGGAGACTAACCCACAGAGGCAAGCTGGGCACTAAGTTCTTTTTAAAAAGAATTGACTTGCATTTATTTTAAATGTATCTGGCTCAAAGATTCAAGTCAAATTAAAGAGAAAGTAAGACTAAAAAATTTTGGCAGGGAAAAGGGACAAAAAGACAAGTTCTATAAAAGCCTCTTCAGTGAACAAATTCTATAATTGGTTTTGTAGCTTAAAAAATAAATGGTCATTTCTCTTATCTCTAATTTTTCCATATTCATGCAACTCTTTTGATGGCCTTTTAAAATCTTATAAAAATGGAAAAGCTAAGACCCTTTTAATGACTAACTTTTACATAATAGAAGGCAGGCTCTGCTTTGCCTTAAACAGATCCTAAAGTTCTGAAGCATGCAGAGAGGCAGGTAACTAGCATACATGGGAAAAGGCACCCTACAAAAATAATTTCTGAGTCTTAGTAAAAGAAAATGAGCATACTGTTGTGTTTAACTACTGAGACTAACACACTAAGCCTTTAAGAAAGGATTCTTTAGATTCTGGGGAACTTGTTTATGCTCAGTCATGTTTGTAACACTGTCATGTGTCTGTGTATTTAATATTGGGCCAACTTTCCCTCTCCATTTCCTTTCTTTAAACCACAATGCTTAATGTTAGATTTATAGAATATATATGGCCCAGCTACTCCAACAACAGCAATACTGTTGAGATGTAACAGTTACTGTCAAAAGTTTGGGAGAACGGGTGATGAAAAGAAACAAGACACACTACCCACCCAAATGTCACATTAAGAAGAAGCATGTGGGTTCCAAGACGGGCAATAGAAGGGACACCAGCAGTGTGAATCTGACTGTACATAGATTCAGATAGTTGCCTTCACACTCCAGTGCTAATATAAGAGTCTAGGAGTCCACTATGGCTTTGGAGGTGGAAAAGTAAGAAGTTAATTTGGTAGAAGTATCTCTGAGAGATCACATATAATAGTATCAGAATTGGTTTTCTTTTTTTTTAATTCTTTTAATTTAAATTTAAAAAATCTTATTTTACATACCAATCCCAGATCCCTCTCCCTCCTGTCCTCTCTTTCCACATACCAATTCCCCCCCTCCCATCACATCACATCTCCTCTCCAGGGAGTTTGAGACTTCCCATGGGGGCCATCAAAGTATGTCACATTATTTGGGGCAGGACCTTGGCGCTTCAACATGTTTCTCCATAGGAAATGGGTTCCCAAAGTCCATGTACTAGGAACAAATACTGGTTCCACTGTCAGTGACCCCATAGACTGCCCTGGCCTCCCAACTGAATCCCACATTCAGGGTGCTTGGTTCAGTCCTATGCTGGTTACCCAGCTGTCTGTCTGGGGTCCCCGTACTCGCATTTGCTCAGGTTGGCTGTTTCTGTGGGTTTCCCCAGCATGGTCTTGATCCCTTTGCTCATCATTCTTCCCTCTCTACAACTGGATTCCAGGAGTTTGGCTTAGTGCTTAGCTGTGAATCTCTGCTTCGACTTCCTTCAGTTACTGGATGAAGGCTTAGGATGGCATTTAAATAAGTCATCAATCTCATTATAGATGAAGGGCATTTAAGGTAGCCGGCTTAGATTCTTAGTTGGGGTCTTCGTTATGGATTCCTGGACCTTTCCCTAGTACCAGATTTCTCTTTATATCTATAATGGCTCAGTTTATTCGGGTATCTCTTTTCTAGCTCTCTACCTTTATGCTTCCCTGTTTTCAATTTTCCTGATTCCTCATGTTCTCCTCTTCCCCTTCCCTTCCTTCTACCTCTTTTCCCCCTCACCCTGTGATCCCAATTTGCTCAGGAGATTTTTGTCTCTTTCTCCTTCGCTGACTGTTTTTGTATATATCTCTTAGAGTCATCCGTGCTTCCTAGCTTCTCTGGGATTGTGAATTGCAGACTGGTTATCCTTTACTCTATACCATGTTTTTCTTTCTTGGTCTGGGTCACCTCACTAAGTATGGTTTCTTCAAGTCCCATCAGTTGCCTTTGAATTTCAAGATTCCATTGTTTTTATCCACTGAGTAGTACTCCTTTGTATAAATGTATCTCATTTTCGTTATCCATTCTACAGTTGAGGGGCATCTCTGTTGCTTTCACATTCTGGCTACTACAAATAGCCTGTTATGAACATAGTTGAACACATGTCTTTATGGTATGAATGTGCATCCTTTGGTTATATGACTAAGAATGGAACTGCTGGATCTTGAGGTATACTGATTCCAAATTTCTTGAGAAACCACCATACTGAATTTCATAGTGGATGTAGGAGTTTGCACTCCCACCAGCAGTGGAGGAGTGTGCCCCTTTTTCCAAATCCTCCTCAGCATAAATTGTCTTTGGTGTTTGATTTTAGCCATTCTGATAGGTTTAAGATGGTATCTCAGAGTTGTTTTCATTTGCATTTCCCTGATGGCTAAACTGAACACTTTCTTAATTGTCTTTCAGCCATTTTAGATTCTTTTATTGAGAATTTAGTTCTGTACCTCTATTTAGTTCTGTACCTCACTTTTTAATTGGATTATTTGGTGTCTCAGTGACTAGCTTGAGTTCTTAACATGAGTAATGGCATGTATGACATGTTCTGAAAGTGTAGAATTTGTCCTATATAAAACTGAAGAAGTATAGAGAAATATAGTAGGCAGAATCAGAACGATGCCATGTAGCTGCCAAGGAAGCAAGAGACCCAAAATTACTGGTAATCTGAGACCACGTGGAGATACACAGATTAGTAGAAATGGGTTAATATTTAAGAGAAGAAGCCTGAGCCATCAGCCAAACAGATAATAATAATAATAATTATTATAATAATTATAATAATAATAATAGACTACAGAAGTAAGATAGCCCAACTATTTCAGTAGTTAAAAGAACTGCCTGCTCTAATAAACACCCTGGATTCAATTTTTAGCACCCACAGTGCAGCACATAACCATCTAAACTCCAGTTCTAGGGGATGCAATTCCTTGTTTTGTCCTCCATAGGCACTTCAACTCTGTGTCATACAGTCATATATGTAGGAAAATACCCATCACATAAAACAATAAGATTAAAACAAAAGTAACTATAGGATAAGCATTCAAAATTTGCTCATTAGTTAGCTAAACTGTCACAAAATGTTATAAAAAATCTACTATAACACATGCAATAGCCTTTTAACAGCTTAAAATAACTATTAAAATAGTGTGATCTTTTTGGTATAGAAAGATACAAATTCTGTTGAGCATCAGTGTTCATCTCTCTGCTTCTTGATATCAGAAACAATGTGAGTAGCCACATCATGCTATTGTCTATATATACTTTCCACCATAGTAGACAGCACCACTGAGGTGGTCAAATACACACCTTTTCCCATAAGTTGCTATTGCAAAATGTTTTGCAATCCATGGTAAAAATAAATACCATATAAATTGCACCACTTGGAGAATGAGGATAAAAAAGAATGGAGTGACAATGGGTAAACACACAAAATGACATGAAAAAGGAAGAGAGTGTGACATGGCAGGGGCTTAGCCAGAGTGGGAAATAGAAAGAAGTTAACTGAGTGAATAAAAAATAAATGAGTAGCTGGGCTTTATAGGTATGGGCCTTTAATACCATCACTTTGAAGGCAGAGGCAGGCAGGTATCTGTAGGTTTGAGGACAGCCTTATTTAAAGATTGAGTTCCAGAAAACCAGGGCTACACAGAGAAACCCTGTCTCTATTTTTTAAATAAATAAATAAATAAATATCTAAAAAGCCAAAATGGATCAAAATGTATCTCTCTGGTAAGGATCAAGAATGAGAAGCAATAAAAACAATAAACAAATAGTAATAAATAAATTTTCCACTGTGTTACACTGAGAAGGAAAGAAAGACAAGTTAAGGAATTATGCTTAGGCCATGATACCACATATGAACAGTGTTAAAGAACTTGAGCATTCTTGGAGTAGTCTATTCTACTGCAAGCAATAGCATGCTCAACTCACAAAAAACTAACTTAGTGGTTTTAAATTCTAATAGGAATACAGATGTCTCACATAGTTTCCTGGATCATGTTTGTCTATATCTTGGGTGGCTCATGGAATGTCATCATTCATATAACTTCTACATGATACCAAGAGTGACCATACTTTGAATTGCAAATATTTTTGATAGACACTGCTTTTCTTAACTAGTCCTTAGCATTTGTTACTAATTGAGTGACAGGTCCACAGTGAGACTTCCCCAACTTGGGTTCATAAGACAAATGGCATTAACAGGAACACATAACCATGCACATTTTTGCTTTAGTACCTTAGCATGATTTACACCTGTTAAATTATGAGCACATATGGCTGCTACAACTATAATCCATACATACTTCTATCCAAACGGTGGGAAGAGAATGCCATATGTGAAACTGTTGAATTAATGTTCATTCCTTTAACAGAAGCAAACATTATTTCACAGTTCCTGACAGACATTTCCTAAGCCAGATTTCCTGACTGGTCAGATTGGGCCACATAGACACATTCTTGACACAAAAGATACCTAAACTGAAAATTTCCATCATGCAATCAGCAGAGATGATGTAGGAGGCTAAGGGTAACTCAAAGGTAACTAAACAAGAAATCAACATTTTAAAAAAAATTGATATGATAATACCTGGATGGAGTAGAGTATCTAATACTACAAGTAGAAAAAAGTAACGTAGAAGGAAATACTTTATATTAAAATTTCATGGATTTCACTGGCATAGTCCCAGCTACCTGGGGTTGGAAGCAATAGGAGCAATAGAACCCATGTGCTTGAGGCTAACTAGCAAAGGTACTTAACAAGAAACTCATAATTAAATGTACTAGTACGCTCTTCAGATGTGTAAAGCAACATATCCTCATGTTTGAAATTAGGTAATTTCTAAGTTAGATTGAATTGAGGTAGTAAAAACAAATTGAACTTTCTTGGACTTGAGCTAATTTTGTTTTCCTTTTAGTCTATGTGCCTGCCTTGTTATCTTGTTCACCAGATACAACATAACATTACAAGTAGAAGCTACATAGTAGCATTTTTGCTCACAAAACATAACTTAAAACTTAAAATTGAAGATGCTATAAGTATCTGTGTTATGGGTATTATATTTAGATAGCGGTCTCCTGTGCCCATGTGTTGAAGGCTTCTTCCCAGTTTCTCTTCTATCAGGTTCAGTATAGCGGGACTTGTTTTGAGGTCTGATCCATTTGGACTTGAGTTTTGTGAATGAAGATAGATGTGAATCTATTTTTCTTCTTCTATATGTCCACATACAGTTATACCAGCACATTTGTTGAAGATGTTTTATTGTTTGTTTGTTTTTCCATTGTACAACTTTGCCTTCTTTGTCAAAAATTAGGTGTTCATAGGTGTGTAGATTAATAACAGGGTCTTTACTTTGATTCCATTGGTCTACCTGTCTATTTTTATGCCAATACCAAGCAGGATTTATTGCTATTGCTTGAAGTCAGGGATAGTGGTACAACTGGAACTTCGTTTATTGTACAGTATTGTTTTGGCTATTCTGGGTCTTTTGTTTTTCCATGTGAAGTTGAGTATTGGTCTTTCAAGTATGTGAAAAATTGTGCTGGGATTTTTGGGGGATTGCATTGAATCTGTAGATTGCTTTTGATAAATTTGGCTTTTTTGTTCCTATGTTGATCTTACCTAGCCAAGATCACAGTAGGCCAGCTAAGCCTCCTAGCAATAGTGGATAGAATGCCTGAAAAGACCTTCCATTTAATCATAATAACTTCCCTAATTGTCATCATAGAACTTTCATCTAATAACTGATAGAAGCAGATGCAGTGACCCATATTCAAGCATTGGACTGAGCACTTGGAGTTCAGTTGAAGAGAGGGAGAAGGCATCATATGAACAAGAGGGAGACATGATCATGACGGGGAAAACCACAGAGAGAGCTGACCAAGATACTGGGATCTCGTGGACTATGATCTGATAGCTGGGGAACCTGCATGGAACCAAAATTGGCTCTATAAATGTACATGACAGTTATGTGGCTTGATCTGTTGGTGGAATGCTGGCAGTGGGATCAGGACCTATCCCAGGTTCAGGAAATAGCTTTTTGGAACTAATTCCTTATGGTGGGACCCTTGCCTAGCCTTCATACCAGCAGGAGGGGCATTGGTCCTACCTTAACTTGGTATCCCAGACTGTTTTGACTCACCAAAGAAGGCCTCTGAGGACTGGACAAGGTGTGGGGGTGGGAGAAGGATGGGGAGGAGGAACATAGGTTAGTATGTAAAATAAAAAAAAATAAATAAAGGAGGAAAAGGAATAAAAGATGCACATTTGTTGAAAGAAGAGCACAGATGGTGAGAACAAATTAATTGATGCTCAGGTGATCTGACATCTTAAGGTATTTTTGAAGAAAAATGTGTAAAAATTTACATGTTTTAAATATTTTACTTGATGTTAAATTAGGTAAACTTTTATACAAAAGAGAAAATTTTAAGCAAATGTATTGTATACATGGTCAACATCTTCCAGGAAAATTACAAAGAGAAAAATGCTCAAAAATGGGGTAAACTCATCAAAAAATATATATAAGTAACACTTTTCCAGTAACAGCTCATTAAACACTTTCTTTGTACTAATTGTCTTTGAAAAATATAAAAATATTTTATCAGGTAATAAGGTATGTGAATCTAAGGGGTGACAAGAAGCAAATGCACTCCAAAAGGTAGAATCCACATAGATGCATTCTGATATTTTCCCAGACATTCTCATTAAAGAATCTTCTGTTTCTAAGTGACAACATCCTATCCTCAGGGATTGACATAGAAAACTGAAATAAAATAAGCACTACACACACACACACACACACACACACACACACACACACAATGCTGATACTTTTAACTTCCAAACAATTGCAGACATCATTATTGTAATAAAAGCTTGCTTTCAAGGATGATTAAAATAAAAGTTTGAAAGGTATTTGATTTACATAAACTTTAGACTCATATGTATGATACAAGTAAATTCTAACTTTTCAAAAAAAATTTTTTTAGTTTGCTTGGGGAGTGTGTGTGTGTGTGTGTGTGTGTGTGTGTGTGTGTGTGTACCATGAAGGATGAGAAGATAGCTTTTGTAAGCTATTTCTCTCCTTCTACCATCAGAATAGATGACACAGCCACTTAGTTCATAATGGGAAAACAATCAAACCTAAAATACCAGTTGGCTGACTTTATAAAATATGTTATTTTCTACTACTGCTACCTCTCCAGTCCACTGTACAGAGCAGAGTGTGTGGCATTCACAAAGCTGCTCACAAGGAGCTTTGTCACTCTTCTAGGATTCCAGAAACAAATAGTTGAGTGCATGGCAAATCCTCCCGTTAGTTATTTAATTTACTATGTCAAACTTTCTGATTCCTGTCTTCTTTCTTTCTTTCTTCCTTTCTTTCTCCCTTCCTTCCTTCCTTCCTTCTTTCACTTCCTTCCTTCCTTCCTTCCTTCCTTCCTTCCTTCCTTCCTTCCTTCCTTCCTTCCTGCCTTCCTGCCTTCCTGCCTTCCTTTTGTTTCTTTTGCTTCCTTCCTTCCTTCCTTCCTTCCTTCCTTCCTTCCTGCCTTCCTTCCTGCCTTCCTTCCTTCCTTCTTTCCCTTTCTTCCTTCCTTCCTTCCTTCCTTCCTTCCTTCCTTCCTTCCTTCCTTCCTTCCTTCCTTCCTTCTTTCCTTCCAACCTTCCTATCTCTTTCTTTCTTCCTTCGAGTTTTTCAAGACAGAGTTCCTCTGTAGCTTTGGAACCTGTCCTGGAACTTGCTCTGTAGACCATGTTGGCCTCAAACTCCTAGAAATCCATCTCCTTTTGCCTTCTGAGTGTTCTACCACGGCCTGGCTGTCAGTTTGTTTTTCGTTTTTTGGGATTTTTTTTCTTTTCTATGTGTCCTTCAACTTTTTCTATGCTTTTCCTTCTTATGGCCCCTATGTTTCATTGTTCTTACTGTTTCCTGAATCAGGCACCTCTTAATTGTAGAGTAATAGAAATTTTGACTTTGAAATATCTGTAAATTTTTATGCTTGGAGGAATTTGATCATTGTTTCCTCTAGCTTTGAAATCTTTCCTAAGCATTCCTAGTTACGCAGTTTTTACTAGCATAGATTCAGACCTTAAAATTTTTCCTCATTCTCTTCAACAATTAATGCCCCCTTTTCTATATGTTCAAATATGTTACTTTGTTATTTGCAGGAATTTGTGCATTGCCTTGGAGTCAGGATAATGATATACATGTTTGCATTTCACATTCCCATAATAAAATACATGAAATATTTAATTTATAAAGTTGAAGAACAACTTGGGCTATGCTCTAGGGTAAATGGTTTTGCTTTGGGCCTTTAGTGAACCTGGTAGTCAGATCTCATGGCAGAACAAAACTGCTCTCTACTCAAGGGCTGAGTAAAAGAGTGAGGAGTGAAGGGTTCACAGCAGCCATACGGCATACCCCTAAACCCTACACATATCACAGGAGCCCACTTCTTCAAGCTTTGTTCAGTGCCCAATGTTGCCACTCAGGAATCAAGCCCTTAATAAATGGGCCTTTCGATATCCTTTGAGATTCAGACTTTTGCATTAGATAACACATGATAAGTTTTATTGATGTAAGTATGCTAGATAAAACTTCTTCAAAGATGCAGGTCTGAGCTAACCTGAGTACATATTAGTCTCAGGTCATAGTTCATACACTTATTAACCTATTGTTTTCCTTTATAAAATGACCAACTGAAAACTGAATCATTAATTAGAAGGTTAATAAATTTTCCCAGGTTTTGAATAGCTATAATATACCACTTAATTTACTTATATTATCTCAGTGAAATAATGTAGCTAACTCAAAATAGGAATTTAGATTGCAGTAAATACATTTATTTTACTGGTGGTTAAAAAATTGAGTTTATTAGAAATTAATGTTTCTTCCTTTCCAGGAATTTGAATTCTGAATCTTGAATCCATGTCTCTTTTAAGCTAATGTCTTTACTCCTCAACACTTTGTGAGTAGTTACTCAAAACTCATGTACTTGGCAAGCACAGCATCCACATATTAAATATTTATAAACAATAAGATTTGAAGAAATAAGAAAAGCACTATATATTTTGATCTATGGAGGATAAAGGGATATCCAAATGTTTCCATATTTTTAGCATTTATTTCAGGCACACCCAATATTTAAAGGCAAATTCTTTTAATTATAAACTAGATCCTTGAGATCATAATAACTTTTTTACTTTTGGATCCTTTAAGATAATAATCTAAATATTTAGTTTTTATTAAAAAGACAAAAACATGATAATGAAGAAATTGGAATGCTGTAAGTTAAATTATTAAAAAAATAATCCATTCAAAGACTATTTTATCAAAGGCAAAGGAGCCGCTCAAGGATTACATTAAGTAATAGGGTTAAAAGGAATAAAGGTTTTAAAAAAAAATGAGTATCTTCTAATAACTGTAAGTACACGAGTTTCTAAAATGCCATACATAATATCCATGAAATTATGTTGCATAATGTAATAACACGTTATGCTACCATTAACACATTATAGCTATGTCATTTGGAAGGCTAATTTTTTTGTGTAAAACCACTTAACTACATAAAATTGAAAATTATGATTATTGTAACTACTTCCACTTTTCATCTTGAGAAGTTCAGGATCATATCCTTTGTAGAGCTGTTTTATAGCACTGTGTATTTTTATGGAGTGGTCAGAGAGTGTTCTAAGAAATAATTGTCTTAAAATCCTAAACACATAAATCACAAGATCTTTTCATGTATAATCATTATGAGAAGTAAAGATACATCATTTATCATGTGTTTATAGTGCATGTGGAAGATAGGATTTGTATAAAGTTTGAGAAGAAAGTTGAGTTGTCTATCTATACATATATATATATATATATATATATATAATACATATATGTGTATATAATCTCCAACCATCTATTATTGTCATTTAATATCTAATATAATTAAGTCTATCTTTCTTTCTTGGAGCATCTATTTTTAAAATATTTATGTTCATATATACTTAAATAACATTATTGAGAGAATGTATTTAATGGAGGGAAAATCTACATAGATTCTTTTTATTTATTTTAATTAACCAGTTTTTGCACACTCACCACATACATGTATATATGTATGTATGTATTTCTGTATGTATGTATGAATGAATTAACTATTTTAAAATGTTTCTCTGAGTAGTCCTTGCTTACTGTCCTGGAACATGCTTTATAGACAAGAATTCAGAGATCTACCTGCCTCTGCCTCCCAAGCATAGAGATTAAAGGCTTGCAACAGCACTGTCCTGCACCTTTAGATTCTTTTTAACCACAAAATGGCATAAAAGGGAAGGAACTAGACATTTTTGGAAAGCAAACCATCAGAATCTAGGGAAAGCAGTACTGCCTTCTCTATGTTTAGGGATGAAAAAACAAACAACAACACACACACAAAACAAGCCAAGGCTCAGAGAAGTCACATTTTGCTTAATGTCAGAACTACTAAGTAATAAGACATGTTTCTGTAGTATCATGTAGCCTGTCTTCAAGCAGTTAACTTTACATGAACATTTACTAGACATCAGCCATGACTCTAGATACTAGAGATTATGAAGATGCTTAAGATACTATT
Organism: Cricetiscus sungorus; assembly: GCA_030556225.1. NCBI lineage: Eukaryota > Metazoa > Chordata > Mammalia > Rodentia > Cricetidae > Cricetiscus > Cricetiscus sungorus. Next base: position 5,072,897 of record JANBXA010000372.1, read on the forward strand.
TTTTGGTCTTAAGGACATTATCTGTCATAACGTGACAATGAAGTCAGGAGAGGGGTGTTAGGGAATATTATTTTAAGGTGTGTTACATTCGTTCATACTGTGGAATATTCATTTTAATGATAAAAAGATGTGTTTCTTCCTTTTATGTTGCATTTCTTTAACTTGGTGAAGCTCTGATTTTTTTTCCCATCTAAAACACCTGATAGCCTAAGAAAGAGCTGAATAGCCAATAGTGAGGAAAGATATAGGAGAAGCAGGTCTGGCAGGCAGAGAAAATAAACAGGAGGAGAAATCTGGAAGAAAGTGAGAATGATCAAGAGAGAGAAAGAACAAAGAGGACACTAGAAGCCAGCCACCCTGTCACACATCCAGCTACAGAGTAAGAGTGAGAGTAAGATTTCAGAAGAAAGGAAAAGGAAAAAACCCAGAGGCAAAAGATGCATGGGGCCAGACGGTGGTGGTGGTGGTGTACTCCTTTAATACCAGCACTCAGGAGGCAGATGCGGTAGATCTCTGTGAGTTCAAGATCAGTCTGGTCTACAAGAGCTAGTTCCAGGAAAACCTCCATAGCCACAGAAAAACCCTGTCTAGAAAAACAATAAAAAAAAAACAAAAACAAACAAAAAATAAATAAATAAAAACCAAACCAATCAAACAAACAAAACAAAACAAAACAAAGCAAAAAAAAAGATAGATAGAATAATTTAAATTAAAAAAAGCTGGCTAAAAATAAGGCAAGCTAAGGCTGGACATTTATAAGAAGGAATAAAACTGTGTGTGATTTATTTGGGAGCTGGGAGAACCAAAAAGACAAAAGAGTAAAAATAAATAAATAACAATGGTGTGGGGTCATGATGTAGTTGGGGGAAGTGTCTGTGGACTTGAAGTGGGATATGTGTGGTGGATACTATTTAAATGTATTGTAAAATCATATGAAATAACCAAAGGACAAAAACAAACTTTAAAAAGAGAATATCTGTCAATCTTCTTATTTTGCCATAAAAAAGTAGTCACTGGTCACATATAATATCTGTAGAAATGTAACATAAATAATGGAAGCATAACTATGACTCAGTTGCATACAGAACACTATTGAATTCAAATATCAAACAGCAAGATTTCACGTCTTTTATGCTAGGCTTCTTTCAGACACAAAATTTATTGATGATGCATATATTTAAGATATGAAATCATTCCAGATGGCTGGGTGCTTTTGCCGTCATGTTGAAGGTCACATTATTTATTTGTTAAAATACTAACTAGTGTGTAAATCTTCACACCCTGTTTCAATGTCTTCTTTTCCTTGATTTATTGTTTGGGGTCATCCTTCTCTTTTCCTCTGTCTTATTGTTTCATTCATATTTATTTTATGTGTGTTTCTGGCTACATACAATCCCTTTCTCCTTTTTGCTTTCATTATTTTTACTTTTTTATATCCTTTCTGATTTTATTTGTGCACTAAAGTTGGCAACATGTCCCAATTATTATCAGCCGCAAATTTAATTAACATGCTGTTTATTTTTTCTCCCAGATAATTAATAAAGTTGTTAGAGAAAACTTGGATGCACACCAAGCACCCCAGCAGACAGCTCCCCTAAGTCGGATGCTCTGCTGTTTATAATTACCTTTCTCTTATGGTCCTTAAGCAAATGTTCAGTGCTCATTCCAGAGCCAATTTAAATTAATTTGGAGGGAACTACTTTAAGAAACACACCAACTGTTTCACAGTCCCTCCTTAGAGCTTGGCTTCTGTAAAATATGTACACTTTATTACTCATGCCAAAGTGATATTAGTGAAATTGAACATTTAAGCATGAGGAGAGCAGAGTCGGGAAGTTCTCATTGAGAGAGCATGGTCTCAATAAACACTGAGGACAAAGCTCTAATTGCATTATTTATGAATTAAATGAGAACATGAAAGAGGCATTCACATTTCACCTTTTGTGCCACCTATATCCCACTTCACTTAACGTAATGAAATTACTAGCTTATTTCAACTTTTATTAATCATTTTGGCATAGGTTAGATGGTAATATGTTAAAATTATTAATTCTCCAAAAATTAAAGACTAATTTCAGAAGAATTTCAAATATACATCAGTTCAAGCTCTAAAAAATGTTAATTTTACCACAAACTCAACATTTTCTCATCACAGAAAAATGTATTAAAATTGTATATTCTGATGTTTTAATTACTTTAATAAATATATGATCATTGTAACTGTTACTATATTTGAGTACATAGCAAGAAATTTAAGTGGTAATTTAAATAAAGCATATTAAATGTAAATTCAACATTTTATTATTTATAAAATGATGTGTTATAAAATAATAACTACCCATGTTGACCAAGTTGTGTCATTCAGAGATCTACTGTGAATAAAAATTGGACATATTCATATCTTTTAGAGCTTTAAAATTATTTACTTTACAAACATGTTCAATGACACAGCCATTCACTTGTATAGGTTTCATGGGTTAAATAATTGACTTACACTTTTCCCAGAAGCCACAAAGATATCATAACAATAAGATGGCAAGATAAATGAATTATTATTCATATAATTAGACAAATACAGCAATGCAAATCTAAAATTTGTGGAATTATAGATTGTCTGCTCAATTACTGGAAATGGACAGATATCCCAATGATGATTTGCCCAAGTTGCATTTAAGGTAAATGTATTTATTAATACATGAAAAGTTGCAGGAACTCTAAAAACAGAAACCATCAAAATGAGAATATATATATATATATATATATATATATATACATATATATATATATATATATATATATATATATATATATATGGACCTTCTTCTGTCTAATTTAAATGGATGGTCCAGAGGTTTTATTAAGATTTCACTATAATTTACTAAGTACTGATGATGGTTATATAAACATTTATAAAAGGCTAAAATATTTCCAAAGACAAAGACAAGTGGTATTTCCTTGAAACACACAAAAACAAAAATGCTTACTATGTTGTAGTATTGATTTTTTTTGGAGTAGTCCTTCTACCAGGGAAACTTTTAACCACCAGAGTGGAGAGAAAGAAATGCTGAAGATTGAGCACTGTAAACAGGAGGTATGAGTCAGATTAAATGTACTGGTTAAGGGTGGAATGTGGAGTGAAATGGACAACATTTATTTCTACTAATGTAAAGATCCAGAAATATGAACCATATCAATTCTTCCTTTTAAACAGATTATTACTTTTATAAAATATGAAAATAAAGTTTTTCCCTGAAAAGAAAAAAAAAAGATTCCTCTTGGAAAGGAATAACAAAGGTATTATAGAGCACACCTTATTCAAAAATATTTTCTCTCTTAGAATCTAGCACAATCAGATTTCACCACAAATTCTGTAGAATCTAGTATATACTTTTCACTACAGTTAAAAACTCTAGCTGCCTAAGAAGGTCATAGCCTTGAAGCATGGGGGATTATTGAGTGCAAGAAAAGTACTCAACTTTGGCTATTAAGGAAAATAAAATTGTTTTAAAAAAATGTGCACTGCCAGTTTTTCAGAATTTGTTGCTATAGGCTTTATACTTTCTTCAGAAAATTCTCAAATTAATATTTCAAATATTGTTTTCTAACAAATATTAGAGATAATCTAAATATAAAGTATTTTAATGTTACACCATTATATATGATATATATAAAATATATGAAATATAATAAACTATATATTATTATTTACAATTTGAATAAAAGTAATTTAATGTATTATTTATGTTATATAATATACAATATAGTGTAAGTATTATTATACAAAACAAATAACAATAAAGTTGACTAGAAAAAGAAATGAAATTTGCAACTTCTTGTCCATAGAGTTAGATATAACAACAAAATCATAAATCAAAAAATTAAGGATGATGTTTAATAAGATTAAATATAAATGTATACTTCATTAGCCTTGGAAGAATTGATAAACAAGACATAAGTGGGTGTTTTCTTTTATTTTCTGTACTTAAGCCAAAGAAAGAGTTGTATGGATATTCAATTTAGAAACACAATATAAAGCCTGTTATTTGGTGTTGTGGTGGGAAATACCAAGATAGTAAGTTAACACTATCTAATTGGGGTTAGAAGTGACAAGCTAATATCAAAGCTCACTTTTAACTTGACAACACTTTATATTTTGAAGTGAAATATGTAAAATGAAGTATATAAGTGCTATAAGTGCACAGAAGCAAGCCAAGGAGAGCTGCACAGAAACAGTGGCTACTCTCAGGGTTATCCAGAGTCCTCAACAACCCTGCCACAGGAAACAAATACTTAACTATTCAGAGATGCTGTGGAATAGTACTTCAACTGTGTAAAGGTGTGTTATATTTTTTTCCTGCTGCATTTGTTTAAGGATGTAAAGACATGTTGCTTCTGTTTCACCATGCCTGCCTAAGACACCAAATAGGTCTAATGAAAAGCTGAAGGACCAATAGCTAGGCAGAAGAAGCATAGGCAGGGCTTTTCAGGGAGACAGAATAAAGAGAAGAAGAGACCAGGCTCTGGAAAGAGTGGAACTGGAGGAGAGAATGAGGAATAAGAGAAGGGGACAACTAGAGCTAGAAGCCAAGCAGTTGCCATCCAGACAGGAGAATCAATAATACTTGGATATATGGAAATATAAGGCAAAATTTAGATGGAGAGAAACAGGGTAAGGTATAAGAGCTAGCATGAAAAGAGCTAAGCTGAGGCTGAGTGTTCATAACTAATAAGTCTCTTTGTCATGATTTGGGAGTTGGTTGGTGGCTCAAAAGAGAAAAAGCCTGCTACAAATAATCATTGGTAACATTACGGCTCAAGTCCAGCATATAACTTTTCTTTTACATACAGCATAGAATGGTGAAGCCTCATAACATATAGACATACTTAGAGACAGCCTGTATACATGTATATATATATATATATATATATATATATATATATATATATATATATATATATATATACCCATATGGGATATACAGTAGGCTACACCCATGTAGTATTAGCAGGCATACAAGAATCAATAACAGTAGGCTACACCCATGCAGTATTAGCAGGCATACAAGAATCAATAACATGCTTTTACTGTTGTTTCTGTATGGAATACTTTTGAAATATGAACTTTCTATTTAGTGGTATCTTATAGGCATACACAAATGTGCAAACATGCACATGCACATACACACACACACATGTACACAGGCACACACACACAAACTTTCTTTGAAAATCATCTCTATCCATAAATGACACCTTGTACATTGTAACAGTAAAGTAAAAATGCCAGGAAATTCACTTTTAATATTTAACCACATTAATGGCTAAAAATAAAAATTGAGACAAATATTTGTAGGAAGATTGTTATAGTTTTGGCCTCTTGTTTTAGGTGAAGATGTTTATAATGTATTAGCTACAAGTACACAACTGCTAATTTCAAGTAATATTTTTCTTAATGTCAAGAAAATGACTATGTGTTGGATAAATAAGCTAAGATGGTTAGTCACTCAATAATAGTTTACTGTAATATTAGCTCTATAGTACAGTTGTCTATTACAAATTTTCAGATAGTATAATAATTATCATATTTATTTTCTTTGTTTTATTTTTTTAAAGTTGGAATTCCAGAAAATTTTTATTTATTTTTATTTTTTGATATTTTCATACATGAGTACCTCATTAATATTATATCAACCTTTCCTTATCACCCCATCAATTCCTCCCTGGCCCCATACACTCAAATATTCACGAGTTTTTCTTTTCTTCTTTTATTATTTGTTGCATAGGTGTGTGTGTGTGTGTGTGTGTGTGTGTGTGTGTGCATATGTGTATTTAAATACAACTTGTACTATCTATTTAGTATTGATTTTTATGTTTATGTATTTAGAGTGGAGCAATTGGAACTGGATAATCTGTTCAGAAGACAATTAATATTCCCTCTCTCTGCCACTATTAATTTTCTATGACTCTTCACCTAGGGATAGGATCTTGTGAGATTTTTTTAATACGTGCTGGCATGTCACCTATTGTCATTGTGGTTGTCTTGTTTAGGTAGCCATATTGTTGTGATCTCTTGGATGTACCTAACCTCTCATATATTGAAGACACATTCTGGCAATAGTCTTCTCCAATCTTTTTGTCTTTTCTTCGGTGATATTCCCTGAGACTCAGATGTAAAATTCTGTTGAAGATGCATCAGCTCTGGAAGGTCAACAGTTCTCTGTATGTTTAACAGTTGTTGACAGATTCTTGGGATGTTCTCTGTCTACTTCAGAGTGAACCATCTTTAATAGCAGTTGATATATTGGTTAATTTTCTCAAATAGACACAGCTAGAGTACTCTGGTAATAACAGAATGTCAATTGAGAAAATGCTTCCATCAAATGTATCTGCAGTCATTTTTGTAGATTATTACCTTCATTAATGGTTGATATGAGAGGACTCATCCCACAGGATGCCACCCCAGGCAAATTTGGCTTGGGTTGCATAACAGAGCAAACTGAACAAGCCATATAGAACACACTAATAAGAGGCTTTTCTCCATGGTCCATGCTTATAGCCATGATTCTAAATTCCTTACCTCCTTCAGTTTTTGCCTTTGTGCGCCTCACTGATGAAATGTTATCTGCATGTATAAGTGAAATACTCTTTCCTCCCGAGTTGTTTTTGTTTGTCATTATTATGGTGACAGAAGCAACTAGGATTGGTAAGAGCTACACTTATCTATGATTACAAACATCAATCAGAAGGAAGTTATAAATTATATAAATTATACTGATTTTTAAAAATGGCAACAATACTAAATGTAGGTCCTCCTGTAGGGTACATAACCTCATCAGCCACAGATAATCAGTTAGCTTTATATGTCTAGATATGGATTCTCTCATGTTGAGCAAGCCTTATGTCCAATTAGACAGATGTTGGCTGACCAACTGGTGCTTACTGACTCCAAACTGACAGTTGGGGAACCTGTATAAGACTGAATTAGGTCCCCTGAAAGTGGGTGTTAGTTAGGGGGCTTAGGCAGTCTATGGGGCTGCTGGCAATGGAACCAGTATTTATCCCTAGGGCATAAACTGGCTTTTTAGCACCTCTTACCTATAGAGAAATGCCCTGCTCATCCTAGATACAGGAAGAAGGGCCTAGGTCCTGTCCCAAATGACATGACAGACTTTGATGATCTCCTTACCCTTTCTGAGTAGTGGATGGGGATGGTGATGGGGTCATGGGGTGGGGAGATAGAAGGAGTGGGAGGGCTGGAGGGATGAGAAACTGGGATTGATATGTAAAATAAGGGTTTTTTTGTTTGTTTTGTTGTTTTTTGTTTCATTTTTTTGTTTTGTTTTGTTTTGTTTTGTTTTTTGCATAAAAGCTAACATCCACATATAAGGAAACCATGCAATGTTTACTTTTCTGTTCTGAGCTACCTCAGTCTGGGAGATGGGAGACTGTTTGTCGCTCCATCCATTTACCTGCAAATTTCAAAATTCCATTTCTTTCAACAGCTGAACCATGCTCTAGTCTGTAAATGTACTGCATTTTCATTATCCATTCATCAGTTTCCAATTTCTAGCTATTATGAGTAGAGCAGCAATGAACATGAATAAGCAAGTGTCTCTGTAGTATGATGCACAGTCCATAGGGTGTATACTCAAAAGAGTGGTAGAGAAGAGTCTTATGGTACACATATATTTAGTTTTTGGGTGGAATCTCCACGCTGATTTCCACAGTGGCTTTATCAGTTTACACTCTGACCAGCAATGAATGAGAGTTCCTCTTTCCAAGCATCCTTGCCATCTTCTTCTGTCATGTTTTATTAATCTTGGCCTTTCTGACTGGAGTAAGAGGAAATCACAAAGTAGTTTTAATTTGCATTTCCATAATGGTTAAGGATGCTGAACATTTTTAAAGTGTTTCTCAACCATTTGCTACACCATCTTATTGTATTGCAGGCTCTAAAATGGACAAGCTATGATAGTAAGATGTTGAAAAATATCAGAGCTTGTAATGGAATTCATTTTAATGTACTAAATAGAAAGAAGTTATGCTTTAGGAAGATCCATGCAAGAGGCTGTCATTACTATGGATCCCAGGAGAGCTATTCTCAGAGAAGAATTTGTGCCTCACAATACTGTTGACAGAGATGGCTTGGCACAGTTCCTTGTTTTCAGCATATGCAACCAACTGCAGTGATCTGACTGTAAAATTTAAATCAGAGGGATAATGCTTATAAAACAAATGTGTTTAAAAACATAGAATCTAGTATTACAAAAGATAAAGACTAATAAAATTCTGCTTAAAACATAAAATACTTAGAAAAATATTTTTATTTTAATTAAGAGAATACTAATTTAACTTGTTTTAAATATTATTTTGATTTGTTGAAAATCATGTACTATATTTTGTTGTTATTAATTCCCTTCCCTCAACTCCTTCCAGATGCTCTCCTATCTCTTCAACCTTGCAACTCCATCATTCTTCTACGCTTCTACGTTCAGGGATGGATCTCCTATAAAGATTCACCTTTGTCTGTTTATGAATATGAAAACTTACTACATAAATTAGTTAGCAATGTGAAGCTAATTTTTAATCACATGCATGTAATTTTCAAACAATAAATTAAAATTAATAAAATATGAAAATGCTGCATAGGGCACTAAATACAAAGTAATTACCAAAAAGAAAATTAACTGCCAATATTTACATAAATTATTTGCATACACTTCTTTCAGAAAAAAATTGTGATATCTATTTTAATATATATACATATATTTTTTTCCTACTATACATATCGATCTTGGTTCCCTCTCCTCCCCTCTTTTCCATGCCTCTGATCCCCTTTCTCATTCCATTTGCCACCCACTCCACAGAGAGGGCGATGCCTTCCAAGAATGAACATCAAAATCTGTCAAGTCATTTGGAGTAGGGCCTAGCCTGAATCCTCTCTCTAGACTAAGGGAGTATCCCTCGATGGAGACTGTACTCCCAAAGTTCTTTCGTGTACCCCGGATATATCCTGGTTCCACTGGTAGATGTACCTTAGACTGCCTTTCTAACTGAGACCCATGTTCAGGGAGTCTGAGTTGGTCCAATGCTTGTTTCCCAGCTATCAGACTGGGGAACCATAAGCTACCCCCTTTTCAGGTCATCTGTCTCTGTGGGTTTCTGTAGTCTGGTCTTAACCCCCTTTTTTATATTTATTTTTTCTTATTTTACATATCGAACCTTGTTCCCTCTTTGTCCCTGAAAATAGCTTGGTATTGGCATTAAAAAAAAAAAAAAAACCAACCAAACAAACAAAAAACATGTAGACCAATGTAATTGAATGGAAAATCATGATATTAACCTGAACACATTCAAACTCCTGATATTTGACAAAACAGATAAGAATATACAATGGAAGCAGAAAGCATCTTTATCAAATGGTACTTGCACAACTGGATGATGGGTGTAGAAGACTGCAGATAGACCCATGTCTAGCACCATGTATAAAATTAAGTCCAAATGAATTAAAGACCTCAATATAAATCCAGCCACATCGAACCTCCTGGAAGAGAAAGTGGGAGGTACCCTTGAACAAATCAGTACAGGAGAATACTTCCTGAAAATAACACCAGTATCACAGACACTGAGATCGACAATTAATAAATGGGACCTCCTCAAACTGAGAACCTTCTTAAGGCAAAGGACACAGTAAAGAAGATCAAATGGCAACTCGCAGACTGGGAAAAGATCTTCACCAGCCCTACACTATATCTCCAAAATATGCAAAGTACTCAAAAATCTAGTCACCAAAACACCAAATAACCCTGTTTAAAAAAAAATGAGGTATAGAACTGAATAGTGAATCCTAAATAGAGCAATTCAAAATGGCTGAAAGACACTTAAGAAAGTACTCAACATCCTTATCTATCAGGAAGATGCAAAACAAAACAACTCTGAGATACCTTCTTATTGCTGTCAGAATGGCTTAAATCAGAAACACCAATGACAGCTTATGCTGGAGAGGATGTGGAGAAAGGGGAACACTCCTCCACTGCTGGTGGGAGTGCAAACTCCTACAGCCATTTTGGAGATCAGTATGGCAGTTCCTCAGGAAAATGGGAATCAGTCTACCACAGGACCTGGTAATTCCACTTTTAGGCATATATCCAAATAATCGACATCCATATAAAAAAGTCATCTGTTGAACTATGTTCATAGCAGCATTATTTGTAATAGCAAGAGCCTGGAAGCAACCAAGATGAACCTCAACTGAAGAATGGATAAAGAAGATGTGGCATATTTACACAATGGAATACTACTCAGTGGGAAAAAAAAACAAACAAAACACCAAAAGAATAGAATCTTGAAATTTGCAGGCAAATGGATGAACTTGAAGAGACCATCCTGAGTGAGGTAACCCAGTCATAAAAAGAGGAACATGGTATGTACTCACTCATATATAGATTTTAGACATAGAGCAAAGGATCACCAGCCTATAATTCACAATGCCAGAAAAACTAGGATAAAAGGAGGAATCTAAGCAATTCATACAAGGTCCCTCACAAAAGGGGAAAGGAACAAGATCTCTTGAGCATACTGGGAGGGAGGGCAATGAGTGGAGAAGGAACTAGGAGAAAGAGAAGGGGAGGAGAGGAAAGCACATGGGACTTGGAAGATAGAGTCTGGGAAGGAATAGACAAGATAATTTCTTTCTTTAAAGACACAAAGTTCTTGCTATGTAGGTCTTTCACTTGTTTGGTAAGCCTTACCCCAAAATCTTTTATTTTATGTTGTTTGTGGCTATTGTAAAGGGTAATGTTTCTCAGTTTTTGTTCTCAGACCCTTAATCATCTGTATATAGTTGGGCTGATGATTTTTTGCTGTTTGGTTTTTTTTGTTTGTTTGTTTTTTGTTTTGTTTGTTTGTTTGTTTTGTTTTAGTTAATCTTCTACTCTGCTAATTTGCTAAGGGTGTTTATCTGCTGTAGGAGTCCCTGGTAGAGTTTTTCGGGTGGCTTATGTAAACTATCATATCATCTGCAAATAGTGAAAGTTTGACTTATTCATTTCCAATTTGTATCCCCTTGATTTCCTTTTGTTGTCTTATTGCTCTAGCTAGAACTTCAAGTACAATATTGAAGAGATATGGAAAGAGTGGGCAGCCTTGTCTTGTTCCTGATTTTAGAGAAACCACCTTAAGCTTCTCTCCATTCAGTTTGATGTTGGCTGCTGGTTTACTGTATATTGCTTTTATTATGTTTAGGCATATTCCTACTATCCCTGATCTCTTCAATCTTTATCATGAAAGGGTGTTGGATTTTGACAAAGACTTTTTCACCGTCTAGTGCGATGATCATATAATTTTTCTTTTTCAGTTTGTTTATATGGTGGATCACTTTAATAGATTTTAGAAAGTTGTGCCATCCCTGCATCCCTGTGATGAAGCCTACTTGGTCATGATAGATGAATTCTCTGATGTGTTCATGGATTCAATTTGCCAGTATTGTATTGAGTATTATTGAATCAATGCTCATGAGGGATATTGGCCTGCAGTTCTCTTTCTTAGTTGTGTCTTTGTGTAGCCTATAAAAAGAGTTTGATAATGAGCCTTCTGCTTCTATTATGTGGAACAATTTGAGGAGTATTGGCTCTTCTTTGAATATCTGGTAGAATTCTGCATTGAAGCCATCTGGCCCTGTGCTTTTTTTTGATTGGGAGTCTTTTGATGACTGTTTCTATTTCATTAGAGGTTAGAGGCCTATTTAAATTATTTATCTGTTCTTGATTTAATTTTGGAAAGTGATAATTATCCAGAAATTTGTCTATTTCCTTTGAATATTCAAATTCTTTGGAGTACAGGTTTTCAAAGTATGACCTGAAAATTCTCTGCATTTCCTCATTGTCCATTGTTATTTCCCCCTTTCATTTCTGATTTTGTTGATTTGTATATTCTCTTTATGCTTTTTGGTTAGTTTGGATAAAGGTTTGTCTATCTTGTTGATTTTCTCGAGAAACCAACTCTTCGTTACATTGAGTCTTTGCATTGTTTTCTTTGTTTCCACTTTATTAATTTCAGCCCTCAATTTGATTATTTTCTGGTGCCTACTCCTCCAGAATGAGTTTACTTCTTTTTGTTCTAGAGCTTTCAGTTGTGCTGTTAATTCTCTAATGTACTATCCTTGTTTTCTTCAAATGGGCACTTACTGCAATGAACTTTCCTCGTAGCACTATTTTTAAAGTATCCCATAAGTTTTGGTATGTTGTGTCTTCATTCTCATTGAATTCTAGGAAGTCTTTAATTTCTTTCTTTATTTCTTCACTGACCCAGGAATGGTGCAATTGCACATTGTTCAGTTTCCATGAGTTTGTAGGTTTTCTGTGATTTCTGTTGTTGTTGAATTACAACTTTAAAGTATGATGGTCTGATAAGATACAGGGGGCTATTCCAACATTTTTGTATCTGTTGAAGGTTTTTTTTTTGGCCTAGTATGTGGTCCATTTTAGAGAATGTTGCATGTGAAGCTGAGATGAAGGTATATTCTTTTGTGTTAGGATGGAATATTCTATAGATGTCTGTTAAACCCAATTGGGGCATAACTTCTGTTATTTCTTTTGTTCCTTTGTTAAGTTTCTACCTGGTGGTCCTGTCTAGTAGTGAGAGTGGTGTGTTGGAGTCTCCCACTATGAGCGTGTGAGGTTTTATGTGAGCTTTGATTTTAGTACAGTTTCTTTTATGAATGTGGGTGCCTTTGTATTTGTGGCATAGATGTTTAGAATTGAGATTTTGTACTGATGAATTCCTCCTGTGGTGAATATGAAATACCTTCATCATGTCTTTTGATTGATTTTGATTTGAAGTCTAACTTGTTAGATATTAGGATAGCTACACCTGCTTGCTTTTTTTTTGGGTCCATTTGATTGGAAGATGTTTTCCAAATTCTTTACCCTGAGGTAATGTCTGTCTTTGAAGCTTAGGTGTGTTTCTTGTATGCAGCAGAAGGATGGATTCTGTCTTTGTAAAATTGTGAGATTTTATTTGCACTTGTGATAGTAATTGATACCAAGTTTTGAAGCAATCAGAATCTAGAGTCAGCTATTAGAATCGTTGTACTAATACTTTTGCCCCGCTTTTTATTTTGTAGTTTTGACTTTGTTTTTGTTTTCATTGTCAAATTTGTTTATTGAGAATGTAGCTCAGAGTAGCTTGAACTTATGAGTCAAGTGTGACCTTGAATTTCTGATCCCCCTGTCTTTTCTTCTGAAATTCTGGTATAAGAGATGTATTTTATCATGCCCCTCTTTACCAAGAGTAGTAAAAATGAAGAATTACACCCACTTGAATACTTTTAATAATTGCAGTAGCCCTCACTAACAAATACAGTGTATCTATCTCCCTAAAAATAAGTAAAATATTAATATATTTTGTATAGTATATTCTCAATATTATATTTGTTTTTGTATTTTCAAATAAGTATTGCAAATCTTATACAAGGTTCATCTATAAATGCAATTATTTTAAGGATGTATTCTTAAATATTTTACTGACAGAAGCAAGAAATCTAGATATCTAAATGTAAAGTGAGAGACTAGTCAATACAGTAGTTCTGTAATGGGATCTCAGCAGACTAAAGTGAGCATCTCTTTCCAACAGCAGACTTTCCTGTCAGGAAGTTCCTTTGCTAAGGAACATGTCTCATCTCTCTGAGGTCCCAGGAACATTTGCTGCACTTAGATTTCCTACAAGCCCTGAGCCTAAGGAAAATAAAGAAAAGAGAGGCAGATTAATATTTATTACAGATTTACTAATTTATTTAGTAGGTGATTATTTACATTTTGAGATATTTATGCTCAGGTTATTGAGGAACAGCATGGATGTAAAATGAGGAAAAATTAAATAGAACATTCTGTGCACTTGGTTAAGAAGCGAGTTTAAGTGATAAAGCATTAGTGCTGGGACTATAGCTCAGTGGGAAGAATGCTTGGCTAGCCTACAGGTAATTTAAGCCTGAACTCCAGAAAACAACTGAAAAGAGAGGTATAATTTTATATTCAAACAAATTTTTGGAGATGAAATGCTATAATGCACACATAGGACTAAGACTGTGTAACATCTACTGATCTTCAGCAGGCATTAACGAAAAAGAGCTTGTATGGCATTTCAAGTTTATTTCTTTGTGTGAAAGCACTGTTTTCTAAAAATATTTTTTGAACATTTATATGTATAATATATACATATATGTGTGTGTGTGTGTGTGTGTGTGTGTGTGTGTGTGTGTATGTGTGTGTGTGCCATGTATGTGCAGTTACCATAGAGTCTAGATTACAGCAGCATTATGTTCCCTAGGACTAGTGTTATAGACAGTTGTGAGCTGCAAACTCTAGTCTTGAAAACTGAACTTGGATCCTTTCTAAAGCCAGCAGAACTCCTAAGTTATCTCTCCAGTCCCAAGGATACACTCCTGAATTGAAGACTTTTTTTACTGTTGGATGGAAATATACAGGGAAACTTTTTCTTTGGTGTTTTTCTCATTTTGAATATTGCTCTCAGCCATACAGGGCCATTACCATATTCAGCAGAGGAGCTATTGATTCCTTACTGGAGACTCCATGAGATTGGATCTTTGGACATTTGCTCACAAAAGTAAGTTGTGGGAAAGGTCATTAGACTCTCTCCTGAGATGTCAGTTACTCTCAGTAACCTACAGTAGCTCCACAAAACTGTGACCCATATACCAATTGTGCTATACTCTACAGAGGAATGTCAACCAAAGAATCGAGTAGTCATCTGTGTGACCTCTTGGAGGTGTTGTGGGACTCTTTGGTTATGTAGTGAGCCACATTTCAATAATTAACCCCTCACTCATGATCCTGCAGGTATGACTAATGGACTCATTGGTTCACAAGGTAGACTTATCTGGACTCATCCCTTTGTTCAACCATTAGTGACATAGTTGTGGTAAATGCCTATTTACTGGCATTTTCTCTAGAAAAACTCAAGTAAGATTTATTCCTATTGATAATTGGGTTCATAACTTTTGCCAGCAGGCTATATGTATGCTATGCAAATGATTGGTTCATTAATCAGTTGATTTTTCTTTCTGCTTAGATTGTTGATTTCTTGAAAATACAAACGTTTCAAGTCTACAGTAGCTCTCAATACAGATGAAGTTTGTTTGAAAAAATGCACAGATTAATCACCATTTCTCACTGATTTTTATCAAATGGTTTACCAAACAGAATTAAAACATGGAAATGAATAGTACAACTCTGAAAATATAAACTTACCTTGGAAACAAAAATCTCTCATCAAGACAACTATAAAACATTTATCAATTGGAATGAGAGATTGTATTACTCCTGTCTAGTCTTTTCTCAAGCAAAACAAACAAGAAAACCAAACCTAAAACCACATCGAAACAAACAATACCACATGTTTCTATTCATCTCTTTTCATTGTGCCCCTTTGATTTTCAGCAAGGAAACACTATTTCCAACCCTCTCTCCAAATGATCAGAATTAGCTTTAGAAATCAAGCTCTTCTGGTATCAATTCAACCCCACGATTGGTTCTGGGATTGAATAGAGATTATATTATAATAATATAATCTATTGTATTATAGCTGCTCCAAACAATAATAATAATAATAATAATAATAATAATAATAATAATAAATTTTAGCTCTGTCAGTGAAGCCCGGCTAATACCTATCTCACGGGGGTAACCAGGGGTTTAAAAACTAGATTTTTACACAGCTCATTGGAGATATTTGGATAAAAGGGGCTGCCAAAGCCCACAGCATTCTTATCTCCCCAGTTGCCACAGAGCCCGCGATTTCCCATGGTATGCTGTATCAACCAGAGAAAACGCAAGGGTGAGCTGTGGAAAATAGAACACTGGCAACTGGAAGTAACAGATAGCAATAGCCTGCATGAACCACACAGGCTGCCTCCTGGGAGGCCAGCTGATAGTGAGGATTGTAATTAATGGATGGAGATGTTGATTCTCTTTCGAGGATGACTATGGCATTGCAAATTGGTAAAATTACACAGTTTGTATTCTGTAATTTTGTTTGAGTAAAAAACATTAACTAGTAAAATTGCCTCTAGGAAAACTCAAAAGAAGCAGAACATCAAAATATGTAATGTGAACAGCTTAGCACTGAGCTTGAAAGGTACCCTGCAGTTAACTATTTCATTCATAGGCAAGGAATGTCTACAAACCAAGTTACATAAATGTACTCTACAGAGATCCTGCTGGGTTTTGCCTATGGGTAAAGATGTTGAACAAGGTATCGCTGGGGGCGAAGGTCTTTAACTTATGCCAGTTACATTGTCTTAAATAACAGGATGCATGCCACATATTGAATTTCTTTCATTTAAATATGCCACATGTTGGCGTTTACAGAGCTATTCAACAGCCTCATTTTGTAAAT
Organism: Cricetiscus sungorus; assembly: GCA_030556225.1. Classification (NCBI taxonomy): domain Eukaryota; kingdom Metazoa; phylum Chordata; class Mammalia; order Rodentia; family Cricetidae; genus Cricetiscus; species Cricetiscus sungorus. The sequence continues at coordinate 5,089,310 of JANBXA010000372.1, forward strand.
ATCCCCTCCAAAAGTCACTACATAAAAGTTAATTAGGTATTCCATATTGCCATGGCATGACATAATGGCATTGATCTTGCATATGTGGGTGGCAGAATTGGATAATGGAACAATTCTTATCCCTTTCTATTCCCTGATGGTGGGAGAAATCACAAAAAGAAAATAAAATGCAAGGGCCAAGGAAGACTCCTCTCTATCCCCGTATAGAGAGGATAGAGAGGAGAAATCAATAAATACCTAAATTATTTAAAGAAAAGCTACTGTTGAGCATCTTACTGTCACACATCATACTCTGGATCTGCAAGCAGACTAGTGAATTGTCTCCAGCCTGCATTGGCTTGGGCACTCCACTCTCTCCAGCATGCTCATTAGCTGCTCCAAGTCCAAGCTCCCTGTTAGAAAGGCAGGGATCACAGCAGGGAAGTTCTTTCCTGATTCTCACATTCCTGCTCTATCTTAGCAAAGCTTCACAAAGCTTTTTCTGGCAGCTCATTAGTAGGTGCACTGATGCATAAGAGACAGTCATTAGAAGTGTTTTTCAACATTGGCTTTTGATCAGGTGACTAGGAGCATCGTGAAGACATTTACTTACATTGTTTTCCATAAGAGATTTTGTTGCTATATTGAGAATGACATACATAAAAATGTTGAAAACGAGCTTGACCTTTCTATGACAAAAGGGGAGAAAAAAGAGAAACACATTCAGTTCCCCTGAATCTTGCCTTTATATTATCAATTATGACGTAATAGATGTGTGGACTAAGGTCTCAGCAACTGTTCTTTTTTACCTTTAATAATCTAAGCTAAGTTCAAACCTATAATTTGATTTAGGGTTATGACAAGGGGACACTAGTGAGAACAAATGTAAATAAAATGCTAAAGCTTTAGGCTCTATAATGCTGGGCCTTTATTTTTGTCCATAATGGCAGATTTTTCCATATAAGGAAAAGGCTCATTCTCCTCAGCCATATAAGGGATTTAAAGAGTTAGATAACTAAATCCAAAAGCTTAAACTGCAGAAATATTGGCTATATATATATATATATATATATATATATATATACATATATATATGTATATATATACACACATATATATGTATATATATGTGTGTATGTGTGTATGTATATACATATACATGCATACACACATATATGTACATATACACAGTTTGACATTGCATCTGTCAAAAGTCTACTGACCAAAAGAAATGCCCATACTGAGATAAGACTGAGTTCATTATTGCCATATGTATGCTCTGCTTGAAACTAAAGACAGTTTTAATGGTTAATTGTACTTTTCCCTAATAAGTCTTTTTTTCTTCATGAACTATTCATATTTATTAGTTTTTGATGACTAGAATTCTTTCCTCCCTCTATTCCGCAATTTTGGCCTTATCTGGCTTTCGTTTAATGAAGATTATTATTTCATCAGCTCACTGGATACATATTTAGCCCTGACTCCTCATGGAAACAAGAAAATCCTGCTATGTACATATGTTGACAAGTAACTCCAAAGGATAGGGAGATTTCTTTGTCAAACTTACTGAAACAAAGTGCATCAGCTTAATCAGCTCTGTTCTTGGCAGTGCAAGAGCATGGCATGCCAATTACATAAACTTTCAAGGAAGTGAAGACTCCTGCTGACTAATTCAGTGTTGATTGTTTTCCGCTGCTTGCCTTTGAGTGCTTGCTTGTTAAGACCTAAGGGAGGGGGGAGAAAAATAAAGAAAAAGAAAGAAGGGATGGAAAGAGGGGGCAAAACCTGTAGGAATTATCTCCTTCTGTCAACCACTCTTATGATTGCCAGCAATTAGTTAAGCTTCTTGGAGGTAAAATGACAAGATGGAACTTGACCAAATACAATGTGTAGAGCTCACAGGCATCTGCCCTGGCTGAAAGACATTACAATGTTTGTTAACCTTAGGGGTCATTCCTGATTCACTTCTGCAGACAGAAAACAAGATTTATATAACACAGATCAATACTGCCCTAAGACTTTCGCCATTGAGGATGCTAGATTGAGGCACTTCTCTTTATCAGTTTACCATGACACTAATGTATTTTGCCTGTTTTGCCTGGGCAGTGATGAATCTGTTGGCAAGAGAAAACAAATAAGTTTTGTTGTTGAGAGACATGTTGTCCATGATTTGTCTCAGCAGACATGCCAACTTGCCGGCCAATTCATTTCCTATTTAATTTAAGTGGCATATCTGTCTTCCCCTTTCAGGTATGTCTTTTGTCTACTGCACAACCACACTGGCAGTGCTCTGAGAGACTCTGCAGTAGATCTTGGCAGGAGATTGACACAGCAGAGTCAGAAACCAAATCTGCTACAATTTCCAAAAAAGTGTCTTTGAAATATATACACACTATTAAAACTGGTGTCTGGCATGGGTTTTTTTTAGGAAATATTAATATTTTCCAGTGAGTTAGATGTTATTTCCAAGTTATGAATATGTTGAAAACGTCCTGGGACAAACTAGAGTTTTTTTTTTTTTTTTTTTTTTTTTAAGTGGAGCAGTGCATCGCTTTTGTGAGACCAAACAAGCAATATTCAGTTCTGAAATATCTTTGTCATCATGTGAGAATATTTTATTATGATGTGCTGCCAGGAGAAAATATTTAATTCCTCTATTATCTCAGTAAAATCATGCTGACCTTTAACACATTAGATAGTAGTTATGTAGCAGAGAAATAAAATTTAGGTTATTCATTTTAATTCAGTGTATGTGTGATTTAATTTTTTGTGGTACTTCTTTATAAAAGGAAAATGTATGCTCTATCAGCAAACATCCATGGGGTCTAAATATTAATGGAGAAGCCAAGGAAGAGATGACTGTATATTTCAAACTATGAAAAAACTGAGTGTTCAGGAAAATGTGTCTTGGGTTGAAACTCCAATACAAACAGGCCTCAAGCAATGGAACAGTTAACAGAGATCAGCACAGTTTGTAATGCACTGGCTAAATCTCTGTGTCAGAACACATTAATTATAGCAGTCAGTTTACCTTCCTCCTTCATAACATTTTTGATTAAAATTTCACACATTACAATGATATGTGTCTTTTCTACAAGCTGTGAAATTTACTCAGCCATCAATGGGTTTGGATTTTATTCCTAAGAAGCTTGTAGTACATAAAAAGTTGACTTATGATCTCTGAATAGTGAAATCAAAGACAGCTTCCTTTGGCTAGATTTAGAATTTTATACCAGCAGAGATGCTAGAGAGTAAAACATTCATTAGTAATATTGTACCCCAAAAAGCAATAACTTCTCTCTTAATATGTTGCCTCAAAATTTATAACTGCATGGCTTAATTAAGCTGTAGATTATGGCTTGAAAGGTATATTCAATGTAATGAATCCCCAAAGATGAAAAATAAACAATAAAAGATAATCAAAACATTTATCTATGTAATGGATTTATAAAGTTGTATTGTAAACTTTATTTAACAGATGTGCAAATATTAATAAAACAATGTGATGATAATTGTGAACACAGGAAAATCCCTTTCTGAACTGACATGTAGTCTTTCCTCATGTTAACTCTTATAAGTAAATAATGTAAGTTCATAAATCTAACCATTTTAAATCCTATTTTATTTTAAAGGTGAAGAATTAGAGTTTTAGGTTCTATATTTGTCTGATTGATTCCAAAATACAAAAAAATGTTCTTCCCTTTAAAAAGTCAAGGATTTAATAAATTAATCTCATACCAGGATTCCTCCATATTTCACCATTTACCATGTCTAAAAATTTAATCCATATCAGTCACATCATGGAATTTCTCTTCTGGAAAGATGACAGTGACAGGAATTACTTTGAAATTTAAACCATAGACATGAATACATATATGCCTAACTACACATGTGTTATCCTAACTCTAATGTTATCATAGTTAATCTGCAGCTTACTTATGTGATAATATCTTGTTAAAATAAAGCTTATTTGAAGATCAGAGGGTAGAGATTGCCACTAGCTAACAGACACAGAGGAAGTGAGATGGCTAAGTAGAGACTGGGCAGAGAAAGGATTAAAGGTGGGAGGAAACAGGAACTCTCTCTTTTCAACTGGGAAGCTATTAAGGCAAGGTCTGACTGTGGCATGTTTCTTCATCTTGCTGATCTTCTGGCTTTTACCACTATATCTGACTCCAGGCTTTTATTAAAAATCGAGTTACATACTCATTTCAGTTTAATCTCATTTATACTTGGACATGAAGAAGTATTCATGTCAGGCCTTCACAAAGTTTATGTAAAGTCTTATGCAGCCTCTTACTCTTTGCCTTTCAAACAAAATAAGCAAAACCAACCTTTCAAACAAAATAAGCAAAACCAAAAATAATGATTCACCCAGGACTCTTAACTTTGGCTGTTACTGAAATGTAATGGGGGAAGTATGTACACCTGAACACCAGAAGGCGTTGCTCTTCTTGCTGAGACTTCCTAAGTTGGTATAATTTCACCAGTTTGTTCCACATTGTGTCAAGGTCTTTTGGCAAACATGTCATTCCCACTGCATGTGGAACTCCTATTCTTGGAGATGTATTTACCCCCAGTGATTTTCAGAAAGCTAAACATGGCCTAGTTTTCCAACATCCTGTTTGGAGAAAATCTCACCATTTCCTCCAATCTATCTGATGCCTGGAGTTTGAGTGATGTAACTCAGATAACTTGAGAACAGAGAGATGAAAGCACTGATCCAATAGATACTCAACATGGAGCATCCTCCTTACCCCAGAGACAAAAGTATTTCTTAAACTTTAATATAAATTAGAATCACATAGCAAGCTTTCCAAACATACTTCTAAGCCCCCCAAGGTCAGGATTACTAATACAACAGACCTAGGGTGGGACCAAAGCCATTATATTAAATTCTTAAGTGATGCTGATACTGGTAGTCAAATGATAATTTTAGAGAAGCACTAGTATATGCTATAGCTCAGCAGCAAAATTCTAGAGGACATGAAACTGCCAGGACTCCATGAAAAACCATCTTCTTCAAACATTTTAGTCTTAATTTATCATTGTACATTTAGATGCACCCTGAGTGCTCTCCTAAGATGCTTCATGTTGTGTAAAGATTTTGTTTTTTTAATCTGAATGTGCTTTGCCTTGAGAGACTGTGTTCCAAGCAGTATTTTGATCCATCTCTAAGGTAGAAGATGGTTGGATATTGTAAACACCAGCTTCTATTCAATACTACCAACGGCATGCACTTTTTCTGGAAATAGAAAGGTTGTAATCCTATGATAGAGACATTTGGTATACATTAAAATAGTAATATATACCAATGACTTATTATATACACCACACTGATAAAAGTATGTAACTCCTTCACCCGATCACATAAAGAGGAAAACACATTACAGTATCATGTCGATGACCCTACCTACCTATAATCTAGCTATGTGTTTATGCATGAGAGAGACAGACAGGGAGAGAAAGAGGGAGTATTTTTTAAAGAACTCATGACTATTGAAGAATATACCCTGCAGCCTAGCTGGGTCATTGCTGGTAGACACACTTACAAAAATTACTGTATGCTATTCACCAGACTGGAAGCAATGTCCATCCATTTTCCACCCATGTTATTTGGAATCCATCTAGCTCGTTCATATACATAGCTCACCTCAGGTATGCATAGCTATTGAAACTTGTGACTTAGTATTGGCATCACTTGCTTTGCCTTCTCCAGAAGAATACAGTTAGGTTACTTACCTCATTTCCACAAACACAGCTTAGCCTTTTTATAAGTTTTCTAGCTATGGCTTCTCAGGCCTCTTTGAAACTCCACACATCTTTAACAATATGTATATACAGTCATGCTGCAGAGGCCCCCATCACTTATGGCTGTATCTGGTTTGTTATCTGAGAGTTATTGTCAATAATTAAGAATGGTGTTTTCCAACCACAATATGGAAGTTGTACTTACAAACTCACAGAGGTTGTGATAACATCCACAAGATCTTTGCAAAATTAAATCATGCAAAATTCCACATGGAGGGGAAGGTGGTCCTTAAGTCCTACTTCTAAACGAGGAGCTATTGGCCATTGATGGCAGTTGAATGAGAGAAAGCATGTTTTCCTGAATTATGTGTCATCCGAGAGGCTACCTATTGATGTGGGATGTTCTGCATGCTGTGAATATGTGTTGCTTTTATTGGTTGATAAATAAAGATTATTTGGTCAATAGCCAGGTAGAAAAGAGCCAGGGGGGAAATCCAAACAAACATACAGAGAGAAAGAAGGTAGTCAGGGAGACATTATGTAGTGCCAGAGAAGCAAGATATAAGGTAACAAGCCACAAGCATCTTGGTAAAATATAAACTAAATTGGTTAATTTAATTATTGGATATAGTCAGTAATATGCCTGAGCCATTGGCAAAATAATTATACTTAATATTAAGCCTCAAAGTGTTTATTCAGGAACAGGTGGGTGGAAGACAAACCTCCATTTACAACCCATATTCCAATAGAGGACCCTACACCCATGTACATATTGACAGCCATATACATATGACATTGACATATGACACCCATGTACATAACACACAAGTGGACATTGTGTATTGAAAGGAAAATGGTGCTTTCACCCAAGGTTTTTTTTAGAAGCCAGAGGCAATTACAGAGATCCTCTACTGGTGAAATTACACAGAATGGCAAGTTGTGTAGTTGCTCTGCCACAATACTTACATCGACAACTAAGGGTCACATAACATAGTGAAACTGGGAACTAGAAAGATTGTAAGATCCAGAAGACCAGGACACCTGTTCCCAGATAGTATCTTCCACATGAGACAAGGAAGCCGTATTCATGAAATATTAACAATATGGTGATCTAAACCAAACCTGCATAATAAACACACCAATCAAGATGTTAATATGGTGATGGTAATTTTCACACATACCCATCCCCAGATGAAGAAATACAGGGAATCAATTACAGCTGAGGGGGAAGATTCAGTCTTCTCAGTGACTTGTTCCCCCCTATGACATCCAATTCAAAGTGATCCCTAAATAGGTGTTCTTAAGAGCGACACTGATGGGCTCAGTAAGCTGTGTGTATGCACAAGTGTATACGTGCTCACACACACACACACACACACACACACACACACACACACATTACAATAATAATTATAATAATTATAGAAGTGACAATGACATGAAAGGGAGTGAGGGGGACATGCAAAGAGTTAACGGGCTGAAGTATAAATGGTATAAATACAGTATTTATGTATGAAACTCTCGAATGATAGCAAACTTATTCAGAAAAGAATTATAAGTGCCTATAATAATTTCTTAACATCTAAAAGCAAAGAGAACCTGTTTGCCTGAACTGAAGCTAGTTGGGAAAGTGGGACAAACAGTCTAACGAATTAATTCCAAAGAAACCACTGTACCTTGTGATTTTATTGCTCTAGAATACATTCCAGCATTGTGGAAAGACATAGAAACATCTGTGTTCTTGACATAGTGTACTCGTGACACCTTGGAAATGTAACTTGATCTCTAGGAAGTCAAATTCATTTCTTTTCTTTCCTTGAAAATATATGTTTCGAGTCAAGAGCAATGTAACAAAAATGTAGTTTTGACCCCGTCCCCTTTTACCCAACTTTAGCCATGTACTCTTCTTTATGGATCCATACTAGAAGATTCAATTATGAAGCAGCATCTTCCACACCAGTACACCCAAAGGAAACCCAAACTCTATTGGTTCTCAAAATACTTCATTGACCAACTTGTCACCAAGGCTAGAGATTATTATTTAAATTTCTCCAGATCTTTACTAAGCCTTTTACATATTTGGTAAATATGACTGGTAAAATTAGTGAAAACTTGATTTTTTTTGAGTCCTTAACTTTGCATATTTACTGGAGAAAATCAAATGACTTTCATGTTGTCACTCCACTATTGAGTCATTGGTGTGTGTGTGTGTGTGTGTGTGTGTGTGTAATCAAAACATTCCTGGGAGGTAAAGATTGGTTTAAATAATGACTAAATATTTGTATGACTTGATTTAGGCCACCAAATAGACTCAGTGCCAAGTATCAGAGTGCAAATATTTTATTTGGAAACTCACACGGAACTACTGTAAGGCATCAAACATGAGACAGAGACCATAAAGAAGCCAGTAAATTTAAAAAAGTGCATAAATGAGCAAGGTTCAATGTTGCAGTGCACAGGCTATGCATTAATTCTTCAAGAAAACATCATGTGTGTGTGTGTTTTATCAATAAGGAAAATATTGTATGCTGTATCATATAAATACCATATTTTAATCATGACAGATTTTTAATATTTTTTAATCACTCCAATAATATTCCTTTTGAAAATTAACATTATGGTTTTTGCCTGCCAATTTTTTTTGCATCAAAGTTGACCAGGCTGCTCCTTCTCTGGAATTTTAAACAAAAATCTAATTAAGTCAACCAAGTTGGCTGGATGAGGTTAGGCTGGCCCCTCAATACACATTGCTCTGCTCTCTCCTGGAAGAACACTGGGCCTTGTTTTCAGCTGCCATTTTCTCCTGGCTGGCCCTTGATCAAGCCTAACGATCCCCAGCTGTATTGGTTCCCCGCCTGCTTTAACCCCAATTGGCCTGGCTTCACATCTCAGCAGTGTCTGGAGAACAAATGAAGCCAAGCTGACCAGTGCCTCTTTAGTGCAGTCACAGATAATAGATGGAAACTGACATTTAAATCACCCAGTTTGCTCATCTATATGTGCTAAGAAAATTAGTAATTTGTGCATTAAATAAGAATAAAAGGTAATAATGTTGCATAATTTAAATTTGAACATCACAGTATTTCCATCTCTCTCATCTAGTTTGTTATTTGAAGATGTTTACAAACCTGGAAGTCTGGGGAAGTATCTAATGTTGAAAGGATGTCACTGGCTGATCAGAACTTGCTTCCAATAAGGAATACCCTAGTAAGCTACCTATTTCTGAAACTGACTTTCTTCTAGGATCCTTACAAGATTCATTGCAAATATGAGGACTAAGCTATTATCACTATATCATGCACATACCAGGGATAAAGCCTGCCAAAGATATAAGTTAGTTTTACTTGTCCATCATCTCACTATCAGATATGAAACAAATACAGACCTCAGCTCAGGAAGATTTCCTGTATCAGTAAACAAATAAGTGTCTACATCTTGATACATATATTTCAGCTAATGTCACTCAACCAACTCAGTGTACCAAAATATTAATTGATACCTTCACTGAGACATACCCTGCAATAAAGGCTAATATTGGAAATCATTTTAGCTTCAAATGTTTTTCTTAAATTACAACAGAAAGAAAACACAGATGAACTTTGACACACTCCCTAATTCAGGTGATGGTTTTAATTTGCCAGCAGACTCCTGAGCAATGCAATCATCTGCCCCTAAAATCAGTTCCTTCACTATTCTCTGTATTAAAACAGAAAAGAGAAAAAAAGAATCAATTGGAATGTGTGATGTTCTACTTGTTAATTATTTTGATAATTTTTTTTCAATGTGAACAAATGATATATAATAAGCAAAAATTTACATTTTAAAAATTGTCTAACATAAGTTTATTTTTTCATATATATATAATTTTTCTTATTTTACATATTGATTCTAGTTCCCTCTCCCTCCCACCCTCCCATTCCCCTGGCTCCCCCTCCCACCTCATTCCCTGTCTCCAATCCACAGAGAGGGTGATGCCTTCCAGGAGGGTTAACAAACTCTGTTTTGTCATTTGGAGTTGGGTCTAGGCCCTCCCCCCTGCCTTTAGGCTAAGGGAGTATCCCTCCATGGGGAATCTGCTCCCAAAGTCCTTTCATGCACCAGGCATACATCCTGGTTCCATTATCAGATGTTACTCAGACTGTCCAGGTTTTCTAAATGACACCCATGTTTAGGGGGTCTGAGTAGGTATAACGCTGGTTTCCCAGCTATCAGTCTGGGGTGGACATGAGCTCCTCCTTGTTTAGGTCAGCTGTCTGGGTTTCTGTAGCCTGGTCTTGACCCCTTTTTCTATCACTCTTCCCTCTCTGCAACTGGATTCTAGGAGTTCCGCTCAGGGTTTTGCTGTGGGTGTTTGCGTCTGTTTCCGTCAGCTACTAGATGAGGGCATATAAGTTAGTTATCAATCAGGGAAGGGCATATAAGATAGCCTTTCCACTGTTGCTCAGATCGGTAGTTAGGGTCATCCTTGTAGGTCTCTGGACATTTCTCTAGAGTCATTATAGGTTTGAAGTTTATTTTTTCTTTAGACAAATGAAGATAAGCCACAAAAGCAAAGTTATATATAATGCTTATTTATTAAATTCAAGCTTCCCTTACATTTATGTTTACATGTTATAGATATATGTCTGTTTACATTTATTTATGACTTTGTATGCAGTTGTATTATTGTGATGTATTCTGAGAGATAAAGTATGTAATTTATAAATTAACATATGCAGTAATAAGTGGAGTTTTCTCCTTAGTTCTGAGTTACCAAATGAATCTTTTCCTACCCACTTAAAAGAAAAATTAAGTGGTGGCACCTCACCTCAGATGAGTGCTTATGTATTGATACACACAGATATTGTGACACATTCTAAATTTATTTTTGTTATTTACAGTGAAAGATACACACAAGTATCCCTCCATGGAGGTTGTTACAAGTATTCCGAACACATGGCAGATGGATTCAGATAGATCAGGAGTTCAAATTCTATTGGTTATGTATAGAGTTTTACCCCACCCCCACAAAACAAAAGCAAAATAAATACAGGAAAAACTAAGTAGTGATGCTTTACAGAAGTATAATCATTCCATTGTCTTTCCTGCAGAAACAAAGTTTTCATTCACATACTTATGCTCCAACATGAATTCTGAACTCTGACATTTATACCATAAAACTCTCTTGACAACTGAACTGATCTCAGCACCTCAAGTTTCTGTATCACTAGCTAACAGAAGGCTTCCCCATAATCTTATGCTTGTAATGTCTCAATTGGTTTCTCTGTGAAAGATTATCCGGTCAACCAGGATTTCTAACAATTGTAAAAGAATGTGTGTGTTTGGTGGTATGACAGTAGCACCAAGAGTGTTTTGCACCTACATTTCTGATGTTATACTTTTGCACATGTAAAACAGAAGAACAGTGTAAAGCACTTTAGGATTTTGAAATGCAAAGGACTGTGTAAATATAAGACTTAGTCATTCACTGTATGTCTAGGAAGGCTAACATCTGAACTTGACTTGCTGAAAGCATTTTGCAGCAAATGGATCAGAGTGCTCTTCATTCGGGTCTGCTGGGAATAATGTGTCCAAAGTAAATACCCAGAAGGCCTTCCTTCTACTAAGTTCACCACCTGAATTATCCTCTCTCTGTGAAGGATTAATTTTCTAAATGCCTATGAATTTAAAACTAGAAATTGCCTGGTACAGATTAATAAAGAGTTTAGCTGTAGGGCAATCAACTGTACTTTTTCTAATCAAGCTCAATATACGCAAAGTACCATTTTAAGATTCTAATAGTTCACTGAATGTACTCAAAGTCATGTGGGCATGTCATCATACAAATAGCTTTATCAGAAAAAGTTTCGAAATTAAAAGAATCGGAGTCTCCTGTCCCCAGAACATGTGTAAGAAACTTGTGAGGACCGAGGACCGGCAGTGTCTGGGCGCAAGGCACAGAAGACATTTTCTACCACATTTTCCATCTGAACACAAAGATGCTGGCAGGTAGGCTAAGCAAACCCTTTTTATTTCTGTGACAAACTTAACCTAAAATGGCATTTTCTACGAGTTCCAAGGAATCCAACAACTGTCTACCTTACTCAGATACTAGGTATGCATGTGCAGACAAAGCACTCATACATATAAACAGAATAAATAAATATGAAAATACACAGAATCATATTCATACTTGCTTGCACTTTTTCCTCTTCTTCTTCCTTTGCCTTTTCTTTCCTCATGCTTTGTTTTCTTTCTTTTACAACCTGAGGTGAAAAGGAGGGAGTTAAATTCCTCAGGTCATGACTCATTATCATTTTCCATCCCTGCAAGGCTAAGTCTGTCTTGTTTTGTTTATTTCTCTATCCTATTATTGGATTTTCTCTTCTTTTTCCTACAAGGTATGTATGAAGATGAAAGAAAAATGGAATATTTTGAAAGATTCTTTGATAGATTGTTTAAGGTATATTGTGATTTATTTTTTTTTTCATTAGGTAGCATCTATTACAAGATAGTCATAGATGTTACCTTTGCTACTGGTGTGTGTGTGTGTGTGTGTGTGTGTTTGTTTCCTTTAACCTAAATTTAATGGTTTCTTCTTTTTCTGCAGATTACCAGTCTATTCCTTTTCAATGTTTAAGAGTGATCATCCACATACCTACTTACCTCCATTTCTGACATAAGTATTGTTGTCCATATTTCCTTATGTATTTAACTAAGAATTGCTTGGAATAGGTATACAGGAGCAGAATTGTAGACTCAAGTTTAGAGGTATTTGCATCACATATTTAATACAAATATTTTCAAAATTAATATTAGTATCTTTTCTGCTTATAAATGAAACTGAACCCAGATAACATTACACAAAATAAATTGTAATAAAATCACATCTTTATAAAAACTAGTATTGAGTGATAGCACTTGGAATACTATGACATTACTTCCTTTGTTTTTACTCATAGCAATACTTAAAATTTAATTTTCTAATTCACGTTCTGTTTCTAATATGTTGAAATTTTTATTTCATGTAAAATACAGCTATTTTGTGTTTTTGTAGGGATATGTGATAAATTCTTCATGTTTTTTTGGATTATAATAGGGCTATTTTATGTTTATTGTGATAATTCTGTATTTATTTACTTATGCGAGGCATGGTCTCTCCATGTAACCATGGCTGCCTGCAAGTTACAGAGATCTCAGTGCTGGCTTTAAATGTATACACCATTATGCCTAGCTATACTTCTACTTTTTAACATATACATAAAAGTTTCTAGAATAATATGTCTGTTTAACTTTGCTTGAGAAGTCCTAAACATTTGAAATGTCATTTGCTAGTTTTGTTTTGTCTTAAAAATACACTACTGTTTGAATCTTCTCCTTTTGTTTTTCTAGCTCTTTATATAAGGCTGTTTATTCTAACACTAACCAGTAAATATTAACAATTGAATAACAAATACTATAGGTAAGGGTTAATTTTTATCAAATAAAATATTGATAGAATGTCTATACCTACATTATATAAAATATGTTCTGTTATATTGTTGTTTATATTCCTGTTATACTTTTAAAATAAATGCAACTAGGTTCTAAACAATGTAATTTTCAAGATGAAGGGATGCCTCAGAATTTAGGATTATTTGTGCTTACAGCAAACCTATGTTCAATCTGCAGAATTCATATGGTGATTCACAAACATCTGTAACAGCAGTTCCAAGGAATCCAACAACTGTCTACCTTACTCAGATACTAGGTATGCATGTGCAGACAAAGCACTCATACATATAAACAGAATAAATAAATATGAAAATACTAGTCGTTATATTATGTTTTATATTTGAGAAAAAATTAGATGTCATAAAAAAACCAAACATAGTCTCATAAAGTGATGAGGATGAAAAGAGTAAATGAAATGAATGATGACATTTTCCAAATATATGAGAATATTCTGAGTTTATCAAATCATAACTCTTAATAGGAGAAATTCTGTAATATTTATTAATATTAATTATCCTAAAATCTGTCATAAGGATTGGGAGAGATTCCTCTTTCATTGCCACAAATATAACTGGAGGCCAATGGTTCTCTTTCTAGGCTAAAGAGAGAAAAATAGAGAAAGCCAGGGAAGATCTGGGAACATTTGGATTTGCTTTGATCCTCACAAACATACCTCTCCTGAGCAACAACATATGTGCACTAGAAAGGTACTTGCGATGTGTAGTGTGTTCCTTAACCCTGGAATAAAACAAAGAGACTAGGTCCACACGGTTGTGAACTTTGTGTCTTGAGTTCATTAGCTATGTGTTCTCACCAGTGTCACCACCAGTTATAGATGTGCAAGGAAATGTTTCCTGCTGAACTTCAACGCCACGACTCAGGCAGAACTTAACGGCAGAAACTAACCAGACAGTTCAGACAGTCCCTCCAGAAGGCACACCAGGGAGAGTAATGCAAGAGATTAGAGCCTGATCATTTTCAAAGACTTAAGTACATGGATTTGATACTGACTAGCAACTCTTCCATCTGTGAGTTTATATGTTTTGTGCTTTTGATGGATAATTCCAGATTTAATTTTATTTGTGCTGTGTACATAAAAAATACACCAAGCAGGAAGTTTTCAAACATATTCAGGAACTTCTTTTTTTGTAATGTTATACACTGCTTCAAAAAATACAAAGAAGCAATGACTGACAATTGAAACATTTTAACTACATTTTCTTATGATATAAATATAATATAATTTAAATATATTTGCTAAAATAAAATATTATTGCTATTAACATTTTATTAATGAAATTGATCCAAACAACATAATACAAATCACATCTTTCTAAAACTAGTGTTGAACAATATCAGAATATGTTATAGAAGAGAATTATGCAATAAGACCTCAGAATAATTATTCCTTTAATACAATGTATTTTATTATAGCAGCTAAAAGACAGTGTTACTTAAAGTTAAAGCTACAGGAAATATTTGTAAATTTTCAAAGCTACAGTAAACATATGGATTAATATTATAGCAAACCTGTAAGATTTGGAAATTTATTCAAGATATTATAATAATATTATTTCCTTAAATATATTAGTTATGGAATGCTTTGATTGTTCCTGAAGAAAATCTGTTTAAAGCATACTCAATAGCCAGTAGTAAACTATAATTAGGCAAATATTATAGAGTTTACATGATTTGTGGAACGACTCTGGTTTTGAGCTTTTTGTCTTTCACTTATTTTCTTGTGCATAGAAACAGTACTTAAAACCATTTTTGTTCATTATGTTTCCTAGGTAAAATCAAGCATAATTCAGTGAGTGCCATTTAATATAAGAATATGTCCATAAATGGATACTAACTATAACAGACATTTTGTTATGAGCAGGTTTTTCCTGTGCTGCACTGGGCCCACTACCATGCCAGCCCCAAATAACATACTAAGACTCTGTATTTCATATAATGCTGTTGGCCAGTTACTAGTTTCTTATTGGCTAGCTCTGTCTTAAATATTATTAACCCATTTATATTAATCTAAGTACTTCCACATAGTTTCATCTTTCCAAAGAGAGGGCCCAGACCTCTGTTCTCTCAAGACTCTACATGTTGACTCCTCCTTACTACTTCCTCTTTCCTCCTTGTCTCCTAGTCCCTCCTATCTTGGTTTCCTATTGGACAACAGTGCTTTATTCATTAACCAATAAGAGAATTATATTTACAGAATGATATCTCCCATCATCTCCTCTTTTCTGTCTAAAATAAAAAGAATGGTTTTAACCTTAACGTAATAAAATATAGTGTACAACAGTTATCAAATAAGAATCACAGTTAGCAATATTTAGTAAGATTTAGAGAAAATATTCTCTCATTTATCCTATCTTTGTGCATCAAAAGTCTTATATGTAACTTATCTTTAATCCTAACCTAGGAAAACTATAACTGTATCTATCTGTCTTTAACTCCATCAAAGACCACAGAAGGATAATACATAAACTCTAGAATGACAGAGACATCTTACCTGGTCAGTCACCTGTAGTTCTTCTGTAATGTTCCGTCTTCAGCCTAATGGCCACAGTGTGTCTGGCAGACTCCTCAGCAAAGCAGGAAACTTCAAACTGTCCATCTGTATTGGCAGTTTGTCAGTCATTTTTCTCTGTGTCCTGCAGACTGTCTAGTAGACTCTTCCATGAAGCAGGAACCCTGTAGCAATGTCCACTTTGTATCAGCAGTCACATTCCTGTGGGTTTTGCATATCTAGTTTATACAGCATAAAGTCAAACAGTCCAGTCAAGAGCAGTATCTTTCCCAAATGGCTAGTCTTGCCATACTGAAAGCCAACTTCATCACATGTTTCTTTATGTCCATATTACTCTCTGATGCAGGTGTTATTCCCAAGAGCAGTTATGTCTCACTGTCAAGAAAATCCCTACACCATTTTAAATGCCATATTCTGTAGGTCTTTGAAAGGTTTGAAGAATGCCTATTCATCTCAAATCCATCTCTGTATATCTAGAAATCCTAACTAACTTAACACTAAGTTTTCACTATCATAGGTAACTATGTATAATCTGTGCTAAATTATACATTACATTTCTGAGTTTATGTATAAACACAATACCTAAACAAGAGGAGAAATATACATACCACAAATTGACCTTATATTGTATCAATAAATGAAAATCCATTCCAAAATAAAGCATTCATATTTATACCATAATCCCCTTTTTACCTTTAAAACGAATTGGTTGTGATCATTAACTATTTATAACCAAGTCCATTTAAATGAAAACAAACAATTATAAACAATATTTGGGAATTTGGATGCCATTCTTTCCAAACTGCTTCCTGCTGGTAGGGGGCGCTGTCATGGGGGATCCTTAGAAGACACAGAAATCATGGCTGTAGTCTGCAAGGCTGCTTTGTCTCAACTGTTTTGAATGTTGGATCACCTAGGACGCTGTTTCAGGGGGTCTGGCTTCATCAAACCACATTAGTCTGGAAGGAATCCACAGCTTTTCATTTTCTGTGGAAAAAAAATTAGAAATCCTTTTACCCAGTAACTTGTCCTTGAACTTAAATTTTGAAGTCAAAGCATTTTTAAAATATATAAATTGTATTGATCCTGAAGCATTTGTTTTAACAGTTGTTGCTATTTCCTCAGCAGTCAAATAATTTAAAGATAATAGAACAGTTTATAGTATCCAAAGTTTCTGTGTGCTTTCTATCTTTATGTGGCTTTTTTATTACTCTATTTCTTTTACTTCTGTTTTTTCATTTTTTGAGAAACTTTTATCTGTCCTGGAATTCACTCTGCATACCAGGTTTACTTTGAAATCACAGAGATCTGCTTGTCTAATGTCTCCCAAGTGCTGGAATTAAAGGTGTGTTCCACCACAGCCAGTACTCTACTTCCTTTTTTCTTTTTTAAACCATTGTATCCTGTTTCTTTTTCTCTCCCAAGCCTACGTATATTTTGAAATACACTGTAAACCTTTAGCGGTTTTTTTTTTTAAATGTGAGTCTGTCTTTACTGTAAATCTTTATCTTTTTCTGGAAACCAGTCTTTATTTGGTAAACAACAGCATTGCTAAAATGAAAGCCATAGCTGTGTTAGGTGAGGTCTATCCAAGATGGTGGTGGGTACTTTTACCACCAGCACTGAGAGCTGTGCTCACTGCCTTGGTCTATGCTGCCATCCAGCAGCATGCTGCTGGCTTGGAGATGTGGTCACTGCCATTGCCAGCTCTGATACACACCAATAAATTGTTAGCAGCTTTTATTAAAAGCCACGCGGTTTTTTGCCTCTTATGCTGAGTCAAGAAACCTCCCTTAAAGAAGCCTCACAAATGTCTGTCTCTAGCAAA
Source organism: Cricetiscus sungorus (assembly GCA_030556225.1). Lineage (NCBI taxonomy): Eukaryota > Metazoa > Chordata > Mammalia > Rodentia > Cricetidae > Cricetiscus > Cricetiscus sungorus. The sequence continues at coordinate 5,106,871 of JANBXA010000372.1, forward strand.
ACAGAGTCCAACCCAGAAAAATGCTGTTAGCAAGAAGCCTTGCTTGTCTTTGTTCTTTTGTTTCTAAAAATTATTTTTTAACCTTTTGTTAAGTTTTAAGTGACAGTGCTCAGTTCCACTTCTGACACCAGTTGTTACAAGCAGGTTTTTCCCCTGCCAGCTGGGCCCACTACCACCCCAGTCCCAAATAATACACTGAGACTCTGTATTTGATATAATGCTGTTGGCCAGTTACTAGTTTCTTGTCGGCTAGCTCTGTCTTAAATATTATTAACCCATTTCTATTAATCTAAGTACTGCCACGTGGTCTCATCTTACCAGATAGAGGGCCCAGACCTCTGTTCTCTCAAGACTCTACATGTTGACACCTCCTACTACCTCCTACTACTTCCTTTTTCCTCCTTGTCTCATAGTCTCTCCTATCTTGGTTTCCTATTAGACAACAGTGCTTTACTCATTGACTAATAAAAGAAGCATATTTACAGAATGACATCTCCAATCACATTTTCATGTTTTCAAATCCACACAAAACCTAAAGAAAACTTCTCAATGGGCTCCTTAAGAATATCTGTCTAAGCAGCACACAATCCATTAGCAAACTAAAGATGTTCATAAGATTATCACAACTAGGTTAAACTCAGAGCTATAGAGAGAAAGTTTCATTATTTTATTTGAACATAAAAAACTGACTTGCTCATGAGTTAATGTATAGTGCTTTCATAAAATCGTGTCAAACAGGGTAAACACATGAAAGTGCTGAAAATAAGAGTAGTCAAAAATGGAATGGTCTGCAGTATTTTTTTTTTCTTAGAACTTTTTCTTGTTTGTTTGTTGCTTTTGAGGCTCAGAAGTTTTAGGCAAGAAAGATCATGAAATTGAGGTGTGAAAATTCAAATAGCAGTTAATTAGTTTAGTTAGACTGTTAACAGGAACATAATGGGTTCTCAGCTTTTCCTCTTCTTTATTCTCTGGCTTTAGGCAATTATACACCAGCACTTCTTGGGCAAGTTATTGTGTGCAATTTCTGAAAATGAAATGCTTGCACACTTAAGCCCAATCTAATTAATTCATTTTATTGAAATTGTTTATTCATCTCAAATTCAATTGGGCCTACCGTGACCATTCTTGAGCTCATTCATCCAGCATTTTCTTTCATGTAGAAATAATTCATCTTTCTTTCCATTGCTGAGAGAAGAAAAATTATCTGTTGAACATTATGCAGTTTTAAAACACTAAATTTACCAAAGAAAGTTGTGTTTATTGATATTTATCTACACATACAGAAACTCTGCATGTGATTACATTTTCTTTCTAATATATTATGATTTATAATTCTCTTGTACTGAATACATTGAAGGAATCTAAATGAGAAACAGTGTGACATATTTTCTATTTTTTTAATGGGGTTAGGATGAGAATTTTCAAAGATAATTTCTACTCCCTCCTTTTATGAAACTAAAAACAAAAGCCTCATTGGTCCACCATAAGGAATTCTTTGATTCCTAGAGATAAGTGTACACTGCCTTTTGTTTTGTGTTTTTGAATTACCAAATAGTGGCCTATCAAACTTATTTTTGCTGTGCAAGTGCCCCTTGATAGTTAAGTATAAAACATTAAAAAATATTGGAGACAGCTATCCACAACGTGCAGGCTTCCTATCATTCCTTTATGTAAAGTTTAGGCAAGTTTTCTAAACATTAACATTTGGTTTCAGGGAAGTTGAAATTGTATGAAATGCTCATAAGATATAGCATAGTATAGCCTAACTAGTAAAAGACCAATACCAATATAATGATTCTCTCACTACAATTGTGAGTTCTGAATGTTGCACTCCAGCCTCTACTTTATTAGTCAATGTCAGAGAAATAATGTAAATGTTATAGCAAGTCAAAGATGTATATATAATCCTAAAAGAAAAAAGAAACATTGCCGTGCACAGCAGGGACATCCATGACTTTTCATGAGATCTGTTCTTTGTCTTTGTCTTTAGTGTTCTCAAAATATCATAATATTGTCAACATGCAAAATAAATATACTATAGTTGACTCCAACACAACAGCATGTTATATTATGACTCACCACAGTTATGATCAATATGGAATATGAATTTATTAGAATTACTTTCATATATCATCAGTACTCTAAAAGAAATTATGATTAGAATACCTGGATTGCTTTAGAAGGAAATGAGAGTGTAGGTAAGGCAGGAGGGAGTAGAACAGGGCAAAATGTTTACAGAACTCAGTGAAAATGTAAAACAATGGCAGCTATCTGTTCACATAGCTCTCTCCATGAAAACACCTACTGTTAAGCCTGTCTACATTTTAAAGGTTCTAACTCAAAACTGTACCCTTCCTTTTCTCTCTTTCTATCTGAGCTTTGGATACTGACCAAACCACAAGAATGTTTTCCCTGACATCCCAAATTGTCACAATATTTCACTGAAGACCACCACCCATTTGAGCTATGCACCTGCTGTGAGCCTCCAGTAATGAACTTGCTCACTTTCTTGACTGTAACTCCAACAGGCATGGTTTCCTCATTTTTCACTTTTTTTTTCTTGTGCTGCTGCTGAGATTTAGTTGCCTGCCCTGCCCCTCCCACTATTATAGTTTTTGTTTCTTTGTTTGTTTCAGAATTCAAATAAAACTGTCATAAAGCTTCATTTGTAGTCCATTTTAAATTCTTTTGTTAATGGAACTAAAAACCCATTAATAGGAATCCCTTATTTACTTAATAATACTTGTAACACTAGGTCAACTTTCAAATTAACACACTCTGTATATATTCTTCTTGCAAAAGCAATATGAATCTCTAATTTATAAGAGAAAATAATATTAAAATGTAAATAATTTTGGAACTTGGTGATGTACCAAGGGAGAGAAAATACTAGAAATGACTAAATTTCCTTTATATACTTACAGATCTTTTTGCCTTTTTCATTTGCTGAGTAAGGATTAAGCAAATTAAGCTTTGACACAATAGGTATGAATACAGTTCATTATTTAAACAGAAAATATATCATTTTTGCTTTGTGTTGGTTGGATTCAGGTTTATGTGATTAACCCCAGTTAGCGTTATCCATTAGACAGAACTGAAATTCAAGAGAGTAGTCATCAACCTATCCTTTGGTTACAAAAGGAAAGATGCAGAAAGACTTTCATTAAGACACATGGGCAAAGTCCACCATTACTCTTCATGCTCTTTAATTCTGTTTTAAATCATTTCCTAAATTAATTTCATGGCAGTGATTGAATTATTAACAAATATCCTTTTTAAGATAGATATTTCAAGGAAATATTTCTTACTCTCAGAAAACACTTGACTTCTATGAAAAACTCTTGTCTACACCCATACTCTTGAAAGCTAGGAAAAGACACAATTTGGAAGAGTGTTGATAGTGACAAATTCAGTTTTCTCTAAGACATATACAGGCTGCCCAGGTCTTGCAATCTATTACCACATAGCATAATGCTGTCTACATTGACTGGGCCAGAAATACTTCATTTCACTAGATCACAATCTTATAAGACAGCCTTGTCATTTTAATTTGTCACTCTTTGTCTCCTATATCTCATTGAAGTCTCATCTCCTCAGCCAAGTGCCATAGGCTACTTCTCTCAGAAAAAAAAAATCCTATCACACTGAATAGAAAAAGGAAAGTCACGAAGAGAAACTTTGTGTCTAAAGACACTCCCAGAGATTCCATTCCCACAGGCATAGCAGGTGGTATAAATACAATTTAAACTGAGACAGAAAAATGAATTGTTGCTTCTATTCCCTGTCTCCGGTGTCTCTGGGAATGTTATATCTGCTGCTTCTACACAGCTATTGATTTGGTATCCCTTATCATCCACAGAACAAAAAGAAAGAAACAAAAGGAAATAGAATATAGAAAGGCTACTGTCTGATATGTGGTCTGAGTCAGAAAGAAACATAGCAATTATGAATTAATAAGGACAGAAAGGCTTCCTTCTTCAGAAAACCTTCCTGTTGCCTGAGAAAACAAGTCACTGTATTGTAGAGCACTTCCAATCTTCCTCAAGAAGTGGTGTAGAAAGACATTTCATTTTTTTATTAGTAGTTGTTGGTTTCTTTCTTAACTTTAGGCATTTGTAGCACTTAATAAATACGGTACGAGTATCACACTGCATTCCATATTGGTCTGTTTCTCCATAGCCCTTTGTTTAAGACAATAAAAGATTTTGTGTAACTAGCCAATAGTTCTAGCCTTGCTTTCCTTCTTAGATGAGAGCAGCAAGCATAGACGCTGCCTGAGATAGTTATAATTCCTTTAAATAAATTGGCTTCACTATTTAAACCTAGAAACAGAACAATATATGTTTAATGATGCTTAGCCTAAGTGTCTTTTATGACAATTCTGAGCACTATTTAAAGAAACTTTGTCGACATCAGATTGGAATCTAGTTCACATCAGCACTTTTCATTTTCATCTGAATTGGAAAGGAAGATCACAGAGAGAACACTTACTCCTTGGTGTCTTTAGGCTTTCTTTTCATTCTCTTCCTTTATGTGACTAGTTGCTTAGTTAGTGAACTTCTGGGCATAGACCGAAGCAGCAGTCTTCCCACACTACATGCAGGGATTTGATGATGCCCTTAAATCTGATTGTCCTCTTTTAAAATGAAAGAAAAAAGTTTAACTGAACTTGAAAGAACAAAGGAAGCTAATTTTAGCCTACAGAAAACCTTTGTGATATGCCCTGAATTTCTTCATACTTCCATGGGAAATTCTTATATAGAGGTGTTAAAATGAGATGACTCAATGTTTGTGTGTATGTCTATTCCCTTATCATAAAATGTTAAAATCATTGTTTAAGAACTAAATAGAGTATTCAAATAAAGTGTATTTATTTTTTTTTTTGTTCAACTGTCTTCCATGTATGTTTACCTGCTGTTTGACTATAGGTGTCTAGGAGCCAGAAATAATTTATGCTTATCTAGGTGCTATTAAGTGCTTATCTACATGCTAGTGGGTATAATGGAGAAGGGTATGCGATGCTCTGAAATTTAAAATATTTTCATTAACCCAGCAAAAGGGAATAAAAAAGATCACGCTATTAAGGACAAATTCAACAAGATTTGGTTCTAGTAACACATAATACAGGCAAGCTTGTTTGACTTGAGACTTCCTCTTCTTTATTCTGCTTCTCTTACTATGCAACTGCCAGGACCATAGCCCTGTTAAGACCTCTTCTAATTTACTTCTAATTTAAGAATACCATGTGCAAAAGTTCTATTGTCGATTTTTTACTCTCCATAAATATAAAATCTAAAGTGAATAAATTTACTATTGTATATCCGTGTGCACAGGTGGGTGCTAAACAAATGCTCCCTGATAAAGATAGCTCGGCATCTGTGTTTTCACCTGCTTGGGAAACTATGTAGCAGCAGGAAGAACTACCCTGAACTGAATTTCTAAACCTGATATATCCGAAATGATGTGCCAGAATATGTTGGAGAAAAAAAACATGAAATTTGTTTAAAATAATAAAATATTTCTATGCATATTAGTCACTTTCCTAATATATGCAACATATAAAAATGAATGAGTGATTCTCTAAATACAGATCATAAGGAGGAAAAACGAAAGGCTCAGGACTATTCTCTTGGTGTACTTTTCTTTTGTTTAAATACATGTTTTGGGTGATAATATTAGTGTTTACTTGTAACAATTTTACTGACATGATGAATGTGCTATTCAATGCTGTTTATACATTTTAATAAAGATTTATAAACATCACCATATCCAGTCTTAGGATATTGCTGATAATCGAAAATAGTGCCTTGTGCTTGTGACCTGCCTGTAGAAACGTGCATGATGTAGACAATATGACTTGTGTCCCTATTTCTGTGTTGTAATTTGCATCTTTCTGGTTTTATGGAACATAATGAACAGTTTTGATTTCTTATATCAATAGCTCATCCATTTTAACTGCTAAATAGTACAGCATTGTGCCATATTATCACATCTTGTTTACCGCTGTACCAGTCAATAACCTTCGAACTTCTCCTTTACTTTGGCTATTCTAAACAATGTTGTCCTGAGGAACTACATACATATCTTTGTTTACAAAAGTATCCTAATGTATTCTCTTGCATAGACTCCCAGGAAAGGAATTTCTGGTTGATATGGTATGTTTAATGACTTTCTTAATGACTGATGAACTTTCTCCTAAAGGACCTGGAACATTTTACAGTCCTAATAGCAATGAAGAAACGTTTTGGTTCTGCATGTCTTTACTACCTCTTTATGTTGTGTGTCACTGATTACAGCCACACAGTTTGTATATATTGTTCTATCATTGTAGCTTTACTTCGTGTATGTTTCTTTAGTGACTTAATAACAGAGCATCTCCTAACACAGCTGATGCCATTAATAAGTTTTCTTGGTTATATTTCTCTCTTGTTCAAAATTAGGTTGTCTACTTCCTTCTAATTTAATTGTATCTTTTTTCTTTGTGTCTTTCACATTATGCATTGTGATCCCATTCATTTCCCAACCCTGTGTATCTGCCCTCTGCCCTTGCAGCCTCCCACAAGTAAAATTTAAAAGAAAAAATAAAAAACAGAGGAGATCATCATGGAAGTTGTAGAGAGACCTAGTGAGTTATGTAGTATATACCCTTTAGTCCATGCGTCTTTACTTGCAAGTATTCATTGCAAATTTTAAGTATCTTTTAGGTACTCTAGAACAATTCCTTTATCAGATTCATGTCTTACTACATTTTCTCCCTAGTTTTATTTTGTTTTCATTTTAAAAATCATGTCTTTGAAGTACAGATTTCAACTTTGTCAGTGATAAATATATGCTTTTGGTTTTCCTTTGTAGAGAGCTGTGAAGTTCCACACCTTAAAGATGGCGCTGGCTTCCGCCTTCCACCTCCCCAAGGGTGAGTGCTCTCTGGCATAAAAAGCCCTTATTTGGTTAAGGCTGTTCAGCCTGTCTGCTTCCCCGTTAGAGTAGACTATCTACAGGGTCCATGTAGCACACTGGGTTGGTTAGCACAAGGGGATTTAAGCCTATGCAGGGGTTCCCCGGGGTACCGCAGGACAGAAAAAGTATGTTCAAGGATCCTGATTAAAACTACATGAAGAAGATCTTCCTGGAGTCATGTCTTCCTTGCTGGTGAGGGTAGGCATGGTACAAATGGTGGCCCGTATAGGGAATATTCAGATCAGAACTTTTTGCAGTTTTGCAGTCTGGGCAGTGCTGGTAAGTTCCCAAGGTAAGTTGGGACCAAGTTAAGGCCCTCAGTAAAGAGGCGATAAGGTCTCCAGTAAGGAGCAATAAAGTTCCGGGTTTGGACCAAGCTAAGGCCCTCGGTAAAGAGGCAATAAGGTCTCCCATAAGGAGCAATAAAGTCCCAGGTAAGTTGGGACCAAGTTAAAGACTGCGAAAGTAAGCGATAATAAAGTCTCACGCATTGAGCAAGAGGTTCTAATGAACCAATAGTAAAATTTTTAAAATGGGACTTCTCAGTCTTATCCAATTTTTCTGGCTCTTCAGGAGCTACTTTTGTCAAAGAAACTTAAAATAATAATAATAAAAAAGAAACACAAAAAGATTCCTGAACGAATGCAACGCCATTGTATCTTGGTTCTCAGTTTCGGGAGACCTCATGGTAGCTGCGTGGACAAGTTAGGCAGGGATCTTGACTTTGCTTGGGAACAAGGGACGCTAAAGTCCGAAGTCCAACCAGTTTGGAGAGTTTGAGAGCACAGGAGAGTCAGGTACGGATAAAACAGATTCTGAGAAAGAATTACAAGCCCTCATAAAAAAGGTTCAAAAACAGTCCCTTAAAAAGAAAAGAGAAAAGAAAAAAAAAAAACCGACTATGTAAGGAAGAGAAAAACCCTCCCAAAATAATGCCGTCAGTACCTTCTCCTTATCAAAATGAGAAAGGGCGGGGCTCAGGTACAGGGCATTCCTTTTGCCCTAAGGTCTAAAAAGCCGTACAAAATGACTTCAATCTGGCCTATCCAGAGGAGCCTTTAGACTTTAAGGTCATCAAGGCTTTGGCTGAAGTCTGTAAAAACATATAAAATTTCAGCTTCTTTTACTGTAGCTCAAGTTGAAGCCCTAAATAGATATAGCATGACTCCTAATGATTGGGATGTGCTGACTCAAACATATCTAAGCCCCGGGAAATATCTAGATTAAAAAGCCTTTTTAATTAAATATGCCAATAAGCAGGCTGCAGCTAACCTGGCAGCCAAAAACACAACATGGGACAGGGACATGTTGCTTGGACAGGGACACTTTACAAATCAACAAACAAGATACCCAATACAAGATTTTAAACAAGTAAATCAAATTGCCATAAAAACATGAAAGTCATTACTCAATAAGGGAGAGGTAAATGGTAACCTCACTAAGATACTACAAGGCCAAATGGAACCATTTTCAGATTTTATGGCCTGTTTGGTAGAGACTGCAGAGAGAAACTTTGACATTACAGCAGCCATAGTTACAACTATCTCTTTTACAGTTGTGAAGTCAGTCACGGCTGCCATGACTATAAACCCATCGGTACAGACAGCCTCTAAACTAGATGAGTTGTCCAAAAATGTGGCTACCGCCTTAAATACTCAATCCACAATTGATGCTCAACTAAAAGGAGGTTTAGTGATTGTAAACCAAAAAATTGATCTGATATAAAAACAAATATATACTTTGTGACAGCTGGCCCAATTGGGATATGAAATGAAATATCCAAATTTATATGTTACCAACATTCAATATAAAAACTTTACACATGCTGCTAATTTTTCACAACAATTGTCTAGCTATCTTTTAAAAAATTGGTCTGCTGACTTTGATGACTTAATGGTACAGCTACAAATGGCCATCGTTACAATAAATTCAACATGTGTGGATGCGGGACTGGCTGCCAGATTGTCATCATGGTTCCCATTGCCATAAATCATCTAAAAGAATGGATGAAAATGGGAGCTATGGCTGTCCTCTTGTTGCTTATCTCCTTCGTGGGCCTGTGGTGCCTTTGCAAGATGAGGTTTGCCCAGAAGCGGTATACAGCTATGGTTATCCAGGCATTTACAGCCATTGAGGCAGGACAGTCTCCCTAAGCATGGCTCACAGTCATGAACAAGTATTGATCCTTCACACTCAAGTTGTATGACTTAGCACTACACTCTGAGTTAGCTCTAAAAATGAGCAACTCCGAGAAAGACAAGTCTGGTTACATATGGGTTGGTGTCCGAGGCCCCACCTCCAAAAAAAAAAAACGATACTGGATGGGTATGACACTGACTTGGCTGACTACCAGGATTCAGGGTCATTACAATGCCTACTACTTTACAGGAAACCAGATCACTACCCTTGCCTGTTGTGTTATTAAAACAAAAAGGGGGAACTGTAGAGAGCTGCAAAGTGTCGTGCCTTAAAGTTGGCACTGGCTTCTCCCTTCCACCTCCCCGAGGATGAGTGCTCTTGGTGTAAACAAGCCCTTGTTTGGTTAAGTCTGTTCAGCCTGTCTGCTTCTGCATTAGAGTAGCCTATCTACAGGGTCCACGTAGCTCACTGGGGTTGGTTAGCGCAAGGGGATTTAAGCCTATACAGGGGTCCCCCGGGGTCCCACAGGTCAAAAAAAAAATGTTCAGGGATCCTAATTAAAACTACATAAAAAAGATCTTACCGGAGTCACATCTTCCTTACTGGCAAGGGTAGGCGCAGTACATTCCTTTATGGGTTGTCCAGGTTTTATTTGTTTGCTATGATACAATATTCTAACAAAATGAAAAATGTGGAAGACTTTATTTTAGCCTAAAATTGTAGGTTATAGCTCACCATTGTGGTAAAGACCAGTCACAGATAGCCAGACCACATCCATTATCAAAAGCCAAGAGAAATGATGACTCAAGCCCAATTGCATATGTTCTTACTTGTGTTCAGATCAGCTCTATTTTTAACTCTTAAACAGTTCAGGAACTTTTTCCTAGGGTACGGTGCTACCCATAGTGGGTTTCTTGTCTTCATATTAATTAATGTACTTTAAAGAGTTCTCGCAGGCATTCTCATAGGCCATCCCAAATGTAGACAATCCCTCATTGAGACCCTCTTTTCAGATGATTAGAGAGTGTGTCAAGTTGGCAATAAAACTATTAATCATGTTGATCATATTATTCTATTGTAACATCTAGGAACTCTAGAAATCTCGGGATTATAAAAATGTTCTTTTTCATTTCTTCAGTGTAAATTTTTGACAGATTTTAATCCTTATATTTAGTTATAAAGTCCATTTCCATTATTTCTCTATATAGTATAAGTTAAATGTATAAAAGCCATTTAATTAGCTGTCCTTAGATACTTGGTTGTCCAGCATCATTCTTGAAAGATAGCTTTTCTGCCTTCACTGACCTTGCCACCTGGATTTATCTCTTGACTCTGCTTCATTGTCTGTTATTCTATTATTGTGGAAACAAAATATGATATTTATTATTGTGGCATTAATAATATGTTAAACCATAAAAGTCATATCTATTGGCATTGTTCTTTTAAAGATCTGTTTTGACTACTTGGGTAGTATTGTTAAAGTAGTGGTTTTAGAATAGCTTGAGAATTTCAACCAAAAGATTTTGTGGCTCTTTATCAGAAGCTGCATTGAGTTCAGAGGTAAACAATATAAAAATATAAATTCATAAATTTGGATTAGACTTTCATTTAGACTTATCTTCCTTAATTTCTCTCAGGATATAGAGAACTTAGTACACAAATTAAAATACTTATTATTATACAAGTGTTAAGAACATTTTATTAAATGTATTATAATATATTTTGTTATCAAGAGCTACTATGAGTAGAAACATTTCCATTAATTTTCATAGCATATATATGTAGATTTGTGTGTCTTAGAAATCTCTACATAGCAGGTAACTTCACCCATAAATATAGTTTTTCTGTTTTCTCTAATATTTGGAGACTCTTAATTTCTTTCAACTTTTTCTTGCCTTAATGGACCTTTTAGTCCTGTATGGAATGGATATTTATTATTATCAAGTAGAATGGAAATTGTAAAAAAAAAAATTGTTAAAATTCTTGTATTCCTTAAAATAATAGGCAGAAAGAATATTTTATGTTTAGCCAGTATTGTGTGGGCTATAGGAATTATTAGATGGTGCTTATTAATTAGCTGAAACTGTCATAAAGAAAGAGTTTTTTGAGAACTTTTATTTTCAGTAAAAGGAATGGATTTTGTGTATGGCTTTCTTTGTGGTGACATTGTTTATGATCCAATAAAACCACTGGAAATCAGAATGCAAAGACAGCCACACTAGTTAGCCTTAAAAGCTGATCTGTGGTGGCACACACCTTTAATTTCAGTACTCAGAAAATATAAGCAGATGGATCTCTTTGAGTTCAAGGCCACCCACGGTAACATTAGAGTGAATCAGTCTGAGAAACAGCTCATGTTTTTAATCCAAGCACTAGAGAGTATAAAAGGAGCTTCATATCAGAGAGCAATCAAGGATTCTGAAGCTTGATGGAGAGCAGTGCCATCTGTAGATGCAATTTGAGGGTCAGTGGATCGCCCCTTTGGACTTAGCATTGGTAGAGGTAAGAACACTCTAGTGGCTGGCTGCTTTGCTTCTCTGATGTTCAGCTTGAACCTCTATATCTGTCTCTGGGATTTTATTATTCATGGTACATTTTTCCCCTTCATTTCATGTGGTTATGTGATTGTATTTCTCTAACCTGTTAATAAAAGAAATTATATTAGATAAATTTTGAATTCTAAAACATTTTTTGCATCATGTTTATTATTCTTATAAAATTATATAAATTTACAATTATAGTTTATTTTCAAATAATAATATATTCATATAGAATTATAAACAATAGAACAGAAATGGTTTATGACCTTTTTGTACATAGGGTAACCAGATAAATGGTGGATCTTCCCACTTTAAAACTTGGACTAAAGTATATCTTCCCACCTCAAAAATTCCAAAAGTTTCATTAAAAGTGTATCTCCCTACTTCAGATAATTGCAGAAAGAAAAACAGTTGCTCAAGGGTATACTTAACCAATTAGAAATCAATCATTAAATATGAGGACCACTGATATTACCTTAATTGATGTTACATTAGATAATTAAAAATTGAGGAAGAAAAACACATATCTGCATATATACATTTTAACAAAACATGACAGAAACACTCATGTCAATTATGATCCCTATTTCTGCAACTAGTCATGCAGCCTAGCTGGTATTTCTAACTAGCTTCCTCTACTTACTATTCTTGTGTTTCCTCCACCTTCAGCAAGAACCTCAGAAGTTCTTGGCTCTTTTTCTGTAGGAGTGACCCATACTTCATTACTGAAGGGTCTATGAGTTTTGGGACATACTGATCTACAAGGAGTTGGACTTCAGCCCAAACTCCATTATCTCCTGATTGCCATGAACTCTAAATTTCACTGCAAGACCATAATGTTTCTTGGGGTCTGCTGGAATCAGTATCAAATCAGAAGCAGTATTTAATACACCAATGAATGTCTATTTCCTATCCCTTGTTGTCCAGTTACTCTTGTAAAAGGCAGTGGGTCTCTTTGGGGAAAGGACTAAAGGAAGACTAACACTAAAACTCTTAAGTACTTCATCAAGATCTTTCCTCAGGGGAACCTGTCAATGGCTCAATTGAGTGGTCCTGGGTCTTTGAAGTGACTCAAATCTAGAAATTAGTTTACAGGCTAAAATTCCCTTTGCCAAATCTAATGTAGCCTTTCTTTCATTTGGTAGAGATTGTTGCTGCTTATACAGATCAAACAAAAGTGCAGTAGGCATCTTAACTATTTCATGCATGGAAACACTGTGGTTACTTAGGCACTGCCAGAAGTTCATATGAATCATGTCATGATAAAGTCATTTTGCCTTGCAGCACATTGCAGGTTAGAACATTATGGATGATTGCTTTGTCTATGATTTTCAATATGATAACTATTATCACTTTCTCTATGATTCAGCAGCCCTCTTATTTCAGGGCTCAGATAATCCCATTGCATTTAATTCATGCAACTGAGCAGCAGCATCTTCAACCCTAAGATCTGGAAAAAGGAAAAGCCCAATAACAAAACTCTTCAAATGTGCTGGTGTTCCACTCTCCATTTTATTTCTTATAAGATTTATGAAGATCATGACATCTCAGCCTTCTGGATTAGGTTTACCCAATGTAATCTAGCCTTGCCATTTCCCTGAGTCTTAAAATCCCTTCATCAAAACTAAGCCATGGGATATCAGACATCTTCAACTCTTTTTCACTAGGCCATCATCTGACAAGGGGTTCAATCAACTATTCACACAAACTTTTTTGTTGTTGTATTTTTTCTTCTTTTTGTATTCTAATATTTTTATATTAATTTATTTTTATTTTGCATATCGATCCCAGTTCTCCCTCCCTCCCTCTCTCTTTTTCCTTCCCTCCCTTTCTTCCTCATTTCCTCTCTCCCACCCTCACATGTACCGTGACCACCCTCCCCTCCCTTACACCCCCATTCCATATGTAGGGTTATGCTCTTCAGAAGGGGTCACTAAATCTAAATCTGTCAAGTCATTTGGAGTAGGGACTAGGACTTCTCTCCTGTCTCTAGGTTAAGGGAGTATCCCTCCATGGGGGTTGTGCCCGCAAAGTCCATTTGTGCACCAGGAATACATCCTGGTTCCACTGTAAGAGGACCCTTAGACTGCTCAGGCCTTCCAGCTGAGACACATGTTCAAGGGTTCTGAGTCAGTCCCATGCTAGATTACCAGCTTTCAGTCTGGGGCCCATTAGCTCCTCCTTGTTCAGGTAAGCTGTCTCTATGTGTTTCTGCAGCCTGGTATTGTCCTTTCTCTCTGCATCTATTTGCTCTCTAGAATCCTGCTTAGACTTAAGTTTAGTTATAGCTCTAAGTTCTGAGGGGCACTAGGATTGTCTTTCTTGGCATATTCAGAGAAAAAAAAATGCTGGTTTAGTATACAAGGAAGGATTAATTTCCTCAGTCAAAGGTGGGAAAGCCATTATCTCAGGGGATGGGGGTGTGGCTACATCTTCCTCTGAGTGTAGAGAGACTACTTCTACAGATGAAGTAAACCCTGGAGAATCTGAGAGATCAAATTCTTTACTTTTCTAATAAAAGTTTGTTTTTACTTAGAAGCATTCAGAATGTCAATAAAAACAGCTATATTTTTTTTGTAGCGTGTATGTTTCCGCCAGCCTGCTAGTCTGGGCCCACAGCTGCGCCAGCCCCAAATGACACTCAGAGACTCAGTATTTGATACAATCCTGTTGCCCAATTACCATTATTGTTTATGGGCTAGCTCTGTCTTAATTATTAACCCATTTCTACTTATCTAGGTATTTCCACGTGGTCGTCTTAACGAGGAGCAGAGGCGGGCATCTTCCTTCCTTCTCGGGCTACATCTCGACTCCTCCTTCCCACTTCCTCTTTCCTTCTCCTAGTCTCCTAGCCCCACCTATCTAGTTTTCTATTGGCCACAGGCTTTATTAATTAGTATGAGAAACATACATACAGAATAACATCTCCCATCATTTTTTGCTTTGCAATCACTAGGTGGTATTCAATTAACAGAACAGCAATTATCTTCCTATAAGCTGCATCAGAGACAACTGAAAATTAAACAAACAAACAAACAAAAAAAAAACAAAACCACTGTCCCAATATATAACTAATTTGTGTTTTGCACCAACAAGAACCTGCTTTAAATTCCCATGCTAACTTACAACCTTAGACTGTACCGGGAAAAATGAGAGTGGCTAATGAAAATACCACCAGGACAGGGCTATCTAAAGACACATTCAGTAGTGTGTTAACTATGCAAAAAAAAAAAAAGGGCACTGTACAATTTATAAAACAAATCATACACAGCTCACATTTCATTTTTTTTTCTTTAAAAAAACTAAGTTGTGTATAAGTCCAAATCATTAGCTTTTATTTGGGTCCTCCCACATATCCTCATCCTAAGTTACAAGATCCCATACTTTACCAATTATGGCCTGACTTTTAACTGATAACACCTCTGAGACTGGGACTTAAATTTTTGCTGTCATTTAGCCATTTGTCATTTAAGAGGGCTTTGGTTTGATTTGAGCTCTATAGCTGTTGGAGCGAAGATTCTATTCTACTACACACTTAGAAACTTAGAAGCAATTTTATACTTCTGAACCTGATTAGTTTCATCAGTGAGTACATTGTTGTCATTCATCACTTTATCCAGAGATGACAGGACCAACCAAACAGCAGTATTAAAAGTTTTACACATAGAGTCAACAAATCTGCTGCCTCTTACAATTAGTGAATCAGGATAATCCAATATGTTTGACTCTTTAAGTTTTTAAGATAGTTCACATAGTGTGCTTTCAGTGTTCTCAGAGCATCGAGGAGAAGTTTCAGTAACTGAAGAGACTTGAGTAACCATACGTTTGGCAAATGAGAAAGCCTATTTCAGGTACGTTAAACATTCACCCTTGTATTTCTGTTGCTCTCGAACCACTTTTGGTACCAAATCTGTATTATTCAAGGGTCTCTAGAGAACAGTACTGATATAATGAAAAAAAATGTATATGTGCATATGCACATAAACATACACATATCCATATATGTGTGTATGATATTTATTAGAATGGCTAACAGATGTTGGTCCACGTAGCCTAACAGTGGCTGTCTACCAACAGAAGTTCCAAGAATCTATTAGTTCTTCAATCCATGAGGCTAGATATCTTAGGTGGTCTTCAGGGTCTTCAGTATACACTGAAATCCAAAAGAAGTAAACTCCAGTGCTAATGAATAAATAGACCTGCCAGCAAGGACAAGAGAGGGCAGATAAAAAGAGAAAACCTCTTTCTTCCATGACCCTTCTATAGGCTGCCAGTATAAGGTGTGGTCCAGATTCAAGATGGGTCTTCCTATCACAAAAGACATTGTATCATAGGTATCTTTCCACCTCAAAAGATCTGAATTAAAAATGACTCTTGCCACTTCTAATGATCCCTCACAACTGTGAAGTATCATCACAATATACTCATATAGATATTTGTATGTGCATATATTTAGTTCTATAAGATCTCAATACTTGTGTCAAAGAATGTATTCAAAATAAAGTTTATTTCTTTTCACCCAGTTTTGTAACTACACATAATTCTTTCCTCCTTCCCATAAGACCCTAATATGTAATGTTTAGGAAAGTTTGGCCAATTCTTTAGTCTTATGCTTCTAACATATTAAAGAAAATGCATTTCATACTGAGTAGGCTTAATGGAATTACCTTATTTTTTATTATTCTATTTATTTTACATTGCTGCTTCAGGCTTTCCTCATCTCCCATCCCAGTCCCTGTCCCCCACTCTCCTTACGCCTCCCGCCTCAATACCCTGTCATTCTTCTCTATCCAGGAAATGAAAAGTCTCCTATGAGTATCAATAAAACATGATATGTCAAGTGGCAGTAAGACTAAATACCTCCCCATGTATTAAGACATAGCAATGTGACCTAGTATGAGGAGTAGGTTCTCAAAAGCCAGTAAAAGAGCTGGAGACAACACCTGCTCCCACTGTTAGAAGTCCCATAAGAGGACCAAGCTACACACCTGTAACATATATACAAATTGCTAGGTCAGTCTTCTGCAGGCTCCCTGGTTCAGTCTCTGTGAGCCCCTATGAGTACAGATTAGTTGATAGTGTGAGACTATTGAAATACCTTCTTATTCAGGAAGCTGTCTCAGAAATTCATGAGTTCATTTCTTTCTGTTCCTTTGTAGTACTCTATGGTGTTTCTCAGTTTGTTTATAATTTATGACATATGAATAAAACTGCTATGAAATGCATGTGATGAACCAGTGTGCCACATAAGCAATGTCATTTCATATGAACTTTACTACAAGTTTTTATGTTTTTCTGTGTGTCTAAGAATACTATATCAATTACATTGAATTTATGAAGTGATTGTAGGAATATAGATCTCTTAGCTATATTGACTCATATTGTCTATGAACAAATGTCTCTACTCACTCAGATCTTCTGTGATTTCTTTCATCTAGTATGGTTATCAACATACAAAGTACACGCATGTGTTAGCTGTGAATTACATAGTTTCTTCATGCTCATTGTGTATAATATATACACTATTTTCTATTGTTCAAGTATTGACATCACAATGTGCAATCCTTTTGACCAAACAGACACTGAAGATTATTGAATTTTGAAGATTCTTTGGATGATTTTTGAGTAACTCTTATGTCATTGTTAAATAACTCTTGTTTTGCAATATGTGTGACTTACATTTCATCACATTGCCATCTGTTGGTGGCCAGGACTTCTAGAACTTTGTGAATTAGTAAAAGTAAGAGTAGACATCTATGCTCTGTTTTCCATATTATACTCAGTCTTTCACTGTTAATTAGTTTGTGAATTGCATTTCTTTGTAAATAGTCCATAATAAGTTTCAAAAACACCCCACTGTTTCTATTGTACTGAGAAATTTTATCATAACTAACTGATAGAATTTGTGTAGCTCTTTTCTTCTCTAGCTTGTTGATATAAAGATTACATTGGTTGATTACTGAATGTTTATGCAAATTTTGAAAGTCTGCTATGAAGTTAGTTTGTGCTTTGTGGTATGGTAGTTCACTCTACATGTAACTGGTTCACTCAATATTTTTTTTTCTTACTTTCTCCATTTTTATTCAATATACTACTGGAAGTCTTAGCTAGAGCAAGAAGACAATAGAAGGAGTGCATTAGGAAATGAATAAGATATGATGTTATTGGTTTTTTTAAACATTTATTTATTTTATGCTGGACATAATTATACATGCCTTTTTTTTAAAAAATGAAAACAAACATTTATAAACAATATTTGGGAATTTGGGCATCATTCTTTCCAAACTGCTTCCTGCTGGTAGGGGGCACTATCATGGGGGTATCCTAAGAAGATGCAGAAATCCTGGCTGTAGTGGTCTGCAAGGATGCATTGTCCCATTGACGTTGCTTCAGGGGGTCTTGCTCGATCAAACCACATTAGTCTGGAAAGAATCCACAGCTTTTCATTTTCTGTAGCCGAGGCCTGGTGACAGGGACAAAGGCTGATATGATGTTATTTTCATATAAGTGTCCACCACAAACTCTCTATAGTTGATAAAAACTTTTAGAGAAGTGGCAGGACACAAAATCAACATACAGAAACCAGTAGTCTTCCTATATACTATGACAAACATAAGTGAGGAAAAAACCAGGGAAACAAGTCTCACAAATAAAAGTCTTGAAGCTAATTAAGGATGTGAAAAACTTTTATGATGAAAATATTAAAACAGTGAAGACATAAAGGAAGATATTAGAATATGGGAAAACATTAGAAAATTTTCAAATATCATAAGAATCAAAATGACAAAATTCAAAATTTTCTTTGTCCTATGATTCAATAAAATCTCAATAAAAAATTCCAATGATGATTGTTGTCATAGTAGTCTTCTTTGTTTTGGTACTTGGAAACTTTATTAGCCATCTGAGAAATACAAATAAAATCACATCAAGATTTTTGTCTCACCTCAATCATCAAGAGATTAAACATTGGCAAGGATGGAAAAAGGGTCCCTGAGACAAGGCTTATGGGGTTATAAGCTATTTCAGATACATGCAAATCAATGTAGAGTAATATAGATCTAGTATATGACCTGTCTATCCTACTCCCGAGAAATGCCCCAAAAGACTTTTTTTCTTTTAAACTTTCTGTTTTGTTTATTCTTCATGTATCTCCTGTCATGCCTACTGATCCAAACTATTCTCCTCTCACCAATAAAACAAAATAAAAGTTAAGGGAAACAAAAGGGTAAATGGTGGGGGGGGGGTGGAAAATCTCATCCTGGAAGTGGCAGTGTCACCCATTTAATCACACAGTAAACTCTTTATCCATACATTTTTACATGAAGAATGAAGATATTCATTGCAAAGAATCACTGGTCTGGTACATGATCCCTAGTTCCTGCTACACCCTTGACACTGGATCCTCAGTGGGACTCTTCCTGAATATACTGTTGCTGTCCTGTGTAGTAAAACTCCTACAACTCTGGTTCCATGGAACCAACACCACCTGTACCCCTAAATTCCATGCTCTAGCATATCACAGATGGGGTGGAACTCAAGATGGGCCAATGCCTAACTCTAGTTCTTGCCCTGGATAGTTTCAGAGTTGATCAGCCTGCCAGTTCTCTCCTGTCATCACCACCAGGGTAAGCTCTCTAGCATTTTCCTGGCTAGGTAACCCCTTGCAGCAATGATAAAGGAGTTGGGTCAGTTCTCCAGTTTTCACATCCTTGTGGTTAGTTCTCCCATTCCTATATTTTCAGGGCCAGCTCTACTGTACTGTCCAGATGAAATACAGCACATTCTCTCCCAAGGTTTGCAACTGGTGGTTGACAGAAACAGCCCTCCACCTCTTATGGTCCCAGTGTCAGCTTTCCCACCTGCTTCAGGTGTTGATGAGCAGCAAAGGGGGCATCTCTTCCCCAACCCAGGCCACTGAAAGATGGATGAGCAGTGGAGGCAGCTCTCCTATGCTCACAACTTTGAGGGTGGCAACATACATTCCCTATCGTGTTGCCCAGATAGGGAGAAGGGTCCACTTTTCCCAAGTGCTACAACTTGTATGTGGAGGGTCAGCTCCCTCATCCACCAAAGGTGGCAGGGTCAAGATGGTTAAAGCATCTTTCCCTTACCCTCAATACCACATAGCAGATAAGGATGTAGTCAACTATCCCATACCCACACTCTCAGGACTATCTCACCTGTGTCTCTGCCAACAGGGTCCTCTCTAATATGTGCCCACACAAGGAAAAGGGCCTGATTTCCTGAGTGCTGCAGATGGCAAAAGGGAGAGTCAATTCCCTTGTCTGCCATAGGCAGTGAGGGGTAAGGGAAGGTATTTCCCACACCAACACCACCTTCACGTGATAGATAGGTACGAGGGACAGCTTTCCCACTCTCACAAACTTAGAGCTGGCTTTCCTGCTCTGCGGTGGTATCCAAATGCAGGGCCTATTCTCAGGAGTGTTGCTGCCTAAGCAGGGGCAGCACTCCCAACCCTTATGACTTTAGAGCCAGTTATGCCACCTGCCTGAGGCATCAATGTGAGGGGCATCTCTCCCACACTTATGCTGCCATAGGTGAGGTGAGGTGTCCCATGTTCACATTCTTGTGGTTGTCTCACCTGTGCCCTGCTCAGCAGGGGTTCAGCTCCAGTGTGTTGCCCAGACAAAGTGAGGGGTCCATTTGTCCATCCACTCAGTATTTTATGATGACATATTGAGCTAAAATTTGCCAAACAGATTGTTTCATTAGAGCTAATTATAATGTTGCCAAAGTAAAGACCTAAGTAACTGGTGACCTTTGGCAGATTTTGTTGTTTGTTTAATCTGATTTTCCTATTACAGAAGCATTGGTTTCATAAAAGGAATGGGGAAAAGACCCTTCTGTTTTCTACATTTTCTTGTGTGGAATAGGAGGCATGTCCTATATTAAATGTTTTGTAGAATTTTCCAGTGAAACCAGGAACACCTAAAGATTTTGTTTCCAGCACTTCAAAACTGCAATTTAAATTGTTTCACAGTGGTAATGCTACTCAAATTATCTGTATCATATTAGTGAGGTGTAGTTGTTGTCTTTCCTAGGGAAGTGGTTAGTGTCATTAAAATGAGTGTGAGTGGAGCTCCCCAAGCATTCCTATTTTACACAGAGACATAAGAGAAAATTGTCAGGTATAATATTTTCATAGCAGACATTGCTTATTTGAATTTCACTCTTTTATAGACTTGCTACATGTTTACAAAAAATATCAATCTTTTCAAATAACATAAATTTTTTGTATATTTCTGATTTTTATAATTTTTATTATTCCCTTCTTGTTTTACATTTATATTTATTCCTCTATTTCATTTATTTTTAATTATATGTCTATATGTGTGGCTATATGCTGTATGCATGTGTGGTATGTGCAGGTGTGAATATACATTATTATGCCAGAGAAAGACTTCATTTATCATTCTCAAATGCTTTAGCTTACTTTTTATTTTCCTTTATATTTTTGTGTTGAGATATTTTCTGAACTCAAATTTTGACATTTCTTCTAGGCAGTCTGGACAGTAAGGAATCAACATTCACCTGTCTCTATCTTGCAATGTTGGTGTTTCAGGAACAAGGTATGTATAGCCATGTCTGGCTTTTACACGGGGATTTCAACTCAGTCCTTTTTCTTTGATAACAAGTATGTTTACTGAGCCCTCTTTACAGCCCTATTCTCATTTCCCACTCTGAAAGGATAGAACAGAGTGTTCCTTCTCTATATTAGGCTATACGAATTTCTATCTCCATACTGTTTAATTTTCAACTAGTATAGAAATGTTTTGTTTTCATTTTGATTAGATTCAATATTCTGTTTGATTTCCTTGAGAATTCTCCTGCGATAAGTGGAGAACTTAGAATTGTGTGGTGCCTTTTTCAACTGCTGGGAAACTTTGATCTTTCCCTTCTTACAGAATATTTTCTTTAAATTTTGCCAAATGTTAATGGACTAAATATTAGTAACTATAGTCCTTACTTGATAACTCTTTCACTATATATAATTTTACTATGTTAAAGTTAGAACCTTTCTTTTTATTTAGACAGAAATGAGGAGACAATGGGGGCTGTCCTGCTCTTATTGGTTGATGAATAAAACACTGTTGTTACCAGTACTTTCCCACCAGCCCAGAGCTGAGTCAGCCCCAAAATAACACACAGAGACTCTCTTAGTTATAAAGCTGTTGGTCAATGGCTACAGCTTCTATCAATCTACATTTGACTCCTCTCTACTATATCTCCAGAATCCTCCTTGTCTCCTAGTTCAGCCTATCTTGCCTTCCTATTTGCCAACAGTGTTTTATTCATTAACCAATAAGAGAAACATATTTACAGAATGACATCTCCCATCATCTCCTTTTTTTCTGTCTACTTAAGAAGCATTTTAACTTTAGCATAGTAAGATATGTAGTAAAACAGTTATCAGATATGAACCATAGTTAACAATATTTAGTCAATTAAAATTTAGCAAGATATATAGAAAATATTCCATCATCTATCCTATCTTTGTGAGTCTGAAGTCTGAAATGTAACATATCTTTAATCCTAAATAAGGAAAACAATAACCATAACTACCTGTCTTCAACTCCATCAAAAACCACAGAAGGATAGTGAATCTAGAAATCACAGAGACATCTTGCTACCTGGTCAGTTACCCGAAGTCATTCTCTAAATTGGTGCATCCATTTTCCACCCATAGGCCATAGTGTGTCTGGCAGACTCCTCAGCAAAGCAGGAAACTTTAAACTGTCCACCTGCATTGGAAGTTTGTCAGTCACTTTTTTCTGTGTCCTGCAGAATGTCTGGCAGACTCTTCCATGAAGCAGGAATCCTGTAGCAATATGCATTTTGTTTCAGCAGTCACTTTTCTGTGGGTCCTTCATGTTCAGTTTATACAGCATAAAGTCAAACAGTCCAGACAAGAGCAGTATCTTGCCCAAATGGCTAGTCTTCCCATATTGGAAGCAAACTCCATAACTAGTTTAATTTTCTTTTGGTATCCATCTTCCTTTCTGACACAGGTGGTGTTGCCAGGAACAGTTATGTCTCATTGTCAAAAAAAATCCTAAACCATTTTAAATGCCATATTCAGTACACCTTTGAAAAATTTGAAGAATGCCTATCCATTTGCAATATATTTCTGTATATCTAGAAAACCTAACTAACTATAATTTTTGACTATTATAGGTAACTATCTATAATCTGTAATAAATTATACATTGCATTTTAAATGAGCTATATAAACACAATACCTAAACAGGAGAAGAAATATACATATCACAAAATTGACTTTAAATTGTATCAATAAATGAAAATCAATTCCAAAACAAAGTATTCATTTCTATACCATTATCCCTTTTTTTTTAACCTTTAAAAACCTATAATGATGACCCCAACTAACAATCTGAGCAATAGTGGAGAGGCTATCTTAAATGCCCTTCCTTGATAGTGAGATTAATAACTAACTTATATGCCATCCTACAGCCCTCATCTAGTAGCTGATGGAAACAGCTAAACACTGAGACCGACTCCAGGAATCCAGTTGCAGAGAGGGAGGGGTGATAAAAACATGGGGTCAAGACCAGGCTACAGAAACCCACAAAGGCAGGTGACCTGAACAAGAGGGATCTCATGGACCCCAGACTGATAGCTGGGAAACCAACATTGTACATACCCAGACCCCATGAAAATGGAACTCAATTAGGAGGCCTGGGAAGTCTGAGGGACCTCTGACAGTGGAACCAGGATCTATTCCTGGTGCATAAAAGAACTTTGGGAACACATTCTCCATGGAGGGACACTCCCTTAACCTGAGACAGAAGGGAGGGCCTAGTCCCTACTCCAAATGACATGACAGATATTGATGATCCCTCCTGGAAGGCCTCATCTTCCCTATGGAGTGAGTGCTTAATGGGATGGGATGGGGGGGTCATGGGAAGAAGAGAGGGTAAGGAAACTGGGACTGATATATAAAATAAGAAAAAATAATAAGAAAATTATAAAAAAATGGAGAGATTGGTTCTGCTCATTAACCATTTATAACCAACCCCATTTAGATGAAAACAAACATTCATAGACAATATTTGGGAATGTGGGCATTGTTCTTTCTAAATTGCTTCCTGCTTGTTGGGGATACTGTGATACCATTGAATCCTAAGAAGATGCAGAAAATCCTGGCTGTAGTCTGCAAGGTTGCCTTGTCCCAGCTGTTTTGAATATTGGATCACCTGGGACACTGTTTCAGTGGGTGTGGCTTGATCAAACCATACTAGTCTGGAAGGAATCCACAGCTTTTCATTTTCTGTGGAAACAAAATTAGAAATTCTTTTTCCTAGTAACCTCTCCTTAGACTTAAATTTTTAAGTCAAAGCATTTTTAAAATGAATAAATTAGATTAATTTAGCAGCATTGATAATCATTGTGTTTTAGCAGTTGTTCCTTCCTTAGGAATTGAGAAGTTCAAAGACAACACAATAGCATACAGTATCCAGACTCTCTGTGTATTTTCTATTTTTATTTGGCTTTTTAAAATTACTCTATTCATTTTACTTCTATTTTTTCTTTTGTTGAAACAGGGTTTCTCTGTGTAATTTTGGCTCTCTGGAATTCACTCTGTATACCAGGCTGGCCTCTGCCTCCCAAGTGCTGGAATTATACTCCTGTGCCACCACACCCAGCTATTTTTTTTTTCTTTTTCTTCTTTCTTTTTTTCTTTATTTCTCTCTTCTTAAAAAACCACTTTATCCTGTTTCTTTTTCTCTCCCAAGCCTAAGTATATTTTAAAACACACTGTTAACCTTTAGAGGTTTCTCTTTTTCTGAATCTGTCTTTAATGTAAATCTTTATCTTTATGTGGCCATGAGTCTTTTATCTGCTAAACAACAACATTGCTAAACAGAGCTGTTTTAGCTGCTGTCTATCCAAGATGGTAGGGGTACATTTACCAGCACTGAGAGTTGTGCTTATGGCCTTCGTCTATGCGGCCATCAACACACCATTTAGTTGTTAGCAGAGCTCTTTAAAATCCCTGTGGTTTTTTTTTTTTTATTTGTTTTCTGCTTATGCAGAGTCAGGAAACCTCCCTTAAAGAAGCCTTGCAAGTCTCTGCTTGTTTTTAGCAAAACAGGGCCCATCTGAGAAAAATGTTGGTACCTAGAAGCCTTGCTTGTCTTTGTTCTTTTGTTTTTAAAAAACTGTTTTTAAGATTTTGTTAAGTTTTAAATGAAAGTTCTTAGTACCTAAATTGCAGGCGCCATTTTGTTAGGATTTCTTTCTTGCCAGCCTGGTCCCACAGCTGCATCAGCTCCAAAATAATACACAGAGACACTGAGAGATGTTGTATTAATTATGAAACTGTTGGCAGGTTACTAGCATTACTTATTGTCTAGCTCTTTCTTAAATATTAACCCATTTCTATTCATCTAAGTGTTTCCACGTGATCTTATCTTACCTGAGAGAGGGTCAGACCTCTCTTCTCTCACATCCTACATCTTGACTCCTCTCTACTACATTTCCCAGAATCTTCCTTGTCTCCTAGTGTCAACTATCTTTCCTTCAGTATTTTATTCATAACCAATAAGAGAAACATATTTACAGAATGACATCTCCCATCACACCGTTTGGTCAATATAGGCAGAAAGATAAGTGTGATGAGGAGAGGAGGAGAATTCTGGGAAAGGTAGGCAGAGTGAGATTGTGGGAAGACACCAAGTAGCAGAGGAAAGAATAACAGGTCTGGAACCTTCTCAGGTAAGTCAAGACCACTTGGTAATACATAGGCTTATAGAAATGGGTTAATAATTAAGAGAGAGCTAGCCGGTAAAAAGCCCTAGCCATTTACAAACAGCTTAATAATTAATATAGTGTCATTGTGTGTTCATTTGGGGCTGAACGGTGAGATTTTGCAGGACAAGAAAAACTCCAGTAACAAAATGGCCCTGACAGGCAGGATGAGATGCGGCTACACGCTTTTGTCCCTAACAAAACTGTGATCAAAGAGGATTAGTTTCAATAGTGTATATGTTCTGAATGCTTTAAAGGCTGTATTTTGTCATTATCATGGAAAATAACATGAATATCAATTTGAGTGTATTAGTTTATATTATTACTGAAATCTTTGTATTTTCTAAGTTTGAGTTTTCACATTTCTATTATTTAGTCTGTAAAGAATGCTGTGATCTTGTGTATGCTGATCCCAGTTTTAGGATGTTGCTCCTTTTATTAATCCTCATTTTGATGATACCATGTTTGCCTCACATGTTCTGAAACTGTGTTGTTCACACATTCATGTATTGGAATCCTGTTTCTTTGAAGGACTAAATCTTTTTTTTTTTCTGATTAGCAGTTAGTCTGAAAACTGGACAGATGTCTCAATGGTTCAGGGCACTTGCTGCTTTTACAATCTGGGTTCAGTTCCCAGCATCCACATGGAGGCTCAACATTTACAATTCCAGTTCTATGGGACACAATATATCATCCCCAGGCCTCTGAGGTACCTGCAATCCCATTGTGAACATACATACATGTGGGTAAAACACTCATACACATAAAAACTAAATATATCTTTAAAAATAAAAATCTGATAAAATATAAATATTTCTGTTCCAGTTGTTAACATCATATGCCTTTCTTTTACTATTAATCTTGAAAGACCAAAAGCAGAGTTAAGAAAACCCCTCACTTAAGATGAAGGACAGTCCAACCTGGAAGGCTAACCCAGACCACTATCAGTTACCTGGAATTTGCTAACTACTGGCAACTTTCCTCACAGGACCCTAAGATAGCAGGATACCAAGAATTCACACTGCCCTGCCTGTCAGTGATAGCTGCGACTCCAGTTTGCCCAGGTCACCTATGCAGTGGACAGGGAGTCACAGCCCCACCCTAAATTGTGGTTTTTTTCCTTTAAAAGTGCCTGAACCCAGAAAAATGTGCTTCTCTAGCCTGTGTGCTGAGGGAAGCCCGCTTGTGCAACCGTATCCTGTTCATTAAAGCCTCTTGCGTATTGCATCAACTGGACTGGACTTTGAGTTCCTGGGGTTACCGACCTAAACGGGGAGACTCCTCATTCTGAGGGTCTAACAATCTAAGTATATCACCATATTTAAAATTAGCTAAGTTTGAATAGGATGCAGTTTTATTAGTTTTTATATTTATTCCACCAACATCTATTGTTTAAATAGTATATTTTAACCATTTATACTTAAAGAAATTATACTTGACATAAGTCATCTAAAGTCTTTGGAACTATCAAGAAGTGAGAAACTCTATGGAATTGGAGCATTTTTGTGTGTGGTTCTTGTTTTTTTTTACTTTCAAGGTTCCTTCAATTATCATTTTCTTTCTTCTTAGATAAAATACTTTTGTTAATCATTACTGAAGGATGTCTGTTGTTTGTTTACCTGTTGACTCCTTGGCTCTTTTTGGGGACATATATTCCAGATCCCAAATAGCTCCATAGAGGATTATTCTTACTTATAATGCCCAGCCTTAGATTGACTTATTTCTAACCAGGTTTACTTTAATTTTTTTAAATAATATTTCATTAAAATTAAAAACAATCTTTTTTGTTTTTGTTTTTATTTTACATATCAATTCCAGCTCCCTCTCCCTCCCTTCCTTCCTCCCTCCCTTCCTCCCTCTTTCCCTCTCTACCTCCTACACATGCACACCCACCACCCTCCCTGCCCATCCTCCCTCCCACTCCATATGTAGGGTGATGCCATCCAGGAAGGGTCATCTAAATCTGTCAAGTCATTTGGAGTAGGGACTTCTCTCCTGTTTCTAGGTTAAGGGAATATCCCTCCATCAGGGATGTGCCTGCACGGTCCTTTTGTGTACCCGGAATACATCCTGATTCCACTGTCTGAGGTCCCTTAGACTGCTCAGGCCTTCTAGCTGAGACCCATATTCAGGGGGTCTGAGTCTGCCCCATGCTGGATTCCCAGCTATCAGTCTGGGGGCCCATTAGCTCTTCCTTGTTTAGGTCCGCTGTCTCTATGTGTTTCTGCAGTGTGGTCTTGTCCTCCCTCTCTGCATCTGTATTCTAGTTCAGCTCAGTGTTTAGTTGTGGGTGTTTGCTTCTGTTTCCAACAGATACTAGATGAGGGCTCGATGGTGGTGGATAAGTTAGTCAATCTCATTATCAGGGAAGGGCATTTATAGTAGCCTTTCCACTGTTGCTCAAATTGTTAGTTGGAATCAGTCTTGTAGATCTCTGGACATATCTTTAGGTTCAGTTTTCTCTTCAACCCTATAATGGCTCCCTATTTTATGTTCTCTCTCTCTCTCTCTCTCTCTCTCTCTCTCTCTCTCTCTCTCTCTCTCTCTCTCTCTCTCTCTGTCTCTCTGTCTGTCTCTCTCTCTCTTTCTGTCTTCTGCTCCTCCTCTGACTCAATCTTCCTAGTTCCACGTGCTTTCTTCTCCTCCCCTTCTCTTTCTCCTAGTTCCCTCTCCACTCATCCCCCCCCACACTCCCCATGTGCTCTGGAGAACTTGTCCTTTCCCCCTTCTGTGAGGGACTTTATATGAATCTCTTAGAATCCACCTTGTATCCTAGTTTTGTTTTTCTGTTTTTTTGTTTTTTGAAGACAGGGTTTCTCTGTATTGCTTTGGAGCCTGTCCTGGAACTAGCTCTGTAGACAAGGCTGGCTTTGAAGAGCCAACAACACAAAAACTCTCTCTCTCTCTCTCTCTCTCTCTCTCTCTCTCTCTCTCTCTCTCTCTCTCTCCCTCTCTCTCTCTCTTTATATATATTTTTCTTATTTTACATATTGATCCCAGTTCCCTCTCCCTCCATCCTCCCATGCCACCCCCATCCCATTCTCCACCCACCCCACAGAAAGGGTGAGGACTACCAGGAGGGACCTTCAAAACCTGCCAAGTCATTTGGAGTAGGGCCCTTCCTCCTGTCTCTAGGTTAAGGGATTACCCCTCCATGGGGAATGTGTCCCCTAAGTTCTTTTGTGCACCAGGGATACATCCTGGTTAACTGTCATAGGTCCCTTAGCCTGCCCAGGCCTCCTAACTGAGACCCACATTCAGGTAGTCTGGGTCAGTCCAATACTGGTTTCCTAGCTATCAATCTGGGGTCTATGAGCTACCCCTTGTTCAGGTCAGCTGTTTCTGTGGGTTTCTCCAGCTTGGTCTTGACCTGTTTGCACATCACTCCTCCCTCTTTGCAACTGGACTCCAGGAGTTCAGATCAGTGTATAGCTGTGGGTACCTGCTACTGTCTCCATCAGCTACTAGATGAGGGCTATAGGACAGCATATAAAGCAGTCATCAATCTCACTATCAGGAAAGGGCATTTAAAGTAGCCTCTCCACTATTGATCAGATTGTTATTTGGGGTCATCCTCGTAGGTCTCTGGATATTTCTCTAGTGTCAGTTCTTTCTTTAAACCTATTGTATCTATTTTCTTGCTCTTTTCTATTTGTTCCTGGACTCAATATTCCTGGTCCCTCATGTTCTTCTCTCCCATACTCTTTCTCCCTTCTTTCTCTGAACTCCCTCTCCACTCACTGCCCACCCACTCCTTATTTGACAAACCAATCCCAGGTCCCTCTCCCTCAAGTGGTCCCACCAATGCCCCATCTCAACCTCCATCCACTCCGCAGGGAGAGTGAGGCTTTCCATGGTATGTTATCAAAGTCTGTCACGTCATCTGCAACAGGGCCTAGGCCCTCCCTCGTGTATCTAGGCTGAGAGAATATCCCTCCATGGGAAATGGGTTCACAAAGCCCATTTCTCCACTAAGGATACATACTGTTCCACTGCCAGAGGCCCACAGTTTTCCCAGGCCTTCCAACTGACATCCAGGTGCAGAGGGCCAGGTTCTGTACTATGCTGGTTCCCCAGCTGTCAGACTGGGGTTTATGAACTCCCACGTGCTCATGTCAGCTGTTTCTGTGGGTTTTCCTAACATGGTCTTGACCCCTTTGCTCATCACTCCTCCATCTCTACAACTGGGTTCCAGGAGTTCAACTCAGTGTCCTAGCCTAGACAGTAGCAGGTACCCACAGCTATACACTGATCTGAACTCCTGGAGTCCAGTTGCAAAGAGGGAGGAGTGATGTGCAAACAGGTCAAGACCAAGCTGGAGAAACCCACAGAAACAGCTGACCTGAACAAGGGGTAGCTCATAGACCCCAGATTGATAGCTAGGAAACCAGTATTGGACTGACCCAGACTACCTGAATGTGGGTCTCAGTTAGGAGGCCTGGGCAGGCTAAGGGACCTATGACAGTTAACCAGGATGTATCCCTGGTGCACAAAAGAACTTAGGGGACACATTCCCCATGGAGGGGTAATCCCTTAACCTAGAGACAGGAGGAAGGGCCCTACTCCAAATGACTTGGCATTTTATCTACCTTTTACCTTTGGGTTTTCACCTTTATCCTATATACCTTTCTTTAATTTTTACTCTGTGTGTTGCTGTATAGCTGGATGACCAGCCCCTGTTGTCCTCCTCCTATTCTCATACCTAGATTTCACTCTCCCCAGATTCTCCTCGTATTTAATCTCTCCCTGCCAGCCCACCTATCCTTTGTCCTGCCTTTCTATTGACCATTCAGCTCTTTATTTGAGCAATCGAGTGTTTTAGACAGTCAAAGTAACACAGATACACAACAACACATAATGCAGCACATCTTTGCATAATTAAACAAAGGTTCCACAGCATAAACAAATGTAACACATCTTAATATTTACAACAGATGTCCTTTAAGAAATTTGATATTTTTTCCTGTTACTTCTTGTGGGTACCCCTATTTTCCTATATAATGATGAAAAAGTTAGACTTTTAATTATTGTCCAAACTTTTCATAATTTTTTGTTTCCCTGATTATATTTCTTCTTCCTCATCTTGGGTTGAGCTATTAATGTGTACACCACCGGCCATTTCTATTTGTTCACTGTTGCTGCTAGTTTATCTATTGACCTTTTCTTTTTTTTTTTTTTCAATTTTTGTTTTGTTTGTTTGTCTGCTTTTTGGCCCCGAGTCTTTTATGTTTTGATGGGACTCATTATATTTTAGAAATAGCTATTTTCTAATGGCTTATCTTCATTTCACACTTTTGGGCTATCTTTGTTTCTTTCTTGTTTTGGTTTGGCTTTTTGAGACAGGGTTTCTCTGTGTAGCTTTGGAGCACTGCTAGACCAGGCTGCCCTTGAACTCACAGAGATCTACCTTCATCTGCTGGGATTAAAGGCATGCACCACCACTGCCCAGTTTACGGGATATCTTTCTATGCTAGTAATTGTTCAGGCCCATAGGCTTTACAGCTAGTCAAGACTTTTCAGCTTGTACGGCATTTTCTGATGCTGAGAGCTAGTCCTCAGGGGCTGGAGATCAGGTTCCTCTCAAATAAGCAGTATTAGTAACGTCCATGGTACTACTTTTCTCTGTCCTATCAGTATGGTATATAAAACATGGAAGCTTATGGAGTACTGCATGTATGGAAGTAAGAATTAGGACAAATATAAGGTCAGAATGGCCCCCAAGGCCTCAACCATATACAAAGAGCTATGGACAACTAAGGAATTCAGAAATTGTGAGAAATAGTCTTTTTCAGTAAGAATTCACCAATTAGTTATCCCATAACAAATGATCAGCTCTAAAAACATACCATAACAGTATCATTACAGACTGAGAAGGTTTTGAAAAAGTTGGATTTGAAAGAGAATAAGGAGAAATTTATGGGAGGATTTGGATGGAGGAAAAGGAATTCAGATTATGCAATTATTTTTAATATTGAAAATTAAAGAAACAATAAAGGGGGAGCTCTGCATCCAGAATCCAGAGTGTGAGATCTCTCACTTTAGCAATGATCTTGACATGGTCTCCCATTGACTGTCTACAGAGCTACAGTGAATGCTATGTGTAGTCAATTATAATCCTAATCTATACATGCTGAATAGCAGAGTGGTTCAGCTGTCTGTCATAAAGGCTCTTCAAAGAGGCTTTGAAGCCTGGTTTGGAGCATGGGTATGAACCATGATCACATTTCTGGGCCTTGGATATAAGTTAACCCAAACAAGTTGTGGCTCTGTTATTAGTAAGCACAGAGGTACATAGAACGACAATAGAATTAGGGTCTGGAGAATGTGTGTGTAAAATAACCACATAATGGGGCCTGCAAAATGTTAAGTTAGGGAATTGCATGCACTAAGGGTAAAAAAAACAGCAGTCTCTCCCAACTTTTTCTTGGATTGTTCTGTGCAAATCAGCTATAGCAATCCTTTCTGTGAATATGTCTGAATGACTACTCCATATTTTTTGCTCCACTGTGTTGCTGAAGGATTTTAATTATATCCTTCAGCTCTCTGATGGCCATCTTCATTCCCAATTAGCTATCTGAATATTGCTGTTTTATTGTGTAGTTGGAATGGAAGTCACTTTCATCATCTTCTACCACTTCTGTACCATCTTTTTGATATGAACACCATAAATTATTTAATCTAAGTAATTACTGGAAAACTGTCCTTGTTTTACAATGGCTCTGCTATGATCTATCTATAATATGTGAATTTTTACAGAATGTCACCAGTTCTTTCTCTATAGCTGCATCTCTAAGTGTGTTTATGATTCTATGATCTGGATCTTACATATTAAACAGGCTGACTATTTATAACGTTCTTGATATTTGAAATATTAAAGTATTGTTCACACATTCTATTGTGATTCTCAGGCTAATTACAATAAACAAATTAAAGGTTAAAATGTTATACTCATTTTAAGGTTTGGTCACATATTGGCAAATAGTCTTCCCAACAGGATATATTAACTTTGATCCTTATAGCTGTGAGCAAGTATAGTCTTTTCTCGTGCTGATGTACACTAAGTTACATTAGATGTCATTGGGGAATTTGTAATGAGTGATTCTATTTTTATTTCTCCATAGCTGGCATTGTTACAAAATATCGAATAATGTTAAAGGATTATTGATAATGCTGGTTAAGAAGTGTGTAAATACCCAAGGAAAGAACATACAAAAGCCCTGGGCATCCTTATGCGACAGGATGTAACATAGTTTAGTGTTTACTCATTTATTTGACCATTTATAAAACATGTGGTAGCAGGATTAAACTGTATCCCCAAGGAGACATTAACTTGTATTATACTGAAGTATTTATTATTGCAGCATATGTAACAGATAATATTTGTTTACATTTTTAATTACTTACATTTTCAGCCAAGAAAATCTCTGAGGATAATGCTTCATTTACAAGAATGTCCTGGCAAAAGACAGCATAATGTAATCACATATTACCAACAATTTCATGACAACCATGCAGTGGGTTTAAAATGACTTCCAAATAAAAGCTTAATTATAGCTAGCTATAAAAAATTAAACAGAAGATACAATAATGGCACTAAAATTAAATTAAGGAAAAAATCACACAGTACATAGAGATGTGAATAGAAATGAAGATACTGAAACTAAATACCTGGCATAGTGTCCATTATGTACCGGAATCCCATTGTTAGAATCTAATTGCTCCTTCCTCAGAACACAGTGTTAGATACAAATGAACCATGAGACTGTATTCACTAATCAGAATTAATGCAAAATATGAAGACAAGAGGAAATTTTTTTATTAAAAGTCATTTCTTCTTTTTCTCTCTTAGTGAAGTGGGTGGAGGAGAGGAGGAACGAGTGGACAGCATTGCTTTAATAAGAAGGCATGCTTGACATGGTCTTACCCATTTTCCAATTAAATATCCATAACATTCAGTAAATGGGCTGAAAGTATCTAAATTCAACTTTTCATATTGGTTTAAGGCCATGCTTTTGAATGAATATTTTAAAATACCTGTATCCAGTGGCACAGAGTCGTAAATTTTTAAAGTGAGAAAAATCATGGTGGAAATCTAAATGTATAAAGTCACGGGAAAGTACAATCAGGACTACATGATAAATAGGTTCAGAACACTGGATATTTATCTTAGTTGCTAAAGCATTCTCGTGCATGATATATTTCTGATCTGTGAAGTGCAGGAACTTAATTCAGTCAACCCACCTCTTTACAAAACTGTCTTCACAATGTAAAATATGGTAAGCCTTGTTACTCATATTGGGTTCATCCACCCACAACATGGGAAATAAGTGCTGAGCTGCTGCCTTCTTTTTATTAATAGCACATACATCCCAAGTTACTAACAATATTTTTTAGAAAGTATTTCTGGATCAAAAGGAGAAAATTTGGGGCAACATAAAGGGAAACATGGAGAAGGAAATGAGGTTGTTTTACAAAAGACTTCAAGAAAATGATATGAATCAGGTGGGTCTGATTTGAGGAATGAAATTAAGGCAAGCACACAAAGAATCATACTATGGTTTGGGTAATCACTTGATAGCAGTTGAAACTGCTTTAATCTCTCCAAAAAATGTATGGAGATATTTTGCCCCCTCTTCTCACAGCAGGCTGATGACTCATGATTTCTGCCATTGTGATTTTTCACCATTATTTTGAAGACGAAAGACAATGAAGCCCAAACAACTACTTTTGAACATTTTCTGTCTCAGAGGAACAAAGAAGTAGGCTCCATGATGCACCGTAGGTTTACTTGACATTATAGAGTTTATTCTCCCATATTCCCAAGAACCATTTATGCAAATAAGTCTGCAGACCCAACACAGGCCCATTGAATCAAACTGTCCTGGGGGAAAAAATCTAAGATCCAGGAGGTCCTTATTAAAAAACTGGGACTTGTTACACTGTGAGCCACTGCAGAAAATGTATGTGACTCTCATGGGAATTAAATCAAGAACCAAAGTATACTACTTCCAATGGAAAAAATGGTGAAATTTCTTTAACTAATAATATACCTTCATCTTTAATTCAAACTACAAAATCAAATACTTCAAAGTTTGCTTTTCTTAGTTTAGTGAATCTGGCTTATTTAAGTTAACCAATGATGAAAACAACATTGAGTTTCTTATTCATTTGTGATAAAAAGCAATAATTCCATTAAAATATTTTGAGACTATCCTATTTTTAAATTAGCATTCTCCATTTTTTCTAGTAACGCAGCTACAATTACTAACTATAGAAGGAAGTGAGGCACACTTCATTTGTTAAGAAGCTATCCCAATTTCACCTGTACAACTTTGAACCAAAATACATGATAAGAGAGCCAAGATTTTATGCTTCTAATTAGAAGTATAAACTTCTATGTAGACAAATGACCCAAATTATATGGACAAAAAGTACATTTTTAATAGCTTACAACAGTGAAGTCAAAATGAGCCAAGGA
This sequence comes from Cricetiscus sungorus, assembly GCA_030556225.1. Lineage (NCBI taxonomy): Eukaryota > Metazoa > Chordata > Mammalia > Rodentia > Cricetidae > Cricetiscus > Cricetiscus sungorus. The sequence goes on from JANBXA010000372.1 coordinate 5,141,776, forward strand.
AGCTTCCCTAATAGAGGCCATACAAGAAGAAAATGTGTTGGGTAAAAAACAATATTTAAAACGTGGGAAGGAAGAGCTTAGCTTAGATGCAAGGAAGCATAAGAGAGGCACTAAGTAAAGTGCCTTGATGCTTTTGTCCCCTGCTGATTTTTCATGACCAAAGGCTATGTAGAAACCTATGGCAGTGGAAACTTCCTGAATCTATAAGGGTGACCTCAGTGAGGATTCTTAATAATAGAAGATGTGAAGCATGACCTGGCCATTTTGTGTAAGAATGAGGCCTTCCATAGGAGATCTTCAAAGTCGGTCATATCATTTGGAGAAGGGCCCAGGGCCTCCTCCCTGTGTCTAGGCTGAGGGAATATCCCTTTATGTGGGATGGGCTCCCGAAGTCCATTTGTTTATGAGGATAAATATTGATCCACTAACAGAGGCCCCATTGATGGCCAAAGCCTCCTAACTGACACTCACATTCAGGTTCAGGGTGTCTGAATAAGTCCTGTGCTGGTTTCCCAGCTGTCAGACTGGGATCCATGAGCTCACCTTTGTTTGGGTCAGCTGTTTGTGTGTTTCTCCAGCTTGGTCTTGACCCCTTTACTCATCACTCAGTATTTAGCTGTGGGTGTCTGCTTCTGCTTCCATCAGCTACTTTATGAAAGCTATAGGATGGCATATAAAGCAGTCATCAATCTCATTATCTGGAGGGACATTTAAGGTAGCCTCCCCAGTATTGCTTAGATTGTTAGTTGGGGTCATCCTTGTAGATCTCTGAACATTTCCCTAGTGCCAGATTTCTCTTTAAAGCTATAATGACTTCCTCTATTATGGTATTTCTCTTCTTGCTCTCCTCTGTTCTTCCCATGACTCAATCATCCTGCTTCCTGATATCCTCCTCTCCCCTCCTCTTTTCCCCTTCTCTTTCTCCTAAGTCCCTCTCCCCTCCTCCTGCACTCCCAATTTACTCAAGAGCTCTTGTCTCTTTCCCCTTGTCCAGAGTACCATGTATGTCTCTCTTAGGGTTCAGCTTGTTTCCTAGCTTCTCTGGTGGTGGGAATTGTAGGATGGTAATCTTTGCTCTATGTCTAAAATCCTTATCTGAGCGAGTACATACCATGTTTTTCTTTTTGTGACTAGGTTTTCTCACTCTGGATGGTTTCTTCTGGTTCTATCCATTTGTGTGCAAATTTCCAGATTTCACTGTCTGGTCCCCCCTCCCACAATCTCCTGAGTAGTATGCTATAGTATAAATGTACCACATTTTATTTATCCATTCTTCAGTTTACGGGCATCTAGATTGCTTCCAGGTTCTGCATATTACACATAGTTTAATAGATATCCTTGTTATATTAATGTTTATCTTTTGGATATATACATAAGAGTGGATATGAAGGATCTTGTGGTAGACTGATTCTAATTTTTGTGTTTTCCAATGTGGCTGTATGAATTTTCACTCCTACCAGCAGTGGAGGAGAGTTGCTCTTTCTCCACATCCTCTCCAGCATAAAGATAGGATAAATTATAACAAATAACTCAAGAAGAGATGAGACAAATAGCATACAGTATATATTTGTTAATGACAGCACATCTTTGAATAGCCTATATAAATGTATAAATAATCCTTAGATTTATAATTTCAGGAAAAAAAACTCATATTTTATACTATTTGGAGTGGATCCTAGGGAAGCAGAACTGTATAACAGATACATGACCAAATACCTGACATGTGTAACCCAAGAAAACAAAGCTTTATTTGGTTCAGGTTTAGAGGTGCAGTTATTTGGGGCTGGCGTTGCGGTGGGACCAGGCAGGCTGGCGGAAAACAACTAGCTAAACATGTCATTATAGATGGATGCTGGGAATTGAACTCAAGACGTCTTGAAGAGAAGGCAATGTTCCTAACCTCTGAGCCATCTTTACAGCCCGACCTGTACATGCGCTCTCTCTCTCTCTCTCTCTCTCTCTCTCTCTCTCTCTCTCTCTCTCTCTCTCTCTCTCTCTCTCTCTCTCTCACACACACACATACACACACACAGAAAGCAAGAAGAGACAAACACCAGAATGTAATACCTTAAAGCTGACAATCTTATTTGTTAGACAAGGAAGTAACCAAGATTATATTCAGTAAGAGAATACATGATTAAATAATATTAAAAATCATATAATTATTATTAAAGTAAAACGAGTGATCTGCAAATGGACAGAAGGAATATTGAAGGAAAACATCAAATTTTCAAAACATATGGACAATAGTTTTTTTTTTTTATTTTTTATTTTTGTTTCACATGTCCATCCCAGTTCTCTATCCCTCCCTTTCTCCTTCCCTCTCTTCCTCTTAGCCCCTCTTCCCTCCCATCTCCCCACCCCCATTCCACATGTAGGGCTATACTACACAGGTGGGGTCATGTAAATCTGTCAAGTCATTTGAAGTAGAGACTAGGACTTCTCTCCTGTCTCTAGGTTAAGGAATTATCTCTCCATGGGGGATGTGTCTGCAAGGTCCTTTTGTGCACCAGGAATACATCCTGGTGCACTGTCTGAGGTATCTTAGACTTCTCAGTCCTTCTAATTGAGACCTATATTCAGGGAGTCTGAGTCAGTCCCATACTGGATTCCTAGCTATCAGTCTGGGGGGCTCATTAGCTCCTCTTGTTGAGGTCAGCTGTCTCTATATGTTTCTGCAACCTGGTCTTGTCTCTCTCTCTCTCTCTGCATCTGGATTCTAGTTCGACTTACTTATGGGTGTTTGCTTCTGTTTCCAACAGGTACTAGATGAGGGCTTCATGATGGTGGATAAGTTAGCTGTTGATCTCACTATCAGGGAAGGGCATTTATGGTAGCCTTTCCACGGTTGCTCAAATTGTTAGTTGGAGTCAGACTTGTAGGTCTCTAGACATTTCTTTAGCTTCAGTTTTCTCTTCAAACTAATAATGGCTCCCTCTTTTATGCTCTCTCTCTCTCTCTCTCTCTCTCTCTCTCTCTCTCTCTCTCTCTCTATCTCTATCTCTTTCTTTCTTTTTCTCTCTTTCCTGTCTTCTATTCCTACCCTGACTCAATCTTCCTAGTCTCACGTGCTTTCCTCTCCTCCCCTTCTCTTTCTCCTAGTTCTCTCTCCATTCACTGCCACCCCACTTCCCATGTGCTCTGCGGGACGTGTTACTTCCCCCTTTTATGAGGGACCATACATGAATCTCTTAGAATATACCTTGTATTCTAGTTCCTCTTGTGGTGTGAATTATAGGCTAGTGATCATTTGCTCTAGGTCTAAAATGCATATATGAGCAAGTACATACCATGTTCCTCTTTTTGTGACTGAGTTACCTCATTCAGGATGGTTTCTTTAAATTCCATCCACTTGCATGCGAATTTCAAGATTCCATTACTTTTTTCTGAAGAATAGTATTCCATTGTGTAGATGTGCCTCATCTTCTTCATCTATTCTTCAGTTGAGGGGCATCTTGGTTGCTTCCAGGTTCTTGATATTACAAATAATGTTGCTGTGAACATGATTGAGCACATGTCTTTGTTGCATGGTTGTGGATCATTTGGATATATGCCTAAGAGGGGGATTGCCGGATCCTGTGGTAAACTAATTCCCATTTTCCTGAGGAACTGCCATACTGATCTCCAAGATGGCTGTATGAGTTTGCACTCCCATCAGCAGTGGAAGAGTGTTCCCCTTTCTCCACATCCTCTCCAGTATAAGTTGTCATTGGTGTTTTTAATTTAAGCCATTCTGGCAGGAGTAAGATGGTATCTCAAAGTTGTTTAGATTTGCATTTCCCTGATGGCTTAGGATATTGAGCATCCTAAGTGTCTCTCAGCCTTTTTGATTTCCTCTATTGAGAATTCTTTCTTCAGTTCTGTACCAAATTTTTTAATAGGGCTATTTGGTGTTTTGTTGACTAGTTTGTTGAGTTCTTGATATATTTTGGAGATCAGCCCTTTGTCAGATGTAGAATTGGTAAAAATCTTTTCCCAGTCTGTGGGCTGCCATTTGGTCTTGTCCACTGTGTCCTTTGTCTTACAGAAGCTTCTAAGTTTGAAGAGGTCCAATTTATTAATTGTTGATCTCAGCATCTGTGCTACTGGAGTTATGTGTAGGAAGTGGTCTCCTATACCAATTTGTTCAAGGATACCTCCTACTTTCTCTTCTAAGTGGTTCAGTGTGGCTGGATTTATGTTGAGGTCTTTGTACATGGTGATAGACATGGTCTATCTTCAGTCTTCTACACACCGTCATCCAATTGTGCCAGCACCATTTGTTGTAGATGCTTTCTGCTCCCCCCAATGTTTTCTTTTAGTTTTGTCGAAAATCAGGTGTTCATAGGTGTGTGGGTTAATATCGGGATTTTTGACTTGATTCCATTGGTCTACCTGTTTACTTTTGTGCCAATATCAGTCTGTTTTCAGTAGTAGAGCTTAAAGTCAGGGATGGTGATGCCTCCTGAAGTTTTTTTATTGTACAGGGTTGTTTTGGCTATCCTGGGTCTTTTGTTTTTCCATATAAAGTTGTTTTTTATCCTTTCAAGGTCAGTGAATAATTGTGCTGGGATTTTAATGGGGATTGCATTGAAATTGTAGATTGTTTTTGGCAAGATTGCCATTTTTACTATGTTTATCCTATCTAACCAAGAGCATGGGAGATCTTTCTATTTTCTTGTATCTTCTTTAATTTCACCTTTTTTAAAACCGCAAAATTTTTATTATATAGGTCTTTCTCTTGTTTGGTAAGCATTACCCCAAGATACTTTATGTTGTTTGTGGCTATTGTAAAGAGTGATGTTTCTCTGATTTCTTTCTCAGCCTCTTTGTCTGAATAAAGTTGGGCTACAGATATTTTTTTGAGTTTATTTTGTATTCTGTTAGTCTGTTGAAGGTGTTCCCTGGTAGAGTTTATTGGGTCGCTTATATAAACTATCATATCATCTGCAAATAGAGACAGTTTGACTTCTTCCTTGATCTTCATTTGTTGTTTATAGCTTTAGCTAGAACTTCAAGTACAATACTGAAGAGATATGGAGAGAGAGGGCAGCTATGTCTTGTTCCTGATTTTAGTGGAATTGCCTTAAGCTTCTCTCCTCAGTTTGATGTTGGCTGTTTGTTAACTATATATTGCTCTTATTATGTTTAGGTATGTTCCAGTTATCCCTGATCTCTCCAAGACCTTTATCATGAAAGGGTGTTGAATTTTATCGAAGGCTTTTTCATCATCTAGAAAGATGATCATATGTTTTTTCTTTTTCAGTTTGTTTATATGGTTGATAGATTTTCGTATGTTAAACCATCCCTGAAACCCAGGGATGAAGCCTACTTGGTCATGGTGGATGATTTCTCTGATGTATTCTTGGATTCGGTTTGCCATTGTTTTATTGAGTAATTTAGCATGGATGTTCATCAGGGATATTGGTCTGTAGTTTTCTTTCTTAGTTGTGTCTTTGTGAGGCTTGGTTACCAAGGTGATTGTGGCCTTATATAAAGAGTTTGACAGTTTTATGTATATTAAGTTTATAAGTGATAAAAATAAAGAGGTGTCAGTCTAGGTGAATATGCCCATCATAGTACTATACATCAAGACCTAATCATTTTATATGCACTTTATATACAATTATGTATGATTTTTTCACACAAACCAATTAAAACGAGAAAATGTAATGCTTCAGAAAGAAGTTGTGTATAACCTTGTTGTCCATTGTCTTTATGTTTTAATTGTTCCTAGTTTCTTGGTGTATTTCCCTCATCTTGTCTTGCCATGAGAAAGTTATTAACCAGGTTTAAAAATTTGATTTTCCTTAGTTTACCTTACTAATGTCATATGAGGATACAATTTTTATATATTAGAGATGTGGCTAGAGGGCTCCTACCATTTCTATTATATTATGTTATTTTAAATAGTAAATACATCTCCGAATTTAAATATCATCTTAAAGAGAGAAACAGCAATAGAGATTGTAATGATATGCAAATACTATTAAGTCTTCCTGGAAGAATCAAATCTGTGTTGTGGTTTGTTTTATGTAATTTTATTTTTTATTGTCCTTTAGGAAAGTATATAGATGATAATTCACATTCAGGTCCACTATCTGAAAGGAGCAGTTTGCAATTTTGTAATAGTATTATTTCCTCTTTTGCTTGGAAAAATTAATGACAGATGTCTTTCAAATATTTTCATTTTTTTTCTAAACACATATTTTTAATAAATGAAAAAATGTAACATGCTTGGGTAGACAACTTAAATGGATGTTATGAGTCAGCAAATCACTTTGGCTCCCTTCCAAATAAATGACTTATACCTTTTAACAAGTAAAAATCACTGCTATTTAATGAGTTAATAATAATGACATTGATTTTTGGCTTCCTTTCAGTGTTGTAATTTATTTTAGACAGTTAATACCACATGCATTCAAATTCTTCATATGCATATGCACACACACAATAGCAAGTGATGGTTTAGCAATCTACTAAATTAGGTGAAAATTAAAGAAAAGTGTTTACACACAAGGAATTTGAAGACTTGACTTTACAATAAACTTTCTCTAATAAGGCAAGGATTACGATCAAAAGTTTCTATGATGAGGAGAAACAGGAACACATTAGTAATTTTCACAAGTTGAAATAAAATGGTCCTATTAATGAAACAGAAAATATGGAACTTAGGAAGTATGTGTTAAAGTCCCATTTATGTTGTTCAGTTTCAAAAATAACTGTTGTCTTTAGAAGTGACAAGTCTTGGCCACATTTTACTGAGATTATCTGTTTTACATATGAACTTGGATATTCTATTTTCAATGTTTATATTCTTAAAGTATGTAGTAACTTTTAGTTACAATTTTGGATTGAGATAAGGTTAGGCAAAATGAATGGCAAACATATATTTGAACATATTCCTTTAGGGTTGTGGAAGTTATAATCAACATTAAGAAGTTAAAGCTAGATTAGAAACAGTAAAGAGAAAATGCCACAAGTTATAAGTAATACATAATTAAATTATGATTCACCTTCATAGAACATTTCATAAGTGGTTTGTTGGTTCTCACCACAAGGTAGAAAGTAGTAAAGTCAGCCTACATTTCTAATCTTGCATCTCCTCAATTTTGAATAAAATATGAATTCCTTGAAAGAAGCATCTAATAGCATCAGATTAGAGAACGTGTTCTTTCTGGCTTCATTTAATAAGGATAGGAAGAATAGACATGTGTATATTGCTAACAAAAATGGAGACCAAATTTGATCCATATATATTTGAATTATATCGGAAAGAATGACATTGAGACCTTCTGATGCTGTGAAAGTTCCCCCAGGAGCACAAATGAGACAGATGTACCTTCAGGTGTCTGTGATACAAGCAGATGACTTATCTAATTGTATGAAAATGCACTAAATAATGTTTGATGTCACAGTAGTAGGCACAATTTTGTTATATGTTTCAGTCTTATCTCTGAGTTACAGTCCTTTTGCAAGACAGTCATTTAATAGTGGACAAGATGTTTCTCAGATACATTAAGATATGTGTAGTGGGCTCACAGCCACACTAATGCAGTCCAGATGATAGTTTTTGGCCACTTTTTAGTATTATGTCCATAATAAAGTTATTTATATCTCTTCTGAGGTTTCCCCACAAGGCTTTTGCCCAATAAATGCCTGTGGTTTGGGAGGAAGAAGGAGAAAAGTGATCACTAACTCCATTTATTCTTTCATAATATATTTAGGTTCAGTAGCAAGAGAAATATTAATGAACTCAATCATTTGATATAATTCTTTCAATAATTACTCTAAAATTATTAATAATTTTGATTTGCTACTCCTAATATTTCTTTATCCTTTTATTTCCATGTAGTTTCAACACAGACTGAGTTTTCTTTAGCCTGAAATCATTTTAGATCCTTTCCAAGTGAACAATGTTTTCCTTTTCTTCTGTCCTTTAGCTTTCACAATGGAGTGTACAATGCTAGGGCCATCCCAGCCTCCATGGTTACAAGGACAGCAATGGTGTTTTCCTTCATCATCCCAGAGGGGTTATCAACCCACCCTTTCTCTACTTCAGGTACAAGTGTTTCTTCTGAACCAAATATCCTCCTATCTTTGTGCTCTAAAGAATTGTTTTTTTTTTTCACTCCCAGCTATTTTCTCTCTTAGGGTAAGTTATATGACTGGGTCATTTTGCTTATTTCTTCACCCTCTTAAATACTAGATTCTTCTGCCCTTGGAGAGTTCTCAACTTCACAACAATTTGACATTTAAATTTTTTTTCAGTTCTGAGAGAATTTTGTTTACCTGCTTTGTGAAGTACCAGCAGGTCATCAGTTCAAAAACAGAGACATTCATGTCACCTGAAGAAAGAACAATAGTTGCATTTTGTAGGTACAATGGCAATTATATTGCCAGTGAGATATCCAAGTACAATTTTTTGTCTTTATGTATCCACTTGTACCTATAATGTGATATATGTGTGTGTGTGTGATTTTAACACTTTATAATTATGTAGCAAAAAAATAATTTGTTATTGACTAGAAATGTTTTTCTTAATTAAAACTGAAGATTTTGTAATTTATTGGCAACATTCTAATATTCTTTTTTCTTTCTAGTAACTCCAAGACAACTGATAACTATATATATACAGATTGTTCATAAAGGTTACTTGTAATTACTGAACTTTTGTCCAAAGTTTTGTCCAAAGAACATAAATACTAGGGGAGATTTGCAGTTATAACAATTTCACTGTAAGGTGGAAAGTTAATATGATTATGATTTCTAGAGAAAATGAAGAGTGTATGATGGGATTTTGAGCTTACTGAAATCCTATACGAACACATGGTTACATGAGACAATGGCAACTCTAATGGGCTTGGGAAGGGGGCTTGACAGATAGATGTATATTAGGAGAAACTACCTTTGCCCAAATTTGTGTCAAATTTCGTAGTACTAGGAATAGATTTCAAGACAGACTAAAAGTGTTAAGGGATATTCTAGAGTGTCTCCCTACCTACCCAATGAAGTATGCCATAAAACCAAAATAGCATACATAGCAAATATAGTAAGGATAGACCATATTCTAGGTCAGCAGGCATTGTTTGTTCATTTAACCCCATCCTTGGATACATTTCTATGGATTATTCAGTGATTGAAATTATATAATTGCCTTCTTAGTACAGTGAGATTCAGTTTAAATATGATTTAAGTGAGAAGGGGGTAAAGCTACAGCCATTCTGTAGAAAGCTGAATACAGAGGTACGTAGGACAGCTTCAGACTGCATCTATTGTAAAAGGGGTTATGCTGTCACCCTCATAAGTGATTAGATACCAAGTGACTATGGCAACAGGAACTCAGAATCATTCATAGTGGAGCTAAGTTTCTTGCCACTGTAATGTTTTATCTTCTAGAATATATCACTATGCAGTGATGAGTGGTAACAAATTCATTTATTTTGTATTTTCTCTTCTGTTCTCCTTCTCAGTCCTTATGTGTTTTCTTCACAATTAAAAAGTAGTTTGCTGCTCCCTTTTCTGCTCCCCAGAGAGGGTGAGGTCATCCATGGGGAGCCTTCAAAGTCTGCCATTTCATTTGGAGCAGGGCCCAGGCCCTGGTCCATGTGTCTAGGCTGAAGGAGTATTACTCCATGTGGAATGGGCTCCCAATGTCTATTTGTACACTAGGGATAAATGCTGATCCATTACTAGAGGCCCCATAGCCTGCCCTGTCCTCCTAACTAACACCACATTCAGGGAATCTGGGTCAGTCCTAGGCTGGTTTCCCAGCTATCAAACTAGATTCCATAAGCTCCCCCTTGTTAAGGTCAGCAGGTCTATGGGTTTCTCCAGCCTGGTCTTGACCCCCTTTGATCATTACTCCTCCCTGTCTGCCACTGGATTACAAGATGTTAGAGTTTGAGGGGGGGAACAGGGGAGGACCAGAGAGTATGAGAACTGGGATTGATATGTAAAACAAGCTTGTTTCAAATTTATATAAAGTGTAGCTTGCTGTTTATATCCTGGCTATGCCACAAACATGATCTATTTGATCTCTAACATTATTCAGTACATTCATTAAGAAGAGAATTGGGTGTCAGTTAGGAGGCCTAGGCAGTCTATGGGGCCTCTGGTAATGGAACAGCATTTATCTTTAGTATAGGAATAGACATTTGGAGCTCATTCCCCATAGAGAGACACTCTCTCAGCCTAGACACATAGGAGAGGGTCTAGGCCATCCCCAAATGATGTGGCAGGGTTTGATGCTCCCCCATGAAGGCCTCACCCTTTCTACAGAGCAGAAAAGTGATGGGATGGGGGTCAGTGGGGGGCATGGGAGGATGGGAGGAAGAAGTAACTGGAATTCATGTATAAAATAAGATTGTTTCTAATTTAAATTTAGAAAAAGGAAACAAAAAATAAATAAATGAAAAGAAGAAACTTTGCAGTTGTAGGTCTGGAGTTCACAAGTTTCCACAAGCCTGGTTCAGCTGTCTTTGCAGATTTCTCCATCACGATCTTGACCTCCTTTGCTCATGTGTTTCCTCCTCTTTCTCTTCGACTGCGTTCCTGGAGCTAGGCCTGGTTGTGGATCTCTGTGTCTGGTTCCATCAATTACTGGATGAAGGCTATGATGGTAGTTGGGGTATTGGTCAACCTGATTATAAGAGTAGGCCAATTCAGGCATCCTCTCTGTCATTTCTGGGAGTCTTATCTGGGGTCTTGAATTATGCCCTCTGTATGTGGGAGACAGTTGTGAAGCTTGAACTAGCTGAGGGTACCCTGGAAGTAGGATCAAAATACAAACCTGGTGCATTAGCTGGCTTGTTAGAGCCCATTTTATAGGGTGCTCAGTGGTAGTAGGACCATGATATTAGCCCAGTATATGAGATTGCTTGTTGGATCTCACTCCCCATGGTGGGATGCCTTATGGCATGGGAGAGGGGCCTGGCTCTGCTGCAACCTATTGTGTCAGACTATGTTGACTCTTCATGGGAGCCCGTACCTGTTAGGAGGAGTAGACTGAGGGTGATTTAGGGGGGTAAGTGGGTGGGAGGAGGTGAGAGGGCAGGAGGAGTATTGGTGGGAGAACTGTGGTTAGAAGGTAAAATGAAATAAAAAAAAATTAAAAGTGGAAAAAGAGACTTTGCAGTTTCTTGCAGAACATTTAATTAGTTATAGTTGTTAGTTAATAGAGTATTCCTAAAATTAATTTTCAGTATAGGAAATGTTGATTATCTAATTGTCCAATATTAAACACTATTAAGTATAATGAATAACAAATAATAATAAATATAGATATGAGCTCTGCCTTCAAATTCATAATTTAATAAGAAGCAGCAACGGAGAAAACTATTATGATATAATACTTTTAAAGAAGGGCATATAATTCATATCAAAACTGAAGAATAATAATGAGTAGTCTATAAAAAGTAAATCCTTACTACTAAGACTTGTTTCTACATTAGTTCCTTATTATTTGAGACAATTGTTAAATGCAGTCTAGGTTGGATTAGAATATGCAGATGTCCCTGTGCCTTAGCCTCCTCCCTCCAGAGTACTGACATTGAAGTGTATAACCCACTTCCTGCTCCATTTTCAAGTTGCTTGGAGAAGGAAGTATCAGAAATGTGCTTATATGGATGAAGAAGAAATATCTTAGCAGTGTGTATATGAATATAGTCTAGGCAACAAATCTAGAGATAACACAGATTTTTTTAGCAGAACTTTTAAACATTGTACATTGATTGCTACTTGCTGAGTCAAGTGTTATTCAAAGTGAGTAAGGGGAGACAGGTAGAAGTAAGATACTACAGACACTTAGATGCTGTAGTTAGATGCTTACAGTAGTGAGGTGGGAGATAGCACTGGTAAAGAAAAAGGAATTTTCTCTCCATTCTTCAAATTAATATGATGCAATCCTCATTGCTAAGTGGACTGTGTTAATAGAAACAACTTATAGAAAGTGAATTAAAACTAAATAAACTCATGAGTGATATCCTAATAGGATAAGATCTGAAACTTTATAAAATACATACACATATACATACATGGGAAAAAATAGCTTCAGCATTCAGTAAGAGTCAATCAATACTCAAGAAGAAATCCCTCACTAGAGTATAAGAGACTGAAGGTCATGATGACCTTCATTGTCAAGATTAAGTCACTGGGAGAAATAATTTTTATTATTTAAGTTACCTACTTTGGATATTTTGTAGATCACAAACACAATGGCACAATGGTCCCAAGATAGGGAGTGACATCAGGAGATGAAAACCACAGGAAGAAACTGCTGTTAGTAGAGCAGACAGCAAGTTGTGTAGAGAGTAAGATGAACAGTAGTAGGATGATCACTGTGACACTGTATCCTTATTATCTAAATAATGGATACACCCAAGAATCAGGTGCAAATATCGCATTTGGTAGAACACTCTGCATATTTTACATAACTACTGGAAAATACAATGATGAAACTGTTTTACACTGTTTCTTACAAGAAGAGCTTAATAGTAAATGCATTTTGTTTATAATCTAGATCTTTATCAGATATGTGAAAGCTGCACTGTTCTACAAAATGCTTAAAGGAAATGAAATTGTGAGGACATTCCAATTAATTCCTCCCTGTGGTAAACTTCCCTTTCACAGGCTGCTGAGCTTATGCCCATCAGACTCATGCTGGGAGGAGCCAGTATGGGTTCAAGTTTCAAATATCAGGGGTACTTGATCTCACTCTTGGCGTTTTAAATATGAAGGAATCTTAATATGATCTTCCATTACAGAAGATGCTCTCCTGTTGAGTGTGGGAACCTTTTGGAGAAGGCTGGCATAGTTGATGTTTCAGTCAGCATGCCTTAACCATGAAAAAGACTTGATAAAACAAGAACTTCAGCTTGCACAGGTTGAGTTTGAAGTGCCTGTGGGTTCTATTTGATGCACTTTTCTAGTTAGAGATTTAGATATAGATTCTAGTTTAGAAAACTGCTTTAAAATTACTAGTATAGTGTTTTTACCCTCAGAAAAGACAAAGAAATCCTATTAAATAGTTTATAGTATGAGGTGAAAGAAAAGGTAAAAATTTAAACCTGAAAATTAAGAATCTAGAAAGGAACATTTTCTCAGTTATGATTCTCGATAATAGAGCTGTTATCCTGTGTGTACAACTCCGTGCTTAGGAATATCCTAACTAATTTTATATGTGTAACCTAAATCCCTAGAGGCAGGTGCTGTTTCTTAGGAAAAAGTCAATTGGTTTTGTCAGAGGTAGCCTTTATTAGGCTGAGGTATGTTTCCTCTAGTCCTACATTCTAGAGACTTTTATCATGCTGTATTTTCAAAGGCATTTTCTGCATCTACTGAGGTGAGTTTTGTTTTTAAGTCCATTTATATGACTTATGCATGCTGTGTCTTCTCTGTTCAGTTGACCTATGCATATGCCAGTTTCCCAGAGAGATTTTTGTTGTCTTTTCTTAAATCTGAGGCAATATCACATAGAGAGTTTACCAATAAATGTCTTTCAGTTCAATACTATTAAAAATATGATTTTTTGCAGGTTGAAACTTTATCATTTGAGGGAACCTGAGAGACAATTTTTTCACTATTATTTACATACCCTGTCAATTAGTCAGTTACAAAAACAACACAGAAGATACTATTCTGTGTATATTTATCAATTAAACACTTAACTCCATGAACCCAACTTCAAAAGCCATAATACAGTATTTACTAGAAAATATAGCAAAGGTATTGAGTTGTTTGAAAATTATAGAAGTGAATATTTGCGATAGATACAAAGGAAATTATGTACTCAGAACTAGCTTAGAGAAGAATAAGAAAAAATTTCCATAAAATATCTTTATGGGTAAAGGGCAATAAACCATTCATAGAAAACAACAGGAAAGTAATATGAAAACTCACAAATATAAATATAAAGCAAGGATATTTTGAATAATAAATGCTAATGAAATAAAATTAAATATATTTAGCTCTGCATAAACCAAGTATATTTGCCTATAAAGCAACATTGAAACACATCTTTAGAAAAAAATTGGATATATAAAAACTTGAAGTAATATATAAACTGAAACAAAACACTCAATTCTAAAATTCTAAAATATACATTTTTTTAATTTTACATGGTTTAAAACCTAGAAATAACAGATGCAAGCACCAAAGATTTGAAATATTGCATGATTATAAACTGAAATAAATATTAATGGACACATTTCTTAATTAACATGTATAATAGAATGACATTATAACTAAAATAATTTTTAGATATTCTTTTCATAGATGAAGGAATAGCACACATCTGTTAGATTTTTTTTTCTGAATGGCCAACATATTGAAAGGAAGGTTTGCCTCCTGTGGCTTGTGATATTTTACTAGGAAGGACAGGGTAAAGCAGTGTAGAGTGAAGGATCATTCGAAGTTGACTCAGAATGTTTTACAGAAAATAAGAAGGGCATGTTTAAATTACTTATAAGAGAAAGTGTCCTAAAAGCAAGAGCAATTTAGCAATGGAATAGCTACCCAAAGAGGTCATTGAGGAAGCATCAATAAGACATTCTGAAGGAGATTAAACATAATTCCAAAGGGAGTAATATAAGTGTCTGGCAATAACATGCACTGGGTACAGAGGTCTGAATACAATGACCTGTCATTTCCCCCACAGCCCTTGTGTCTATGATTCACGTAAAATAATCATGAGAGCAAATAGAGACAAGGTGAGCATCAACGAGGGGACATGGTGAATCAAAATAAAACAGAATTACAGAAGAGACATGGCAGCATGGAAGAAAACAATTCCTTTTTGGGTGCAGAGCTTATTAAGTGGAGTCTGGTGGCATGCTCTCTCTACAGAAATTGTGCAAAGTTACTCCATCAAAAGTCTCTACATTTAAATAAAATGTCCTCATGTATAACAGAAGCTCAGTATGATTTTAAACCCCCAAAGGAAATAATGTGTGAGTAGGAACTCCCACAAAATGTATATCTAGTCACACCTAGAGCCCAATGCCTAGAGCTAATTATGGTTTGTTTTGGCAACAATAATTGCAATTGAGAATCACAAATGTAAAAGATGGGTACATACTTGTAAATAACAAAATGCCACAGGCTAGGTGGTAAAAAAACAATATCTTACAATAAAACTGAAGTAGATTTCTCACAATTTTGGTGCCTGAGAAGATCATGATCTAGCTGTTGGTACTCACAGGACAGAAAATTCAGAAGGATCCTCTGTGTATTTTTCATAGGTCCTTCACTCCCTCTAGAAGTTCTCTCCATAATCTAAGTGCATCCTAAAGGATCTCCTGCCCCATCCCCCAACATGAATATGTATACATATCAATACAAAATATTTGTCTCTATTGCCATTAAGGTAAATGGTAAATCCTGAAAAATTAAGTGAATATTTTGCTTAGTATAGAACTGGATTGCTATATCTTTTCCAAATTACAGAATCATTGATTATTTTCATATATTATGATCAAATAAGTGTGAATCTAGCCACCCAATGTGTGATGTCTATCCCACATTTTACTTCCTTTCTTTCCTCTACTTGGGAAATATATATTTAGTGAGCAATGGTATGGAAATCTCAAAATTTGAGTTGATATGTAGTAGAAAGTCAAAATACCCATCTGTATTTAATGAAGGGAAAGTCTGATTCCAAAATATAGTGCATAAGAAATATGCAGACCAAGGCTGGCAAAAATATAGGCCTAATCTTTAGGCAAAGACATTAATATAATTTCAAGCAGATTGGAGAATTGGGAAAATAGAGTAAATAAACACTAGTTCAGTTTGTCTCCTCCAGGAGCACCCACTTACTCTGACATCTAAATAATCCCCTAACACAGCTGCTTCATTAGGAACTGAGTTTCTTATGGCTGGGAGATATTAGGTTGGTAAGTGCTTGTTGTTAAACTTTGAGGGTTAAGAGTGATTCTCAGAGTCCACAGTGACTCATACTTGCAATGCCAGCACAAGTGAGGAACTGAGTGGAGGGTCCCTGAGGCTGCCTAGACAGACAGCCTACCCTGAGGAGCAATTTCCAGACCAGTCAGAAACCCTGTCTCACAAACACCCTGGGAATGGCACCAGAAGCTATCCTCTGTGTCCACACACTTCAGGCACACATGGCTGCATGACCACCACCATCACCCCAACCCATCTCCTCCCTCAAAAATTTTTATTATGTTATATATCGCCCATGAAAGGAAATATCTTGGAGATTTTTACTAAATCCTTTGGAGAGAGAATATAAAAGTTTCAGGGTAAATTAATTTCAAATATTTTTAAATGGTAAGATCCTTATGGAAATCATAGTTTTTCATATTTTATTCAACAGTGATTTGGAGAATCTCTTGTATATTCTTGCCACTGATAAAAGATAAATAAGAGAAAGGATCTAATAATTATACCATGTATTTACCAATTTATCACTTTTATTCCATTCTATGGAGCATTTCCCATTATGGGGGCTATAGATTTTGTTCTTGGCGCTGGTTAAGACTCAGCTTATAAGTACTATATTTTCCCATTTTAATTAAAAGGAACAGTTGTATTAGTTGTGTGGGCTGAGGTGTCAAAGAGAAAAGAATAGAATATGGTCACAGAAATTGTTCTTGCAACATGATACTTTAAGACTAATGTTTTAACCATTTCTGTTAAATTCTACATGTAATTTAAAAAATGGAAGACAACAAATTAAACACAATTAAATAAAATAATGCTACAGTCACTTTGTATGTAGCTACAAGAATATATGGTTCTCTGATGCTTTGTCTGTAATCACAGAAAATACATACATATTCTGTGTATTTTAATCTTTAACTTAAAAATCACTATTAACATTTCGTTACGTGTCAATAGACAATTTTAAAAATGATTGTTGTAAGCATTTTGAAGCAATTCAAACAATGAATGGTGAATTTAATAACACACAAGTTTATTCCTCACTGAAAATTCATGCATATGCATATGGATCAGCAGTTCTTTGGATAGACGAGTGAACTATCATGATCACTAGCCATCTGCTCAGTCTTCTGGGAACATCTGAACACCATGGAGAACAATAATTTGAACTTGCGCTTTTACTTTCCCTTTACCAAATATCACGATTCATAGAAATATCATAAAAAACCTAAATGAAACACACAGAGAATGCACCAGAAAAGCAGATTTAAGTAAACTATCAACTAATGGATGATAAAATGGATTTGGCTCTGCATTGTTATGTTGAGACAGGGTTTCTGCATTATGTATCTCTGGCTGTTATGGAACTATGTAGAACATGTGGGCTTCAAACCCAAAGAGTTCTGTCTGACTCGGACTTCCAAGTACTGGAATTAAAGGAGTATGCTATTATGCCTCTAACTAGTGTGAATTTCAAGATGTGTGATAAGGATTAAACTTTGTGTTCTAAGTGCATATGATGAAACTTTAAACATCTTCAAAAAGGGACTCTACTTGCACAAATGACATTAGGAAGTAATTTGGGAAGCTTCCAATCAAACATGACTAATGTCCCCACAGGAAGATATTAAAATACAGATGAACATAAAGGACAATTAAACTATCTATACTACAACAAAATGACTAGGAGAGACCAACCCACTTGATGAATTTCTATGAGATGCCGATTCTCCCAAATGTAAAGATGTAATTGTCTATTGTTGAATCCTGACTGAGATGAGTATGTTTTAGATAATTCTGATGTCTATTAGAAAGATGAATTACAATCAACCAATGAATTTAATTTAAAATTAAAGTAAACTTCAGTGTTCTTGATTTACTGGAAGTTTAAATTTTGACCCAGAAAAGGTACCACTAATACCCAAAATTGATAATGGAAGAAACTTTAGACATATTTACAGAAGGTAATATACTGAAAAGTTTTTATAATTATTATTTGCCTTAAGTGGTGTTGGGGGTACAATGGTCCCAGAGATGACTAGAGAAACCAGGATGGTTAAAAGTATAGGGCCCACCTGGGCGTTGGTGGTGCACACTGTTAATCCCAGGACTCGGGAGGCAGAGGCTTGCAGATCTCTGTGAGTTTGAGGCCAGCGTGGACTACAGAGCTAGTTCCAAAGCTATAGAGAAACCTTGTCTCAAATCACCAAATCACCCCCCCAACACACCAAAAAAATGTACAGGTGCTTCTTTTCAATGGAAGAAATACAATGCTTGTTTTCCTGCTCAGAAAGCTGGGGGTAGAAATTGTGAACAACCTGGTGATGTTTTCCCTATCTGTGACTGTAGAACTCACCCACCTTTTTGCTATCTATGGGGGCAGACCTCAACTACCTTGTGCTATAGAGGTAGACCTCACCCAAGGTCAGACACTCACTTCCCTAGACTATTATCTTTAGAGCAATGAATAGAGCCTATGCTTGGTGGGGAGATATCTGTAAACATTGCAGCTTGGAAAGAAAGGTGTCCTACCATGTGGGAGCCAAGTAATACCACAGTCACACTGCACAACAAACCCCACCCAAGATATTTATTGGGAAGAGAAAACCCAGGAGGTTAAGTGCTTCTGCTCAGGCAAGAAACAACGTGGAACTGAGCAAAAGGCAGAGTTTTTGTATAGAGTTTCTTAGAGAGGGGCTTCAGGTTTTCAGGATGAAGTTTTCTGAGGTGGGTTTTGGGGGAATTTCAAGTCTAGAACTTGGGCTTTTTACTCTGGGCGAGGGGGTTGGATCCAGGCTTTAGGATGAGAGGCTTACAATGTCGAATGTATGTTATAATTATACATTTATAATTCTGTGCTATTTTGGTCAGAGAAGTATATTAGATTCTAGGACTTTTATCTATAGAATCCACCCATATGTTTACATGTACCTTGTGAAGGAATTTCTACGTAGTCATAACTTAAGCTTTATTGTGCACCTGAAATTGAATGATCACTTTCTGGAAACTTTTATCCAAACTGTATTGTTTTAAATATACTGGCAATGAACCACCTGGTAACAGACCCTGTAAGTCTGATTCTGGTTGACAAAGTAAATCTGAACTAATTTCTCATTCCTACCTCTTCACAGTTTACTTCCCTGCCTGGACATCTGCAGGGTCTCCTTCAAAGCAGTTCCTCTTAACATGTATTAATACATAGAGTGTACTTATGGAGGCATTTAGTGTATAAAGTATATTTGGTTTGAACATTGATATGAACTATACTGTTCTTTTATGAGTCTAGCTAAAGATTAAGCACAAAGAGAAAAATTAAAATGCATCATAAAATCAAAAGGCCTATCAGGAAACATTTAGTAGGTAGTTAATTCAAAAAAAAAATATGTTTAAGGATCATATGTCTTGATTTTTAAAAATAGTTGCCTGTTCCTTAGGTTTGGGCTCATAATTCTTATTACCCTCTTGTTCAAGGTTCTTTTGAAAGTTCAGTTGATATTCTACAAATGTGTGTAACCTTGTAAAACCATTGGACATGAAAATAAATGAAGAACCAAAAATGTTCTATAGCTGCTCACAATGTAACTGTGGCACCTATTTTTCTAATTCTTTACTAAGAATAATTGACAGTGATAGCTTAAAACAGCCATGATAAGAATATTTACATCAGAAAAGTCAGTGAACTTTAGAACTTAGATTTTTTTCACACTATAGTGTTAGCAATCTATTATTTATTAGGATATATCTGGAGATGTTTAAAATAAAATTTATTAATAAAATCATTGTAATTATTGTATTATTGTATTGTTGTATCATTGTATTATTGTAATTGAAGTACAACATCTGTAAGCATGAATACAATGAGAAGTATATTAACATTCATTAAAAGGCCACAAAGATATAAAAAAGACATTAATGAAGGCATGTCATGAATTTTGTGTGAAGTTATAAAGTAAGACAAATACCTACAATTTAATGCAGTTCCAAGAAAATGGCTGTTTGCTGTTACTGATAAACATTTATTTTTCTCATTAAAATTGCAACCAAAAAGAATAGCTTCTGAGTATTATGGCAATGAAGACAATTGACCAATTGAACTGAATTTAAAGAAGAAATTGATAATATAATGAATGACTATATACTTGAGTGGTATATACAAGAAAACAAGACAATATATTTTTAAATTTTTATTACATAAAATTAGTGATGTTTTATATCCAGAAGTAATAGTACAACACTAAACATTATTGTAAGAAATGGAAATTTTAAGGGAAAAGAAGTTAGATTCTTGACTTGTTCCACTGTACCTATTCTGCTGAAAAAGCTTGCCTTACAAGTTGCAATTACAAATCAATTTATCTTGTATACATTCAGCCTTAAAATAATATCCAGTCTGCTGATACACCTTGACCTCATTTGGTGACCCTTTTATGTAAGACTCAATGTGGCCCCATATTTTGGTTTTATATTGTGAGTTCAGGAGAGGACAGAGAATCTGTCTCTGGAGCATAGGAATCACCAGGGAACTTTTATTATAAGAAATTCTTGGAATGGTGACATGCACTTCTGCCTCTCATCAAACAAATATATAGGAAAACATTGTGAAACATGCACACTATTCTTTCATGTCCTATACAACAGAGACCATACATTTGATTTGCTACGTGGCTTCCTTGAAGGCAAATGGAGCATTACTCTTATCATTCCTTCTCTCAGAATAAAGGGGAAGAGTTCCAGCATACAGTACCATAGCCACCACTGTTAATGAGCACTTTGGCCCTTAAATCTGTGATGTGATTGAGAATGAACAGTTCTGCTCTTATCATGATACAAATTTGCAATGACCATGTCATGTCTGACTCTCTCTGGAATTAGAATGAAGTATCTACTGGATCGAGTTTCTCAGTACACACTTCCAATATAGGATCATGATATATATTATACATATATAATATATTTAATAAATTGAAAATAGATTAAACACACTATGAAGCATTGGGTATATATTAAAGAAACCTTGTACATCCTAAGTAATAAAAGTCACTCTTACCATAGAGGGTAAAAATTAAGATACCACTGAAAAATACATAATATTATTTTAAAAAATTCTGGGCATTTTACCCATGAAGTCTTCATTATACCCATGAAGTCTCTCAAAAAAGCTTGAGTGCTTGCATAATAACCAAAGAAGATAAACTCATTAAAAATTCTAGCCTTATTAGTGAATGGGTTCAAGAGGCATTACCTCTAGATGAGGAGCTTTTGGCAGTTGATGACTGTTGGTTCAAGAAAAGGCAGTTTTCATTAGTGATATATTGCTCTGATCAAGTAGAGAGTCATACATCTATGTTCATGGGATAATATTAATTGAAACCAATTGGTTATCAAAATAAATAAATAGTAATTTTGCATACATGAAGTAGAGAAGGTAGGTTCAGAAATGAAATGGCAAGGAGGACTAAGGATAGTATATGCTCAAAATAGATCCATACATGAATGACATTCTCAGAGAATAGATTAAAATAATCAGAAAAATATAAGTAACAACACAACTAGCTAGTATCTTTAGTATATAAGTCAAACTGTGAAGTGAAAAAGCTAATTACAGAATAATATCTTCGTGTGTGTGTGTGTGTGTGTGTGTGTGTGTGTGTGTGTGTGTGTGTGTGTATTAAAGCATTTGCAAAGATACCACACTGTATTTACCTAGTATTTACAAAAACATGACTAATGTTGACTGTAGGATTCAGTTTCTTTGAACTTCGGCTTCTTAATATGTCAAATTTAGGACAGTAGCAGAACAGTATAGATGGAAGTTTCTATCATGCCTGGTCCCATGGCTGTTTAGTGCCACATAAACATACAGAGGCTTATATTAATTATAAATACTTTAGCCTTTTGCTCAGGCTTATTACTAGCAAGCTATTACAACTTAAATTAACTCACAAGTTTTAACTATGTTTATCTTGGTACCTTTTCTCAGTAAGGCGTTCACATCTTGCTTCCTCTGCATCTGGTTGGTAATTCATTCTGCCTTCCTCTCCTAGTCTGCTAGTTCCACATATATTTCCTGCTTGCCTACTGGCCAACAGCCTTTTATTAAACTGATAATAGTGGCAAATCTTTACTATGTACAAGACCATTATTCCACATCATTTCCCCTTTTTCTTTCCAAAACAAGAACCCTGAATCAAATCTCCTTTGTTTAGCTTTTTTCCTAACCTTTATCTATACCAACTTGTAGCCAACATGCTATGTAGAGAGCTGAGAAGTGCCGCGCCTTAAAGATGGCACTGGCTTCCGCCTTCCACCTTCCCATTGGTGAGTGCTCTCTGGCGTAAACAAGCCCTTATTTGGTTAAGTCTGTTCAGCCTGTCTGCTTCCAAATTAGAGTAGCCTATCTGCAGGGTCCACGTAGATCACTGGGATTGGTTAGCGCAAGGGGATTTAAGCATGTGCAAGGGTCCCCCGAGCTCCTGCTGGTCAGAAGAAGATGTTTTAAGGATGCTGATTAAAACTGCATGAAGAAGATTGCCTGAGTTGCGTCTTCTTTGCTGGCAGGGGTAGGTGCATACAACACTAAACAAGGCAAATATCCATAATCCTTACTTTGGAAATATGGGCATAGTTTTCTAGGCTACTTCGTGATGATTAGGGGTGCTGATAATATCAAGGGGACCCATAGAAAGTTTAGGATTATGGTCAAGTATTCTGTGAGGCTGTAACATCTCATCCAGCAGCCATGAAGGCATTCTGGACGCAGAACTCAGAAGAACCTGCAACAGAGGTGCTCTGAAACATTGGATTATCTGGGCCATGCTTTCCCATTAGAGAATTTTCATGTGTCTTCCTCGATCAAACCTTACTTTCTTAACCCAGAATGAATCCACAGTCTCTCATTTCCTGTGGAAACAAAAGCAAAATCTCTTCTCCAAATTAACATATTTTTGACTTAAATTTTTAAGTCAAGGATTTTAATATATATTATTTTATATATTATTTAACATATATTATATATATATATATATATATATATATATATATATATATATATATATTGGACTCATCCAAGCATTTATAATCAAGTATCTGTTAGCAGCTGTTGCTCCTTCCTCAGCATTCAAGCAATGCATAGAAAACACAATAACATACAGAATCTGCATTTTCTATCTTTAGGTGGCTTTTTTTATTTATTTCTTCAAGTCAGGGTTTCTCTGTGTAACAGTCCTGGCTGTCTGGGAGCTCACATTGTAGACCAGGGTAGCCTAGAAATCATTGAGATATGCCTGACTCTGCCTCCTGTGCACTGAAACTAAAGGCATGTACTACCACTGCCCAGCTCTATTTCTCTAATCTCTCAAATTTTCTCTATAGCTGACTCTGGGTTTTTATTATTTAGACCAATTAAGAGCTCCATTTACAGAAGCAATCTCTTGGTTCAAACTTGACTCCATAATTTGACTCATTATGAAAAGGCAATTCAGTGTGTGTGTGTGTGTGTGTGTGTGTGTGAGAGAGAGAGAGAGAGAGAGAGAGAGAGAGAGAGAGAGAGAGAGAGAGAGAGAGAGAGAGAGAGAGAAAGGAGGGTAGAAAGAAAAGGCAACTGTTAACCTTCAAATGATAGATCTCTAGTCACCAGTTTATTCACTTGTTCCCATATTTGATCATTCAACTGGTGTGGGCAAGTTCCTGTAATGAACAAAAGGAATACTTGCTTGGATGCTTGAACAAGGAATATAAAAATATTCTGGAAAAATGGCATTACATTAGAGACAATAATAATAGGGCAGGTGAGATGTCTCACCAGGAAAAGTACTTGTATTTTGGCCTGGTAACATGAGTTCGTTCCTTGGGACCCACCTGGTGAAAGGATAGGGTGGACTTCTATAAGTTGTTTTCTACCTTCCACATGCAGATAAATAAATAAATAAATAAATAAATAAATGAATAAATAAATAAATAAATGTATAGAAAATAATCAGCGATGTAAGAGAAGTGTAAAATGTTTTAGAAATAGAAGTAAGAAGGAAATGTTCATATTTGGAATCCTACGGTGTGTGGGTTGTGTGTGATAGGAAAAGTCTGTAATGTTAGTCCTTAGGAGTCTTAGACAGAGCCACTTATTGTGTAAGAACTCAGAGTTTAAGACTAGTTCAAGAAGAGAAAGATTTTTTTTTGAAAAGCAACAACAAGAAATTATCCTGGACCCTAAGTTAAAGACAGAAAAAAAGTAATTACAAAATTGAGTTTCATGTACACATAAAAGATAACCAAGAAAAAGTAAGAACTAAAGTAATTGATACTATTTGCACATCAAAAATTCTCTCTGAACATGTTCTGATGTGTTATATATTATAATTTGATACTCTGTAAGGATCTCAGGATACCACACCTTGTAATAGTAGGAAATCAAGGGAAAATGTAGTTTTAAGAGGTTTTTCCCTTTTTGGGTTTACCTTTTAAATGAGTGCTAATTTACAGCTTTATTGATTACTGTGGAAAATCTTAAGTATCAATATTACTTTAAAGATGACCCCAAGGATTCTGATTAGGTGGACTTATGTCTTACTGATAAGGCTCTCAATAATACAACTATTCAGATGTGCAAGGCATCAAACGTGTTTGCTTCTTGCCAATGTTATTGCACTGATAGACAAAAACCCACATAGGCAATAAAACAAACCTGCATCTGTATTTATTTCTTTATCTTTGGATTGTAGCTCTTTGTCTTATAGCAGCCACAGATGAAAAGAGAAATTGTCACATTGTCGTGCAGTGCCTTACTTGCTACAAATACAAACCAATTTTAGTCAAATAAAACTGACCTAACTCTGAGCTTGGATCCTAGACTTAATAGTCACTCCAATTTTCTCTGACATTTAAAAATTACAGAAAAGGGAAATTCTTAAATGTCACAATCCTCATAATTTTTTCAAGTTTTGCCATTGAATTCTTAACTCTTCCTCTGATCCTCACCCTGAAGTGGCTTGTGAACATGCCAAGCACCTGTGAATGTGATGTTTAGTAGAGCAGCCAGAGGAGATGCCGCTGACAAAGTGCTGGGTGTGTACAGACCAGCACAGCCTGTATACATCTCCACCATGTTTCCTGGCCATGACCTGGAAAAGGCTCCATGTGAAAGATAGTGTCAGAAAGGATGGAAGAAGAGCAGAAAGAGGAAGGAATGAAAAAGAGATGTTAGGCTGACTGATTTCTTATTGCAGGACCACACTCTGGGATATGATTTAAAAAAAA
The DNA here is from genome assembly GCA_030556225.1 of Cricetiscus sungorus. Lineage (NCBI taxonomy): Eukaryota > Metazoa > Chordata > Mammalia > Rodentia > Cricetidae > Cricetiscus > Cricetiscus sungorus. Next base: position 5,166,910 of record JANBXA010000372.1, read on the forward strand.
AGGAGGGGGGAGAGGAGCTATACAGCTGTGGTGGGAGATGTTATTCTGTAAATATGTTTCTAATACTGGTTAATGAATAAATCACTGTGGGCCAATGGGAAAGCAAGATAACTGGAGCTAAGAGACTAGGAGGAGGAAAAAGGAAGTAGGAAGGAGGAGTCAACATGGAGAACCCAGAGAGGTAGAACCCCAGCCACTCTGGCGGGTAAGATGAGCCACGTGGAAATACTTAGAATAATAGAAATGGGTTAATCATTAAGACAGAGTTAGCCGATAAACAATGATAGTAACTGGCCAACAGGATTATATCAAATACAGAGTCTCTCCGTGTTATTGGGAGCTGGCATGGCAGCAGGACCAGACCGGCAGCAGGGGAAAAACCTGCTCGTAACACAGCTGAGATGTTATTCCTAGTGTTATTTTACATACAAGTGGCCATATTTAGGGCTCAGAGAGATGAACATCTTACCTACCATGGTATAGCAGCTACTTAGTGACAGAGCTGGATTTCCACCTATGCTATATCTGTCTCAGATAAAGCTAATCACTGTGTATAGCTCCGCAAATATTCCATGGCACTCTAACAGAAGTGGATCTACATTAAGAAAAAAAAATTACACGACTATTCTCTAACAAGAAAAAAACTACCATATTCTACATGAATTATTGAATGTCCATCAGTACAACTTCTTCTACTCAGTACTTGGTGGTTTCATATAAAAGCACTGGAAGAGAAATAGATGTCCTCTGTAGCTTTTCTTCAGATTTTATGAATTCATTTCTCATAAATTCTTTTATAAAATGGTAAATTAAAGCAAGGCTTCATTCAGTGTTCCCTACCATCAAATTTCCATGCAAATTTCAAATTACTGGTTGTGATCTGTATGTATGCGTCTATAGGTGAGTGAGTGTGTGTGTGTGTGTGTGTGTGTGTGTGTGTGTGTGTGTACATGTCTGTGAAGATAATATACAATAAATCTCACGTTTAAACACTAAATCTCACACTTCATAAATTATTATTGTTGAATAATATTTCTCTTCAGCCCATTTTCTTGGTTCTACATTCTGAGGAATCCTGCTGACTCTGGTTCAGGGTTGTTGTTTTGTTTTTTTTGTTGTTGTTGTTTTATCACTTCCTGACTGGCAACAAGAAGTATTCTAGTTGCCTCTAGTTTTCTTAGTTTAGAAATATAATAATTATCATTATAGAAGGTACTGGGTAATGTTCTTAAAAGAAGAAAATGACACTAAACCTCAACCTTATTTTCTAGTCAATGAAAACAACACATTATTATAGAAACATATTCTCTTAATTTTAAAATATTGCCTAATCAAACAATCTAGAGAGCCCTGATTTGAGTGTGACCCTTTAACGTACTAGAAGGATTTTATATTGGCTTGTCAGAGGCAGATGAACTTATGCTCTGTAAATTCTGCTATAATTGTGTACATTCTCAGATTTTGCTTCAGTTTGGTTGTTAGCTATAAAATTACTGATAAGTAATAAAACACAGGTCAAAAGTATTAAACCCTTGTTGCAAATATCACCAAATCATAACAAGAAAACATCAGCTAAAAGCTATAATTCCTAGCATTTACCTGTAAAATGACTTAAATAGCAGGACTTCCTCCTCCTTCTTGCTTAATGCTTAATAAGATTTTACATTGCTCTAGTAACTTGCAATCTAAATGAAAAGAATTGTTTATAGGATCTGATTTGGTAAATTCCACTTGAGAATAAATTATTTGTAATTATTATATATTCATAGATGGGTTGGGCCATCTCATTTCTGTCTGGCAAGGAACTACATGCCATAGAACCACGTGTCTCTAAAGTGTAATGAAGGAAGATGAATGCTTATAATATTCCCTGTGGCTAATCTTCTCAATCTATTACCTTTCTTTAAAATGAAACAGTTGTGATCTTATTTATGATGTTTTAAGGCTTCATGGAGCTCTTACAAATGTTCTCTGACTCATAGTCCATTCTGAAACTGCAACCCTCCAGCATCAGTCAAAACAAACAGGTAGAAACTGAGCCACAAGCAAGAGTTTGGTCAACAGAGAACAAAGGCAAAATGTTACACCACAGTTGCAATTTATCTATGCTTCTCATTGCATTACTGCTGCTAATTTTTTTTCACTAAATAATTGTGATATCCTCCTCCTTCAATTTGACATATCAGTCAATTGATGGCCCACAAATTTCAGCATTAATTCTATGTGACAGTTATTTCAAAGAGAAGGTAGCATATGTTAACTAAAAGAGTTTCTGAGATGAAAAAAGTTTCAGGAAGACAAAATAAGAAGGCTGTCTTCCAAGGCTTCTTAGTTAAATAATACTTATTCTGGCTCATTGAGAGAAGCATATGAATTGGATTAATTGCAAGAACATTTTTGTCATTGAATTGTTGTCCATAGAACAAGGTTTAATGTTAATTTTCCAAAGAACTAATCTGGGAAACACTGTCATATGACATAACAGTCATATGACATAACAGTCATATGACATAACTACTGTGTACACTTTTAAATGTGGAAGGTGGGCAAGAGTTGGTGAAGGAAAGGCTACTCTGTCTGAAGTAATTGAACAGGATGCCAAAGAAAATAGAAAGTAGTAGAGAAACAACTGTTAGATGAACATTTTCCTTGAATAATAATTAGTCCAGGGTGATGTGACAAAAGACAGCTTCATAGTGTTTAGGGAACTGAGTTATTGAGAGGTTGAATAAAATGCTTTATCATTTCAAATTCTATAGTTCTAGGAATATAGTTTAAATGCATTTGTACATATGGAAAAAACATGATGCCAACAATATGTTTCTCTCAGAGATTCTTAAGACAGAATCATGTTACAAACATGTTTTTCCCACTCTTTGTTCCTCCCCGCAGGCCACCTGGTCCCGCTGCCATATGTGCCCCAATAACACACAGAGACTCTGTCTTTGATACAAGCTGTTGGCTACCTATTATAATTGTTTATCAGGTAGCTTTGTCTTAATGATTAAACCATTTCTACTTATCTAAGTATTTCCATATGGTCATCTTATCAGAGAGCAGCGGGCCAGCATCTTGCTTCCTCCAGGCTCTACATACTGACTCCTCCTTACTACTTCCTCTTTCCTCCTCCTAGTCTCCTACACCCTCCTATCTTGCTTTCCTATTGGCCACAGTGCTTTCTTCATTAACCAGTATGAGAAACCCATTTACAGGATAACATCTCCCATCAGAGTCAAAATGAAATAATTTCTTATCTTCAAAAATAAGACTAGGAGGATAGAGGAAGAAGTAGGGAGGAGATTCAACATGGAGAATGGAGAGAGTAGAACTCCAGGTCCTCTCTTCGGTAAGATGATACCATGTGGAAATACTTAGATTAATAGAAATGGGCTAATATTTAAGACAGAGCTAGCCAATAAGAAATGCTAGTAAGAGGCCAGCAGAATTATATCTATAAAATAAAAGTACATGCTTAATTCAGAAATTATTACAGATAACTAGAACACTTACTCGTGTTTTGTGTACTTGGACATTTATTTGTAAAGCTTTAAAATAAATAACACTTGGTCTCTGAAGTCAGAAGAAAACACAAGAAATGAGAGGTTGCCCTGGTCCCTCCCTTCTTCACTCTGAGCAATCTGATATCAAAAGAATCCCCTAAATGCCCTATTTCTCATTCATTTATAGCACCTAATGAATATGCAGAACATTCAAATTGATATATAGAAATACTCAAGACTGTCTCCAGGGCAGCGATTACCAAATCTTCTACCTAAGATATTAAGAGCATGCACCAACCAGTACAGAAATAACTCCCATGAAGCTCACCCTGTGTTCCCTCGGACATTGGGTGGGAGGATCCAGAACACCTTCAACCTTCACATACACACTAAGGCATGAGCAGGGTAAACCTTGCCGTAAACTCTTCAAGCTTGGATATACTCCGTTCTCCCAACACAGAACTTAAAGTAAAAGAACACACACTGCCATGTACCATATACCACAGCAAAGTCTTCTGCACAAATAAACTTCTTTGAAAAATACTAAAATAACCCTGAATTTTCTTTGACGGCACTTTTTATCCCTGTTCATTTTGGTGGCAACCCATGGTTTGCTGATATTGTAGACTGAACATATTCTTTGTTGCTACTGTTGAAGAGTTTTGAAAAGTTTTGGTGTGAAATTCTAAGAATTTTGGGAGGATTTTTTGTTGCATCCTTTGGTTTTAGGTTTTTATTTTGGTGGTTTAATAAAAACAAAAATAAGAATTAATGAAATGTTGGTTAAATCATGAGTTTCTGCAAAATTCATACACTGAAATCCTAACCTCCCCCAATCTGATCATATTAGAAAGTGGGAAAAATTATTTTTGAGTGTCAATCAATTATGTGTTGGATTAGGGTCCGTATAAATACATGACAGAGAGGATATTTTCTGTGTTACATGTGAGAATATAAAAAGGTTGTTGGCTATAAATTGGGAAGAAGGCCTTCACCAAGCACGTTAGTACCCTGACCTGAAGCTCTTATCTTCTAGAACTTGAAGAAATCAGTATGATTTAAATCTATGCTAGTTATAGAAACTTCAACTGAGAAAAGGGGCTTTTGCAATGCATATACTAAAAAATCATAACATGCATTTATTCATTCAAAATAACCATTTCAGATGTAATATAGAAACTCAAAACTTCATGATTTCAAAAGTCTGGAAAAGTGGGAAACTTTTCAAGTTACATGGATGAGTATAGTCATCTCAATAAGGTGAAGATAGTTACAAAATGTTATACTAGATCTATACATGTGTATGTTAACTCTCATTACCCAAAAGGAATCTATGAACTTTTAGCATTTTTTAATTTTCAGTGTGAAATATCTATTTATAAATATTTATGATGAAAAAACAACAATTTCTGGTTCTTCATGGGTCTATTTTTTTTCCTGTTACTACATGCTATTCTCAAAAGGATTTAGTGGTACATACTCTCTTCCCAGGACTTCATTAAGAAAACAAACTCAATATTAGATAGACATTTCCAGTAGGGTTGATCTATCAGTAGTTTACAAGTCCATGGTATGAAAAGAATTATTAGTTCTTCCCCACCAAACAGGTGATACGTTCTTTATTCTATTGTATTCTGCTTTTGACTTTGCCAATATGTTATTTATCTGAATGGCATTTGGCCTTCTTCATCTGTGATTCTCCCCACAATGGGTCTCACTCAAGAATTATTACCTGCAATTTAGTATGAGATCATCTATTACACAGTTCTTTTATTATTCATATTAGTACTAGCAAGAGCTGATTACCACCAATGTTCTTCTCTGGTATGTGGAATCAAAAAGATAACTGTACTGAGATTCAGAAGACCTGAGTGGATCCAATTATTTCTCACTGAGCATTTTCATCATTGGCTAACTCCCATTAACCAGGAGCCATTACTCATTGGCTCCTGGTTACAGGTCTAGTTCATCTAGTCCTTCTTGGAGATGTCAAATTATTTAGTTCATTTAGTTATAGCCTAATCTCTCCCTAAGGCAGTTGGCAAATCACTAGTCATCTATGTTACAAGGTACAGAAAAAGATGAATCTAATATCATGTACTAATGACTGCATAAAACTGTATATGAAGAGAGTTCACTTTCTCCACAAGTTACAAGCACTGGAATAAGAAGCAAGAAAAGGATCATGTTTGGCTACAATGGATTGCAACCCAGGTGTGGTTTTTCTTTCTCTTTAAAGAAGAGACTTGGTGATTCCTATCAGACAGCACATAAGCCTTCCAATCTCCATGACTATTATTAACTTCACCCTAACCATGGACTAAGTCAGTACCAAGTCAATAGTTGAATAAAAAGAACAATTCTTGGTCCATAGGCCAAATTTATTCCTCAATCTTGTACTAGTTAATTCAAGTCAAGCCAGGCAAAGGAGAGACATCTAAAATTCTTCTTACTGCTCATATTCACTTCTGGACTTTGGAGTGGAGATTTTTTTTAAGTGTATGTGAAAATACTTTGAGAAGTATACTGAGCTATGTAACTATGTAGCCTTCAGAACTGCCTGACCTATGTGAAATTCACATGACTTCACTGTGCCACAGTTTCCTATATTTTTGATATCCTTCAGATATACTTGTAAATATATTAAACCCTTTCAGTCATAGGAGAACTGAACTTTCACACATATTAGATGTGTTTTAATATTTCCTTTAAAACATTAATTGCAAACTTAAGAAATTATCAGTAAAATTTATCTTCCAAATTATTTTAATAATATTTAAATTTATAAACAAAACATTATTAATAGTGTTTTATATAAAATGGCCAGAGATTTACATCTAGATCTGTTTTATATTGAGTATATTTTGAGTGAACAGGAAATAAAAAAAACAGATTATATGATTGCTTTATGGGTTTTTTTTCTTAGTGATAATCTGGCTCCAAATAGTCCGTATGCTCAGTTTATTTTTCTTAATATTCAGGAAAATTGAAATGTTTCTGGCTATTTTTGTACATTAAGCAGTTTTCTAGTCATGGATGACTAATAGATGAAGAGTATTTTATTTTAAGCATACAATTTTATGAGTGACTTAGTTATTTGGTTTGGGATATACATATATATATATATATATATATGTATATCTATATATCATCATTATCACACAAAGACATGAAAATATTTTCATGTCCCTTAAGCTTACTTGGTTAATAGTTCTGGACTGGCTTTTACCTGAACATATAAGCACAGATGCTAAGATTAATATCTCAATGGACAGAGAGAAGAAAAACAGCCACAAACATTAGGAGCTGGTGACCTTGAGCTCTCAGTGAGGTTTTGGTACTTCCTGAACAGTTCTAGTGTCTTGACTAAAGCTTGATTTTTTCTTGTTGAACAAATATCATTCCACAGACCATCAACATAGGCAAGGACACTGTGTGAGCATGATGTAAGACAAAAGCAAAGGCACTTTGTAATTATGACTAAACACAGACAAAACATAAACATTTTTCAAGCCCCCCTCACAAAAAATGATCAGACAACCCCCTTCCCAAAGCTAATGTAAGTTTCTGATATCTTTGCTAATTATGGATTTGGTTTGCTTTCATCCACTTGCTTTATATGTAAAAATTATTCAGCTACTTTTATCAAGCAGCAGTACCCACTCACAGATAACACCCAGACAAGATCAAATCTTCCTTGGAATTATGCCCAAATAACACACACAGTGATTGATTCTTAAATATTTTTTTAGATGCGGGTAGGGGAGAACAGGAGAGGAGGAGAGGTTGGGGGAACTGGGATTGACATGTAAAACAAGCTTGTTTGAAATTTAAATAAAAATATTATCATAAAATTCTATTATGGAAATAACTAACAATTCTATGTGACCATGTTCTCCTTTTTTAGTAAGGCATAACAATTCTAATTCTTTCATGCACTTGCATCTTCCTGATAGCATTTGCAGGGGGAGGGGTCACTGAAAATATTCCTAGATTCTTTTCATTATAAGTGAGATATTAAAGTTACTGAACACTTCATTTTGGTACTTTAATTGGTTAAAAATAATTACTATGCACTTATTATCCAAGCACTTCATTATTTTAGCAAGTATAGCTTGAATCACTATTTTGCTGAAAAAAATTAAAATCAGAAATGTAGAAGTAAATATAGCAGAACAGAATATTTGTTTAAATCAGTGCATAAAATTTGATCTTTAGTCAATACTGTTTTTAAACACTGCAAGTCTAACCATAATTCCTTTGAAAGTAACTGGTATTGAGTAGATTTAGATACACATATACCTTCCTTTTTATATCATACATGTGAGACAAAATAACCCAAAATAGGGTGTATCTCATTTAAATTAATAATCATTTTATTTCTCTGTGCCATTCTCATGATACTTTTTGTTTCTAGATCTCCATATGAAAAATATTTATATAAGAAGGTCCAGTGAATGAGGACCCTTGTACCCTTCAATATAAAGAAGAAAAATGCTTTATGCATCACTGTTTCTTGACATGATATAATGTAATCATATGTGACTGATACCATCTAAAAAATCCAGTCTCAATATGAAATGTCACAGGGAAAGTGGGAAAGCCACTATATTTATTCAGATTTAAGGACAAATATGTATATAAGACATACAAAGGAACAGCTTTGGAAAGCAAGCATCTAGTGGAACTGCAGAGAGTTTGTTCAAGCTCTCCTGGAATATATTCTGGTATGGATGGTGTAAGGGTATTATAAATTTTTTTTCTGAAAAAAAAAACATTAAAACTGTCACACATTTTTATGACTCTTTAAATGTTGTTGGAACCAATGCTTCCCAAGGACCTCTCCTCTGCCTGTTCAGTGCCTGCTGTGTTCAGTACTGGAAGGCTGTAGATCCTCTGAGGACCCAAGGTAATTCTAAATGGACTCTACTTTGGCTAAGCTGTTTTTCTGAGACTATACCCTGCCTCTGAACTGTGTTAAAATACCCTTGCATTATCCTAATTAGGATTATTCACAATACACACATATTGTAGAGGGCTATTCTCATTTTCAATTAGCTGAAAAGGATTAGTTGCAGTCATACTTCTATGGTTCTGAATGCTATTATTATTAAATCCAATATTTTTACTGCTGTTAAAATTATGTTTCTTATAAATATAACTTCGCTAATGAAGTAAAAAGAGAGTCCCCTCCTGACAAATCATTTTCTTCTAAAAAAAAATTGTGAAGGTAACAATACATAAACTGAAGGAAATATATGTGGGGTAAAGAGGCTGTTTAATCACAAATAATGGCAAACCTAAAATTAGTTCCAATTAAAAAAGAAATGCAGAGAAACCAATCCGAATGTAGCAGATAAAGGGTTGCATTCAGGGGAGTTTATTAAGCTGTGGCTTGTAAGAGGACCCCAGGTGCAAGCCTTCCTCATTATACCTATTCTTAAGCTGTACAGAAAGTACCATAAACACACACACACACACACACACACACACACACACACACACACACACACACACACACACACACACACACGCACACAACCAAAAACCAGAACAACAAAAGAAAAAACAAAAATCAAGATAGCAGAAAATCTCCAGGAAATAATTTTCTGTGGTAGCCACACTTGCAATGAACAGCCTATGTTTTTTGGGGGGAGGAAAGATCTTAACAATTTGTTCTTTTACTTCCAAAATACAGCAGCATGTTAATCGCTTGATCAGCCAAATGAAACTAAATGTAATTAAGACTAGTGTGGGGTTAATTTGATCCATAATTATGTTATATAAAGTAAATGAAAATTGTTTCTTTCCTCAATTGCAATTCATTAAAATTACAGATATTAAAATAAGATACTATAAAATTACATGAAGCATGTACACATTAATAGCCATTAATAATAGCTTGATATTTCTATCTAAGCAACAGTTTATTAAAATGTCAAAGGTGATATTTGACCACTCACATGACTGCTTTTCTTACTCTAGTTTTCTTCTCTTCTAAGAAATGTGTGTATGTGTGTATGTGTTTGCATTTTATTCTATTTTTTAAAAATCTCTGTACCATATGGTATTATTATTAAAGTTTGTTTCATATATACATGCACATACAAATATGTATACTCACACATAAAGTAAGGTTTATATTTTACCTATATAATAATAGACTCTTGAAATTAATTTAGGGTATTTTGTCTCCAGATGATATTTTGAAAAACCTAATGACCAGCAACTGTATTCTAAGATATAGCCTCCCCCCCAAGTTCCTTTATGTACATGTGTTGGATTCCAGTTTATTTATTGTATTCCTGAATGTGCAAATGAGTGGGTCTCTGATTCTTGTACTTTCTCTCAGGCTCTTTTCCTTCTGTTTGTATTGTCATATTCTAATATCTTAGCTTTTATATTTTTATCATGCCTTAGAAGCTTGTTTGTTTTCTAATGAGAGAAGGGAAGGAAGGAAGGAAGGAAGGAAGGAAGGAAGGAAGGAAGGAAGGAAGGAAGGAAGGCAGTAAAGAGGAATGGACCCAGATGGAAGGGAAGGTAGGAAGGAACTGGGGGATGAAAAGGGAGGAGAAACAGTAATCAGTATTAAAAAAATCTATTTTCAGCAAAAGTGTTAGCCATATTTAAATGCTTATCATTTGTATAAGCACACATAGTCAATTCCCTATTGAATATTTATTTAAACACAACACAGGTACTCAGTGTTCAAAACAGGATATAAATATTTCATATATAGCTAAATACAGTGTCTTTAGACTTTTCCACAGAAAGATGTTTGAAATTATATTTATATGTCTATTAACCAACATTTCAAAACAATTTGATTTTAAGCATAGACATTAAAAAGACATTATTATCAATTTATAGAAAATGAGAGGAAGAGACATATTTTTGGAGTACTATATACTATTTTGAGCACATGCAGTATGCATTAAATACATTTTTATTAATTTTTTGTTTAAAGTCTTATTTTACATACCAATCGCAGCTCCCTTTCTCTCTTGTCCTCCCACTCCCCCTACCATCTTCCCATCCCACCCCCCATTTACTCCTCGGAGTGGGTAAGGCCTTCCATGGGGGATCATCAAAGTCTGTCACATCATTTGGGGAAGGACCAAGGTCGTCCCCTGTGTATCTAGCTTGAGAGAGTATTCCTTTATAGGGAATGGGCTCAAAAAAAGCCCCTTCAAGTACTAGAGATAAATACTGGTTCTACTGCCACTGGCCCCATAGAGTGTCCAAGCCTCCTAACTGCCACCTTTATTTTTTACCTGTCTATGAATTGGTGGTGAATCCTTACCTCTCCCTACAGATGGAATAACTGGGGTTCACAGAGATCGAAGAGTATGCCTGAATTCTTGTCAAATTTATTAGGAAATGAAAGGTTCCCTGTTTTAGAGGTGATATCAAAACAGAATTTAAGATGTTTAATCTCTGTGTCCATTCTTAGGACATTAAATATGACCTGGATAAATAACGCAGTCATTCTGAATCCAGACTTGTCCAAGGGGCCTTCTTCATGGTAGAGAAGGAAGTGCTGACTGTGAGGGAAAACACTATGCTGAAAACTAGCAGGTGCCTTACTCAAGGTTCCACTAACTACATAGAAAATGCCCATGCCTGAGGGAAACGGAAAATACAATGTGTCCTGATAATCATGGGTGAAGAGGCAAAAAAGACAGGGAAAAGGTTCTAAATGCCCTTTTGAGGGCTGTTCTCACACGTGACCAGGCTTTTTGCCTTCCCTTATTTTGGGGTTTGAGAACTAAGGTGATGATGATTTTATGAAACTTAAAAGAAATGCATTTACAACTGAGTTTGATAGAACGCTATGTTCTAGCAGTTTATTAACCAGAAACCCAAAATTATATAAACCTAACTAAAATTTCCATGTGCCTCAGCATGTTTAGTACTACTATGAAACCTAGAATACACACTTTGAGAATCAAATGTTATTTCCATGCTGTATAATATGTCACTGTATTGTCACTAATTATAGTAAGCACGCAATCAAAACTTTTGCTAATGAACGATTACAGTTTGTTTATAGCACAACCATGCTAATTTTTTTTAAAATATATCAGTCATCTTCCTGAGGAAGCCATGCTTCTTACACAAAAAGAAACCTTAAGTGTGATCATACTTAACAAATTGCCAGAACCCGTTATGTATAGTAAGCATGTATTCTTAACAAACTAAATACTTAATATTTACTGCATGAAAAAAATGGGCAAGCCTAAGAGCCATTAGTATTCCAGGTGAGGCACAACATGCAAATTTACTCAGCTATTTAGAAATGAGTCGTACACTAATATAACAAAATAGTTTATGTATATTAGAGTAAACAGTGAAATCACAATAGAAAAAAAATGGGTTTGGTTCAGATGTTGAGCTGCTATGTAAACCAATTATCTATCCAGAGGGAAACAGCTCTGTCTACAACTACTTAGGCTCTAGGGCCTATTACAAACCCTGGAGTGGGCTGTTGTTTCTGTTCTCAAGGGAATTTACCACGTCACACTGGAAATAGCTGACAATAATTAGAAAGCCTGCTTCTGCCAGTATTGCACACATTTTTTAATACCTTCCTAAGTATTATGGGAGATAATACACAGGGTCTTTAGAATTCTAGTCATGCCACAACAAGCCACGGAAAGGACAACTAGACAATAGCCCCAAACTGGACTGTGACAGGCTAATTATTGTGGCTTCATTATAAACCTCTTTTTACATAGGTCACCTGGGAAGTGTAATTAAAAATGCATTATTGGTGTATTTTTTATTGAAGCAATTAAATTAAAAAGCCAAAAAATAATTATATGAGGAGCAAATAATAATGTTGTTCAACAGCATTTATCTAAGAAAGAGAGAACACGTTAGTGCTTCATTAGCAGTAAATGTGTTAACGGGAATCTGTTTGAAAAATGAGCCATAGAATGGCTTTTAAATACGCAGATTAAAGGATTTATAATGTCAAGTTTAACACAGAAATTATAGATAGTATTACATAACCATGAGTGATCGCACCTTTAATCTGACTTAGTAAAATGATTTACACCGTTTTTTCCCGCTGCTTCAGTTGTGTGAGTATTATATGTACTGCATCTCAAATAAAAACCCTTATATTCTTATGTGAATCGGTTCTTGCTTTCTAATTAGGTGGTACATAATATAATTAGATGTTAAAATATGTGTCTTCAAGGGCGGAATATTTGTCTTGGATATCCATTCTAGATACCATATCAAATCATAGCATCATTTATTTTGGGAGATCTTATAAATCCCTAATCTACCATATCAACTCAGTCCTTCCTCCTCCATCTCAAAACTCTCTAGGCACATCTCTGCATCCACATTACTAAACTGTCACCATCTCACTTGCTGTAATTAATGAGAACTTTCTACCTAGAAGGAGTAAACACTGCCAATGATGTACATAGTATTGACTTTTATTCTCTGAATGGCTTCAAGAGATTGGTGCTTCATTTCCATTTTAAAAACAAGGATAATTAATGTAATTTAATTGATGTGTATATCAATGATAGACACAAATTGCTCTTCAGTAAACTACCCACATTAGTCGGTTTCTTTTTCATCCTAGCAGAGATGTCTCATATTTTGAGCCTTTCTATGTTTGTTGAATATTATTCAGCTGAGAAAGAAGCTAGATAAGTATCTATAAAGAGAGATTCTCACAACTAGCCCCTGTTTCCCTTAGAGGAAAATTTCAAATTCAAGATCACAAAATTACATCTGTTGTACAAGGGCATACCAGAGTGAAAAAGTGAACAATCAGATAAGTCAACCATCATCAGAGAAATATGCTGTTGAATATGGAACTTGATTCAAAACAATCATGGTTGACAAGAAGAAAACTGTTCTAATTATGTTTTGTCCTAAGACTGAGTATTGGCCATGACCAGTTATTACCTAATGACTCCAAATTATGTCTTGGCATATTATAATTAGTTTAATTAGTAGTTTGAGTATTGTTATATTTCATTGGAATTGTTGAGTGTCAATATTTTTCCTGTCAGAAACCATAATTCTTAAATATTTAGTGTAATTTCTGCTTTGTGTTGGGATTTCCATGCATTATCAACAAGAAGCTACACATCATTGGCAGAGCTGAGAACCTTATAGCACAGAGGGTCAAGTGACTGTTCTAAGTCGCTGATAAATTATGGTCTCGTTTGCTATCCTAGATTCTCCAAGACAAAAACATGCATTTTTATAACCTATATACCTATAATTTATAGGTAGCACTATAAATTTGGATTTTTCCCTTCCATGCTAACCTATCTACTGATATTACTATTGGTATTACTATTGGTCTTACCTTGTTCATGAAACTTTTTCCAGGAGAGACTGTTTCATAGCAGACATTCTGGCATTCTGGCTCTTATAGTCTTCCCATCCCTTCTCCGATGCTGCCACTGAAACCATAGATGCAGTAACTCAAATGTTGCTGTATCCACTGTGGGTGGGATCACTATGATTATTTGATCATTGTATGATATCCAGGTGTATTTTTCTATGAAAGTCTCTATTTACTATAAAGTATTTTTGATAAGGGGTGGTATTTACACTTATCAGTGGATATAAATATAAGATTTAGAATGTAGTAGGAAATTGTGTTGATCTAGCAAAATGGTGGTTTTAAATTATTTTTTTGAAGACCTGTTGTCTAAGTAGCCTGGAGAAGATGGCTAGGTTTCTAGTAGTTGGTACATTTTCCCACCTACTATGTGGTCTTAAATCTATTTAAACAGCTGTTAGTTACCATCAACATATGAGCATCACTTACAGCTTTTCTGCACAACTTGCCATACTGGTTATTATTGTGGCTCACTGGTGTCACATCCAGATAAAACTATGCATTAGAAAATACTGTTTAGGCTGACAAGTAAAGGGAACAATTAAAAGTCCAAAAATAATTCTTAATACTTAGTTAAAATATATTTTCTTGGTTTTAAAGGGACCTTGTATATCCTATGTATATTGATTCATTTTAGCTACATTATGATTTTTTTTAGATAAAAACAAAAAGTACAGCTTCCAACACATCTCAAATAGTTTAGAGACTGCAGAACACACGTGTTTGCAGTAATGATGGTCATATTTCCATCAATCATTTTGTTGTTCCATTCCAGTTTTGTTATGTAAACTGAAAATGAATTTTCAATACCAGCACATGAGATTTATTTTAGTGAATGTGGTCTATCATCTACAATTCAGAGATATTAAATGTCAATCCATTAAGGTAGATCATTTTTATATCAATGGAATATTCTGACACTGATGTTTTATGGTGCCTGCAGTCTATTTTTAAAATCTGATAAAGATGCTTAGGAAATGATAAAGGCCTTCTGAATTTCTCCATGGGGACTACACAATTTTACATTCCCATGAGCAAGTTACAAGTGATCCTCTTTCTTCAATTCCTTGACACTTTTTGATAATGTCAGTATTTTTTTTTAGACTTTCTGCCAGGAACTTAGTCAACTCTCCGTGTGATTTTAGTTGTCATTTCTGTAAAAGTTAGTAACACAAATTTATTTTCCTGTGTTTATTTACTATATTTTCTTTGATACAATATTCCTTTATGGTTTATTTGTCCACTTTCTTGTTGGATGATTGATTTAAATGCTAAATTTTAAAGTTATATGTACTTCCTTATATATCTACATTATGTTTATCCCTCATGTGTAATTTTAAGGGTAATGGCTTATTTAGATGATGTTCAATATACTATTTTATTTTATTTACTTATTTTACCTTTTGACATTGATACAAGAGAGATGAAAATATGTGTTCACACAAAATATATGTACAATTCTTCTTTGAAGATGTGTTTGCATTCATTTTCTTCCTCTTTTTGAAAATAATTAATTAAAAAAATTGAATATAGCTTTCCTGTGGGGGCCAGGGAGTAGAATGTTGTTGTCCAAATGTAAATGGCCCCCACAGATTCATAGAGAGTGTCATTATGGAAAATGTAGCCTTGTTAGAGTAGGTGTGGCTTGGTTGGAAGAAGTTTGTCACAGGGGTTGAGCTTTGAGGTTTCAGATGTCCAAGCCAGGCTGTTTCTCTTTATTTCTTCCTGTTGCCTGTGGATTCAGATGTAGAACTCTCTTTAACACCATGTCTGCCTCTGTGTTTGTTGCCATGCTTCCCACTATGAAAACAGTGAACTAAAACTCAGAAATGTGAACCATCTCTATTTAAGTTTTCCTCTATAAGAGTCATGGTCAAGTTGTCTCTTCACAATACAAAACTGACTAAAACACAATCTCTTCTAGTTTTCTGTTGTTTCTTATTTCTTACTCACCTTAATACCTCAAAGAGGAAAATACGTAGTGTTTTATCTCACAAAACTGACTGTGTTCCAAATATCGTTTACAAGAATCAAATAGAATTGATAAAAGATCCAATCAAAATAACGAATAGTTTCTATTCATGTAGAAAAATACATGGTTTATATCGCTTCTTTAAAATAGACTAATTACACTCTATTAATAGCTCAGTATTAGTTATTAAAATATATGTGAAGCACCATGGACACAAAAGATTTTATCTTCTTAGTCCATCATTGTATGGTAATGTTGAATGTACACAAGAAGAGGATTGAAGAAAATTTTATACACCAGACTTAAGTAGAGGTACTTGAAAAAGAGAGTACCAGTCTTTCTGCAAGGAATTTGGGAAAGAATACTTTAGCCCAGAACAAAAAGATGTGTAAAAGGTAGAATCAGCAAAAATATGACATATTTACGAACCTGAAAATCATTAGGTTTGACTGCACCATTTTGACAAGTTCGAAAGGCTTAAAGGTAATGCTAATTAAAAATCAACACTGGTAACAGTATTGTTTGTTTAAGTCCTTGGTTTATAAATAATAAACAACTGAGTTTTATACAACTGATGTAATTACAAATCTGGCTTAATTGTTCTATAGTGGATATATGCTTTAAATCATCACATTGTATTCCATTATATAAGTACAATTATTATTTGTCAATTACCAATAAAACAAAACTCTGTATAGGAAGTAATTTTGTTCATGTAGTAAAAAAATTGCAAATTGTTTTGACAGAGTAAGACTAAGATAAGGATTTAAATTGTTAGAAAGGTTTGGAGAATTATCAATGAGGATGCCTTAAGAAAAAATCAACAAGAAGTAGAGACTATGTGTAACCCCACGTGAGAAATGTGAAAACAAAAACAGTGGTAGCTTCAGAGATGTATTGAGACAGCATTCAAAAGATAATTTTGAAAATTAATAACATTGAATATGACTAATTAAAACTATAGGGGATCCACTAATTACAGAATGAGGGATGAGATAATGCTGCTCAAGGAGTAGGATGGTATGGCCAGAAGGTCTGTTGAAGACGTGTCCCGATAAATGAACCACAGGGAGACCTTCTTGAAAAGAAAATGAACAAACAAAACAAAAATAGAAACAAACAAACAAAACCCTGCTATTCCAGGTTTTTTCATATTTAGCAAGTTCCTAGACCTTGTCAGTGCCACTGGTTTTGTGACATCTATAGTCTCTGATGCTAAAGGAATGCCAACCAAGGATAGAGTGAGCTTTGGTGAAGAAAAATGTGAAAGAGAATCTAAAACCAGGAAAAAGGATACAATCTAGTGAGCAGGAAAGAAAGCAGGGAGGTTGGGAAAAGAAGAGAGAAGAGAAAGAGAAGGACAAGGGGTTTGTCTTTATCATGTAAAATAATAATACCAAATGATTTCAAAATCTGTTTTTGTGGCGTTTTTTGTTTGTTTGTTTGTTTTTTAAGAAGCTGGCTACATATAGGTATCAAAGAGCTCATATGAACAAGGGAGATGTGGACTGCACCTCATACACAGAAGCTTAATTTTAGTTCACCAATAGTTTACGTTCTTAAGACCAACATAGTTAGGCCATCTGTAACCTTGCCAGGAAATTTCCTAGGAAATAATGATGCCCAAAGCCGAGTGGAAAAAGTGCAGATTGCAATAGCAGAAATTTGAGACCCCTCAAATGTATATTTCATGCTAGAGGAATTTAACTTTGCACTCACTTTGTTTGTTTTGTTCTGTCCTCAGCATTATGCTTGGTTGTCCTGAGCTTAGTAAATTTAAGCTTGGTCCTGCCAAAGAGGTGGTAACATTCATGACTTTTCCAAGTCATTTTCAGTTCTAGAATTCTAAACATGTACTAGCCTGTTTGTTATCTGTTAATGTTTACCAAATCCCTTTTTTATTATGTTTGACTCAGCAAATAGTAGGCATACTGCATTTTTATCAATTAGTAATTTTAATATATTCTCAATGATTTTTTCATTAAATTGTTTTAAAGTATTTTCAAGTATATTTGAAGATAATATAGTTAATAATATACAAATATATCCCATTTAAAGAAACATACAGTAGTCTACATACTACCAAGCCAAACAAACATTTAAGAAAAATCATAGGAATACTAACCAGTTAATAGTAGAACATGATCATTTATCGATGTATCATATTTTTAGTATACTTTACCTACTTTTAATTTTGTTATGTCAAATAATTTTTCTAGTGACAAATTATGGCACATTTAATTTGTAATAGAAAAATATATATGACTAAGCTAAGAGTCTATATTCCAACATAATTATGACTACTGAGACTTTCTAGCAAAGCCATAAATAATTATTTTCATTTTTCACTCAGGTATCCCAATGTGTTCTAATTCTTCACAATAATGAACTCATTAATCCTTACATACTCTCAGTGGTGTAGGTAAATAATCTAAGATGTTGCAAAGTGGCATTCATGCTATAGTCTTTTGTGGGGGGACAACAAATCTTGCTTCCTTGATCCTCACCAAAACTATTTTACTATAAGACTCAGTGAGTGAAGCTGACTGGCAGGCCTGTTGCTTAAGCAGAGTGCATCTCATCTGCCTTCCTCCCCTGTCAATAATATTACTTTCATAACATGTTTATTGGACTTCTTTCTAGGTCATCCCATTACCAAAATTTCTCCTTTGACATTTTTCCCAGTAAACATTTTCCCCAGTATCATCACAAAATTGAATGTTTCTTTCAAGGATGTGTATTTTATTATATAATATTACATTTTATTCCCTATTAGCAAAATTTATTTTAAAATTAGTTTGTTTGTTCTACCCCAGGTTCACTGAATTGGATAATTCCACTTTTGTTCCCTTTCTGGCTTTTATTCCTTGTGAAAATCATTCTGGTCAGATTTAAGGGGGAAGCAGATGACCCCACTGATTCTTGAAAGTTGTACTCACGGAGCTGAGCATACCTATTTGAGGTTTTTAGGTTATGATATTCTAATTACTACTGTGTATGAAAAGCCTACTACTCCTTCTAAACTATTTAAAGTCAGCCTCAAGAGATGAATAACAACTGAATTTAACTGAGATTCGGAGCCAAACATACCTTTACTTTTTTCGTGTGGAGTAGACAAAGTTGGCTATTCCGTACTCTTAATTACCAAGCAGTTATTAATTATGCCTAAAGTTTTATTTAAACTATATAGAAAGTTAAAAAAATTGTATAAATACAAGTGATAAAGTCCATGCACATGCAGGGATAGGAACACCATCCAGTCCTGATGGCATGGTTGGTAAGAAGAGTCAATATGGCATTTTTCTCCCCTTCTCAAGACACAAAGAATTGGATAATCACCAAACAAAATAATCTACTCACTTATTTCCATGGAAATGGGTATTATGAGTTGTTTTTCCTGCCAGCCTGGGCATACTGCTGCACCAGCCCCAAATAATACACAGAGATGCTGTATGAGATATAATTCTGTTGGGCAGTTACTAGTTTTTTAGCAGCTAGCTCTGTCTTAAATATTAACCCATTTCTATCAATGTAAGTACTTCCACGTGGTCTTATCTTACCGGAAAGAGGAGCTGGTGTTCTTCTCCCTGTCCTCCATCTTGACTCTTCCTACTACTTTCTCTTTCCTCCTAGTCTCCTAGTCTGGCCTATCTTGCTTTCCTATTGGCCAACAGTGCTTTATTCATTAACCATAACAAGAAACATATTTACAGAACAACATCTCCCATCAAAGGGGAATAATATTATGCCCTGATTATATTACATAAAGTCAAAAATAAAAATATTGTGTAGATTGTGCTCTACCTGATATAATCATTTGACCTCTCAGAAAACATATTGGAATGAATCATTGTTGGACGGCAATGTGACCAGACTGTTCTACCAATCATGTTTTACCTGTTGTTGCTTCCAGCAGTTGATCAATGTGTTTGTCTGATCATCTGTACAGATGTGCTTGAACCTCAACACCAAATAGCAGTTTGTTTCTTCATATAAAGTCACGTGGCCAAATTATATTTTATGTGTAATGTAATTAGGCAGGGGGGGTCTTATTGTTTGGTCAAACACTGGCATAGGTTTTATTGTGAGTTTGTTTTTAAGACTTGAATTATGTTTAAATAAACAGATTCTGAGTGAGGTATATTTATCTCCATAGTGTGGATAGACCTCATTGTATCAGCTGACAACATTGAGAACACATTCTGATGTCTCTCAGGAAAGATAGAATTTTTCTCAGGATTACAACATAGAGACTCTGCTTCTCCAGCCTGGTTCCTGGGAAACTTGGAATTCAAGACTACACTATAAGCTCTGAATTGAGTCTTCTGTCCTTTGGATTTCAGACTTAAATCTACAGTCACTTGAGTCAGTACTTAAAAAGAGCCTAACTCTCACTCACATCCTATTGCCCCAATCACCTCACTCTACTCTCATACCCCTCCTATTTTACCTGCATAACCCTATCTAATAACTTTGCTGAAAGCTTCTATTTAGTTTTTGCAATTCTGTAGCGTGCATGTTTTCCGCCAGCCCGCCTGCTGCCGATCTGGTGTGCAGGCCCCAAATAACACGTAGAGACTCTGTATTTGATACAATCCTGTTGGCCAGTTACAATTATTGTTTATGGTCTAGCTCTGTCTTAACTATTAACCCATTTCTACTATTCTAAGTATTTCCACGTGGCTCATCTTACCAGAGAGCAGCCCCGGCATCTTGATTCCTCTAGTCTCTACATCCTGACTCCTCCTTACTACTTCCTCTTTCTTCCTCCTGGTCTCCTAGCCCCACCTATCTTGTTTCCTATTGGCCACAGTGCTTTATTAATTAACCAGTATGAGAAACACATTTACAGAATAACATCATGTAGCATGTAAGTTTCCGCCAGCCCGCCCGCAGCTGGTCTAGCATCCTGGCCCCCAATGACACGCAGGAGACTCTATATTTGATACAATCCTGTTGGCCAATTACCATTACTGTTTATGGGCTAGCTCTGTCTTAATCATTAACCCATTTCTACTTATCTAAGTATTTCCACGTGGTCGTCTTATCGGGGAGCCGCGCGGCAGGCTTCCTGCTTCTTCCCGGGCTACATCTCGACTCCAACCAACTTCCTCTCTCTTCCTCCTGGTCTCCTAGCCCCGCCTATCTTGTTTCCTATTGGCCACAGGGCTTTATTAACCAGTACGAGAAACATATATACAGAATAACATCTCCCATCAACATCACAATTCCATTTGCATACATCTTTAGGCCACTTATTTAGAAATTAGAAGAGAAATTACAGTATATTTCTGTAACTTCAGGTCGGTTAATATGCGTACATTTGCTTACAATTATTAGATAAGAGTCTTATGAAAGCCAGACACTGGCTAGACAGTTCATTCTTTTTTTAAAAACTACAAAATTTAATAAAGTAACAAGAGCTGATTTTCAAAAATTGCTGAAGTATGTTTAAGAACTATTACTATCAGACAAAAATGTACCTAGAAGAAAATATTTATCTTCTTTATAGAAGTCTGGGGACAAAGAGACTGAAAAAAAATTCTTCATAAAATCAAATTACTAGATTGAGTCTTCTGACCTTTATGTGTATGACTTTTATTTCCTCAATATTATGTTCCTTTTTACTTAGTTGTGAGAATATGTGCCTATTAACAAATTGTAGAACTTTTTTCATTTTATTTTTATTTATGTGTATGGATGTTTTGTCTGTCTGTGTACCATGTGCATGCAGTATCTCTGGAGACCATAGGAGGCCATTGAATGCTATGGATCTGGAGGTAAAGAGAGTTGTAAGCCTCCATGTTACTGTTGAGACTCCAACTCAGGTCCTTTGGTAAAGCAGCCAGTAAACATAAATGCCGAGCCATCTCTCCAGGCTAAAGTTCTTTACTCCAGAATCGATGGGTCAAGATTTTCTTTTTAACTGCAAATATTTGCTTGGGGATGATGTTGGCAAATGCCAATGCATTAATATAATATTATATGATTTTGTGACACTGTATTTTAAAACAAAAACCTTTGCCAAGTTTTCAAATTAAGATCCCTCTAGAAAAATATCATAGATCTCACCTGCAATGGCTTTATGTAAAGAAGCTATTGTGTAGCAAACTCTTGATTCTGTTCTGCTCTTTACTTCATTTTCTTATAAATTAATTCAGATCTCTTGCTTCTAGTTTTGTAGATTATCACATAACTTTAGCAAAGGATGGCTCTGATTTGCATTACCTTTTTGTTCATGTCCTTCTTAGAGGTAAATAAATGTAGAGAATGTTTGTATAGATACATCTGTCTATAAACCAGTAATTTAAAAATGAAAACATATATAGCTTGTGCCATATTAAAAGTAACAGGGTAATTAGGAAATTTTAATTTGATAGATACAATGTGCTCCTCAGTGTTCATAATATATATATATGTATATATATATATATATATATATATATATATGTTAGTGTCTTCTTTGTGTCCACTATGTCCATTCCTTCCTAAGCCTAGCCTTGATTCATTGTTACTATCTAGTAGAAGATTCTCTATGTTTGTGAAGAAAAGTCACATCTTCAGAGTTGAAGCCTATAAATAAATATTTTGAATACACCACTGTATTTATTCTCATACATGACAATTATCTTTAATTCTCAGTGGGGAGAAAAAGATCTCCTACAAAGTTGTCATATGTGCCTAAAGAAAAACCTGAAACATTTTCACTAAAACTTCTAATAAACATGTAAAATAATGTCAAAAACTTATATCCTATAAAATTGTACTCAGAACAGACAGGACTTACCGACACTTGTAATCACTTGGTTTGGTGTTCCTTTATCCATACTTGTACAATTATGTATTATATGTGTATTAGATAGACAGAAGGTTATAGATAGATAGATAGGTAGATAGATAGATAGATAGATAGATAGATAGACAGATAGACAGATAGATGAATACATAGTCTATGGTTCCCAAAGTATTGTGGCTTAATGTATTATTTTCCAGGTTTAGGATTGTTTTTAAAATCTGTAGTTCACTTTTTTTTTTTTTTTTTTTTTTTTTTTTAGACAGGGTTTCTCTATATTGCTTTGGAGCCTGTCCTGGAACTGTCTCTGTAGACCAGGCTGGACTTAAACTCACAGAAATCCACGTGTCTCTGCCTCATGGATGCTGGAATTAAAGGTGTGTGCCACCAACACTAAGCTATAGTTCACCTTTTGAAATTTAATCATTTACCCAGTCTCAAGTTATGATAATATTCTACAAAACAGTAAAAGAAGCACTCAAACATCAGGATTTAAATAAGAAGGAAAGACCAAGTATCTAGACAATAAAATGTATACAGTAGATTGATGGGAGATGTCATTCTGTAAATATCTTTCTCATATTAGTTAATGAATAAAACACTGTTGGCCAATAGGAAAGCATGATAGGCAGGACTAGGAGGCAAGGATGATTCTGGAAGAGTAGGTAGGAGATTTAGGATGGAGGACAGGGAGAAGAACACCAGGTCCTCTCTCCTGTAAGATAAGACCACATGGAAGTACTTAGATTAATAGAAATGGTTAGTATTTAAAACAGAGATAGCAGATAAGAAACTCGTAACAGGCTAACAGCTTTATATCAAATAGAGTGTCTCTGTGTGTTATTTTGGGCTGGTGTGGTGGTTCTGGGACCAGGGCAGGGGGAAAAACTGCTCATAACATTGAATCTAATTTGAATGTTGTTTAAAAGAATGATAAATATTCTATGAAAACATAAAAGTCTGGGCCACATAGTGATTTCTAAGTACCCTGAGCTACAGAGTGAGATCTGTCTCAAAAATTACATTGAAAAAAAAGAAAACAAAATGGAAAAATTGCAAGAAATAAATTAAGAGAAGTAATGAATTGTTTTCACTTTGATTTAGATTATTTGTTAAATAAACATTTGCATTATAAAATATTCAAACATTTCCCCATGATAGAAATAGATTAATAATTTAATATACAGAAGAACCATGATTTAATTTACATTTTAAATGTATGGATTTGCTTTCTACTCATAAAATAGATCAGAAACCCAACTACTAGTATCATAGAAGTTGGGGCGGAAGGGATATTGTTATGGATGAAGCTTGTAGCTTCGGAGTACTCCATTTGGATACATGTTGATACCTGAGCTGAGAAGTTTTACTAATATATTAAACTGTGGGTGTGGGTTATAAAACAATTGTAAGAATATGACAGCTCAGAAACCAGGCCCCCTGAACATGGGTGTCAGTTAGGAGGCCTGGGCAGCCTATGGGGCTTCTGGTAGTGGAACATCATTTATCTCTGGTGTACAAATGGACATTGGGAGCCTATTCCCCATAGAGGGATACTCTCTTAGCCTAGACACATGTGGGAGGGCCTAGGCCCTGCTCCAAATGATGTGACAGACTTTGATAGTGCCCCATGGAAGGCCTCACACTTTCTATGGAGCAGAAGAGGAATGGGATGGGGGCTGGTGGGGATCATGGGAGGATGGGAGGAAAAGGGAACTGATATTGATACATAAAATAAGGTTGTTTCTAATTTAAATTAAAGTATAAAAAAAGAATATTTGTAAGAGATAGATTCCTGGGAATACTGTAGATTTAAAGGTAGATATTTAAGTATGGGCTACCCATTAGTATCTGAAGGGAGATATCATTTAGAAAATTTTCTAAAGCTAAGGAAGGGATAATGTCAGAGACTGAAGTTTGGATATCTTTATAATGCATAAAATTTAAAGTAAAGGCAAAGTTACAACAGCATGTGCCTAAAATTGTAAATTCTGTGATGTAGACCTTTTGAGTTCCTCTGAGTTAGAAGTTAAAACCAGGGCGTAGGGAAAACAGCCAACATGCTAAGTGGTTACTGATGTTAAGATGTGAGAAAGCAAGTAGTTATTTAAAATTCACAATGGCAGCCAACATAAAAAGAACACATAAGAAATAAGGAATAAATTGATGGTGAAGATTAGTTTGTGGAAGTGTTGTGAACTCTGTTGCATTATAACAACCTTTATGTAGCTAAAGAAGTGGCTATGGGATTAAGCTGTAGGTTGAGAATGATCTTCCTAAAGTAGAGCTTGTAGATGTACATGTAGTATTCTAGATTGGAAAGAGTGTCTAGCCTGGAATTGGACCTAGAAGTTATATACTATACTGATTCTTAAGTTCGAGGTATATTAGTACCACATTCAGAATAAAATTTAAACTAAAAGAGTATTCCATGAAAATTGGTTACAAACAGGTTTAGATGCCTTTCAACTTCTCATAGAATTGTCTCCCAAGCATGCAATACTACTAATCAATCAAACATGATAGCTTATTGACAGAGCCCATTCTGTAATATTGCTTGTTTGCTCTCATAATTGCTTCTGCGTAACATGATAGTATATCATAATACCTATATGTCACAAGTTTGGAAAAGTGACCAAACTTTAATATATAGCATCTACTGAATGCATATTATTTGTCTATTGTCATGAAGTTGAAAATGTTAAATTGGTAGATCTTAGGTCAGAGTCTGACTGTAGTCAGTAAATGCTCATCTGTGGCTGCAGCCTCAATTGATTCCAGTGCAATATATAGAGCAAGATATCCTGATAAGCTACACTGACTGCCCTTGGGTGTAAAGCAGTCCTGACCAGGGTCTAGAAGCGTAGATGACTGGACTGAATAAAAATGTGTTTGCAGACCTTGAAAAGTAAATGGACTGAATGAACTAATACATGACAGACTATTAGTCTGTAGATGTATTCTTTAAATTTCTTTTCTATTATATGTGTGATCTTGAACTAATCCTTAAATCGCACTGTTTAAAGCATCAGACAAATCTCCAAGAAAAGAAAGTTCTGTTCATTACAAAATAGGACCCTTAAGAGAAGCAAATGAAACTGAAGATAAAAATACTTCCTAAATCTGGATCGATGCACATGAAATGCACCATGCTTGTTATCTGGAATCATTGAAATAAATGTAAATTGCTGGGTCAAGGGAAAATTAACGTTTGGGAGAAAAAAATCATGGTTTTAGTAATAATCCTTCCTGGAAGAAAAAAAAAGTAATGGGAATTAATTATAGCTAATAAAGGATTCTAAAGTTGGTTTATGTTATGAATGGCAGAAGGTTTAACTAATAATGCAAAATGAAAAATTGAAATAAAAAACCTCATGCGGTGGATGTTTTTATTCCATATTTTTTTTTGCTCGTTTTTTTTTCCTCTTTTTCCCGTATAAAGTGAAGCATAAACTAATACTGTGGTATATTGCCAGATTTCAACACACATACAAAATAATAAGGCAATATACACCAAATTATCTCTGATAGCTACGTTATGATTCTCATGTTTAATTTATATATTCCCCCCACAACTTACCCCTTTTCAGCCCTTACCATTTATAATTTACTATATTTCTAATGAACTGAATCTTTTCAGTTATACACAGCTTTCAGAAATGCTTGGTAACTATCCCGTTAGGTTCTGCAGGAATGATTTTTTGAGACAACAGCCAGGGCTTTCTAAACATCCTTCTAATAAATGCCTCCCACCTTCAGAGATGCCTCCTGAGATGCTGTCCGCAGTAACGCCAAGGAGCATTTAATGATCTGTCCCTTGAGATGCTTCCGTTGGTTCTCAGGAATGAAGGAAGTCTACAACCAACCCTTTATTAAATGTTTGTGTCATGCTTTGTTACTGTTGTTTTTTAAAAAATAGGCAATTTTCTAGAATTCATATTTTCTTCTCCTTGCTACATACCTCATAATGGAAAGGGAAGGATTCCAATTTATATTCTTAAGTTGTAAACAATTATTATTTATGAAGATACATAAATTTATCAAATCAAAAATGCTGTGTTTTAAAAACACTAAATTTCACTTTCTCTTATATATAACTGTATAATATTTGTTACCTATGTATGCATCAATTTTTTAATAATTATTTGATCTTTGTTTTTCATGTTTTTTTCTTACACTTCAGATTATATTCTTAGCTGTATACATTGAGGGTGAAGAAGACAAGAACTATGAAAACAAATATAGACACAAAGCTCTGTGATCCATGGGAATAGAAATAATTGATCAATGCTGAGTTATAAAGCATTGACCACCAAGAGTCTTTGGACTGGGTGCATTTTGTTCAACAAAGATGTTGACTTGGACCAAGAACCACATATGAGCATGCGTCCATACTATGAAAAAATATTGGATAAATCTCATAAAAACTGTATCTGTGATTCTATAAATTGCCCTCTAAGGAAGGCATGCTTCGTGACATTTAAATTTACTTGGTTGCAAACCAAAGGAGCTTAGTGACTAGCATAAGCAAAGTAAAATCTCTTGATAGTATACTTTGTAACCCACAGAAATGTTTAGAAAATTTAGATGGGCAATTAAAAAAAAAAAAAAGCAACTCCTAGGTAGTTTCCACTTTACTGGGTTTCCAAACTGTCCCCCTAATGCCCCTCAATCCCATATGTCTCTCCCTGAACTTTCTTTCACTATACCCCCACCCAATCTCTCCTGCTCCCTTCCCCACTTGCACCCCAGTCCATCCACAAAAATCTATTCTATTTCCAGCTGTCATCATAGAGGTTTTTTCTGCAGCCTTCTGTATGAGGGCTTTTGTCTTGTCTTATTGTATTTTGTTTTATCACATTGAATTGTTGTCTCTTGGCGGCCTTCTCTTTTCTGATGGGAGACACAGGAGGAGTGGAACCAAAGGAGAGGGTAGGTGGCAGGCATCTGGAAGGAGTGTGGTTGGGATGCATTGTATGGGAGAAGAATATCTTATCAATAAAAAAAATAAAAATTAATAGGCAGCTCCCATATTCTAAAAAAAAAAAAAAGGAAGAAGACCCTTCTCTTAAAAAACACTGGGTTAGTTCTATCTCTGTAGCATTATTCTTACTCAAAATGAATAATCCTAGAGGAAAAGGCTCTAACGGCCCCATTTGGACTTCATAGTTAGAGAAATTTAAGTTCCTTGAGTTAAAGATTTGTTAAATACACTGATAATGAGGAAGAGTATTTATGTCCAAGAACAAGGGTCTGTTATTAATCATATTAGATTAATTAGCAATTAGATTATCTTTAATTGAATTTATAAAAGAATTGATTATAGAAGGGGAAGAGTATATACTACATAGATAATACAGCTAACCACATAATGAACCACAGCATTAGACTTTTAAAATTGAGTATATGTTAATGGAATTCAGAAATTATGTTACAGTATAATTCTTTGCCAAAAAGTGTAAAGTAACTGAATACTAACCAAGAACAATGATAGTTCTAATAAATTAGATTAGATCATGTTACAAGCACTTTCCCACCAGCTTGGTCTCAGAGCTGTGTCAGTCCCAAAATAACACACAGAGACACTGTATTAATTATGAAACTGTTGGCTGATTACTATCATTTCTTATTAACTAGCTCTGTCTTAAATATTAACCCAAAATCACCATTATATGTACTGTACTTCTAGATGGTCTTATCATACTGATAATGCCAGACCCTCATCCTCTCTTCCTAAGATCACATCGTGACTCCACTACATTTCCCAGAATCCTCCATCTCCCCTAGTCCCACATATCTTGCCCTCCTATTTGCTAACAGTGCTTTATTAGTTAACCAATAAGAGAAACATATTTACAAAATGACATCTCTCATCAAGATCATATTGTATACTTGGCTTAACAACATTCTCTTAAGTAGGAGATACTTAGATGTATTGGATATGCTGTATTTCCCCAAAAACTGGAAAATAAAAATCCCAGCTTGCTTGGTGCTAGTAATGCCAACATTTCAATATTGGATTATTGTTTTATCTGGTAGACAATTCCTCCATACCTGCTCTAGATTCCACTGCTAGAGAATCTGTGCATTGAGAAGAGCTCAGCTTCCTTTTTTTAATTTAGTTTTCAGGTGTTCTTTGGTATATAACCATTGGAATCTCCCTAACGGGTCACCACTTATCAAGAAAGTGCAATATGGAATTCTAAATGAAAGTGTCCTTCCTTACAGAAGGGAACAAGGATATCCATCTGTAGAGTGGTCAAGTTAGAAGTCAGTAAGAGGAACTAAACAGACAAAGACAAGGAACAGCAGCACTGAAAATACGAAATCAGCCTGGGACCAGTTGACTAGAGGCTATGCTTAACTTTCTGTCATCCCTTTGTCTCCTTCCTGTTAAGTCCCTAGGGATTGAATAAGCTGACAACATACTGGACATTTACTCAAAATCCCCACCAAAGTTAACTTTATACTTTGATTTTGCTTATAGTGTAGACCAAATAGTTCATAAGTCATTGAATTAAGACCTATTGCCCATGTTGCAGACTTGACAAATTAAGCTTTATATGGCTCAATTATGCCACACTCTGAATTTACAGAAAATTACTGATTTCATTGAGTATTATTCATTCATTCAAAATCCTTTATAAATATATTGCCATGATATAAATTACTTTTAATACAACAAAACATTTTAAAATTGTCACCTATATTCTTACCAAATCTCAAGTTTTACTGCTTAGTAGTACAATGCAAAATGCAATTCATTTTACTTTTTATTCTATAATCTATTCCACATGAATTTTTTATGACAAATTTTAAGGGTTACTTCCTTGAAATGAAAGATTATAACAAGCTTACTAAGAGGCACACATCATGTTTAACAGGGTGCTTAAATGGTTTTAAAAGAGAGAACAACAAAATGGGTGCCTACTTTTGCTAGGTTCTTAAATCAACAACAAAAACAAAACAAACAAACAAACAAAAACTTTCTCAAAGAATTAACTGAACATTTACTCTTGTACTATCACATAATCTTTTTCAAAATTTTAAATAGATATAATTCTGACAACCATGACAAAGAAGAGAAAGACAAAGAAGAAGGAAAAACAAAGAAGTATAATATAGAAGTATGTAGAAGAAAGCTTCCTGGATAATCTTCCTTAATAATTAATAAATGAGTGTGGTAACTGTTGATGTTTAGACTGATAGTCATAATTATACACTGACCATACCTTCACTGTAACACTTGTAGTGAAACCAAAATAGAATTTCAGTTTCAAAGGCAAAACTAAGGGAAGAGGGACATCACAACCATTGCACAATTACATATCATTTTAACAGAACTATTAACTTGGGATTAGAACGAAGCTTTGTACCAATGGTACAAAACTAAGGGAAGAGGGACATCACAACCATTGCACAATTACATATCATTTTAACAGAACTATTAACTTGGGATTAGAACGAAGCTTTGTACCAATGGTGCCATGCAAACTCCAGGCTTAGAGCGATGATATCATCTACTATCTTCCCTTTCTTCCTATCTAGTTGTGATTTCAGGTTTGTCATTCTCTCTTCCAGTAGTACAGTCTTTGGACAGTAGAGGGCACTTTAAATTTAGACAAAGCCCAAGAAATCCCTGAATCTCCATTCAGAGAGCTTTTGTTTAACTCTAAAGAAATCAAATTCATCCTACATTCTAAATAGTGTGTATTTTTTATATATTTGGTTAAAAAAATTTTTCTTATTATGTGAAATCAGTTTCTTATTTCATATTATTTTATAGAAATACAGTGATATCAAATATATGCATTATTAGTATCTAGCAAAGAATAGTGATATTACAAATTGTGATTAGCCCATGAATGAATAAATCATTGATATTTTTCCTAATGGAAAGAGATCATAAGGAACAAAACCCCATAAGTAAATCAATTGAAACTTCAAAAATATATCAAATTAAGTAAACAGAACATAAAATATCTGAATGAAATCAGAAACACAAAACTCCTTTTTATCCACATCACAACATGAATATCAACCCTTATCCTTTATTTCAGTTTTGAAAATTGCATAAATAATATAGTCTTTCATTTAATATCTCATAGTTCATAAGATTTCCTTTAATAAATAAATATTCTGATACTCTCAGTTCTCTATCCTTTAAGAGAAATTTTCAGGGCTTATGAAATTCTTCAACATGTTGCTGATATTTAGGAAAATAATTTAAGTATAAATGCCATATGGCTGCTTTTCTAGTATACCTCAATCACCATGACTTATGATGAATATATTATTTGTACATGTTCCATTCCATTCTGAGTAACCAAAATAATAAACATGACCCATGATAATATTTCAAAGTAGTCTATTACTTTTGTTATTAATTATCACTTTGGAATTATCACAAAGCATCTTTCATGATAAAAATATTTTATCTCCCCATTTAGATGAAAAGTTATCATTTACATAAAACACTAACCTTTAGCTTATGTGTTCAGTCTGTACCCAATCTCTCCCTTTTTTATAGGCTGTGATCGTAGTTGTCTGGCTATGGAGAATTCCCTATATTTGACCTTAATGGACTTAACCTGAGACCTAGAAATGAAACACAAGAGTAAATCTACTTAATATTCCAGCAAATAAACTGTATATAAAATTGTCAGAGCTGAAATGTCCAAATATATTTTTTTAAAACTATCATTGCACAGCAGATCCTAACTTCATAGACACTAATTATCATAAACTTTGAGCAAAATTTACTGGTCTTAGGGCATAGGATTAGTGATGGAAAACTGGATAACAAAATGTTCCAAAGTTGTTGAATTTGTTTCTGGCAAAGTATTTAATAAAAAAAAAAAAATCTGTACTTTAGAGGAATAGTATGAATATTTTCCATGTTCAAATAAATGAAAGTTGGCTGCTTCCAGTCACCTTGATTCCCAAAACCTCGAGTAAACCACAATGTGGAGATGTGTCTCACATATAACCTTGCCCTTTGTCATTTTCATAAACGAAAAGCAAATAAACAGCAATTGTCGCCACTCTAAAATGCACGGCCGCGCTTGGTGGCATTTATCCTTCCGCCTTCCCCATTTATTATTGTGGGTAGACTGTTTGCCACCAACACTGTTGAGAAGGTCTGACACAGGGAGGGTAAGAGGCACAGATGGACAGCGCCTATTATCTCTTCCCTTCCCTCTCTCTTGCCCTTTTATGGCCTATAACTTCATTCAATCTGCAGATACATTTATGTCCCTTTTACAACAAAAAGGGTCATAACGCTGCCTCCACTAATAGTGAAATTGCCTAATTTCTTCATCTTCTTTTAAGCCTCAGGACTGTTCCCCATCTCAAGTAAAGCCTGGGTTTGTCACATTAACTTTGAAACTGGTGTTCTTGCTCAGACTTTGCACCCTTCCAGGACTGCCTAGCTGTGTAAGATCCTCAGGCAGACATGGGGAAGAGAAGACTAGAGGGGACAGCCCGGGGACACCTTCTAGAACACATGCAGAGCAGTTAGGTTGTCCCTGGAGGTGGCAGGTTTGGGACCTCTGAGCTAGCTGCAGGTCAGCTGAAACCTAGAGGGCCCCAGTGCAAGAATGTGAAGAATTTGCTTGCTCAGAAGTAGAAAGCTAGAGGGACTCCCCATACTGACCCCTGTTTGTGCAGGCTGGGGACCAGCGGGGCCTCCCTGCAGCTGCTGCCAGTGCAGTCGCCTCCATCGCTCTGGAGACCCGGGACTGGGATGCTGGGAGGGCATGGCAGCTGTTCTGCTTAGGCTGCAGCCTGCTGACCTCTCTCTCTCTCTCTCTCTCTCTCTCTCTCTCTCTCTCTCTCTCTCTCTCTCTCTCTCTCTCTCTCTCTCTCTCCACCTGCTAGCATGTCTACTACAGTGTGGAGAGCCTGCATGATAGGAAGCCGAGTGCAGTAGTTCTGGCTGATAACAAAGCAAGGCTAGTGGCCCTCCTGTCTCTCAGCCAGCAGCAGCTTAACGTTTCCCCTCTCCTGCTGCCTCTGTGGTGCTTTGTCAGCCTTGCTCTGAGAACTAACTCCCACATAATCTCCTCCTCCTTTCAGATTTTCAAGGATGTTTCACCCCACCCCCACCCCAGGAAAACCACCAAAGGCTTTGTAAAAGGGAGGTAAAACCCCAAAGACAACTTCGTATTTTGCAACTGAGATTTTACTATGATTCCTTTATAAGGAAACGGATCGTTTTAAGCACACCACAATAAAATAAAGCTCAAATGAATGAATATGGCAGGTTGGGGAGCAATTAGCTGCTAATTTGGGAGAGTGCTTCTTGATTTTCCTGACCAGCCCATTCATGTTCTTCCCGTCCTAAGATCTTCTTCTCTGTTCAAGGCTAAAAAGCTGGCTATGATTCAGCTCATAAAAATATGTCACAGCAATTGGAATTTACCCTTTGACCTTCTACTCGCTCACTGCCACCTCTCCTCTACATGCAAGCACACACACACACACACACACACACACACACACACACAGAGAGAGAGAGAGAGAGAGAGAGAGAGAGAGAGAGAGAGAGAGAGAGAGAGAGAGAAAGAGAGAGATCAATTCAGTAGCCAGCCCAGCTGTTTTCACTCCATAGTTGGTAATGTTGCCGCTGAAACTGCCTTTTACAAATGGTGACTCTTGTAAAATCATTATTATATAAATTATTTGCCTTCTTCCTTTTAAAAGAGCTCTTCTATGTGAAAAGCTGTGTTTGTGGCTCTGTCCAGATGATCTTATTCTGTATTTAACACGGCAAGTATAAGTCCTCAGAGATTCTAGGCATTCGAATGAGCTGAAGCCAAAACGTACAAGCAGAGTTTTCTAGTTTCTCTGAGAACCCTCACCTTTCCAAATAATTTGTTCCTGCCTCTGTGAAGTGAAAGCCCCATTATCAGCCCTGAAAAAAAGAAGTGCTAAGTGTTTTGTACAATTTCTTTTTTGCGTGTGTGAAGCTTGAAAAGCCAAGAAAATGGGCAAAACACCGAATCAGGCCACCAGGGCCAGTTCAAACGCACACAGAGACATTTTTTACTGCACCATTTGAACTATTACTAAATAAAATGCTTTCTTCCTTGAGTGTGGCAAAGTACTAGTTTTCCCAAACATGAATACAACTTATGGGTAGGAAAAAACGTTAGAAATAACTCAATGTTTGGCTACCATGCCTTACTGTCTCTAATTAATAACAATGCCTTGTCTTTACAGCATATTCTGAATGGTGGGGCCCTCCACTCATAATTAGAAACCCTTTCAAGATTTCCAGGCAGGTCTTGAATCCAGAGATTTAGGGATAAGATGAAGAAGCTTGCACATTGTTTTCTTCTCCATGAACAGAGTGACTAGAAATGGAGGCTGGAAAACTGTCTGGCAATTCATTATCAAATGCCTGAGTCACGACTTAACCCACAATCTAAAATAAAATTTCCCGGTAAGAATTAAGCAGGGTTTAACGCTATTATATTTATGGAACTTTGAAGAAAAACGTTTATTCTCTCCATGTTTGTACACCACTCCTCCGAGGAATG
Organism: Cricetiscus sungorus; assembly: GCA_030556225.1. Taxonomy (NCBI): domain Eukaryota; kingdom Metazoa; phylum Chordata; class Mammalia; order Rodentia; family Cricetidae; genus Cricetiscus; species Cricetiscus sungorus. The sequence goes on from JANBXA010000372.1 coordinate 5,201,102, forward strand.
AGAGAGCTGTACCTAGAAAACAGAACTGAGCAATCTATAAATACACAGTTCTTTTAAAAAATTAGAATGATCTTCTCAAATTAAAAAAAAAAACTTCTTCAAATTTCTTGTAGCAATTATTCATGTTTCAAAATGGTGTTCCTGTTTAGCACAGCACAGATAAAGGCAGTTTACCAACATTTGAGTGGGGGGGGTTATATAATTACGACTTCATACTATTAATACAACATAGCTGAGGACTTGGGGGAAATGGGAGATACAGAATTCCTTTTTTATACAAAGGCAGTTTTGTTTGAAATTCTTAGAGTTAAAGACTTGGAGATAAATCTGCAAATATACCTAGATGCATTTCATCATTGTCATGATTTTCCTAGAGGTCGTCCATTTTTCTTGGAAATGGCACCAACTGCTGGTTGGAAATATTTATCCTGAAATTCTTCATACTTTAAATAAACTACTACTTCAAGATCTGCCATGTGTCACTCATTCATCTTTAGGGATAATCCGTGTGTGTGTGTGTGTGTGTGTGTGTGTGTGTGTGAGAGAGAGAGAGAGAGAGAGAGAGAGAGAGAGAGAGAGAGAGAGAGAGAGAGACAGACAGAGAGAGAGACAGACAGAGAGAGAGAGAGAGTTGAAATCTTGAAATGTTTCTCCCATTTTGAACAATCTTTAGAACTCCTTTAACTGAATGCAGCTTTGATAGTGACCCAGTAAATTAAGACAGAGATATATATTTGGAGGCTTATACTATGATTTATCTCATGGAAAAAATATAAGAACAATAACTCATTTGAAATTGGAACCCATCTTACTTTTTGTTCTTTTCACCCAGTATTCAAAGATCTCTATGTGGATTTCACATGATGAGCATCACAGAGGGGGAAAATGGTTTCATCTGGCATTTTTCATCTAAGAGAAATTCACATCCGATTTGCCCATGGAGAGGGAAATAATATGATAACCTTCTGATTATATACATAAGCAGAACCTGATCAGCTTCTCTTGTGGTTCATTTTTTTAAGGGCAAGTTCCAGTTGGATTGTACTAATGCACATATTCATGAATCTCTCCAAACAGGATTCACTGCTCTCCAGGGAACCCTTGAAGTATGCATCATTGTTTCAATGAAGTATCTTCATTATAAAACATGGGGACTATAAAAGGTGAACACATTTGCCACAGCTTAATATAATATCTGGTCTGACTTTCTTCTGCTATGATTTTCAGCTTTCTTTCCTTCCTCCTTTCCTTCCTTCCTTCTTTCCTTCCTTCCTTCCTTCCTTCTTACAGCAAATAGGAATGAAATGACAAAGAATCCTGAGATAACAGATATCAAATTAGAAGAATTTATTTCAAATTTAATCTCCTTTAAAGTGTTCTGCAGACAAATTAGGAAACATAACTCTAAAATCCAAAAATTCTTACACTCAATTCATGCGTTTGTATCTGATACAAAGAACCTTATGGAAATTTTTGGGATCTGCATATGCATAAGTTTCTAACATTGAAAATGTGAGGTCAAAGGTGAAAGCACAGTAAGGGGAAAGTATAATAAGTAGGTAAACACTTTTAAGGTAGGCAAAGCAAGGCATTGCTTCAGAACAATACATGAAAACCAATCCACAAGCTCTTCATTGCATTTCTGTCACTGTCAAGGGGACTGAAACCCTCAGTTAACCACTCTGTTATTTATATTTTCTCTAAATATGTATTTGTTAATATTTCTCTTTTCTTTTCTGTAGAGTTCTTCTAGAGAACGTGAGATTTAGAGAGTTCTACTAATGTGCATGCTACAAAGAAGTCTTTATTAGAAAGGATATGAATGGAGTACTGAGCAAGACTACAAAAGTTGTACACTGCAAGTGGAAATAATAGGGTGCTTTATAGGAAGGAACACTGTCTTTGGAGTATGAGGGACAGTTTAGCATGACATCTAGTACAAGGGAACAAAGGAGTTATGTAGCTCACAAATTAGGGTATTCACATCCAGATATATTAGTAGTGGAGTGTAAAGAATTTGGAATTCAGTGTAAAATGATATTGTGATCTAACATACCACGCAATGGAATGTGACACTCCTTGAATGCAAGCTGTATAGTGATTAAAATAGATTGTGCCAGTAACAAACAACTGATACTTTGCATCTCTTTAGTGATTAGCAGCCAAAGCCAGTAATTCTTAGTGACTAAAAATAAGAAGCCTGCATCTATGGTAAAGTAGGAAATGACAAATGCAAAGCAACTTAACACCTATGCCAGTTTTCTTAAGTTTCTCAGTGAAAACTCAGTTGAGGATAATATTTTCAATGATGTATAAGGGGCACAGCAGAAACCAAATGGAGTCAGTGATTTACTGTTGCAATTTAAATTACCAGTTCAGACAAGTGGTCAATCTCTAATTTCTATTATTTGGTATGTCATGACTTAGAAACAGGGATGAAAAATATGCCGTAGTGACCAGTAGAAATTCTTTGCCTAATTGACAGAACTGGTATGATACTAATACTATCCATCTTTCTCAGTTTCTTTGGAAGTTAGTCACAGCGTAGTTCTGTGATGCTAAGTAGACCTGATTACTTTAAATTCTTGAATTCTGTGACTGTTTAAAATGTTTCATGTTTGATATGATTAATTATTCACTCTCATTCCTTTAGCTTCCCTACTTTCTAATTTCATAACTTATCCCAATCTTTCTCAAAACTTTTATACATTACTGCTTAGCCTATACTTCAAATGGAAATGTTCCTCCCTGTTATATACTCCCTGTGCTTATCCCCTTCCAAACCTGCTTGATATCCTTCATTGCTCTTCCAGCTGCACCCATCGACTAATACGTCAGGCTCACCATCCACACTCCTCATTTCTGAGCCCACACATATATTACTCACTTGTTCCCAAGTATCTCCTGAATTTCTGACAAGAATTTTGAATCCAGTTCTTCCAAAAGTGAATTTGTATTGTCTTCCTGCAACTTCCAATTCAACCATTTTGTTTCGGCTGTTTTCTCATTGTAATTTGGCAACCTTACCCAAACTGTTGGTCAGAAATCTGTGAGTCATTCTTTCCTTTGGTGTGTCATTACCCGGTAACTAGCTCACATCCACAGTCTGCAGAAGGGTCTTCATCTCCTTTGCATCATGGTCTGTCACTGAGAGTGCTATATGTGACTTCAGATGGTCCCTTTTTTCCAGACATGCTTCATATTCTTTTTCAGACTATTCTTTCTAGAATACAAGTTTTTGACAGTAAAGAGGAACATCTTTACAGAGTGAAGGAGAAGGAGAAAGACTGCATCGAACTTGGAGAAGGACACGATGGTGATGATTCATTGTCTTATTCATTTGCAAGTATTAGCTCGATCTCTAATATATGTTTTAAATTACGTTCTTTGTCTGATGTAGTGTAATAACCAATTTTTACTGCTATATTTCAACTGCTACTATACCACAGTATATTCCCCTTCACATAACAATACTGTTAATATTTCATTGCATCATGGTGTGTATTTATGCAGAAGTTTACAGAGCCTTTCACTCATTCAAAGTGAAGTTAAACTCTTTGTTTTTTATTTATTTTTTTATTTAAATTTGAAACAAGCTTGTTTTACATTCCAATCCCAGTTCCTGCAACCTACTGTCCTCTTCTGCCCCCCCCACCAAACCCCATCTCTCTCTGCTCCCCAGAGAGCAGACTTCCATGGGGAGCCTTCAAAGTTTGTCATATCATTTGGAGCAGGCCCTCCTCCATGCGTCTAGGCTGAGGGAATATTTCTTAATTGCCGTAGGAACTGTGTCTTCTCTCCCTGATGGCGAACTTTTACCTCATTCCATTCTTCTTCTAACTCTGTATGGAGGCTCAACCCTTTGAAACATGGAGCCAATGAACTGAGTAAACTAATGTCAAAGTGATGCTGCTATTTCTTGATCTGCAGCTATCTGGTTTGTGGTTATTAAGATTTTTTTTTGGAAATTGTTGTTTTGAGCATCAGTTTCTTTTGTCCATCCTTTTATTCTAAAGTTATGCCTATCTTTAAAGCAAAGGTGTAAATTTTAGAGACAATCAATATAGGGATATTATTTGTTGATTCATTTTCTTACGCTCTGTATTTTGATTGGACACTATTGTTATTTGATGATATTATTAAATATAAGATTTAATTATGATCATCATATTGTTGCTTTTTGAAGTTCTTATTTGTATTCTCAGTGACAATTTGTTTCGATAATTATGACATCAGCCTTCTTTCCACAGTCCCTCTGCTATGCTTATATTCTGCTTTCTAGCTGACTCATTGGGTTTTACAATTCCATCTTCATTTCAGCCAAAGTCCTTTACTATGTTTCTATCTCCTTGTGGAGTTCTGTCTCAAATCCTGAATTCCTTGTCATCAGTCTTACGCTTTTGTATTCTGAGTTATTAGGCATCTTTTTCACCTTAAGTTTTTTTCTCCCCTTTAATTTCATTGAGTTGTTTCTTTGTTTCTTCCTTAAACTCCTTGAATTCTTCTACGTATTTCATGGTTGTTCTTTTACAATTCTTGTTAACTTAGATAATTCTCATTTACAAACATTTCTGCAGGACTTACTGGTTTTGAAAAAAGATCTTGTCTTGACCTTTCATAATTTTTATACTTTTCTGATGAGATCTGGGCATCTGAATTTATTTTGTCAGTTCTAAGTGTGACATGGGCAGAGCAAATTTGAGCAGAAGAGGATCTGCAGGTAGTTTTGGCATAGAGGTTAGAAATGTCTTGGGTGAAATTAAGTCAAGTATAGAAGAGGGACTGGAATAATGTACAGGATGTGCCTTTTAATCCAAGCCTGCTGTGTTGGGGTAGATCTGCCTTTTAAAAAAGGTAGGAGGTGTTTTTGGAGAATAAGTGGGATGTGTCCTGATGGAAATCTAGGGTTTGGTTGTGGTATATGCAGGGGTGTCCACATAAAGCCTGGGGACTAGCTAAGGGGTTTGGGCTGAATGTGGTGGGGACAGGCAGGAAGCAGGGTGGCTAAGGAGAAATAATGGATGTGGAAGATCAGGAGACTTACAGTCTAGATCCTGAAGAAGGTTATGCAAATCTGGCTGGTGGAAAGGTTGAATGCAAAGAAGAAAGGATATGTGGGTGGTGGCAGGCAGGGTAGCTGGTGTAGGAATCCCAGGTACAAACTATGAATCAGACAGGAGTTACCAGATTACGTATGGAAATGGAATGTGGGACCTGAGCTACATATGGTGTATTGAAAAAAGGCATAAATGAGTGCCCAGGAAGACTTGTGGGACTAGAACTTGCAAAGGTTGTGGGAGATTTGCTTGATAGAGAAATTGACTGTAGCCCAGAAGGATTATTCATAATTTCATTCTATCTCCCACTCAGATACTTTTATAACTATTCAAGAACTATTTCCTGGCTGGAAAAAAATGGCTCAGTGGATGAGTTGCTTTCCACACAAGCATGAGAATCTGATTTTCAGTCCTCAGAACCAACATAAAGCTGGGTATGGTGTCATACCAAGAGAATTTCAAGAAACTCATTGGTCAACTAGCCTGCCATAGGCAACAGTGAACAATAAGAACAAAAAGACACTAATTTAAAATGAGTGGAAATAGAGAACTGACATACAAGACTGTTTTCTTCACACACATGCCATGACATGCCTACAACTATACCTGTACATGTGTACACATATATACATATACAAATGCCTCACATATACACAAATACAAATAAAAGAAATAAAAAGCTTCTCTTTGTTCTAATAAAATTGATTTTTGCAGTAAACAGCTATATTTATTAGCATTCAAAACTACTTAATTATATATCCTCCTTAGTGATGAGAATTCAAAATGAGTCATTATTCATTTTATGTAATCATGAGAAAATTTATTGAACAATGTTTGTTTAGTATCATAGTATAAAAATATATAGAATTCTATCACAAAATTGGATTACTTTGAAATATATTTAACATATTACTCAAGTAAATAATTATTACTACCTACACCACAGATTTTAAAATGTGGGTCATTCTGCATATAAAAATAAATTTGGGGGGATCATGAAAAATTAATCAATATTAAAGTGTTTCTGAATGTGCAATGGAAAAAGTTAATTCAAAAAAATAATGCATGATGAATGAGCTGTATCTGGAAACATTTCTACCTGTTACATTATGAAACTTCTGAATATTCTTTCAAGCCATGCTACACCAGCAAATGTTGCCTGATACATCCTACCTGGATTATATACTACTGTTTTACCAATCTCAGTGTTCACTTCATGTATTGTTTTCTGGTCCTATTGAAGCATAATGGTGAATTATAGAAACAAAGACAATATTTTCTCATCAGTATTATTCAGCCAGAAAGCATCAAGTTAGCATATATTAGAATTTTATTGTGATACACTGCTGTATTTCAAACATTGCTGTTTGAGTAATTGTTGACTTGAAACTACAAAGAACAAAAAACTCTAAGTGGATTTTAGATTGGGGATAGGACAGAGATTTTAACAATTTCTGAAACTGCCATGTACATCCCTATGCTAATGCATTCTCTAAATTGATTTGAAGTGACATTCTCAACATTGGCGATAATAAAATTAAAGTTCAATCAACTCAGAAAAAGGCATTGGAGCTGCCACACATCCTGTAATGTCAATATTCAGCCAGGATCTGATCTTCTTATGAAATAAATGAACACATAACCTCCTCACTATTAAGATTTGGTTATATTTTAACAAGTGATAAAATCATGTATGTACCCCCCAAATTATTTTTAAATTGATTTCATCATGATTTATTTTCAGTAAATATATGAGTAGTGTACACACACACTTACATAAACACACACACACACACAACATGCACATATTCATCAACAAGTACAAATTTCTCTTGCAGAAAAATATATTGTGTAGGAAAAATTTCAGAGAGCCTCTTCTAGAATGTTAGTTATTAAAGTTACTGATTCTTAAGCATTTAGCAAAAGCTGAAGGCTCATGTTTAAATCTTCTTCTAGCCTTTAACAGTTCTGTGGCTTTGCAGACATTATTGAAGGGACCTTAGTCTCAGTTTCCTGTCCACAAAACAGGGCTTACAAATACTACACAGCTAAGGAAAGTATTGAAGATTAAGTAAATATCCAGGCAATGTATCTATACCATCAGTCTTTAATATAGAAGGTTAAGATTCTTGTAAACAATGTTTGATAATCACAAAAGTGCATTCACCACTAACTTAAGGGAAAGGGAGAATGTTTCTTTACCTCCTGACTTTTATAATTTTAATAGGAAAACAAAGTATAGATATGTTGCCGCTAACGATGTTAAGAAAACCAGGGATAAACTAAAAGCTTTCAAACATTGTTCATTTGATAAATATTGAAGAAAATAACAAGTAAATCAAACTATAAAAACCTGTGCTGTGAGCAGCAATACTTCTCCCAGGGGACAGCAAGAATAGAAAATAGAAAAAATAAAAAATTAAGACTTGGATGATATAACTATAGAGAGCTTACAATAAGGAAGTTATGTTTTCTCTGATGGATTTTGTGCAAATATTTTCCTACCAAAAGGAGCCAGGTAATCAAAAAAAATGATTAAACAAGGAAAAAAATCCCTTGGTTTGGAAATTTGTAAATGTTTTTATCTGATCCTCAGAGATAGGGATGCTGCCAGCCAGCAATGTATCACTCTTCTCCCAAAGAGGACACAAAATCGTTAATGTGGCAAAGAGCCAGACCCTGTGTCAATATTATACTCTGTATTTTGCTTGAATTTCACTATTTGCATTGCAATATTTTACTACCAGATTTCACAGTTCCTTTGTGTGAACCCAGCAGCTAGCAAGCTTTTGATAGAGTTGGTAAATCTACATCAATGTGATAGAGTCTGTTCTCTTAAAAAAAAAAAAAAAAGGATAATGTCCATGTCTCTTTCACCAGAGTTTTCTGAGGCAAAGAGTTGCTGTCATATTAAGAAGGCAGTGTGATAAGGCATGGTTTATAAAGATGTGGACTCTAGTTTCAGCTCTAATTCTCAGTGATAGCAGGTGCAAAATAGAAAATAATTTACATAGAGAATAAACAAAAAATATATACAAGAAATCCCTTTTCAGTGGATACCTATATGTGTCCTGTTGACTAGCAGGACAGGATAATGCCATGTGATCACTGATATAAACCCACAGTGAAACGGGGTATACTAATTTATTTTGTATGGAATTATGAAGATCCTTTTAGAGGACAGGCAGTGTCACAGGTAACAGAGATAGAACACAGAACAAACCAGATGCCCTGCAAAGAAACTACAAAAATAGCGACTCATTAGACTTGTATCACAGTACAAACAGACAAGCCAAATCAAAGAAAAGAGACTATGTGGACTCAGGGCTGTGAGTCATAACCGAACAGTCTCTGCCCAGGGCAGGTTAAGCCAGAGGATGGGGAGAAACATTCGAGGACAGAGAAATGCAAGAGTCTTAGGCAAATTTCTAAACATTGTTGTCCAATTTTGTTTCTTTTGCTGTGACAAAGTATAACAAAGAGGAAACAACTAGGCACAGACTTAAAATTTGGATTATAGTTCATGATTACAGGGAAGTGCCAGAGGCAGAACACCGAGACAGTATGTCACATATCCATCATTAAGAACAGATAGAACTACCTAGGCAGCCAGGTTTATCCCCATTATTAATTATTAATACCTAGCTTGATGATAACCAACAGTTTATCTATAAGGATGGCTACTAACTTCTAACATTAAAAATAAAGTATGTTTTATGTTTAAATAAAAGAAGAAAAGTAAGAAAAGAAGGCAGCCATGATATCTGCTTGCTTTCTTGCTTTTAGATTTATCCTACTATCCCAATAAAGTACAAATAATTTCACATCATTGGTAATGATTTCTTCTTCAGTTATAGCTGCTTCTTCAGCTCTAACATAATTAGCACACAAGATAAAATATCTATCATATGAGTATCCCTTGTCCCAATTCTTAATAAAGTCCTTCATTTCTTCTGAAACCTCATCAGCCAGTCCTCCACAGTGGATATTTCTTTTAGTGTTAGTCTTTTTTTACACAGCCACAAGAATAACCCATTAAAATCATAGTATAAAAGAGGTATTTCAGTCCAAAATTCCAATCACTTTCACATTCTTTCAATAAAATAGCTTAAAAGCATAAAATGTACCATGGTCAGGCACATCACAGCATCAACCCCACTTCTCTGGTACCAGTTTCCATTCTAGTTTCATTTCTGTTGCAGTGTTAAAATAAATACTCTGATCCAAAACAGCCAAGGAGAGAAAAGGGTTCATTTGGTTTATCCTTCCAGATCACAATACATCATTTCAGGGAAGTAACAGAATTGGAAGCTTGAGATAGGTAGTCACGTTGTATCCATAGTCAAGAACAGAAAGGAGTCAATGCATTCATAATGTCTGTATGATTTTTGTTATGTTTTGTTTTGTTTTTGTTTCCTAAGTTCCATATATTTCAAGACCATTTGTCTAGGAAATAGAGCTATGTACAAAATGGTTGGGCTTCCCAGCATAACAATCAAAGAAATTATCCATAGACATGCACAAAAACCAACCAAAAGACAATCACTCAAGAGTCTCCTCAGACAATTCTAAGTGGTAGCAAGCTGACTAACCATCACAAACACCTTGCTTGATGTTACAGAGACCTAACTGGTAAGGACAGAGTACACAAAGAGGGAATTAGATGAAGAGAGAACAGTAAATTTCTGTTTCAACAATCCTTGAGATAAGAACAAGACCACTGTTATATGAAAGATGTAATATGTTATATTTGTCAAAAACTTTAGTCAGTCTACTGCATGTAATGATATGTAAAAGGAATTTATTTAACCCTCTTTCCATATTCCTCTTCTAAGAAAGCATATGCCATAGTCTCATTTTATCTGAACAGGCAGGAAAGAGTTCTAGAAAATATCATTAGACATTGCATTTGATCTTTAGAATGACTAAAACAGCATCTGTGAGAAAGGGAGCATTATAGATAAAGTAAAGCAATATGTGATGTGTATGTGGGAAATTTATCAAGGCACTCCTACATGAAGGGTATCAGTGCTTTTAAGAAAGAAAGAATTGGCTTTCCATAGGGACAAGTCTTCATGGTAGATTATCTAATTCCATGTAATTAGCTATAAACATGCATACATACAAGCAATACAAAGGGCTGAGTAGACTGTGTGTGTGTGTGTGTGTGTGTGTGTGTGTGTGTGTGTGTGTGTGTACATATGTAACAATCATTATAGGAGAAGAGTTCATGAATTATAGAATATCAGTGAGACTTGGAGGTGGAGAGATAGGATGGGAATGATGTAAATCTAGAACTCACGTGTGAAATTCTCAAAAGCATAAATTTAAAAAGTGAGAAAATTTGTTAAAATGAAGCAAATGTGTGTGTTAAATGGCATCATATTTATTTTCACACAGATGGAATTTTATAACAAATATAATCCTGAGGCTGTTAACCTAGTAATGAACATTAAATAATACCAGTCAGAAAATATGAAAACACTAGTTAATTGAGTGGTTATTAACAGTTGTGGAAGACAACTGAAAAGCACCCGGAATGGCATCTATGTAGAGCTAAACAAACACTAGTTAACAAGTCATTAAATGGGATTTACAAAACTAACTTTTTTGAGGTTTGAAAAAAATATCTTGGGGCAAAAAAAATTGGCACAAGTATAAATTTGCTTATCATATGAATTTTGGAAATTACCAGAGTCTGTTCTGTGAGAAGATTGTGCTGACCTCACAACACCAAGTATTTCTTAGAAGATATCAGCAATGGATGGGTTTAAATTGGGCTTCTGCATGAATAGTATCCCATGTACTGCTGCAGTATTTCTGACTAATGGCTGTCCTTAGCCAGGCTATGAACTCACAGCTTCCAGAAATGTACAGAACTGAATTACGGTCTATGGTTTTGAACTATGAAAAATTGTCAACATAGCAAAGTGAAATAAGACAACTCTTGACTGGTAAAAGATGACTTAAAATTTTTGTATACTTTACCTTAATCTAATGCCCAATATTTATTATAGTGTGAACTGGCAAAATGATGAAAATTGAAATTTAAAAATATTGATAATAAAAAGATATTCATGCATTTGAAAATCCATGAATGTCCTTTTTGTCTATGGGGTTTTCTTCTATATCATATTTTGCCCTCTCTTTTCTTCTGGTGTGGGTTTCTGATTGTATTTTACCAGTTGTGCTGGTGCCCAGTCTCACGAGAAACTTAAAACACCCAACAAGAAGGAAACCCAGGCCTAACCTGTTTCCTTGAAGCTCTCCCTCCTCCACCTTTAGGTTGCCTTGCTAGTATACCCAGCCTAGCCATTGTGCACACAACCTGCTGTATGTCTAGAGTAATTTCTGGACAAATAACAAGCAACTCATCTAGAATATAATTAATAACCCCCCTACACACATACACAATGACAATGTCTGCCTTGTAATCATCATTTTTCAACTGGATTTGAATAAGAAATCCTATGCATAACAGTAAGAGTTAGGAACCTCATTGTTAATTAGACACATTTAGGGCAGTGTTTCCCTCTTGTAGAAGACAAATAGGAAAATATTTTGACATTACAAGTGTATAAATTAGGAGTAATCTAGAAAATAAGAGAAATAGGAATGTGTGATTCAAAAAAAAACAGCTAAATCTGAGAAGAAAAAAAAAATTGAAGTCATTCCTTTCTCAAAGACTTTCTAGGTAGTGGTGAGGGTGGGAATAATCTCACCACAACGAATATATTTGTGTCACCCATTCATGTATTGTTCTAGTACTATTCACGTGCTGAAAAATATTGTCTCTAATTTCAGAAGTATCATATTTTAGTGGAGGAAGACAAGAATTAAAACTACACAATCATACTATAGTTACAGGAATATTGGTTCTCTAACAGAAATTGGGGGGATGTTTCAAAAGGGATTTATTCAAAATTTTGTATTTTATTATTTCCATAGACTTAAGTAATTTAATGTGTGAAGGCAAAATAACTTCAAAGTATACATCATGGAACTATGTCATGTTCCATAATGAGAGTTTCAAGGGAGAAAGAATGTCTACTTCTGACTTTTTCCCTAGCTTAGACACCAGAAAAACCACAGCTCTCATGTTTCAGAATCCTTAATGACTAGATTGTATTTTCATATCCTGCAAGAACAAGAGTTTATAAGGTAAAAGATAACTAACTTAGAAACAATTTGATTCTCGTCTGGGAGACTACCAATAAAGAGAAAATGAAAGATACTAGGAAGAGGTGTATGGCTCACATTTGGGAAACATAGCTGATGTTGGTTTCAATTTTCTTCAGTTAGGATGAATGTTAGTGAAAATGTTAACCCCGTCATTCTGGCTTAAGTCCAGCATGGGTAATCACATTACATTTACTTAAATTCTCTTTAGGTCCAAAGACCTCCTTCATTCTCACCTCATTGTTTATGATGTTGCTGCACATAGATAAATAAAGGCCCCTAGGGTAGTAGCATCTATCATGGAACAAACTTGATCTTTCTGCATTCTATCAGTAGAAATCCACTTTTTGGGGTAAAGGTCTTTGAACATGTAATGCAATAAAGGAAAAGAGACCATAAATAATTGCTACTGAAGATAAAACAAAACAAAACAAAACAAAAAGAAAATCCAATAGAATGAATTGTCTCTGACAGGGTCTCTGCAGTAATGGGAGATTCTTTTAGCTTGCCCGGCTTGCAAATGTAACATCATTATCATTATATCTTTAAAATACCAACAAGCAAAATATGAAGAGATTCAAAGTCACCTTTAAAAATCACCCCAAAAGTTCAGTCTCAATTATCTACAATCAATGTCATTCTCCTTGACAAGAAATTGGTAGCAGAGAATTCTAAGAAGAAAATTTAAAAGTACAATTGATACTGACAGTTTATCAATGGAAGTATACTTCTAAGCCATCTTGCCCTGGCATAAAGCTCCAGTCTATTTCTATGCTCTACTTGATGTGTACATATTTGTGGGGCTATTAGACACTATTCACAAATAAATTTTCTTTTTCCTTATATTTATTTAAATTTGAAACAAGGTTGTTTTATATATCACTCCTCATTTCCTCACCATCCTGTCTTCCCCTATCACCCTCACCAAACCCCATTCCATCCCCTTTCTTCTCACCAGGGAGGGAGAGGCCTTCCGCGTGGGATCTTCAAAGTCTGTCATATCATTTGGGGCAAGGTCTAGGCCCTCCCCCCATGTGTCTCCCACATGGCTCCCATAGTCCATTCTTATACTTGGCATAAATACTGATCCATTACCAGAGGCCCCATAAATTGCCCAAAGACTTTCACAGCTAAACACTAGCCTAACTCTTGTAATCCAGTTACAGAGAGAGAAGAGTGATGAGCAAATGGGTAAAGACCAGGCTGGAGAAATCCACAGAATCAGCTGACCTGAACAAGGGGCATCTCATGTTCTGAGAGCTGGGAAACCAGCATAAGACCAACCCAGACTCCCTGATTGTGCGTGATAGTTAGGAGGAATGCACAAATAACCTTTACTATAAATACTTCAAACACTGTCATGATGATTTCATCTATAGATAAGTATTGAGTTCTGACCTAAAGATGGAAAAAAATACAAACATTTTTAAAATTTATCAGGAAATCTCTTTCTCTCTGCAAAACTATGAATACATCTTTTGATGGCTTATAAATCATAAAATTAGCCTAATTTTTAATAGTGATACATATGTAATACAGTAAATAAGAAATATGATAGATGTTGAAAATAAAAAATACAGTTATAAATAGACAAGAAAATAAAGCATATAACATTCATTATAATTAGACCTTGGTCAAGTACAGATGACATACTAAGAAGAGAAAAATATAATTATAAAAATGATGACATTTAATATAACACAAATTAGTTTCACAGTTAGCATAATTAGATTTTTTTATCAATTCAATTTTCAAAAACAACAACACAATACTCAGTGAAGTATAGTATTGTTGAGAATGTACATTACTTTAATCCAATCATCCATTTGGAAGGCAATTTTTTTCATATCTTCAAGAACATTAAAAATTATACTTTTTTCATGAATCCTAACCCTGGGAGTTCACTATAGGAAAATCATAGTTTGAATAGATAAAGCATTATGAACAATGAGGTTTAAGTAGCAAAACAACCCTTTAATCAGTTAGGAATAAAGACTCTTAGTCTTTCACCAACAGTCTTCAATATACTTATTTGGTTGAAGTAATAGAAAATGTGATTTCTGTTGCATAACTCATATGCTTCATGATTAAGTGACACACAGAAAGAGAAGAAATGTAGAGTGTTAGAGGCGATAGGTGTACCAACGTGAGGCAGGCTATAGCTCTGAGCATGCAAAGCATTCAAACATTCTCTAAGCAATGCTTGAGGAATGTAGAAGAAGCATCCTTACAGTATTCATGGAAAGAGAACTGTGGGGTTTAGAAAAGGCCATCACAGGAGGCTATCATGGTGTGGCATGTTTCAGCAGTATTGATTATTTTATTAATAATATAATTTAAATTTTTTTCATGTTGATCCCAGTTCCCTCTCCCTCCCTCCCTCCCTCCCTCCCACCCACTTACCCTCTTTCCCCCCTCACATGCACCCTGACCACCCTCCCCTCCCATCGTCCCACCCCCATACCACATGTAGGGCTATGCCATCCAGGTGGGGTCACATAAATCTGTCAAATTATTTGAAGTAGGGACTAGGACTTCTCTCCTGTCTCTAGGTTAAGGGAGTATCCCTCCATGGGGGATGTGTCCCCAAGGTCCTTTTGTGTACCAAGAATACATCCTGGTTTCACTGTCTGAGGTCCCTTAGACTGCTCAGTCCTTCTTCTGACACCCATATTCAGGGGTCCAGCAGTATTGATTTAACAGCTGTGTTGAGAATAAACTCTTGGTAGAAGAATTGTAGCAGAAAAAAAAAACTGTTGATGAAGCTGTGGGTCATACTGACAAGCAAAGATGGTAGCTTACACCAAAACAGAAGAGGCGAGGGGAGATTTAGATTAAAAGGGATAACAGGGTATTTTGAAGAAATTACCAGCAAAATTTACTAAAAATCTGTATAGGGGAGGCATAACAGAAAAGAATAATTACAGGTGGTATTCAGGTTTTTGTCCTTAACCAAGGTTTCTCCCCACCATCCACCCAACCACCTGCCCTCTTTTGCTCCTTGTGCTCCCCACCCACCTCCCTTGTTCCTCCATGTCCCTAACCAATTAAATGCCATAGCTGAGCTGAGATATCTGAAGGTTAAAAATACTGAATGCACTGTGTTGAAGATAGGAAAGACAACGAAATCTGTTTTAAGTATGTGACTTGACATGTTAAGTACACACCAAAAGGATGAATGTATATAATCTTGGAATTCAAAATAAAAGTCTAGAAGGGACACAAAGTTGAGCACCAGAAGATTATAATAGAGAAGTAATGCTAGAAGAAAAACCAGAATTCACATAGCCAAATAGTGCATCCAGTTTTCTTGATAAAAGCCAATGAAAAAGTTCAAATAAACCTATTAACAGCATTGCAGTTTGATGAAGTGGGGATTGAATATAAGCTTGTCTGGCTATATAGATTTGTAATGTGTGTACTATAGTGGAGGTAATTCTCCATTGGAATTCTGCATTATTTGCATGTCCCATAGTTCAAGAACACAGCGATGTCAGGAGTGGAACATGAACCATGGTGAATACTCTAAGTAAAAATGCTTCATTGGCCATGCCAGTACTCAAAATCCAGAACCAGACTGCAGACCACCAATACTTCTTCAGAACCTGCCTAGCCTTTTGCTAACAGTAACATCCCTTATCAATGGGCAACATCCTTCTGCTGCATCCAATAAATGTTACTGGAGGTTTTTCCTCCCCGCCGGCCTCCCAGTCCTGCGGCCACAGTCCCGCCACCACGTGAGCCCCAAATAACACTCTGAGACTCTGTATTTGATACAATCCTGTTGGCCAGTTACCATTATTGTTTATGGGCTAGCTCTGTCTTAATTATTAACCCATTTCTACTTATCTAAGTATTTCCATGTGGCTCATCTTATCCGGGAGCCGCGGCTGACAGCTGGTGTCCTGCTTCCTCCATGCTCACATCTTGACTCCAACCTACTACTTGCTCTTTCCTCCTCCTGGTCTCCTAGCCCCGCCTATCTTGTTTTCTATTGGCCACAGTGCTTTATTAACCAGTATGAGAAACATATATACAGAATAACATATCCCATCATCTCCTCTTTTCTGTCTAAAATAAAAAGAAGGGTTTAAACCTTAACATAGACTCTAGAAATGACAGAGACAACTCATTGCCTGGTCAGACACACAAAGTTCTTCTATAATGTTCCATCTTCAGCCCATAGGCCATAGTGTGTCTGGCAGACTCTTCAGCAAAGCAGGAAACTTAAAACTGTCCACCTGTATTGACAGTTTGTCAGTCACTTTTCTCTGTGTCCTGCAGAATGTCTGGCTGCCTCTTCTATGAAGCAGGAATCCTGTAGCAATGTTCATCTTGCATTAGCAGTCACTTTTTTGTGGGTCCTGCATGTCCAGTTTCTACAACATAAAGTCAAACAGTCCAGAAGAGCAGTACCTTGCCCAAATGGCTAGTCTTGCCATATTACAAGCAAACTCCATAATGTGTTTCTTCAATGTCCATCTTCCTTTTTGATGCAGGTGGTGTTACCAGGAGCAGTTGTGCCTCCCTGTCAAGAAAAACCCTAAACCATTTTAAATGCCATATTCTGTAGGTGTTTGAAATGGTTGAAGAATGCCTATTCATCTCAAATACATCTCTGCATATCTTGAAATCCCAACTAACTTAACTCCAAGTTTTGACTATCATAGGTAATTCTCTAATCTGTACTAAATTATACATTACATTTTCCAATGAGCTATATAAACACAATACCTAAACAAGAGGAGAAAAAGACATATCACAAAATTGACCTTAAATTGTATCAATAAAAGAAAATCCATTCCAAAGCAAAGTATTCATATCTATACCATAATTCCCTTTTTACCTTTAAAAAGATTGCTTGTGGTTATAGCCATTTATAACCAAGCCCATTTAAATGAAAACAAACATTTATAAACAATATTTGGGAATTTGGGCATTGTTCTTTCCAAACTACTTCCTGCTGATAGAGGGCGCTGACATGGGGGTCCAAAGAAGATGCAGAAATCTTGGCTGTAGTGGTCTGTAAGGTTGTAATGTCCTATTGACATTGCTTCAGGGGGTCTTGCTGAATAGAAACAACACAAAGCCTACAAAATTGTAGAAACTGAACAAATATCTACTGAGATATCACTGAATCAAGAAAGAAATTAAAGACTTCTTAGAATTCAACGAATGTAAATGCAAAACAGACACAAACTTATTGGACACTTGGAAGTGTGGCTAAGATGAAAGTTAATAGCTCTAAGTGCCTACATAAAGAAATTTGAAGAAATCTCATTCTATCAACTTGATAGCACACTTGAAAACTCTAGAACAAAAAGAAGCCAGCCTACCCAAGAGAAGTAGATGACAGAAAATAATCAAACATAGGGCTAAAATCAATAAAATAGAAATAAGGAAAATGATATAAAGAATCAATGAAACATAGAATTGGTACAGGACAGACAACACATATCCAAACTAACTAAAAGATGAAGAGAGAATATCCAAATCCACCAATTTAGAAGAGAAAATATCCATTTGGAAGACCAGAAAGGAACAAACAAAAGAAACTGAGGAAACTCAAAGAATTCCTAGGTCATACTTTAAAAATCTGTAGTCCACAAAATTGGAAAACCTAAAAGAAATGAATAATTTTCCACAAAAATATAAACAGAAGGAATATTGCCAAATTCATTTTATGTGGGGGAGTCACCCTCATACCAAACAAGACAAAGACTAAAAATGAAAAAGAATTATGAACCAATTTCCCTCATAAACATAGATTCAAAAACACTCAATAATATACTCATAAACTAAATACAATATCACATCAGGATCATGTAGCACAATCAAGTAGTCTTCATCTCAGAGATACAAGGATGGTTCAACATAAGAAAATGGGTCAATGCAATCCATTATATACACAAACTGAAAGAATAAAACCACATGATCTTTTAATTAGATGATGACAAACATTTGTCAAAATCCAGCACCTCTATTAGGAAAGCCTTGGAGAGGTTAGAATATAAGGGGAATATCTAAACATAATGAAGACAATTTTCAGCAAGCTGAATCCAACATTAAATGAAATGAAAATAAACTCAATGCAATTCCACTAAAAATAAGAAAAGGCTGTTAGTTCTCTCTGTATTTGTTTAATATAGTAACTGAAGTTTTAACAGGCATAATAAGACAAGTGAAGGAGATCAAGGGAATACAATTTGGTAAGGAAGAAGTGAAAGTATTGTTGTTTGCAGATGTTAGGATGTTATATATTAGTGATCCCCAAAGTTCTACTAGGAAATCTACAGCTGTGGCTGAATACAAGATTAACTCAATGCTATCAATATCCCTCCTATACACAAATGACAAACAGTCTGAAAAAAAGATCAGGGAAACAACACCCTTTGCTGTAGTGACAAATAATATAAAGTGTTTTGTGGTAACTTAATCCAAGCAAATGAAAGACAAATGAAATGACAAAACTTAAAGCCTTTGAAGAAAGAAATTAAAGAAGATATCAGAAAATGTAAAAATCTCACAAACACATGAATTGATAGGATTCACTTGGCAAAATGGCTATTCTACCAAAAGCAATCTACAGATTCAATGCTATCCCCATTAAAATTACAATATAATTCTTTACAGAACTTGGAAAGATAATACTCTACTTCATATGGAAACACACAACACACACACACACACACACACACACACACACACACACACACACACACACAAAGCAAGATAACAAAAGCAATCCTGTATAATAAAGGAACTCCTGAGGCTTCACTATCCCTGAATTCAAGCTGTACTACAGAACTACAATAATAAAAACTGCATATCAATATTGGCATATAAAGATACAAGCTGATTAATAGCGTTAAATTGAAGACCAAGATATTAATTTATACACACATAGATAATTGTTTTTTGATAAAGAACCTGTAAATATACAAGGAAAAAAAGGAAATCATCTTCAACATATATTGCTGGTCTAACCAGATGTCTCCATGCAGAAGAATGCAAATTGTTACATATCTGTCATCCTGCATGAAATTCAAGTTCAAGTAGATCAAAGACCTCAACAGAAACAAGATATTCTAAATCTGATAGAAGATAAAGTAGAGAATAGTCTTGAACCCATTGACACAAGAGAAAACTTGCTGAACAGAACACTAATAGAATAGGTTCTAAGAATAATAATCAAAAAATGGAACACTATGAAACATCAAGCTTCTATAAGGCAAAGGAAACAGTCAATAGGACAAAACAGCAGGCTGCAGAATGGGAAAAGACTTTCACCAACTTCACATCAACCAGAAGGCTAGTATCCAAAATATATAAAGAAATCAAGAAACTAGACATCAACAAACCAAATAATACAATTTAAAAAATGAGGTACAGATCTAAGTAGATAATTCTCAACAACAGAAGAATTTCATGTGTCTGAGAAACATAAAGAAATGTTCAATATCATTAGGAAAATGAAAATCAAAAAATGACACTAAGATCCTTTCTTACATGTCAGTATGACTAAGATCAATAATACAAATGACAGCTCATGGTGGCAAGGATGTGGAACCAGGGGAATTCTGCTCCATTGCTGGTGGGAGGACAAATGAATACAGTCACTGTGGAAATCAGTATGATAGTTCCTCAGAAAACTGAGAGTGGATCTACCCCAAGACCCAGCATACCACTCTTGGGCATATGCCAAAACACGCTCCGTCCTACTACAAGGACAGTTGGCTAACCATGTCCATTGCAGCTTTATTCATAATAGCCAGAAACTGAAAACTACTGAGATGTCCCTCAAATGAAGAATGGGTGAAGAAATATGATAATTTACAAAATAGAGTATTTACTCAGCTGTTAAAAAACAATGACATTGTGACCTTTGCTGACAAATGGATGAAACTTGTGGTGATATTTTGTTTGTAATCAAACAAATAAAGCTTGCCTGCATATCAGAGTGCAAAGTTAGCCACAGCCATAGTAGCCAGGCAGTGGTGGTACACAGCTTTAATCCCAGTAGCTACATTAGTTAGCTATAGAGACCAGGAAGTGATGGTACACACCTTTTATCCAAACACTCAGGAAACAGAGACAAATGGATCTCTGTGGTTTCAAGGCCACCCTAGGCTCAATGAGGGTATATCAGTGTAAAAGAGAAACAGAGCTCATATCTGTGATCGTAGTACTTGGGATGACATGCCTTTAAACCCATCACTGTGTGTGTGTTGGGGGGGGGAGGGTAGAGACAGAAGTGATATGGGGATGGTAGAGAGGAATATAAGGTTGTTGGAGACAGGAACTCATCGCAGTCTAGGCAATCTGAGAGCAATGCAGTTTGGAGAGGCAGACAGAAAACACATTGTCCCCTTATGTAGAGGTGAGTAATCTCTAGTGGCTAGACACTTTGTTTCTCTGGTTTCTTGGATCATAAACAAAATATCACCAGAGGAACTAGAAAAGATAATCCTGCATTAGGTAACTCGGGTGCAGAAAGATAAACATAGCATGTACTCATTTATAAGTGGACTTTAACTCTTAAGTAAAGGAAAGTCAAGCTAAAATTTAGAGATACAGCAGAGAGGATAAACAACAAGGGGGGTCTAAGGAGGAACATATGAGAAGGGAAAATAGAGTAGATTTGGGGGGTGGACTAGAGTTGGTGAGTATGGGAACAATAGGGATCTGGTAAAGAGATGTAAGGGAGTAGGGGATAGAGTATTGGGATAGATGACTAGAAATAGGTGGAATTTGGGGGTGGTGAAGTGAT
Organism: Cricetiscus sungorus; assembly: GCA_030556225.1. Taxonomy (NCBI): domain Eukaryota; kingdom Metazoa; phylum Chordata; class Mammalia; order Rodentia; family Cricetidae; genus Cricetiscus; species Cricetiscus sungorus. The sequence continues at coordinate 5,222,108 of JANBXA010000372.1, forward strand.
CCAGAAACCTAAGGTAATAGAAATCTCCAGGTATCTATGAGAATGACCCTAGCAAAGTCTGCTGGTGTGACGAATATGGAACCCAAACTGGCCATATTTTATAATCAGGGAAGGCTATTAGCAATGGGATTAGGACAACAATCCAGCCATAAAACCATTTGTTCTGTCTGAAAGGTACGTTGGGATAATGGTGGCACAGAACTTGTGGGAGCAGCCAACCGATGACTGATCCAATTTTAGGCTCACAAGAGGAGAGGAAGCCCATACTTGATATTGCATGGATGGTCAGGACCTGGGGGCAGGATAGATCAGAGAGACCCAGGATAGAAACAAACAAGACTGGCAAAAAAGTCAATGGAATGATTCCTAATTATATTTTGCTGTACTTATATTGGTGCCTAGCCCAATCATCATCAGAGGGTCATCATCTAGCAACTGATGGAAAGAGAGCTTCAGAGACCCACAAACACTCAGAGAAGCCAGGAAGACACTGGAGAAGAGGGAAAAAGAAAGATTTTAGGAGACAGAGGGGTCAAGTACATCAAGAGAGTATGGGCCACAGAATCAAGTAAGCAGAGCTTATATGCTCTTGCAGAAACTGAAGTAATAAGAACAGACTTTTTATGGGTCAGAACCATGATTTTATTTGAAGAAATATGGACTTTGGAAGTTTGAGTTAGGAAAGCAGTGGAATGCTTTAAGCACTAATTAATTGGCCCCTATTAGTAGGAGTATGGAAGACAATCGTGCATATCATAATGATGTACACTGTGTGCTCAAGCGGTTTCAGAGGAGAAGAATTACAGTGGTTGCCTAGAAATTATTCCTGTGATATTTGTGAAGAAAGTGGGTGATTTTTGCCCTGGCCCAAAGGTCTGCTTGAGGGTTAAGTGAAGAGATTTGGATTAATTCCTTTGCAGAGAATGTCTCAAAACAGCCTAGTTTAAACATTTTCTTGTGGTTATTAGTGTTAACTCCAAGAAGATTTGTAATAATGAAAAGCATCAAGCTGAGCAAATAAAAATATAAATTCTACAGATTAAAAAAGGGGGCACCAGGAAGTGGGATAGAGCTAAAACTGCATTCAAGGAGACAAATAGAGTGTGAAATGGAATAAAGGGAATGGTGACTCCCCCCTTCCCGGACAAGATCCCACTCCACTAATTTGAAACTTGTGAAAGGAATTAAAGAAAAGCCTAAGGTAGGTGTGGTGGTGTATGCCTTTTATCCTGGCCCTCAGGAAGGCAAAGAATGTCATATCTCTGAGTGTGTGGCCAGCCCAGTCCAGAGGTCCAGTTTCAGGACAGACAAGCTTGGGTTATGAAGAAAGAAATCTGGGGAAGATTGTGTGCTGTGTTTCAGTCCCAGTAAGCATAATAACTTGGCCACTTCAACTACATGACCTGGAGTTAAGCATAAAGTGGCTGTGGAATTTCCTCCAAAGGCTATGGAAAGCCACTGGGGCCAGGCATGTGTCAGGGCTGTCCCTGTGTGGAGGCTTAGTAGAAAGATCATTGCACACAACTGTGAAGTTCCAGGCCAAGAAATAGAAGTGTGTTGTAGTTAACAATTCTAATGGAGTTGGTGTTGAAGAGCATTTTTGACAACAGACATGGAGATGCAGAGTTTGGAGTTTGCCCAGCTGGTTTTTGGACTTGCTTTGGTCCAGTATTAACTCTCTATACTCCCTTTACTAATTTTAGAACAGGGATGTATACCCTGTGCTATAATGTCAGAAATATGTGATCTGCTTTTTTTTTTTTAATTTTACAAGGGGAATTCAGTTAAGAGTTCACCATGAGACTCAGAAGAGATTTTTGAACTTTAGACTTTTAAGTAAGTTTGAGACTATTATAGAATATGGAAAATTTTAAAATTGGACTGATTGCATCGTTTGCAAAATAATGTAGCAATAAGCCTTTGGGGTTTAGGGAGTAGAATGTGGTGGTTTAAGCAAAAATAGTCCCCAAAGAAAGTGGCACTGTTAGGAGGTCTGGCCTTGTTGAAGTAGGTGTGACTTTTTTCGGAAGAAGTGTGTCACTGTGGGGTTTGGCTTTCAGTCTCTTTTAGTCCAGTTTCCTTCAGTGTAACACTGACACAATTTTCTGTTTCCTGTAAGATATAGGACTATCAGCCGCTTCTACATCGCTATGTCGGCCTGCATGCTGCCATGTCTCATCACAATGATAATGGGCTAAACCTCTGAACTGTAACAGAGCCACCCTAATTAAATGTTTTCCTTTATGAGAGTTACTGTGTTTCTGGTGTCTCCTCACAGCCATAGACACCCTAACTAAGATAGACTCCCAACAGTGAGATTTGCAGGAGATGTGGGGCTATGTCTGACACTTTGGCTACATTTGGGACCTTATTCCTCCTACTTGGATGTTTCATCCAGACTTGATTTTAAGGTTTGTATCTAGTCTTATTGTATCTTGTTTGCTGAATATCCCTAGGAAGCCATATATATGAGAAACAAGGAGGAGATGAGAGGTAGATGGGAGGACCTAGGACAGGCAAAGTGAGGGGAAACTGTATCTGGAGGTCAGGATGCAATGTATGAGAGAAGAATGAAAGTTTAAAAATGCTTCAATGGCTATACAATTTAAGACAAGTATTATTGTACTGTGTAACTTCAAGGTATGGTAGCAATACCTGTAGAAATTAAGGAAGCATCTTGATTTTCTTTTTTGACACATGTAGAAAGTAATGGCACTCAGTAAGTAATATATTGATGTTCTCTGGAGAAACATGAGATTTTCCCATTTGTTAATGGCAGCACAGGTGTTAGAACATTTGTAAGGTGCTTTATTGAACAAAAAGAAAATTCTGTGTTACTCAATGCAGTAAATTGGAGGTGTATTTTGGGCAGATGTTTCAATACTGGAACTTAAAATGCTCATTAAAGTAGATATATAAGATTTAGTAATCAGGTAGGCTGGAAATTGTTTTCCATTTCATGACAAAGAAGTCTACATTGGCCTTGATTCTAATAGTTACTCACATTCACACAGAATCAAACCAAAGGAGCCAGGCACAGCCTGGTACTGTAGTGGGTAGGCCCCTCCTCTTTCTCCTCCCTCCTTCCCCCTCTTCCGTGCTCCCAATAATTTCCACAGAAGATCTTGTCCTTTCCCCTAAAGAGGTTTTTTGTTTTGTTTTGTTTGTTTGTTTTAAGTTGGAGCTACTGACTAATTCAAGGCTAACTTGAACACAGATCCCATACCCATTTAAGTAAAATATTTCAAAACAGAAGTTATAATTTGGGGACATTTCTACTTCCAGGAAAATTCATATTTTTTAACAATTTAGCTAATTTGGAGGCTATCAATTTCAGATATTTAGATGATAGATAAATAGATAGACATTTTATTTCTTCATTATTTAGAAATTATTCTAAAATTTATTATCTTTGTTTTGCAGCAATGGCATCATTCATTATGTTCATGGAAATACAGCCAATTTGTTAACACGTGGGAAATTTTAAGAGATTTTTATGTCTTTTTACTGATATGAATTGGAAGAAATGGTTCATAAAAGAGTAATATTCCATCAATTGGTTAAGATCTAGCCTAGTAGATCTATTGTGTTAGTGTTAATAATATAGTCACCATGAATCCACAATTATTTTGAAGGTGTCAACCAAAAGAAGTGATGGGAATTCAGTAATTTCAGGGCTTTTTTCTCCCCCAAAAGAATTATGTAAATCCAGCTCCAAATAAGCAGGCTGATTTTTTCTTTGTACGCATCACATTCCACTTTGAATCATTACCCACTGCTCTCATGCCTGCATCTCAGTCCAGTCTTCCAGTTGAAGCTACTATTCTGTTTTCTGGGTGAAAAATCTGTAATCAAGCCTCCAGGGTAGTAACTGAGGACACATTTGGGTGGATTGAAGTTCCCTGGATCCCTTCTCAGCAACTCCCTCATTCTTTACCAGTTACTCCTGCCCTCAAAACTTAGCAACAGCTTCCCAGGTTTTGTGGCTTCTCCAAACTAGGGCAGCCTCTACAGAACCCCGAGTCTCCTCAGAACCTTTTATTGGTAAAATAGACGCCAGGCTCTCCAGTATGTTATACAAGTAAATACCGGAATAGTACACAATTAACAAAATTAAGACTTTATGGTATGCCGAGAACCATAGCAGCATGTCAAAATTTGAGGACTAAACTGCCAATTTCAAGTCTTTCTATTGGCAATAATAAAATACAGTAACTGAACCAAACTATTACAATAATTGTAAATTTATACTATGTCATACATCAGAGCCAACCTAGACGGAACCTAAATTTGTATTTGCTACACACACATATTAACACACACATACATTAACACACATGCACTCGCAATTTTCTGCTGAATAAAATAGCTTTTTTTCATGTCACATTACTTGATGTTTCTAATATAATCCCTCGTGTATATTGTCCACATGAAGTTTCCTCTGGTTCTGTTTAATGGCGGTCTATGGCAAATTCTAAGAATATCTTTCAGCAATGTATGTATACATGGATATATGTAAGACCAACATTTAAAAATATCCTATAATTTAGAAAGAAATATAAACATGCAAAGATTGCTATAACTTTATCAGAGAAATTAGCACCAGCTGAAACTGAGAATTTTCCAGGTGAACTTTCTGTATCAACTGTGTTAGATATAAAAAAAATTTTTTCCTCATATAAAACTTGCATCATTTGTCTTACTCTGTGAATTAAGGCAAACCCAACTCTCTGATGATGACCAGCAGACTAATCACCTCTGCTCCCAATGGGCCAAATTCAAGGAAAGCAAACATCATTACTAAGTTCTATTAGCATAGAATCTAGAAGAAGAACAAAATTGCTAAATGATATCATAAGAAACAAAAACCTATCAAGTAATGTGGGAGAACATGCTGAATTAGTAAAAGAATTGACTTTTTTTCTTTTTAATTTCATCATATGGCAGAGAAGAGTCTCTTAACACCTGATGATGTCTTCTAGAAACAGCCTGACTTGTCTTCCATGGCTCTGCTCACAAAACTTCTGCAGTCTTAAGCTTTCATTGAAGATCATTTATGTCACAGTCCATCATGGGAAGGAAAGTGAACAGCACCTTCTAAAATGTTGTATAATACAATAGCTACTATTGACAGAACCTTACATATTATAGTACATCCTTTAACCCACACAAATCAATGTCTCCAGGCTTATGAATATTTACTCTATTCTGGGAGAATTGGGTATAATTTGTGTTTTGTTCAAGTAGGCCATGAAGACAGTACCCTACCTTATAATTTTCCAATCCTGTAACTAAGCACCTTGCTAAGACTGGGGTAAAAACTCAATGAGCATTTGTTTCAAAATTATCCCATTAAGTCTGTTTACAAGAAAAAAAGATTGTTTTGTCTGAATAACATTTTTCAGTACTCCCCAAACTATTATGCTGTATATTCTATGCCCCCCAAGAAAAAAAAACAGGTATGAGTAATGAAGAAAATCAATGTCATTTATTACTTGAAAACTGAGTTAGTAGTAGTATCTATGAGAAGAACAGATATGTGTTGTAAAATATTACTCTAGCTGGGCAAAAATTTGTTTATGATACCACTGTAAAGGCATGTTACTTTTGTTTATGCTGTATTTGTATAATGATGTATGATTAATTATGTTAACATGTATTGTATTTGTTTCATTTTGTCTGCCTAGGGCACCTCATTTGTTTAATAAAAAAGCTGGTCAATAGCTAGGCAAGAGAGGGATAGGTGGGTGAGGGAAGTCAGAGAGAAAAAGTAGGAGGAGGAATCTAGTCATGGGGAAAGGGAGAAAAGAAAGAGAGAATAAGGAGGAGGAGAGAACCTGGAAGACACCCTGTGCCAGTTCCAGGCAGCCTGCCAGCCTGCAGACATAGAGAAGCATCGGAAATAAGAAGGGTAATAAGCACCTAGGCAAATGGTAAATCAAGAGAAACGAGTTGATTTAAGTTAAAAGAGCTAGCCAGAAATATGCCTGAACTAAGCTGACCACTCAAAACTCATAATTAAGTGTTGCAGGTTATTTAAAGATCTGTTACATTTGTTTAAGCTGTGGAACATTTGTTCTAGTGATGAAATATATGTTGTATTCTTTTATGCTTCATTTGTTTACTCTGTGAAGCTGTGATTCTTTGCCTGTGTAAGACACCTGATGGTCTAGTCAAGAGATGAACATCCAATAGCAAGGCAGGAACAAGGATAGGCAGGGCTAAAAGTCACAGAGAATAAATAGAAGAATTCTGGGAGGAAACGGGAGAAAGAAGAAGAGAACAAGGGGATGAGGACTCCAGAGTCTAGCCACCAAGCCACGCATCCTGCCATGGAGTAAGAGTGAATGAAAGATACACAGAAGAAAAAGAAAAGGCCCAGAGGCAAAAAGTAGACTGGATAATTTTGTTGTCATTGTTTTGTTTGCCAGGGTTCCTCTGTGGAGTTTTGGAAACTGTCCTAGAAGTCACTTTGCAGACCAGGTTGGCCTTGAATCCATAGAGACTTGCGTGCTTCTGCCTACCAAGTACTAGGATTAAACACAGGATAATTTAAGTTAAGGAAAGCTGGATATATATAAATCAAGGTAAGGTCGAACATTCATAAGTAAGAAAAAGTCTACATGTGTGATTTATTTGGGAGCTGGGAGGCAGACCCTTCAGAGAGTAATAAGAGTAAATAACAAATAAGTCTCTATGTCATGATTTGGGAACTGGTTGGTGGCTTAAAAATAAAAGCTTAGCATAAGTATGTGCTGCTCTATCTGCTCAGGCTTATTGAAGTTACAATAATCCTTTCATTTTATAAGAAATACTATGAAATGCTTATGAAGTTATAGAATTACCAAGTGATATGCAAGTTTTAGATTTGAATAAATGGAATTGAATAAGTGTATATTCTTATATTCCAGGATTAAACGGGCATCAATTAATGACACTCATTTCAGCACTGCTGATAACAGTATATAACAATGCTTGCATGTAAGTGGATATACACATCAAAGAAGTGATGAATAGTAGTAAATCAGCATGTGAAATATTTGCCACAGGACATTATTGGAATTGTTGTTGAGGAGCCAGGATTAAAGGCATTCATGATTAGTACCCTGAATATTCATCCTCAGGATTTCTCCATATGGAAAATCTCCCCTTACATTACAAGACTCCAAAATATTCTTTAAGTAACTGAAGAAGGGAGTATGAGGTCAAAGTTCATAAAAAGTCCAAAGAATTACTCATTACTCTTGCCAAGGGACTAGATTAGTTATTATTATAGTTCAAAGTACTGAACTGACTAATATAGGGTGTACTACTGCCAACGTAAAGAAACTGAAGCTTTGGAGCCTATGTTCTGAATTCTGAGTTCTTCAGTTTGTAGGTTAGAAAATGGCCTCAAGATGTAACTCTGTTTGAAGATTCATGAAAATAGAATCCAACTTCTCTGTACACTTAAAATATTATGATTTTACTAAATCTGTTTCATGCATACATATACTATGTAGTTTGATTTATTTATACTACTTTAATAAATATTCTATTTATATGCTTATGTATATATATATATATATATAAGCATGAAGCAAGTTTAGTATTCTTTCTTTGTATTACATATATGTATTATATTTATTTGTGTTAATAAAGAATATACATAATAAGGTATTTTACTATCCTAGTAATAATTTTTTACTCCAAATACTAGCTGACCATCCTTATATGATTTTTCAGACTCTAGAAAGTGATCAAAACTACACACAAATCATAATTTAAATCTTTCCTTTAAAACATTTTTTTCACATTTGTTTATTTTGTGTGTCTCAGGACATGTGTATGGCCTGGAGACTATTCTCAGGACACCAAACTCACCAGCATGGGGCTTTATCCAAGGTAGAGCATGCTGTCACATATTTTAAAATATTTTCAATGATATAAATAATGCAACATAAATGAAAGTTTTACATGAATATAACTGGTTGCTCAAAACTACAAACTCCAAAACATATAACTGCTTTTGCTTAAAGCTGCCTGGATGTGTCTCCTCACTAATATGTGCATAGTTATAGTTATTATATGACTGAGTCAGGCTTCACTTTTTGCTTTACTTCATTCTTATATTGCTGCAATATATGTAACTGGTGTTTCAACTAGTTCTTTCTGTTCAGTTTTTGCTCCCCATAAATGCATGAAATAGTTATACAAGTAATTAATCGATTGACTTTAAAGATACAAAGAAGAAAATTTAAATCTCTTTAAGTTCTACAACTTGGCAGCTTGACCAAGTGTAGAATTTTACTGTGTCTATAATAGCTTGTGGTTCAATATATATATATATATATATATATATATATATATATTCACCAACATGCATCATATGTGCAATTTAGATTAATAATTTCTTTCCATACTGACTGTTTTGTGGGATACTTCCCCCCAAAACATTTCACAAATATTATTTCATTATAATATTGAAATGCAATATTATAAGAAATATAAGAAATGCAGACTTCATGCAGCTCCCTCAAAATTAATTAGTCATCTAGTGGCAATTTAAGTAGTGCATTCATTTATCATATTTCAGAGGTAAACAAAGCAACAGAACTTTGAGAGTTGGGGAGAATATTTTTAGTCCAGAACAGCCTTCTGTGTGGAAGTTTGACCAGATTACCTTTACAGCCAGGAGTGGGGAGTGTAAAGTTATATTGCCCTAGTACAGGGACATTGTAGAAATATAAATTGATGAAAATGAGAAATAGTTGAAGCTCTGTGGATGTGGGTGAGCTGTTTAAGATAACGGTTGGGTGAGAAGGCAGAGAAATTTGCAATTTATCATAAAGACTATGGTGATCAGAGAGACACAGAGAAAGATGGGGAATGAGAACATGCACACAAACACCAGCTTTATCGTTTAAATTTTTCTTCTGTTTCCTTTAAGGAAAAAGCTCATGATGAATGAGGATAGAAGCAGAATGATCATTTAGAAGGCTTTCGTCATCCAGATGTTGGAGCTTGAATACAGTTCGGCAGCCGATTTTTAGAGAAGAAAGACAGTCTGCAGGATTTTCCAGATTACCATGAAACCTTATCTCACTGAAGCTTTGAAAACTCACGAGCAGTAGGAGACTGTCATCTTAAAAACCTAAAATAAGTAGTTTCTTAAGAGAGTAAGAGAGGCTTGGAACATCTGAGAAAGCCAGAAGACATCACATGCTATGATAACAGACTTAACTAATGGGAAAGCAAAAGGGAAGCTTCATGCAAAAATACTGAGAGGTATTCTTTTCTTTAAAGGAGATGGGGGAGCTACCTTTTATTAAAGAAATACTACATATGTGTGTGTTATACTAGCAACAAAACATTCCTACACTATGTACGTTTAGACAAAGTTGTATGTTATCAATGTGTCATCAAAAGCTGGACATTGCCACTGCTGTTGGGATCACTTGTTGCTTAACAACACATTTGCTACAGAGAAGTAGAATTTGACAATGATCATTTAAATAAATGGGGTAAGAATGTTACTCAAAAATGTGACTTCAGTTTGAAAAATTTGATCCCCAGTTCAAGGAAAGTTAAGACTCCGTAGACTAATTTCAAATTAGCAAGCAAAACTGACAGAACAAATTATTAGAGCTTTCAGATTGACAGCAAGGTAGAAAGAAAGTATTATCTAGCTATATTTAAGAAGATATACCAAACCCAGCTATTAGGGCCGATTACACAGTCAAATACCATTGGTCTGCTTTACCTTCTTAGATAAAATATAAGGGATTAATTTTTCTGTAAAGTCTTGATCTGCACTTCTTATATATGTGGGGCTCTTCTTTTGGTCAAAATCAACAGACGAGGAATGGGAGGGAGAACTATGGTTGGAATGTAAATGAAACTTAAAAGAATAAATAAATGCTTGTTCCCTTCAAATATCCCATTAATGCTATTTCTGATTTTAAGTACTTACCTTTTTTATTAATCTTTCATATATAATGTATACATGTATGTTAATATGGGTACATTGTTTACATAGTCTTCTTGTGTTTCCTTTGGCATAGAGACTACATTTTTCATCATTCCTTATACTGTTTCACAGCATAATTGATTTCCTACTATGTTGCCAGAATTTAAAACTCTGTGTTTTTGTTCAGCCCAGAAAAGAGCCAAATTAGAGACAGCATTACTCTGTTGACCAAGTGTCAAAATTCAAAATTTTGTGTTCAAATGCTTATCAATTTTATATTTTATAAACATTTAACACTTTGCTATTGATTCAGAAGTATTGAAAGAAATATTTAGAGAAGAGATTAAATGTCTCTTTCTCATATTTATGAAGACTTTTATATACTTTTATAGTGACTTGTAATGGGGGTTTGCTGTACTGATAAACTCATATTCATGTTTATTCTGGCAAAGGTTATATTAAAATCATTAGAATTTGTACTCCAAGCATTCAAAACTTCACCTGTTTCAGATGATATTGGATTTTTAAATACAAATAATGATTTACAGTTTAAAATACAATCAGCCTGTAGCCTAATTTTATAGGTCTATGAATTACCGTGGACACTTCTTGTTTTCTCTAAATGGGAATTTTTCAATATTATTTTTAAATTCATTTTAACAATTCCTACCTAATGCTTCATGACTAAACATCATAGAGAACTGTGAGGGTGAACATGTGGGGTTCATGACCTCTCCATTTGTAAACTAGTTCCTCAGGGGAAAGGCACAGTTAAGTAAACTATATTAATTTGGTAGGAAAAAAAATTACTACTTTTCAAACATGAGATCACTCCTTTTCAAGGGACGCTCAGCTTTCCTACTAAATTTTTAGGTAAATAATGATGACATTAATGCAAATATATTTAACAGCTCTCTAACCATTTGGTTGGAAAATGCCCCATATGGAAATCAGCCATTGGAAATATATTATGCTTTCAGTTAACAGAGTTTCATTTCCTCCAGGGCTTCTCGGTAAATATTATTTGTTGATAATGGCTTATGAAACAATATGCATAGTTTTACAACACTGACAATTGTGTTCTCACAAGCATGAAATGCTGCTGGCATAATTTTGAAGAGCTCGGCATAGTTCTGTGTATCCTCAATGGCCTGTCCCCTTCAGAAGCTCATCTTATTTTTAACCATGTCATCCTTGTTAACATTTTTAAACTGAAGTCTCATGAATACTAAATGCACACGAGGAAACTAAGCAAAATATGAGGAATTTTGTGCAAATAAAGTAATGAAATAGTGTATTATGTGTATGAGGGGACAATGGAAAAGTTATCATAAAACTTATACAAATTGCTCATATTTTCTCTATAATGGTTTTAATTTAGAGCTTTTACCCATTTTTTACGTAACATCAAAATTAATTTCAATGATATTTGATTGAATGATTTCAATAAAGTTTGATTTTTAAACGAACTGTGTAATTATTGAACCTGTCAACCTTCTCGTTTCTTATTATTATGAATATCAAACCTTCTTGCAGGTGATCTCTCTTTTACTCTATTTTCAATTCTGTAACTTTTCAGCAAAGTTGCTTGGAGTCTAAAAACCATAAGCATGAACAGGTAGTAAAATTTAAAAATAAACTAGGACAGGATCAAAATGTAAATTAAAGTTTTAAAAGTAGACAAAGAAAACATCTGACCCTAGTGAGTAAAGTAATTCTGAACTTTTCTAGTTATTCTCTGTGTATTTAATGGATGCAATATAAAGTGTGATCATCTGAATTTCAAAATTTGTCAAAATACCAAATATATTTTTAATTTACAAAAATAAAATTCTGGAGCAATGAATATTTTTTATTCATCCAAGTTAATACCACTTGAAGAAAATATCATTATTGCAAAGTTTTCAAACTCCATGATAGTGAATGAGATTACTGGTATAATAAAAAGACTTACAGCATAAATACTTATAGCATAAATGAGAATTTTTAGTTGTGCCTGAAGACACAGGATCAATTTTTCTGCATTATGGAGAAGACAAGGAAACCCATTCCTTTTACAGAATTCTCCATAGGCTAGTTTAGCATGCTTGAGAGTCATAGACTCCAACTACTACTCTGATGAATGCACAGTACATTAAATGAAATCATAATGATATATCTTTAATCCATAGATTACACCATCTCATAACCCTTTTCAGAGAAGATTTTCTTTGTAGTAGATGAAAATCAATGGAGACCCACAAGAGGCCAAGATGAAGAGAATTAGAGACTTCAGAATGTTGAGCACTAAATAAAACATAGATGTATTTATGTATGTATGTATATCCACCTATTACTCCAAAATCTCAGGGATTATTGTAGAATCTTGGACAGAAAGAGTATATGAGACAAAGCAGAAGGATGACTAATGTCTTCTGGTCATAGCATGGCAACCACACATATGAACTCCCAGCATTGTGGCAGCATGCAAGAGACCAGTGCAAGACTAAGTTAGATCAATTTCAGTATAGAAAGGAGAGTTGGAAATGAAATTCTACCCCAGAGCCAAGACACTATAGGCGACAGATAGCTTCTAAGAAATGGTCATTTTTCTGTAGCAGCATAGTCTCTGATAGACTGACAACACTCTAGTAGAAGGTCACATTTCTAGCAATGTTTAAGCTACATTAATTGGTCTTGAAAAGAAAAAAAAGGAAGAAACAAAGAAAGGAGGAAAAAGAGAAGGATGAAATAAAGAGAAAGAAAGAATAAATGGAGAGAGAGAGAGAGAGAGAGAGAGAGAGAGAGAGAGAGAGAGAGAGAAATGGGACAAAATGGTGGGAAGAGAAAGGAGTGGGTGGATGTGGAGTAGGAGTAGGGGGAAGGATGTTGAATATAAACAAAGCAAATTACACAACATCCTCAAAGAACTAAAATAAATATGTTAAACATAAGATGATATTCAAAATTGTGTTTATAGCACAAAATTTCTCTTTTAATAGATTGACAGAGCCATTTCATTACCATGACTTTCGTATTTATTTATTTCTTTGTTTGGTTGTTTCCAAGGAGATAATTAAACTCTAATTCATAGTAACACCAAGTAGTTACTGAGAAGTTCAGAGGTTCCTTGTCACTGTGTGTTCACTATACTTTTGTTGGGTTGGTAAATGGGATTTAGCTTCATTGATTATTCTCTGGGTTCTAGCCACATTAAAAATAAGGTTAATATAATTCAGCAAATATGTTGTTTGTACTAGTCATAAACACATGAGTTCTCCGCAAAATTATAGCATTCTTCGTGTGCTTCTAACATTATCCTCCTGAAATTATGAGGTTAACTCTTGGTGTTGAATCAGAAAGCCCTCAGCTCTGTTCACAGTTGAGTGGACAAGGTACTCAGCCTCAATGCACTTTGGATCCCTTGCCCAGGAAGTAGAAATGAAATGTCTAATGAATGTATCTTGAGGGAGATTTATGCTGATCTAAGATGATCTGTAAATACAATAGAATGTTATTAAAAATAGTAAATATGCTGGAGAACACAAATACATGCTTTCTTATATATATACATATATATATATATATAATTTTTTATTTTTATTTTACATATTGATCCCAGCTTCCTCTCCATCGCTATCTCTTTCCCTGTCGCCTTCCCTACTTCTTTCCCTCTCTTCCATCCTCCCATGCCCCCCAACCTACCCTCCCCTTCCACCACCACCTTACTCCATATGTAGGGTGATGCCCTTCAAGAGGGGTCATCTAAATATGTCAAGTCATTTGGAGTAGGAACTAGGACTTCTCTCCTGTCTCTAGGTTAAGGGAGTATCCCTCAATGCGGGATGTGCTCTCAAAGTCCTTTTGTGCACCAGGAATACATACTGGTTCCACTGTCTGAGGTCACTTAGATTACTCAGGCCTTCTAGCTGAGACCCATGTTCAGGGGGCCTGAGTCAGTCCAATGCTGGATTCGCAGCTATCAGTCTGGGGGCCCATTAGCTCCTTGTTCAGGTCAGCTGTCTCTATGTGTTTCTGCAGCCTGGTCTTGTCCTCCCTCTCTGCATCTGGATTCTAGTTCAGCTCAGTGTTTAGTTGTGGGTGTTTGCTTCTGTTTCCATCAGCTACTAGATGAGGGCTCCATGATGGTGGCTAAATTAGTCATTGATCTCATTATCAGGGAAAGGCATTTATGATAGCCTTTCCACTGTTGCTCAAATTGTTATTGGGGTCAGTCTTGTAGGTCTCCGGCAAATACATGATTTCTTTAAAAATTTTTCAAAATGTGTAACTTAGGTAAGAGTCTTGAGTTTTACATCCTGTTAAAATTGTGCTGGCACACAACTCGAAGGTCACTGCAGGAGATGAAGATCCTAAGGGATCAATCTCATAGATGTTTTTCCAATTTACTTCAGACAGTCTACAAGACAAAAATCTTCATATGCTAATGAACACATTAAGCAGAATATCTATCACATTAAAATTCAAACGAATTTGCTGTTTGTACTTACAGCACATCCATCATTTTTCTCTCAATTTTGTCATAGTATCACTAAATGTCTGCTATTAGTTTTGTTTCTTTGTAAATAAAAACTGAAGTTTCCTTCTGGATGTTTTTTTCTTTGTAAATATGTCACCCATCACTGATGAAAGTGTCTCATGTTTGATAGGTGCATTAATTAGCATGAACTGGCCTGTTACTTGAAGAACCAACGGATGTCACAGCTGTTATAGTAACCAGGCTGCAGAAGTCAATTCAACTGCTCCTACTAGATTTGAAATGTGCTTCAGAACCATCCAGGGTTAGGAACAAACTGGCAGCTTTGAATAATGCTGGCCTTATGTTCTATTCTAAGGCTCACAAATTCCTTGCTGGATGTCAAGTGAAACCTTGTTTACTGTGGTAATGGAGGAGATGCTATAACCATCACTAGACACAATAGCTACCTAGGTGGACCCATCCAAGGCAATGCTAAAAGTGCATTTGTGTAAGAAAATAAAAGACTTTAAATGTATCAGAAGTGTTCTTTGAATTATCTATGTCAGATTTCTTAAAAGGGTTTTGAGTTTCAGGCCAACCTCTATGACATAATGAATTCAAAGTAATACAATGAATATATTTGAAAAAATAAAGTTTTAAAAATCGTGTGAACCAAACACAATATTTGGAACTTCATTTGACTCAGATTGAACAAAAAGGTGGAAAATGTATGAACAGTAAAGAAAATTTGTATACAACCAATGCTTAGATGATAAAAATGTTCAGGATTTGTTTGAAAATAGTACAGTGTTAATGTCAGGGTGGTTAGTATGACTATTTAAAGGAAGACGAGTCATGCATTTTAATCCTTTGGAGGCACACACATAGAGGCACATATAATTTTCTTCATCTGATCTTATAGGTCAGAATTTATCACACTTATAAATGTGATCAAAATGTATTACATGAAAAAGCTTTAAACTAAAACATAGTATCAACACATATTTAAGAAGAATCTCAGTCTATGAAACAACTAGAAATAGGCTCATCTGAGATGTTCACAAAAGTGCTTTCTATGCCCTCATGTACACAATGAAATAAATCTATTCATATGGTTGAATTCTCAACTACAGAATGAAAGAAAATGCTTCAATTTAGAGGGACTACAGCCACTAAAACTATCAGGATGTCAGTGTCAAACAACTTCATTATCCATAAATTCCTTGGAATAAAACATCTATTGTTCAGTGACACAATAATACAAAAGAGCTGATAAATTGAGATAGCTGCTTCAAGGGGCCATGTATGTGGGTAGGCTGCCCTCTGCAATGGACAGCTGTGTTCAATTGGAGTATGTACCTTCCTGTGAAACATAAGTATTACTCAATGTCAGGGCTTGGGTTATAGTGCTTGATTGTGGAGATGCATAATTGCTTACTGGTTATTTTATTATATCAATTCCAGTGTGAGAAAGATTTAAAATCTGTTTACAATATACACTGAACAACATTTTTAGAATATTAAACAGGGCTTACAACATTAAGACAATTAAAGTCAGAAATTTTGGGTATATTTGTCAAAAAAGATTCTCCTCTTTCAGTTAACTGCTTCTTAACATGACCCTTTGGATTGAGTGTTATTGATACCAAGCTTTAGATATATAATAATAATTATTATATTGAAG
The DNA here is from genome assembly GCA_030556225.1 of Cricetiscus sungorus. Classification (NCBI taxonomy): domain Eukaryota; kingdom Metazoa; phylum Chordata; class Mammalia; order Rodentia; family Cricetidae; genus Cricetiscus; species Cricetiscus sungorus. The sequence goes on from JANBXA010000372.1 coordinate 5,238,200, forward strand.
TTATAGAAGGAAGTCTTATTTTTATAATATATTTTCCCAAAAGAATAAATATATATATATATATATATATATATATTGGTCCTCACTTTGACTGAGAAAGCATTAAGAGTTAGTAGCTAATCTCCATGGAGGGATACTCTCTCAGCCTAGATACACAGGGGAGGGCCTAGGCCCTCCACCAAATGATATGACAAATTTTGATGATCCTTCATGGAACCTCACCCTCCCTGGTGAGTGGATGAAAGGTGGGATAGGGGTGTCAGTGATGGGCTTGTGAAGATAGGAGGGACAGGAAAATAGGATTGATAAGTAAAATAAGATTGTTTCTAAATAAAAAACAAAAAATAAAGAAGAGAGAGAGAGACAGGATCGATATAGATATATATAAGAGTTATTAGCTAACAACTGTGACATGGGTGATTAATACATTTTCTAAACCCAAGTAGTCTCCTCTCACTTTTGTGTCTCTAAATACAAACATACATACATGAACACATTCTCTCTTTCTCATATATGCACACACACACATCCATACATACATACATACATACATGCACACATTCTCACATGTACACACACACTCTCATACATATACACATTCTCTCACACATAAAGACACACAAACACACACACACATACACACACACACACACACACACACACACACACACACACACCCTCTGGCTATGGGATAGCTATTTTAAAATCACAATATAAACACCAAATGCTAGAAGCAGTCAACTTTTTCAGGTGCAGCTTGCAGCCCGTCTACACCATATGTTAGAATTACACAGTACACATTACAACCTGACTCAGTCTTTGGAAACTACAGTTACTTTCTTCTTGGAACTTTCCAATAGTCACAGTATTAAAATAGAAAAAGATTTGTCCTTGCTAGAACAGGTGCCAATAGTGACCCTAAGAAGTCATTCTATAAAATCCCAGGTTTTTGTGTCTGTGAGTGTTCCAATTTTTCCATGTAGCAGAAAACAAGTTACTCATCCGGATTCTTGCTGCAACCAGGCTCCAATGACTTCAAAGAAATCTGTGACTTGAATCTGATTTATGTGTCCAGGGACCATTTAATCCTCTTAAACCTGTCCTAGGTTATCACCTGCTCTATACTAAACAATAGTCAAAATGCAGCATACAGCCCACAACGCTGCTTGACTCCACTACTCACTGAATGATGCCATTTCTTCCCTTCTTATAACTACAAATCTAAAACTCCCATTTCTACCAATTGTGTTACAATATGAATGGAAAAATCAAACTTAATGGAATGATTAGAAACAAAATGGAAGGGGAAAATGGAAGCATTTTTTCTTCATTACACTGTAAAATGTGAACTAAATTAAATGTTTGAAATAAAAACTCACTTATTTTATGACACTTATAAACAACAGTGTAAAGAAAATGTATCTACAAATCTTAAGGTTTATTTATGTAATAATTCAAATGTGCCAAATGTAGAAGTTTATGATCAATCACTTTTTTGTAGAAGGATTTAGCATAATGATCTGTTGGATTAAAGACCTAGGTCAGTAAAGGAATTAAATTGGTGCCTCAGATTAAAGACAGACAAGCAATGACTGTTCACCACAGTACCTGAGTGTAGTCACATCTGTGACTTCCAAGACTGAGGGGAGATTCCCCTAGACCACCATATTTGGAAACAGAGATTGATCTGAGACAGTGAAGCTGACACATAGCTTTACAGATGGTAAAGCTTCAGTGCCTAGGCATTCTTTTCACAACAAAGGGAAGTAACATGCTCTGTAACAGATATTAATTGTATATCTCTGTATTTCACTGTTTTCTGGGGCTGGGGTAACCTGCATGTTTATAAGAATTCACAAACATATACTTTGTTTATTTTTTTTCATGATTGGCTACTCAGAATGTCTGTGAGCGGACAAAGAGTAGTCCTACCTCAGAGACCTCAAAGGGACAGATAAGCAAGTAAGTGTTAGTACTGCTGAAGTTTATTGTTTTGTCTAAACTCGAAAAATTAAAACAATTATTTCTATTTGCTAAAAACTTAGAAGAAAATTAACAATGCTGAGGTGGTCGAGTTTTAACACATTATATGACTGAGAAGAAAAAGGAAACAAGTTGATTTATCATTTCTTCCCCCAAATGATTAGGCTGAAGAAAACAAGGTTACAGACACCATCTTTGACTAATGGAAGAGTGAAAGTGATCCTCAAGCTGAACTATGAAAGCATGGGAGGCCTGGCTGTGTAATTCTAAAATAATAGAGTACAGTGCTACAGATATCTTCTTATTAAATTTAAGTGTCTTTTAAATGGAGCTGAAAACTTGTAATTTGTTTCCAAGTTCCCATTAAACTTCCCACACCTTCTTTTTCCCACCTGTCAAATTGTACAAGAAACTTCAGACGATGAAGGATTTGGATGTTGATACATCTGTAAACCTACAACAGGTGCTTTCCAAAAAAAAATCATTTGTGTTTTTCATAAACACTTGGGAAGAATTTGCTATAAAACTTCATGTTTCTTTTCAATTTTATTTAATTATTTAATACTGATGCATGTATGCAATATTTTTTATTCAATCTACCATCTATTTACCTCTCTCATTACTACCCATTCCCTTAACTTCTTTTTCATATACTCTCTTTTAACTTAATAACCCTGAGTCTGTTTATTTCTGCCTGTATGTGCATGGGTGTTTGACAAGCTACTGGGAGTGAATATTTATACCAAGACAGTATTTTACATGCATGATAGCTCACTTGCACACTTGTTTTTGTTTGTTGTTGCCATTTGCTTTGTTTTAAATGTATTTCACTTTTTGTGTATGAGAGATGTACATGCATAGATATTTGAGAATCACTTTCCTGTCTGGTTTCACAGAGGCCAAGAAGAGGATATCAGAACTCCTGGAACTGGAATTATAGATTGTTGTGAGCTGAAGATTGAATTTAAGTCCTGTTTAAGAAAAAGAATGTGCTCTACAACACTGAGGCATTTCTTCCACCCCTGTACATGTTTTAATTGTTTAAAAAGTTCTCTTTTATGTCATATTCACTTCAGATGTTAAGAAACCAGTTTACTGGCTTGAGGCAAGTCTGAGACCAGCTCAGGTCCAATGCCCACACTCCCCACCCCCCTCTCATCCTTTCTTTGGAACTTCCTGGGTCAGCTAGGCATCGTGACCCCCCCCATGACCTCTGCTTGTGTCATCCCACCCTGGTATGCCAGACCATATAGAGCCTGCCCTCCTCTCAGCCTGGCCTTCCTATTCCCTCTATTTGAGGTAAGTGTTTGGCAAACTCAGGTCCACACCCCACACCCTCTCCTTGGAATTTCCTGGGTAGGCTCTGCTCATAGTGGATCTTCCCCACCACACAGAACCATGTGGAGCCAGCACTCACCTCAATCTTGGGCCCCTTACAACCTCTGCTTGAGAGCCCAGATAATTCAGAGTTACAGACATTAAAGTGCTGACCCACCTACATCCACAGGAAGGAGAGGAGAGGAGAGGAGAGAGAGAGAGAGAGAGAGAGAGAGAGAGAGAGAGAGAGAGAGAGAGAGAGAGAGAGAGAGAGAGAGAGAAACACTTGCACCCATTGGAAAAAGGATGGGATGACCCCAGTATAAGAGCACATTCAACAATAGAAAGACCAATATAACACTCCCAGAATCTAGGGAAACTACACCAACAAGACCAGAACATACCAACACAGATGAAGCAGAAGAGAATGACCTCAAAAACAATTTCATGAAAATCATAGAGGCCCTCAAAGAGACAATGAGAAAATCCCTTAAAGAAATGGAAGAAAAAGCAAACAAAAAATTGGAAGAATAGAGGAAAAGACAAACTAAAAACTTCAAGAAATCAACAAATCTCTCAAGGGGGAAAAACAGACAAACAAACAAACAGATGAAGGAGAAACAATTCAAACAGTTCAAAAACTGAAAACTGCAATAGAAACAATAAAGAAATCACAAACCGATGGAATGCTGGAAATAAAAAAGCTGAGTAAATGATCAGGAACTACAGAAACAAGCATAACCAGCAGAATACAAGAGATGGATGAGAGAATCTTTAAGCATTGAAGATAAACTAGAGAAAACAGATTCATCGACTAAAGAAAATCTTAAATCCAACAAATCCTTAACACAAAATATCCAGGAATAGTGGAACACTATGAAAAGACCAACCAAAGAGTAGGTATAGAAAAAGGCAAAGATGCCCAGCTCAAAGTTGCAGTAAACATATTCAATAAAATCACAGAAGGAAATTTTTCCAACCTGAGAAGGACATGCCTATGAAAGTACAAGAAATGAAGAAAAGTAATGAACACCAAATAGACTGGAAAAAACCAGCCCCTTCTCCACATAATAATCAAAACACCAAACATACAGAATAAAGAAAAATATTAAAAGCAGTGAAGGAAAAAGGCCAGTGAGCATATAAAGACAGATCAGAGTTATACCTTGCAAACTCTGAAAGTCAGGTCTTGGATTGATGTTCTACAAATACCAAGAAACCACAGATGCCAGCCCAGTCTACTATACCCAGCAAAACTCTTAATTACTACAGATGGAAAAAAAATATTCCGTGTCAAAACCAGATTCAAACAATACTTATCAACTAATCCAGCCCTATGTAAACATCTAGAAGGAAAACTCCAACCAAAGGAAGTAAACTACACTCACAAAAACACAGGCAACAGATAATCCCACTTTACCAGAAGCCAAAAGAAAAGGCAGGGTAAATCACCAACAACAAATCTAAAACAAACAAGAATTAACAATCAATGGTCCTTAATTTCTCTCAATATTAATGGTCTTAACTCTCCTATAAAAAGACACAGGTTAACAGAAAAAGACAGAATCAATCCTTCTGTTGCATACAAGAAACACACCTCAACTTCAAAGACAGACAGTAGCTCAGATTAAATGGTTGGGAAAAGATTTTCCATTCAATTGGACCCAAGTAACAAGCCGGTGTAGCTAACCTAATATCTAATAATTAGACTTCAAACTAAAATCAATCAAAAGTTAAGAATGTCATTTCATATTCATCACAGGAAAAATCAATCAGGACAAAATCTCAGTTCTGAACATCTATGCCCCAAATACATAGGCACCCGCATTCGTAAAAGAAACATTACTAAAACTCAAATCACATAAAAATCCTCACACACTTATTGTGGGAGATTTCAACACCCCACTCTCACAACTAGGCAGAACCACCATATAGAAATTTAACAAAGAAACAAAAGAACTAACAGAAGTTATGACATAATTGGGTTAAATAAACACGTATAAAGCACAAACATGTATAGAGCATTCCTTCCAAACCAAAACAAATATACCTTTTTCTCAGCTCCACATGGAACCTTCTTTAAAATTGACCACATATTTGGCAACATAGCAAACTGCAACAGAAAAAAAAATGGGATATCTCCCTGAATCTTATCAGATCACTGCAATTTAAAGTTGGAATAAAACAAGAACACAAATAGCAGAAACCCTGCAAACTCATGGAAACTGAACAATGCATAATTGCACACTTCTTGGGTCAAGGAAGAAATGAAAAGAAATTAAAGACTTCCTAGAGTGAGAATGAAGACACAATATACCCAAACTTATTGGACACTTTGAAAGCAGTATTAGGAGGAAGACCTCATTGCACTAAGTGCCTACATGAAGAAAATGGAGAATAGTCACATTAGAGAATTAATAGCACAACTGAAAGCTCTAGAACCAAAAAGAAGTACACTTACCCAGGAGGAATAGATACCAAGAAATTATCAAATTGAGGGCTGAAATAAATAAAGTAGAAACTAGGAAAATAATACAAAGAATCAATGTAACAAATAGTTGGTTCTTCAAGAAAATCAACAAGATAGACAAACTTTTATACAACTAACCAAAAAGCAGGGAAAGTACATGTAAATTAGCAAAATCAAAAATGAAAAGGGGGACATAACAACAGACACTGATAAAATCCAGAAACTCTTCAGGTCATACTTTGAAAACTTGTCCTCCATAAAATTCAAAGGAATTGGACAAATGTTTGGCTAGATACCACTTAGCAAAATTAAATCAAGAACAGCTAAGCAATTTAAATAGACATATGCTATGCAGTTATCAAAATCTCCCAACCAAACAAAGCCCAGGACCAGATACCTTCAGTGCAGACTTCTACCAGAAATTCAAAGAAGAGCTAATACCAATATACCTCAAAATGATTTACACAATAGAAACATAAACTTGCCAAACATTGCCAAACTTTTTTTTACAATGCTACAATAACCTTGGTACCCAAACACACAAAGACACAACCAATAAAAGAACTACAGACCAATATCTTTCCTAAACATTGATGTAAAAATTCTCAATAAAATACTGGTAACTCAAATCCAAGAACACACCAGAGAAACCATCCAACATGACCAAGCAGGCTTCATCCTGGGTATTCAGGTTCAACTTAGGACAATCTACCAATGTAATCCACCATATAAACAAACTAAAAAGGAAAAAACACATGATCATTTCATTAGATACTGAAAAAGCCTTTGACAAAATCCAACACCCCTTCATGGTAATGGTCTTGCAGAAATCGGGGATAACAAGGACATACCTAAATATAATAAAAGCAATATACCGTAAACCAACAGCCAACATCAAAAAAAATCGAGAGAATCAGGAACAAGACAAGGCTGCCCACTTCTCCAAATCTCTTCAGTATTATACTTGAAGATCTAGCTAGAGCAATAAAACAACAAAAAAAGTGTAGATCAAGGGGATACAAATTAGAAAGGAAGAAGTCGAATGTTCCCTATTTGCAGATGATATGATAGATTATATAAATGACCTGAAAAACTCTACCAGGGAACTGCTACAGCTGATAAACACCCTCAGCAAAGTGACAGGATACAATATTAACTCGAGGAAATCAGTAGACCTACTATATACAGACAATAAATGGGCTGAGAAAGAATTCAGACAAACATCACCTTTTAAAATAGCCACAAACAACATAAAATATTTTGGGTTAAAGCTAACCAAACAAGTAAAAGACCTGTATAGGAAGAACCTTGAGTGTTGAAAGAAAGAAATTAAAGAAGATACCAGAAAATGGAAAGATTCCCCCATGCTCATGGACAGGCAGCATCAACATAGTAAAAATGGCAATTTTGCCAAAAGCAATCTGCAGATTCAATGCAATTCCCATCAAAATCCCAGCACAATTTTTCACAGACCTTGAAAGGATAATATTCAACTTCATATGGAAAAACAAAAGACTCAAGATAGCCAAAAAGCCCGTACAATAAAGGAACTTCTAGAGACATCACTATCCCTGACATCAAGCTCTACTATAGGGCTATATAGTCCTGAAAACAGCTTGGCATTGGCATATAAATAGAGAGGTAGACGAATGGAATCAATTGAAAACTCTGATATTAACCCACACACCTGTGAACACCTGATTTTGACAACGCAGCTATAATTATACAATAGAAAAAAAAAGAAAACATTTTCAACAAATGGTGCTGGCACTACTGGATGCTGGCTTGTAGAAGACTGCAGATAGATCTATATCTATTGCCATATACAAAACTTGAGCCCAAATGGATCAAAGACCTCAACATAAATCCAGCCACAATTAATCACAGTGAAAGTGGGAGGTACTCTTAAACGAAGGTATTCATTTCCATGCTCACCAGTTACTTTTATGTTGGGAGAACCTGCAGAAGACTTGGGAAATAGGAAAGTACATATATATGTATGAACTCAACAAAATCCATAAATACTAGTATTTTTTAGTCTGAATCTTGGCGTGAAATATGAATTTACAACAGGTCTCAGCAATTACAGGAAGGGCATGTTTATTATTAGAAGACATATCTTCTATGCTCACTGCAGCTGAAGACCAGAGTCAAACAAAGAGCTTGGATCTGTGAATAGGAATATTTAATTACACAATAAGAAATTTAATTGCCTTGCTGGAATGATCCAGACCTTTAAAGAAAAATAAAATGGCAGAATTATAAGTATGAGATATTTATCGGGAAAAATATAAAGATATTTTATATTATACTTGAAGATCTAGCTAGAGCAATAAAACAAAAAAAAGTGTAGATAAAGGGGATACAAATTAGAAAGGAAGAAGTCGAATGTTCCCTATTTGCAGATGATATGATAGATTACATAAGTAACCTGAAAAACTCTACCAGGGAACTGCTATAGCTGATAAACACCCTCAGCAAAGTGACAGGATACAATATTAACTCAGGGAAATCAGTAGACCTGATTAATAATAGAGCTGAGACCAAGCAGAAAGTGGTGATGGCAACCATCAAGCCCTACTGCAGATGTGACACAAAGAAAAACTGAGAGGTGGAAGGAGGATTGGGCAGGCAAAGCACCTTTCTGCGGGAAAAGGATTGTAATGTATTGCATATTGGACCTGCATCTCAGGAGTCCTCTGTGGCAGAAGTAGTTTCTGACGAGTGCCGTAGGTTTGAATGTATGGCTGTGAAAGCTAAGACTCAGCTATGTCTCTTACAGCTCCCAAAGAAAGATCTGAACATCACGCTCTTGTAGCCACAAAACTGATTTTATGGATATTTTAACATCATTAGTAAATGTTCACTAGCTTTGCTTCTAAACATGCTTAGAATTTAGGAAACAGAAACATGAAACCCTGCTGACTATGCCCATCACACTGGTTTTTTGGAAACCTCATCCATTCATATATTTAAATGAAGGAGACCAATGTTTAAAATTGGTTATTCAATCTTCTCTTTATTTTTCATAAATTAAAAGCATTTTGTCAATCTGCATTTAATAAGCATTTCATGTCTGTGGATTAAATTAAATTTCAATTCTTATTTGAAGATGGATCATAAGCAGAGTGACTTTTATTCCTCTGGATTGATTTAAAGCAAATTGTGCTATGTAGTACAGCAATCTTAACTATATTTAAAGTTTTTAGAAATTGAGAATTATGTGGAATAGTCTAAGAGTTTAAGTTTAAACGAGGCAATTAGCTGGTTACAAGTGGAACTACTAGGCCCTATTTAAAATAATGAGGTCTGACAGTTATGGAATCTGAATTATTCATTGATAACTAGCTTTTCCTCATATGCAAACCATGGCTAGCATTAATAACAGAGGTGTAAGTGTGATAACCAAAGAGTCTGACATTAAGAACATGCATGCAAATGTGCTAAATTCTTATTTAATTAAAAAGGATCACGATAGCAATATTTTTTCTGAAAGAAAATCATTAGGCAAAATGTGTTTTCTCGTGTTACAGCTTTCCCTTTCCCTCTCTCTACTCTAAAGTAGATTTTGCATTAGGAAATCATTGTTTTTCGATAACATATTTTTTCTTAATAAGTACCATTAATAAAGGATAAATAAACACAAGTATCATTTATATTGCTAAATCCCTAATATAATTATTTTAGAATTATAATTTCCTTATATTTACCTTTTTAAAACAAGTGAATTGTATAGCTCAACATTTTAATTGAAAAAGAAAAGGAAGCCGCAATAAATTATATGCAAAAGGGCAAATAACTCGATTGATGATCATTTAATAGAAATGAGCACTGTGATTACCATGAGCCAATTTACTTCCTGGAATCACAGTTCAAAACTAACAGAATAAATCAAGTTGTTGGTCCCCATAATTTTCCAGCAAAGAAAGAAAACTTGTACAGGGTCACCAGACATAAATCCATATTGTCCTTTACAGTCAGAAATGGCAGAACTCAAGGAGGGACATTTGTATGTGTATAAGCATGGACAAAAGTACAGGACATTAAAGCAACCTGATCTTAGTCTTGTGGAAAGGTTGATGGAAGAAAGCAAACCAGAACTAAACAGTCTGCTTGTTTGTGTTGTACTTTTGTAGGATTGTGTCAAAAGTCCATGAGAAAAATAATTTAAAAGAGGAAGGATTTATTCAGACTTTTTTTTTCTGAAGATTCAGACCTTGGTCCCTTGCCTCAAGCACTAGGACAGAGGTCCTTCCCCCAATGTCGGTCAGAAAGCAGATTGTGAGGAACAGGCTGTGGATCAGTAGTAACCTTCAGAAACGCACCTCTGGGGACTCACTTTTTCCACTCAGTTCCTCCCAAAGTTTCAAACACTTTGCAATATAGTGCCCCACCTGTGATGAAGCATTCAACATATAATGATGAGGGCACATTTCATACGCTAGACCCAATACATGAACTTAGTATGGACACATTTCATATTCTATACATAATACGTGAGCCCACTGTGATCTCTGTTATTTTCAGTATTGCTTGTAAATGTGTAATTCAACACCTGATACTAATTCATAGATTCTTCTATAATAATCTTCTATAGTGATAATTCTTCTATAATAATCAGTCTAACCATAGTCCTCTATGAGTTACAAACATTACTGGTTTGTACCTACCCTTTTATGTAATTATTTTTAGAAAACACAACTGGACCTCTTTCTTGAGATGTAGTTATGTACTGTTAGAATCCTCAGCTCTTAGTATCCATATTGACATTCTAAAAGGTCAAATAGTGTGCCCAAAATAATTCATTTAGGCTCACTGGGCCAGAATTCATATTTATCAGTCTAACAGAATTCCAGACTCATAAGCATCATAATACATTCCTACTGCTCTGCTTTCTCTGGAATTCAATCTATACTGAAAAAAAAAAGATAAAAAAAAAATAGGGAATGTTCATAAACACACGTGAGATATAGCCTGACACTGTAAATCCAGAAAGTGTAAAATGTTAATTAATAGCTTCTGAGTTGAATAAATAAAAGTGCACAGCCAAGTGAAATAAAGGAGATGAAAAATCAGTTAACAGGGTCAGGAATTCTCATGTTTCAAGTCTTCTCCCTGGTATTCCTCTGAAGCACAATCCAGAGAAAAGAGTAACTGACTCTACTTAAGTCTGCGGTATCCCAAGAGTCTAACTAAAGAATGTTCCAAATTGGGCTTTCAGATCCATCTCCGGATTTATGGCTCTGAGTCTATGCATTTGTGGCACAGTGGTCTCTTTAGAAAGACTTACAAAAGGAGAGTTTGAAAGATGGCTTTTTTTATTAGTGCAGATATATATTCCATAATGTGATTTTTTTTTCTTTCAGTACAGATGTCAGTTACACTACACCTATCACACTCGGCAGATTGTGTCATTGGTCAAGCAGAAGAGAAACCCCAATACAATGATTAATAATCAATGTGTCTGGCCTTTAAGTCCACCCAGAGGAGAAATGAAACACTGATGTAGAATCTCTCCCTGAAGGAAGAAAAACACTGAGGGTGGAAAAAGAGGGCAGGATGAGACTCCCTTGGAGGAATATAAATAGTGAAGCTGTCTAGTCTTGGGTTCTGCTTGGTTTGGTATAAAATCTTGTAAGTGAATGAAACATGAAGTTTACATCATAGTTTCTTTTTGTAGTAAAACCATTAATATAAAATAAGTATGATATAAGGATATCACTTTCATGCTTTGTTCTCCTGTTTTGACAGCTTCCCTCCTGCCCCCTTCTCCCTACTGAGCAACACAGTTTGAAACAGATGAGGGAAACTTTGCGACATCCAGGCAGGAATTATTACAGCTTATTTCAGTATTGGAGCCTAGTTAAACTGTATCTGAAAATGCTAATTTGTGTCTTCATTGTAGCCTAACTCCTTAATTTTATAGTTTTCAAGCATTCCTTCTCTTGTTCTCGATTTTATTTTGTTGGCTGTATTGGTCTTCATAGAGAAAATCAGGCAGGTGCAATTGAAAATCGGGTATGCAATCCCATTGATTATTTTATGCTAATGAATGAACTATCTACCATTATAATATTTCACTTTTTGTGCCCCCCTGGTGGTAGCAAAAGATAAATTCTTGAGTATCTTTAATTAACTAAAGGGAGCAGAAAGAAATCTCTGTGGATTAATAATATTTATGGCCCTAAAAGGAACAAAATAACAGATAAAGGTGGGGGGTCACCTAAATAGTAGACAAATCTTGGGGAGTTAATTAAAACAAAATTCATGCTTATTTTGGCCTTTTCATCTGCATATGGTATTGCTGTCAGAGAATAATTAGTGGAAAAATTTTAATGTCCTTATTCTTTGTCCTGGCCTATGTAATATGTTCTTTCCTTCACTTTCAACACACATATTTCTATTCAAAACCACATATCCAATGACTGAAAATCCAGCCACCTTTGTTCAATATTTATTTGATTTTTGACTGAAATTAATTTCTTGAAATGAAGTTATATGTAAACCAACAGCTTAATTGTTTCATTTTTGAGCTTTGAAGGGGAGTATCATGGAAAAGTCTCTCAAAATGTAAAAGAGTTTAAAGCCAATAAATGAAAGATTTGTTCTCTAGTCATTTCCCTCAGTAGTGTAAATAGAATGAAGTTTTCATAAGCTAACTCTTTACCAGAAGTAACCACTACAAAGTCTGATGGGAATGTTTGGAGAATGAGGCTCAAAATATGAATTCAATGTTTTGTTTTGTTTTAAATTGAGAGTATATGACTCCTCCTCTGCTGTTTGCTTCACACTGTCTCCCTCATTCCTAATTAAAACAGATATCTTGGCTGTTCCTGATTTAGTAAAAATCAGGAAACAGACAATGACAGATACAAATGTAGTCAATGTAAATCTGAGATAAGGCTTATGTCCTCTTGGGAGCTCTAAATTGATTTAGTAATAAAGTAATAAGAATAGATACATATAAAACATTATTAAAAATTTAAAGAATTATCCAAGCCTAGCACCAAATGTGAAACTTGGAGTCATTTCTTGTGGCCTGATTGTGCTTTGTCTCAAAACAGTTTAAGAATTTGCTAACAGTTATCCATGTTGATATATTCAAATCCTACAAACATTGGTTTCTCTCTTATGAATAACTTCTTGGTTATTCACCTACACTTTTTTTCTAGGCTTCATGTAATAACTGAGGCCTTCCTCCAAAGCATCATTAGATAACCACCATTCAGTCTGGGCCAAATCTAGTATTGTCTATTTAGACTGTTCCTATCACATTTAGTAGAGCCTCGGTGAGCCTCTAGGAGCATGAAGTGGCTAGGGCTTTTTGTTCACTGAAACTTCCAAGGAGATACCAACAAACTGCTCCTGTATTTGATACATGCACACCTTCTGTCCTCCTTTCTTGAAATAGAAAACTTCATGCACTTCACTGATCCTAGAAAAACAGCGTTTCAGAATATGGTTGAGTATTTTTGTAGAAAGTTATTCCACCCAGAGGGATTGTATAGAGAACAAACCTAGCTCACACTCTCCTCAGCAGCCCTTAGGCCCTAACTAGAGGCAAAAAGATGTTATCCTTTTTCTAATTTAAGCAACAAGAATGAGTGACTTGAAAAGTCAACCTTTAACTAGTTCACTAAAGGTGATACATAATGAACATGCAGAAACCCAGCTGACTCACTTTTTACTTCCTTGTGTCCTTGGCTAGGTGTGTAATTCTGTCTGGGTTTTGTTTGGTTGTTACATATATATGAACTTGTAAAATAAAAGTTTATTTACCACCTAAAACCCCCATGTCTAAGTTTATCTGAATTACCCTACTTGAACACAAGGTCTGAAGAACAACTGGGAACAGAGTATCAAGAGAGGATAAGTGGACTAAATGGACCTTTTAAGAAGTATTTTGTAATTTTAACTAGATTATTGACTAGGCTTCACAACACCTGGAACCAAGGGAAGCTGAATTCCAGGGAAGGATGATGAGAAAGGCCACTTCCTGATTTGCTACAGTGCTCCCTAAGGAAAAGGCAGGTCAAAACAACTGTTCCCCATATGCATAATTACACTAAATCCCTTCTTTAACTTTTACTGGAGCTTCTGCACTTAAATACATTTAGTTGTGTGAAAGTGAAACATATAAATGTATGTCTAAATATACAGAAGGTAACTTTGTTAAAAGTTCAATTCACTTCCTCATTTACAACCTTTATGACTTTATCCGTGTTAACACATATACTTAAATTATTTAGAATTACTTTGATGAATAAATAAGGTATTTGTAACAAACCATAAAGAAAGATAGGAAAAATAGTAGGTATAAAAACAAGATGCATGAACTTAAATGATAACCTCATCTCTCCAGTAGGTCTAGCATTGCATTTATTTTTAATAATCATATAAATAAATAAGTAAATAAATGAATGAATAAAGAAGAAAAGCAGAAATGACAATACAATCATCTGTCTTGAAATTCTACGCCTGAATTTACAGACAATATGATGATCACAAGTTTACTTGAGACATCAGCAATGATAAACATTGCAATAACATTATGAATCCTTCTTAGCATTGTCCCTCATGAGACTTATTCTTTCACTAAATTTCTCATTTTAATTGAGAATTATAAAAGTACATGGAGGGTATTGCCATGCTGAGATAAAAATGACTGAAGTTTCATAGATTTCCTTTCTTGTGTGTAGGTCGATGGTAGCATATTCCAGCTTAATGTACTAGATCAAATAGATGTGTTTCTTAAGTACAGACATTAGATGAAACAAAAGTTGCTTTTTGCAACCAAGGTTTAAATCATTATATTTCTAATTTTCATCTCCCACTAAAATAAGCACAGAAATTTTCACCAACAAAGTGTGTCATTTCTTAACATTGTTGTCAGTCTTGTTTTGAAATTGCTTCTATTAACTTCAGGAAAGCACACTCCCACTCAAATTTTCTATGGAGGTCTTTATACCCTCAAATTTTCCATGATTCCATTGCCAAATTATAACTGTGAGAAAAAAAAAAGAACCTCTCCCAGTTAGCAAAACAGAAAGTCAAAGAAATGTGTAAAAAGAAAGGTTAATGTTATAACAAGATCAGTTTATATCAAAATATTGAAGCTCAGAAAGAGAAATAACACCTACATATAGAGAAAAAAAAAACATAAACATTTATATCTTGAAACTAATCTGGCACACAGCATGAGGCTGCCCAAAAATAAGATAGCAAGTGAATCTGGAAAAAAATGACTAAGTATCTAAGTATAAAGATCTTCAGAGCCTTAGATATCTTGAAGAACCATAACATTAGTAGATACCATAGAAAGCATGTGTCCCATGCTTATTCTTCAAAAAGATATGGAAGAGACTAAGAGTCTTGGCTGAATCAAAGAAAAGAAGATTGGGAGCAAGGAACAAAATCCTCCAGGCACACTGTCTCCATTTTTAATTTGAAGCTATTTCTAGAGCTTTGTGAAACTGCTTCAGATTTAGGTTAACTTGAGGAAAGTAAAACAAAGAGCATAGTGACTGGTTGAAGCTAAAGGATTGTGGACAGAGGCCTATCAGAAGGTAAAAGGGAGCATTCCTCTAGTCGAAAGACTCCTTCTGCGGCATTCTAGTCACATGACCTCTCCTTGGGTCCCTTGCTTTCCTTCTTCAGCCTTTGCTTCTGTAATTTCTTGTAAAGCCTTTCTCTTGTCTTGAAAACAGTCCATCTGCATTAATCCCATGACCTATCTTTGTCAAATGATTCGTCCCTTTTAAAATCATTTTGAGGTGTTATCTTTACTGGAAACTTACTATTGTATGTATGTATGTATGTATGTATGTATGTATGTATGTATGTCTTTTATGAGGCAGTTAAGACCACAGATCTATGACTGAATAGTTTCATTACATGACCACACCTTAAGTGTCACCCATGTAGCATGACTGAAATCCTTCAGGAAACTACTGTAAAGGGCATAGTCTGAAGTGAGGTAGCCATGTTCAAGTCCTGGACCCATATCTCTGTAGCTGTACCTCCCCACACCTCCTGCTTTATTTTCCTCATTTGTGAAACAGAGTAAGTAATACCAAGAATCTCACTGTTTAACACAGTTCCTATGATGTCAGCAGAGGGCTGTAGCTAAACTCTTCTTAACAACTGCTAAGTTAAACTATTAACAATGTTCATATTTAGGTCTTCAACTAAATTTCATTTCTAGACTGAAAATCTCACTGAAAGAAGCAGTCATGATTGGCTGATCTTTGCAAGAGAATACCGAGAGTGTGACACAACTCAGAGGAAATTTTCATCTTTAATGTCAGCCCGATGGCAGAGATGTTCACCTGCACAATTCTTTTCCTTTTCTTTCTTTTTTTTGTGTGTGTGTTTCAACAAAATGTGGAATCCTGGCCTCTTGTGTCAGCAGAGATCTGGTTGACTACTTCTGACCATTGACATGTAAGTTGAATTGATCTGTTACTTCCCAAGTATAACAGCATATTACAGATATGCTTCATGCTTTCTTTCTGATTTGATAGTTTAATATCAATTCCATTCCTTGAATATGGTGGTGATTCTATTATCCTTTCTCTCTGAGAAACTTGTTGAAGCTAGGAACTTCTGTAACCTTCCCAGTATTGTAAGATGAGAAAGGAGAGATGAGACGCTTTTGACATGTTAGGATACCTACATTTTTGCAGGTGCATGTTATAGCAAATAACCACACCAGTTTGTAAAGTTCCTGTCTGCAAATTATAATCTGGAAAATAAAGGTTACCGAGAGACAGTTCGCATTGGTTATCTTAGCATCAGGAGGCTGAGACAAGAGGATCTCAAATTCCAGAACAAAGTGTACTTTAAACTGAGATCTTAATTCAAACACAGGGAAGAGGTGAGAGAGGGAAGGAAGTAGAAGAGAAGAAAGGATGGAAGGAGAGGGGATAACAGGGAAAACAGAAGAGAAGGAAGAAGGGCAGGAGGGGGAAGGCAGTAGAGAGAAAGGTGTGGAGGGAATAGGAAAAGTGAGAAGGTAGTAAATAGGAGTGAGGAAAGGGGGAAGGAGACTAGAGGGGTGCAGCCTGTTCCTTTCAGTCATTCCAGCCACATTTCCCCCAGAAACTACTTTGTTGCTCCAGAATAACTAAATTTCTTGGCACATTCACAAATGTAGTGTCCACTGAAACTCTTTGAATAAATGCTTTTAAGGAGAATCTGAAAACTGTTGTTTTATAGAATAATAGTTATCTTCCTTATAATCATAGGCACCTTAGATTCTTGATAAATATTAAGTAAAGCTAAAATCTCCAAACAGGACTTTCCTGAGTTTCCCTTATAAAATGACACAGCCATCTTAAAATGTAGATTCCATCATGGTGGTTTCTACATATCAAAGCTCTCAATCGACAATCCACCTGATAGTTTTCAGGGTGTCTTTTCAGTTTTAAAGATACTATACCATGCTTTAAAATCACACAAGCAAACAACAGACAGTGATTCAGTGTTTCAGATTTGAATTTGGACTCCTCCACTTCCTAAGCTGGTTTTACTGCCCCTTAAGCCTCTAAGCCACTGTTTCCTCATCAACAAACAGAAATCTCAATGATTGTAAGACATTTAAATGGACTAACACATGAAAGTGCTTAGGAAAGCATGTAACAGTAAAATCAGTAATATTAATTATTATTATGATGACATATAATCGAATTGTCATAATCGAATTGTATACTGTATACAATTGCATAATCGAATTGTATACTGTAATTTATGGTCAAGTGATGACACTGGGCATTATAAATAAATGATGAAACATAGTACATACATATGCACACAAGTCTGTATCAGATCAGTCAGGAAAATCCAAACCTGAAAAAGTATTTATTTTAAAATGTCCAATATATGATTATAATCATTAAAATTTTAATAGGAAGCCTTTTATACACTCTAGGCTTATGCATTCGTAGCAAGCCTCACACTAGAACCCCTTTTCATAAAATGTTTATTAAGTCAGGTTTTTCAGAAAATTACATATTCAGCATTTACCTAAAGGGAAATAAAGAATTTTCATCTTCAGAGAGTTAAAATGTTTAGTATCAAAAACTGTATTTCAGACAGTAAAAGTAAATATCAATTAGTCAGACCCTAAATGTAAGTCTTAATAATGCTTGTTAATCTTGCTAAGTGTACTTGTTTCATATGCAAATATGGGACAAACTGCACAGTATTTTTCTCCACAAAATTATATTCAATGCAAGTTTTTAGAGTGCTGTTCACACTGAGATTAAATATGCAAAAGAAGAGCTCTCCCCATATTTTATTCCTTTAGAATATTTTAATAAAAGATTAACTTCTGCCATGAACACTTTCATGTATTTTCAGCTTCCAGTATCTTTGTTCTGACTTTCCCTTCCTACACCTGGTTCTATCACCCTGAATCCAAGCCTTCTTTGCGGACTCTTCAACCTTTCAGATGCTTGTAGACAGTGATGGAGGTAGGGAGAAAGCCAGCAAACACGGTTCGAAGACCTCTCTGCCCCACCAGCACGCAACTCATTTAACAGTATACAAATGATTTAACAGTAAGCCCAGCTGAGCTCCCAAAGGAAATCATTTCCATTCCCACCCCTGATTGCAAATGGAGGTCATGTTTCTTTCTCTCCTTAGTCATTGCTTAGCCAAACTATTCATATTTACATAATTCTCCCAGTAGTGTTGGGTAAACTTTTTGAAATCAGGGCAGTTGTGCATCCAAGAAGAGTGTGATAGGAGAACCTGAGAGATCTGAGTCAGGGCATGGGAAATTAATTGATATTCACCTCATGCCGTGTACTCTTTCTCATTTTTCCATAGAGATCCTGTGTTGTTGGGGGCTGCTTTATATAATCTTATTCTTTTTTTTTTCCTGTGGGGTTTTGAGAAACTGAGGCACCAAGCTAGCTGAAAGTAGAAAGGAGTTGGGTTGGGGAGTTCATAGCACCTGTCTGTTAGCAACAGCTGTATTCTTAATCTTCGGCAAGAAAACAACCCTGGCATCTGCCTGAGTGCTTTCTTCAATCTGCAAGAATTCCCTCCAGAGTTCTGTACCTGTTCTTTCTCCTTCTCTCTGTAGAACTTAGGTTGCAAAGATGCAGCCAGCCAGCCAGACCAGAATCAACATGGCAATAAATCAAGAGCTATAAATGTAAGTTGCCCTAAAATTCTCAGTCTGAGAAAAAAATGTTATTTCACTAAAATGAAGTTGTACTGCAAGTTGACACGCAACTAAGTATAAGAGATGAAAATGTTCATGAATTATATTAAGGAAAATCCTATGCAGTTATGGGATAATGTTGTTCAGTTGAACAGAATAGACTAACATAGAGCGAAAAGCAGACAGTTGTGTGAAATCTGCCATAATGCATGGACTAAGCTCCTATAGCTAGCCCTGTACAACATGACCACAAAAATCAATTAAACATTATTAAGGACTTACTGATTCTTTTAAAAAGTGAGTGTATACTGTATGAATATACACATAAGAGTACCACAGAGTTCAGAAAACATTCCAGATGTCCTGGAGATAGAGTTAGAGGTAGAGGTGCTGCAAAATGAAAAACAGTCCTCTTGGGGAACAGAAATTGCTTTTAATCACTTAGCCATCTCTGCAGTGCAACTCACATGATCTTAATGCCAGTAAGAAAATTACTATTAAGACTTAGTCACTACTCCTCTTCCTTCTAAGGACTACATTTTCCAGCTCTGGGAACAGTCATAAATACCCACGGATCACTTATTGTGATGTGATGCAATGGACACTGAAGGAGACGCATGAAGACTTACACAGAAAAAAAAAATGACCAAATCTCAGAGACAGTAGAACGCATGTGGTCACCAAGTCTTGAGGGAAAGGAAAATATAGAGATGTGGGTATTGAGAAAGCAATATAGATAGGTAGAAAAAGAAGCACAAATAAGATCTATATTGGACCGAACCAAAATGAAGATTTTAGACCACAGAGACACAGAACCTGAAGAAAACATCAGGTTTTCATTTCAGTTTTACTTGTGGTTATCCTGACTAAAATAACTTCTCTCAACTAGTCACTCACTGTTTAGTCTTACTATCCATCTTTCAACTTGGCAATGGTGACTCCTGCCATAATCTAATCTGCTGCCTGGATTTGTTTTAAATGTAAATTCAACAGCTTTTAATGTGAAGTGAATGATCAGTGTATAGGAGTCCTCTACCCCCCAGTAACACTGCTTTTGTTTGGGGAAAAAAAGATCTAAATCATTTAATGATAGTTACTAGCTCGGAATTTTTCAAATATCTTCTAACAAATGGTTCAGAGAGATCCTAAAGCCTAAGCTTAGATTGTATCTTGTGGATGAATATTCTTTGAAAAACTGAAAACAAATTTCAGAGTCAGAACTTACAGGCACTAAATTTTTTTGGTAAGGGATATGTTGGTTTCAGTTTAAAAATCAAAACCAAATTGCAATTGAGATATGTCTATGTTTTTTTAGCTTTTCTCTCCATTCTTTTATTATAGTCTTTCTTTTATTTTCATGCTATTGCTGTATGTATTTGTGAGAGTAAACAAAAGCCTACTCTTTTATTGTTGGTTTGTTTTGGATTTTCAAGACAGGATTTCTCTGTATTGCATCTACATGCATCCCTCTCAGGAAGCCAATGTTATAGATTGTGTTATATTTAATATAATACTTATATCATAATAAGTATTTTAAAAAATACTTAACATTTTAAAATGGGTGAAGTATTATCTAGGCTTTTAAGACCCAATACAATGTAGACTGAAGTAGATTCAAATATGGTCTTAAAATTATTATTCAGTGTCCTTATTAGCTTTCTAAACACCTTAAAATATATGTGTCAGATTCCCAAGTAGAAGGAAGTATAATTATAATCATACAAATTATCTGCCTGTGGTTATGAGGGACAGAAATGACCACCCAAAATCAGCACTAAATACCATATTATATCTTCAAATTAATATACCTTTTCCCCATTTTTAGTAGCCTGTGTTTAAGGGTCATGTTTTGGTGGGAATAAGGGAGGTCTATATACACACTTGAAATTATTTGACCACGACCAATGCTATGCATCAAATTGGCAGCTCCCAAAAGATGAAGTGGTTAATTCTCAGTGCCTATCAACTGGTATTATTGGAGAAAATATTTTGGGCTCCATTAAGATAGTCCTTAATCCAATGTAGCAGTGTCTTTCTGGATAAAAATGGGTGGGAGTTAGAAAACTGATGCAATAAGAAATAGACAGACAGGGAGAAGAGCATGTTAATATAGAAACACACTACCTCAGAAAAACACATGCCACATAAATTTCATTTCTTTTTGGTTCTTGTGGATACATAAAATCCTGTATGTAGATAAATAAAATTCTATATGTTTATTTGACATAAAAATGCAAGCAAAACAGCCCATGAGAACAAAGAGGACTAATAGAAGAGGAGAAAGAAAGGGATGGGTATGTGGTATGGAGCAAACATGGATACTCAATATATACTGCATAAAAACACCCTCATGTTTCATAGTTCTATATTTAAAGAATATACACAACAAAAAACTCCTAGAAAAGGAAAATGATGAATGCGAGGATCAAAGTCACACATCTATAAGCCCACATAAAACCAAGCAGGACTAATAAAGCAACAGGGACAGAAAGAGTCATGATACAGTCTCCTAACATTCCTCAATAAAATTCAGCTTGTGGAAACCTAGACTTCAAAAATCTATCCTCCATATGTTTAAGATAATATATTTATGGTGCTTACACCCCACTTTATGGTATTTTCTGTATCTCTAACAGCCCAGTGCTTGCCTTGATTAAAAATAAATTGCACTACACCTGTGTACTCATATATGGAATACATAGAATGACCTTTATTACAAAACAATCCGTGTCGTTTTTCTAGTGTACACATTTGAAAAAAGTTTTGTTGTACTTTGCAAAATGAATTTTTAGGAGATTATGACCACAGTTTGGAAAACATTAGACTAATAGGGAAACATTCTTGAGTTCCTACACAGTGGATCCTTTTTAGTTTACATTATTAAAAAAATATCTCAGCAGCTGCAAATCCATGGCAAATACACTATATTAAAACTAGTGTCAAGCTTATAAAACATTCACATGACAAAATGACTTAGAAAGTTCTCTAAAGATACCCTTGAAAGTGCTGTGCTATTGGCCGTCAGTTTCACACCCTTCAGGTCTCAGAAGCTACAGTCCAAAGTGACCCTGCCCTAGCCATTTATGCTAAAGACTACTATGAACATCACTAAGAGGACTGAAAAAGTATGTTGGTGAGTATTAGGTAACAGGCAGTTACAGTTCAACAATAGGACATATGTGATCTTATCCTTTGAATCACAACTAAAGAAATGTGACCTCTTAGAACCTCAACTTAAGTATTTGTCCTATCTCTCCATCTCCTCTTTTGTCTGTTTTGTTTTATCTATTCTTTATTTTAAAAAAAAAAAGAAAAGGTGTTTTTAATGCCTAGAGAATGCTATACAACATTTCTTGATAATATTCAATCCCAACTCTTACCTCCATATCTTCTGGAAAACATCTCAATTAGTATCATCTATCCATCCATCCATCCATCCATCTATCTATCTATCTATCAATCAATATATCTATCTATCCATCTATCTATTGTCTATCATATATTTCTTTATTTTGAAGAGATTATTATTACAACAAATGTTCCTGACTTTAGGTCTTACAGTCTGTCTGCTTCCACTTCTTTGATATTTCCTGAGCCTCAATTGTAGGGTTTGTACTGTTAGCCCATTACTAGGGGATGGGGATGACACTTTCTTTCTTGTGTATGTATGTACTGTAAGTGTGGGTTCACATTTGTGTTTGTATGTGCAGATGTGCCTGCATGTGTGGGGGTAAAAAGTTGACTTTTAATGTCTTCTTCTAGTACATCCCACCTTATTTTTTATTTATTTTTTTATTTTATTTATTTATGTTTTACATATTGATCCCGGTTCCCTCTACCTCCTTCCCTCTCTCTTTCTCTCTCTCCCCCCTCACATGAACCCGACCACCCTTCCCTCCCATAACCCCCCCACTCCACATGTAGGGTGATGCCATCCAGGAGGGGTCATCTAAATCTGTCAAGTCATTTGAAGTAGGGAATAGAACCTCTCTCCTGTCTCTAGGTTAAGGGAGTATCCCTCCATGGGGAAGGTGCCCACAAGGTCCTTTTGTGCACCAGGAATACATCCTGGTTCCAGGTAGAACATACTGGAGAGGCAGAGGCAGGTGGATCTGAATTCAAAGCCTACACTTTTAATCCACCTTGTTTTTTGAGACAGGGTTTCTCACTAACCCTAACATTAACCAATTGGAAGGCCTAAACAGACTGGAAATTCTAGGGACCCATCTGTCTGTTTGTTTGTTTGTTTGTTTGTTTTGTTTTTCATAGCACTAGGTTAGAGAAGTTTGTTTCTGAGTCTGGCTTTTCATTTGGGTTTTGGGAATCAAAACTCAGGTCCTCATGCTTGCATGGCAGTGAGCTTGCATGCTCACTGACTGAGTTTATTTTCTACCTCTCCCTCTTTTCTCCAGTCTTCTAAAAACATTATATGCTTTTAAAGTTTTAATTCTGTCTGTCCGTCCGTCCATCTGTCTGTCTGCCTGTCTGTTTGTCTGTAGTATGTATGAGTATGAGTACAGGTACCTGTGGAGGCTAGAAAATCATCAGATCCTCTGGAGCTGCACTAGAGTATCTGGAATTACAGGCCCTTGTGAGTTGCGAGATAGCTGGGAAAGGTAAGACATGACAAAGCCCTAACCCACCATTACTAAAAATTGTTCAGTTAAGTCACAACATCTCAAGGCATGAACTTGTGCTGACAATTCAAGGAAGTAAAGGTGCTTTGCTAAAGACTGCAAAACTTGGGCTGCCAGCCTCTGCTTTCATTGTGATGCAATTGTTCTGGACTGAAGCATGCATAATGAAAACCCAGAGACAGATACTGTTGTTCAAGCCGAAGATCAGAAAAGCAAAGCAAAATGGATCATCCTGTCTTCACAAATCCTCAGAGTACACCGATCTCCATCAAACCCCAGACTACAATCCTCTCAGTTCCTGTCACCTCCTGCCTTATATACTCTTCTATGACAAGCCATATCACATCTGTCTCCACCTCCATACTGCTGGAATTAAAGGCTTGTCATCCCAAGTGCTGAGATCACCTTTGTGTGAGTTGATTCTCTTTTAGACTGGCTCAATTTCTGGTAGCTCACTGTGGTCTTGAAATAACAGACATCTGTCTGCCTCTGTCTCCAAGCCCTTGAATTAATAGTGTGTACCACCTCTGTTTGTCATCTATGGCTGTAGCTAGCTTTGTATTTTAATCTCCAGTGGCTTTTTAAAATCATAAACAAAATATCACCACATTGGACTTTACTTCTAATCTCTTTTATTGAGAAATAACTGATTTTTTAAAAACCTACAGATATTTAAAACATACAGGTTGAACATTTGATATACACACGCACACACACACACACACATACACACACTGAAAAATATATTACCACAATAATTGAGATAGTGATTGTGTCAATAAAGTTAATTAATGTCATCACCTCATATCATGTGAGCAAAGGTGTATTGGCATACATACAAAATTTACATACAAAATTTCAAATATTCAATACAGTTTTGTTTCTGTTTTTCAAGACAGGGTTTCTCTGTGTAAACCTGACTGTCCTAGAACTCACTCTGTAGAACAGGCTGAGTTCGAACTCACTGAGTTCTGCCTATCTCTGCCTCCTGAGTGCTGGGATTAAAGGCCTGTGTCAGCATCGCTAGGCTGGATGCAGTTTTAACTGCAGTCCCCATGCTGGACATCAGATAACCAGTTGTAATTCCTGACCTCTTTGACTGGTATAACATTCTGACAGTGTGCTTCATCCCAGGCCCAGAAAACACACTCTATATTTCTTTCTATGAGTAAGTATTCTTTTAAAATTTCTGCGCATAAGTGAGATCACAGAATACATGATTTTTGTTCACTTGTTATTTCTGTTTAGCATAGTAAATTATATGTCAAATTATGTTGTCATGAATAACAAGGTTTCTTTTATTTTTATACCCGAATAATAGTCCAACACTATCAATTACATATAACATATGTGAGAATGTATAAGTTAACAATGTCAGTTTTTCTAAAATAGGATCTTTCTCAGGTTAACAGTGAAGTCATGATCTACCTTTCCCATGCTTTCCAATAGCTAGTTACAAGCAAATGCCATCCCTACCATGCCTACCTTGTTTAGAAGCATGTATTAGTACTAAGCAATTTAATAAAGTACAACCAAGAAATCCTTTTCCTGGGTTCAAATGCAGTAGAAAGGCATGTTTATTGGTGCTACAACATGTTCACAGATCCTTTATGTACAAATGAATCTATACAGAAAACAACCCAAAGAACCATCACTCTTACAATGGACAAACAATATACAGTGGTTTTCTTATAATGAGAAATTATATGTAGTGAAAACTTATTGGTACTGATTAATCTTATTTGTGTACAAATTCCATTCTTAGGAAATTCTAAAGTAGACAAACTAATTGTTAGTGGTGGTTGGTTACAGGTTAGAGTTTTTCACTATGGGACTAATGGCCAAAGCAACAAGAAGGATCCAGGATGATCAGTTATAAGGATGTGCTTATCACATGAAAATCAAAATGTAATATATATAATTTATTTTCACATGTGTATGTTACAATTTAGTAAATGTAATTTATGTTTTATTTTAATGTTTATTTACTTACATTTGTACTTGAAACTAAATCCAGTGACTTCAGCATGTCAGGCAAATACTTTACCACTGAACTATATTGCAGTCATACAACTTAGATTTTTTTATGTGCACACACATATGTGTGTGTATTTCTGAGAAACTTTAACCTATCTTCCTTTACTTCACAATGCATATTTGTAAGCCACATTTTAGGTAAACTTAGTATCAATATTTAACAATTATTGATATTTTGTGTTGCAAAAAACTCATTCTATGAGTCAGTATAATATTCTTAAATCTAGTCTGTGAATAATATTGCTATTATTTTCATTTTACAGATAGCAATGCTATAGTTTAAAGTAATAGTGGAATTTGTTCAAAGCCTAAGATATGTTAAGGTACATCTTTGCTCATGTGCAATCTCATGGTCCTGATAAACTTGTTTCTATCAGACCAACTGGCCTGTACTAAAGAGAAGCAGGAGATACTGCAAAAGAGTTCTTGGTCTTGAAAAAGAGATAGAGAGATGAGAGGAGAATTTTGTTTTTCTGTCACTTACCTAGGGGTTATATAGATATCTCTAATATGATGTCAGGGGAAAATAAATGGGTTATTCATCTGGGTTCCTCTATTTCTTTAATACTCATCCTGGGTTTCCCTTGTGGATGAGTACTGGAGACAAAATTTAGCTCCCCTGATCAAATAAATCATACCTAAGGTATGCATTGGCTGTATCCCTCTGTGGCCCTTCCCTTCTCAGAAAGAGCTTAGGGGTAGGAATTGCTGTGACATTTTTGTTGAGCAAGAGGGCAAATAACCATCCCTTTGCGGTTGAATTCAATATTATCTGAAGTTTCCCTTGCATTGAAGAAAAGGTATATTTCAAGTAGTGAAGTGGTTTCTGGGCTCTACCATTTATGCTGCTTCAACCTTGGGACTCAAGGGCTTACACATGCTGACTCAAAGACATTTTCATGAGTGGTTTTGTGACAGCAATATAGACTTGGAACATATCCATGAGGTGATTGTATAAAATAGACTGTTGAAAAAGTGTAGTCATTTGTTCTTCAGCAAAATCCTTAATATCACAAGGGATACTTCCATTTCTGAAACATGATTCCATTGCAGAGCAGAATCTAATTTCCTCCCCATTTTCAAATTATAGACTTTGATGAAATAAAGTGGGCAAGAGACAAGACAGAGAATTTAATCTATTCTGAATAAAAGAAAATTAAAAAAATCTTTAAAATGTTACTCTAGAAAAGTTCTCTAAGAGTGTAGAAGGAGTTTGCCAAGGAGATTATGTCATTAGAATAATCAAGTCACAATTGACACCATCCTGGGAGTTTTTCATAGAAACAAATTTCTTCTGGGGGAAGAAAGAGTTGTATTGAGTAAGAACACAGATTGAAATGATTAACAGTTAATAAAATCATTTAGAAGACAAAGGGTTAAAATAGAATCAGAATATTGAAACTTGACAAAATACAAGAGCATCTGGAGTTTTTATTGGACATTTTCAGTCTCATCATGGTAGTAAATGTGGCACCCTGCAATTTTAAATGAAGAGCAATTTTAAGTTCCTAAATAGGTAAGGGTAACAATGTTATTATGCATTTCTCAGAACTGTTAAGACAAACTAAAGCAGGTGTGGAATTCACCTTGATAAACAGGATCTGAAAATGTGTTGTTAGAGGAAGTTTTGGCAATTATTTCAAAAGAAACCATCAGACACAGAGACAAGGTTCCCAAAAAGAAGTAAGACTCAATTTCCCAACAGGGCAAAGAGAAAGAAAGAAAGTAACTCAGAGAAGCCACCAAATCATTTGTTTATTAGTCCATACTATTACAACATTATAAAAAAAAATGGTGTTTTAATTAAATGACAGAAGGTAATTTTGAGAAACAATTTTTGAGATTCTTCATGAATAATTCCTTCATCATCTGACTTAAAGCAATCCATGCAGAGTTCCCAACACCTCACAATACATATACAAAGAAATATGTAAATTTCATCATGTTCTTGTTTGCCTCTAGTGAGATTTGAGGGCAAATAAGCAAATATAAACTAACCACAGATATTCATTTAATTAGTTTGCATACTGTAAAACACGTGTAAGTTTGTACAAGTAAAATTTTACAGTTTTTTTTGCTCTGTCTCCTCCTCATGCAAAGTTTTATAGTTTAACAGAGAAAGTATTTTATGACTTTGAAAGAATTAAATAAAGTTGAGCTGAATTCAGACAATGTGGCTACAGTTTTACAGACTGCATGATGGTATCTTTAATTAAGAAAGATATCTACTGAGGACCTACCATGTGGGGTACATTTTAAAATTTTAATGATACTTTATTTTTTAATTATTCCCTTTATTTTTTGAGATTATAATATGTCATATTATGTATCCCGCTCCCTCCAAACTCTCACATCACTCCTTCTTGTTCTTTCAAATTCATCACCTTCCTTTTCAATAATTGTTGTTAAATGAATATATAAATAGGCATGTTCATACACATACATATTCCTAAATACCACTTACTCAGTCTATGTAATGTCGTGAGATACTTTTGCTGGGTTGCACTAGCAACTCTCAAACATAGAACATGAAAGTCATTGCTGTTCAGAATGTTACTTAACCCTAAGAATTTTCTTGAAGTCCTTCAAGCAAACCTGGTTCTTCAGTGTTTTTTTCCTAACCACCACCACCATCACCTTTATGATGGCTGATTTTAAGAAGGAAATTCTCATTTTAAACACTGTGTTTTTACAGCAACTTATCAAGCAGTGGCCTTTAGCTGTTGTTCTTTGACAGCCAGTCCATTAAAATCCTGATGTAAACAAGTGGGGAAAGAGAAGTAGAAGTTCAGATATTTGCACAGCATTGCTGTCAGGTAAATTTTTAAAGATGGGTTTTGTGAAACCATTATTTACAGCCAAGGCTTTTTGACTATAGCCTCTGAAATCATTTAAGGAGACAAAATGTTTTGTCAAAACATACTGCTGGGAGTCAGTGTGTAGCTTCTTTTATGTAATTCAATTTGGTTCTGTTGTTTGCATGAAAGAGAAATTCTACCTGGGCAGTCACAGAGAGCTAGTGAAAAGCGACAATATGGTGAACATCAGAGGCAATTAAGATTAAATGCTTTGCTATCTTCATTTTATTTCTTAATAAATGGGTAACTGTGTTGCAGTGTATTTGGTGACAGACTGAATTAGGAAGATACAAGGATTCCTCCACCAAATTTAATCTTGGTTTTGAGATCTACATAGAGGAAAATAGCTATAAATTGGACCAACTCAGACCCTCTGATCATGGGTCTCAGTTAGAAGGCGTGGTCAGTCTAAGGGACCTCTGACAGTGGAACCAGAATGTATCCCTGGTGCACAAAAGGACTTTGGGATCAGATTCCCCATGGAGCAATACTGCCTTAACCTAGAGGCAAAAGGGAGGGCCCAGTCCCCACTCCAAATGACCTGACAGATTTAGATGACCACTCGTGGAAGGCATCGCCCTACATGTGGAGTGGGGGTAAATGGGAGGGAAAGGTGGTCGGAGGCCATGTGGGGGTGGAAGAGAGGGAGGGAGGGAGAAGGAACTAGGATCGATATGTAAAATAAGAAAAATAAATTTAAAAAATTAAAATAAAAAATCTTTTCAGAACATATAACTGTGGTATGAAGTAATCATGAACACATGTAGACTGTTTTGACAAGAGTACCTTGTTGAAAATAGCAAATCTCAAGCAAAAAAAAAGCTCCATATAATAAAAAAACACATATCATTGAATTTCAAGAAGCTGGTACTGATGGCAGTGCCAGACATCACCAGGATAGATCACCTAGCACATAGATAATCAAGATTTTCTAGGTCTGTGACAATGCACTTCTCCCTTGCAAAGCATTGAGTTTTGACAATAAATAAGAGTTGACATAATTATACAAATGAAAAAAAATAAATATCACTATGTGATTACTGAATTACTAACCAATCCATACAAGTTCATACCAAATACCTAAGGTCTAAGAATAAATAAAAACATAAATGCTAGGTCAATATTCTCAAGTATGGAATATTCCTTTGCTCTTTGTGGATATATGTGAATGTGATTGGTTTAATGAACAAGCTGACTGGCCAATAGCTGAGGAGAATAAGGTTAGGCAGGAGAGCTGGTGAGTTGGCAACAGATGCAGAGAGAAAGAGATGGACATGCCAAACTGAGAAAAAGGTACCAAGCCACCTGGCAAGTATATGTAAGAAATATGCATAAATTTTAAAATATTAAAAGTTAGCTAGTGACAAGACCGATCTATTGGCTGAGCATTTATAATTAATATTAAGACTCTGAGTGATTATATTGGAGAGATCAGTTGGGACAGGAAAACTATGTCACCACTGAAGCAATGTATACAATTGTAGAAGGGTGTTCCATATATAAGTAAATGCAAGAGAGGACTAAGGGATTAGGAGATCAGCATGTGAAGTTTGCAGTGGGAACTCAGAAGCTGCAAAGTCTGAATTGAAATTCTTTTAAAAGTGACATTTTAATGCCTGAGTACATGCTCACCTATTGAAGCATGGGTAAAGAAGACATCACATACAAACACTCCAAAGAGATCAAAAGAATATAGGATGTTAGGAATAAACCAGTAGCATGAGAAGGAGAGTTTGGAGAAAACTAGGCTGGGTACAGTGCGAAGTTTATATAAGGATAATTCAGGAGTTTACAGCAGAGCCCAGGAAGTGCTAAGGAGTTCCAATTCCAACATATATTGCCTAGACCTTGATTAAAACAGAGGAGAAAATCCACCTTCATCTATTAGGAATGTTACTCTAAAAAATGTTTTGAGTAATAAGGAAAGTTAAACAATGAAATAAACTATTAAACCCAACAGTAAAAGACTGAAACTCAAGAATGAAGGCTGGGATTAAGGAAGTGCTAAAGAGAGGTATAATAGACTGTGTAGAAAAGGAAAGAAAATAGAGCACAGGATTGACAGCATTGAGTAAATTAGGATTAAACAGTTTCATTGGTAGTAATAGGTAGGTTTGGGACCTTAGAGGTCAAAGACATAATTGTATTATTAGTCAAAATGTATAAATAATTATACATTTTGTATAATTATTGTGATTATATTGAGTGATTGTATAGTCAGGGTTCTCTAGAGTTACGAAAATTATGGCATATATATACATATGTGTGTATATATGTACATATATGTGTGTTATATATATTATTAATTTTTCAAATGGTTTATAGGCTGCAGTCCAACAATGGCTAATTGTGAATGGAAAGTCCAAGAATGAAGTAGCTTCTCAATCCCATTAGGCTATATGTCGCAGATGGTCTTCTGGATGTGCTAACAAGGCCAGAGCAAGAAGGTGAAGATGAACCCTTCCTCTTTCCATTGTCCTTGTAAACACTTCCAGCAGAAGGTGTGGCCCAGATTAAAGGTGTGTCTTCAAGATTTGGATTAAAAGCATGTGTCACCCAGTATTAAGATTCAAAGGCATATTGTCCTCTTGCCTGAAAAACCAGATCACAAGTGAGCCCTCCATATTTGGATTATGTATAATTCATTCCAGATATAATCAAGTTGACAACCAATAATAATCATCACAGTCATTCAATTTCTATAATCTCTCTCAAAGTCAACAAAGCTGCTCTCTGCCTTAGGAAAAGAAACAGTCAGTTTTAGTGAAGATAATGCATCCATACATTATCAGTAAGTTTTCAGTATTATCTGCATTCAAATCCAGAAATGATTTAGTGAAAATTAAGTAATTGTCAATTTTTGTCATTCATGTTTTCATGCCTGCAACCCTAGCTAGTATTTTTGAGGCATATGTATGAGTACTGGGACTATGAATCCATCCAGAGCTTCAGGAAATGTTGTTTCCCATAAAAGCAGAGGCTGGATGTATCTCAGATAAAGAACCAACACCCAGTTTAAAGTCCTGGGCCTATTCACAACACTGAAAAAACAGAGCAAGTGGTTTGAAGTATTACAATTTATATATTAAAATGAACAATTTTTTATTTTTTTAATTTTATATCCCAGCCACAGTTTCCCCTTGCTCCTCTCCTCCCACTCTCTGTCCCTAAGGGCCCTTCTGTTCAAACTCCCTATTCCGTTCTTTTTCATTTTTGTTCAGGAAAGGGCAGGTCTCCCATGAATATAAACAAAACATAACATATCAGGTTGCTGTAAGACTAAGCGCCTGGCCATGTATTAAGGCTGGGCAAGGTGACCCAGTATGAGTAGGGTCCCAAAAACTAGTAAAATAGTCAGAGACAGCCCTTGTTCTCACTGCTAGGAGTACCACTAAGAGGAGCAAGCTGCACAACTATAACAATCATTCAGAGTGCCTAGTTCAGTTCCACGTAGGATCCTTGGTTATTTGGTCAGTCTCTGTGGGGACCCATGAGCCCAGGTTAGTTTATTCTGTGGGTTTTCTTGTGATGCGCTTGAAAACTCTGGCTCCTACAATCCTGCCTCTCTTCAGCAGGATTCCCTGACCTCCAGCTAATGTTTGGTAGTGGGTCTCTGTATCTGTTTCCACAAGTTATTGGATGAAGCCTCTCTGATGACAATTGGGCTATGCACCAATCCATGAATATAACCGAATATCGTGGGGAAAGATTAGCAGATGTTAATTTTAAAAACTGATTTTCAGATGCCAGCTGTGTGAAGAGGAAAGTTTGTGGTCTCATCACAAGGATGCCTAACTGAAGGCTCAAATCCTCCATTAAGAATTAAGAGAGGAGAATCACAGAGACATATTATTATACACTAAAAGGCAGCTAGATATTGATCAATAAATAGTGTCTGTGATAGGAAATGAGGGCTAGAGAAAGTGAAATTCCAGCAGCCAACTGAGATTTTATTCCCGCACTGTGTGTTCAAATATCAGACAAATTACTCAAGATTTTAGTACATCATTTCAATTGGGCCAGGGCTTAGGCCCTATCCCCCCCCCCCCCCGCCAGTATCAAAGCTGAGGGAGTATCCCTCTATTTGGAATGAGTTCCCAAATTTCATTCGTATAATTGGAATAAATACTGATCCACTACCAGAGGCCCCATAGATTGCCCGTGTCTCCTAACTGACAGCCACTTTCAGAGGGTCTGGGATGGTCCTATGTTAGTTTCCCAGCTAGCAGACTGGGGTCCATTAACTCCCCGTTGTTCAGGTCAGCTGTGCTTGTGATTTTTTGCAGGCTGGTCTTGACCCCTTTGGTCATCACTTCTTCTTCTCTGCAAATGGACTCCAAGAATTCGGCTCAGTGCTTAGCTATGGGTGTCTTCTGTTGCCATCAGCTACTGGATGAAGGCTCTAGGATGGCATATAAGGTAGTCAACAATCTCATTATCAGGGGAGGGCATTTAAGGTAGCCTCTCCACTATTGATTAGATTATTAGTTGAGGTCATCCTTGTAGACCTCTGGTGGTAGGGAGACAGGGGAGGAGGGGAAGGTGAGGGAAATGGGGTTGATATGTAAAACAAGTTTGTTTCAATTTTAAAGAAGAAAACTATCATTAAAAAAAAAAGGTGATAGTATAGTGCTGCTTCCTCCTCCATGAAGCCTTTGATATTCCTGACCCAAATCAAGCTGCACTGTCTGTTTACACTTAGTGTAAAGCTTTACCTAATCCAGCTATTCTTTATATTTTCCACAATCCCCCATTTTGTATTATATTGATATTGATTTTTATCCAAATCATAGTTCTTTTTCAGCTTTTATCTATCCATAGAAATATATGATTAATATGCAGTGTATGAATTACTAGGCAAATTTTTGGTTTGTGAAATTTTTGGCATCAATGAATCTGAGAAAAATAAAGTACAACTCTATGCTAATTGCTTACAACACAACTATAGTCACTCTGCAATGACAGACTAGGAAACCCACACAGGGTCTTACTTGATGAAGGGGAATCTACAGAAGGGAAATTAATGTAATGCTGAAAGTATACTATGAAACTAAATAATAATAGGAACAGTAAGGATAATATTAAATCAAAAGACAGGAATTCTTTAACACAATGAGTTACATGAAAAAAGTTTGTAGCAAGTAGTTCATAATAATAAATGATTTTTACTCAGAAAAAAACTAGTTTAAATTTTGTCTTAATATGGTAAGAATTGAAATATCTCTATAATATTAGCCCCTAAACTCAAAGAAGCAGTCTACCAAACAGATAGTAACCTCAAATGAATACATCTTCTTATAAAACACTTTACCAATAATCACCAAAACTGTCAGGATAACTAATAATTTGAATAGCCTAAGAAACTTATAATCCAGTAGATGTGAAGGAGACAAGGTACCAAAACTTATAAAATATCTTTGGAGGGTCCATGAAAGAGGACCAGGACATTAGCAAAAAGTGGAAGAAAGTTGAGTGGAATGTGGACTGTAGTTGGTATCACTGCATCTATGATGGTTCATTAATTTTGATAAATGTACCATACTAATGCAAGAAATCAATAATAAGGAAAACTCACTGTGGGGTACATGAGAATTCTCTCTACTGTTTCAAGTTAATTCTGTTAATTTGATGCAGTTATAATAATAAAATTTTATGCAAGAAACCCAAGGATATTTTTACAAAACAATGTTACTTTATTAAAATAACAAATATACGCTACTAATATAATATCTTCTCAGTATATGAAACTAGGTAGAATATATAGGAACTTGATCACTTTTGCAATTATTCTGTAAATCTAAGTAACCCTAAATTTCCAATCTGGTTTTTAACTAATGGGTGTATAAGTATGTATTTGAAGTGAATTTTTTTTGTCCTCAGTTGTTTTATCAAGATATATACACTACCTGGACATTAAAGATTTCAGATATGCATTATGTTTTTTAAATCTTAGGACAGTTAGGTAAAGGTGAAGCGAAATTCAAAGATTCACAAGCACTCCTATGCACTATAAAATGCCACAGTTTATTTAGGTAGATAACCAGAACGGATTTGATAGAGAAACACAAGTCATAAAGAAAACAGTCTTCCTACTTAAGTGTACAAAGATCATTTTCTCTTTCAGAATTTCTGAGTTCAACAAGATGGTCTAGCGTCTCAATACATCCTAGGATTGAGATAGGTGAGCAAGGATTTTAGTTTAGGATGCCTTGAACTTCAGCAATACCAAAGAATTATTCACTTATCTTTTATTCTCTTCATCCATCTATATGTTAGTCACTGTAATTTGTAAATGGTGTAGCCTTGACATGAGACTCTGGAGGTAGGTGTTTCCTATGATATTTCTCTTTAAGCATAGAACATGAAGCATGTATATCTCCTTTGGACAAGAATTTCATTCCTCTGTCATTATAACCTTGCCATTTCTCAGACTATAGCCTTTGTGAGCTCCATGTCTCTGAGTACTTATTTCCTTAAAAAAATGGAAAAGTGCAAAAAAAAAAAATGACACTAAGGTAAATTATTTATACAACAAATATGTAGATAACATCAGTTTGTAATATTAGAAAATAATCACTTTATTATAAATGTTATTATCTCTACTGCTGATGATTGGAGTACACAATAAATTAGAGAGAATGAAGTCGGTACTCCAGTCATTAATAGTAGCATACCCTTTAAATAAATGTTGGTGTTTTCAATAGTCAACACTACTAATATTATGGCTTTGAACACTAAAATCATTTTATGTGGTGTCTTTGTCCATTCAATAAAAAATTCTCAAGAAAATGCACTAGTCAGAAAGATGGCTGATAGATATAGTACAGATGTATAAAAATGCATTCCTATATAATATGTAAGGTTACACATGTATACAGTAACCTAGTATTTGGTGTACTCAGTATAAACATTTCAATATATAGGTTTCATATTTTGTTTCTTAGTTAGGTTGCCTTTAAAATGCCCATCCCCTTTTTTTATCACAATTCCATCACGGACCCTATAATTACATGGAAGGTTGTGTGATTCAGCATTATCCAACAGGATATTTCCCTGAACTGCCTGCCATAATACCAAAGAATTCTCTTCTGACCATAGGTATTGATCCCCAACAGTCACCTCTTAAGTTGAATCATTTGGAATGGTTCTGGAGTTTTCTGTGAGGAGCAGTAAGTCTGGGTGTGAATAAGGGAGCTTCCCTCTGTCAATGCTGACATTCATCTTGGGAAACAGAGCCAAGAGAATAAAGGGAACTGGGTTCCAGTGACATTGAATCCATAAATAAGTCAATTCTTTATTTATGTGAGCCAGTAATTTTTTCATTGTTTCTACCAGTTTAGTGTAGTAGCATCAATGGAAGATGAACTAAATAAACCATCACTATTGAGCCAATAAGTCTAATTAATTATAAGAATATTCATAATAATGTTAGTATATCCCAATGGCCAAGAACCCACATTCTGTAGCCAAACTGCCTAGTTTGAAATCTCTGGCTATTGTTACTTGGCCATGTAGACAGGGTTGAGTTACCTTCAGCCTCCATTTCTCCATTTCCCCTCTCTGAAAGGAGCTAATAAAGAGCACTTTCTATAGGGAGATGGTGAGTTCTGAAAGATGCATGGAATGTATAATACAATATCTGACATAATGTGTGTAAATAGTGTTTAATGTCCCTTTGAAATACAGAGCCAATGCTGTCTAATATTGTCAAAGTAAGTTTATTGCATGTTGTATGTAGAATGTCTGTCTAGAAATGACCTGTAGGAGCTGAAGAAAGTGATCAGCATTAAAGAATATTAAACACAATTAATGTCCAACATTTGGAAAATGAAAATTCTAAGAAAAAGAAATACATCAAGCTTCCTGAGGATTCCCATGCTATAACTGCCTATAATGATACATTAATTCATTTAAAATATCTGAATTATATTTAGAAATTTATATCTTAGGCAACTGTCTAAATTGCTGATTTTCAGCAGCTTGAAGGAATTATACAGTCATTTCTAGGGCATCTTAATTTAAGTACATTGGTAGTCTCATTTCCTTGATAGTACGACATAAAATTAAAATGTATTAAATCCAAATAAATTTGATCCAGCTGCTTAAATAATTTAATAGCTTCTTTTATGAACTAAAAATATTAACAACCAGTAACAGGCACAAAACTTGTAAGAAAAAATGACCAATAAAAAATAAAACATAAAATTCTTAGCACTCAACTATTTTCTAGAAGCTGGTGGAAAATGCTTTTATTTTATTAGAAAGACCCATTCAGTTCTGCTTAACACCCACCAGGAGCATAGTTTAAGAATAATGGCAGAGACCAAACTATGTGGTTAATACAGTTCTTTGCACACAGAGGGCACATAATAAATGTATTTGATTGGATGGCCAAAAGAATCTAGTTTAACATTTATTCTTCATCTAACAACTGCAACTTGCAAAGTACCCACAGAGATGATGTACTTTCAAATATTACACATGGCCCACTGAGTACAATTGTAGTGGTGCCCTTTCATAATATCTTCCATTATAATCTTCTATCAAAGCTGAATGAAATATTAAAGTGAAGTGTGCATGCAGTGATTAGTGATCTAGCCTTTCATTTCCTGAAGATTTGGGAGTGATTTGACTACTTGTATCAAACCATAAGTGGGGGGAGGCGTCTAGCTCTTGCAGCCTGAGAAAAATCAGGGTACAATATCCTCAAACATTTCCTGCACGTCCTCTGAATAGGAACATATCCAAATCGTTGTATTCACAGGGGATAATATTTTCATGATGTGCTACATTTAGATCTCTTGCATTCTCTGCTTAGTATAATAATAAATAGAAAGCTGTGAGCAACGAGGGAAATGTCTTCCATCTGTTTGCTTCTGACAGATGATGCTCAGGCTCGTGACAATTGGGGAAGTCACTGCCATAGAATGGAGAGAAGTTCCCAACAATTTGTGCAGATAATTGCAAACTGAAAATTTAAATTACAGTAGACACTTGTGCTTGCTTTCACTTATTTGGACAGTCACAAGAAACTGGAAACAGGCCTGTATTGATTGGAAAATAATTACTATTTTATAAAAAAAATATAAAGATAACAATAAAAGTTAATTTTTAAATACCAAACAAAGTTGTTTAACAGGAAATATCCACACTGGAAACTTTAGAAAAACAATTTAGTGTCAGAGAGAAGGCTGTAGTTGGGTATCTTTAAAACATGTAAGATTGAATCAGAATGCTTAGTTTCATAAAGTAACTGGAAATCATAAAGTAACTGGTATCAAGAAGAGGCACAGAACACCTGAGCTGCCTGAAAGAGACAGTCTCTAGCCTGTTGTGCCTCCTGAAAGTTGTGTAGTGCATTTCAGGTTCAATAGTGAAACAGACTTTTAGTGATACCACTGTCTTGAGTTCCTTATGCTTCTGTAAATGACTCTTTACCTGTATTCCTGTAAGAAAATATATTAAAACTACTGGTTCACCCAGTTGGGTTTTGGTGCTACCCTTACTTTGGTATGTCATAATTTTGCTGTCTGGGATGAACAGATGTTTGCTAGCATCTCCCCAAGAATGGTGTTACCCAACAGCAGGCATTGTAAATGTACATTTAAGACCTTGAACCTCAAGTAGTTCCTTTCATGCAACTCCCAATCCTAATTCACCTATCATCTTACCCTAATAAATATCTACTTAATGCTTCCCTCTTTCATCAATCATCTTATACCACCTCCTCCAGTTTCAGTTTCTCAACACTCTATACAGATAGCATGAACAGCAGAAAGGAAGCAGCTTATTTCCCATCACCAAATGTGTCAATTAAGTTTCCTGTGTTCATTATTTTAAGGAACCTCAAAGCCAAAGCCAACCCAATGATTTACATGCTCAGTGGCATCTTCACTGGCCAATGCCATGTTCTAGTAATAGGATATATTCTATTAGTATCTACTCACTGGTCAATATTCCGCAACAAAATATAAATGTGTCACACATATATTTAATTTAAATTAGACTCTAATTTTTACTACATAATAATTATATCAATACTAAATTACCTAGCTTTGTTCATTATGTTGTGGTTATACATAAGGGTGACCTTATTCTTTGAAAACACACAATGAACTATTAAGAAACAGGACATGTTAGCTCTAATTAATATTTAGTTGATTCAGGAAAAAGGGAAAAGTAAAATGAGTAAGGGAGGAGTGAGAATGATTATAAATTCATTGTGAGAGTTAAAAATTGATGGGTTAAGTAGAAGCTGATACATTTCTGATTTCTCCAGAGATACAGAACCAAAAGAATGATGAGAAACAAATAAAAAAACAAATTGGCATACCATTATCTCAGGTATTAAGATTTTAGTTGGTAGGAACCTCCTAAATTTTGTTTTTAAAACTGGATAAATGCCCTAAAAGCCTTAAGTTATTTAATAAGATGCCATTCCATTGTATGAGTATGTACTCATTAATACTCATTAATAAATTCACTTTAGAAGACATACTAATTTCTAGGCTGACAAAAATTAGTATCATGAACATGTGTAAATATTGAAATGAGTAACATCTATTTATAAAGATAGCTTTAAAAGGCCGGCATTGGTGGCACATTCCTTTAATCCCAACACTCCGGAGGCAGAGGAAAACAGAGGATCTCTGTGAGTTCAAAGCCAGCCTACTGGTCTACAGAGCTAGTTCCAGGACAGGCTCCAATGCAATACAGAAAAACCCTGCATGGCAAAAACGAACAAATAAATAAAAAGAACAAAACAAAATCCTTGTTATGCCTGCAATTTTATTTCATTTAAGCTGTTCTTGTTTTTTTTTTTTTATTTTACATGTTGATCTCAGTTCCCTCTTCCTCCCTCCTTCCTTTCTTCCCTTCCTCTTACCCTCTCTCCCCCCTCACATTCACCCTGACCACCCTACTCTCCCATCTCCCACCCCCATTTCACATGTAGGGCTATGCCATCCAGGTGGGGTCATGTAAATCTGTCAAGTCATTTGAAGTAGGGACTAGGACTTCTCTCCTGTCTCTAGGTTAAGGGGGTATCCCTCCATGCGGGATATGTCCACAAAGTCCTTTTGTGTACCAAAAATACATCCTAGTTACACTTTCTGAGGTCCCTTAGAATGCTCAGTCCTTCTTGCTGAGATTAATATTCAGGGGGTCTGAGTCAGGCCCATGCTGGATTCCCAGCTATCAATCTGGGGGGCCCATTAGCTCCTCCTTGTTCAGGTCAGCTGTCTCTATGTGTTTCTGCAACCTGGTCTTGTCCTCAATCTCTCTCTCTCTCTGCATCTGGATTCTAGTTAAGCTGTTTTAATAAAAAGGACTTACCAGTAGTTCAATTTTTCAGTTTTTTTTTTTTTTGACAGTAGATATGGGATGATGTGGGATATCCTGTATGCTACAAATATGTGTTGCTTTTATTGGTTGATGAATAAAGCTGCTTTGAACTACAGCAGGACAGATTTTCACTAAAAAGGAAATCCAAGCAGAGATACAGGGAGAAAGAAATCAAGGTCAAGGGAGACTCCATCTAGCCGCCCAAGGAACAATATTTCTATAGACCGGTAAAAAGTATGAACCTTGAGGCAATACACAGATTAATATAAATGGGTTAGTTTAAGTTGTAAGAGCTACCTAATAAAAAGCCTGAGCCATCAGCCAAACTCTTATAATTAATATTAAGATTTTGAGTGATTATTTTGTAAGCAGCTGTGTGACTGGGTAAGACAGAAAAGCTTCCAACTACAATAGGAATACAGCTACAATAGTCCTTCATAGACCTGGACTCTAAATAACCACACACCAGGATCCTGTGTTACTTCATATCAAAGGAGTTAGATAGAGGTTGACTCTGATGTAGATTTATGTAGAATGTTTTCTGAAATTACTGATCCAACTGCTAATTTTCTTGGTCAAAGTTAGAGTTGATAGACACTTTGCAGAATTTTAAATTGTCAACTAATAATTACCATTGTCACAGAGAAGTAAAGGAACGTGGAGCTTTTTTTTTGAGGAGTCCTGGAGCTTTATTCAATGCAACCACACTATTTTTCAAATAATAAAATTTGAAGACTAATGATTAAAAGAGGTAACACTGTGAACTCACAGGCATAGGAAGACAGAGCACAGATACCTTCTCTTTCAGCACCCAGACAAGTATTCCATCCCTTACATATAGCACAAGATTTAAAAAGAAAAAACAAACGTTTTTCATGGCTTTTGTAAGAACCTGAGAGGGAGGAGAGGAAGAAGATAATACAGGGGAGGAGGAAAGCAAAGTATAGACAAAATGGACAGGAAAAATAATGGGAACCATAAAAGGGGAAAGGAAAGGAAGAAAAATATCTGGCTCTTATTTATATGTTCATTTTTGAATTATGTGTATGTATGTGTAATGGGAGTATGCAAATGTGAGTGTAGGTGCTTTCAAAGGCCAGAAGAGGGCACCAGATTCCTCGGCGCTGTATTTACTGGCAGTTGTGAGCTCCCTGATGGGGAGTGTTGGCAGGCTGAACTCTTGACCATTGCAAGAGCCATAAGTAGTCTTAATTGCCAAGCTACCTCTCCAGTCCCTGACTCTGTTTTATGTATTGAGCTATAATACACAGATGAAGGGAATTCAGGTTAGTTAGACTCAATCATTTTAAACATAACAGAAGTAATAAAACCTGTTTCTAACCAACACCATCCTCTTGACCTTTGGTGCTTCCTTACATATTCTATAACAGCAAGGGACATAATAGATAATGGCAACTTCATTTAAATAAAACTTCAGATCTAATTTAATGCTCCTCTTCAAAACAGAGGAAAGGGTTAAATAGGTATTCCAAAATTCCCTCTCAGACTTTAAAAGAGAGATATTTGAAAGCTATTAGGACTGTATTAAATGCTCCTCTTTCAAACATCTTTCTGTCATACTGGGAAGTTGCTGTTAAAAATTAAAGGGGAGGGGAGAATAGGTCATCATTTTGTGCCATATATTTCTAATGGACCTGAAGCCAAAATAAGTGGATGACCTCCCAGGAAGTATTATACAGAATTCCAAAGTACTGTAAGGTATTTTTCCTGTGAGCTTTTTAGTCTTACAGCCTGAAATTCAATAGCTTGTATTTCATATTAAATTGCATACATCGCCTTTTAAATTTTTTTTTCTAAACTGATAAATCATTGTAAATGACAGGACACCTTTAGCTTGTACTTTTAAAGTTCCTGGCTGCCAATCTTTATTCTTTTCTATAAAAACTGGTGTGGGTGCAATTAACTGTAAGTAGCTGGAGTTTGTGCTTATACTGAACAAAACACTACCCTTCATTTAAGAGCCGGTTCTTTAACTCCATCTTACTCCATATGTAAAACAACTAATCCAGAAAGTTTTTGCTCACACCCTAGAAAGACACTGAATTCAGGGGTGGGGGGTAGAATGGAGATAAATCTTTAGATCCATGTTTTTAGGACTGTCTTGGATAAGCACATCCTATCATCAATACATCTTTTTCAGCTTGAAGACAGGTGCGCTCATTTGCGGCACAACACTCCATATCACACAGGTGCCTAATTGAGCAGAGTCTGAAGGATAATGTGGGTACATTGCCACCTGTAAATCACTTGGTATTCTTAAACAGAGTCATCCTTTGCTAGCAGAGGATCTCACAGACCTTCTCTACATCAGCTTTACTGAAGATGTCCTTATCACCATCTTTGTGGAGATTACTGCTGCATCTGCTAAAATTAAAAAAAAAAATAGTAGACAATGATAGCTTGATTTCATAACTAAGGCTTGTTAAGCTAAAGATAAAATTTTGATGTTATCTGTAAATTCAAGTTGAAGTCTGATTGGTGTGGAATAGATCAACAATAACAAAAACGAAAAGCCACAATGAAGTTAATATGTACCACCCAGAGACTAGAAATATTCATCTGTGAGGCCAGAGAGCAAGCTGGATGTATGAGCATTGAGCACTGAATGTATGAGCTTACAAGTGCTCACAAAATATTTATGTGACTTTTATTTGAGTTTTAACAACATTTAATGATACCTTTCAGATGTTATTCTGATTCAAACTATGTTTTCAATGCACAATATTAACCATCCTGATCAAATTTACCACACCTATTTGATATTATCTTTGATTAGTTTTTCCTTGCCAATGAGGCTTTAAGTCTATCACATTGATTTCCTGTGTTTGTTACAACAATTTTAAAATTACAAATGTTAATTTTGTCCTACATACCATATTGCTAGTGCTGAAAAATGAAATACTTAGCCCCCGTGTTTCACTGTGGACCCACTATCAGGATAATGACCCAGGGGAACTAACACTTGCACAAATCTGAGCTTTTCTCCATGCTTAGTACAATCCTAGAATTTAGTACAAAATTTAACTAGTTTCATATGTTCATAAAATGGTAGTTATGGATGCCAAAATAAGCTATGTTTATTGTGTAGGTTTCTAATTATTTATCTTTGCAAGTATAACTATAAAAACTGAGAAGCACAAATACTATTTGAGAACATCAGCAAAAACTGATGGTGAAAGGATTTGAGACACTTATCTACTAAGGAAATGGACATTCACCATTGTTCTTAGGATATTTGCAAATAGTACTATTATTAATATACAACAATGATACATCAAAAAGAGTTTACTATACAAATCGATAAATTAAATAGAAATTATAAAATGGAGGCACAATTAACACTGAGGGAGGGATCACCATGTACAGTGTCATCATGCACAGTATTGTGCCTGTATGTATGCCTGCAGGTCGGAAGAGGGTACCAAATCACATTGCAAATGGTTGTGAGCCATCATGTGGTTGCTGGGAATTGAATTGAGGACCTCTTGAGGAGCAGTCAGTGCTCATAACCTCTGAGACGTCTCTCCAACTCAATCATGTACATTTAACAGCAGATTAGTCACAGCAGATTAGTGACACCACAGAAAATTTCAGAGTGAAGTAATGAGGTAAAGAAGGATTATATATATATATATATATATATATATATATATATATATATATATATATATATGACAATGAATACATAGCATATTCACGGAAAGAGTATATATTTATTTGTGGAATATAAATATATATCCCCAAAGAAGACAAAGCCAAAAAGAATGAGAAGAAATATGTTTAAAAAAAGTAGTACAAATTGTCTAAACAGATTCAAGAAATGTATAGGACCTCAAGAGTGGCAAAAACCTTTGACAAAATCCAACAACCCTTCATGATAAAAGTCTGGGAGCAATTAGAAATACAAGGGGTATACATAAACATAATAAAGACAGTTTACAGCAAGTCTATAACTAACATCAAATTAAGTAGAGAGAAACTCAAAGCAGTTCCACCCAAATCAGGATCAAGACAAGGTTGTCCATTCTCTC
The DNA here is from genome assembly GCA_030556225.1 of Cricetiscus sungorus. Classification (NCBI taxonomy): domain Eukaryota; kingdom Metazoa; phylum Chordata; class Mammalia; order Rodentia; family Cricetidae; genus Cricetiscus; species Cricetiscus sungorus. The sequence goes on from JANBXA010000372.1 coordinate 5,282,068, forward strand.
CATACTTGAATTTCGAGCTAGAGCAATAAGACAACTAAAGAAAATTAAGGGAATACAAATTGGAAAGGAAGAAATCAAAGTACTCTTAATTGCTGATAATATGATAATATCTGTAAGTCACTCTATCATGGAGCTGCTATAGCTGATAAACACCTTCAGAAAAGTGGCTGGATATATGATTAACTCAGAACATCAGTACACTCCTATATACAAATGAAAAATGGACTGGAAAAAAAAATCAGGGAAACAACTTTGACAATGTTCACAAATAATATAAAGTATCTTGAGATAACTCTAACTAAGCAAGTTAAATATTTATATGATAAAAACTTCAAGTCTTTGGAGAACGAAATGGAAAAAGATATCAGAAGATGGAAAGGTACATCATGCTCATGGGCCCGTAGTATCAACATAGTAAAAATAGCAATCTTATCAAAAGCAACCCACAGATTTAATTTAATCATTATCAAAAATTCCAAGGCAGTTATTTACAGACCTTGAAAGCAAAATTCTCAACTTTACATAGAAAAACAACAACAAACCCTGGATAGCTAAAAGCAATATTTAATAAAATGAGATGTCCCTTATCTCATTCCTGCTTTTAAGATGTATTACAGATCAATAGTCATAAAATTCACATAATATTAGGTTAAAAACAGGCATGGTTATCTATAGAATCAAATAGTAGCATCTTCACCAAATGGTTTTGTTAAAACTGGATGACTTCAGGTAGAAAAATGCAAATAGATTTCTATCGCTCTAAATTAAACAAAACTCAAGTTCAATTGGATCAAAGGCCTCAACATAAAGCCAGAAACACTAAACATGGTAGAAGACAAAATGGGAAATAAAACCAGAAACACTGAACCTTATAAAGAGAAAGTAACCTTGAATCCATTGGAACAGGAGATCAGAACACCAATAATGTAGATACTACATTCAACAATTAATAAATTGGATCTCATTGTTGCAGGATCCCAAAAGGTATCTCTTGGGGGTGGGAGAAATTTGGCACAACACCAACAGCACAGGTACTAGGAACAAGTTGAAACAACAAGCTCAGTTTATTCCAGGTAGGGATAATCCTTATATATCCCACTACCCTGGCCTAGGGAAGGAGATGCAATTAGCTGACATCAGCTGAGGTGATGTGGTTGCTGTCCATAGGTCCACATCATCTATTGTCAGATTTGGCTGCTGTTGTCAAGGCCCTGTGGCAGACTTAGGGTGGCTATCAGGAGATATCTACTGCACATTCTCTAGGCCATCTATCAGGTCCATTGAGGCTTAGTTTTCCCACACCTCATTAAACTGAAATGATTCTGCAAAACAAAGGACATCATCAGTCAAACAAAGTAGTATCCTATAGAATGGAAAATATTTTTACCAACTCCAGATCTAGTATAGGACTAATATCCAAAATATATAAAGACATCAAGAAGCTAGATATCAAAAAATAGATAAATAACCCATTTAAAAATGGAGAACATATCTAAATAGAGAATTACTAATAGATGACTCTCAAATGTCTGAGAAACATTTTAAACTGTCTTTTTGGAGCCCATTCCCTATGGAGAAATACCATGCTCAGCTTAGATAAAGGGGAAAGGGCCGTGGTTCTGCCTCAAGTGATGTTACAGACATTGTTGATCTCCCATGGGAGGTCTCACACTCTCTGAGGAGTGGATAGGAATGGGATAGGGAGAAGGTGTGCAGAGTCAAGAGGATGAGAGGGAGAGGGAACTGGGATTGGCATGTAAGATAAGGTTGTTTTAAAAGTAAAAAAAAATGAATAATAAAAAAGAAATTTCAACATCCTTAGCTATTGTGAAAATCCAAATCAAAACTACTTTGAGATTCCATCTTATAACTGTAAGAATGGTTAAGCAAATTGTAAATTTCACAGCAAATTTACAATCCTATCAGCAATGGAGGCATGTTCCCCTTTCGCCACATCCTCACCAGCTTGAGATATCACTTGTGTTATTGATCTTAACCATTGTTACAGGTAAAAGGGAAATTAATATGGTGGTTCCTCAGAATGTTGGGAATCAGTCTACCTCAAAACCCATCTATACCACTCTTGGGCAATACCCAAAGGATGCTCCATCTGAACATAAGGATATTGGTTCAACTGTGTTCTTTGTGACTTTATTATAATAGCCAGATACTAGAATCAACCTAGATGTCCCTCTATAGAAGAATTGATAAAGATAACGTGGTACATTTACACTATGAAGTATTAATCAGCTATTTTTTTAAAAAAAATGACACCTCAATTCATGCAAATAGATGGAATCAAAAACATAATTAATCCTGAGTGAGGTAATCCAGACCTAAAAAGATAAATGTGGTATGTATTCATTTATAAGGCTATATTAGTCAGTTAGTAAATGATAACTAAGCTACAATCGATAGACCCAGAGAGATTCAGTAAATGTTAAGGATCTAGGAGGGACACAGTAATCTCCTTGTGAGGGGAAAATAGAATAGATGTTTTTTGGTTGGATTGAAGTGGGTAGGGACCCGAGTGGGAGTATCATGTGGGTGATAGATGGGGTAGAATAATAGAGTATGGGAAAGAGTGGCTATTATTGGGGGGCATTTGGGAGGTGGTGTTACAACTTGATGCATTGGAAACATTCTGGAATCTATGAAGGTGAGGCTAATGAAGACTCCTAGTAATGGGATTCATTTTAGTGAGAGACTTGATTTCAAAAAATAAAGTGAGGTATACTTGAAAAAGACATGTAACATCAACTTGTGGTCTCCATACAAACATGCATATCATATACACCCACACCAAATGAACAAATGCACATATGAAGAAAATATAGGTAAAATCTTACTGAATATGACACCAAGAAAATACTCATAAAGGAAAACTGATTTTAAACTGATTAGGAACCACCAATCATCAACTATATCACATTAAGGAAATGAAAATGTAAAACTGCCAATAAGAAAAATGTCTATGTAATTACTCATTGCTGACAAAGAATAAATACATAGATTATATTATACTAATTTATACATGTAAACCCAAATATGTAAGTGTTTGAAGCAAAATTGAATCAAATAAATGAAAACAAAATGATGATCAAGTTTAAAATGTGGAAAATTCACAAACAGGTTATTCCACAGAAGACAGCCAAGGAGCCAAGGATAACTGAATGCCATGAGTCATCTTGGTAAAATTAAAGGCAAAATTGCATGCTAGTACACTGTGGTGTTTTGAATGGCAACAGGCCTCATAGACACATATTTGAATGCTTAGTCTAGAGTTGGTTGAACAGTTTGGGAGGGATTAGGTGTGGCCTTTTGGAGAACGTGTATCACAGTGTATGGTCTATGAGAATTCAAAAGTCCACTTCAGCTGTCTTGCTATCTGCCTCTTGCTTGTGGATCAGTGTGTGAACTCTCAACTATTACTCTAACACTGTGCCTGTCTGCCAATTTTACCCTCTAGTACCATGAATCCCAGATTAAATGCTTTCTTTTACAGGTTGCTGTGGTTATAGTGTGTCTTTACAGTAATGGAAAAGTAACTAAGACATATGCATGCCCTAGAAAACCTAAGGTTAAGAAAACAGTACTTACGATGCAGGCGGAATGCACACAAAGGGGGCATGCCCTCTAAGATTTACCCAGAAGACCATATATGCTCTCAGGTCAAAATAGCCAGCCAATAGTCGTGTCAAGCAAGTAGCTAGATAGTTTTTGGAAAATGGTATTATAATACTGCAGGGTTTAATGAACAACAAACTGGGGCTAATGTGAGATGATACAACCTCCAGACTGGAGGTATAAAAGAAGCCATAAGAAGGCTTCCTGACCTAAACATCAGACTATTTAACATTGAGAGAGCCCTGGACATTACTCTGAAACATTGGATCTTGCCTAAGGAGCGGTGAACAAAGTATGAGGAGTTAGAACAGGTTTGACATGTCCAACAGTGTTGGCCACTTAGAATGCAGTATCAGAAACAGGTGAAACACCCCCATTTGAGCAGTACATTGGTGTTCTCCAAGTCACAAGACATAAATAGCATTTCAGCAGCAAAATGAGGACAAATTCTCCCTTGAATCCTGTCTGAGAAATTATTCAGGGAGAAGACAGAAGAATGGGTGAAGAAGTGATCTTGTACTTGAAATCCGTAGAAGTCCAGCATAATATTTTTATGAAGATGGTTCAACCTGAATAACAATTTAATAATTATTTTCTCTGCAAATAATTTTAAATAAATGGCTATTGTAACAAGAAGAAGGAAAAGGAGAAGAAGAAGGAGGAGGAGGAGGAGGAGGACAAGAAGGAGAAGGAGGAGAAGGAGGAGAAGGAGAAGGAGAAGAAAACAAGCACTGTCAAGTGCTTGTTAAAATACATATAAATTCTAAGACTCCTACTTTCTCACTCTTCTGAGAGAACTAAGGGGGAATGTTATCCAAGGCAAGCATGTGTATGCATGTTCCCAGCAAGGGCATTCTTCCTAAAACTCTTATACATATGTGTTTTGTTACAAAAGCCATATCGGATAATGTACAAGTCACATTACTCATCAAGAATAGCCTGATAAGTTATAGTCACCATAAGAAAACAATGGGAAACTATAAACCTACAAAATTGATCAAGTTTCTACAACATACAAGAAAATGGTTAAACCTCACAAAATTATGAGTGAGACTATCCAGGCACACAAACATACATATATGTATAATGCTCAAAGAGTACTCAAGGTAGTCTATTGTTTAAAAATTAACAAAATAATTTATATTTGCAGAAGGCTGAGAAAACAGAAACATTAGTTGTGAGCACCATAGGTAAGACTGGAGTTTAAGAACATTTTTTCTTAGTCATATAGGTGTATATATAACTATAGATAAACACATAAAGTACTCCTTATTTCAAATTAGTATGGTTCCTATTTAAAGTGATGTATATTTGAATACATTCAGTTTCTTTTTCTTTTGAAAAGATGGAATGCATCACATTCTCATTATACTATTCCACATATTTTCCTTGAGGTTCTTAGCATAATGTATCCATTACTTAGTATGTATCTAGGCAGAAACACTTATGAATTTATCTATGTCTATGAAACATTCCTGTGTCCTGGTTTACATTTGTATGAATGGCGTATTCTGAAGTCTGCTGTTCTTGTATTGAAACCTACTGTATTCTTGCTGTTTTGTAGTAATGCTGTGTTATTTACAGCACTCTGACATAGTTTCATGTGGTAGGTTCTTTCTCAGGAACTCAATTTAACTATTATTTATTGGTATATCATTGCCTTTGATAGCTTCCACTGGCACAATTTATTATTAAAACTTTAACCCCCCCAAAAGAAATATCACCTTAGTAAGATTCATTTTCTCTTTATATTTGTGGGGTTGGAGATATGCAATTTCTAAGTCATCTACATACATGCATATGAACATATAAGCAAGCATATAGGGACACAAGCTTCTAGAGATACATGAACACACACACATACATGCACATATGATGGGAGATGTTATTCTGTAAATATGTTTCTTATACTGGTTAATGAATAAAGCACTGTGGCTAATGGGAAAGCAAGATAGGCGGGGCTAGGTCAAGGAGGAAAGAGGAAGCAGTTAGGAGGAGTCAACATGGAGAGCCCAGAGAGGTAGCACGCCAGTACTGTAAGATGAGCCACGTGGAAATACTTAGATTAGTGGAAATGTGTTAATAATTAAGACAGAGCTAGCCAGTAAGGAATTAGTAACTGGCCAACAGAATTGTATCAAATACAGAGTCTCAGCGTGTTATTGGGGGCTGGCGTGGCAGTGGGACCAGACAGGCTAGTGGAAAACATACATGCTACATATATATACATATATATATATATATATATATATATATATATATATATATATATATGCCTATGAATTCATATACAATTACAAACTATATAAAATACAAATCCATGTTGTGGGACATTTGAGCATACTGTGAACCCCCTAGTTTGCATTTTCATTGAATAAATAAAATTAACCTTTGGTTAGATGGCTGAGTTAACAACAAATTGACAGGAAGTAATCATAGAGAATCAGAGGGCATCTTGGAGAGATAGATGCAGGAAGTATTAAGGAGGGATTTGGTGTGTCACAGCTTTTTCTGGATTGGTGGAGCAGAAACATGGGTCTTTTGGAGACACCAGTAAGTAGAGAGGGTTAGCTAGTTGCTACTCGATCTCCGAGCTCGCGGGTTTTTAACCCAGCCTTTGAATCTCAAGTCTTATTTATAAATAGAATGTTAAAGATTTAGGTAATGCTAATTAATAGTAGCAACAGGGCTCGTGCCTGTGAGGAGAACAGAATTTCTGCCTCATTGACCGGGCAGCTGCTGTAGAAACAAGCCAATAACTGTGGAGTTGGAATTGCAGACTGTTTTGCACTGGATTAAGGCCAAAATTAAAACAACAAATACTCTTTGACTGGCAACATAAATAAAGATATAAAAGTGCAAGAATAACTAATAAAGTTTCATAACTTATCTGAGGTCTCTGAAAGAATAAAAAGAACCATGCTGATTAAAAACAACAACAATAACAACAGAACAAAGACAAACAAAAATACTAATTAAAGTATTCCAGAAGCAGGGTCCAGAATACCTGTGAAATGAGCTTGACTTTGTCCAAGACCCTGAATTTATCTAAGAATACTCCTACCCAGCTATGATATGAAGAAAAGGTAGGTGACTAAGGAAAGGGAAGAAAACAGTGTAAGCAAAATTTTCTTAATTCTAAGGGGAATTGGGCGCCACCTACTGCTTTCAATATCATTTTCATTCTGTTTTCTCAACCATTCTTTCATTATTATTAATAAATGCTTATTAATGAGTAAGTGACAATATTGAGGAGACAGTTCTAATGTTAGCTAAGCACTAATGCCAGAAAAACCATGTTATGCCAACATTTTAAAGTAGCATTTGACACAGGCAATGATTAACTAAAAGTGCTGCTTGTGAGCTCTTGCTTTCCTTGGTTTTGCTTTGTTTTAACTGTGGTCCGTGCAATGTGCTCTTGTAACGATTGTAGCACACAGCCTAGATACGGTGGTCTTTAGTGAGGACATTCTAATTCCAACCCTCAAGCTTACTTTCAGTGTTCACACTTTTGAAATTGGAAATTTGAGTCTACAAACTGTAATATCCATTTCTCATGAATTTAGGGCTTTTTATTATGGGTAACAAAGAAAACCATGTTAAATGTACCACATGAGTGAGATATTTGATCTTATTAACCAGTAGGCAAATGTGTTTTCTCACTTAAAAGTAAAGTGTGAAACAAATTTCTCATTGTTCCTTCTCCTTTTAGAGCTTTTAACAAAACATGCTAACCAGAGAGGTATAAATTAACAAACCTTTCCTTAACTTAAATATGTGGAAAATTCATAGACTATGGATCTAGTACTGGGTATTTTCACAAATAACTTAATCTGCTTAGATTTATAGGTGATTCCGTTTGTAATCTCTGTTTTGTCCGTAGGGCTTAAAATAATTTATTTAAATGAACAATGTTTAATGTTCTCCTGCAATGAGATCTTCCTATTCATCCTGGATTGTTGTGATTGTTTTCTATGCAGAGAATGTTCAAAAACAAATATATACAACATCAGTGATGAGGAGAAAAAGGAAAGAGATTAGAGAGCGAAATAGGCAGAAGAGAAGGAAATGTAGAAGTGGGAAGAGTGACTGGAGGTAGGGAAAAAGAGAGAGAAGGAGGGAGGGAAGAACAAAAGGGGGAGCTTTTTGGATGACAAATCAACTATATTCACTGAATAGCTAATCGGCAAACAGTGTGCACACCTATAGCCTATTTTTTAAAAAGTCTTTCCTGATTCTGAATGGGCAAATTCAGCTACATCTCTTATATTAACACAGATATTTTCACCATATCATTTTCTTATACCAATATTGTATGTTATCCCAAATGCCTATGTTCAAAAGGAATTTCCATTTGGATAGAAAGTGGCAACACATACTCAACACATTTTATTTATCTTCACATTGAAAGGTACCACTTATCCTGACTAATCAATTTATCATTATTATGCCCTGATTTACAGAGGTATGTCTAGTTTACAAAAATTATACAGAATTGTTAATGGGGACATTTTTGTTCCCATCACCACATTCAAATAAAAACATTGTCATCATTTTTAAAACATTTGGTGTGTCATCACTCCTTCTCCTAAGATATTTGTTCTGACACATTTTGAAATATTGTTTCATTGTGATTCCGATACTTCTATTATTGTAACTGCATCATGCAAATGCTTTAAAATACTATTCATAGCTCAAGATGAAGAACAGCAAATCCGCTGTATGAAAGTGGCTCTCTTTATGAGGTAGAGACGAATGCCTTCTTATCCCAAACCAATTAAAATGTGAACAAAACAACATTTTAATAGAGATACTTGCAGTTGTACTTACATTTTAGCATTTAAGTGGTATAAAGGAAGAACAATGAAACAAAGCAAGGGAACCAATGAGACAACAACAAAAGGGACCATTTGAGTTCATCTGTTACTAGGTCATTCCTAACTCTGAAAATAGAAGACATTTTCCTTATGAAGATAGACAATTTGTAACATATATGACTGGAAGACTAGACTGGAGGTTACTTTTCTAGTTATCTAGGTTTAGAATATTTTTTTCCAATGGGAAGTATATCTACTAGCTGGCTGGATTTCCCAGGGCTGAGGGTAGAACCTATAGCATTCTTGGCATAGTGCTCTACTCCTAACTTACAGCCCCAGTTGTTTTCAGGTTGATTATAATGGAGCACTCTGTGAATTTCAGCTTGCTGCTTTTAGGCCACAGTTATATTCTTGCCTTTCCATCTGCTTCACCAGGTAGTATAAAATACTTTATCCATGTGTCTGGGTATACTGAAGCAAGGAAATCCTGAACTATTGAATGAAAAAGAGGTTTACTAACTCTGTAATTGAAATATTTGGGGAAATTAGTGATCAGTTTTCTTTAAGGGACATAATCCCCTGAGCATAAAAGATTAAAAATATCTAAATCTTGTCAAAACTGTAATTTTTAAATAATTACTAAATAATTAATATATACCCAAATAGACTAATATATTATTTCTTTCCTCAAAAAATACACACAAATAGATAAACATAAGATCTTTTTGAGGCTAATTAATAGAATGTGTAGCATATTTATTCTAAATTGAAATATCCAATAACAAGTGGGAATGGCTGACAGATCAAAGGTGATACACAGAAACAACCAATATCATTAAAGAAAAAAGTTATCTTCTAAATTCACCAAGATTTTTTAATTTTAAAACAAGTACATAAATAATTTAAAATTTCAAGAAATATTAAGAAAAACTAAGGAAACAAAAATACTGAAACTAACATAAAATATCACTTTTCATAGTGATATTTTTCCCCTGAAGAGATTTCATGGTCAAAGTTCAAGTAAGAATTTTTTGGTATGATGAAACTTCAGAGAAGAAAAATGAACTTGGAATTGGTTTCACAAGGGTTAGATATTACATGATAGAAAGGTATACTCAGCATTCATTTAGTAATTCTGCAAATAATTTTATCAGGTCGACTGTATACCAATACTGCCTGATAATATACTAGACAGACAGATGATAGAAGATCGATAGACAGACAAATGGATAGATAAACAGATGGTAGACTACTGTGATTGATAAATGATAGAGAAGAAAGCAGTCCAGATATATCCTGCAAACCCATATTTCGTGCTATCATAAAACCTGAGAGAATGAGGGGAAAGTTGCTAGAGATGATCACAGATGAACTGAGCCATAAACAAAACAATACTGCCCTGGGTACACAAGGGGTGAAAAGAGAGTCTTCAGAGAGGGAAACTATTCAAACAAATGCACAGGAGAAATAAGGAGCATGATTTCCTCCAGAGAATGTAAATATTTAGTCAAGCTGAGATACAGAATGTACAAATTGCATCATAGATGCAGGGGATAGGTCCAGAGCTTTGGTCAGAGTCTGTTCTCAAAAGCAGCAACTTTGGGCTCCTGAAACAGTGGTGGGAATTCTTAGAGAACAATAGAAAGAATCAATAAAACAAGAAGTTGGTTCTTTGATGAAATCAACAAGGTTGGAAGATTCTTAACAAGCTGAGTTCAGTATTTGGCAGGATTGTATAATTTAGGGGCTTTAAAACTATCTAAAAGATATATATAAATCTTGGAATGTCTATGAGGGTGTTTTTAGAGGGCACTAATTGAGGTGTTGAAGACCAACCATTAAATAGGCACCTTCTAATATATGGCCCAGTAATGAATAGGTCCAAGATAAAAGCAATGTGCACATACTCATCTTCCCTTTTTCCTGAGTCAGTGCATGTAGCCTCTGATTCATCCTCCTCCAGTGATAGAAAACTTCATGTTCCTAAAATGGAGGATGCCAGCATTCTGGAGGGATTTTCCATATATACAGCACTGTGTTGGGGCTGATGAGGCATCCAAGTTCATGGAGTGAGCAACTACTTATTTCTCCTTTTCTCCAGTGCACAGATAGCCATTGTTGGATTGCCCAGCCCTTCTTCTCTAAGCTAATCTCATGTAGTTCCATTTGTAGTTTTTATGTTCTGCTGCTTCTGTTCCTTCAGAGAACATTCCTTAATACAGGAAGAAATTAGGTTTCCACAGTGGAAACACTGCCCTGGATGTGGAAATAAATTTTCACAGGGTGGACTGGAAGGTAAATTTATGTTCAATCAGAAATTAGAAAATCTGATTTAAAGAGTGGCTAAATCACTCCATTCATAAAGTGCTTGGTCAGCCAGTGAAAAGCCCAGGAACTGGTCATGGGCATCTTATATACTGAATGTACTATTTCATGAATGTAATACAAGCAAGGAAGAATATGATAGCAAGAGGATCAAAAGTTCAAGGTGATCCTTAGATAGTTTGGAACCAGTCAAAGCCAAGAAACTATGCTAAAATAAAGCATAATAAAACAAAACAAAATCTGAGAAATTACCAAAAAAATAAAATCAAAGGTAAACAAAACTTGACATGGATAATATATATTGTATTAAAATGGAAGAGACCAGTTTAAATTACAATTTTTTAAGAGGATATAATGAATAGTATGTTGTGATCAGCTGGATATGCCAACTCTAAAATGAGCCTCACATTTTGAATACAAAATTATGATCATGTTACAAGTCTCAACCATATTATTGTGCACACAAAGAATCAACCTGTTTGCATGCTATTGTTTTTAGGCTACAATATAATGAAATCCAATAGACAACGTGATATCTAGCTGAAATGTTCTAAAGAAAGAGCCAAAGTTAGACTGTAATAAGGGAAGATCTTAGCAGAGTTGAAAGTACTGGGTAAAGTGTCTAAGGAAAGACATGATGCTATGTAAAGTCTACAGGTATGTGCGGTGTGTGTGTGTGTGTGTGTGTGTGTGTGTGTGTGTGTGTGTGTGTGTGTGTGTGTTAAAATTTGAAATCTACACCCAGGTTATTCCTACCAAGTCTAACAGTTATTGTCAGCATGATTTGATTTAAAGATGTCTGGGAGATTAGTGAGGCAAACTTGTGGGTGTGTCTGTGAAGGGGTAAGGAGAGGTGAATAAAGTGTGTGGGTTCTAATATAATGGAGGATTTCTATGTTTGAACAGGTCATTGTATGTGGTAGAGACTGTGGAAGTTCAGGTCAGTTCTTGGAAGAAGCAACTCACAGGGTGGTTCTCTCAGAAGGTCACATCTTGCTTTAGTCCTTTACTTCCCTTGCCCTTCTTCCTGGCTGCCAAATTCTGTTCCCTCAGTACCATCCTACCAGGCTGAGCTTAACTTCAAACTAAAATACTTTATTTTTCCATTTAAGATGTTCTCTCACATAATTTACCATAACCAGAAAATGCTAATTAATACATACAGGTGTGATACCCTCAGTGTACTAAAACCTTGACAAGTAATCTATCGTGTATCTGAATTTCTTGGACTGGAGATCAGTGTGCCAATGTAGACACAATAATCTATAAAGACTATGTTCTATGGATGAAAGCTGGGAGCTCATTTAGAATTTAAGAAAAAAAAAAGAATGAAGTAAAAAATATTCCTTCTTTGTGAAGTTTGATTATGAAGAGGAAAGAGATCAGTGTACATCACCTTAGTGATAATGTAAATCTATTAGCTAAGGAAGTGTTTTCATTACAAAAAAGCCAGACAGCCAGGGGGAAATTGCACTACTGCTCCACAGTAAAGGTAAAGAAAATATTCCTGAACTACAGGAGATACTTTATCGAACCTCTTGGTTTTACCATGGTCAGTGTTTAAGGTCAGTGGGAAGCTACAATACCCTAACCCAGGTAGGATGATGAACAGCCCAGACCCTCTAGAAATGAAAGTGAGGTTCACCCCAACTGGAAAAGAAACGAAAACTGCCAAGGCACTTGCTGATGGTGAAGAAAATAGACAATTGTTAGTATATAAATTCAAACTAAGACCATGTGACCAGTCACAGGTATTTCGAGTTTCCCAGTTTGGAGGTCAAGGGTGACATGAGTTAAATCACCTTTCTAGGTAAGACTTTATTGAAAGTATTATTAATCTTTTTATTTATTTATTTATTTATTTTTCTTATTTTACATATCAGTCCCAGTTCCCTCTCCTTCCTTCCATTCCTCTCTCCCTCACTCCCTCTCTCCCTCCCTCCCATCTCAGCCTCTCCTACCCCCTATACTCCACAGGGAATCTTCTAGACAGACCGAGATTCACATGACAGGAACTCTGAGAAGAGTTCATCCCCACAGTGAGAATCTCTTCATAGAGGTTTCAAAGAAGGGTGAGTGAGTGGTTTGCACTAATCCGGGGTAGTCTAGAGTACTCAGAGTATATTTTTGAAGTCAGGCTGCCTCTGATGGCTGGCTGACAGGGAGAGAGGAAGTCTATCTACAGCTTGGGTATTGTATGTGAAATCAGATGCTAGGGTGGGAAGAGCAAGAAGTCAGAAAACAAGTTAGTAAATGAATATTACAGAATAGTGTGTCCCTGGCTCACAGAAACAAAGGCTAGAACTGGCACAAGTGTTTGTGTCCTATTTTATTAAAGATGTTTATGCACATATATGCATACATTAAGCAGAAATTTGTATTTTCCTCTATTAATTTATAAGTAATGCAATATCAGCTGAAACATCTTTCATCAGATGAGTGTGTAAAACTGTACTCTCATATTTAAGCAACAGTATATTAAAGGACTAATCGTTCCTCAGAATGCTCTGTATCCTTTAGAAGAATGGTATGGTTTGTATTTATACATAGGATAGTTGTGTATGGCAAGATTGTATCTTGGCAATTGTCTTCCATTAGGCATGACAGAAGGAGATGTGCTTTGGTGTCAAGTAGACAAGGGATAGACTTATGACAACTAATATTAATTGTCAACAGGCTCTAGAATCACCAAGTAGCAAGCCTCTGGGCACAAGGAAAATGTGTAAATCCTGTAACAGCAGCAGGACCAGATGCAAGGAGAACCTTGGGGAAAGATTTGGCCTTTCTTCTGCTTGTCATTCTGTCTTGGGTGGAAGGGTGCATGTCTAGCCTGTTGCAGTTCCTTGTGCTGCTGCTGCTGCCACTCAGGCTACAATTCATCATTGATATTAGAATCCAGGTTCTTTGGCATTAAAACACAGATTGAAGACCATTGGCTCTCCAGGAATATCTAGACCTTCAGCACCAGGTTGGAAATACTGAGGCACTGAGCCTTGTGCATTAAGTGACTCTCAGCTCTCCCATGAGAAGGCAGCCAATGTTGCAATACCCAGATCCAGATCTCATTCTGTAAGGCAATCTAATAAAACCATACTTAATATGTACATTGATTCTATTGACTCTGTTCTTCTACACTATCCAGAAGAGGAAAATGACTTATTCTTTTGGGATAAGAATTATTATATATTTTCATCTAAAATTTATATTTAAAAACTCTCTTATAAAAACAAATTGCTGGCTGACATGATAGGACCTGTCTTTAATAAGATCAGCACATGGAAGAAAGAAGCAAGTGGATCTCTGTGAGTTCAGAGTCAGCCTAGCCTATATAGAATGTTCCAGCTACACAGTAAGTTTCTCTCTAATATAAAATCTCAATACCAAATAGCATTACCTATGGATAATTAACTATTACATACACTTGATTTACTGAATTTTTCCCTAAGTGAATCAAAGCAAAGACTTTAAAATTTCTATACATTTTAATTTTCTCTGAAACATTTTAGCATTTCTGAATAGATTTTACCTGTCTTTAGAATTATTTCTGTGTCACTCACACAGTATGCATATAACCAAACAAAAATTTATATTTTAAATCATTTTGCTTTAACTGAAGAGTTTAATCTTCAATATGAAAGTTTAAGCAAATCAAAAGTACACATTAGGAAACCCTACCTTCTTCCACAGATGCACTCCCTAAGTGCTTGTGAGCATTTATTAATAGCTTTCATATTTTAGAGTCCTCTGTTGCAAAATTTCATGCTCTATGTTTTCCCTTTCTATTAATGGGTATTAATATGCAACAGGAGGGAAAAGCACTGGCAGCCTAAGTGACTAATAATACCCGTGCTTTTTCCCCCCCTATTGAAAGCCTGCTTAGAAAGCATTCTCTATCTCTCTCTTTGGTTCAGCAGAGTACATGCTATGCACCGGACAGGCAGTGACACACTGAATCTACCTACTTGAGACAGATAAATTTGGGTCTGCAAAAGTGGAACTAATGTGCTTAGTATCTGGTTGATAGAGACCCAGTCAATAGCTTAGGCACTTATAATGACAGGGATAGTGAATTGGGCCCTCCCTATGTTCTGATGTTCTCACCAATTGTTACTCCTGGCTGGTGTTTTGATTTCCCTTTTCCCTTTGTGGTTGGAGGGGGGTGGATAGGCAGGGAAAGAGATGTATACTCATATACTCAGCTCATAGTAACTTCAATTAGTTGCCAACCAAAGATTTTTATCCTAGTAGCAAAACCAGGAAGAATAAAACTCTTTTAAATTAATTTGAAGATGCCGACATTTCTAGAATGGCATTGCTTTAACAGGGCTATGCAAATGAGTCCAATTTAGCATCTTGTATTCAGCTGGAAACCATTGCTAAATGATCAGGATAGCCAGTCACAGATATTAAAATGAATTATATCTAATCTGAATTTTAGTCACGCTACATTAACTAATAGAAAGTTATTAACATTTCAAGAGAAAAAAAGCTTTTGCCTGCAAAATTAACAGTGGCTGAGATGTGACCTGTGAGCCATGAAGCCTGATCACTGTAATGACAGTGTAATGGCATATTTACATTAAAATCTCGGCAGCTAATATGGGATTCAGAATTGGACGGTAAGTCGAGGATTATTTAGTCTGGCCTGTTGGCCTTTCTCTAAGTAGTTTTTTTTTTTTCAAACTTCAATACAAATTTGAAACTTTTCATTTCATGACTATTTATGTGGCTAGTTTCTACAGCTCTACGTGTCTTTCCCCTCCATCTTCCCGGAACACACTTTCCCTTCATTTTTTTGCTGGCTCCTCTTTGGGTCTTTCTCTTTCTATGTCTGTGTTTCTGTCACATCCTCTTTCTTGCTTTCCTTCTGTTTTTTTTCTTCTTTTGACTCCATGAACTCCAAATTATCAACTGATAACTGGTGAAAACAAGGAGAGAAAGAGAGCTCCTCCTTTGTTTGGGCTATTGATTGATTTCACAACCCAGGCCATTTTTTCTCATCTCCAGTTTTAGAAACCAGGTGGATACTATTTGACAACAAACACTGTCTTGAAATGAATATGAGCTGATCTATCATTGGGACCCCAAAGCTGTGTTTCCTGGAGCTTCCTAGAAACGGAAGATACTTTATTTGCATAAT
This sequence comes from Cricetiscus sungorus, assembly GCA_030556225.1. Lineage (NCBI taxonomy): Eukaryota > Metazoa > Chordata > Mammalia > Rodentia > Cricetidae > Cricetiscus > Cricetiscus sungorus. Next base: position 5,297,977 of record JANBXA010000372.1, read on the forward strand.
CTGTAGCAATCATTTAGTTCCTAGACTCAGGTCATTGCTGCTGTGTCTTTCCTTTTATTCCTTTCAATTGCAAACAGTTAAACAGAATGAAGTGAAATTACAGAATAACAAATAAGAGGAATCAGTTCAAACAATTATTAAAAATTTTAGGCACTTAAGTGTGAAAGAGCACTATTATTTCTATTTTTAATAAATTTCCTAGGAAATGGCCTACAAAACTGGGTTGAAGAGAATACAATTCATAAGTTCTTAAAGCTGTCATTTAAAGATAGGTTTACTTTCTTAACCTGTCAAATCTTTAAACAGTAGACTCCAAGCAAAACCCCAAGTAATAAAGAAACACATTCTTTTCTAAATGGAAAGTGAACAAAAGACAATTTGGGTGTTATATTGGTTTTTGTTTTGTTTTTGTTATCGATGGTTGACCCTTGGATATTGTGCTACAGGTTTGTATCAGCAATTAGTTTAGTGCATTCTTCTCTAATCACAACACAAAGTGTATACATGCTTCTAAACTGCAACTTTCAACAATGAACTCCTGTTTTCTTATCTGCCCCCAAAGACTAGGTTTACCAAATATATCTTTGTAGCTATTCAATTTTTCTTTGTTTTCCAAATAAGGACTTTTACCTGAAAGCAAATTCACTTGTTTACACCATGAATTTATCTGCAAAAATAGTTGAGCACAGACTCATGTTAATCACAAAGGTTATTGTGATTAAAATGACAACTCACTTCCATTTCCTAATTAGAAGTGGAGAGTTTAGATGGTGACATCATTTTGACTGATGTGAATCTCTCTGAATTGTCTCCTGGGCTCATGTGTTTAATAAATATTACTAATTTATTTGTTGGGGAAAAATCATTTTTCTATTTCTCTGGATATTTATTAAAATGTAGGCATATTATAAATACTGATTGAGGGAATAGCTTGAAATTTGGTATGGCATAATATGCAATTTAACTTTAAATAACTTGAACTTTATTTGATATTTCTGAATGCATTTCCAATATTTTGAGACTTTCACAGGAAATGAAAGTGTGAGGATAAAATAAACTGACTACTTGTGTCTAATTTTTCTTTTGACATGTATCTCTTTTCATCATGTAAATGGATATTTTCTGTATTTTTACAGGGAATATAAATCTTTGAATATAAATACTAATCACATGAGGCTTATTGATTAAATCCAATGACAGAATGTCATTAAAAATACAGCCTTTCCATGTTGGGGTACTTAGTACTACTCTAAATATGCCAAGAGCCACATTGTATTATGTATGTGTTTTCTAAATGTGTTTCATGTTATTGAGGCAAAAATAAATAGCCTATGTTCTTAGAAAGCAAAGCATATAATCGTAGTTGATAGCAAGTAATGCACACACACACACACACACACATAGTTTGGGAAAAAAAAGTAAATTATAAATATTCAAATGTATTTGCTGAACTGAAACATCATGGCTATGTGATAAGAAACCATTTTAAGGAAGTTATATTCACATTGTACTCTTCGTCTGAAGCAAAATATAAGTGTGATGCTAATTCTTTGTTTGCCTATATTTTGCCCTTCATCAGGGCAAATTAGTTCTGCATAAAGGGTATGCTACAACCCAAACCAGGCTATCAAGTACCTGGGGGTGTGAAGTTCTCTCAGTTTTTATTTTAACACATGTGAGGGATGTGTGTTTTTTCCCACTGGGACTCATCTCACCCTATATTTCCTAGGGTAGGCATCCATCTCACAGTCTTTCCTGCTAGCTAGTTTTAAAGAATCCCCCTATACTCTTAAGACTTCCTCTGAAGAGGAGAGCAGGATTTTCCAAAAACCAAAACCAAAAACAAAAACAAAAACAAAAACAAAAACCAAACCAAAGCAAACAAACAAACAAACAAACCAGAAAAACCCATGACTTTCCCAATGTCATCATTTTCTAACCAGGTACAGGAAGGATGCCAATTACTTTTTACTCTTATATTTTTGTCTTGAGTTTTCTTCATAAACATCTGCTTATGTCAGAGTTAATTTTTCTGATAAGAACACACTGTGCCTATCAGGTTAACTGCATCTGTTAAAAAATAGAAAATTATACAATCTAATAGTTGTATGTTAATTGTAACCATTAAGTCATGCATTTTCTAGTATGTAGTTCTCGATGATTATTTCAACATACTTGAGCTCATGGAATAAACTCTACTGCTTAATTACAGGAACCCATATTTAGTTTCATTTTCTGAAAACCTGTTTCTTACATGAAGTAATCCAAAGAAATATGTATCATACATATCATGAACAGGTGTTATATGTGCAGACACACACACACACACACACACACACACACACACACACACACATCCTGTATTTCATCAGATCAACTCTTAAAACACTAAGAAGAAAGTATATTTAAGGAACTCTACCACAGGTAGCACCAGGAAAATGAAAATGCATATAATTTTAAGGACTAAATAGAGACCCATCTGTTACAATTTGAGAGATATCATAAAAGTCGTCACATTCAAATGGCCCTTGTTTTTTGTGTGAATTTCAGTTACAAAAGCACTTTGGAACTTTACAACTTGAATAGGCTAAAGAAGATTATTAGCAAACTTTCCTAACTGCAAAGAAAATTCCTATTGTCATTATGTACTAACAACTTGTATTTTTGAAACAAGATAATGTAATGTTTTTAAATCCTCAATATTTACATACCTGAAAGAACATTTCCATGCCTCCTTAGTTTGCATTTTTCTTGCTGGAAGTTTTCACCATTTGGCAAGATTTTTTTCAAATTTGAATAAAGGGGATGCTTTATATTTACAGAACGTGTAAATTTTTCTACTGTGAAGAGGGATTTCTTGACACAAGCTATATCTGTTTTTCACAAATGCCTGGGGCTGAGCTGACCAGCACTCAGGGCACCTGGGTATATCTATGCCTCCTGGCTAGCCGTTCAGAGCAGGAAGCACTGTCCCACAATATTGAGTCCTTCCGATAATCAACTGCAACCCTGAGAATGACAACAGTCTCTCCAGATAGAACAAAATCTTAAACTAATAGAAGGAACCAGGAGTTCTTTGTCAGGATCCAGTGCTGGTGGTGAATAATCTGTTGCAAAAAGACTTCAAGTAGAAACACTTTGAGTTCTTGACAAAATGAGCAGAGTCAAGCATGCTTGTATAAAGCCCATTTCATGGTTTGGATAGATCTCTTCGTTTTCTGTACTATTTCAGGATTTTTTTTCCTCCTTCATTCCAGTGCCTTTAAGAGCAGAATCAAAATAGACACAGAAAAGCATATATGCTTGTGACAACTATCAGCGTGTCTCATCCTTCTCAGTTACAAAGTCTCTTATGGACACACCTGTACTTCATAGACATAGCTAAACTAGTACAGAAGAGTTCAATGTCTGGTTTGCTTTAAAGACCAAAATGGGAGTGATAGATAATAAGACTATTTTGAATAATATTTTCAGTAGTAGCTGCCAGTGGGAAAGTATTAGGCCAAGTGATAGCAGCACCGAAAAGAATGTCTAGTCATCACATTTCTTTTTCATTCCTTTGATTTAACTAAAATACAAGTACATCTCTTTCCAGTTCCTCTACTTCCCCCTATCCTTTACCCATCTAACCCAGCTCCCTCCCAAATTCACAAACCGCTCTTCTTTAACCATTACTATTACCTATACATATAAACATATAAATACAATTTTCCAAGTCTGTTCTGTGTTGCCTGAACGTCTGCTTCTAAGGTTAAGCACTATGTATTAAATAGCCAATGATGATCATCTTTGGAAAGACTTAGTCTCTTTGCAATAGTTGTTATTTGTAGACCTTCATCTAGGTTTGTGGATATGAAATTTCACCCAACATTTTTGGGATGTTAAAACTGGAATATCACAAGATCTGATCATTTGGACTTGTTCTTATGTACGTAGCCGTGTTGTGGAAGTTTAATGGGTATATCTTCCCCACCATAGCTGGAAGTTACAATCTCACATCAAACCTTCTGGTTATCTAGTGTTTAAAAACTTTCACACTCTCTTCCTCCATGCCACCTGAGGCTTACTTGTTGGTGTTTTAGATGTTTGCATATGGGCTAATATCTGAATTATTATGAACTGTGCTTTGCTTTAATGACCTTTATTTTTTTTTTCTTTTTGTAATGGGCTTCTTTGATGAGAGGTCAGAGATACATTTATCTTCAGTCATAAGTTTTAGAATGCAGTTAGTAATTATCCTGTATTAGTATAGTGATAATAACATGTTTTCCTCTAAGACAGTAATCTCAGTAGTTTCTGGAATTTTGCTAGGTTACTAGTATTGGGCATGATTTCCCTTCTTACAAGCAGGCCTTGAGTTCAATTGGAAAGCTGTTGGTTACTGCCAAGATACAGGTGACACTATTGTACTTTTAGCATTGTAAACATGCTATTCGTTGTGTAACTGGTTGTTTCCTGCCAGCCCGCCTGCTGTTGGTCTGGTTCCACTGCCACGCCAGCCCCAAATAACATGCTGAGACTCTGTATTTGATACAATCCTGTTGGCCAGTTACTATCATTGCTTATGGGCTAGCTCTGTCTTAATGATTAACCCATTTCTACTATCTAAGTATTTCCACGTGGCTCACCTTACTGGCCAGAGCAGCACTGGCATTCTACCTCTCTAGGCTCACCATATTGACTCCTCCCTCCTACTTCCTCTTTCCTCCTTGTCTCCTAGCCCCGCCTATCTTATTAATTAACCAGTATGAGAAACATATTTACAGAAAACATCTCCCATCATCTCCTCTTTTCTGTCTAAAATAAAAAGAAGGGTTTTAACCTTAACATAGCAAAATATATCACACAACAGTTATCAAATAAGAATCACAGTTAACAATATTTAGTCCATTAACATTTTGTAAGACTTAAAGAAAATATCATCTATCCTATCTTTGTGAGTCTAAAGTCCTATATGTAACTTATCTTTAATCCTAACTAAGGCAAAATAAACCATTAACTATCTGTCTTCAACTCCTTCAAAGACCACAGAAGGATAATATATAAACTCTACAAATGACAGAGACAATTCACTGCCTGGTCAGTCACTCAAAGTTCTTCTGTAATGTTCCATCTTTAGCTGATAGGCGATGGTGTGTCTGGCAGACTCTTTCAGGAAGCAGGAAACCTGTAGCACTGTCCATCTTGTTTCAGCAGTCACTTTTCTGTGGGTCCTGCATGTCCAATTTATACAGCATAAAGTCAAACAGTCTAGAAAAGAGCTGTACCTTGCTCAAATGGCTAGTCTTGCCATATTGGAAGCAAACTTTGTAACCAGTTTCTTCAAGGTCTATCTTCCTTTCTGATGCAGGTGGTGTTGCCAGGAGCAGTTATGTCTCACAGTCAAGAAAAACCCTAAACCACTTTAAATGCCATATTCTGTAGGTCTTTGAAAGGTTTGAAGAATGTTTATTTATTTCAAATACATCTCTGTATTTCTAGAAATCCTAACTAACTTAACTCTAAGTTTTAACTATCATAGATAACTCTCTATAATTTGTACTAAATTATACATTACATTTTTCAATGAGCTATATAAACATAATACCTAAACAAGAAGAGAAATATACATATCACAAATATGACATATATGAAATATACATATCACAAGATTGACCTTAATTTGTATCAATAAATAAAAATCCATTCTAAAACAAAGCATTCATATCTGTACCATAATTCCCTTTTTATCTTTAAAAAGATTGGTTGTAGTCATTAACCATTTATAACCAAGCCCACTTAAATGAAAACAAACATTTATAAACAATATTTGGGAATTTGGATGTCGTTCTTTTCAAACTACTTCCTGCTGGTAGGGGGCGCTGTCATGGATGTTAAGAAGTCGCAGAAATCATGGCTGTAGTCTGCAAGGCTGCTTGGTCCCAACTGCTTTGAATGTTGGATTACCTAGGACGCTGTTTCAGGGGGTCTGGCTGGATTAAACCACATTAGTCTGGAAGGAATCCACAGCTTTTCATTTTCTGTGGAAACAAAATTAGAAATCCTTTTCCCCAGTAACTTGTCCTTGGACTTAAATTTTGGAGTTAAAGTATTTTTAAAATATGTAAATTGGATTAGTCCAGCAGCATCTCTTTTTATCAGTAGTTGTTATTTCCTCGGCAGTCAAACAATTTAATGATAACAGAACTGCGTACAATATCTAAAGGTTTTTTTGTGCTTTTCATCTTTACATGGCTTTTTTATTACTCTATTTCTTTTATTTTTATTTTTACATATTTTGAGACAGGGTTTCTGTGTAACTTTTATCTGTCCTGGAATTTACTCTGTATACCAGGTTTCCTTTGAAACCACAGAGATCTGTTTGTCTCTGTCTCCCGAGTACTGTGATTAAAGGCATGCACCACCTCACCCAGCCACAATCTGTCTTTTTAAAACCCTTTTAATTTTTGTCTTTTTTTTCTCCCAAGCCAACGTATATTTTAAAACACACTGTAAATCTTCATTGCCAGCCCTCGTACACACCAATGAATTGTTAGTAGAGCTCTTTAAAAGCAATGCAGGTTTTTTGTCGCTTATGCAAATTTTGGAAACCTCTGTTAAAGGAGCCGCGCAAATATTTACTTGTCTCTCACAAAACAGAGTCCAATCCAGAAAAATGCTGCTACCAAGACCAAGAAGTCTTGTTTGTCTTTGTTCCTTTTGCTTCTAAAACATTTCTTAAGCTTTTCTTAGTTTTACGTGAAAGTTCTTATAGCCACGTTGGGCGCCAACTGTACCTAGTTGTTTTCCGCCAACCCACCTAGTCCCACCACCATGCCAGCCCCAAATAACATGCTGAGATTCTGTATTTGATACAATTCTGTTGGCCAGTTACTAATTCCTTACTGGCTAGCTCTGTCTTAATTATTAACCCATTTCTACTATTCTAAGTATTTCCATGTGGCTCATCTTACCAGCCAGAGCGGCGCTGGCATTCTACCTCTCTGAGCTCTCCATGTTGAATCCTCCCTCCTACTTTCTCTTTCTTCCTTGTCTCCTAGCCCCGCCTATCTTGCTTTCTCATTGGCCAACAGGGCTTTATTCATTAACCAGTATGAGAAAGATATTTACAGAATAACATCTTCCATCATCATTTTTGTGATTCATTGTTGTTATAGATAACTAGGGATGTCAATTGTTTTCCTCCAATAGCAGCTTATAAAGCATCTTTGGATACCATAAAGGCTACTCAATAAAAGGGAGAATTTGAGGTCAGTTCTAGTTCAAATCCTTCAAGTCCTATGCCTAAAGACCATGTGTCTTTATCAATAATAGGGGCAAACATTCAACTTCTGGGCCTGACAATATGTTGGAAACAGCAATAAAATTATTTGTTTGAATTTGCTAATGATCTTGCTAAGACCTGTGTGGCTTTAAAACAATTTCGAGTAGCTCTACTAAAGTGTGAAAGTCAACAAGATATAATTTAACAGTGATAGGGAGAAGGACTGTGGGAGGATTTTAAACTCGTTTATTGGAGGGATTTGATAATACTTCATGAGTAATGACCATGAAAACTTCAGGACAGCCAAGCCAGAATGCATGGAGGGAGATGTGGAATACAGAAAAAGAAGGTAGTGTCCCTAAATCCACAGAATGGAGAAAGTCTGATAAATATTTAGAAAGATAAAATGAGGGAAATAAACAAAGAACAGCTAGTAACTATTCACACATAGTCAAAAAAAGTGCCTTATGTATAAGGAATTATAGCTATTACTCTACAGACAATAGTGAACTGAAAGCAGAAAGGAAGAACAGACAAGTATTTGCACATGCAGTTTTCTTCTTTGGGGTCTGGAGGAAGCTCTCTAATGAAGACATCCCAGAATGCAATGCTACTAATAAAATGGATGGGCATTAATAATAAAGTGGTGTATAACAGATAGAATGTTATATTGATGTTGTATTCAACTTGACAATCAATTGAGTAATTTTCAATACACAGCCTCACATTAATGTCCCAGCATGTTGCTACTGTTGTTGCCAGGTTCCAGTAATGGAATATTTAGGTCATATAAGCTTCATCTTTAACAAAAACCTAATATTGTACTTTTGCTCACATCTAAGAGGCCTATGGTTTATTATGACTAAATCTAACTGTAAAAGAAGTATGAAATTTTGTCTCTAAATTCATAGCCACAGTTCAAATAAACCTTACATATGATAGAATAGGATGAATAGTGTCTATCCACAAAAGAAACAGAATAAACACTCAGAAGAAATTGCAAAGAATTGCACAAACTTAGAGCTATCTACAACTAGAATTAAAATTAGCTTCATTTGTAAGGTTATAACAAATACCTGGGTAGGAAAATTGATTTAAAAAAAAAGTGAAGTCCAGAGTCAGGGAACTGGCAAGTTCACTGTTTGATGAGGACTGCTCTGTTTTTCCAAGATAGCACCCAGTTGGTACAGATAACAAAAAGCTGAGCTCTCACTTGGTGGAAAGTACAGAATAGTCCCATTTCTTTCTAGGCCTTTAATGAAGTCTTTAATAGGATTTATGTATGTGGGGTCTTCACTGGCCTCATCCTCTATTAATGGCCAATTCTCTTATTTCTGTTGAAAATAAGATTAAACTATAGCATGAATTTTGGGGGACACATAGCCATTTAATCAATAGCAGTAGTATTATGAAGCAACTATACTTTCCTCATGAGTATGCAGTCAGAGTTAGTCATAGACACAATTCAGTGGATTTCTGAATTCTATGGTATATGAGAATAGAAGGCAAATGTAATTCCTTCTAACCCTGACATGTGGTGATTTAACAATGGCCCTTTCACAAGCCTGCTCACCTCTTCTGAACCGCTTAGCTCCAAGTGCACTTTGGACAGAATTGAAAGGTACCACTTCACACCATGACATCAAATTCCTCTCTTTGTATCATTTGGGAAATGAGTCCATATTCTTAAATTCTCTAAAGAAAAATACTGTATTTCATTTATCTCTATATTTTACCAGGGTATATGTGCACTCACACACATGTGTGATTTGCAAGTGTATATAGTCAGTATGTGAACAGATTTGTGTAGACATATGCATATGTAGTGTCAATAACAAGTATCTTTCTCTGTTTTTCTCCACCTTATTTTTTTAAGACAAAGTGTCTCCTGAACTCAGATCTCACAGATTGGCCAGAGCTGCTGTCCAGAAAACAGAGCTCCTCCTATCTCTGCCCTTTCCAACTCCAATGTTAAAGGCATGTGCTGCCACGTCCATCTGTTGGAGATAAGAACTCAAGTTGTTATGCTTACTCAGCAAACACCTTACTCACCAAACCAACTCCCCAGCTCCTATAAACATATTTTTAAATAATATAAGCTAAGTATGGTCACCTCAAATTAGTAATAATTAATGATATTCATGGAATAAATGTTTGTGATGACCATTAAGAAACTATGATGAAAAACTTGAGAGTAGAAGATTATTATAATATACATTTTGGTTAACAATAACAACTACTGTTTTCTTTACAGATTTACATGAAGAGTGAATATTAGGTATTCACTAAGCTGTGATTTATGTGCCATATAGGATAAAGGATAAACATGAAGTCTCTCAATCCTGAATAAACTGTTTTGTGCTGATGTGTCATTTTTAGGGTAAGAATGTGATTCAACTTTGGGGGTTCCTTTGAATTTGTCTTTAGTTGGGCTGTAAATGCAGATTCTCAAAATAAAATAAAATAAAATAAAGAATACACTTTGAGTAATATAAGTCATGGGGGAATGTTCTAAGTAAAAAGACATAGGTATTTGAGGACAGGCTAGATTAGGCTTCTCTATGACCTTCAGTTAGTTGTAGTCCACAACTTGATCAATGATACCGTAGTCCCAAAATGAATTTTTCTTTTGATTTTTTGATGAGGAGACATGTATTTCCTTGTATCATTTATATTGATGAATGGGTGCTTATCCTTTTCTCAGGGAGGATGTAAAAGATAGCCACGAGCCAGGTGGTTATTCAAGTTTCATTTCTACTGTCATGATAGAAATACCTTGACAAAAGACATCTTTAAGAAGAAGGGAGTTTATTTGAATTACAAATTATAGTTCATCAATTTGGAAAAGTCAAGATGGGAACTTCAGTAGCTAGCACATGATATCCACATATGAAATCAAGAAGAAGAAACATACCATCTTTGTAGCATGTAAGTTTCTGCCAGCCCGCCCGCCGCTGGTCTGGCGTCCTGGCCCCCAATAACACGCAGGAGACTCTATATTTGATACAAACCTGTCGGCCAATTACCATTACTGTTTATGGGCTAGCTCTGTCTTAATTATTAACCCATTTCTACTTATCTAAGTATTTCCACGTGGTCGTCTTATGGGGAGCCGCTCGGCAGGCATCCTGCTCCTTCCGGGCTACATCTTGACTCCTCCCTACTCACTTCCTCTTCCTCCTTGTCTCCTAGCCCCACCTATCTAGTTTTCTATTGGCCACAGGGCTTTATTAACAGTATTAGAAACATATATACAGAATCACATCTCCCATCATCTCCTCTTTTCTGTCTAAAGTAAAAGAAGGGGTTTAACCTTAACATAGCAAAATATACCGTACAACAGTTATCAAATAAGAATCACAGTTAACAATATTTAGTCCATTAACATTTTGTAAGACTTAAAGAAAATATCATCTATCCTATCTTTGTCAGTCTAAAGACCTATATGTAACTTATTTTTAATCCTAACTAAGAAAAACTATAATCATAACTATCTGTCTTCAACTCCTTCAAAGACCACAGAAGGATAATATATAAACTCTAGAAATGACAGAGACAATGCATTGCCTGGTCAGTCACCCGAAGTTCTTCTTAATGTTCCATCTTCAGCCCATAGGCCATAGTGTGTCCAGACTCCTCAACAAGGCAGGAAACTTTTCTCTGTGTCCTGTAGACTGTCTGGCTGTTTGGCAGCCTCTTCCATGAAGCAGGAATCCTGTAGCAATGTCTATCTTGCATCAGCAGTCATCTTTTTGTGGGTCCTGCATGTCCAGTTTCTACAACATAAAGTCAAACAGTCTAGACAAGAGAAGTACCTTGCTCAAATGGCTAGTCTTGCCATATTAGAAGCAAACTTCATAACGAGTTTCTTCAATGTCCATCTTCCTTTTTGATGCAGGTGGTGTTACCAGGAGCAGTTGTGCCTCCCTGTCAAGAAAAACCCTAAACCATTTTAAATGCCATATTCTGTAGGTCTTTGAAAGGTTTGAAGAATGCCTATCCATTTCAAATACATCTCTGTATATCTAGAAATCCTAACTAACTTAACTATAAGTTTTAACTATCATAGGTAACTCTCTATAATCTGTACTAAATTATACATTACATTTTCCAATGAGCTATATAAACACAATACCTAAACAAGAGGAGAAATATACATATCATAAAATTGACCTTAAATTGTATCAATAAAAGAAAATCCATTCCAAAGCAAAGTATTCATATCTATACCTTAATTCCCTTTTTTACCTTTACAAGGATTGCTTGTGTCATTAACCATTTATAACCAAGCCCATATAAATGAAAACAAACATTTATAAACAATATTTGGGAATTTGGGTGTCGTTCTTTCCAAACTACTTCCTGCTGGTATAGGGCACTGTCATGGGGTTCCAAAGAAGACACAGAAATCTTGGCAGTAGTCTGCAAGGCTTTGTCTCAACTGCTTTGAATGTTGATCACATGGGGAGCTGTTTCAGGGGGTCTGGCTTGATCAAACCATATAAGTCTGTAAAGAATCTGTAGCTTTTCATTTTCTGTGGAAACAAAAATAGAAATCCTTTTCCCCAGTAACTTGTCCTTATGCTTAAATTTTGGAGTCAAAGCATTTTTAAAATATATAAATTGAATTAATCCAGCAGTATTTCTTTTATCAGCAGTTGTTATTTTCTCAGCAATCAAATAATTTAAAGACAACAGAAGCGCGTATAATATCCAAAATATCTCTGTGTTTCCCATCTTTACGTGGCTTTTTTATTACTCTATTTATTCTACTTCTATGTTTACATATTTTGAGACAGGATTTCTCTGTGTAACTTTTACCTGTCCTGGAATTCACTCCATACCAGGTTTACTTTGAAATCACAGAGATCTGCTTGCCTCTGTCTGCCGAGTACTAGGATTAATTCTACTTCCTTTTTTCTTTTTTAAACCATTGTATCCTGTTTCTTTTTATCTCCCAAGCCAGCGTATTTTTTAAAACACAGTGTAAACCTTCATTGCAGCTCTTGTACACACCAATGAATTGTTAGCAGAGCTCTTTAAAAGCAAGGCAGTTTTTGCCGCTTATGCTAATTTTGGAAACCTCTCTTAAAGGAGCCGCGCAAATCTCTGTCTACAACAAAACAAATCCAACGGAGAAAATGCTGCTACTAAGAAGTCTTGCTAGTCTCTGTTCCTTTGTTTCTAAAACATTTCTTAAGCTCTTATTAGTTTTAAGTGAAAGTTCTTATAGCCACGTTGGGCGCCATCTGTAGCATGTAAGTTTCCGCCAGCCCGCCCGCCGCTGGTCTGGCGTCCTGACCCCCAATAACACGCAGGAGACTCTATATTAGATATAATCCTGTTGGCCAGTTACCATTATTGTTAATGGGCTAGCTCTGCCTTAATAATTAACCCATTTCTACTTATCTAAGTATTTCCACGTGGTCGTCTTATGGGGAGCCGCTCGGCAGGCATCCTGCTCCTTCCGGGCTACATCTTGACTCCTCCCTACTCACTTCCTCTTCCTCCTTGTCTCCTAGCCCCACCTATCTAGTTTTCTATTGGCCACAGGGCTTTATTAACAGTATGAGAAACATATATACAGAATCACATCTCCCATCACCATCTTACATGTTTGCTGACTTGCTTACTTGTTAACTTCCAGATTTCTCCTTCTTTAGGTGGTTCAGGTCTGCTACTAGAAAATGGACACATACGCAATGGGTTGGATCTTCCTAAGTCATTTAACAGTCAAGACAATCTGTTAAAATCAAGAAAAGCTACTTCAGACAAAATTGATCCAGATAAAAACACTCAATTAAAAATCTCTTCCCCAGTGACCCTTAATTATGACAAACTGACATTCAAAACTGCCCACCACAGTTTTTTTTTTCTTTTTAAATTCCCATGGCAGAACAATAGAATACCCAAAGATAATCTCGAATGTATCAGCAGATGATTTTCACATATGAAAATAAGGGCAACTGATTTTTTTGTCCCCCCAACCCCATTTTTTGTTGTTGTTGTTTGTTTTTTTCTTTTTGAGACAGAGTTTCACAACATAGCATTGTTGGCCCCTAAATTACCATCTCCTTTCTTATCTGTACTGGTATTTCCAGTGCATGCTACCATGTCCAGTCCTATTAAAGGACATCTTAGTGTCACCCAGGATTAACATTTTAAAAATAAACTATATAGATTCCCATATATCGCCAAACTTACTCTCAGCAATAATTTTAATTATTTTTTCAAAATAATACTCAAATTTCTGAAGAGCATAAAATACATCTTTCTTAACACTGTTTGGAAGGGTAATTGCAATTTCAAAAACTAAATATATAATATATAGTATATCATTATATAATATATATATAATATATGTATGAGTATATATATATGATCTGGAGCAATGCTCAGTGGTTAAGAACCCTTATTGCTCTTTCAGAGGACCAAAGTTTGTTTCTCAGCACCCACATGATGGCTCACAACCATTGGAAAGTCATGTTCTAGGGGACACAATGCCCTCTGTTGATCTTTGCACATATCAGGCCCACATGCAGTGCCCAGACATACATGCAAACAAAACATACATGTAAAATAAAAATTAAAAATTTAAAAACTATAAGAAGTATTACAGATGTATGTGCACATGCACACATGTAAAATAAGAATGTTTTCTCTTTTAAAATGTTAGAGAACATGCATCAATAACTTTAGATTCATAATTCGGTAATCTAAAGAAGATCTAATTGTAAATGCAATAAATTAAGGGATTAAAATATGTATTGTCCATAAGTTTTCAAGATGTCTATTAACAAAATTGTCCTCCCATTGATTCAGGTAAAATTTTCAGAAGTAACTCTCAAGAAAGCACGATTCATATGCACTGTGCTGAGTTGGTGTGTGTACACTTTTAATTCCACTTATTGTAGCACAGTGTAGCACATTAACAACAAGAAGAAGGATTCAAACACAGGCAAGAAGTGTTGTTTTCAGCAAAAGTATGAACCAGGAGCCAGTGTATGTCCACACTATGATCACTGGCATTCACGGGGAGGAATTTGTGCAATGGGCAGGAAGATTATTGCTAATGCCATCCAGAGATTGCAAGACTTGCTTTTACCAAACATAACTTTACACTTTTCAAGGACTAGGAATCAACCTCTGACTAGGAATCAGAAGATAGCCCCTTGGCAATTAAGCTGGATATACAGGTCATTGACTGCCGTACCATGAAATACCACCAGGCCATAGAGGTATAGCTGGGTGCAGAATGTCTTAACTAAACATGCATTTCATTTAGACTGTAAGACCCTCCTGACAGATGATCATGTGTGATATGTGCCATTCATCTGTCTGCTATGACCCAATAAAAGAGTTTGTCCTGTAGCATTAAATCAAAAAATGGTAAATTTTTGCAAAATATTAATAGGATTTTCCCTTAACTATAGCTTTGCCATTGTGTACCTTAGGCTTGCATAGCAATCCACATGCACAGTCAGACATCCAGGCAGGTTTTAGAGTCCACAGTGATATTTTGTGTTTGTTTATACAACACCCTTGTAAAACTTGGCCTGACAGTTCTTCATCCCCAGTAATCTTTAAATAAGACAGCAGAGTTGAAAGCGGAAGTGGAAAAGCATAGTGGTTTACGGCACCATTCATCCTTGGGTCCTGCTTCATTCTACCTCCTCTCCCAGGTCAGTAACTGCTATGCTCTAGTAAATTAGGATCAAGGAAAGGGATGTACAAATGCAGCCATTTTAAACCACTATTAACTCTCTCACTTCAGTATTTTCTTACACTTATTTCTCACTACTACTGGGCTTGAAGAAAAGCTTTGCATCCTCCCTCTGTATCTTGTTGGCAGAGATATAACAGCTGGGATGAGTCTACAGCTACAGAGGATTACCATGGGTCTTTCAGCACTTTTCAGCAAACCACTTCCAGGGCCTGAGCTCAGAGACTCCATGACACACAGTGCCTGGCTGAACAGAGACACTCCAGGATGATAGGCTCCACACTCATGAATCAATCATCACCAAGGGCAGTACTCCACAAACCTTCCCTTGTTCTTTTCTTTCCAAGATTTCTGCCTGTATCTCATAGACTCACTGTTCAGTGTCCCATACTAGCTTTGCTAATATCAAAAAATAATTCATACTAGAGTGTTAGCAATTCATCAAGGTATAAAAGTTTTATCTTCCTCCAGAGTCTTAGCTTACATTTTGTGTTGCAATGATAAAACCCTGAGAAAAGGCAACATTGGGAATAGGGATTGTTTGACTTATAAGTTGCAATCCATTACTTAGGAAAGCCAAAGCAGGAACCTGGAGGGAGGAACCAAAGCAGAGAGCAATGGTAGAACACTGCCTAATGCCTTGTTTTCACTCATATTTTGCTGCCTTTCTTATATATCCCAGATCCAAGTACTCAGGAATGGCACTGTAAAGAGTGAATTGAACCTTCTTGTACCAATTTACCATCAACAAGATGGCCCATTCTCATGTTATAGGCCAATCTGATGGTGACAATTCCTTAATTGAGGTTCCCTCTCCTCACATATGTCAAGTTGAGAATAAAAACTAATCAATATATCCAGGAATATCAACATTTCAAGGCATATTTCCAGAACTGAGAGTTCTTGGTTCTCAAAAATCTATATTTAATATTTGAGAAGTTAACCAAGAAACAAAACTGGACAAACTACTGAGACAGCACTTGGGAATAGGTGAGTGTCTGAGCCCTACCACTCCAGTTATCACAGTATAGTGTCATCTTGCCTTGCCCAATGAACTTGCAGTAGTGACCACAGCCTTTGGGAGTGGTTTTGGGTATAAAATGACCATTATAAGGTAAAGGAGGGGCTGGTTCGAGTTTAGGGTTGGCAATCTGAGGAGCCTACCCTTCTCCATCCATAACCTCATCCCAGTCTTCTGGCTTTCCCACATTGTGGTTTGCGATATACTCAGGCTCATAATCTAACATGCCTTCAGGCTTTGTGGTCTCTTCATCTGGAGTCCGAGCAAGGGCATCTTCATCCCAATCATCTGGCTTGACAGCGTCTGGATGATAAATAGGTGTTTATTAGAGACTTGCACAGATAAGAGTAAATAACTGCTGCTGCAGTCTTCCTGCTCCAGAAGATATAGTCTCTGCCCTTCTGAAACTTTCTGCAACCCAAAAGCACACCAGCCAGCTCCTCCTCTACCTTATAATTGGTCGTATCTGCACCTGAAACCATTCCCAAAGGGTGTAGCCACCTCTACAAGTTTACTGTCAAGGCAAGATGAAACTACATCACAGACCATCTACACTAACAGTTTAGGAAGCTGAGGGCTACACATGTAAATACACCACCATCTAATCAAACGAGTGGATCTATTCATAACACATTTAATCTACCTACTTCAAATCATGGGCATGGACCAACAACATGAACACAGTTCAAGAATCTGTTTGTTTTGCTGTCTTAGGGTGACATTGTATGGACTGTGTGATTTAAAAAACATACTATCTATGACAGTGGTATGTGTCCTTGTTGTATACTAAGACTAAACCCTTGCTGGCCATTCTAAAGAGAGTTAAACATGATTACTGTCATCCAAAGCAGATTTGTGTAAAATTTCCCCATCAGGCAATGAGACATTCATTGCATCTATACTAACACTGTTATTTATTTGCCTATTCTTGCCCACCCACCACCAGCTCTTGGAATCCCAAAATTAAATGATCCATCTTTTAAACGTTATTCTTAAGGACATAAGATACATTATTTAAGAAAGGAAAAAGATAGCACTCTATGGTTTGGGGTAGGGAAAATGAAAGAATGTGAAGGCTTGCTGCACATTTTACAGAGGGTAAGGTTAGAGAAGAATTAAATCCAAAACTTTGTGTTCTTGCTATCCTCTTCTTATCTGAGAATCCTACCTTTTGTAGTCATTGATTTTCAGGATTCAGTCTGATAGAAACACCCACAAGCAGGTATCTCCAGGAACCCATAGACAACCCAAATGTAAATTTTCTTCTCTGTGTTAAAAACTATTACTGTCATAGTGGCTTAAACATCCTATCTCATACATTTAATAATTTCTAATCATCACTTGCACAGGAAACATAGATGACTGGAATTTTTTAATATTAGCCTGATGCACCCTATCCATTGCTAAGTGATACAATGCAACCTGAGTGTAGTAAAAGTGGCATTTAAACAATGTAGATTGCTTATTTGTTAATTTAGGGTATATCACATGCATTTAACTGTAACTTAATTTAGAGATATTGTTTAGAGGGAATGGCTGAAAATATTGGTAAGTAGCTTTTTATCTGAGGACATTTGTCTAGGTGATATTTTACAAGCTTGGGTATCTTGGAGGCTTAAAGGAACTCTGGGAAACAGCTTATCCTCCACTGTCATGAATGCTGTCACTCTGTGGACAGCTTTGCTAGCATCCTGCAGATCACAGAACTTCTAAGTGAACCTCAGCATCATTTTAGACAGAGAGCAAAATAGACAAGTGACCATTTATGTGTAAAGCTGTTTGTTCACTATAGCTTCTGCACATTATTTTTAAGCATGTATGTTCCAAGGAATTATTGCAAAAGGCCCACACAGGTGAAGTCTAAAAATCAAACATGTATAGGCACAAGAGAATAAGAATCTGCAAAATGAGAACAAACAAAACACTCTTACATTCTACTTCTTGTGTCAAACACCTTCCTATTCCATTTGAATGTCATACCAAGAGGTAGGAACATTCTCCCTAGGTACAGTATCACCAGAAAGATTGTTGCAGTGGTTCTATGAAGTTAAAGAAAACACTAAGCCAGGTGTCTCCTCGGAACAACAACTAAAGTTAACCATACTTGAATACAAGCCTGATATTTTTAAAGTTCTAGAGTTTTCAACCTTATAATACATAGTTTAAAGATTGGCCACAAGTTTTCCCTGAATTCAGGTTTACATTACACATTTCTATAGACATTGCCCTAAATGTGAGAGTATGTGAAAAGATACTGATGAGATTTATAAATATGCTAATTCAAACTCCCATCTGTCTCCCACTAGCTGTTTCACCAACCTGGGATTCCTTTTAACTGAATCTATGGACAACTAGACTTAGTCTCAATCCTCATCTTCTTCCTGCTAAAAAGACTCAGATAACACAAAACAATCATATCAAATTAGAGGAAGGGTATGGAGACTGAGGACAGAAAGGAAGAAAGCAAGATGGAGAGAAGGAAAATAGTATTAAAAGTGTAAACTCAATGCTTTTATTCTGCAAAAATGTACGTCTGGAATAATTGCCCTCCTGTGGCATTGCTCTAAAACTACACAGCAAAGAAAAACTAGTAACTTTTAGGGTGATACCACATATACATGTTGTCTTGATTAATTGGGAAATAAGGCAAGAAGGAAAATACAAACAAACAGAAAATATAAAATCAGTAGCATACAACTTTTATCTTCTTGGAAATGTATTCCCAACTCTAGTTTAGTAGAAAAAAACCCCTAAAAACAAAAAGATCCCACAATTGTAGGCATTAGAAAAAAAAAAAACAAAAACAAAAACAAAACCAGCATTTTGATTTTAATATATCCTTTATTCAATTTGTGGAACTATGTTTCTTCTCATATTAATCTTAGCAGAAGAAACACAGTGACTCTGTTCCGAATTCCCTTCAACTTCCATCACAATGTAGTTAACCAGACTGACAGCTTTGGCACAATCACTTTTACAGAATCTTGTAAGACTACTCCTAGATCCAATAACAAGATGAAACCCTAAGGAAAACACAGAACATCCCAGAAAAAAATGACTGATATGGAAGTCAGAATGAATAATGTCTGAATCATAAATTCACACAGAGAAGAGGGAGAAAAGAGGAAGAAAGAAACAAGAAAGAGGCTGAGAAAAAAGGAAGCAGCTGGGCTGTCTTTCTCAAACTCTGAATTGAAGCACTTTGCCCACATTCCTGTAGGCCACTCCCAGAACTCCCTCTGGGTCTCAACTGTCTCACAAAAAGAAGCATTAGAAACTCTTTCCATTCATTGTGTGTGAGGGAGCCTGTGCCCTGATCAGCCACCAGGCATTTTGGCTTTGACTCCATAGCTCCTTGTCGTGGGCAATTGTGCATAATAGAAAACATGAGGCGTCCATAGGGTTTCTCTCAGCCTTCATTTTCCTTTCTAGTTATCTGCTCCTGCACAACATCACTGCTTGATAGGAGCTCTGTAAATCTATATTTAGTGCTGAAGCAACACCCTCTTCTGCCTTCACCCTCAGGACAGCTAAGCTCAGCATTTCTGTTAATCGTTTCCAGGTTTAAACTCTGCAGAAGCAGGCTACCCTAGAATGTAGTTTTCCACACTCACAAACAAAGCTTGAGAAATACTACAAAATCCTTTCCAATTAGCACATGCAGATAGATTGTTAAGACGTTGTCACTGTCCTCCCATAACATGGTTCACAGAAAAAAGCATCTAAATAGCTCCTGCTCCCTCCCTCTCCTCCTCCATGCGTGCGCACGTGTGTGTGTGTGTGTGTGTGTGTGTGTGTGTGTGTGTGTGTGTTTGATCATATATTGATGGAAACACTTTGTGTCTCCTTGACAGTAATCAAGTTGAAGCTGAGAATATTCTGATAATCTGGAATAACACGTGTTACAAAAATGGGAATTTTAACACAGTTACATGTCACCCTGCTTAAGTGATAAAAAGCAGGATAATACGGGATTTCCAATAGAATAGTATGTCAGGCCTGATGGTCCTTTGTGCTTCCATGCTGTAATAGTGTGTCAGTGTCTCCTACAGATGGTAGAGCAACAGAAGCCAAGCAGAGTGGGATGATAGTAGGCATCTATCATTTCTTTAACTTTTTGATTTAGGCATTATATTTATATGTTTACTTTTAGGTAGCTCGAAATCTCTGAAGACATGTGCCTTAACATTCATTCTTAAACATGAATCCAGTTGTAGAGAAGGAGGAGTGATGAGGAAAGGAATCAAGACCAAGCTGGGGAAACCTACAAAAGAGCTGACCTGAGCAAGTGGGAGCTCAGACTCCACACTGACAGCTTGGGAACCTATGTAAGACCAAATTAGCCCCCCTGAATGTGATTGTCAATTAGGAGGCCTGGGCAGTCTATGGGGAAAACTAGTCGCAGAACTAGTATTTATCCCTAGTGCACAAATGGACTTTGGGAGCCCATTCCCCACAGAGGGATACTCTCTCAGTTTAGATACAGGGGTGGGGAGGGCCAAGGTCCTGCCCCAAATAATGTGACAGACTTTGATGGTCCCCCATAGGAGGCCTCACCTTCTCTGAGGAGTGGATGGAGGGTGGGGTGGGGAGATAGTGGGGGAAGTAGTAAGACAAGAGAGAGAAGGAACTGGAATTGGTATATAAAATAAGATTGTTTTTAATTTAAAGTAAAAATACTAAAAGTGAAATAAAAATAAATCAGAGGAAAAAAAGAATTCACACACCCAAGACACTGGCTGATTGCTGCTAGAAGCACAGGACAGGGATCAAGCCTCATGCTATATCTTTTACAGCAACTGTTGGGAAGACCCAGGGAACAAAAACATCTGAAGAGATGAGCAGAGATACTCTATGTACCTACTATGGTGTAGCTCTATGTAGATTTATCTCTGAAACTGAGCTAAGTTTAGGAAAGGGAAAAACAGATAGCTAAGCAAGTAATACTTGGCCTAGTAAAATTTCAAAGTTGTGTTGAAACATAAGAAATCAGGTTTCAAAAATCCTTTTGGACGTGTCAGGAGACAGTACAGTGAACACTCTGAGGTCCATACAACTTTCCAGAATTAAGCATGTCTTTTTAAACAAAAGTCTCCTATAACTTAAAATCCGTATATCTTCATGTATTATTTTCATTAGATTGCTCTTCACAAAGTCTTTGCAAATGGCCAAGCCATAAACAGTGCTATTCAGTGAAAGCCTAGATGGACACAAGAATTTGCAAATTTGTCCTTTTTGCCTTAGAAAGTCAGAAATACATGCAATTTCTATAATGATCTCATTTCCTGAAAGGAGTCCAACTGCAGACAAAGGAGGTTCCCTCTAGAAGCCAGAGATACATGGCTTGAAAACTATTGATTTAAAGTAAACACTTAGAATCACATTAGACATTGTTCTCCTGAAAATATCAAGTTAATTATTGATAAACACCCTGATGTCTCTATCAGGCTCAATATCCAGGGGCCTGAGTTCTGTTTCCCGTTGACCTTCTACATCAATAGCTTCAGAATTTCAGGTGCCTTCCTTTTTAGGTCTTATTTATTTTAGTTTACATTTTGCCTCCATAATAGCACACAAGGTCATTCCTCTGGCACAGTTCCACAAAGGTTGTCCAGTGCATATGGCACAGGGCCTCCAAGAGCCAAATATAGCACAGAGCTATGTTTGGATTTAAGTTATGTTGGAAATTCGTGAACATTTTAAGATATGGATACTGTTCAGACAAGTTCATATTGCTTTCCCTACCTATTTAGAATTAATACTTTCATTTGAGTATTTGAATTGGCAAATCCTAGTCCAGAGACAGGCTTCAATCTCCCCTGGGGAAAGAAGGGTCTTTATGTGTCTCTTTATTCCACATGACTGATTTAATTACTCTTAAGTTCTTAACAGCCACTCATTCATTCACTGCTTGCTGAGCATATACTGCATTCTACATACTGTTCTGAGCACACGTGACATGGATGTCTTCAGAATGCTTGTCTTCATGTTGGGGACAGGGAAGAATATCAACAGTAGAAAAGAATACATTTCTAACACTGACAAGTCTGAAGCAAGGATGCTAATAGAGAGCAATTGGGCACAGTGCCAGAGCATAATAGTATTAGCAGTCGGTCTTCTCTCTTCTCAGTTCCAAGATAAAGTGACCACATGAACACCAATGGTTTTCCTTCCCAAAGAACCCAGGAACCCTCTGGAAAGCGAGCTTTGTTTTTGCAAGAGCAAGACCAACCTCTAGTGCCTATTTGACTTAAGAAAAGTGCTTGAAACTTTCTCAATAATTATGTCAGTGGGTGCTTGTTTGTTAAGGTGGCTTATTTAGTTATTTATTTATTTATTTATTTATTTATTTATATTTCTTCTGGTAAAAATCAGGTGAAAAAAAACAATAATTTTCCTTCTTCGTTATAACTTGATGTGGCTTTTATCATTTAACTAAAATAAAAGTTCTTTACTCTGCAGAAACTTATGACTAAAGTGAGCAATCGAAACTTAGAACCTACTCATGGACAATTCCATCACCAAAACTCCCACCTCTCCTTTAGAGAGAAGTACCCATGGCAATTAACATGTCAATTGGCATGCTGCCTTAAAATGAAAGAACATCCAGAACCTTTTGCTGTATAAAAAGATAAATCAACTTCAAGCTGATTAGGAAGCTTCCTCATCACTGGCTAGACCAAAAAATTGTTATGAAGGCTGTTGGAAAGAAAAGGTACCAATGGACCCACCAATAACTGGATGCTGCACTCTACAAAGTACCATTACCAAGAAAGTGTGTCCACTGGTACAGTAATGGCAGAACTGTGGTAAGGTAACTAAGTGTATTCTGATTGAATTTGAGGCTTTCTTCACAACAGAGGATTTCAAATCTGGTTCTGTAATCTTGGTCCAAAGGCTATGGCTGGGGAAGTCATAATCATAGGGTAAAACCTCCTACTGTTATTTTGCTAAATGGTCATGTTTTCAAATTACATTCTAAACATTAAACGTACACCCACAGACTTAGTCCACTCTCACATTGAACAAGGTGAGAACAAAGTTTCTCTCTCTGTCTCTGTCTCTGTCTCTGTCTCTATCTCTCTTTCTATCTCTCTCTCCCCTCTTCTCTTTAACAGTAGTCAGCAATCAATAGAGAGGCATTACTGGTCAAAGTGGTTAGAATAAGAAAAATAAGAAAATGAGTGCTTATCCCTAAATGGAACATCTTAATGAACTCACCACCACCCTAAGACACAAGGAACATCCCAGAAGAGGAATCAAAAATAATTTAAGAGCTATATGATGAGAAGGAATGCAATGAAATGTAAACTTCTGGATTCTGTCATGGTTATCACACACATGAACTCAAAGTGGTTATAATAATGTGCACAAGACTTTACAAGATCACTCTAGAAAACAATCCTACCTTACATGGGAGAGGTCCTTTTGAATCCCTATCCCTTTCTCAAGAGCAGTGATAACTGCTGAGGGAGAGTGATGGGGGATGTCATTCTTTAAATATGTTTCTCATGTTGGTTATTGAATAAAACACTGTTGGTCAATAGGAAAGCAAGATAGGTAGGAGTAGGAGACAAGCAAGATTTGGGAAGAGGTAGAAGGAGAGTCAACATGTAGACAAGAGAGCAGAGGTTTGGATTCTTTCTCCAGTAAGCTAAGACCAAGTGAAAATAATTAGATTAAAAAAAATGGTTAATATTTAAGACAGAGCTAGCCAATAAGAAATACTAGTAACAGGCCAACAGTGTTATATCTAATACAGAGTCTCTGTGTGTTATTTGGGACTGACATGGCTGTGGACCAGGCTGGTGGGGTAACTGCTCATAACAGAAGAGAGAACTTTTTTTTTTCTGAGTAGTCTCTGTTAGACTTCCCATGCTCCAGTTAATGTCTGCACCCCTATACACATGTAGCACTAACTGCTCTTAGATTTAGTAGCCTATCAAAAATAAACAAATAAAAGTATGCAAAGTTGGAAGGGGGATGTGTTGGAAGAAGTAGTTGAGTGGAGAATAGAGAATAGATGCTGTGGAATAACTCTATTGGTTAATAAAGAAGCTGATTTGGCCTATAGCAAGGTAAGATAAAGCCAGTCAGGAAACTTAAACTGAAAATACAGGGAGATAGAAGGGCAGAGTTGTGACAGATGCCAGTGAGCTGCCCAAGCATCAAGATTTATTAGAGTTTACTAGAAAATAGGTAATTCCAACAAGACATGTGGAAAACATAAATAGAAATTGGTTAATTTATGCTGTAACAGCTAGTTAGTAATAAGCCTGAGCAATATGCCAAGTAATTTGTAATTAATATTAAGCATCTGTGTGATTATTTTGGGACTGGGAGGCCAAGAAAATAAAGTGTCACCTCCATTTACAGGTTGATATAATTATGTTTCATTGTATATAAGTCTGAGATTCTCAGAAGATAAAAAATTAAAGTTATTCTTTATGTATTTTTAGATAGAACCTATTAATTCTACCTAATTTTGAAGTTTTCCTCAATAATTCTTTGATAACTTTGCATGTTTATAAAATATTTTTATATTCTCCACACCTCCTTATCTCTATGCCTCTCAGTTCCATTTCTGTCTTTCAAGTCTGTTTCCCAAGTTCATGACTTTCAGATTTGTTCTGTGACACATTAGTTTAACCAGGTTCATTCTTGTAGCCACTTGATTGGAACTACCCATTACAGTCAGGAAGGGTCATCTGTGTGTATATAACAGAAGGCCACAATTTCTTTTCTCCCCCAAACCTGAAACTCATATAATGCTACAAGAGAGAGTTAGACAGATGTTAACATATGGAGACACAGGTAAGAACATTTTCAGCAGAGTTTCCTATACTTAGATAGGGCTATCCATAGACACAAAACCAGAAAAGCTTCTGTAAAGCAAAGAACCATCAGTGGAATAAAGATTCAACCTGCAGTACTGAAGAAAATCCTTGTCAGCCATAATTATAACAGGAGATTAATATCTAAAATAAATAAAGAACTAAATAAAAAATTGTTCAAAATATAGATATTAGGTATTCAGACTTAAACATTTATAACATAAACTCTAAGACTCAGGAAACATTCTAGAATAGGATATCAAAATATTAAAAGTGGCTGATGACTAAAATCATTGTTGTGTAACAGGTTCTCCTGGACAGGAATAGGATATTGCCCCCAGGAACTCTAAACAATATGACTATACAAGATCTGCAGAGACTGCTCCAGTCAACATTCTAACATCAGATAAGGGCAACACTAATTGAACGAAGTGTTTTAAATATATCAATGTGTGTTTGTGTGCTAGTATATGTAACTATATTATAGTATATATGACTATATTATATTATATTATATATAACTATATATTATGTAGAAGTCATCATAAATTTCTGAGCGGTGCGTATGGGTATGCAGAAGGAATGAGGTGGGTGGGAAGGATGCAAGTACCATGAACTCATATATGAAATCCTCACATCAAAACAAAAAAAACCAAAAAGCAACAACAAATAAAATGTGTAGTAAATAGAAAAATAAATAACCCAGTCAAAAAGTAAGCTATAAACCTGAAGAGAATTTTCTAAAGAAGAAATACAAATAGCTAATAAATAATATCAGGGAAATGCAAATTAAAGCTACTTTGGGATTCCCTCTCACCTCAGTCATAATAACTATAATCCATACAGCAACTGAACAAAAGGCTGGGGAGGATGTGGGGGAGAAAAATCCTTATTCACTCTCTGTAGGAGAGCAGACTAGTAAAGCCACAGTAAGAATTGGTATAGAGTTTTCTCAAAAACTAAAACAAGCAAATGAAAGATCTAGAAATATAACTATCATGGGTTTGGAGATGTGGCTCAGTGCTTAAGGGCACTTGCTGCTCTTTCAGAGGACCTGTGTTCTATTCCTAGTTATCCAAAAAACCTATTCCTAGTACCTCAAAAACCACCAGTAAATGCAGTACTGGGTATTTGGTGCCCTCCTTGGCTTTTATGGATTGTAGGCCAGCATGCAGTACACCTACTCATAAAATAAAAGTAAATAAATCTTTAAAAATAGCTACCTTATAACTTAGCAATACAACTCTTCCTGAATATATACCCACATGAGCCCATGCCCTACTAAAGAGATACATTGTACCTACAAAAAAGGGGGGAAGGATAAAGGAAAGGAAAAAGTGAAGAAGTAAATTTTTTAATGAAAAAGGAGAGAGAATAAATAGGAAAGTTGTAGGACATTATTCCAATCAAGTAACAAATATAAATTGTGGGAATTTTCCCCCACTGGTAAGTGGAAAGGATGAGTCTCGACTATTGGTTTATATCATTTAATTCAGTAACATACGTGCTGCTTATGACTAGTTTGTGATGATCTAAAAGTTCAAAATTTTAGGTTCAAATTTGACATTTCTAAAATGGATGTTTTTTCCCATTGGAGTCTATAAAACACCTTAAAGATTTAATTTTCTTAGTGATGAAAAGAAGCAGTTAATAAAAACAAGAAATTAGATTATCCAATTAGTAGAACAAATTGGAAGGTAGTTTTTTTCCCTCATTGGTAGCATGGTGTTCCTTGCTGAGCTTTACATTCTAAGTCTCCTAGATGTGTTTATGAAGCAGTAGATAAATATATAACCTTTAGAAATATTTCAAAAAAGGTAGTAGTAACAGAACAGAAGTTCTGTTCAAAATATAATTCATGTTTAGATGGTGTCAATACAGAATATTCTGAATTTGGCAATGTGGTAATGAGAATCAAGCATCTTCTAGCTGGCTTTAACCCATGCAAAGATGCTGGACTATGACTCTTTTCCAATGCCAGATCTCATGGATGCTTATTACACATCTTTACTACTGTAGAACATTCAATGATGATTTCTTACTCATCTTATATTTAAATGTCCTATAAATCACATCCTTAAATACTTTGAGAGTTGGTTGCGATAAAAGCAATTATTGAATTTTCAGTACTTAAAAATCTTTGTAATTTTTATAATAGCATAAGAAGAAACTTACATATTTAGTTTGTTCACTCCTCAAGTGAAATGCTGATCATTGAAAACTCCCAGACCATAAGGTCCTGTTTCAATAACATAGGTTGTTAAAATTATTGTCAACAAAATAAAGCATCTTATCATTCTTTACAGTATATCCAAAAATACCATAAATGACTGAATTTAGTTCTGTGGATATACAGTATATCTCCACTAAAATATGCATTAAGATTATAACATGAATTATACCCTTACTCTAAACTAAGAATAGTCAATGAACATACAAGTACTAAACCATGAACACGGGGATCTTAGACTCCTTTTAAGTTTGAGTCAAACATCAGAGGCCTGATAATATTCCACTTTTTATTTTATTCTGCATCATATCATCCATCCAGGATTAGCCAAACAACAAAGGATCTATGTATTCTTTAGGTATCTGTCATGGTCCCATGTGATCCTAATCATTGGGGAAAACTGCAATGGGCTGTACTTTAAAAGGCACATTTGGTGGAAAGAGACAAGCATGTATCTAGTAAAATTCTCAGTAAAATTCTAATACTCAAACCAATTAACTCATTCCAGCTTGAGACCAAAGGAAGCCATGGCCCATAGCAGAATTCATCTACTGGTATCAGAAGTCTCCACACTGTGTCTCTACTTCAGGTTCCATGTTCATAACCAAGAAGGTTCAATGTTGGTGCTAAAGGTCGTAGAAAGGGACAGTGTAGTAGCATAGGAGACAAAAAGTACCTGGTACTTGAACAGTGGACATTTGAAATCAGAGAGTGTTCCTTTGAAATGGATCTGTACATAGATTTTTCAAATATGATTTTAAGAAAAGAAACCAACCAATTCTTACTCAAATGCTAAAAGAAAAAAATAGCATTCACACAGATATCAGGTTAAATACCCAAATCTTAATTTTGAGTACATCTTTTAAAATCAAAGAAGTCAAAATCAAAGAAAATTTATAGGTTGGTATGTTAGATTGAAAATAAAATAGATGAATAACAAACTATACAATAAAGTTTCATCAAGTAACTTTGTTTTAAAGAAATTTGGAACTTAGGGAAAAGGTTTACAATTCCTTCAAAGTAATTTTTATTGAAATACACTGAAAGTACTACATAATGAACAAAGTTCAACTTGATTACTATCATAATATAAATAAAATCAATATGACATAAAAATATTATTTATTTTCTATACCTGATACTATAATAGCCACAAGATTTTGAATGGAACCAAGATCTGTAATCTTGCAACAATCATATGGCTATTTGACTAAAATTAGTCACAAGAAGATACCTCCTAAATGCATCATTCCTGGCACCAGGTGCTTGAACATAAATGGATTTAACAAGATCAGACAGAATACAAGAAGATATTTAAACCATGAACACATTATGGTAATAAGATAAAATAGTGAACTTTGAGGGCATTTAGGGTACAAGTGCATTCAAATTCATGAAGCAGAAACCCAAGTCATTTGTTTCTTTCACATACAAGATTAAGCATTTTACTGATGGAATGAAAGTCAGGCTTAACTCTTATTTGCCACTCAACTAGGTTACCTCCAATTAGGATGCTAGGCTTCTAAATAAAAGTAGTATGTTAAGCAGCCAACACTTCATGTAAACAGAACATTCCTAACAAGAATGCATTAAAAAATTAATTCCAATCATTTAAAATATGAGCAATAAGAAACAAGAAACAGGAAGACAGAAAAAAATATAGTCTACATCAGTATTTAGGATTTTAACTAATAGTGGGCCTTTCAAAAGATTAGCAGTTTATCATTCAATTCTGACATTCTCTGCACGAAGCCTAATTCATTTGGAAACAACAAGGAACAGTGTGCGACAAATTCCCACTGGTGCTCAGGAGAGCAAGACTGCATTTTTGTGAGTATGCATTTTCTACCCAGTAAGCATTGTATCGATGTGGGTGATTTTGATGTGGGTAGATTGAATTAAAGCCTATGGAGGTTCGCATGTTGAAAGGAAAATAGATTATCATATTTTAGTTGTTGTATACAGTTGGCAGTCCTGAAGTTTGTAGCCTGTTATGAGATGGCAATCAGCAAGTGTGAAAACAAAAATCTCCATGTTAGATAGCTTGTAGCAAGCCAACCCTGCTGCAATTGATTCTGCTTCTAGCCTCTCTGTGACCTCACTGTTACCCTCAAATCCCATTCAGCTTCCATGCCGAGGTTTTTATGCTGCTACTGCTTTCTCTCTACATAGTTTCTTTCCAAATCAACATCCATGTTCCACTCATCAACCACTGCTTTAGAAAGCTCCAGGCTGGAAGGCCAGGCATGAAGCGCTGGCAGGTGGTGTAGCTGTTAGGCAGCCTTGTGTATCACAGGAGATCTGATGTTATCAAATTCCTTTTCCCCCAAAGACTAAAGAGAGAAAGCCTTTGTGAGCTTGCAGGAGGGGGATGAAAACAGTTTGTCTCCAGAGCAGCCGGCCTTTGTCATAATACAAATGAAATCACCTCAGAAATTTAGAGAATTAATATCATAATGAAGACGGGAGTACCCATTAGGGTGGTCTAATGTTGCTCTAGAGAAATGTGATGGATGTCCAGTGGCTGCAAGCCCTTATTTGCAGAGAGTCACCTCTGCAGTTGCCATTATTAGGAAGATGTCTGAAGCACAGGATCAGACACAGCCATTGCAAGATGAGATAGTGTTTGACTGGTTTCCAGGGAACCGAAGGATACAAGCTTAGTTGTACCTGTCAGGATGGCTCCCAGCATTTTCCCTCTTAATGTCTTTTTTAGCTGTAGGAAGTTTCTCTTTAAAGATTCAGTGCTTTCCTAATGGCATGCGATGAGTAATGGGGAACATATAAAATGTTATATAGATTACAAATGGATTCAGTCCATTTTAAGACAATGCGTGCTAGCCCTAAAGAATGAGTTTATTTAGCTTTAGCTTTCCCTTGAAAATAAATTTAGTGAAACACTGTGAAATGCACACACCACTGGCATTCTCATGCTCATCTGCCCTTCTATGTAAAATATTCCAAGCATTCAGAGACAATAGATTCACCTACCCAAAACAGGAACAGCGTTTGAACCATTTCCCTGAATTAAAACCTAAAACTTGATAGTTATAAGAAGTATTGAAAATATAATTGAGTCATTATTCCTGATTCTTGGTTTGCTGTGCCTCCTCTTTCTGTCTTTGCCTTTCATTTTCTCTGTTTCTCTGTTTCTCTGTTTCTCTGTCTCTCTTTCTCTCTGTGTCTTCTTTCTCTGTGTATGACTCTTTCTCTCTGTGACTTTGTATGTTTTCTCTCTCTCTCTCTCTCTCTCTCTCTCTCTCTCTCTCTCTCTCTCTCTCTCTCTGTGTGTGTGTGTGTGTGCATGCGTGTGTGCATGTGTGTGTTCTAGTGATAATAAATTGTTGAAAATGTGACTCTTCCAATAGTTGAAATTGGAGCTTTTCAAAACTTTCAGCAATTTCAGATTAGTTAAAACACTATAATTATTTTCCTGAGAAAAGTTTGCAGGATGAACATGAAAGGTTATTATCTAAAAACTAAGTCAGTACCCACTTCGCCTTCAGTTTATTCTCTCAGACTTAAATTTATAGTTTGTATTTCTCAGTCTTATGTCTGCAATTAACTCAACAATATCGTTTTTGTACACCATTCTTCCTTTAATATTGTCCCTTTTCAAGACAGACTTATAGACAAGTCCATTGTTTTGTAAAATCAAATATATCTTTATGTTTTAGAAATATTAAAGAAATGATCAATCATATTTTATAAATCTTGGTTAATAGTCAATGAGCATAAGTCCCAAAATTTTCAGTTATTTTTTCCAACAGCAAACAATAAAATAGCATAAGTTTCTAGTAAATCAGAGTGCAAACTAGGATCATGACAGGAATCGGTACTGAACTTAGTTATTTCTGTCCAACTGTTGTTTATTTTCTATTGTCTTCTCCATGTAAAGTGTTTTAAGAATGTCTAACCTAATGGTTCAGTCAAATCTATCCCACTTAAATTGACAAACTAGAAGCAGGTTTCATCAAAATGTTCTGCTAATGACAATCTAGGTATCTCTTTTCACATTTATAAAATAACTTCATTCCTCAAACATCATCGGTGTCTGTGTGTATGTGAGTAGGCAGGCCAAAGGTTCATGTTGGCATGTTCTTCCCTTTTCTTTCCATCCTTAATTTTTGAGACAGTTTCTCTCAGTGAATGTTGAATTCACTGTTCAGGAAGGCTAGTTGACCTGGACTTGCCCCTGCTGTGGTGGGTCAGACAATCATGACAGCTGGCTTTTATGTGGGTGCTGGTGATTCAAATTTAGTTCTGCATGCTGCACAGCTAACACCCACTAAAGTGTCTGCCCACCGCAGCCCTTACAAACTTTTATAAGGTAGCAAATTTTACTTGTTCTAAAAGCACAGGCTTGTCAGCCATCTGAATGTATGCATTTTTGACATTTTATTATATTTCAAATTTTCCTTTCTTCATATATTTTATTATTATAAATATATGAAGTTATTTTCCCAAGCTTGATTATAATCTCTCTATGAGGAATGGGTATATGCCTTCATAATCCCTACTCAGTGTCAGATAGTAGAGGGGAACCCATTAATATACACTCTATAAATGGGATCAAATGGATTTAAGGAGTGGGTGATATAAACTCTCTATCCCTCATTATAGATAAGTAAATCCTATGTAGGAAAAAGAGTGTCTGTGTGGTCCCTCTTCTCTGTTGTTTTTAATTTCCTTATAAACTGACATGTATCCTCATTTTGAAAATAAAGAAATCCATCCTTCCTGAAGCAAATCACAGACCCATTGAAAGTAATGTACCCCACTACCATTGTTGAGGCTCTACAAACAACAAACACGAGCTTGGACAAAGAAGGATCTAATGAAAACAATCACATTAAACATAGCTCTTCCAGGCTCAGTGCACAATAAGTGAGCAGCAGGCTCTCTCTGTCTGGCTTACAGAAAACAGGAGGTAACAGTTTGCAAGGAGCAGCGTTTTAATGTGATTGGACTATAACAGACAATCTATTTACAGCATGCTCTGGGGAGCTTATAAACAAATGTTGAGTAATTTCAGCCAGCAGTAATTACCCTTGCAGCTGACAAGGATAGCATGAGACTTTCTCCTTCACCTTCAGCCCAGTCCAGAAGGCAGTGTACACAATGCCACTTCTAATTATTTCTGCATTTCTATGGCTAAAGACCAAAGTGTGTTATTAGAGAGCATTTTAGAAGCTTTTTAAAAGCTTATTTATTAGGACAATTAAAAGTCATCACTATGACAGCAAATAAAAGGTTCCATTCTCAGGAATGCAGTATCAAGTGAGTTGCTGCCCACTTACCTTTAAGGCATCATGGACTTGTTTTGTGTGATCTATTGTTAAGAGCTGAGGCAGGAGCTTGGTAATAAAAAGAAATAATATCTGGAATTCATTTGGTTTAAATCTGAAATGTGCCTTTTGCTTTTTATAATTTTCAAGCAATTTAAAACATTTAAGAGAATTTTCCCCAAAGGGCACAGAGTTTTGAAGAATGTGTGTGTGTGTGTGTGTGTGTGTGTGTGTGTGTGTGTGTGTGTGCCTGTGTGCGTGTGTGTTTATGTGAACATATATGTGTATATGAGCTTGTGCACACACGTGCAGGTGCACCTTACCTGATGACAGATATTGATAGAATAAAATAAAGGCAGGCATGTTATCTCTTATTTTCTGTATCTCACAAGAAACCTTGAATTTCTCCAGCTGAGTAACAGCATTAATCGGGAGGGGTCACTCCTATTACATCAGTTTGACATAAGGAAGATGTTAAGAATTCAAAGATCTAAAAATAACCCTTCGCCAGATAAGCTTCTAACGGAGTGCTGAAGGAGTGAGACAATTATGTAGAGCAATCACCCTGAGCGTTTGTAATTAACAATCAAATTACTTCCCAGAAGTGTCCAACAAGAGAAGTTTTGTTGAACATTTCTATACGTGCCAAACTACCCCAAAGTAATTGAGGAAATCAGTGAACTGTGGTGTGTGTCGTGTTTCTGAAACACCATGGCCAGTTGGACGTTCACTGAGCTTCTGTCTGCCTGAGTAGGTTCAGCTCAGATGCATACTATAGGCATTGACAGCGGATATCTAATCACACAAAGTACATTATTTACATTTTTGATACATTGCATTACATTACATTCTGCCCTGTCTCATCACTTCACCGGGAGACAGAACGTTGAGCAACCTCAGGTAACATGATGACAGGTCTCTCCTGGGAATGTATGTGAATATAACACAAATCTTCAAAATCAGAAGATAGATATAAGAAAATGCTTTGGATTTGGATCCTAAAAAGATTCTAAAAGCCCTCCAGTGGTAACATTTACCACTTCATTAAGCCCTTAGTACTCTGGTGATAACAGTCATAGGACTCTACACAAAGAAGACTAAGTTTGTGAACTATACACTTTAGAAGCAGGTTGTAAGCAATTTTAAATGTATTACTATGGTTAAAATGGACCACAAAGAGCACTTTGTGCTAAAAAACAAAGGAAAAGAAATACTTAACATCAAATTAGACTTGTTGAAAGAAATCTGTCTCTCTGTCACATTCCTACACTTACACACAGACACACACACACACACGCACACACACACACGCACACACACACACACACACACACACACACACACACACACACACACACGGCAGTGGGATGGAGGGCGAAAGGGAGGGAGGGAGGGAGGGAGGGAGGGAGGGAGGGAGGGAGGGAGGGAGGGAGGGAGGGAGGGAGAGAATCCACCTTTAGATTCACAGCCTTGTGGCCATCAGTTGCCCTCTTTGCTGAAATTTAGTTGGCAGGACAATAATTTGTCCTTGCTCTAGAGACTGGCAGGTGTCACTTTGGCCAGTGTGGGATGTGAGTGACAGATATTTTATCATGGAAAAAATGAGAATGCAGAAATTCAAGAATCCCTCTGGGATTTTCCTGGTCATTGGTGGGCAGCATCAGGGCAGAGCAGGCTGCTATACTAAGAGGCAGGACCTCGTGTTGTGACTGCTCCAGGGCAGCTGCCAGTTCTGGGCATTTTAAATAATATTTCTATTAACAAGGGTATGCTTCTGCTTTGATGGAAGCATGAAGAAAGCTGTTCTCTGGGCTGTCTGCTGGGTACCAAACTGCTCTAATTACTTCCCTTTGCTTTATTGAGAAATCTGGTAAATGCTAACTTCGATGGGAAATAGCTCACAGATTTATCAGTTTTGAGCCTACAGAATTTTGTGCACATTCATATAAGCTAGAAGTTTATTTTCTCCTAACTTATATTGCTGGAGTGTTATTTCTTATTCAAGAAAAAACTTGTTTCAGAATATATCTACAGACATAATAGAGAATAATAGAAAACAGAATGCAAAGAGAACTAAAAATAAGACCATTTCTATTTTGCATTTGTATGTAATTGGGAACTTATGCTTTCTTGTCTCTCATCTAATTTTAATATGGCTTAAAGAGAAATGAAACCTATGAAGCCACAAATATATTCAAACTATATAGGTTTTAGATTTGTCTTTGTGATATTTTAGAAAAAGAAAATTTTAAATATATATATCTATATATATATAAAACTCCAAACACACTAAAAAGTTACACAAAATTGTTAAGAAGAGAAAACTCTATGACTACTTTACACACACACACACACACACACACACACACACACACACACACACGGCCATAATTTGTGCATGTGTTTAAAATGAAACAATCAAATATTGCTTTTTGTAAATTATCTTTCAAAATCATTATTGCATTTATTTTGTAATGGTTTTGATAATTGTGTGATTGCAAAGAACATGATATTTCTTATTTCAAATCTGAATCAACCTTAACTTTTCAATGTTGCAAGGAAAATGTTAAAACTGTACTTACCATTACTAAACAAAGATATAACCTTATCCATTAAGCTTGTGGATGTCATAGAAGTTCATCTAACTCAACTGACATGAACAGGCCAAGTTTTCTTTTTAAATCAGAGATCTCTAGTGTGACTGTTTAAAAGGGTGATTATATACAATGGTATACAAGCAATATAAATACTCAGCTTTGGTTACAAGGATATTCATATGCCTTCATTTTCCAATAATTTCCTCCAGACCACTGCCAAAATATTACATTGCAAAATTAAAATGAAAACCATATGTTTATTAAGGAAAACATGGAAAGTCAAAGCACATTTCAGCCTTCATTGAAAGAGTTAACATGGAAATCTCCACAGATGAAAAAGATATGTTGATTCAGATTGATATTAAAATATGTTGCTTAACATCCTTAGCCAAATGTTGTTTCAATGTTTAAGCAATTACTTACGTTAAATAAATTGGAGCATGCAATTTCAATTCATGCAAGCAGCAGGATTTGAAACTGGCATTTGAGTCTCAATTTAAGATGAGGAATAAGATATTTTTCCCCTGTTAGAATAAAAATTTCTCCATTGAATCTGATACATACTGAAAACAGTCACGATTACTTCTTTTCCCCCTTCTTAGTAATGCAAAGATAAATTGTTCTCCTTTGGAAATCAAATATTTTCCTAACTGCTGTGTTTCTTTAATTAAACTGTATTCTTTATAGTGATCAAATATAATTAGCAGTAACAAGTGTTTAATGAAAACAAACTGCTACTTCCAAGCCTTTACTACATGCTTGTTCAAATCCCACAGATGCTCTGAGTATTACTGTATCTCTATCACAAGTACAAAGTATGCCTTCTCCACACTGCCCACCTCTACTTACCAGGAGCATTTCAAAAAATAAAAACAATTATGAAAACGTCTGTGGTTCTAAACACTCCAGCTCATATTTGATTTTGTCTCCTCAGATTCATCAGACACCCCCAACTTAGCTGTTCAACTATTGTGTAGATTATTTCCCCCAAATACTCCACTTAATATCAAGAAATAGGGCATTATCCTGGTATCTTTGATTATTAAAAAGTGCCCAAAGTGAGAGGGAAAGTACCCATGCTGGACACATTGACAGCCAGGTGATATAACAGGACTTCTGTAATTAATTGTGAGTGAAAGGGGGGTTGGTTTTGCAGCTTTGTAAAAGTTTTCCCACATGGCTGAACCCTAGGTCAGGAGATGTTAGGCAACATTAACTGCCAGCACATTTCTGCAAGGCTCTGGAGAAACAGCTGGGCACTGGAGCTCCAATCCTGAGAACCCGGGGACAAAAGACATCAGCGTCTACCTTTCATCTTAGCTGAGATTTGGAGTGGGTTCAGACCACAGAGGCTTCGTAATTCTCACTAATTCATTTGCTTTCCTGATTCACTTGGCTTGGGATAACCTGAGAATGATAATGAACCTGCAAGGGGAGCTCTCAGTCCCCTGCCTTTGAATGTGCTTGGCATGGATGGAGGGCGCTCTGTGAATCTTACAGAAGGAACAGAATCTTATTAGCACTGATTGCTAGTCTGAGCGTTCTTCAAACTGCTCTTGTTTTAACTCTTGCTTGCTTTACACAAAGAGGAACAGGGAGTAGAAAAAGAGGAGGTAACAGGGAGTTTTTTTGTTTTGTTTTGTTTTGTTTTGTTTTGTTTTTTTAAAGGTGCCTGTCCCTGAATGTGTGGGCAATAGTTCCGGATCTGATTTAAACTAAATTCAAATACCCAGCTGATACTGAGTATCTTCAGTGATTTCTGCAACTGAATAGAATGGTTTTTTGGTTGGTCGGTCTGTCGGTTGGTTGGTTGGTTGGTTGGTTGGTTGGTTGGTTGGTTGGTTGGTTGGTTGGTTTTTTAGCACATTAACTTGTCTGGAGAATTAGAAAGGGCTCTTGTTTGCAGAGCAAGGGCCTAGCACATTTTGTTTTGTTGCATAGATAAACACACAGTATCAGATTGGGTTTAGGGGAGCTGCTTTTCAAGAATGGGTATTTTATTTGTTTATTTTTATACTTTTTAGATCATTTTCAAACTTAACTCATCCAACTGTAGTGAAATTCACCAACACTTTCTGTAGTTTGGGATTCTGTTTAACTGGCACTGTTGCTTTTACAATTAGTTGCTTTTACAATGGACCTCTAAGTTCTACCTAGATAAGAACTTTTGCTTGAAATAAAAAAGTCCATAAATGAACTAGGTCAGATGACATGTTTTAGTAAAGCAATAAAAAGACAATTTATGTGTACTAGTGTAACCAAAAGTGATCATTTGAGGTAGGAAACTACCAATTGAATTAGCCCCTTGTTCAAATGTGATTGGGCTATTGCATATCCATCCTGACAAATAGTCCTATACACTAACTGAACATGTAGGCAGCAGAAGGAATCAAACAGAAGCTCCTAGGGATAAGAGAACTTGTCTGGAGAATTAGAAAGGGCTCTTGTTTGCAGAGCAAGGGCCTAGCACATTTTGGTATGTTGCAAAAGGAGTTTGTTCTCTTCAGTCTTGTGTTGGTCACCAGTCTGGCCACACTCCTAGCAAGATTGAAAATGTCCACTGAAATCAGAGAGACAAAAGCAACCAACCCATGACATCCAGTTCATGAATCTACAACTTAGGTAGTAGGCCCACATTAGCAAATCATAAGAAGTTGTTACCAAATTTCAAGCAAGCGGACTACCAAAATAGAATGAAGAACAACTTTCAGGCTCTAAACTCCAGCAATTTTAAAGATAACAAATCGAAGAACCATGCAATTAAGATTTGTCTGAGATCCAAGTACTCTTTAGTGACAGAACAAAAATATTTATATCCCAAGTTCAGTGCTGTCTTAGGCAACATATACAGGGTGCACCAATTTTATTTCTTGCTAACCACAGAACTTCTTTGCTTACTAAGTATCTTGACATCTGGGAATCACATTTACACTTGCTTTCTTTCTCTAGAAGACTATTTCTCCTCCTCTCATCCTTGGGACTGACTTTGTAACGGAACATACAGGAAGAATCTTTTCAAGAATTATAATCCATTTACTGTTTACTCTTAACTATATGAGATCACATGTTAGGTGCAACTTTATGATATCTCTGGTTAGAACACTGTAACTTAACTTATGCACAACATATAAGTGAAAGTGTTGTTTTAAACACTATATCATAGCAAATCAGAGTGTGTATATGGCAGCCAGCAAAGCTGAACTTACATCTTCACCCTTCAAGTTTACTATGTCCTAAACCAAGTCTTTGGTGTGTCTTCTATGATATATGTGGCTTATATAGCCTTGCCTGAGTATCTAATACACGGGACTTTAAATAAATGTTAGTTGTTACATATGTTATCATCAATTACTGGTGTTGTTAGTCTTATGCTACAAATAATACAGGAAAGGATGGACGCATGTGACATAGTTATGCTGAAATAGCAATGATTTACTAAATTGTCATAGATAAAGAAGACAAAAGCAGAGACAAATAGTTACTAGAGCATCTCCATTTGAGAAACTGTAGTTCCTGGCCTTGTTGTGTCCTCAAAATAGGACTTCTAGAAGCAGGTTTTGATGAAGTAGCTTTTCAATTATTCATTTATTTCTCTTTGTGTGAATGTGTATGAGTGGGTGCACATGCACATTATCACATGTGCTGAGGTCACAGGATAACTTTCAAGAGCCAGTTTTCTCATTCCTCTATGTGAGTCCTAGGGTAGACCTCAGATTTTCATATTTGGGGTAAAATACTTCCACCTGCTGAGAGATCTTGTCAGCCATTACACACATGCATTAATTTGTGGATTTCAGCCAGGCAAGGATAACAGAGCTTTCATGCAGTCTTAACTGCTAAAACACTATGAACATGGTTATCAATCTGGATGGAAATCTAGGAAACCAGTTTGAACTGTGAAAACCAAGAATTGATCAAAACTGGGACTCAGGGCCTCTGTTAGACCCAGAAGAAAGTCTTCTGTAGAAGCTCAAACCAGTCAACTCACCCTGCAATTAAAACAGAGGAAAACATGGATGGAACTTGACTAGACATGGGTCAGATATCAGCAGGCAGTTACAGATATTCTCCCAGAAAGTGTGTCCATGACCCTTTCTGAGACAGCTGGCAGGACATCCAGGCTGAACCCAGGCAGCTGCAGTGGCCTTTGTGAAGCTCCCAATTACTCTACTTTTAAAATGCACAACTGTAGTAACAGTAGGACTATCCATCCAGTAAAATTAGTCAGACAGGAGAAATTATGATCAAACCTGAGCAATTGAACACTCAGCTTGGAATGCTATTCAGCACAAGTTCAGCAGTGTCACTGACTGAGGTCCCAGTACTCTCATTTGAATCTTCTGTATTTTGTACAATAGGCATTAATATCCCTATTTTGCAATGAAACTGTGATTAAAAATTTTAAGAATATATTCAACACGTAGCTGATAGCTAGAAGAAAAAAATAGGATTAGAACAGGTATCAAAGCTCATTGTATTATTTCTTAATGTTCAAAATTAAAGCTGTAAGGATGCACTAATCTCCAAGGGGCCTCAGACATATACAAAATGTATTCAAGAAGTAAAGTAAGTGTTTAATGTGGCTGTGATGTCATAAGTTACAAGCAATAACACTCTGTTGGGCTTGATAACAAGAAAGATATTAGCAACCTTGGATAACATTATGAGGGCCCAAGCTGCAGGCAGTAGGAGGTGAAGAGGAAATGATGGCTGGAATTAAGAAGATATTTTAGAAGGAAGTTAACAGTAAGAGGACTATGATACATGCCATTTGTTCTGTTGCTGTTGTCTGGGGAAATTAAAATATTTGTGGAGAGTGAGGAAGATAGATACTCTAGAAATCAATATACATAGAGAAGAAACAATAATTCAAAGATAGCTAAAAGTATATAGTTTTGAGGGGGTTTTGTTGTTGTTTGCTTAGTGTTGCTTTGGATTTTTTGTTTGTTTGTTTCTTGAGGTGGTGACAATTATACAAGTATAGAAGTATGCAGAAGCCATCAGAATGAGGAAAAAAATAACAGCTCTGTTTACTAATGTGGTTGTTAATCATGTCAACATGGTTGGATTTCGAAGCACCTAGAGTTCAGTAAATTGTATATATAGGTGTCTCTGTGAGGGAACTTGCAGAGAGTGTTAAACTAAAGGAAGATGACTAATGGAATGTGGGTAGTAAAACCTCATCCACTACAGGCCTAGTTGCATTAAAAGGGTGTTGAGGAGAAAGCCTGTGTCTTTCCCATCCTGAGATGGTAGCCTTTGCTATACATCCCTGCCATTGTAATGATCCACCTGTCCAGATCCAGATTCATTCACTCCAAAGGCTTGGAATTGAGTCCTATGAAACCAGAAGCCAATATAATTCTTTTCTCCTTTAAGTTGTTTTTCCTCAGGCATGTTGTCACCCAACAAAGAATGGAGGACAGAAAGATATCTTTGATCCACAAAGTAGGAGATATAAGACTTTATTGTAAACAAGATGTTGATGTTGGTGAAGAAAATTTAATGGGGTCTTAAGTGTGTAAGTATATGAATGAATGAGTGAATTAATGACATAGGAGAAATTCTGGTGACAAATATTCATTATGTATTGCCAGAAGGCAGGGTTATAAAATCTCACTATCAGGCAAATTTTGATGCTGAACAACACATTGTATGCAGAAAATTGATGAGTCAGTGCTGTTGCAGCTCAGCTTCCTGGGATCTTCATAGTCTGTCCATCCCCTGTATTCCAGCCCCTGTAAGTGAGTCACTAAAGGATGCAGGCATATTGATTACATAGTCAACATTAATCCTGATTTAATGAGATGTGCTATAAAATTCTACATTGAAACCAGGCCAGTTAAGAACATTGAAAATGCCTTCTTCTTGCACCATTTATATCCCAAATAACTGGTGCATCATCCCCACAGAGATACTGTATCTTACTTTATCTTCTTGCCTAAATGTCTTTTCTAAAAACAAAATATTCCAGTTAATCTCATAGTATGGAGCAGAAAGTGAAATTCTTAGAACTTTTAATGTGGGCCCCTAAGGTAGGTGTGTGTGTGTGTGTGTGTGTGTGTGTGTGTGTGTGTGTGTGTGTGTATGTATGTATGTATGTGTGTGTTCTGCCTGCATGTGGCCCTGCACACCAGAAGAGGGCACAAGATCTCATTATGAGCTGATGTGAGTCGCCACATGGTTGCTGGGAATTGAATTCAGAACCTCTGGAAGAGCAGCCACAGCCAATGTCCTTAACCACTGATCCAACCCTCCGGCCTCAGCCCCTAGAAGTTTCAACAGAAACAAATAGTAGTTTTGATAATTCATTTTAGAGCCAGTCAAACATGAATAAAGAATAAGTTTGAGACTTGAAAAGATGCTGTGGAGTAGGTAGAACATCGTTATTTCCCATTTTCAAAAATCTCTATTATAGAAATCAACTACTGTTTATTGATTGTGGATTATCTAACAACTTGGTCAACTTTCAAAGTACATACATGAACAAGATAAGTACAAAAGAAACACAAACAAACAAAAAATACCTTACCATTGTATAAATTAAGTGCTTCAGAATGCAAGGTCAATTTTAAGGAAAAACAAAACCTCTTTCCATAGGATCATTTATCTGAAATAATTTGGGTTTCATAAGATTTTGCTAACTGAGCATTTCAAAAAGTCTTTAAAGTCACAAGTTTTCATAAATATTTCTTCAGAGACCCAAATTGATTTAGGAAGTGTTCACATGACAGTAAAACAACAAATCAATCCAGTGGAAAAAAGATCAATTGATTCAATAAAAACATCAAACAGGCTGTTTGCTGTGACGAAGATCAAACTACTGTTTGACAGAACTTTTACTTTTTAATCAATGCTATTGATGTCTGTAAACACTCTCTTCATCTTACTAGTCCATGTTCATCATACAAAGAGTACCAAGTTGGCAACTGGTAAGTCATTTCTGCAAGAAAGCACAGCACAGGCAACCACTTGAGACCCAAGCTTAACTTCATTTTTTCACCTCTTACCCTAACTAAATTTTCCTTAGTCATGTTCTTCTCAAAGAACTTCTTTTACCATGTGATAGCATTCATCATACAATACCCTCTTCTTGAGGCAGTTGCCCACCTACTGATTAACCTTTTGAGCATTTGTTCTTAGGGAGGTAATATTTAATCTTATTTCTTCTTCTGTATCCTCCATGTTTCTTGATGGAAGCCTCTGAAGTGTGTAATATGCCCATCATTATTATTTAACTTCTAAATGTTTTTAGAGAAACATGTTGTCTTAAGCTCATCATTTCTTTCAAATGGAGAAGCTGTAGAGTTCCTTTCTCTAACACACAACAGCC
This sequence comes from Cricetiscus sungorus, assembly GCA_030556225.1. Taxonomy (NCBI): domain Eukaryota; kingdom Metazoa; phylum Chordata; class Mammalia; order Rodentia; family Cricetidae; genus Cricetiscus; species Cricetiscus sungorus. The sequence goes on from JANBXA010000372.1 coordinate 5,340,267, forward strand.
AACAGGATACATATGTACACGTGAAATGGTCAGGTTTGTCCTTCAATCTTTGTTTTCAGCTTTGTCACAAACTTGTAGCTTGTAATAAACAAAAAATGCATAGTTACTTGTGTGCCTTAAAAATGTATAATGAAAGTACAAAATAAAGAAAAACACAGAAATAGAATGCTGAACACTATGTTCATAAGTAAGATGTTTTGTAACTAAGGACTTTCACAATCTACCCAAGAGTTCAGGAATTGCAATGACTCTTCTGCAATTAGCTGACACCAAACTCTCTTTTAAGTGAGAACGGTAGATTGGGAAAATGGGTACCTACCTTACAGGAACCACTATATGAGCTTCACTTCAGTAAATTTCTAAGTAAATCTAAGAGTTAATGATTTAAGCACCAAATATAGATTGTGGGCAACACTGTGCAAGCACATTCATTAGGTTCTAAGTTGACAGTTGGAGAAAAGGTTGCCAGTCTCCTGTCTCTGTGACTCCTTATTTAACAACCTGAGTTAACAGGTATGGGTGCTCTACACTTTCAGAAAACAATATTCAGAATCCTAAAGAACAAATGGTATGTGGGGGTCTTAAAAATGTGACATTTATTGTTTCTGCTATTCAGGGAAACTCTTTGGAGACCTGAGACAATAATGGACAGTGTATCTGTAAATAATTTCTAGTCAAGCACAGTAAAACTTTTTACTCATAGGCTAGAGTAAATATAAGCATAACTTCACCATAATCATATCTACACTTGTGTATTGGACCCAGTTATTGTTTTTCTTAAAGGGAAGGAAAACTGAAAAGTATTAGTTACCTTAGCTGTAAATATCTGTATTATAGAAACACAGCTTGAGAGTCACACTCTCCTCCTGTTGCCACTGTCTTTCCCATGGCTAAAATCAGCATGGCTCTACTAAGGTCTAAAATACAAAGATGTATTGTCACAGATTCCTGCCATGCCAACACTCAAGTGAGCCACCTGCACTGAGCTACAGTCACCTGGATCTTCAGACATTGCTTATAGTCACTAATGTCATCTGAGAGTGTTAAAGCCATTGCTATTAGGAGAAACACTAATCCTTGCCTTATGATTTGGGTAGGAATAATAAGAAAGCTAACTGACCAAATACAGGAATGTTTTATTTTTTACACTATAGGCCACAGGATGTTTAAATATCAGAAAGGACAATCAGGAAATAACTATTTTTAAGCTCCCAGCAGGAATGCAACCTGCTGCTACTAATGGGCACAGAACAGAAAGGTGGGAGCTGCTCTAATATTTTAGATTTTGTCACAATACATCATCCTATTTTAAACACAGATCAGTGGGAAAATGTCCTTCCCTTGAAGATATTTCTGTGCTGCTTTATACGCAAATTTTTTGAGGTTTCTATTTATTCCCTGACCGATTCTTCTTAAGTTTAAAAGCAAGAATTGCCCCAATTTTCTGTGATCCTATAAAAAAGCAAGCTGTCATAGCTCAACTACTTTTTGCCATTTTTATATGAAATTAAAAGGGAAAAAACAAACTAAAAGGGTGTGTGTGTGTGTGTTTGTGTGTGTGTGTGTGTGTGTGTGTGTGTGTGTGTGTGTTTGTGTGTGTGTTCACATGTGGACTGCATGGGCCTATAGAGACACATGTGGACTCTAGAGGTCAATGAAGGATATTTTTCTTTTACACTTTGCACTTTATGTTTTTTGAGACAATCTCACTGAACCTGGTACTGAGTAAGCCAACTAGACATGTTAACCAGCAAGTCCCTGGGGTCCTTCTCTCTCCACCTACCAGCACTAGGCTATACCAATTTTATATATTAGTGTCAGGATTTGAACTCATATCCTCATGTTTACAAACCAAGCATTTTAACCAAAGTCATCTTCTCATCATCAGGTTTTGATTATAGAAAAAAAGTGATTAGATATTTTATTTAGATGCTACACAAGTCATAAACAATTGAAGATGTGTTGAAAAGCATGTATGTGTATGAGTTACTAAGATAATATATACCTTCTGTCTTTCATTAAAATTTTAATTGCCATCTCTGTAGACTTAAAATTACACATATTTCTAGGAAATCACACAGAATCCTCTCTGTGTGTGTTCTGTCCAGTTGTTACCAGAAGCAACATTTTGTACTCCAGTCTCAGAGTTGGAAACAAAGCAATCATTTTGTACTCCAGTCTCAGAGTTGGAAACAAAGCAATCTGCCCTTTCATTCAGCTTTCCCATTTTACTTATACTCACTGTGTGTCATTTTGAGATGTAAACTTTCAATGTTTCAATCTCCAAAATCATAACCATTACATTTTCTCATGGGTGGGTGTTATTTGATGTGTGGCTAGGAGGTATCTTAGTGGCTTTATAAATTAGGCAGCTAGTAAGTCAGTTAGCTAGTTCTTCTGATTACATTTCTGTTCAAGAACGAGCTGTCCAGGTGAGTGGCAACAACACAGTGTAAGGTCCAGACAGATGTCAAACAAGAACACATAAGTGGCTGCAAGCATCATGGCTTATTTCCCCTGCAAGAAACAGAGCACTTTGAAAAACAGTGGATATAATATGAGACAGATCTTTAGTTTCACCCTTCTGTGCATCCAAGGGTTACAGTTTTGTCATGGGTATTTTTGAGTGTCCCCTGGGTAGAGAGTTTTATATGAGGAGAGGGAAACAGCTTTGTGAGCAGAGACATATGAAAAGGACCCAAAGTCTTGACTTCTTGGTAGGATCTTGTCAGAGATGTATGCAATACAGTCCTTGAATGCTACTTTTGTTTTTCTCTTTCCTTTTTTCCTACCTGCGCAGGGAAAACTACATGTGCTGAAATACAAATTATCACTAACAGGAAATTAAAGAAAAAAGATTCACTTTTAGTTTTCCTTCTCTTTTAGAAAAATATTCTGCCATTAGATACAACACAATATAACACATTATTTCATTTACCTTGAAGTCATGTGCTGTGCTTAGTCCTCTATTTGTGCACCTAATTTCACTTTTACCTTATCTCAAAGGAATCTAACTGTTAGGGACTATTCCAAGTTCAAATATGAAAAAACTAAGGCTCACATTAAAAAAATATCTTAAGTTGTAGAATGAGAAATAGACAAGCCCAGGTCTGGAATTACATATACTTTTAGCATATCATCATTTTTTGCTACATTATAATTCCTCTTTATTTCTATTTAATTCTTTACTGTAGTGCATTTTTGCACACTGAATCCAAGGAAAGTGAAAAATAACTTCTAAGATCTGTAGCCTGTTCAAAACCAGACATGAAGATGTTCCTATGTTACATCCACAGGAATCTTAGAGAATAAATTACATCTCCAAAACCACCACAGTCCATGACTAACCACAGCAAGAAGACAAGGAAAACCACCAAAATCCACATGGACAAAGCTTCTCAAGAGTAACTCAGAGCCCACCATTGGAAGCAATGTCCTGGTACCAGTTTTTATAAAAATGATGTGTTGGATGGCTGACAAGTCATTTGCAGCTCAGGGCAGAACACTTAACAATCAGCAGCAAGAGTGAAGTAGAGTTTTTTACCAGGAAAGACCATAGGGGAACAGAGCAGTAGGCACATTCCACAACCTACACTTTAATCCAGGAGCTCTGAATTCATGAGTCCTCAAAGGCCTTTTCAAAAGCTGGAGGAAGAATCTAGGCTGGTAGTCTTCAGAGGACACTGTGCAGAGAACAAAGCCCTGATGACATCAAATCAAGGGACAACCCCCCTCCAAAGAACTGGTAATAAATCTCAGGAGAGACACCCACGGTACCACATGGATCTCAGCACACTCATAAAAATATCTTCATTCCTGAGGGCATCAGAATTCCTGCTTAAAGAGTCTTCATTATAAAAGAAGGAAAGTGCACTTCTGTCAGACTCCGGGACCGGCTGCCTGCAGCCTTCAGCACTGAGAGGAAGGAGTCCACACAGCATGGGATGTTTGATGAGTAACTCAGCAGCAAATGGAACCTTGTGGTCAGAGTCTGCTGGTGTGCACGCCCCATCGTACAGAGAGACAGATGGAGGTGAGGAGCCAGGGACGGCTTCCAGTGCAGATGGGGTACCAGGAAGGTGGCTTGTTAATAACACTGCTGCTCCCAGCAACTTCTTGTCAGCAGTCAACGTTTCAGGATCATGGACTTGTGGCTTCTTGAAAATTGCTGTAGGACTGACATAATTCCTAGTGTAATTCCTGGTGTAGTTCCAATAACAAGAGGAGAAAATCACACAGCACTCCAAAGGGCTAGGCAAAGGCCATTACTGTGCAGTGACTGACATTTGATGAAACTTTACATCTGGTCTGCCAGCATTCATACTGTTCCAAGAATCAAAGTCTTAGGGTTGATGTTCAGGTCAACCATTTCTCTTTTTTTTTGTTAATTTTTGGTAAAAGGCAAATACTCAAAACCCTCCTGGGGATCATTTCTACAAATAATTTTTTTAATGGATGCTGTGAGATAATTTCGAATATAGGAACAACCAAACTAGCTGTTAGGAGGGTTCATTTTCAAAATTATCTGTCCAGACTAATGGAATTTTTATACAAGACAAGGCACATTTTAATAAAGTAAGATTAATGAAAAGTCATCTAGGAAGATGGAGATGAACATTAGAATTTGATGTCATTACTCATTAGCTTCCTGTGCAACACTGTCATAGTCATACTTTTACTAACAGAAGGCATTCCTCACTTTCCAAAAATGAAAATTGTAACAAATATTCTATATATCTAAGTCACAATGAATAAAAGTCATAAAATTTCTTTCTGAGTGATTTCAGAATTTGTGGTGAGCATGGCAGAACTAATAAACCATTCAATTATCCTGATGATCTTACAAAATAACAAAACTTAAAGCATCTAGAATTGTTTAACATGGAACTTCATTTGGCTAAGTACTGGGTGGGGCTAGTGCATGTGTATCACATCTGTAGGTAGAGTGCATTCTTTCTCTTTTCCTGTCCTCCAGCTCCTTCATTCTGCTATTAACACTTGGATGGTGCAAGGAAAATGTAAAGTAGAGCTTTCATTACATCCTTCAGGCACAGGAAATATCAGCATTACAATGCTTGTGACTATGCAAAAAAAATCAAAATATCCCTTATAATTTTGCTGGAGCGGTCAACCTTCACTATGGACATACGAATTTACTGCTCTAAGGGAACAAGTCATCCATTTGGAAACAATATTTTCATATTTTAGTTTAATAAACCCCCATGCTAACAATATATCAATGAGTAGAAAACAGAGATGGTGTACATAGATTGAATCCAAATATCATCAACGAAAATGTTGCCAGTTGAACTGGACAGTTAAACGCTAGTTAATTGGTTAAACAAAGTTAAAAAAAAAAAAAGGTACTATATGCATGTATGGAATTTTCCTTTTTCAAAACAGACTTTTCTTAAATTTTCTAGCTCCAATAGGCCCAGTAATTGTGCGTCAGTTAAAGATATCAGGTATAAACACTTCCCTTGCCTTATTTGGCCGTTGTAAAAGAAATATCTCTTTCCCATCTGCTTTGCCCTCTGCTAAAGTCAACAGGCAATACTGAAGGCCTGTGTGTTCCAGTCTTTCTGTTATCACAAGGTATGTCCCTAAACTTGAGTTTGCTCTCAGGCTACAAGATGTTTCAGTCTCCAGCGATCTCATCTTCAAAGTCACAAGATCATTGGAAGGATAAAGTGAGACCATGAAAATTGCCTACCCTTGATACCTGTAAGCATTCTGCATATACATCCTGCTTATTACCATTAATTCTAAGATTTACAGTTAAGGCATTTGCCCCTAGAAATTTATGTGCATAAATTTCTTGAATCATAGTAACCCTACTTTATTAGTATTAGTGGAGTAATAGGTTCTTTGTGTTTATAGAAACAATTCCATTTGGCAGTACTGGATGAAGAATTCTTTTGCTTATTAGATATTATAATAAATATGCAGATGATGAGAAACACGTTAAAAATTACTGTTGTTCCCATTTTACAGATGAAAACAACCAGTTTCTGAGAGGCTTACATACTTGTTCACAGATCTTTATGGTGGATTATTATAGGGAATAGCTAGAGCAGCAGGCACCAGCAGAAAGAAACAATACACTGAATGGCTGCAGTCAGGTTCCATGCACTGACCAATGCAGGGAATAAGAGGACAAGAGGACAGTGTGTTCTTCAATTGCTCCTGCCCTAGTTAGGTATACGATGTAAGGGAGAAGCATTGCTCCCACCCTGAACTCGCTTTAAAAATTAATGCTGTCCACAAGGCGACCTCTGAGGAAGGAGATAGGATCACCAGAGGAAAGCCGTCTCCACAAGGTATCTCCAAGCTCCAGGCAACTGCATTAGTCTGACTGCAGCCAGAATGTACGGGATCTACGTGGTATGCTCCAGAAGCGTGGGGCTTGCAATCCAGTGTTGTAAAAAGGAGAAAGAAAACAACAAAACACACAAGTACACATAACCCACCAGGCCATTTTAACAAGCTGTAAGACAAATAGACATTTTCTTTTTTATTTTTTCAAAGAAAGCATGTTGAAATATTATTTCCCTTTCATTTAATCTTTGGTTGTCTTCCAGGTGGGGGAAGGGTAAGAGGTGGAAGGGAGACCAAGTGATGAAGGAAAACAACTAGAGTCTGCATCTCTAATACTGTTGGCAATGAGTTCCCAGGCAGGAACAGACACAGTGAGAAGGACTGGAAAGAAGACAAAAGGAAGACATTGAGATTTGACTGGCAGAAGGAGGAACAAAACTCTGAAAAAGAGCAGAATTCTCCAAAGGCCCCACAAAGCTCACACTTTTGTTTCCCTCCATGGTCACTTTTTCTTCATGTGGGTTTGTGGGTATGTCTGTATAGCTGAAACATATCTATTTTTAACTGTCTATATTTTACAAATCCTTTCTTTTTTTTTTAGGACTTTTGGCTTCATACTTTTTTTTTCATATTTCATTACTTCAAATAAAACAAGTAAAACACTCATTCACACACAAGCAACAGACACATTTGTACACACACCCTGACATGCACTCTAGATGATAAATGAATCAGATAAATCTATATATAAATAGTTATCGATCCGCTGTTGTCTGCAGTGTTGCCACTTCATACAGTAGACCCCCCCCCCTTGTGATCTATTTTGCTTTGGGGCCTTTAGGTTAGCTGAAAGATGACTGAATTGGCGTGCTGCTGGAAGGTAACCTGTTACATCTTTGTCCTAAGGACATTGAAAAATGGGAGCAGAACACGTGGGTGAGCTAGAATTGCCTTTTCCTTTCAGGGCAGAACTCATCCCTGGTTCTATGCAAGGCTCTTCCTTGGGATAAATCATGGCACACGAGTCTGCTGTAGACAAGAAGAGTCCAGCAGGTAATACGCAAGCCAGTAAGCCGCCAGCTTATTGACAGCCAGCGTGGGATTTCATAGTCAACGGGGATGTCAGTTTCTAGGGAGTTCAAACGGAAGCCCTCCTGAAAGCAAACTCCAAGACAGTAATTTCGCCTGTCAGGAATGGTGAGCCCGATGGATTTAGCAGTAGTCTGACATGGCCAGTCACTAGCAGAGATTTTGAAAGGAGATGAAAATCACCCCACATTACTTTTCTCGCCATTTCTAGCCATTTCTACCTGCAGAAAGCTCAGTTTTAAAATCAGGAAGGTCTGAGCACTGGAACAAAGGGTCAGCAGAAGAGGAATTTCTGCAAGGAAGAGGCAGCCTTCAGACTTGGCAATTTACTCGCGAAAGTTAGCTGTCCTCCTCATTGGGAGCCAAATCCTCTGGCTCACCCGAGTTCCCCTCACGCCCAGAAAATCCACTGCCAGAGAAGCTCACAGCATATCTCACTGTGGAATCTTATAGAAGGCAGGAATTTCTGGGCACGTTTTTTTTTCCTCTCAAAGTGTATGGAAATATAAAACATAGATTTATCTCACCAAATACATACTATTTTTTTCTCAGTAGCATGATTTTATTTGGAAAAAGAGAAGAATTTAGAGTTTTTGATCAATTTTGTAATGCTAATACTTGTGTGTCTACTGGTTTGAAGCTTCTACTTCATAATTATTAGCAAATAAAAATAACCCCTATTAACAGTATTATATCAGATTTTTCTTGTCATATGATTACAAAACACCAATTTTTGACTCAAGCATTGGGTGTCTGCCTCAATACAGTCAACAAGTTCTGCAAGCATTATCTCTCTAATTGAAAATGGAACTCATGTTCTCATGCAGAAACCATAGTACATCTGTAGTTGTTGGAGGGCATTATCACTTTCCTTATATAGACTTCATTGTTTTGTTTATCTCATTATTTTGATTTGTTTTGTTCCTTCATTTTAGGCAGCATGGCTTAAATGTGAAACCTCTCACAACTTGGCCTTCAGCTTGTGTCAATTTTAGGAACATTTGTTGAATGTCAGAGGCCTAGCTCTTTGGTGTAGGCAGTGGGCCCTGAAACTTATAGCCCAGCCATACATTCAGCTCAGAGCATTGTTTCTTGATCTGCTAAGATGTAGTAAGCCACACATGTAATTTCTGCCACCATAAGTGTTCCTAAACTGCCATGCCTTCACTGCAATGGAAGTAAGAGTCAAGGACACCTCCCTCGAGTTTCTTCATACAGATCATTTTGTACAGTGACAATTACAAAGATACTAATACAATAGATTTCATATAGATAGGCAAGTAACTAGGCAGTGTCTGTATAGATATTGATAGAGATAAAGACAGACATTGATGAATATTCCTCATACTTCATTGTATGTGCACTAATGTTTCAAGGTCTTATATTTGAATCCAGAACAAACAAGTCACACATGGTATAAGCTGCCTTGAACACTAGCATTTCATCCTCACCTTTACAGTGAATTCCACTGATCTTAGTTGGAGAGCATATGCAATACCTCATTCTCCCACAGAGCTCACCTGATCTACAATATGAACTACTCACAGAAGATAATATTTTCCCAAAGGGTCTAGAGATAGATTCAGAAAAGTGTCACTTTAGGAATCCCATCAAGCAGCTGTTTTTCAGGCCTAGTATTTAAAACTTGATCCTGTTTAATCTGCTAATTTCTTCAGTGCCCTGTTGCTGAGTATGCTCTCTATTTGTACACAGAATCAAGAATTTTATTCACGTATTTATACCTAATGATTGTTCTATTGTTCTTTAGCTTCATCAATTCATTTATTGTTTGGAAACCTTACAGGCCACATAATATACTACTTTAACCATGCCCAATCTTTCAGATGTGCTTCTGGAAAACACTTAAAAAATAATGGCATTTATGAGCTCTATAAATTATTTTACTATGATTTTGAAATAAATATTCTTTGAATTAGCTCAGTGTCAATATGATTAAGTTATTTATCCATTTTGAGTTGTTTCTTTTATTTCTGTATGCCATACCAATGCAAACATTTACACAAATAGTGTTATTGCTAATGGCAAGAGCTGTTGTCACCAAATATAAAAGAACCAAGCAGAAAGCCAAGTATGTCACAGGCAAAAGAACTGGAGGGGCCAATCTACCCAAGGTTTTTGGAGCGAGACACTTCTATCAAGAGCCTCTGATGCTAAACATGGAGATGAAGTATGTAGTGTTTGCCTGGTGGATATCTTTCTGCCCCAAATGAGGGTAGTACTAGACCATGAGCTGGGTTCTGAGAGTGAATAAAAAGCAGAAAGAAAGGCAGTAGAGTGCCAGCATTTCTATTTCTCTACTTCTTGATCTACCTAGGTTGAGCAACTAAAATATACCTTTCTTTCCATAAATTGCTTCTCTTCAGGTATTTGGTCATAGGGAAGAGAAAAGTCACCAATACAGTGTGGTTCAGATGTGCTCTCATGTTAACAATCTTGTTAGAAGGCATAGCTTTAAATAGGTTTGCGTTCAGGATAAGAGAATATTCTGAATTTTGAACTTTAAGCACCCAATTTTCTATGTACACTACTTATAATTGAAATTATTATAGGCACCTTGAACCTCAATATTCAAAACTTCAGTTATACATCTGCTTAGGTTTCCCTGGTCAGGAAAATTTCTGCCTCCTTAACTGGTTTTAGGAATAGCACCCTTATGTTGTTCTCACAAGAAATGTAAAAGTCATCGTTCATCCATCTTTTCTTTCTCAGTTCCCTTCTATGATTCACCACCAACTCTACTTTTCTTCTCCATTGTTAGCATGCTTGTCCAATTTCTGTTATTATTTACTAACTGATCAAATCTCCTTACTAGATGGTATCATGTTTTAACTCCTTTGGTCCTTCTCCCTAGTACCCATAACAAAATGCAAGATTGACCATGTTATTTTTCTACTTAAATTTATCAATATATTTTAACACTGTTTTAAAATGAAATCTATACTCCCTGCCATGGCTGTGAAATTATCATATGATCTGGTCTACGTTGTCTGTTACCATCTTTATTTCAGAGTTTATGACTACTCTATTCTCCAATCTTCAGTGCTGTCTTTGAACACTCGAAAGACTCCCAGCTATTTTTTCTTTCCTTAACAATGGCTTCTTGTAATATCTAACAATCACCCTCACTAAGATACTACTTTCATGAAATTGAACTTCATAAAATATTAATCTCATTGTCATAATTAAAGGCAATTCTTGTAATCACACCTAAATTCACATTAACTGTCTCATGCAAAAAAAAAAAATACACAAGTCATATACTACCACTTTAGATCACCAGGTCTGTCTCATATGGTAGGCTCCAGGAAGGCAGGAGATATGCCAATTGTTTACCACTCACTGTATTCATTACAGAGTATACACAGGTGATGAGTATTCCCTCCTTTGAGATGAATATAGACACCTATAATCCTTGTCTGGTCGAGACACATCAGCATTGCATAGGTAGAGACACATCAGCAATGAATGTCCAGTACCTATTAAATATATCTATAGAGATGTACTGTGCATATCTGTAGCTGAACATGTTAATCAACAATAATGTTATTGGTTCTCTGAACTTGCACATGCTGCATTCACTATTTTTGCTATTACTAATCACTACCTTCCTTTATTTTGCAGCTATGTTGTCACTTTCTTTTTTCCTATCATTCTTCCATTTTTTTTTCTTTTTAAAGGCAGGGTCTCAGGGCCTGTTTCCAGCCTGCTTTCAGGTGCCCTGCTGGCAGCATCCTGAGGACTGAAGACAGAGGACTGAGAACTGAGGACTCAGGACTCGGGATTGAGGACTGAGGACTGAGGACTGAGGACTGAGGACTGAGGACTGAGGACTGAGGAATGAAGTATGAGGAATGAGGAATGAGGAATGAGGAATGAGGAATGAGGAATGAGGAATGAGGAACTAGGAATGAGGAATGAGTGCAGGGGAGCCTGTCCTAGCAGCCAGGCTAACCTGGAGTCTACCAGCTTCCTGGTCCCACCTCTAACCACTGGAACAGATTAAGTGTGGGCCTGTTTCAGGCCTGCCTTCTGGTACCCTGCTCAGAGAATCATGAGAACTGAGGACTTCTTTCTGGGGAGCCCACCTTAGAGGACTGACCCATCCATAGTATGCCAATCTCCTGGTCCAGCCTCCAACCATGGGAGGAGTCCCACCAACACCCACTGGAGTAAGGGAGCTATCAGAGTATTGGACCCACCAGAAGAGAAACTTGGTCCTGTACCTATCAAAAGAGGGACAGACCCTACCAGTATGCACTGGAAGAAGAGATGGGCAAACAGCAGTATAAGAATACAGTCAATCTTCCTAGTCCTACATGTTCTCCTCTCCTGCCCTTCTTTCTCCTAAGTCCCTCTTCACTTACTCTCCTCCATTCCCAATATGCTCAGGAGATCTTTCCCCTTTCCCCTTCTTACTCCCTTAGCCTAGAGGTAGGAGGGAGGGCCTAATCTCTACTCCAAATGATTTGACTGAGTTTGATGATCCCTCCTGGAAGGCATCTCCCTCCTTGTGAGGAATGGGATGGGAGGGGTTTGGAGGCATGGGAGGGAGCAAGAGGGAACTGGGATCAATATGTAAAATAAATATATATATATGTGTGTGTATATATGTATATATATACATATATATATATATATATATATATATATATTTAAAAAGGAATGCAATCAACAAAAGAAAGATCAACATGACACAACCAGAGTCTAGGGACTTCACACCAGCAAAAACTGAACATCCCAAAAACAGATGAAGCAGAAGAGAATGACCCCATAAAGCAACTTTATCACAATGATAGAGACACTCAAAGAGTAAATCCCTTAAAGGAACGAAAGAAAAATTTCAATAAATGGAGGAAGACAAACCAAAAATTATAAAAAACAATTCAAACTACGCAAGGTTTGATAGTTGAAATAGATAAAATATAAAAAAAAACAATTGAGGGAATTCTGGAAATAGATAAGTTAGGCAAATGATGAGGAACTACAGATGCAAGTATAACCAACTAAATAAAAGAGATAGATGAAAGAGAGAATCACAGGTGTTGAAGACATGCTAGGAGAAATAGATTCATCAACCAAAGAAAACTTTAGGTCCAACAAATCCCTGACACAAAATATCCAGGAAATATGGAACACTATGAAAAGCCAAACCTAAGAATATTATGTATAGAAGGTGAAAAAATCCAACTCAAAGGTGCAGAAAATATATTCAACAAAATCATAAAAGAAAACTTTCCCAACTTACAGAAAGATGCACCAATGAAAGTACAAGAAGCATAAAGAACACCAAATAGAGTGGACTACAAAAGAAAGTCCCTTATCAAAAATATAATCAAAATGACAAACATACAAAATAAAGAAAGAATATCAAGAGCAGCAAAAAAAAAAAAATGGCCAAGTAACATATAAAAGCAAACCTATCAGAATTATACCTGACTTCTCCATGGAATCGCTGAAGACCAGAAAGACCCAGATACATATTCTGCTAACACTAAGAGATCAAGGATACCAACCCAGATGACTATACCCACAAAAGCTTTCAATCTCTATTGATAGAGAAACCAAGGTATTCCATGACAAAACCAGACTTAAACAATACATATCAACTAACCACCCATACAAAAAGTTCTGGAAGGAAAACTACAACCCAAGGGAATTAACTACACCCACAAAGACATAGCCAGTAGATAACACCACTTTACAAACAGCAAAAAGAGAAATGTGTGTGTGTGTGGGGGGGGATCCACACATGATAGAACCAACAACAACAGATTCAAAACAAATAATAATTAACAATAAATGTTCATTAATATTCTTCAATATTAATGGTCTTAACTCACCTATAAAAAGACACATGAAAAAAGAATGAATATGAAGACAGAATCCATCCTTGTGGTGCATACAAGAAACATACCTCAATTTCAGAGACAGACATCACCTTAGAATTAAGGGTTGGGAAAAGACTTTTCAATCAAATGGATCCAAGAAACAAGCAGGTATAACAATATTTATATCTAAATATTAGACTTTAAACTAAAATCAAACAAAAGAAATGAAGAAAGTCATTTATTATTCATCCCAGGAAAAATCCATCGAGACAAAGTCTCAATTCTGAACATCTATACCCCAAATACAAAGGCACCAACATTAATAAAAGAAACATAACTAAAACTCAAATCTCACATCAAACCTCACATACTTGTAGTGGAAGATTTCAACACCCTAATCTCAACACTAGACAAGTCCACCAGACAGAAGCTTAACAAAGAAACAAACTAAGTGGGACACTTTGAAAGCAGTGCTAAGAGGAAAGTTCATAGCAATAAGTGCCCACATGAAGAAAGTGGAGAATAGTCACACTAGCGAATTAACAGTACAATTGAAATCTCTAGAAGAAAAAGAAACAAACTCACCCCAGAGAAGTAGATGCCAAGAAATAATCAATTTGAGGGCTAAAATCAATAAGGTAGAAACTAGGAAAACCAACAAAGAGTTGGTTTTTCAAGAAAATCAACAAGATAGCACACATCTATACAAATTAACCAAAATTCAGAGAGAGAACATGCAAAACAACAAAATAAGAAATGAAAAGGGGACCATAACAACAGACACTGAGGAAATCCAGAGAATTTTCAGGTCATACTATGAAAACCTGTACTTCACAAAATTTGAAAATTCAGTGTAAATGGACAATTTTCTGGATAGATATCACATACCAAAATTAAATCAAGAACAGATAAGCAATTTAAATAGACCTATAATCCCAAATAAAATTGAAACTGTCATCAAAAGTTCCCCAACTCCCTCCCCCCAAAAAAAGTACAGGGCCAAAAATGCCAGATGGTTTCAGTGCAGAATTCTACCAGAAATTTGAAGAACAGCTAATACCAATGTTCCTAAAATGGTTCCATCCATTTGAAGCAGAGGATCATTGCCAAACTCTTTTTATGAGGCTTCAATTACCTTGGTACCTAAGCCACACAAAGACACAACTATGATGGAGAGCTACAAACCAATATCCCTCATGAACATTGATACAAAAATACTCAATAAAATACTGGCAACTCAGATCCAATAACACACCAGAGAAATCATTCACCATGACCAAATAGGCTTCATCCCAGGGATGCAGGTATGGTTCAAAATATGAAAATCCATCAATGTAATCCATCATAAAAACAAACTGAAAAGAAATCCGCATGATCATCTCACTAGATGCCATAAAAGCCTTTGACAAAATCCAACACCTCTTCATGTTAAAGATCTTGGAGAGATCAGGGAAAAAATGAACATACAAAAACATAATAATAGCAAACCAATATCCAACATCAAAGTAAAAGGAAAGAAACTCAATATGATTCCTCTAAAATCAGGAACAAGATAATACTTTCCACTCTCTCTATATCTCTTCAATAGTATACTTAAAGTACTAGCTAGAGCAATAAGACTACAAAAGGAGATCACAGGGATGCAAATTGGAAAGGAAGAAGTCAAACTTTCACTATTTGCAGATGATAAAATAGTTTACAAAAGTGACCAAAAAACTCTACCAAGGAATTCCTACCACTGATAAACACCTTCAGCATAGTGGCAGAATATAAGATTAACTCAAAAAAATCAGTAGCCCTAGTATATACAGACAATTAAGGGACTGAAAAAGAAACTAGAGAAATATTACCCTTTACAATACCCAAAGCAACATAAAATATCTTTGGATAATGCTGATCAAACCAGTGAAAAAGCTATGTAATAAGAGCTTTGAGTCTTTAAAGAAAGAAATTAAAGAAAATACCAGAAAATGGAAAGATCTCCCATGCTCTTGGATATGTATGATCAACATAGACATCTTTCCAAAGGCAATCCACAGATTCAATGCAATCCCCATTAAAATCCCAGTACAATTCTTCACAGACATTGAAAGAACAATACTCAACATTATATGGAAAAACAAAAGACCCAGGATAGTCAAAACAACCCTGTACAATATAGGAATTTCCAGGAGCATCACCATCCCTGACTTCAAACACTAAAATAGTATTACAGTCCTGAAAACACCTTGGTATTAACACAAAAATAGACAGGTAGATCAATAAAATCAAATTTGAAAATCCTGGTATTAGCCCACACACCTACAAACACCTGATTTTTGACAAAGCAGCTAAATTTATACAATGGAAAAAAGAAAGCATCTTCAAGAAATGGTGCTGGAATAATTGAATGCTGGGGTGAAGAAGACTGCAGATAGATTTGTATCTATTGTCATGCAAAAAAAGTAAGTCCAAATGGAAAAAAAACCTCAACATAAACCCAGCCACATTGAACCTCTTAGAAGAGAAAGGGGGAGGTACCATTGAAAGAATTGGTGCAGGAGACCACTTCCTGAACATAACACCAGTAACACAGACACTGACATAGACAATTAATAAATGAGACTTCCTGAATCTGAGAAGCTTCTGTAAGGCAAAGGACACAGTCAACAAAACGGCAGCCCACTGAATTGGAAAAGATATTCACAAACCTCACATCTGACAGAGGACTGATTTCCAAAATATGCAAAGAACTCAAGAAGCTAGTTACCAAAAACACCAAATAACCCAATTAAAAAGTGTGGTACAGAACTAAATAGATAATTGTCAGTGGAGGAATCTAAAATGGCTGAAAGACACTTAAGAAAGTGCTCAACATTCTTAGCCATCATGGAAGTGCAAATCAAAACAACTCTGGGATACCATCTTTGTTATGAGTTGTTATTCCCCTACCAGTCAGGTTCCAAAGCCACAACAGCTCCAAATACCTTACAGAGACGCTGTATTTGATATAAAAGCTGTTGGCCAGTTACTATCGGCTAGCTCTGTCTTAAATATTAATCTATGTGGTCTCATCTTACCGGAGAGAGGGTTCAGCGTTCTGCTCTCTCAAGTCTCTACATTCTGACCCCTCCCTACCACTTCCTCTCTCCTCCTAGTCTCCTAGTCCCACCTATCTTGTTTTCCTATCTTGTTTCCAGTGCTTTATTCATTAATCAATAAGAGAAACACATTTACAGAATGATATCCCCCATCACCATCTTACTACTGTCAGATTGGCTAAAACAAAAAACATCAAAGACAGTTCATCTGGACAGGATGTGGAGAAATGGAGACACTCCTCCACTGCTGGTGGGAGTCCAAACTTGTATAGCCACTTTGGAAATCAGTATGGTGGTTCCTCAAGAAAATAGGAATCAGTCTACCTCAAGATTCAGCAATTCCACTCTTATGCATATACCCAAAAAATGCAAGAACATCTGTCCAAATATGTTCATTGCAGCATTATTTGTAATAGTCAGAACCTGTAAGCAGCCTAGATGCCCCTCAACTGAAGAATGAAGGAGAAAATGTGGTACATTTAAAAAAATGGAGTTCTACTGATAGAAAAAACACAGTGGAATCCTGAAATTCACAGGGAAATGAATGGAACTAGAAGAAACCATACTAAATGAGATATCCCAGTCAAAAAAGAAAAAGACAAACAAGGTGTGTAATCACTCATACATAGTTTTTAAATATAGAGCAATGGATAAGCAGTGTACAATTCACACTGCCAGAAAAGCTAGAAAACAAGGAGGACCCTAAGAGAGATATGCATGGTCCCCTACAGAAGGGGAAAGGGACAAGATCTCCCGAGAAAATTGGGAGCATAGAGGGAGGAGAGAGGGAGTTAGGAGAAAGAGAAGGGGAGAATAGGAGGGGAGAGGAGGACATGAGTAAGCAGGAAGATTGAGTAACAGGAAGAATGGAGAAGAGTAAGAAAATAAACAGCATACTAGATTTATTGTTGATGTAAGGGGAAATCTGGCACTAGGGAAATGTCCAGAGACCTACAAGGATGACCCCAACTAATAATCTAAGCAATAGTGGAGAGGCTACATTGAATTCCCTTCCACTGTAATGAGATTGATGGCTACCTTATATGCCATCCTAGAGCCTTCATCTAGTAGCTGATAGAAGCAGAAGCACACACCCACAACTAAACCATGATGTGAACTCCTGTAATCCAGTTACAGAGAAGGAGGAGTGATGAGCAAAGTAGTCAAGACCAGGTTGGAGAAACCGAAATAATCAGCTGACCTGAACAAGGTGGAGCTCATGGACCCCAATCTGATAGCTGGGAAACCAGAAGAAGACCAACCCAAACCCTCTAAATCTGGGTGTTAGTTAGGAGGACTGGGCAGACTATGGGGCCTCTAGTAAGGGATCAGTGTTTATCCCTAGTATATGAATGGACTATGAATGGACTTTGGGAGCCCATCCCACGAAAAGGGATTCTCTCTCAGGCTAGACACATCAAGGAGAGCCTAGTACCAGCCCCGAATGATATGATAGACCTTGAAGGCTCCCCATGGAAGGCCTCACCCTCCCTGGGGAGCCGAAAGGGTCTGGTCTTGGATTTGAGGGAGGGACCAATAGAAGGGGGGGAGAGGGAACTGTGACTGACATGAAAATTTGTTTCAAAATTAAATAAATAAATAATAATTAAAAAAACAAACAAACAAACAGAGTCTCTGGTAGCCCATGGTGTCTTCAGTCTTTATGTAGTTTAAATTTGCTTTCAACTTGTGATCCTTCTGCTTCTAACTCTGGAGTGCTAGAATTATAGGTGTGTTTGCCACATTTTGTTTTTGTTTTTTCCTTTTTTAAAAAATCTCTATTTCTTTCTTTCCTTCATTGTTGGTGTCAGTTAACTGCTCACATTAATTGATCCTTTCCTTTCTGTGCTTTTCAACTTTATTTCTCCATTTTTACCTCTAACTTACTATGTAGGCTTTCATTTTTATTCTACTAGATCCTTCAATATTCACTTATATTTACAATATTATTCTCTAAAATAAATTATGTTAACGTGTTCTTAGGCTGTTCTTTAGTTCACAATTCTTTTGCCTAATCACTCTACATGAGAGAGAAATAATATACTGAGAGAGAGTGTAGCAGTCAGCAGATTCTAAATTCTTAATGCCTAGGCAAAAACCTTAATTTATCAATAATTAGCTATACAGTGGGGAAGTTATTTGTCCTTCCTATACTTCAATGTAAAATAAGAATAATAATAATAACATATGTAGGACTATGATGAGAGTGACCAGAGTTAATATACATTTCACCTATATGAGTGTTAAAACATAGAAATCACTGAGTAAGTGCTCACTCTGTGCTTCTCATCCTTCTTAGTGCTTTGACCACTTAATGTAGTTACTCATGTTGTGGTGACCCTCAACCATAAAATTATTTCATTGCTGCTTTATAACTAATTTTGCTATTGTTATGAATTATAACCACTGTGCTAACTACTATTATTGTGTAACCAGTGTTAACTTCTCCAAAATGCTATGGAATCATGGTACTCTCTGCTTATCCTCCATTACTGCTAACAGAAAAAGTGTTAAGATATCATAATTTAAGATAGCTCACAGTCTGAGCCTAGACCAGCTTTTGTAATTATCCTGGTTAATCTCTCTTAGCTATATAAAATTTAAACATAAGAGATAATTTGAGCGCTCCCCATAAGAAGCCATACTTTCATACTCCTATGCTGTTGACTATCTGTGTTCATTTAAGTGCTCCTCCGTCATGTCTCCAACACTTGAATATTGTATATAAATGTCAACATTACCTTTGCAAAACTTTCCTGTTAGGATGACTAATCAAAACTTAACGGTTTTCTTTGTCTCCTCAAGCACTATTTATCAAGTCTTTATCACTTATTCCTGCTAGCTTATATTATAGTTAATGCATATATTTTGACTCTTTGCCACACTCTTCACCAGTTATAACCAAAGAAGCAGCTAGCTTAAAATCTTCAAAGCTTGAAGCAAACACATCTTAAACATCTTTGTTTTATCACATAACATACAGAACTGCATAACTTCCTACAACTCATAATGTGTTTTCCCATGTAATATGGCTGGCAGATGAACTGCCAACATAAGACATATAATGACTAGCTTTTTAACATTATGACATAGATATTTTTTTCCTTTATAAGATGATACCTACCTGGGATATTGATAAATGGCATTTATTATTATTTTTGCAAAAACACTTAATCATATCTTGTATTGCTAAAAAAATTATTTTAGACTGTGTAAATATAAGCAATAATTTCCTAATTAAGAAAATAAAGTTACTTTATGAATATTGAGCTTAACAGTAAATTATTTCTTTATCATAAAAGCTAATAAAGTATCAATCATTTAAACTTGTTAATTTTAAAATTTACTGCCTACTATTAAGCTTACTGAATATTTTCATGTTAATATATTTTCACGTAAGAGTTTATTTGAATTTACCATACATGCAGATTATGTTCATGTCAGAAGGTATAAGTTGTTAAATAAAAAGCCTATGATTGGAGGTGGGATATCTTAATCAAGAATATTCAAAAATAATCACCCCTGCTTGAAGCAATACAGGTTATTTCTCTTGTGATTGGTTGCCCACCAGAATTTAAAGGTTACCCTGTTGCTGAAGACACCACACACTTCGACTACAGAACATGGAAAAATTAGTTGTTACTAACCAGGAAGATTCCTTCCTGCTTGTTATCATTAATAGTACTAGAAGGTACTGCTCAAAAGTCTTACCCAGTTGTATACACTGAGAGGTACAAAAATGACCAGTGTGGAGGTAATCTGCTGCTTTCTTTGGATATTATTTAAGGCCAGTTCTACAGAATAAAAACCAAGTCCGGCACTATAAATATGGATAAGAAGCTATAGTTTGGGGAGTTTATATGTCCCAGGTATGAACTTAATATTATTTTGCTAAATAGACATAGTGTCTATCAGTCTGAATCCATATAACTATACCCATTGATTAGTGCATCTCTCAGACACAATCAGAGAAGTTTCTTTATGTGGTGAATGGGGATTAAGGCAGAAATCATAAATAGTCCAAGTGCACTCAGTCATAAGTGCAATTTGTGTATCACAATCTGTTTTCTCTACCAAGTATGAGGGATCATTGTAAAGAAGAAGTCAAAAAAACTTAATCATCCAGAAGTAGCTTAGGAAGAGTGGAGTAAAATGGGTTTGTATATAATGAGACCACTGCGTTCATGAAGTCATAGCAGCTGTGCTTGACTATACAAGACCTACATAAGATGAAGGCTTTTGACACTCTAGTACAGAGTGGAAATGGGGTCATGAACCTAACTGAGGAGTTTTTGATAGTGAGTATCTTTGGGGGAAAAATCAAACTCCTGGGTCTATTATATTCCAACAGATTTTCCCACAACCCTGAATGTATGCCCAACATAGATTGGACTCAAAGGACAGAAATAATTTTGAATTGTCACAACATTGAAGGTGTTAAAGTATAGTGGAGGAATACTATTAAAGTGCATTATATCAAAGTATGAAAATCTCAAAGATAATTAAAATATATTTAAGTTAAATATACCTTAAAACTGTTTCAAATTGAGCATCAAAGCCCGTTAAAGCTATTTTTTCTAAATATAAATACATCCCATACATACATACATATATATACTTTGTTCATGTGTTTACATGATCTCTCTTTTAGGGTGGTAAGAGTTAAGAATTTTTCCCTCATAATTTCTTAATCTTCGTGAATACAATAGATCCAGGGGTAATAATAAAATATGAATGAATACTAAAATAGCCTTGTGATGCAATACTGTTAACTAGAGATGTTTGTTTCTCCCCTGACCAATGATCCCCCTTGTGTACAGAGCAAGGTTCTTCATCTCCTTGGCAGCATCTTTATTTATTTATTTTTTTCTTATTTTAGGTATTGATCCCAATTCCCTCTCTCTCCCTCCCTCCCTTGGTAGCCTCTTAGGTTGAACTTGGATCTAAGTATTCAATCCTCCTTTAAAACATCCCAGGATGTCTAGGAGAGAAAATCTGCCAATCTGCCAACCAGCACACTTTTTCAGACCTAAGATGCTTGATTTTCAGACCCAATATTGGCCTAGTTGGGGTATCTCATTGCCAGGATCTCATCTCATTATTTTTTCAATTCATATTGGATTCACTGTTAAGCTATTTTCAGTCATTCACATTGACCTACATTCTCCCACAGTGTAAGCTACTCCCCAGGAGTAAGCTAGGTACTAGAGGAAAGTACATTAACACTTTCAGGTATGTCGCATTACCTGGTTTCTGAGTACTTTAAAAGAGTTACCTCACAGGATATTAAATGAGACTGTCATATTTCAAGGAAGATTTACATAGCTCCCCTAGGCTCCTTCTTCAGAAACCTTATAACTAGTAGAAATTGGTTTACTATCTAGAAAAAGGGCAAATATTTAGATGATGGAATTTTTTAATATTGTGACAAATATTCCATTGTACAGTTATCATTTGAACTTGAACTATAGAAAGGCCTCAGATCCAATACCAAGGTATTAAATAGCAACCTTACTTTGAAGATCATAAATTATAGTTGCTTCTTAGCACCAGTAGCATATAAAAATATTAACGGTTGTTAACATTTTATTTTTTTTTACTGAGACTTAAATGAGGTATGTATTAATTTATGTAATTATACTATGCTTTAAAATAATAAATCTAACTCAAAATATCTCTAGCAAGAGTACCCCTTGTAGTTAGTACTTATAACAGTCAAACCCAGAGAGAGAGAGAGAGAGAGAGAGAGAGAGAGAGAGAGAGAGAAAGAGAGAGAGAGAGAGAGAGAGAGAGAGAGAGAGAGAGAGAGAGAGAGAGAGAGAGAGAGAGAGAGAGAGAGAAAGAGAGAGAGATTTGAAGAGTGGCTGCATTGCATATCAGGATTCATTGACACCACCTCAGCACTTGATGTCCACACCATCTTCATCTTCCTCCATTTCTCCACTTCTGAGAACTTTTTTCTTCTGCACTCCATTTCCTTTATGGATATCTCTTCTTTGAAGTCATCCCTTGAACATCTCCAGTTATAGGGGCTTAACAAATCAGTAGGAAAAACCTACTGTTTCAGTAAACACCCAATCTGGAATCTGATTGGAATGGCTAAAGCTTTTGAACCTTCAATATTTCACTCACCCAATAATAGCAAAGGGACTAAAAAAGAGACCATATGACATGGTTAGGAACATAAGCAAACCGTGGGAAGACCTTCCATCCCTCAGTGAGAAATCAGATGCAGAAGAATGTGATGCCATTAAAGGTAGTACCCTTTTATAGTCCCCACCTTTGGACAGACAGAGGCGAATAAGGCAAGTTCCATCTGGCTTATATCAGTGATTGCAAAGGTTTATATCAGTGATAGTGATTGCAAAAAACAAAAACAAAAACCAAATAACATAGAGGGGCTATTATCAGAAAACTTTCAGGTACCAAGTACACATGTTTGCATAAATGTTGCATTGAAAATAGCTAATGTCTGCACAAGTGCTTCATTGAAAATAGCTAACATGCATCTTTCAGGTAAATAGAAAACAAAGTAACAGGGATGTAGGTGGTTTCCCACTCTGTCTTCCCTTTTACTACTCTTGCTAACTTGTTTACAGGAGTATCTCACTCAATCAACCTGAGTCACTCTGGGTCAGTGGCTGTTTCTAGAGAAGCCAGGAGTGCCTAACATGCGGAAACATTCAGTCAGTGTTTGCAGATGGGTAAAGGATAGCACGATCATTAAGCAAATATCCTCACCACCATCATTAAGCAAATATCCTCACCAAGACGTCTGGACTCATGAGAAAATGGTCACAGCTACTTAAGATATTGGTCAGTGAGATTTATTAAGCTCCTCTTTGTTTCAAAACAAAACAAAGGAACACAGCTAAGAACTGTTGAAGATTGATACCTCTATCTTTGTGGTTTACTGCCTAGCTTAATACTTTAAAAAAAAAAAAACACTGCTGTTGGGATAATGGACATGAATTAGAAAGTGAATTAAGCTGAGGTTCCTGGTGGCTCGAATTTATTACTCCAAAAAAGAAAAAAGGAAAACAAAAGGCTGTTTACTTTCTTCTTAGATAGATGTGGGTGGGTTGAGCACTGTCCCTAGGCTTAAATGTGTTCCCCTCTCCCCAGTAGGATATTTTGTAGCCAAGAACAAAGTTGTACACAGAGGTCTGTGGCTAGATCTGCACTTCCAGTGTTTGCAGCATCCAGTTTTATGCCTTGAAAATAAATTCACTGTGTGGAATTATCAATTAAACTTACAGTTTAACTTCTTTTTAGAAATCTCCAAACAGAAACTTCAATAAATATCTAACACAGAAGCCATGGAGAGAGGCACAAAATGCTCTCTTAGGGAAGCGCATAAACTCGTCTAAGCCTTGGAAGAGGTTATTTGCTAAATGTCTAAAGGAGTTAATGATCTTCCAGAAGGGAATAAAGATCAAACCCGGTGTCCTCCACAGCCCTAATGGCTCAGTACACTAAATCTTTTACTCTTCCCTAAGTGACTTCAGTCTCTTTCCTTGCCCTTCTGAAAGCAAAATCCCACTCTTTTATATTCAAAGCGGGAAACTACTTTAAAATTGCATTAAAACCATATGCTGCCCAGGAAATTCAATGTTAGCAGGCAGTAAATTACACATGTGTGTTGTTCCTCGGTGTTGCTACAAACAGATTACAGTACCTGGTACCATTTAGTGACTAGAAACCCAGTCTGTGACATTTGGAAAACATGTGTTGTGTTCATGGTAGGTTTTAGTTCAGTCTTCCACTTGGCACTTGCAAGCTGATCTAGATCATTACAAATCATTATATATAAGTCTGAACAATAAGCACTTGCATGCAAATAATTTATATACTGCACATTCTTCCATTTTGCAAGACAATATAAAGGATGTTTTGTCAGGCTTATTCCCACTTCCCATTAATGTTGTGTATATAAATAAGCTGGGTTATCTTTTTCCTTGTGAGAAACACTGTTTTTATCTAACAGTTTTCCTCCTAGAGTAGCACAGAACTCCACTTCTCTAAATTAGGACACTTTATCTTAAAGCTCCATAATCTTATGAGACTATAATTGGAAAGTTTATTTAAGAGAGAGAGAGAGAGAGAGAGAGAGAGAGAGAGAGAGAGAGAGAGAGAGAGAGAGAGAGAGAGAGAGAGAGAGAGAGCATGGTGTTGTGGAGGATCTGCTTTGTAAGCCTGGCAGCTGAGATAGAAGGGGGAAATGAGAAGGCTGCAGGAGAATTACGCCATCACAGCTAGCCAGACTCCACTTGACAGAGCCGTTTAATATTTTGACAAGACAAAATATAAAGCAACATTTTATTCTGTAGAGACTTCACTAGACACAAGCATGGAAGTGCTTGTGATCAATAAAGTTTGCGGTAGAGAGTGATTTATTTACAGTGGGGTATTATGTAGAGAAAGAGCTGTGATATTTCCACAGGCTTTGACGGCATAATGGGCCCCTCTCAATCCTTACACGGAAGGGTTAGATTGTCATGGTTGCTCAGGCAGTATTCAAACGTTATCTGATCAGCCTTAAAGACTTCAGAACGAGACACATGATTAGTTACCCTAAACGATCCTCATCATGCAGAAATTGATGATTTAATATAGTCAATGACAGACGATTCCATTTGTACTAGATAAAGTGTCTGCGGTTTGTATCAATCATAATAGAGTTATTATTGAGCATAAAAGAAAAGCATGTTTAATATCATTAATTCCAGATATGTCGCGTTCCACATCTGGCATTCATCCATAGACCAGAAGCACTCCAGGCTATCTCTCCTGCCTCTGTGCCGGCAACTCCAGTGTGTTTTGTAATTTCAAAATGTTTTTCAGCACCTCCAGCGAGACGCAATAACAGTTTACAGATTACCTGTGTCATCACATTTTGACAAACTTCTCAATCTGATGTGACCTTCATCTTTAGCCATCTGGTTGCCTTTGTTTCTGCTCTCTCTGTCTCTCTCTCTCTCTCTCTCTCTCTCTCTTTTTTTTATAAACCTCTGCAGCTTAAAGCTGTAGTACTTGGTTCTATACACTGTACTTCTAGGTCAATGCTTCACCTGTGTAAATCTACAAACACTGACTGCAACGTAAAGATGGTGCCCTTGGTTCAGGCCCCCAGGGGTCTAACCTTCCCTCACCCTCTTAGTTATATTTTTCATCATTCACGTCAAGTTTATTTTGATTGTTTGGAGGGGAAAGCATACTATCAGAAAAAAAAAATAAGGAAGCCCACATGAGGATTGGGATGAAGAAAGAAGGAGAAGAGAAAAGCCAGAAAGACGGAGAAGTTGGAAAATTCAGGAAAAGGTGTAATTTGTGCAGTCATCTCACCTGAAAGTCACGAAACAATGGGAGAAGAACATAAATAATGAAGGAAGAAGAAACAAACTTTGGGGGGTACACGTTTTAGCCACCTGAGGCGAATACTGTTTTCTTTACTTTAAAACTCTATTTTCCAAGCAACATTGTGAAACTGCAAAAACTGCTTAAGCCTCAAATGTGGGCATTAAGGAAAAATATGTCTTAGAAGACAAATGCTTTAAATTAAATCTTCTTGTTCACGTACATTTCTATAGCATTTGGATCACAAAAAGGCTCTTAAGATTTCTTAACCACCAATTGAAAAATTAAGAATGGCTAATCTTGGAAATATGCACACGATCTAGGTCTTTATCATCAGAGGTTTTAGGTACAAATGGCATGGGAAGAAAAGCTTGTGATCACTCTTGGGTCCAATTAAATGCTGCATAGACAACGACATTAGTTTGCTCACATTGTGTGTGGTAGATTAGAGTAAATGAGATTTATATTTATATCTATATTTATATTTATAATTTCAAGGCCACAGCATCAACAAAGTTGGTTTCAACAGACAAAGCCCTAATTTTTCATATAATGTGCCTTTGTTGTGACTTTAGGAGTGATGTACAAATTATAGTTATAATGACATAATATTGGTAACATGGAACAGGTATACAGGAATCACTTGTTAGATTGGTCAAATCAGTTTTATTAATACATACTTAAGATTGTATGTATTCTAACTCCAGCATTTCCTAAATATATGACATCTATAAAGCTAATATCCAATTTTCAAAGTGAGCCTTGTATGTCTGTCTCTCACAAATGTTACATTTGGGAGTCATTTATTTTTATTTTTTGTAGTATTTTGTAATTATATCATTTGCACGTTCTCTTCCTTTCCGCCAAACCAACTCATTCACAGATTTTCTTTTTTTCAAATTCATTGCCACTATTCCAATAATTTTGTTATACATATAGATACACATTTTTATATATATATATATATTTAAGAATGTATACATCCATATATATGTATAGATATATATTTCCTCTGTTCATGTACCTTTTAAATGTTACTAATACCTTTAAATAGGAATATATATATGTATATATTATATAAGCATATAATTATATGATGCATACCTTATTAGAGGAATATTGTCATCCCAGACGGAAAATTTTGATTACACAGATTTTATGTAGATAAATAATAATAGGATTCCTAATGGCTATCTCAGATGTTATTTTACTCTCCTCTCTTCTTTTATTGTATTTATCTCTGTCCTTCATAATTAATGTTCCACCTTGTTTTCCCTTTACACTGTCCAACACTGCTATTTGTCTTTCTATGTGTCTCTCCCCACCACTATCACATGGCCCTTGTTTCTTTTCTATTGTCTGGAGTTTCTCCAGGTTATGTTGTATCTTTCCTGTCTCTGTCCTACAAACTTGACTAGAAGGAGTTGTAAAAGACAGATATTCAGACATACAGAAGTGCTATGGTCATGTTTGCTGTATGCATTCTGATAGAATGACAGCAACTTCCCTAGAACCTCAGTATGCTTAATATGTGCAGCACAGTGGAAGAGTAGTCTAGTCTTTGCAGGAGGTCTCTATAGGTCAGCAGTCTCAAACTATAGGCATGTAGAGGGGAGGAAGCTGCTGTTGTTAATTTTTGCACATATTTTGTAAACCATTCATAAACACTCATATCTGCACACAGAACCAATATTTGTGCTTGAAACAAATAAAGGCTTTGCCTTCCCTCCAATCTTCATCTTAGGGGAAACTGCCAAATTTTCATAGGTCTGGGACATGGGTCCTTGACATTGCTGTGCCCATATCAACAGTAATATTCACTGTGGACTTCATGTACTCTTTCATATTCACTATGTGCTTCTTCAGCTCTCCACAGAATTATATCCTCACATCTTAAGATTTAAAGGTAGAAATTACATATGAAAAAGAACATGTACCCTTTGTCTTTCTGGGTCTGGGTTATCTTAGCATAATCTTCTCTGGGTCTATACATTTTTTGTAACATTCGTTATTTCATTTATCTTTACAAACAAATAGTATTCTATAGTACGTATTACCACATTCTCATGGTCCATTCAACATTTATATCACTTCCGTCCTAGCTATTGTGAATAGAATGGCAATGAACAAAGCTGAGCAAGTGTCTGTGGGGTGGGATATCAAGTCCTTGAGCACAAGCCATAATAATAAAAACAATATAGTACTGGCGCAAAAACAGACATGTAGAACAATGGAACACAACTGAAGACCCAAACATATACTCTGGTGAAAAGACAGCATCTTCAATAAATGAATGTGCAGACGATTGAAGTTAGACCTCTATTGATTGCATTAAACATACACTGACTCTAGATAGATCAGACACCTAAGTGTGAACATTGAAACTGCTAGAAAAAAAAAACATAGGCAATGTTCCATATGATGTAAGCATATGAAAGGGTTTCCTGAATAAGGCTTCACTTGTTCAGTAATTGCTAAGTGGGAACCTGTGAAACTAAAAATTTCTGCACAGCCAAAAAATAATCAATTGAGTAAAAAGAAATCCCATCAAATGTGGCATAATTTTTGCCAACTATGTGTCTGATATGAGATTCATAACTTGAATATATGAAGAACTCAAAACTCAGAATCTAAAATGCAGATAACTTATTCAAGAAATGGGCCTAGTACCTGAATAGAGAGCTCTCAAAAGAGGAAATTTAAATAGCTAAGCAAGTCACACAACATGGTCATTATCCATAACAATTGGGGAAATGCAAAACAAACCAACCTTAAGATTTTATAATCCCTGAAACAGAACTTCAAAGATCTGCAAAAAAATTCAAAAAATGCTAAAGAAGATACAAGGAACAGTGAATCTTTAGTCATTGCTGGGATTGTAAATGAATCCAGCCACTCTGGCAACCAGTGTGTAGAACCTTCAAAAAAGCTATATAACCCAGGGCCCAGCTATCTCACTCCTAGAGGTGACTTTTTTTTTGTTATTTTGGGTTTTTTTGTTTGTTTTTTGTTTTGTTTTGTTTTGTTTTTGCATCACCAAATATCAAAATAGAACAAAACACCTCACTTCATAAATAACAAACTAGACACCCAAACAGAAGAGCTATGCAAGGTTAGTCTAACAGTAGAAACAGAATAAGGTCCTGCTCTCAATTGCTTGTCAGGGATCTTCTTTTACCTGAAATAATAAAGCAATTATGCCTTGATAACCAATATACCTAAAAGACAAATTCTAATAATATATGAGTACAAAGTGATGTGTTCTTTTTTCATGGGAATATGGAAATGCATTCATTTTTCAAAAACATTCTTTTATTCCTGAAAAAAATAACTAAAGGTAAATGTACACAAGAAACATTCTAATTTTGTTAACAATTGTTTTCCACTGCTTATAGATTTTAAGCTAAAGTTCGTCAGAAACCATGATGTTAGTAGAGTTTGACATTTTAGTTCTTAATCTAAAAATGGATTCAAACTTCAGTATCAACATAATATTGTTAAAGAATAAAAAAATAAATTAAAGTTCTACTTCAAAATGTAACTTAGATTTTAAATGGATTTTTAATTACCAAACACTCCTCCAAAAGATATGAGACATGGTAAACAAATTTTCCTGTTGGTTGAAATACTCTGAAATACTCCTTTTTTATTGATGATTAAGCCTCGACACAAGAATATATGTAGGAAAAATGTCAATCAATTTTTGACATCCAAAATATTTGTGTCAGACACACATAGGACAGGTTCACAAAGCAAGTGACCACAACATCACCTAATGCCAAAAGCAAATGCTTCCTGAATTACAGTCTAAAAAAGAGACGGAGACAGTTTCAGTTATAAACTCAATATAGATTTTTACTTTGGTCACTAATAATTTGTGTCCCCAGTATATATGTTCTAAATGAACAATCCTTTTTACTTGAACAAAAATCATTGTGCTGACAATTACTATTTAGATTTGACTTTTTACTATGCGACTGTAGATTTATAAGTAAGAATAAATGGAAGCTATACAGTAACAGGGAGGCTATGGTTCTCTATTTCAGTTCACAAATCTAAAAGGTTAACTGCATCCATCATGAACTTGGTCAGCTGGCAGAGAAACTTAACTTACAACAAAAATTATGTATGTAGTCTTTCTGATGTATATGCAGGAAGATGTAAAAGGTTTCCCAATAAATTTACCACTTGAGAACAATCATTAAAAATAGCAAATAATGATTCAAATAAAAATAGTAAAAAGTGCTGGTTTGAATAATTTTGTTTCTTCTCTTTCAAAGTGGGGCTACTATTTTAACATTTGGGGGGACATGGGAAAGGAAGGAGGCATTCACAAGACTGTGCATGTCATGCATGTGCAAATGCTCACACTTACAAAGGTCAATGCAGCATATATAGTGTCCTCCTCTGTTGTTTTCTTCCTGTGCCTTAAGAGATGCCTCAAACTGAACAGGAAGCTCTTGAGCCACCAAATTTGAAGCTGCCAGCTTCTGTCACCAAATGGTAGGGTTATAGGTATGTACAACAACACCTACCATTTCCTGAGTGCTTGGTATTCAAACTCAGATCCTCCAGATTACAAAGCAAGTTTTCTTAGTCAGTGGACACTCTTCCAGAGGATGCTATCATAATCTTTCTTATCATAGTTACAAGTCAGAAGAGGCTATGTATCTGTAGAAGTTTCTCATATTATATAATTTTATAACATATGAATATTTATAAAACTTGTTTTTTTAATCAGTACAATTAATTCTATATAGAGATGCAAGGCATCATAATGTTTTGACTGGTTTCCTGCTTATTTCCATACAATTGTTTGGAATTCCTTTAACTTTCCTCACTATTTCTCTTCTCATTTACAAATAATTTGTTTTTATCAAGTATTAAACTAAAATCAACCATGAATCATTTCTTGGATGATTTGGTATATTTGTCTTGTCTACAATATGAATTTCAAAAACACTAGTCTGTGCTACATCATCTATAAACATTTTAAAGAGTTGTGCTATGTGTGAGAAAAATTATAAATATGACATTGGTCTGTCCCTTTAAACTATGTGGGTAGAGTATATAAAGGTGGGCATCTAACTTGTAGGTTTTCTGTGTCCTAGTCAAGGTTGTATCACTTATCAGCTATGTAGCTTAGCATTGGTTAATAAAGTTCTCTGGAACTCAACTCCCTAAATCTTAAAGGAAAGTAATTCATGTTGTCAGAGGATGATATAAATATAAAATGAATTAATTCGCATAAAACACTTAGTCTACAGCTAGGAAGAGAGATCAGAGTGTAAAGTACTTGATTCTCACATATAAAGGACTGACTTTAGTTCACCAAAAATTACTTAAAATCAACTTCTTTGGTACATTCATTGTAAACCCAGAGCTGAGCAGAAGAGGCTCTGAGACAGGCAGACTCTGGATGCTTGCTCATCAGTCAGTTAAGCCAAAATGGTGAGTAGCAAATTAAATGAGAGACTCATCTTAAAATAAATGCTGTAGTATTACAGGAGGCCAGGGCTTATCCACCTCTAATCTCCACATAAGCATGCATGAGGATAGATACATACACCACATTCACACAAAAGCAAGTAAACATGCTAAGCTTTATATCCTATATAAAGCTTATTACACCTATTTATTTATGCACAAATGTACATGGAGGTCAGAGAACAATTTTCAGGAGTCAATTCTCTCCTTTCACTCTGTGAATCTTGGGAATCAAACTCAGGTCCCCAGGCCCAGTGGAGAGTTCATTTCCCTCTGAGCCATCTCATTGGCTCTGTATTCTTGATAATAGACTGGATAAGAGAAGCACATTTACTAATCTTTTCAAGTAAGGAGAAATAAAAATCAGATAAGATAGGTTGAATAGAATTGACCCAACATTTGACTAAATTCCCAGGGTCATTCATTGGTCTAATATGGCAACCTACACTAATAATATTATAGGAATAAAAACAAGAGATAGACTGGGAATGAACAATATTGTATTTACATCATAAATAATGCAAAAATTAGTAAGTACACAGGACCTGAAGAAAAGGGTGAATAGCTTATTATGCATTATGTAGGTGGGAAGACTGAAGAAATGATTTAAAATATAAAACCCCCTTCTTTTCTAAAATGACTCTAAAATGTAGACAACTTTAAAAACTTATACAAAACTTTTCAACATCAAATAGAAAAATTTTTTAAAGAAGCTACTGACCTGTTCTTAAAAATAATTCTCTCCACCTAAAACTTGTTAACTAATTAATACATTAATCCATTAACCACACACACACACACACACACACACACAGCTTAGTTTTTTAGTTGTTCTAAATCATAATGTAAAAATATCATTATCAATAGCCTGAGAATCATATGGCTCAAAGGTATCAATAAGTGCCACAACACTGTCAATAACAAATCTAATAAATACTCTTAAAATAACCCTCATATCTGGAACCTTACAAATTAGCAGTAAAGTTCACATGTGTAATTAATACTCTGGCTCAGATCTGGTGGCAACAAGGACAATCATTCACTTGTTGATTTAACTTTTTCAAGGTCAGCTGTCCTGTGGCCCATTGTCATAGATAATTTTGCTTCTGTGAGTTTGTATCTTGTCACAAGCGCACCAGGTGAAAAGAAAAATGAGTCAGCAGTTAGCACTCAGGGGTTGTTGAAGTGGCAGAAGGTTCAGTTCCTTTAGAACAATGGCCTTAGCTTGACATTGTGTGATTGTAAGGTAGAATACTGTCTTACCTAAAAGTATTTGTCTGCAAAGGAAATAAAATTGTGTACCCATTCCTCAAAGAGTATGATGATTCTGGAATTTTATCAGAAAATATGCTATGATTCATCAATATGTTCTAAGTTTGTTTTCAAATTATTTTTGTTTTTGTCTCATAAGACATATTATAGACTGTTTTCTGACAGCTCCCCCACTCTCTCTTCATTCATACGTACATGCCAAAATAATGCTTTACATTTGCCATCCTGTGTGATAAATCCTTAGTGATACAGAATCTGCATGTGTTTGAAGACATGTCACATTCTTCACACTGAATGCAGTATGGAATTGTCAGCAGATGGTCTATGTAGTATTGCGATTTAATAAGGATCAAGATAAACAATTAGGCCGAACAGAAGTTTATTAAGGGAGAAATAACTCACAACATAGGCAGATGTACACGGCGGGTTCCAGCAGATCCTGAGCCTTCCCATGTCCACCACCCAAAAGGGGGCAGCCCGACCCTCACCCAACCTTTCCCCCCTCCCCCGCTCCCATCCGGCCCTGTCTCCGCCCCAATGGGCATGGCCTAAGACACAGGTGCAGACAAGGTGAATATCTCGCTACAATATCCCTTTTAGTCTAAAGAAAAGATTTGGGTTTGATACAAAACTATATACAAAACAGTGAATAACAAGTGTGCTCTAAGAAAAGGAAAATTGAGAACAAAACGACCTACATATCTAGTCCTAGGATGAAGACATAACGGAGTTTACAATAGAGTTATCCTAAGCTAGAAAGCTTAAGCCTAGTACCTAATCTATCTAACTAGGAAGAGAGAATAATAGTTGTGGTGGTTTAATCTACAACCTCATCAAGACCTGAGAAGGAAAATAGCAATACTAGGGTGATGGGAGATGTTATTCTGTATATATGTTTCTCATACTGGTTAATAAAGCTCTGTGGCCAATGAGATAGCAAGATAGGCGGGGCTAGGAGACAAGGAGGAAAGAGGAAATGGGAAGGAGGAGTCGAGATGTAGCCCAGGGAAGAAGCAGGACGCCTGCCATGGCTCCCTGATAAGACGACCATATGGAAATACTTAGATAAGTAGAAATGGGTTAATAATTAAGACAGAGCTAGCCCATAAACAATAATGGTAACTGGCCAACAGGATTGTATCAAATACAGAGTCTCTGAATGTTACTTGCGGCTGGCATGGCTATGGGCCCAGACTGGCAGCAGGACCGGAAGGCGGGCAGGGAAGAACCTCCTGTAACAATGTAGCCCTCTAATAATATTGAAGTGCCATTAATTGCTTATTGCAACAGAAATTCATAAAAGTTGATGCCTTAGTTGGGTTTCCTGATTGATTGAAGTGTTAAAAATTCCATGACCAAAAGCAGTTATGGAAGGAAGGTATTTCAGCTTACAGTTCCATGTGACAGTCTATCATTGAAAGAAGTCTTGGCAGGAACTCAATACAGTGGCCTGGAAGCATGAATTGAAGCATAAACCATGAAGTAGTACTGCTTTGTTAATCAAGGTTTTCTCAGCCAGTCTTCTTACAGTATGAAGGAACGGGATGCCACTCCCCACAAAGATCTATGTTCTCCCATATCAATCATCATGAAAATGCCCCGTGGGCCAATCTGGTGGGAGCATTTTCTCAATGGATGTTTCCTCTTTTAATATAACTCTATCCTGTGTCTAGTTGACATAAAACCTAGCCAGTACAGTGAATATATGTACAACTCTACAGATGTTAAAAAAAAAATCTACACAATGGCTGAATGGTTAAGTATGGTAAAGGAGAAAGAAAAAAATACTCTCATGGGTAGCAGGGAAAAGAGTAGTCAGGGAGATGTCCTAAATAACCAGAAACTGACAGTATGAATTTTTCTGAGCCTTCTTTCCAATTAAACATGGTAAAAATGGATATGCATAAGCAAAAATATGCAAAGATCAAAAATGACTATAGCAATTTCTAGTCCCATACCCCATCTGTCAATCCCCTCCTCAATTCTCCTTTCAGTCCTTGACAATGCCATGTTCTGTGATAAAAGTTTGAAATGTAGGCAGTGTGCATGGCAAAGATATCACTGATTGTAGTTACTCTGTGGCATATTATTAGCTACTGGTACAATTGCTGATTTTTAAAAAATATAAATACAAAATTTTCAGAACTCCAAATAGCAGGCAAAATTAATGTTTTTCAATTTATTTTTTCCTTGAGTAACAAAGCAAACTGTACATTCATTTGCAGTTAAACAAGTTAGATTTTAGCTATCTCTCACCTTTCATCAACTCATGTCTTCTTTACTAATTGATAGATCCAGATATGCTCTGTGAGGCCCCTGAAAGAGTTTAGTGCAAATTAAGCCACTCTAAGTGTCTCATGGTATCGTATTCTCCTTTCTCTGTTTCAGACGGCCCCTTCTCCAATTGCCATCTATCACCCAGGACCAAAGGATTCCAAACTCCAGGAATGATCTGTAAAGGAAAAGGAAATTTGACTCCCCACTACCTGGAGGGGGGCATGTGTTAATTAGCAAATGCTCCATGCTATAGATATTTTCATCCATGACCCAGACGAAATATCAAAAAGTAGCTCCTGGTGTCTCAACTCAGCAGTATCACTTGTAGCCAGTAATAGCACCTGTTCACTCACCTCCTTCTCACAGATGTCTCATGTAGCACGTTGTTTTCCTGAGCAGAGAACTCACATAGTCCTTGTTTGTTTCTCCAGTTGTAACTAATATATGAGTTTTGGAACTCATATATTTGGAAACTGTAATTTTACTTGTTATTCCCAGCACTTAGTCTTGTGCTTGTGCTTTGCTACTTTCAGTTAGCAAAACAAAATAATGACTAAATGTCTTAAAAGCAAAAATAGTTCATTTGCCACAGTTCTAGAGAATATGTAGAGTAGTGTGGTTAGGGCCTAGTGAAAGACTACATCCAGCTTTTAAAATGCCAACTTCTCATTATGTTACCATATTGCAGGGAAAGAACAGGATAGCTCTATTATCTCTCTTCAGGGGGTCTTTGATGTCACTCATAAAGGCACCTCTTCATGACCGAGTAGCCCCCTAATCTCTACCTTAGTCCCTACCTCCAAATATTCTCAGGACTGACAATTAGTTACAAACATAATGAATTTGTAGGGAAGCAAACATTAAATCCATAACCCATAGCATAGCAGATGTGCATAATGTGTTTTTTCAATAAATTAATAAGTAAGTAGTGAATGTCAATCCTTTGGAAAAGTAGGCAGTGTTCTTAATTGATGAAACATTTATCAACCTAAACAATGTATCTTGATCATAGCCTTTTCTCATTCTCCTCTCAAACTCCTCTTAGGATTCTCCCTTCAAATTTTACCTCTTCCTTTTATAATTATTTGTCTACAATATTAAGCCACTGAGACCAGTTAGTTCTGTCCAAATGAACACAGACATTTTGTCATCTTCTGGGGTAAGAGGAACCCACCACTCTTCAGATCCCTAAAGAAAAACAACTATCTATTTTCAGCAGTCATCACTGCCAAAACTCCTGAGTTAGGAATGGGACCTTGGGAACTCTTCCCATCTCCTTGCTGAAATTTGTCATCATTTAGATCTTATAAAGGTCTAATGTAAGTAAGTACACTTTTATGAGTTCATGTGAACTCATATGAGCCATGATCACATAGCAACATTTCACTGCTGTGGCACCTCAGCTGATTTCCATTGATGACCACTACCCACCTTCAAAACCATTATTATATGGGAGAGAGTTACATATTGATAAGTTTGGTTGACTGAATGAGATTCTTCTTTGGTGTTTTTGGACCATGGTGTCTGTGTGCTGACCTGTAGGAGATATTCCCAGAAAACTTAATGTTGATAATGATAGTTCCTATAATCACTGCTAATTTATCAGCTCCCACTAACTAGCATTGACCATCCCAGCAGAAATCAAAGCTTTCATTTCTGTGGTGCTCGTCTCTTGTTAATTATAGCTGATTTTTCAGATCCAAATGACCAGACTCCATATATTCTTAATACAAAATGTCACACAAATGACAATTATAGTCTTTGTTTCTTTCTCAAACTTCATAAGCCAGTTCTCCATCATCCACATCTCTTTCAGCATTCCTATCTGTCATGCTCTCACAACAACAGCTCATTAAACTCTGAGTGCTCAATAGCTGTTCCTGCCAAACATTCCAAAGTCATTCCACCATCCTCCCTAAAATATGGTCATGTCTGTCGCAGCAATATCCTATGAACCTTGTACCAACTTCTATCTTTGTTTGTTTTCTATTGCTGTGATGAAAAAGTATGGCCAAAAGCAATTTGTAGAAGAGTTTATATGGCATACAGTCCAACATAAGGTAAAGACAAGGCAGGAATTCATAGCAAGAACATGAGGGCCATAACTGAAGCAGAAGTCATGGACGAATTCTTCTTACTACTCTGCTTTTCATGGCTGCTTGACCTTGCTTCTTATACAATCCAGGACCCCATTTCCAGTGGTTGCACCACACACAATAGGCTAAGCACTCCAACATCAACCATTAATCAAGACATAACTACAGAGCAATTTTACAGCAGTTTTTTCTCATTTAAGTTTCCCTTTTCCTGGTTGTGCCTAAGTTTGTGTCAAGTTAGCAAAACCTAGCTAACACATCATTCATAATGTTTTTTCCCCATACTAGTGTTAGGATCAAATGAGCTATCAATTCTTCGAAGTTGAGGATAGTCTTATTACTGCATG
This sequence comes from Cricetiscus sungorus, assembly GCA_030556225.1. NCBI lineage: Eukaryota > Metazoa > Chordata > Mammalia > Rodentia > Cricetidae > Cricetiscus > Cricetiscus sungorus. The sequence goes on from JANBXA010000372.1 coordinate 5,377,439, forward strand.
TCCACTCTCAATCTGGCAGAGATATGAGTACATACTTATCTGTAATCACCTACTGAAAATGCACTATCATCTAAAAGAAATTAAGATGACCATTAGGGATAGAAAAACAGAGTAGCCATAGTAGTTTCATGAGAGATAACAGGCATAAAATTACACAATGTGACAGAATCTAAATCCTGCAGATCATAAGAGTCTAGAATATTTGCTCAGAAAGACTACCTAGCAAGAATTGTGTCCATATGTCAATGCACACAGTCAGCTTATGTTCACTATTCCAAGATCATTCTGAAGCAATAGTATTCATATTTCAAGTTTGTGCTGCCTTCAACATACTGTGTATGTTTGTGGAAGGGCTGGATTCAACAAGGAACTGAAGAACAAGAAAGCCCTTTGTGTTGCTCAGTACAGGTGTGGCTTCCAGAGCACAAAGCATAGTGCTTAAAGGGGGAAAAGAAGATTTTAAAGTATAAGTGAAAAAGTCTGATACAGGCACAGGCCTGGGGTTACAAATATAATTTTGGTTATAGCAAATTCAATACATTTATAGGGTATTCAGATAGGAGGAGAAATTGTGAGTTTAAAGTTGAAGAGAGAAAGGTTTATAATAATCAAATGGATTCAGACTCTATCAAAGTGCAGGTAGGTAAAAACATGAGTAGATAAGAGCTAATGAGGAGGAAAAGAAAAAGAACAGCTCTACTGAAGTCCAACTCTACAGAGTCCATAAATAATATAAAAGTAAGTAAAACGTAAGCAAAAGCAGAGTTAGAAGAAGGAACATTGCAAGGAATGCTGAAAAGACATGTTTATGTGCAGTAGAGTGTTCACACTAAATAAATAAATGCTGAAAATGTGGTCCTTTGGGTTGCTGTGAAGATATCACTAGAAATTTCAATGAATGGAATACAGTAGAGAATTAGGGTTGTAAGCCTATTGAATTTGAAAATATCTGTGCAAGCACTGTTGCATCTTAATTTTCCTTGTGAGCAAACTGAGGCTAATGTTTCCCTGGAAGTTAAGTTCCAAAACAGCAGCATTTAGAGGAATATTGGGCATAAGGTGGGCGTGAGATTGGGTATGCTTTACAGAGAAGTGAGAAAGCAAAGTCAGCTTTTTGGTCTCTGGACAGACAACTGCCTTAGTTGTACAGCAGTCTAAAAGACAGAAAAGAAAAAGGACAAGAAGACTTCAGTCTTCCAGGTCTCTAATTGTCTCATCCTAAACCTCCTCTAGCCATTGGTCCAAGTTTACCATGCATGATAAGAATTGACTCTTCCCAACCCCAGCCACACAGCCCTGCAGGGCAACTACTACAACAGCACCCTTAGCTAAGTCCTGAAAGTTAGAAAAAACAGAAGCCATTTAGAAGAATGTTGTGGAATGGCTATGGCAATTTTCTGGGTCCTGGGTGAATATGACCATATCATTCCAAAGCGTATCCCTCTTATCCTACAAACATCCACAAAAGGCATTTCAACAGCATTGAATATGTAGGCTATGCAGGAGGCAAGCAACAATTTTAAGGGTAAGCCTGAGACAAGCAAGTCTGAGTTCTGTAAATTGGATGTAACACCAGAAGGAAGTAAATTCCATGATGTAGCTGAGAATTAGAAAAAGGACTTCATTGGAGATAATGCTGGTCAAAACATAGTACATGTCTAAGAACAACACTGCAAGTATATAGCACAATTCGGTGAACCTTTCTGAGGCTTGGTGTTCATGTGTATAAAGTATAATTATACAGGCTTCATAGTGTTATGATGAGTTACCATATAAACTTTCTGTGTTGTTTCCATCACATTCTAGTCACCTCATATTTGATAAGACAAAAAAAGTAATTTTTATAAAAAAAAAACTTAGATACATTTATTTTATTATATGTGTGTGGGGGTCAGAAGTTGAATTGTAGAAGTCACCTCTCTCCTACCATCTGGAGTTTCAGACATTGAACTCATGTCATTAGGGTTGATAACAAGTTTGCTACTTATTGAGACATAATCATCATTCAAAGGGATATTCTTTAGTTTCATAGACATTTAAACATCATTTTATATTGAATTTAACTAAATTATAGAAATGGAAAACAAAAATCTGTAGTGATAAAGGAACATTGTATGATCAAGCAAGGCAGCACAGTTTTGTAATCCCAGAACTCAGGAGGCTGGGAAGACAGGTTTATAAATTGAGATCATCCTGAAATATATACATAGTGAGTCTCTGTTTCATAGAAGGTAATGGTTTTTGGTCAAATGAAGGAATTAGCATATAACTGGCACTTAACTGTGTTTGCCAATTGATATATCAGAAGCAAATATTAGATCAAATAAAGTAAGCATATATATTTTACATGAACAAAAATATCAGCAATACTTATTTAAACTTAAGTCTTGCTCTTTTATTTAAAAATATATATTTATTATGTGTCTTTGCTTCTATGTGTATGAGTGTGTGTGTGTGTGTGTGTGTGTGTGTGTGTGTGTGTGTGTCTACCACATGCATGCTCAGTAAGACTAGAGGTGGTCTTTGGATCCCCTGTAACTGGAGTAACAGAAAGTTATGAGCAACAACATGGTTGCTGGGAAACAAATCCATGTCCTCTGTAAGGGCAGGAAATGCTGTTAACCTCTAAGCCATTTCTCCTGCCACTTAAAATATGTTCAGAAACAAAACAAAACAAAACAAAAACAAAAACAAAAACAGACGTCGCTATATCTGGACTTTGGTGTTTGCTGAGTAAATGGAGAAATAAAAAATATTATCAAGAGTGTTAATATTGACCGCTCTGTTCACTGGGTTGCTAATTACATATCAATTACTATTTTTAGTCTTCAAAAAACATTGTTGTTCATATGCATGCATATGTATAAATGATATGAGCATGTTGGGGTGGTCTAGGTGCTCATTCTTATGTGAATATGGCATATATGTAGAGGGAAGTAGATAACTTGAGGTATTGTCCTCACCTTCTACTTTATTTGAGACAAGGTCTCTTTGTTGCTTGCCATAGGCTAGCTGACCCCCAAGCTTCCAGGGAATTCTCTTGTCCATACTTCCCATGTGGCTAAAGGAGTGATGATATTTCAGATTCATACTACCTAACCAAAGTTTACATGAGTCTTGGGGATTTGGGTACAGGAGCTCGTGCTTGTGCATCTAGCGTTTTTCCCCCTGAGCCATGTCCTCCAGAACTAGTCTCAAGCTTTAAACTCTTAAATTAATCTAAAGTAAGAGAGGAAGTCTTGTGTAGGCTTCATCCATAGGCCCTGAAGTATGAGACTAGTACTGGAGGATCTGGTGAGAAGGTACCATGTACTAGGAGTTTGGTGTTGCTATTATGGTATGCAGTTTTTGCTAGGGTCTCTGATGTCTGTAAACCTAGGATTCTACAACACACTTCTTTTCCTGCACTCAGTTTCCCTCCAAAACTGGAAATTTATCCAAACTTTCAGCCCAAGTATTAGTCTTTGTTCCATCCCCTGCATTCTGTCAGGAAAAGTAAGGCTGACTTCATCCTTTGACATTATAGCCTGGTTTCCCATTCCTAGTGATGAACAGTACCACAAGCTAACACTCTCCCAATTTGGCCCAATGAAACTGTTAACCTAATTTTGTTCCAGCTGGATAACAGACAACAGGAGTAGGCATCATCCCAGAGTCCACAGGTTCCTCTGCAAACAACAGTGGATGGTTGGCTGCCTCTCACAAAGACTAGAGCTTAAATTGGATCATTTCAGCCAGCCTGTGATCTTATAGCTTTCACCTTTGTCCTTTTCTTCACCACTGGGCTATTTTTGTCACAGAAATTCCAACACACTACATGATCAATCCAATTGCAAGCAGAACATGCCCACTTAAACCATAATGTTTTCTGTTGGCATCAGAGAGAATGAGAAAATGTTAATTACGTGGACTCATTCTCACTTTTTCTAGAGATACAAAGCAGTCAAGATTCAAAGAGACAAGTGATATGAAATTATGTATTAGTTTCAATGTCCACTGCTTTTATCATATCACGATCCTTACTTTTTAATATCAAACTGAACATTCCCAAGCCTCAGATCCTTGCTGTGGACAGCTTTCTGATCTGAACACTTCAATATACTGGAAAGCATAATGGTTTTATAACAAGCCATGAGTTCAAATTCTGTATGTGAAAATTGCTCTGTATTACCTCAGAGAAGTTACTCAGTCTCTCTTGGCTGCCAGTTCTTCATCAGTAAGAATGAGGTTGATAATACTTGCCACAGAGGTAGTTTGAGAAATAAATGAGGTAACAGATCAAAACCACTCAGACTAGTACCTTGCACCAAGGAAAAGGTAATTCCTTCTCTCTTCTTTAGTTTCCCCTGGTAAAATGAACTGAAGATCAAACAGACTTCAAAATCAATCACAATCAGTTCTATTCCTGAAGATATCTTACAATTTTAATAAGCCACACCAATATCAGAAATATGACCGTGAAAGCATAATTGGCTGCATTTCTCTTCTTACATCAACTAAGCAAATTCAAACAATTTCATAAATTGGAAGCACTTACAAGATTTTTTTAAAAAAAATCTTTCTTGTTTATTTACTTTTTTGCAGCCCCTGGTCATTTTGAGCATGCAATCAGCTTTATTGTTGTGGCACAGTTTGCAGCTGTGAAATCTAGGTATATAGGAAGGAAGGCACCTTTGAAAGTGTTGGGGGTTGTATGTGTTTTTCTGAAATGTGCTTATGTTTGAAAAAATTCAACTGATGTCCTGAAACTTGATCTTTTTTGGTTAGGACACATCAAAATGGTATAAGAACTTTTCAGAGTATAAGGGGTAAAGTCATTGGTTTCTTTCAACCATTCCTGAAAAAATTACTGTATCTTATACCAGAAAAGTGATTGAGTCCACACTTCTTCATACATGAAGACAGATGGCAAAACATGCTGTTTCAGCCACCACTCCACATGCTTCTTTCTTGAGTCTGTGTCCTTGTCCAGAGTGTCACTTCTGTGCATTCATCTCCTAGTGTTGATATCTTCTCTATACACATATCTGTTTTAAATGATAGTCCTAAATTCTTTGGTAAGTTACCTTTTGAGAGCTTCCTTCATCTTTCTCGTGAACTCTACTAATTAAGAACCTAAATAGATTTCAGGTAAACTACTCTACACACTATATGACAAATTAACTCAAAATGGATCAAACATCATAGTACTTGAACTAAATTCATAAAACTATAGCAGCAAATTTTCATATACTTGTATTTGGCAATGAAGTTTTAGATATAATAACAAAGGCATCAGCAACCACAGCATGGACAGACAACTTGGAATGCCTCAAAATAGGAAACTTTTGTCCATAAATGATTTCCAAGAAAATGAAAGAAAAACCCAGGTAAATGTTGGTAAACTGTGGCTGATAATACTTCTAAAATGTGACATTGAAGACAAACAATGGAATTTAACAGTTTGTGAAGAACTTGGGTCACCAGCATTCCTCCAAAGAAGTCATACAAATGGTTAGTCATTACTTTAGAAGATGATTAATAATTTTAGGAACATCAAGATTATAATGAGCCACAATTTCAGAGTTAATGGGATAAAAAGAAACAGAAGTGAGATTGGTGATGAAATGGAAAATTAGAACCTTCATTAAATGCTTATAGGAATATTTAAAACATGGTTACTTCAAAAAACAGTTTAGCAGTCCCCCAAAAATCTTCATGTATTATGGTAATTTCTGTTTATAATCTCAAAAGATTGAAAACAAAGGCTCATATGCTTATGTGTATAACAGCTCAGGTCTATGCTAACAAGGAAGAAAAGAATGCAAGTATAAAACAGAATGAAGTCCTTCTACTGACTCAATGTGGATTAATATACATGTGCCAAGTTTAATAGCCAAAGGTATCACCATTGTCTGATTCTACATATAAGGCCTGTTTGGAACATACAGGGAAAAGAAATTTGAGAACATGAGGGATTCAGGTAAGTTACTTTTTCAGGAGCAGGGTATTTATTTAAGGTAATGAAGGTATTTAAGAAATGATGCTTGTATAGTGATGAATAGTTTTCACAATAAAGATACTTACAATAGCAAATTTTGTTAAATTTTATTATGCTTTAAAACTTCAGATAAATTTAAAACGTGAAACACAGAGATACACAATTATAACTGAAGTCTTCATCACTCAAGAACAATTTGAATGTCTTAACATTCTTACAATACTCCAACCAACAGCAGTTAAGTGTTTTTAAGTGCACATGGACAATTTTCCAAAATAGAATATACCCCTAATTATGAACAAAACCATAGCAACTTTAAATATTGATATTATATAAACTTTGTTCTTGGATAATAAAAAGATTAAGCCAGAAATCATTAGGAGGAAAGATATCTGGAAATTCCCAAGATATCTGGAAATTCCCAAGATACCTGGAAATTATGTAGTTAATTCTAAATTGCAGATGAGTCAAGGAGGAGTCAAGGGAGATGTTAAAAATGTTTTTATTGAGTGGAAATGAAAGCACAAATAGATCAAATTTGGCACATTAAGCCAAAACCTAGTTAAAGAATAATTAAAACAATAGCTATGACTGCTGAAAACTCTAGGTGGGGGAGATAATATATAGTGAGAGGCTGAGAGGGAAAATCAAAGATGGCCTTAGACATAAACCCTTGATCAAATCTCAAAGTCAGAGACTCTATTATGAGTGTTGTGCTCTCACTGTGTGTCCTCTGAAGCCAGTTCTGTGTGCTGCCCCACACCTGCACAGCAGTGCTAAGAAGTTCTTTCACAATGTATGAATGGTCTCCAGAAGCACACACTCACCACACAAGACACAAGGAAGTGCCCTTACCGACAGACATCTATGCTCTCTGCTCAAGTTTTTGGGGTTGTGACTTTATGTTATAACATCACTTACTGGATACTAAGTTTCTATTGTGAGTCACTGAAAACTGAGAGGGCTCCATATTGAATCCAGTGCACTTAGTTTCCAACTCACTTTTAAAACATTTTTTGATATTTTTTTATTTAAATTAGAAACAAGCTTGTTTTACATGTCAATCACAGTTCCCTCATCTTCCTATTCTCTACTGTTTCCCTACCAACCCCCAACCCATTCCCTTTCTGCTCCCCAGGGAGGGTGTGGCCTTCCATGGGAGGTCTTCAAAGTCTGTCATATCATTTGTAGCAGGGACCAGGCCCTCCCCCATGTGTCTAGGCTGAGGGAGTCCTTTATGTGGAATAGGCTCCCAAAGTCCATTCATATACTAGGGATAAATACTGATCCATTACCAGAGGACCCATAAACTGCCCAGTCCTCCTAACTAACACCCACATTCAGGGAATCTGGGTTGGTCCTTTGCTGGTTTCCCAGCTATCAGACTGGAGTCCATGAGATCCTCCTTGTTCAGGTCAGCAGTTTCTGTGGGTTCCTCCAGCCTGTTCTTGACCCCTTTGCTCATCAATCCTCCCTCTCTCCTGAATGGATTCCAGGAGTTTAGCTCAGTGTTTAGCTGTAAGTGTCTGCTTTTGTTTCCATCAGCTACTGGATGGAAGCCCTAGGATGGCATATAAGGTAGTCACCAACCTCATAATTTGGGAAGAACATTTAAGGTAGCTTCTCCACTATTGCTTAGATTGTTAGTTGGGATCACCCTTGTACATCTCTGGACATTTCTCTAGTGCCAGATTTCTCTTAAAACCTGTAATGGTTCCCTCCATTATGGTATCTCTTTTCTTGCTCTCCTCTATTCTTTCCCTGATTCAATCTTCCTGCTCCCTCATGTCCACTTCTCCCCTCCCCTTCCTCCAAACTCCCTCTCCCCTCCAACAATGCACCCAATTTGCTCAACAGATCTTGTTTCTTCCCCTTGTCCAAAGCGACCATATATGTCTCTCTTTGGGTTCTCTTTGTTTCCATTTTCTAGTGGTATGGATTATAGGCTGATAATCCTTTGCTCTATGTCTAAAAACCATATATGAGTGAGTACATACCATGTTTGTCTTTTAGTGGCTGGTTTACTTCACTCAGGATGGATTCTTCTAGTTCCATCAGTTTGCCTGAGAATTTCAAGGTGCCATTGATTTTTTTTTTCCAATGAGTAGTACTCCATTTTGTAAATGTACCACATTTTCTTTATCCATTCTTCAGTTGAGAGGCATTTAGGTTGCTTCCAGGTTCTGGTTATTACAAATAATGCTACTATGAACATAGTTGAACAGATGTCCTTGTTTTATGGATGTGCATCTTTGGGACTATGTCTAAGAGTAGAATTACTGACTCATGAAGTAGACTGATTCCCATTTTCCTGAGGAACTGCCATACTGATTTCCAAAGGGGCTATATGAGTTTTCACTCCCACCAGCAGTGAAGGACTGTACCCCATTCTCAACATCTCCTCCAGCATAAACTATCTTTGGTGTTTTTTTTTTATTTTAGCCATTCTGAAGGAGTAATATGGTATCTCAGAGTTGTTTTGATTTGATTTCCCTTATGATTAAGGATGTTGAGCACTTTATTAAGTGTCTTTCAGCCATTTTAGATTCCTCCACTGAGAATTCTCTATTTAGTTCTGTATCCCACCTTTTAATTGAATTATTTGGTGCTTTGTTAACTAGATTCTTGAGTTCTTTGCATATTTTGGAAATCAGCCCTCTGTCAGATGTGATGTTGGTCAATATCTTTTCCATTCTGTGGGCTGCCATTTTGTCTTGTTGACTATGTCTTTCTTTGCCTTAAAGAAGCTTTACAATTTCAAGAGGTCCCATTTATTAATTGTTGATCTCTGTGCTACTAGTGTTATGTTCAGGAAGTGGTCTCCTCAATCACTTCTAAGATGTTCAATGTGGCTAGATTTATGTTGAGGTCTTTAATCTATTTGGACTTAAGTTTTGTACATAGCTATAGCTATGGATCTATCTGCAGTCTTCTAAAACACAGTATTCAGTTATGCCAACACCATTTGTTGACGATGTTTTCTATTTATTCCATTGTATAATTTAGCTTCTTTGTCAAAACTCAAGTGTTCATAGGTGTATGGGTTACTATCAGGGTTTTCAATTTGATTACATTTGTCTTCCTGACTATTTTTTGTGCCAATACCAATCTGTTTTCAGGACTATAGCACTATAATAGAGCTTGAAGTCAGGGATAGTGGTGATGCCTCCAGAAGTTCATGTATTGTTTTAGCTATCCTGGTTCTTTTTTTTTATATAAAGTTGAGTATTGTTCTTTAAAGTTCTGTGAATAATTGTGTTGGCATTTTGATGGGGATTGCATTGAATCTATAGATTGCTTTTGACAAGATTGCCATTTTTACTATGTTGATCCTATTTTCTGGTATCTTTAATTTCTTTCTTTAAATCATAGGTTATATAACACATCTTTGAAACTGTTTAAACACTCATCATTATGTATTTTTCTATTGTATGCACCTTCTACCAGTTAGTTATAATTGGTACCTATTTATTTTTCTTTACAGTTGTTAGTACCTCGTTTTACACACACACACACACACACACACACACACACAGAATAATAACAGATTTTCTTAAGATTTTATAAAAATTTGAACATCTTAAGGAGTATTTTGTGAGCTTGCTTGCTCTGTATGTTTATTAATTTTTAAATCTTGTATATTTTTCTTTCTTCTACTCACCCTTGCCTCCTTCACCCCTTCTGATATTAGATGAAAATTTGTAATTTTTATTTTGATCAAGTTTATGAGATACTCCTATATGGTGATTATTTTTGATACTATCTTTAGCCTCTGCAAAAGAAAATAATGTTCTCCTATTTCTCTACAAACCTCTAAAATATGTTTTGTAAACTACCTATAACCTTTACGATCATAAGTTACTTTAATTAATTCTGACTATAAATGTCATGAAACTTTCAAATTTCTTTCATTACATATTTTTTCTAAATTGATACTCCATTTCTATGAGTCATCCTATGTATACTCTCTGCCTTTCTGTAACACTAGTGTTTAATAAAATAAAGTGTACTTTATGAGTGCTAGTCTAAGTTCTCTTGTGCTCTTAAAATAGTTAAAGTTCAATGTTTTATTCAGTCTTTCTCTAAAGTATAATATTCTTAAAATCTTAACACTTGATAAAATATGTTCTCCTCTATCCCTGGGATCAGCTACATAATTTTCAAGGGACTCTGAAAATTACCAGTGGGTTTTGACTGCCTTTTGGCCCAAATCTAGGATCCCCATAGCTTTCCTCCCTCAACACTCTCAGCCTTCCTTTCTAACCCATCTCCAGTCCTTTTGAAAGCCATTAACATGTAAAATCACTTTTTAAAATTATTATTATTGTTTTATTTAGATTAAATTATATATACTTTACGTATTGATCCCAGCTCCCTTTCCCTCCCTCCTTCCCATACTGCCTGACACCCGCTCCCATCCCATCCTCACCCCACTCCACAGGGAGGGAGAAGCCTTCCAGAAGGGATCATCAAAATCTGTCAGGTCATTTGGAATAGGGTCTAGGCACTTTCTATCAGGAACCCCAGTGGCCACACTGGGCTAAGACAAAGGTAGGTAAATTTTGCTATTTTTTCCTCTACTCCCTTCAGGTCTCTCTAGATTTAAACTTAGTCCTTCAGTAGACTACTTTTAGTAGCCACTCCTCCCAACCAACTACATTCTCTGCCATACTCTGCCTCTTGGTGCAGAGCCCAGGTTCCTCCAGTTATTTTCCCAGTAAGTCCTCTTATCCTTTCCTTCTAGCCTTAAATGTCTAGTACTACAACTTGGATGAATTTGCTTAATAATTATATAGTCTAAGTTCAACATTTTTCTAAACAATTGTGATTTCATTTTTCTTGAGTTGAATAAGATTTGATTTTTATGTGCATATTATGTTTCTGCTACCCATTCATCTCTTGAAGAGTATCTAGGTTAATTCTAGTAGCTTGTTATAGTAAATAGAGCAGGAAAAAATGTACATGCAAATATCTCTCTGGTAGGAAGTAAAGTTATCTGGGTATTTATACAGATTTAGAATTGCTAGGTCATTTGTGCACCCAATCTCAGAAGGAAAAAAAAAAGTTTATTCTCTCTCATATGTGAATCCTAGTGTTTAATGAATGCAAGTACATGTGCAGTCAATGAACATGCAGATATTGTATAACATCAAATGAAAAGGACAAGAAAGAGTAATATTAGGTTATGATGAAAATGGAATACAGATAAATGACACAGAAAGCATTAAAAAGTACATAAAACAAATTTTTTCTGGTCATAACTTTTGTCATTTTTTGGAGATAAATTCATAAAAATCTAATTGATATTGAACATGTAAAATCTGAATCAAACATCCATGGCATTAGAATTTCTATTCTAACTATATGGAATGCCTTGAGATATAGAGTTTGGGACTGGACACATGTTTGAGTGCCTGTGTTAATAAAGCCACTTGCTGTTTTATTTGTGAGTTCAGTGTAATACAGTAAATTAATGAAAAGTGGCATTTTTTTCAGTTCTGCCACAGCTTACCCATGGCATTTCCACCTATTTTGTTATGTCTGAAAAAATTATGCAAGAAAACAACAGACATGGGAGGCCATATGGAGGATGTCACCCTAGTTAAAATTAATTGGGTTCTCTATTATTGAATTATTAGAATTATATTTTAATTCTGATTCTTTATCAGACTATAATTTGGAACTATTTTCGTTGGTCAGTACTCATCCTCCCATCTTCCCCATGAGACCTTAGAAAAATTAAAGTTGCAAATTTTGAAGGCTAATTCATCTCTTCTGTCTTATAATTTATATATTATCCAGGAACTTTTAGCTTTCACTTCATTTTTTTTTCTATGATTTCTTCTGCAAATATCGAAATATAGGGTCATGATCAATTTTTGTTCAATATTATAATAAATAACATGAAATAATGTCCACTTTACATGTAATATTAATTTTCTGTAAAATTTCATTGTTTACATACTTAAAATAATTTAATATGTAATTAAAGGACGTACCTCTAGACTTCCAATTCTGTTCCATTGTGACAGAGATCTCATATGAACACACTCCCATGATTATTGTAGCTGGATGAAAGTATGTACCATCAGGTAAAGCAGGGCCTTCTACTTGGCTTTTCTTTCTCAAAATTGCTTGAACTATTCTGACTTCTTTGAATTTTTATAGTTTTTTTGATGTTCCTAAGATTAGGAGTTATAACTGTTATTTATTTTCAGTTGGTTATTCCCTAATGGAAGGCCTATTGGTATTGTTGGCTTTTTCCATAAACCAAGTTTGGTTTCACTGACATTACTATTTTTTATTTTAACAGATTTTTCTATTTGGTTGCCATTATTTTCTTTCTAATTATTGTTAAGTACAGTCTAATTGTACTTAAGTACAGTCCCCTGCCTTTTATAGTTGTTAGCATATAATAATAGGATATAGATTTTAAATTTCTTAAATTTAAATTAAATATGTAAGCAGGTACCATAAGGGATGCAAAATTTAGAAAATCAGGACATTACTTAAAAACAATTCTTCTATTATTTAAAGGAAATTGAAAATTTTCTAGATGTAGATGGCCTACTAAAATTAAACCAATATGAGTTAAACAATGTTTAAAAATCTACAAGCAACAAGATTAGAGCAGTTAAAATAAATTTCATTAAAAAGAATATCCAAATCGAGATTAATGATTTTCAAATTATTCCAGAAAATAGGAGAGAATGTTACCATAATGTTTTTACAAATAAAGTATTAAACTGACACAACAAAAAACAAAGACACAACTGAAAATTGAAAATTATACAACAATTATAACGATGAACATAGACACAAAATTTCTCAGTAGCAACATGCTAAAGCAAATGCATAAACACACCAAAAAAATCATTTTTTATGATCAAATTGACTTCATTTCAGAGATTCAGGAATGGTTCCGCATGTGTAAATAAAAATATAATACCTCAAGTATATCAGTTCCTCATCTCACTTGATTCAGGAAACTCATGAAAATTTCCTTAATTCTAAAAGCCACTAAAATATTAGGAGAAAACCAAACCAGATTATAGTAATATGGTGTTAGTTGGGAGGACTGGGAAATCTATGGGGTCTCTGGTAATGGATCAGTATTTAACCCTAGTATATGAATGGACTTTGGGAGCCTATTCCACATAGAGAGATACTCCCTTTTCCTAGACACATGGGGAAGGGCCTGGCCCCTGCTCCAAATGATATGACAGACTTTGAAGACTGCCCATGGAAGGCCTCACTCTCCCTGGGGAACAGAAAAGGGATGGGATGGGATGGGGAGAACAAGAGGGTGGGAGAACTGGGATTGACATTTAAAACAAGCTTGTTTCAAATTTAAATTTAAAAATATTATAAAAAAAAATAAAAGGAGAATATACTACAATATAAGAAAGCTAAGTATGACAAAACTATAGTCAATATATAAAGTGAAGAAAACTCAAATTATCTATACTAAAATCTAGAAGAAGTTATAACCACTTTCATGACTTTTCTTAAACATAGTGCTAGAAGCCATGTTTAGACTAATAAGACAAAAGAAGGTAGTATTAGGAGTCCATTTAGGAAAGGATGAGTCAACGTCTCATCTTCATATGATATTATTCTACATGTAGAATGCCTTAAGGATTCCACCAGAAGTTCATAGATTTTATAAACGTTGTGCAAAGTTTAAGGATATAAAATATATTACTATTATTTTTTCTTGCCAGTAACTAATAAGGTGAGGGGATAAAACAAGAAAATAACTATCCTCAGAATTGCCTCAAAATATAACTTTAATAAATTTAACCAAGGGCATGACTTACATAATGAGAACTTTCTAACACTGAAAAATGTCATAGAGGAAGACAGCAAAAGTTGCAAAGATTCCCCATGCTTATGATTGCAAGAATGAAAATAGCCAAAAAAAAAAAATCCAACCAAAAAAAAACAAAACATCCTACCAAAAGCCATATACATAGATTAGATAAAGCTTTCATCATAATTCCAACATCACTTTTCATAGAAACAGAGCAAAAGACCTTTAGTATTCTTTTGTTAGCACAAAAGACCTTATACAGCTGTATAACTGAAGAAATACTGAGGAAAATACTATTAGGTGTTTCACCATACCTGATATCAAGTTGTAATATAGCACATTAATAACAAAGCCAAGCATGGTAAGGAATAAGAACAATTGTAGATCAGTGAAGCAGAATAGTGGACACAGAAATAAATTCACATAGCTCCAGATATATAATTTTCCACAAAAATTTCAGAAATATGCATCAAAAAATCTTCCTCAGCAAATGTAAATCCACATACAAAGAATAAAAATAAATTCCTAGCTCTTATCTTGTACCAAAAAGAATGGCACGTGCAACAAGGACATTACATTAATAACTCAGCATTTAATATTATTAAAGGAAAAAGTTGGATAAATACTTCGTGAAGCAAATATAAGCCAGAATTTCCTCAATAGGACTTCAGTTGCTCGGGAAATAATGTCATCACACGACAAATGGAAAAATGTGAAATTAAAGCTTTATCTACAGCAAAGGAAACAGTTAATTGATTAAAGAGCCAGCCCAAAAAAATAGGGTTAAACCTTTACTAAACAACAAAGTATTATTATCTCAAATACATAAATAGCAAAACTCAACAATCCAATTAATAATTGGGATAATGAAATAAGCATATAGTTCTAAAGTGATAAAATGGTAATGACCACTATATATGTAACATGGGTAACTTCACTAGCTATCAGATAAATTCAAATATAAACTATATTGAAATTCAATCTCATAACAGTCAGAATGGAAGCCATTATGAAAACAGATACCAACAATTGCTGGTAAAAACATAGATGAATGGGACCCATTCTGTGCAATTGGTAGGAATGTAATCTAATCAAACCGCTATGGAAATCAATATGTAGATTCCTCAGAAAACCATAAATGTACTTGCCAGATGGTTTAGTGGATACTGTCATCCCCTCTCTAAGTCTTAATCAGATTATTTGGGTTCTGTATTACAAACTTTTAAAAGAGAAGTTTTTAATATTATGAATTTATTAATGTTTGCATCTATAATTGGAAATACAATTTGGGAATACTCAAGTTTTATGTAAACATGTTATGTTTCCAGCATATATTTTAAAAATTCATGATAACATAGTCATAAGCAATTCCTTGGCTACTGTACTCCTTCCTCCATTGCAGTGAGCTCAGGGGAACAGAATCTGTCTGACTCAGCACAGTATGCCTGATTATAGGAACATTGCAGGTTCTCACCTACATGATCAATGGTTGAATGGAGATGCACCATGAGAAAAAATATTAGAAGCATTTAAAGTAATACATTTTCTTCTAAGTAGTGTTTTGGCTGCAAATTGTATTGATTCTCCATGTCACCATTGATTCAATTCAAAATATTTTAAATTTTTTAATCTGTAGTATATATAGCTCATGGATCATTCAGAAATATAATACCAAGTGTCCAAATATTTAGAATTTTCCTAAAGGACCCATGTTGCAGGAATTTTTATTTAACTCCATTTTAGTTAACATCCTTTAAAATTTCTTTGGTTATATGAAGATAGAATTCATGGCTTAGAATTTGATCTAAGTTAAAACTGTTTCTTTTCTACTTGGAAAAAATGGGTTCAGTGTGTTCCTTCCATAGCTGTCAGTTAGGCCAACTGCATAAGGAGAAATGCAAGCCTTTTTGATCCTCTCTGCCTATCAGTTGGACTATTTAACACAAAGTTGAAACTGCAATTTGATACTTTTTTTTTTAAAATCCTGGTTTCCAGTTTGTCTAAGGATTTAGTCTCTGGTTCTTGGTTACTGGAGGTCATGTGTTTATTTTCTTGGAGTGGCCCTTAAGTCAAATCAGGCATGGCTTTGCAGCTCCCATAAGTTCTGTGCCACCCCTGCCCTTACATATTTTGAGTCAGGAAATATTGTAGGTCAAAGGTTTTGTAGCTGGGTTGGTGCCTGTGCTTCTCGTTTGGTAGTCTACAGAGTACCTACCCACACCAAAGAGACTACATGTAGGGGTGAAGACTCAAGGTAGACTCCAGATCAACTTCTCTGTGTTCTATTTGTTTTGTGGGTACTGTCCTTGGCAAGGGGACCCACTATCAGTCTGTGGAGAGCAGCCCTTTGTCTTAGCAACAGCCTGGGTTGTTTGGGAATTTTCATTGGACCCCCTTGGCCAAAATCTCCATGAATACATCCCAGTTCTGCCACTGGAAGCCTCGGGTAGCATCAAGTGTTTTCATTGGAATTATCTTTATACATTTCAGGAAGCTGCCACTGCACTAGGTTTGCACACCACCCCTTAAATTCTCCCTCTATTCCAGCTATCTCTCCTACCTTTCTCTTTTCACCCTTTGTCCACCCATACCTGATTCCGCACTCCTGTTTCCACCCACCCACCCCAAGTTTTCCCATAAAAAAATCTATAAAATGACACCCAATGATATTTTGCTATACTCATAGCCTTATCCATTCATCATCAGAGATGCTTCATCTGGCAGCAGATGGGAACATGCAGAGACCACAGTCAGAGATTATGAAGAGAGGGAGTGTAAGTTAAATAGAGTCTAATTTTGAGAACTAAATCAGAACTCAGGGGATCCCAAGGGAAACACGGCAGAAAGACTGTGAGAATCAGATGAGATGGAGAACAACAGGAGAATGTGGCTCTCTGAATCTACTAAGCAAGGCACATATGAACTCACAGATACTGAAGAAGCAAGCACAGGTCCTACATGGGTTTTCACCAGGTCCTGTGAGTATTATAACTATTTGCTTAGCAATTTTATGAGACTCCTGGCTGTGAGAATAAATGGGTTTCTGACTCTTTGGCCTGCTCTTGGGGGATCTTTTCCTTCTGTTGGGTTGCTATTCTCAATATTGATAAAATAGTTTTTGCTTTGTCTTATTGCCTTTTATTTTGTCATGCTTGGTTGTTCCCTTAGAGGGTTGTTCTTTTCTAATGAGAGACCCAAGGGAGTGTCTCTGGAGGGGAGCTGAAGGTAGGAGGTAGGAAAAACCAGGAAGGAATAAAGGAAGGGAAACTATAATCAAGAGTATTTATGAGAAAATAATCTATGTTTAATAAAAAGAAAAAATAAAAAGAAATTTCTATTTGAATTATTGATGCTTCTTTAATTTTCAGATTTTGCTTAATATATAGTTTTTCATTGCTAGATATCTTTACAATACTAATACTTATATATTCCTGGTGTTGAGCCCTTCAATTCATTTTTTAAATTTCACTCATTATGTCCATGTCAATGTGTGTGTAGGCATGTGGTTTGTGTGTGGGGGGGTGGGCGCACATATAAGTGCATGATTGCATGAATGTATGTGTACATGTATGTTCAGGAGCAAGCGTGAATATATTTATGGAGTGTGTTCTTGTTTTTCACTTTCTTGAGGCAGTCTCTCTTTTGTTTCTTGCATTAATTACACTGTGCACTATGGGCAAGTTAACCCACAAAACTTTCAGGCAAATCTCTTATCCCTGCCTCCTGTCTCACCATGGAAATGCTGAAATTTTTATGTGTCACATCTAACTTTTTACATGGATTCCAGGGTTCTCACTTAAGTTAAAGCTCATATATCATGCACACTTGCCTACCAAAAAAGCCCTCCATCCTCTATGATTCACATAAAATTTCTTTTTCAAATTCTGTTTGGTCTGATATTAATTTAGATATCCTCTCCTTGTTGTGATTATTTTTAATCAAATAATGGCTTCCCATACTTGCCTTTCAATATCTCTATATCTTTGAGCCTAAGGTTCATCTTGTAGGCTTGTACTATAACTCAGTGGATAGAATGTTTGAGGCCCTGAGTTCAATACTAATCACCACAAAAATAAATATGTAGATACACAAAATATAAAATAAAAAGGCATATAGTATGATAGTTAGCTTTAATTGTGAACGTGACACAAACTAGAATTATCTGAGAAAGATTTCAGTAAGGGAGTCTCTATGCATTTGGCTAATGCGCATGTCTGCAGGGATTATTAAGATTGGCTTTCCTGATGTGGGAAGATTTACCCTAAATGTGGTTGTAAAATTCTTGCATTATTATTCCACCTGACACTTGCAGTCCCTATGATCCGAGAATATTCAATAGACTCTCTTTGGTTGCAATTCCTGATATGTTTCGAATTCCAGATGTGACTAAGCTTTTCTTACTTCTATATGATATATATCTATATTTTCTATTATCTTTACTGCAGTACTTGGTGTCAAAAATCATGGTGTTATGATTACATTTCCCTTTTTAATTTTTATCTATTTAAGTAACACAAAGTTCTGTGTATTGTTGGGGTACAGTATAATTTTTAGTCATTGATTTGTCTCTAACATAAAATATAAAATAGTATACATTTATGGTATAACATGTAAGTTTTTAATCAGAGTGGACAGCACTCAACCTTCTCAGATATTAATCATATCTCTGCCTTGAGAATAATTTAATAATTTAAAATGACATTTACTTTATTGTTGTTCCAGTCACTATAACATGTATCTCAGCTTATCAAAATCTATACTATTGTGTACTTAAAGTATTAATGTAAATTAAGTACAGTAAAAACAGTTTACCCCAACATAAGCTCATTTCTTCCACTGCAGCTGAAATGCACGACATTTGCTACTTGTAGTTATGCTCTGAACCCAAACTGCACTGTTTTACATGTTATGTTATATGGCTACATCATTCAGAATAATTTTTAAGGAGGAGCGAAAATACACATTGACATCATCTTCTGTTTCGATCATATATGTCAATGTTCTTCGCTTCTCCCTGGGATTCGTCTTTCTGTTTCATCCCCTTTCATTCCCCTCAAAGAAGATCCTTCATTATTGTTTCTCCTTTTGCATAGGTCTGCTGACAATGAATTCTTGTTTTGTTTTTCTCAATAATTTCTGTTTGTCATATGCTACCATATATTCTTCTGAAGAAAAACGGAGCCTTTAGTTTTAAAGAGTTTCTCTTCAGGTTTTAATTTCTTTCTTTTGACTATGACATGCCCACTTTTTACTATTTGGAATCTGTTGATGTCCTGGGTGCAGCATTGTTAGCTATCAGCTTTTAGACAGACATTATTAATGTTTGCTCTTCAGACATTTATCCACTTCTGTTCTCACTCTACTGTCTTTGTGAATCTTCCATTATACATATACTTGCATGCTTCAATGTCTTCCCCAGGTATTTGAGATACACTTCATTCCTTTCAAGTTATTTTCCCACATTTCCTTCAGAATTTATTTTTTTTCCATTGACCCAACTTCCTTAGTTCTTCTCTACTGTCCTCACAGTATCCATTGATAATAGATTCATTGAATCCATTATCGTGCATTCCAATTTACAGCTCATGTTTGTTTCTTTTAATCAGTTTCTTCTTTATTACTTAAAAAAAAGGAAATTATAAGTTAACTTCAAGTCTATGTAAGTGTCAGTTCTTCAACACTCTTAACTTTCATAGTAATATTTGTGGTTGGTTTAAAATGTTTCTCTGTAGGTCAAAGGTCTGGAAAATAAGAAGCCTCTGGTTTTTGCTCCTCTGCCTGTCACTTTATTTTATTTATTTATTTATTTATTTATTTATTTATTTATTTATTCATTTATTATTGTGGAAAAGTATATTTTGCATCATATACAGCACCAACTCTGTGCCTTTACCTTGAGGACTGATTTCCTGGATAGTTTCCCCTAATTTTTGGCATTGTTCTTTTGATTTTTGCACATGGACTGCTTCTCCTATGTGATTAACTTTGAGCCTAGTGACCGATGAGTTACACTCAGCTAGGCAATATTATACCCAAACATTCAGCAGAGGTCCTTGATGTTTAAATTCAATAAAGGTCCCATCCTGGGAGGGGGCTTCAGAGAGAGGTGAGACAATTTTCAAGTTGAGGAACTCAGCATTTGACTTATATTTTCAATTTACAGCTTGTGCCTTACTTGGTCTTCTTCCCTGATCTACTACTGTTTCTCAGCATCAAAAACTCACGACACATCAATTCTAAAGCTTTTAAAGCTCCCATTTTATGTCCAGCCCCAGGTCACCCTGACACTGACCTCTTTATCACCACCTATTAGCTGATATTTCTGATTCTTTGGGTACTGGTTATTGCCCTGATGCCAGTCAATTCCTGGTTTAGCCTGTGCTATGAACAATTGAGTTTGCACATAGAGAGAGGAAGCTTCAAAAGAGACTATCCCTCTTCTACATGGTATTTTTGTATAAAAGCTGTTAGAGTACTTTTTCCTCTTAATCACCCAGTAATTATTTCTTAAATTAAAATGTAATAAAGTTACTAATTTCTATTTGACTGCACCTTCATTCTGTGTGGATGGTACTTTTCAAAGATCGAGACTGTTTATAACTTCTACACTTATTTTCCATGTAGTGTCCATCAATCAGAGAGAGGTGATTTAAAAGCCACATGAATACTTTATAAATTTCCATACAATCAAAAATTTTGCCAGCTATTTTAAGTTGTAAACTAAACTCACCCATCTAAATAAGGATGCCTATCTGTATTAAAGATGGGCATGTCTTTAGTAATGAGCCACCATGGCTTCTGTGCTCTCTCACAGATAACCATAAACTAATGATTCTTTCTTAGTATAATATGCATATTAATTAGTTCCTACAGCACTTGAGAGACGTCTGGACTATTCCCACCAGCAAGGTCAGGAAATGCATCCACCTTAGTTAGCAGCAAATTTAAAAATCCTGAAGCAAGTGAGGGTCACAGAGAAGAGTGAACACCCCAAGGGGAAGGCACAACCAGAGCTCAGAATTTTTCACAACCCTATAATGATACCATGTGACCTAATCAATGGACTTCATTTGTAAGCAGTCTAATCCCCAATACTGACAATTGGAATAGACAGTCCTGTTCAATTAATACGTGGTCAGGGTGCGTTCAGACTTAGTATTAAAAATGTAGGTGTTCCACATTAAAATTCAAGTATTCAAATGCAATATCTCAGAGGGATTTAGATTTAACGACTGGTGCTGAGCTATGTATAATAATAATATAGAGAAGTTTGCCCACTAGAATTTTAAACGAAGGTTATGATGCCTGCTAAAGTAAGAATGACAAACATTCTGCTTTTAAATTTTAGAGGCTACAATTTTCTTGAATACAGAAAACTCAGTGAATAGGTAAATGAATTCTTTTTCAATTTTTAAAACATAAAAATTGACATGATTATATTTCCCCTAAAGAGTATATCAATATTTATTTATCTCTAAATAAATACAGATGTAGGTATATGTTTTCATTTAACCTGATATGAATCATTTCAAGTTAATGCAAAGAAAACAATTAAATTCCATACTTGATTAATGTCAAAAGTATTGAATTGTTATGCAATTAGCCAAACTGTCTTTACAGATATAGCAATAAACTTGAGGAAAACAACCCCAAATGTTAATAATTCTAGAGTGTGGTGAAATTCACAAGGAAAGTTAACTTGTATTGTAGGATGGGCTATGAAAAGCATTTTAAAATATTTGAAGTAACATTTACATCAAGATCTCTATGTTTCCTTCAATGGGGAGACTTGAATCACTACATAACATTTAGTGTAATGATCTATATTACACACCTGTGAACTGAAGAAACTAATATAGTTCTGAAATCTAACATATCTTGAGAAGAACAAAGAAGCCAAAGGTGGCCTTTTTAAACCACAGGTCTGGAGGTTTGGATTTACAATAACAAATGCTGAGGGAGTCACATGACACTGTGAGCAATAGCGCCATTGCTGGAACATGAACTTAACCTTATCAAATGGTCTTTAAGAGGGTCAGACAGCCATAGTCCTTAGACTATGGTTGTAAGCAACAACAAAATTAGCTGAAAGATTTCTAGTAAATATCATGCCTATACTTCTTCACTGCTACTCTTTCTGTTGTCTAAATCTGAAGATCTACCTGGGCTCAGTGCAAAAATGTCAAGGTAACAAGCTTTAGCTACATCAGGACAGTCTTCTCCCACTGGCAGCTCCCCAGTCTTAATCTCAAGTGTGTTGACATCTAATCAATTGGTCTCTATTTCCAATGTTCTAGAACTGTTTCCTCTCTCTTAATTATTAACCCCTAACTATTAATCGATGTGTTTCTACATGGCCTTATCTTATCGAAGAATGCCTGGAACTTCCTATATTCCCGATAGCTACATGGCATCTCCCTGTGGCCTCTCTTTGTACCATCTCTCCAGAATTCTCCATGTCTCATAGCCCCACCTATACTTCCTGCCTGGCTACTGGACAAACAGTGTTTTATTCATCAACCAATAACAGAAACATATATACAGAAAGACATCCCCCATCAATGTTTCGGTTCTTCCAGTGGACCTGAGATCGGTTCCTAGCTCCCACATGGATCATCCTACAACTCTGGCTCCACATAATCTGGCATCTACTTCTGCCTCTGAGTTCACACACACACACACACACACACACACACACACACACACACACACACACACACAACACACACACACACACACTTATGAACACACGAATACACAAACAAATATAAATAAAAATACATCTAAAAAGATGGAAAGATGGACAAGAAAGGTATGGCTATTCTCTATTGTCACATTGATTGGATTTGAATCTCCTGATAGACACTATGCCATGGACAAAGCCTTGACCTAAATAAGAAGGATAAACTAGGGAGAAGTACTCATCTTTTTCTGCTTTCTGTTGCAGACACAATGTGACCTGCTGCCTCCCCACCACCACCACCACCACCACCACCATCACCACCACCACCACCACCACAAATATTGCCACAGTGGGAGCCACTCTTTCTGCCTTGCTTTTCTCTCCATAATTGACTATACACTCAAACTATTACAAAATAAAGCATCTTGTCTCAAACTGCATCTTACCAGACATTTTGCCACAGCAGCCAGAAGAGGACCTAAGACAGAGGAACAATTAATTTTTCTAAGTGTATTTGATGACAGACATTGCACTAATCTCTTTTTGTCATTATTTGAAAGGCTCACAGCTTGTGAATGAGTAGCTATTTTCTGTTAGGAATAGTTTTTTCCTGCCACCAGCTGGTCTGGTCCCATCACCACGCCAGCCCCAAATAACACACAGAGACACTGTAATAGATATAATTCTATAGGCCAGTTACTAGTTTCTTATCAGCTAGCTCTGTCTTAAATATTAGCCTATTTCTATTAATCTAAGTACCACCAAATGGTCTTATCTTACCGGAGAGAGGGGCTGGTGTTCTTCTCTACATCCTCCAACTTGAATCTCCTCCCTACTACTTCCTCTCTCCTCCTTGTCTCCTAGTCCATCCTAGCCTGGTTTCCTATTGGCCAACAGTGCTTTATTCATGAACCAATAAGAGAAACATATTTACAGAATGACATCTCCCATCAATTTTCCACATTATAAGAATGAAAAATTTAGAAAGGCCTTGGTTTTCTAAGACCATACAGCTTGTAATTCTCAGAGACAGGATTTGAACTTGTTTTCTAAAGCCATAATACAGCCATATCTAACATGTGAAAACATAAAATTGATACTAAATAAATTATCAGTTGAAATGGCTCCCAGTAAATTATAGTAGCAATTAACAATAAGCTGCAACCTTATAATCTGTTGAATGTCTGAAAGCCATTGCATCCATTCACTTTGAAAGGCTGAATACAGTTGCTTACAAAGGTGGTGGAAAGCCAGGAAGAGAAGCAGTATGTTTAAACTAGAATGCTAGGAAGTATTCCTTAGACAGTGACAGAAGACTCATCTATTTCTGAATCTGTCCATTCCACAGGTATTCATACTGATGCCCCTTAGTCAATGTTTTTGTTTTACAAAATTGACTGTTATGTAAAAACTTTCTAAAGGTTCTACTGATAAAAATTATAGGCACACCATAACCCTAAAATCAACACTTTCGGAGTACTGGGGAAATAGGTTGTGCACTATAATTTTCCTTAATCTTTTCTTTGTAAAGAGAGAGTCTAATTACACACCATGTTAAAAGGAGGCAAATATTACCTAAGAATCAAGTTTTGATCTTTAACATTAGATTGTACTGTTCAAAGGTTCACTGTATTCATGTGCCTTTGTTGTTATGGTCATCTCCATTGCAACCTCAAAACATAATTCAACTCACAGAGGTGTATACTGGGTCAAGACTATCTCTCACCATGCCACACTATCAAATTATGCTCACAAAATATTGGTTATATTAATTAGCTGCACAAATACTTGACACAGCTAATCCTTTCTGTTATATATTTTAAATGTGACTGTGAAAAATATTTGTTTATGCTACAAATCAAATGTAAACCTCTTTTGCTCAAAAAGCCAGGCCAAGTAGCAAAGCCTGGCCTCCTGCTTGTGCTCTACAGTCTAACATATCTTGATTACTCTGACAGAGTTCCAGTCACAGGGTGTGAGTCAGTAAGAAGGTTTTCAATGTCCAGCAGCTAAATGTGTCAGCCATGACATTTCTGAAAGTTCTATTTTTATATACAGAGAGAAGGAAAAACCATTTCTTTGTAACTGTCCTTTGCAAAATTTTCAGTCTACCTCCAGCTTTAGATACATACAATGGTGAATACATTCTTAGTTAACATCACAAGAAACTGACATTTTTTAAGCTGGAATAATACATGTTTTGAAAAAATAATCGATGCCAAGTTTGTCCCCTCTGCATTCTTATTCCAGTTCAGTCACAAGACCTGTTAAAATGCAGTTGAAATAATACAAACTGCAATTTATATCTCACTGTTATCCTAACCCTCTTTCCCTACTATTATATGGCTTATCTGAAAATGTTGAAATGTAACTTGCTTGAGTTAAAATACTATGTGAATTAAGAGGCACTATTGTTTGGGAGACTTTTTTAATTGGTCTATGGAGAGATTTTCTGTATGTATTAAAATGGTTGTGTGTCTGAATTATAATGAACTTACCTTTCTTTTGTGTTTAAATATGTATTTGAGACAAAACATTTTAATATTGCTTAGGCTGGGTTTTATTGCTAAAATGATTGGTTTGGCCATCCTGGCATGAATGGAAATTTCTGATTGGCCGTCATATCAATGCCAGCAGAGCTGGGGAAGTGCATGGCTCTGGCTGTTTTCCTTATTTTTATTTATAAATTCTGTTTCATAACAGCAATAAGATGCTCCAGGCCTTGCAGTTCTGAGGGATTATTGCACTTGTCAGGTGGTAAAAAAAAAAATTCCTACCCCTCTGCCTGCTGTCTCCCAACACCACTAGAGGCATCTAATCACTGAGAAACACTATTCCTGGAAACTCTTAATGCTTTATTATGACATATCTAACTTTTAAAATAAATCATTTATTTTGAAGCTTCAGTTGCCATAAGAGAGTCCAGCCAGTAGCTAAATAAAGGGAAGAAAAATCAAAGTGTAGATCTGAAAAGCAGAAATGGACAAGCCATGGCCATCTGTCTATGAGTCCCAAGGTATTGCAATATCTAAAATTAAGTATATGTCACACTAAAATTGAGAGTTTCTTCTCTTGTTGGTCAAAATGCAGGCATGTTCATATACTTTTTTTACCTGACTCTCTAAAGTTTGCATTTCTACCTTACAAATAAACATAAACCTGTTTACATAAGAAAACATGCATAGCATAATTTAAGTATGTAATGCATCCATGTCTTATTAGGGAAATATTTTTTATGCTGAAAGAAAGGATGTTTTCATTTATAAAAAAAAGTCCAATGTGATGTAATTTTCATGAAAACTCAAAAAAAAAAAAAAACTAAAACTACTGAAACGAATATTTTTCCTAAATGTTTCCTAAGTTTCCTGGTTTTTGCTGTTGTTCTTTTTGTTTTTTTTTTTAAGATAAATAAAATATAAAATTAAGACTGTTATACAGCAGTGGAGAGAGACTGAAGTTTTCAGATTAAATTTCTAATTCTAAATAATCATTTAGAAGTTTCTATTTCTTTATCTTTAGTATTGTTCCCAGGGAACAATGTAAACTGAGTGAGGCCAAATTATCTTTTCAGGCAAAGAGTATCAAAGTTTTTCTTGGAAAATTGCCAGTTTTAGGTAGGGGGTGTTTATGGCCTAGGGAGTTGCTGTAGCAATAGAAAAAAAGATTAATAATTTGCACATGTGAGATTCATGGAAGGCAGGATACAGCTGTAAAGAATTAACCCCTCTTGAGAGATGTACAAACAGAGAGCAGCTGAGAGGAGACCTGTTGGGAAAGACGAAAACTATTCAGAGTACAGATGTCCTCCTAGAGAAACGCAGAAAGTGCACTGGGGATCAGGCCTCTTTTGTCTTCGCTTATAAATGAGCAGATAACTTAAGAAATCTTGAGACAAAAGGAGCCAGTTGTGACCAATTAAAATGTATCACGGCAATGTTAAGTAAGCACTCTGATGAGTCGTCTAATGAAATTAGGGTTACAGTGCTCTGCTGATGGGATTGTGTTCAGTTAGTGTGAAA
This sequence comes from Cricetiscus sungorus, assembly GCA_030556225.1. NCBI lineage: Eukaryota > Metazoa > Chordata > Mammalia > Rodentia > Cricetidae > Cricetiscus > Cricetiscus sungorus. The sequence goes on from JANBXA010000372.1 coordinate 5,403,934, forward strand.
GAAAGTTGTCATCCTTAAAGGGATGCTCTGTGCCTCCATTGTCTGGAAAAGTCACCTTATTGACTGCTAGGAACTCATTTTTCCAGAATCCACACACCTTAATTAAGAAACCAAATGGCAAACAGGTCTACACATTTTGTCAATAATAAACTAGAAGTCTGAATTTCATTTTAACTGAAATCAGAAAGGAGGTTTTTTTGCCTTCAATGAAAGGACTCACTATAATGATTTTAAGGAACTTAAATATTGAATTTTATACATGAAGATGTTACTGAATTCTTTTTGTTAAATGTCCTTGAAGTAAAAATTCTTTGTCATTCTGGTTTCCTTTGAACCTGAAGCAGAGATGGAAAAATTACATACCTAACATGCATTATTCAGGCCCTTGGATTTCACAAATTCATAGGTCAATGGTCCTTAACATCTGAGCTTGGGTCTTCAGAGTGTCCCCAAGACTGTCTGACAGTCTTGGGAGGTCATACTTGTTTTTACTGAGGCATTCATTTTTTCAGACATCCCATCCTCTCATGTGTGTTCAGTGGACCTTCAAGAACTTACATGATACAGGATGACATCAACTGGTGACTAATAGAAAGTGTGCTTGGGAGCCCTGTCCTTCAGGAACTTTTAGATAGCAACACTGAAATCTCAACTTTTATCCACAATACAGTAATATGTTTGGTAGAGCAACATGCACTTCATGAGGAATAGGTCAGTTTCCTAATGAGCTAGAATCTGCCACCTTCTTGCAGTTACATGATCCAAATATCCCATCTCACCCAAATAAGATCTCATTGTGTTCATTAATTTTAGACTTCACTGAAATAGCTGCAGATCCATTCTGATTACTATATTGTTTATTAACTAGTGTATTCCTAAGAATTACCCACCTGAAATTAATGCTGTGCAAAAATCCAGGAGTTGAAGCATTTGTCAGACTGTGTTAGTTAATAGTAACTCTACTATTAGGAGGATAAAACTCATGTTCATAGTTCAGAGAAAATTAACATAATGATTTAACACAATTTTATGTTTAATTAACGATATAATGGTTTGCAGTTCAACTCTTGCTTTGTCTAAGTATCAACATTTTATCATACAAAATAGAGTAGGGAAACTTGATTTTATTGCTGAAGAGTTCTACGTATTTGTCTAATGTACATAAACCATCTCAGGTGAATAAGTTTATAATCCTTTTTTTTTAATCCCACTAGACAGAGTAGGTACATAATATTATTAGAGTTGCAGACACATGAATGAGGCTGAAGAAATTGAATCACAGAATTTTTATTTCCTACTAAGGCTTGTAGGTTCTTCTGTTGCTTTGAAATTTCTCCACTACCAGAGATGTTTCCTTTGACCAGGGCAGTATTTACCAAGCACCTACCACGTGCCATGAACTTCTGTTCACGGTATCTTAGTCACTCTCTAACAACTAACCTAAAGATGAATTCTTGTCACTCAAATGAAATGTGGAGATGTTAAGAAGATTAACAGGCTTGCATGGCTAAAATATAGCCAACATCCCAGGTTTAAGATTCTTCTTTTACTACCTTATCATAATCTCAATGAAGATTAAAAGGTAAACATTTCCATAAACAAGTATATAAACCACAAACTCATTACATCTCAGGATAATCTAGTAACAGAAAGAGGTAACAAACAGAAATCCACCAAAACATAAAACTATTGAGGGGGGGCAAAGTGCTTAAAAGCAAGAAGTAAAATTGGGTAGATTAATATTGATCCCTTATAATGTCAGACATTTTGAATCCCTAGCTTCATATATCTTAGTTTACAACGCGTTTTGATGGGGAAGTAAGAATATATGAGTAAGGTGGGGACATAAGAAGAGTTGACGAAACTCCATTCATACAGAGTAGGAAAAGAGAACCAAAGGGTTCTGGCAGCGATCATTTCATCTTGCTTTGTGAAACACTGCCTGGCTCCTCCCCAGTATACTTCCAACTATGACAGTGGAAACTCACTTATCCTTTGACTAATGTATCCAACTTGTCCTCATAAGTGATTACTCTCCTTATCTTCAATGTAACAAGGCATTTACCCACAGAAACCCACCCAGAGTCCGATGTTTTAGAAATTTGCCTGCTGTGTGCTCTGACTGGTTCCTGGTCTCTGAACCCTCATGGCAATACAGGCCAGTGACTTGGAAGATATGAGACCCTGAAAGGTGGCTATGATCTCCCCTTAGGTTATCAGCCTATTAAATCGGCCACGTAACTCCCCCAATTATGGCAACACTCTTTGACTTTCACTGGGGTTTGAGGAGAGTGCTTTCAGAGGTTAGAGACAAACACTGTCTCATGGAGGTGGAGCAGATGCATTTGAGAACAGCAGGACCAAGCTTGGAGCCGCACTGTGAACCAATGAGTCAAATGTTTGTTACCCAAGTAACAGGACAGGACAGAAGTATTTGCTTTGTGTAGTACTGAACAATTCGCTGAGACTTTGAGTGAAACTCTTAGTGACCCGACATGGCTGAAGTTGTCTCTCAGTAAACACATTAGCTTTGCTAAGAAATAAAGTCTAAGATATTTACCTACAATGCCCTCTTCAGTTCATCAATTCCCGAGGAGCACCCAGAAAACTGCCCTTGTTTTTTGTTTTGTTTTTTTTTTTGTTGTTGTTGTTGTTGTTGGTTTTTTGTTTTGTTTTGTTTTCTCAGCTCACAAAGGAATAAGAGAAACACTTTGACATTTCTGCTTGGGAAAAATCTTCAGATACTTGAATGCATTTTTTTTTCTTTAAATCAGAGTTGGGAGAGAGACTTAAGCTCAACCCAGTTAACAGGCCTTGTTCTTCTCACTGCTTTAATTACTGCTCAAGGGAGACTAAGTTGACTGCTCCTGGCTCCTAGGCTGCTTGGGGGTGGCTGTTGTTAGAGTCCTCTGGAGATAATGTTTCTACTGGGTCAGTCTGAAGAAAATGCTGGCAACAATGGCAATCCCCAGGGCGACACTCCAGAGGGGGGTCTAGATTCAGCTGTCAGTCACCTTCAGCTCAGAGCCATCAAATCTATTTACACAAAAGCTGGTTATCACAAACCTTTTGAAAAACTATGTAAAGAGGAGATTTACTCATCCTTGAGTCTTAGGGATTTTTTTTTTTTCCTCTTGAATCACCCCCTCCCCTTTCTCTCAGTCTATCTTTCCTCCCCACCGCCAGCTCCTCTTCTAACTACCTCTGGGAACTTCTAAGAGTCCCCCGACTTCTTTTGTTTCTCCCTCAAGCTTACTCTGCTATTGTGCTAGAGTTTGTGCCTAAGCTTGAATATCACTCACAAGGAAGAAGTATCTGCTGTTATCTGAGCAATTTAGTTTGTTTCCAAAAGGATAGAATTGTCTATAATTGTGAATGATAGACACTGTGATGCTGACCACTACAGAGGTACAGTAGTATTTCTTCTTCAAGCATAGATGTGTTATGCCACCCCATTCACTTGTTTTTTACATGCGTACTTTCTTTTTTTTAATAAAGGATTTTTCACTAAAAACTATTAAATTTTTAAAGCCTGGAACAGTTTGCAACTGAAATAAGTTTTCACAAGATGAAGAAATATTTTGTTGTTTCACTACTACTGAATTTCAGATACCATAGAGTTTTGTTGTTGTCTCTAACATTTTAAAGTAGATAAAATAAGCTTTTTTTTTCTTTTTTCCCCATGATGAAGACAGAAATCATAGATTTCTCTACATCATAGCATTATGGTAAAGTGCAATTGGAAGGCAGTTTTGATTAGTAAAACTGCAAATACAATGTTACATTGAAAAGTGTACCCTCTCCACTGATTTGTAGATGATTGCTGAAATCAGACTGACAAAATATCAAGGACCGTAATGCCTGGAGGGGACATCTACATTTGTAATGACCTGGTCCATTGTAAGAAATGTTAATAACACAATTAAAGGTAAAACAATAGGTAAAATAATTTCAGTTTATTGGATCTTTAATATGATGCCCAGTTTGAAGAATAAATCATTAGGATAGGGAATCTATATTTGTAGCCAAAAGAAAAAAGAAAAAGAAAAAGAAAAAGAAAAAAAAAAACTATACAAAATTACAGCCATGGCTTGCAGAGCTTATCTCTAAAACCAGTGCTTAACCAGATCAGTTGAGACTGCAGCCCTGACGGTCATAGAAACGGATCCCCTAGTCTCTACTGATAAGCATTCAACAATCTAATAGAAACTACCTATTTTTGTTTGTCCATATGCCAGTATTTCTTCAGCATTTAGTACTGGAAAAAGCATGGCAGTGAAAGGACTGTAAGCAACTCTCTATGGAGCATAAGGGCTCAATTAAACCACGTATTTAGAGCACACAAGGCTGACGGTTAGGTTATTTTAAATATCCTGAAATGGTATTTGTAATATTAACTTACACACTAAGGGTCAGCCATCCAAAGCTGCATGGTTTTGTTCCATCCCGTGATTGTCCCTTTTTAAATAGTTTGTTCCCCTCATACTGTCCTTCAAGCACATCAAGTTTTGGATTTGTTTTGCTTGGAAAAAGTAGAGATAACCTGACTCTTATATGCAGATTTAAGTTCCAGTGGCAGGGTAAGGTGATTTAGCACAATCATAACATTCATTGCTCAGAGTATGAAATAAGTGCTTCGTAATCACTTTCTTGTAGTTTGAGCTTTGTTTTCTGTCTTTTTAACACAATTGTTATAACTAAAAACAAAAAAAAAAGCCTCACAGATACAAAATACTACACACCAATTTACCACACACAAAGTTGTAGTGAATTTCTATGCAATAAGAGTAGCCATTCTAACACTGTGGAACTTTGCACTGCATTTTACATTTTTCCTATAAAATATATTCTTATGAGCTTTGGTGGCAAAGAACAAAATCCATGAGTTAGAAGTAAAAAAATAATTAGCTTTATGTCCTCTTTCATAACCTGTGTCTATTGCCTGCGCTCAGTCCTCTTTATCCCTTAATAGGCATGCAGCCTTCCTCACTCTCTTTTCTAAATGTTATACTATATTCATGTGTACATTTGCTTATATATGTACATACATTATTGATCGGTTTCAACATATAAGGAAGAAAATTTCTCTTTTTTTATACATTTTTATTTAAATTAGAAACAATATCATCTTACATATCAATCCCAGTTCCCTCTCCCTCCAATCCTCCCTTGTCCCCTACAAACCCCATCTGATCCCACCCCTATCCATTCCACAGGGAGGGTGAGGCCTTCCATGGGGGATCATCAAAGTCTGTCACATCATTTGGGGCAGTGCCTAGGCCCTCCCCCATGTATCTAGGCTGAGGGAGTATCCTCTGTGTGGAATGGGCTCAAAAAGTCCATTTGTTACTGGGGATAAATACTGGTTCCAGTGCCAGGAGCCCCATAGACTGCCCAGGCCTCCTAACTGACACCCACATTCAGGAGGCTTGGTTCCATCATATGCTAGTTTCCCAGCCGTCAGACTGGGGTCCCTGATCTGAGGGAGAAAATTTGCTGAAATTATATGACCTTGCATAATACTATATATTATTAATCCAACCATTTCTTTTTCCAGACAGGGTTTCTCTATCTTTGGCTGTCCTGGAACTCACTCTTTAGACCAGGCTGACGTCAAACTCACCAGAGACCTACCTGCCTCTGCTTTCCCAGTGCCTGGATTAAAAGTGTGCTACCATGCCTGGCTACATTCCAAACATTTTCTTTGCAAATTACTCGTTAGAGCTGGATAGTATTTTATTTTTTATATAATCACTCTCTAGTGACAGGTTTGCTGTGTTTGGGGAGCATCTTTCAACAAAGCCATTATCAGCTTTACCATAACAAATGTATATGTCTACATATTTTATGTAGTATCTTCATTTCCAGAGATTGAAGTGACAAATTAAAACTAATTTTATGACTTGAAAAGCCAAAAGTTCGTATTCTCCATTGTAGAAAGCAAAAGCCAGAATTCAAGGTGCCATTTATAGCTTTCCTGCAGTTTTAGGTAAGCATGTCTGACTTGTGTCCATGGCTGTATGTGACCACGTGTCTCTGTCTGGAGTCTCCTTTCTGAGAGCTATTTGTCTTTGGATATAGAATTCCCAGTGTGATTCAGAATGAGGTCCTTCTTTCTAGACCCTCTACTTACTAGTGTTTGCGAAGGCTTTTTTCCATCACTGAGTCACATTCACAGTGTCTAGAAATTCCTCATGGTCACATATTTTAGAGGCCCAAAATTCAGCGCACTAAATATTGGAGCTTATTAATGTATGCTTCATATTCTTTTAAATATTTTAGGTATGCTATTTAACCTTCTTTTCTTAAGAACAAAATATTCATGACTAACATGTATATTAAACATTTTACTTGAACAGTGTATTTGATCTTGCAGATCTTCGAATGAGGAATTTCTTTGTTGTTGTTGAAGTCAGGCTCTTGCTATGCAGCTCCAGTTGGCCTAGAATTTACAAGGTAGCTTAATCTGGCCTCAAATGAATGGTAATTCTGCAACCTTGGTCTATGAAAGATGGGATTACAAATTGAGTCTCATGCCTGGCCCTGAAGAGGAACTCTTATAAAATTTTAATGACTTAGTTTTAAGGCCACAAGAATTTACTGAGGAAGTTTCTGGTAAATCATTTGTCCTTTTGCCAGCAAGGAAGGTTTATTTTCATAACCTAAATTGTGGCTTAAGTTAATGACAATTAAATTCCGCCATATCATGTTGCAATCATTTGTCTGAAATGTCTTGACATGGAATGAATCCTTTCACATGCAAATTTAGAAAAACATGCAGATTTTAGTTAACAATGATTGGGGTAATGCAGTAAATTCATATGCATTTGTATTTATTTGCATCTTTGTAATTCCACAGCCTACAAATAACAGAAAGAAAGCATATATCCTTTATTATAAACAAATCCTAGTGTTCTCAGTTAAAATATTGACAGGTAAAGCTGAAATGATTCTATCTCTAAATGATTGCATTTTCCTTTAAATTTCCCACTCCTGTTGCCTCTCGTCTTAAGAAGAGAGGAAAACATATTTAATCAACATTTTGTGTGTGTGTGTGTGTGTGTGTGTGTGTGTGTGTGTGTGTGTGTGTGTGTGTGAAAAAGCAGCTTTTCTGAATGTGGAAATTAAAGTTAGGAGGACATTTAGGTTATAAGCAGTAACTGAGAGAATGATATTCCGAAAGAATTAAAACAACATTGTAAAATACAGTATAAAAAAATTGAAAACAGCCTCATTTTATATAAAAACATTTATACAAATACTAATTAAAGTTGTCTTTAACTGCAGAAAATACCAATATAAGGTAATTGTTTTAATTAAAATTGAAGGGCAATTTTATTTCTAATCCAATTTTATAGGAAGCTGTGGCTACCTCAATATTAAATAGCATGTCAAACCTACAGCCGTCCACAGCTTTCCAGAACCTCTCCACAATGCTCACAGAGCTATTTGATCAACTCAGAGGCATTCTAAATCCCAGATTTTCAGTTGTAAAAATAAAGGCACATCTATCTCGAGTGATCTTCATGTTCATAATTAATGACAAAAGTGACTGTTTTTTCTCATTATGTATTACACCAGGCAGTTTGGGAACTATGTTACATATTTTATGTCATGGCCATAGCTGTTTAGCAAACCAATCCTTAGTTTTCTGAAATAATACCTACACTTCTGATCTCCAGATAGCTAATATTTGAGCTAATTGTTAACAAGAAAATGAATAGTGAATGCACAGGAAAGTAGTAGGTTAAAAAAAAAAGTTGAAATGAGTTGAAAAACATTTTCTATTTAATAATGATGGATTGGTATAAAAGTAGGTCACAGGGAAAAATGGAAACTGATCTGATATGATTGTGTGTGTTTGTGTAAGTGTGTGTGTGTGTGTGTGTGTGTGTGTGTGTGTGTGTGTGTGTGTAAATGTCTGTGAATGTACATCTGGCTGTTTGTGTGTGTGTGTATGTGTACACTCCAGAGTTCTTGGTTCCAGCATGAATGAGAAGAAACAAGCATTTATGTTGGAGTCTATTTTACAGGCTCAGCTGTCATCTCAATGTATTCATAACTGTTTTCCAATATCTCTTTTCTCACACACCAGTTGCAGGATTTACTTGATGTCATTTCCAGAAGTAACACCTCAAGAAACACTTTCAGACCAGTTTCTCAGTCCCCACCTACTGTTACTTTTAGCAGCCAAAAAGAATCTCAGAAATAACTTTAAAGACTAGGGTTTCTGAATATAGCACAAACCAAGCTTAAAACATCTTGAACACAGTGTACTAACATGAACTAGTAATACCATTAAAATGGATTAAAAACAATTGAATTAAAGCAGGTGCTGTTAATCATTTCATCTTGACACTTACCTTTAAAAGTACCTGGGTTGATAGGAAAATGTTGATTCTTCTTCGGCTATTCTTAGAACACGCAAACAATGTTAGGAATTGTTTTGGATGATAAGGTTTTATCTAGGTGAACTGGAATGACTGCTTTCTTTGAGAAAAAAAAATCAGTTCATTTAGCCAGTGAAATATAGTCCTTCTGTGACTTAAAACTAATTTTTAAAGTACTTCTTCCTATGAGTTTAAATTCCTAAAAAGAAAATGAACTCCTGGTGGAAAATATTAAGTGATATAATTTGCATGGATTTGGGGTATAGCTTATTGTCCATTTTAAAAGAGTCAAACTATAGACAGCAGAAGCTTCACAAGACTAAATGCGATAATGAATTGAAATATGCACCCAATGTAGTTTGTATATTGTCACTGTTTTCCTTCTCAAGGAAAGACGGGTCTAACATAAAGTTTAATCATTAAGAACGTCATATAAGTGTAGAACCATATTGAAAAATTTGCCAGGTGAAACTGGAAAATATAAAACTCAGGTCTGAGATCTTGGCCATTTAAAACCTTGAAATTTCATAAATTAAGCATCACTGTGCCTGGTCCCATCTTTCATAACAGCTCTCCAGAGAAAATCTAAAAGCCAGGCCACTCTGAGTGGAGCTGAGGATGATTCAGTAGGTGGCACAATTTTCACTGAGTCAGTACTGAACTGATGGCCCAGCATGGTATGAGGGGGCACTGCACTGCTGGAGGTGTCGTCTAATGGATGAGGGTAAAACCAAGGTCCTGACCACCAGCAGTTATTAAAAATCCCATGGCACTTTTCAAAAGAGTAAAGATGATGTTAAACCCTGTGTCCTGGCTAATTTCCAAATTGGGCAATTATATTCTGCCTACTTAAAATTTCTCTGTAATTTTAGTTGGGTAATATATTCTTCATCTTCTGCCCTATGCTTTTGCTGTTCCCAGCTACAGAAGTGGATGTATTTCTGTGGTGATAGAAGTGATGCTTCTTTGAAAGGTGTCCTGCAAGGTCTGGGATCAGAGGATGAAAGGGACAACATCCATCTATCATAACAGGTGCCATATTAGTTTGTTTCTTGTGTCATTAGGCTGACTATAAGAAAATTGCCAAATAAGTGTTGTTAAAAATAGCCTCGTCAGGTAGTCTGAGGTGCTATGCTTGCAAAGGTTTCCAAGATGGATATTTTAATTCTATTAAGAAGTGACTAAGAAATGAGGCTCCTCTTGAAATGAATATATTATGTAAATATTAACAATTTAGGCATACAATTACAGACATTTAATAGGAATAATTAAATTTTCTAACATTTGCCTAGCAAGGCCTATTACATTTATTCAAAGACACTAGTTGCCATCTCACATTTATTTACAGTGGGATAGCATTTCCTCTAAGTTGCTTTTTCCAAACAGAACAAATTACAATTGGGAACAATTAATGGAGAAGCAGGTCATGGTCAGCATGATTAAAATTTAGGAAAAGCCAGAGAAAACAACCTTGAGGAGAAATCCAGAACAGAGATGTGTGTGGCCAGACCTGTGCTTCTAACCCATCCCACCATTTCAGAGTAAACCCCTAAGGGAGAATTGTCAATGAGGCCTTTGTCTCCAGCATGGTGGTGCTTTCCTTTATCATGACAGTGAAACTTTTAAAAAATACTTAGTTAGAAAATAATGATAACAACACGACTATAAATGATTTAGCTTCCTCCAGTGCAGATCTTAACCTATGACAACCAAGGACTTATCAAGTCTCACCAAGCCCTATAGCTACACTCTCATATTGCTTTATTTATTTATTTATTTATTTATTTATTTATTTATTTATTTATTTATTTATTCACTTTGGTACAATATTGTAACATCAAGTCCTCTTTTCAACTAACTCTCTCAAGTCATTCTGCTTTATAGATATATAGAAATGTATATTGTGCTTACTTGTACACAAGTTGAAATGAGAGGCTGTTTTAAATCAAGCCTATTGTAATACTTGTGGACAGCTCAATATACTATGATAATCAAATATGGAAATCCTAGCTGTAAAAAATAATCACTTGAAAAGGAAACACCATCTTTTGAGTTTGGACTTGTCTTTGTCAGAAAACACTACAACATTTTTAGCATAGCATTTACAGTTACAGCACACTGTAGTTAGTAACAGTAAGAGTTCACTTTAAGATGGAAACCCTAGCCACTGATCACTTTGTCTTTTTAGTATGCAGCCCAGAGGATTCAGAAAAAGATTACATTTACCATAATTAACATATATGTAAATGGAGATCATGGCTATGAATGATAAATTTTCATAGCAATTTAAACCTTGTACAAATTAATCAACCGTACAGACACTTGATTAATGGAAAGCAGTGTCACTTTAAAATGCAACATGTTAATATATATTACAGTTATCACAGATCAAAGAATCTTTAAATGTAAACCTGTTAGAGCAAAGTTCAACCTAGGTTTTTAATAAATGTAATTCTTGTGTAATTATAAGATAAATTAAAAAAAATAAAGTAGTGTGTTTCATATTTATTTACTAATTTCTGTAAAAAGCCACCAAACTAGATTTTGGATAATGCATTACAGTGCCTAGGATTCAAAATCCAGAATTACAATATTGGCTAAGAATGTGATTAATGTAAAAAGTGCAATAACAAAATAGAGGCCAAAAGTTTCTTTTCAGGGCATGATAAATCAAGACATATTCTTTTAGGTTCCTATTTTCTGTCCTGCTAAGAGAGCTTGGGTAAACATGCTAAGTGAAATGATTGATGTATACTCAGAATGGTGTGAGAGATGAGCTATCTCATACTGTCTTGGTAAATATAGTTTTCTTTGATTTTTGAGCAATAGAAGTAAAAATGTTGATGGTCTTGAATGTATTAAAAAAATAAGCTATACGGAACTGGAGAGATGGCTCTTGCAGAGCACCTATGATCTATTACCTCCACTATTTATTACTACTGTCTATCACTCCAGTTCCAGATTGAATGCCCTCTTTTGGTATTTGAAGGCACCAGGCTAGCATGAAGTGTATACAAACACACACACACACACACACACACACACACACACACACACACACACACAGAGAGAGAGAGAGAGAGAGAGAGAGAGAAGAGAGAGAGAGAGAGAGAGAGAGAGAATAAATAATTCTTTTTTTTTGCTGAAAAGTACATTTTTTTCTTTTTATTTTACATATCGATCCCAGTTCCCTCTTCCCTCTCTCCCTCCCTCCCTCTGTCCCTGTCTTCCACCCTCTCATTCCCCCAGACCAACCTCCCCTCCCATCTGCCCCCCACTCCACTTGTAGGGAGTGGTCATCTAAATCTGTCATGTCATTTAGAATATGGACTAGGCCTTCTCTCCTGTCTCTAGGTTAAGGGAGTATCCTACATGGGGGATGTGCACCCAAAGTTCTTTTGTGCACTGGGAATACATCCTCGTTCAACTGTCCAAGGTCTTCATAGTAATACAATTGGTTTAAGCTGGGAATCCAGCATGGGACTGACTCAACCATTGTATTACTATGAAGAGGTGCCATGACCACAGCAACACTTATAAAAGAAAACAATTCTTTGGGACTGGCTAACAGCTCAGACATCCAGTCCATTATCACCTTGGTAGGATATGGCAGAATGCAGGAAAATATGGTTCTGGAGAATGAGCTGAGAATTCTACATCACGATCTGCAGTCAACAGGAAGTGCACTGAACAATGGGTGTAGCTTGAGCATATATGAGACCTCAGAGCCCACCTCCACAGTTACATATTTTCTCCAACAAGACTGCACCTATTTCAATAAATCCATACCACATAGCTTTAACACTTCCTATGAGATTATGGGGGCTAATTCCATTTGAGCTATCACACCAATGTATTCTATATTGTATTGTTGATCAAGAATTACTGAACTTGAAGGCGAAGAAAACTTTGAACCCATGCTAGATAGGAAAAAAAAAATATGATCCCCAAGTTCTGTACCAAACTTTTCTCAATATAGCTAGAACTTACAAACATTTGACTGTGTCATATTACTATTGAGGATGTTTAAAATATAGAAATATATGATAGTATTAAACCCATGAATCTGGACAACACTTCAGTGAATCATAATTAATAAATGTTGACCAAGGTGATGAAGAATAAAATAAGGATATAAATCTTTAGATTTCTCATTTCAAGGTTACATACTGTATACTGTACTCCACTACCTCCCTATGGCTGTGAAACACTATTAATATCTACCTCCTTAAATAGTACCATTGAAGCCACAAATTCAATTATAAAGACACTAGGGTATGACCTTTCATGAAGATGTGGCTTGTGATAATGTAGAAATTTGCAATCATGTGCAAGAAGACACTGAGGAACAAGGAAAGGGTTAAGTTTAAACTAAACTTAAACAGGTATGTACTATGGTCTAATTTGAGATGCTAAAAACTTCTGTATTGGAGCATTCCAATCACAAAAAGCAGAGTTTAAGGGGAAAATTCTTTAGATAGGCAAAGAATTCTAAGAGTAATAAACTAATATTACTCAGTTGCAGGTTATTCACCATTGTACTAAATATTTAAAAAATGGTCATTGTATAAGATTACCTATCAGAAGAACTTGAAATACTAGTAGTTCAGGTAGTCTATTTCTCTTTCAGATTTACTGATCCTCATCCAGGGAGTCCAGGGTTGTAGGAGTCCCACAATATTATAAAGTGTGTGCTTTCCTTCATTTTTCATCAATATTTCACTGCTCTTGGAATGACCTTCATTGCATTGCCCAACTTATCTACAAGAACCTATCTTTCACATATTTAATCAGAGTCATTTAATTCAGCTGCAAACAAAGTTAAGAAATACAGTTACTCAAAAGGAAAACTGATGTCTTGACCAAAGTACTCCTCAAAAATGCAGGTTCCATTTCTATATTAGAGAAGCTTAGAATGGGCTTTGGAAGAAAAAAAAAAAAAACAGAGGTGACAGTCTCCTTCTCAGCCATAAATCCATTTTTTAGTTTACAAAGGTGCAAATCAATTAGTAACACAATGTTTTAAGTTTTCTTTACTAACCATCCCAATCCCTTTCAAAGATTTTTATGAGCAGCCTGAAGACTCTGCTGTACCAAACACCAGAAGGTAAAACATGAATGTCACTACTGTTTGACTCTCAGATACAATCAGTAAATTAAGATGTCTTTTCATTCTAAAAGTAGTTTTACCTATGTGTGTGTTTAGAGAGTGGGGAGGAGGGGAAGTAGCTCTTGGGCATCACTAAGATTTAAAACACTACATACTTGCTTCCTATTTGACTCTGAAATTAATGAAAATTTTAATAATTACAGACATCAAAGGCTTGATAATTAAGTGCTTTTATCATTCATTTATGTGTTCATTCACTTAACAAACATATGTATTGTGTGTCTGTCATCTTCCAGGCTCTGATCCAAGTCCTGCAATCAACAATACAATTGAGGTATATCTGGAGATTAAATTCTAATGAGTGATGATAGACTACAACTACATCTATATAAACATTATATTTTTTTCATAAAATTATTGGTAAAATTTTGTTCCATTCAAAATTTATATGTGAGGATTTAATTTCCCAGTACTTTGGATTTGAGAAAGATCTCTTAAAAAGACAAGTGAATTTAAACATGACTGTAATTGTGGGCCCTAACCCAATTTTCTTAATGTCCTTCAAAGAAAAAAAAAGATGAGGACAGAAGAAGATATATGCATGTGCACTGAGTGATGACTTCTTTACATGGTAGCAAGAACAAATGGCCATCTACATGTCAAGGAGACAAGCCCCAAAGGAAATTAACCATCAGCACCCAGCTTCAGAACTGTGAGGCAACAGGATTCTGTTGCTGAAGATTCCAAGTCTTTTGCATTGCATGTGTCAATATGGTGCCACCTGAATATTTGTTCCATTCCAAAAGTGATACTTACACACAGACTCCAGCACAGTAATTATAAAAAATAGGGACTTTTGACGGTGATCATAAGTCATCATCAATGGTAATAGTGCCCTTATAAAAAGTGTTGAGGGGAATTTTGTTCACTTTGCCTTTCTGTCAATGTCGTAAGGCACCATCTAGGACATTGGTTCTAAGCCAGTTTACCCACCAGTGAATTTGACAGTGCCCCAATTTTGGCCTTCTCAGTTTCCAGTCAGTGAGATGGGTATTTCCATTGTTTGCCAAATAGTCAATCTAAGGGGCTCTATTTTTAACAACCTGAATCACTGGCTGTTCTGAGACAAATTGTTCCTTGTGCTAAAATGAAGCCGGGAGCTGGGATTGGCATTTGAATAACGTGTATTTGAGCTGAAATCTAAATGATGTAAGGAAGTCAACTATGTAAATATCTGGGGAGATATGTGCTTAGGGAATAGAAAATAGCTGATACAAAACCAATTTTTCCTTATGAAAGTTATGCAAAAGGCCAGTCTGGCAAATGACCATTTTCAACATCACAACCATTTGCTCAATAACTATCTATTCGTGGTATATGACTTCGTCATTGTGACAAATACTTGAGAGAAATATAGTCTAAAAAAGGAAGAATTTATTCCAGTCCACACTTCCAAGGTCTGCTGAATCCATTGCTTTGAATATGGAGTAATGAAGAGAAGCATGAAAACCAGAGCTTCTGTCGGAGTTGGAGGAGACAGTGCATCTCATCACAATTGGCCTGAAAGCACAGGGGGAAAAAGGAAGAGACTGGCCTGACCTCCAGGCATATCCCTCAGAACTATACGCTCAGCAAACTACTTCCATTCTAGGCTCAACCACCATCCTTAGTTTGTACCACCTCCCTCTCAATAGTGCATTCAGTCATGAGTCCATCAACACATTAACTTGCTCTTTATGTCAGAGTGCTCATGAGGCAATCAAGTCCCCCAAATATCAACTACAAGCATTGCTGTTCTGGGGAGAAAGGTCTCAACAGCTATGCACTGGGTGGAGGTGGAGGAGTTTACATAATACTGTAGAAATCATAAATATCATTATAATTTTGGGAAATTGCTACATGTTACAAAACCCTCTTGTTCACTTCTTGCCATTGTTGTTATGGCTTGTACTCAAGAACCTAGAGCTGCAGCAGTGTGAGCAGTTAAAATGGTGCCTTGCTCACCACTGCAGTCCTCAGCCTCTCATCAATGCACAAGGACAGATTAGAGCAAAAGCAGGCTAGCTGTAGCCTTGTCAACACTGTTGCAAATAAACATTTTACTTAGTGAGGACTAGAACCATCCTGAATGAAATACACTTGTTAACACAAAGTAACACTTGTAAAGGCCAAATTCAGAGTAGGGGAATATGTTTAATTAGTAATAAAATTTCCGAATGGGAGAAAAAAGGGCAATGATTTTAGATGTAGTGAGTACAATTTTCCAAGGAATGAGAAGAATGTTATACATACTTTATAAGACATAGAATGCATACACACATAGTTTGCTTATGCTACAGAGTATATAGTTTCCTTATTTTTCAAAAGGATTTTTCTACATTCTGACTAAAATATTTTAATTAAAGTAATTCTAATCAACACTGGTTGAATTTAACCCTATTTGGTGATCGTGTATAATTTTTATATGACCAAACATCATCTTAATTTGCATCCCACCCAGGATTCCCTACTCTGAAGAGCTATCAGCAGCTCCCAGAGTGGGTCTCTGGGGTGAAGTCTGCTTTATCACTCTCATGCTAGATCTATTTGGTAGTAAAATCAGGGTTAGTAGCCTAGTGCCCCCTAAGTAGGAGAAAAACTCTATATTAACCCTGCCTTCAGTCTTTTCAGGAAACTGATAATAAATTTTGTCCTTTTACTCTCTGCTCTTTTCACTTTCTGGCATTACAGAAGTTGTCAGACTCACCATTCCAGCACCTTCCTGTCAGGGCTTAATTTTATCTAAATTTCTTGCATCTTCTTTCTTCTGGGGGTTTCTTCTCTATGTTGCCTGTCTGCTTTGTTATTTAGTATCTTTCCAATTATCCTCATCTACCTCTCAGCACATCCTCTAGAATCTCACCTCTCTGTTTGGCTATTTCTGTTTTATCTCTACTACCTGCTTTAGCTGAAAATGGGTTGTTTGATGCTTTATAAAATCTCTTTGTTCTTTTATGGAATTTTGGACATTAAATCCCTACTCTTATTGATCAAATGCCTGCTACTGAGTTACAACCTAACTGCTCCTGGGCATTTTAAGATTTCTGAGCTGGACACAGTGACACAGTGACAGTTTTAATCCCAGCACTCAGGAGGCAGAGACAGGCAGACCTCTGTGAATTCAAGGCCAATCTGGTCTATAGATTGAGTTCCAGGACAGCAGAGTTATGTTCTATTACATTTTAAATATTTATTTGTTTGCTTCTTTACTATATTAGAGGCATGCATATGCAGTCAGGGCACAGCTTGCACGAGTTATTCTTTCCTTCCATCATGACCTCCAGGGATTGAGATAGGTGTTTCGACTTTGTTCCAAGCACCTTTGCTTACTGAGTCATGGTGACAGCCATACAATTCTGTGCCAAATGATTGGTATTTCCACATATGTAACTTGCATTTGAGAAGACTTGCTAACACAATCAAATTTTTGCTACAAGATTTAACCTTTTGCAAAATATCAGCAATGTCAGGGAATTAGAGAAGCTGTACAGTATCAACAATGAATTATTCCCACTAATATTATATAAAGGTAAGGATTTCTTGATATTCTCTCTGCCCAATATAAGTACTCACAAGCATCAAAATCCCTTATAGGAACATAGAAAATGAACCATGTATGGTGACACTCCCATCTCTACCACTTGGAAAGGTGAGGTCAAGGAGAGTTGGTTCAGGTACAAGGTTTACCTTGTCTACATGGAGATTTCAAAGACAGCCTGTGCTACATAACAAGACCCTACGACAAATCCAACTAATCGAAAGTAATAAAGAGAATATACTAAATTAAAGTACACAAAAGGGGAAACTAAATTCATGAGTTTGAGTCCTGTCTAGGTTACATATCATAAGAAAAAAAGAAAGCGAGTAGTCCCCCTCCATTATTGTATCTGCTCCTCTAACACCCCCTTTCTAGTTTTCAGGTGTCCACTAGTGCTCCAAAATAAATATACAGAACAAAAGCATCGGTGCCAGAGCCAACCTATGAATGAGAACTGGCAGGCACTATTTGTCTTTCTGGGCCTGAGTTACCTCCCTCACATGCACATATGGTCACCATTAATTGCACTTGCTAGGATATTATGAGTGGGGTAAAAAAAAGAAAAAAAGACATAAAGTTGGAAGAAGTAATGTTGGAACAGTATCTAAGGGGCACTGAAGCCAAGAAAGGAAAGGATTTCCTGCTTTGAGGAGGGGAGCTGGATCTGGGGTTAGAAATGAGCAGTTTTCATTGTATATACATAAACTTCTGAAAGAATAAATTAAAAATAAACTTTCAATGGAAATCAAGGAAAGACAAAGTAAGAGAGGGAAAAACAAAAGGAAGGGAGAAAGAAAACGGGCTAGGAGAAAAGATGGGGAATGGAGGAAACTTAAATTTAAAATTATCTAAATTAGGAATAGAATGGTGATCTATTCTTTGTAAGATCCTAATTATCAGTGGAAAATGAGTTTCTTCTATTTGTCTCTATAATTTTGTGCCTTACCCTCTTCATCGTTACAATGATCTTGGTAGGAAATGGGTTATCCACCAAAATATTGACATCTTTTATGGAAGTAAATGCCTAAAACACACCAATGATGTCTCTGAATATTACAGAAGAAGATTTAAAATATGTTGTTAATGTATTCTGGCAATAGGAATATAAACTCCCAAAACTGTGATGTTCAAAACTTAACATAGATATAGAGATTCTTAGCATTTGCCTTCTTCTTTTTTTTTTTCTTCTAAATATAGAATATAAGGTCATCAATGCTATAGTCTGGACTTCATCAACATGGGTACAATTTAAATCTCAATAGAGAAGCACCTAAAACCATTGTGTAGTATCCTTTCTTTTCAATCAAAGAATTCCGGTAGACTTTGTTAGTACTCCTAGGATGAATTCAGCTGGAGAGATCGTACCAAGCCCCTTTGATATCAATTTATACCCAAGAATGTAGCCCTATGCTTGGAGGTAGAGATACTATCCTAAAAATAGTAATACCTCATTATTAATGAAGCCTATTGCATTTCTTATTGTGAAATGCTGTAACTTACGAAGATTCTCAAACATAAAAGAGGTGATCTGTCAATAAATTATGCTTCTTGAATGTCTTTGGGTTTAAACTGTTAGAACTTGTGACGACGTCCACCCAAATTGGTATACCTGTCTGTATATGTATAAGAATGTCAACCATTCTTCATCTGTCTGATGAAGAATCAGAACAGCAAATCTAGACACTTTATCTTTGAAACTTTTACATCAATGACTGCAGTGAAGCTATGCAAAATCTTCAATGAATTCTTCTGAAGACATTGTAAAAGGCAAGGTGTTATTTTAGAGGTGTGAGGTCACTCCTTTATCTCTGTCAGAATCCTGAGAAAATTCACACAGATGCTCTAGATTTGTAAAAAAAAAAAAAAATGTGTATATATCTTTAATTGCCTTGAGCATAATTACCTATCTTTATTTGAAATCTTTTTGAAACAAAATTTACTACATATCTATCCCATTTATTGTTTAATTATTGCAGCAAGAGATATGTACAAATAAAGCAGTAGAAAAGATACAGTCCTGGGTTTCAAGATACTACCAAGATAATAACAAAATTGGCATTTGATAACTACAGCCAAAACAGAAGAGAGGTGTAATCAATATGTACTAAAAAAAAAGAAGAAAAATAATTAAATGTGATGGTTCATTAAATAACAGCTTTGAAAGAAAATGTTACTGAACTTTATCATTGAGGAATTAGTGAAAACTAAATTAGGAAATAAGGAAAATGTGAAATTCCAAAATAAATGTAAACTATAAAAAACTTACATAATACTAAAAACAGTTTTTAATATAATGAAAATGCAAGAAGTGAAGTTCTGGTGTTCAACAAGAGATTCCACTCACAGATTTTAGGGTGACTTAGTGATAATTCACTAAGTCTTTCTTATTGCCATAATTCAGGCTGGCAAAAAAGTAGTACAGAATAGGTGGTATATAAAAATTATTTCTGACAGTCTTTAAAATAAGAAATCAGAGATAAAGAGACAGGAGTACCACCATAGTTTTATGTTCTAGTGAGGAACCATTTTTAGGTTGGAGACTCTTCATTACAACCACAGTACAAAAAGACCAATCCAGTTTGGGGGCATTTTAGGGAAATGCTTATTCTATTCATAATGACTCCAAACCCTTGATGCATCAGTAGCAATAGGATTACCTCCAAATACCATTACAGGCACATGAGGGTTTTATATTAGGATATATTGTACACACACTTTCAGTCCTTTATAAATAATGTATATTAACTGACCAAGCCATAAGACCTAAGCCAAAGTTGTATCATAGAAAATAGTTAGAAAGAAATGAGGTTTGAGCCAAACCACTAGTATTGAATTTGCATGACTGTGCACCTTGCAGTTTTGAAGTTTTCTGGCCTTAAAGACTAAGTGATTACTTTATAACCACAAAGGTAAGAGACACAAAAAGGAAAAGGTTTTTGGTGAAAGTATGACAATGATGTAAAGAAGCATCAAGAACTAGAATTCTGGAATTAAAAAATATCAGTACACCACTAATATTGCCTTTGTTGTGTGTTTACCCATATACTCAAAAAGTAGAAGAAACCAAATCACATTTAAAATAAAGTGAAATGACACATAACACAACTGAAAACCCTCAGAGCAGCTAACTTAGATGTGCTTCAATTTCCTTATCCATGAGCTTGAACTTATCTGTAGCTAGTTGTTTTCCACCATCCTGCCTGGTCCCGCTGCCATGCCAGCCCCAAATAACACGCAGAGACTCTATATTTGATACAATGCTGTTGGCCAGTTACTATCATTGCTTATGGGCTAGCTCTGTCTTAATGATTAACCCATTTCTACTATTCTAAGTATTTCAATGTGGCTCATCTTACCGGCCAGAGTGGCTGGCATGCTACCTCTCCGGTCTCTCCATGTTGACTCCTCCTTACTACTTCCTCCTTCCTCCTAGTTTCCTAGACCCGCCTATCTTGCTTTTCTATTGGCCAACAGGGTTTTATTCATTAACCAGTATGAGAAACATATTTACAGAATAACATCTCCCATCACTTATCTTATGAGATTTTTTAAAAATCTGATATATAATGTTATCAGATATTAGACAATTCTTACTGAAAATAAATTATGAGCTGCACACAGCTGTAAACACATACAGGCAAATCAACAGCATAGACCTAGTTCTTATCTTTGTGGAAGCAAGTACTCTAGTGGGGAAGTTATAGAATAGAAATAATAACAATAATAACTCAAATAGTGAAGAAAAATAAAACTAGATAAATGGAAAAAGTGTGTAATGATACCTGCAATTTAAGCCTTGGTGATCAGAGAAGACACTGACCATTATACATGACATGACACAATAGAGTTAAATGTTTTAAGAATGAGATGAAAGCTAGGCAGTGGTGGCACATATTTTTAATCTCAGCACTCAGGAGTCAGAGGCAAGTAGATTTCTGTGAGTTGAAGACTAGCCTGGTATACAAAGGTAGTTCCTGGACAACAAGGGCTATGCAGAGAAACTCTTTCTATGAAAACAAACAAACAAACACACAAACACAAACAAAAGTAATGAAGATGTGAGGTCATGCTCTCCAAGTACCAAGAATAGAAAAAAAACCCACAGATTTATATGGTAATAGATAATTTTACAATAATGGTAAGAAGACAAATGAGGAGATTGGAAGAGAAAAATATAAGAATATGTTCATGTATATATATATATATATACATACATATATATATATACATATATATATATAAAATTTAGGGGAGCATTTCCTTTGGGGGTCAAATGATCCTTTCACAGTGGTTTCCAAAAACCATTGGAAAGCACAGATATTTAGATTACTATTCATAACAGTAGCAAAATTAGTTATGAACTAGCAAAAAAGATAATTATAATGTTAGGGGGTCACTGCAACATGAGAAACTATATTAAAGTGTTGTAGCATTAGCAAGTTTGAGACCCACTGATTGAGGGTCTTTTAGCCCATGTCAATGAATTTGAATTTCATTATTAAACTTGTTAATAGTCTATATTTGAAGCCTAGATTTGATTAGTTGTGGTCTCCTTTCAGTGTTGGCTAATAATATGACTTCTCTGATAAAAGGCAAAAATAGTCTCAAAAAGGTAGGAATACTAAAATAGATTTGTTATGGTCTCCTATGGCCAACCAAACTTAGCTTATATTACCAAAATGTACCTGGGGACATTGCATTTACAAAGATCTTAAAGAGCACATTGATGAAGAAAGAAAAAACTAAACCTAAAAAGTAAAGTAGTGCTTTGGTGTGGCTGTTCACTAAATCCCAGTGGCAACACTAAGCTATATATAATGGATTTCTTGATAAAAATTGCAATAATAGAGTTGGGTACTTTACAGTCAAGTAGTGATGTTTATTTATTATTATGAGCCAATGATATTTTCTACCTCTAGGGATCCTGAACAGAGCAAATATACCATAATACCCTTATATACAATAGAAAACTCTTGTCAGCTAGAACACATCTTGACATATAGGAGGAAAATAAGGGATGTAGTACATAATAATTTCACTTGGGTTGTAGGAGATTCATTCCTTTTCTTCACACCTAAGTCAGTTTACAGACTTGGACCCTTTATTAAAATAGGGTAGCCACTGTTTCAATAATCAGGCAATAAGGTTACAGACAAATAATATTTACAACTAATGTGAAGGTAACTATGACTACACACACACAAAAAAAGAGTTTGTCTTCAGTGTTAGACTGCATCAGAATGACCTAAAACCTTTTTAAAAAACTGTCGGGTTCCACTGTTTCAGCAAGTTTGGTGGTAAGGAAACATCAGAATTTACATTTTTAGCATATTCCCAGGTGACGGATGCTGGTGGTTAAGGATCACACTTTAAAGACTACAATATGAAATAGTACCGTTAGACATGTCCCCTTCAATAATGTCAAACCCTGGAAATCTTAACATAACTTAAGGTCTAAGGTTTAGAATATTATTACAGATTCCATTCCAGAAGGTGTCCAAAGAGATTTCAAATCTGTTTTAGCTTAAATTATGATAAGCAAGTATATTTAATAAGAACAGTTATAATGTGCTAAAGTTTTTGCTTGTTTTATCCACTATATATCTTTCATCTATCTATATACTAACTACCTATCAATCTATTATCTATCACCTACCTATCATGTAGCTGTCTATTTCTTATTACTTATCTATCTTTAAATCTATAATTTATTATTTATACATATATAGATCTATCTTTCTATTTGTCTATCTATATATCTATGATCTATTTATCTATCTTCTATCTATATACTATCTATCATAAATCTATCATTTAGTTTGTGTGTGTGTGTGTGTGTGTGTGTGTGTGTGTGTGTGTGTGTGTGTGTGTGTAGGCAACTGATCTACATCAGTGCCCTTGGAAATTAGTGGATACTAGTTGGGAATATCAGTTCCCTGTAGCTTGAGTTAGAGGTGGTTGTTAGCCATTCAATATGATTGTTAGGAATAAGATCCTCTGGAAGAGCATCAGGAACTCTTAACAATAGAGCCTTCTCTCTCAAATACTTGAATGCCATCCTTTGTACTCAAAGAATTGCAGTCTTGGTGACTACACTTCTTTTATTTACATGCTTGATTGTATACTCAAAAGTTAAATGTGTTTTTGATAATGAGGGTATAATTCTAAACATTTAAGCAAAGTTACCATGATATTTGAATTGCCTAATCCAAACTTAAAAAAAATATTTATTTATTTTTATATACATTGGTGGCTAACTTTACTTTCCTTATCCTGACTCAAGCTTTAATAAATTATAAATAATATATTACCACAAGATAATAAAGTAGATTAAGAAATGGTAGTCCATGAAATAGAAAGAAAAACTGATGGAGGATGTCCTTTTTATATATAGGTTTCCCTTACTGGTTGATGAGCAAAACACTGGTTGGTTGCTAGTCATACAGGAAGAAAAAGGGGATAGGAGAAGCGGAGAATTCTGGAGATAGAGGAGAGAGGCTGAGTAGAGATGCCAGGTAGAGATCTGGAAGGTAGGATGTGCCAGGCATTTACTGGTAACATAAGGCCATGTAGAAATACATAGATTTGTAGTTTTGGGATAAGAAATAAGACAGATCTAGCCAATAAAAAGCCTTGGCCATTGACCAACACTTTTATAATTAACATAGAATCTGTGCATTTATTTGTGGCTGAAGGGCAACGAGACGAGGAGGGACAGAAATCCTGTCTTCTAATGCTGCCCACACATGGGTTCCAAGAATTTCCATGTAAAACATGACAAAAGTTTTAAAAGGGATTCTAAATAAAAAGAGCAGAGTCAAACACAGCTTCTTGGTAGCAGTATTTTCTTGGGTGGGCTCTATTTGCTTGAGACAAGCAAAGGCTTGAAGCTTCCTAACACACCATTAGCAGCAAAACACCACATGGCTCTTTTAAGAGGCCCTGTTACCAAACAATTAAATGGTGTGTACTAGCAGCTGGCAGCAGCAGTGACCACATGTCCAAGCCGCACAGCATGCTGTTTGATGGTGGCATAGACCTAGGCTGTAAAGCACAGCTCCTAGTACTGGCAGTAAATATATCCCTGTCATGTTGGATAAAGAATCCTTGTGGCCATAAAAAGCGATATATAGAGTAAAGACAGATTCAGATGAAGCCAAACCTCTAAATGTTTTATATTGTGTTTAAAAATATAAGTAGCCTTGGGAGAGAGAGAGAAAAAAGGATAAAGTCCTTTAAAAAGAAATAAAGTAGCTGGGTGTGGTGGCACAAGCCTTTAATCCTGGCACTAGGGAGGCAGAGGCAAGCAGATCTCTGTGATTCCAAGGCCAAGCCTGGAGTACAGAGTCAGTTCAATGGCAGCCAAAGTTACACAGAGAAACCCTGTCTCAAAAAACAAAAACAAAATAAAAGAAATAGAGTAATAAATAAAAGGCCATGTAAAGATGGAAAATACACAGAGAATCTAGATACTGTATGTTAATATGTTGTCTTTAAATTCTTTGATTGCTGAGGAAGGAGCAACAGCTGCTAAAACATTTGATTATAAATGCTGTTGAATTAATCCAATTTATATATTTTGAAAATACCTTGCATTCTAAATTTAAGTCTAAGGATATGTTACTTTGGAAAAGAGATTTGTGTTTTTGTTTCCACAGAAAATGCAAAGCTGTGAATTCCTCCCAGACTAACATGGATTGATTAAGCAAGACCCCCTGTAGCAGTGGCCCAGATGATCCAACATTCAAAACAGCTGAGAAGATGCAGCCTCAGACTACTACTCCCAGGATTTGGCCTAGTCCCCGGGTTTTCTCAGGATCCCTATGACAGCAGCCCCAAACAACAGGAAGTAGTTTGGAGAGAACAATGCCCAAATTCCCAAAAGTTGTTTATAAATGTTTGTTTTCATTTAAATGGGGTTGGTTATAATGGTTAATGGACACAATATCTTTCTAAAGAAAAAAGAGGGAGTATGATACAGAAATGAATACTTTTCATTAGTATGGATTTTGGTTTATTGATACAAATTTAAGGTCAATTTTGTTTTATGTATATATCTCCTGTTCTTTAGGTATTGTGTTTATATAGATCATTTAAAAATGTAATGTATAATTAAATACAGATTATATATAGTCACTTATAATAGTAAAAACTTACAGTTATATTAGTCAGGTTTTCTAGATATGTAGAGATGGATAGATAGTCTTCAAACCTTTCAAATATATAAAGAATATGGCATTTAAAATGGCTTAGGGCTTTTCATGACAGTGAGACACAACTGTTCCTGGTAATACCAATTAAGCCAGAGAGGAAGATGGATATAAAAAGAAACTCATGGAATTTTCCTTCCACATAGCAGAAATAACCATTTGGGCAAGAAAGTCCTCTTTCCTGGACTGTTTGTTTCTGTGCTGTCCAAACTGGACACGAAGGACCAACAGGAAAGTGACTGCTGAACTTGAAAAACAAGATGAGACAGTCCTGCAGGTTCCTGCTTCATGGAATAGTCTACCAGACATTCTACAGGACACAGAAAAATGACTGACAAACTGCCAATACAGGTGGGACAGTTTAAAAGTTTCTGCTTCACTGGAAAGTCTTCCAGACACACTATGACCTATTGGCTGCAGATTGATGCTCCAAAGTTACAGAGGAATTTTGGCTGCCTGTCCAAGCAGTGAGTTGTCTTTGTCAATTTGGAGTTTTTATATTATCCTTTTGAGATCTTTTATGGAGTTGAAGACAGATAGTTATTTCTATGGTTTTCCTTAGTTGTGATAAAAGATACGTTACATATAAAATTTTAGACTCATTAAGATAGGATAGATAATAGCATATTTTCTTTAAATTTTACCAAATATTAATGGACTAAATATTGTTAATTATGTTCTGTTTAATATAATTTTACTATGTTAAAGTTTAAACCTTCCTTTTTTATTTTAGACACAAAAGAAGAGAAGATATATCCTTCTGTATATATTTTTCTTTTATTGGTTGATGAAGAAAACACTGATTGGCCACTAACCAGATAAGAAGATAGGTGGGGCTAGAAGGTGAGGAGAATGCTCAGTCTTTGGAAAACAGAAGGGTCTGGTGCCCTGGACAAAATAGAAAGTCTTACCAGGAAGGAAGCAATGTAGACTCTGCCTGTTGCTTACAGGCCACATGCCATAAAGAATGATAAAGGATCACCATCTTGGTCAGAAAAAGACTTTGGATAATTTTAATAAGTTCTTGTTAAAATGATGACAGTCAATGTCAAAGTGACTGAGAAAAGAAAAAAGAGATCAGAGAACTATAGGACTTTAGACTGACAAAGATAGGATAGATATTTTCTTTAAGTCTTACAAAATGTTAATGGACTAAACTATTGTTAACTGTGATTCTTAATTAATAACTGTTGTGTTATATATTTTGCTATGTTAAGGTTAAACCCTTCTTTTTATTTTAGACAGAAAAGAGGAGATGATGGGAGTTGTTATTCTGTATATATGTTTCTCATACTGGTTAATAAAGCACTGTGGCCAATAGGATAGCAAAATGGGCGGGGCTAGGAGACAAGGAGGAAAGAGTACGGAGTGGGGAGGAGTCAAGATGGAGACCTGGGAGAAAGAAGACGCCTGCCACAGCTCCTGGATAAGACGACTACGTGGAAATACTTAGATAAGTAGAAATGGGTTAATCATTAAGACAGAGCTAGCCCATAAACAATAATGGTAACTGGCCAACAGGATTGTATCAAATACAGAGTCTCAGAGTGTTATTTGGGGCTGGCACGGCTGTGAGCCCAGACTGGCAGCAAGCGGGATGGCGCCGGCAGGTAGGAAAAACATGCCATAACAGAGAATTTTAAGAATGTCCAGATCAGTTTTGCAATTATTTTGACTTTAACTAATGTATAGATGGAACTGGTCTTATATCAAAGCAAACATGGAAAACAATAGGGAAAATCACTACACACATGATTGTGTTAACACAATACGGTCTTATTTTGACAACTATAGATGACATTGGCTGAAAGTGTAAGATAATTGGAGGGTTTGAAAGATTAATATAATTGCCATTGTTTATTATTTCCCGTTGTTTTGTTAAAGCATAACAAACTGAACAGGAAAAGTTAACAGAATTGCAAAGAAAACATAAAGATGTTAAATAGACCTCCATGCCTAAGAACTTGCTCAGTACTTGCCACCCTTAAGTACATTGATTTATTTATTCACAAATATTTACCACATGCCCACTATATGTTAAGTGTTGCTCTAGATATCACAGGCAGCATTTGTCCAAACAAATTTCTCCCCTGGGGAAAAAAATCCCTTTTCTTGTTCATTGATTGATTACAGCAGGTATTGGTAGACTTTAATCTATAAAGAGATAGAACTATAGAAATTCTGAGCCAGAAGCTCTTTCTTGAGCCAATGGGACTATCAACATATCACAAAAGAAATCAAAGACAACACATAATAAATGGGCATACTAAGTGTATTTACAAAATATGCTAGACAACCGAGAATGTAGTTCAATTGCAGAGTATTAGTCTAGTATAACCAATCTCCCGAGTTGAACAATGAGAACCACAAGCAAAAGAAAGGAAAACAAAACTGGAACAGAAAATTGACAGGCCACATAGGACCTGTCATCTGAGAGCATTCTTCACAGGAGGCATTTAAAAGAAAACAAAGCTAAATGAAAATACTCACTGAATATTATCAGTCAGGAGACTGCAAGAGCTGGAAAGTGATACAAAATGAAAGGGAAATGTCATCTAGAACCAGAAATAATACCAAAGTAAGAGATGACAGAAAAAGGGGAACAGTGACAAGGATGGAAAATAAGTAATTAGAAAGATATACTCTCTGTGTTAGTTATATAGTTCAAGACCTGGAGGATCAAAGGATGAAGCAATTACTATAAATTGTTTTATATTTAAAAATATGTAATAAATATTATTTATTAATTATATAATTCTAATTTTAAATCAATTTTTTAAATTTAAATGCATTTCTTTAATTCAAACATCAGAGCAGTCAGGACTTTTCTAGTTTTGTTTCATATGGTTATGCCCACAATTATCTTTCTTATTAGCACAACGGCTACTTAAGTGATTCTTTTATATTTATCAGAATTGATTGTTTTTAATAGATGTTATGTAAACAAGTGATCACTCCATAACATTACAATAAGCTCTGTTAGAATTAAAAAATGAGAAGCACACAGTGTTATTCTCTTACCTACAAGAATTATGGTAAAAGGTATATTAAGATGGGCCTGTGAGTAAAAATATTTGCTACCAAACCTGGTCACTAGAGTTTGTATTCTGGGACCACATAAGAGTAGGTACAACCAATTTCCTGAAACTATCCTCTGACCTTCACTCCAAGGCTGTGACACATGAATGAGAAAGAGCATGCGCGCGTGCACACACACACACACGCGTGCACTCACACACACACACACACACACACACACACACACACACACACAATAAGTAAATAAGTAAGAGATTTGGGATGATTGTTAGGAGATTGATCAAAATTACAATGTTATGTGAAATATCACTGCTTCTTACCTTCTAGTGAACCTTATCACTTTTCACACCATTGTTTTGTCAATAATAACAAGGAGTTTATGGATTTAAAAACAAAAAGCATGATGAAAGCAGAGGTCAAGAACATAGATAAAAGAAAAGTTATACAAGATTCATATTTACAGTAGGGGAAATAGTATTTGCATCACACAATATGAGTTTTATTTGCCTATTATACGTGTCATGTTTATAAATATACATAAAAGCACTTACATTTATTATAAGATGTTAAGCTTTTTTTTGTGCTCCTTAATTTCTTGTCTCTAAATTTAGCTTTCTGCTTGTTAGCTTCCTCTAAATATGCCACCCCAGGTGACCTTTACCATAATTTAGCTTTACTCTCACCAACTCAGTAGACTCCAGTTTCAAAATCCTACATATTTAAATCTTTGAACTGGAGAATTGAATAAACTATGGAATGACTTTGAGCTCTGGGTGTTGAGCTTGGTAACCTTGAACCTCTCATAAATTGGGGAAAATCTCTAAAACAGCCAAAACAAAGCTCTTGCCTTTCTAAATATAACATTTGCTTGACTCCCTGGCTTACCTGTGAACTCTGTTGTTTTTCCTTGCCTGCTTTGCCATTATCATCGAAGTTCACCTTTTCTTTACTCAGTTGGAAATCATGGTTCAATGGATGAAAAGACAAAGTAGCATTTTCTTTTAATTAAATCTAAGAATGTCTCTAAAATATGCTTTAAAAAAAAGTGTGTTGTGTGTGTGTGTGAGTGTGAGTGTGTGTGTGTGTGTGAGTGAGTGTGTGTGTGTTTCTATGTGTATGTAATTCTATCCAAATTATGATCAAGGACAATGAGTTCTCCCTTTAAGTATGTGTCTTCCTATTTCACTGCATTTCACAGTAAAAGGAATGCCTCCCTTTTGTAGTTTAATTCTATCACATCAATCTTTATTTTTATTTTAAGTTTTAAACTCTTACTTTTATAATGAAATTAAGACAGAAATGATGAAAATTCAAAAAAAAGAAAGAAAGAAAGAAAGAAAGAAAGAAAGAAAGAAAGAAAGAAAGAAAGAAAGATGAAAGAAAAGAAAAAAAGGAAGAAGAAGAGGAGGGTCTGCAGTTCCTTAAACTAAAACCTTAGGGTTAGCTGTGCTAGTTGGTTCTTATACATCACCACATGTTCGCAAACACACACATTGAATGATTTTATGTATCTATATTTAACTTGGCACAAATAATTATTAAGTGTTTGATGAATGAATAGGTAATCAATTAGTAGAAAGAGCATGTGTCTCACAAAGTACTTAAGAATGTCTAAGGAGGGACTGGAGAGATGGTTCAGCAGTTAAGAGCTCTGACTGCTCTCCCAGAAGACCTGGGTTCAATTCCCAGCATCCATATGGTGGCTCACAACTGTCTGTAACTATGGTTCCAGAAGTTTGGACACCCACACACAGATATACATGTAGACAAAACACCAATACACAGAAAATAAATAAATAAATAAATAAAATTTAAAAACTAAAAAAAAAAGAATGTTTAAGAAAGAATGCAGTATTGTTTGGAAATCTAGTAGTTGGGAAAATTCCCTTTGAAGTTTTTATAACAATATTTAATATCCACATAAAAATTAGCATAGATGAGGTGTCAGCTGATAACATATATTGTATTCCCTTCTCAAAAAATTGCTGTTAAGCACTTTGTGCTTAATATTTATAAACTACTCAAGATGTAAATGAAAAAACAGTCATAATAAAAGAAGTACAAGTAATTATTTTATTAAATCATTTTAGCATGTCATTTACTGCCTTTCTCTAAATAGACCAATCTAATATTATATAATTTTGAATATAGATATTTTGTCTTCTACAGAAGCACTTACGGTAATGAGACATGAGCATGAAATAGACTAATATTGTATTTTTGCCAGTTGTGAACAGATCACAGCTGTTTGGTATATAATACTGAACACATTTTAAGGATATATGTATATATGTATGACTCAAAACATTAATTTTGAAGTGGTAAGTTTCTGTAAGTGTCCATGAATTCATAATGTACTAGGTGCCTTGCAACCAAATATATATTCAGTTCCCAGCATTATTGGTGTTTCCAATTTCAATAACTATAATATTACCACCTTTGGACTTTTATGGCATCTTTCATCCGTGGATCTTAAAGGGCTTTACAAACATTAATTCACACAGCATTCTTGTGAGGTACAGAAATATCATTAACCCCATATTACAGATGAGGAAACAACCAGGGAAAGGTTAATAATACGTGTGCTACTTTGTACTTATGCAATGCCTTTGATTCAGCCATATCTGAGTACACTGGAAGCTTCATAATGCAAAACGGATCTAAGACAGACTTAGATATTAACTCACGGTAGGATTTTACTCTCTATTATAAAGTTTCTTGAAACTGTCTCCGTAGAACAGATTAATAATATAAAACTGATTTTATTCACATAGTTTTTAGTTGTAATTAGAAATCATGAATCAAGCTTACCTTTAATTGTATCTTTAGATTTAAAGTGAAAATGCTTGATTATGCTTCATAATATGGATTCTGTAGAAATGCATAGTATAATTTTTTCAAATCTCACAATTAATATAATGCACAATTATATGAATATCAGGTTCATTGTGGTTTCTTTTTATATATCAGTGGTTGGTTTTATTGAAAACAATTAGAAGAATTTTTAAAATATTTCTTCTTATATTTTTTCCTTTTAGAACAGAGTCCAGCTCTGTAGCTCTGGATAGCCTGGAACATGCTATGAGAACAGCCTAGCTCCTAATTCAGAGGCCAGCCTTCTTCTGCTTCCCAGACTGGTATTAAAGACTCATACCATCACATCCATCTTATTTGTTTATTTTTCATCTTTCTCTTGCATTAGGTATGGTTTAGTCCTCAGTACTCACATAGCTGCACTAAGACTCACTGTGACTCTAAAGACAAGAGCTGCAGCCTGGATTCATCAACAGCTTGACTACTTCCATCACAGAGTTGTCCTTCAAATACTAGCATGTTGGCTTGCAGAGCATCTCACAGCCTTTCTTGGTTTCACTACTAAAATTTACTAGGGAACCTGTAATATTGTTTTCTGCTTGCCAACATCTTCTTAGAAAGATTATCCACACATTTTGTGTCTTGGAAGGCTAAACATACTGCGTTGTATACAGGAAACATAGTGGTATACAAGAAGGACTGATTTAAAGAACTTGGGGTCTGATAGTGTAAAACACAAGAGGCATGAGATTATAACAACATTAATTACACCACAATGCAAAAAGTCTCTGTGAATGAGTCAAAACTATCAACAGTTACTCTGCAGGCTGACAGCATGGTTGTCACATGATGGTTAAGACCTAGATTTTTACACTGACTGGACTAGCAGATCAAGAGAAAAGAAAATGCCTTGATTGCTTGATTACTGTTGACAGATCCTGACACATGGGATCTTTGAGGTAGGGAGCAGCTGGGTTGATGCCAGGACAGGCTTTATGTAAGTGTCAAAAGAGAACCTTGAGGAACAGTGGTTAACATGGCTGTATTAAAGCTCAGGTAACTAACTGAAGAGAAAGAGGGAACTTTTACTTTCTTTAGTGTGCACAATTCTTCATGGGTAACTCTCATTCCAATTTTCTGAGTTTAGCTACTGCACAGTTGCTGCTTTCTGTAAACCTCTTCTCTGAATGTTTATTTCTTCTCTCCCTTTTCTACCTGATTGAGAAATTAGTTAGAAGTCATGGTTTTGATGTTTTACTGATTTGCTTTCTCCTACATGGGACAATATTATCAACAGAGTAAGTGGGATTCTGACACAAATATGGAGTACTAATGCAATTTTGATCGAGAATGACATATTTTCCTCCAATTGTACACTATGGTATTTGTGGTGACATGTGACTTCATGTATGTCTGAGAAGAACATTGTATCTAATGTGTTTCATTGGAAAGTGGCAAGAATATCTCTGCCGGAATAGCCAGAGGTTTTTTTTTTTTTAAATGATTAGAGACGTTTTAAATGCAGTGCCTGTTTGCAATGAATTAAGTCCAAAGCCATACTTGTTTCTAAGGACAGCTCCCCAATATTGCCTTGATATCTTCGGCAGGCTGAGCTGCTTTTAGAGTGATAGAAGTTAAGCCTTGGTCTTCCCTTGTGGGATTTCAAGAACACATTAAGTAGGCAAAAGAGAGATTGATGAATAGGCCAAAGTCATGCAGCCACAGCAAGATGAAATTGGAGGCAGAATTCAGCTTTGATTGTTATTCTCCATACAAAGAGAATAACCCCACCCAAAGCATAACACATAGGCTTTAAAATTAAAGCCAGATGTACTCTTGTATATTTGCTCACATTATGTACCCTACATTGAGTTACTTAAACCCTTAGCTTATCTCTTCATCATTAAAGTAAAATTGACATTATCCTCCTTATGTGATCCTTGACAGCCTTATATTATAAGGGCACCTCATTAATAAGCTCCCTGAAAGTTACTATTTACAATTTCTTATTTATATGGCACTCCCATGGCAGGCTTATAAAACACCAATTGCTGGTTAGAGAGATGGCTTAGCAGGTAAGAGAGCTCACTAATGAAGCATGAGGACTTGAGCTCAAATCATCACCCCCAGAACTCGCAAATTTAAAAAAAATTTCAAGTGTAACCAACTTGAATGTGTAACTCCAGGGTTATAGGGATAGAGACAAGAGAATCACTGGAGCTTACTATCTACAGACTAGACACTATCTTAAGTGAAAATGGTGGAGAGTGATAGTGCACAACTGATGTCCATCTTCCCCAAGTCTACACATACACACACACACACTCAAAAATACTCACGAATTCAACACACACTCACATATTCACACCAACTTACTGACACACAAACTTACACACTCATGTACACTCACATATGTACACACACTCACCAATGCAATACACACACATTTACACACACAGTTACACACACTCACTCACTGACACACATGTACACTCACACACAGTAACACACCAAACTCACACATACTCAAACACACTCACATATTCACACACTCACACACATCTCTCTCTCTCTGTCTCTCTCTCTCTCTCTCTCTCTCTCTCTCTCTCTCTCTCACACACACACACACACACACACACACACACACACACACACACACACACGTCTCATTTCTGTGCTCATAGAACACCTCTGAAGATAAAGAAAAATTCAAGTTCACAACTCCTCATCCAACTTGCCAACATAGACTTGGTACTAATGAGCCTTTTTCTCCTATATTTTTCTGTTTATTGCTGAATGAGATCTTTGCTGCTGATTCATACTGTTTACTGATGCAAACTAATGAATCCAGTTGTTTTATCTTCAAAGCATTAAAACATAAATTACTTACCCAAGGTCATACAGTCAGAAAGTAATGGAATACAGGACAGGACATATGGCATCTGACCTAGGGTCTTACTTCTCAGCTCACACAGCTTAGGAATATTCGTAACAGGCCTATCGTTTCCAAAGATGGTGAAAACCTTACTAAGATTATTAGAACACTCCAGGTCTTCTTTTCCAATATACCTTTATATGTAGCGATCAGCTCATTCCTCTCAAATGCCGGGGATACATTGCTCACTAGAGTAACTCCAGTCCCCAGCAGTCTTTAATGTAAAAGGCAAACCTTTCCACTAATGAGCAGTTTGTCTGGTGTTCTTAACCTTATCCTCAGCTCCTCAAGCGATAAAGGCTTAACTATTATGCACTGAAAGGTGTTGGTAATTCTCAATCTTCATGCAGAAAATGGCTCTTTTGTCACTTCTTAGAGTCTACTGTTAAACTTAGCACACTGCTTACAAATTACCTTTCCTGTTCTGCAAAGCAGTCAGCTGGAAGTATTGGTGGGCTGGCGGCAGGTGGAGCCTCCTCCTGTCAGGACAAAAATGATACCCGCTGCTTAATAGAAAAAGAACCATCTGCAGTTTAATGATGGAGACCTGTCTCAGCAAATGGCCTGGGTTTAAATACAAGGTAGAAGGAAGAGCATTACAAAATACAAAAAATGAGGTGGAATATTAAAGACTGCACAAATGGAACTGAAGGCTGAGGCTTTATCAACTCGGGCATTAGTGTGCAGTGACTAAAGTGATTTCATTCCTCCAATTGTAGCTTTCCTAACCACAGTGGACCCTAGAAAGCAAGCCTACAGCTTACGGGCCTTTCCTCTACCAGCTTCTGGAGTGACGAATGTACACTACATATTCTCCACGTTGCTGTAAGAGAAACAATAAAAGCTTGATCAGCTGAATGCTTAAATATGGCTGAATGTTTGATGAGATGAAGATGTAATTTTGTCTATGTTCCCTAAGGATCTGGATTAAATATGACTACAGGGCCTAATCAAATAGCTAGTCACTGAACAACGGTCCCAACTGCATTTTTCATTCTAGGCATGCCTTTACCCACCCACCCCCCCCTCTCCTGCAAGTACATTACTTATTCACTGGTTTGTCAGCAGTGTGCATTATTAGCGCTTGAGAGATAAAACTTTAAGTGTTGCTCCCAATTAGCACAACAGTGACCACGCACCATGCTCTATGCTTAATGCCTGCTCTCAGAGAGAAGCTGGTTTTGAAGGTCTGAGGTGGAGGAGAAAAAAAAAAATGAAACAGCTTAAGCATTCATTTTGAGTGGAGAGACAGCTCCTATTAACATTTAACAGCATTTGTGCAACTTGGTGCGGAGGTTATGATGCAAATGAGGAGGAATTAAAAGTGGCCAGGGGTTTGTCATTGATGGATTGCAGTCTGGCGGTGTTCACACTTCTGCCGTGTCCATCAGAAGCGATTACTGTGTAATTAAACCTTATTTCTCTACTCTTCAGTGCATAATTACTTTGTGAATGTAACCATCATCTAAAAAAGCTACCAAAATGCTTTAGCATTTAGTCTAGCAGTCATTTCCCTAGCTTGTGTCAGATAGAACCATCAGACAGTGCAAAAGAACTGTCACTTTTAATAAGAGGCAAAAAATTAAATGAAACAGTATGCTTATTACAGGAAAATTAGGCGTTCAAGTGGTAGAGTCCTTTTCTGCTATTTGCATAATTTATTCTTTTTTGTCCCTCACACCAGAAGCTTCAGGCAATTTTCTTCACATTTAAATAGATCGCACATTTAAGGCTACTTAAGGAAAATTATCACTTTGCATATTTTAATTGTTGTAAAGAAAGTGAATAGAAGAGGTCTGCAGCTTGGACTCTTGAGTCGGTCAGATGCTCAACTGTCTGGTTCTGGAGCTCCCACTGCTGCACTGTAGATAACCCTACAGTTCACAGCCTTCCACTTGCATTTCATCAGCATGCAAATGCAGCTTCCAGCACTACAATGAGTGGAGCTTTGATATTTACAAACTAGCCACTAATAACTAAAACATAATTTGTTTGACATAACTTTAGATTCTCTTATCGCTGGGTCTTATTATTATTATTTGTTTTTCCTTTTTCAAAGGAAAAAAAATCACTAGGTCTTTTGGGCTTAGAAAAAAACTAGGAGGTAGTCCAACTCAAACCAGACAATGTTCTAAGGGTTCTAGAAATTTGATTTGATGCAAAATAACAGTGGCCTGTAACATTAGCATGCCTCTCATCCTCTTGGATTTTTTTTTCTTGGTCCCAGTTTTATACAAAAGAAAAAAAAATCAAGTAAAATTGTCATAAAACTTTTATCCATACCAGGAGGATGGATACAAGGCTTTGGTGTGTTTGTACCATAGTGAAGGAGAAGAGAGCAACAGCGCAGGGCATCTTAGAGCAAAAGCTGCCAACAGGCTGATGCCTGTAACAAGCTATTCATTATGAACCAGGGGAAAAGTTAAAAGGATACTCCAGTGGAACTTTGATCAAAGCATTCTCGGCTTATCTATTGTACTTAAGTGAGTTAAAGAATCTTAGTTGCATAATTTGCTTAGTTTTCATTACCAATTAAAAAAAAAAGTCCCAAAGAGACTAAAACTAAAAGTCTTCATTTTGACAAGACAGCGATGTTTTAGAGTATATTAAGATGTGATTCTGATTAACTCAGCAACACTTTTGTTTAATTACAAACAATTATATGTTCCCTTTGGCTACTGGTTGTTTTCATTTACAACACCATTGTCCTGCTTAAGTGCAAACTCTAAACACTAATGAATGTCTGAGGGATGACAGTTAGCACACATTTGTAGACACTAAGCAAACATTTGTCTCCAGAAGTAAGGGAAGTAGGTCTTAGTTTACAAGAAGTATCAGCCTGTGATGAACTAATATAAAACAGCACTCTGTGGAGAGGACAGAGGGAGCATGTACGACATTAACTTGTAATTCAGAAAAGAACCTGTCAGCTTGTGGGCCAGATATGACTCTCAGAATAACCTTTATTCTGTGAACTTTAAAATGTATTTTAGAAGGTAACAGAGGATGCTTGCCTTTTAATTACCTTCAGGAGAAATGTGTCCCAGTATGTATGCGTTTTTACTTATTTGATTTGAAATTCAATTTAGAAAGATTATAAAATTCTGGAGAAGGTATGAAATTAAGGAAAGATCTTAATTGCTAAGAGGGAGCCTACTGCTGCCATGACTCCTGACTCTAGCATATTGATTAGGGATGACTAAAGTGATTTGTCATAGTGTTTTTGGCATCACTGAATCCTTAAATTGCCTGACCCCAATGTTTCCATTGTTCTGTTTGTTTTGTTTTTAACTCTGCTTTAGAAGTGACTCTGTGCTGCTCTCCTGCCCATTTCAGAGAATAGTACTCACTTTTAAAAACATTCTCTACTGATTCCTCCCACTGCCAAAAGGACGACAGCCTGACACAAGTTGCCCCTTGGTGTTGTCAAACATATCAGTGAATGGCCTGTGAGAATTTGTTTTCTGATTCAAATGCATTCAATTTACCTGTAATAGATGTAACGGGAAGTGAAAGAAGTTCTGTTTCCAACATCAGTCCTCAGAGAGTAACTTTGTTTGAAGGCAGAAATGACATATGTCACCCCCCCACATGCTTTCTTAAGCATCTGTCGGACTTCATGTGAAGGAAAGCAGTGGATTTTGATGGTCAAAGATAAAGGCATTTCTTTTGAACATCTGTGAAAAGGTCATTTATCTTTATATTACACTAGCAAAATAATTGTATTCCTAAACTGGGTGTTAAATGATAGGAGATAGTTACAGTTTTGGCACTTGGTCCTATATTCTACAAAAGTAAAAAAAGATGACCACTAAGGCAACAGAAAATTCAGCACTGTGAAAATTGGATCAAGTGTCAATTTGATGGATTAAAACAAATCCAGAATATTCTAGAAGTTCATATAATGTTATATCACTGTAAATCAGTGGTTCTCAATCTGTGGGGCATGACCCCTTAGGTCAAAGGAGCCTTTTACAAGGGTCATCTAAGACCATGGGAAAATAAACATATTTACATTGTGATTCATAACAGTAGCAAATTTATAGTTATGAAGTAACAACAAAAGTAATTTTATGGTTGGGGGTCATTCCAATATTAAAGTGTCTCAGCTTTGAGAATGTTGAGAACCACTGCTCTTAACTTTTAAAAGCAATTATCATCAATTCTGAATAATTCCCAGCAATGATCTATATGTTAAATTGTTATGACATACACGTTGACCCAATGGGACTTTGGACACTGTAGAAAAATGGTGGAGAATATGGTTTTGAGCCATTTAAAATTCCTACTTTATTACTTATTGCCATTTATATTTTTGATATATTAAGTTTTCTGAGTTTCTGTTTTTTCCTTGGCAAAATGAAATTCGACTTCAAAGCACTGTGGGTGAAGGTTCATTGAGATAAATGAATATTTTGGCAAGTCCTTAGTAATCAGTAGAAATGGTCACAGTGGATCTTTTTGCTGTAGCTGTGGAATAACACACTTACTGGCTCATATATGTGCCTGTGGTGATTTATGAAAAAATCCTTCATTATTAAGAATAACTTGAGATGAAAAAAAAAGACTGATGTTTTTACAAAAGAAAACCCCATATTTGTTACCTATTCCTTCCTTCCCTCTACTTTTTTTCCACTTATTTATTTATTAATGTTACACAAGTGCTTTATCAATGAGCTATATTCAGCAGCTCCTACAGTAGGTGATTCTACAGTCCCTCGTGTGTCTTTATGTATTATCTATATATTTAAGTATGGTTAATTATGTATTTTCAACTCATTTTATTTTATTTTTTAAAATCTAGATATTATGAGCTTCAGGGGTAATAAGATTAGCTATTTATTTTATTTACACTGGCTTGTGAAGTCTTTTCTAAAAATCAACAGATTCATTGAGTTGGTTGGTTATAAGTATTAACACATACCATTGCAAAAGCCCAAATTTTGTGCAATGGTCACAAAAACTGAACTCTGATATTAAATGTCATATAAAAGACCATACCAAACTGTACTAAGATACCATAACCATAGTTGGCATCATTTTTATCAATCCTGCCCAATGATATTTCCTATAAGACTGAGAGGTCTCACTGCATTGGTCTCCTGGAGGCAGTAGGGATAATTTTTTATGAGTTTAGATTCACTAAAAATTAAGATACTAGACTAATTACATGATAAGGTAATTTGGGAATTTGATTTTTTTTTTTGGTCACTGATAACATAACCATCTAATACCACTTATCAGAATGGGATTATAGTTTTTAAAAAATGAAAAAAGTGGTACAATTTTGTATCACTCAAGTTTACAAATACAGGCAACACCTGGCTTGAGACTGTCTGGATTTGTTAGAGAAGTGCCAAGTATCTAACCCTGGGTGCTAATACAAATGCCACCCTCTGGAAGAGCTTAAATACTCTTTCTGTTACAGCTGCTAAGAAAGACAATTCTGTCATTTTGACTGTTAACTTTAACATCCCTGCTTTACTATTATAGTATAGTTTCACTCCTAAATAACCTTAATTTAAATTCAGTTGCTTAGCATAGACTAGAATCTTTATTTTTAAAATAAAAATAGATTAGTTTAAGAGTTAGTATAATGGAGGAGGAGTAGCACACACCTTTAATCCCTGCTCTTAGGATGGAGAGGAAGGCAGATCTCTATGAGTTCAAAGCCAGCCTGGACTACAAAGGTAGTTCTAGGACAGCCAAGGCTACACAGAGAAACCATCTGAAAAATAAAATGTTAGTATAAATGTTTTTCTAAGGATCAGAGTAACTGACCTACCACTTATGTCTCGTAACTACTTCATATTTAGAAAACTCTACAGATAAAATACATTATAAAAACTGAAATAACATTTGGTTGCCTAGTGTAGCTTTCTACATGAATAAAAGTTTATAATTTTCTCTAATTATTAGAATAATTTAGCTATATGTCATGTGACACATCTAATAATAATGAGAATATTATTATGCTTTGTTAGTTCTGTTGTATTTTCATAAGTCTTTTAACTTAAAGTGATAAAAGTCTTTGTTTCAAGATATTCTGCCTAGCAACCAGTGACCCTAAACTAGAAAGAAGATTTTTCCGTTGATGTAATTTTCAAGGCTACCTTAAAAGTTATTTTGAATAACGATTCATTATAATGTTTGTATACATTTAATCTTCAAATGTTTGACAGATAATTTTGGTACAATAAAGAAAAATCAGATGGACCAGCACCATTGGCTTTATAAATGTATTAGAGAGTTATGGGAAAGACATGAGTTATGCATTATTTACTGAATTAGAAATTGGTGGGGAGAGGAGATTGGGCAAGGACTTAAAATTATCATGTAGTTTTTGTGCATAGTAAATCTAAGAATTACCTCAGCCAAAAAGATATAAAAGAAATAGCTGTAGTCATGACAGCCAATAACAGGTGACAGGGCTGGAAGTGTGACCATCCTGCAGCTTTGTCTACAGTCCTCAGCCTGTGGAACAGTCATTTCTTACATAACCTATGTGTTCTGAGAGACTTCTGCAGCATCTCTGTGATAAGAAAACACATAGTGTATTATGTACAAATGAGTCATGTCTGGTAACAGATCTGGTGGAAGTTCTCACGTGTGAGAAACAGAATTGCCAGGAACTTAATTCTTGTTAATCATCAGTTATTATAATTTAATAACATTAACTTTAAAAGAATATGGTATAATGAGAGTTTAAAACTGTGAGGTAATGCCTTAATAAGGGGCTGAGACAAAAATATGATCTGAATTTTAAGCTTCCTTGTTTGAGAATGTTTGATAAAAGAAGATACATGCCTTTCAAATATGTTCAAATAATACAGAATATTTCATTCTTTTGTGTAGAAGCTAATAAATCACCGCATAACATGAGGGAATGCTTGTTCTGCCTGTTAAACAGGGAAAAGCTGCCAATAAGAATACACATAGCACAGAAAGGGAGCCATCTTTTAAAAATTTCATAGCAGGCTTAGCAAGTTCTA